>CM057455.1:1361370000-1363870000 GCA_016271365.2 Neoceratodus forsteri | reverse complement strand
ACAGAACCACCATGCCAACAGATGATTGGTGTTCCTGTGGTGGATGCGTCAGCATGGCAACCAGCTGAGAATGTCTATGCTGCAATGAGCTGCAGGAATGCATAGATAAAAAAGCAGAAGATGGCATAAACTGCATTGTCAACCATAACGACTTTGAGGCGGTCTGTTTGCGTAGAGCAGTTCTACTGACACTAATGACCCTACATCACTATGCATACATAGAGAGACAGACAGATAATACTCCCACTCATAGGTATGTACATGTTTATGTACATTGTCGTCATATGGACAGGGAGTGAGAGAATGGCGGTGGACCGAGTAAAGCACTGTGTTGAGCTGTGGCTTAGTAAAAAGCAATACTCCATGACATGGTGTGGGTTTATGTATGCAAGAACACATGGCCGGGTGTTGGCAGTACTCAGTGAGCCTCATACACACTGGCTTAGTGAGGCATGACATCACAAATCAAATGCCTTCAGCCTCTTGGTTTGCAGATATCTGAGAACTGCAAACACCCAGCCATAACTTTTTGTTTATATAAATTATGCCCATAGGCAACCCCAAGAGACAAAAAAACATTGCAATAGTTTTTTATGCCCCAAAAAACCTAATGAAATGTTGCTAAATTATTATAAGTATTACCTACAAACATGATTCTCACCTGTCATTCATCTGCCTGTATTTATTCTGACACAAGAATGACATGATTCAAAGCTCTGCATTACTCCAGTAGTACAGTGCTCCCCACACCCACAACACACACAGAATGCTAACATGTAATACAGGAATTCAGAATTCTTCAGAGTTCAAACGGCGTGCATACCAACTCACTCAGTCATCCTGGAATGTGAGGCCGAACCTTGTTTTTATCTGTTGCCAGATAAGGATCAGTGACTTTTATTGCAAAGTTGTATGGATCGTAGTTTGACATTTCATGGTCATCACAGACACACTACCTATGCAACTATGAATAGTACTTGAATGTATATAATATGTATATTAGTATGGGAGGCATAATGAATGTAAGGAACAGTAAATTATCAAGTTGGTTATTTTATGTAATTTAATCAACTTTTATTGTTATGGACTTCTTGAAGTTTTCTTACATATGAGTAAAGGCTGCAGACATGCCTATGATGCAAATTCGGTAATTTGGTGGCTTCTTAATTATGTGATTTGCCCTTTTTGATTTCAGTGCAGATGCATTGTTTGTTGAGAACAATGTCTGCAAATTATGTAACATCCTTGTGTTAGCACTTTACAACTGTGAGTACTATTGTGATTTGCAGGGTATTCAGGCATACTGCATAACGGCAGTATATTTACTGAGTGTATGGGTCCCTAGGACGAAAGATCTGGAAGACTGTTCCATCATGTGTTATCGAATGCATAAGGCATGCTTATCCAGATTCAGAGGGCAACTACACTGGCTACATGGATCCTGGACTTTCTGATGCTGAGGCAGCATTATCAAGCCTTGATAAGTCTGACTAATTGTGATTGTTAGTTGCACAAACCATAATAACAAAATATTAATGGCATTATTACGTAGCAGAATGTAACACTGCAATGCAATGTCACAGTCTTCTTTATCATGCATTGTTCTTTGTTACACGATCTTGCTTTGTTTATAACTGTGGACATGCTGTAATGTTATGGTATCAGTTATTTCAAATAAAAGGTTATTACTGTTATCAACACAAACATGTGTGATCCTTGATATTTTATTGCTGCCCACGACATGTGAACACAGTATTGTTACGTGCAATTTTAGGCCATAGGCAACCTGCATAAAGAAACAATTGGTACTGTATATGTAATTATACAACTATTTACATACAGTTGGTTTTCAGGGTCAATCAGAAGGTTAGTCACTCTGTTGCCAGGGACAAATGAGACATTCTGGGTTGGGGGGAGTGCTGGTGGCAATCACAGTGGGGGGAAATGACACTGTATATTAGACATATTAACAAATGGAAATGCATTTAACTTATTTTACATAAAAACACAACATTAAAGATACACATGGCTACTGGCCATTCAATTGCAACTTCTGGTACTGAATCCTTCTCTGAAATTCTCAATACATGACGGTTGCTTCAATCCTTGAACCTCGAGTAATGCACACTGTCGATGAGATCTGGTTTCTCAAGGTCTGACATGCGTGGTGGAAGGTCCGGTTTTGGTAGAGGGGTGTTGCTTCCTGATTTCTTTCTATCACTGTTGCCATTAGTGCTGGAATACGTGGATACGCTTTCTCGTCCATTATTTTTTTAGCCACCCAGTAGTCTCTTTCCTTAGGTTGGACTTGAAATATTGTGGCAAGTCCTTTCTTGCACCTTTTATCTCTATCTTCGCCTTTCGACAACTGTGAATGTTGTGCTCAAGAGCACATAACTCTGTTTGACACAACATTCCATTGTAGAAGAAATGTTTATTTTTGGGCACATAGTGCAATAATTCAGGATGATAAACTTCCAGTGGTCCAGTATGGCAGAATCAGCTTAATTTAACTATGTCTCTCAATATTGTCTTATCACAAACAATGGATGGCAGTATGTCCATTGCTGGTGAGTCTGATTCCAACCATTTCTTTTGCGTTGCTCAGCTGGAGTCAATGCACCATGCTCATAAGCATGGAACAGCAGTTTGTCTGACCAAACATGTATATTCTGTACATGGTCCAGTATGGATGTCCATCGTTCAAGGTGTAGTTCTGGGCTGCCATTGCAGCCCGCAGCAGAAAACCAAATGTGGCTGTTCACAGACTTAATGCAGCATTGCAGTGGTTGCACACTCACCTTTTTGGCTTTATCTCTCAGTTTTGAGGCAATGTTTTTGGCCAGATGCCAGACATATTGATGTAATATGTTGTTATAGTTGGTAGACATGACCTTCGCTATCTGAACATGTCTATCAGTAGCAACACACTCTATTTCCATACTGTTATCTATTACGTAATCAAGGCACTCTGTAAATGCTGTCTTCTCCATATTTACACTTTTAAAGCTGAGGCCAGGCTGCTTGAGGACAAAATGAATTATTTTGTTTGTCTCACCGTCCATCAAGCTATACATTCCATATTTGGCAGAGTAGCCGGGGGAATCGCAACGTCCATCACCAAGTAATGTCAGCTGTTTATATCTCAGGCTATTAAGCAGCTCAGACTAGTGAGACAGTCAACATTATGTACAATGGGGAACAAGTACAAATCTTGCATTTTGTTCTACAAAAACTTGGAAAATAATTTTTGGTTCATAACTTTAGCAACCTTTGCTACAGACTCGTAGGTGTTGCCACTAAGCAGTACAGAAGCTGATGCCAATAAGTTACCGACAGCTGTTCTACTCTCCATCAGCTATGAATTCCAGTAAAATTACATGTTTCTGTTCACATGTGCTTCGAATAATTACAAGGGTTCCTCGCCCCGTCTTATTTCTAGCAACTGAGATAAACGTATCACCATACTGGAACTATGTATTTGTCCTGGGACACATAATCAGTCAAAGAATGCAGACCAGTCAGAATCTCTTCAAAGTTGTGTTCTCTCTCATCTTGAACTATGTGTGTTACGCTGTCCTCAGGGCAATAATCTGGGTCGGCGCCACTGTCCTGATCGGAAATCGCTCCAGATGACAACTCGGAATCTATAATGAAAACATAGACATAGACATTAAAGGCCAGTTTCACAGTTGCAGTAAGGAAGTCCAGGGCATGCATTATTGTGTGATAATGCATCTTCTCGGATGGCTAAAGTCCTGTTGTATGACTCGTGCGTCAACCAAAACTTGATGGGCAGTTATCACGCCATAACGCACCCCGTCATACCTTCTTGCTTAATTAACTCACAGCTGGATGCATGAAACAGGACATACAGGGCATTGTGCCATGGTCAGTATTGCTTCTGTCTTCATGCCTGACTGCGTTCTGTGTATTGAAAGAGCAGAGGAGTTGGTCAGTATTAGTACTTGACATGCTCTATCAATGTATGACTACCAAACCAGATCTATGGACATGTACTTAGCGACCAGTCAATATTCATTCATGCCTTGGCAGACCAATAGCTGGCATGCATACTGTGGAAAGCTTTTGATTTACTGCTTTTTACAGGTAGCTAGCCAGTCTTATAACTGCACTAAACCAATACAGGACATGGGTGTATTACGACATTAATGCACTTCCCAGCTGGCTGAAGTCAATAGGGAATCCCATCGTGCCATGCACTGTACACGGGACATGCATTAATACCCCCCGATACACCCGTGGTCTGTAGTGTGTTATAGCATACCTATAACAGGCTGGCTAAATGTGACAAACCAAAAATTCATAACCTTTGTAAAACTGGCATTCCAGCTGTTGCTATACTGGGGAATTAATGAATGGTGAAGTGACACTTTCTGCTCAATGGCAAGTCGTCATTTGAACTTTCATTAATGCCAGCTCTATAAACATGGTTGTAATACTGCCCTGTCAACACAGTCTCATGGCATATTGCATACTTGATCCACGGTTCTACCGAAGTGTTAGAGTTTTGTGGTTCTTACCTTCTGCTTTATATTCACAACACACATACATGTTCTTCTCCCTGTGGCAGTATATGTTGCCACAATTGTGGTGGCCTTTTATGCTGTTGAAGTGGAAGGCTGTTCCATAGGAGGCAGTACAGTATTTGATTGTGTCACCAAGGATGTCTTAATACTATTATGTTGTTGCTGATTTTGCTGTATAAAGAAACAACAGATTTTAGTTTGATGTAGTATGCATACTCTTCATATAATGAATATGACTTCCATCATACACAGTATTAACGTAAGCAATAAGTCACTCCAGGATTCATTGTCAGTCACGTACAAAGGAGAGGAAGAAGTAAGTGCCTCAGCTGGGACCAGCTGAGGCACCTACTTATTTCTCTCCTTTGTTTGTATGTGTTCCACAAATATGCACACCACACTTCTTTATGACTGTATGTTGTCAGGCAAGTTGGCCGCATGCAGAGTGTCATCACAGCTCCCGAGTGTGCATTAATCCTCAGTAGCATAACACTACGGAGTGAGTTATTGAGCATACAGGTCGTGGTATATTTAAAATGTGGCAATCTGATTGGCTGTTAAAATTGAAACAGCCTAAAATACATTACTGTAACACTGTTATGCACAGCATGATCACAATGGCACATGCAGTATTCAGGTCCGCATTCCATACTATGGCACTGCTGAATGACTGCACTGATGCATTTGTAATGTGAATCCTCATTGATACATAGTTGGTTACAGAAATATCTTATATACAATGTTCCAGGTGAAAGTAATGTGTGTCTGTAATGCATATACTTTTAGCAAATTATCAATTTCATAATCGCAAAATTGCACTCCACGGTGGTGTGTTATGGTGGGATAACAGCCCTTGCCAGGTGATGGAAGCACCTGGCAATGCCTCATGCTTCAAAGTAGCAGAGGTTGGTGGTTATCCCACCATAACACACACCCTGTCATGCATTACTGCTTAATTAATAAACACCACTGGTACATGGGCTGCATAAGGCTGTATGCTGAGTGTCCTCACACCAACAGGGGTGTTGAGTACTCCACAATAACTGCACACCATATCATGGGGTTTTACTGTCATAATATATGCAGAAATAAGAAGTAAAGCATTATTTAGTTGTATGTGTTGTGCCAGCAACTCAACTACTATGCTGCTGACAGTGCTGAACACACTACATACTGTATGCAGTCCTGTAACACAGAGCAGTGATGAAACACAGGGCAATCCAGCGTCCACTTACAGTCCTGATTCTGTCACACAGACTGCCTAAAGACTTACAAGTGCAGCAACACATGACAGAGAGAGAGAGAGACTACAGTGAATCTACTTTTATTACATGCTTTATGTGGATGTCAATATGTGTCAGTGATGCACTTCTCTCTATATCTGTCATTCTCTGTCTTGTGGTGCAATCATACATGAGTCTGTGTGGGCAGTATACATGACAGAATCTTGTTAGGAAGTGGATGCTGGACTGACCTGTGTTTCTTCACAGTTAATCAACACTTGTGTGTGACACTGAGTCTGCAGTACTGCCGGGGACAAAACTCCACAATAGTGGGACAGCATGACCCCCCCCCCCCACATTGGTTCCAAGTGTAACACTGACTACCTGCTTATCATAGTGTGTAACTATAGATGAAGTCTGTGTAGTGGTGGGGTGGTGGTGGGGGTCCCAAGATAGCCACTGACAGCTGCACTTTCTCTCTCTTGTGTCAGTGACTTTCAAAAATAGACTTTTGCTAGGCACTCCATGGTCCGTGTGGTGGATGTGTGGGTACAGATACAGCTGTCAGGCAAATGTTCACAGCTAGTGCCCCTACATAGCAGATCCCCCCCCCCAATCTCTCTTCCACCATGAAGTTCTCAAAACTTCACAGTCAGACCCTCCACTGTTCCCTATCCCTTTTTTCGGTTAAAGCTTCCCACCTTTTTTTACAGTGAATCACCCCGTCTGGTATGTCATTCCACTTTAAAACAGCACTGTACAGGAAGCAATGTCTCCTTATCTCTCTCCTAAACCTGCCTCCTCCAATCTTAGCCCATGCTCTCTTGTGTCCCTACATTTGTCCAACTAAAGTAAACCATCAGCTCAAGATTCGTTGATCCCACCTCAAGAATATGAATGTTTCAGTCATATCCCCTATACAGCCTCTCTTCAAGGGCGTACATATTCAGCTTGACTAACTGGTTCTCATAGGTTTTGCTTTCCATCCCCCTTAACATTTTGGTTGCCCGACACTGCAATCCCAATAGCAGCCTAATAGCAGCCTAATACCATTATTTTGATAATGATGCCAGTACTGAGCAAGGCAAGGCGATTTTATTTATAAGGCACCCAGTCCCAGAGGCTCTGGGTGCCGAACATGAGTAGAATATACAGCAATAAATTAAAACATATAATAAAACCTCATTAAAACCATAATAAAATTAATATTCTGCAACAATAAAAGGTTGACGAAAGTCATACTTCAAGGGACTGGCCAGAACTAAGGATGACATCAACAGTGAAAGGCCAGACTGAAGAGGTGGGCCTTTAGCCTCCCCTTAAACAACTCTATCGAGGGAGCCTCCCAGACTGCAGGTGGAAGCGAGTTCCACAGGGTCAGCCCAGAGACACTAAATGCATGATCTCCAGAGGTCTTGAGCCGAACTCTGGGAACGTCGAGGAGGAGCAGAGGGTGTGAGCAGAGGACACCAGTGTCAGGAACTCATACAGGTAACCAGGACCCAGCCTGTATATGGCCTTAAAGATGAGAAGACCCACCTTAAAAAGGACCCTCCACCTAACTAGCAACCAGTGCAGAGCACACAGGACCGGAATCACATGACTGGACCTTGAAAGGCCCATCAGCAACCTGGCCACTGCGTTCTGCACTAGTCGCAGTCTGTGGTGGGTCCCTCCCATGATCCTGAAGTACAGAGCATTGCAGTAGTCAAGCCTGGAAGTCACAAAGGCATGCACTAGTGTCGGCAGGTCCTCGGGCGGAATGAGGGGCTTAATCCGGGCAATGTTCTGCAAGTGGTAAAAACCACTGCTGACTATAGATGACACCTGATCTTCAAAGGTCAATCTACAGTCAAGGATCACGCCCAGATTTCGCACCCTCGAGAAAACCACCAGCAGCACAGACCCCAGGCTTGATCACCAGTACCTCAGTTTTCGCCGGGTTGAGTCTCAGCCAGCTGGAAGCCATCCAGTCATTGATTTTAGCCAGACAGCTGTTGAGCACATCAACAGCTCCCGATATGCCAGGTGCACAGGACAAATGCAGTTGAGTGTCATCTGCGTAACGGTGAAACTCCACACTGTACTGTCGAATGATCACGCCCAGGGGCAGCATATACACTGCAAACAACATCGACGACAAGATCAAACCCTGAGGCACTCAACAGGACCAGGGGCATTGAGGAGGAGAAGAAATTCCCCATCACCACCTGCTGCATCCTGTCCGTGAGACAGGACTCAAACCATTTGATGACGGTGTCAGCGAGCCCACAAAACTCACAGAGCCGATCAAGAAGCACAACGTGATCCACAGTGTCAAAAGCTGAAGAGAGATCGAGAAGCACAAGAACTGACTTGTCTCCTCTATCTCTAGCCCTGAGCAGATCATTATGCACTCTCACTAGAGCAGTTTCAGTGCTATGTTTGGCCCAAAAACCTGACTGGAAAGGCTCATATATATCTGAGGACACCAGGCACTCCTCGAGCTGTTGTGCCACCAATTTCTCAACAACCTTGCTCAAAAAAGGCAGGTTGGAGATTGGATGGTAATTCACCAGGACATCTCGGCCAAGGGAAGATTTCTTTAGAAGGGGCTTCACCAGTGCTTCTTTCAAAGCAACTGGGAAGATCCCCTCTGCCGTTGAGCACCTGGAAATCCTGGTGAACACCAGGCCAACGGCATTGGCACATCCCATTAAGAAACGCGTTGGTGCTGGGTCCAGTTCAGAAAAGGTGTGCTTCAGCTCCAAGATCACCTTAGTCACTTCAAACACCTCCATTGGCCTAAACTCCTCCCAGACAGAGAGTGTCTCTGAAACTCCCGACTCAATCACTGCAAGGCAAAAGCCTCCGTGGCAGAATCCCCGACCAGATGGCCAACACTTTGTCAGAGAAAAACAGAGCAAACTCTTCACAAAGTGGTTGAAAAAGCTTTTTTCAGCCAAAGACAGGCAGGATGTAAAAGCCTGTCTGTGGTCTGAAACAGCTGAGATAGTCTGTTTCTCCCCGCAGCAGAGCTGTTCAAGCTCACCATTACCATCACCCCCAAGTCCTTCTCTTATTTGGTGACCCCCAGCCTCCCCCACAAAAAAAACAATATTCTGCCCTATGGATGTTGCCCATGAAGTACATAACCTTGCACTTCTTGATGTCAAAGTCCACTTGCCACCTCAACGACTACTCCTCCATTTACGTTTCATCCCCCTTTAGTTGTTTACACACTTTGACTTCATGCACTGCAGCACCAGCACAGAGTCATGCAGCAGTATAATTGTCACCAGCCTAGGTTTTGATACCCCCCCACTACACATTGCAGCCTTCCCTCAAGTCACTTCCTCATCCAATTTACCAGCTTTGCACACACACACACACACACACACACACACACACACGGAGATCAGTACCCCCCTAGCTGCCAGTGAGGCTATGAATCGAAGGTCTTGCTGAACTACAAAAATATATCACATATGCAGCGTGGCCCTTATCCAGCTCTGTTGTTACCTAATCATGCTGCTATACTTCTCTGGGGTGTGAGGGGGATACAGTGTTTTGCACACCTGGGATGTTTGGTGGAGGTGGTGCAACCATAGCGAATGTTACTGCAATATCAACTTATCTTTTGGATACGGGCATAGGAATGATCACTTGCATGGGGTCTACAGACATGATCATCCAATCATATTCTTGCATATAAACCATATCTATATCCATCTGAATGGCTGTTTCTGGTATTTCAGGTCGTGGGATGAAATCAGTTTGCATTTCATCAATGTGCACATGGTCGTCATCCATTTCAGAAGTTGCTGCTGAGCAATCCTTATTTCTGCTAACTGTTGAAGCTTTGCTTCCAAGTAGTGTCTGTATAGCCTGTTATAAACAAAAAGGTACATGTTGACAAGGCATCAATTTGCTGGCACGTGAAACAGCACCATTTCCAAACCAAAGACATGTGTGACTACAGATGTTGCAGTTCTGGTCTCTGAAAATTCATCCGCCCAATAACAACACCTGTTGCCTGTCCTGTAATCATATCTTGACCCATGTAAGCAGTTTCTTGAACATTACCTGTTAGCACAATTTGAAGGTCAGCAAAAAATTAGGGACCGAGTTAAAGGGCTCGCTGAAGTCCAGGTAAAGGACATCCAATGCATGACCTCTGTCCACTGCCCTAATCACACAATCAAATCGGTCAAGTATGGTCATCTAGAGTGATCTTACGTAGAGAAAACAGGCAACTTTAACATCAAGGAGAAAATTATCCGAAATCAATTAGACCATCCTTTCCTTATGGATAGTACCCATAACCTGTCCTACAATTGTGCTAAGGCTCATTCCTGTATAGTTACATGGCACGTCCATTTTCCAAATCTTATAGAGGGTCACCACCTGATCCATGCCCACAACTAACACACTACCAGACCTTCCTTTGATTGTGCTGTTAAGTACTTTGCCTTGAACATTCTGTACCTGGCTCACCACCCTCCATCCCTTAGAAACCTGGCACGATGCTATCCCCCCCCCACCCACACACACACACAAACAGTACTTGACCACACTGAAGCAGTCTGGCCACTGCTCCAGGCTTCTCCACACTGTGTACATCAGTTGCTTATTCTGATTGTTTACACTGTTGTTTGTCTGCTGTAACCTCAGGGACAGGCCTCATCAGGTTCCCTGGCCTTTGGTGCTACCTCACAACACTTCACCCACATCTACCCAGTGCACTCCTCATCCATCAGCACAGTACAGTAATGTCACACCAGTTGTGCTGTGTTGATGTCTGGCCCAGAAAAAGCACAGTGCTGTGTGTACTGTCATCCACTTACATGACATATGCTCAAAAGCAGAAGGGGTTTCACAGTGCATTCCATAGTCCTGCAATACCTTCTTTTTTGGGGGGGCTCTAGCACAATATTCGGCAGCACTCTACCAGCCCGCCAACACATAACCAGGCTTGCCACCATGGCTGGGGAGCACAGGAAGTGATTCAGCCTCAACCACCACAGTGTTACCTGCCATTCCCATGACGAGTAATCCACCCCCAGATCTTCCTATGCTAGAGCTATTAAGTACTCCACCTTGCCCATTCTGCACCTGCCACTCCACCATCCCTCCCTCCCCTCTATCCATTACCCGATGCTCGACCACCTGCCTCATCTGTCACACTGCCTCTACTGCTTTGTGGACTCCCACTAATGTCCTCTTAATCACTTCTGTACCCATTACAAAAATCCCATGTCCTTCTACCTTCCCATCTCTGTACTATCCATCACTCCCTCTCCCCTCCCCCCACAACCAGGTCTCCAATGACAGCATGAAAGGAGAACATGTTTCTATAACCATTATATGCTTTCATATAAACTGTACACTATGTGCATTAGAAACATGGCATGTCCCTATTCCCCCCCCCCACTTCACTCACATCTACCCAGTTCACTCCTCAGCCATCAACACTGTACATTAATGTTACACCAAATGTGCTGTGCTGATGTGTGGTGCAGACAAAACACTGTGAACTTTCATCACCACGAGCAGAAGATATTTCACAGCGCATTACATGCTGCCACAATACTTTTTGGGGAGTCATGGCCAACAATATTCAGCATCACCCTACATGCTCACCACCACATGCCCAGGCTTAACAGCATGGGTGGGGGGCACAGAGACTGCTTCACCAAAGCCACAATGGACAGTGTTTGCAATCCAGTGATTACCACACTGGGTAGGGACAGCAGTGGTGGCATCCGCCACCAGACATATGTCGCAGAGGTGAAAGCAATGCAGCAGGGAGCCATGACCATGGCACTTCTGTTTCTTTCTGTGGTGGTTGTTGGGGGAGGGAACTAGACAAGATGGTCACAGTCTGCAACTACCCCCTAGATGCTGATGACGGCAAGCGGCGGGTACACCTACCTCCAACCGGGGTCAATACATCGCAGGTTACTCTGCCCTTCCCCCCAGGCAAAAGACCACAATCACCTTGATGGTTCATCCTTCTGCCCACTGACTGCCACTCTGAATACCTAGTCCATCACTGAACCAGGTATGTCAGTGCAACAAGAAAATGCCTTGCCACTGCGCTGGATGCTCAGCCACCATGACACAATACTTTGACAGTAAAATACGTCCATATCACACATATATATGTACCTCTGCATTTTCCTTCCGCTGCAGTCGCCTCAAGGTATGAAGTCGAGGTGTAGGTTTCTTATGAGTATCTAGGATAAGCGTTAGTATTGGGTCATCATGAATCATTCGCTTTGGTGTTCGGCTATACACTTGCACCTTCAACTCAGACTTGGTTACAGAACAGTCATCAGTAAAATGGTTGGAACAAACAACGTGATTGCGTGACCACTGCACTGTTTTCAGAATTAGCTCTTTTCTTCCAATGTTGTGAAACCACTGCTCTAGGGAACGACTTATACAAAATACCGACTGTACAATCAGTCATATTGGTACACCCTGGGACTATACATTGAGGCATGGTCAAATATTTAGTAAAATTAAAAAAAATGTTAAATAAAATGTAACAGTATAATTCTGCTAACACTAGAGTTATAAGTAGTACTATATAATTCTTGTCTAAAAGACTTGGTAATAAGTTCACATGAAATAAGTTCAGTTCATTCAGTGCAGTTCTGTGTAGAATTTCAAAAAATGAGGCTGTCGTGTTTTGGAGGGAAAGTTTACAGTGCACACTGTAAACCAATTAAAACATTTCAGCTGAGCACTGTAAACCTATTACATTACTGACAGAATGAATGACATTCTGCATACTAATTAGCAAGGAAGTACTGTATAGGCTTGTGTGGAAATGTACTATGTAAAACAAAGCAACATGAAACAAAACACCACAAAGATTACTTCTCAATAATATTTATTTATAAAGCATATTATTTATTCTGTGCTGCATGGCTGTCAAACACTTTTATTAGGCACTCCTTCACAGTAGCACTTAGCAGGCATCTAAATTCGCACCGGAAAGCATGTCCATCACTTATTTAAGTCCCCCATTTACTGCAGGGGAAAACAAATGGTCGTGGTAGTCGCATGATGTGGGACACTATTAAGGGTGACACCAAAAATAATGCTGTGCTGATGTCACGGTAGGAAGTTCACATTGATTGCAAAATGGTGGGCAGACTGCAAAATCACTTATTTTGTTAATAAAAACAGTCCAGAATACAAGATTCAGTCGGAAAACACACCAGGGGAACTACCACACCTTAAGGAACAATATCAGAAGTGCAGATACTATGGAAAAAATGCTTTTGTACATGAAACTTCTCTTTTAAGACATTGTTGCTTTTATTGCTTTCAGTTTAAATGTCCTCAAATGAATGTTCAAAATTGATACATTGTATTTACTGTATTTTGCTGAATGCCTGGCACTTTTCTTTATGTTCGCTAACTTGTACTTTTTAAAAACCTTAATAAAACACACATTAAAAAAAGCACTTCTTTAAATATCACTCAATACAAATTTTCATCAGTACTCGTTAGGGTTACCACCTGCCTGATTCTTGCAGGACAGTCCTGATTTGGGCAGCTGTGTCCTGCAAAAAAGCAAGAAAAATACTACATGTCCTGATTTTATAGCAGAGAAAATATTTTCTAAATTTTCCACTGAATGTTGCAGAAAACTACAATACCTTAACTAAAATACATTAAAATGACAAGAAATAATTGAAACAACTAAGAAACTACAATACTTAGCTTTAATTATGATTCTATAGAGAAAACAAGTCTGTTGCATTGGCCAAGGTTCCCTACTGTTCTGCGAAAAATCATGTTTCAGTAAGAAATGGCCCACTTTGGGCTTCTGAAAAGGTGGTAACTCTAGTACTCGTAGCTGTTTTTGTATAACTAGATAAAAAGATGACAGCATTCTTTTTAAGTACCCAAGCAGCAGCAGGGTCAAAGCAGATGATTTAGAGACAGAATTATTGAACACAGTGAGTGGCTAGGGAAAGGGGAGGGGAGGGAAGAGAAGGAAAGGAAATTAAATGATGTTGAACTAACATGACATTTTCGAACAATGGATGGAAAATTCAGTGGAGGGGCCACTAACGAAGTAATCAAGCTACCCAACTTGGAATTAAAAAAGGTGTGTAAATCAAACACTACACGTTTTGATGCAGATGGTGAACTCAGCAGATAGGTAAGAGAATCTGTAATCTGTAAGAGTTGTCTGAGATTTGATTTGTAGGTGTTAATCATAGCATCAAAGTAATTATGTCTAGTAGTCATCAGCAACTTGCTATAAGGTTTTGATTGCTAATATAAAACACTTCAAGGCAGAACATATGAACACATCTTAACCATTTAAGTTCCAGTTACTAGCACTACTTTTTTTATGACTGCATATTCAGAGTCTGCGGCCGTTTTGTGGTAGCTCTAAAAATAAGCTACTGGATTCAGACCCTGGAATGCTTCCATTCTGGAGTTTTGGAATGATCCTTCTGAAACTCCGAAACAGTCCCCCAAGAGCACACTATTTCTCATTTAACTCTGCACCACAGTTCGCTCATTCCATCTCTCCCGCATTTCCCACTTCCTCTCTCTCTGTCCAGCTGCAAGTTAAACTCCCCTTTGAACGTGCAGTGAAATGTTACTTTTTACCTGTTTAGGAAATTGCATTCTGAAACTTTTAATTATTTTCTAAAGCGTTTTTTTCTCACTCTCTCCATTTCTGTCACTCTGTCCATGAAACGGACCTCCCTGTTGCTCATTTAACCCCTTTGCTAATTACAAGTTCTCCCCCGCCCCCAAGGTTAGTGAAAGTACCGTCGGCACTTTATCCAGGTTTCAGAAAGAAGCAAACAGTGGCAGCCATTGATATTGTTGGCAAAGCGAGACATGGCAGTGCTTGTAACCTGCCAGTGTAACTATTATGTTCTACTAACAGACACCCTTCACTGGGCATAGTGTGCACCTTTTTTCATGCATACTGTCAGTGCAGCAAAGTCTGCCTCCCCCTCTGTGAGACATACAGTGACTGTCCCCTCTGTTTTGTGACATGGATGGTGAGAGAGGGAGACAGCGGGACTGGGAGCTGGTTGGGGAGTAATGGGGAATCAAGTGACTTGACCCAGTGTGTGGTCCAGTGAGAGCGAGAGAGAGAGAGAGAAGGAGAGACACAGTTGTAAAGAAAAGTTGCTGCAATTTTCTAGGTGTGTGTCTCTCTCTCTCTCTCTCTGTCTCTCTTTTCTCCCAAAGCACACTGCAGTGTTCACTCTGTGTTTGTCACTGCACCACACTGTGCTGCTCTCTCAGTGTGTCTCTCAATCTGTGCAGTAACCGTGTCCCCCCCAGCACCTGTGGTGTGCCGCTCACTCGTTGCAATTTGCGACCTGTCTCCTGTGTGAGTGACCACAGCGGCTGAAGCAGGGCACAGCAGACTCCAAGGATGACACAGTGAGGGACAGAAAGTCGTGTCCTGTCCCAACGTGAGTTTTCTTGTCTTTCTGCCTGGTCTCTTCCCCCTGCCATCCCGTAGCGAGTCACCATTCCCTGTGTGCTGTCCATTTTCTTTTCTGGCTGCCTGTCCCCTCGAGCAAGGTCGGCAAGGTCATGGCCATCTGCAGTTAGTGAGTCAGAGTCGGAGGAAGCAGTGAGACCGTGATGGTAGGGAACTACAGCGGGATGGGACGAATTTGCGGCAGAGACGGCAACTCAGTGTACAATAGTGAGGGGCAGAGACAGTGCGGTGGTGTTACAGAGCTGCTAAGTGGTTCCATGGGGCGAGGGAGGCAGAAACTCATAGCAGCAATCAGGGAGAGAGAGCACTGACTTGGCCTACAGTCTCTCAGTTTCACCCTCTCATGATGTCAGGCAATTTCCCCCACCATGGTGAGAGAGAGTGAGACAGGGAGTGAGAGACAGGGAGAGAGCATGAGAGAGCCTGTAAAGTTGTAGACGTTTCATTTAGCACAGCTGATGTTGATGGGGTGATGGTAGCAGCACAGCGGGGAAATGCACTTAGTCTTCAGACAGTGGACTGTCCCCCTGCCCACTCGACCCACAGCAGAGAGAGTGTGAGAGAGACAGAGACACCAGAAGGGAAGAGAGAAAGAGAATGAGAGGGATAGTGAGACATGCTGTCTGTCGGGGAGGGAGCATCATTTCCTGCAGACCCCCAAATAACTTCATTATCCTTTACTGACAAGTGCTCTGGTAACTTTTAGTCAGCCGCATAATACTGCTGTTGGTTGAAGATGCAGCAGTTCCTGTAGATGTGGTGGTGGGGGGTGCTGTGAACAAATACGTCTTTAACTCTTTTTCTGTAAAGGGGCCCAAAGAGGAATTGTGCTACCCTGTATGAGTGCAATTGATTGAAAAAGGTTGTTATACCTTTTATTTGACTAACAGAACTTAATATACAAGCAGTCAAACGCTCTACCACTGAGCTATACCATATACAAGCGTTTGAAGCCACATAGACACCTTTTTTTTCAAATTCTGTTTCTCTCTCTGCCTTACCCCATACTCTCTCCAGAGTCTCGCTTGGCACTGCCATCCCCCCCTCCCCCGCCTGAACTTCTCCTCTGCTCCATCCTCTGACACATCTTTCTCTGATGTGGGACAGCCTACTCCTCCTGGTGCTCTAGTATCTGGTAGAGCAGCCAGGCAGGAAGGAGAGCCAGAGGAATGAATGGAAGGACCCGGGACTGGGCGTGGTTGGCCAACCCCTGTACCCTCCTTCGCATACCGGGAGGCAGGGTGTTTTCTTTGTTCTGCCCCCTGGTGTGGCCATGCAATGGCAGTGTGCGGGCCAGCCCTCGGACACCCTACCAACACCAGACCCCATCTGCTTGTTCCTGCTTCTAGACAACACCCCCAGCCTCCACCAGGGGCCACCACTGAGCAAGGCAAACCCCGGAACCCACCCCAGGAGAAGAAAGCAGTCCTCCAGATGCTCAACCTTCTCCTTCCCCTACCGACCCCTGAAAGCCCAGGCTCATTCCTGAACCCGGGTCACTGGCATGGTGCGAGGTCTGGCGTCCAGCGCCTCAACCCTCAGCTCTACCGGGCTGGCCACATAGACACCTTTATCAGGCATTGTGACAACACAGCTGCTGGGAAAAGATTTTATACAAGAAAAATCAATGTTAGTTATTCTTGCACAGTTAAAGGAAAAACAGGTGACTGTCCTGTTTAGCAAGTTTGTACATCACTCTGTGAAATGCAGTGTCATCCATGGAATTAAAAGGGATTGTGCTGTGTCCGTCAGAGTAGAATTGATTTTTTGGACTCCCTTCAGTACATACCTCTCAACCGTTTTTCCCCTAAATGTGGAACATTGCCTCTCAAAATGTGGAACAAATGAGCAAAATGTGGAACACTTAATCGAATCTTTACCTAAGAAGCTCAGAACACTATTAAAATATTTGCATTTATATTCAGAAAGTCTGTTATTAATTGAATAATATAGTTTTTGCATCATTTACTATAGATTTTTGTTGTAAAACGTTAACACTGAATGTGGGACAAGTCCTCACAATGTGGAACAGCGAGCTTTTGTGAAGTGAAATGAGGAACGTTCCTCATAATGTGGTACAGTTGAGAGGTATGCTTCAGTACAGAAAGTGACTTGGAAACATGCCTTTCAACCTATCAGCATTAAAATGTGTAGCACTGCCCTTTAAAATGCAGAGCACATAATGGGCAGCATGCATAGCACATATTTACTTTAAAGAGTAAATATTATAACACTAGTTGGTGTCACAGTTTAGTGTTGTAAAGACTGTTTCAATAAAATTAGTTAAAATTTTTATTAGTCTGCATGTCCAGCAACAGATCTAACATTATAAGAAAATCATGAAATCTTTGTGAAGCAAGTGTATAAGTGTGTGTGTGTGTGTGTGTGTGTGTGTGTGTGTGTGTGTGTGTGAAATGCATAGGCCAGCATATTCAAATGGTTAGCATGGCACTTACCGAATTAGTGCCGCAGTGTGTATAGCACCAGCGTTCGGGGGAGGGGTGCCACATCCAGAGGCTTCAGGTGCGCTGCGCTATCCTGAAAGCATGATGTAGACTATACCATTGTACCTATGCAAATTAGAAATGAGGACTCTTGCATGCATAAGGGGTGCAGTGTTATATTCAACAGTTTTAGAAGTGCTGAACGCCTCAATCTCAGCACTCTTTAATGTTGCCAAAACCCTGCCCTTAACTCAGCACAGTGGCAGCATCACCCCAAGCCCAGGGTGTCATTATTTGAAATATCCTCAGTGTCTAGAGGTTCCCCCACCAACCCAATCATCCCACTGTACAATTTCTCCAGTCTCCCAAGCATCTAGTGGTCTCCCCCGTGCACCATGCATGAATACCTTTAATCACCCATGCTGTGCAGATCCTATACATACCCTGGTGGTTACTGGTCCTCCTCATCCCCCATCCCTCCCACCAACCTGATCACTCTGTACCAACCACCGCACTTCCCCCTCACCCCAAAAAACAGTCCATAGACACAGACAGTGATGGCGACCTGCACAGCCCTTTGCTCACCTCCTCAGCCGGCCACTGTCTGTCAGTGAGCGATCATGAGTACAACATTAACACTAAGTGTCTGACTATTGCTTAGGGCTGGCTGTGGGCTATTTGGCGTGTAGCAGAACTGGCTGCGTGGTGCTATCATCCAACTCTGAATAGTGTGGCTGTAGTGCTGTACTTGGAAACTAAACATCTGCTGTTTGCTTTGCCGGCCCCAAGGTCTCTGAATTACTTTTTTTAACACCTTTTTCACTCTTGTATGAAAACCAAATAATGTTCTGTATATCATCCTAATCAGCTTCTGTCATCATCAGTGTACAAATCAGCACAGAGTTCTTAAAGTATATAGCACTGCTTTTCTTAAAAAAAAAAAAAAAATCAGAACCAGCCCTGGTCTTTTGAAAGGACTAGTTTTCAGTTGTCTAATGTTCAAAAAGCGCCCCCCCTACACACACACACACAATAAAGCAACATACAGGTAGTATAGACTGTCAGTTCTCCTATGTGGATTTGAGTGTTACAGGCTCAAGACCTTGAAGGGTGGTCTCTGACTGACTGTTCTCACTTTGGGAATTCTTTTCCCTCCCATCTGTCAGAAGTCAATCAGCAAAGGGCCGTAGAAATGGTGAACCCAATAGCCTTGTAGAAAGGGTGAAACCAGTTGCCTCCCAGTATATGAGGGGACCTGTTATAGTTGCATTTGATAACTCTGTGTGTGTGTGTGTGTGTGTGTGCGTGCGTGTGCGTGTGCGTGTGTGTGTGTGTGAGAGAGCAGGAAAGGAAGTGTTATAACCAGGTAGAGCTCAATCTGTGGTTATTTTGCAACTGGCAGGGTGCCACTTTTAATTTAAAGTTCTTGTTCAGTTACTTCTGTGGGTTTTGACCAGAGACACTTTTTTAGAGGGTTTATTGTATGGAATATTTGCTTGTCTTCTCAGTCTGCTGCTGTTCCTGTCTTGCACACATGCATGGAAACTGCTTGCAGCTTTTACAGACCTCTATCATGGGATCCTTGCACTCAAGAATTTCAAAGAGGCTGTATAACCTAGTGCTTTCAGCACAGAGCTGCGACCCAGGCAGTCCCAGGTTTGACCCTAACAAACCTGGTTTGTATCTCACAGCTGTCACTTTTTAAAGTGTGACCTTGAGCAAGTTACTTAACCTCCCTTTGCTTAATTCTCTGTACCTCTCTACCTAACCTTTTGACCTTTACTCAAACCTCTCTGTGCAAGCCTAATGGCTGCAGCAAACTGTTCTTGGATTGTAGATTACTTTGGGATACAATGTGTATGATGAGACCAAATTCCTTTCCTAGCACGTCTATGTCAGCTGGGTTTAGGATCAGCCCTCTCTGACTTGTGCTATAAAACACAGACCACTGTCTCGGAGCATGAAAATAAAACGGCATGGAGACTGGAGTATTCTGCCAGGAGTCATAGAATGTGTTGCTGCCTACTGAGTGGGTCTGTAAATTGGGGTACCTCAAAGTGCTTTAGGTAATCCTTTTCCTAAGCATTGTTTTTGGTGGGGAAGGGGCATAAATAGTGGCATATAAATCAAAGACCATATTTTGATAGTGCAGCCAGCTCTTGGGT
The DNA here is from genome assembly GCA_016271365.2 of Neoceratodus forsteri. Classification (NCBI taxonomy): domain Eukaryota; kingdom Metazoa; phylum Chordata; order Ceratodontiformes; family Ceratodontidae; genus Neoceratodus; species Neoceratodus forsteri. The sequence continues at coordinate 1,363,850,134 of CM057455.1, read as the reverse complement.
GCAATTTGTTTGGCAAAAGGAGAAGGTATTGTGTGTGACTTCATTTAGAACATGTTTGTTTGTTTAAAATTTATTTTTATACAGGTTAATCTGATTGGGGGGAATCCCCATTTACAACAGATACCTGTGGCATTTGCAATAGACAAACAATACAAAAATGGAACAAAATACAAAATCACATTTACCTAAAAACAATTACAACAGACATTTAAATAATTATACAATTCCAGTTTAAAAATACGCAGATCAGAAATTTCAGTCATATGTCGAGGTAACTTATTCCATATCCCGCTAAACTATTTTGTAACACCATACCCCCATACGATTCATAATTTGTATCATAGGCAACTTTTAGTAGTCCTCCTAAAAATATCTGAATATTTAGAATCAAATTCTGACATATCAAATTTACGTAAAGGATGCACTTTTACGTATATCAAACCATGACATATAGTAAGCCATATATATTCTCTTCGTGCTATTGGATCTAACCAGCCAAGTTCCTGATAAATTACACAATGATGGACTCGAAGTCCATTATTTAGGATATATTTCCCCAATCTGTAATAAATCTGGTCCAATTTGTGTAAGCATTTTTTATAAGAATGGATATATAATGATAAACCATAGTCTAGTACAGGCAACAATTGTTTTACCAGTCTGGTCTTAACATCCCTAGTCAAACATCCTGACAATCAAAACTCCCAGATATTTATAAGTATTAACCCCTTGTACCTTTTTCCCATCCGAAAAACTAATTTTGAAATCAGTTATTTCATAATTAGGTTTAGGTCCTACAGAAAAAATCATACTCTGAGTCTTGCCAGTACTTATCAAAAGTCCGGAATTTCTTATCCAAGTTTCAATATTGGAGAAGTCTGTCTGGAGTCGCTGCCTCAGTTCCCCAGGATCTTTAGCAGATGCTACTAGTACTATATCATCTGCATAAAGTCTAACATCAGAACCTTATTTAAATTAGCTCTTATTTAAATGTCCATGTCTTTTGCTGCCTCTGAGTGCAAAAGGTTTATAACTTTGAAAGATTCATGTATTTTTGAAGAGGAACTTCAAAGCAGCAGTGGGGGGTAGCGGTGAAAATTGTGAACTAAATTCTTTTTTTTTTGTATTTTAAGCTGTCCCTTATTTCCTGACTTGTATGATCCTCTTTTTTTTCTTTACAGTTGGACTAATAAAAGAAGCCCTCCTTTTAATATGGCTCAGAACAGGTTTTCATCAGTACTGATTGTTGTTTTTTTACATCTGTTGTTCCAAAAGGTTAGAGAGCAGTGTCTGCCATGTGCTAATTCATTATAGTCACAAGAAGAGTGACCTTATTAAACAAGGAGTGTTCAAAAACAGAGAATACTGATGAAATCCTGGTCTGAGCCATATAAAAAGGGGGGCTCCTTTTATTATTTGAACTGTACCAAAAAGTGGTAAAGCATACTCACAATAGGAAAAGAAGTGCATCATACTAGTCAGGAGATAAGGTGCAATCTAAAATAGAATAAAAAAGTATGGGTCAAAATTGTCACCACTGTCATGCACTGCTGCTTTAAAAAAAGGATGTGTAACAGGCTGCCATAAATAGAAACTGGTGGAGTGAAGCTTTAGCAGGGATGGGAAATACACAGTACATTATCACTGAAATTATAGTTGGATTCTCTAGTCACCCACATCTAGCAGTTACAGCATGGGAGGGGGCTGTAAAAGTGGAATTAGGTGGCTCAGGGGTTAGTGCAAAAATTGCTAGTTTACACATTTCACACTGCCCACAATACCATTATTTTATTTTATTTGTGTCTTTGATGACCACGTAGGTGCACTGATCCGATGGACCATTTTCAGGCATGGCCCGGGCCACTAAAATGGCACATCAAGTAAGGCATATACAGGTAGCATGAACAGTATAACAGGCAACATAGTTCAGTGCAAGAAACATGGTACATAGGGACAATGCATAAATTGAGGTTACAATATAGTGCCAGGTATAGCAAACAATTCAGCAGCATGGTAAATACACAGTTACAATGTTATAATCAACAAACGGTAAGTGAGATGATGTAGTCAGGAGAGAGGAGAGTACAAAGTAAGGTAAGGGGAGAGTGCAGAGCATGGCAGGGTGCCAGAGCCTCTAGTAAGGGCCCTGCAATATAGAAGGGGGAAAAAGGAGGGAAATAGGTGGGAAGGGATGCCCACTACCTGGGAGAGAAAGAGCATTTGGATTCTGACACTGCAGCCAGGCCTTGTAGTGGGTTTTGAAAGAGGGGTGAGAGGCGGTCGAGTGGAGCAACATGGGGAGCTTGTTCCATATGGAGGGGCAGACCAGGAAAGGGCTTCGTTGACCATGGCAGAAGACACTCTAGAGCCCTCCAGAGGGGGGACAGATGATTCTCGGAGGTACCTGGATGCCACTCTGCCCCGCAAGTAGGGATGAAAACAGGGACAGGTGGCCACCTCTGAGGTATTGTCTATTATACAGCCAAGGACAAAGTTGAACCGTCCTTGGAGAGGGAGCCATCCCAACGACTGGTACAGGTCACAGTGGTGGGCTTAGTAGGGATACAGTGTTAGACTGAGTTGAGGCTGAAGGGCATCACAGAGGACACACTGCTGTTTTGTTCAAAAGTTTATTCGTTCAGTCCAAGCCAGTTACAAAGTTTTCACACACATTTACACATACACATATGCATCCCAGTTAAATATATTTGAAATACAGTGTATAAATACAGTGCAAATAAAACCTTCCTCCTAAAGTGCAAGAGTGAGAGGTATATTGCAATCATTTCATTTCTTACATTTTTGTTTGAATCCCAGTCGCACTTTTGCAATCGTGTTAAAGTATTCAGCCACCTTTTTTATGATGTGCACATCCTCAGTTGCGAGCATAATGTTTAAAAGTATATATTTATCTTCTAAGGCAATTTCAGACATAATGGATATAACCAATAGGACCTTTGCTTTAAATATCTACTACATGTAAATGAAACATGAGCTAAATTTTCTGGTTCCTTTTTGTCACAATCACAGAATTTGGCACTTGGATCTGCTGATTTAGAGTATCTTGCTTTCAGTATACTATCTGTAAATTGCTCCATTCTATATTTTGTATAGATTTTTCTTAAAGCACCATCTGTGAGTCTTGTTGAAGAGGCTGTCTGTGAGAACAGACTTAATAAATTTGGAAAATAGCAGGGGGCCCAGGATGGAGTCTTGAGGGACCCCTGTGGAGACAGGAAGGGCAGAGGAGGAAGCAGCACCAATGTTTGCCAATTGGTACCTGCCTGAGAGATAGCTCCAGAACCAGGAGGAGGTCTCAGTGGAGGAGCCAACGTGAAGGAGTGTGGAATGGAGGAGTGGGTAATCAACCAGGTCAAACGCTTTAGTCAGGTCCACAAATACAGCATCCGTGGCCTTGCCCAAGTCCATGTTTCAGAGGATATGGTTAGTGAAGTGTGCCAAGGCTGACATGCTGCTATAGTGCTTATGAAACCCATGTTATTGGGGGCACTGCAGGTTATATTTTCCGAGATGATCAGAGAGCTGGAAGTGTACGATTTTCTCCAGTAGTTTGGTCAGGTGAGGGAGGATGGAGTAGAGCCTGTGGTTATCAGGGGAGAGAAGGTCCCCTGCTTTGAATAACGGCACTACATTGGCATGTTTCCAAGAGGCAGGCATAGTAGACGAGATCAGGACCAAGTTGAAAATGAAGGTAAGGGGTACAGCAGTAGCAGGAGAGATGAGCCTAAGAAAAGAGGGAGAAAGACCATCAGTGCCAGGGCTGCCCCTGGTGGGGAAGGGACTTCAGGAGCTTGATGGTATCACTAAGGGAGATGGTTCTAAAGTAGAAAGGGGTGGGGAGAGGGTGCTTGTGGGGAAGGAGCACTTCCCTTGACCACTAGTGCAAGGAGGAGAATGGGAGGGAACTTTGCTGAGCTAGGCAGAAAGGTCCAACATTTTTTTGTTGAAAGCCTGCTCAACCTCTGAGGGATCACTCGGTGGGCCAGAGGGGGAAGTGAGTTGGGTGACTTGGTTGTGTGCCCGGGTGATTGAGCACGGACCAGACAGATGTCCAGAAACATCGGGGGTCCCTAACATTTTGAGCCATATTGGCTCTTGCTAGAGTTTCTTCTCGAGGATTTAAAGTATGAATAGGGACACTGGTTCATTTCTGAAGGTACAGGCTTATCTAAATTCGAGATTAGTGAAGCAGTGTAACAGGCGATCAGGGCCTCAAAGCTGACATGAGTGTAAGTAGGAGCCAGAGTACTATTTGTTAATTCTTTACAAAAATCTGAAGTCTGGTCGAAGCGCTGGGGTACTAGCATGAGCCTCGTATTCATTTACTGTCATTGGTGCAGAGTGCTATGTGGCTAAATAGAAGGTATTTTTGCAGTTTTATTTGGAATTTTTGTCTGTCTTGGTGAGTGTGCTGCAAAGGTGGCAGTCACACCTACTCCAGCTCCTTCTCTAGACAGAAGCTGAACCAGTTAACAGACAGCAGTATGCTAATGTTATACAGTATATCAGGTGGCTAATGCAACCACAATGCACAAGATTACAATAGCTTATAATAAGCTGCACAGATTTGTTGTAGGGTGCAGTAAGTTAATGAACCATTCTGATCAAGTCAAGAAACTGGACCTCCTCTTGCTGCTGAACAGATGCGTTTCAGTAGTCAATAATCCTCTTTAAATGTGTGTATGGAAGTAATCCTGGCTAGATGAGCAACATATTAACCAGATCTATCACTTTATTTAACATTTTCACATATCTCATGTTAAAAGAACAGTAGGGTCGTGGCAAGATTGTCCATTGTGATAGTATCCTGTTTGTATCCTCCCAGGCCATACCTGAAAATAGGCAGCTCATTTTTCAGCCCGCTTAACTGGTAACAATAAATAAATAAATAAATAAATAAATAATTGTGAGAAAAGGGCCTCTTTGCATGTAGTGCACAATCAAGCCAGGACTATCACTACCAGACTAAATAAAAAAATCAATAACTTAAATTAATACAAAATGCACTTCACAGTCAAATACATAAACCATGGAACTGTTTCACTACTACTGTACTTTCTAACTCTGATTTATTGTTGGTCTTGTTTTCGTGGTAAAAAAATTTATTTAACAAATAATTAAACTAACCCCCCCAACCAAATTATATTTAGTTTTTGAAGAAAGCTAGAGAAAAGTCACTATTGTGTAAGAGATTAAGGATGTCTTTAAAGCATAGTAATCCCTAGGCACTGAGCACTACTATTTATTTGTTTTGAGAGTTTTAAATGTACTACCCGATGAGGAAAGCAAGACATTTCTAATCTAATTACAACCATCTTTGATCTTTGTCATGATATCAGGTGATGACATGTAATTAAGCAAAATGCACATTAAAATATAAGCTAAAATTATCATGACATGACTTACACGCAGTGCATTGTTAAACAGCTCATCCCTGAACCAAACTCATTATCACTGGAAAGTCAAGATAATAAATTTTGAAGTGTTACATTTAACTGCCCCTGGGAATGTGACATTGCTTTTTCCATGGGTGATATTTAAGTAATTCCTATTCAATAACTGTCAATGCCTCTCTAATTTCTAAGTGCCTGGCTAATAAATAACTAGATGCATAATGTCATGCGCTAGACAGAAAGAGAAGAAGTCTAATTAAAGCTGGTAAATAATAAAAACCCAACATAAAAGTCTCTCACATAATGTGACAATCTTTGCTATACCAGAGCCCTTAATCTCATATTAGATATTGTTTGATCTCATTAATTTCATCATTTGAACATGCCATTCTAAACTATCACATCAGACATACAATATAAATTTTGTTTTTAATGTCAAGTCTCAAGTTTAGTTTATTAGGAATAGAGTCACTGAGCCAATGGTCACTCAGTGACATCCTTACATACAACCCTGCCATTCATGCATCACAATATAACAAGTTTTGCATTAGTAGAAACGTGAACTAGAGCTGGTAAGCTGTAAAACAAAAACAATAAAGTATAAAATACCTAGTGAACAACACGTACTGCAGGTACATCAGTCAGCTTAAATGCAGCATATGCCAGAGAAAGAAAGGCTAGACAACACTGCCTACTTTCAGCCTCATCCCACAGTGGTGGTGGGGAGGGAGGGGTACACATGCAAACCAACTGAATTTAAAGCAGATTAAGCTGTAAGTGGTATTTTTAGTGAATGGGGGAAATTTGGCCAGGACAAATGCAGAAATGAAATTTACATACTTACCTTAACTGGTCATCTTTCAGAATATTTTCTCCACTGAGTACCACTTATAGGTTTGAGTAAGAGGCACTAGGACCCCAAAAGAACATATCTTTTGGCCTTGGGGGCCAGCAATGGCTATTTGCTACAATGCCTGCACAACACCGTGTAGTGCCACGTGCGTATCAATAACTGCTGCCAGCTCCCACACGTCTCAGTTCCATTTGCAAGGAAATAAGCTGCCTCTGTGGCACAGCTGGTTAGTGCAATCAGAATGGTATTCTGGGTGGCCTGGGTTCAAGTGCCAGCTGAGGCACTTACTTCTATCTCACCTCTGTTTGTATGTGTTCCATAAATATGCACACCACACTCCTGTGTGATTGTTACAAGTAAATATTTGTGTTGCCATTGGGTTGTGCATTTGAGAAAGAGTAATGTGCTCGGGGACAGCCCAGGTTCTAGTTGTCTCAGTGGTGCAGCTGGTTAGTGCAATCAGAACGGTATTCCAGGTGGCCTGGGTTCAAGTCCAGTCATCATCACCATAGCAGTGAAAACCCAGTTCATACCACCTGATAATGTCCCCTAATGGCAACATGTACACTGTGAACAACAAGGGTGACAAGACTGAACCCTGCGGAACACCACAGAGCAGGGGCTTCAGGTTAGATGTGGCTAACCTCATCGTCATCTTCTGCACTCTGCCCATCAGGTAGGACCTGAACCAGTTGAGGACATTACCGGACAGACCGCACCAGTACTGCAGGCAGTCAGGTAGCACCTCATGATCCACGGTGTCAAATGCCACGAGAGGTCCAGGAGAACTAAGATGGTATGCTCTCTCCTGTCCCTCACCATCAGGAGATCATTAAGCACCTTCACCAGAGTGGTCTCCGTACTATGCCTAGCTCAAAACCCAGACTGTAAAGACTCATAAGTGGAGGAGGAGGAGGAGGCAAGGCATTCCTTGAGCTGGATGGCCCCCACCTTTTCTATAACCTTCCCTAAAAATGGGAAAAAGGCGAGTTGGACCTGGGTCCAGATCACACTGTGTTGGTCGCAGCCTCAAGGCAATCTTCACCACCTCCACCACTCCAACTGGGTCAAACTCAACCCATACAGAAGGAGTGTTCTGACATGACTCAGAATGAACCCAACTCCTTTGAGTGATGCTGTAGGAGATCTTGGCTCTGATAAGAGTACACTTTGTCAGCAAAGAACAGAGCAAACTCTTCGCACCTTGTGCTTGAGCCCACTCCTCCAAAACGGAGAGAGGCAGGATGTAATAACCCATCTACCATGCAGAAGAGCTGAGCTGGTCTGCTCCTTGCCACAGCTATCTCCATAGACAAAATATCTGTCTTCTTTTGGGAGACTGCCCCTTGATAGTCGTTATAATGCGACCTCAGGGCCAATTTGTCCTCCATCAGACCAAATCTCCTCCAACATTCTCTAACCTCCAACCCCTGGTCTTTAATTCCCTGAGTTCCTCATCAAACCAGGGAGAGCTCCGATGACTAGACAGGGACTGGACACGAATGGGTGCGAATGAATCAAAGGTGGCAGTGATGGCCCAGTTATAGGCTGCCATTCCCTCCTCCCTTCCAATCGCACACACAGCCTTCACAATCGACAGGTCCAATACCGCCTGTAGTCCTACTGGGGGCAATCCCCGTAAAGGGTGATACTGGACCATCTCCACAGAGGATGGACCATAGTTACCAGATCTATACTAAGGTCCTTGACCTCCAGGCCTAACGTAAACACAAGTTCCAGTGAGTGGCTGCACAAGTGGGTCCCTGAAGTGACACTTTGAAGAAGGCCCATCGCCTCCATATTCTTTAGGAGTTCACCCCCAGAAACCAAGAGCCCATCACTGACCCAGGTGTTGAAGCCCCCAGAATCAATCATCTGGGGGACTCCAACACCAGGCCAGTGACAAGGTCTCAGATCTCCCACAAAAACTCTCCCTTCCCACCAGGAGGGCGATAAAGCAGGAGGACCCTGAAGCCTGTGCCAAGACCCCCTCGCACGGCAACACACTCAAAAGACCCAGTGGGACCTATAGGTAGCACTGAGGTGCCCAAGCTGGATTTAAAACAAATGGCCACCCCCCCCATGATTCTTCCTCAGGTGTGTATCACGGAGTACCCAGCTGGCACCTCTGCCTCCAAAATGGGAGCAGCATTCTCATTCAGCTAGATCTTCATGATGCAAGCCAAGTCTACTAAGGATATAATGTCCGACATTATAGCAGTCTTGTTCCTCATCGATCTGGAATTGCATAACACAGCCCAAGCAGAATGAGGGGAGACTGCTGGATCAGCTATCTGCCCACCCCCTATAGTGAAGCCCTTGGGTATGGGCACTGACAGGGAGGACCCCTCTCCAGTACCCATTTCACCATCTCCTTGGCCTCACCACCCAAATCCCTGACTCCACAGCAGCCAATCGGGAAGACCCCCCAGACCCCCCCCTCCAAGCAATCCCCAGTGCCCTGCATGTCCTATAAGTTTTCCGCAGGAAGTGGTGGGAGCTCAAAGGGGCAAAGGTCATAGAGGGAGGCCACCGAGTAGCTGTACCTTGAGAGTCCACATCCCATGCACATAATTAACTCAAACACCTTTTAAAACCTCTTTTAACAGACAAATAGACACAATCAAATGACTATGCACCAATCAACCAATCATTCAACTCTATATATCACACTAACCCTCAAACAAATATTATTTATTCCCTAGAAAAGAGAATCCCACACACACCCACACATACACACCCACTATCACACAACCACTCACTTACCTACAGCAAATAATTAAATACAATAATATTTTAACAAAAAAAACACCCTCTTCCCAAATTAAACTCAAATAAAGGGAGAGTTGGAAATGTGGGAAAGAGTTCAGCAAGTTCTCAAAATACTGCACAGCATAAAGTCCGAATTTGATCAGTACTCCTTCTGTGAAAAGGCTTCAATTTAAAGGACTCGCATACATAGTCGTAATAATGTTGACTAAAAAGAGCTTTTGGAGCTCTCACCTCCTACAGCTTGGTCCAACTTAATGCTCGGGGCCCAAAGAAACCCTCACTATCTTGGGCCTGGCATTTTCATTGCTTTTATCATGAGGTATTTAAAACAAATTAATCAAGCAAGCCCTAATGGATACATAAAGGATACAAAAAAAATGAAATAAACAAATAAAATCTGACTACTGACTCTCATAGAAAAAAATGAAGGGGCATACTTAAAGGAGATAGGAAACAGTTTTTAAACCCTTAGATAGCCCACAATTGTTCTTTTATTGGCTACCCAGTATTCTGATATGTTTTGGCACTTTTTTGTTACGTTAAATAATCTAATTGTGTTGCCTTTCTAACTACCCTGAATCCCTCTCTCCTCAGCAGTTGCTGTTCTCTATTTTCATGTTGCCTGAACATTCTATGACATCAGAAACACCCATTCCAGACCATTCTGATGAATAACACAGAATGAGAGTTTCTGATGTCATAGGATGTCTTAGAAATATGAAAATCAAGAGCAGTAGCTGGTGAAGAGAGTGGAACTCTATGTAGATCTGAGGGCACCCCAAAGCTAGATTATTTGTTTATCAAAAAATAATCAAAGCATATTAGAATACATAACTGGCATGGAAAGGAAGATGGACGGGCAGTTAAATATGAAAGAATAATTTCCCATCTCCTTTAAGGTGGCACAGAAGAAAGAGGTAGACTGGAAATATGACCTAGGGCCCCAAGAGAAACCCCATTGCCCAACAGCCATTACTAAGGTTGGTAAAAGGTAGTGGAGAAAACATCAGCCCTGTATGCATGTAGGCTCTGGCTAAGGCGAGACTCTCTTGCACATAATGTGGGGACAGGAAAAGACCCAGACCCAGTCTAAGACAAAGTAGCCAAAAGGACTGCACTAGGCATCATATCAGGAGGCAGAGAAGAAAAAAATACTCACTATAGTAATGCTGTTTCTTACAAAGGGATACCTCACTATGCTTAACAACTGCAATCATTCCCCTGGAATGAGCTGTCCTGGAGCTTAGACTTTTATGCTAATTAGAGAATCTTAGAATTAAATTCAAAATTCTGCTGTGTGGTTATACTCACCCTCACATTCTAACAGCAGATTTCTTTCTAAAGCTAGGGTGAGCACTGACCAATAAACTATCTAAATAGCTACCAATAATATATCAAAAATACTTTATTTTTTAAGTTTTCAAAGTGGCAGAACAATTTTAAAATGTTATGAAGAATTTAAAAAAGCTCAGATCACTATCAATTGTAAAAGCACTGTAACAAGTAATGCTCGAATAAATATAAAGAACTAAGGCCTGTGTGGACCTTTTCTCTGGTTCTGGAAGGGGAGGTAGGGATTGGGATTGTTAGGCACAGTGAGGGATCCCTTTGGAAGAAACAACATTACTATGGTGAGTAATTCTTTTCTTCAAACCCCAGAAATTCCTCTTTTATGCTTAACAGCTGCAGACCTTTTAGCAGCACCTTGGAAGGCAGGGTACAGAACCTATTTAGGAAAAAAGTTCTGCAAAACAGCAGTGCCAAAGCTGACATCCCTTCAGGACTGTGACCAGACAGCAGTGCTTTGTGAAAGTGTGTATTGTTTTCCAGGTAGCTGCTTTATACAGTCAGTGCAGGGAAACACCTACTGATGCTGCCGTAGAGGCACAGGTTCCCCTTTTCAAAGTGCTTGCGCCAAATATTTGGTGCAAGCTGCCATAAATTGAGTAAACTGTCACAACTGTGCCTGACCTACTAAAACTGGAAGCAGTTGCAGCAAAGGTGTTTGAAGCAGTTGCACCAAAAATGGACTGGATGCACGGCTTGTTACAAGCCCTGCATCCTGCTGTGAAAATCTTGCCCAGGGTCTTGTACATCTTTCCTGTCCTGTTTTCCCTCTGTTGCCCAGAACATACTAAGAAGTGATACTGTATAATGTGTGCAGAAACAGTGAAGCAGTAACTAGTTGTATAGTGACCTCTTGTGGTAAAAGGCAACAGTGCAGCAGAAATACAGCAGAGTTACTAGTATATTCTAGAATGTTGATAATCACTGATTCAGATAGCATGCATCACATTTCTAGTTAAGTTAGCAAATGTTTAAGTGTTTGCTGATTTCTTATATATTTATAATATTCGTACAATTCTGATATTGAATTACACTGATTGTATTATATGTATTACCTGTCTGCTATGCAAGGTCCTGTTACTAATGTGTACATTCTAGTGCTTTCTGTGATGGCTGACATTCCGTGGCACCTATGGAAATTGGGAGGGGGCATTTTTCCTCTAAAGGAATCCCTGTTGATTGGGACTTGAACCAGTTAGTGTCTGATCACTGCAGAGGAAAGATTACTTGCTGAAGGCACAGAAGGATGGAACTGCGACTCTCAGATTTTCTTCACAGAGACTTTCGGCTTGCCACTCAGTATCCCAGAAAGGTTCCACAGTGCCAGAATTTGGTTAAGATTGCTGTGATACTCCAATCTTTTATTATTTTATTCTGCTTGTTCTTCAAACAAACACATGCCTGCTGAGTTTTCCTCCAAATTTGCTATCTGTATGCTTCCTGAACACCCATGCCATGACACTCACCCTTCCGGCAGATGTTACTGCCACCAAGAAAACTACTTTCCATGTGAGATATTTCAAAACAACATTTGCCATAGGCTCCAAAGGAGCCTCCAATAGCTGTGCAATGCACAGATTCCGGTCCTACTGGAGGAAAAAATCCCTTACTGAATGGTACAGGTGATTAAGGCTTTTTGCAAATGGGATATGAGGCCACTGAGCTGTCCTTGCCAGCTGAAGCATATGCTGACAGTGCTGCCAAATGAACCTTCAGGGTCCTATTCCCTTGGACTGGAGATGGACTAGGTAGTCCACGACTGAAGCTAGACATCTGCAGTGGGTTTAGCTGTGCAGAAGAACACCAAAGGGAAAAATCTTTTCCACTTTGAGACATAGGTTTTCCTTGCTGCTGGTTTCCTGGAAACCTTAAGCACTTCCATAGTCTTTTCAGAAAGATTTAATAGAAGTCTAGCTCTTCAAGTACCATGCTCTGAGACACAGAGTTCTCATATCTGGAAATGTTATCCTGCCCTGAGACAATATCAGTGGATTATATTTCAGGGGCAGGTTGACAGGTTGTCTGCTGGGAAGGGACAGGAGCAGGAAGTACCAAATCTCCCTGGCCCAGTCTGGAGTTATGAGAATCACTGTTGCTGACACCCTTCTCAGTTTTAGCAGTACTTTCAGAAAAAGTGGGAAGGCATACAGAAATTTCCCTGACCAACTGAGTTCCAGAGCATCTCCTAGGACTAGACCCACCAATGGGGGCCTGCAACAAAACAGTAGGAGCTGGCTGTTTTCTAAAGATGCAAACAGTCTCTCTCTGGTGTACCACACCTTCTGAATGCTGTCACCAGCACCTGCTGGTTCAGGGTCCATTCATGATTTCCTTGACTGATCCTGCCCAGGGAGTCTGCCAGCACACTGTCCTTCCCTGGCAGGTGTACTAACGAATGTTGAACCACCAGGGAGTATGCCAAGTTCCAGATCTTCATTGCCGCTTTGCACAGTTTTGAAGATTTAGTTCCTCCCTGTTGGTTTATGCAATGCATAGTTGTGATGTCATCCATCCTGATATGGACAGACTGACCTCTGATATGGGAAGCAAAGGCCTGAACTGCCAGGTATACTGCTCCAAGTTCCAGGAGATTTATGAGTTCCTGAGTCTCCTGTGTACACCAAATACCACTTATAGTGAGATCCTGTATGTGGATGACCCAGCCCAGGAGTGAGACATCTGCTGTGACTACAGCAGTCTGGGATTATTGAATGAAGGGAACTTCTCCTCCTCTGAGGCTGTCCTCTTCCTTCCACCATTCTAGTGCCCTTAGAAGAGACTTTGCGACAGGCACTAGTTCTGAAAGTAGATCCCACCTCTGGGACCAACGGGTCCCTAGGTAGTATTAGAAATCTCTCATTTGAAACCTGGCACCTGGTATCACTGTAGTTGATGATGCCATGTGCTCCAGCAAATGCAGGAAGTCTCTTGCAGGTCTGGGATGACCTGCCTTGAAGGATTTTGCAGCTCTGAAACTATAAAGTCCAAAACCTGTATTGGTTCAGTTTGTGACTTGTGGATATTGATAAGGAAGCCTAGGTCTTCCAAGGTATCTTGTGTCAGAGTGAGGGAGGACTTGGCCTCCCAGTGTGATTTTCCTGACACTAACCAGTCATTGAGATAGGAAAAAAAACAGGTTACTCACCTGTAACTGTTTCTAGGAGTGGTATATGTTGTTCATCCACACGTGTTGGCAGGTACCTTGCCACTTTAAGATGTGCTGGAAAGTCTTCAAGCTGGCTCCTCCCACCCACCCGGGTGGTATAACCCTTAGCTCTGCCCCACAATACCAGATCTTGGCCCGCTGGAAGCCAGGTGTGTGCGTCGAAGCTGGGGAGGTCAGGTGGGTCAGTGTGGATGAACAACATATACCACTCCTAGAACTACTGTTACAGGCGAGTAACCTGTTTTTTTCTAGGATCGTGGATATGTTGATCTTTTTACACTTGTTGGCAGACTCCTAGCAGTTCTCCGGGAGGAGGGAGGCGAGACACACATTTCCTACTTAGGGAAGAGGGACTGGAGAACTGAGGTTCCAAAACCAGCATCCCGGCATGACTCAAGGTCGATGTGGTAATGGGAAATGAAGGTGTGTGCTGACTTTCAGGTAGCAGCCCTACTGATTTCCGGGATAGGGACATCCCTAGAAGCAGCCACCGATGCAGCGGTGTGGTGGGTCGAATGAGCCCTTAGCCCAGCGGGACGCTCCATACCCGCCAACCTATAGCAGAGGTCAATGCAAGATGTAATCCATCTAGCTATTGTTCACTTGGCTGCAGGTCTGCCAGGTGTGGCTTCAGAGTAGGTGACAAACAGCTGGCAAACTTCTCCCTGAACTTCCACTGTTCGCTCTTTGTAATAGGTGAGCGTTCATCTCAGGTCCAAAGTATGGAGCCTGTGCTCGGCCTCCAAGGTTTGACTGGGGTAGAACACCAGCAGAGTAATCACCTGGTTAAGGTGAAACTCTGAAACCACCTTCGGAAGGAATTTTGTGTGAGAGTGCAGGACAACCTTGTCCTTGTGGAAGACCAGGTAAGGAGACTCAATGGAGAGTGTCTGTAACTCCTCAGTCCTTCTGGCTGACGTGATAGCCACCAAGAAAGTGGTTTTCCATGACAAGTGTGACATGTCACACTTGTGCATAAGTTCAAATGGCTTACCCATGAGCTTTGCCAAAACCAGCAGTAGATTCCACGGAGGTGGAGGTTCACGCACCGGAGGGGATAAGTGATCTAGGCCTTTGAAGATGTGCCAGACCACCACCTCCTGTGCCACCAACTGCTGACTGGCCCGCGCCTGGTAAGCAGAGATGGCTGCCAGGTGCACCTTTAGGGTCGTTGACCGTAGCACCTGCTGGGAGAGGAACCAAAGCTAGTCTAAAATGCTAGCCACTGGGCAGAACGAGGGGTCCAATCCTTTGCCCTGACACCAGATAGAGAATCTCTTCCATTTAAAGGCATAGCATTTTCTGGTAGACTCCTTACAGGATGCCTCAAAAATGCTGAGGAGCTCATCGGAGAGACCCAAGGCCTGGAACTCTACCCACTCAAGAACCAGGCTGTCAGGTGCAGGGATTGAAGGTCCGGGTGGAGTACCTTCCCCTGTTTAACTGTGGGCAGGTCCGGGGTGCTGGAAGCTGCCTCGGGAGCCTAGAGCTGAGGCTGAGGAGCTCTGGATACCAGAACTGGCATGGCCAGTCTGGGGCTACCAGGATCACCTGCACCTTGTCCCCCCTTGACCTTGATGAGCACCTTATGAATCAAGGGAAGTGGAGGGAAGGCGTACAAGAGGCCTGGGGTCCACAGCCAAGAGAAGACATCCCCCTGCAGTGAACCCTGCTAAGGGGGGCTGGCATGAAACAGCCTCAGCTTTGCGTTCTCCCTGGAGGCGAACAGGTTAACCTGGGGGGTTCCCCAGTGGGAGAACAGATCTCTCACTACCTCCTAGAGGAGAGACCACTCGTGAGACACCCCCCCCCCATCTGGCTGAGGGCATCGGCCAGCTGATTCGAGGTTCCTGCCATGTGAATGGCAAGGAGATTGGCCTCCAAGCTGAGCACGAGGGACCAAATGCGAAGAGCTTCCTTGCAGATGGACAAGAAGCATGTCCCACCCTGCCTATTGAGATGGTACATGGTCGTGGTATTGTCCGTCTGGACCTGGACCACTTGACCCTGAACAAACAGAGTGAAAGGAGTCACGGCTAGCTGAACCGCCCGAAGTTCCAGCAAGTTGATGTGATAGCATGACTCCTGGGGGGACCATGGGCACCCCAACCCATCAGAGAGGCATTGATCGTCAGGATGACTGTCAGCTCAGGGCGGACAAATGGGATCCTTTCCTGCAGGTGGGATGGGATGAGCTACCACTGGAGGCCGTCCCACATCTTCTGGGTCACAGAGACCAGCTGGTCAGGATGACCTGAGTGCTGAGACCACTGGCTGGCCAGTTCCCACTGAAGAGAATGCATATGCCAGCGGGCCCATTGGACCACGCTGGTGCAGGCTGCCATGTAGCCCAGAAGACACAGGAGGTCCCGGGCAGGGCGCAATTGCCAAACCAGAAATGATTGGGCAAAGGAGGAGAGAACCTCTGCCCTGTCCACCGGGAGCTGAGCTACGGCTTGGCAGGAGTCGAGCTCTACCCGGATGAACTGGATCACCTTCGCAGGAACGAGTTCTGACCTGGCCTCATTGATCAGGAGGCCAAGTACTAGGCAAATCTGGAGGGTCAGATCCCTGGACCGCTCCACCTCCAGCCTGGAAGGACCTGCTATCAGCCAGTCATCCAGGTAAGGGTACACCTGGACCCTTCTCACCTCAGGTACGCTGCCACCACTGCCATGCATTTGGTGAAGACCATGGGGGTTCAAGACAGGCCGAAGGGCACGGCTTAAAACTCGTAAAGGGTTCCCTCGGCTCTGAAGTGGGGGAACCGCTGATGGGACGGATGGATTGGGATGTGACAGAACACGTCCTGAAGGTCTACAGAGCAGAACCACATTCCTTGCTCCAGGGATGGTATGATCTGTGCCAGAGTTACCATCTGAAAGGTGCGTGACCTGAGGTACTTGTTCAAGTCGTGCAGATCTAGAATGGGGCACCAGCCCCCTGTCCACTTTGGTACCAGGAAGTACCTGGAGACAAACCCTGGGTCTGAAGGTGTGTCCACTACTTGGCACATCACCTCCTTGAGAAGGAGCTGAGTTAAGTCGTCTCTGAGAGCCAACCAAGAAGCTGCGGACACCAGATTCCCCAGTGTGGCACGGGCTCGAAAGGAAGGGGCCTGCTCAAATTCCAGAGGCTGGCCTTGACCTACCACTCCTAGAACCCAACAGTATGTGGTGATAGCACACCAAGCGGAAATGAAGTGGGAGGTCCCAGGGGAGGCATGACGGGATTGAGGGAGGCACCCCCCAACCCGTCACTGGGCGGGCTTGGAGGAGGGGCCGGCAGAGGGGCCACCGGGACCTTTACCCCCGGTTTTCCTAAACTAGGATGCCACAGACTTACCCCAATGATGCCAAGTTTGAGCCTGCTGGCCCTGCTGTTACTGTTGGGCCAGTCTGGCCACAGGAGTGAACGAATGAAAGGGCTTGTGGTTGTGACGCTTGGTGCCCTCGTACTTTTGAGCAGATGTGGTGGAGTCCAAGGTGGCAATGAACTTCTCTATGTGGTGGAGGTGGCCCTCCACACCAGGACCAAACAGGTTGGTGCCCAAGAAGGGGACATCTGCCAACTTATGCTGCATATCCGCCATTAAGGTCAAGATGCACAGCCAAGTCCTGCAGCGCATGGCCACCGTGGCCGCTACCGAACGGGCACAGGAATTGCTAATGTCCAGAGCCATCTGGAGCTGCTTCTTTGCCACTTCCTTACCCTGGTCCTGGACCTGCTTGATCGTAGTCTGGAGGTCAGCCGGGAGATGAGGAATAACCTCATCCAGGAAGCCCACGAGGGCATTGAAAAAATATGTGCCATAACGGCCCAGCTGGTCTGATGGAGACCAAGTGAGGAGGCTGCATACACTTTTTTCCCCGGAATGGTCCAATTGTTTGGATTCCTGATCTGGGGGTCTGTCCACATCGCCCTTGTTGCCTGAATGCCAAAAATTGGGGTCAGCCACCAACCTCACCACCGAGGGGTGCTCCGAAAAGCCCAACAGGGACCCCATGGGCACCGCATATTTGCGGGCCATGTGGGCAGAAGGCGCAGGACAAGATGCTGGACGCTGCCACAGCTCTAAGACTGGACCCACAATGGTATCAGCCACTGGTAAGGCCTCCATAGGAGTATCCCCTTTATCCAGAATCTCTGTAAGGGAGTACTTAGCCTGTTTCTGCACAGGCTCCAGCTCCATACCTGTGGATTCGGACATGAGCAGACAGATTGCCATCAGAGAGGTAGGGCCCTTGTCGACAGAGGGACCCCCCCCAAGGACTCAATGTCCACTGGACGGAGACCATGGAGGAGTCCTTGGACTCTGAAGAGCCCTCGTAAAGCGGGCACCCACCCGTGTCGCTCTCCACCCGCCTTGGGTGATCAGGAGTGAAACTGACAGACAACCAATGGGTCAGGCCTTGGACCAACCAAGAATCTTTGGTCGGAGCCCCAGACTTTGGTTGCTCGGGTGGTGGCTCCACCCGGATTGGTGGAGTAGCCATCTTTGGCTGAGCCAGCGGGGCCTCACCCGGCACCTCGGTGATGGTGGCCATGGCTGTGGCCGATGTTGGTCACTCGGGCAAAAGCTACTTAATGACCAAGGGTGGAAACCAGAATTGGCTTTGACCCAGACAGGACCAACTGCTGCCACATGAGGTCTTTGAGCAGCGACGCAACTTGCGCCAGAGCCTCTCCTCACCCAAGGAGGATGAAGAGTGGTGCCACCATTTCCCATGTAATCAGGAATGGGATCGTTGGTGAGGGCGAGTCCTGACCAATGCAGAAGTCGAGAAACGAGACCAAGACCTCAACTGTCAGTGGGACCAACGGGGCACCTCAGAAGGAGCTGGGAAAACCCGTGGCTTCTCCTGGTCAGGTTCCTTGGTGGGTGGGTCCTGCCCAGTGGGCTGAACTGACTCATCCAAGGACACCGGGGGCACTGGTGTCCAAAATAAAGAGTCGTCGGCCAGATTGGGCGACAACCAGACAATCGGCTTGGGAAAAATCTCACCGCAGCGACAGGCATCTCAGCCGACTGGTCTGACGGGGTTACCATGAAACCACTGGCCTCGGCTGTGACTTCAACCAAAGTCGAAACGGGTTTCCTGCAAGTGGGACCGCTCCCGGTCCCAAGAACATCGATGTGTCGACTTTTCTTTTTCCTTCTTCGACTCCTTCTTCCTGGAGACTGACACATGCGACCCCGAAGGGCCTTCTCCCTTAGTAGAAAGAGACTGACACAACTCCTTGAAGGACACTGAATAGAAGGATCCCAGTTGAAGCAGAATGAAGGCCGAAGCCAAAGAAGAGCCCGCCGCGGCCTGAGCCGCGTCCTCCTCGAAGGCCTTAAGCTGTTCCAGCTGCTCGGTGGACCCTGCAGCCGCAGAGACCACCCAACGGGCATCCTTTGATTTGACTGGTGGGTAATGCTTCACTGGTCACCCCAGCTGGAGTTGGGCAGCGCGATCTTCAAGCACATTTAGGGAAAAGGACAGACAGTGATCACAGGCCTGCAGATCGTGGTCCAGTCCCAGACAATACACGCACATGGCGTGAGGATCCATGCAAGACTTTTTTTGACCGCAGGGGCACCAGCAAAACCCGGGTCTGATTTATCTTCCATTGCTGGAGCAAAAGAAGAATGCACTTGTGAGAGTTTAAGAATTGGTTTTGGAGGCAAATCCGAAGACTCAGAAGCCAGGGTCTACTACACGTGGGAGTGCTAAGGAGGGAACCTGAACCTTCCAGCAGAAAGGAAGATCTGGCATCATGGGGCAAAGCTGAGGATTATACCACCTGGGTGTGTGGGAGGAGCCAGCTTGAAGACTTTCCGGCACATCTTAAAGCAGCAAGGTACCTGCCAACAAGTGTGGATAGAAAAACAGATCCACGATCCTAGAACCACCACTCCCTGTATCCTCAAATATGATACCACTATGGCTAGGCACTTCGTTAATACTCTGGATGCTGAGGATAGGCCGAAGGAAAATGCTCTGAACTGGTAGTGGCAATTCCCTATCCTGAACCTAAGATACTTTCTGTGACTGGGCCTTACCGGTATATTAAAGTAGGCATCTTTCAGATCCAGTAACCCAAGTCAGCCTCCTTTCTGCAGAGATGGAATCACTGAACTCAGTAATACCATCTTGAATTTTCCCTTTCTTTAAGTGTTCGTTCAGATATCCCAGATCTAAAATGGGTCGACACTCCCCATTTTTCTTGCGGGTCAGGAAGCATCTTGAGTAAAATCCCTTTACCCACTGTGAGGGAGGCACTTTTCCTACTGCATTTGCCTGCAGCAGTTTTCTCACCTCCAGTTCCAAGAGAATTCTTTCTGCCGAGATGTCAGGTTGGGGCCCCTTGTGGTTTTGCAGTCTTGGGAATTTTCTGAACTGCAGGGACAAACCCTGACTCACTATTTCCAGAATCCGTATGTACAAACAGGCGGCCACCAACAGATAAAACTGGAGCCAAACACAAAAGATTCAGGAAAGGCACTCAGACCGGCTACCCAGTAATCGATATAAATATAATTCCAACGCTTGGAATATGTTAAAAACAGCTTTAATAATTTAATAAGATAGCTGAAGCAAGCAGCAATTTAAAAAGCCACAGACGTACGTTTCACTTAGCAAAGACGCTTTTTCAATGAGATGTTTGGGCTCAGACAAGAAACAACATTATATAGTCTGTAATACAATTACAACTACAATCATTGAAGTAATTAAAATAAATGACACACACTCAAAATCAATCAGAACAATGAATACAAAGCATGAGGTATCTGAATCCCTAGATACCTAACATGAACACTAACTAATTAGTCCATGTCACTTAGAAAAATATACAGAAAGAACAGAGAGACAACACATCAATACCAAGAGAAACCATAATATAACACTGATCAAATAGTAATACATTTTACTTGAGGTAGGGAATAATGCTGAACATCGCATTTAAGCCTTTCTCCCTATGGGCTCCCAACAAACACTGCCATTTACTTTCAGCACATAAGATCTTATTGTTCAAACCCCCCGCCAATACCTAATGAAACCTTTTCGAGACCTTGGAATTTAAACAAATGTCCACTTCCCCTATGAACCACATGTAGAGCTAACGCATTAGTAATATCCTTATTAGCAATACTAAGTATATGTTCAGCTATTCTGTTTTTAAACGCCCTTTGAATTTTCCCAACATAAAAATCTCTACAAGAACATTGCACCAGGTATATCACATTAACAGTAGCACAACTTATAAAATCACGATTAAAATATTCCTTATTTGTGACAGGATGTTGAAATATCGAACCTGTATTTAAATACTGACAAAAAATACAGTTACCACAACGAAAAGTCCCATTTGGTAAAGTTGTCTGTTTTTGATTCTTAGATAGCTCAAAAAGACTGCTGGTGACCATGTCCGCAATATTCTTGCCTCTTCTGTAAGTCATCCTAGGGAGAACTGTCACATGTTCAACCAATCTAGGTTCCAATGTTAAAATATTCCAGTGCTTCAGAAGAATATCCAAAATGACTGAACTTTGTGGTGTATAATCTGAAATGAAATTAATTCTCGTAAATTCCTTATGATCACCCTGATGCTGCTGAACATTATCACTTTTTTTATGTAATAAAGATTCCCTCTCCATATGACTAACAATGTTCTGGGACTTAGCAAGTAATGATTTATTATAGCCTCTGCGCTCAAATTTATCCATAAGCAATTTAACATCTGAAACATATTGCTCATGTGAAGAAGTATTTCTTTTTAACCGCATCATTTGTCCCTTAGGAATGTTGTCCAGAATATGTCTAGGGTGACAACTGCTGTACAGCAATAATGAATTTCTAGCTGTCTCTCTGGTAAATAATCTAGTCTCTAACCTGTTCTGTTCATTCTTACTAATACTGAGATCTAAAAATTGAATCTCAGAAACTTCCACTCTCTTAGTGAAAGTTAAATTTTGATTAGTTGACTCTAAATAGAGAATGAATATATCCAATGTACAGGTACTACCTCTCCAAATAAGCAATATGTCGTCAATAAAATGCACATAAAACACTAAATTATGAAAAAAAGGATTCAGAGATTCAGAGACAACATAATGTTTTTCACTGCATCAAATAGATATTAGTGTAATTGGGGGCGAAGGACGCCCCCATAGCAGTACCCTTAAGCTGCAGAAAAAAAGAATTATCAAACATAAAAACATTGTTAGTCAAAACCAATTCGGTTAAAGTAAACAAACATTCCACAAATGGGCTAGTGAAATTAGTGAATTCACAAAGAGATGTACGCATAGCTTCAAGACCCCCCTCATGGGGAATATTAGTGCATAATGCAGCAACATCTAAAGTGACCAAAAGATCTTATTTATGTAAAATCACATCTTTAAGACGCAAAATCACATCTGTAGTATCTCGTACATGTAGAAGCCATAAGGGAATAATCTGTTTAATATGTTGGTCCACAAATTTTGAAAGGGGTTCAGTGACAGAGCCTATCAATGCAACTATTGGTCTAGCTGATGGATTTACAGGATCCTTATGGATCTTAGGTAGGCCATATAAAGTAGGACGAACCGGAAATTGAACAGTAAGAAAATCATAGATCTGCTTAGAAAACAGCCCATTCATAAACATATCGTAAAGAATCATATCAATCTGTTTTTTACATTCTGAAGTGGGATCTGCTAATAACTTTTTATAATGTACA
Organism: Neoceratodus forsteri; assembly: GCA_016271365.2. Taxonomy (NCBI): domain Eukaryota; kingdom Metazoa; phylum Chordata; order Ceratodontiformes; family Ceratodontidae; genus Neoceratodus; species Neoceratodus forsteri. The sequence goes on along the minus strand of CM057455.1, from coordinate 1,363,827,870 downwards.
GGATCATTTAACTGACTTAACTTTTCTGATTGATACTTAATTTTGTCGAGTACCACAATCGCACCCACTTTGTCCACACTTTTAATCTCAATGGATGTGTTGTCACGTAAGGATTTTATTGCTGCTCTTTCATCTTTGGTACAATTATCATAACGTGATGAAAAACCCTTTGACGTAAATTCCAATATATCCTTTTCACAGGCTTTAAAAAACACATTTACTGTTGGATTTTTGGGACGGATAAAAACAGATGGTTTCTTCAGTGTTCCTTCACTAGAAAAATGTTCATAAGCCGTGACTTCAGCAGTTAATTCATCTCGTGCCTCTGGAGGGAAAAACGCCTTTAAATCCAACTTCCTAACGAATTTGTGCAAATCCAGCATGGTTTGAAATTCACTAAAATGTGTAGTTGGTACAAAATTGAGACCTTTCTGTAAGATAGCAGTCTCAGAATCCGTAAGTATATAAAATGATATATTCATTACCAACATATCCTGTGGAACCATTAATTCCACTGTGTTCTCCTCCTGTTCCGTCGACTCCAACTCTTTCCTCGGTTCCAATTGCCTCTGTGTCCAATACCTTCGATTCTTGCCCCGTGTACCTCTTCTAGTCCTTCTTCTCAAAACTGAACAAATCGAGGGCTCCTTCTCAGATTCTTGGGAACTGCTGGTAATTCTGGTAAATTCGGATACATTTTCTCCCACATCTCCTCGCCCTCCAAATTCAACACGCTCCGTTTCTGTTGTGGAGGATCCAAAATCTCCGATTGTCCTTTTGTTTTGTCTGATAGCTCTTGTTCCAATATAAGCTGTTGTAAAGGTCTTTCCACTGTTACCTGTATCAGACTCAATGGATCCTGTGAACGGGGAGTTAAAATCACAGCATTTTTCTCAAGTTGTTATACACTGGAACAGCTTATGGTTTGGATGATTTTGTGGAATCCTTATTTTTTTAAAAAGGGGGATGCTAACCCTTTGTTAACAAAAGTGAATTTAAGGGACCAGCTTGGTGAAATGAATGATTCTGATATACACGAAACACCATTGACAATTAAACAAGCCTTTATTCAATTGGAAAGAGTGGTGTTGAAAGCCAGACGCTTATACTGGCAAAAGGTTACTATGTCTGCCTATTTGACTGTCCATCGAGCTCCTAGAGGCTTAAGATTTAATTTACAGCCTGCATTTGGTCAGGATCGTATCCCGTTTTTGAAAAAGTGGCAAACACACTGTCTCAATTATAGTGCTGGTCTTATTCAACTAATTCTTGATGATGGTGATGAGCAAGAGAAAGAAATTAGAAAATTGATTTTAGCTAAGGAGCAACAAGTACAATTGTTCCAACATGACGCTGATTATGCTAAATATAGAGAACAATTGATTTTTACCATACACAGACACGATTCCAGAATTAGAAATATTAAAGAGACCAAGTTCGAAAGAGATAGGTGTGATTATGCTGAAGGTCGCATTTTTGAATGGAACAAGAAATCCACTGGTCACATTAAATCTATCCTCAAAAAATGTAATTCTGATGTTTATACCAGTGGTTCGGATTCGGATTCAGATGGAAAAGCTGCTTTATGTAATGATACTCGGAAACCACAAGCTGTTCCAGTGTATAACAACTTGAGAAAAAAATGCTGTGATTTTAACTCCCGGATTCACAGGATCCATTGAGTCTGATACAGGTAACAGTGGAAAGACCTTTACAACAGCTTATATTGGAACAAGAGCTATCAGACAAAACAAAAGGACAATAGGAGATTTTGGATCCTCCACAACAGAAACAGAGCATGTTGAATTTGGAGGGTGAGGAGATGTGGGAGAAAATGTATCCGAATTTACCAGAATTACCAGCAGTTCCCAAGAATCTGAGAAAGAGCCCTCGATTTGTTCAGTTTCGAGAAGAAGGACTAGAAGAGGTACACGGGGCAAGAATCGAAGGTACTGGACACAGAGGCAACTGGAACCGAGGAAAGAGTTGGAGTCGATGGAACAGGAGGAGAACACAATGGAATTAATGGTTCCACAGGATATGTTGGTAATGAATATATCATCTTATATACTTACGGATTCTGAGACCGCTATCTTATAGAAAGGTCTCAATTTTGTACCAACTACACATTTTAGTGAATTTCAAACCATGCTGGATTTGCACAAATTCATTAGGAAGTTGGATTTAAAGGCGTTTTTCCCTCCAGAGGCACGAGATGAATTAACTGCTGAAGTCACAGCTTATGAACATTTTTCTAGTGAAGGAACATTGAAGAAACCATCTGTTTTTATCCCTCCCAAAAATCCAACAGTAAATGTGTTTTTTAAAGCCTGTGAAAAGGATATATTGGAATTTACGTCAAAGGGTTTTTCATCACGTTATGATAATTGTACCAAAGACGAAAGAGCAGCAATAAAATCCTTACGTGACAACACATCCATTGAGATTAAAAGTGTGGACAAAGGGGGTGCGATTGTGGTACTCGACAAAGTTAAGTATCAATCAGAAATGTTAAGTCAGTTAAATGATCCTGTATATTATAAAAAGTTATTAGCAGATCCCATTTCAGAATGTAAAAAACAGATTGATATGATTCTTTACGATATGTTTATGAATGGGCTGTTTTCTAAGCAGATCTATGATTTCCTTACTGTTCAACTTCCGGTTCGTCCTACTTTATATGGCCTACCTAAGATCCATAAGGATCCTGTAAATCCATCAGCTAGACCAATAGTTGCATCGATAGGCTCTGTCACTGAACCCCTTCAAAATTTGTGGACCAACATATTAAACAGATTATTCCCTTATGGCCTCTACATGTACGAGATACTACAGATGTGATTTTGCGTCTTAAAGATGTGATTTTACATAAAGAAGATCTTTTGGTCACTTTAGATGTTGCTGCATTATATACTAATATTCCCCATGAGGGTGGTCTTGAAGCTATGCGTACATCTCTTTGTGAATTCACTAATTTCACTAGCCCATTTGTGGAATGTTTAATTACTTTAACCGAATTGGTTTTGACTAACAATGTTTTTATGTTTGATAATTCTTTTTTTCTGCAGCTTATAGTACTGCTATAGGCCCTTCTCCAATTACGCTTAATATCTATTTGATGCAGTGGAAAACATTATGTTGTCTCTGAATCTCTGAATCCTTTTTTTCATAATTTAGTGTTTTATGTGCGTTTTATTGACGACATATTGCTTATTTGGAGAGGTAGTACCTGTACATTGGATAGATTCATTCTCTATTTAGAGTCAACTAATCAAAATTTAACTTTCACTAAGAGAGTGGAAGTTTCTGAGATTCAATTTTTAGATCTCAGTATTAGTAAGAATGAACAGAACAGGTTAGAGACTAGATTATTTACCAAAGAGACAGCTAGAAATTCATTATTGCTGTACAGCAGTTGTCACCCTAGACATATTGCGGACAACATTCTTAAGGGACAAGTGATGCGGTTAAAAAGAAATACTTCTTCACATGAGCAATATGTTTCAGATGTTAAATTGCTTATGGATAAATTTGAGCGCAGGTGCTATAATAAATCTTTACTTGCTAAGTCCCAGAACATTGTTAGTCATATGGAGAGGGAATCTTTATTACATAAAAAAAGTGATAATGTTCAGCAGCATCAGGGTGATCATAAGGAATTTACGAGAATTAATTTCATTTCAGATTATACACCACAAAGTTCAGTCATTTCGGATATTCTTCTGAAGCACTGGAATATTTTAACATTGGAACCTAGATTGGTTGAACATGTGACAGTTCTCCCTAGGATGACTTATAGAAGAGGCAAGAATATTGCGGACATGGTCACTAGCAGTCTTTTTGAACTATCTAAGAATCAAAAACAGACAACTTTACCAAATGGGACTTTTCGTTGTGGTAACTGTATTTTTTGTCAGTATTTAAATACAGGTTCGATATTTCAACATCCTGTCACAAATAAGGAATATTTTAATCGTGATTTTATAAGTTGTTCTACTGTTAATGTGATATACCTGGCGCAATGTTCTTGTAGAGATTTTTATGTTGGGAAAACTCAAAGGGCGTTTAAAAACAGAATAGCTGAACATATACGTAGTATTGCTAATAAGGACATTACTAATGCGTTAGCTCTACATGTGGTTCATAGGGGAAGTGGACATTTGTTTAAATTCCAAGGTCTCGAAAAGGTTTCATTAGGTAGTCGGGGATTTGAACAATAAGATCTTACGTGCTGAAAGTAAATGGCAGTGTTTGTTGGGAGCCCATATGGAGAAAGGCTTAAATGCGATGTTCAGCATTATTCCCTACCTCAAGTAAAATGTATTACTATTTGATCAGTGTTATATTATGGTTTCTCTTGGTATTGATGTGTTCTCTCTGTGTTCTTTCTGTGTATTTTTCTAAGTGACATGGACTAATTAGTTTGTGTTCATGTTAGGTATCTAGGGATTCAGATACCTCGTGCTTTGTATTCATTGTTCTGATTGATTTTGAGTGTGTGTCATTTATTTTAATTACTTCAATGATTGTAGTGGTAATTGTATTACAGACTATATAATGTTGTTTCTTGTCTGAGCCCAAACATCACATTGAGAAAGCGTCTTTGCGACGTGAAACGTACGTCTGTGGCTTTTTAAATTGCTGCTTGCTTCAGCTATCTTATTAAAGCTGTTTTTAACATATTCCAAGCGTTGGAATTATATTTATATCGATTACTGGGTAGCCGTTCTGAGTGCCTTTCCTATTTCCAGAATCCACTTGTCTGTGGTTATTCTTGTCCATTCCAGAAAGCAGTGAATCAACCTTCTTCCCACTGGTAATGGATGGGCAACCTGTGCAGACTTGTCACGGGTTTTGCTTAGCCAGAGCTTTAAGGGCTGGTTGATCAGCTGTGTGCCTGGTGCCCCTTCTACTCCTACCTCTAAAGTAATCCCTTTGAGGGTTGTAGTCATAGGAGATGTAAACACAGGGAAAGCATCCCCTTCCTCTACCTCGTTTTCCATAAGACCTACTGGAAGAGGCGGCCTTTTCCTTCTGTGTCGCGCTTGTAGGTGGTCTTGTATTCATCCAGCTTTTCATGTAAGCCTCAGTCTTCTCATCAAACAGTGAATCTCCCTCACAAGGAAAATCCATTGCCTTGGTTTGTGTGTCCTGGGATAGACTGGCACCGTAGTTATAAGTCAGGCAATCCCTCTTAAGGACACTGTGTGTGTCATGACCCTGGATGCAATGTCATTAATGTCCACTACCATGAGGAAATGGTACTTTGTGGCATCTATAGCTGTTTTCGCTGTGTCAACCAGGTCATGTGCCAAGTCACCAAAAGCATTTTCACTCATGGCCAAAATGGAGTTCCAAAGGGCTTTTTGGTACTGAACTGTGCAGGACAAGTATGCCAGCTGCCTTACATAGAGAGAAGCAGAAGTATAAACTTTTTTGCCCATACTATCTAGTTTCCTGGAATGTTTCTCAGGAAGCTGGGAGGAAAGGGGCACCTTGGCCTTGTTACAGGTGGCAGCCTGGACCACCCCTCATGATCAGGGTGGGAAGAGAGGTATTCAGTACCCTGTTTGTCCACCTAATACGTTTTCTCAATCTTCTTTATCTATACCAGCAGCTGATATAGGTGCTGACATGATTTCGCAGGTGGCCTTCTTAAGGGATTTGTGAATGAGCAGTATCATCTCTTTTTCTGAATCAGACCAATTATACCCAGGAATTCCACCTCATCCTCATCTTCCTCAGTCTGCTGTAAGGTGATGTTGAGTATATTGACTATATGTCTCACAAAAATACAGTGAGAGGAATAGTCATCCGAGGGCCGAGAAGGGGAGCCAAACTCTTGCTCAGGACAACCATCAGGCTCTATGGATTATTCTTCTACTCCTCCTCATAGTATATTTCGACCTCCTCCTCCACAGGCACTGGGAAATGAACCACAGTTGGGGGGGGGGGGCAGGCATATTCATGAAATTCCCCATAGCCTAGAATTCTGGAGGAATTGCCATGTCTTTTATTTGAGTCCTTTGCAACTCCTTTCCTTCTTCAGGAGGAGGGACAGTGATGTTTTTCTTTTTGTTTTTTTCTTGACAGGCAGTCTCCAGTGTCTGCTCTAGGCTTTTATTTTTGCTGGACTCAGGGATCCCCATTCAGACACCCTGATATCTGAACCATCTTTCCCAGCATTTTATTTTCTTATCTGTCCCCGTTGGCAGGGACTGCTGCTTATTTTGAAGGGCTGGACCCTTATCAGAGCCTTTAGGTGGCATGGATGCAGACTAGGAAGCCATAATGTGCTCTAATTGACGGTCTGCCTTAGCCAGAAGTTGAAAACAATTTGTACAAATGTTAAAGCCTGTCTGTCCCATCTTCTTCTTGACACTGTCAGTCATACCAAACACAAACAACCCCAGGAAGACATTCCAGTTCCCAAAAACAACATTTTTTTTTTATTTTAAATAAAGGTTAGAATACTAAAATGTGGTCCAGTTCCTTTACAAATAGAACTACAACACAAACAGAACACCAAATGGTGTCAAAATTGAATTTTGATGTCAGTTGTTGTCTCAGTTCCCCAAATGAGAAACTGAAAATAAAATAGTAAAAATATTACAAAGCAGTAACATTTAAACAACAGAATAAGGTTTTTTGTGAAATTTGAAGCGGTGTTCAATGGTAGGAACCACACTGAAAAACAGCCTTCTCTGGCTCCTAGGAACAGATATGGAACCGGCGAAAATCACAAAACACATACAAAAACACCCTACCTAATGCAGAGTTACTAATAAATTACGTAAATAAGATAAACTCTATAAAAATAATAAAATAATAAACTGTGATTAACTCATAAGTGAAGAAGACTTTGGGGTGACTGCTTTCTTCAGCCAGAGAAATAAATCTGCTTTTAGAAGTAAGCTAAGGAAAAGGCTGCAGCGAAGACAGAACTACTGTCTTGAAAGATGTACCATATTCTGGGGGAGTTTTATAGAGGTCAACTAATTTGACAGCACACCAGGGCCATGGATGAGTGGCTTTAGCCCACCTGTAATATAAAAACAGGCTTTTTTATAACTTTGGGTGAACTTTCGGTGGAGCGTGACCCCCGGTGAACTTCCAGGTCACCAGACGCCTCAAAATAGAGCCCTGCTGCAAGCAGGCATTAGATTTGACAAGAGCAGCAAGGGGAGAAGCTGCAGATACTACCTCTGCCAAGGAGTGTACTTTGCATGTATATTTCCACATTCTAGGCTGACGTTACAGAGCACTGCAAAGGGGAGTGCAGTTGGAGCCCTGTGTGTCAGGTGCAACTGGAGCGTTCACAAAACTCTGAACTTGACCTAGCAGCAAGAAAAGCTGACTTTACAACCGCAGGAAATTGTAGAGTTTAACTCGGGTAGAAACCAAAAATGGCACAAGAGAGCAATCTGGGTATGCACACTGTAGCAAGGGTGGGACACCATATGAGATATGTATGAAAGCTGCAGCAGCAACAATAGGTTGAGGGTGGCAATACTGCTGGAGCTATGATATGTACTCAACGGGTGCACTATCAGAGGATTTTCAGTGCAATAAGTGTGTGCTGGTAACAACCTTACTGCACAAAATAGACGACTTGAAACATGATCCCACAGTCCAGGAGGAGATCACTCTTTTATAAGAGTTTATAGACCAGGCTGCTGCAAGTGTTTGCCCAGTACCTTTAACAAACCAAATAAAGGAGGGCAACAGGAATACCCAAAAGAATTGCAGTGGAACAAGCAAAATGTAAGATTAGGACACAGAAGACTGGTGCATTGTACAGCCAAAAACAAACAAAAAAAGAGGGGAGCAAATAGTGACTAGTGCACCATTGGGTCTCCAAAATGAATCTGAGGTCCTGTCAAATCAAGAGGTGAAAACACAGCTAAAACAAGATGCTCATAGGGAACAGCATAGAGACATACTAGTGATAGGTGACACACTCACTAGGGATACAGATACTATACACTCTGTAAAGGTAGAAATGAGCACCCAACAGTGAGCACTATGCCTGGAGTTAAAATCAGTGACATAAGGAAAATGACAAAGGGCTTGCTATCAAATCTCGTAAAGCCTCTGGTCATAATAAATGTAGGGGTGAATGACATTGGTAAAAGAAACCTAAACGATATCTATGCAGACTACGATGCAGTGGCAAATGACATTCAGCACACAGGAGTTGATATCATCATATCCTGGATCCTGCCCGAGAGGGGAAAACACTCATACAAAAACGGGGACAGCCAAAGAATGCATAGCTGGCTCAGAGACTGCTGCTCTGTTAGGAAGTTCAGATTTATTGACAACTGGGCTACCTTTGGGGATGAGAGGCTGTTACGCCAGGACGGTTTACACCTAAACAAAATGGGGTCAAGGCAGCTAGCCAGGTCCTTCAGTGAGCAGATTCTCACCCATTTAAACTGTTAGATGGGGGGGGGGGATAAGTGATAAACCCTTTAATACCAGGCTAGGAAACCAGGAGGATGCTAAGGTAGTAGGATGAAATTGCTTGCTTTTAAATGCAAGAAGCCTGTCCAAGAAGATAGATGAACTGAAATTTATTATGGAGTCACATCAGATTAAACTATGCACCATAACTGAAACTTGGTGGGACCCGACCAACACGTGGGACCACCAAATAAGGGGGTACCAGCTATTTTCCAAATCTATGGACTATAGAAAAGGGGGAAAAGTGGCCCTATATGTTAAAAACAATGTACACATAGAGGAACTAGAACTAAATACTGATAACCTGGAGCAACTTTGGATTAAAATAACTCCAGTCAAGTCACCTAAAATTTTGCTAGACGTGGTTTATAGAGCCCCTTCTATTAAAAAGGAAGACAACTACATGCTACAATAATACATCCAAAACTTAAACCCATCCGACAGGACTATACTGGTGGGAGATTTCAACCTACCCGGGATAAAATGGGACTCCCTTACAAGCTCACTAAAGGTGGAAAAAACTTACCTGGAAATATTCGACAAAGTGGGCCTTGAACAACTGGTGCACTATAAAACTAGGGGACAAAACTCTTAAGATTTGTTACTGACAAATATGAAGCCCCATATTGAAGAGTGCAATATTATTGCACCTCTAGGAAACAGTGATCACAGCATGGTCAGCTTCACAATCTTAGAATCAAACAAACCATAGAGAGAGATACAGATATTCTAGTCTGGAGGAAAGTAAACTTCATTGCTATTAAAAACAGGTTGTTGGAGTGGGACTGGGGGGATGCATTCAGGGACAAATCTACAGTAGAAATGTGGGAGGCTTTGGAAACAAACTGTGTGTATCAAGGACTGTATTCTCACAAAAAAGAAATATCAGAAAGGACTAAGAACGCCTAGTTGGATGAATAATATAAAAAAGATGATCAAAAAGAAACAAAAGCTTTTTAAGTCTCTATGGGGGAACATAAAGGGGGCAAGCTGGATAAAACAAAGACATCTCCAAAACAAGTTGGAAAAGGATATTAAAAAAGCAAAAGCAGCATATGAAACCAAGCTGGCAACTAAAACAAAGGAACATTTTAAAGCCTTCTATGCTTATATAAATGAAAAAACAACAGCAGGCACACAATAGGACCCCTAGAAGGGCTAGATGGGTCAATGACAGTTACAAACAAAGCCACAGCCGATGTCCAAAACACATACTTTGCTTCAGTCTTCAACAAAAACAAGGTAGCACAAATGCAGCAGGGAAACAAAGCAGGGTTTCTACTAGTCCAATAAAAATTGAGACCAGGGACATTACAGAGCGATTAGCAACATTAAATTTGAATAAATAACCTGGACTGCATGGATTCCATCCAAGGTTACTCAAAGAGTTGGCCACTGAGTTAGCACCACCATTAAGTTATCTGGTCCAACACTCTCTAGACAAGGGGAAGTGATAACCTCATGGAGGGAAGCAGCAGTGATACCTCAAAACAAAAAGGGAAGAGGAAGTGCCCTTCAAATTACAGGCCAGTTAGATAAGATAATGCAATATTTTAGAGGGTGTAATCAAAGATTTTATTACTCCTTCCTTCATGAAAATGGGCTAGAGGATGACACACAGCATGGTTTTAGGAAGGAAGATATTGTCAGATGAATATGCTTGATTTTACAATAGAGCAAGCAAACTACTAGATGTGGGAGGACAGGTGGATGTGGTCTTCTTGGATTTTACTAAAGCCTTCGACAAACTCCATCAGCAGCTCACTGAATCCCTACAGGATATAGGGATCAACGAAAACATAGCGTCATGGTGGATCACCTCATGCCTTACAAATAGAAGGCAAAGGGTTAGCATTGGGGGGGCCTTGTCAGAATGGATTGAAATATCTAGTGTGGTACCGCAGGGGTCGGTCCTTGGGCCATCTCTATTTATGCAGTAAGGCATGCTCGCAGTCTGGAATTAGTGCTTGATAAGTGCCTGGCACTTGAAGTTCCAGTGTCTGCAGCCAGCAAGAGGTGTTTCTGCCCTCTCAGTAACATCATCAGTGTGTCATTTGCTTGAACCTGAGGATCTAAGGACGCTGATGCAGGACTTTTCGGCACCTTGACTGGATTGCTGTAATGTAGTCTATGAGCACTTGCTTTGTGGTCAGCTGCATTGTCTGCAATTGGTTAAGCATGCAACCCTAAGGTTGCAGATATTACTGAACAAGACCTTTGCTGTTCAGTCCAGGAGGCACACCCACATCTGTAATATTGAACTCCTAAAGTTTTTGCCATTCTCTTTTAATGGGATGTCCCTATGAGCCTCCTTACATATGTGAGTGCAGCTTCATCGTCTGACAAAAGCGAAGCCTCATCTCTCAGTTTTAGCCACTAAAGGGACACTGTCAACCCCCTTAGGCCTCAAAGTGTCCCTAGTTTAAAAAATACATTTTATGACTGTTCACATTCTATAGAGACTGTTGATGTAGCTGGTTGTTTGATTCAGACTCCTTTTTCCTTTTAAAAAGTGAAAAACTGAGTGCCACCTATACTGGTGTTACCACATTAAAACACATTTGTTTACATTTCTTGACCAGCTACCACTGCATCTTTCCTGGACTCAGGAACACACAAAACACTATCTAGCTACTCATCATGCAGTGGGACTAGAGGAGACAATTGTATCATGAGTGTCTGCACTATTTGAGGGTGTTTTGAATGTTCAGGAAGTATGCAGTAAGTTTAGTTTAATGATCTGGAGCAAAACAAGGCTAGGTATAACTATAACTAAACATTCTCATGCATTTCAGTTCTAATATGCAAGGAGGCAGATAAAGCAACCAGCAACATCAATGCATTTAGAGAAGGTAAGCAATCATAAAATGTGAATTTTTACCTAGATATAATATGATGCAAAAAAGGTTGACAGTGTCCATTTAAGGCACAGCACAGATTTTAAAATTGATGGGTGGCGCCTACACAATCCTTCACTGACGCAACAGAACATTTCTACTGCCCAATTCACTAATCCAGACAAGTAGCTTCTGTCCTTTGTGAACGTGAAAACCCACCATAATCTCATTAACAGGGAAATGTTTGCTTTTTTGTACAGGTGCAGCAGTGATTTGAAAAGGCATAGGACTACCTCCCTGATCAAATTCAGTGGACCCTTTTCTAACAGAAATAGTAAAAGTACAGTAATGTGCCTCATACCACTTTAAAATAATTTCCTATTACAGTTGCTGAAACCATGCAGTGGTCTCTTTATGTGGCCACTGGTCATGGACTTTGCAACCAGATGAAGAGTATAGCAAATGGTCAACAATTTGGGTCTCCAAACACTTTTATTCCCCCCCCCAAAAAAAGTACACACTATCTTATTCCAAAATATTACATAATGTGTATTATACCCCTCGAAAACTACACTCTATAGGCATTGTCAGATGTGATTGTTTCAAATATGAACGATTGTTAAATACATGTTCAATATTTGTCAACTGTATAGTAACTTTGTGTAACGGTCTGTACCATACCTTTGTACATGAGACATGCCTGTAAAAGGGCAATGTGGCAGCCAGTCCATCGGCACAGTGGCAGGGTTGCTGCCTGCGACACCTGCAAACTTCCTTTGGGAATGAGTCTGGGACACGTGGGACTGGCCACAGGGAGGAGGATCAAGCATCCTGGAGGATGCTCTCCCCTTCCTGGGAAACAGCATTGCATCCCCCCCCCCCGTCACCATCGCCTGTAGGAATATGTGTGATAATGCAGCAGACAGGAGTAATGGGAGGGGTGGTGCTATGGAGCTCGTGTTAGGGCATGTGCATGCTTCTGCTGGGACAACAGTGGCCCACACACCATCCTTCATCGACACAACAGAGCATTTCTACCCTAGCTCACTAATCCAGACAAGTAGCTTCCACCCTTTGGGAAGGTGAAAACCCACCATAATCTCACTAACAGGGAAATGTTTCCTTTTTCTGCAGGTGCAGCAGTGATTTGAAAAGGTATAGGACCACCTCACTGGTCGAATTAGGGCCGCACCTGGAAACAAGCCTAGGCTCAGTGTGCCTCTCCCGGTCAAAAACATTAAATAAATAAAAATCAAATCCAGTGGACCCTTTTCTAACAGAAATAGTAAAACTACAATAATGTGCCACATACCTCTTCAAAAATATATAATTTCCTATTAGAGTTGCTGAAACTATGCAATGGTCTCCTATGTGGCCACTGGGTCTCGACCTTGTGATTAGATGCATAGCAGCTGGTCAACAATTTTGGCCACCCTCAACACTTATCTTAAATATGATAAGCACAGAGTGACTTGGTTCAAAATTTTACATAATACTGTATTATGCCCTTCAAAAACTATACTCTTTTGGCATTGCCAGATGTGACTGTTTCAAACTTGAACTATCACTTGTTAATACATGTTTAATATTTGCCAGTTGTACAGCAGCTTTGTGTAATGGCCTGTACAATACTTTTGTACCCTGGTCGTGCCTATAAAAGGGCAACGTAGTGACAAACCCATCAGCATAGTGGCAGGGCCACTGCTAGCAACACCAGCAAACCTGGTTCAGGAAAGAGCTTGAGACATGGGGTGCAGGCTGCAGGGAGGAGGACCAAGCATCCTGGAGGATGGTCTTCCCCTCTGGGGAAAGATAGCTGCATTGCCCCACTCTGTCATTGCCGCCTGTAGGAATATGGGCAACACTGCAGTAGGCAGATGCGATAGGGGAAGGGATACTGTGGACCTTGTGGTGCCAAGTGTGCATGTTTCTGCTGAGACAACAGTCCTTGAGCTAGCATTCCCACAGGGTGGGGTGTAGCAGTCAGGGAACAACAAAACGGGTTAAATCCCATCACAATTGCTCCATGACGGGCAATATAATTTATTTATTTAAATTTATTTACTGGATTTTGGTAACCGGGTAGGTTCACCTAGATAAACTGCCCCTCTTTTAGCAGCAACCCGGAATTAGTTACATACAAGAAGATAAATACAGGTAATCGAAATTTACAGAGGAAAATTACACTGACATGAGGAGATGTTACAATGCAATAATATTAACAAATACAGTACAATTATTAAGATTAGTTTCATAGGTTCAGTACACACAGGACAAAATAATGCAAACAGTTTCTAATGTTTCAAGCACAGAGGCAGCATAATGCATTGCACCATATGAATATCATTAAAAACAATTACATTGCCTATGGGCAAGAAAATATACCTTGAGTAACTTTTTAAAAGCCAAAAATTCAGGACAATCTTAAGATTGTTGTTGGTAGCCCAGTCCCTACTTTTGTGTCTCAAAAGGTGAAAGAAAGATCATGCACCAGAGGTGGTTGATGTTCTGGAACTATGAGAGGAACAGAGGAGACTTCTCTGGGGTTTTTGATCAAGGATATTCATAAGGTTGGGAGGGGAAGCATTCATAATTTTGTGGACCCAGCAGAACAATGGATAACTGAGCCTTCCTTCCAGGTTGGGCCAGTTAAGTGTGGCAAGGACAGAACAATGTTACTCCCTGCTATTTGCACCAGCTGCAAACCATCATATCATGTAGTATAACAAACAGGGGTGCCAGGTTTTGAAAAAGTTTGTGGGTGCTCAGAGTCCTAATAAAAGGCCTGAAGCAATATGATTTTTCATGCTTTCTGGTGCATTTTGGAATGAGTATGCTACCATCACAACTAGTCCACTGTAGAGGATGTCAGGCTGCTATTGGGAGCTATTTGATGCCTGAGCAGCTGCTAAGATCAATAGGAGAATGCCCTGGAGGGATCTTCTATGCGCTCAGTTTTGCAAGCATGCCAGAAAACTGATTTTAGGTTGCAGTGCCACCACTCAACAGTGTGCAAATGCAAGAGTGCCCTGAAGGGCTCTTAGATGCCTCCAGTGAAGGACCCATGGAAGAGTGCCTTGGTGGTCACTTTGATGCCCTCATGTGTTTTAAGGATGCCCTTAGTGATGGTTACAGTGCCACCACTCCACAGGGTGCAACAGTGCCCTGGAGGGTTCTTTGATGCCTCCATGTGCTCCAAGAAGACATGGAAGAGTGCATTGGAGTGCTGTTTGATGCCTCCAGCCATGTGCTGCAAGAAGACATGGAAGAGTACCCTAGAGGGCTCTTTGTTGCCACCAGGTTCTGAAAGAAGACATGGAAGAGTGCCCTGGAGGGCTCTTAGATGCATCCAGGTGCTGCAAGAAGACACAGAAGAGTGCTCTGAAGGGCCCTTTCATGCTCCCAGGTGCTCTAAGGATGTCCTTTGAGATTTTAGGTTGCAGACAGGGCCACCACTCCACAGGGTGCAAGAGTGCCCTGGAGGGCTCTTTGATGCCTCCAGGTGCTGTAAAAGGATACCCTTTGAGATTTTAGTTTACCTACACCAGGTGCTGCAAAAAGACAAGGAACTTTCATGTCTTCTTGCAGCACCTGGAGGCAACAAATAGCCATTGAGGGCACTCCTGCACCCAGTGGAGTGGTGACACTGTACCCTAAAATCACAAAGGGCACCCTTAGAACACCTGGGGGCATCAAAGAGCCCTTCATGACACTCTTCTCTTGGAGGGCTCCTTGATGCCACCGGGTGCTCGAAGGATTCACTTAGTATGTGTCACTGTAATGATATTACAATTTTTTAGGAGCAGCCAGGTCAAACGCAGGAGTGCTTGTAAGTTGTTAGAGAGAGTTGCTGATGATTTTCAACAGTAAACATAACTGAAAATGCCATGAATGATTACACATTATTTGACCATATAGAAGGTGTTCTTGTGAACTGTTGCACTGCCAATAAACTCATCAGCTATTTTGTCCATGCCTAATGCATCAGTGTGTTCCTGATGAATGTGAAGCACAGCCACACTATTTAAGTGTCTCTGTGACATTATTGATCTAAGGTGTGTTTTCAGCCCCGTTAGTCCTGAAAAAGAACGCTCAGCTGTGCAAGTTAATACTGGTACTGTCAGTAAGATCTGAATAAATTTTACAAACTCCGGCAGTAAATCACAAATGGATTGTTTTTCTGTGATGACACAGTACACATCTTGCAGTGAATCAACAGTTTTCCCACTAGCTTTTGCAATGTCAATGAACACGTCATGGTGTAGTTGCAAACGCCCTGCATCTAAGTCACTGCCATAAAAATCAGATATGGGATCTAACGGCCCTTCTCCTATCGCAAATGTTTCTGCATCTAACATAAGCTTCTGCGCTGGAGACTGAAATCTGTCTTTGAGTGTAACAACAATCTGATCAATCACTTGGAAAAATATTCTCCTGAAGTGGTCTTTTGGGGATACATCAGTAACTGATTGAGAGCCATCATCTATACGTCGAGGAACTTTGCGTTGCTGCGGAAAAATGGGTTAATCTAACTGCAGTTCTTCAGTTCTTCCTTCCACCGTACTCCAGAAGTTGTCAAACTGCCTTCTGTATTGTATAGTATCACGAAGAGTCTGAATCATACCATTAGCTTTTAGAAATTGAAGAGAGGTTGCTTGAAGGGCTGTGTTTACGCTGTCGCAGTGAAAGAATATTTTTAAGAGAAGACTCAAGAAGAAAAATCCTTTAAATGATCGTTGCTGTGCCAAGAACCCTCCTTTTGCCCCACACTTCCGAGTATTCTCTGAGGACACACTGTCCAGAAATTCCAATAACACAAAAATAGTTTTCTAGGATCAAATTTAAACTATTTGCCCTGACTGTCCACCTTGTTGGAGCAAATGGTCGTAAAGAGCCAGGCCTAGTGTCTTCCACACCGCTTTGTATGTTTTCAAAAAAAGTTAGCCATTTTGGAGAGTCTCTAATGAATGTTATGAGTTCCTGCAACTGATTTAGCACATCTCAACATTCTTGTATTTTGCTGATGCAGTCCTGTGCTACAAGGTTCAAAGAATGTGCCAAACAATGTAAGAAAAGGGCCCTAGACTCAACAGCATTTAGCCTAGCCTGCACTCCAAAAGGAATCCCAGCCATAGTAGCAGCCCCATCAAAACATTGACCCCAACATTTATGTACATCTAAGTCAAAATGTAACAGAACATCTTTCAGGATACTGAATAGTGTAGCAGCATCTACAGCTGGTGTTTCATGAAATCCTAAAAATGCTTCTTCAATTCCGAAATCCTTGCTGACAAATCGAAAACATATTGAGACTTGCTCATGAACAGTAATGTCCATTGTCTCATCCATCACTACAGCAAAATGCTGAGCTGCTTTGATTTTGGAAAAAATTGTGTTTTGCGCATCTTGTCCCATAATGTCCAGCATTTCATTCATTATGTCATGAGACAACCACCTGTAGCTAACCCTTAACAACCACTGCTGTAACTGTGGACAATCAGTAGCTCACACTTTTAGCACTTGCATGTAATTTGAACTCTCATCTGTATGGCCACTGCTAGCAAGCCCCTGTCGGGCCAATAATCTTTAAGTTGTCATCATTTTTAAAAGTGTAATCCTTGCATCTACTGCTCGTGCTTACTGGCATCAGACATAATGCTGAACAGATTTTGCTTGACCTGCATTTTCATTACAGCCTCACTGTGACAACCACTTTTCTCATGGGATTCAAATCTTTCTATTGCCTTATACCATGCACTATAACCAGTAACTGTGAATGCTTCATCAGCTTTTGTGGAAAATGTGAGCAGTTTTTTCTCTCTTGCCTCTTTACGCACTGCACAGAAGGCCTTTTTTTGATTTGAATCATACAGTAACCATTTAAACTGGTCAATCCACCTTTCTTGAAAGGTTCTGCCTTTTTTCTTGGAGACTAATGATTCCTGTCTTGGTTATTCTTTTACAGACAGAGTGCTGCTGCTGCTACATGGCTCCTCAACATCAACCACGTCCACATCCCTAGCAATGTGAACTTGTGCAGCTGCTGTTTCCTCAGCTTCAGTCTCACAACTTGCTACGTCACTTGTTGGTGTTGCTTTAGTGCTGCTTGCCTCACTTTGTTTAGCCCATTTTTTAATAAACTTGTCCATTTTAACTAAAAATGTTTGTTTTCCTTGTGTTGATAGGTTGAACTGTTAGTTGCTGGTCAGGACAGAATGTGACTGAAATATTACAGACAGTCACTGGAGGTCAGAATAGCACTAGACAACCACTTCACAGTACTTCAATTTTTGACACAACGACCCCTCTTAAATCATAACAGTCTGACTTTATTTTGTTCTTGTTTTTTGGACACTCTGACACTGGTAGGGACTGTACGGACAGGACAAGTGGAGGACTGTAACAGGCTAGATAAGTCTCAGCTGCTCACCCTCACACAGTTCACAGGTACACACAGACAGAGATGACTAATATTTTATTTGCTTTCGGATGGTCAGACACTGGTGGTACAGACAGGACAGGAGGACTGTGACAGGCCAGATAAGTCTCTGCTGCTCACCTTCACACAGTTCACAGGCACACAGACAGAGCTGAGTAATATTTTATTTGTAGTTTTGGTTGGCTTTCGGACGATCAGACACTGGTGGTACTGACAGGAGGACTGTGGTAAGGTAAGTGCAGTACTAAATAGATATAGGTCACACTTACAGACTTGCAGTTAAGAACTTCAGAAGACAAGTTTGCTCACAAATTTGCACAGCACAGTTATGTACTAGTAGTCTATGTGGGACTTGGGGGACAACCTCACAAGGCCACTGCAGTTTTTTGGGGGGTTTTTTTGCAAGTTGTAACTATTACATTTTTAATGAAATGATCACAATACCATCACCAGTCAACAACTTTGTAGATTTTTTAAGTAAATATGAAAACAAAAATTATTACGCTGGCTGGCAATACAAACAGGACAGGTCAGGTAGGAGGACTCAGGATGAGGAGGAGACAGTTTCAAAGAGAGTAGACTGAACACTGTCTGTCTGTTGCTAGCCTGTGCCTGTTCTATTCTCTCTTTTTCTCTAAATTCTCTCTGTCTCTCTCTCTCTGTCTCTCTCCCCCTCTCACTGACTGAGATTTGAACTTCTGTTCTCCAGTCTCCTCATACTCTTCCTCACAAAGTTTTTTTTTTTTGAGGAGGGAGAATGGGAGATTAAAGATTTATTACTTGTGTTTGCTACTGCCTGTCCCTGCCAGCTAGCTAGCGCTGGTAGAAGTGCTACTCTTAAGTGCCAGCCCCACACCACCAGCCAGCTGAGCCAGCAGCAATTCAATTTGCAGAGTGCTGCTGTGAAAGAGTTACTCTCTCCTCCTGACTCATGAGCAGTCTGTCTCCATGGCTCCCAACAGAAAACAACGGCACAATTGCTCCTTCCCTGGCCCTGCAGGCCTGCCTCTTCCCTACCGACAGTCACACGGACAGTACTGAGCTGAGAGATGACTTCACTTCACTAATACTGCTGTTGGCTGCCTGCACTGCTAGTACTACTCGCCCCTCGCACTGTCTCTTTAAATTAACCCATCGTCGACGTCAATCTCACTCCATCACACACTGCTCCTAAAACCTCCAAGTCCACACAGACTAACCCGGCCGGTGACTGAACTCTATCTCTGTCTCAGCAATCTGAGTGTGAGCTGCGAAGAGGTCACATGACCGTCTGCTTGCAGCCTGTACAGGTCTTGTGTCTCTTCTTGCGCTCGTCTCGGCTTGGTCTTCTTCAGACCAGGACTCGGATAGACTCAGCGGCAGTCACCTCGGAGCTTAGACTGTTTCGGCAACTCAGCAAGTAAGTTGCTTGGCGGACGGTGGGGGATTTAAAGTGCTGCTGGTATGGACTGCAACTTTGGATGGCAACAAAACAAGTGTGGGCCAGGGTGTGCAGGTCAGAGAATAGAACAGGCGGGTGGTGGGGCCCCCGGGGGCTTACAAGGAGGAGTGGTGAAGGGGGAACAAAAGGACAAAAGATGGTTTTGAGGGTGCCTATTAAAAATTTGAAGGTGCCCAAGCACCCCCGTGCTGCTGGTGCCCCTGATAAATTAAATATACTGAGTTCTATTTTCTTCAATGAGGAAAGGTTAGATGCACAGAACAGCAGGACCAGGAGCAAAGTACAGGACAATCGTCTTTAGTAAGGTAAGCCAGAAACCTGTAAAGTAATATTAGCAACTTGTTAAGGAGTTTTGTTTCTTGCTCAAAATCTGGCTTTAAAGAAAGTTACTGATCCAGTAGGACACCCAGGTACTTTGAGTTCACAACGTTTACGGGAACACTTCCAGAAGTACAGATCTTCAGGCGCTCATTCCTGTCAAGGCCCAGTTTTCTAGTATCTACTGTATTAACATGGCTATAGCTTTCTTTGAGGTGAGCATCAGCTTGTTTGACAGGAACCAATTTTCAAGGGTACGGAAGTCAGCCCATAGACCAGAATCTATATGTACCGGATCAGAGTGACTTCTGTCCAACAGCACATCATCAGTGTAAAGCAGTGCTTTAGCACCACAGCAATTATTGAATAGTTCATTGATGAACAAAGAATAGAGCAAAGAGTCCAGTATGGAGCCCTGTGGCACTGGGGGTAACCAGTCATAAGGTTGTGGGGATTACAGCGTGGTTAAAAAAACGAGCTTAGAAAATAGCGTAACTGAAAAGAGCTACTAGGGAATTATAGCATGATTATTACAGCGCTATACATGTAGCCCTTTTCAGTCAGGCCGAGAGGACTGTATGAGTTCCATTTTGTACTGTGAAACCAAGCTGGCTATGTGGCTTAGTGGTTAGAGTGACAGGCTGGAAATGACTGGTACTTGCGGCTGACTCGGGTTTGGGTCCTCCTCCATCCGCTTAGTTTTTTGTTTTTTTTTTGCTGTCACACCCCTCAACTGTCTCCCCGAGATGCACTGGTGTGGTGGTTTGTGCATTGTGGAGGATGTTTGTATAATTTAAGGGGGTGCGCGGGGTAAAGACATGTAGTTAAAGCCATCCTATCCCTCCCTCCATACAACCCCTGGCAGCCAGAGTCCACTTCCAAACTTGAGCAAGGTGTGGGATCCAGCAGCTCAATCCTCAGCTCCACTGGGCCAGCCCCTTTGTATGAGTAAGCAATGGGACATGATAGAGTGTGCATGGAACATGTTTTACCACATGACCAGGGACGTAATAAGGTATGAGGTCCCCTGGCATCGTGCCTTTGGCCCCTGACGTGTGGTAAAATGTGTTATGTGCACACCCTGGAGTGTCTTACTGCGCTTATAAAATGGGTTCTTTTTAAAAAAACTTTTATAGTTAGAAAATTAATTTTTATATGTGATAAATAGCATTTACTTATGCTGACTTAAGATAAAATAGTCATTCCGCCTACCACATAATGACATCCTGCTGTCTCTAGTTCTTGGGGAGAGTGGTGCTCTCTAGTTGGGGGGGGTGCTGCTATTCTCTCGGTTCAAGGAGGGTGGCTGTCATCTCTAAGAGTGAGGAGGCAGCTATCATCTTTCCTCCTGTGGGTTGTCTTTGAGGGGAGGGCCAGTAGTCCCAGAGGTATGGGGACTGTATTCCCTTTCCTGCGCTCTGCGTTGAACAAAGAACAGACATGTAGCCACCATGGCACTAGCTAATTAAGGGCTTTGTCCATCGTCCAGTGTTACTTCTCGAGAATGGGATTCACTGCAGATTTCCATGCCATTCACTTTCTCACACACCGATTTGTCCTTCCCCTCCATTCCGGTTTATGGTCTTCTACAGCTTGTGAGTGGGTTCCTGATAGCTCTGCCCCCAGCATACAAGGACACATCTGCGCTCACTCTGTATTATTCCTGACTGCAGCTCAGGCAGAAACTGCTCGCTCTGTAATATTACCGACTGCAACTCACATTTTTCTTTTCTTTTTTTTTTTGCACCGTTGTCCACTGTAATTGTAATCTTATGAAGTGTACTGTATTGTATTTATGCCCAGGACCACCTTGAAAATGAGCTTGCTCAATGGTGTTTATGCCTGGTTAAATAAAGTGATTGATTGATTTGACCGTTGCACCCCTCAACATTCTCCCCCTCGAGTTGCGTTCCCCACAGAGTTTACCCACCTACCCAAATGTGTCCCTGTCACCCGACTTGCATGACACTCCCCAGAGCTGGATTGTAAAATCTGCCCCCCCCCCCCAAACTCGTGGTGTTTCTGGGGTGGTCCCTGGTTTTCTCTGTAGTGTTTCTGTTGTCATGTTTATCACTCTGTGTATTTCCTGAGTACGATCTTGTGCCACGGTGTTTTCTGCTGTGCGGTTTTTCATCACGCTTAGTTCCAGTTGGTATTTTGACCCGGTTCCCCCTGTGGGACACCCTCAGTGATCTCACACATAGAGGGTAGGCATCTCCCAAATGTAGCCATCTGACTATGGCCACTGAGGTAATTTCTAAACCAGGAGCAACATAGTTGATCAAAACCAAGCCTCCTTAGTTTGGACAGATGAAGCTCATAATAACCAGGTCAAATGCTTTGTTAAGTCTATGAAGATGGCACCAGTGTCTTGACCAGCATCCATGGCACTGTTGATGTCTGTGGTAAGGTGAACCAAGGCAGTATCAGAGCCATGACATTTGCAAAGTCCATGATGGACTTCCGTTAGCAAGGAGTTTAGTTCAATATGGCCCTGTAACTGATTGTAACAAGAAATGTGGTACATCAACCCAAACCAGATGGGGAACAAAAACAGAGTTACAAAAAAGGGCTATATGGTCCAGTGTGTTCATCCAGTAATCAAAAACTCATAAACAAATGAATTCTTCCAAGCTCAGACTGCAGCAGGTGTGGGCAGGCCTGTGGAAATTTGAAACCCATGCTATGAGACTGTGAAAAGTCACCAAACCCAGGCTAGCCTCCTCCATGATGGGGATGACCTCCAAGTCCAGAATTTTATTTCCCATACTCCCTGCATTGGCGGACATGCCTTTCCATACTTTACTCCCCTCGCCTGCCTCCCTGTTTTCTTCCTCCCACTCCTGCCTGTGGTGTTCACTGAAGCTCCTCCTGATCCCCATTGTCCCTGATTTCCCCCATAATCAAAGTCGCCCTCTTGACTTAGACTTCTTCCTGGGGATTGAGGCCTCCAACTTGGGGGTGGAACCAGTTGGATGGTCTGATCATTACACTGTGGGGTTAAGTTTTATCACCCCCCCTTTGTAGGTCAACCCCTGTAGAGATGATTCTGTACTGCCCTTTGTGAGATATAAATTCTCAAGGCCTAGTGGCAGTCCTGGATCTCTTGCCCTTCCCAGAGGCAAACAATGACCCACAAGCCCTCGTGGCGGCTTATAATTCGGTCATTATGGCGGCTGTGGATTTGATTGCTCCTGTCCGTGTTCATCTACTCTCCCTTCGCCCTCGATCCCCATGGTTTGATGGGACTTTGAGGGAGCTGCAGTGACTTAGACGAAGGTTGGAGTGTCACTGGCAGAGGTCCACTCTTGATGCCGACCGCCTTAGATTGATGGAACATTGCCAAGTCTATCAATCCAAAATCTCCCGTAAGAAGGCAGAGTTCCTGTCAAGGGAGATTGCAGCTGCTCAAAATCGACCAGCTCAGCTGTTCCGAACTGTGGACAGACTGTGCAACCCAGCCTGTCTACAAGTTCGGAAAGCATTTTCGCAAGAAGAGTGCGATGAACTTGCTCGATTTTTTGCAAATAAGGTTGCTGACATCAGATCGGCTTTCCATTAAGCACACTCTATGGGCACTGTGGTGGACCAACGTGGGTTCTCATAAGGTGGTCTTCCTTGGAGTACTTTTGGCCGGCCGGCCTTCATGGATGTCATGCGGATTGTCCAGAGTGCCCTACATGCTGTAGCTTGGATCTGGGACCTACTTCCCTTATTTTGGGTTGTAGTGATGTCATTGGCCCAGTCCTAGCTTGGATAGTCTGGTGCTTCCTGGAGACAGGCGAGTTTCCAAGCTCCCTAAAAGAGGCGGTGGTAACACCACTCTTGAAGAAAGCTTCTTTGGACCCAGACTGCCTTGCTAACTACAGACCAGTCTCTAACCTTCCCTTTGTGGGGAAGGTGATTGAAAAAGTAGTGGCTACTCAGCTGGAGGACCACTTGACCATCCATGCCATCTATGAACCCCTCCAGTCCAGATTTTGAAAGAAGCAGAGTACCGAGACAGCGCTTATTCGGGTGCTCAATGATCTCCTGATGGCTAGAGATGGGAGGAGCCATTCTATCTTGGTCCTCCTAGATCTCTCATTAGTGTTTGATACTGTGGACCATGGGGTGCTGCTTGATCGCCTAAGATTCATTTGTGGACTGTCGGGTACAGTCCTCAAGTGGTTTACATCGTTTCTCACGGGAAGATCTCAGAGGGTGGTGTCAGGGTTTTTTTCCTCAGACCCGGTCCCGTTAACGTGTGAAGTTCCTTAGGGATCTGTGTTGTCCCCCAGGTTGTTCGCAGTGTATATGCTGCCCCTCGGAGACACTGTAAGAAGGTATGGGCTGAGGTTTCACTGCTATGCTGATGATACCCAGCTCTACCTTTCTTTTGCCCCAAATCAGGATGAAGCTGCCTTGGTCTTTAATAACTATGCTGCCGAAATCCAGGAGTGGATGAATACCAGCTGGCTAAAGTTGAACTCTGATAAGACTGAGGTATTGGTAGTGGATCCTGGTCGCCGGATAGAGAGGTTGGGGGGGGGACTCGCCCTCTGGGTTATATCTTATCCTAACCTCTGAATGGGCGCAGAACTTGGGGGTAATTTTTGACGATGGGCTAACCCTGCATTCTCAGGTATCGACTGTCATCAGTTCCTCATTCTACCATCTGAGGAATATGGCCAGGATCAGGCACCTTGTTCCGTCCAACAACCTTCCTACTCTGATTCACGCCTTTGTGACCTCACGTTTGGACTACTGCAACTCCCTGTACCTATGGCTGCCTGGGGTGGAAATCCACCGCTTGCAGCTAGTGCAGAATGCTGCGGCGCGGCTGTTGATGGGATCCTCACAGTCCTGTCATATTTTACCAGTGCTGCACAGACAGCACTGGCTGCCAGTTCAGTGGCAGATCACCTTTAAAGTCAGTTTGCTGACTTTTAAAGCCCTACATGGACTTGGCTCAGACTACCTGAAAGAGCTCCTGGTTCCTCATTGCCTTGAGCGGTCGCTCCACTCTGCCAACGAGGGGTTGCCTGAGATTCAGAGGGTATGCTTGGAATCTTCTGGGGCCAGAACATTTATGTATGTAGCCCCTACCCTCTGGAATTCGCTACCCTGTTGGTTACGTGAGCACACGACCGTGGAGGATTTAATAAAAACACTGAAAACCTGGTTATGGAGCCAAGCCTACGGCATTTAATGGATGGAAAGAGTTTAAGATTTATGATTATATTACTGGTCAGGAGATGTGTTACTGATTATGCTGCTGTGGAATTTTTAATTATGTGATGTTACTTTTGTTAGGCGCCTTGGTTTTGAAAGGTGCCACAAAAATAAAATTATTATTATTTCCTGTTTCAGTAGGGAAACAATGTGAAAAAGCAGCACTAAAGGCAAGCAGCATCCTCGGATATATTGGTAGGGGTATTACCAGTAGGAAGCGTGATGTAATCCTCCCACTGCACAGGTCCCTGGTGAGACCTCACTTGGAGTACTGTGTACAGCTCTGGAGACTTCACCTAAAAAATGACATAGACCGTCTGGAAACTGTGCAGAGACATGCCACCAAAATGGTGCAGGGTCTGTACTATGAAACGTACAAAGCTAGGCACAGCCAGCTAAATTTATTCTCCCTCGAGCAGAGGAGAAACAGAGGAGACATAATTGAGACATTTAAATTTGTTAAAGGGATTAACACAGTACAAACCAGAAGACTCTTCTGGGAAAACAGCTGCATGTACTAGAGGATACAATATGCGCCTGGTGGGAAGTAAATTCAAAACAAATGTTAGGAAGTACTTTTTCACGGAGAGGGTGGTGGACCCTTGGAACAGCCTGTCACCGGAAGTAGTGGCAGCCAAGATGGTCAGCGAATTCAAACAGGCATGGGATAGACAGTACAGTCACCTTAGCAAGATAAATTGATAGTGGTTGGTAGAAAACCCAGGCAGACTAGATGGACCACACGGTCTCCTTCTGCCAGCAAATTCTTATGTTCTTCTGTTTCTTTTACTCCTCTATTCTTGCATTCTTTATTTACATCCCACTTGTTCTCTGCCTTGTCCCCACCTCTTTCTTCTTAAGCCCCTGCCCAAGGGGGAGCTTTCTCCATTCAGGCCCTACCTCCTTGTTGCTTCGTCACGGGGGGGGGGGCACAATTTTTGATTCCTTTGGTATTACAGCCTCCTTCACCCAAAAAATTCTATAAGTGAAGAAACAGATCCAGAAGCAAATGATTTGATACCTTTTATTGGACCAACATAGATGTTACAAAAAGAAAACAGTGCCTAAGCTTTCAGGCCAACCAAGTCCTACGCTTCTGAGGACCAATATGGCAACTAAACTAATGTTGTATGTCATATATGGAGTAAGACACTCAAGAAGGTAGTTTAAGCCACAACATCCCTCATCATGGCTAGAGTCCTGAGCCCACACAACATTATTTTTCACTGTCGTATAAACAATAGATGGTGCCTATTTTTCAAACACGCAAAGCTTCAAACCCATTCTGAAACATGAAACACAAATTTTGTTTTGCTTTCTTTAATGACTATCAGCTCATCAGAGTCTGGTACACATAACATAGAGTTTCGTTATAAAGAGTTAACTATCCTTGTGTGAAGGTTTGTTACGAGTGGCCAGGGACAGTTTTCAGAACTGTTACTAAGAGCTTACCTTGAGGCACAGGAAAAAAAAAAAAAAAAGAGTATGAGGAGTTATGTTAACAATAAATAATTGTAGATCCAAAAGGCCATTTAAGAATGCATAGGCTCAGGTTAGCAACTTGACAATAAAAAAACTGCAGCTGTGCTACATAACACGGGCAAACAGTGGGAGGAAACAATCAAAGCCCCGCTTTGACCTGGTTCATAATTTAACTTCCCTGCCATCACAAACAAAGACCTTTAAAGCATAGCAAAATTCAAGGAAAAAGGTTAGTGAATCTCTCCTGCTGAGGCTACATTCTATTACAGCCACAGGGATAGTATACCCTACAGAGACAGCATACAATAAAATGCTACAAATGGCTGCTCTGACTTTGTGTATTAATCCATGCTGTCAGTTACCAGCAGGTGAGAGAGACTCACTCTAATTCCAATAGCGGAAAAATTGTTGAAAATGCAAACAAGAAAATGAGAAAAAAATACTGTATAATCCAGTAATAATCCAGAGCTTTAAATAATTTATTGCTAAATTTGCCTTTCTTTGAAATGGCGCGTTCAGAAATAGCTCAAGCAATAACTGTGGCTAGTCTGCATTTATGCTTACTTTATGCAAGCAAATTGTAATTAGGGAAGTCAGATAATGCATAGGCACAGAACTCCTGCAATTTCCTTTTCATACTAACGATATTAGATAAAACATTAGCATTAGAAATTCAATACAGAAGTATGAAGTCATTTTTGTTTCCAGTCATTTTAGTCTCTGGGTTGGTGCCTTACTTAAAATTATAAATCATTTTTGATATTTATTTTTAGGCTTATAACAATGTTGTATCAAGCCTGGACTTCTGGGGGATCCCTCAGAAAACAACACCAGGGAAACGACGTTCAATGAATCAAAATACTGCTTCTCTCTCTCCCCCCTGCTCCCACTGGGTTTTTATGTTTGCTTGCACATAGCAACATTTTGTTATGAAGAATGGCAGTGTGTCACTGTCGGGTCAAGTGCAGCTCGGGCTGCAGTGGGCTCCCCAGTGACAGACCAATGATCCGTGGGGCTGATCATGACATGTTTTCATTTTAGCAGGGCATACACTTTTCATAGTTCAAAGAGGCTAACCGTTCCACTCAAATTGGCTGGCTCCTTTGATCTGCATAAACCCACCCAAGCTGGTGTGGTGGACCTCCTCCAATCCATGTCATGAGTTGTCCATATCCACACATCACCATGCCTGGCCTGCGTCAAGGGCCCCATACCTCCCGAGTGCGCCCCTGGAAGTGCATCTTACTGAAAACATATAAACGTGACAAGCATTTCTATTTGCAGACTGCTAACACTTTAGAAAGCTAAAGTGGGAACTTCAGTGTAAGAACTGCAGTATAAAGTGAATGTAAATGACTGACCGCTGTTTGCCACTCCCCATGGCAAGAATAAGCCCTCCTTAACATACAGTCTGTAAAATAATTTAGAACCAGAGCCTCTCAAAAATGTGATGTGTCCCTGGCCCAAATCCCAATACCAATGCCTCACCCACCATCATCAACAGAGTGTCAAGGGAACAACCACCCCCCCCTCCCAATTCATGGAAGTTCCAAAAACAACTTGCAAAAGGCACCCACCTCACTTCCTGATTTAGACTTGCTGCTGTCAGCCCTATACCTCTCCATCTGACTGGCCATTATGGGCAAAACAACAGACTGCAAACCCTTATCAACATGCCACTAAAATATCCTAGTTCAAAATCAGTCTCCTTATACACAGCTTCAGTGTTCCAACCTCCCATCCACCACCCTAGCATGAGAGACAGACAACTCATGTGATACTGAGCCACCCAAAGGCTGCCAGCCAGAGAGTGCATGGGTGCAACCAACTGTGGAAATCTCCCATCCACTAGGCAACACTTCTATAACACACCAGTTTGAACCAAGGTAGCCTTCACTACAGCAACATGTCCAACCACTGTCGGTAACCACTGACTACCTTCCTGTGCCTATTCAATCGGCACTCACAAAGTCCATCACAGACATCAGGAAACCCGAGGCACTACTTAGGCTACCTCCTCCTACTAACAGCCACCCTAAAAATAACCGGAGTCAGCAGCACAGTCCAGCCCTGAAACACTCACCTGGAAAAGCATGGAGGAATCCTGGCATCTGTTGGAAAATGTATAACCATCAGCTCAGCTGCCAGAATGTGCCACAAGTTCTAGTAACAGTACCCACCTTCCTGTGCCTGTTCAAACAGCAATCACTGAATCCCTGTCAGACACCAGAAGACCCAGGGCACTACTCAGGTTATCTTACCTCCTCTTCCTAACAGGCCCTCTGAAAACAAGTGGAGTCAGCAGCACAATCTAGCCCCAGGAGTTTCTCAGCTGAAATGCCATATGTGTAACAAGCTCCATTAGCACTTTTTATTTAATCTAAGTGGTACTGAGATCAGCAAGTTTGTAAAGACAATTGTGTGTACACCTGTGGTGGAAATCATGAGGTGGACTAACCTTAGATGACTGTCTTAATTTTTAATTATGTATTTGGTTTTCCATAATTTTGCACCAGGAGCCATCACAGAGACCCAGGGGACCATGTCCCACTCCTGAAACAGCGAGTTATTACCTTTTTCTTACTGTACAATTAGGAATATGTCAGTATGTGTGTTCCACTTGCTAAAGGGAACCATCTCGATTCCAGATTGAAACTTGCCGCTGTCACCTCTATACTGCTCCACCCAACTGCCCATTATGGGACAAACAACAGACTGCAAACCCCTATCAACATTTAGTCAGTCTGCCAGCACACAGCTCCAGCACTCTGACCTCCCACCCACCCACTGGCTTGTGACAAAGGCCACCAGCGTGTGACTGAGCCACCACAATGACAAGCCACCTAAAGGCTGCCAGCCAGCACCCGACAGTGTAGAGGGTGCAACCAACTCAGGGACCACCCTGTCTACCAGGTGACACTTCTGTCAGTCACCAATTTGAACGAAGGTAGCCCCCACCACTGCAATATGCCTAACCACTGTCTGCAACCACTGAAGACCTTCCTGTGCCTGTTCAATCAGCAATCACCAAGTTTATCTCAGACACTCAAGACCCAGGGCACTACTTAGGCTATCTCCTCCTTTTAACACCCCAAATAATTGGAGTCAACAGCACGGTCAAGCCTCAGAACACTCACTTGGGAAAGCAGGGAGGAGTCCCAGCATGAACTCAGCTGCCAGAATGTGCCACAAGTTCTAACAGCAGTACCCACCTTCCTGTGCCTGTTCAAACAGCAATCACAGAGTCCATCTCAGACACCAGGAGACCCAAGGCACTACTTAGGCTATATTTTCTCCTCCTGCTAACAGGCTGCTCTAAAAACAACAGCAGTGCGATCAAACCCTGGGATTCTCTCAGCTCAGGTGCCAGAATATGCAACAAGTTCTAGTGGCACTTTTTTTTTTTTTTTTATGTAAATGTAGCCTTTGAGAAAGCAGATCACGTAAGAAACAGGTCAGGCGACCTAACTGCGGATTGTGGGTGTTCATGGGGAGCAGGGAAGCAACCAGCACCTTACAGCTGCTTTTGTATCTGTTTTAAGATGCAAATTTTTATGTCTTCACTTGAATAAAATCTAAGTACTTTTTGATACTCTGAAGCAAGACTGGTGTGTCTTTTTGAAGCAGCATATATGGACTGTGCTGTAATAGCACTCCCTACCTTAAGCAGGTGCTGGTCCACCGTTTTTGCTTACACCTATTAAAAATATGTTACTATGTGTCTTCCACTTGCAAGAGGCACCAACCTCACTTCCCAATTCAGACTTGCCGCTGTCACCCCAATACATCTCCATCCAGCTTCCCATTATGGGCAAAAGAACACATTGCAAGCCCCATTCAACCTTCCACTAAAATATCCTAGTTCAAAGTAAGTCTGCTTGAACACATCTCCAGCACTCTCACCTCCATGCCACCCCCCCCGGCATGTGATGTTGACCACCCATGTGAGACCAAGCCACCACAAGAAGAAGCCACCCTAAGGCCGCCAGACAGTGTCTGTCAGTGCAGAAGGTGCAACCAGCCCAGGAACCACTCCATCCACTGGGCGACACTTCTGTCCATCACCAGTTTGAACTAAGGTAGCCCCCACCACTGCAACATGCCCAACCATTGTTCGTAACCACTGACTACCTTCCTGTGCCTGTTCAGTTAACAATCAACAAGTCCACCTCAGACACTAGGAGACCTGTGGCACTATTTAGGCTATCTCCACCTCTTAACAGCACCCCTAAAAAAATTGGAGTCATCAGCACAATCAAGCACCAGAACATTTACCTGGAAAAGCACAAAGGTGTCCCAGTATCTGCTGAAGAATGTATTACCTTCATCAGCTCAGCTGCCAGAATGTGCAACACATTCTAGTACAGTAGCAGTACCTGCTTTCCTGTGCCTGTTCCAACAGCAAGAAAAAATTACTTACCATAGTAATATTGTTTTTTCCAAGGGATTCATCACTATGATTACATATGCAATTAGCCTGTAAGGTGAAGCTGCCCCAGGAAATGCAGAATGTATGTAAATTGTGGGACACAGAACGCAGTTTTAAACTGTGCCTTGTGGTAGTACTGCATTTCGCAACTTAACGTCAATCAACAGCGGTGTAAAACATAGAAACTATAGTAAAAAACTGAATGTGGATGAACAGCAGGTAATGCTCAAGCAAATGAATACCCAACAAACAGATTCTTATAGAACCTTCTCCAGGTTCTGGAAGGGGAGGTAGGGTGGGAGATTTAAGAACAGTGAGGGGTCTCTTGGAAGAAACAATATCATTATGATAAGTAATTTGTTCTTCAAACTTCAGGAATCCCTCACCATGCTTAAGTAGGCATACTACAAAGCAGTACATTGGGAGGCTGGGTACAGAAACTGTTTAGGGAAAAGATTCTGCAAGACAGCGGTGCCAAGCCTGGCATCGCCTCTGGACTGCACATCCGGGCAATAATGCTTTGTAAAGGTGTGTAGTTTTCCAGGTAGCTGCTTTACAATTTCTAACAATGGAATATTCCTTGCAGCTTGCCACAGAAGCAGCAGTGCCACAAGCAGAATGTGTCCAGAGGCCTTGTGGTGGCTGGTTGCCAGCTTTACTGTAGTAGAACTGGATGCAGGAGACTATCCAGCAGGCAATGGTCCTGCTAGAAGCTGGCCTGCCCTTCCCCACGTCACCATATGTAAGGAACCGCTGTGAGTGGGAAAGTCTGAGATCCTAGTAACTAAACTCCCTCTTAACATCCAGACTGTGGAGCCTCTGCTCACCAGAACTGGACTTTGTTGTAAAGGATACTGGGAGAGTGACAGACTGACTCAGGTGAATCTCAAACACCACCTTTGGAAGGAGTTTCCTTTTAGTCTGAAGGACTACCTTGTCTCTGTGGAAAATAATGTAGTTAAGCTCAGTGCAGAGGGTCTGCAGCTTGCACACCCTTCTAGCGCAAGTTATGGCCGCCAAAAAGATTGGCTTCCAGGTAACATACTTCAGAACCACCATGGCCATAGTCTCAAAGGGTGGTTCCATCAGCTTGGCTATGCCCAGATTCAAATCCCAGGGGGGGAACTGGTTCCCTAACAGGGGATAGAGATGTGACAGAACCATAAACGTTTTCTTGAAAATGGTGTGTGAAGCCACCATTTTCTCATTATTTGCTGAAGTATAGGCAAAAACAGCTGCCAGGTGAACTTTAAGGGTTGAAGGCCTGAGGCCCAAAGCTTGCAAGTGAACCAAATAGTTCAAAAGAATGGGCAGATCTGCCTGTAAAGGACTGAACTGCTTAGGAGCACACCACAGAGAAAACCTTTTCCATTCGGAAGTTTATGTCTTTCTGGTAGCAGCCTTCCTGGAGACCCTGAGAACTTTCTCTGAAAATGGAAATCAGAATATTCTAGCTCTTCAAAAACCAAGCCTTGCAGTGCAATGACTTGATGTTCGGAAAGGTTACTCTACCCTGAGACATAGTCAGTAGATTTTGTCTCTGTGGCAGACAAATGGACTGTTGGGCAAAGAGGGCCAGGAACAGTGAGTACCAGAGTTGTCTGGCCCAGTCTGGGGCCACTGATATCATGGTTGCAGGCTGGCTCCTTAATTTCAGGAGAACTCAAAGTAATAGAGGAAATGGAAGGATGGCATATGGAAACTTCCCTGAAAAGTCCAAGGTCAGAGCATCCATGGGGACTGAGCCCACTGCTGGAGGCCTGCAACAAAAAAAAAAGGAGCTGATCATTCGCTTTGGAAATGAACAGGTCTGTTTCCAGTATTCCCAATCGCCTGAAGATTGTGGCCTGCACCTGCTTGTTCAGAGACCATTTGTGATGCCTCTGGTTGGTCCTGCTGAGGGAACCTTCCAAGACACTGTCTTTCCCTGGAAGATGGACTGCTGATAGCTGCATTTCCATGGAGTAAGCCAGATTCCAGATCTTCACAGCTTCTGTGCATAGCTTTGAGGATCTTGCACCTCCCAGTTTGTTGATGTAATACATGGTAGTGGTGTTGTCCATCCTGAGTTGGATTGACTGGCTCTTTACTTAGGAAGCGAATGACTGGAGGGCGAGGAAGACTGCTCTTAGTTCCAGGAGGATTATATGTTCCCCGAATTCCCAGGGGGACCACACTCCACTTACCACACTTCACTTACTGTTAGGTTGCCCAGGTGGGCTCCCCAACCTAGGAAGGAGGCATCTGTTGTCTGCACAACTGCGGGGAACTGCTGTTGAAATGGAATTCCCTCCCTAAAGTTGTCCCTTTCTCTCCACCAGTCCAGGGCTTATAACAGAGTCTTTGTCACTGGTATCAGTCTTGAAAGTGGATGCCGGTTTTGGGACCAATAGGCCCTTAAGTAGTACTGGATGTCTTTCATTTGAAATTGGACTCCTGGTACCACGGCTATAGTAGAAGCCATATGACCAGGCGCTCCAGGAAATGCCTTGCTGGCCTCAGTTGGCTCAGGACAAACATAGAAACATAGAAGTTGGTGGCAGATAAGGACCGCAAGGCCCATCCAGTCTGCCCATTTATTTTTCTACCTTATAAATGTGCCATCAGCCTTTGCTCCGTCAATGGCCTATCTATTCAAACTCACCTGTATTGCTCCCTTATGCCTATCCCATGCCTGTTTGAAGCCCTGCACTGTATTCATATCCACCACTTCCTGAGGTAGGCCATTCCATGCATCCACTATCCTTTCTGTGAAAAAGAACTTCCTCACATTACCCCTTAAATCCGCCTCCCTCTAATCTCATGCTGTGTCCTCTTGTCCTGCTATTTTTCTTATATTGAAACATGTTAGACTCTTTCACCTTGTTAATGCCCTTAAGGTGTTTGAATGTTTTGCTCATATCACCTCTCTCCCTCCTTTGCTCTAGGGTATACATATTGATCTCCGTTAATCTGTCCTCATGTGTTTTCTGATGCAGTCCCTGCACCATTTTGGTTGCCCTTCTCTGGACTGCCTCAATTTGGTTAAAGGTGCTTATCCGGTTTAGGAGGCTTTCCACTCTTTTTTTGGGGTAGGAATTCCTTGCACTCGGGGGCATTTAGCTGTGCTGCAATGGCTCTGTTTGGGATTTGGGGGTATTTATGAGAATTTCCAGTGTCTCCAAAGTGCTCTGGATTAGCTGGAGAGAGTCCTGAACTAGTCAGTGTGACTTCTCTGCAACTATCCAGCCGTCCAGGTAAGGAAGGACCATCATTCCTTGCCTCCTGAGATGTGCTGCCACCATGGCCAAACAATTTGTTAACACCTTGGGAGCAGATGAGAAACCAAAAGGGGGGCTGTGAACTGATAATGACCAGAAGGCAACCTGAACACCACATATTTTCTGTGACTGGAATGTGGCACGTATCTTTCAGGTCCAGAGATTCCATTCAGTCTCCCTGATGCAGGGGTGGTATCATTGTGGACAGAGTGATCATTTTGAAATTGTTCTTTTTCAAATGTTTGTTCAGAAACTTAAGTTCCAAAATGGGTCACCACTCCCCATTTTTCTTGTGGGAGTGAGGAAGTACCTTCAGTAAAGGCCCTTTCACCACTGGAAGGGAGAAACTCTTTCTGCTGCACTTGCCTGCAGCAGCTTTGTGACCTCCAACTCCAGCAAAATGCTTTCTATTTTAGTAGGAAATTTTGAGTTTCTGCGAACCTGAAGCCTGGCAAGTCTTTTGAACTGTAGTGTGAGCCCTTGGCTCACTACTTCCAGGACCCACTTGTCTATGGAGATGTTTTTCCATTCCTGGAAGTAGTAAACCAGTTTTCCTCCCATTGGCAATGGATGGGTGACCTGGACCAACTCGTCAGGGTTCTGTTTGGGCTCAGCCTCAGGGGCTGGGGTCAGGGTCAGCCCATTTGGAAGCTCTTCTGCCCTTGCCCCTAAAGCAACCTCTCTTCTGAGAGACCAGCTTACCAAGAGACCAACTACTACAATACAATACCACCAACTGGATACCTTTGGTTGTCATATACAACCCAGATCTGGAACCACTCTGTAACATTATTAAGGGCCTCCAACCAATATTTAGTGAGGATGACACCTTGAAATGTATTTTCCAAGAACTACCTCTGCTGTCTTTCAAACCACCACCTAATTTATCCAACCTGATTGCCAGGAGCAAACTTATACCTGACCAAAACAACAGAACACTGGGTGGCACGAGACTCTGCAATAGTCTTAGATGCAAGACATGTGAGCACATTTCCACTTCAAATTTTTATCAACATACCCAAATCAAACAATTCAAGATGCAGGGTAATTAAACATGTACATCTCAAAATACTGTTTATTACATCCAAAACGAGAAACATCCACATACAGGTTATGTGGGGGAGACTGGACAGCCTCTCTGGACCCGTGTAAATGCACAAAGACATGATATTAAAATGAAAAATGATTGAAAAAACAGTAGGACAACATTTCTCTTAGTCTGATCATTCCATCTCTGACCTCTTCGTCCTGATTCTCAAAGGCCATTTCAAAAATACACTAAAGAGGAGAGCGTGTGAAGTTTAAACTTTTTTTTTTTATATGATGGATGATGGCATGAATCAGGATATGAGTTTAATGACCCATTACATAACTTGAAATAATCCAGGTTTTTTTTTTTGGTTTATTTGTTTGTTTCAGATACAATACATGGACAATACATGGACAGATATTTGTTTTACATGTTTCTAATACGCTTTATACAGAGAATGGTTATACCTAATTTCCAAGTGGTGGGTGGGGATCTCATGGGTTTTACATTTGCACATGTAGATCTGTTATTTAGTTGCAGAAAATGTTGTTTTTCTATACAGGCATATGTTGGTACACTGACACTGTTATGGCTACCGAGTTCTATTTACTAGGTGGTCTTGTTTCACGTTACAGTTGTAATGTTCACAGATAATATTGACAAATGAATACAAGGTTATAGACAGTATATGTTTAAACAGTGAAAGCTTGAATATTCACTAATAATATTGACAAATGAATACGTGGTTACAGACAGAAACATGGTTACTCAGTGCCAGCATGGAAAATATAATTGCAGTGCGTCTGTAATTCCTTCATGGGCTCACACACAAACACACACACACAGAGTTTGTTTTTTCTGGTCATTTGAAGACTTTAGCATTGGATGCTTTGTGGAGCTGGTACAACTGCATAGTATTCCTTTTGTGACATTTGACCTTCACACTGCTACATTTACAGGACATTTTTATCTCTAAATTGTGCATCCCAGCCAATTACTTCCCTAAAACTGAGGCATTTATGTGTAGAATGAAACTGAGTTTCTTTTAGGTCTTCCATTACCTTTCTGATGAAAAACTATATAAGTTCGAAAGTTTAAAGCTTTTTCTGTGAAACTTTGTTGGTCCAATAAAAAGTATTAAATCAATTATTTTGTGCCTCTCATCTGATAGTAACTATAGTGCAAAGGCATGGGTATGAAAGCATAAGGAAAAATAACCCCTACTTCCATGGGAAATCCATGGCCTTCGCCTGGGTGTCCTGAGACAGATTAGTGATGCTCAGCCAATCGAATCTTCTTAAAGAGTGAGCATGGGCCATAATCCTGAAGGCAGTGTCACTGGCATCCACTGCCATATGAGACTGTCATATTTGGTAGCATCAAGAACAGTCCTGGCAGTGTCTGCCAAAATTGTACCCAGTTCCCCCAGGCCTTTTTGCTCATGGCCAGCACAGAGTTCAGAGGGCTTTCTGGTACTGGGCAGTGTAGGCTGTGTAACCAGCCTGCCTCAGTAAAAGAGAGGCGAGAATATACACTATCTTCCCCATACTATCCGGCTAACTAGAATCTTTGTCTGGGGCTTCAGAGAGACAGAAACCTTAGTCATCTCACAGGCAGCTGCCTGGACCACTCCTTCATGATCTGGATGCAAGCAGAGGTGCTCAGCGTCACATCTGTCCAGCTGGTACTTCTTCTCAAGTTCCCTGTCAGTCCCCGGGGAGAAACAGGAGTCTAATAACATGCAGATTGCTTTCTTAGGGGATTTGTGGACAGGTGAAAGCAATCTCTTGGCTGGGGTAAACCCCATCATGTCTAAATTTCAGTCCCCTCCTCATCTTCAACAGTTACCTGGGTGAAGAGGGCGAGACCATTTGCATTACAAAGGCATAGTGGGAGGAAAATCCTCCAGGCCCCAGGGAGGGGAACCAAACTCCCATTCTGAGGAACTGTCAGGTTCAATAGGTTCCCCTTCCTCCTCTTCCTTCTAATAATAAACTCAGCTCCCTGTTTCTCAGGAACCAGAAGGAGAACAGAAACTGTAGGAGGAACCTGCATGCCCAATAAGGTAACCATGGCTTCAAAACATTGGGAGAATTTCCAAGCATCAGTCATGTCCTCCACAGAGGGCATCTTTGCTTTGTCCACAGACAGCTCCTTTGCCTCTTCAGCAGGAGGGTTGGTGACATTTTTGTGTGCTTTCCATTAGCAGGAACCAGGTTTGGGACCTACTCAGAAGATCTTCTGTGCTTGGCCACCTCAGGATTCTCTTTTCAGGAACCAAGGAAACAGTAGTATCTTTAGAGGGCCTTTCCTTTTGCTTATTATGTGAGGAAGGGCCTTCATCTGTATACTTTGGTGTCAAGGAGGCAGACTGAGAGGCCATAATAACTTCTAGCCTTTTGGCTCTTTTTTTTTTTTTTTTTTTTAAACCTATTGTACAAGTTGCAATAAATGGGACCTAGGCACCATATACATGACTCATGGCAGTCAGTCTACCTTTGCCTAGAGTCTAGAGCACCTAAACAATCTTAAACCCAGTAGGTCCTGTTTTCTTTCTGGTTCTGTGTGTCATGCCAATTCAGAAAAGACCCTGCAGAAAAAAACAGTCCCTAATACAAAAAGTAAAAGAATGCGGTCCAGTTCCGTGAACAAAAGGACCTATAATAAAAAGTACAAAGTGCTTTTTTTATGACCGTCAGAAAGTAAAAATACATAATTTTGTGGTCCAGTTCCCTAAAAACGAAAGGACCACTCAAAAATGAGTCAGAAGGGAATGCTAAAGCATAACGCTTAAATCTAAAACTTTGGAACGCTAGTGAGATATACTCAACAAAATTTAAACAGACAGGGTGTAAGAATTTTGGTTAAAAGAACAGAAAACATGGTAAAACTAACTGCTAGCAGTAAAAATCAAGGTACTTCTCCATTTCCTGGGAACCGCAAGGAAACCAGAGAAGTCACTAAAAAACAGCATAAAATGTAAGGCAAACAGAAAGTAAATAAAATAACAAAAACAATTGTGTAGCGTAAAGAAACCGAAAAACTGGTGTCCAGCTGAGGAGAGCTTTACAGAGCGACTTGCTTTCTCAGGCGCAGGAAAAGATCTGACATTAAGCTGGGGAATGCAGTGCCACTATGAGGTACAGTTTGAAAATGCGTTCTGTGTTACACAATTTGCATACATTCCACAGTCTCCGGGCAGCGTCGCCTTCCAAGCTAATTGCATACGTAAGCACAGTGAGGGATTTCTGGGGTTTGAATCACTGATTCCATCTCAGACACCAGGAGACCTAGGGCACTACTTAGGTTATTTTGCCTCCGGCTCTTAACAGCCCCCCTAAAAACAACTGGAGTCAGCAGCGCAATCAAGATCTGGGAGTCTTGCAACTGAACTGCTGGAATGTGTAGCAAGCTCTAGTAGCACTTTTTTTTAAATCTAAGTGTGGAGCTTAACAAGTTTGTCAAGACATTTGTGTGTACATTTGTGGTGCAAATCATAATATGGACTAACTTTAGATGAGTGTCTTTGTTTTAATTATGTGTTTGGTTTTCCATAATTTTGCAAACAGGAGTCATCACAGAAACTCAGGGGACCATGTCCCATTCCTGAAAAAGTGAGTTATTATCTTTTTCTTACTGTATACCTATTAAACATATGTCAGTACGTGTGTTCCACTTGCAAAAGTGAGCCACCTCAATTCTGGATTCAAACTTGTTGCTGTCACCTCTATACCACTCCACCCGACTGCCCATTATGGGAAAAACAACAGGCAGCAAACCCCCACCAACATTCAGTCTGCCAGCACATAGCTCCAGCACTGTGACCTCCCACCCCCTGGCATGTGACGTAGACCACCCACGTGTGACTAAGCCAACACAATGACAAGCCACCTAAAGGCTGCCAGCCAGCACCCAACAGTGTAG
Organism: Neoceratodus forsteri; assembly: GCA_016271365.2. NCBI lineage: Eukaryota > Metazoa > Chordata > Ceratodontiformes > Ceratodontidae > Neoceratodus > Neoceratodus forsteri. The sequence continues at coordinate 1,363,789,030 of CM057455.1, read as the reverse complement.
AGGTGCAGCCAACTCAGGGACCACTCTGTCCATCATGTGACACTTTTGTCAGTCATCAGGTTGAACCAAGGCAGCCCCCACCACTGCAATATGCCTAACCATTGTCTGCAACCACTGACAACCTTCCTGTGCCTGTTCAATCAGCAATCACCAAGTTTATCTCAGACACCACGATGCCCAGGGCACTACTTAGGCTATCTCCTCCTTTAAACAGCCTCCCTTAAAATAACTGGAGTCAGCACCATGATCAAGCCTCAGAACACTCGTTTGGAAAAGCATGGAGGAGTCCCAGCATGAGCTGAAGAGCAGATAATCTTCATTATAAAAAGGCTCTCAGAAATGCTGCAATCTGATTGGCTGTTAGGATCCAACAGCCTTACATTAATCCATGTTATACTGTCATGTACAGCCTGATCACCATGGCACATGGATTCTTCCTGTCAGCATTCCATCCTCTAGCATAGCTGAATTTGTGGAATGTTGCATTCTGATTTTGAACTAGCATTCTTAAACTGCTGGTGGAAGAACTATTTTATTAAAAATCTCCCTCTAAATGAGGAAAACATTCATAAAAGATACTTTTTTTGGAAAACATTTTTATAATAGCAATAAGGCACTCCCAGGAGTTAGATTAACAGTCAATCACCCCCTAGGGGCAATATGGCACTCGGCTGCACCTTGTGCCACATTACACCCCTAGGGGGTGATTAACAGACTATTAATCTAACCCCTGGTCATACCTTATTGCTTAATCAGTTCAGCTGCCAGACTGTGCCACAATTTCTAGTAGCGGTACCTACTCTCCTGTACCTGTTCAAACAGCAATCACAGAGTCCATCTCAGAAACCAGGAGACCCAGGGTACTACTTAGGCTATCTTACCTCCTCCTCCTAACAACTAGAGTCAGCAGTGCAATCGAGCCCTGGGAGTCTCTCAGCTCAGCTGCAAGAATATGCAACTATAAGCCCCTCTCTCGGGTAGGCTTACTAGCCATTGGCACCCTCTGCGCCCCCCTTGGATTAGCTGGTTAGTCTGAGAAACCCCATCCTTGTCTTCTGTGATGCTACCACCAAGAGGCAGCAGCAGGGAGGGTATAAAAGCCCTTGTTTCAGCCCAGGAAAATAGAGAGTGCAGGAGTTGGTGTTGGGTGCAGGGACAATGGCCCGGAGGGGCCCCCAGCCTAGTCTGGTCGGCAGGCAGCAGCGTCGGAGCACAAAGGGGTTGGAACTCCATTTAGGAGGGCAAGAAAGTGTAGCAGTGGTCATGAAGGTTCTGAGTGGGATGGCCCTGGTATCTGGACATCGGCTGCGAAGCATGGAATGTGCAGAAGGAGTTTGGACTCAAGGCATGGGGTCTCGTAGAGCAAAAAAGGGGGTTCCAGAGCCCAGTTAAGGTATGGGGTGCCCAGGTAGTGGGGCTACTTCAGAGGTGGCAGCACTGTCTGAGGGTATCCTGGAGGTGGCAGCTCTGGGATGCTGCACCTGTGTCGCACACTACCTTGGGGTATCAATCTGGTGGTGGTGGTGGCTCTGGCCTGGGATTCACTATTGGGCCTGCTGTGCCCATGCCTGGGGCAAGCCCTGGGACCTGCCATGCCCGTGTCTGGGGTAGGTCCATCAGACCCATTTAAGGGCAAGGGTCTTCCCGTGGAAACAGTAACTTTAAGTAAGGAAAGGTGCCACCATTTGCTGCAGTTTGGTCAGGGGATGGCATGGAGTGCCCCTCTGAATCACACTTTTGGCTCAGGAAAATCGTGGGTTTTTAAGGTCTCTTGGGAGCAGCCATGGAGGCTAAGGCTGCTAATCGCCTCGAGGCCTAAATTGCTCAGCTGGAATGGGTAGCAGTAAGTCATTCCACCTTTGAGGCTGAAGGAATGGTAACTGTGAACAGAGCACTGGGATGGAAGAGGAAAAGATTTATGTGGAAGAAGCTGTCAGGACTTAAGCAGCAAGTGTGGTCTAATCTTTCTTAGATCGGTAATTTCAATACTGCTGCATGCTGTTGGGGGGAAAACTGAAAAATCTGTACCTGAGCTTGCCGTTTGTTATTGCCTGTACTCTTAACCCCATGGAGCTGCTCTATTTAATCTCTTGAGTGAATCTGTCTGGGCCGAATCATTTTCAGGCCCAGAATAAAGTTCATGGTTTCTGAATTCTGTGGTGCTGGTGATTTACTATTAATTACTGCAAAATGGCTTCTAATGAATTCAGTTTTAATTTGTGTCACATGTTCCGGTGTTTTTTTTGAGAAAACAAATTTTGACCCCCCCTCCCCCCAATTGTAATGGGGGCTGTGGCAACCAGAGGTATTCCACTGTGGTGCTGTCTCCATGATTTCCATCTCTGCTGGGTCCAGGGACACAGAAATTTTGTCTGAGGACGAGGCAGGTCACTGCTATATTTTGAAGACATCATTAGGTAGGCCATCTCGATTACTACTGCTATGCTGCTGAAAAAGTGACTTAGGAGTGTTTCTGGTCTGTAGTTCCGTCCCCACCAACAGCCGGTTGCTCCTAGACATAGAGGGAGCAGAGGGCTAGATGTGAAGGCTTGTCCAGGCTCTATTTTTGCACAACCACAGCACCTGGCAGTACTACTACAGAGGGGAGTCGTGGGGGGCCTGGTCTGGCCTGGGCCTATGTCAGTGTGGTGCAGTTGTGGCAGGATGTAGGTCTGTTTGGGAGCTCTTCCTGGGTCTGGTCCTCTCTCTCTCTCTCCTGTTGGAGCCTCTGTGGCTAGGATTAGTCACGTAGTAGAAAAGAGGAACTATGATTGGTTGGCTGAAGAAAGGAGTTAGAGCAAAGCTCTGTCTGAGGCGCCATTTTCTGTGGACTGTAAGAGAGAGGGAGAGGAGACTTCAAAGCATCAGCAGCTGTAAATGAGTATTTTGCAGGATTTTAAAAGAAGAACCTTTGCTGAGAAAGATCATGTCGAAAGGCTATAAGCCCAAGGAGGAGCCCCATGCAACTGTGTGCACCTCCCTGCTTTCATGGCTTTGGGAATTGGCAGAGAGGGGACAGCCTGAAGAAAAGTATGTGCAGTGTGAATAGAGAGGCAGAGGAGTCGTTAAGCTGCCTATTTATTTCCTGGGCTCCAGTGCTGCTCTGGGTGGAATTTTTGAAGGTACACCTTCAGGAGACTCTTGGTGCGACCCTGCCAGTATCTCAGCAGGCTCGGCGTCCCTGTTGTCCCATGGAAGTTTGTATCTAGGAGCAGAGGTCTGGTTGGAGATACAGAACAGTGATGACTTGGTGCTAGAGGTGAAGAAGGGATCCCCAGATGTAAAGATTGAGGCCATGGAAGAGACTTCTGAGGGTGGCAAGGAGCAACACAGCCATCTGCCCAGCTCCACCCTACTGTCTGTTGACTATCCCCATGGCACAGAGAGGGGCAGGGGTCTGCAACTGGCATCAGGGGACCCCTCGGGGCCCAGAGGGTCTCCAGTGGGATCCCTGCCCAGCAACAGAGTACCTGGTCCATCATCTGAAGGTGAAGCCCCTCCTCCTTATAGTGTTCGCCCAGATATAAAAGCGGGGCTGACCAAGGTAGAGGTAGTTCAGGAGAAAGTTTGGGATTAGCCTGCTCCAGAGGTTACCAGAGGTCTCCCCTCCAACAAGTGCTACCAGTTTGCCAATCATGGGATCTAGCAAGTGATCCTGAAGCCTTTCCACCATCCTGCCATAACTCTTCCAGACAACACCTCATGCATGACAGCACAGAGCAAAACCCTGAGAGTTCACGAAGTGACCCAGCTAGTAAGGTATACAGAAACGGTATGTGGCTACAGCCAGGGGAGGCAAGAAGAATTAGTATCAGAGAGCTGTCTGAGTGGTCTCAAGCTGAGCGATGGATTAGAAGGAACATGTGTTCTGAATACATTGATGCTGAGTACCCCTACTTGTCAGAGCGCCTCTGGGATGTGATTGTAGAAAAGAGGTCAGATTGGGTTTTTAGAGAATGCACTAACAAGTTACAGTCAAGGCTGGGAGGGACTGGTCACTCTTTGCAGCAACTGATCCAAAAGGCCCAGTCTCTGTGTTACGCAGGCCCCTGGGCCAGTTTCACATTGTTCAAGCACTTCACCCTAGTGCAGGATCTTGCAGTGTGCCGGGTACAGTATTACATCATATCTAAAGATTCTTTTGGAGAAGATACCACCAAGCCTGACCCAGACTTCTATTTCTCCCTGGGCGGTGGCTCTCCTATTTAGAGCCCAGTAGACATTTGGAGCCCCTAAATTGAGCCAGGACTGTCTTCCTTGATTGGCTTAAGTGAAGAGAAGTTAAAATGACTGTTCCTGTTGTTTCATAGAAATGCAAGCATCAGAAGTGTTGTGACTAGGGAGATTTTTTGTCCCCATCCATTAGATCAGCACTTAATCATTTGCTACTTCTCCCTGAGACTGCGTCTGGGCTTTGAATTATCTGGACTTTGAAGAAAAAAAAAAAAGATAATACAAATCTGGATTTTTGGTCATTTTCAAAAAATCTATACGGTTCTACCTCAGTGTGTGCAGAGGGTGCATGACAGTGTTTGAAGTGTGGGTGTTGCCCCCACCCCTTGGATTAGTGGGTTAGTCTGGGAGCCCCCTTCTTTGTCCTCTGTTACACTGCCGCCAGGGGGCAGCAGCAAGGAGGGTATAAGAGCCCTGGTTTTAGACTGGGAAAAGAGACAGTGCAAAAGTCGGTGGTGGGTGCAGGGACAGTGGCCCGGAGGGCCCCCCCTGTGGCCTGGTCAGGTCAGCAGACAGCAGCGTCGGAGCATTGATGGGTTGGAACTCCATTTGGGAGGGCAAGAAAGTGCAGTAGCGGTCGTGAGGGTTCTGGAAGGGATGGCCCTGGTATCTGGACATCGGCTGCGGAGTAAGGAATGTGCAGGAGGCGGAAGGAGTTTGGACCCAAAGAATCAGGTCCCGCAGAGCAAAAAGGGGGTACCAGAGCCCAGTTAGGGTATGGGTTGCCCAGGTAATGGGGCTGCTTCAGTGATGGCAGAACAGAGAACAGGTGGGGGTGCGCTCAAAAAAACGGAGCTGGTGCTTGCCTGAATAAATGAAGCAAAAAGACAAGAAGGCAGCACACTGAGATAACAGGGCACTAACCCCAGTGCTTTGAGTCACATGTAGACTCAAAGCACTCGGGTTAGTAACATGGTGTTTCTGACCCTCTGGATTTCATCATCTGCTTTTGGTGATTTATTTATGACTTTATTACTTTTTGCTGCCAGTGTGCTGCCTTCGGTGGTGGCAGCACTGTGGCAGAGCGTCCTGCGGGTGGCAGCTCTGGGATGCCGCACCCATGTGGAATGCTACCTGGGGTTATTGTTCTGCTGGTTGGGGTGGCTCTGCCCTGGGATTTGCTATAGGGTCTGCCGTGCCCATGTCTAGGGCAGGCCCTGGGATACCTTGTCCGTGTCTGGGGTAGGTCTGTCAGACCCATTTAAGGGCAAGGGTCTCCCTGTGGAAACAGTAACTTTAAGTAAGGAAAGGTGCCACCATTTGCTGCAGTTTCTCTCCAGGGCTGGCATGGAGTGCCCCTCTGAATTGCACTTTTGGCTCAGGAAAATCATAAGTTTTGAAGGTCCCTTGGGTACAGCCATGTAAGCTTAGACTGCTAATCGTCCTGAGGCCAAAATGGCTCGGCTGGCACGGCTTACTCCTGTAAGTCACCCCCCATTTGATGTCGAAGGAATTGGTAACTATGAACACAGCATTGGGATGGAAGAGGAAAAGGTTTCTGTGGAAGAAGCTGTCGGGACTTAAGGAACAAGTGTGGTCTAATCTTTCTTAGATCAGTAATTTCAATACTGCTGCATGCTGTTGGGGGAAAAAGGTAAAAAACTGAAAAATCTGTACCTGAGCTTGCCATCTGTTATGGCTTGTACTCTCAGCCCCAGGGAGCTGCTCCATTTAATCTCTTGACTGAATCTGTCTGGGTTCAATAGTTTTCGGGCCCAGAATAAAGTTCATGGTTTCTGAATTCTGTGGTGCTGCTGATTTTGTATTAATTCATGCAAAATAACTTCTAGTGAATTTTGTTTTAATTTGCTTCAAATGTTTTGATGGGTTCTTTGAGGAAACAAGTTTTGCCCCTCCCCCATCATAATTGGGGCTGTAGCAGCCAGAGGTATTCCAATGTTATGCTGTCTCCATGAATTCCATCGCCGCTGGGCCCAGGGAGAGTGAAATCCTGTCTGGGGATGAGGCAGGCCACTGCCATATTATTACTGTTATGCTGCAGAAAAGGTGACTTGGAGTGTATCTGGTCTGTAGTTCCACCTTCCCCACAACACCAGGTTGCCCCTAGACATGGAGGGAGTTGGGGGCTCCTCAACAAGTTCTAGTAGCGTTTTTTTTCTTTTTTTTTTTATGTAAATGTTGAGCTCAACAAGTTTGTCAAGACAAATGTGTACACATTTGTGGGGGGAATCATGATGTGGTATAACTTTGGGCTGATTGTCTTCATCTCATTTTCCAAAATGTTTGACCCAGAAGTCCTAACAATACTTCTGCTTTATGGATTTGTATTTAGTGCATATGCAGTGTGCTGAACCTTATGGGTATTTGACATTTATTTAAATGTATAAGTAATACTCCCCCTGGGGAGAGAAAGAGCATGCAGTGGGTCCTCATGAAACACTGTTCCCTTTTAATAAGGGGTTAATTTTCCTTTCTCTTGTGGGAGCTGTCAGCCATTGGTTGGAAGTGCTCCTGGGGCTGGGTCATGTTTGGCTTGTGTGGGAGAGTTCGGGCTGAATAGGTCAGTCTAGAGGCGAGGTGCAGTCGACTGCCCGCTTCTGCTGGAGCCTGTCATTTTCTCATACTGGGGAGGCCTAGTTTGAACCCCTCAAGGACGTGGTGGAGGCCATATTATTTGAGACCCCTTTGGGGGGGTGTGGGGACTGCTGAGAGAAGGAAGTTAGGAGTGGGTCATCTGCGGCAGTTGTAGGGATTCGATCCCATGGAGAGTGGAGAATGTGGGATCCAAACAGGAGGTGGATGCAGACTTCATGTCTACGGTGGGAAAAAACAGGTCACTCATCTGTAACAATAGTTCTAGGAATGGTATATGATGTTTATTCACACTAACTGGCAGTGTCCTTTCCCTTTAAGATGATGCCTGAAAGTCTTCAAGCTGGCTCCTCCCACCCATCCAGGTGGTAACTCCCTCAGCTCCACCCCCTGACACCAGATCTTGCCCACTGGAAGCAGCTGTGTGTGCCAAAGCCAGGGGAAGTCGGGTGGGTCCATGTGGATGAACATCATATACCACTCCTAGAACTACTGTCACAGGTGAGTAACCTGTTTTTCTAGGGACGTGGATATGATGATCCATCCACACTAACTGACAGACTCCTAGCAGTTATCTGTGAGGAGGGAGGCAAGGTGCACACCCCCTATTTAGGGAACAGAGATTGGAGAACTGAGGCCCCAAAACCAGAATCCCGATGTGACTCTAGGTCAATGTGGTAATGGGAAATTAAGGTGTGTGCTGACCTCCAGGTAGCAGCCCTGCAAATTTCCTGGACAGGGAAGTCCCTGGAAGCAGTCACCAATGCAGTGGTATGGCAGATAGAATGCGCCCTTAGCCCTCCGGGAGGCTCCCTACCTACCAACCTATAGCAGAGATCAATGCAGGATGTGATCCACCCACCACTCGTCCACTTGGCTGCAGGCCTGCCAGGTATGGCTTCAGCACAGATGGCAAACCTTTCCCCGAACTCCAGCCATGTGCACTTTGTAAAAAGTGAGCGCTCACCTCAGGTCCAGGGTATGGAGCCTCTGCTAAGCCTCCAAGGTGGCTTCTGAGATGTGACTGGTGAAGTACACCGGGAGAGCAATCACTTGGTTAAGGTGAAACTCTGACACAACCTTCGGGAGGTACTTCAGGTTGGGGCACAGGACAACCTTGTCCTTGTGGAAGACCAAGAAAGGAGACTTCACCAAAAGCACCTGGAGCTCACTGATCCCTCTGGCTGACGTGATAGCCACCAAGAAGGCAGTCTTCTGTGACATGTAAGAAATATTATAGCTGCACATCGGTTCAAATGGCTTGCCCTTGAGCTCTGCCAAAACTAGCAACAAGTCCCATGGTGGTGGTGGTTCATGCACCGAAGGGGAAATGTGGTCAATGTCCTTGAAGAAGCGCCAGACCACCTTTTCCTGCACCACCGACTGCTGACCAGCCCATGCCCGGTAAGCAGAGATGGCTGCCAGGTGTACTTCAAGGGTCATCGACCAAAGACCAGAGTTAGAGAGGGACCATAGATAATCAAGGAAGCTAACCACTGGACAGGACAAAGGGTCGAAACCCCTTGCCTTGACACCAAATGGAGAATTTCTTCCACTAGAAGGCACAGCACTTCCTGGTCGACTCCTTCCAAGATGCCTCCAAAACAGTGAGAACATCTTTGGGGAGACCCGAAGCCTGGAACTCTAGCTTCTCAGGAACCAGGCTGTCAGGTGCAGGAACTGAAGTTCTGGAAGAAGAACCTTTCCCTGATTGCTGGAGAGCAGGTCCAAGCATAGAGGAAGATGCCCCGGAAGCCTGCTGCTGAGGAGATTGGGGTACCAAAACTGGTGTGGCCAGTCTGGAGCCCCCAGGATCACCAGTGCCTTGTCCCTCCTAGCCTCGAGGAGCACCTTGTAGATCAAGGGAATTAGAGGGAAGGCATAGAAGAGGCCTGGGGTCTGTGGCCTCGAGAAGGCATTCCCCCTGCAGCATTCCCTGCTGGGGGGGTACAAAAACAGCCTCAGCTTTGTGTTCTCCCTGGAGGCAAACAGGTCCACCTGAGGTGTGCCCCACTGGGAGAACAGACTGTGAACTACCACTGGGTGGAGAGACCACTCGTGAGATGCCTTGCCCACACAGCAGAGGGCATCCACCAACTGACTGGAGGCTCCTGCCATATGGATGCCTAGAAGATCTGCCTCCAGGCTGTGCATGAGTGTCCAGACACAGAGAACTTCCCTGCACAAGGGCAGGAAGTGTGTCCCGCCCTGTTTGATGAGGCAGTACATGGTTGTGGTGTTGTCTGTCTGGAATTGGACCACCTCACCCCCTGAATGTGCAGAGTGAATGCAGTCAGTGTTAGCTGAACTGCCCAGAGCTCCAGCAGGTTGATGTGGCATCATGACTCCTTGGGGGTCCAGAGCCCGTGGACTCTGTGTTCCCCTAGGAGGGCACCCCAACCCATGAGAGAGGCATCAGTTGCTAGCATGACTGTTGGCTCTGGGAGGACAAATGGGACCCCTTTCTGCAGATGCGCTGGGACTAACCACCACTGGATGGCGTCCCACATCTGCTGGGTCACAGTGACCAGCTGGTCGAAGTGGCCCTTGCGCGGAGACCACTGGCTGGCCAGCTCCCACTGCAGGGAGTGCATCCTCCAGCAGGCCCATCGGACCATGCTGGTGCAGGCTGCCATGTATCCCAGGAAGTGCAGAAAGTCGCAGGCAGGGCACAGTTGCCCAACCCGAAATGATCGGGCACAGGAGGAGAGAGCCTCTGCCCTGTCCACCAGGAGCCAGGCTCTGGCTCTGCAAGAGTCAAGCTCCACCCCAATGAAGTTGATCACCTGCGAGTTCTGACTTGGCCTCACTGACAAGGAGGCCAAGGGAGATGCAGGTCTGGAGGGCCGGGTCCCTGGACCACTCCACCTTCTACCCGGAGGGATCTGTGATCAGCCAGTCATCCAGGTAGAAGGAAACCTGGACCCCTTGGCACCTCAGGTAAGCTGTCACCACTGCAATACACTTGGCGAAGACCTTGGGGACCGAGGAGAGGCCGAATGGCATGGCCTGGAACTCGTAGAGGGTTCCCTCTGCTCAGAAGTGGAGGAACCGTTGATGAGATGGACAGATCAGGACATGGAAGAATGCGTCCTGAAGATCCAGGGAGCAAAACCACATGTTTCGTCCCAGAGATGGTATGATCTGAGACAGAGTTACCATCCTGAGATTGTGTGACTGGAGAAATTTGTTCAGGTTGTGCAGATCTAGAATGGGGCATCAGCACCCATCAGCTTTGGCACCAGGAAGTACCTGGAGACAAACCCTGGGTGTTCTGCAGGATCTGTGACAGGAACCACTACCTCCTTGTGGAGGAGGTGGGCCTACGTCATCTCTGAAAGCTGACAGCATGTCTGCGGAAACCAAGTCCTCCCGTGGGGCGTGGGCTCACTAATGAGGGTACTGCTCTAATTCTAGAGACAGACCCTGACCCACCACTTCTAGAACCCACCTGTCCGTGGTAACTGTGGACCAGGCAGAAAGGAAGTGGCAGAACCGGCCCCCATGGGAAGACCCTAGGGGAGGTGTGACAGGCATAAGGGAGGCACTCCTAATCCCGTCACTGGGCAGGCTTGGAGGAGGGCCTGGCTGAGGCACCACTGGAGCCTCACCCTCCAGGCTTATGGACAACCAAGACCACCGACTTGGGCTGAGGTTGCCAGGCCGGAGCCTACTGCCCAGCCTTGAGATGAGTTGGCTTGGCTGCAGGAGTGGAGGTGGACTGAAAGGGCTTCCTCTTTCACTGCTGCTTGGAGCCCTTGGGATCCTTCTGGGCAGATGTCCTGGAGTCCAAGGTGGCACTGGACTTCCCGATATGGGTGAGGTGGCCCTCAACCCCAGGCTCAAACAGGTCAGTGCCCAGGAAAGGGACATCTGCCAGCTTTCACGAAGGTCAAGATCCTCAGCCAAGCCCTGCAGCGCATGGCAACTGAGGCTGCCACGGAGCAGGCACAGGAGTCCCCAATGTCCATGGCTGTCTGGAGCTGTTGTCTGGCTACAGCCTGGTCCTGGACCTATTTGACTGTAGTCTGAAGGCAGATGAGGAAGCGCCTCATCGAGAGAGCCCAGCAGGGTATGAGAGAAATGGACCATGAGGAGGACTGAGCTCACCTGGCGGAGACCAAGCGAGGACACAGGGTAGACTTTCTTAGCCGTATAGTCCAACTTCTTGGGCTCCTTGTCAGGCGGCTTTTCAACATCCCCAGTGTTGCCGGGGTGCCAGAATACAGTCTGCCACAAATCCCTCGGCCGAGGGGTGTTCTGTGAATCCTGAGAAGTAACCAGTGGGAACCGCGTATTTGTGGGCCATCTGGACAGAAGGTGCAGAGGAGAAAGTAAGGCACTGCCAAAGCTCCAGGGCAGGGCCAGGAATGGCCTCTACTACCAGGAAAGCCTTTGTGGGAGTGTCTCCCCAGTCGAGGATCTCAGTCAACGGGTAACAAACCCGCTTCTGGACAGGTTCAATGTTCATACCCATCGACTCAGAGATCAAGCAGAGGAGCCCCATAAAGGAAGATAGGCCTTCATCCATCGAGAGGCCCCCCACAGAATCTACGTCAATCAGACTGGAGTGCAGGGAGGATCCTTCAGACTCCAAGGAGTCAATAAACAGTGGTTGACTGCCCGAGTCTGCAGACCTCCACATATGGTCAGGGGTGACAGTGACCAACAGCCAATGGGGAATCCCCTTAGACAACCGAGACTCCTTAGTAGAGATGCAGCGAATTTAAATTTAGCCGGTGAAGTGAACATGAAGTGGGCACTTCGCATTGCCTCTCTGCGACACAGAGTGGGCAATGCAAAGTGCTCACTCCACCTTGTCATTACCACTTCGCGTTAAGGCAGAATGGCAATGTTAAGTACGGTGAAGTCATTGTTTTTAATGGACTTCACATTCCTCATTATGATTCTTAGTGATCCACTTGGTGTTTCAGATTTGGCAGCCCCCACACACACACACAAGACATGGCTTACAGTACTGTAAGTCACAAGCTCCTTAGCTAGGCAGGAAGAATGAGTCATACAAGCAGACACTTTTACTTTCTCCTGTGCAGACAGAGAGAGAGGAGTGTGTTTTGTGACTGCTGATACTTTGAGATCACAGCAAGGAGGAGAGTTAAACTTTGATTTAGACCCAACAGCTTCTTTAAAATCTAAATATTTTTTGTCTTTTCTGTACTCTTTTTTACTTAATTTGTTCTTTCTGTAAATTTTATTTTTCTTACCTTTATAAGTAGTTAGTTGTTTGTCTGTGTGACTGTGTGACAGTGTGAGTAGTGATTGCTCGGACTGAGGGAGCTCAGTAGGAGAGATGGACCAGGGTGAGGGAATGTCTGGGGCAGGGGCAGTTCTGGGAGAGAGTGGTAGTGGTAAGCGTCGTACCCTGCGCATGCGTGGGGGGCATGGGCATTTATTCCTGTTGGACCACTCGAAACTTGTGAATGCCCCCCCCCACCCCCAGAAGCAGGACCAGCACTGCCTCCTGTCCGGACTCTGAGGCAGTTGAACCACCACCACCAAGTACAGCACCAGGTCCTCTGGAGCAGGATGTGCCTGTTCCCCCGGGCCCAGGTGTGGATCCCATCCCTGTTCAGCACCATGACCAGCCGGCTGTCAGTTCATCTGGCCCTCCCCTGCCTGTGTCTGGTCCTCCCCGCACCTCCGTTGTTTGGCAGTTTTTTGACTGTATCGGGGGGACAGCAGTGTTGTCACTTGGGGACTGGGGGCACGCACACCCATATGCTCAATCACCACCAGTTGGAGTGGCAGGCTGCCACAGAATGGACCATGTCTGCACCTGCTGGCCATTCTATGGCAGAGGGTGCAACTGTGCATGGTGGCATCCCTAAGAAGAGGAGGGCCACAGCAGCACCTGCTGCTCCACAGCACCCCCACCACCACCACCAGCAGGTTAGCTTGTAGAATGTGTGGACCCCAGAGAACTGCATGTAACACAAGCTGACTTGCCAGTTCTCTGGAGTGCTGTCAAGGAGAACAATGAAAGGGTGGGTGTGGTGGAGCAGTGGCTGGATTGCGTAGAGGGACATCAGTTGCAAATTATGTCCATGCTGGAACTGCTGCTGGATCACCATGGGATCCCACATTAGTTTTTTTTTTTTCCCTCACACCATGTGCCCCCCCACACCTTCCTTGCTGTGTTATAAAATGTATTTCTCCACCATACCTGACCCTTGTATGCAGTTATGCCCTTTTCTGTTGTCTTCCATATGCATGACACTTTGTATACTGAGCAGTGCAAGTATACTGTGCTAAACTGTATGTGTGCAGCCAGTCTTCTTTCTAGTCTGTATATGTACTGCAGACACTGTCCAACTCCCCTGACTTAAAAACACTTATTAATGAGTACAATGGTGGGATGGTGAAGCCTGGAGAGATACTTCAAAACAGGCTTACAACACATCCAAGTAACTATTAAAAAGAATTAATGTTGTGATTCGTGATGTGATCGTAAATCATGATTTGTGACTGCATTTGTGACCGTGACGATGAAGAAATGTGAATGCCTACGGCTGTACTTCCACGGGCCTCGATGAGGTGTGGAACAAAACTCCCTGACTTAAAAACACTCATTAATGAGTACAATTTATTTATTTACGAGTTTAACCAGGAAGGCATACTGAGCAGTGCTGCTCGATTCCAGATGTGACCTGGGGGGTCAAGACCCAAGACAACAGTACAAAACACTAGTTACAGATATGATACAAACATTGAGATGGCCATCTGCCGTACAGATAATTGGTTGATGGATACAGACAGTAGGAAGATTGAATACATGATACATTTTAGATGGTACATCTGAGCTCAGATTCACAGTTCTAATATGTAATTCATCATTAGCTATAGCAAGAGCAGCTGGAGGAGAAGTCTGTGCTGAGTAGGCGATTGCGATGGCTGGGGTTTGGTGAGTGTCTTATATCAGCTGACAGGGAGTTCCATAATTGTGGGATACGGTAGTTGAAAGCAGCCTGACCTTTGGTTGTGCGCATAAAGGGGACATGGAGGAGCCTGGGGTCAGTGCGTCTGAGGGAGTATGCAGGGGGGGTTGTTGGGAGAGGGTAGAGGCCAGGTATAGAGGGGTAGGGACTGGGACCAAAATTTGGCTGCAAACCTAGCACTATGGTTTAATCTAAGGTCGTGTAGGGACGGCAGGGCTAATGAGCTATATAAAGTGCAATGGTGGGTTGTTTGAGGACAGTCGAGGATAAATCGGCAAAAAGAGTGGAACAGGGGGTCAAGGCTGGCCAAGGCGGAGGACGGGGCGACAGTATATACTATATCGCCGTAGTCAAGCACTGGTAGTATCATCTTTTGGAAAATAGCGTTCCTAGTGGGAGAAGGTAGACAGCTTTTGTTCCTGTATAGGGTGCCGAGTTTAGGGAGGAGCTTCTTATGTATGGAGTCAATATGGCTGGTGAAATCGAGGTGTGGGTCAAGCCAGACCCCTAGGTATCTGAAACTGGAGCATTGCTCCAGAACGGACCCGTCCAGGGTTTTGAAAGGGGGCAGGGTGCTTGGCAGGAGAGTCTTTGCTGTGAGCCGAAGGTTAGTGACACAGTTTTTTTAGGGTTTAGGAATAGCTGGTTTGACTGGAATCAGTCCTGGATGGCATTGAAATTCTCCTGCAGGAGATTTTCCACTGAGCTTGTGGTAGGGCCTGAGGCATACAGTACGGTGTCGTCCGCATACATTTGAATGGAAGAGTGGCGACATGCTGAAGGGAGGTCGTTAAGGAATATGAAGAAGAGCAGTGGGCCCAAGACTAAACCTTGGGGGACGCCGGTGGTAATGGGCAGGGGGTTACAGATGTGTGAGGCGACTTTAACAGCCTGGTGTCTGCCCACCAGTTAGTCATGGAACCATGTGGTGGCTGGTTTGGAGAGCCCGGCTACGGTTAGTTTGGAGAGGAGCAGAGTGTGGGAGATGGTGTCGAAAGCCTTGGCTAAGTCTATAAAGATGGCAGAGGTGATGTGTCCTTTGTCCACGCCGGTGAGTATGTTGCCAGTGACTCGAAGCAGGGAGGTGATGGTTGACTGCGACTTCCGAAAGCCTGATTGGAAAGGAGTGAAGAAGGAGGTGGCATCCAAATGTGGAGAGAGTTGGGCGAGGACAAGACGTTCCTGTATTTTTGCCAGAATCGGGAGTAGGGAGATGGGGTGATAGTTGCCTGGGGAGGAGGGATCACCCCCTTTAGTTAGGGGTATGACGGTAGCCCTTTTCTATTTGGAGGGTAATTTGCCCAGAGTGAAGGAGAGGTTGAAAAGCACGGCTAGAGGGGTGGCTATGGCTGGGGCGGACAAGTATAACATCTTGGCATCCAGGGACGTAGGGCATTTGCCTTTGTTGGGGTTCAGGGAACGTAGGGATTTGAGGACTTCGGCTTGGGATACATGGCAGAAGGAGAACTATAGGGCTGGTGGAAGTGCACCTGGTTGTTGGGGGGACCAGGTGGACGGGTGCTGGAGGGTTGATAGGCGAGTCAGTACAGCTGGAGAAGTAGGTATTGAAGACCTCGGCTACCCCACATGAATCGGTGTATCGTGCCCTGAGATGATAGTGTCGGAGGTGGGGTTGGGTGGGGGGCAGGGATTTGAGCGATTTCCAGAAATTTGTCGGGTGGTTTATGTTAGCGCTAAAAGCCTATTAGAAAATAATTATTTTTCACCTGGTGAATGAGGTTTGTGCAGGAGTTGCGGAGGGCTCTGTAGGTATGGAAAGAAGCCTGGGTACCCAGTTTCTTGTGGGCTTTCCATAAGTGGTGCCTGGAGTGACAGTTAGTGATGATATCAGTGGTGAGCCAGGGAAGGTGGGCGCCTCTGACTCTTTGTGCGCAGGGGAGCATGTTTGTCTCAGACTTTAAGAAATTTGGCCTTGAAAGCTTCGAGCGTGATGTCAATAGATGTGGCCACTGAGATGAAGGACCAGTCTACTTGACCTAGCTCTAACCGGAGCGGTGCTAGGTCCAGGGAATTATATGACCTTGTGCGCAGTGTCTTTGAGGGGGGAGCTGTGGGCCTGTGCACTTTCCTGATCAGGAAAATTATGTGGTGGTTACTTAAGGAGTCAGGGAGCAGGCCCGCACGTATGACCCTGTGATGGTGGGAGGAGAGAGCCCAGTCCAGCAGTGAGTGGTTTTGCATCTTGTGGTTGAGCCTGGTGGGGAGTGCAATCAGTTGAGTCAGGTTCAGGGCTTTTATCTTGGTCTTAAGGTGTGCTTTTTCGGAGGCTAGCCAGTTGTGGTTATAGTCACCGATGGCGTGAAGCTCGCCACCTGCGGCTATGGACTGTAGGGTGTCCAGGTAAGTAATGATATCCATTGGGGGTGTTCCGGGGGGGGGCAGCAGGAGCCTGCGACGAACACTGGGGAGGAGCATGGGAGCGAGAGTTTGATTAGGAGGGAGTCGATGTGGGCTGGAAGTGAGAGAATTTGCACTATTGTAAACTGCAGGTTGGTGAAGATGTACATCGCGGTTCCTCCGCCTCTCTTTTTCCCTAGCCTGTCATGTCTGATGATTGTGTAGCCAGGTATGGATACTTCAGAATTGGTATGCTGGGGTTTTAGCCATGTTTCGGAGATGATTAGGATGTCAGGACGCTGGGTTAGGGCAATTGGTTGCAGCACAGAGATTTTAATTAGTAGACTACAAGTGTTGAGGTGCAGGAGCTGGAGTCCTTTGGGGAAAGAAAATGGGGTGTGGGCGTTAGTTGTGTTGGGCCCAGGGTTTGCCTTTATGTCCCCGGCCAGGAGAAGTAGCAGAGTGATGACCTGTTTGGTTTTATGCCAGAGGTATTTTGGGCAGGTGGTAGGAGTGTGAACTGAGGTAGTAAGTGGTGGGCAGCGGAGGGCTGGGGTGTGGAGAACAGAAAGACCCGGGAGAAAGGAAGGGGGCAGGATGGTGGCACTAATGGGCCAGTTCTGGATGTATGCCTGGGCATGGGCATGCAGGAGGTGAGGGGCAGCATAGTAGGGCTGAGGTGTGAGGCAGGGGGGCTGCAGCGGGGGTGGTTCTCTGTTTGGGAGGTCTGCTGGGGGCAGGGATGACAGAGTGGCCAGTGAGAGAAGTAGCAGGGATAGAAAGGGCAGCATCTTGGTAGAGGGATTGTGGAGAGTGCAATGTCCTTGTGGAAATGACCTCTAGTGGTGGGGTGGTGAAGCATGGAGAGATACTACAAAACAGGCTTACAATACATCCAAGTAACTATTAAAAAAAAAATAATGTTATGGTTTGTGACATGATCGTAAATCATGATTTGTGACTGCATTTGTGACTGTGATGATGAAGAACGTGATCTGTATCATGAGTGACTCGTGATGATGGTCCTGACTTAAAAACGCATATTAATGAGTACAATGTTCATGCAGAATTATGCACCACACCTGTCCAGTACTCTGAAGGGAAGCCAAAGAAACAGCTGTGATTTAAGTTAGAGATTGAGATTAAGCCCTAAAGAGATGCAAATGTACGGACAGATTAAGATTGCGCTGTTGACTGAAGAGATGCAGATACAAAGGCACAACACCTAACCAGTGCTCACCATCAAAATTCAAATCTGGAAAGAATACCTTTGCCGGTTGGGGCGGGCTGTGGGGGTGCAGTGTACTGCACTGCTGCAGTAACAGTCACTAGTACTAGTACCAGTAAAGATACCACAAAAAAGTACAAAAATGACATGGCTGCAGTGGATAGCAGGCTCACATTGCTGAAATTATGTGGCACAATAAAAGGTGTCTGATTTGATGACACGCATCACACACATACTCACACACACACACTAAGTAATTGAAAACTTCAGTAATATAACCACATATTTTAAACAAACTAAAATTATGCACTGCTGCACCCCAACAATCGGCAAAAAATGGCAAGAATTATTGAAAATATTACTGTGTGTACATTAACGCAGTTATACAAGAAAAATATCACCAAAACAGAAAACACTGTCTTTCTCTCCAAGTTGATCTACGTACATCACAGATACGCCCCTCCCCCAAAGCACACTTCCACTGTCTCTCAGTACACAGACTGAATGTTGTACATTAACATTCAAAATCCACACACAAACAATAAATGCTCGATGATATGAGCACAGGAGGGTTTCCTATAATCGATGAACTAAAGTTTCAGCAAAAAAAAAAAGACTCAAAAAGGCTTTTTTAACAGCTTTTAGGTTTGAATCGCAGAGAGATCTCAGAGCAGATCATCTCCTACAGCTTCCTACATACACTACCTCTTCCTGCTCCTCCTCAAATCAGGTAATATCCACCCTAACCCTGGCCCACCCATCACCTCCATGCCTATCCACATGCCAATCCACACCCCAAGCAGTGGTCTTAGCATCGCCAGTCTTCAATGCCCGTAGCCTACTAAAAAAGTGGGATTCGTTCCAGGGGTGGGTCCTGCATCATCACCCTGATACCATTGCCTTGAATGAAACCTGGCTCTCCCCCCAGATTCCTGACTCGACAGTAGCCCTGCCTGGATACAACATCTTCCGAGGGGAAACGTGGGGAAGGGTGCGCAATCAGCGTTAAGGATAAAGAGCATTGTCAACTGCTCCCCTCCAATCGCTAACTACTGGTCCACAGGCCCTTACCCTCAAACTCACCCTAGGTCAATCTCAAACCCCCTTCTTATCATGTCAGTTTACATCCCCCCCAGAGACCAGAAGGTAGCATTCCACTCGGTACTGTCCTATCTGGCCACCCTCCCACAACATATTGAAAAGATTATTCTTGGAGACTTCAACATTAACTGGCTGGCCAAGAACACTACCTCGCTCATAGATGCAGCTAAAGCCCATGACCTTGTACAAGTAGTCCCCGCTCCTACTCGACTGTATCCTCGCACCGGATCCTCCTCCCTGCTGGACCTGGTCTTTACCAACCACCCCCATAAAATCACTAGCACAGATGTGTTACCAAATACACTTAGCAACCACTCCCCAGTTCTCTACACCTGGTCCTGCATAATACCCAAAACCCATCCCAAGATAATCTCCCAGCACAAACGTGGCCCTGGTAAACTTGCTCTGCTAAAAACCCAACTTAGAATGCTGGACTGGTCCCCCGTGACTAATACCCTCGACCCTGATCTAGCCCTCCGCCTGTTCATCCACATCTTCAATACAAGTTTGCCCACTTTACCAAAAGAATGGTCAAAGGCAACCCTGTCCCCTGACCACCTCCAGACCCAGATGCATACTCGTGGCTCACTTTGGCACCTCTCCAATGAGACTGGTCATCCTGCCAACAGACAGAGATACAGAGAAGCCCGGAACAATTGCACATGGGCACTGCGCAAAGCCAAGGCTGAGCACTTTAAAGCCACTCTAACCGCTGCCTGGGGCTCCGGACGCAAATTCTGGAATATATCAAGGAAATCAGTGGCAAAGACACTAACCCTCCTCCCAACCAGATAGTTGTGGACACGCAATTGACCTCTGACCCCTCTCGCATTGCCTCAGCTTTCAACTCTGCCTTTACTAACCTCAGCCATGTTCTCCCACCTACCTTCTTTGGACCCGCCCCTGCCCGGTCCCCCAATCCCAACCCCCTTCACCTACGTTGCATCACCTCAAGACCACCGAGCATTACATTAAAAACACTCTAAGCAACTCCAACTACAGTAGTGACTCCTTGGACCTGAGGCTTCTCCGGCTCACCCTTCTCGATGTGCTCTACCCCCTCACCCATATTCTCAACCGCTCTCTCTTGCAAGGTAAATTTCCCTCCCCCTGCGAATCTGCCTCCATCACCCCTATATTTAAGAGTGGGGACTGCACGGTCACCAATAACTACCGGCCCGTCTCTATCCTCCCAGCATCTAAAGCACCCAAATGCATTGTCTATGACCAACTCACTGGCCACCTTAACAAACACAACCTTCTTTGTAAACAGCAACATGGCTTCTGCAAAGGGCACAGTACCACCACAGCCCTCCTAGAATTCACCGCACACATCCACTCTGCTTTAGATAAAGGCCACACATCTGGTGCTGTATTTACTGACCTTACTAAGGCATCTGATACCATCAATCACTCCCTTCTGCTAGTCACACTCTCTAAAATTGGCTTCTCCCAGGATGCCCTGAGCTAATTCACCGACTACTTGTCGAATCAGTTCCAACAGGTCAAAATTGGCACTACCATATCCGATAAGCTCCCAGTCCTCCCAGGGGTCCCTCAATGGTCCATCTTTGGTCCCCTCCTCTTCAGCCTCTACCTTAACTCCTTCCCCGCCTCCTGCTCTGGCAACCTTCTACTACATGCAGATGATATGGTACTTTGCACATCCAGCCCTGACCCTTTTCATCTTCACCAAACCCTCCAGTCCTCCTTCAGTAAAGCAGAACTGTGGTTCTCTGATCAACGCCTCATACTAAACTACAAGAAGACCAAGTTCATGATCTTCTCCCACCCTTGGAGCTCTAAGAAATAACTTTTCCCACAGATCCTAGCTATGGATCAAACCCCTCTTCAGCAAGTGGACTCATTTAAATACCTGGGCATCACCCTTGACCCAGCACTCAACTTCCACCTCCACATACATCACCTGTCCACTGCCATTAATGTCCGCATCGGCCTGCTCTATCGGATTAAACACTGCCTTACTCCAGACGCCCTCCGAATTGCCGTCTCATCCTCTATTCTCTCCCTACTCGACTATGGCATTCTATTCTATAGCGCTGCCACCAGATTGATCCTAAGTAGGCTCTGCCTCTCCCTCAACAAAACCTGTTGCCTTGTACTGAACTGTGACCACCTCACTCATACCTGCTCACTATATAACTCCACAAACTGGCTTAACTTTGACAACAGGATCAAATTCCACACCTGCCTAATGACCAAAAAAATTACCCTTGGTCTCCCCCCCCCCCCGGCCTTATCTCCTTAATCTATCCGGCTACAACCCAAGACATCACCCGCAGCTCTAGCAAGAAACTCCTCGCAGTTCCCCACTGTCAAACCTCCCAATTTCAAAGATCCTTCAGCTGCAAGGTCCCCTCCTGGATGAATGGCCTACCTAGCTCCATCACAAACGAAAATGCTATTGGCCTCTTCAAATCCCATTTTAATGGGGCACCTCCAGTCCAAAAACATCTGCGACTACCACTGATCCTGCTGTCACTCGCTCCTTCCCTGCCATGACAATGGCCTCTGGCTGGCTTTCACTACCCCCACCCGCACCCCTCTTTTCTCCCCCACCACCAACTGGCCAGCATCCCAGTTTACTTGCCTGCTTGCACATCTGACCTCAGATTGTCTGATTCTGACTCTGATGTGAACCTCTATCTGTATTTAATGCTATTTACCATGCTTCATGCTCGCTCTGTTTCTTGAGTTGTATTTACCTTATAACTGTTTGTACCACTACCGTTTGTACCATTAATGTGACGTGGAACCTTTGTAAATGAGTCACTGACTCAAAGGTATTTTCCGAACTCTGAATAAATAAAATAAAATACCCCAAACTGAGGCTGTGCAGAACAATCTAGAGCCCATGTGACCTGAAATCCCATGAATCACTGCAAAATTCGCCTTTGGAGCTTAAAAACAAGGTGAAGTGAATTGTTTTCAATGTACTTCGCCTTAAGACTTGGTGGAGTAGTGGTTTGGGAAGGCGGAGTAACGCAAAGTCATTGTTTTCAATGGACTTCGCATTATAACCCATTATAACACGAAGTACTCTGCTTCATATCCACATTCCTAGAACACCACCATTCTTGAGCCACTGAGAGTGATGGAGGTGTAAAGCTGAGTCAGTAGCTAGGCATCGCGGAGCGTTTAGCAGGATGACTCCCATGGGTATATGTTGCTTGACTAGAGAAGAGCAAGGTAGCTCCAAAGCGACTGTGGAATTTGCAGTCATCTGTACTGAGGGGATGTCATTAGAGTGAGTGGGAAACAATATCTTGAAACAGAGACATGAGGGCCATGGACATGAATATGTAAATGGCAACCTGCCTGGGAGAGTTTAGCCTGTGGGGAAAGCTGGTAACATTTGAGATTGAAGGGTGTATGATGCTGCTTGCAATGCATGGATAAAGAGCCGAGAGAGAAGTAATTACAAGATGTATTACACCTGAAATGACCACCATGGGGAATCATGGACAGTTAATATATGGACAATGTATGAACATTGAGACTATGGACCCCTGGGTCCTGATGCCCTAACCATTCCCCAGAGGGGGTATAGCTCAAGCAACATAACCAGTTGGAATCAAGTTCTTTTTAATCAAGTCCAGAATTAAAGGACTCTGTTTGTTCTTAACTAGTTTGTGAATTTATTCCTATTTGCGGTGTTTGATTTTGCCACTAACCTGTTTGCTCCCTAGCCTGGAGTCCTGTGGATGAAGATGCACCCCGGTCCTGAAGGACAAAATGTAAGTCACCTTTTGCAGTTTCTGTTGTGGTCCCCCTCCCCACGGACAGTAACACCAGCATACCCCAAGACACCAGGGAGGAGTGGGCTACAAGTGGGGGCTTGTCCAGGATTTGGGGTGTCTTTCAGCAGAAAAGTCACTCCACGGAGGTGCTTGGGTGAAGTATGGACTATTTATGAACTTTTGCTATTGAAAAGGAGACTGGAAAAATGGAGATGGCAAGCTGTGGAATTACGCACCTTGTTGGGCTGGAAGCAGGGGAATCTGTGGCCAGAACACGTCAGGAGTATGTAAATGGAAGGGTCATATACTGCGACTCATGAAGTGGATTGGACTGCAGTGCCAAAAGGCAGTGTGCATGAAGATTGCTGGTGTTCTGCTGGTGCATGCTTGTGCAGGAGAGCTCTGTGGTTGATGAAGAAAGGGTATCCAATTCACAGTGCCATCTTCATTATTTTTCTAGTATTGCAAATAATGTGTACCCCTGTGTAATTTGTGTCCTTTTGGATGACCGGGTCAGTGTAACTGAACTTCCAGTGGACTGCATCACAGTAAGTACTCTTGCCCAATTCTGTTGGTCAGAAGTGAGGAGGCCTTGAACCTTGATCAAGGTGCAGCTGATAAATTTTAGGGTGGTCAGATTGTACAGGGCAGAAGTGAGGAGACAAAGACTGCGCCAGTGAGCTGGGACTGGAAAGTGGTAATTTTTCCCTCTACTGTTGTTGCAGTGTGCACAAGTTAAACCCAGTGCCCAAGATGGCAGAGAAATCCCAGAGATGGATGTTAAAGTACCAAAAAAGTTATTCAGATGGCTGTGTGAGATAGTGGAAAAACCAGCCCCCTCAGGAGTGCATCCTATGTAAATATAAGGGCCCAGAGGTACAGCATATTCCTGTGTATTTGGTGCCATAAGGTGGAGTAGTGAACCCACAGACTACTACCTACAGTTGGTTTCCCAAAGTGGGAGAGCCAACCTACACCATCCACAGATCCCAGGGAGGCCTTTGCAGGAGAATGGGAGTGGCGTTTTGTGCCCTCCCTCCGTGGGGAAGAATCAGAGGCTGCTGTATCCGCAGAAAAATTGGAACCCACCCCCAATCCAGTGCCACACCAGCCATGAAGCAGCCCACTCATTATGGCCGCTGTACTCCTGTACTCAAGGTGGTACCATCTCCCAAATTGCTAACTCACAAAGACTTTAGCATCTGCTCGCTTGAGAGTAAGCCGCAACTGTTATCACCAATCTGTCTGCCCCCTCTGATGCACCTCCTGCCAGTTTTGTAGCCGGCAATATCCCCAGGCCTTCACCCTTGGGGCAAGACTCTGACATGGTATGCAATAAGGAACCAGTGATCAAGGCTGAGAGACCTGATGTGGAGGGGGACGCAGTGTGGGTAGAAGAGGCACATAGAGATCCCACCTCAGAGAATTATTCAGTGGTAGTCTTGTAGCAGGGGAACGCTCTTCCTGATGTAAACCACTAAACCAGAATAGAGCTATAGATAGAGAGAGAGAGAGAGAGAGAGAGAGACCATCAAGAGCAGCAGTATTGGGAAGGTGTGTGGCTTCCTCTGGGAAGTGCTCCCAGAACTGCTATAAGAAGCATTCCTGAATGGTCCCGGGTGGAGAGAATGGTAAGGAGGCAAATCAAGATGTAACCCCTAGATGGCGCTATCCCAGGGGCTACTACCCCTGCCTGATTTGCCACTAACAGGTTGAGGGGCCTGGATCCAATGGCGGGTGCCTCCACCCAGAGGTCAGGGTTTGCAATAGTTAAACTTACTTTGTCACAGCCCTCTGGGACACTGCAACCCCCCTTTCTTCCCACTAGTGGCCCACACAATATATCAGAATTACCTTCACAGTATACACTTACCCCGGGCTGGTTCAGGCACTGGGACCTCCTGTAAAATAAGATACAGTGCAACAATCACAGTACAATACTTTAACATAGACAAATACCTCAGGCAGTATAACTTTGCTGAAACAAGCAGCTCGGATTTATTTAGGGGAATATAACAAGGACAGGGAAATCAGGTTAATTAGCTTATCACTTTACTGTCTACCTATGGCTCTGTGCACAGGCCTATCCTACTAGTTACTGTCCTGGGTGCCCAAGCCCTAGTGGCTAGTCCAAACCGTGGCAGCTGGTAGGGCCCTTTCCCACAGAGAAAGAAAAATAGTTTAAACAGTCAGCAGTACAGTGAATCCATTTGGATTCAATGTGGCAATTCAACAGGCGACCCTGAATTAGTACTCACGACCTCCAAACAAGATAGGGTCCTTCAATGTCAACAGGGCTACTCTTGAGCTCCACGAGACTCCTCACACATTTATATGGCAAACTGCAACAGGCAAAAGTCCTTTAATGGCAGCAGGATTCACTTGAGCTAACCAAGCCTCCTCACACATTTATATGGTGAACAGTAACAGGCAAAAGTCCTTTAATGGCAGCAGGATTCACTTGAGATACACAAGCCTCTTCACACATTTATATGGTAAAACAGAAAGTACTATACCAGGCAGGCTGCTTCTCTATCCGATCGTAATTACTGCACAATACCCAGGAGAACACACAGCAGATTCAGTTCCTGACAGACCGAGTGCAATTCAGCAATTTCTCCAGTTTTCTACAGGGTGAGCCTGGTTTCTACTCTTCAGATATCCTTTGATTCTCTTCACAGGACGGATTCAGTCCTAACAAGCAGTTACAAGCTGCAGACCGGAACTCTGCCCCACACGTTTCCGACTAAACTGCACACTGAAAAAGCACAGGGCCCTTCCTTCTTCACTGCCAGAGCTCAACTGAAACTCCAACAGACAAAACCGGGCACTTCCTTTGAGTTCCTCCCAGTTCTTGACTGGATTGGCTGTCACTCACAATAGACTGCTCCTGTTGGTCCAAAAGGCGCAGTCTAAACTACATCTCCCAGAGTCACTGCCCATACAATCCTCTTGTGGCTGGCTCAGATTATGAGTCAAGTTCTGATTCATCCAAGGCACCGTTTTAGAGCTAGCTTACCCCACACTGATTGGTCCAGTTCAGCAGTTCAAAACCAGTATGGGGAACTAGGCAAACACAGTTCTGACGGCAAAGAAAGCAGGTTAGACAAAATGTATTTTCATTATTACTCTAAATGATTTCTGGCAAACAGTTACACCTTTCAGATAGGTTCCCTTTGCACTCCTAGTAACTGCAAAAATGGAGTGAATTGGCAGCAGTTCGAGTGGTACTCAAGCAGAGAAGCACACAGTCCCCCCATACAAACTAATTATGTCTGCAAGCAGACAGCTCTTAAAGAGACAGTACCAGAGGCTCTAAAACACTCACTGATAAATGTCTTAAGCATCAAACACCATTCAGGCTTGGAGCATTCAAGCAAGCTCCTGGAAGTCTTTTGGGAACCCCATTTGCAGGGGTTACACCCTTCCTGGCCTGGGAAAGCTTGACGTCCGCGTCAAGCAAGTGCCCCATAAGTTTCAACTGCAAAACATATACATTTGCATTAGGCTCACACATGTAATCATCAGTCAATATATCATTTTACCAAGAACACATTTCTGAAACATTGCAGTCGTCCTCTTTACACAGTATTACATACACATCGTACCATAACTCAAGTTCTTCCTCTTGTACATGAAACCTGAAGAGGGCCCTTCCTATCAGTTACCTTGGGGCTGGATGGGGCAAGGGCACCATACTTAGAAGGGCAACACAAGTAACTTGGAGTTAGCACTGGCGCTCAGTTTGGGCAATGAGCTCGGGGACACATACACTCCTTTATGGACAACATTGAGAGGCAGATCCACTGGCCGGCCCAGGAAATCATAACTGAGGTGCACCACAGGCTTTACAGCTCGACCAGTCTTTCTAGGGGAACTGTTACAGTCTCTGCACTCTGAGCCTCATTTTCAGCATTGTCCTCACTTGTCAGGGGAGTCTCCATGGGGTAGAGAGGCTAGAACTTGGGGCACTTTCAGCTCCAGGAGTTACAGTTTCTGAGTCCACAACATTTGGCTCGTATGGAGAGCTTTCGGACACTAGCAATGGACTGTCAGGGCACTCAAAATACTCTTCTTGTTCTGGTGTATCACCAGTCTGACCCAATCCATCATTTTCCTCCCTGAAAGCTCAGACAGTTCAACCATGCACAATGATTCCATTTCATCCGATCTGATGCTTTGCACTTCACTTTCTGGGACATTGGCTCCAGGGACAAGCTGGGGCTTGGACAGTCCAGAAGGCCCAGCTTCATCTCCAGTATTGACTAGAGGATTGCCCGAAACAATTGACTCAGTTCGTAAGAAGGATAGTATTCAAAGTCACTCTCACTTTCTTCCGATATGGACTGACAGTCATGCTCAACTGGGACTTGTGGAGGGAACACTTTAACTTTGCTTCTGTAGGTGCAGACTTTCTTGATCTTTTCTTAGCAGCAGCTCTAGTCACTGGTCCAGAGGGCATCTTCTAGGGGCTCAGACTCAATTAAGATTTGTCCAATGGGCAGTAAATGATTTCTATGCATTGTTTTTACATCTTTTGAATTATTCTCAGGCCTTACTTTGTACACTGGCAGATCATCTAGTTTGCCCACTACAATGTGAGGGAGATGGTGCCATCTGTCAGCAATCTTGTGCTTGCCATGCAGTTCCAGTTTTCTTAGCAATACCCGATCTCCCTCCTGGAGTTCCTGTGCTTTCACCTTTTTATCATACCTTTCTTTGTTGGCCAGATTTCTTTTGGCAGCCATGGTTTGAGCCAGTTGGTACGCATGAGTTAGCTGGGCCTTTAACTTTTGCACATACTGTAAATAGTTGTCAGCTTGAACCCCATCAGGAGAGACCCCAAAACACACATCTACCAGTAGTCGAGCTTCTCTTCCAAACATCAGGTGGTAGGGGGAGAACCCAGTGGCATCACTTTTGGTGCAGTTATAAGCATGTACCAGGGTGCTAATTTGTTGGCTCCATCTAGGCTTGTCCTTTGGGTGCAGGGTGCCTAGCATATCTAGCAAAGTGCTGTTTGAAACATTCAGGCTGAGGGTCCCCTGGGGTGGTGAGGAGTGGTTCTGGACTTCGCCTCCCACAGAGAAAGCATCTCTTTGATCAGACGACTCTCAAAGTCTCTCCCTTGATCAGAATGGATTCTTTGTGGAGCCCCATAGTGAACAAAAAAGTTTTCTACAAGTACTTTGGCTACAGTGGATGCTTTCTGGTCTTTGGTGGGGAAAGCTTGGGCATATCTCGTGAAATGGTCAGTGACCACCAGCACATTGCTGATATTTCTTTGATCTGACTCCAAACTCAGAAAATCAATACAGACCAGCTCCATGGGTGCACTGGTGGTTATGTTAACAAGGGGGGCAGCCCTCTGGGGCAAAGCTTTCCTCTGTAAGCAGCGACTACAAGTTCGAATGTGTTGCTCCACATCAGCCCCATCTTAGGCCAACAGAATCTGGATCTCACCAAGTCAAGTGTTCTGTCTATACCAAGGTGCCCCATGTGGTTGTGCAAGGACCTCAATACTGAGTCTCGAAAGGCAGTGGGCAGCACTAGCTGTTGTTTGTCTACTTGTCCCCCTCTGTCTACTGTTTCTCTGTATAACAGTTTATTGATCAGTTTCAACTTAGGACCTTCTTTGTATAACAGTGCAGTTCTCAAATCAGTGGAGTGTAATTTGGACACACCTTTCCTGCATAGAGGGCTTCTAAAGCTGCTTTGATCATGGGATCGCGCGGATTGAGCCGCTGAATACTGTCATTGTCCAGCTGAGGCAGTGCACCAATGTCTATTGCAGAAAAGTGGCAATAAGCAGCAGGTATGCAATTCTCAGAGGTCCCAAGCAATCCACCATGCAGTCCACTGGTCCGTGGACATTTGTTCCTCCTGTCAAACTTCCGCAGAGTGCCTGAATGTCAGGTTCTGCCAATCGGACCTAATCATTCTGGGGAACAGGCCTCCGGAAGCGCATCAGCATCTATGTGGTTCAGACCTGCTCGGTATTCGAGAGCATAGTCATATGTAGATAATGCAGAAAGCCACCTATGGCCAGTGGCATCCAACTTAGCTGAGGTCTGCACATAGGTCAAAGGATTATTGTCAGTTTTACTAGTATTTAGCCCCATACAAGTACTCATGGAATTGGTCAACAATAGCCACTTCAAAGCTAGGAACTCTAACTTATGTACAGGATAGTTCTTTCGGATGGGGTCAGGCTTCTACTGGCAAAGGCCACTGGTCTCAGGCCATTCTCGTGCTCTTGGTACAACACAGCCCCTAACCCTTGCAAGCTAGCATCAGTGTGCAGGACGTAAGGTTTTCTTGGATCGGCATAGGCCAGCACTGGAGCATGGGTAAGTTGATATATGATCTCATGAAAAGCAGTCTCACAATCAGAGTCCAGCGGCCCCAAATACTTCACTCGGATGAAAATACACTCTTTCAGTCTTGAGGGGCTGACTTTTGGTATTTTTGTGGGTTGGGGATACCCTTGAGTAAGGTTAAGTAAAGGCGGATCACTCTTGAATAGTCCTTGATGAAGCGCTGATAATAACCACAGAATCCCAGGAATCTTTGCAGTTCTTTTAGATTTTTGGGCTGTGGCCAGGTGGTCAAGGCCTCAACTTTACTTGGTCGGTCTCTATTCCCTCGGTGGATACTATGTGTCCCAATACTTTACTGATGTTTGAAAGAATTGACACTTATCAATGGACAGTTTAAGGCCAAAGTCCTCCAGTCGGTCCAATACCTTAAATAATCTGCTCTCATGTTCCTCCAGTGAGCTGCCAAACACAATAACATCATCTAGGTATACCAGGCACTCTAGTAAGTTCATGTCCCCACTGCACGCTCCATCAATCGTTGAAAAGTGGCTGGGGCACCTGAAATCCATGAGGCATCCTCATGAATTCATAGAAGCCAAGCAGACAGATAAAGGCTGTCTTCTCCACGGTCCTCTGGGGCCATCGGGATCTAGTAGTACCCACGGGAGATCCAGCACAGAGAACCACTTGCTCCCGTTTAGGCAGTCCAAAGCATCCTGAATGCGGGCATTGTGTACTGATCAGGATAGTCCGCCGGTTTAAGGTGTGATAATCCACACATCCTTACTGTTCAATTTTTTCCTCACTACCACAATGGGGAAACATAAGGGCTTCTGGATTCTTGTATTACACCAGCATAACATCTCTTGCAGATGCGTCTCACATCATCTATGTCAGCAGGTGCCAGGCGTCGAGACCTCTCACGAAATGGTCTTTTAATCATGCAGCGGATATTGTGCTCAGCTCCTTGCACGCATCCTACATCCCATTCCTTTAAAGAAAACACCTGGTCTCTGGGCAAGCTTCTCACTGATCCTCACTTTCCATTCAGCTGGCAGCGAGTCGCGAAATCAAACAAGTCAGGCGTTACTCTGTCATTCTTCCTTGAACTCTTGCTGCTGGGTAGCACTGCAGTGTCTGCACAATGCACATTAGCCAGGATGCAACCTCTATTTACTCGAATGTCTCTTTCAGACACATTATGAACTTGGACCATTACCCTTCTGGCATAAGCATGGGCTCTAGCGGGCAAAATACTAAGCTTGACCAGCAGTCTCTCTGGCAATTTTCCATCGCCTGGTGCATCCAACATTAATATTTTATTCTTAACATCCTTTCTGATACGGACCTCTCCTGTAAGGTACACTGGGCATTTGGCACCGGATCAGAGACTCAGGATCCTTCTTCCATACAATTCCGACCGGTTCCTCTGGTTCTATTTTTCCAGCATCTCTCTGTGCCTCATAGGCCTTCTTAATTAAAGCGAGAACTCTTAAAGCTCTACTAGTCTTTGACCCTGTTTTCATAACACAACTGTGCCAGCCTTCCAAACATATGAGCATTTGTTCCAATCAACAAAGGACACCATCATACAGTCCAGTGGGGGACACACTAAGGCTAAGGTCTCTACTTGTTCGGCCACTCCAGCCACGGAGGTGGGAAAGACCCAGAATAGGGGTAGGCCTTCTCACTTAACCCCATACATGCAGTCCTTCTAATGGTTGTAAGGGTATGTCTGACAAATGCTTCTGATACCAATCCTGGAACATAATTGTCACTTAGGAGCCACTGTCTAATACAGCTCTTGTAGACACTCCATTCACCTTTACAGTGGTCTCCATGGAGGGACCCACTATTCTGGACCAGTCTGGAGAGGCGGTGAGTGGGGGCCTGGGCAACTGACCTTGCCAAAAGGACGTGAGTTAGCATTTTGGTGCCTCACTGGGATCATTTCGTGCACCTCTTAACCACTGATTTGTTTTCCGAAGCTCTCCTTGTAGCCTATATGCAACTTTGTCAGTGTCTTTTGGGGACCGGCATTCCCTTTTCATGTGCCCATCTTTCCACAATGCAAAACATACTTTCTGGAGTTTGAGCTTGCCGAGGCGCCACACTGGGAGCCAGGGCGGGGGTATTACTAACTGGAAACCTTGGTGCCATCTTGTCTGCGGCGTGATAAGCATTTGGAGACATCTCGTCAGTTTCTCCACTTCCATGGTCAAGGAATCGAGTTCGGAGCTGTTATCAGCAGGAGA
The DNA here is from genome assembly GCA_016271365.2 of Neoceratodus forsteri. NCBI lineage: Eukaryota > Metazoa > Chordata > Ceratodontiformes > Ceratodontidae > Neoceratodus > Neoceratodus forsteri. Next base: position 1,363,758,265 of record CM057455.1, on the reverse strand, counting down.
TACATGGGTGGGTATCCATAGCAGATGCAGTCGGATATAGGTCAGGGCCCGTACTTGCAGGCGCGGCCTTCATAAAGGGACTGTTTTTGAATTCCCAGATCTCTCTCAACAGTTCGCCCTATTGTGGCATATATTTTTCCTTGTCAGAGCACTCATTTACTGCCAACCTCTGCCCCTGAACTTCACTTGATGGGTCACCCTCAGTCACTCAGGTCGTAGCCGCAGCTGTTGGTGCAGGTCCCTCCCGAGGTCGCCTTTTCTCAACTCCTCGAATTTCTCTCATTAACTCATCATAGGAGGGTGGGGATTCCAGTCGATTTGCCAGGCGTAACTGAAGCAAACAGCAGTTCTGAGAAGGGGCAGACTTAGGATCCTGTCCAGCCTGGTTCGGTCCAGTTCAATCGCTGGCAAACTACCCTTTCTGAGGCATTCTTGCAACAATTTTCCAGCCGAGATACATACACGAACAACAACTCCCTTGGTACTGTTGTGCATCTCTTACTCTCCACCATAGGTCTTCATCAGAATCTGGGCTCCCATACACATTCTCCAGGGCCTCAAGATAGGCCTGTGCAGTCACTTCAGGGTTACTGGCCCGTTTAGCACGGATGGTAGCCAGGGCAGGACCTGAGGCTCTCTCCCTCTTTCGGCTTTCGGCTTCCAGCATTGCCATTCTAGCACTTGGGGGCACATATGGTCTATCCAGGTCTCCCAGTCATCCTCCCTTGGGGGTGGGAGGTGCCAGAGAAGATCCTCAACCTTGGTGAGAGTCGTGACTAATGGCAGGTGCAGAAATAGGAGTCTGCATTGGTTCAGCCACCATTATGGGTACTGGAGCGGGAGAGGTGTTGGGGAGGAACACCCCAGGTGGCAGAATAGTTTCTTCAAGTCCTCCACAGTTTCCCTTCCCCAGCAACCATTTTAGCAATTTCTCCTCAAAAAAGTTTCAGATAGTGGTGGGGCTCATTCCCCGGGTCTTTACTGTCCTTAGTTATCACTCTCCAAGCAGTGAGGGCTCCCTCTGGGGTAATGGTCTGTGGCACTTTGGAGCTACCTATGGGATCCTTAAACTCTACTAGGGCCAGGAAAGTGTGGGTGAGCAGATTAGCATGCCGACCCACCACCACAGGGTTTTGTAAATCTTCCACCTTGGAAAGTACTCCCTGCACAATGTCCGTATTGATACCCAGGGGGATGTCCAGGATAAGCATAGCATTTTGGGGGTCGATCTCCTCCCCAGTACACCACTCCACCAGCCGGTGCACAGCCACTTTTGTCAGGGTACCCATTTATTTAATTTTTTTTCCTTAACAGTGGTTTGTAAATATGGCCACTAGAGGACACACAATCCCAGCGGTGAGCCTCAAGATGTAACCCCTAGATGGCGCTATCCCAGGGCTACTACCCTGCCTGATTTGCCACTAACAGGTTGAGGGCCTGGATCCAATGGCGGTGCCTCCACCCAGAGGTCAGGGTTTGCAATAGTTAAACTTACTTTGTCACAGCCCTCTGGGACACTGCAACCCCTTTCTTCCCACTAGTGGCCCACACAATATATCAAATTACTTCACAGTATACACTTACCCCCAGGGCTGGTTCAGGCACTGGGACCTCCTGTAAAATAAGATACAGTGCAACAATCACAGTACAATACTTTAACATAGACAAATACCTCAGGCAGTATAACTTTGCTGAAACAAGCAGCTCGGATTTATTTAGGGGAATATAACAAGGACAGGGAAATCAGGTTAATTAGCTTATCACTTTACTGTCTACCTATGGCTCTGTGCTTTACAGGCCTATCCTACCAGTTACTGTCCCTGGGTACCCAAGCCCTAGTGGCTAGTCCAAACCGTGGCAGCTGGTAGGGACCCTTTCCCACAGAGAAAAGAAAAATTAGTTTAAACAGTCAGCAGTACAGTGATTCCATTTGGAGTCAATGTGGCAATTCAACAGGAGCGACCTGAATTAGTACTCACGACCTCCAAACAAGATAGGGTCCTTCAATGTCAGCAGGGCTACTCTTGAGCTCCACGAGACTCTCACACATTTATATGGCAAACTGCAACAGGCAAAAGTCCTTTAATGGCAGCAGGATTCACTTGAGCTAACCAAGCCTCCTCACACATTTATATGGTGAACAGTAACAGGCAAAAGTCCTTTAATGGCAGCAGGATTCACTTGAGGTACACAAGCCTCTTCACACATTTATATGGTAAAACAGAAAGTACTATACCAGGCAGGCTGCTTCTCTATCCCAATCGCAATTACTGCACAATACCCGGGAGAACACACAGCAGATTCAGTTCCTGACAGACCGAGTGCAATTCAGCAATTTCTCCAGTTTTCTACAAGGTGAGCCTGGTTTCTACTCTTCAGATATCCTTTGATTCTCTTCACAGGACGGATTCAGTCCTAACAAGCAGTTACACAAGCTGCAGACCGAACTCTGGGCCTTACACACGTTTCCGACTAAAACTGCACACTGAAAAAGCACAGGGCTCCTTCCTTCTTCACTGCCAGAGCTCAACTGAAACTCCAACAGACAAAACGGGCACTTCCTTTGAGTTCCTCCCAGTTCTTGACTGGATTGGCTGTCACTCACAATAGACTGCTCCTGTTGGTCCAAAAAGTGGCCAAGTCTAAACTACATCTCCCAGAGTCACTGCCCATACAATCTTGTGGCTGGCTCAGATTATGAGTCCAAGTTCTGATTCGTCCAAGGCACCGTTTTAGAGCTAGCTTACCCCACACTGATTGGTCCAGTTCAGCAGTTCAAAACCAGAATGGGGAACTAGGCAAACACAGTTCTGACTGCAAAGAAAGCCGGTTAGACAAAATGTATTTTCACTATTACTCTAAATGATTTCTGCCAAACAGTTACACCTTTCAGATAGGTTCCCTTTGCACTCCTAGTGACTGCAAAAATGGAGTGAATTGGCAGCAGTTCGAGTGGTACTCAAGCAGAGAAGCACACAGTCCCCCCATACAAACTAATTATGTCTGCAAGCAGACAGCTCTTAAAGAGACAGTACCAGAGGCTCTAAAAACACTCACTGATAAATGGCTTAAACGCCAAACACCATTCAGGCTTGGAGCATTCAAGCAAGCTCCTGGAAGTCTTTTGGGAACCCCCATTTGCAGGGGGGTTACAAAGAAATTGCACCCCACCATCTCCGATGGACTTGACATTTTGGAAGTGGTTTCAACATGGTCTTTATTACTCAAAACAAATATTATCTGAGACAAGTGTCCTAGCATTTCAAACTATTAAACAATTACATGAGCTACCTAACACTAGCTTTTTTTTATCTTCAACTTAGAAATCATGGCCTACATATTCAAACGAGATGTGCAGCCCAAAATGGAAATGCATGACGCATCTCAGAAAATGCACGGAAGCATGATATTTGAAAGGAAGCGATGCATTGCACATGTCCGAATGCGTGATTATGCTGAAATAATGTATGCAGTGCAGAAAAAAGGTAGCAGGCACCTGAATGTGCCACACAACTGTATATTCAGCCAAAATGGGTGTCGTATGTGTTGCACATCACAGAAATGTGCCACGCAAAGTTAGGTATGTATGAATGAATGAATGAATACTTTCTTTTTAAAAGGCGCCTTTCTAAAACCAAGGTGCTTTTACAACAAATGAATACATAAAATTAAAACAAAATCCTAAAATCAATCAATAAATATATTTAAAACTCTGAATATGCCAGACTAAACAAATACGTCTTTAGGGCTAACTTAAAACTTTGGACAGTCAGGCAATCTCTCACCCGATGAGGTAGGGAGTTCCACAGAGTTGGGGCCATAAAACTAAATGATCTTGTCCCAGATGCCTTTAAATGAACCCTGGGAATCTCTAGCAATCCCTCATCGGTGGATCGGAGTCAACAGAAAGGACAGTAGGAATGAAGAAGATATTGCAGGTAACTAGGTCCCTGATCATGTAGGGCCTTATAGGTCAGAAGACCGACCTTGAAGGTAATCCGCCACTGTATTGGCAGCCAGTGCAGCCCACGGAGGACAGGCGTTATATGACTGGTCCTTGACGTACCAGTCAGAAGCCTGGCTGCCGCATTCTGCACTAACTGCAAGCGGCAGATATCCACCCCCGGTAGCCCTAGGTACAAGGCATTGCAGTAGTCCAAGCGGGAGGTAATGAAGGCGTGGACCAACATTGGAAGGTCATAAGCAGGAACCAGATGCTTCACTCAGGCTATATTCCTCAGATGGTAAAAGGAAGTTTTGACAACGGCTGACACCTGGTGTTTAAGGGTCAGACAGTCATCAAATATAACACCCAAGTTCCGCACCCAGTCTGAGGTCACCAGCTGGGTCCCTCCAAGCCAAAGACCTGAAGGTGACCCAGTCAGCAAACTTGCCCCCCGGTGACCTGGGTCCACAACCAACACCTCAGTTTTTTCAGGGTTTAACCGCAACCAGCTCACAGTCATCCAGTCTTGAATTTCGGTGAGACAGTTATTAAAGTCTGAGACAGCATCACTCTGGTCGGGCACGAAGGACATGTACAGCTGAGTATCATCTACATAGCAGTGAAAACTCAAGCCGTACCACCTAATAATTGCTCTCAACGGCAGCATATATACCGCAAATGACATGGGTGCCAGAATAGAGCCCTGTGGCACCTCAGAGGATAGGGGGAGTGATGCCGAGGAAACAATCCCAGACACCACCCTCTGAGTCCTACCCTCGAGGAATGATCCAAACCAGCTGAGGACTGAGCCAGATAGTCCACAGATAAACCGCAGGCACTCCAAAAGCACTCCATGGTCAACGGTATCGAATGCCGCAGAGAGACCAAGAAGGACAAAGATGGAACGAGTCTTTCGATCTCTCGCTATTAGGAGTTCATTTAGTACCCGAACAAGGGCCGTCTCGGTACTATGTCTCTTCCTAAAACCGGACTGGAGATAATCATAGACATTGTGGCCAGTCAAATGATCGTCCAGCTGCAACGTGACCGCCTTCTCAGTGACCTTACCCACAAAAGGCAGGTTAGAGACAGGCCTGTAGTTAGCCAGACAGTCCGGGTCCAAGGAGGGCTTTTTAAGAAGGGGCCTAATCACGGCTTCCTTCAAGGGGTCAGGAAAGATCCCCTTCTCCAATGACAACCAGACGATCTCGGCAAGGATTGGGCCAATTTTATCCACACATCCTACTAAGAGGCGGGTGGGGCCCAGGTCCAAACTACAGTTGATCGGTTGCAGCGATTGGACGATCATCACTATGTCATTGACTGTGAGCCAGTCAAAGTCAGACCACACAAACTGGGTGTCCGACATCTCCTGCCGTCCACCACAACTCATGTCTGAAAGAGTTAGGAGATAGGACCCGATTGTGTCAACCTTATCCTCAAAGAATCAAGCAAACTCCTCACATTGTTCCTGTGAAAACACTCTCTCAGGCTGAAGACAGAGTGGATTGCACAGTCTGTCCATGGTCCGAAAGAGCTGGGCTGGTCGATTCTGTGCAGCAGCAATTTCCCTGAACAGGAATTCTTCCTTCTTACGGGTAATTGCTGATTGATAGACACAATAATAGTCCATCAAACTAAGCCTGTCACATTCCAGAACCGACCTCTGCCAACATCTCTCAAGCCTTCTTCCCACTCTCCTCAACTCCCTCAAAGTCTCATCAAACCAAGGAGACTTGGGGCGAAGGGTGAGGGGTCGAACACGTACAAGAGCAATGGAATCCAGGGCCCCTACCACTGCCTTATTATAGGCAAGAACCAGGTCCCCAGGATCCATGCATTCACTCGGCAGACTCGATAGATCCAGCACCACCATCAAGCCCTCCAGGGTAACACCCCTCAAAGGGTGGTACCGGATTATTTCCGTAGGGGCTGACCTACCAGGGGGCCAAGAAACTGAACCCAATGGTGTGATGGTCAGACCATCCGACTGGCTCCACCACCAAGTCGGATATCTCCATCCTCAGGAGGAATACCAAGTCCAATGAATGACCATCTCTATGGGTAGAGGAGGAAATAACCTGTGTGAAGCCCAGCAAATTCATCAGCTGGAGGAAGTCTTGACCAAACTGCGAGAGTTCATAATCGACCCAGGCATTGAAATCCCCCAGGATCAGTCATCTGGAGGATCCCAATGTCATATCAACAATTAAGTCTGCAACTTCCTGCAGGAAAACATTCCCATTACCTGGTGGACGGTAAATGAGAAGAATCCTGTACCCCACACCCTCACCCAAGATACATTCAAAGGAATTGGTAATTCCTACTGGTACCTCCATCAGGTTCAGTTCCGTTCTAAAACAGATTGCCCCCGTCCCTATGATCCAGTCTCGGATGGTGTATCACCGAGTACCCGACTGGTACAGCTGAAGCCAAAACAGGGCCAGCATTATCATCCAGCCAGGTCTCGGTGATGCATGCCAAGTCCAATGATCCGACAAGATCAGCTATTATAGCGGTCTTGTTTTAATGGACCTGGCATTACATAATACTGTCCAAGTTGGATGGGTTGCCGGTGAAGACCGAGCCACCTGCCTGCCGCAGGCAGAGCCCCTGGGTATAGGAATCGGGCAGGGAGGACCCCTCTCCTGAACCCATTTCACCCCAGGGTATCTTCTCGTCCTCACTATCCCAATCTGTTTGCTTCTTTCCATTACCCCTCCAGGTCCCGCCTCTACCTTCCTCCTCCTCACAATTCCCAGAGCCCTACACCATCTATGTACCTCCAGGGATAATGGGGGACAACTAAAAAGGCAGAGGTCCTTAAGCCGGGAGGAGGAATAATGCCTGACCATCCGAATAACTCCCCAACACATCTTCACACAAAAATACACACAATAAATTCAGACCAAAAACACACCATACACCCAACCACTCAGCTCTCAATCATACACCACACACCAAACAAAACACAAAATAAATAAAACAGAACAAATTATTAATTACAACATGGGTATGAGGGGAAAGTTACCACAATTCTCTCCAAAAACAGTTTGAGACTTCTGGGAGCTCTCACCTCACCAGAAACAAATATCCCCCCACCAAACTCTCACTTCAGCAGTACAATTCGGGATACTATATATCAATCAAATAATCTTTAAAAGAAAGTAAAAACACTTTCAATATCCACAACATGTCCTTAAACTGTCTGTAAGAGAGAAAAACATTCACACTGTCCACCAGGCAGGGAATAAAAAATATGCCCTTAAACTGTCTGTAAAGAAGAAACTGTCCATGGGGGGAGTGCAGGTAACAGCTTCAGAGGAGGAACTAAACCTCAGGGTAATAGCCACAGAGGACATGAAGGTATCAGCACAGTGTAGGAGGGTGGCAGCAAGGGCAAATGGGATGCTGGGGTGCATTGCCAGAGGGATCACCTCTAGAAAGGAGAAGGTCATCCTGTCCTTGTACAGATCACTGGTGAGGCCACACTTGAAGTGCTGTGTGCAGTACTGGTGCCCATATCTCAAAAAGGATGTGAGATTACTGGAGGGGGTGCATCGCAGGGCTACGAAAATGTCATGGAACTGGGGGAGTTGCCATATGAGGAAAGATTGAGGGAGCTCAACATGTATTCGCTGGAAGACAGAAGGATAAGAGGGGACATGATAGAGACCTTTAAGTACTTGAAAGGCATAAACAAAGTCAGAGAGGGAGGATTGTATCACTTAAAGGGGGGGAGGATCACTAGGGGGCACAGTCTGAAGTAGGAAGGGGGAAGGTTCAGAAGGGAGATGAGGAGGCACTACTTTACAGAGAGAGTGGTGTCGAGATGGAATGCACTGCTGGAGAAGTTAATCGAACTGAGGACAGTGGATAGCTTTAAATGGAGCTGGGATAGAGTCAAGGGCAGGATTAGTACAGACAAGAACACAAAGTGTGTGTGTGGGGGGGGGAGACCAGGAAAGGGGAGGAAGGGAGGGGTGTGGGTGAGGCTGGGGCAGCTGAAGTAATATGAAACTAAGCTGCACAATCAGGCAGACTTGATAGACCTGTAGGCCTTTTTCTGCCAACAATTTTGTATGCTTGTATGTTCGTAAATCAGGTAGTGCTTAGACAGAGAGAGAGAGTTATAAGAGGCAGGATCCAAGTCAGCATGGCTTTGGATTAGATGTTGGCAAAGCCTGAGGTGCCACTCACTGGATCCCCAGTCCTGACAGCCTGGGGGCCCGGGGGGGGTGGGCAGCCAGGGGGAAGACCTGAAGGGCCATTCCCGGGGGCTTGGGCAAACCTACCTGAGAATCTAGATGGGTGGGCAGCCAGAGCAGCTTGAACATATTAGGTGCATCGAGCTCAAATGGGCCCCATTTTCCTCTAGACTAGGAGTTTCCACCTTTGTGGTGAGGCAGCCTTAAGCTTCCCTGTGCCTGGGGTGGGAGAAAAGTGCACGTACCCTTTCAGTCACGGGCTCTTGGGGGGTGGCTGGTGGATGTCCTGGATGCTTGCCAAGAATGTTGAGCTGAAAAAGGGGGTAATATGTAACAACCCCCCTGGGGAGAAAAATAGCACGCAGTGGGTCCTCATGAAACACTGTTCCCTTTTTATAAGGGGTTAATTTTCCTTTCCTCTGGGGGGAGCTGTCAGCCATTGGTTGGGAGTGCTCTGGGGGTGAGTTCTGTTTGGCTTGTGTGAGCTGAATAATTCAGTCTAGTGGTGGGACTGGGGCCAATTTTCTGCTTCTGTAGGAGCCTGTCATTTTCTTGTATTGGAGAGGCCTACTTTGAACCCCTCAAGAATGTGGCTGCGGCCATATTATCTGAGACCTCTTCGGGAGTGTGGGGACTTCTGAGAGAAGGAAGTTCAGAGTGGGTCGTCTGTGGCAGTTGTGGAGATTCGACCCCATGGAGAGTACAGAATGTGTGATTCAAATGGGAGGTGCATGCAGACTTCACATCTACGGTGGGAAACACCACCATTCCTGAGCTTCAGGAAAGGCCACAGCACTACCACAGAACTGGTTGAATTCATAGACTATGTCCACCAAGCCATGGATGATGGAAGCCTTGTGGGGTCTATTTTTATTGAACTAAAGAAAGGCGTTTGATACGGTCAACCATAAGATTCTCCTACAACAACTGACAGGTCTGGGCCTGTCATCAGCCTCTGTGGGTTGGTTTAGTGACTATCTAGCCACCAGGAACCAAAGGGTAAAGATCAGAACAGTGTTATCTACTACCAGAGAGGTCTCGCTAGGTGTCCCTCAGGGATCCATCCTTGGCCCTCTACTGTTCAGCTTCTTCAAAAACAGACTTCCCACATCATGCCCCAGTAGAGTCATCCTTTATGCAAATGATGCAGTAATTCTGAGCCAAAGCCCAAATATAAGTGAACTGGCAAGTAAACTGCAAACTACCTCCAACTTGTTGGAGGACTGGTTTACAAACTACAAACTTCTCCTCAACTATAAAAAAAACGAAGTGATGTTACTAACCAGCCCCCACATCAGGAAAACGAATTCCACGTTGACCATCATCAACAACAAGAACGCCCCACTCAAGCAGGTACAAGTTTTCAAATAACTGGGTATTCACATCGACGAATCCTTCACCTTCTCCTATCACATCGATTGCATGGCAAAAAGCATCAATGCTAAGCTTAGAATTCTGTACAGACACAGGAAATACCTCACACTCAATGCCCTGCGATTATTAGTCACAAGTTCAGTACTGTCAGATGTTTATTATGGCCTAGTGGTATGCAGCGCAGCCTCTGACACTGCCTTAAAAAGAATCTCCACTGCCCTAAATAAGACCTGCAAGCTTGTCCTAGGGGCTGACAACCAACTGCACACATGCCTGCTATATAATCACACAAACTGGCTCAACCTTAGGGACAGGATAAAATTCCAGACCTGCATCCTACGCAAAAAAGCACTGCTAGCTCTTGTACCACCTTGCACCCTAAAAATGTTCCAGACAACTAGTTCCCAGCACAATACCTGTGGGACTTCACGTTGTGATTTCAAGGTACCTTTCAGAAGAACACCTCTGGGGCAATGCTCCTTCTCCTACAAGGCTCCGCAATGGTTGAATGATCTCTCAGTCCACACAAGTGGCTTACAGAGCCTGAGGATCTTTAAAACACAACTTAAACAGCACCTCACCAACTTATCCACTTGCAACTGCTTCAGGTAATACCTGTGTCCCTATGGGAGATTCATCCCATCACTTCATAGCAGCACTTAGCCTCTCATCCTGGCCACCCCTACCTATAGTAACAACCCTTACTCACAGCACTTGCCTTGTGAGTCTCTAATCCCCCCACCTCCATCCCTTCATGTATCTGAGCACCCCTGCAGTCCAGCCTAGCGCCTCACCATCTATGCCTGTGAGGCTGCTCCTTCCACTACCCTCTCCCTCCAATTCACCCCACTTTTCCCTGGACAGTTCCCCTCCCATCACACTGCTGACTCCCCTTCCCCCATCCCGCTTAGCTGTATCACTAACTAAGCTCTGACAAAGCCTTCCTCCAGTGGCACAGGGTTTCTCTTTTCCATCTCTATAATCCTTTCTATTCTTTCAGATTCTCCTTTAATTAAGATCATATAGTAGTCTAAACTCTGTACATATTATGTCTCCGCTCTTTACACTAGAATGTATAAACAACTCTAAAGTCTGTGAGTGAAATTATTGTTTAGAACCTTGCCAAGTGACCTTGTAGTTGATTCTTGTGACACTGCTGTTTTTCTGTATTGTACGTCCTGTCTAGACGTGAAACCTTTGGAAACGAGTTTCCAGCTCAAAGGTTGTTTCCCGAATCAATAAACCTGAAACTTGAGCCATTGACAGTGATGGAGGCATAAAGCAGAGTTAGCAGCTAGGCATCAGGGAGCATTTGGCAGGATGACTCCTGTGGGTGTATGCCACCCAAATAGAGAGGAGCAAGGTAGGTCTGAAGTGATCATGGAGTTTGCAGTCATCTGCACTGAGGGGATATCATTAGTCAGTGGGAAACAGCATCCCAAAACAGAGTCATGAGGGCTATGGATCTGAATATATAAATGGGATCCTGCATGGGAGAGCTTAGCCCATGGGGACAGCTGGTGAAATTTGAGATTGAAGGAGGTATGATGCTGCTTGCAATGCACAGATAAAGAGCCAAGACAGAAGTAATTACAAGATGTATTATACTTGAAATACCCATCATGGGGAATCATTGACAGTGAATATATGGACAATGCATGGACACAGCCTATGGCCTTCAGGGTCCTGATGCCTGAACCTTTCAACAGTAGGGGTATAGCGCAAGCAACATAACCAGTTGGAATCAAGTTCTAGTTAATCAAGTTCAGAATTAAAGGATCCTGTTTGTTTTTAACTAGTTTGTGAATTTATTCCCATTTGCAGTGTCTGATTGTGCCACTAACCAGTTTGCTCCCTAGCATGGCACCCTGTGGATGAAGATGTACCACGGTCACAAACAACAAAACATAAGTCACCTTTTGCAGTTTCTGTTGTGGATTTTTAGTGTTGTGAACACTGCAGACCAGGTACTTGGACACGGGGAGTTCTGAATGCTGCCCCCGAGTGTTATGGACACAAGGCCAGCCTGCATCCAGACTTTTGGACAACTGCCTGCTGCTTTGTAAATCTGAACTTGTCTGAGATGTTCTCACATGATAAGCCTTTCCCTGAAAGCAACGTTTGAAATAAATAAATAGAATGCTTTATGCCCAGTAGCCATTTATTCAGTCTGGTGCAGAGCAAGTTATTTAACTCCTCAGTGCTTCTGTTCACCCAACTGGAAAAATGGGCAAAAGCAAGATCACAATAAAAACACAAGATACTTACAGTATTCTCAACTGGGAAATTCAGGGTAAATAAACCGTTAAAAAAATGTTTTACAGGGCCGTTCAGCTAGTGCAGCAGTAGCCCTAACACTTCCCATTCAGACAATCCAAATTTGTGCCTTGAACCAGGGATGTCTGACGTCAACCAGCGAGATGGGGTTCTGCTACCTGTCGTGGATGCCTTCTGCCTCAGGGAGGGAGGGCACCTCTTTCTGCTGCATGACCACCCTCTGGTACTATGGGGGAGGTGTGTCATACTGGAAGGAATAATTGGTCCCTCTAGAATTACCTTACATTGGCATGCACCCACTCACCTGGCCAGTGATGCAGAGGTGTCACACAACCAGCCAGTGTACCCTAGCCACAGTAGGCCCAGTGTATTGAAAGGGGCCCAGCCAGACACATTAGGCCCAGTATATCTACGGGGAATCACAGGGTTGAATAGGACCCTGTCCCAGTTGTTATGGAGAGTTTGAATGTAGGGATCTGTTCTGTTCTTTTCTGTCTTTTGTCTGTCTGGTTGCGCAACCAAATTTTCCTTTGAGACCTAGGATTTGATCACCCCGACAGTTTCACAATTCTTTGCCTCTCACTATCATGCAGTCTTCTCTTGCTGTTTCTGTCTTTTCCTCCCTTGCATATCTCCTGTTATAAAAATATATGCAAATCATTATGTGGAAATGTTATTGATATTGGGATCCCTTTGTTTAGAAATTATATAGCGTTACTGTTGAAATGTATATAATTATAGTTTGAGACCATTGCAAAAAGCTATTGGGAACTCAGGGGGTTAACCTGAGAGCAGTTTTGAAGCCCTTTTTTCAGAAGCTGTGGAGAAGGGGCCTCCAGTTCTGGGACACTGTGTTCTTGCTGGACCTGCTTGAAGTTTACAAGAACATTTTAGAAAAAACAGGATGCTTATTAAGGAGGGGGGTTGCAAAGACTTATAAAAGAGAGAACTGCAATGTTTTGAGAGACACAGAGATTGAAGGAAAACTCGTATGGATTTTCTCTGTTTATTCTGCCTTTTTAAATAGTTATTCTGAACAACTGTATTTGGTTTATATTACTGCTAGTACTAATAAACACCTTTTGCAAATTCTACAACTGCTCCTGTTTTTTCTATGCTTCCTGACCTGTGCCTCGATGACAGATGGTGTCAGCCTAAGTGGGATTTAGGCCGTGCATACTCTAAGCCAGGGGTTTTGTGCGTGGGTACTGGATCTACTGCCAGGGAAGCACAGAGAAAGGTATGGATTCTGTAGCAGCAAGTCCAGGACTGGTTACCAGGAGAATGGCAGCCAAGCTTGCAGAGACAGAAGTCCAAGCCAAGATTGTACAGCCAGCACAAGTTATGTTAAAAGAAAAGGCAGTGACAGAACCTGAAAGCCTGATGGACTTTTTCAAATGGTGGGCTATACAACAAAAAGAAACAGAGAAGAGAAGAGAAGAGAAGAGAAGAGAGGAGAAGAGATGCAACGACAGGCGCAGTGCTGGCTGGATGCCTTGCAAGCTATCAAAGCAGAGGGATCTGGCACTGATTCATCAGAGCAACAAGGCCCAAATAACTTAAAAGACATTAAATTTATTGTGCCCCTCGGATGATATCAAGGTATACCTGACAACTTTTGAAAGAGTTGTCACAGCCTGCCAATGGCCAAAGCAGCAATGGACAATCAGACTGGTACCCTACCTGACAGGTAAAGCCCAACTTGCTTACAGCAGTATGGATACTGCACAGTCAAAAACCTATGACCTTGTGAAAAAAGACATCTTGAAAAGATACATCTCAGGAGAGACCTACAGGCAAAGATTCTGGTCCCTGAAGTACAACGCATTCAATAATCATCGAGAAGCCTTCACCCGACTCAGACAGCTCCTTAGTAAATGGCTCCAACCAGAGGGAAAAACAGTCCCACAGATCATCGATACATTTCCAACGGAGCAATTCATCAATATCCTGCCTAGAGATGTGCGGCTTTAGGTGAAAGAACACTGACCAGACAGTGGGGATAAAGCTGTTTCTTTGGCCGAGGACTACCAAATGGCCAGACAGATGCCACAGCAGCGAGGTAACAGCCAAGCACTGGTAAGACATTCTTTTTCCCATTTAAACTCAAAGTCGGATAAAAACTCTGGTGAGGGTAACAAATCTGACCCCAAAGCCTGTTATATCTGTAATAAGCCAGGCCATATTGCAAGAAACTACTGTAGTAAGGAGAGTGGCACTGGAGCAGATTTGTCCTTAGCAGCTTGGGACAAGTACTTAACAGATGTGAAGTTGGGGGATAAGACTGTAAAGGGATTCATTTATTTTGGAAGTAGACAGTTCCTAGTGCATGTCGAGGTGCTGGGAAAACTCTGTGCAAAAGGACCAGGTACTGGTGTCATCTGCATCCACGGGGACACTCGATACTATCCCACCACCCAAGTGACTCTGACCATTAAGGATGTGTCGTGCCAAATGAAAGTGGGGGTAGTACCTAAGTTACCTGTACCCATGATTATTGGAAATGACTGTCCAGGATTTACTGAGTTAATCTTAGAGGAACTGAACCCTGCAATTTCAGCAGCAGTGGTAACAAGAGCTCAGGCAAAGAAAATCTCAAATGGTGGGGACACTTTTCCTTTCAGTGACATAGATTTGGACTTGTTTGAGAACATCTCCAAGATCCGGAAGTCCAGGAAAGAAAGAAGACATATGAAACAACACTGGCAACAAAAGACTGATGGACATAAAGGGTTAAAATATGAAAATGCTGAAGCTAAACTGATAACTGATTGTGATTTTGTTTCCGAGCAAGCTAACAATGTTTCTCTCCAAGGTTATTTTAAGCAGCTGGGAGTGAAACCAAAACAGGGTGAACCAAAGTATAAAAAAATTTAACAGGTTACTGTACAGAGTTTGGGATAAACCTCAGACACAGGAACAGACAGAACAATTTATTTATTTATTTTTTATTTATTTATTCCAGTCTCGGATTAGTACCTTTGAGCTAGAAGCTCTTTACTTAGATTCCACGTCAAGTAAAGCACAACCATACTTACAAGGCAAGACAATATTACATGGAGGCATAGATACAGAATACAATTTAGTTAATAACAAGCAAAACAGAAATGAAAGGAAAAAAATCATTACTTAAGGAGGAGGACAGATAGGTGAGGTACCAGTCTAGGCCACTGCAGCAGGAACTAACAGTGGGAAGCGCTCCAAGAGCAGCAGGAGGAATAGAGCAGCTAGTGAGGCCTTGTCAGAGGTGGGTAGGAACTGGGGAAGGGGGGAAAGTAAGGGAGGGCAGGACAAGGGTGTTGGAGCAGGAGAGGTGAAAATGTGAGGCGGGGGAGGCAGGAGCACCAGGTGGGGGTAGTAGAGGGGAAGGGGAAGGAAGAGAGGAGGGTGGGAGGGAGGGAGGAGTGGAGGTAGTCGTGGACAGCTAGCAGAGAGAATTAGCAATGGCAGTTGCAGTGGGCCCCAAGCACCAAGCTGCTGCTTAAGATTTATTTTAAAGGCTCCAAGTGTGGGAAGATTAGCAATGTTATCCTGAAGGGAGCTGATCCACTGCGGAGCTCTGAATGCGAAGGATCATTGACCTTGGGTAATGCGGCATTTGGGGGTTAGGAAGAGCCGGTGCTCAGAATTTCGTGTGGGACAGGGGTTGGTGCTGGGAACAAGTAATTGTTGCATCCTTGTCGGTAGTTGACCAAGGTGGATTTTCTTTTTGGCCAGAAAGCAGGTTTGGTAGATTGGTTATATCACAGAGGTTTAGAACAGAGTTGTTACAGATAGCACATGATAGTCCTATGGCTGGTCACTTAGGGAGGGATCACACCCTTGCCAGATTGCTGTATAGATTTTACTGGCCTGGAATTCATGAAGACATTGCTACCAATTGTAATTCCTGTGCTGAGTGTCAGAAAGTAACCCCAGTCACTAGAAAATACAAGGTGCCCCTACCATTGATAGATGTGCCTTTTGAGAGAACTGCAATGGATGTGGTTGGTCCTTTAAACAAAAACAAAAAGGGTAATAAATTTATCCTGGTAGTATGTGACTATGCTACTTGACACCCAGAAACAGTTCCAATGCGTACTGTCACAGCTTCAAAAGTGGCAGCAGAGCTTGCAAAATTTTCATCAGAGTGGGCATACCTATATAAATAGGTGTACTGGCCTAATCATTCAATTTACGATGCAGAGGTTGGTATCTGCAGATTCCGGTGTAGACAGACCTCACCTCTCAGAACTTGCTTATTACCCCCGAGTAAACTGGTGGATGTCCCCTCGGGGGGCCTGTTTCTGATTTTGGACATTGTGGACCCTCCGGGCCCTATAGCTCGGACCGATTTACAATTCCAAGGTGTTATTTTCTACATTTATTGCCATGCCAAGTTGGATGGAAAACCTTAGAAAATCAAAAATAGCTACCAAAATCCAATCTGACCACCATATCACTAGTAAATACTTGATTCGTTAATAATTTCCAAATCCCTAGCTTCCAAGATACCGATTATCGATGATTCATTAACAGGAAGTTTATTATTATTACGTTTAATATAAACACATATTAAATTATTATAATATAACAAATATAAATAAATGATGCATAACACATCAATCTGCCTGTTTGTGCCATTGACCACAAATTGCGTCCACTCTGAGAATTTGCCACTTTATTCACAGGATTGCGTGGCATGTTCATGTATGTTGTACGCCTGTTTAGTTTGTATTTCTAGTTTCTAGTTTTTAATTTTAGTTTCTGTTTCTGTTTCAGAAACATGGATAGCCTTCTAGCTGTACCTGTTGGATTGGTCAATCCATCCAATTTGCCTACCTGTATTCTTTGTGAGAACCAAATTAGAGATACAGAACTGCAACAAATATTAGGAGAGAATGGGCTGAATAACGTCAAGGCTTTTACAGAGAAATGGTCAGTCACAAAACCAACTTCCGAGTATGCCAGAAACTTCAACCTCATATGAAATAAAATCCATGACCAACTTTTCCCCGGCCCTGGAGAAACAGGCTTTCCTGTTTATACAAGGTGTCACCAAAATTTCACCAGTGAAAGGAAATTAAACACCAGCTCAATGAAACAACTTTCTTCAGATCAATCTTCTGAAGCTAAATTCTCCGGCATACCCAACCCACAGACGTCCAGTAGCAATGAAGCGATCCATGTAACTCGATGTAAAAGGAAATCATTGGAATTTAAGAAGAATGATACGTGCTTTGTCTGTGATAAAAGGAAAGAGAGAGGAAATATGGGAGAAAAACTCCAATGAGTTGAACTTGAAGATGGAAAGATTACATTGCATGAAAGCATGTTACGCAATGAAAATTCCAATGATGCTCTTTTGTGTGGTGCAGCCAAACATTTGAAGGTTGCTACCGCCAATGTTGACGTCTTTGTTGTGGACGACAAATACCATCAAAGTTGTTACAACACTTTCATCTACGTCGGCAAACATGGGAGACAAACACCAGACGAATTGGAAAGTATTCACACAGAGTGCAGAAACGGAGTTTCTTCAAATCGTGAGAAGAAAGGTTGTTGAGCAGAAATGTTGCTAATTAATCCCAGAATTACTGGAGGATCTTCAAACCTCTATGAGTTCCATGGATGCGAACAAGTTGCTGGAATAAATCATACATTTCAGTTGAAGAATCTTAACAATGAATTTGGAGATGAGATAGGTTTTACTGCGGGGAAGGGGATACATGGGAATCCTCTCATTCTTCACTCGACAAAAGTAAACCCACTTGATTATTCTTTGGCAACCTTGAGAGGAGCTGGGCTGAGATAGTGACATCATCAAGGCATTTGCAAAGATGATCAATCAGAAATTAAAAGTTAGACAAATTGAGTCACCGCAGTTTCCTATGGCATACAAAGACTTGCTTTCTGAGCTTGATAATTATGAACCCATTCTGGAAATCTTCAATGTGTAAGCTCTCTCTATAAGCCCTTCTAAGAAGATTAATGCTCTAGGTTAAGTGACCATCCCCACAGAAATTCAAGCTACCAAAATATGGGCCATTGCTAGTGACTGGCAATGCCTCATTACCAGAGAATATTCTCCAAAGTCGACAGTTCTGTCCATGGTCATTCATCCTCTCACTGGAAGTAAAGAAGCAGTCAATCTTCTACATTGTTTGGGGGCTGGTATTTCTTACACAGACGTCAGAAGACAAAACAAGAAATTGGCCCATGATAGTAAATCTGAGGGGGAAAAAAAGCACTACACACAATTCCACCTGGATAGCCAACTCATATCACAATTGATAACTCAGATGCTAAGCAAGAGATAGTAACAGGAGTCTCAACAACACATGACACTAACTCAACGATTTACATACCAGGAATTTAGCGTCCTGCTGTCATCTGTGATTTGTCAGTATAAGAACAGAACATTCCAAGCAGTTCAGCAAGAGAAGTCCAGGAAACCTTTGAGAGCTCAGAACCTACTGACTATGGGGATTATAAAACAGAAAAGAGAAAACCCCCACCGATCATCCTGTCCTACCACGAAGATGAAAGAAGGACTGAGCTTGATCTTCGTTTGAGCAAAGATTGTATTTGGGCTCTGGCAGCAAGCACAGAATCTTCCAGAGAAGATGAATCTCTTCCAGTCCTAGGATCATGGACAGCTTTTAATAACACAGCAACATCGACCACTACCTTCAAATCTGAAACCGATTTCCTGCCCATTATACCACGTGAACCAGATGATGCAGTTTGCAGAGATTTCCTTGACTTTCTCATGGAGCTAATGGATGATCTACAAATAGATCACATCTTCAGCTATAGCGACCATGCAGTTTTCTACAAGATTGCACAAATAATGTGGAAAGAAGAAAAATATACAAAAGTGGTTAATCTGATGGGAGGATTTCATGAACTGA
Organism: Neoceratodus forsteri; assembly: GCA_016271365.2. NCBI lineage: Eukaryota > Metazoa > Chordata > Ceratodontiformes > Ceratodontidae > Neoceratodus > Neoceratodus forsteri. Next base: position 1,363,739,567 of record CM057455.1, on the reverse strand, counting down.
TGGTGAGGCAGAAGATCCTCTACAAGTGATACGGTGCTATGGGACTTCGTGACTGGTGGGTTCAGGTGGGGATAATAGCCGATGGATCTGTTGACCAGGTCTTGGAAGGATTCCACTATTCTAGATTGATAAGGTTACATAAACAGTCCCTAGAGGCTCTCCTATGATTCATGGGATCCAAGATTCATGGCTTACTAACCGACGGACGAGAAAAGCTCATCAACATGAGAAGATCTGTAACGGCAGAATCCCTGAATCTTCTTGTTGCATTCACACCTCCATCTACAGCAAACTCAGTGGAAGTCATTGTCGTTTTTGATAATCATAAGGATGATCAGGAGTTCTCGGTGAAACAGCAAGAATGTGCTGAGCGAGCGGACATGTAATTGATTTCTTACAATTTTCCCGAACAGAGTAATTGCCCAAGAACTGCAGTTATATTGCACTTTGCCAGCATCTTGTGTTGGTGTGTTTCCAAATCAGTCTTCAGCAATCTTCCCAAGGCATTTCACCAGTGTGTTTCCAAAACAATCTTCAGCAATCCTCAAGTGGCATTTCACCAATGTGTTTTTGAATCAGTCTTTAGCAGCCCTCGAAAGGGTATTCCACAAGTGCACTCCAGAATCAGTCTGCCGCAGTACTCCTAAAGAACCATGTTCGCAGCCATACCTTTGCTACATCACATTTATTGTTTTCCATTAACAGTACCAGTGTACAGCTTGGCCCAGTGCAGATTCTACAGTCTGTTTTCTTGTTTTGCCGTCTGCATTTTAGTGCTGTCCAGATCTTCTGTTCCAATTGCCCAAAGCCAACATCATGTTTATTGTTTTGCATCAGTCCTTAGCTCATCCAGCTTTGGAGCCCAGAACTCTGTCATTCTCTGATTTCTGAAGACTTCCTCGTCCATATTCTTAATTTCCATGGGGTCCTTCCATTAACCTTTGCATTGTTCGTACCCATCAGTTCACCAGCGGGCTGTGGCAGGGGTTTATTTGCATCTTCCTTACACTGCAGTCCAACCAGTGGGCTGTGGCAGGGGTTCTTCTGCATCTTCCTGACCCGGCAGCCCACCAGCAAATTGTGGCAAGGGCATTCTGCATCATCGGTTACTGGCAGTCCACCAGCAGGCTATTGCAGAGTAGCCACTGCATTCATTGTTTTAACCCAGCTGTCCACCAGCGGACTGTGGCTGGATCTTTTGTGCTTCAATACGGCAGTCCTCAGTGGGTTCTTAGCCGAGAGAATCTTCATGCTAATTCTGATTTCTGGCAATCCAGAAGAGGTGGGTGTGGTGGATGGAGTCATGGTCTGTTTAGAGAGCCTCTCCATATTCTTCTAGTCCCATTGAAAGTCTTCAGAGTTATGCTGGACAGCCAGCCTTTTTGTCCCCATTGAAACCAGTTCTTTTCATCTTGTCCTTCCTTGTTCAGCTGTACAACCCCACGACGACTGAGAAAGTGACAACCGTGCACAAACTGCCGATAATAACAGTTATAGAGTCTTGGTATAGTATGCTGTAGAAGTCCTTAGGTTTGGAGTACTCCAGGGTATCAGTTACTCGGTAGGAGGTACACCTCAGGGGGAAAGTGAAAGAATTGTTCTTAGAGTGATTGTTAGATATAGATTGTGTGAAAATGCTCTTACAGCATAGCTGTTACAGCCAGTTTTACCGTAAAGTCACCCTCTTATAGGGACCTTAGAGTTAGAGACACTCTTACAGTTGGTTGTGCCTTAAAGTTCTCCTCGTACAGGAGTTTAGAAGTATTAGTTACTCTCTTCTTCCCTGTGACCATGTCTTCCTTCCCTGTTTGTAAATAAAATCCTGCAAATCATCTAAAATTCACTCATGACTCCCACCTCTCTTTGTGAGGAGATAACATCCACCTCCTTGGGAACCTAAAGTGTTCTCCCGTCTTTCCATCTGCAGAGAGTGGCACTGGTGTTGGTAAACTATGTGCAATTTATTTGAGTCATCATGACACTGTTGCTCTAATCGCCATTTTATCTTAGTGGGTCCCCACACACACTAACATCAGGGCATCAGACCACCACAGAGGAGCCAAGAATCGAAAGTAATTTTTGGGGCTCGGGAGTAGAGCCTAAGTGTAGGGTGGCTAGGTTAAAGACACTGCTACAGTCAAGTCAGTGAGAATAGACCTATCTTGACTGGGTCTGGCTCTGCTGGGCCTCTGCTAGTTCTTCTCCTCTGGTGGGTTGCTCACTGGGCTGGCAGGATACAGGCAGCCAAGGCTGTCAACAATGGGGTACTGGCTGGCTCAGGCTTGGCTGTTTTACCAGGCAAGGACCACGACCAGATCAACCACTCCTCAACTCCAGGCAGGCAATAAAGTCCTTCCCTCTCTCTCCAGGCGACTGGCACTCCTGGACTGGGCTGGGACTGCCTCACTGCTGCCTGGCCGGGGCATCCATCCTCCCCTGCTGCTGGCCTTGTTCTTCTTGTGGCACCATGTCCCATCTCCTTCTCCTTCTTTGATTCTCAGCCTGCTCAGTGGCCTGGGCCATGGGTGGCATGACACAGATAGGCAGATCGGGGCAGGTGGTGCCGTAGCGTCTCTCAACTAACAAACGTACTCGAAGGGCCTTAGTGCAGGCCACAGACTGTGAGGCAATGTGGCTTTCTACACTCATTGGTGTCTGGTCCTGGACGAATGAAAGAAGGACCGCAGAATGGTGGACAGGCTGAACCGGCGGAGTGGACTTCCGACTTGCTTGTTGGCACTAACTCTCGGTCTCGGAGCAACAGTGCCAGCAGGTGCTCTGCTGGGTGCTTGTTTTCCCCATCTGTCCAGTAGCCCATCACTTTATGCAAATCAAAGGACCAAAGCCCTCTCTGATTGGAGTGGCTTCACTCCTTTGAAGTGCATGACCATTCAGCCCACCCAGCAGAGAGTTGCATCAGGACCACACCAAGTGGTCAATGGTGTAGACTACATAGCCCATTCTAAGCCCCTAGTTTTGTGTATTGTAACAGGCTTGGCAGTGAAACACCCCCCCCCCCCCGAAATCCCCTACTGCCACAATACACTGGCTTCCGTTTGCACACAACCAATTTAAAAGGGAAATTTCTGTCTCAGTAAGCCTTTCTTTCTACCTGGTTATCAAAATCCAATAAATAAAACTATGTTCTCTATCTTTCAAGAAAGCAATTCATTCAGTTCAACAGTGTCCAGTTTTCAAACATGCAAGGGCCAATTCAGTCTCGGTTTTAGATTATGCAAAAATGCTGTAAGATGCATTACATCAAGTATGTGCCTACAACACCTTTTGTTGTCCAAGAAATGAAACCATTAAGTTGCAGAAGTCCTACACATGGAATAAAAAACAGATTTTTTTTTTTAGAAAGTTGCCGAGTATAGATTGTGATTAAATGTACATGCACTGTAAACAAATAACATCACACGCCTTTAACTGCTTTCAAACCCCTTCAACCTGCCAATTAATATGCACCTCATGGTGCTCAACTTTGCACTTCTGGGTTACTGTGACTATTTCCAAAGATGAACTCCAGAAGTTTATTTTAACCAGCATTTCCATATACAAATATTGAGGTTTTGCCTAGGGCAGGTTTAGATAATACACCCTTTCTCTTGCACAACTAAAACAGCAGCAGGACGACTCTTGGAAACCAGTCATATTCTGAAGTCAGCATTTAATGTTATGAGCAAGTCTAAAAACACTGGCCCACACCAATGTTATTTTTACCACCTTGCATGCAAATGCTCCAGATTCAAAACATTTGAAAATAGAAAGCAGGTTCTCACTTTTGGCTAGATCAGAACTCTTCAGACTTACCAACTCACTTCATCAAACAAGCATTTGTCAATGCCAAATGTTTCCTTGCATGGTATATATAGCGGGGTGTATTGGGTTAGAGGGGGACGGCGTAACAGAGGGTGCAGGGTGGACAGCATGCAGAGGGAGGGAGCGGGAGGTTGTAACTGTATGCCGAGATGGGGACTGGAGGGTGGTGGGGGCAGACAGCACACAGAGGGAAGGAGTGGGAGGGTTTAATTGGATGCCAGGATGGAGGGTGCAGAGCAGACAGCATGCAGAGGGAGGGAGTGGGAGGGTTTAATTGGATGCCGGACGAGAAACGGATGGTAAATGGAAAATAATTTATGTATTTTAAATGGACGCTCAAAGGCTGACTATCTGGGTGAAATCACTTTTCCAACCAAGAGTGGTGGTTCCATTCTGGACCTTGCACTGATTGATGTTGCTTCTTATTTTTTTAAAATGGTTGATTCTGAGGTCCTTATTGAACATTTTTCTTACCATTTTCCCCTGCTAGTTACAATAGAATATGGAGATATAAAAGAAATAAGTTATGATAAATCAAATGAGATAGAATTAAATAATCATATGCAACTCATTAAAAAGAGAATAAAATGGGATCCTCTGATAAAAATAATATTGATATTTTACAAAGGGATAAGGTGATTTAAAATTAAAAGAAGCAATTATATGTGCCACAGGTGATGAGATTATTAAGCACTTTGAAAAATTAAATGTCTACTTCAGTAATAATACAAAAACCAAAAGTCAGATTTATAGGACAGAAGATACGGCACTAAGGAAAGAATTCTTGGTATAATTATGAATGTAGGAAATATAAAAGGCTATGAAATAAAGTGGCAAGGCTATTTAGGAAGAATACATAGCTAATTTATAATATGGCATTATCTTTTTTGAGAGGGGAGTAGAGGACACTTATTAGACAAAGGAAAGTTGATTATAATGCTAAATTATGGACCCTATTACAATCTGCAATTGATGGAAAAAATTCACAAGAATTTTGGAAGGTAATTACATATGCTGAACGTGGCCCTTTTAGGAATATAGAGGCTGTTATCCCTGAAGATGAGTGGATTATGTATTTTACTAACCTATATAGTAATAATAGTATTGATACTTCTAATACAAGGTACTATAAGCCAAGGTCTGAGGAAAATTAAGTATATTGATTGTATAGTTTTACTGATCTTGAAATTAATAATGCCATCCTTGCACAAAACAGAAATAAGGCACCAGGCTCAGATGGCATTCCAGCAGATTTATATCAGAATGATGTAATATGGTGGTCAGGAATTTTTAAACATTTATTTGAGTACGTAAAAAATTCAGAAATAATCCCAAAGTCATGGAAAGAAGCTAAAATAGTTCCAATCCATAAAAAAGGTGATGTGTTCCCTCCAAAACTACTGTCCTATTGCTCTCCTGAATATTTCAGCAAAAAATTTCTGCCGAACTTTACTGTATGAGCTTAATCAACGGATAAAAAAAATAATATTTTAAGTAATACCAACATACTAAAATGCCAGCAGAATAGGTCTAATGGTCTTTTGCGTCTGCTCATTTGGTCAGCCCCCACCCTGAGAGCTGACCTTGCTGCCCCCCTCGCCTTCTCTGGCTTCTTCCTTCCCAGTTCCGGATATTCTCGCTGCATTGGATTTTGCTTCCAGAACCCTTCCCCTGTACCTGTCCCACCCCCTCTTGAACCCCTCCACTGTCTCTGCCTCCACCAGCCCCCTAGGCAGTGCATTCCATGGCTTCACCACCCTCTCAGTGAAGTAGCACCTCCTCCTTTCTCCCCTGAATCTCCTCCAGCTTCCACCCATGCCCTCTAGTGGCCCCCTCCTCCTTCCTTTGAAGCACCCTGACTGCTCCTCCCCTATTTACCCCCTTCATGTACCTGAAGACCTCTATCATGTCCCCCCGGTCCCTTCTCTCTTCCAATGTGTACATATTTAGCTCTTAGAGCCTCTCCTCTTAGGTCCTGTCCCCCAATTCCCAAATCATTTTGGTGGCCCTCCTCTGGACCCTCTCCAGGAGTTTAATGTCTCTCTTTAAGTGTGGCCTCCAAAACTGCACGCAGTACTCGAGGTGCGACCTCATCAAGCAGTTATACAGAGAGAGTATCACTTCCTTCCTTATGGAGGTGATCCCCCTAGCAATGCATCCCAGCATCCTGTTGGCCTTGGCTGCTGCCCTCCTACAAGTCTCCGAGTTGTTCATCTTGACATCCACCACCACCACCAGGTCCCTCTCAGCCATCGAGACTTGTAGCATCCCACCCCCCAGGGTGTACACTTGGCCTGGGTTTCTGGCCCCCAGGTGCAGTACCTTGCATTTCCCTGCATTGAACCTCAGCTTCCACTTTCTAGACCATCTTTCCAGAGCCTCCAGGTCCCCCGGTAGGGCCACAGGACAGGACAGTTTGGATTTAGGGAAGGTCTATCAACTATTGACTGCATTTATATCTTGGACCACCTGATCAGGAAATGTAGGAAAGACAATCAGCCCCTATTTTTGGCATTCCTTGATTTGACTTCTTCATTTGACAATGTAAATACAGGGATCCTATGGGAGATCCTCTTAAGCTTGGGTATAAATAAGAGGTTTTTGGCGCTGATTAAGCAATTATATACAAATATACCTATACAGAATAGGGGCCAGATATTCAAAACTTTGCCCCGGGGCTAAATTAGCACTGCCCGGTGGGCAAACTTAGCCCAGAGCACAAAGCAAGCTATATTCAAAAGGAAATAGCCTGGTAGTAATCCTGCTGAATATAGCAGTCTAAGGAAGCTGGGCAAACTGGTCTGGGAGTGTGGGCCAAAAATAGCCCGGGAATAAGACAACACTGAATATAGCAACAGGGAAGTGCAAACTGCAACTGCAGCCCATTAGACTCTGTAGCAAGCCAGTGTTGCAGGTGGAGAACATTGTGTGTGACTGCACAGAGATGTCTCACATCCACTGCAAACACATCTCTCAACCTCCTGCCTCAAAAATCAGGGACAAGGCTTAAACAATCAGGGACAAAGGTTTAAAATCAGGGACACACCTTACAAATTGGTGATATCCACTCAGGAAGCTGGTAGAATAAGTGGTGTAGTGTAAAATGCATTTTCTAAGGAAGAACACGTCAGTAACATTAATGACTGACATTATGTTATGCTGACAACCCCCATTGTTTGGTCATGGAAACACAATATGTCGGAAGGACAGAGTAAAGGTTTGAGGTAAAATCAGGGACAGTTGAAAGGTATGACTGCAAACAATAATGTGAGCCACACACTGCAGAACTGTGCTTAGTGTGCTATGCTGCAGTGAGGTATGCCGGGGGCTAACCTGACTGCACAGTGCTAACACATTAGCCTGGGGCAAACGGGAGCTATATTCAAAGCTCCCATGCAAATGAGCCTACTCAGGTAATCCGTGGGCAAACAGGTACATTTGCATCTCGTTAAGTGCTGCTTAGCATACAGTTTGCCCGGTGCTACTGCATGGAGCACAAAGCTCCCCCTTTTGGTCGGAATGGTAGTACAGGCTGGACGCTGCAGGCCAAGGCATACCCACAGCATCCCCTGTTGGTCGGAATAGAAGTACAGCCCGGAAACAGCAGGAACTGTGTGCTGCCAGGCACAATCAATGCATACATACCCCACAATGCCTTTCCTCCTGAATCAGGGACAAAGCTTAAACAAATCAGGGACAAAGGACCACAATCAGGGACACATCTTCAAAAGTAGAGATATCCACCCAGACAGCTGGTAGAATATGGGGCTTAGTGCAAAAGGCAGTTCCTAATGAAGAACAAGTCTGTAACTTTAATGCCTGACGTTAGTTTGTGCTTAAGATTTCTAATGTGTAGCCATGGAAACACAACTGTGAGGAGGGACAGAGTAATATTGTGAGGAAATTTCAAGGACATCCCTGATAATCAGGGATGGTTGAGAGGTATGCTCCTGACCCACTCACAATCGAATTAATCGCAACGTCCTTGGTAGTCTATTGGTCCCCCCATCCCCCTGCGTGTCTCCCGACCCGTTTCCTTTTAAAATATGTTATATTTCTAGAATTCAGGACTCTCGCCCCTGCATGCTTCCTGGACTGGTTTTGGTATGTTTTATTTGTTCAGAGGTCTCTCACTCAGTTGTGCACCTTTGTACCCCTGACGAGCATCTCTCGAGGTTGCTTGCCGGCTCAGCCTCTCTCATGGTCGTCACTGACTGCGTATTCAGAGTCTCGCCGGTATTGCAGGCGCGCACTTGGTCTAACACAGTGACATTCTGAATACCACAGTCCGGTGGCCGCCATGGTGGAGAGAGGAGGGCTGAGCCGTCGCTGGCTCCAGGGGATGCCCTGTTTCGAGGGGGTACCAGGAGGTACAGCTGAGTGGAGGGACCACTAGACTACCATGGAAATAAAACATATTTTACAAGGAAATGGGTTTGGAGTCATGCAGGGGGGTGGGGGACCACTAGACTACCAGGGATAGGTCTTGTATTTTACATGGCAGGGGGGTTGGGAATCATGGGTGGGGTGCACCGCCGCATTACTACCAGCTTTTTCCCGGTGGTATCTAGCACCGCGCTACAGATCGCACTAATATCTGTAGCGCAGCGCTATACATTTAAATATGCCACGCTGCTGGCATTCATGGGTGCTCTCCTGTCCACGGCCCTGCATACCATTATCTATTAGCGTCGGTACTACCACACAGCGCCGGTGCTAATAGGGCTTTTCAATATTGCAGCCTCACACAAATCCAGCAGTACGGATTTGCGCTAGGCACAAAGGTCTGAATATCTGGCCCTAGGTATTCTACAGATGATACATTATCATCTTCCATTATAATAGATAGGGGAGTAAAACAGAGGTGTTTATTGGCCCCTGTTTTGTTTAATTTATCTATTGATCAGGTGGTACAAGCTCTTGATATGTATGATACAGATGCTCCAAAGATCTTAAATTCTAAGGTTAATGTTAGCCTTTATGCAGATGACATTCTTCTCCTTTCTAAGTCCTCTGTAGGACTGCAAAAAGCCTTGTCCTGTTTGGCTATTAATCTTTGAAGTCTATATTTAAACATAAATATAGAAAAATCAAATATACTGGTTATAAATAAACCTAAGAAGTTGAATTATAAATGGTCTATAAATAACATGATGATGGAAGAAGTAAATAGCTATATTTATTTGGGCATTATATTACATTCTACTGATATCTGGAAAATACATACTAAACAAAGTAAAAGATGAGGTAGACAGATTATCTGGGGTATTAATAAATTTAGTAAGCAATACATAAATAATTCTGGTACTGCATTGCTTGACATCTATAGAGCTAAAGTTGATTCTTCTATTTTATATGGATCTGAAGTATGGGGGAAAGATTATAGGGTTTCCATCTTAGAACCAATACAAAATCTATACATTAGACTGATTTTAAATTTACAGCAATTTGTTCCAGCTGAGTTTATAAAAGCTGAAACTGGTCTTATTTCTATGAAATCAAAAATCTTAGTAAGACAGGTGAAATATCTTGCGAAATTAAATAAAAGAAATTTAAATTTACTCCTGAACTTATGTTGGATGGAAAGTGGTATGTCTAATGAATGCACAGAAAGATGGACACTGATAGGTGAACTTGATGGGGGCTTGCGAGAAATTGGATTGGTTAGTTTAATAAATATAGATAATTATCAAGTATCAAACTTAAGTAGGAGCTATAGTGAAGCTTTAGAAAGAATTTATGACATCTACAAACAAAATGATTTAGAAAGAATCTCACTTTCTCAAAATGTTAAGTACAAGATGTTGAAAGATACACACAAAAGAGATTATATATACATTTGCCAAACAAACTCTCATTATAAGATTATTGCTAATTTAAGATTTGATAAAAATGCTAGATATTCTTCAGGCTTTGTCAAATGGGAATCCTATATAAATGGTTTAGAGTGTAAGGGCAATTGTCCAGGTAAGTGGGATTCGCTACACATTTTATTGGATTGTCTAAATATAAAATGTTTACGTAAAAAGTGGTTAGATAATTACCTTGAAGAATTATATAATGAAAGTAAGGAAAAAAATAAAGTTCCTCTTAAATGCAAAAAATACTGCTATTCTGTGTAGTGCTGCACAATTTACAATAGCCTCTATTAGATGAAAGAACTTATAACTTATATGATGGGCCATATGCATTATGTTTGTTGTATTGTTCAATTAGAACTGATGTAGTGTGATTTATGCATTGTATTTAATGTTCTCTGAACTCTCGTCATTTTATGATGCGGAATTCATATTTTATGTATTATACTTTATTGTCATACACGTTTAAACAAATAAACTGAAACACAAAGTTATGCATGAGTAGGAAAATATTAATGAACCTGCATAACAAGGCCATTTTTAGGAAATTTTCCATCAAATTTTCAACAGGGGCTTTCCGGTACCCCACTTCATGAACACTTGCACTATTGTTTCCTTAATCAGTCCTGAAAGGTGATTTCACACAGTGACTGTGCAATTATGGGCCAGAGGTGTGAAAACACATTTCGGGAAGGATGTGAAAAATGACAACTGTACTGTTCATGAGGTGGTGTGATGAAAGTGTATGTTGAAAATGTGGAGTGAAAATATTAAAAACTGGCAAAGTTATGCACTGCATAGAAACTGTGCAAGGCACGCTCGTACCGTGGCCACTTTTAGGTATTTTTGCACCAAATTTTCAACATGGCCTTTTTGGGATCCCACCTCATGAATACTGGCAATGCCATTTTGTTAATGGGTCCCATAAGCTGATTTTGTGAAGCAACCATGTCATTTCATGCCACTGCTGCATAAACACATTTCGGGTAGGATGTGAGAAATGACAGCTGCACTGTTCATGAGGTGGTGTGAAAAATGGCTAAACTGAAACTCTGGAGTGAAAATATTAACAATTGCCAAAGTTACGTGCATGCGTATCAAAATGTCAATGACTGTGCATAACTCGGGCGCTGTTTGGTATTTTTGCATCAGCTTTTCAACATGGTCTTTTTGGGACCCCACCTCATGAACACTGGCACTGTCTTTCCGTTAACCAGTCCCAAAAAGTGATTCCATGCAATGACCACGAAATCACCATTCAGGAACGTTTAACGAGATGACAGTGACAGTGTTCATGAGGTGGGGTACAGAAAAGGCTATGTTGAAATTCGGTGTAAAAATTCAAAACAATGGCCAAGATAGCAACATAAGTTCAAAACGCCACTGACAGCCATTATATGGTGCTTACCTTGATTCTTCAGTTGCAGTTCGGCTTTGAAGAGTGCAGATGTGTCCCGCTCCACAGAAGACGATACCCGCTGTCCTCTGGAGGTAAGTATGGGGTAAGGGGGGGTGAGGGGAGAAGGGTGTGCAGAGGGAGGGCCGGGATGGGGGGAGGAAACGGGAGGCGACAAGGGACCATTTTCTTTTTCAGGTAAAAAAAAATACAGGGACTGTTTTCTTTTTATTACAGGTACATTTGTAAATGATTTGGGGGGACACGGAGTGGGCTCCCCAGTGTTCCAGACTATTGGGGGGGATATAAATATAGGGACACTGGGAGTGGGCTCCCCAGTGTCCCAGACTATTGGGGGGGTACAGACATGGGGACACTGGGAGTGGGCTCCCCAGTGTCCTGGATGGAAAATGAGTGGGAGGAAATAACTGGGACACTGGGAGTGGGCTCCCCAGCGTCCCTTAGTGGTGGCACAGGGAAGGGGGGCTTGTATTGCTGACACTGGGATTGGATACCTCGATGTAAACATAGACTTTGACGGCAGATAAGTACCTCTTGGCCCACCTAGTCTGCCCATTTCCCTACCTATTGTATAAGCTGCAGATCCTAGTTAACCAACAGCCTACTCCTTCCTGCTCCCCACCAGAATTGCCTTATGTCTGTCCCATGCACTCTTGAATTCCTTCACTATTTTTGACCCCACAACTTCCTCAGGAAGGCCATTACATGCGTCCACCATCTCTGTGAAAAAATACTTCCTTACATTGCCCCCGAGCCATCCCCCCCATCTTCAAATCATGTCCCCTTGTTCTTGCACATCTCTTTTTCTGAAAGATGCTACCCTCTTGGACTTTGTTGATTCCCTTGAGGTACTTGAAAGCTTCTATCATGTTCCCCCCATCCCTTTCTCAACGGTATACATATTAAGCTCCTTTAGTCTCTCTTCATATGGCTTCTGTTGCAGACCCTGAACCATTTTATTTGCCCTCCTCTGGACTGCCTCCATCCTGTCTATGATGCGGTGATGGGGTCTCCAGAATTCCATGCAGTACTCCAGATGGGGTCTCACCAACTGTCTGTACAGAGGGATAACAACTTCCTGTTTTCTGCTGGTGATGCCTCTCCCTATACATCCCAGTACCCCCCCCCCCCAGCCATCCTTAACTTCCTTCTCACATTGCTTGCTTACCTTTAGGACATCTGATATGACTACCCCAAGGTCCCTTTCTGTTTGTGTTGTTGTTAATACCTCCCCTCCATTGTGCACTCTTCTCCTGGGATTTTGTTTCCCAGGTGCATTACTTTGCAATTTTTTGCACTGCATCTAAGTTGCCATACTTTTGACCATTCCCCCAATCTTGCCAAGTCCCTTCTCATCCTTTCCACCCACCCCTTGTGTATCAACCCTGTTGCAGATCTTTGTGTCGTCTGCAAAGAGGCATACTTTTCCTTCCAGTCCCTCTGCAATGTCACTTATAAAGACATTAAAAAGGACTGGACCCAGTACTGAACCCTGTGATACCCCACTAGTAACCCCCCTTGGTTTGGAGTGGACTCAATTTACTATTACCCTCTGTGTCCTGTTGTACAGCCAATTTTTTACCCAGGCTGCCACTCTGGGACCCACTCCCAGGCTGGCTAATTTATTAATCTTTTGTGTGGGACTGTGTCAAATGCCTTGCTAAAGTCTAGGTAGGCCATGTCCACAGCCCCTCCCTGGTCTACTACTTTGACCACCCAGTCAAAGAAATCTATTAGATTCATCTGGCATGATCTTCCCGCTGTGAATCTATCTGCCTTGGGTCCTGTGCTGGCCTCTAGGTACTCAACAATTCTTTCTTTTAGAAGTGATTCCATCATTTTCCCTACCATTGAGGTCAAGCTAACAGGTCTGTAGTCATGTAGGCTTTAAGAGAGAAAGCCGCACTGTGGCTAATGTTGAAGCAGGGTTGGGCAGAGGAGTGAGGACTGGGAGAGAAAGCTGCACAGCAGCTGAAGCCTTTGGGGTGGGGGTCATAGGAGCAAGGACCGGTAGAGATAGCCGCAGAGCGACTACTGTTGAGGCCTTTGAGGGGGCAGGGGAATGAGGATGTCATTAAGGGGGCATGCTCCTGTCACCACCACCACCTCTGGCTTACCTCCAACTGCCGCGCATGCACCACAGCCATCCAGCTTGTCCTCTGGAATCAAGGTTAAGTGCAAGTTGTTGTATGGCAGCTGTGCATGAGAGTGCTCGCCTGTCTCTTTGGGCTTCCCAGCTGCTGCGGTTGTCGTTTTCCCCTGCTCCACCACAGTATAAATTCAGCTGAAGAATAGTGTTGGCTGTTTTGTGTCAGAATGCCCAGAATGCTTGGCTCTGCTGATGTGGGCTTCATGCAAATCAAAGGCTCAAAGCCCTCTCTGATTGGAGTGGCTTCAGTCCTTTGAAGTGAATGACTGTTCCCCCCTCCTAGCACAGGACTGTGTCAGGACCATACCGAGTGGTCACTGGTGCCAACTGCTGAGCCCACTGCAAGCCTCTGATTTTGTGTACTGCAATGGGCTTGACAGTAACAACCCCCTCCCAAAATCCTGTATTGCAACAAAATGTTGGTTTGTGCATGCACGCAACTGACATAAAAACAGAAAAATAAAATCCAGCAATTTACGCTGTGCATACTGTAAATATGGAACTGCACTTTCTGAAGTCTGCTGTATACCTCCATTAACACCATCTGTCTTTATGTTTAATTGTAATAATATTTATTCTCTTTTTTGTATAAAATGCAAAATAAGTAAATTTTTTCCCATAATATATGCTGTCCTATTCATGTCAAAGTCCTCTTTTATTATTATTAGTTCTCTGAATAGTAATCAAAGGCAGTAAGAACACTGTCTAAGGAAAAAAATTCAGATTTTTAAAAGCATTTGTTTGATCAAATATGTGTTCCCTAAATGATTAACATTTTTATATGATTTATTAACATCTTGCATACTAGGCAGTCCATGCTCACCCTCCCCCACAGGACTTGGACATCTTCCAGCCAATCACACAGTGTCACTGGTATCAAATGTGAAGGTAGCCACTGACCCGTCCTCCTGGCCAGAGGAATGGTGCTGCCATGGCAATGTCAGAATACTGGGGTGGGGACAGGGGTACCAGGGGACAAATGGTTGAAAAAGAATAAAACAAATACCCAATCACGGCATACAATTTGAGCTACATTCAGCAGCATGCAGTTCCGGGCATTTTTATAAGGCAGCTAATCAGTGACAGTCATCAAAACTGATTTTAAATGTGCTCTGGCAAGAAACTGTCTACACTGCTTAAGGCAGGCACATGAAATACTAATTTATCTTTTCCAAATAAAGCCATAGCATCAAACTGGCCAAATTAGTATGACAGTATGATATATCGTCAATGATAATTTGAAACAAGAAATATTCTGCTGTATGTTCAAATAAAGCATAAAGCAAGGTACACAGAATGTTAGGATGTATTGGGAGGGGGGTCAGCAGTCGGAGAAAAGATTTACATTGCCCCTGAGCTGAATACTAGTATGACCACACCTGGAGTACTGTGTGCAATTATGGAAACCACAAGTAAGGAAGGACATAAGAAACAAATTTCGGCCAGAGCCAACATGGCAGCATAAAGCCATTCACACCACTCATGGAGAGCATGGAGCTCATGTGGGAAAGTTGGAAACATAGAAACATAGAAAACTGATGGCAGATAAGAATCACTAGCCCAATCTAGTCTTCCCTTTTTCCTTACCTGTAACAGCGGTTGGTAACCCTATTTGGGCATCAGCTTAGCCTCTCTTTCCCACTTCTAGGGTTCCTTTATGTCTATCCCAAGCATGCTTGAATCCCTCTACTGTGCTTACTCTCACTACCTCTTGGGGCAGGCCAATCCATGTATTCAACACCCTGTCAGTGAAGAAGAATAACTTCCTCATTTTTCCTTTATCCCCCTCCAGTCTCATACTGTGCCCCCTTGTTATTGTACTCGTTCTATACTGAAATATGTCACCCACTTGCACCTTATTTATGTCTGTAAGATACTTGAAGGTCTCTATCATATCTCCACTTTGTCTTCACTCTCCCAACAAATACATACAGTACTGAGGTCCATCAATGTCTCCTCGTATGTCTTGTGGTGCAAGCCCTGTACCATCTTAGTTGCCCTTCTCTGAAGCACATCCACCCTGTCTACACCTTTACAGAGATGTGGCTGCAGAACCGAACAAGGTATTCCAGATGAGACCTCACCAGCATTCTGTACAGTGGTATCACCACCTCCCTTCCTCTGCCTGTGATACCCCTCAGTGCATCCCAGCATGCCACTGATTCTTCCTATAGCCTTTGTGCATTGGTTGGCCACTGTTAGGTCATCCAAGATGATAATCCCCATGTCTCTTTCTTCCCTAGTGGCTGCCAGCAACCCCCCCCCCATCCTGTAGCTCTCTGCAGGGTTTCTGCACTCCAGGTGCATGACTTTGCACTTCTTCACACTGAATCTCAGTTGCCACACTTTTGACCATTTTCCCAGCTTTTCTAGGTACCTCCTCATTTTCTCCACCCCAGCTGGAGTGTCTACCCTATTGCAAATCTTGATGTCATAAGAGCCCTTTCCTTCCAGTCCTTCTGCAATGTCACTAATGAAGACACTGAAAAGGACTGTCCCCAGGACTGCTCATTGAGATACCCCACTGGTCACCTCCTTTTCCTTGGACTGGATATCATTAACCACCACCCTCTGCTTCCTCCTATCACCCAGCCAGTTCCTAACCCAGTTCCTGTGATGAAGTTCTCCTTGAAGATGGAGCTCACAGCAGAGAAGTGTCCCATGTCCAAGATGTCCACTGGAGTTTGCGTATCCGCACTGACTCGGGAGATCCATGGCAATCGGAATCACGAGGTGGCATAATACACTGTTTGTGAATAAAATTGTTCACCCTGTATTTTTAAAGTGTACAGTATTTTTTTATTCGTTAACCGGGTTGGTGCACGGGTCCAAAGACCTTTTTCAGACATAGCCTGGACCAGAGACTGGCACAATCAATGGTAAAATACAGCAAACAGCAGCAGTGAATCATACATAAGCAAGTACAAAATCCAGTGCAGCCAGGCAACATACAGAGGTGGACAAAATAATAAGAGCACACAGAGCAAGATACAACAAACTAGGTGGGCAATATACAAGATAAATACATAAATACAGTATGTATATTTGTATTTGTATACGGTTTTTAAACTGTTTTGAGTAGTGTTTTAGAAAACTTTACAGCGCTTTGATATTTATTGATATAGAGGTATATAAATAAATTTATTATTATTATACAGGCAAAGTATCAATGTCTTGTAACAATAAGTCATGTTACAGTTAAATGAAATGTGCAATGTTACAGTTATGTGATATGTGCACACAGCAGTTATTTGGTTTTCAGAATTAAACTGCTGTATGCAGTCTCTAGAGGTTCCATAATGCTATTGTACCACAGAAGGGTACAATCACATTTGAAGTGCGGTACAACAACATTTTGAAGGGGATGGAATTCTATGCAGAGCAATTCTCTGTTATACACTGCATATCATTTTTTGATAGATTACGATGTCTTTCCCCACCTAGACAGCCTGTTTTCCCTACCTACTGTGATGCAACAGACCCTACGTATTGGCCGGCTTTTATCATCATTTCCACTGCATCAATGTTCCATTATGCATATCTTATGCATTTGTGAATGCCAGTGTCATTTCTGACCCTGCCACCTCTGCTTTGGGGATATTCAGTGCATTCACCGCCCTATTAGAGAAGAAGGAGTTTCATACATGTCGCCTAGGTCTGCCCTTCCCCAGCTTCATATCATGACCCCTTGTTCTTTGACACCTTTATCTGAGTATGCTTCCCTCTTGAACCTTATTTATACCTGTGAGGTACTGTATTTGAAAGTTCCTACCTTTTCATATCATACCATATTGTATCCATAGTTACCTTTCGACTGTACGTAATGAGACACTTTAGTCTCTGGTCATAATTATTTTATAATAACTGGTCAGCAATTTTTTACATAGGCTGACCAAGTTATAATTAGCCATTATGACCCACAGGTTAAAATGGCAAGTATGCACTGAGTCACTCAAAAAACAGCCACTCCCTGATTGGCTGTTGCTCTACTACTGGCCGGGGTAAACAGTTTCAGAAACATGCTGGCTCCTTATCCCGCGTATCAAGGAGCCGCCAGACTGAGAGTCATCATCGGTTTCTCTTTTTTTAACCAGCTCAATGTCTACAAACAAAAAAATCTATCTGGTTGATCTTGTCATTCAGAACTCACAGTGGACAACAACTACCAATGGGAAATGGGAATGGCTTAGAGGCTGAAGTGCCTGAGGTATGCCTGATTGCGACTGCAATCCAAATGCCCAAGTCTGCAAGTCAAGTGAAAAAATTAATGCCAGATTAAATAGAAAAGCTTTACAAGAAAAGGAAAAAGCAAAGGAGACAAAGATAGACTGTGCGTGTGTGTGTGTGTGTGTGACACATAAATGAGACAGCAATATCAAATGCACTTTGACAAAGAAAAATTGCTGATTAGCAATTATAAAAAATAAAAGATGAGGAAATTTCCTACTTGAATGCAAGGGTCGCTCTCTGTGTGGGATACTTTAATAACCTCCTCAGGCCATAGGCGCCAGTTTGTATGGGCCCGTGGGACATGGGCTCCAGCAATATTTTGTGACATGGGCCCAGCCCCAGCAATATTTTTGGAACTTATCTTTGTTTTTTTTTCTGACTGGGCATGCAAGTGCACACGAGTGCCCCCTCAATCGAGGCGATCTCCCCCCATCCCGATATGCAGTGGCGGCATTACACCAGGGCACACCAGGGCATGTGCCCTGGTAAAAAAAAAAAAAGCTGTGCCCCAGTGCTCCAAAAATGGATATTTTTTTTCTCTGTTGCACTAGCGTAGCCTCCTCCCCCGTCTTCCTTGGCATTGCAACGGACCGACCAATGCCTTTTCCGAATTTCCGGGTTGGGGCCCGGGGGCAGTGTCTGCATTAAGCCTGCACTGCAGTCATTTGATTGATTTTATTTGGTGATAGGCAGATCCCGATCCCTGAGAGCCCCAGCAGGACTCCTAACTTTACTGGAACTGCAGAGCTTGGGAGGGCTAGCTACTGTTCCTGAGCCAGTCAATTGGAGTGCAGCACAAGGTCTTTAACAGACCAATTGCGAAGGGAGAATTCTGCCCAATGGCAAGGAGGTGGTTGCAGCTAATCGATGGCTGCAAAATTCTACCAATCAGACATCACCAGGCTTCCTCATCCAATGAGGTATGTCGCTTCTTGCGTTTCATCCCAGAAGGAAAGGAAATAACATAGCCCGCCATGTGTACCCACTGGATCGTTTCTTATCTTCAGTCAGTGTTACCTGCTACTGTGATCATGATTTATTTGTTACTGCTAGTCACCACTTGTCAGTCAGTTTTCCCTTCAAAGTGCTATGGACAGCGTCCTTCGACTGCCTGGCCAGTGAAGCCACTCGCTCTCCACCTGCCTGCTAATGCCACCCGCCGCTTTGCTTTCCTCCAGTTTGCTGAAGCTGCCTGCTGTCGGACTGAGGTCTGCTGCAGAACTCTGTTGCTGATAACCCCCGGGCCCTGAGACTACTAATTAGGAGCTGCTTAAGCAAGCTGCCGACTGTGACCACCGACCGCTCAACCACTTGCTTCCGGACCGGAGCGAGCCTCTTGCTAAGCGGACCTTTCCTGGTGGACCTCTTCTGGGCTGGTAACTTTAGGTAAGCACACTGACTGAATTTTGCTGCAAATAAATTAATGCTTGCCTGTGTTTTCACCACAAAGTCCGGGAAGGGAGGAGAAACATGCACACCTCCAGGCTTGGGAGGGGGTGGGGTGTATAAGATGGGACTGTATGGGGGTGGGGGTGGGGAAGAGAAAGATACATGCCTCAAAAGTCAAAGCCGGGGTGTTTATGACTTTCTGTGGGTCTTTCTGTGATGGGCTTGCATGGGGGTGGAAGAGACATAAATACATGATGCCTATGGCCTGTGTTTTTCACCACAAGGAGTCCGGGGAGGACATGCATACCTCCAGGCTGGGGTGGTGTATAAGATGGGGCTGTATGGGTGGGACATATATGCCTCAAAGCTGGGGGTGTTTATGGTTGGTGGCTCTTTCTGTGGGTCTTTCAGTGATGGGCCTGCGTCAGGGTTGGGGGGGGGACGTACACGATGCCTATGACTGTGCCTGTTATCTGTGTAGCATATTGCTGATGGCCGGGGGGGTGTTTGAAAGACGGGTCTGTGCTGTGTCTGGAGGGAGGATACATGATGCCTCTGTCTGTGACTGCTCAGCATGTTATTTATAGTTGGGGTTGTTTCAAAGATAAGATGAGTGTGTGTGTGTGTGTGTGTGTGTGTGGTGGTGGTGGTAGACATACATGATGCCTCTGGTGAGCACTGTGCAGAATTTTTATGTATGGGCCTGTACCGGAGAGGGGGGGATATACTGAATCTGTGAGGTGTTTAAATGGGCTGTCTTTTTATGCTGCCTGTTTGCACTGTGAGGGGTTGAAGTGGGATTTTCTTTTCCACGGTTTGGTTTCTTCTGGAATGATGGGTCTGCAATAGAGGGTGGGTGGGTTCTGAAATGCCGATGGTGTTGCTTGGGGGAATGGGGCCTTCCCCATGTCATTCATTATCCGTTCAGCATGTCTGCCACTGTGCTTGAAACTTGGGGAGGCCCAGGCTTTTACCCGGCACCATAGGGGAGGCTCACCTTGGCAAAGTCTGAGAACCCTACCCAGCTGCACTTCAGTCTGCAGATCGCGAAGCAGAGTGGAATTGCTTTGCAGATCTCTCCCTCAGTACTCCATACCCCTTATCCTTCTTTTCCCAGAGTCACTGCAGGCAAAATAGGCAAAGCAAGAGTCAAGACTGCAAGGTAATTAATATAGTTACTAAAAGCCTAAAAGCTCAGTAGCCAGCCCCTTCACTGGGTGCTTGCTTCTCTGCCCAAAACAGATGGCTTGCAGGAATTTACATGCATGATTTACATTCTGGTTTCTATAAGTGCTCTGGCTCCCAACTGTGGTGCCCACCCAGTGCCCTGGTAACTAACAGAAGCTGGAGCCACCACTGCTGTCACGACAGTCAGTCTCAAATCATTAGTGGACCAGTGGCATTTTTTTTTTTTTTATTTGACGCCAAATCCCTTGATGCGCATGCGCCCAAAAAGCAAGCAAGCATCCTGATTGGATGGCAGAAATTCTTAAACTGAAGCGGGCATCAATGATCGGTGGGGTGACTTCAGTGTCTAGACTGACCGTCGGTGAAAAGTGGAAGATGCGGGCAGCACCTTGAAAAACTGATAAGTCAGGGCAAGGCGGCTAGAAATGAAGTTGGCAGCTGCAGTAAGCAGAAGGCGAGGGGTTGAGGAGGGATTGGCACCGCACCACACGTGGACCCTTTGGGAGAGAGCAGACTCCAGACTCAGTGGGCAGAGCAGAGAGTGAGGGTGATCGAGAGGGAGATGGCCAACCGGGATTCCAGGGAAAAGTGGGGTGGGTCATCGGTCCAGTGATAAGTTTGGGCAGCCACCAGCAGCTCAGTTAAGAAGAGGACGAGATCGTAGTGGAGCCGGAGCAAGAGGGGAGCCAGCCACGGACCAGCCTTAGCAGCAGCATGGAGGACTCGGAGCAGAGATCGAGGACAACGAGGATGGGAGTGGCCAACAGGCCAACTAGCTTAGAGCAGCACCAGGTGGTGGTGACATACACCCTTACCCCCAAAAGGAACAAGCTAGCAAGCCCCAGCACTAGTCTGGTAAGGTGTAGTGGGTGGGGATGGGAGGGATGAGGGCTGCATCATCAGCAATGCCAGCAAAAGGGTCAAGAAGGCTAGGATGGGGAAGTCAAAGTCAGGGAGAATGCTGCATTGAATCGGATTATGAGAAAATGGAATGAGAGAGCCAGTAATGCTTAGTTACTGCAGCCATAAATGGTTGGAGTCTGGGGGCTATTAAAAAACAAACAAACTAAAGTCTCACCTATAGGACAAAATATGAACTGAAGTGACTATTACTAGTCTAAAGAAGCTTCACAGTCACATAGCTTACTGTTTTTTGTTCAGAGATCATATTGTTTTGAAACGTGTATTGCAGTTTATCATTTCTAAAACCAGATGTGGAGGATTTACTGAACATGCTATTTTCCCCTATATCCAATGTTATCGATTTTGTAAGGAATAGCTGCAGTTTAACTGTTACTATAGGTTGTGTACACTCCATGCCAGGAGGCCCCTTGCTTGATTTGCTATTTAAAATCACTCTTCCAGTTCAAAACACAGGCATAATAAGCTAGGAAGTATATGTGTGTACATTACAGAATTATTTAAAGAAGTAAGAAAATAATTAAAAAAACGTATTCTTGAAATGTAATATTCTGGACTGTAATGGGCATTGCTGATTACCGCACTGTTGAAAGAGAACCATTTCTGAAAGGGGCCAAACTGTTCTGAAAGTTAAGTATTGATGAAGTGACTGTCTGACACTGCCAAGAAACTAGTGTCTAAAAGGGAGAGAACTTGGATTGCAGAGAGGTGGTGGATCTGAGGGCAATAGTGTAGATTACTGGGTATAGGAAGCTTGCTGTAAATGTTTCCTGAATACAGCGCTGTTTTGATCACATGCCATATTTTCATGCTTGTGGTTTGGTTGTCAGTTTCTTTGAGGGGAGGCTTTGCCCCTAAACAGGAGTGTGTGTGTGGTGAAGCCCCCCAATTCAGATGAAGTAATGAAAAGTAACTGAATGGCCAATTCTGTCAAAGGCTTGTGCCTGCTGATCTTACTTTGACAAAGGCTCTTGCAGCAGGCCACAGTTGTAGGACTAAGCAGCCTGGCACCAGGACCACACAGAACACTAATTTTGGTTCTGACAGTTTATTTGAGTTGTGGGGCTCGGACCCCATATCCCCCCCTTTTTTTTTGTAAAGGGAAGTAGGGGGCGGCAAAGCCCCCCAACTGAAATAAACTAATAAAAAGTAAAGCAACAGGTGATTGGACCAGCAGGTGTAACATGAGCTCTACGCTCATAGCGTGGGCCCAACGCATACCCGATAATCTACTCTACTGTTGAACTGAGTCTGTCATAAAAGTTTTTAAGAGGTGTGGTGGTGCAAAAGTTGGGAACAGAGTTCCAGTGGGCCACTGCCTGCCCAATTCCACCCCAGGGCCTGTGGTGAGCATTGACAGCCAGCCATAGTTGGACTGAGGTATTGGGAGCGGGGGGGGGGGTTGCCTGGAAAGTTGACACCGGGGCCCATCCAGCCTGTATTCCTTGAAAATCAAGGTGTAGGGTACAGGATGACAGATTCATCAGTATTCCATTCCACATTATAGAGTATACTGGATGGACAACTATGTATAATCAGTGTGTTCTTCCACACAGGGGTTCTGAGGTCCATGGGAATCAGAACCCTGAGGTGGCAGAACACACTAGTTATGCATAAAGTTGATTATCCTGTATTTTTTTTTATAGTATATAGTATTATGTGAAATATGTGCATTGTGTTTTTTTTTTTTTACTTTCATAGAGAAACTGTCTAGTGCAGTCTCCAGAGGTTCTAGAATGTTGTTCTGCCACAGAAGGGAACACTCACATTCCATGACTTTTGACTGTGGTACAAAAGCGTAAACACATGGATTTTTGTATAGAACACTGCTCTACTACACAGTATGTATGACTATGATACCATAGCCCTGTATTTGCATCTTACGTTTACTCACAGGGCACATAATTATTTCTAAAAAAGAAAAAAAAAGATAAAACCAAAAAACAAAGATTTGCAGAGATTAGAAGGTTGCCAAGTACCCAATATAGGGGGGTCAATACACTCAACTTCTTGCCATCACCTTTCTCATGAGTCCTCAAAAAAATGTGGTTACAGCTGGTATTAGTAGTACATTAGGAGTACTACTAACCTGCATCTTGCTGAAGCCATGTGTTTGAATCTCAGCTCTGCAGACAGCCATAGGCTGGGAACGTAGTTATGCCCGGATGAGATGAACATGTGGTAAACCTTAAGTAAAGTAAGCAGTCATTCTTCTCAAATATATGCAGAGAGGGCAGATAACCCACTACTGGTACGGACACTAGATGTGGCGGTAGTGGTCACAGGTGAGGTAATGGCATCAGCAAGTGATTTGTGGGCCAGCAAATAGCAAC
This sequence comes from Neoceratodus forsteri, assembly GCA_016271365.2. Classification (NCBI taxonomy): domain Eukaryota; kingdom Metazoa; phylum Chordata; order Ceratodontiformes; family Ceratodontidae; genus Neoceratodus; species Neoceratodus forsteri. The sequence continues at coordinate 1,363,716,260 of CM057455.1, read as the reverse complement.
GCTGGGATGTATTGTCTTAAAGTGTTTCATAGAAATTAATGCCATTGCCACCTGAATGGGCATTCAGGGGGATTGCTACAAATGTATGGTGAGATGTGTGTGTGTGTGTGGTGTCTGAAGACTGACTAAGGGTCTGTGGTGTAGCTGTAGGTAGGGAAAAATAGACCAAATTAGAGTGGCCATGAAATCTTTATCTGCAGACATCTTCTATGTTTGTATGTTTAATGTTTTTATGATATGTCCCTGAGATATCTGGTCCAGTGACCATACTTTCAGAGTCTTCTCAATGGGAGTCTCCCTGATTGATTCATTTTTTTTTCCATCATTGAAGTCCTGCAGCAGAACTATCAGAATTAAAGGGCAGACACTAAAGAGATGGATCTTTGGTCTCCTTCAGCCGTCACTTTCAGTGTTTCTATGAATGGGTGATGAGCTCAGGTCTGGGACCACATTTCCGATGTTCAGCTAGGAGGAACATGTGAGCATGTTAGCAGGCAGAATCTACTCTCCCAGTATTGGAATTATATATTATGAGCTTTGATAGTGGAGTGGGCCAGGTCGGAGCAGGGTCTTACTTTTAACCTTGGCTTCCCACGCCGACACTATTCTATTATGAATCAGTGCCACTGATGTCATGAGCTCATGTCACAGCTATAGGTGCCAATTCCTAGAACGCTCACTATAATGTAATTTCAGCTCTGTGAGTTCCCCCAGTTGGGTACCTGCTGCCACCTTGAAACTATGAACACCTGCCTAAATCATCTGTTGTCTTCTTTTTAAAGAGTTTTCTGGAAGAAATAGTATTTATAATATTGCCAGCATGCCAATGGAATGTTGATGCGACTGTGCTGTGTTCTTGTTGTGGACTCCATTGATTTCTAAGGTGGGCCTCCAGTACCCACTGGGCCCTGGCATGCCCCCCACCCCACCCCCTGTATGGTAGTCAGAGCAATGGCTATCAGTCATGACGAGATCTTGCTAGCTTCCACTTTGTAGTGATGAATTGCCAAATGAACTACCTTGTGTTTCCACCTGGATTTCTGGACATTGCCTGTATATATTTTAAAGGCCAGTAGTGCTGCACATTTTAAGTGTGTGGTGTTAAGAGGAATGATGAAATAAGTGTTTCTGCATAGTGCAAGTTATGGGGTGAAGCAGCGATTATGCAGATTATCTTATCAGAGCATCACTATATAAGCAATAATACCCACAGGGTGGGTGGTATTGGGAAATACCAGACCACCCAGGGGCATAATGAGGCCTGATGCCGCAGGTGGAGGGCCTTATAGCCCCGAAGGTCTGGTATTTCTCAATACCACCCACCCTGTCGGGTATTACTGTACTTAGAAAATGGCCCACATGTGACAGTTTTAGAAAATAGAAAGATGCCAAAAATAAGAGAGGGTATAGCATGAATAAAATAAAGAACATTTGTTACTGTGGTAAAGTATTCCCTCGACTGGTGTACTTTCCAGTAGAGGGCTCTGTTGTCGTTCACAGTTTATCTGCTATAAACTGTATTTTACTGCTGCATTTCTTTTATTGTGTCATCTACATTTTTTGTGCGTTCTCATGAACTGTACTTTACTGCTGCCCCTAACCCCATGCAAACCATGTACCTCCATTTTACCATGATTCATGTGTGCTCCAGTCAGGATCCTGCAGGGTAGCTGACAGAGACAAATCATAAGGTTAAGTTTTTTTTTTTTTTACAGAACAGAGTGCTATGCTCCCATAGACCCATGATTGCGATGGGTGGGTGGAGGGGATGACCTCTGAGCCCTGGGCCAGAGGGCAGGGCTTTGACCTCTGACCCCTGGGGCCCACAAAAAATATTACAAACCCGGCTCCCCTGCTTCAGGCTTCACCCTCAGGGTTTATGTAGCATCCCACACCTTGGATGACCATTAAATTCTCATAACACACTTCCCCATCCATTATTCTATATGTTACAGTCACTGCACCATTTTTTTAATCATAAAAGATTTTATAATGATTTTTCAACAATGGAACATACATGAAGCAGAGATGACTTGGCATCAAATGCAGTAGGTAACAGTTGTATACTTAACTTTTGCTTATAGGATATAGGCATGCACTGAAGGAATGTAACAATAAATACAACTCTACATTGGGATGATTAGTCCTTTTCTATATTAACTATAATAAGTAAGAACATCAACTATTGCATGGTGAACCATACCCTCTAGCCTTGAGTCAATAAAGGAGTCTGCAGCCTGGGTACACATCAGCCTGGAAGCGGTGTGGGCTCATCTTGTTGAACCTTTACAGAAGGGAACTGAGCAAAATCCTGAATATTACCAGCCATTGCTGACCTGTCTGGTGGGGGGGGTCTGATCCTGTATTATTAAGACTGCCCCTTTCTAAGACCTTTCATCCTATAAGGACTGAAGTGAACCAGTTCGGGTGGAAGCTTAATGTGGAGTAAGAGTGTTGTCTGGGTCAGAAGGGTGAGTTGCCAGGTGTTGGGGTGGGGGAAGAGCATAAGTGTGATCTGAGATAAAGGCACTATTTCTTGTTGTAAACTTGTGCGTGGTTGGTGGTGGTGTATGTCAACCATTCAAATTGTGCTAACTAAGCCACTGTCGTATGCCATGTAAGAAGAGGGGGAGGTAGATTCTGACACCACCTCATCAGGATAGCCCTTTTGGCTTCAAGTAGCACCATAATGAGCCATTTTTTGGATTGGTTGGAACCATTCGACACCTTTGAGGTATTTCCCAAGAGGCTAAGGGTTGGGGCAGCAGAACCTTTTTGTTTTCAGGATCTTGGAGCAGTCCAAAATTACTCCTGTCTAGAAGGGCACCAGTATGGGACACTGCCATAGTATGTGCAGCAGATTGGCTTGTGGGGTCTGCCACCTCCAGCATGTGGAATGGGGGATGAGTCCCATCTTTTGGAGTGTGTCCAAGGTACGGTACCATCCCAGCAGTACCTTAAGGTGTATAAGCTGGCTCCTAGCATCCCTGTAGATCAGATAGGCATCCTTGAGGTATTGCCACCCTTCGGTGTCTGTTCTCTTTGTTTAGGTCCTGCTCCCATTTGCACCTTACACTTAATTGTGATATCGAGTAAAGAGTCCCTAAGCATACCTTATATCTTGCCTGCAGTGCCCTTTACTTCACCTTGTTTACAGCCAGAATCTGCCTATTAAGTCCCAGGTGCAGTGAGTGTGACCAGCAGCCCCAGCACCTAGATGCCTCAAGTCCGCTTCCGAGAGAGAGGTGCTGGATCATTGAGCGGAGCTCGGCAGACCTCCCTCACATCTGCAACCACAAGAACACTGTTCCCCTGCTTGGTGCAGGAGTTGCTCTGACTTTAAAGAGAACTTTTGTTGTGCTGTTGAAATTATTCCTTTACCTGGAACAAAGGGCTCCTGTGACGAGCGGGAACTGCACATCGGGGAAATTTTAAATCTTTTCTTTGGGACTGATTTGAGTTGGTGTTGGGGCATGAATTTCAAAAGAAAGCAATGGTACCCAATTGGACTACAGCCGTTGTGTGACACGCACCCCTCCTGCTACAAAAGGCAGGAATCTGAGCCCAGCAGCTCCCAAACAGCCGGAATCTGCCTATTAAATCCCAAGGACGGTAAGGGTGACCTCTCTGCAAGCAGGCCCCCCCCCCCCGCACCTAGACACCGCAAGTCTGCTTTCGAGGTAGAGGCACTGGATCATTGAGCAGAGCTCGGCAGACCTCCCTCGCATCTCCAACCGCAAGAACACTGTTCCCCTGCCTGGTGCAGGAGCTGCTTGGGCTTTAAAAAAGAACTTTTACTGTGCTGTTGAAATTATTCCTTTACCTGGGACAAAGGACTCCTGTGATGAGCGGGTGCTGCACATCAGGGAAATTTCTTCCCGCCACCCACCCTGTTCCCTCCTGCCCTTAAAAGCTCAGCGGCCATGCCCACTCGCTACATACAGCCTATCTAGGAGCGAGTTATCCCTCAGCACACTCAAAAGGAGCTGACCCTCCAACTGCTACAAAGCACCCGAGTGCAAGCCGGCTTGGTTATCTCTCCAGTCGCCTGTATAAGCAGCTCCCCGGCAGTACCTTGAGCAATACTGACTCCACAACTGGGACTTGGCTAGCAATCCGTTCCCTTCAAGGTTGTCTAAGCCCTAAGGGACTCAAAATCACAGCATTGTGTATATATGCCTACATCTAATCCTTGTATGTGTAAATGTGTGATGACTTGCTACTGTTGCTAACTTTACTCCCCTTCCTTCCTCCCTTTGTAAGACTATTATCTAGTTGTCAGAACCAAAGTGCCACTACTTTTGCAATGGTTTAGGGGCTACCCCTTCCCCTGAAATAGGCTGTGTAACTGATTATCCCTGTGGGACTGCTACCCACTGTTACTAATATCCATCCTCTATAAGTAATTACAGCCTGCAAACTGACGATGACAGGGGTCTGTCTAGGACTAGGCCAGTTTTCCTGGACTTAATTGAATAGTCCAGCAAATAGATTTGTATAGCGCCCCCTGCTGAAGGATCTCACTTTAGGTCTAGAACTAGCTGCTAGCCCATACGGACTATGCTGAAGCACTCCATTCTCTGGATTAACCTGGTTATAACCACAGCTACCTGAAACTGGTCTAAGTGAGTGCAACATCCTAGAGACGGTAGAAGCCATTACACTATTACACAGGGTGCTTCTGCTCATCAAACATGTCAACCATGAGGCGGACATGGGCCCCCCCCACCTACCCGATCCTGGGCTGTGTTGTGAAAAAAAACAAGTACTCTACTCCCTAACAAGGGAGTACTCCTTGCAACACTCTGCATTCTGTCCTTACTATGGGTGGATGTAATGGTAAGCCAAGGGGACCCAGACATCTGGGGACGGCATGACATTGTCACCCCTCCCTGGGATCTACTCTATACAGAGTCCTACTCAAGAGTACAAACCTTACTAATTGCCCATGAGCTAGTGAGATGGGGTGTATGCTACGAGTCACTCCACTTCTCTAGTAGGAGACTTGGCAGCAACCTACTCTTATCGTCAAGCCCCAAGCTACTTGGCCTGCTGGTGGTGCTACTTCTCCTGGCAGGTGACATCCAGCCCAACCCGGGCCCTCCCATCTCCAATATTTTAATATCCTCCCCATTGGACTCACAGTGGGCATGCTCCAAGGGTTTGAAGATTGCACATATGAACGTCTGCAGTATCAGACCGAAAATACAAGAGGTGCAAGCCTGGCTAGACCTCACCAAGCCAGATATCCTGGCCATCTCTGAGACCTGGCTTAAAACCAACATCCTCGACCATGAGATGATGGCACAGGGATACAACTCCTTCCGCAAAGATAGGAAGACAAAAAATTGGGGAGGTGTGTTAATCTACACTAAAGACAACCTAACTGTGTCAAACCTAACCCTGAAGACAGACACAGCCCCAGACAGAGAATCGGTATTCATTCATATCACTCTCAGCCAGTCCAAGCACCTCATGATAGGATGTGTCTACAATCCACCTAAGATGGCTCTCCAATCCCTGGAGGCCATCACTAGTTCCAATACCAAAGACATCGCCATGAAGCTTATCATAATGGGGGACTTCAACCTAAACTGGGCCCAGGACCCCAACAAAGACCTCATGTCCCTGACACAGGAGGCTAATCTGACTCAGGTTATTTCAGAACCCACCAGGTTGAATCATAAGTCGGGGAACCACACCATCCTGGACTGGGCTCTGGTGACAAACCCTGTCAATATGCAGGAAGCTGGGTTCATGGCCAATGCCTTGAGTGACCACTCCCCAATATTCTGTATCTGGAGGAATAAAGTGCCCAAAGTCCAACCCAGAATATTGACCGCCCAAGATTATTCAAATATCTTGGAGGTCCAATCCAATGACTACCTTAATATCCTAGGCTGGAGTCCCATCAGGCTTCTCTCTTCCTTGGATGCGGCACTAGAATACTGTACTTCCAAACCTCTCTGACTACTACAGCCAACCTCTTTGTCCTGCTAAAGAAGCTCAGAGTACAAGGCAGCTGCTACAAGTGGATTTCTCCAACTCTTAAAGCTCTGATGATCAGCTGGGACAAGGCCTGGAAAAGGTTTAAGAAGTGTTCTCTCCCATCCGATCTTGCAGCATATAAAGCCCTGTGAAACAAATGCAAGAGCTCAATAAAACGGACTAATAGGGAGTATGTCACCCACCTACACAAAAATAGCCTAGGAACCCCTAAAGTATTCTGGTCCCATATCAATGAGCTGATCAGATGCAACTCCAAGGCTGAACCGGGCCCTATGGAAGCCAATGCATGACGGCCCACAAATTGCCGCAGCCCTCAACTGTCATTTCACCAGCCTTGAAGCATATAAGGCTGGACTACCCCCTCACCCCATGGCACCCAACGACTCTGAACCCTCAATACTACAATGTCCACTCTTCCACTTCAGGTTGGTCAGGACTAAAGAGGTACTAACCCTACTGAGGACCCTGAAAATCAAAGGCCCAGGCGGACCTGATGGAATTAACCCCAGGCTACTCAAGGATGGTGCCCAATCCCTCGCCAGACCTTTGGCCTGGCTCATAAACAGATCTCTGCTGGAAGGCACTGTTCCATACTAGTGGAAACAGGCTAACGTGGTTCCCATCTACAAGGGAGGCTCCAGGGAGCACACGAGTAACTACAGGCCAATGTCCCTGCTCTGCCTGCTTGCCAAACTGCAGGAAAGACTAATATATAGCCAACTCCGCGACTACCTGGTGACTCACCAACTTCTGGCCTCCTATCAACATGGTTTTCGAATGAACCATGGCACAGACACTTCTCTCACAACAAATGTACTCAGAACCATGGACAAAGGGACCCCCACTGGCGTGGTATTCATTGACCTGTCCAAGGCCTTTGGCCTTGTTAATCTCAATCTCCTGCTAGTAAAACTTAAAAATATAAGCCTAGACTCCCTGGCTCTTAAGTGGTTTGAAAACTATTTATCTGGCCGTACCCAGAGAGTTAGCTGGAAGGGTGCACTATCTGACCCGTTACCCCCAAAGGAGGGAGCACCACAGGGCTCTATGTTTGGTCCCCTACTTTTCTTGTTGTTTACCACTGATCTATACCTCCACTGTGGGGAAAGCACAGTAGTACAATACACAGATGACACCATTATATACCGCTCCTCAGATAACCTGGGAGCTCTTAACCCCTTACTCCAATCTGACCTTACGTCACTGGAGAACTGGCTAAAAACTAAACAGAATGGTCCTGAGCACAGGCAAAACAAAAGCCATGCTGTTCGGGGCCAGATCCCTAGGGCAAAATGGGACCATCTCCCTACAGCTTAAGTCACTGGATGGGACCAGCATTGAAGTAGTGTCCTCCCTAAAATACCTAGGGCTTACGCTTGACCAAGGTCTCACCTTCAAGAGCCATGTGGATCAATTGACCAAGACCATCCACGGGAAACTTGGCATTTTGTATCAAATTAAGGATCAGCTTATACCAGAAGCCAGACTCACCATTGCTGCTAGCATCCTGCTCCCCACTCTGACCTATGCAGCCCCTGTAATACAGGGAATGGCCAAGCTGGAGGTCCACCGGATGCAGATTTTATACAACAAGGTAGCGTGGTTCGCTACCCAGGATCACTCCAGAAGCCACCACTGCGACACGCTTGCCAAACTACAATGGCCTTCTTTTGAAGCACATCTCCAATTTCCTCTCCTCTGCTTAGCACTTAAATTATTCAGCCCTACAGCTCCACCCAGCCTCTCATCAACCTTAGCCTCCAAAAAGAACCCCCGTACCCTGAGGTCCACAGGGAGGGCTCTACTAGAAACCCCCAGGGTCAGGACCAGCGCAGGCCAGAAATCATTCTCCTCAACAGTCAGCCATCTGTGGAACAAACTTCCACCAGAGATACAGGAAGCAACCTCACTCATGAACTTCCATACCAGGCTCAAGGCAAGAACCTGCCTATGTCATGGCACCTGAAGGCCCCCCACACACACACACACACAGACTTAAGCCTATCACCTTATCTACAAGAGTTGTGCCATTACATTTTGGACAGTTTGCCTCTACTGTTATGAATCAATGTCAAAAACTAACTATTGAACCTGTATGTCAGTTAATTATCTGTTTACTGTCTGTTTCACCATGTATGCCACGTAATTACATATAATGCCACTTAATGTATCTCCGGGTCGCCCCTGAAAAAGGGACCTTCAAGGCCCTGTGGGCCTACCTGGTCATCAAAATTCAATAAATAAATAAATAAATGCATGGTGGTCAGCTATTTCCACCGATCTCCCATATGTGCTGTGGCTCTGAGGCTCTTGGATGCATTCCTGATCTGGAGAAATCTCCAGGAGTCTGTTTTGGGTAGTAGATACTGTGCCTACCTTTGAGGGAAGGAAATCATGGCTTCAGAGTCCCGTGCATAAAGATCTGCTATTGTACTGATGCCTGCCTGCTGCCAAGAGTGCCAGTTGATGGTTTGTCCCCCCCCACTGGCACATCTGGGTTGCGCTATAAGGGGCTGTACTGTGACGTGATGAGCTGAAGCCGATCGGACGCTTCCAGTGCTGCTCCGAAGCCCCATTTTAAATATTCGGCATTTTAAACTTCAAAACCGGCTATTTATTTAACGAGATCAGTTGAAGCTGATTGGAGAATTCCTGAGGGCTTGTTAAAAGGGGACCCCCTGGAAGATTTGTGCGAAAAGGAAATGAGGCATTGCTTCAGCTAGTGTGCGTTGGGCTGCAATAGTAGGCCGAAGTGAAGCATGGAGATGGAAGTGGAAGCCGGTGAGCCTCTGGCGGCGAGAACCCCCGCTACCAAACAGCCAAAACTGCAGTCTCCCACACCAAACGACCAGGAGGAGGATTCGTGGAAGGAGGGGGGTTCCTGTTCAACTAAGGCAGACATGCAGGACATTAAGGCAATGCTGCAAGGGTTAATTACAGATTTTGCAGCAATGAAGCCAGTTTTGCATTCACTTGCTCAAAGAATGGGGGATGTAGAGGCTCGAATCTCCTCGCAAGAAAGGAAAACATCGGTGATGGAACAAGAAATGGTGGCGGTTAGAAGACAGGTCAAGAAGATGGAAGATAGGATCGAGGATCAGGTGTCAAGAAACAGACGTAATAATTTAATTGTTGCAGGGCTACCAGAGAGGGCTGAAGGGCAAGATTGTGTGACATTTATACAGGATCTCCTGCTTAAGCTGCTGGGTCCTACCCACTATGGTGAGGCGTACAACCTTGAGAGAGCTCATCGGCCCCTAAGGAAGATGCCTCCTCCCGGAGCTAGGCCCCGAGTGATAATTATGCGTTTCCTTAATTACAAGGAGAAGTCATATGTGCTAGCTATGGCCAGACAAAAGAAGTCTCTCCAGTGGAACGGCACTTCACTTTGGCTATTTCAAGACTACATACCCACGATTAGAGAAAAGCAGAAAGAGTATGCGGAAATCAAGAAAAAGCTTTATTTGGCTGGAATAAAGTTTCGTCTACAATATCCTGTGACTCTGGTGGTGCGGTTGCAATCAGGGGAGAGGAAGTTCCTGAACACAAAAGAAGCTCTGGAGGGGTTACGGCTGGAGCTCCCCGATTTATTCAAGTTGACGACCTAACAGTGTTTTAAAGATCAAGGGACTGCGTTAATTCAAGAGTCTGGGACTGGAGAAATGAATATGAACTTAAGGCTTGAGAAGACTGCATGTTGTTAGACTCTTCGGCTCATGATTATATAATTTTCTCTTTCCCTACCTCTTCCCTTCCTCCCCCTTTTTTTTTTTTTTTTTTTTTTTTGAGAGAAATGGGGTGGGGTGGGGTGGTGGGGAGAGGGAGGCAGAGAGGAGCTAATTATGGGAAAGCATTGGAAGAGGGAATACCTCTAAGAGGTTATGACTGAGGCATCAGTGCAGGGGGAAGGGAAAGCAAGACTAAAAGTTGAAATGTACAATGGGGTCACCCTTCGGTAGCTGAGGATTAGTTAGAAGTGAAGGAAGGAGCCACTTGGTTGATGGGGGTTTTTTCTTTCCTTTTTTTTTTTAAATGAAGCAGACTTAAAGATGGGGCACTTTATGGGACTTTTTGGGTCTGTACAAGAAGGTTTCCATCCCTTGTGGAGTGATTCGCATTTACCAATTATATGGTCTTTAAGGGTAATAACTCTAAAAGGAGCGGGGTGATACAGCAGCCCCTTAAGTATAGGGAGTAGGTGGCGAGTTGTGTCGCACTTGATGGGGCAGTTTCGAAGGGGTTGTTAGAAGATGGAAATCGGGGCCTGGGAATCTTTAATGGTCCCTTAAAGTTGCAGGAAGGCTCAGACATAATGTATTAGGTAGGGACGGGAAGCATTTTTGCGGCCGAGGGGGGTAGGATGCCTCATAGGGGAGGGGCTGTTTAGGATAGGTAGAAATACAGGCCTAGAACAGACAAGTCCGCAGATAACAATGGCGGTGGGGGGTTCGGGGCAAGGTCTTGCAGTTATGTAGATGAGGAGGGGCGAGGAGTAGCGAGGCAGGTTCATCCATGACTCGATTTTTGGTAGGTGGACGATCTATGGATCAGGGGTTTGTGGGGAGGGTGGGGTTGGGGATGGGAAAGAGAGAGTCGAGCATAGGGAAATGAGTGGAGGCAGACCTGGGGCAAAGGAGGAGCGGGTTTACTTAAAATAGTTGGAGGTTAGTCTGATGTCGAATATCAAAATAATTTCGTGGAATGTTAAGGGACTCAGGGGTAGTAGCAAGAAAATGTTGATTCAATTCAATTCAATTCAAGTTTATTTATAAAGCGCCTTTCAAAACCAAAGCGCTGTACAGAAATAAAATTAATAAAATCCAGACATTTAAAAGTCAGCCACAACTAGCAAGAATATGCCAAACTAAAATGATATGTTTTTAAAGCAACTTTAAAATTATCGATGGTTGGACATTCTCTCAACCAACGAGGTAGAGAATTCCATAGGGTTGGTGCCGAAAAAGCAAAGACACGAGATCCCAATGACTTCAATCGGACCCTGGGAATCTCCAGCAATCCCTCGCTGGCGGAACGGAGAGGACGGAGGGGGCAATAGGGAATCAGAAGATCTTTCAGGTAGCCGGGTCCCTGATCATGTAGAGCTTTAAAGGTTAGTAAACCAACCTTAAAGGTGATCCGCCACCGAACAGGCAGCCAGTGCAGTTCGTGGAGCACAGGTGTAATATGACTGGTTCTAAAAGTCCCAGTCAGAAGCCTGGCTGCCGCGTTCTGCACCAGCTGAAGGCGGCAGATATCAACCCCTGGTAGCCCTAGGTAGAGGGAATTGCAGTAGTCCAAATGAGTAGTGACAAAGGTGTGGACCAAAGTTGGAAGGTCCTCCGGGGGAAGCAGATGTTTCACCCCGGCAATATTCCTCAGATAGTAAAAAGAGGATTTGACAACAGCTGACACCTGAGATTTCGGGGTCAGACCTTCATCCAAACTAACGCCCAGATTTCGCACCTGTCCAGAGGCAGAGAGCGGTACACCACCAAGTAATAAACCTGATGGTTGTCCAGCTCCCAAACCCACCCCCGGACGACCTGGATCCACGACCAATACCTCAGTCTCATCCGGATCGAGTCTCAACCAGCTCGAACTCGTCCAAAGTCTGATCTCATCAAGGCAATTATTAAGTGCAGAGAGTGCATCACCCTGACCAGGGAGAAAGGACAAATACAGCTGAGTATCATCTGCATAGCAGTGAAAACCCAGACTGTATCGCCTGATGATTTCTCCCAATGGCAGCATATACACTGCAAACAACATGGGAGCTAAAATGGAGCCCTGTGGTACCCCACAAGGCAGGGAGTGAGCGCCAGAGGAATAAATTCTGGTGACAACTCTCTGAAACCTGCCCGTGAGGTAAGAACGAAACCAATTGAGGACTGTGCCAGACAGCCCACAAAAGACCCGCAGGCGCTCCAGTAGCACTCCATGGTCTACAGTGTCAAAAGCAGCAGATAGATCGAGAAGGACCAGAATGGTACACGTCTTTCGATCTCTGGCCATTAGGAGGTCACTCAACATCCAAACAAGGGCAGTCTCTGTACTACGCCTTTTCCTGAAACCAGGCTGGAGAGTATCATAGACATTGTGAGATATAAGATGATCATCCAATTGCAACGCAACTGCCTTTTCAATAACCTTACCAACAAATGGCAGCTTAGAGATAGGCTGGTAGTTAGCTAGACAATCTGGGTCCAAGGAGGATTTTTTAAGGAGTGGTCGAACTACCGCCTCCTTAAGGGGGTCAGGAAAAAAAACCCTCTCCAAGGACTTCCAGACAATGTCTGCAAGGATTGGGTAGATAACTTCTACACAACCTACTAAAAGCGGTGTAGGACCCGGATCCAAACTACAACTAGTTGGTCGCATTGTTTGGATGATCTTCACAATGTCCACGAATTCGGGGTGGTGAAAATCTAACCAGACAGGCCAAGGGCAGGTCACTACCAATCAACCACCGCATTCCCCCATAGGAGAGGTCAGACCGATGCCGGACCTGATGTTGACACCCTTATCCTCAAAAAACTGAGCAAACTCCTCACATCTTAGCTGAGAAAAAGCTTCTCTAGGCTGAAGACAGACTGAATTGCACAGTCTGTCCACAGTCCAGAAAAGCTGAGCCGGTCGATTCTGTGCAGCAGAAATCTCTCTGGACAGGAATTCTGCCTTCTTACGAGTGATTTCTGATTGATAGCTATCATAATGTGCCATCAATCTAAGCCTGTCAGCATCAAGGCCCGATTTCTGCCAGGCTCTCTCCAGCCTTCGCTCTCACCTTAATTCCTTCAAGGAGCCATCAAACCACGGGCTCCTTGGACGGAGGGTGAAAGGCCGAACACGAACAGGTGCAATTTTGTCCAGAGCATCTCCCACAGCCTTATTGTAGGCTAATATAAGATCATCTGGACTCATTCACCCGACAAGCTCGATAGATCCAGCACCGCTATTAGGTCATTGGGGTTAACGCCCCTTAAAGGCCGGTACTGAACCATCTCCGTGAGGGCAGACCTATTAGAGGGGCCTGAAACTGAACCTTATGGTGTAATGGTCAGACCAACTGACTGGTTCCACCCCAAATCAGTGATCTCCATACCCAAGAGAAAGACCAGATCCAATGAATGACCCCCTATATGGGTAGAGGAGGTAACAACCTGTGTCAGACCTAGCGTATTCATCAGCTGGAGGAGATTTTTGACCAAAATGAGATAGTTCATCATTGACCCAGGCATTGAAGTCGCCCAGAAGTATCAGTCTGGGAAACCTCAACACCAGGTCGACTATGAAGTCTGCAATCTCCTGCAGGAATTCTCCACCATCACCTGGTGGACGGTAGACGAGGAGAATCCCACAACCTGCACCCTCACCCAGGATATATTCAAAGGATCTGGTGTTTCCCAATGGCACATCCACTAGGCCCAGCTCAGATCTAAACATAATGGCCACACCCCCGCCCCTACGATCCAGCCTTGGATGGTGTATCACCGAGAACCCGGCTGGAGTTACCGAGGCCAGTATAGGGCCTTGATTTTCATCCAGCCAGGTCTCGGTGATGCAAGTCAGATCAGATGATACAACAAGATCAGCAGTAATAGCTGTCTTGTTCTTAATTGATCTGGCATTGCATAACACTGCCAAGGCGGGATGAGCTGTCGGGGAAGACCTCGGCACCTGTCCGATTACTTCAGAACTCTTGGGTATGGGGACAAGACAAGAGTAACCTCTATCCTGACCCCATTTCGCCCCAGGATGTCTTCTGGACCCTAAAACCCCAATCCGCCCTCCCCCTTCCTGTCCACCACCAGGCCCAGCTCTCCCCCTTCGTCCACGCCTCCTCAGAATGCCCAATGCACGACACCTAAAATAGGTGTCAGATGACAATGGTGGGCACTCAAAAGGATGTAATTCCCTGAGCCTAGTGGGGGAATAATGCTCAACCGTCATTAATCAAATCAAACAGAAAAAAAATAAAACAAAAACCTATAAATATCAAACCTATAAATAAAACACTCCACTCTCTCTCACAGAGGGACAGCGAATAAAACAAACAATCTAACATAAAAAATAACATCAAATAATCCTAAAAACACAATGATAATATTATCATATGCCACTGGACACTAAACTTAAACAGAAAAACAAAATTTGTATTTTAAAGTTCAATGAAGCACCTCTCACGTGCAACAGTCCAACAAATCATCAGAAAAAGTGTTATATACTCCCCAATACCACCTCTCACATGGTGGGGGACCATTTACAAAATGAATCCAAACAGTAATTATATAAAAATAAATGAATAAATATGCGCCACACTCTCACCACCCTAAGTCCAGGAACTAGGCAAAGACAAAGGAGTCAGTTCTCCAGCAGGTCCAGATACAGAAAAAAACAGAATCGAGTCCAAACAAGGAAAAGGCAAGGTAAATTCTCCAGCAGATCAGTCAAATAACAGGGATCCAAGTAAATCCAGGCAGGAAAGCCGAAACTGCTCTCAACACAGTCCACTGGCAGCTGCTCCTCACAACACAATCAAAGGTCGAAAACTCCAAGCAGACAGTCATTCAGGGGAACAGTCCCAGGCAGGCACATAAGCCCAATTACTTAAAGCAACAACACCACCCCCAGCCAGTCGACGACCAGCGACTACAGCCGCCTCAATAGTCAGCCCAAACAGCGAACCTTAGGCAGCTTGAAGAAGCCCCAGTCCCCAGCTCTCTAGGGAGCACACGAGGAGACTCCTGCCCGGTCGAAGACCAAAAAGGGGGCTGTCACTTCCCGCAAGACTCGAGCAACTCTCCGCTTGAACAGATCCGCCACAGGAGACCTTGATTTGAGCCCGTTTATTTAAATGAGCCTTTCCCTGTTACAGATATTATGAAACAATCCACGGCTCCAACAGTAACCTCCTTACAGGTTCCCCGAACAAGATCTTCAAACGAGATGACAAACTCCACGTATCCTGGCAAATCGAGATGGTGAGGGTCGAAAGAATCATGCATCAAACCAAAGGTTAGTCCAAACAGTTCGACCTTGGTTCCAACAGAAACGGGATAAAGTCAAATATCCGAATGGCATATAGATATGAATTAACATTACGTTTAACAATACGATTTAATGAAAAATCAAATGAAGCTAAAAACGTAACTTTAAACTATTAATTATTTAAAACTAAAACTAGTTACTCTGAGTAACTCTCAGAGGCTAAGGCTGACCCAGCGTGGCCGCCATCTTTCTAAGCACCTAAGCCTAAGCCACCTAAGAAAGATGATCCTAAGGCATATTGAGTTACTAGGGGCTCATGTCGCTGCTCTTCAGGAGACACACTTGTTGATGGAGGAACTAAGCGGGCTTAAGAGACGATGGGTTGGGCAGGTATATGGGATGGGTAAGGAAAGGGCCTCAGGAGGGGTGGTGATATTAATAAGGAAATCCTGCCCGTTCGAGGTGGTGCACGTCAATGCAAGGGAGGATAGTAGAGGGATATATGTCTCGGGCATTTTGCTGGGTAAAGTAATATCGGTGGCTTCTATTTATGGCCCAACACCTGCGGATCCTGGGTTCTTTGCCTCTATTGAGCGGGATATTACGGATCTTACTTCACCCCTAATAATCATGGCGGGGGAGTTGGAATACCTGCCTTAATAATCATGAAGATAGAAGCCCACCATCTAAAGGGCCCTTATCTAAAGCTCAGATTGCTTTGAATAGGTTATTAGAGGTGACGGCACTGGTAGACCCGGCTAGGATATACTCAAAAGGGGGTATGTCTATCACCTTTTATTCTGTAGCTCACAAAAGTCATTCTCGTATCGATTTTTTTTTTTTGGTAAATAGGAATGTGTTGGGAGAAATTAAGGAAATAAAAACGGGGGTAGAGTCTACTCGGATCACTCTCCCATTCAGTTGGTGTGGGAACCCAGACCTGCTCCTCCCAGACCACTCAGGTGGAGGCTAAATGAGCTCTGGTTGGTGGAGCCTTCAGTGCGAGACAGACTCAAGGAGACACTGTTGGATATTATCCAGCATCAATTACCCACATTGCAAAACAAAAAGCTGGCGTGGCCCACTTGTAAGGTATTATATGCAAGGGCAGCCCAAAGATTAGCGGCTCAAAGAAGCAGGGATAGGAGAGCGAGAGAGGAATTTATTTTGGGGGCAATTGCTTCAATGTCATCCTAGGAGGGCTCCTCGGCTGAGATTGATGTAGAGCTTAAAAGTTTACAAGGAGAGTTGGGCAGCATTGCCAATAGTAAGATAGAGTATCAATTAGAAAGGATTGATGCTAGATACTTGATGCAGGGAGATGTCCCCGGGCGGTTGCTGGCAGCTCGGATTAGGGAGTGGGAGGCAAGTAGAATGGTTACCTCCATTCAATATGGAGGGAAACTTTTAACTGACTCACAAGAGATGGCGAAGGCATTCGCCTCGTATTTTGAAGGGATATATCAGGCTGGAGACCTAGCTGAGCGAAAAGAAATTGAAAGTATTTTAGAGGGGATTCCCTTACCAATCTTAGACCCAGGACAGGCCCAGAAATTAGAGGCCCCAATAAGGGCATCGGAGATTCTGGAGGTGGTGCAGTCGCTACCTGTTGGTAAAACTCTGGGACCAGATGGTCTCTCTGCTAAATTTTATCAGGCACATATACAGACCATTTTACCTTTGCTTCAAGAATTATTCAGGGATATTATGCAAGAAGGGATATCTCATCCTCCGTTATATCAGGTGTATATCACGTTGATTCCTAAACCGGATAAGCCTAGGGATGTCCCTGGAAATTATAGGCCTATAGCCTTATTGAACCAAGATATTAAGATTCTTACAAGAATCATAGCAAATAGAATTTTGCAAATCGCCCCTAGTCTAATTAGTCAGGGACAGGTGGGATTTATGCCAGGAAGGGGAGCACATGATGCTCTTAGAAAACTGCATCACATATTAAGTTTTGCGCCTGACTCCCAGTTACCTTTAGCGCTGATATCATTAGATGCGGAGAAGGCCTTTGACAGGGTCTCCCACCCCTTCCTGTTTGCTACAATGGAGAGGACGGGGTTCCCGGAGGGTCTCCTTAGGGGTATTAGGAATCTATATGCAGCGCCAACGGCTAGGGTGCTTTGCAATGGTTATCTTTCACGCGAGATACACTTGGAGAACGGGACACAGCAGGGCTGCCCCCTTTCCCCAATACTTTCTAACATTTACTTGGAGCCACTTTTGAGAGCTATTAATAAGGATGCAAAGATAAAAGGAATTAAGTTGAAGGGGAAAGAGATGAAATTTTCAGTTTTCACGGATGATATACTGTTGCACTGGATGACCCAGCCTTGAGTTTTAAGAGGGTGCTAAAAGTAATAGATCTTTTCTCTAGGGTCTCCAATTATAAGTTGAATCTGAGTAAGACTCAGATCCTCCCCTTGACACCGCATGTTACCAAGACTGAATTTATGCCGCTGCAAATACAATGGAGGATAGACAAAATTAAATATCTAGGTATCTGGATCACTGCGGATCTGGAGGCAGGGGCAGAAATAAATATGGGGGGAATTATAGCGGCTCTTAAAGGGGATGTATTAAGGTGGAGTAAATTGCCCATAAACTTCATGGCTCGATTGGGCCTTATTAAGATGAATGTGTTACCCCGCTTGTTGTATCCGGTATATTTAGCTCCATATAGTATTCCCCGAAAATGGTTTAATATAATTAGAACCCTAATTTCCATTTTTTTATGGCAGGATAGGCCTCCTAGATTAAAGTTTGTCATTCTGCATTTATCTTATAAAGGGGAAGGGGTTTCACTTCCTGACCTACAAATATACTATGTGGCAGGCCAGCTAGGTTTGATGACCCGTTGGGTTAAAGAGCTCGAGGCGGAGAGATATAGCCCAACTTGGCTCCAGTTGGAGAAACAAACATTAAGAGATTTAAACCTCATCCCCGGAGGCGATGATGTATACTAATATTGGGAAAAGTTTTAAGATTGGGTCTGGGAATCCAATTGTGAAAACGGTAGAGGCGTGGTGGTCCTTTCTTTCCCCGGCCCAGAGGAGGAGCAAAATGAGGGCAGGAGATCAACCTGTGGTGGGTAACCCTAATTTAGTAATTGGGGATCGGGTAGTTAACGGGCAGTGGGCTAATCAGATGCAGGGTTTAACACTAAAAGAAACCATTCGGGATGACAGGGTGGTCTTACCAGCAAACTGTGAGGGAATGGCCTTTTTTAAGAAGTGTCAAATTAAACATGATAGAAGGGGCGCTGAGAAAGTTAGGGGGTATTACAGACAAGTGTTTCTCCTGGGGGCTGCTTCAGGAGGTTGACTCAAGAGCACACCCTTTGTCACAAACTTATACAATATTACTGGAGTTTCTTAGCCCAAGTACTGCTAGAAGAGTTATATATTGGGACAAAGTGATGGTTCCTCAGAACCTAGATTGGGATAATATTTGGAAAGGCAGCAAGTACAATGTTGTTCCAAAATACAGAAGTATGCAATTTTTCATCGTATCTAATTTGTATTTTACCCCGTGAAACTGTATGAGAGAAACCTGAGACAGACGGACCTGTGTTTTAGATGTGAGGGGGGGGAAAGGTGATTTAATGCACGTGATCTGGGGATGTAGCAAAATATCACCCCTGTGGGGGGAAATTAAAAGACGTATGGACCCAATGTTGGATTATTCCAAATACATAACACCAGAGATGTGTGTTCTGGGCGACTTTTCTCAAATTTTGGCAGTCATTCCTAGATGTCACCTCTCCTTGATGACGGTGGTAGTTAAAGCCTTTCTATTAAAGCATTGGAAAGAAGATTCTGTATATACCTATGGTCAATGGGTAAAAGATGTATTGGGGATGTTGGTCAGAATAAAGAGACATCAATATACAGTATGGAAAGGAGAGGGGGAGCTATATGTCAAAAGATGGGCGGCATTAGATGTAGTTTATACTCTCCAGATCACGACTGGGTAAACACAGGCTGTCTGTCAGACAGGGTATAGCGGATGATTACTAACATGGTTAAGAACTTGATACTTCTGGTTACAATTTAGGTCTTTGTGGAAATTATTGTGATGTATACCTGCGGGCTATTAAAGGTCATGGGGGGTCTGCTATTGTTTGGGCTGGGACGGGGGACTCTCTCTCTTTTCCATGGGATGTACATAGGTGGGTTGTACATAGTTTGCACGGTCAGTTTGAGGTGGTGCACCCTGGCTCTGCCAGGTAGTTGTATGTTTGTCGGTCTGTATGTCTTTTTGTTTCTTCTTGTTTTTGGAAAACGAATAAAGAATTTATAAAAAAAAATAAATAAATAAATAAATATATATAAGGGGCTGTACTGTGTAGGTGGTGCCCATAAGGGGCTCGACATTGAGTGAGAAGTTTGACCTGTGCCAGGCTTCTCTTGTCTCTCGGATAACAGGAGGAAGGTGGCCCTTTGGTTGTCCTCCAGCCATTTGGATTCTGATAGGTCAATTTCCAGATTCACCCATACAGGGGTATTTGGGGTTTAAGGGAGAAACCATCTGATTTCTTCTGCAGCCCTACATGCTAGTAAATATTCCTGCAGCCAGGGGAACCCCATTTCCCCAAGACCAGTGCACCTGTAAGCTAGTTTTTCCAAATCTTGGGGTTTTGTCTTACCAAATGAACCCTGCTGTCACCTTGTTGATTTTCAGAAGTGTGTTTGGTTGTGTAGGAATTGGTAGGTTGCACATGAGGTATGCTATCTTAGGCAGCGTGAACACGTGTACAGCATCTACCCTGCCTTTCAGGGATAGGTGTAGCTTAGTCCATCTTAGTGTTTCCGCTGTGATGGGTGTATAGTCTGCCTCAGCCAAGTTCCTCCATAGTGTGGTGATGTTTATCCCCCCAAGTATGTAAAACCTTGGGGCGCCCATACCACTGGAGTGCCCTGTAGGCGTTCCCTTGTGCAGAGCAAGTTTAGTGGAGACAGCATTCCACTACACCATTTTAGTTGCCCTCTGCTAGACTGCTTGTAATCTGTCTATGTCCATTTGGAGATGTGTTCTCCAGAATTGGACACAGTACACTAGTTGAGGATTACCTATGCACAGCAACATCCCACTGGCGCTCCCACCTGCTTTGTCACACTGCATAGCTTCTTTTACATCATCAGAAATAACAGTCCTGTCTGGCCCGGTGATGCTGAGGATTGAGGTGCTGGACGCCACACCTCGTGCCACACTGGTGAACCGGGTTCGAATGCGAGCCCGGGCTGTCAGGGGTCAGCAGTGGGGGGATAGGATTGAGCATCCGGAAGACTGCTCTCCTATCCCCGTGGAGGGATCCAGGGTGCCACCACACTGCAGCGACCCCTGATGATGACCTGGGGCACTGCCAGAGACGGTGCAGTAGTATGGAGTGTGGCAGACATCGGCATGTACATGCCATGATGTCACTGCACGCTCACACTCCCGGGGCTACCAGAACACAGAAAATGGCAGCACAGATCGTGGCAGCTTGATGACCGCTACTCCATCGGCCGACGATGCCTGGACAGGTGCGTGCTGTTATTGGATCCTTGTCTTGCACAGGGGCATTGGGGGGTACCCCTCTCGAAGGTATAGTTGCACATGCCAGCTGAGCGTGCAACTTCAGAGTCAGTGGTGCAGTTGGAGTGGCGGCTGGAGTATGAAGGCAGGTCAGTGGCTACAGGGGTGAAAATTGTGATATGATAAAAAAAAAAAAAAAGAAATGACAGGCCCCAGTTTTCTTTCCTCTTTTGTGCTCACCACTGTAGTGCCCTCTTCATGTACCCCCCCCCCCCGTTTTTCTATGCACCAAGTACTTGATTTCTCATTTATTCACAATGAATGCATGGTGTATTGTAGAGTGTTGTTCTGTGCAGAATGCCATGCCTTTTAATATGCTGTTGTACCACATTTCAAAGGTCATGAAATGTGATTAAACCCTTTTGTGTTACAACATCATTCTGAAAGCTAAAGAGACTGCACACCTCAGTTTCATTCTGAAAGCAACATAACTGCCACATGCACATTTAACTCAGTACTATGTACATTTAATAAAATACAGGATGTGCAACTTTATTCACAACCAGTGTGTTCTGCAAACTCGGGGTTCTGATTCCCACTGACATCTCAATCTTCACTTTTGAGGTTAGAGGGAATCAGAATTCATCTATGGCAGAACACACTGGCTGTGCATAGTTGCCCATCCATTATTCTCTATTTAATGACACACACACTGGACAACTCCTCAAGCTTAAGTAGTTCTGTCTGCATTGTTCCATTCAGTTTACCACCCCTCCACCTCGGTAGTGTCTACCCTGTGGTAGATCTTTGTCTCAACCATTAAAAAACACATCTTACCTTCTAACCCCTCTTTATTATCACCAGTGATGTCAATAAAGAGTATATGCCCAAGTACTGATCCCTGTGGTGCACCACTGGTCACTCCCCCAATATCAGAGGAATGCCATTTCCAACCACCCACTGATACCAACTCCCCAACAAAGTCTCTACCCAGTTTAGTATTTTAGTTCACACTCCCAGGCTGCCCAGCTTCTTTACTATTCTGATATGTGGAATGGTATTGTGGGCCTTACTGAAATCCAGGTGATCCACATCCACCACTTCACCCTGATTAATATCCCTCATCGCCCCCTCAAAGAAAACGAATAGATTACTTTGATATCAGCTCCCCTGTCCCCCCAAGTGAATCCATGCAGCCACAGAATTCAAAATATTCCACAATCCTTTCCCTCAGCAGTGCCTCCATTACTTTCACCTCCACCAAATTCAGGTTGATGGGCCTGTAGTTGTCAGCTTACTGCCTGCTGCCAGCCTCCTCCCTGCTTCCACCTTTGTACAAAAGATCCCTTGGTGAGGGTACAGCTCTGCGATAGTGCTAGCTCACTTGTTACCTGATGTTGCAAGCATTACACAGGGAGGCAGTGGTGCAGAGCATTGAGAATGCGATAAAGAATACACTTGAATATAGGGTCCCTGACAATGGGCCACTTTTGTCACATTCACTTGGCACGGTAACCTAGAATAGAATTCTCAGCTTTGAACATTTAGATTATGTTATGCTCTAACACAGTACCTCACAACAATATCTAACTGGTATTCCCGTACATACTGATTTAATGTGAAAACATTTTTTCCTGACATGCTATAGATTGCAGTATAATATTGTTAGACCCCCCCAACAAAGTCTGACCCAATGTCCAAGCAGTGTACCACACTTTCAATAAAAAAATACTTTCTATCACAACCCATTAAGTTGCACACTTTCAACATAATTGTAAGTCCTCTTTTGGTTGCATGTTTACACACATACATTGTGTCTCTCAGTCCTAACACAGTGCATATATGAAAGTAATGTTTAGCCTGGTGTTTCACTTTCCTATTTGTAGCTAGCATCAGAAGTTTTGAAGGAGAAGACTCCAGTGTATTTATGAACTGGATATTTCTGACATTTTTCATACATTACATAAGTTAATTCAAGTATGTCAATAAGAGATTAGTCATTTTTCTGTCGTAACACATAGCAAGATTCCGAGGCAGTAACACAAGCTTACATGTAACTGTTCAAGCCAATCTCATTGTATATGCAAATGAGGCACTTGTAATACAACCCCCTCATTCTTAGATAGCACTCAGCACTTTTTACTCAGAAGCTCTGAAAACATAAGGTTTTCAATGTTCTCTTGTCTACAGTGTTTTCAATGTTTCCTATTTGTATTTTATGTTGTTTCAAAGGCTTAAAACAGTCCTGTCAAACCACTCACACAGTGTGTAGTACTAATAGCCTTTATTTGTACAAAGTGTATTTTTTACATTTCAAATGCTCTTAAACCACAATTGCTGACTGGAAATACCACGTCAGCTAATGACTAATGTATGACATGGGAGAACTGAAGTAAGCACCCCCCCCCAACATTCCTTTAAGCAATTTACCACGACAAGGGTGTGGGTTGTGCTAGGATTTACAATGCCTGGTGGGTTGTTTGGTCATGAGGCCGATGGCTAGTAATTACAGATTTTTTTTTCCCACATTACTGTATTTTTCCCCCAAAAGAAATAGATTTTTTTTTTTACTTTATTTTTATTCATTTTATCAGACACTGACAAGTGATTTTACTTGGTTCCAAGGCATAGAAATAGATACAGGCATAGAAAATATACAGGAACAAGATTCTTATCTCCCTTTGTTAAATCATGGGAGGGAACGTTCAGTTACAATAACTTTTATACAACATATGCATCAATTACTTTTCTCAGCCATGACCGTGGGCTATGTCCATTAAATTTAAATGAAAAGTCCCGGGGTACCAGACCCACTAAGTCAAAAACTGACTAATATAAAGTCCATGTAAACACTGGTAATACGATAAGTACCACAATAAGGGTTACTACCATTGAGCTAACACTCCAACTTTAGATAAAGGCAGTACAGAAAAACAAAATAATAAAGTGACACAAGCATTACAGACTCAGGTACTACAGCAACACACAGAACAAAACCTGGAAGATATGATGGAATTAGATCAGGGGAATTTAATTTCGATTATATGTGAAACAGGACAGAGTCATCTTTTCAAGTGTCAGTAAGTTCCACAGTGTCCATCTCCTTTTGGAAGAAATCGGCTTTGATTTTAAGGAGCCATTTGCCCGCATCTGATGGGTCAGAGAAAACGAAAGTTTTTCCTGCATAGGAGATCCTTAACTTTTCAGGAAGTAGTAGCAAGTGGTTTATTCCCAATGATTTAAGCTCACCACAATCAGCATCAAACACCTTCCTGCGTTGCCTCGTGGCAAAACTAAGATCCAGGAAAAAATAGAAACGAGGGCCTTCAGGCAGGTGCAGTATCCCCTTCATTCTAGCCAAGTAGAGGATCTGGTCCCGAATATGATGCCCCGGAGTCAGGATCAAAATTGTATATGGAAGATCAGAGTTCTCTGCTGGTTTTCTGGGTGTGATTCTGTATTCTTTAAAGATGGCCTCCACTGGTGCAAAAAGGAAATCATTCCCTTCTACTCCTTCTGGTATCCCTAATAAATGCACATGATTCAATCAGGCCCCATTTTCCTGCTGCTCCAAGCGCAATCGGAGTAATTTATTCTCTGAGATAAGCCCAGCAGTCGTGGCAGATGTCCTGTTAGCGGATTCCTTCACCAAGTGTGCCTCCACTGCAATTGTCTCCGTTTTTGTTTCTAGGGCTGACACCTGAGAGTTATAGGTGTCTATTTTGTCATCCAGTGCTTTTACCGAGATATCGAGGGCTTTTACAGCCTGGAGGACAACACTGTTAGTGGGCTCCGAATCTCCTTCTGCTCCGGTCACTAGGCTACTGATTCCAGTGCCCTCAGGTGGCCTGCCATGCTTCTCTCTGCCCGATTCTTGCTGTCCTGCTTTCCGCAGGTTCCCCATTGCTTTCATTAGCAGATCTGCTGAATTAAATGTGCAGTAAGTTCCAGTCAACTATACCACAGCGTGAGAGAAAGTTGAGCTAGTAATTTTAAAATGTATGCCTTTATTTTATACAAAGTCGGAGAGCGCTCCTGGGGATGCAACCTGCTCAGTCAGCTGCTAGCCACACCCTCCCAAGAAATTGATTCTGTTTATACTTTTCTGTAGGATATCCTTCCTCTACATACAAAATAGTACCCTGTTAGTAGGTGGAAATACAGACACACACACACATATACACGCATATATGGGAAACTTACCCTGTATGAAAAAGGAACAAGAAAGCTACAGTGTTCATGTAGCTCCACTGGGACCCGAGGTTTTTATTTCTTTTTGTGTTTCTTTTTAGTTTGGGTAATGGTATATTAATGTTTACAAAGAGCATGCCAGTCGTGTACTGGGATTGGAAAACTGAAGCAGTGCAACGGAAGCAGGAGCGAGTAACATAGGGTCGAGCACAGTTTGCCGACAGATCATATTGTAAGCACTGACAGGCAGCATGAAAAAATGGTCCATTTCCAGGGGACTGCTTGTTGAGGTGGCAGCTTCTTTTTGTGATTCTGAATGGAAATGGAGTTTTTTTTAATGAAGGTAGTTTATGGTGAATGGCCATGGTGTGTGGAGGTCACAATTTTGATTCTTTGGCAAATGTAGTAATCAAGCAGAGCCGACTATAGAAAACACTTGGAAGATGAGCGGAGAGGAAGCGGGTACGAGAAAATGACTCGAGAGGCAGGTTTTTTTGCTCAATATGGGTTTTTACCAATGTGAAGTTATTTTACGTTATTATTGTTACTGTTGCTCCAGTGCTTGTCGCTTCACTAGGGATGCAGCAAGGCAGGTTTCTGGAGTTCATTTTGTGAGGTCGGATTGGAAAAAATCAGCAAATACTTTTGATGTGGGAGGGGCCGGAGTGATACTCACTGGGCACTGCATGAGGTTGCCAGGCACTTCTTCCCATTGGTACTAGTCAGGATTTACAATGGGTTCGACGTGCTAACCAGCTAATCGGAGAACAACATTTTCGGGACCCACTGTATAATTGTAAATTAACCCATTCACCACTGACTTTAGATACATTCTTGAAGGACTTGACAGAGCAGCATAGAAGGGAACATGCACCACACGCACACAGGAAGCATAACCAATTGTAAACAAAGCAGAGCACAGGTCTGGGGAACAACATGGCAGGCCTACGAATGTAAACAAAAACAAAGACGACACTGGGATCAAATGCTGCACTGCACAACAGAATTTTAAACAGCTGCATGTTCAACAGATCAGAAGAAAGACATCTATGTGGCGATTACTATTTTTATGTAGTACTGCTGCTTTAAGAGGCAGAGATTTATGCCTCAGCACCAGTTGAAACACCAACCATAGGACAACTACCTCACATTCCTGTACCACACTCATTTTTCTCTCTCCTACATCATGGCAATACGTCAGTATGGCTCCGCCCATGTTGCCGTAAAAAATACTCACCAAAGTAATGTTCCTTCTCACGGATCCATCAAATCCAAAGTGCATCAGTCGGCAATAGCGCCCTGCCTGAGAGATAGAACTTTTGCAAATTTTAGAATGTAGAATTAAGTTCAAACTCTGCAATGTAGTTATGCTCCCCCTACTGCTTAATACGAGATTTGTTTTTGTAGGCAGGGGAGCAGTGGCCACTAAAATTATCTAAGTGACTACTAAAATGCTTAAAAAAAAATTTTGCATTAAATTTTTAAAACCAAAATAAACTTTTAACAGAAAAGAAAATGTCATGAAATGACCACAACTCTAAAATTTAGTGAAACTGCAACAAAGTAGTGATAAAGGAACCATAAGATAAGAACAGAGTCTTGTGCAAACTAATTTTGATATTTTAGGATGGGAGGAAGGGTCAGGGTTTGTAAGGCTCGCTGATGGATTCCTGAGAAGAAACAACATTACTGCAGTTATTAACTTTTTCTTCTGAAAACAATAATCCATTAATGATGTATTACAAATGGCAGACTCACTAGCAGTACCCTGGGTGCATTGGTCTAGAACCCATTTAGGAAAAAAGTTCCGCAAGACAGCATTTCTAAAATTGGCATCTCTCCTACACTGCATATCCAGACAGCAGTGCTTTGTAAAGGTGTGTACTGTTTTCCAGGTAGCTGCTTTACAAATTTCTTGAAGGGGAATGCCTCTTGTAGCTGCCAAAGAGGTCAGAGATACTCCTTGCGGAGTGTGCTTGTAGGCCTCTGAGAGGTTGTTAACCATCTTTCTCATAGCAGAGCTGTATGCAGGAGACTATCCAATGGGAGATGGTCCTCCTGGCTGCTGGTTTACCTTTACCAACCTCTCCACAGGTAAAGAATTGTGTGCGATGAGACCCGGCACCCCTTGTCCGTTCCTTGTAGTAGCCCAATGCTTTTTCTACAGCAACATAGTGCGGCTTCTGCTCACTAGTACTGAAGTGTTCAGGAAAGAGAACAGGAAATAGCACAGACTGATTTACAGTACGTGCAATTATGAAACCACCTTAGGTTGGAATTTCCCATTGGTTCTATAGACTACCTTGTCTATGTGAAATATAATATAGTTTGGATCTGTACAAAGGGCTTGAAGTTCACTTCTTCTCCTGGCAGATGCTATGGCTACAAGGAAAACTGTTTTCCAGGTGAAATATCTGCTGTAGCCACAGGGTCAAAGGCAGCTTCCACCCATAGGAGAGGTGTTTGGTGTGTGTTTGGGCGGTGGGGGGTGCTGAGGTGCACAGGACTCCCTGAAATTTCCAGCGCTCACTTTAGTTAACACTGAGCCCTGCCTGTTTGTATAGAGGAGCCCCCCCCCCCCCCACGAAAAAAAGAAATGTTGGCTCTACGCTCCATCAGCTGGGCAAGACAAATATTCAGGTCCCATGGGTTAAGTGGTTCCCTCACAGGAGGGTGCAGATGATTTGAGGCCTTTGAAAAACCTTTTAAAAATAAGCTGTGAAGCCAGACACCTCTCCTTGCCTACCGATGTGCAGGCTGACACAGCTTCCAGGTATACCTTCAGGGTTGAAGGTCTCAGATCTAAGGACAGTAGGTGTACCAGGTAATCTAAAACTATGGACAGTCCTGTCTGTGCTGGAATTATCCTTCTGGAGCACACCAGTATGAGAATCTCTTCCACTCAGAGAAACATGTTTTTTCGTGGCTGGCTTCCTGGACACTCAAGACTCTCACCACTCCACCTGACAGATTCAAACCAGAAAAGTGTAGCTATTCAAGAACTATGCCCTCAGACACAGTATACTGAGATATAGGAAGGTGTATCCTGCTCTGTAACACAGACAACAAGTTGTATCTCAGTGGCAGATTTTTTTTTTTTTTTAACTTTCTTTATGCCCCTTTAATGGTCGGTGCTGAGCCTCTCACCGGTGTGGTCTCTTGGGAACTGACCTTTCTCCCGCACCCCAAAAGTCCCTGATCGGCATCCTGATCTGGGCCCATCTCCACTCTCGCTCTTCTGGCCACTTGACCCCTTGGCTCTGAGTTCCCCAGGACAGGACCACTGACTCCTCTTGGCATTCTAGCTATAATCCAGATGAGTGACCAGGGAATGGAGGAAGAACCAGGAGCTAATCAGAGGACCTGATATTGTGCATGGGGGTCATCCCACTGGATCCACCATTGCCTGCCAAGCAACTGGGGCTTTTCCATTTTTCTGTCCTGCCATTGGCCTGGCAGTGCAATGTGCACCAGCATGGTGCATGCGCATTCCTGTGCATGCCCACAGGAGCACCACTTTGGCCAATCCTCGAGCTGGAATCCCGACTGTTATGGTATCCCCAGTCTCCACTGGGAGTCACCAGACATCAGGATTTGCTAAACCCTCCCTCTCAGAAAAGGAGAGCAGTCCTCCAAATGTTCAATCCTTTCCTCCCGTTGACTACTGATCACCCACGTCTGCTCCCGAACTTGGGTCACGGGCATGGCATGAGGTGTGGTGTCCAGCGCCTCAACCCTCAGTGCCATCAGGCTGGCCTCAGTGGAAGACTGATTGGACTCCTGCAGGACAAGGTCAGCAGCAGCATGTACCATGCCTGTCTGTCCCAGTCTGGAAATATCAGGATCACTGTTGCTGGCTCTCTCCTGAGCTTCTTGAGCACCTGATGTATGAGGGGGAATGGTGGGAAGGCAAACAGGAACCTGCCTGTCCAAGTCAGGGCTAGGGCATCCAGTTGGACTGTGCTCCTGATTGGTGGCCTGCAACAAAATTTCAGGAGCTGATTGTTCTCACAAGAAGCAAACAGATTTATTTCAGGAGTACTCCATCTTCTGAAGACTGAAGCCAGCACTTGATAGTTCTCAGTCTGTGTCCCACTTCATCCCCCAATGGGTCTGCTCATCCCACTCCCAACCCGTGAAGAAATGAATCAGGAGCTTGAAGAGATAATGAATAGATGGGCTATTCCAGAAGCCCCACCAAGGGATCCTCTATTGAATATCATAAATGAATTCTAAGCGATATTAGATAAAGTCATTCTTTGCTTGGTGTGTTTTAAAATGCAATAAACCAATAAGCAGATTTAAGCATTAATACCTCACAGCTTTTCTTGCCTAAACATATAGTTACAGCTCAATTCAGTACTTAGGCATATGGTTTATTATTGATTAACTACTTGGTCATACCCCTGTTCTTTTCCACCTAGCTGTTTCCCCTGAAGGTACAGGCTGACTCTGGGTCATTCTGCTCCCCTCTAGCAAGCCTCTGCTAGGTGTGTTATTTGCACATCTTGCTCTGCAGTATGTTATTCAGTATTTTATTGTTATAGTTTTGTTTCTCCTAACATTATAACCCTCTGGTATGACTTCTGCTAAGGTGTGTAAATAGTATATATTGCTGTGTACAGTATTTCTCTGTATTTCGTGTTTTTGTGTTTCCCAACTTTGTTCCCTCTAGTAACACCCTGCCAAGATGTTTTATTTGTATTTATAAAATGAGGAGCACATCATCCTCAAAATCGTGTTCTGATTGTATAAAACATATCACATGACTGTGCGTATGTCAGAACGCGACCGCACACCTGTATTTTTACCCCACCTAAAAAACAGTTTTGCCATTTTATAAGATAGATAACTCACTCTAGGATGTGTGGTCATGCTCTGATATATGCACACCTTGGGTGGTTGACCCACGTAGCCTGCGGCCTCATGCGTAAAATGCACACCAAGGCGTGCGTATATCAGTGCATAACCACACACTTAGTGTGCTACTGGTATATATTACTCTGCAATGTATTACTGTGTACTTTGTGTCCTTGTTTTCCCCTACTTTGTAACCCCCGCTTCTGGTAATGAGCTGTTCTCCAGCTCATGTTGCCTTCCTGGTGAAACATTTCGAATAAATAAATAAGTTCATTTATACTTTTGGTTTGTGCTCAATACTTACTAATATGAATTTAGCTCTGTATTTTTTTATCAACTGGATTGTGGATTTAAAATATTTTTTTGCATTTACAGTAAGATACATGCAGGTACCTTAAGATGCCTTTTCTGATAAATCACAAGATATTTTTGAGAATGTTTTCTTGTAAATGGCTTAACCGTAAAGTCAACTAAAGGTCAAGCATCATTTCCTCCTGTGACAGACTAAAACAGAAATATCTTGTAACTAAGTGTTTGGATATATACTTTCAGTTTATACAGTATTTATTTGTAAGCCTAGATCATATTCAAGGATTACTGGTCTACTTATTAATTTGTGTGAACTCTTTCATTGATAAATGTAAATGCTTTACAATAAGAATTATATACCAAGACATTTTAAATGCTCTTCTCGTAAGTCACATGTTAAATGTCCTTCTTGTAAAATGCTTAACCGCCAGTCAGACAATCAGATGTCTATATTAAGCCATCACATCCCTGGGTACTACAAAAATAACGTACTACCCAGGTAGTGTCTGCTATTGCTAAAAATAAAATAATTTTTGTATTTGGCTGAAAATTCCCTGGTCATACTAGATGTTGTAGCATGATGTCAAACTGTCAGTGATAGCCCATATGTTCACTTAAAAGGCCCATTGTTAGTCAGATGCTTCAAATTACTGATAGCTTTCTGATACATAAAGTTATTAACTGGTGCTCTTCTGACATATTAAATTAATTTCCATTGCAGAAGACTATTGCCTTAAACCCTGCCCAAAAACTAGAAACTGCAGAGGTACCAGCCCAATTAACTGCCTTGACAAGACTATATAAAATCAACAGATATCCCAGCCAAGGTAAGATCAGACAGGAGGAGGACATAGAACCATCCTTGGTCCAGGGCCTCAGGTTGACATCTTGGTAAAACTGGTGGGGTGAGTCTTTTGCCTATCAAATCAGGCATTTGGAATTGAATGGATTTAATGCTTGTTATTTTTCCTTTTTATTTTTTTTATTACGGCTATTTTTGACTTAATGGGAAAATTTATATTTTCGCTTATACTACTGTTTAGTAAATTTATATCTTCTTACTTATGTCACTGTTAAGACTAATCTGTGACTTTTAAATGTGATACTAAGTAAAATATTTCTTGAAAACATGGCTTCTGAATTTATTGGTGGTGCTTCTCATATGAATTTAATACAATTAAGGGCTTTTGATTTAGAACACGCAAAAATTTAAAACTAAACCTGAATTACATTACTGCTTCATTTGGCCATGTGGGTACAATACAAATCACTATTTCAGGTTATATTCATGTAGTTAATGGTGCAGATTTGGGTTGTCCAGACTTTAGACATAACTCTCTGGGATGGTGCCATATAGATCCAAGTCAAACACACAATTGCAGAATATTGAATTGTCTGAGACACAAGGACCTGGGGAATTTTAGAATACAAGTAAGAATATTTGAACAATTAGGACAGGCCCATTGTCCCATGATGGCTACTCATGGTGGCCATAGTTATAATTTAGACTACAATGAACTTACTGTCTTTGTCCACCAAGATCAAATAGTCCTAATCAGCCAAGTAACTAATAATGTAGTGGTGGCAGAAGGATTAATAAATCAGGGAACAGAAGGAAGATTCATAAATCAGGAACAGAAGTCCCTTTGCTCTGTATTGCCACCCAGACCATACTCTACCTAAACTGGTCCAAACTCGTGGAAGGTTTGGAAGGGTTGTCAGTCTCTGAAGGTCACGGTATAAACCTTGTACACAAGACTGGCCCATGGAGTCACACCAGGGGGTCAGAAAACTGCCCTGCCACTTCACCTGGTGACCCCCCCCACGTGTATATTGGAACCCCCAAATCAGAACCTAGGTTAAACATCATCGACGTAGGTGCAGATCCAAATTACATAGAATATCAAGTGTGCCATACATCCATGAAATGGAACACATGACACAGGAACAACAGGAACAAATAGAAGATGAGACTCCTCGCCACTCTTTTATGGCCTCAATTATACAGAGACTTAAAAAATAGGCAAACGCAAATCAAAATCAATGTAACAGGTGGCTGATGAAGCACCTCAAGTCGACCCCACAGAGGAATTTGGTATTGCTCAGTGTCAAATTGACACAGAATTTGACAATACCAGTATAGATTCAGGTTCGGATACTGAATACGAAGAACTCCCAACTCCCTGAACCCCCAACCATACAACTCAAAAACTCACTAATCAAATCCCCACTTTCCCTCACAGTCACCATAGACCTCAACAGCAGGCCACTCAAACTCCTGGTCGCCCCTCCCCCCCACCTCAAGGTCACTGTTACTTAAAAATGACTCCTGTTGCTGCTAAAATCTCACCACCAAGTACCTTATTAGACACAATACCATATCTAGCATGAATCAGGCCCATAGCACCACAACTGTGGATGTAACCTTGTGACCTAGCAGCTACAGGAAATCCCTTGCTGGTCTTGACTAGCCTAGGGTAAATGATTTTACACTGGCAATCCGATTTGTTACCTTGTCCTGTAGGGAAAAAGGCCTTCCCCCGCTGAATATCCAGTTCTGATATGATGAAGTCCAAGATCTGTACTGGTTCTGATAAGAACCTACGTACATCTATTAGGAACCCCAATTTTTCCAAGGTGCATCATACCAGCTGTATGGAGCACAATGCCTCCGGCTTTGTTTTCTCTGAGATTAGCCAGTCATCCAGGTAAGGGAAAACCACCACAACTGGCCTTCTCAGGTAGGCTGCCACCACAGCAAAACACTTTGGTGCTGATGTGAGGCCAAAGGGTAGGGCTGTGAACTGGTACTGGCAGTTTCTCAGCCTGAACCTAAGTTACTTATGTGGCTGGCTCTGACTGGGATGTGGAAGTAGGCATCCTTCAGATCCAGTGACCCCAACCAATCTACTAATTGCACCACCTTAAATTTTATTTGCTTGATATGTCTGTTAAGGTACCTTCAATCTAGAATGAGTCACCATTCCCCATTTTTCTTGAGGGTTATAAAGTATTACGTAAAGTCACAGTATCCCCCAGATCCCAGGGACACACGCTTGTGCACATATACTAGACAGATACTAATCAAAGCAAACAGGTACTTCCACCATCCTAAAACCTGTAGTTTAGTACCAGCACCCATCAAATAGTTCTCAGAATGTCTCCTTGAAAAAATGGTAAGACGATCGTTTGGTTATCAAATGCATTCCAAGCATATCACACTTTCAGTTTTGATGAAAAATCACTCCTTTTGTTTTAAATATTGTAAAAATAAAACAGTCTTGCACACTTGTTTGGTATTCACATTTGCTGTGTATTTTCACACCACTTTTAATCAGAAAATATTGTTTAAAATTAGCAGTCACAATACATTCCTTCAATTTTCTGTGAATTTAATTATGATTTTTAGTCAAAACAGATTCCTTTAAAAGTGCAGTCATAGTACATTCCTAAGGGTTACTTTGTGTATTTCAATCAAGTAAGATTCTTTGAATATAACAATCTTAAATGTACTTGTACAGTATATGTTCAAATAGCATATTCCTTTCTATGCTATTCTAAGAAGTGAATTATTGGCAATAGTGATCTGTAATTCAAAGAAAGAGGACACCTCACAATAGGTACTCCAACATGTGACAAGTGCTGCTAACAGAAAGTGCTCCGTGCAGAGATAAAAACATTTATAGCCAAAGAATGTACAAAAAAATCCATGGGGGACAACTGAAAACAACCATATAGACTGCCAGCTCAGATAGGTCAGAAAATATAAAGTTTCGAAGTTTTTTTGGTCTTCGCAGTTTGCAAAACCTTTGGAATTACAGGGACAACCCCTAACCCACTACTTCCAGAACCCACTTGTCTGTAGTGATTTTTTTTTCCCATTCCTGGAAGTGGTGGGTCAGCCTTCCTCCCAATGACAATGGCTGATTGGCAAACTGGACAGAATTGTCAGGGGTTTTGTTTTGGTAGTGACTCAGGGGCTGAAGTTGCAGCACACCTTGAGGCCCTTCTGCCCTACCCCTATAGCACTCTCTTTGTGGCTGATACTCATAGCCAATGTAGGGTCTGGGGTAGTAACTTCTGTCCCTGCCTCTCCTTTCATAAGGCCTGCAGGAGGTGGAGACCTTTTCTTTCTCAGTGGAGTTCTTGTAAGAGACTTTGCACTCATTCACTTTCTCCATATATGGGATATGTGTTTTCAAAAAGACGTTTCCCTCAAAGGGGAAATCAATGGCTTTCACCTGAGTGTCCTGGGTGAGGACTGTGGTCCTTAGCCAGGCAAACCTCCTCAGTGCCACTACATGAGCCAAGACTCTTGATGGAGGTCACTGGTATCTACAGCCATATGAAATTAGTATTGTGTGGCATCCAGGGTGGACTATACTGTTGCTGCCAAATCCTGTGCACTTCACCATCTACTTTGTCACTCAGAGCCAGTACTGCATTCCACAACACTTTCTGGGACTGCGCTGTGTAGGCCAAATAAGCTACCTGTCTTAAAAGCAGGGAACCGTTTTGTACTCATTTTCGGCCATGGTATCCAGTTTCCTAGAATCCCTTTCAAGGGCCTGTGCAAAGAGAAGAATCTTTGCCTTCTCAGAGGCAGCCACATATTCCACTCCTTCATGATCAAGGTGGGCATTTTAAAAAACTGCCATACTTATTTCATGTCAAGGGCATTTGATTCTGTTCCACTGCCACCACTTTCTTTTCTTTACTGCAAGGATATCTTTTCCTTTCTGATTTTTTTTTAACAGGCACTGGTTCCAGCACACACTCCAAGGCTCTATTATTTGTATTTTTGCCATCACTAAAGTCAGTGTTCCTCCTTTCAGACAATATCTTTACCATCTTTTCCATGCCTTTCAGATGACTGAGCAGCTTTATCTCTCATGTATGTTCCCTTTGAGAGGGACTTCTGCTTATGAGGAGAAGGAATATCCGATATGTGCTTTCCATCATTGGGATGACTTCTGAAATCTGATCCTGCTTTGCTGACAGCGGCATACTGGGAAGCCATAAAGTCTTACCTTTCTAATTAAAGTTCTTCCCTTTTGGGTTTTCAGGCAAAACATTTTACACAAGTTACAAATATTAAAACTGTGATCTAACCCCAGCCACCTTAAACAAAACTTGTGGCAGTCTTCCTTTTCCAGGAGCTAAAAACAAGAGCAATTTTTAAAACCTGTTGGTCCTGTTTTCTTTGTATGCCTATATCAGTCATGCCAAATACTAATAGGACCTAATATAGAAGTATTCTGTTCCAGGTCACAAAAGTGGTAAAAAAAAAAAAAAATAGAACTTTTATGAAAGAAAATACCTAAACCACATTTAAAACAAGCATTTGTCAATACCAAATGTTTGCTTGCTGGCATTGGCAGTGGTAGTGTAGAAGTTACAGAGCTGCGTAATAGGAATGGCAGTGAAGTACTGAACTGAAGCCAACCCCACCACCACCCTGCAGAGAGTGGCAGGCATTGGGGTGTGCCTTTGGGTCGTCAGGCATAACGGCCACGCCATTTCACCCACCACACCACCCTGCAGACACTGACAAGTGTCACGGTGTGCCTGTAGGGTCTTTGGCCCTTATGCACCCATTCCATCAGGAAGTACGGTGAGATGGGTGCGGTATAGGAGAATGGGGTGAACTTTGGGGCCGAAGAGTCCAAGGCATACCTCGATGCCTCTCACTGGCTGCAGGGTGTGGAATGGTATGAGCATTATAGGCAAGAATCCCAAGTCACATCCTGATGCCTGTCATTCTCTACAGGGTTGGGCGTTATGGTTGGAAACCCTAATACCTCAGCATTCATGGGTATTTTCACTCCAAATTTTCAACATGGTTTTGTGCCACTTCATGAACAGTGGCAATATCAGTTTGTTGGCAGCTGCTTATGCTGGCGGCTTCTGCATTTAGCACCACAGGTGCAAAACATTCGAACAGGATGTAAAAATGACAGCTGTACTGTTCATGAGGAGGTGTAAAAAATGGCAATGTTGCAAATCTGCAGTAAAAATATTAAAAAAACTGGTGAAGTCACGAACGTGCATAGAAACTGTGCAACGCACACCCATAATGTAATTAGTTTGGGGATTTTTTTTACAGCAGATTGTCAACACAGGCATTTTGGGACCTCCGATCATTAACAGTGTCACTGTGATTTTCTTTATCTGTCCCGAACAATGATTTCCCACAGCGACCACACATCTCTGCACTGAAGTGTGAAAACACATTTCGGCCATGTTCTGAAAAATCACAGCTGTACTGTTCATAAGGAAGTGTGGAAAAATGCCAGTGGTGAAAATCTGGACTGAAAATATTACAAAGTCATGAACTTACGAGGGTGCGTGGAAACTGTGCAATGCTCACTCGTAACAGTCATTTTATGGACTTTTGTCACCAAATTTTCAACATAGCCATTTTAAGACCTCTGCTTATGAAGTGTGTAACTCTGATTTTCTTAATTTGTCCCAAACATTGCTTTCGCACACCAACTGCACCACTGTGCGCTACATGTGCGAAAACACATTTTGGGCGACATGTGAAAAATGGCAGCTGTACTGTTCATAAGGAAGTGTAATAAAATGGCAATGTTGAAAATCTGGGTGAAAATATTGAAGAATTCGCAAACTTACGGTGCGTGGGAACTGCGCAGCGTGCGCTCGTAAACAGTCATTTTTAGAATTTTTTCTGGGTACTAACATAGCCATTTAAGACCTCTGCTCATGAACAATGTCACTGTGATTTTCTTAATATGTCCCATACATCGATTTAGCACACTGACTGCACCATTGTGTGCTACATGGGTGGAAACACGTTTTGGGTGAGATGTGAAAAATGACAGCTGTACTACTCATAAAAGGTGTGGTAAAATAGCAATGTTGAAAATCTGGGTGAAAATATGAAAATTTGCGAACTTATGAGCCTGCGTAGGAACTGAGCAACATATGCTCGTAAAACAGTCATTTGTTTGAATTTTTCCACCAAATTTTCAAAATAGGCTTCTTGAGAGCCCACCTTATGAACACTGGCAGTGTCGTTTCATTACTCGGTCCTGAAAGGTGATTTCACGCAGTGACTGAGAAATCCCCCTTTGGGCCCGAATAACACCATGACAGTGACATCATTCATGAGAAGGGGTCCCAAAAACCCCATGTTGAAAATTTGGTGCAAAAATTCCAAAAAATGCCTGAGATATGCAGCAAAGTTGAAAAACCCTATCTATCCCATTATACAGCTTACCGGCATTTCCTCAGTTCGCGGTCGGCTTTGAAGAGTGCAGACGTGTTCCGGTCCACGAAGATCGTCGCGCCAAGGTCGGAGGTAAGTATGGGGTGAGGGGTGTGGGGATGCAGGGTGCGCAGTGGGTGGGTGCAGGTTATAAGCGGGGCAGGGAGCGCCGAGTGACAGTTTTTATTTCCAGGTTTGTTTTTAAATACGCAGGATGTTTGCCACGCTGGGGTGGGCTCCCAGCGTGGCACAAAACGACTGGTTGGGGGCGTGGAGCCGGCGGGAGATTGGCCACCCCGCCAGCCATAGCATCAGTTGCCACGCTGGGGTGGGCTCCCAGCGTGGCACCCCTACTCTTGGGGGTGGGAGACAGTGGAGCCGGCGAGGTTGGGCACCCCGTCAGCTATGATGAGTTGCCATGCTGATGTGGGCACCAGCGTGGCATGTGGAAACTTTGGGGCGCAGCACAGCCGGCGGGATTAGGCACCCGGCTGTACAGTGTGTGCGTGGGGAGGGCAGCGCAGTAGCCGTACGTGTGTGTTGTGTGTGTGTGTGTGTGTGTGTGTGTGTGTGTGTGTGAGTGTGTGTGTAGGGGGCGTGCATGAGCAGGCGATATCTTATTGCTGCTCACTGAGCGTAGCTCCCCTTTCAGCTGTACTCCACTGCATTTGGAGCTGTCATAGACAGCTCCAGCAGGCTGATGGAGAACTGCGTCCACGCCTGCCAACACACTGATTGAATTGGAAGAGGGGGTGACACACCTCCGAAAACTCGGATGATGGCACTATGTTTCTTGCACATGCGTGCAAGCAAACATAATGAATAAAAAATTTAAGTGGCTGGCCTGGTGGCACTGAGGGTTGAGGCACTGGATGCCACACCTCGCACCACACTGGCGACCCGTGTTCGGGAACGAGCATGGGCCACCGGGGATCGGCAGGGGAGGAGTAGGACTGAGTGCCCGACGGCTGCTCTCCGTCTCCAGGGAGGAGGGACCTCAGTGCAATACCGCCAACTGGGGGTGCCCGGGTGGTAGGTGCAGGAGGAAGCAGCACAAAGGGAGGGTGGTGCATCGGCTAAGAGCTGGAGTGGTGGGCAAGTCTCAGCGTGTCCCGACTCCTTAGCTCTCATTCCACATCGATGCTCAGGAGGTGGGACAAAAAGGAGGAACATGCTCCCCATGTCAGCACCAGTAGACGGGCTTCAGAGAACAGTGCTCATGGATTCCAGGGGGCTCCACTCACAGGCTGCACACTCCATCAAGTGTCTGGGGGCATTAAGGGGGAGTTCCTCCACCCCAGCCGGGGGGGGGTTATCCGGTGGGTTTAGGGTTAAGAGCGGGGCACCGATGTGTGTGGGTGTTTCCGGGAAGGACTCCAGGGCAGGTCATCACTGCGGCCCTGAAGAGAGGGGCTGACGTGGGGAAGGTAGGAGCATAAATACAAGGTTAAAAAAAAAAAGAATAAAAAATTAAAATAATGCCAGCCCAGCAGCATGGAGGGCCGAGTCTCTGGAAAATGGAGCTAGCAGTTTCCATGAAGCCCTGGTTGCATGCTCCCAACTCTGGAGTTCCTGGGCAATCTGGACTGTGCTGGGGGGGGGGCAGCCCTCCCCTCCCTGGCCCTGCCATGAGGGGAAAATCCATAGGGGAATCTGCATCGGGGGCTGCGTCAGGAAAGAACTTAGCCCCCTGACAGAGGACCATAGCCTGCCTGCTAGCTCCATGGGAGAAACACAATAAAAGAAAAATGAACGCAATTTATTTTTGTTACAGAGAATATGATTGCTTCTCTAAGGACCAACTGGGAACCAAAGAAACTACTAAAAATGATACAATTCATAATAAAAACACCCTAACACAGAGTACAGAATAAAATTACTTTTGAATTAGAACACTAAATGCTTGTAACAAATGATCAAAATAGGTGACCAGAAGGCTGGACACAACTTCAGGGTAACTACTCTTTTCAAGCGAAGAAATAAATCTGGTATTAAGCCAGCAGGGGAGTGTGACCACAGCATAGAGTTTGAACTTAATTCTACATTCTAAAATTTGCATAAGTTCTATCTCTGAGTCAGCACACTTCTGTGGACTGATGCACTTTTTGCAAGATGTCACTGATGGATTCATACTGTTAGAAAGGTGGAAACAGTGCAAAGGAGTGTGACCAAGATGATACATGGTCAGTAGGGGAGAACTGAAAAAGTAACGCAATTCCACTGATACATGGCAAGTCACCAAAGGGCTAACACCTAAAGACTTGAAACAATCTAAGAAGCTATGACACATACAAGCAGAGAATCAGGAATCTTAACATGTACTCACAGGAGACCGGAAGGGAGAGGGGAACATAAATGACATATCTAGATACTTGCAGAGAATAAACAAAGTGGACACACAAGCAAGCTGTTCACAGACAGTGACCACATTAATACCAGGAGAAAAAATGAAACTAGTAACAAGGGGTAGGTTTAAAAAGGACATTATGAAGTACTTTTTCATGAAGCAGGTGTTGGATTGGTGGAATAGACTTCCTAAGGATCTGGTAAGTGCAAAAATGGTGAATGGATTCAAGACAGGGCATGACAGACATAAAGGACTGGTTAGAGAGATGGAAGGATAGGGTGAGAGTGTGAGCTGAGTGGTTATGGACCCTTAAGGTGCATGTACCACCTCACATGGCAGACTGGATAAACCATCAGGCCTTCTTCTGTTGGCAGGTATTTATGTTTTAAACAGTTTATGAGGAAATAAAGAAGCACTAGTCAGTGGTAGCCTGAGCAAAAACATAATAATTCGCCAGCCTCACCTGTAGCCCTTTGTTCTTCAATTCATTCTTGAGAGTCTGCCCCAGGCTGACATCAGTAATGTCATAAATCATATACACAGTATCAGATCGTGGCCGAATTGCCTTTGCTTGAAGATGCCAGCTCTCCTAAAAAGGAAACAAACATTTTAAACTGAAATCCTTCGGTTCTTCTTCTCTTGTGTAGATATCTTGAGTTAAACATTATGCCATTTATCTTGCCTTATGCAACTCTCTCTGTTAAAGGTTATATAACATTTGTATAGATGCTACATGTAAAAATGTCACCTTGAGATGGGTAACATCAGCTATCCCAAGCCAATCAAATTGGGTAACAAAATGTAAAGAATTGCAGACACTGGAGCGCATTACAGTCAGGCTCCAATTGAGACCTGAAATATATGAAACAGAATGGCTTCCTTTTATGTTCTGTACTGAAAGACTGGAGGGAATTACTGTCCTTGACCAATTAGCAGGACTAAACTCATAATTATGTCATAACTGATTATGAAACCAGGAGATATACTTTCACGTACATCTTTGGTTTCTAGAGGTACATATCTTTTTTCCTTTACATAAGTGGCCTTTGGTAGCACAGGCCTTAGAAAACTCAATATTCAGTGCAAGGGTTGGGGTCCCTTCCAAAGACATGAGAAAACACCAGATTCCTAATGTAGTAGCTCTAAGGGACTCCTTAATATGTAAATCTTATTATGCTTTATTATATATAATAATGTACCCCGAGTTCCCTGCCAAATTGTGCATTTTGTTATTGTTAATATTTTTCAAATGCCACTACTTCTGATATACATCTTTCTGCCCTTCCCCTATGGGGATTAATAAAAAGAAACTAAAAAAAATACTGCAGCTGCTGATTAAATAATTTTTTTTCAGTTAATCTTTTTATTGAAAATTTCTTGTAAGACAAACAATGCATGGTCAATGTCATGATATACAGTAGTAGCAGAGTAACAGTTCAGATACTACAACAGGATCACAGAACAAACACTCAGAAACTGCCCAATTCTACAACCCCAAACAACTGTCCCCAGATACACTGATTCTGTGCCATTATTAAGGACATGAAAGTCATCAGCATTTAAGTTTAGACAGCACATAATAACAGTTTATGAGTTCCTCTCTAAATTAGGAAGGCAGCTGAGACATCCTTAAAGGTTCCGAAAATATGAGGCCTGTCCCTGAGAATTATGTCAGTATGCTGAAATCAGGTATGCCCCCCACATCTGCTGATAGCTTGGGAGGGTGCCAGAATTCTTGTGGGAGACTTTCTCTAAGGCAGCAAGTTGCTCTACAGCAAGGAGCCATTCTACCACTGAGGAGTCTCAGGAGATCGCCATCTGCAGAGCAAAAGCCTCTTTACCAATACAGTTATGCCCACTATCCACTAAGCTTTGGAGAAGTATTTGGGCGAAGTAGTCCTAGTAGGAAAAACTAACCATCTAGAGTTATAAATGGACTCAAAATTGACATTAAAGTCTGTTTAATGCCTTCCAAATAACTCTATAGACTGAGGTAGTGTTACAAAATGTGAGTGAGATTGGTGTCTCTCTGCCAGCACATCTAGCACTGGTCCTCTTACAGCGGTCCCAAACTGTGGAGAGCACTAGGGGTGTGGTTCCATGGGAGTAGCACTTTATTTTGTATTAGACAGTTCCTGCCATCCCTGCATGCCTTATGAGCTCTGGAGGGCAAGTGTCCTGTGCTTCCTCACTTATGGGAATGCACAGCTCAGACTCCCAGGTAATTCAGACAATAGAGATTGGTTAGGATGGGAATCTCTGAGATGCTTGTATAGAAGGCTAGCCCTATCCCTGTTGAGTTTGCTGCAGGCAAGAATCAGAAAGATGGAATCACTTTCACCACAGCTCAGACTCACTGACACACTTGGGCTGACCAGTCTCTGGATCTGGAGACATTTCCAGAACTTCTGTTTAGCTAGCTTTTACCTTAGCTGTAAGGTATTATAAGTCTATGTGTTTCCCATGTAGGGTGAGGAGAACTTTTACCTCTGCGTTCCCTTTCTGTGCCAATGCATTTCACCTGGAGGGGGAACTCCCTATGCATAGGACATCACTGCCCCACAGAGGACCTAGTGAAAAAAATGTGGGGTTCTTACCTAGAAATCTGTGTAGCTAAAACCATGTAGATCTAGAAGAACCTATGATTATACAAATAACTGACTGCCAGGGGGTTCTCTGCTGTACTCTGCACTACGTGAAGCCACTGTGATGAGTCAGAGTTAGCTAGGAAAAATCATTGTAGTGTTTGGGCTGTTATTTATGCCAGGTGGTATCCCTTAAACCAAGGTAATCCCCACCCTCCCCTCTGTGTAATTTGGCTCTGCTATAGTGAGGTTTCTTGCCCCCACCCCCCAGGAACTACTCTATGATTTTATACATTTTAATTAACGATGTCTGAGCTATTTTAATAGGTAGATGGGAGAGCACATGCATGAATCTGGGACCTATCATCATTTTTGTAGTTCCCCATTTGGCTGCTAGGGAGAGATGCAAGAGTCTCCATCTGTCTAGTTCAGTGTTTGCTGCATCCAACAAGGGTGTTACATTCAGGTGGATCATGTTAGGAACAGAGTTGTAGATGGTAATTTCAGATATGTGATACCATCTTTGGCCGATTTCAACCCCCGTGTTGTGTAGAGGGCAGCCCTGCAGAATTGGTGCAGTGGAAGGACCTCTGTTTTGTTTGGTTTACACATAAATACGACACGGTTGTAAACTGCTGAAACAGTCCCATTAAAGTTTCCAGAGCGGTCTGCCCATCAGTCTGGACAATCAACAGGTCATTCACATATAATAGTGCCCTGTATTCTTTATCTCTGCCTTGAATCCCCCTAAGAGACGGGTGGTCTCATATAGCAATAGCCATTGGCTCTATTGCCATTACAAAAGGTAAAAGCTACTGCTTCTCCACTCTCTCACCTTCTGAACATCTCCTTTTCCCTCAGTGCTGTCCCACAGGACAAGAAGACTGCCAAGGTTCTGCCTTTGCAAAAAGGGGGTGATGGCTCCTTCCCCTGCATCTTCCGGTCTATCTCGCTCCTCCCCTCGCTTGGAAAACTGCAGGAAGGCATTGCCTACTCCAGGCTTACTGACTTCCTTTCCTCCTCCAACCTCATCGCTCCCTTCCAGTCTTGATTTAGGAAGCACCTCTCCGTGGATTCCTTC
This sequence comes from Neoceratodus forsteri, assembly GCA_016271365.2. Lineage (NCBI taxonomy): Eukaryota > Metazoa > Chordata > Ceratodontiformes > Ceratodontidae > Neoceratodus > Neoceratodus forsteri. Next base: position 1,363,673,130 of record CM057455.1, on the reverse strand, counting down.
CTGCTGCAAGTAGCTGATGTCATCCTCATAAGGCTGGTGCATTATTATATTAATTGTTTTGGCCTTATTACGGATCATACCTTGTGTGTCTCTTATGACTGCAGTGTGCTTTTCAGCCTGTGTTTGTTAACGAAGTGAGTAACAACAGCTTCTAACTGTCCTCCTCCCAGTAGGTGTGTTTTCAGTCTAAAGACTGCCAATTCTGCCATTTTTGTCAGCAATTCATTTAGCCAGTTCCTGGTGCTGGTCAGCTGTTCTCAGGTGTGGGAATTCTGTTGTTTGTATGTGGTTTCCAGAGTGATCAGTTCTGTTTCTACGGCATGCAGCTCTGCTTCCCATTCTTTACATCTATGAGTGGCATGACTAATGATCTTGGCACACACAGTAGCTTTACAGGCCTCCCACACCATCTCTTGTATGCTGCTGTATCTCATGTATCATTAATTTCAATGGAAGCTTTTCTTTCATCTTTAGTCCAGTGTACAAACTTGGGGTCGGATAACGGTAGGGTATCCAGTCTCCAGTTTCATGAACGAGGTGGTGTAGGTCCCCAAAGCAGAGAGAGGACTAATAAAGCATGACCTGAAATCACAACTGGATGTATCCTGGTCTACACTGTGTTATGGATTATCTGTGGGAATGTAAAACAAAAGTATATGTGGCTAGATGGGAAATGTGCCACAGAGAAACATGTAAAATTCTTGTCCCTGGGATATTGCAATCTCCATGGGTCTGTGAGGCTGCATTCCTTCAGGAGTCCCCCATGCACTACACAGGCCTTAGCATGAGGTTCAGTTGTGGTGACGCACTACAGTCTACAAATGCCTCCACTGTAACACTGAAATCTCCCCAATTAGCTAGGAACTGGGGAACGGGCAAACTAAGTCAATTCCTGGTTCAAGGTGGGAAAGAAATAGACAGCATTCATGTTTGGACTGTATACATTAAGTCAGAGCAAGGGCCACTATGGTGTGGTAGCCTCTACTTGGAGCCATCTCCCTTATTTGTCTGCTGCAGTGTGCCCAATTGCCCATGGGAGATTGTTATGTATGAGGATTAACGACCTTCTTTTCTGTACCAAAGTCACACTGTGTGCTTCTGCCCCCACCCATTCCCTTTTTAATTTATCTGCCTCTCCCCTTGTGAGAGGAGTCTTGTGAAGAAAGGCTACCTGGATTTGTAGCTCCTTTAGATGTGCCAGCAATTTCTTCCTCTTAACTGGCTAATTGAGTCCCCAAACATTCAAAGTGACAGTCCACATGTCACCAATTCCATAAGTACAGATTACATGAACTGGTTATATAAAGCAGAAAACCTTCTATACCCATCCATGAAGGCGCTTTAATTTGACCTGCATCAGGAATTAAGCTATAGCCAAGAAAAATTGCGATACAGAAGAGAACGTTCCTACAACAGTAAGATAGCTTAAGTAAACACCTAAGAACAAATCGCTCCCCCCTCAAACAGCCACCTGCCTCTCCTAAATGTGGCTATGGACTGCTCCTGCTCCTGTTGGCTCCACTTTAATAGCAGAGCCCACTGTTTGAAATTTGGCATCCTGCACCCTGACTGGCTCCCCTTCAGCAGGGAGCCCAGATCAGTCCCCTTTATGGCTCCTGCTGCCATTACACCACATGGCTACGGCCACCAAATTCCCCCAAACTCCTCTCCGTGGCTTCTGCCACTGATACAAGTCATTAAAGCTGGCCACCACTCACTATTTTTTAAAAATCTCTTCCCCTGGTGTTACTTGTTGAATGTGCATGCTAGATTCATGCTGTAGTTGCATTAAGATGATTCTTACACATGTTTCCGATAGTAAACAGCACAAAATATTTGATTTTTTTCATGGTGGGTGTGGCATGGGCATGGCAAGGGTGTGGCATGGGTGTAGCAACCTTTATTTATTTATTTTTTTTCATTATCTTTTTACCCCGCAGGCCACCTAACCCTTTGCTCTGTCCTGCACACCTGTGCCTCGTCTCAGCCATCCCCCAACCGATTCCCCCCGACTTACCCCTCAAGGTGGGGCCAATGGCTGATCCAGTCCATCTCCGATGGGAAAGGCAAGGCCTCCCTGGCTCCCCCCCCCAGGGCGGGGTTCTGGGCTGGATGGAGCAGCGGAACTGGGAATGGTCAGTGGAGGTGACTGAGGCTATTAATGTCCTTGTGCCAGGTGCACATCATCAATGGTGACCTGCAAGCTATTTTGTGGGCTTGCCCCGGGGGCGGGGATGTGCAAGGACACCTGCGTCCTCCCCGCCCCTCTGGAACTAGGCGCTGGTAGCTTGTGCTACCCCCAGCCTCCGCCAGGAGTCTCTAAGCACCTGACACACACTCAGCCTTCCCCCCAGAGAAGGAGAGCAGCCATGGGGGTGCTCTATCCTTCACACACACCCCGGCCGGCCTTCTGGATCCCAGAGTCTGTTCCTGAACCTGGGTCACCAGCGTTGCAAGTGGAAAACTAACCGCTGTGCCGGCGGGCCAACCCTGGGCATAGCAACTTTGAAAAACTTCAAGATCCCATATTTTGGTTCAGGAATGAAAGAAAATGAAAAGAAAAATGTGTATCATGATATTTTTGCAAGACAAACCTTATTATTGAAAAATGTTTATGTTTATTAACAAGCACTGCCACTTTAAAAGGCAAATTGCATTGTGGGGTACTGCATAAGTGAACTGTGTAAATTGCTGTTTAGGTACTAAATAGGTTTAGGTACTGTATATTTGAAAATTGCTATTTAGGAACTAAATATGTTTAGGTACTGTATATGATAGGGGCTTGTAGATGAATATTGCACCTGGTCGTGTTTAAGGGGCAATAATTGCATTTTAAGTACTGTATTTTGGGGGGCATTTAGCAAATTGGGACAATCTGCCTGTAAAGGGCAAACTGCATTTCTGCTGCTGAATAGGTTAAAAGGCACATTTTGTTTTGGGGTACTGTATAAGTGAATGGTGTAAACTGTTGTTTACAGTAGGTACTGAATAGGTTTAGGAACTGTATATGTGAAAATTGCTGTTTAGAAACTGAATATGCTTAAGTATTGTATATGCTAGGGGTTTTAGAGGAATATTGCATCTGGTCAGGTTTAAGGGGCAAACTGCTTTGGGTGGTGCTGAAGGGGCAGACTGCTGTCTTGGTAGAACAAACTTGGTGGCTGGCCAGCTTCTAAGGGGCTAACATGGGAGAGCTAGGGAGCACAGATGGAACTGGCAGGGATGATGGGGGGACACGGGGTGGGATGGGCATCCTTTGAGTGGAAAAGAGGGGGACGCTGGGGGGTGAATAGAGAGACATGAAGAGTGGTGGGCTGCAACAGCTGCAGAGTGCCAATCTTTCTTAGGATGGCATAGAGGCTGGGGGATGTTTGGTGTGCAAGCAAATAATGCAGCTCAAGAACAAGATCAGCTGTCTACAAATGGAGATAAGGAGGGGACTGAGGGCTGCAGGGGAGGACAGGTCAACAGCTGGGGAAGGGAGGAGGGTAACTGAAGGGGGCAGACAAATTAAATCGAGAGGAGGGAGGAGGAGTGGAAAAGGGGTGGCAGATGGGGCAACGAGACAGGGAGACCCAGCTCCGAGGGAAAACGAAGGCAGAAAAGGTGAAGAATGAAAGAGCGGAGGGAAGGGGGGATATAACAGTCACAGAGTCAGCAGAGGTGGGGCGGCTAGCAGAATGAAGGAGGAAATAAGTGGTAGTGATGCGACATTGAATAAGTGGTTCACAGCACTGGCAGGATTGGGGGATGTGGTGGGGGTGCATGGCGGAGGAGCTGAAGATAGACCAGAGGAGGAAGGAACAGAAGGTATAAATAAGGAGGTGGGAGAGAAGGGATGAGGAAAGGTTGAGGTTCGGGGGAGGAGGAGGAGGCATGATTTGGGAGGGTTAAGATGCATCAAGGGGAAGAGGCAGAAGGAGACCGGAGAGAAGAGGAGGAGCAGGGGTGGTGGGAAAGGGGGTGAGGATAGGGACTGGGGACACTTCTAAAGGGGCGGAAGGGGGAGCAACTGGCCTGCAGGAAGAGGTGTGGGGAGGAAGAAAAAGGGAGAGAGAAAGGCCAGCGAGAGCGGAACATGAAAACAAGGGTGGGTTCATGGTGCTGGGGGAATCAATACTAAGAGGGGTTGGATGGGGTAGCAAGGGGGAGAAGCACAGTTGCACATGTGTGGAGGCCTTAAGACATATGAATCTAGAATGAAATAGTTTAATTTGTCCCTCTGGAGATTAGAAGGAAGAGAGGGGATATGACTGAGACATTTAAGTACATCAAGGGGATAAGCAGGGTAAGAGATGGCAGTGTATTCAAAGGGAAACAAAGTTAAAACAAGGGATCATAGCTCGAGACTAGAAGAAGGTAGATTCAAAAGTGACATGAGGAAGTATTTATTCACAGAGAGGGTGGTGGAACCATGGAACAGTTTGTCTGAGGAGGTAGTGGGTACTGAAACTGTAGATTTTAGGAAAGCCTGGGACAAGTATAAGGGGTTGGAGGATAGGAAGCAAAAAGAATCTCTAATAAAGGGAAACGGGTAAGGGGGAGATACAGGCAGACTGGATGGACCATGATGGCCCTTTTCTGCTGTCACAACAGGGTTTTATTTAACTCTAAAAATTGATTAGCGTTTTGCTCATAAAAGTGCTAAATCTTTGTGAAAATGCATTGCTCTTGCTCACTGTGTTTAACAAACACAGCACTTCTAGAAAATCTATATAAATACTTTCTGTACAGTTAGTATCATCCCAAGAAAAAAAACTGCTAATCAATTATTTAAAACCTGCATAATAATATGAAACTATGCCAGGAATGACAGTGGAAAGGGTGGGTCAGTCTGTTCTGAAGTATGCTAGGAGGGGTAGGGAGAAACCTCATATAGTTCTGCATTTGGGAACAAACGACCTGGCTGACAGCAGAGTAGATGCAGTTCAGAGGAGGTTTGAGGAGCTGGGGCTGACATGTGCGGGGGGCAAGAAAATCAGTGGCTTTCACAGAAGTACTTCCAGTATCAAAAGCAAGCACTGCGAAGAAACAGAAGATAGAGGAATTTAATGAGTGGCTGAGAAACTGGAGTCAGGCCAAAGGATATGGGCTAGTGGGGGAGTGGGGAAGGACCTGGAAGGACAGGGAACTGTACGCCTTAGGCTAGACTACACTTAAATGAGGAAGGAATGAGGGTATTGAAACAGGGAAGGGTAATACACAGAAAGTAAAGATAATTTAAAGTGATTTTGTGAGCTATACCGTATCAAATTGAATTACTGTAGTAAGCCATAGGAGTTGTGATTCATTCTCCTACCATTCAAACTGCTAAAAAGTGCTGTTTTCCATGAAAACAATTATTTTATTGCCATGCTCTGCTTCATTTGCATAACCCGCCCTTTTTTTCCTCAGTGCTGCAACCCACAAGCATCACATCATACAAGGTAAACAACGTTTTTAAGCACTGTTTTGAAACAGAGACCTATTTTGGTCAGTCTTGGTATTGGAGACATCTGCACTTCTGACATGGAAACTGCATCTCTCAGTGAAGAAATCTTGTCAGCTAGATACTATATGCTTTTTCGGTAGTCATGCCTACCCTTTGGAATTCTTTGCCTCAACAACTGCGGGAGGCATCCTCGGTGGAATCCTTCAAAAAAGGATTACAAACCTTTTTATTTAACCAGGCTTTTAATGGGTTTTAATTATTGTTATGAATGGATACATCGTTTTATGTGTACTGCTCTTAGCTCCTGGAACTGTTTGTAAACTGATTGTTTGATGATTGTTGTATTGTGTTTTTAAAGTTGTATTGTATTGTAAAGTGCTCTGAGTCTTTGGAATTGGGTGCTATATAAATAAAATATCTATCTATATGCACAATGCCTTGTTTTGCAAATAAACATATGAGAGCTTTTATTGTTGAAGCCACTATAGAAATATGAGACTGCACCTCACAGTAAGGGAATTGGAAAACGTCTTATTGTACCCACAGTGCCTTGCTATGTACATCTACATATTAGGTGCAGTCACCACCACCAAAATAAGGGACTACTCCTCTGAGTAATTAACATTTACATCAACATTATAATTTACCTAGAATTCCTTGGTGCTGTATGTATAACATTGACATTTCCCTGCATGACATCATTCTGGGGGTGTGGCCACACACAGAAAATTAGAGGACACAGGGCTGATAAAACAGGGTGACAAAGATGATCCAGGGGCTGGGGGATTTACCATATGAGAGCAGGCTGAGGGAGTTGAACATGTACTCCCTGGAGGAGAGGAGAGATAGGGGAGATACGATTGAAACCTTCAAGTACAAGAAAGGAAAAAACAAGACAGAAACAGAGGGGCTTTTCAGGTTAAGGAAGGGGAGGGTCACTCGAAGCCATGATCTGAGACTGAAGGGGGGTAGGTTCAGGAGGGAAATGAGAAGACACTTTTTTTTTTTTTTTACGGAGAGGGTGGTGGCTGGGTGGAATGCATTGCCTGCAGAAGCAGTATCCTGAAGAACTGTGGGCTGCTTCAAAAGGGGATAGGAGAGGGTAAGGTGGAGGGTCACAGGAGGCGGGAGGGAGGGTCAGATGCAGTATAAGGGGTGCTAGCTGCGCAATCAAGCAGACTTGACAGATCTCAAGGCCTTTATCTGCTGGTATGTTCATATGTTTGTATACAAGGGCTTACTGTAGATACCTTACTGCCCAGCATTCTCCAGTAGGGCCCCTATCATAGTGAGGTCTTTACACTGGGACACCTATACACCCCTCCCAAAGCCATGTGACACTCAGGGAGAGGGGGAAGAAGACTGCTCAGGTTAAGACAATCTTGCAAATCTTAAACAGCAATTAATAAAAAATGGAGAACAATTTGAACTCCTGGGTGGGGCTACCTGCAAACCTTTGTCAATAATAGTAATAATAATAATAATAATAATAATAAAGCCAAAAGGTCTCACTGACTGAATCCAGACTGAAAAAAAAGGCAAGAGGCAACAGTATCAGCTTAAACAGTTCTGTATGTATTCAGAAGACAGTTTAAAAGTCTCTCACATGAAGTTGCTACAACATGTATTGTATCACACACACACCAAGGTAATGAATAGTTACACAGTTCTCTCTTTGATGGCTGAAACAGTGAAACCTCTTTTGCGAACAAGGTCCAAATCCAAGAAGCTACTGCTTAGCTCGTTCATCAGGAATGCCAGGCACTGTAAAACAACCACCAAAGTTTGCCAGTATGTCTCCACAATAAATATTGCAAGAAAAGTGTCAGTGGATATTTATAAGGACCCCGGATAAGGACATTGCCAAAATCACAGTGCTATTAAAATGACTTATGTTGGTTGGGGTTATACCTCCCTCTGCTCGAACATACCAAGCTGAGCACAAATTAAATATCTTGCTAAAGATGAAAACCAAGTGTCCCAAGGAAACAATAACAGGCAGTCACCAAATGTTGAGTAGTGTGCTAAAGGAACTGGGGGGTATATGTTCTGCCATGCCCAGATATACCAGGCTGAGCATAATTACTATCATAGAGACTGTGTAAATACATTTCACAGTGAAGTTCAATAGCATTTACCTTTAATAGTAGACGGTAGCAATAACAGACAACTTCAGTAGCAGACAAATATTATCACATGCTAGAAGCATTCAAAGGATCACTAGTTTCATCATGTAGGGGTTCACTTGGTTCGATGCACTCAGTATAAAGCTGGAAGTGTACAGCAAAGTATTTTAACTCTTGAACAGATGAAAACATGAGAAATAAATACTTTAAATGCTAATGCGGTTCTGTTAGTATTATTATCTTCTTATGCAGCCGTCATCGAGGCACAGGTCAGGAAGCATAGGAAAACCAGAAGCAGTTGTAGAATTCACCAAAAATATTCATTTACAGTAGCAGTAACATAAAAAAAAAAAATAAACTTGTTCAGTATATTTACAAAGACACAATAATAGTGTTTTCTTTCAGTCATTGTGTCCCTTTTTCTCTTAATCTTTCTTGCAGTTGCAGCTTAGCTCTTATAAGTCCTTTCAACCCCCATCCTTAGCAAGCATCCTGTTTTTGTAAATATCAGGCAGGAGCTACTAAAACACATTGGGCTGGATATTCAAAAGGGTTGCGCAATGCGCAATAGGGTTGCGCCAGCACAAGTCAGAAAATGCCCCATTCTGCGATACTCAGCAGGAGGCAGTTGCGCCACTGAAAACATGCTGAGCAACAGCACAATGATAATGAAGGCATGCGCAACCGAAGGGGGTGGAACCATGCATAAAGGGCGCAGTGCGATGTTCAAAGACTTGCGCAATGTGCAACAGTGAAGCAGGCGGAAGTTGCGCCATAGCGGAAATGAGCCAAAATAAAAAGGAGCAAGGAAGAGGCGCAAGAACGCTACAGGGAAGCCTCATGAGTCAGAGACAGGTACAGAGAAACAGGGAGAAAGAGGGCAAGCCAAGGAAACCACATCACAGAAGAGGGGCAAGGGAAGGTGTGTGGGGGGCCACAGAGTGCAGAGGCCAGTAGGTGTACCCGGTGCAGGGAGGTAGCAGTCAGGACAGCGGGGGGAACAAAGCAACATCAGCTGGGGGGGACACAAGCCAGGGACATGGACAGTGCCACCTTCCACATGGATGCCGTAATGAGGGGGGTGAGAAGGCATGCTGCAGAGGGACGTGGCCATGGAAGGGCCCGTCGGCAGTATGCCCCCAACAGGCAGTACCGAGCCCGCACCAGCTTTGATATGTACACAGATGTTGAGATTGTGGGCCGGTGCCGCCTGAACAGGGCAATATTGAGGCGGCTCTGTGAGCTGTGCAGTGATGTGATGCAGGCACCCACACGATGGAGTCATGCTCTGTCAGTGGAGACAAAAGTAACAGCCTGCATGTGCTTGCTCGCCACGGGTACCTTCCAGAGACCAACAGGCATAACACAGTCGGCCACGTCACGCATCCTCACTCAATTCCTCAGCACACTGCTGCCACATGCTGTGGAGTACATCCATTTCCCCAGCACCACGATGGAGTGCACAGCAAACATACAGGAATTCCACAGGGTAGCACGTATGCCTGGCGTGCTAGGGGCGATAGACTGCACCCATGTGGCCATCCGCACACCACCTGGCCCCGATGGGGCCGCCTACATGAATTGGAAGGGATATGCCAGTGTCAACTGCCAGGTAGTGTGTGATGCCAGTGGGCGCATCATCAATGTCTGTGCCATGCACCTTGGGGGAGCACATGATTCTTTCATCTGGTACCAGTCGGCACTGTGCCAGCGATTCGAGAGTGGGGACATCCCCGCAGGTCATCTAGTGGGTGAGTATTTATGTAGAACTGACATATTGTGGGCAAGGGGGGGGGAAGCCAGAGGTGCCATGGGTGTGGCCCACAGGGCTTGGGGCAGTCTAAGCCTGAACAAGACACTAACCTCCACTATCTCCACACAGGTGACAGTGGATACCCACTCTGTCCCTGGCTGCTCCACCACTACGGCTGACCCATGACCCCATAGCAGGCAATGCTTCAATGAGGCACATGCCACCAGCATAGCGTCATTGGCGGGTGTTTGGGATGCTGAAGCGCGTTTCCGTTGCCTGGACACCTCTGGCAGTGCCCTACAGTATAGCCCTCAAAGGCCTGTGGGATATTCCTGGCCTGTTGCATCCTGTACAACATGGCCAAAGACTGTGGGATAGCCATACAGGTCAAAGAGGAGGACAGCGATGGGGACGATGGTGACGCCGGTGATGATGGGGATGGGCAGCCCCCCCTTGGCTGACGGGACCCCCGACTGATCCGGCTGGCACAGCTGCACTGGGACACCATCACAGAGGAGCACTTCAGCCAACACAGGTAAGTCATGGGGCCATGTGCAACCACCAGTGGCTAGGGCACAACCCACATACATACATGGAAACACACCAGGGGTGCATGCTGGCAAGAGATGTGGCAGGGCACAGAAGCACACACATACAACCAGGGAGGGGTGAACAGTAACACGCCACAAGGACGGACACACACACACACACACACTAGGCACAAAGCGCACAGGGGTCAGGTGCAAAACAGAGCCGGAACACAAACACTAGCAACACCATGTCCACAGCCACGCACGTCCACTGACTGTCTATGTGCATGTGTCAGATGCTGAGCACCATCGCACTTTGGTGTACAGTGCAATGCAGGCATCATCATGCACACGTACCTGTGGACAGCAGTCAGGAGGGTGTGCAGGTGGATCATGTGTCTGCGTGCAGGGCCGGGCACCCACCCGTGCACTGCCCACCGAAACACACAATGCACACAGGGCAGCACCAGACAGTGCCCGTGCTGGGAGACAGGTCAATCTTGCAGCACAGTGCCACATCCACCTCAGATGCGTGGGCGGCCCCGCCGAGACCCAGCAGCACCGGCAGACTGACCATGGGCCTCATGGGGTGGCACCGATGGTCCACCAGGGGTTCCACTGTGCGAACACGACCGTGCCCGCACAGGGGTCTGCAGCACACCGAACATACCTGCACCAGGAGTGCTCGGGATGCCCACAGCTGAACCCGGTGTCGACAGGGTGGGTGTCGCATGACGCTGGGAATGGGGAGTGGATAGCGAACTGTGCGGTGTGAGCGACGCATGGGCACCTGACTGTGTGCCCATTGTGGCCATGACAGCGACCAATGCCTGTGTTTGTCTGTCAATGGCAGCGGTCACATCCTCCCGCAACTGGACAATCTGTGACAGGATCCTATCGGTGTCCATGCTGTGTCGCTCCTTGACCCGCTCCAGAGCCACACACAGTGCCTCCACGGACGTTGCAAGCCACATCTGCTGCTGTACTGATGTCTGCAGTAGGCAGGTGTGCTCGTCAAATAGGTCGTCTGCCACCTTGGCATCCCGTCCATCAGGGTATGGAAGGGCCTGATGTTCAGCACCCCTTGAGGGTGGGTGCTGCTCACCAGGACCAGGTATGGGCAAGTCTACAGGCGGTGCACAGATGCCACCGCTATACCCTGAACTCCCAGTCCTGGTGGGCGACTGCTGCTGCTGCCCCTCCACCTGCTGTGCCCAAGGGATTGGTTGTTCCGCCGCTGTGGGCAAAACAGTGCCACTGTCCTGACCAGGCACTGGTGCTGCCCCACTGGTGCTGACAGGCACAGCCTGGGACTGTGCTGACATGCTGGCACACACGTCGGAACCAGTCAGGTCCATGGGCATGAGCTGGCCTGCTGTGTGTCCATTCCGTGGCACACACGTCACTGCTCATAATGGTCGTGTCATCATCATTGGTGCAGCTCTGTGCCACAGCCACAGCCACAGCGTGCTGGCATCCTTGGATGCCAGAACGCTGAGACACAGGAAGGGCCTCCCCCACACCTGTCTCAACGACATCAGTGTTGACAGCCAGGCAGACCCACTGCTGCAATGCTCGACGGATACCTAAGGAGGTGGATGGTCCCTCCTCCAACTCCAGATGACTGTCCGCAGTGGACAGGCGCTCCACCGCTGACCCCTACAGACGCGCAGGATCTGTAACAGAAAGTAAGGTCACGTTAGTGCATGTGATCTACACCCCCCCCCCCGACAGACCATGACGTACCATGCAGTGATGGGCTACCACCTGTCTGGAAGTCACCTCCTGGAATGCCCTCAATGGCACTGCGCTGCATGCTTGCAGCGAGCCTGTCCTCTGCCGGTGTCAGCTGCAACCCCTCCGGCTGGCCCCCGCCTGTTGCAGCACATACCGCCCTGATGGCATCCACCTTCTCCTTCACCCTCCTCCTGTTGGTACCCATCTTCTTCTTACACTCCTGCACGGAGGGCTGGTGGCTGCCGTGCAGGTTGACGGCACGTGCCACCCCTTCCCATGCAGCAGCACGGACCTGAGGGGTGCCCCTCCATCCACTGAGCAGTGGCTCCTGATCGATGTAGGCCTCGAAGAGTGCCTCCGTCTCGGCCTTGGTGAAATTGGGCCTCCTCTTCCACCCACCATCGTTGTCCTCCTCACCCAGACCTCGCTCGGTCATTATTCAGCCTGTATGGATGACAGTGGTTACCTGGGACTGTGCAGTACAAAGCAAGTCCCTGATACCACAGTCCAGAACCTCACACAGCATGCAACTCACCAATAAACTGCAGTAACCGAATATGGCCACTGCAGAACAGTGTCGCAGTTTTATAGTGCAATCCATGCAAATTAGGTGAGGAGCAACTTTAATGAGATGCAAATCACGCTCCTGCGCCATTGCATGACTGATCGGATGATTAGCATATGACGGCTGAATATCGCACTTTTGCGCTTTGCGCAATTGTGCTGAACGTGCTGAGCCAATGGCGCAGTTCTGTGGCATGCGTAGTACACCTCACTGCGCATGCCCATGTAGCTTACGCAGGCATCTGCTGTGTTGATGACGTGCTGTGCGCGGTAGGCAATTCAGGGCATGGCCACCATTGTGCCAGTGGCGCTATGGCGAGGGTCACTACATGGCGCTGTGGCACAACTGCGCAATAGTTCACTGTGGTGCTGGCACACAGACAACCAATCATGCTAGACACATAGACATCCGATGGCACTGTGCGTGGCCTTGCGCCAGAGACCCATGACCCTGTGCCCGACCTTTGCCCCCTTGGTGCTATACATCTGGCATGGCTGCACCTCTATCACGCTGTTCGGTAACAGCGCGATAGGGAATGGCGGTGCTGTACCGCGCAGCAGTTCCACGTGGGGTGCCGCGCTGCAGAGTGCCATATTGCCTACTATAGCGGTGGAGATGGCACGCAGGAGAGCCCCTCAATGGAGTACCCTTGAGCTGGTCAACCTTGTGGCCACTGTGGAGCCACACTATGGCCCACTCTTTGGCGAGGAGGCACTGGACAGGGCCAGGACCCAGGTTTGGCAGGAGGTAGCCACTGACCTGGAGGCGGCCAACAGCAGAACAGTGCAGGCACTGGTATGGGGACCTTAGGAGGAGGGAGCCGGAGCTACTTGCCTGTCTGAGGTCGCGTGCCAGGAGGGGTGTGGTGCCTCATCCAGGTGGGTGATACGTCTACACACTTGTATCGTCCATATGGGTAACACTGTCTTATGTGTCCAGCACATAGGGAGGGATAGTCTAGGGTTGGCTGTGCGGCGTTTACAGGGTATCGGTGGGTGGGTCTGGCTGGGTGGTGGGCGGGCACACACATTGGGGCAGGGGACTTTGCTTTGGGTTTGTACTGATGTATTTCTCTTCTTTTGTCTCCCACAGGTGTGGCCGAGCGGAGGCTGATAGTGGAGCAGCAGCAGAGGGAGGAGGACACTGCACACGGGCATGTCGGGGACCAACACCAACGCCAACAACGTCCCGATGAGGGTGAGTGCCATGACACCATGATTGCTACTGCATGCTGTGTAACAGGGTGGGAAGCAGGGCATGGCCACCATCCATGGACACCACTGCCATGCATGCGACATGTGACAGTCAGCACTGTCCAGTGGCATTGCATGTCTGAGAGTGCGTCAATGGTGGTCCATGCGTACACTGGGCACATGGCTGTGGCACTGCCTGCACACTGCATAGCCACGTTACTGCACGGCCTTGGTTGTGCTGTGCTGGACATGGGCGGTGGGTGTGTGCAGTGGTACACATGGCTGTTGCTGCCTGGTTGGGCATGTCTTGTGGACACGGTCACTGTGGGTGGGTGCACACCATCACAGGAGTGTGGCACATGGCTGTATGCCATGCATAATGGGTGGGCTGCAGGGGGATGGACAATCACACCTATTGACTCTGATCCCTCGTCCTAGGTGTACGGATACTCCTGCGGATCCAGCAGGCTGTCCAGGAGCTGCTGCAAGTGGCACAAGAGTCCCTGTCCATATTGAGGGACTTACAGTGACATGGGTCAGGAGGAGGAGGCGGCCCAGGCGACAGCCCCAGGCAGAGGAGGACCAGGCTGGACAATGACGTCTGCAAGACCTGCCTGCAACTAACCCCCTCTGATCAACCCTCACACCCCACCTACCCTCTCCGCATGTTCACCCCTGCCCACCACCCCCACCTTGTTTCTGTCCCTCCCCCCCATTTGTACATAGTTCACTGTACATAGTTTTGTTTTATATTTTACAATAGACATATTTTGATATGAATACTGTGGCGGTCTCTGATTTGAAGCTGGCTATAGGTGCTCAGCTGCAGTGGTGTGCATGGCATCTGGGGTGGTTCAGTCATGGGGGTGTGTGTGTGTGTGCGTGGAGAAGTGTCTCTGGTGTGGGAGTGGCTATCAGTCGGTGTCTGTGGTGTGTGTGTTGTTCCCTGTGCATTGCATTACTGTGTGCAGTGGTCCATGGTGCATATTCTGTGTCCATTGTGCCCCTATCAACCCGTCCTTGGCCTGTGCAGCTGACACCCTTGCATGTTTGTGGCCTGCAAGGTCTGCTGCCTTGTCAGTGGTGGCTGTCCCTGCAGGTCATCCACTGTGACCGTCTCAATGCTGGGTTGCCTCCTGTCACTGGTGTGGTGCATGTTTGCCGAGGGTGACACTGTGGCCTCCGCAGTTGCTGCCCCACCTCCATGCTGTGGCTTGTGTGTATTGCAGGGGCTGTGCACCACTGTCTGTGACTTGTGCTCCAGGCATATGCTGGTGGCATACAGGACCACAGTTCATGCGCAGGGTGGGTGTCACCCCTGTGCCATGGAGGACTGCAGGCTGTGTGTGCTCAGTTTTCATGGGCCCACACTGGGGGCTTGGTTGCCACACTACTGCGTCCCTGTGTTAGTGTCCCTGTGGGTATGGGTGTGTGTTGCCCTGCACTGTGTTGCATCCGGTGTGCTGCATGCTTCCATGCACCACTGTGGGTGTCTGTGCTGGCTGCTGTGGCTCGTGGTGGGTCGGGATGTGACACTTGTCTACTGTGCAGGGTGCTGTCTCAATGGTGGTGGTGTCAGGGGCACGCCCTTTCCCGTGTGAGGTACCTCTTGTGCCAACACATGGTTGGTCTCTCAGCAGTGCCTCAGGGGGATTGTGCGTGTTGGCACTGTGTCTGCCATTGTTGCATTGCCGTGTGCTGCCTCCCACTGCTGGGTGCTCATGGTGGATCTGGCTTGTATGGTTCTGTGGTACACGAGGTTGCAGTGTGACAGTGGGGGTGGTGGTATGCATGGGGTTTCCTGCAGTGATGGTCACTGCTCATGGGGGGTGTCTGGGGGTCACGGTGCAGGGTGCACTGGGGGGCTGGTGTGGCATGGGGTGGTCGGCCCTCCTTGTGTAGCAGTCTCAGCTTGCCGGTGGGTGTGCTGGGGCACCATGGCCCAGCTGTGCTTTGTTTGCTTGTCCCCATGGGCCGGTGGATATTCCAGCCCTCCCCCAGTTGTGCTGTGCTTAGGGTGTGGGGGTGCATTGTCAGTTCTGCTGCGTGTTCCTGTGCCCATCTGTGGCATGGGTGGTGGGCCCCTACCTACCTCCCTGGTTGTGCAGTTACATTGATCTGCTGCTGGGGGGGCTCCCTGCTTGCGCTATGGCACCTCTGGGCTGCTCAGCTGGGCAGCCCTTGTTGTGCCATAGTGCATCGTTATCTGCTCAGCTTCCCTTCCCTAGTTGCGCTATGGCGCAGGTTGTGCGATATTCAGACGTTAGCTGTTGCCGCAATTTGGCTTGCTCCTTTTTTGAATATTGCATCTATTACGCATGGGCGCAATGGACTTGTGCTTGCTCCTGCTATTGCGCACTTTTGGGTGCAGTTTGAATATCTAGCCCACTGTGCTTAAGTGACAGGCCCCCTTTCGCAGCTTTTGCAAAAGGCTGGAAGATCTGCCTGCACTCAAGTAACCTCTAGAGTTTACAATAGCTTTCTGCAATTATCTTAAAATATAATTATATACAATTCAACAGTAACACTATATATTTCCTAAACAAAAGAGAGATCCCAATATCAGTTACATTTCCATACAATGATTTTCACATATTTTTATATTGGCATATATGCAAGGGATGAAAAGACAGACAGCAAGAAAGGACTGAGACAGTGAGAGGCACATAACTGCGAGCCTGTCGGGCTGATCAAGTCCGAAGTCTCACAGGAAAACATGGTTGCGCAACCGGACAGACAAATAGACAGGAAAGGACAGAACCTTGCATTTTAATTACTTTCTCCACAACAACTGGGACAGGGTCCTATTCCACCCTGTCACAGCAGCAACAAGTACATAGAAGCTATTGCCAGGCACTGATATGGGATTTCAAATGCATCAAAACCTTGCAGTTTCAGGAAACATAGAATTTGACGGCAGATACGGACTGCTTGGCCCACCTAGTCTAGGAAACCTAGGAAACGTTTTCCAGTGTAAAGCAGAAGCATATATATGCAGTGCACTCAAAGTATGTTAGTAGTTATTCAGTCTTTTAAAAGCCACAAACAGCTAAGATGGTGGCAGTATAGCCTTGAGGTTAGAGTAATGAGCTTGGTACATTCAGCAGACCTGGGTTTGATTCTCATAACCCCCACTTGCATACCGATTGACTCTGAGCAAGACACTTAACCTCCCAAGTGCTCCTGGGTCACCCCTGAAAAGAGGCACTTGTGCCAAGTGAGCCTTACTCGGTTACTAAAGAATAAAAAAAAAAAAAGAGAGATAGTAAAGTGCTATAGGGAGATACGCAAAACTGGAGCAAGTGCAAAGCATGGCAATTTAGTGCACAGTCGTATCAGTAAAGGTGCGGGAAATGCTGAAGTTCAAAACTGTAGCAGGTGCAAAATATAATAAACATCTCACAGACCTTATGGTGAAGGTGTTTGTCTCATACTGTGTAAAAGCTGATAATATTCAGCAGCAGTTTTGGATCATGGATGCAGCATGGATTCACAATGGGAAGGTCGTGTCAGACGAATCTAATAGATTTCTTTGACTGGGTGACCAAAGTAGTAGACCAGGGAGGGGCTGTGGACATGGCCTACCTAGATTTTAGCAAGGCATTTGATACAGTCCCACACAAAAGATTAATTCACAAGATAGCCAGCCTTGGAGTGGGTCCCACGGTGGTAGCCTGGATAAAAAATTGGCTGGACAACAGGACGCAAAGGGTAGTAGTAAATGGAATATACAGTGAAGAAAGGAGAGTTACTAGTGGGGTACCGCAGGGTTCAGTACTGGGACTGGTCCTTTTTAATGTCTTTATAAGTGACATTGCAGAGGAACTGGAAGGAAAAGTATGTCTCTTTGCAGATGACACAAAGATCTGCAACACGGTTGATACACAAGATGGAGTGGAAAGGATGAGAAGGGACTTGGCAAGGTTGGAGGAATGGTCAAATGTATGGCAGCTCAGATTCAATGCAAAGAAGAATTGCAAGGTAATGCACTAGAGCGAAAACCCAGGAGAAGTGTACACAATAGGGGCGAGATACTGACAACAGTAAAAATAGAAAGGGACCTGGGGTAATTATATCAGATGACCTAAAGGTGGGCAAGCAATGTGAGAGAGGCAGTAAGGAAGGCAGGGGGATACTGGGATGCATCGGAAGAGGCATCAATAGTAGAAAACAGGAAGTTGTTATCCCTCTGTACAGACAGTTGGTGAGACCCCATCTGAGTACTGTGTGCAGTTCTGGAGACCCATCTCCATAAAGACATAGATAGAGTGGAAGCTGTCAGAGAAGGGCAACAAAATGGTGCAGGGTCTGCACCAGAAGACATACGAAGAAAGACTAAAGGAGCTTAATATGTATACCCTTGAGGAAAGGAGGAGAGAGGGGACATGATAAAACCTTTCAAGTACCTCAAAGGGAATTAAAGTCCAAGAGGGTAGCATCTTCCAGAAAAGAGATGTGCAAGAACAAGGGGGCACAATTTGAAGATAGAGGGGGGACGGCTCAGAGGTAATGTGAGGAAGTATTTTTTCACTGAGAGGGTTGTGGATGCATGGAACAGCCTCCCTGAGGAGGTTGTGGAGTCAAGAACAGTGGGGGACTTCAAGAATGCATGGGACAGGCATAAGGCAGTCCTAGTGGGGGGTAGGAGGAAGTAAGCTGTTGGTTAACTAGGATTTGCAGTTTATCTGTTAGATAGGAAAACGGGCAGACTAGGTGGGCCAAGCGGTCCTTATCTGCTGTCAAATTCTATGTTTCTATGTTTCAGTTTGTGAATATATGCAGCACCATTGCAGTGGAGGTGAAAAAATACTGCCTATTTGTTTCAAACCTGAACTTTGCAGAAGGGCCAGCAATGTGAAAGTGGCAGGATCTGATAATAGCCCAAATCCTTCCAAACGTAAATATTCCAATGGCTGCAGGAAGCATGGTTCCCAACTGCGACAGTAGCACTAAAGTAATGAAACCAAGCCTAGCAGCTAACAGCCACTCAAAATCAAAAAACACATCAAGTACAAACTGATACTGGTGCTCCCTTTGGAAAAATGCCTGATGTGCAGGTGTGAACCCTTCCTCAAACCAACACTGGGAAGTGCAGAAGGCAATCTAAACAAAGAAAAGTGCGGAAGACAAATGAGTGAAAAGTGACCAATAGAAGCTAGAAGCAGAGTAAAGTGGAAACGCACGTGTGTGGAAGTAGAACTGTGCGCTAGTGAAAACAACTAAAGCCATGCAACAGAACTGTCGTCAGGGCTGAAGGATTCCACAGTTGGAAGGCTGGTTACAGCTGCTACAAGGCTCACGGCATTCACCCAGGATTTGGGTCATATCACTGGGTCAGCAGTAGGCTGCTGGGGCTGTGGAGGCAATAAATTCTTCCGTTCATTTTGTGGGACAAGTAGCAGGGGGTGAACCTGTTCCCACCCAAAAGAGGTGAGTGAGTTGCTGGGGTTGCAAAGGAATCACTGCTCTGACTTTGGCTCAGACTGCTAGGCCTGGACTGCCAGTCTATTTTTTTCATCTCTGCTTTTTACTGCCATTCTTCTGTCTCTGGGACAAGTGCCTGGGGGTCTGAATCAACAGGCAGTGACTGAAATGGATATCCCAGCTTGCCATGCTGATAGGTTGCTGACTCCATTGCAGGTGTTGTGTCAATGGCTTGGTACTGAATGCCCCTCCTACCATGTTGGGCTTGTACTTGCTGCAGTCTGTGTTGGGTCAGATCTTGGCGAAGCAGACCTCTTTGGCCTCAGACACATCAAATTGCTGAGAGACCCCATTCCAGATGATGCACAGGACTGTGGTGTACTCAAGACTATAAGGTACCCCCTGTTGCATTAAGGCTTTGCAGGCTGGGGTGTAGGCTTTCCTTTGGTTCCACAGTTCAAGGAAAAAGTCCAGGAAAACTTTAATAGGATGTTCATGTCATGATAGATTTTCCTTCTGCCTCATTCACATCAGGATACTTTCCTTATCTGTGATTCTCCGGAATCACACTAGCAGTTGCCTCAGCCTTTTTCCAGGTTTTTGGGAGGAGACAGGGACCGGGGCAATCGATCAAGCTTCATATCGGGTGAACATTAAGACCCAAGAGCTCAGGCAGTGTCTTTTGTAAAACATGATTAACATTTTCCCCCTCACAGCCATCCGGAAAACCAAAAAAAGTGGAGGTTGTTTCAGCAACTTCTATTCTCAAGGTCCTCCACCTTGTCCCAGAAAAGCCAGGTTGCTCTGTGGTGGTTTTGTATGTGTGACGTGAGGCATTCAGTGCTGTCATTGTTGGCAATTCTGTATTTAGCTATAATGACTATCGGCTACTTGTATGATGTCCACATTAGTTCTTTGAGCCGATATCTCAAGCTTGTTGATTTGTGTTAGAAGCTGCTCAGACATGCCTTTGATCTCCACCAGGACTGCTGGAGTGGAGCTGCCATCTGACTGCACCTTTCTGTCTGTGCTGGCTTTCCCACTAAAGAGAGAAAAAGGGAAGCAAAACTTCAGAAGACAATTTTGTGGTGATTTTGCCACCGATCTGCTCCAGACTGGTCTCAAAATGATCTTCAGCTGCCACCACGAACTGCACAACATGTGATGATGTCAGATAAAATGATGACACAGATTATTGTGGGATTACTACTTAGGGTATTCAGAGCCAGAAGATTAGGCAGCCATCTTGTGGTCTGCCAAGCCACACCCCCTGCAAAAGTAATTAACGTCTTGACTCCAACAACTTTGTGAGAGGTGCACCTTGAAATATCAGCTTTCTAGGTTCACACCCCAATCTGGAAACAAGGCAATACACTGGTAGGAGGAGTAAGCATCCCACAAAATGCTCTCCTCCTTTGGGGAGGGCATGTATTAGTTTCCATTGCCACATTAACCTGTGGTATTCCAGGGATTGTGATGCAGTGCAAATGAGAAACCCAACAGAAAATTACAGGAACTGTCCTAGGTAGTGATGCTGCATTGTCCTCCATGCCCACAAAGGCTGCTGCATCCATCCAGAAACTGCTGCCCATCTCTATCTTTACCAGGCCTTTGTCCTGGCCAGTTACAGTAAATCAGAGAATCAGCTGGGCCCCCCAAATGGCCTGCAATCCAGCAGAGGCTTACAGACAAGTCAGCAGTAGTGGCCCCTGAATGCTAGTGGAGTTGTTACCTACTCCTGTGAGAGTGAACTCTGAGTTGTCCGAAGGAGTGCTCAGAAACCTCAGAAACCCCAATGGAGGAGGTGAAAAAAGAAAGCTGTGAGATATCTTTTATTGGACAGTTTATTAAAACTTTGTTCAACACTAACTTGTGAGAGTAGTATTTTGTGTATGTGGTAACCAAATGAAGAGAACATTGTAATAGTTAAAACATTATCACCCACAAGGTGTTTTGTTGTTCTCTGCATCATTGAATAGACTGACGTTTGCCACATTTCTTTGCTACTGTCTTGACAGACAACCAAGGACTTGCTTTTAACTTCTATCAAATCTTTTTCCAAAACTCCCCAACTGTGTTGTTTTCTGAAATGTGCAAAAATGAAATAGGTTTAAGGCATTTAGCTAATCAAGGGGTTGAACTTAATTCAAGGTCAACATGGCCCTGATGGAAGAATGCTGAGAAATAATTCACCTTACAGTCTAAAACTGGATTCCCAACAAATTATGCAATGCACCAAATTATGCTAGTAAAGTAAAGATATAGCTGGTGACTTGAAGTGTGTTGTACAATAACAGATTGATTAGCCATCAGGCCATTCTGGCAAGAACTCAATAACCTTCCCTAGTTTTGAAATGTTCCATTTCCACTGCTGAAGTCTGTGTATCGTGGGAGATACTGCAAGCTTTCACAACATATCTAAATCCTAACAGGATGGACAGGAGCTTGCTTTAGGGAGGCAGTATAGTGCAGTGGTTTAACTCTCTGAGCTGCAAATCTGGAGACCTGGGTTTGAATCCCACAGATGCCCCCCCCCCTGCATATACTGTGTGACCCTGAGCAAGTCACTTAACTTCCCTGTGCTACCAAGTTGCACCTGTAAGCAAGCTTTCAGCTTAGTGTTTTCTCACCTGGTTAAACAACTGGAGAAAAAAAAAAAAGAACAGCTGTAGCAAATATTGACTGGCTTTGATAATTACAGAAGAGCTCACAGTTCTCCAGATCTAGCTCTTTTTAGCAATAAACGCTGCAGGCCCTGATGCAAAATCACCTGTTTCGGGTTAGAAACAGTAGGCAAATAAATCTGAAATGTTATAAAAGGTTTTTTTTTAATTAAATAAAAGTATCAAAATTTGCTATCTATTCTAGTATGACAGCTACATATTAGTAAATACATAGTTCTATTGACTACTGCAATGCAAAATTACCACTGTAGCACATTTTACTATGGGATCACTATTATTGCAGCTTTCTGACTAAAGCAACACAAAGACTATAGTTGATGGCTTTGAATATCTGACCCTTGTCTTCAATCTTCTTTTTTTTCTTGTTTTTTTTTGTTAGTGAGTATCCTTTAGAGGCTTGCCCAGTCACATCACTCACTATTTTTCAGGTTAATGGGATTTATAAAATGGCATGAGAAAATCTAGAAATCTCATTGGCCAAGAGACATCCGCTGACCGTACATTAAGCAAGCAATAACACATGATGAGGTGTGGTCTAATCGCCTGATAAGAGCACGCCCAGGGGTGTACTAAGGCACGAGGCACCTGCGCCGAGTGCCTTATGCCACTGGGCATGCTCTTATCAGGCGATAAACCACACCTCGGAGTGTGTTATTGCGCTTTTAAAATGGGCTGATAAGTAACTAGTTCATTATAAAAAAAAATAAAAAATAAAAATTAGTAAAAAAGATGTAAAGTGAGGTTTAAGAGTGAACCAGTAAAAAAATAGTCCCTCATTGGTCCAGATACAGAAAAAAAGGTACTGGTCACATTATTTGTTTTTCTCTCCTGACAATGTATTTGTAACTGAGAGAGAGGATTTTAATTTTGTAGTCTCATCATACTGTATTGCTGACACTTACTGTGCTTACTAGTTTGGATCTCTTTAAATCCCTGTGACTTTTTTTTTTTTTTTTACTGTTTTCACTGTGAGAGTACTGTTTTTTAACAGTCAGCTTGCACGTTCACTGATAGCTGCCCGACCTGCGGTTTCTGAATCTTGGTTGCTACTCTGGACTCCACCCCGTACTGAGGTCAGAAGAACTGTGGCAGTGGCAGTAATCTGAGTAATTCTTTTCTTTACTTTCTGTGTTTTTTGTTTTTTTAAAGGAGATAGAGGCGCGCTGCAGTACAGCGAATGATCGAGGGAGACTGGGAGGCGAGCATGTCCCTCAGGAGCCTCCGTGAACAGCGTTTGAAGTGGTTTCGTTTGTCAAGCGTCAAATTAGAGTCAGGTTTTGGTGGCGCTCCTGTTTCTGGACCAAACTGCAGGTTACTTTTTATATTATAGTGGTATCCTGTAGATGAAATGGAGTGTTTTGTGGGAAAGGGATGTTTATATTGGCCATTTGTTTGAAAGCACGTCATGCTGGCGTGATGTGGTGATGACCTCGGCAACCGTTTGTGGCGTGAGGCTACAATTTCCATCGAAATTTGGAAAAACAGTTTAAAAATGTTTTGCTGTTGTTGTTGTAGTATCATTACAGGTTTTGTTGTGTTGTGAAATAGCCAGAGGTAGGCAAACCGGAGCTAGGTCACAGCGATGGGATGTCGCGCTGCAAGCTGTGCCAGGCTTTGTTTCTGTTTTCAGCAGGCACAGCTCGCTGATCCTGTGCTGTTGTTGGGCTGGGGAATGAAGGGTAGTGCCGGTTGGTACAATACCAGGGATTAAGGACACGGCTAGGAAGGTGAAACAGCCAAGCAGTGGCTTCGTTTGTTTTGCCCATTTTATAAGTCTCTATATATACACAGTCATCCTGGTCCTAAACCACATCACACAACAAGCAAATCAGTCATCCTACAACCAGAACTATCTTCCATCAGTCTCCCCAGATCCAGAACTGATCTTCCATCAAAGATGGCTGTTATCTTTACACTGTAAAAACCTTCAACAGGGTCCTAAAAATGAAACTACCTTAAATAAAAAATAAAACAAATTAATTAAATGTTTTCCCTTTCCCTTGATCACCACACTCTCCTTACACACATAAACAAATTAGAAACAATAATTATTTATAGTTTTCATTACAACTGTTTCTTTGCTGACAATGAAAAATTCCCCTTCTATTTTAACCCTGCTCATCAGATAAATCTCTTCTGCTTTCCCTGACAGTGAGATAATTTGAGTCTGTGGCTTTAGAAAGGGCCTTTGTGTGTGTGCATGTGTGTGTATACAGCATGTTAAAAGAGTAACATTCTGCTAATGGAACTGAGCAGAATTTTGAATCCTTGTGTTCCATGGTAAACATTCCATTTCTTGAATGTGGGGAAACGCAGAGAAAAAAAAAACAGAATGAAGAAAGTAAGCAATGATGCTATATAAACAAAGGGAAAATGTGGTAAATAACTCATCCTGCTGTTTAGCTTTTAGGACAGAGCAAGCAGTTCATGATGCTGTCAGTGAGTGTGGCAGTTTTGAACCACACTCATGCTTGCAGCACCAGGGGAACGGAGAAACCTATGTTATGGCTTCCTTTTAGTTTTGTCAACAGAGTGAGAATGAACTAAAGTAAGGAGGCTATGTGTCATACTTAGAATGAGGAAAACAGCATGTGTGAATTGTTGTGGCTGGCAGGGGAATATGAAGCTTAAGTGGGTAGGGAGGCGCACACTGCGTAACACTACTTTAATCTAGCACCAATAGGCAGAAGGACTATTAAGTTAAAAGCACAGATTCACTTACAAATGTGTTTCAAAATAAAAATGCTTCTAAAAATAAAGGGCCATTTTATAAGCACAATAAGACACTCCGGGGTTGTGCATTACGGCGTGATAACTGCACGCCTAAGGATGACCGGCACTCGGCATTTGGCCTTGTGCCTAACTACGCCCCTAGGAGTGCAATTATCACACCGTAATACACACCCCATCATGTCTTTCTGCTTACATACCATCCTCTACAGTACAACATGCATGTGGCAACCTGCTCACTACTCCACCCTTGGTAGTCACTAGGAAGATGATTATGTCCCCATGAGCCCTGTGGAAGTGGTCCTATGGTCATGAAATGTTGGCTATCCATATCATAGGTGGCTTTATAAAATATATAGAATCAAGTATAAAGTAGAAATTTATAGGAGTACTGAGTCTTCTTCACAATTTGCCTATGAGTGCTCACCTGATACAGACTCCTCAGATTAACCCTAAATTACATAACCTAGTTAGAGGTCTGGGGAGCATACAAGCACCCACTCCCCACAGTCACTAAAGAGTACTTTGTTAATATTCTGTGTTTCTGACCTAAACAGTTTTGACTTTGCACTGAAAAGGTCAGTAGACTGCAAACAGTTTGAATACAGTCACACTGAACCTTATGTGCTACTGATCACAAATGAAGGAGGAAAAAAAACAGCACCGTGTTCTGTGAACTAATAAATAATTACAGCTAGTCGTGTGCTTGTTTCAGAATGTAGGAAACTACACAAATCCTAGCAGAGTAATGTCAAATTAGGAGTATTAGCAAGGCAAGCTCAAGTGGAGCGGATTGTATCTATTTATACCTAATGGAGTTTGGGATTAAACATTCTGAAGTAAATGTAAATTCATAAATCTCAGTGCTCCCTCACTAGGTCTGTGTTTTTTTTTTTTTTTTTTTTTTTAAACAAGGCAAATCCTGCATCACACAACAAATGCACAAACAAAACCAACAAAAGCTGACAAATGAAAAGGAAAAATAGGAGGGGAAAATGAAGAGGAAGGTGTCGTAAGCAGCATACAGAATAATGTATGGGCAGCCACATAACAAGTCTGTGTTTCCATCAAGGGGTTGCCATGATGATAGAATGACCTTGAACGAGAAGATCAAGAGGTCACTGTCATCATGACAACCCTGAGGTTAAAACATAGCCTTGGAGTGTATGGCTACCCATACTTTATTCTATATAGTATATGGGCAGCAATATGCAGAGGATAGATACATGATTTATGCCTTTATAAAAGGCAGGCTGAACCCTCAAAAAGGAAAAAACTCAATTTTAGTCAGACTATGCCATGCTCAAACCTGATGTCAGTGCTATTGCTCAGTGATATAATGGAGTCTGCCCTTTAAGGGGCAGACCAGGTTGTCCTGGTGCACCCCTTCCCTTTTCATCAAGATGGTGAGCTCAGAAGGGAAGGGGAGAGAGAAGGGGAGGGACAGTGTGACAGAACAATAGCCAGGCAACAGGAAGGGGAGGGGCAAAAGGAGGTACATAATGGGCAGCACAGGAGTGGTTCAGCCACTTTTGCTGGAGTTTTGATTCTACATTAAACTGCAGCATGTCGGACTGGCATATTAATTTGGGAGGTTTGTGCACCAAGATAAAGAGGTAAGGAAACAAACAACTAATGTGGTTGAGGATGTTTGAGGTTTGCTTAAAAAAAAAAAAAATGATGAAAAATAGAAAGAGAAGCAGGTAGCTAGTAAAGTTATAAGAGGCTGTGTAATTCAAAAAAAAGAAAAAGAAATGCATTGTTTTAAGGTTTGTTTGCAAAGTTACAGCAATAACACGGCTGTTGTAGAGCAGAGGTGAAGCACTGAAGAAGGGAAGCAGGTGTTGAATTGTGCATCGCCAGTTTGGGGGGAAGGGGTTGTGCTGAATGCAGCAGTGTTTGCCCGGTGTGGGCCTAGCAAGGGAAGAGGCTGTGGAATAGGATTTGGGGGGAGACCACAGCATGTTCAAAAGGAGTTTTCACTTGGGGAGAAGATTAGCATGTGGCCTGCAGCAGGCCTGGAAAAAAAAAATGGCACAGAATTTGAGCAAGTGATCGAAGTAGCGGGCCAAATAGTTGCAGCACTGAGGTTGGACTGGAAAAAGCCTGGGACTGGGGGCTGCTTATCACCTCAGAAGAGGTTAGTATGCTTTGAGGAGGCCTGGCACACAAGGGCAGCATGGGGCCCGACACAGGCGGCCAGCATGGGCGTGTCACAGCATGCCGTCTGGAGAACATGTTGACGAGGTATAGAATAGAATAGTGGGGCCAGTTAAAGGCTCTATGGGGCAAACCAATGGGACTGCAAGAGAAGGGAAGGCAACAGAAACCAGGGAAGAGGCAAACAGTTGGAAGCTTGTTCACAAGGGCTAGCTGTGGCATGGCGTGGCGTCACATGCCCAAGGACCACATGGTCCCAAACAAAGGACAGAGCAAGCTGGGGTGTGCCTAAGAATGGCAGACAGGAAATACAAGGGCATTGTGAGGAGGCAGCCCAAGCTGGCAGGGTTGCAGCAGACAATGGGGAATGCAGCCAGAGGCATGCGAGGGCATGCAGGGCAGGGGATGTATAGGCCAAAAAAGGCCACAAGATGCAGTGTAGTCACGGGCAGTCGGAGGCTGGCTGGGGGGCACAAAAACAGAAGTGGGTCCAACAGGCCAGGAGCATGGCGGCAGAAGCCAAGGGAGGGAGTAGGAGCAAAATGCAGGGCCCTCAAAGGGATGGGGCGAGGGTTTAGGCTGAGAGGCCACGTGGCGCAGCTGGAGGTGCTATGGGACAAAGGGGAATGGATAGACCCACAGGGTCAGTAGCCAGAGTCATGAAAGGGCATGCAGGAGGAGAAATGTTTAGGCCTGGAAGGCCACAAGAGGTGGTGCCTGAGGCGCTTGGTGGCCATGAGTGGTCGGAGGCCCGGGGGGGCACAGAAAAGAGATGTTGGGCCTGACTGGCAGGGGATGGGGGGACAAAAGACAGGGGAGACCGTAGGAATGGTAAGATCACCCAGAAAAAGGCCTTGTGTGATGATTTACAGTGGAGGAAGGCCCCAGGCAGAAGATCGGGTGCGAGGCAAATAAGAAGGTTTTTTCGTATTTTTACAGCATCACTACAGGCACAGAAAGAAGGTGGTGTAGCATTTGGGGGATAAATTGGGCAGACAGCATTAGATGATTGTGCATAAATCATTTGACGTTCAGGAGTCCAGGTCAGAGCGGAAAAAGGCACGTTTTTGTTACCATTAGTTGACTGTTTCTTGGAAAGTGGGCCTGGCCATATGAGGGACTACTGTAGGCAGATTTTTAATAATGGAAATTTTCTTTTCTTTTCTTCAGTTGTCTTCACAGTTTCCAAGAAGCAAGGAACATGGCACCAAAGAAGAGCAGGCCTTCGAAGGAGGATGCCTACAGGGCTATAGTGGAGCTGGTGGAAAAAGCCAACAAAATGTGGGAGCTGGTGGAAGGGGAGGAACCAGGAGATCCGGGGAGAAAAGGAAAGCAAGGAAGGATAAAGGGGGCAGAAGGAAACGGCCAGCTGAGAGGCCACACAGCCCAACCAGGGTACAGCCACTGATAGTGGGACCTACCAAGGTGGCTAGTGCAGTACCTCTGCAGCCTGTTGACCCAGTGCCATCAGTACCTCCCCGGGACAAGGTTGGGGTTCCCCCAGTGGAACCCAGACCAGATGCCCAGTGCACAGTGGTTCCTCCACAGCCATTATTAGTGCAACCATCCCTTCAAGCACAGGGGACCATATTAAGGCACCAGGAGGACAGCAGACAACAAAGAATGGACAAGGCCACAGGTAACACACCTGACTCACTGGGTGACAGCATCAAAGAGTATGTAAGCCAGATTGTTTTGGCACTTGGGACAGGGGATTTGGGGCAGATGGAGTCAGCACTGGCAGAGATTAGGTCAGACAAAGAGGAGCTGAAGGAAAAGGAAGGAGGAGGAGTGAAGAAAGAGGGAAAGGAACAAGGGAGACAGGAGCTCCTGGGATGAGAGTAGGTGAGCACGTCCCGTTGGCCACAAAAGAGAAAATATGGAAGGGAGAGTATGTGGATATCTTCGCCTTAGTAAGCCAGAAATGGCAGCAAAACATGAAGAAGCAGAGAATACAGGAAAGAGTGAAATGGCGGCATCGGTAGTTTTGTTAGATAAGAAAGAGGAGGACAAATTCACTAAAGGAAGACTTGGGAGGGGTGGTTTGTAGGTTTCACCACATTCTCAGCCATAGTATTGGAGAAGAGGCCAGAGATGGGCATCCCACTCATCACATACTCCCTGATAATAAGGCGGGCAAAAGGGGGAGTGGGGTGGATATACTATGACAAATTCTTTCGGCAGAGAATGGCGACATATGGGGATGTAAGATGGGACATGAAGCAGCTAGATTTGTGGAAAGACTATGTGACCGATCAGTCCACGCCCGAGGAGGAGTTGGGGAAGAAAGGAGCCATGCCCCAGAGGGGTTGCTGGACTTACAATAGGGCCTCTTGTTCCTGGTCACAATGCTGCTTTCGGCACGCATGTTCGAAATGCGGGGGAAGACATCCAGCGAGCAGATGCAGAACGACATGGGTTCAGGGAGCCCAAGGATCAGGGGTGCAAGGATCAGGTCAACAGTTTTTTCGTGAGGGGCAGGGATATAAGGGGCAGGCATGGAATAGAGGGGGAGAGGGGCAGGGGGCATGTAAGTAGAGGGAGTCAGAATTACTGACCAGCAAGGCCAGACACCGAGCAAGGCAGGAGACTTTGGCGGAGGAGAATGGAAGAAGGCAAGGGAGCAATTTAGAGAAGCTAGAACCCCCATCAGGATAGAGGCATGGAAAGAATGGTTGGACAGATACCCGGATAGGCAAGTGGCAGAGATGATTAAAAAAGGTTTTCGCTCAGGTTTTTCATTACAGTGTAAGGGCCCAAGGCAAGCGAGAGAGGATAACAATCTGGGTTCGGTAAAAGGGAGAGAAGAAATGTTGAGACAAAAGATAGCGAAGGAAAAGGCAGCAGAGAGAGTAGAAGGACCGTATGATACCCCCCCCCACTGCAGAATATGAGGATTTCTCCATTGGGTTTGGTCCCCAAAAAACAGGAGGGAGAATACAGGGTGATTCACCACCTATCCTTTCTTGAAGGGGATTCTGTGAAAGATTTTATCGGCGAGGAATATAGTAAAGTGACATATGCCACATTAGAAGACGCAGTCCGGATCATCCGGGCAACTGCTGATGCATGGATGGCAAAAACGGAAATACAGTTCGCTTTCAGATTGCTTCCAGTTAGGAGAGAAGACTGGGACCTGTTGGGGTTTAAAATTGGGGAACAGTACTATTTTGACAAACCATGCCCATGGGATGTTCTATAGCATGTGTGACATTCGAAGCATTCAGCACCTGTTTACAGTGGATATTTCAAGAAAGAACTGGTTACAAAACAGTGATTCACTGTTTGGATGATTTCCTTTTTATAGGCAGTGGGAGAAGAGAGAGACAGAAAAAATGTTGGCGAGTTTTCAAGAGCTGTGCAAGGAATTAGGGGTTCCGTTGGCACCGTAAAAAACAGAAGGGCCCAGTAAGGTGCTAGAATTTCTGGGTACTGAGACAGATGCTCCGGGGAAATATTTAGGCTACTGGACAAAAAAGTGGGAAAACTGCAGGAGCTGATTCAAATACATAACAGTAGGAGAAGAGTACAACTAAAACAAGTACAACAGGTATTGGGACACCTGAACTTCGTGTGCTGGGCTACTGGGCCAGGGAGGGCTTTCACTAAAAGGTTAGTAAGGACTACAGCTGGGGTGACCAGACCACACCACTGGGTAGACATGACAAAAGGAGTCAAGGATGAGTTTAAGGTATGGGAGGAATTCCTCAGGGCCTATAATGGCTGCCCCTTCTGGCAGGAGGAATGGGTTTATAACACATACCTTGATCTTTACACAGATGCAGCTGGGGGCCTAAGTATGGGGTGGGGGCTATCTATGGGGCAGATGGCTCGCATGAGCCGTGGCCTACAGACTGGGTGAGGGACGTAAGGTAAAAGATACATTGTTGGAGATCATGCCCATTTGGGCCTGCACCCTGGTTTCGGGCCGGGGGGGGGGAAGAATTACAGAATCAGAAAGTGACATTCTGGTGTGACAATAAGGAAGTGGTAGAGGTGTTAAACAACAGGGGAGCCAGGTCAGAAATGGTTATGCAGGTCTTGTGACATTTGGTGCTAAGGGCCTTACAACTGAACATGTCATTCAGAGCAAAGCACATAGAAGGGGTACACAATACCCTGGCTGACAGCCTTTCCCGTCTGCAGCTGGATCCCTTCTGCAGACTGGCACCAACAGCAGAGGAGCAAAGAACGCACATACCAATGAACATCTGCGACGTTGGCAAGAAGGAGCAGAACTATTTTTCACAGCCCATGGGCACCACAGAGTCTGAGGGCCTACGAGGGGGCCTGTCGAGTGTTTCAAACATTCAGGGCAACACACTACATGGATATAAGTAGGCCACTCACAGAGAGCAGCTAGGGAAGTTCACTGTAGAAAAATGGCAAAGAGGAACAGCCCACACCACAATGGGGGTCTATTTGGCAGGGATTAGTGTAGTTTGCAGCCTAAAAGGGTGGAAGGACCCGACGAAATCAATGTTCATTAGAAGAATGATGCAGGGGTAGGGTAGGTTAAAACAGGGAGCTGTGGATAGTATAAGACCAATAGGGGAGCAGTGGCTTGCAAAACTAAAGGGTGTTTTTCCGGCAATCTGCAGATCGAAAGCCAAGGCCCAACTATTTCACATGATTTACGTGGTAATGTTTGCAGGGCCCATGACAGTGAGGTGGTGGGGCATGGCAGTAAAGAAAAAGAAGCGAGATTGGAATGGGAAGATATAAGCTGCAGGATGAAAGAGATACAAATCATGATTAAGAGGTTAAAGACGGATCACAGGGGGCAGGGTTGCATGGTAACACTAAAGAAACACGTACATGGCGCAGTGTGCCCAGTGAAGGCTTTGTGGGCTTTCGCCGCAGAGCATGGGAATAGGATAGGGAGATTATTTGTGCATGGAGATGGAAAGAAGGTCACAGGTTATCAAGTCATGGCCTTGCTCAAAAAAGGCATGCAATTCCTGGGGGAGGATCCAATTAATTACGCATCCCACTCCCCACGGATAGGAGCTGCATCACAGTGGGCAGCGGCAGGTGGGACGGTAAATAATATTTTGGAAAAGGGGCGCTAGCGGTCTGCCAGTTACAAGAGATACATTTGAGTTCTGCAGTATGGAGACTAACGTATCACCTGTGTTTTGTTACAGATTCAGAGCCACATTGGGTGGGGGGACAGGGAGGGGTGATATTGGGAAAAGGGAAGCTAAGACCATATACAAGATATTTATTTTGCTTAAACCCTATAGGAAGAGGGAGGATCACGGAAGTCTGGATCTGCAGCCACTCTTACATTTATTGGGCAGAAAGGAGAGCTGAGAAAAAGGCTGGGGGGAAGCAGCTTTACTAAGATGTGAAAAAATGTAGGTTGGTTTGTCACGGCATCCGGGGGATGAGATGGGCACAACTGCTTCCTACCCTGAAAGAACTGAAGGAGCGGCGACCCATTCCAGACTTAATTATTGTACATCTAGGGGGTAATGACCTTGGGGGTAAGCCATGGGTGGACACATACATGCAAGTAAAAAGGGACCTAGAGCCAATACAGCAGTGGTGGCCTGGGGTGTGCCTTGCCTCGTCAGATATGATCCCAAGAAAGGGTTGGAGACATGAGCACAGCCATAGAGCTGTGGATAGGGCCAGGAGAAAGATGAACAGAAGGGTAGGGACACTGAGGACAAGTAATACTGCGGGGTGTGGAAGAGTGGGTAGAGGATTTCTACAGGTCAGATGGCATGCGTCTGTCAGATCTAGCCAAAGACATGTTTAATACAGAAATGATGGGTTTTATAGAAGCAAGGAGGAGGCATGCGGAAAACAGAAGATAAAAAAAGAAAAGTGAAGGACCTGGAAGGAGGTCCCTGAGGAAGGAGGGAGGAACAATATCCTAAATTGAGGGGAAAGCCAGTCATCCAACACAAGCTGGAGACCAGCTAATGGTGAAAAGGGGGAGGAAAAGGAATAGGATGAAAAGAATAAGAAGTCGAAGTAGGAAAAGTGGTCCTCGGTCTCACCATTACCTAACATCTGGGGGAGCAAAAAGAGGAAGAAAGAGGGATGATCAGAGATTGATATATGGATGCAAATAAATGCAATTGTGAGAGATATATTAATAAAAGATGATGAAATGGAACATGGAATTACGATATATAAATAAATTAATTGCCAATCTGAGCACAACAAACAATGGTCTCTGTCTTTTGTGAGGGAAAAGGGGGGGAATCCGGGACAATGGAGTTTGCCCTTTAAGGGGCAGACCAGGTTGTCCTGGTGCACCCCTTCCCTTTTCATCAAGATGGTGTGCTCAGAAGGGGAGGGAGAGAGGGAAAGGGAGGGACAGTGTGACAGAACAATAGCCAGGCAACAGGAAGAGGCAAAAGGAGGTACATAATGGTCAGCACAGGAGTGGTTCAGCCACTTTTGCTGGAGTTTTGATCCCTCCACCCACCCTGAAATTATAGAGCAAGAGGAAGACAGTCAAAAGGGACTGTATGGAAGGTCTGTCAGAGGTGGACAAGTGGGACAGTTATTGGACTGCCAAAGTGGATGGCAGAGAGGGGAAAAAGGTGGGGGGGGGGAAGAAAAAGGAATAAGATGAAAAGAAGAAGAAGCTGAAGGAGGAAAAGTGGTCTTAGTTTTCACTGTTCGCTAACAGAAAAAGAGAAGAAGGCAGCACCCAGGTTTTCACCTGGGGGAGCAAAAAGAGGAAGAAAGAGGGATGCAAATAAATGCAATTGTGAGAGATATAATAATAAAAGATGATGAAATGGAACATGTAATTGTGATATATAAATAAATTAATTGCCAATTTGAGCACAACAACAAACAATGGTCTCTGTCTTTTGTAAAGGAAAAGGGGGGGAATCCGGGACACATACTGCAGCAAAATGAAAAGTCATTGTGCTGCAGCAGTTGTGCCACTACTGCAGCACAATCACTTTTAACAGTGTATGGCTTTCCATTTACAGCAATCCCTTCTCATATACTGTAACATTATTACACACAAAGTAACAAGAAACAAAGGAATAACTGGGAAATAATCAACCTGTCTGAACAAGTACTAACTGTTGCACAAACTCAGGTACTTGAGAGGTCTCAGCTTTACAACCTCACCAGGCACAAGTAAGCAATAACCCATGACAGGGTATGGTGTTACTGGGGATTAATCAACACCCCAAGTGTGTTCTGAGGCATGAGGCCGTGTGTCCTCACAGCACCCGGGATGTTGACTAATCCCCAATAACACCATACCCTGGACTGGTTTTTTGCACTTATAATATGGGTTATGTTTAAACAAGGGAAAAAAAAACAGAATGGGGTTTCCGTTTAAATAAACAGCAAAAGAGGTACTGTATCCTGCCACCTTGCAAAACAGTCCCCAAGAAATTATGGCTATCTGATTACGGTTATTCACATAGAAATGTCAGACATACAGTACTGAGATGATGTCTGACATTTCTTGTACATAATGTTGACTCCTATACTTCCCACAACATTCACTTTGGGACCCTCTCCCCACACACACACACAAAGCGTGGACTTCAAACACAGACAGAGATTTGATGTATTGTATGGAAACACAACTGTCAGAAAATGGTAATTTCTGACCGTTGATTTCCATACATCTTCAGCCCTCACTGTGCCGGTGTCCTTCTCACGTTTGCAGTGCCTTGTTCTCTGTGTCTGTGTAACATGCTGGGCTGCTCCCTCAGTCCTCTCTCGCATCCTCATGCTCCCCCCCCCCCAAAAAAAAACTATGCCACTGTTAGGTAGTGATGTGACACAGCAAAGCACTGATTTACATCAGCCAGCAATTATAAATAGCTGGACACGGAATGCACATTTATTAGTGCCACTAATGATAATGACACCCACTAACAAACAAATGCTGACTTAAAGTGTCACTATTTTTGTGTTATTATTAAGAAATTACAATTTCCGTTAAGTTGAATCATTTCAGTAATGTGACTGAAATAACTGCTATAGTCAGTAACGCTGACACAAGAATCCTGGTCTCTCTGTCATAAGAACAGCATAGAACTTGTGATCATAAATTAGGCAGTGTTAGTAAAAAGAGTAAAATAAGCTAACAGACAAAAGAAAGTTTTAAACTAAATGGCAATAAATGAAGACACACAAAACAAAGTACTGCTGGATTTTACTGATCATCAGAGGAAACACAGGCACCCTTTAGACAGATAAAGATGCAGTGCTAGCGGGAAACAGCACACGGGAACCACGACGCAGAGACTGACAGTCAAGTCATGATGTAATTACACAGAGTTCATCCACAGCTTTCAGTGAGTCAGTGTGAAAACAGAAATGGGTTACAACAACACAATGAAGGCAAGTAAGATTTTACATACATTTATTTTGCACTTATAATTGAAGAAAAAGTCATAACAATGATCGGTTCAGGATACTCTTTTACACACATTGACAGAGATACCTGGCACAGGACACAGGAGAAATTCTGTACTCCCTCCCACTGACTCACCACGTTACATGGCTGCCACTCAACTTTCCTTCCCCGGCACGTAATGAGACACAGCAGCAGATCTCCAGAGCCACTCCACGGAACCATTGACTAAATAGGCTATATGATCCATAGGCAAACAGAGCTCCTCCACAAAAAGGGTTGTACGTGTTTGCCAACCCATGTTATAAATAAATATAACACTATTACTGAACTGTAAATTTGGAAAATTGAATTTACTGCTTTTTTATGCAAACAAAAATGGGGGGGGCAGTGAATGAAACTAACTTTGTTAGCATCAGTACCTCCTCCAGTGGGGAGGACCTCTCTTTCCTCATGTAGTTATTAGGAGAGAGCAATGAAAATAATCTCTCAGATATTTCCCTACATTCTGTGTCCCCTTTTTGTGATGCTGGAGAGAACATGTATACAGAGATAATAGACAGAAAGCCACCAAGGAACCAGGGTTCACAAGCTGATGAAATAAAGAGACAAAGGGCTTTTACAATAAAATCTACTTTTTGTCCTGGGATTGCTAACCCAGCAATCTTACTTTCTCAGAAAAAAAATGACTCACAAAGTCAAATTTCTATTTTCACAGCCACTGAACCTTAGATGACGCAGTTTAAAGGTAAACGAAAGACATGCATTCTCAAATTGACATGCAAAAATTAAATCATTATAAGAGAGTCTGACAAAGGGAGCAATGTGGTCCTGTTGAACAAACTGGATTACACTGCAGGAGCAAACCAATTATTTGGTGACACTAAGACATACAGGTATGAGAAATTAAGATCAGACCTAACAAGCAGATTCTGATAGAACTTTACCACCTCTTAGATTCAGCATTGGATCGGGGCTCTACTACCCAAAAGGAGACTGAATTCCTTAACATAAAATAAAAAAACAAATATTTTGCCAACATTTTATTATTTGCCAAAACCTCATGAAGATTTGCTTTATCCTCCTGGAAGTTCTATCATTTCAGGAATTGGATCACTCACGGAAAATCTAAATAGACTCACAGATTTTTATTCTTCAACCAATTGTCACCAATCTATGATCACATACCCATTCTGAACCTGTTGTATGCACCATTGCCTATGCACCATTTGTATTGCATGTATGTAACTCCCAGGTCACATCAGGAAACAAGCGGATCCCACTCAGTATGCTTATCTGGTAAATCTTTTAAATAAATCAAAATAAATAAATGTCAGAGAGACTACCTACTTAAGGCAATAACTGCAAAGTGACACTTTAGCACTCTGATTTTCTTTGGTTGGGACTGGATGTCACATCTCTGTACACCAGCATTCTCCATGAATTGGGCCTTCAGGGCAGGCATTAGGATACTTTCTGCATTAGAATACCTGTACCAGTGCACCACCATCCCAGTTAATTTTGGAGGCAGTCAGATATCTTCTGTCCCGTAATTTCTTTTTACATTCAGTGGGGAGATTTTCTGATAGATAGAAGGCAATGCCATGGGTGCAACACTTGCACCTTTTTTTGCCAACATGTATTTGGGCTGGTGGGAGAAGTTGTTTATTTCTGATGATGCCCTCAACAGATTTTCTGGACAGGTGGTGCACTACTGCCGGTATATCGATGACATCTTAGTCATCTGGAGTGGCAGTAGGAATCAGCCGAAGAGTTTATCCAACAAATAAACACAAATGACTTAAATTTCTCATTCACTGCAAAAACAGAATGCAATGAAACTGAGTTCTTGGACTTGCATCTCACAGCTACAAATGGTGAATATATCACCACCAAGGGGTACTGCTAACCCACAGATGGCAGCACCATACATGCCACCAGTGCCCACTCTGCTTCCCTAGTCTTGCCCACACTCTACAGAAATGTTTTATGACTACATCATTAATTGTTCAGAAGATAGAGATTTTGTGCAACAATCACTTGAAATGTATGATAAGTTTATAGACAGAGGATACCAGAAACCAACACTGGATATGGCACTTCAGAAAGCTACTACAGCAGATCATAAAGATCTTCTTGCCCCTAAGAACAGTACTGAGGATCAAGAAAGTCCCCTCACTTTTGTCTTGTATTATTCTGCCCTGACACCAAATGTAAGGAATACTGTAACCTGAAATGGGTCTTAACTCAAACACTGTAGCATACCAGATCTTTCTTCTAACCAAGCAAGGGTGACCTACAGTAAGGGGAAAAATCTTAACGAGTTAATATCGCACAGCCATCTCAAATCAGATGTATCCCCCTACCCCACATGGCTACTGCCATGCCCAAAAGGATTTTTCATTTGTGGGCGTTGCACTGTGTATAAACATAGAATAAACTGTGCAAGATTTGAGAATGAACAATTGAATATTTCTATTGACTTAAGATAGTTCATTTCTTGCAACACCAGCTTTGTCATTTATATGAATGTTTGCCTGTGCCCACGTATTTACATGAGCAGAACTATCAGATCAGCTAAGAAATGGATCTTGGGACATATCCGAGGTATCTGTGCAGGGAACTGTAACAGCTCAGAGGGGCAACACTTCTTTCAGTACCATGCCTAAAACAATGAACTGGCACAATTTTGTGTGGCTGAACACATACCCCACAAACCAGGGGGAGGTCACAGGATTAACCTCCCACTACAGAAAGAATCCAATTTTTTTTTCTTGGGGCACTTCAAGCAAGGGGACTTAATGAGGAGTCTGATTATTCATTTTTCTTATAAAGAAATGTTACAGTATTGTTTGACGTATTTTTGCCAATTGCCTAAAAACACTGCCCCTTCTTTCATTTATTACTAGGGACGATCTAATGAATTGAATGGTTACTTTGCAAGTGTCCATTGAACTTGTGGACCTTGTACAGTGGAATAAAAGTTATTTAAAATATGGGAGTACATTTTGTTATACAGACTTCTTTAATTTCCACAAAATGAATTGGCATATACGGACTTACAAATGTGCTAGCAGATAAAGGCCTTACGGTCTATCTAGTCTGCTCGAGTGTGCATTTCCCATTGCATTTACAGTGGGAACTGCCCCTCTCCTCATATCCATCTTGAACCCTGTCAAATACCCCTCCCCCTCCCTCTCTACTTCTACCTGCAACTTCTCCCTTTACCCTGACCGAACCTCTCTTGAAGCTTTCCACCATTTTAAGAGATACTACCTCCTCTGGTAACTCATTCCACTTAGAAACTGCCTTCTAAGTGAAAAAGTACTTCCTCATCTCCCTCCTGAACTTTCCGCCTACCAGCTTTAGGCTGTTACACCTAGTGGTATTGTTTCCACTAAGGCTAAAGAGGTCCTCTGTGCTTACCCTTTTTATACCTTTAAGGTAGGCAAAGGTCTCAGTTATGACCCCCATCCTCACGAGTACATGTTGAGCCCACTGAGCCTCTCCTTGCAGGTGTTGTCTTGCTGGCCCTAGATCATCTAAGCTGCCATTCTCTGGACTGTTTTCAGCAAGCTGATATCCTTCTTAAGATAAAGGCAATAATATTGCACACTGTACTCTAGGTGTGGTCTCACAGAGACCTGTACAGCAGCAAAATGAACTCCGCCTTCCTGCTGTTAATTCCCCTGGCTATGCAGCCCAGTATCTGATTTTCTTTGGCACAACTTTCCTACAGTGTGCCGACTGTTTCAGATCACACCTGATAATCACCCCCAGTCTTTTTCTTTCTCTGACCTGGTTACCCGGACACCACCCAACCAGTATTTGTTCCCCGTTTTTTTTTTTTTTGTTGCCCCCTAGTACATAACTTTACACTTTTTAGCACTGAACCCCAGTTGCCAATTGCCAGACCACTTCTCTAGCACAGCCAGATCTTCCCTATATGTATAAATGTTGCAACTTTATGTTTCAAGCAATATGAAGCATTAAGACTAGCAGTTCTCCATTTCTGTTGTCAATTTTAAATTGCCCAATTTTGTATTATTAGAATGTATTGTGTATTAGTATTTTCCATTTTTTCTCCATGTTCTACTATTGGGCAAATTAAAATAGTACAAACCCCTTTTAAAAAGTGCCACTTTCTGGTTGATCATTTTTTTCCCCCTGATAAAATTATGCCACATAAGGTGTCATCTGTGAATGAGGGTTTGGAGGAGGGTGCTGATGGAGTAGATGAACAAAGGGGTAGTCAAGTTAAAAGAGTTGCCACACAGGGAAGGAAGCAACAATGTGGCTAACATCTTTTATTAATTCCACTTTCTGCTTCTTCAGGAGGAGGAGAAGAAGGCAGTGTACCACGTACCACTGAAAGTAAACAAACTCAGCGCATGCGCACTAAACCAGTTCAGCCACCAGTGGAGGCACCACTTAGTCAGTTTGCAAAATATCCTTACAATCATGCTTCTGCAAGAGAACTGAATGCTGCAACAGCAGAGATGCTGACGGCTGATTTACTACCATATTCCTTTGTGGAAAAGACAGGCTTTTGGAAGCTAATGTCAAAAGCCTGCCCCTCATGTGCCTTCTTTCCACCAAAGCTGTTCCCGAGTCGCATGCTATCACATGCCTTGTAACATTCAACCATTGACTATATTCACCTGATCACAGATATGTGGACTAGCAGACCAACAGCGAACATACTTGAGCATCACAACACATTGGGCAACCCTGCCAGCGGTGTCTTCAGTAATACTGAAACCTTGTACTGACACTAATTGCCAGCACAGCACATACACTGATGGGGTTTGTCAGCATGCCACCATTTCTATGACCAGTATTTTGCAGCAGACCCACAGTGGTACAAATATACTGGCTGAGCTGCTGACCAAAACTGATGAGTGGTTCTATCCCTACGGACTTAAGGCTAGATTCACAGCAAGTGACAATTGGTCAAATGTTTCTGAAGCCATAAATGATGGTAGTTTTTACAGGTGTAACCCCCCTGCAAATGGGGGTTCCCAAAAGACTTCCAGGAGCTTGCTTGAATGCTCCAAGCCTGAATGGTGTTTGGCGTTTAAGCCATTTATCAGTGAGTGTTTTTAGAGCCTCTGGTACTGTCTCTAAGAGCTGTCTGCTTGCAGACATAATTAGTTTGTATGGGGGACTGTGTGCCCTCTGCTTGAGTACCACTCGAGCTGCTGCCAATTCACTCCATTTTTGCAGTCACTAGGAGTGCAAAGGGAACCTATCTGAAAGATGTAACTGTTTGCCAGAAATCATTTAGAGTAATAATGAAAATACAGTTTGTCTAACCTGCTTTCTTTGCAGTCAGAACTGTGTTTGCCTAGTTCCCCATTCTAGTTTTGAACTGCTGAACTGGACCAATCAGTGTGGGTTAAGGTAGCTCTAAAATGGTGCCTTGGACGAATCAGAACTTGGACTCGTAATCTGAGCCAGCCACAAGAGGATTGTATGGGCAGTGACTCTGGGAGATGTAGTTTGGACTTCGGCGCCTTTTTGGACCAACAGGGGCAGTCTATTGTGAGTGACAGCCAATCCAGCCAAGAACTGGGAGGAACTCAAAGGAAGTGCCGGTTTGTCTGCTGGAGTTTCAGTTGAGCTCTGGCAGTGAAGAAAAGAGCCCTGTGCTTTTCGGTGTGCAGTTTAGTCGAGACGTGTGTAAGGCCCAGAGTTCCGGTCTGCAGCTTGTGTAACTGCTTGTTAGGACTGAATCCGTCCTGTGAAGAGAATCAAAGGATATCTGAAGAGTAGAAACCAGGCTCACCCTGTAGAAGACTGGAGAGATTGCTGAATTGGCGCTTGGTCTGTCAGGAACTGAATCTGCTGTGTGTTCTCCGGTATTGTGCAGTAATTGCGATCGGGATAGAGAAGCAGCCTGCCTGGTATAGTACTTTCTTTTACCATATAAATGTGTGAGGAGGCTTGTGTAGCTCAAGTGAATCCTGCTGCCATTAAAGGACTTTTGCCTGTTGCAGTTTGTCATATAAATGTGTGAGGAGTCTCGTGGAGCTCAAGAGTAGTCCTGCTGACGTTGAAGGACCCTATCTTGTTTGGAGGTCGTGAGTACTAATTCAGAGTGCTCCTGTTGAATTGCCACATTGAATCCAAATGGAATTATTGTACTGCTGACTGTTTAACTAATTTTTCTTTTCTCTGTGTGAAAGGGCCCTACCAGCTGCCACGGTTTGGACTAGCCACTAGGGCTTAGGTACCCAGGGACAGTAACTGGCGGGGATAGGCCTAGTGCACAGAGCCATAAATAGATGAGTAAAGTGATAAGCTAATTAACCTGATTTCCCTGTCCTTGTTATATCCCCCTAAATAAATCAGAGCTGCTTGTTTCAGCAAAGTTATACTGCCTGAGGTATTTGTCTATGTTAAAGTATTGTACTGTGATTGTTGCACTGTATCTTATTTTACAGGGGTCCCAGTGCCTGAACCAGTCCGGGGGTGTAAGTGTATACTGTGAAGGTAATTCTGATATATTGTGTGGGCCACTAGTGGGAAGAAAGGGGGGTTGCAGTGTCCCAGAGGGCTGTGACCAAGTTAGTTTAACTATTGCAAACCCTGACCTCTGGGTGGAGGCACCCGCCATTGGATCCAGGCCCCTCAACCTGTTAGTGGCAAATCAGGCAGGGGTAGTAGCCCCTGGGATAGCGCCATCTAGGGGTTACACAAGGTTTTATGTATGGCCCACTGTATTAATCTTGTAGTCCAACAGTTTCTAAACGAAGCATGTTAGTGCACTGATAAGTATTTGTTGCCGAATTTGTGCACATTTTTCCTGCTCTACTGAGGCAAGGAAACATCTGCAGGAGCTGCAGTTGAAAAACCATCTGCCTCTGCACTGCCTTAAGAATGAGCTGTGTACCCAATGGAATTCCAGGCTACATATGGTACAGTGTCTCTACGAGCAATACAAGGTAATTTTTGAATACATGCTGCTATAAAGCAGCCAAGCTACATCCGGTAAATCCATTCCTTTGAGTACTAAGCAATGGCATATGATGGATGCAATAATAATGATTTTATGACCATTTGAATATGCCACTCAGGCAGTAAGTGGTGAGACTGCCTGCATTAGTGAATCCCTCCCACTACCTTGCGTGCTGAGGCAGCCACTGTTGAATGTCTAAGAGCAATTACACGTTAGTGATAACTCATCTTCAGAAGCACTTATGGATCACATGAGTACAGTATTTGAAAGCAACAAGCATATAAAATCCATCAATGAATTAACTTAGTATGCAACTGCCACCATTCTTGATCCAAGGTATAAACGTGGCTTAGCATCACTGCTGCTGGGCCGGGGGGCAGAAGCAGTAAAACTTATGAAGCATGCCTTAATGGATCAGGTTCATGCCCAGCTCTTGAAGTAACAAGTAAATAAATACAGATCCTCTATGCAAAGTATTACCCAAGTTGGTGTCTCAGAATACCAAGAGGAAGAGTAGGAGGAGAATGTTTGCAACTGTGAGTTAGCACAGAAAATGGTAAAGGCAAATTCTGCAGATTCAAGAGAATATCCATAAATAGTGAGACACTATTATACTGGGCTACAAAATCTGAGGAATGGTCTGCACTTAGCTACAGTATGTTGCTGTGAAGAATCTAGCCATTGTAAGTTGGTCCACTTTATCACATACATAAAAATGAAAGCTCATTATATACCACAAAACAACTTGGTATCCTCCATATCCACATCAACATCAAAAGGAGATATAGATCAGGACAGTGCCTTTACACAATTTCACTCTGGATCAGACTCTGACACGAACAATGCAGAGCAGTCATCTGACCATTCTAACACCCCCATATATGTCAGAACATGTGTAATTTGTATAGATAACTGTGACAAGAACGGTTTTATTGCTTTGTGTCTATGAATATTATCTTCTTTATTCAGTCTGCTGCAGATGGCAGAGACATCTACTTTGAACTCATTAGCCACTATGCAGTGATCATGCTTCATGACCAACAGGGTGGACAGGCCATTTTATTTTACATGGCGTTTTTTTGATGACGGTATGTTGCAGACTTAAATATGCCAACACAGATACTTCACAGCCACCATGTCTGACTTCCACTTTGTGTGCCCCAACATGGCCTGCCATTGCCATGCAAAGAAGTTACCTGTTTAAATTTTGATATCATAAAGACGATATCCACATCCACTTCCTCCTCCTCCTCTCATCATCATGCAGTCTCCTCCTGAAGTGTTAGTGATTAGATGTTTAACCCAGCCTTCTGCCTTTATGTTCTTCTGGAATGGCCTTCATGCAAATTCAGTCTGATGTTTTGGAGAAGAATGTAGTGAACTCATCATGTCTCAGGATTCTTCAGAACTGAATATGAAAGCATCCCTGATGGTATTAATCTACTACAATAATTATTTTTTTTAACTTCAGATCAAGTTTATTGAAGTACAGTATAAGAAAAACAATGTCCATAGTCACAATCTGAGCCATAAATGAATCATACAATTGTTATACAATTTGTTGGAATTACTCTATCTTCTTGTTAGGCCAGCTTCATGGGAGAATTTATTAGTCAATGTCTGAGAGTTCTTAAGTAAGCATTAATCCCCGACAGAGGAGGGCTCTACCGGTGGATTAATGCCGGGGGTGCAGAGGCTGCAGGCCGAGTGCCCAACCAGACACCGGGCATTAATCCACCAGAGCCCGACTCTGGAGGGGATTAATGTGCTTGTAACATGGCAAGTGCAAGGGAAGTATTCTTAAGAATACAGTTTTAGTCACAGCCACATACACATTCACATCATCAGTTATTGTAGTGGAGAAACCATGGTGCAGGTTAGTGCTTTTCAACCACTTTACATCTATTGCCGTGCGCACGCACATTCAACAGTTCACATTTATTTATGTAGTGCCGAGCAATTCAAAAGAAATGCGGAGTTAACATTGCCGTCTCACAGACACACGTGATTTTTTTTTTCATTGTGACCAACAGTTTTAATGTATTCCCTTTCGTTCGTACAGCGGCGACATACATGACAGTAGTACATTCTGGGACACATCTATTTTTTCTCGCCACTCCCAAGAAATGTGGCAACATTGCTGTATTGTAGTGTCTGAAACTGATGTCATTCTGACCGCTTTATTTCAATAACCATAATCTGTGCATAGGTGGAAACCAGTGGTTCCAGTATTCACATTAACCTACGTCGCCGTCAGCTCCAAGCCACCTCTTCCTCCTTGATGCATGTTTCTCAGTGCTTTGCTGCTGCCACTTACCGTGCTTCTCTCTGAGGTGACCCTAGTTACTAGGGCAGTCTGCGGGGTGCCGAGAATCATTCTGTCACTC
This sequence comes from Neoceratodus forsteri, assembly GCA_016271365.2. Taxonomy (NCBI): domain Eukaryota; kingdom Metazoa; phylum Chordata; order Ceratodontiformes; family Ceratodontidae; genus Neoceratodus; species Neoceratodus forsteri. Next base: position 1,363,629,093 of record CM057455.1, on the reverse strand, counting down.
TTCGATCACCAGCGCCATCTACAGGCACCAATACATTCTGACACAAACTGTATCTCTCTGTCTAACAGTGTTTTTGAAGCGCGCTACCGATATTCTATTTCATTTTACTCCTCGCCATCTAAAGGTGGCTTGCAGAGGTACTGCAACAGTGGGCTCTACTGCTGGATTAATAACTGCTAGAGATTGGTCAGCTGTTCGTTTTCCATCAATTGCAGACGTCAGTTTCAGACAAATTTTTTTGCCATGTTACAATATGGTAATAGTCTGTGGTTAGCTAATCCATGGGTATTCAACAAGCCTCTATTCCAGTCCAGAGGCCCAAGTATCACTCTCATTAACACTGAAACGGTAATATCTAAGGTCCTGTCCACTACGCTACCGCCTGCTAGCGGATGCAATCCGTTAAGGCTGCGGAGCAGTGCAGTGCATCACACCTCCACATCCGGGATCCGGTGACCGTTACAGCGGCACCCGATCCCTGATGCAACTACGCGGTTGGTGCCCTGCAGGGACCGTTACCCGGCAGTCCACACTACCACTGGTAGCGTTACTAGGCGGGACCGGTTTCATAACCGTTGCTGAAACCACCTCATATGTGGTTTCAACAACGGTTACGAAAATGCCTCCTGTAACGTTACAGGTGTAAACGCAACCTGTTACGGTAACGTTTTACACCCTCTGTAACATTACAGAGGCGTAGTGTGGACAGGGCCTAATAGTGTAGGAAAGGAAGAACATGTGGGTGGCTTATTGCATCATTCAGTTATCCGTTTCCTCTTCTATTTGTTCTTCCCCCCTCTTTATTAAACCCACAGTTATAATGGTATAAAGTACTTTTACAAGTGATAGGCTCCCCTCAACATAGAGAGAGAGAGAGAAATGGGTAAAACAAAAAGATAAAGCAATAACATGGCTTCTGTATTGTCTGACACATGTTATACTTAATACATTGAACTGAAATCCCAAGAACTTTTGCTCACCTTATTCCCTCACCATAGCACCCCCTAGAAAAAAAGTAAAGGTCTGAGTTCTCTGTTTTTAGAGAAAAAAAAGGTAACATGTAGAGAAAAAAGGAAAGAAGAAAATTGGGATTCCACCCCTTTATCATTATCAGATGTCTATCTCCACTTGAACCAAATGCCAAGGAAGCCAAACCTCCAGGAACCCCTCTTGTGTTAATCTAAGCTGACTTGTGATATTCTCCATTCTTTCCATTTCCTCTACTCTCACCCTCCAGCCACCTACAGTTGGGGGATTTGGAGAAAGCCAGTTACAGGTGATACATTTAAGGGCAGCTACTCGTCGGATTTGTCCTAATTTCCCTACTTTCTTAGGGCAAGCTAGCAAAGTAGGGAAGCCTAATACTAAGTCATTAAAGGAATATGGAATGGTTAGTCCAGTTAGCTGTTGAATTTCAGCATGTATGTTGATTCAGAACTGTCCTAATTTGGGGCAGTCCCAAAATATATGAAAGTGGGTCCCTCTATCTCCACAGTTTCTCCAGCACAGATCTGTTGAGGTGGTATTACAATGGCTAGTCTATTCCTATTCCCGCCTCCTGTTCCTATTTATTTCTCTGTACAGCTAGTAGTAAAGCCTTAGAGGTAGAAAGTATCAGGTACAGTTCAGATAGATATCGCATATGTGCTCTGATGTTAATAGCATAATGGAAAAAAAGACTCCAAAGCGGTTCGTACTGTTCGGATCTGTGAGAAAGTATTTGGTGCAGATAGAAACTGTTGAATCTGTAGAAACCGGTAGTGGTCTTCTCTCTGGAGAGAATATTTTCTTTGTAAATGAGAAGCATCCCTGTGCATCTGTATTACTTGGTTTGAACAGACAAAGTAAGCAAAATGCCCATTAAATTGTCTCCCACTCATAGTGGGGTTATTGTGTATTTATCTAATTGTTTTTTAAAAGAGTCCAAAGTAGGTACATGCACTAGATAACCTGGGAATTAATTCCAAGATCTGGAGGATCTTATCGTATAGAAGCAGAGTCTTTTAACTGAATTTACTTTAGGAACTATTAGCTGTTTACTGTGAGTTCTAAGATTAATATTTCAGCAATATAGTTTAAAACCACATTGTCCCATCAGAACCTGATTTTTCATAATTTTGTACAGCAATAGTAGGCCACCTCTTTTTCGCCTAACATCAAGTGTGAATAAGTTTAATACTTTAATTCTAGTATTGTAATCTAAGCCTTTAAGGCCCTTAATTGATTTAGTTAGTTTTCTCCGAGTTTTTTCCAATAAGTTTATATCATGCCGTAAATAGGGGCTCCAGACTGGTGACCCATAATCAAAATGGGGTAGTATGTAGGTTTTATATAGTTTCGGAATACAATCTGTACACTGCAACAAGGTGGTTAATTTATTATTAGCCCAGTACAGAAAGCCTTTGTCCAGCTGCGGTGGCTGAAAAGTTTCCTCATGGCAGATAAGGAATAAAGGGCCTAAACCTTTTGGAGTATTAGTTAACTTTCATAAATAAAGGAGAATAGGTAATGAGTGTTCAACCCATGGGTTGGTTATGCATGGCCATATCTGCGCTGGTATTGTATTCGTGAGTAGTGTCCATTGAGCCCACCCCTTTAAGGATACCTCTTCCATCTGGTACCTTCCTAAAGATATCTGTCTCTTAGCCCATGTGCACAACTGGGCACCTTGAGCTGCTAGGCAGTACTGAGGAAAATTAGAAAGAGTCAGATCCCCTTTGTTGTGTGGGGCCTATATTATTGTCTTGGCGAGATGGGGTCGAGAATTGGTCCAGATAAATTTTTGGGTCTGTTTGAGGAACTGATTCCAGAAAAACTTTGGTATAGGAATGGGAAGGGTTTGAAATAAGAATAGTAAACGTGGAAGAATATTAATTTTTAATGTTTGAATCCTCCTGTAAAGGGTCATAGGTAAAAGCTGCTACCTGGCTAGGTCGGCTTGCATCTCCTGAAAAAGTTTTACGTAGTTATTCTTAAATAGCTGGGATAAATCTGCTGATATTCTTACCCGTAAGTAATGGAAGGTATTTTCCTTGGCACAGATAAAAGGGAAGAAGTTTTTAAAGGTGTTAGATGGGGATCCACTTAGAGTTAATGCTTCTGATTTTTGTAAGTTAATTTTGTACCCTGCTAGGGTACCATATTCCTGCAGAGTCTGCAAAAAATAGGGAAGGGAATGAGCTGTGTCCACCAAAAAGAAGAGGGAATAGTCTGTATATAGTGCTAGTTTCTGTTCCTCCCCTCCGGCCTGTACTCCTATGATGTTAGCATTAGCTCTTATTGAATTAGCTAGGGGTTGGAGTGACAGGGCAAATAGTAAAGGGTAGAGGGGGAAGCCTTGCATGGTGCCCCTCTGTAGCGGGAACCTTCCAGACATCACCCCATTCACTTTCACCTGGGCCTCAGGGGTGGAGTATAGAGCCTGGAATGCTGCAATAAATGTGTCCTCGAGCCCAAACCTCTGCAAGGCAAGCAACACAAAAGACCAATCCACCCTATCAAACGCCTTTTTTGTGTCCATACTGATGGCCAACTGAAAATGTTTAGAGTTTCATTGTGTCAATATAATGTTAAGAAGTCTACATATATTGTCTTGAAGAAATCGCCCTGCGATAAACCTGGTTTGATCTTAATGTATCAAATCTGATATTACCAGCTGAAGGCGATCTGCCAGGATCCCTGTGAAGATTTTAAGATCAACTGGCAGGAGTGAAATAGGATGGTAGGATCCACAGTAGTCTGGGTCCTTATTGGGCTTATGAATTGCAGAGATCTGGGCTAGGTTCCAGGAAGCTGGGGCACTCCCCTATCCCCTCAAAAGCTCATTAAAAGCTTCTGATAGTGGTTCCGCCAGGACAGAAGAAAAATGTTTGTAGAACTCGAATGTGAATCCAACAGTGGCTGGAGACTTTCTGTTTTTACTAACATACTAAAATGCCAGCAGAATAGGCCTAATGGTCTTTCGCGTCTGCTCGTTTGGTCAGCCCTCACCCTGGGAGCTGACCTTTCTGCACCCCTTGCCTTCTCTGGCTTCTCCCTCCCAAGTTCGGATATTCTGCTGCATTGGATTTGCTTCCAGAACCCTTCCCAGTACCTGTCCCACCCCTTTGAACCCCTCCACCGTCTCTGCCTCCACAGCCCCTAGGCAGCGCATTCCATGGCTCCACTACCCTCTCAGTGAAGTAGCACCTCCTCCTTTCTCCCTGAATCTTCCCCCTCCAGCTTCACTCCATGCCCTCTTGTGGCCCCTCCTCCTTCCTTGAAGCACCTGACTGCTCCTCCCTATTTACCCCTTCATGTACCTGAAGACCTCCATCATGTCCCCCCAGCCCCTTCTCTCTTCCAGTGTGTACAAATTTAGCTCTTTGAGACTCTCCTCATAGGTCCTGTCCCCCAAGCCCCAAATCATTTTGGTTGCCCTCCTCTGAACCTTCTCCAGGAGTTTAATGTCCCTCTTTAAGTGTGGCCTCCAAAACTGCACGCAGTACTCAAGGTGCGACCTCACCAAGCAGTTATACAGAGGAAGTATCACTTCCCTCCTTCTGGAGGTGATCCCCCTAACGATGCATCCCAGCATCCTGTTGCCCTTGGCTGCTGCCCTCCTACAAGTCTCCGAGTTGTTCAACTTGACATCCACCACCACCCCCCAGGTCCCTCTCAGCCATCGAGACTTGTAGCATTTCACCCCCATTTCAGTTGTTTTATTTTTATTAACTCTCTCAGATACTAGAATCAGAGCACCGAGAGACTCACTCTGCTCTGTGGGCAGTGCGGGGATCTGTAAAAGATTTAAATATCTATTAATCAGTTCCTGATGATCTGGTCTTCTTTCTTCTGTATACAGAACTTTATAGTATTTTTCAAACAGTTGAGCTATCTGCGACAGGGATATGGTAGTGATCCCCCCATTCTGAACTGGATCTTAAGTATTGCCTTGTTAGTGGCCTCCTGCTGTAATTGCCAAGCTAAAGGTTTACCCGCATGGCTTCCGTACTCAGAATATTTTTGTTCAGAATACCATAATTGACCTTCTATTTGGGCATCTACTAGTTTGTTTAATTTAAGCTTTACCTGCTCTAATTGTAATTTTACTGATTCATCCAAGGTCCTGTTGTGTTGGTGTTCTAGGTCCGTCACCTTACGTTCTAATTCTAATCATTGTTTAATCTGTGTTCTTTTAACCTGGGAGGCATATTTGATGATCTTGTCCCTTTGATAACATTTTAATGCATCCCAGTGGGTCCCCACACTGGTGTCCTCTGGTGGGTTCTGTTGTAGAAGGGCCAAGATGGCTTCCTTTACTAGGGTCAGAAATTCTAGTTTTGTTAAAAGGCTAACATTCAGTCGTATCTAGGTGGTGTGAGATTGGTGCATGGTCTGACAAAGTTATAGAACCTATCAAGGCTTTGGATAGTTTTGGTATCCAAGCTGTTAAAATCAGAAATAGGTCTATTCGTGAATACATCTTATATTTGGGTGAGTCGTATGTATAGTCTCTGCCTCTGGGGTTAAGGAACCACCAGCCATCCACCAAAGCCAACTCTGAACAAAGTCTAGATAGCACTTTTTCTGTCTTGGATGACCACTTCATCTTGGATCCTACATGGACTGAGGCAAGGTCCATAAAGGCATTAAAGGCCCCCTTATTAGTATTAAACTGTGTGTCTAGTACATTATCTTGAATTACTTTGGTGAGGAAAGGTAATCGAGCCAGTTCTATGTTTGGAGCATATAAGTTCAATAAAATACATTTCTGTCCCTTATATTCCCCATGTATTCTGTCGAATCTTCCTTCTGGGCATGTGTCTACTTGTGTGACATTAAGTGGGGCATTGCATCGAATTAAAATAGCTACCCCTCTCCTATGTGGATGCTCTACATAATGGGAGGCATAGACTTCTCCCACCCATCCTCTCAAGTTTGAGGTGTTCCTTGTCAGTAAGACGTGTCTTCTGGAGGAAGGTGACCACAGCGTTCTGTTGCAGACGTTCTTGTAATATATGGGTTATTTTAATCTGATTGTTTATCCCCTAACATTTAGGGATGAGATAACCAAGTCAGCAATTGTAGAATTTGTAGGTAGGAGGAGGTAGAAGCCCATGGGAGGAAGGTGCGCATCTACGTTCCAGTACAAACTGATGAAACTAAAGTTAACATGAACTGAATAAAACTATGCACAACATGGTCTAAAACTGCAACCATGGCAATGTCAGTCGACTTCAAGATAAACTAACCCCACTCCCCGTCCCTGTACAGCTGCTTTGTGGGATGAGGTGAGGGGCTGCTCTCAGCAGCTCCTCTACCAGTACTCCCCACTCCCCAGGAGTGAAGAACGAGATGAGTATTGTAGGTACCAAACCTTAAGGTAGAAAATGAAAAGGTGCATAACCACATCAACCTTCTGTGTGGAAGTGGCGGTGTGAGTCAAGCTAGTTCTTCGTTTAGGAGGCAATCATTACTGAAATAGTCCTTGCTAGCTCAGGAAAGGAGGTAGGGAGAGCCAGGTTTACATCAAGGCATCTTCTAAACTTAAAAAAGTTCAAGAAGATGGGCAGTAACCAAATGGAAAGTTTATCCCCCTTTAACAATTATTGTTTGCGCAGTGGACTCTGACCAGTGGGCCACTCAGAGTCAGCTAACCACTCGCGGCCAGGAGAGAGCGAGTTTGATTATGATTAGTGTAAGGCGTCTGTCCCGAGTAAAGCACCCCAGCAGGCCCGTTCAGAGCCACTGGAAGCCACATCCAAGGCCAAAAGTAACAGCGGGATATTGGAGACTTCAGTGTAGGATCTTTGCGCCCAGTGGGTGGTTTCCAGTGGAAGACAGGCTAGGGGTCAATATCTGGAAACATTATGAGGGCTCAGTCCATGTTTCAAAATTCAGTAAAGCACTGTGAGCTTTCGGTAATGGGAGACAGCCTCTCCAGGTACCCCCTCCCCTTGCCTTTTTAGTCCACTTTTCAGCAATCTTTATTCGTTTCTGGTCTGGGAGGACACTTGTCAGTGCATTTTACCTCCATTTCCTTTTAAGAACTGGACCCATCACATTCCATGTGTTTGAAGAGTTAGCTTACGCCTCCCCACCTGTCTCTGGGTCAACTCATTCTAGGGAGGTGGTCCCCCCAAATGTCCCCTGTCCCCAGTCTAATAGCTAGGTGGCCTCTACGGCTCCAACCAGAACCCCCTCATAGAGGGGCACACCTCCAGAGTCTTTCCTCTAACTCTCTCCCGCCACCCCATGGTCCGATACTCCAAGGCCCCCCCCTCCGTCAGCCCCTCTGCAATAATCACAGAGTAATGGGTCTCCTTTCACTCCTGATCCTATTCAAGTCAGTACTAACAGTATCTGAGCAAAATTATTAAACAAGTACTGTAACACCTTTTAACAGTCAAATATTGTAGGCATAAGAAAGAAAACACAACCTCAAGTTGAAAAGAACCTGGGTGGCATATCTGGCGGGGTGGGGGGGATCAATAGCCCCTCACTCCCCAATCAGGCCAGCCACCTAAGTCACTAACTGCGATCAGATTTACACCCAGGTTTATTTAAGAGAGTGGCAAAATTAAGACCTGTTTTCAGTTCTGTTGAGTTTTCAGGTTGCCTGCAATGCTGTAAGTGGGCCATTTCTTCCTGCTGTTCCTTTCTCCTTCTCATCCGCATTTTCTCTGTTTGCTTCCCCGAGGGGCTTTTTTGGTGGTGACTCTGTCCCATATGTCGGAAGTGCTGACTTCTCCCTGCATTCGTGCACTTTTGGTTCCCAATTTTGACCATGATTTAGCTTGCAGCGCCCGCTGCCATTGATCTCGCTGATCCTCTGGCAGACTGATTCCCAAATCTTGCAAAAATGGCATTGCAGCCTCCAGATCCGAGAAGCACTTCAGGCCTTTTTCAGTCTGGACTCAGAGCTTGGCCGGATATTCCACCAATACTTGATGTCCCTCCTGGGGAAGACATTTCACTATTTGGAAGACCCTCTGTCTCTTGGCCAGGGTTTGTGGGGCATAATCCTGGTCAAAAAATAATCTGACGTCTCCAAAATAGATCTCTTTCTTACTCCAGGCTGTGCATAGTATCTCCTCCTTAACCTGAAAGTTCAAGAGAGCCAGAACTATGGATCGAGATCTCACCATAGGGTCTTGAGGGTGAGGGATTAAGGACCGATGAGCTCTTTAAGGAAGCTCTCGATAAAGTCCATCATGTTGCCTTCTTCAGTACCTTCTGGGATACCCTGTAAGCGGAGATTATTTCTCCAATTTCTATTTTCTATGTCCTCCAGTTGTTGGGTTAACTGTTGTTCCCTGTGGTGCAAGTCTAAGAGGGCCATATTATGGAGCTCCGTGGTGTTTCTATAGACTATGAGAGTACATTCTATTTCCTCATTATGGCCCTCAAGTTTTGTCAGGTCTCTGCAATCTTCGTTAACTTTCTCTTCCAGGCACTGCAGTGCAGCGTTAAGCTGTTTCAACTCTTTACAGAGTCGTTTGGAAGTAAAAGTGCAGTCCTCATCTTCTGCCTCGCTTGTTGGTGGAGATGATACAGGGTTGGAGGTCTCAGCCTGTGCGGTGGTGTGAGGCTGGGTCTCCGATTTGTTTTTAGCTTTGGTGGTGGACCCAGGCGGCTGATTTTTTGTTCTTCGGTCTCAACGAGATAATGAATTCTGTTATCTTGCGGTTGTGTAGCAGGATGGTGATTTTTATGTGGCAGATTAGCTCAGATTGTTTTAGCCTACTTGGAGTGCCGAGAGTTAGGCTGCCATCAGTTCGGTACCGGAAGTCCAAGAATTATTATTAATGTACTGCAATTGTACTGTACAGGCTGTGTGATTTTACAACTCCTCATTTTCACCACCAACCAGCCAGCAGTGCTGCAACAATGCCCCTCACAAAAACGATGTACTGATGATATTCTTTTTTGTGTTTCAGCTCTTATCAGGCACCTCATCTCTTGGACTTCCTCTGATCTCACTGCTTCTGCTGAGTGCTGCACTGCACTGATGATTTGTTGGCATTGTTCTTTAATAGTAAGTATGTTTTTAATAACCAGATTACTTTCTTTTGCAAGTGGAGTTGAGTACTAGATTCTGGATGACTGGACTAGTACCGAATAGTGACAGATGACAGGCGCAGACTGATGGGATGGGAGTGAAACAGTGCTGGCCTGGTACTGGACTACTGTTAAGTATATTGTCTTTGCTGGGTCTGGTACGACTTCCTGACAATACACTTCCCAACATACGCATGCCTGACTCTGTTTTCCCGATTCCCTATTTGCCACTGTTATTTAATTTCTCACTATCTCCCGACTAAGTCTCCCGGCTTTATCTCCTGACAATGTTTTAAGAAAAAAAAAAAAAAAGTAGCTAATGGGGTGGTGGGAATTCAAATTAAACCAAAATATACAAAAGCCTGTTCCACCATGGCAGCCTACCATCAGTTTGTGTGACAGCAGGAAATCTGTCTGTCTGTCTGTCAAAGGTGGATCAGCTGATCATCAATCAGAGCTACCTGTGTGCTGGAGCTGTTGAGATGTGGACTCAGCTGATTGGTGGGTGGGCAGACTGTCAAACCACACTGACAGTTCATTAAATAATTAGCAAACTGGTCTGCACAAGCTCGATTAGAAAAGAGTCTGTGTTTCATGCCCTTTTCCATTCACCATCATTCCTCGCTGCTGAATAATGGCAGAAGCCGCAAGCTACAATGTGGCACCACATGTGTGTGCTGTAGTGCCTTCACAGCAGAGCAATCCTAAGCTTTGCATTGACGGATATTTATATGTGAAGGAGAGAAGCAGATCCAACCTATACAATTGGTGTTGCTAAAATCGGAAATCTGCTTCATGCTATGGACAGGCTTCAACTGTTCTTGTTGGAGGTCAACATCACCTTCGTTCTACCACTGTGCACAACCACAGTCCCGATGCCAGCGATGCTCCAGTTGCTACAGCTGTTGCTTCTCTTAAGGAGAGAGCAGTTTCAACTTATGACACACCCGCACAGCTGATACAGGCCGAGATGTCTAAGCTGTGCCCTGAAGTTAGGCAAGATATGCCTGAAAAACATTCACTACAGCAAGTGGTAAAATGTGCAGGCAGAGAAAACATTCCACCTGAACCCAGGTCACTTGAGGATCTTACTGTGCCACAAGAATTTACAAAAGTGAATGGTCAATCCTTCCTTGCACAGGATTCTAAATATGGTAATAACAGAATACTACTATTCAGCACTAAACAAAACTTGGAGAAGCTAAGTAATGCAGAATTTTGGATCATGGATGGGACATTCAGAACAGTGCCCACACTGTTCAGACAGCTCTATTCCATAAATGCACCCATTGGCAATGCTGAAACATGCAGGATACTGCCCCTGGTTTACGCGCTAATGTCATCTAAGTCAGAGGAATGCTACCTTAGAATGTTTCAGGATTTAAATGTCGCAGATGAATATGACTACAGTTTGTCACCCAAAGTCATAATAACTGACTCTGAGCAAGGAGCCATCAATGCAAACAGGGTAGAATTCCCAGACGCTGAGAATAAGGGGTGTCTTTTTCGTTTAGGTCAAATTGTTTGGCGAAAAATCCGGGGTGCAGGTCTGGCAACAAAGTACAGGACTTACTGTAAATTCAGCTTACAAATGCACCAGCTGGTGTCACTGGCATCCCTCCCACATGAAAAAATACCAGATGTGTAGGAGGAAATTAAAAGAAGAGAAATGCCAATGGACACTTCTGTAGTATTCGACTGGTTTGAGGAAAACTATGCTTTGGGCAGGGTTCATTGCAGAATGAGAAACAACAATATTGCAAGCACTCCCCACCCCCCACCCCAAACCAGCCTCAATTCTGGTCCATTCATTCTCAAATGCTGTTAGGAATCCCCCGAACACAGAACAAAGTTGAAGCATGGCATAGGTGGCTTGGCACACTGATAGGAACATCACATGTGGGACTTCATTGTTTTTTAGAGAAGATTCACAATGAGCAGCTTGTAACTGACACGACCATTGAAAAAAATCAATAGAGGGTTGCCAAAGTCTCCTTTAAAAAATAAATATGCAAAGAGAGAAGTAAACATCACCAATATTGTGTCCAATATTAATCAGTGATCCTCGAAAGATTTAATTCATGGGATTGCACACAATATGGTCCTATGACTTTGACAGGTTTAAATATGACAAGTATTGGGATTTTAACACCTGAAATATATCAAATAAAAGTGGATTTTAAACTTAGATTTGAAACTTTGACTAAAAGTTTTTTTTTAACACTTGAACTTTGAACTCCGAACTCGTGGTGTTTAAACTCAAATACCAGACTGAGTGTCGACGAAAACAGCAGTGCTCGGTAAGTGCAACACTTTTGAAATTGCTGATACTGCATTCAAATTGTGAAAATGTTGGTATAAAGTACGTCGGGAATTATTTGACTGTACTGTGATGCCATCAGGAAGTTCTTGTCGGGATATTACATGTCAGGCAGTTCAGTGTCGGGAAGTCAAATGGATCCCTCTGCTGCTGGACTGCAGCCGCCCATACAGTAGTGGTAATGGTAAGTATACTGTCTTTTCTTTGCTGCTGGACTGCAGCTGCCCATTCTGGTAATGGCAAGTATACTGTCTTTGCTGCTGCACTGTAGCCACACAGTCAGGACTCTGATGCACTGAAGAGAGCAATTTTACAAACAAGTCTGATGTTGGACCACTAGGGGAAACATGACTCAGACTGACAGCGCTAAAGCTGCCTAGTTAAAGTCAAAGTGAGGTGGCGTGCTACCTTGTACACTGGATTTTATGTGGGCATTGCATTATTTCTTGTGCATATTTGTATTAATCTCAGTATGTTTCTTTAGTCTGTAATCCAAGGAGTGGGACTTTGCTCCAGCCAGTTTCTAAGATAGCATGTTGTACTTGTACTGCTGTACTTAACATATTGCAAAACCTCAATGAACCATCAATTTTAAAAAATACTGATACAACTGTGTAAATCAACTTTACTTATTTAAAAACTGGAAACTAGGAAAGGCACACTTTGCCAAGGCTTGTTTCTAGATGCGACCCAGGAGATGGGAGCAGGAGAAAACAGAAGTACAACAGTTACATTGGTGCAAAAATGGATTACATAAATAAGTACAAGAAATGGTGCAAAAATTAAGTATAGTCATAGTACACAAAGGAATACCTACTTAAGTGCAAACATCACAAAATGAAATCATAACTTATAAGGCAGGACACCTGGCAGGTTGAAGCATGCCTTCCCCTTGCAGAGGAAGGGAGTGCAGCGGTAGTAAGAAGTTGGGCCCAGTAAGGGGGTAGGGCAGACCCAGGTGAAGGCCTGACACATGGACAGCTGGGGTCCAAGCCAGGGAGGTGTCAGGAGGATGGGTAGCAGGAGCAGGTGGGGGGGGGGGGAAGAGTTTCAACTGGTGACTGAGGGAGCCAGGGGAGTTGGGAGAGGTAGAGGAAAGAGGGTACTAGCTTCCAGAGTGTGGAGAGTTGCTAGGAGAAGGCAAACTGCCTAGATGAGGAGGGAGGGTAAGGAGTGGAAAAAGTGCGATGATCCCAGAATGGAGGGAGCAAGAGGCAGAGAGGATAGGAGAGAAGAGTGAGGATATGTAAGATAGAAGGGAATAAAAAACAACATTTGGATATGTAAGAGGTACAATGAGACTGGTGACAGGAGGTTAGAGGGACGATGGCAAGACAGGAATAGAGGGAGCAGTGCTGCGTACAAGGGGGGTTGTAGCAAAGCAGCAAAATGCGTTACAAAGGGTGTCCAGTCTACCAAAGGAAGTGGAGGAGGTGGTGCCATTGACTGCATTTAGATTGTCAAAAACAAGGAGCACCATTTTGGTGATGAGTTCTCTGTGGACCTGCAGAGACAAGCAGTCTTTTTTGCAGTACAGGGTACCAAGCATTGGGTGAGTTTTGCATGTACAGCATCAACGTGGACTGAGAAGTCAAACTTACTGTCAAGCCACAAACTGAGGTGTTTTGAGGAGTGGATCGATTCAAGGGGTTCCCATCACTTGGTGTGCATGCCGGGGCAGGTAACTGTCAGCTTGGCTGGGCATCACCAGCCTGGTTACCAGGAAATGACAGATGTAAACCTGCTAGAGAACATTTGATGAATTCCCACAGTGGATGACCTTAGGCAAGTCACTTAACATCCCACTGCTCCCACCCACTCACCCACCTAGTTGTGGAAATGGGTAAAAATGGTTAACAGAAAAAAGATGTTGAATCATAGCTGGGCTACTCTGGGTAAAAAAAATAAAAAAATAAAATAAAAAATGATAACATTGGAGAAATCATTGTAGCTATACTTGTGTAAAATGCACGATTGATGATTCAACAAAAGTTTATGAAAATATGAGAAGATCGCTGTTTATTCTACAGGATTTTCTACCAGTATTAAAAATTAACTTGCCAAGTCATGTATGCTTCCTGTGTGATTCTCAACATATATTTCCCCATGTTTGGGCTGGTTGTGCTAACACCCACAATATGGCTGTACTCCATCTCTACAACTAGACACATTCCAACCTTCATCCCGCCCCCCTCCAGAAACGGCATTCAGAGTACCCTGAAACCCCTCCAATTGCATTTTTAAGCCATCAAAAACCCTTCTGGTTTCAGATGCTATGTGGTCCCCGAACCAGGCCTAATGGTGGAGTCCCAGGGTCCCCAACATTAAACACTGCCCATGGCCCAAGAATTTCTTAATCCACTCCTGGCCATGTAATGGCATCTGGGGAAGGGGCAGAGTGGCATGGAACATGAAAGTACAAATGCTCCACTTTGGCCAGATTGATAGACCGCAAGGCCTTCTTCTGCTGTCAAATGTATATGTTTCTATGACTGAAAGAAGAACTGAACCTAGGTCCCCAAATACAGTCCCAGTGGTTTACAAACATGAGGTATACCAGGCCAAACAGCAGACCTCTTGCAGTCACTTTCTTTCTCAAACTGCAAAATATATACCTGTAACTAGGAACAATTTAAATGGCCAGAGACGGACGGTGCAAAAAAAAGCCACTGCTAAGCAGTTTAAAACACAAACTGCAATGACAAAAAAGCAATACAACCTCACTGGGAATTGAACTCTGGGTCCTCTGGAAAGTAAATGGAGAGAGAAAAACATCATGGAAATCAGGCAAGACTATTCCAGCTATAAGCTGCGAAACTAGCTCAGACCCTTGTATAAAAGATTTACTGCTGCCAGTTATGAAAGGACATGGAAATGCAATTTAAGTACACTTTGCAAAATATCCAAAATGTGTGTAATTATTATAGGATCAATTAGGTTTCATTGAAATATTCTGCAAATACACTTCTGACTATAAAGGCAGCGTATGCTAATTCAGTAAACCCAGTTTCTGTGGATCAAAAGAAAACCACCAGCATAATGAGTTACCAGCCATGAAATTAGTCTTTTAGACAAGCTGGGAATACCACCGTCCCATTATACGCACTTTAATTTATTGCATCCGTCAGTCATTAAAATTGAACAGTGTCATTAAATCTTATATTTTATTGAATTTTATTTCTCAGCATGGATCATCAGTTATTACGCTAATGCCTTATAGGAGATGTTTTAGTTACACAGTTTCTTTAGACATAGCTCTTTGAAAACTCAACTGTCCCTCTCTTACTGTGCCCTTGAATCATCAGGCATTGTTTAATGCTCATCATTGTTTTACTGCTCCACAGTATGATTAATGAATGCCTAGCATTACATAATTCCTATAAATCTGTACTACATAATAAAATACATGCATATGATTAATTACAATAAGGCATCCTTGTAACATTTCTTACTGCCTTTTAAGAACTTTTTTTTTTACAAAAGGTTCATATCACAATTAGAACTGTTCACTGTATGTTCTGATTTCGTTAAATATCAAAGCTGAAACACTAAAAATACTCAGCTACTTCTGTTGGCCAATGCTTTATTTTAAATGTTTATTTAATATGTATGTCACATTACATAACCAATCTATGAATTAAATGATCTAAAAGAACTCGGAAAAAAATGATGCTTGAAAATTGCAATACACTATGCAATCTCGGTGGATGACATAATTTAGAAATACTGCACCATTATTTGAAGAAAAGTAACAGCTTCAGAACTTTAAATTAGAAATACTACATTATTATTTGAAGGAAAATAACAGCTTTAAAACTTTAAAACAAACAAAAAAATCCCTTTTGAGAAATTAGTGTAAATTCCACTCTTGAAAACAATATTTACCAGAAACATTTTCAATATCAATTAAGAGTTATTGTTCCCATATAGTCCCCTGGTCAACAGACACCTGTAACAGTATTAAAATGATTACAATGTAATGTTACTAGCTTCCTGACAGAATTAGAGGCACCATAGTACTATAATCCCTTTGGTAAGATAATACATAAAAAAATGTAAACTTTCATCAACATTTTTCTATAAACAGAAACTTGCAACCCATTTTCCAGCCAATCCAGTCAAGTATTTAACACAGTTCATGCAAAAATCATGCAAGTAGATCAAAACTATTTACTAAGTACTAACACTTTACAAAAAGGCTGCTGTTTGATCAGTTTTGGACCACAACACTACAGACAAAGCCAAAGGCCACATGACTTTCTAGAATCTGGCAGATGCAGCTCAGTCGCCTTTGGGGAAGAAAACTGCACTGAGCATGGCTGCTGATAAATGACACCCATCCAGAGTGAAAACAAACTCCATGAATTAATCTCGTGCCTGCTGATCTTACGGCAGTCTACATTTCCTAAGAAGTAAATTCTATTACTGCAACTACAAGTGCTCAACTAGACTGCCATCTAATGGTCATGAAACAAACTGCCTTTATTCAAACTGGAAAAGCAATTCATCCTTCACTATTACACACAAAAAACTGCTAAAAGGTAACACAGCAGCTGAGTAAGAATTACAGTATATATATTTTAGGCTTGTGGTTGCTTGTTCCCTTCTCAACTTCAGAAGAACTTCCTGAATAGCAGAAAAGATGGAAAAGCATTGATTACTTTGTTTCTCTAGGAGACAATGAGAATGCCCTCCGACGCTGTTCCCATAGATGGTGGTCTGTAACAGAAGAGAGGAAATTTTCTGTTTTTCCGTGAAGCAAACTGATACGTTTCTCGGACTCCCTATCTTTTGAAGATGGAGTTCAAGACTGCCTGCTTCAAAAACCATTCATGAGTCATGTGATGCATCCTGCTAAGAGAATCTGCCAGCACAATGTCCTTCCCAGCCAAGTGTGTTGCAGATACCCTTATATTTAATATATACTCCGTGTCCCAAATGTTCAGGGTCTCCCTGCAAGGCACTGTGGATCTGGTACCTCTGTCTGCTTATGTAATACATAGTGGTTTTGTGTCTGTTCTTATCTGTGCTTCATGATCCTTCACTAGGGGAAAGGAGTTCAGGGACAGAAATACAATCAATGCTTTATTTTAATTTCTTATTTAATATGTACATTACATTACATAATCAATTCATGAATTAAATGAGCTATCAGAACCCTGAAAAAAAATTGTGATTGAAAATTGCAATACACTATACAATCTGATGTGCCATCAGTGGATAACAGAATTTAGAGATACTGTTCTATTCTTTCCTGGCTCCAGAAGGTTGATGTGTTCTAATCTATACGCTGGAGACCATACTCTGTTCGCTGACTTTTCTTTTATTTGGCCCCCACCCTAGAAGGAAGACATCTAGTGAGCACTACTGAGTGTTGTGGTTGCAAGAAGGGGACACTTGTCCTCAAGTGTTCTGACTCCTGCCGCCAGTGACTGAACATACTATGTGTCAATGGGGCAGTTGTTAGGCAACAGTATTTTTTTTTTAGGCAGCTCTAAGTTTGTTTCCTTCATCTGCAGTCTGGCCCATCGCACTGCAGTGGCTGAGGAGCCTTAGGAAGTCCTGTGCAGTTCTGTGGATGCCCACCTGAAAAGAGGCAGCACAATGAATCAGATATGCTCTGTCCTCCTACCGTGCTCAGATCTACTCTAAAGTGAAGAATCTGTGCTGAATCTAGTTTTGACTTCTCTGTGTTTAGGGGGAAACCAAGACTTGTCAAAAGGAACATTAACTGGTTCAGAGCTGACTGGGCTTCTCTTTATTTCCACACACTAAACAACTGCCATGAGCTTCTGAAGAAGGACTGGTTGGTCCGAAAGCTAGAGCACTTTGTTCTTGTTGTTACATCTATGTTGGTCCATTAAAAGGTATCAAATCATTTGCTTCTGGATCTATTCTTGCAAGGACCAATACGGCAACTACTAAATCAAGATTCACACACTAACCAGTCATCTACGGTAGATAAGGGTAGGCAGTAGTGCTGCTGCCACATCAGAGAGGCATTTTGGGCATAACCTTGGGGCTGATTACAGCCCACATGACACTTGTGACAGGGCTGAATAAGGGCCTGACCCATTTCTTATGCAGAAAGAGTTTAAATGCAAGGATCTGCTCTATCCTCTCCTGTTTTGTCTCTTCTCTGTCTGGTTGTGTAACCAAATTTTTTTGTGAGACCTAGGAACTAATCACTCCAACCGTTTTGCAATTCTCCACCTCTCGCTATCTCTCTAACTTCCCTTGCTGTTCTGTCTTTTCTTCTTCCTTGCATATCTGCAGTTATAAAAAATATATGTGAATCTCTGTGTAAAACTGCATGTGAGACTGGGATACTTTTGTTTAAAACTGTATATAGTTATACTGTTATAATGATTGCAAAGCTATTTGGAACTCAAGGGGTTAATCTGAGATGCAGTTTTTAAGCTTTTTGCAGAGCTGTAAACAAGCGGTCAGTTCAGGGTCTCTATATTCTTTTTGCTGCACCTGCATCAAAACTGACGTGAACATTCTGTAAACTTACAAGAACATTCAGCAGCAATGCTTTTGCTAGATAGATAAGAAAAGTGAGAGTCTGAGACACTGTAATTTGGAGTCAAGAAATACCCTAAGAAGAAGGACTTACTTTTCTCTGTTTGTACTGCCTTTTTAAATATACCAAATATTTTTTTTTATTTTGCTGTTATTGAGAAAAATAAAATGCTATTTGCTAATTTTGAAACTGCTCCTGGTTTTTCTATGCTTCCTGACCAGTGCCTCGATGAAAGATGGTGTAGAAGTGGGATTTACACCATGCATATTCTAAGCTAGGAGTTTTGTGTGTAACCCCTAGATGGCGCTATCCCAGGGGCTACTACCCCTGCCTGATTTGCCACTAACAGGTTGAGGGGCCTGGATCCAATGGCGGGTGCCTCCACCCAGAGGTCAGGGTTTGCAATAGTTAAACTAACTTGGTCACAGCCCTCTGGGACACTGCAACCACCCTTTCTTCCCACTAGTGGCCCACACAATATATCAAATTACCTTCACAGTATACACTTACCCCCAGGTCTGGTTCCGTCACTGGGACCTCCTGTGAAATGAGATACAGTGCAACAATCACAGTACAGTACTTTAACATAGAACAAATACCTCAGGCAGTTACAACTTTGCTGAAACAAGTAGCTCTGATTTATTTAGGGGATATAACAAGGACAGGGAAATCAGGTTAATTAGCTTATCACTCTAATAATCTACCTATGGCTCTGTGCACCAGGCCTATCCCTATCTGTTACTGTCCCTGGGTACCCAAGCCCTAGTGGCTAGTCCAAACTGCAGCAGCTGGTAGGGCCCTTTCACACAGAGAAAAGGAGAATTAAACAGTCACAGTACAGTAATTCCATTTGGATTTAATGTGGCAATTCAACAGGAGCAACCCTGAATTAGTACTCACGACCTCCAAATAAGATAGGGTCCTTCAATGTCAGCAGGGCTCACTTGAGGTACACAAACCTCTTCACACATCCATATAAAAGAAAGCACTATACCAGGCAGGCTGCATCTGTATCCCGATCGCAATTACTGCACAATACCCGGGAGAACACACAGCAGATTCAGTTCCTGACAGACCGAGTGCAATTTTCAGCAATTCTTCCAGTCTTCTACAGGGTGAGCCTGGTTTCTACTCTTCAGAGATCCTTTGATTCTTTTCACAGGACGGATTCAGTCCTAACAAGCTGCAGACCGAACTCTGGGCCTTACACACGTTTTTGACTAAAACTGCACACTGAAAAAGCACAGGGCTCCTTCCTTCTTCACTGCCAAAGCTCAACTGAACTCCAACCGACAAAACCGGGCACTTCTTTGAGTTCCTCCCAGTTCTTGACTGGATTGGCTGTCACTCACAATAGACTGCTGCTGTTGGTCCAAAAAGGCACTGAAGTCTAAACTACATCTCCCAGAGTCACTGCCCATACAATCCTCTTGTGGCTGGCTCAGATTATGAGTCCAAGTTCTGATTCGTCCAAGGCACCATTTTAGAGCTAGCTTACCCCACACTGATTGGTCCAGTTCAGCAGTTCAAAACTAGAATGGGAACTAGCAGACACAGTTCTGACTGCAAAGAAAGCAGGTTAGACAAACTGTAATTTCATTATTACTCTAAATAATTTCTGGTAAACAGTTACATCTTTCAGATAGGTTCCCTTTGCACTCTAGTGACTGCAAAATGAAGTTAATTGTCAGCAGCTGAGTGGTACTCAGAGAAGCACACAGTCCCCCCATAAAACTAATTATGTCTGCAAGCAGACAGCTCTTAAAGAGACAGTACCAGAGGCTCTAAAACACTCACTGATAAATGGCTTAAATGCCAAACACCATTCAGGCTTGGAGCATTCAAACAGCTCCTGAAGTCTTTTGGAACCCCCATTTGCGGGGTTACCCCTTCCTAGCCTGGGAAAGCTTGACGTCTGCGTAAGCAAGTACCCCATAGTTTCAACTGCAACCATATACATTTGCATTAGGCTCGCATACGTAATCATCAGTCAATATATCATTTTACCAAGAACACATTTCTGAAACATTGCAGTACGTCACTCTTACACAGTATTACATACACATTGTACCATAACTCAAGTTATTACCTTGTACATGAAACCTGAAGAGAGGGGGCCCTTCCCTATCAGTTACCTTGGGCTGGATGGGGCAAGGGCACCATACTAGAGGGCAACACAAGTAACTTGGAGTTAGCACTGATGCTCAGTTTGGGCAATGAGCTCGGGACACATACACTCCTTTATGGACAACATTGAGAGGCAAGTCCACAGGCCTCCCAAGTGAATCATAACTGAGGTGCACCACAGGCTTTACAGCTCGACCAGTCTTTCTAGGAGGAACTGTTATAGTCTCTGCACTCTGAGCCTCATTTTCAGCATTGTCCTCACTTGTCAGGGAGTCTCCATGAGAGAGGCTAGAACTTGGGGCACTTTCAGCTCCAGGAGTTACAGTTTCTGAGTCCACAACATTTGGCTCGCATGGAGGCGCTTGGACACTGGCAGTGGACTGTCAGGGCACCTGAAATACTCTTCTTGTTTGCGTGTATCACCAGTCTGCCCCAATCTATCATTTTCCTCCCTGAAAGCTCAAACAGTTCAACCATGCACAATGATTCCATTTCATCTGATCTGATGCTTTGCACTTCACTTTCTGGGAGCATTGGCTCCAGGATGAAGCTGGGGCTTAGACAGTCAGAAGGCCCAGCTTCATCTCCAGTATTGACTAGGGATTGCCCAAACAATTGACTCAGTTAAGTAAGAAGGATAGTATTCAAAGTCACTCTACTTTCTTCCGATATGGACTGACAGACAGTCATGCTCAACTGGGACTTGTGGAGGGAACACTTTAACTTTGCTTCTGTAGGTGCAGACTTTCTTGATCTTTTCTTAGCAGCAGCTCTAGTCACTGGTCCAGAGGGGCATCTTCTAGGGCTCAGACTCAATTAAGATTTGTCCAATGGGCAGTAAATGATTTCTATGCATTGTTTTTACATCTTTGAATTATTCTCAGGCCTTACTTTGTACACTGCAGATCATCTAGTTTGCCCACTACAATGTGAGGGAGATGGTGCCATCTGTCAGCAATCTTGTGCTTGCCATGCAATCCCAGATTTCTTAGCAACGCCGATCTCCCTCCTGGAGTTCCTGTGCTTTCACCTTTTATCATACCTTTCTTTGTTGGCCAGATTTCTTGGCAGCCATGGTTTGAGCCAGTTATACGCATGAGTTAGCTGGGCCTTTAACTTTGCACATACTGTAAATAGTTGTCAGCTTGAACCCATCAGGAGAGACCCCAAACACACATCTACTGGTAGTCAGCTTCTCTTCCAAACATCAGGCGGTAGGGGAGAATCCAGTGGCATCACTTTTGCAGTTATAAGCATGTACCAGGGTGCTAATTTGTTGGCTCCATCTAGGCTTGTCCTTTGGGTGCAGGGTGCCTAGTATATCTAGCAAAGTGCGGTTGAAACGTTCAGGCTGTGGGTCCCCTGGGGTGGTAAGGAGTGGTTCTGGACTTTCGCACTCCCCACAGAGAAAGCATCTCTTTGATCAGACGACTCTCAAAGTCTCTCCTTGATCAGAATGGATTCTTTGTGAGACCCATAATGAACAAAAAGTTTTCTACAAGTACTTTGGCTACAGTGGATGCTTTCTGGTCTTTGGGCTATCACCGTGAAATGGTCAGTGACCACCAGCACATTACTGATATTTCTTTGATCTGACTCCAAACTCAGAAAATCAATACAGACCAGCTCCATGGGTGCACTGGTGGTGATGTTAATAAGGGGCAGCCCCTGGGGCAAAGCTTTCCTCTGTAAGCAGCGACTACAAGTTCGAATGTGTGTGCTCCACATCAGCCCCATCTTAGGCCAATAGAATCTGGATCTCACCAAGTCAAGTGTTCTGTCTATACCAAGGTGCCCCATGTGGTTGTGCAAGGACCTCAGTACTGAGTCTCGAAGGCAGTGGGCAGCACTAGTTGTTGTTTGTCTACTTGTCCCCTCTGTCTACTGTTTCTCTGTATAACAGTTTATTGATCAGTTTCAACTTAGGACCTTCTGTATAGCAGTGCAGTTCTCAAATCAGTGGGCGTAATTTGGACACATCTTTTCCTGCATAGAGGGCTTCTAAAGCTGCTTTGATCATGGGATCGCGGATTGAGCCCGCCTGAATACTGTCATTGTCCAGCTGAGGCAGTGCACCATGTCTATTGCAGAAAAGTGGCATAAGCAGCAGGTATGCAATTCAGGGCCCTCCAAGCATCCACCTATGCAGTCCACCGCGTCCTGGACTTGTTCCTCCCTGTCAACCTCCGCAGAGTGCCCAATGTCAGGTTCTGCCAATCGACCCAATCATTCTGGGGAACAGGCCTCGGGAGAGAGCATCAGCATCTATGTGGTTCAGACCTGCTCGGTATTCGAGCATAGTCATGTAGATAATGCAGAAAGCCACCTATGGCCAGTGGCATCCAACTTAGCTGAGGTCTGCACATAGGTCAAAGGATTATTGTCAGCTTTTACTAGTATTTTAGCCCCATACAAGTACTCATGGAATTGGTCAACAATAGCCCACTTCAAAGCTAGGAACCTAACTTATGTACAGGATAGTTCTTTTCGGATGGGGTCAGGCTTCTACTGGCAAAGGCCACTGGTCTCAGGCCATTCTCGTGCTCTTGGTACAACACAGCCCCCAACCCTTGCAAGCTAGCATCAGTGCAGGACGAAGGTTTTCTTGGATCGGCATAGGCCAGCACTGGAGCATGGGTGTTGATATATGATCTCATGAAAGCAGTCTCAAATCAGGAGTCCAGCGGGCCCCAAATACTTCACTCGGATGAAAATACACTCTTCAGTCTTGAGGGACGCTGACTTTGGTATTTTTGTGGGTTGGGGATACCCTTGAGTAAGGTTAAGTAAGGGTGGATCACTCTTGAATAGTCCTTGATGAAGCGCCGATAATAACCACAGAATCCCAGGATCTTTGCAGTTCTTTTAGATTTTTGGGCTGTGGCCAGGTAGTCAAGGCCTCAACTTTACTTGGGTCGGTCTCTCATTCCTCGGTGGATACTATGTGTTCCCACATACTTTACTGATGTTTGAAGAATTGACACTTATCAATGGACAGTTTAAGCCAAAGTCCTCCAGTCGGTCCAATACCTTAAATAATCTGCTCTCATGTTCCTCCAGTGAGCTGCCAAACACAATAACATCATCTAGGTATACCAGGCACTCTAGTAAGTTCATGTCCCCCACTGCCCTCCATCAATCGTTGAAAAGTGGCTGGGGCACCTGAAACCTTTG
The DNA here is from genome assembly GCA_016271365.2 of Neoceratodus forsteri. NCBI lineage: Eukaryota > Metazoa > Chordata > Ceratodontiformes > Ceratodontidae > Neoceratodus > Neoceratodus forsteri. The sequence goes on along the minus strand of CM057455.1, from coordinate 1,363,605,904 downwards.
AGGCATCCCCTGTGAATTCACTAGAAATGCCCGGACAGATAAGGCCGTCTTCTCACGGTCCTCTGGGGCTACCGGATCTGGTAGTACCCACTGGGAGATCCAGCAGAGAACCACTCTGTTCGTTTAGGCAGTCCAAAGCATCCTGAATGCGGGGCATCAGGTACTGATCAGGGATAGTCCGCCGTTTAGGTGCGATAATCCACACACATCCTTACTGTTCCATTCTTTTTCCTCACTACCACAATGGGGGAAGCATAAGGGCTTCTGGATTCTTGTATTACATCAGCAGCTAACATCTCTTGCAGATGCCGTCTCACATCATCTATGTCAGCAGGTGCCAGGCGTCGAGACCTCTCACGAAATGGTCTTTCGTCATGCAGCCGGATATTGTGCTCAGCTCCTTGCACGCATCCTACATCCCATTCCTTTAAAGAAAACACCTGGTCTCTCTGGGCAAGCTTCTCACTGATCTTCACTTTCCATTCAGCTGGCAGCGAGTCGAGAAATCAAACAAGTCAGGCGTTACTCTGTCATTCTTCCTTGAACTCTTGCTGCTGGTAGCCTGAGTGTCTGCACAATGCACATTAGCCAGGATGCAACTCTGTTTACTCAATGTCTCTTTCAGACACATTATGAACTTGGACCATTACCTTCTGGCATAAGCATGGGCTCTAGCGGCAAAATACTAAGCTTGACCAGCAGTCCCTCTGGCAATTTTCCATCGCCTGGTGCATCCAACATTAATATTTTATTCTTAACATCCTTTCTGATACGGACCTCCTGTAAGGTACACTGGGCATTTGGCGCCAGGATCAGAGACTCAGGATCCTTCTTCCATACAATTCCGACCGGTTCCTCTGGTTCTGTTTTTCAGCATCTCTCTGTGCCTCATAGGCCTTTAATTAAAGTCGGAACTCTTAAAGCTCTACTAGTCTTTGACCCTGTTTTTCGTAACACAACTGTGCCAGCCTTCCGAACATATGAGCATTTGTTCCAATCAACAAAGGGACACCATCATACAGTCCAGTGGGGGACACTAAGGCTAGGGTCTCTACTTGTTCGCCACTCCAGCCACGGAGGTGGGAAAGACAGCCAAATTCGGATATACCGGAATAGGGGTAGGCCTTCTCCTTAACCCCCATACATGCAGTCCTTCTAATGGTTGTAAGGTACGCTGACAAATGCTTCTGATACCAATCTTGGAACATAATTGTCACTAGGGAGCCACTGTCTAATATAGCTCTTGTAGACACTCCGTTCACCTTTACAGTGGTCTCCATGGAGGGACCCACTATTCTGGGACCAGTCTGGAGGCGGTAGGGGGCCTGGGCAATGACCTTGCCACAAAAGGGCTGGAATTAGCATTTTGGTGCCCTCACTGGGATCATGTCGTGCACCTCTTAACCACTGATTTCTTCTCCAAGCTCTCCTTGTAGCCTATATGCAACTTTGTCAGTGTCTTTTGGGGACTGGCATTCCCTTTTCATGTGCCCATCTTTCCCACAATTATAGCAAAACATACTTTCTGGAGTTTGAGCTGGCCGGTGCCACACTGGGAGCCAGGGCGGTATTACTAACTGGAAACCTTGGTGCCATCTCTGTCTGCGGCGTGATAAGCATTTGGAGACATCTCGTCAGTTTCTCCACTTCCATGGTCAAGGAATCGAGTTGAGCTGTTATCAGCAGGAGATACATGGTGGGTACCCCACCCCCCACAGCAGATACAGCGGATATAGGTCAGGGCCCGATTTGCAGGCGTGGCCTTCATAAAGGGACTGTTTTGAATCTCGGATCTCTCTCAACAGTTCGCCCCATTGTGACATATCTTTTCCTTGTCAGAGCACTCATTGACTGCCAACCTCTGCCCTGAACTTCACTTGATGGGTCACCCTCAGTCACTCGGGTCGGAGTCGCGAGCTATTGGTGCAGGTCCCTCCCGAGGTCGTCTTTTCTCAACTCCTCGAATTTCTCCTTAACTCATCATGGAGGGTGGGGATTCCAGTCGATCTGCCAGGCGTAACTGAAGCAACAGCAGTTCTGAGAAGGGGCAGACTTAAGATCCTGTCCAGCCTGGTTCGGTCCAGTTCAATCGCTGGCAAACTACCTTTTCTGAGGGCATTCTTGCAACAATTTTTCCAGCCGAGATACATACACAGACAACAACTCCCTTGGTACTGTTGTGCATCTCTTACTCTCCACCATAGGTCCTCATCAGAATCTGGGCTCCCATACACATTCTCCAAGGCCTCAAGATAGGCTGTGCAGTCGCTTCAGGTTACTGGCCCGTTTAGCACGGATGGTAGCCAGGGCAGGACCGGAGGCTCTCACTAACCCTCTTCGCTTTTCACCTTCCGAGCATTGCCATTCCCAGCACTTTGGGGCAACATAGTCTATCCAGGTCTCCCAGTCATCCTCCCTTGGGGGTGGGAGGTGCCAGAGAAGATCCTCAACCTTCGTAAGAGTCGTGACTAATGGCAGGTGCAGAAATAGGAGTCTGCATTGGTTCAGCCACCATTACGGGCACTGGAGCAGGAGAGGGTGTTGGGGAGGAACACCCCAGGTGGCAAGAATAGTTTCTTCAAGTCCTCCACAGTTTTCCTCTCCCAGCAACCATTCAGCAAATTTCTCCTCAAAAGTTTCAGATAGTGGTGGGGCTGATTCTCCGGTCTTTACTGTCCTTAGTTATCACTCTCCAAGCAGTGAGGGCTCCTCTGGGGCAATGGTCTGTGGCACTTTGGAGCTATCTATGGGATCCTTAAACTCTACTAGGGCCAGGAAAGTGTGGGTGAGCAGATTAGCATGCCGACCCACCACCACAGGGTTTTGTAAACCTTCCACCTTGGAAAGTACTCCTGCACAGTGTCCGTATTGATACCCAGGGGATGTCCAGGATAAGCATAGCATTTTGGGGTCGATCTCCTCCCAGTACACCACTCCGCCAGCCGGTGCACAGCCACTTCTGTCGGGTACCCATTTTTTCTTAACAGTGGTTCTGAATATGGCCACTAGAGGACACACAATCCCAGCGGTGAGCCTCCAAGATGTAACCCTAGATGGCGCTATCCCAGGGGCTACTACCCTGCCTGATTTGCCACTAACAGGTTGAGGGGCCTGGATCCAATGGCGGTGCCTCCACCCAGAGGTCAGGGTTTGCAATAGTTAAACTAACTTGGTCACAGCCCTCTGGGACACTGCAACCCCCCTTTCTTCCCACTAGTGGCCCACACAATATATCAGAATTACCTTCACAGTATACACTTACCCCCAGGTCTGGTTCCGTCACTGGGACCTCCTGTGAAATGAGATACAGTGCAACAATCACAGTACAGTACTTTAACATAGACAAATACCTCAGGCAGTACAACTTTGCTGAAACAAGTAGCTCTGATTTATTTAGGGGGATATAACAAGGACAGGGGGAAATCAGGTTAATTAGCTTATCACTCTAATAATCTACCTATGGCTCTGTGCACAGGCCTATCCCTATCAGTTACTGTCCCTGGGTACCCAAGCCCTAGTGGCTAGTCCAAACTGTGGCAGCTGGTAGGGGCCCTTTCACACAGAGAAAAGGAGAATTAAACAGTCAGCAGTACAGTAATTCCATTTGGATTTAATGTGGCAATTCAACAGGGAGCAACCCTGAATTAGTACTCACGACCTCCAAATAAGATAGGGTCCTTCAATGTCAGCAGGGCTCACTTGAGGTACACAAACCTCTTCACACATCCATATAAAAGAAAGCACTATACCAGGCAGGCTGCATCTGTATCCTGATCGCAATTACTGCACAATACCCGGGAGAACACACAGCAGATTCAGTTCCTGACAGACCGAGTGCAATTTTCAGCAATTCTTCCAGTCTTCTACAGGGTGAGCCTGGTTTCTACTCTTCAGAGATCCTTTGATTCTTTTCACAGGGCGGATTCAGTCCTAACAAGCTGCAGACCGGAACTCTGGGCCTTATACACGTTTTTGACTAAAACTGCACACTGAAAAGTACAGGGCTCCTTCCTTCTTCACTGCCAAAGCTCAACTGAACTCCAACCGACAAAACAGGCACTTCCTTTGAGTTCCTCCCAGTTCTTGACTGGATTGGCTGTCACTCACAATAGACTGCTGCTGTTGGTCCAAAAGGCACTGAAGTCTAAACTACATCTCCCAGAGTCACTGCCCATACAATCCTCTTGTGGCTGGCTCAGATTATGAGTCCAAGTTCTGATTCGTCCAAGGCACCATTTTAGAGCTAGCTTACCCCACACTGATTGGTCCAGTTCAGCAGTTCAAAACTAGAATGGGAACTAGCAGACACAGTTCTGACTGCAAAGAAAGCAGGTTAGACAAACTGTAATTTCATTATTACTCTAAATAATTTCTGGTAAACAGTTACATCTTTCAGATAGGTTCCCTTTGCACTCCTAGTGACTGCAAAATGAAGTTAATTGTCAGCAGCTCGAGTGGTACTCAGAGAAGCACACAGTCCCCCCATACAAACTAATTATGTCTGCAAGCAGACAGCTCTTAAAGAGACAGTACCAGAGGCTCTAAAAACACTCACTGATAAATGGCTTAAATGCCAAACACCATTCAGGCTTGGAGCATTCAAGCAAGCTCCTGGAAGTCTTTTGGGAACCCCCATTTGCAGGGGGGTTACATGTGCATGGGTACTAGACCTGGTACCAGGGAAGCATAGCAGAAAGGTATGGATCCTGCAGCAACAAGCCCAGGAGTGATTTCCAGAAGAGTGGCAGCCAAACTAGCACAGACAGCAGTCCAAGCTGAGACTGTACAGCCAGCAACAGCAATGGGGAAAAAAGAACAGGCAGTGCCAGAACCTGAAAGCCTGACTGCCTTTTTCAAATGGTGGGTTATATAACAAACAGGGGCAGAGAAGCAGAGAAAAGAAGAGATGCAGTGACAGGAGCAACAAAGAAGAGAAGAAATGGAGCGATGGTTGGATGCCTTGCAAGTTATCAAAGCTGGAGGATCTGGCACAGGGCCAGCAGAGCAACAAAACACCAGCAACTTCAAAGACCTTTAAACTTACAAAGCTGTGTCCCTCAGATGATATTGAAGCATACTTAACTTTTTAAAGGGTTGTCACAGCCTGCCAGTGACCAAAGCAGCAATGGGCAATCAGAAAGGTACCTTACCTGACAGGGAAAGCCCAACTTGCCTACAGCAATATGGACACTGCACAGTCAGAAAACTATGACCTGGTGAAAAGAGAGGCCTTTAAAAGATAACATCTCAGGAGAGACCTACAGGCAGAGATTTCGGTCTCTGAAGTACAATTCAGTCAACAATCCTCAAGAAGCCTTCACCCGACTCAGAGAACTCCTTATGAAATGGCTCCAACCAGAGGGCAAAACACTCCCACAGATCATCGACACATTTGCAATGGAGCAATTCATCAACATCCTACCAACAGACGTACAGCTTTGGGTAAAAGAATACTGACCAGAAAGTGGGGAAAAGGCTGTTTCTTTGGCTGAAGACTACCAAATGGCCAGCCAGACACCACAGCAGCGAGGTAACAACCAAGCACTGGTAAGACACTCTTTTTCCCATTTAAACTCCAAGTCTGAAAAGAACTCTGGTGGTGGTAACAAATCTGCACCCAAAGACTTTATCTGCTATAAATGTAATAAGCCAGGTCATATTGCAAGAAATTGCCGTAGTAAGAAGAGTGACACTGGAGCAGATTTGTCCTTAGCAAATTGGGGCAAGTACTTAACAGATGTGAAGGTGGGAGACAAGACTGTGAAGGGACTGATAGATTTGGGAAGCAGACAGACTCTAGTGCATGTTCAAGTGCTGGGAAAACAACGAAAAAAAGGATCAGGTACTGATGTCAGCTGCATCCACAGGGACACTTGATACTATCCCACCAGCCAAGTGACTGACTATTAATGGGGGTGTCGCACCAAATGAAAGTGGGGATAGCACCTAAGTTATCTGTACCTGTGATTATTGGAAATGACTTTACAGGAGTTACTGAGTTAATCAAAGAGGGAGTAAATCCTGATGTTTCAGCAGCTGTGATGCTAAGAGCTCAGACAAAGAAAATCTCAGATAGTGGGGACACTTTTCCTTTCAGTGATTCTGATTCAGACTTGTTTGAGCAGAGCTCCAAGATCCAGAAGTCCAGGAAAGAAAGATGATGCCCGAAGAAACAGTGGCAACAAAAGACTGATGGACATAAGGGGTTAACATATGAAAATGCTGAAACTAAACTGATCACTGATTGTGATTTTCTTTCAGACAAGCTAACAATATTTCTCTCCAGGGTTATTTTAAGCAGCAGGGGGTGAAACCTAAACAGGGTAAACCTATGTTTAAAAAACGTAATGGGCTACTGTACAGAGTTTGGGTTAAAACTCAGAAACAGAACCAGATAGAACAATTGGTTATACCACAAAAGCATAGATCTGAGTTGTTACAGATAGCACATGATAGTCCTATGGCTGGTCACTGGGAGAGGGACTGCACCCTTGCCATATTGCTGTACAGATTTTATTGGCCTGGAATGCATGAAGGTGTTGCTACTTTTTCACACCTTTTTTTTTTTTGTTGCAGTTAATCTTTTTATTGAGTGATTTAAAAACATTTACAGGTAATGGAACCTTTTATCAAAAGGCAAGAAAGAGCCGGCCCAGTGGCATGGAGGGCTGAGGCAGCGATGCTTTACCTCCTGCCACACCGGCAACCCATGTTTGCAGTGTGAGTGGGTCATCAGGGGCCAGCTGGGGTGGGAGAGGATCAAGCATCTGGAGAATAGCTCTCCTCTCCCGGGGAGGGAGGGAGGGGAACACAGGCCGGTATGTGCCTGACACCTAGCGGAGGCTAGGTGACAGCACGCCTGGCCCAAGTACAGTGGGGCACGAGGGTGGAGCAGCTGGCGGGTGTGCTGCATGTGAACGTGCACACCCGCTGCCATCATTGCACACTCCACAGCTGCAAGAAAATGTGGAAAATGGCCCAGGTTGAGCAGCTTGTTGGCCGTCCGGCATAGGGCTCCCCACCACCCCGCCACAGGGGGTTAGCCATTGAAGTGGCAAGGTGGTGCCATGGAGTGGAGGACGGGTGTGGGCCTGGGGCCTGGGAGAAAAAGTAGGTTAAAAAAAAAAAAAAAGGCAAGAAAGAGTGGTTTACATTACCACAATGAATGCTAGGCAATGCTACTAACATTACAGATGTCTCTGAGCACTTATAGGCTAAACAACATGTTTTACAGGGAAGGAAGGAAGGAAGAAAATGTAGTAGAGAGACAGGAAAGGGTGACTTACCCATTTTGTATCGGACCTTTATGCACTAGGGATTCAACCTATTTGACTAAAGAAGTTAATAGGATCTACAGAGGAGACTAAGCTTCTTCACCTGATGTGTAGAAGATGGGGAAGGGGGAGCCTTGTGGCTGTCCACAGATTAGCACTCACACATACCCAAGAGGAGAGAGATTTAACAGACAAACAACTTATCCAACCAATCCTACCTGGAACTTCAGCGAGGTCTAACCATATCTTTTGTGTTTCTGGTGTTTATCCCTGCACCGACAGAGTTGATAAAAGAAAGATAAGGGGCCCAGACTGAATCATATTTGGGTATACTCCCATTATTGTAACAGGTCGACCTGGTAAGGTTGGCCACGTCCTCAGTGGCCTTGAACCATTCCTTAGCTGACAGGACACCTGTTGTCCTCCATCATTTCTGGATTAGCGTTTGCACTTCCACCGAGGCCTGTATGATCTAGAGCATCAGGGGTTTGGACAAGGCATGGTTTTGGGGGGAGAGGCCTAAAATTCTGGGTTTGTAGGGATAGGTGTCCCAAGGATTTTAGAGTATTGATTAGTTATTGTGGACCATAAGGGTTTTAAGGGGATACAGTCCCAAAGGATGTGCAGCAGATCCACATCCGGGGCACCACACCTCCAGCAGGTATCCGTTGGGAGCAAGCCCATCACTTTTAGTTGGGTTAGGGTGCAGTATCAGAGGTGCATTATTTTGTTTTGGATGAGCAGACTTCTCTGGTCGCAGCAGGCTTGGTGTACTCTCAGCCAGCCTTGTCGCCACTGCTGTTCCATAATAGGGGAACCCAGCTTTATTTCCCATTTAGCCTTGGCCGGGAGGGAGGGGTTTGGGGCACTATCTCTCAAACTTTTGTATATTCCCCACCAGTTCCTTTGGATGCTTGATCCAGGAGTCTATTGGAAGTGAGGGAAGTATACTGTTCCTATACAGTATTTGATACAAACAACACAAGAACATTTCTGCTTGGCCCAGGAGGTGAATAGGTTTCTGATCTGAAGGTATCTCCAGAAGTCATGCTGTGGTAGGCCGTATCTGACTTTTAAACCTTGGAAGGTATCCACAGATGTGCCTCCAGGGGTCTCAAGGTCACCCAATCAATTTGCTTAGACATCCAGCCTGACCATTTTACAGGTTTGCAGTCAATGCACAGATTGGAATTGTGCCAAAGGGGTGTATATCTACCCAGACTGAGACAATGCTTTGTCCTGTGCCCTAACTTCTGCCAAGCTAGATGTGAGTTGTGAAGGGTTTGTCAATGATACAAATGCTTGGTTAGGGGATGGGCCAGGAATGCTGATAGTGAGGAGCTGTTCAATATCTTTCTCTATTGTTGTCCAGGCTGGGGGAGGTGGGACGTTAGAGTGACATATCCCTTTCAATGATTTTGCCAAAATGAAGGCAATGGAGTATTGGGTGAAGTCGGGCAGCTTCCACCCGCCTCTAAGCTTCTGGGCCCATAACTTAACCCTACTATACCTTGGCTTCGAGGCTCCCCATAAGAATTTGCTGATTAAGCTGTTTAGCTTCTTGGCCTAGATTTCAGATAGGATTATGGGAAGGGGAGATAGAAGGTGATAAACTCTAGGAGCCAGCATCATTTTAATCACAGCTATTTTTCCTGCCATTGACAAATGTAGATGTTTCCACATTGCCGTATCCTTATGAAGGGTTTCTACCAGTGGCTTTAAATTAATATCCACTAGGGTTTGTAAGTTAGGGAAGAGTCTAATTCCCAGATACTTAATGTCGGAGTGCGCCCATGCAAGACCTATGTCAGCTAGCCTGGCAGGGGAGGTGAGAACATTCAGGGGAAAGATTTCTGACTTTAAAACACTGATCTTCAGACCTGAGAGTTCCCCATATGTTCTTAATGTTCATAGGATGTGCAGAAGACTGAGGGGTAAGTCTTGGGTCAGAATCAAGCAGCCGTCAGCGTATAGCTTGGTTGTATAATGCTTTTTCCCAATTTGGATTCCCTGTATATCTGGGTGGACTCTCAAAGCTGCAGCTAGTGGTTTCATGGCCAGTACAAACAACAGAGGGGACAAAGAGCACCCTTGTCTAGTCCCTCTTTGCAGACAGAAGGGGTCCGATAAGTTCCCATTAGTGAGTACCCTTGGCACAGGGCATACATATAATGTTTTAAACCATTTGCAAAGCAGGGACCAATGTTAAAACCTTCCAGTAATGTGTGCAGATACTCCCACTCCACAGAAGCAAAAGCTTTCTCAAAGTCTATAGTAATTGCTGCTACTGGGGTGGGGAGTGCTGCTACAGTCTGCACTGAGTATAAGGGCCCGGATATGGTCATAGCTGATTCTACCCCTGACAAACCCCACCTGGGAGGGATATGCAATGTCCAGCAGGCATTTCTCTAAACAGGAAGCTAGAACTTTGGCCAGGACATTAGCATTTGCATTGATTAGTGAAATGGGCCTGTAGCTTGCCAGAAGGGTATGATCTTTGCCCTCTTTAGGCAGAACTGTTATAATAGCCCCTGACAAGGTGGAGGGGAGCCATTTTTATAAATGTACCTCCTGCAGCATCCCTGCCAGTGGAGTAGTTCTCAGGGGTTGGACCAATTTATGAAAGTCCACAAGAAAACCATCCGGCCCCCCACCCCCCCCCAGGGCCTTGTGTGGGGCTATACTAGTATGTCTAGGGCAATTTCTTCCTTAGCGATGTTCCGGTCAAGTGCTTCTTTCTGGGAATCAGTCTGGGGAGGGATAGTGATTCGGTGAATTTACTGTAGCTACCTTTATCCCATTTCACCTGTGAAGAGTACAGAGATTTACAGAAGTTGGACATAATCTCATTGATGGCCTAGGGGTTAGGAGTTAGCTTTCCTGAAACATCTTTCATTCTGTGTATAGATCTCTCAGCTTGCCTTTGTTTTAACCTTTAGGCCAACAGCCTACTTGCCTTTTCCTTGTCTGAACAATACCGGTGTTGCACCCGGTGTATGTATAGTTAAGCTTTTCTGGTCACCAAGGTATTATGTTTTAGTCTGAGGGCAGTTAGTTCCACTATAACCGATGGTGTCTGCAGAGAGGAGGGTTCTTTCTTGTATTTTGCCTCTAGAGTACTAAGCTCAGATTCAAGCTGTTTGTGTTCCTTCTCTCTCTCTCTGTTTGCGTTGATGGGACGTGAAACTAATTATTTTGCCTCTTACGGTGGCCTTATAGGCTTCCCAAATGTTGGCGGCAAAGGCCGAGCCAGCAGGGTTATCTTTAAAGAAAAACTCTGCCTCCACCTGAAGCCAAGGGACAAATTTTTTGTCATCCATGAGAAGAGGGTCCAGCTATCAAGTAAGAGATTTGGGAGTTTGTAGCAATGGAAGAAAGGTGAGGACCACCGGTACATCGTCCAAAATGTAGATCTGGGGAGTCACGTGATGCTGTACAGGGGATAGGACGCAATTGTCGGAGCTCCTCTCTTTCACTGACCCTACCGCTATTAACCTCCATTTACTCTGGCTAATTTTCCTGATATTATAAGTAATTGAGAGTTCGAAAGTCAAAGGTGGGGTTTGTAGCAGTTGAGCATTACTGCAACATGTCTATGCAGCAAGTAGTGGAGGAGGCCACGCAGGAGTCAGAAGCCAAGCTCCCTCACCGTAGCTCTTCTCCCCAGAGTCTCTTGGAGGAGCTCTCACCCTCGCATGTTTATACAGAGCTATCAACAATCAAAGAGGCTTTGATGAAGCTAATCGAAGATGTTGCAGATTTCAAGCCTGCGCTTACCCAGCTAGCCCACAGGGTAACTGATACAGAAGCCAGAATAGCCTCTGTGGAAAGAAAACAGGATAAAATGGAACCTGAGGTGGTGGGAGTTAAAAGGACTTCATACAAAGTGGAAGATCGTCTCGAGGATCTAGAGGGGGAGAAACAGGAGGAACAACCTGGTGCTGATAGGGTTGCCTGAAGGGGAAGAGGGCCCTAATACAATCCAGTTTTTACAGCACTTTTTGAAGAAAACTGTGGGTCCCTCCCCAAATGGTCCAGAGTTTATCATCAAAAGAGCACACAGATCTTTGAGGGCAAAACCTGCTCTGCCTGACCCGCCTAGGCCTATAATCTTTAAACTACTGAATTACCCAGACCGGGAATTCATTTACAGGGTAGCCAGAAAATTATCAGCTATTCTCTGGGAAGGCAAAAAATTGAGGCTAGTTCCTGATTTAACACTGAAAACCCATCAGCTCAGAGCTTCATTTCGTCCTATCACTTTTAAGCTGTGGGCAGCTGGTATAAAGCATCGTATGTTATACCCGGCTTGTCTGGAAGTGACCTTAAAGGAAGGAGCTAAGCATTTTGACACCGTAGTGGAGGCTGTTAAAATCTTAAAAAAGAGCTATCCCGATTTATTCCCTAAATGAGAAGGTTCCAGTCTAGTTATACGAGAACCTAAAGGACCAGCTTTGAGAACATTCCAGAAGGACTGTGTATCCCTGAACTGTTTCAATACTTTTGGGCAGATCTGTCTTATTAAATGTTGGTTAAAAGAAGCACATGTATTTTTTCCAACCAAATGGAAAAAGTTTACTCTTTGGGACACTATTGGACCTTTTCTAGCTATTTCAGACTATTTGTCCCTTTTTTTCTCTCTGGTTGTCTTATGAAGATGGTGCGAGAGTTACCACATTCTGTTTTGTCCGTTAGATGGCTCCAAACGCTTCTGGTTAAATGATAAGTGTTGTCTGACAGATTTCTCGTTTTAAGTTTCCTGATCTCTCAGTTCTATAGTTATTTCGGCGTCTCCCTCTCTCAATTTTGTTCTCAGTGGGGGTTTACTTCCTATTGTGTTTTTCAGCTCAGGGGAAAGACAGACAAGTTCCCTTTTTGACTTTGGACAGTTAAAGTCACCGAACAGCACTCCCAGGGGAGAGCTGAGATGATTTAGTCTTACAGCAACTTTGCTGCTTTTTTCTCACTGTTTCTCGTTTAGTCCCATTGTTACTTATTTTGACATGATTTTTAGTAGTTACAGTCACCCGGGGAAAGTGTTTCACAGCCTGAATGGGTGTTTGGGTCACAGGTTTAAATGGACGTGTAATAGGCTATTAAATATGTTTGGAAGTTATATTAGCACCGGGAACAGTTTGGTTCTTTAAGGGACTATGCCTGCCAGGATTCTAAGCCTGATTTACTTTATTACCTAAGACTCTGGAGCTGCCATTGTCATATATAAATGATAGAGCCCTAGCTGGAGCAAATTAGGTTAGGCAGCGGATTTGCAAGCTGAACAGCAACAGGGTTCTTTTCCAGTCTATCTTGGGAAACTCGGTTTCCTAACTAATGTTGGAGTGACAAACAATTTCCCTTCTGTTATACCATCTTATTTAGGGGGGAGAACATATAAGGATGGGAGGATGGTGACTGTCCCATGAGTTTTTCTCATATTGTTTCTCGTTCGGGGGTTGGGGAGGTGGTAGAGTGACGCTCGCCCCTTTGTGAGTATCATGGACCGTATGGTAAAGTGGAGGCTTAGGGTCTGGGTATGGAGACTTGTATATACTTCAAAGTTTTTGAGGGCTAGTTTAAGTTTAGGGCATTTGGAGGTAACTTTAGTGATAGTTTATTTCCTTTCTTTTGGGAAGGGAGGATGGCAGCAGATTAGCCCTTCAATTACTTTTTGTTACATGGCACAATCAAGGATTAATTTATGCTCAATGGCTTGAATATTCTTTCGTAGAACATAAAAGGGGGGAAAGATAACAAGAAGAAATACATTGTTCTAAACCATCTTGCTAAATATGACCCTTCAATAGTGTTCCTGCAAGAAACACATATGCTTTCAGAACGGTTACAGTTCTTTAAAAAGAGCTGGGTAGGCCAAGTCTTCGGAGCGGGTTTCAGCTCTAGTAAATGTGGGGTGGCCTTGTTACCAGCCAAAAAAGTACCCTTTACCCTGGTGGAGTCTATCACCGATCCTGAGGGGAAATTTATTTTTGTTGTTGGCAAACTGGGCAGTTTTGATATAGTACTGGGATCAGTTTATGGCCCTAACGTGGAAACCCCTTCTTTTTTCACTCACCTAGCCATGGTATTGGCCCCCTTTTTGCAACATCCTACTATAATTGGAGGAGACTGGAATTTAGTTCAAGCAACATGATCCGGACCGTACTTATCAAAGGGGAGTGGGTCTGTCTTCAGCGCAAAAAGCCCTAAGTGAATTTACTTCCTCCTTGGGCCTTCTAGACCCTTGGAGAATACTTAATCCATCAGGAAAGGAGTTTACTTTTTTTCCCCAGTACATAAAAGCTATTCTCGTATCAACTACTTTTTAGTAAGTCACCAGCTAATTTCATGTATGATTGATTCCAAAATATTAGCTTGAGTGGTTTCTGACCACTCTCCAATACTAACTCAGATAGTAATACCTAACATCCCTATCAGGTCGCACACATGGTCATCAAACAATATGTTATTAAAAGACAAGTTAATCACCTCAAAATTCCAAAATTTTTTGCAAGATTCTATTAAGGTTAATTATAATTTGATCCTTGCTGTGGACCAGGTTTAGGCAGCTTTAAAAGCAACTTGGAGGGGGGCACTTATATGTATTGCTACGGTACAAAAGAAGAAAAAGATCAGTCAAATGAACAACTGCCTGCAGAGAATTAAAAGTTTGGAAAACAAAGGGGCGGACAAACTTTCGTCTTTAGAAGACCAGGAACTAACTAGGCTAAGAGCACACTATGCTAGCATTTTACTCGAGAGGTTGGAGAGGTCTGCTTCATTATTAAAAGCATCTTATATTGGCCAGGGTAGCAAAATGGGTAAACTACTTGCTTGGCAACTAAAGCAGCAGTCTGCATCTAAGTGGATTGCAGCTATTAGACATCCCCAATCAGAAGCTTTGGTGGTTAGTCCTCCGGAGATTTTAATCCTATTTCGGGATTGCTACAAGGCACTGTATTCTTCAGACCCATTGCTGGGGGATTATATTGAGAAAATGTCAGCATTTTTGGAGAAAGCAGGTTTACCCACTTTGTCCACTGATAGTCAGACCCTCTTAGTAGCCCCAATTACTGGAGAGGAAATTTCAGCAGAGATCGATTCTTTAAAACCTGATAAGGCACCAGGCCCAGACGGGTTCACAGGCCTATTTTATAAAACCTTTAAAAAATGTCTAATCCCTCTGTTACTCCAGCTTTACAGTTACTGGAGCTGCCTCCCAGCCTTGGACCAGTCATTATTTGAAGCGAGAATAATCCTTCTACCTAAGCTGGGAAAGAACCGTCAGTGATCAGCAATTACAGACCTATTTCACTGCTGAACACTGATTCAAAATATATGCAAAAATTCTGGCTAACAGGTTGGGGGGTATGGGAATGTCTATTAAGTCCTGAACAGGCAGGGTTTGTGGCGGGGCTCAACTCAGTGGATCATTTCAGGAAATTGTTCCACCTGATTTCTGCATCCAGGGACCCTGAGCTGGAAGCAGCGCTGGTGCAGAAAAAGCATTTGATAGAATAGAGTGGAAATATATGTTTGAGGTTCTTCAAAAATTTGGTATACCGCAACCCTTTATTAACCAAATTCAGGTTTTGTACTGCTGTCCGCCAGCAAGACTGCAATGTAATAATCTTATCTCCGATGTTTTTCCTCTGCGTCGAGGTACCTGTCAGGGTTGCCCTCTTTCCCCCTACTTATTTAATCTATGCATAGAACCTTTAGCCAGAGCTCTTAACTCTGATCAAGAGATAAAAGGTATCCGATTGGAACATCTTGAATTTAAGTTATCCCTCTTTGCCGATGATTTACTTTTTCATACTGTATATCGAGCAGTCGACACTCCTTCCCCCGAGCTCTCCAAATTATTTCTCAATTCAGTAAATTTTCAGGCTATAAACTTAATAAAAATAAAACTATGGTATATTCCTTATCTCCTCTCTTTTCGAGAGACTTAATTGTAAATATGGGCCTCCAATGGGAAAAAGAATATCTAATCTTCCTGGGTATCAAAATCTCTAAAGACATGGTTAACCTTAAGGACCTCAACTTAGCCCCACTGATAAAATCTACTAAAGAAGATTTGGTGAGGTGGAACAATTTACTGCTATCCTTTTGGGGACGGGCTAATGTTCTTAAAATGTCAATTTTGCCCAGGTTCTTTTACCCTTTGAGCAACCTTAATATTTATCTCCCTAAGTCCTTTTTTTTACCCCTTCAAAGGCTTTGCTCAGACTTCCTTTGGAAAGGGAAAGCTCCGTGTAGGTCTTATGGAAAGCTTACTTGCCCTAGAGCTTTGGGGGGGGGGGGCTTCAATTACCTGATTATTATGTTTATTATCTTGCAAGTCATGCTAATAGATATTTACATTGGTTCTCACCTACGGCCTCCACATTGGATAGCCCCCCTCGGCTGCTCTCAGATATTCAACAGGCCTATTCCTGTAATATGGACCTGGAGGCTTTCCTATATAATCCATGGTCGAATATCCCAGGGAAACTTAGGAACTCCCCCCTCGGCTGGGATGGGAGAGCTTTACAGCAACTATGCTCTCTGCTCCAAATTTCCACTGTAAAAGACATGAAGCAACCCCTGCTAAATAACCCAAATTTAAAAATAGATAAGAAATCACTGAAAACATTTTTTGGAGGATCCCACAATAAGTTATATCTAGACGATTTTGTTTCGGGTAACTCGGTCCTATCTATCTTTACACTGCAAACAAAGTTCAGAGTGCCTCAAAAAAATCGTTTTCAGTTATATCAAATACGGCAGTGTATTAATCACTTTCTGGGTAAACCTCCATGGTCGGATAACACGGGGGTTGTATTAAATAACCTTTGGTCAATATCTAAGGGGCAGAAAGCGATAGCTAAACTGTACAAGAAAATCATGAACCATATTATGTCAAAGGTCTCTCCCATAGCCTACTATTGGAAAAACAACCACAACAAGGACTTCTCAGTTAAAACTTGGTTAAAAATCTGGATGGATAATTATCTTTTAATTAAACAGGACTGGTTAAGGAACACCCAGTTTAATATTCTTCATAACTTATATTTTACGCCCGCTAAATTATTTCAGATAAAGAGGCTAGCCTCAGCAGAATGTGGGGATTGTGGCTCGGAGCTCGCTACTTTACATCATAAATTATGGGCGTGCCCAAAAATAGTTAAATTCTGGAATTCGGTTAAACAATGGGTGGTGTCTTACCTTAAAATTGCTGCATATTTTAATGAAGACACCTGCTTGCTAGGTATGTATTCAACGATCTCTATGTATTCTCAAAAAACTCAATTAGCTTTGGTCGCTATGGTCACTAAGTTAGTAATACTTAGACACTGGAAAGAGGAATGGGAACCTTCATTTAGGGAATGGTGGGCGGAATTTCTTACCGCTGTAAATGCAGAAAGATGTGTAGCCTGGTCCTCCCACTCTGTCAAGAAGTTCCAAGAATGCTGGGGTGAAATTTTTTCAATTCTTAAGTACAAGTTTGGTTATTAAATTAATCCCCGCCGCTTTCTTTTCCTTTTCCCACTATTAGGCCCAATATTCTTCAGCTATAAAGTTGTTATAGAGGTTTCTTATGTTAGATTCCTCTTTGTTGAGATAGGTTTATACTTCTAAGCTTCTTTGGGGGAAATAGTAACTTCCAACATGTCCCTTTTAGTTTAAGGTTTCTTCTTTTTTTTTTTTTTCTTTCTTTATATATTGGTTCCTCTACTGTGGCACCTTTCTTTCGTTGTTTCCTCCCTTTCACTATAGTTTTTTTTATCTGTGTCGGTTTAGTTAAGGGTTGTGCCATGAACTCCTATTTGTTTTTACTCAGGGACTCTGGTATAGACTTATGGTCCGTACATTATCAGTTGTATAAGCATCTAGAGTAGGCTAAAAGGGCTGCTGCGGGTTGGGTGGGGAGGGTTTTGTTTTTCTTATTGGTTATATTTAGGTTTTCTTGTGTTATGTTGTTTTATTTCATGGTATATGAACAAAGCTGTGATTGTCCAACCAAGACAGAATGTTAGTTTGAGACCTCTGTTACTTATGAGTTTCTGTAATTTATTTTTCCAAAAAATAAAGTTATTTGCAAAATGTAGATCTGGGAGATACTGACCCCAGTCATGGCTGCGGTCAATTTAGGGGAGGTAAGCCAGAAATCTAGCCTGCTGGCCATAGCTCTTGGTGCAGAGAAGACGGTGTAAAGTCTTTGTCCGTGGGATGTAATACCCACCAAATGTCAGACAGCTGATGTAAGGAGGCAAGTTCCCTGAGGGTCTGGTGAGATCTCGAGTGGGGTTTGGGTCTAGCATTGGAACTGTCTAATAGGTGGTCCAATGCCAGGTTGAGGTCCTTGCCCATTAGTATGTCTGGGTTGTAAAAGGAGACATCCATGATTTTTTGGGATATGGCATGAAAAATTCTGGTGCGTCTTCACTCGGGCCATAAATATTAACCAGCACTAGTTGTCCCTTCGGGGTGGAAATCTTCATGATAATCTGCTTGCCTTCACCTCCTGTATGCACATCCACTGGTTGCCACTGTAGCTTTTTATGTAAAAGAATGGAGACACCCCTTTTGGCTGACCCTGCAACACAATGAGCTTCTTTACCCACCCAGTCCCATGCTAGCTTGGCTGCTATTCGAGCTCAATTTAGTTTCTTGAAGAAAAGCAACCTGGGTGCCCAACTTCTTCAGCCAGGAAAGTACCATTTTCCTTTTCACTATTGAGTTAAGACCCAGCACATTCCAAGAGGTGGCCATTATGTCATATGGGTTAGTCATAATCAGGGTGCCTCCACTGAACGTACCAACACGTGGATAATATAAACCCTAAAGTCTTGAGTTCTACCACAATACTGCCACAACTGCTAAAACATTTGTCTCCCCTCTCCTAGATCTCTCTCTTCCAGAGAAGGTATCGGTTGTTAGCTTCAGTGCAGGTCTCCAGGTAACTCAAGAGATCACCTTATTTATTTTCATTATACCTATTACCACCTCGGGCTGTTCTGGGAAGGCATTGCTGAGCAGTCACAGCACTTGTCCGGGATGGGCAGCCACAAATATCTGTAGGATTGCCTTCCAGGAAATGCTTTATCAATTGTCTCCGTTTTACCAGTGAGGACAGGACATTGCCCAATCATGAGACCAAGTGCAAGTTTACTTGCATTTCTTTCCATCTTTTGGAAGTGTAGGACCATCACTGACCAGGAAAAGAGGTTACTAACCTGCCTCCCAACAGTCAGGAACTATACCCCTGGGTAGTGGAGTGATTTGCCCTCCTTGGCAACCAGCCAAGTACTTCCTAAGGGGAGTAGATCTGGGCTGCAGGGGACCAGCCACCCACAAGACTCTGGGCCTACTCTCCCCACTATCCTATTTTACACTATGCCTTTATGCTGGCAGCAGCTTGCAGCCCCAGTTAGGTACCTTGGAACACTTAGTAACAAGCCCAACCTTCACAACTGAAAATGAAGCCCTGGCTAGATACATCTAATTATGGCGTAAATTATGGACTACTGTTAAGTGCTCAAAGGGGGAAGTATGTGGGCACAAACCTCTGCCTGGGCTGTGACTGCAGCTTCAGTGTTATGACATCAAAAAAGCCATGCCTGAGCCTGCCAGGTATCGCCTGTCAAGTCATGTAAGTGCGTTATAACCTTTTACCTAGACTACTTGTGTGTGAGACAACCATGGGTCTAATCTGAGCTGGAAAATGAGCCCAAAACACTGTTTACACCCGTAGAAAAGAGAAAATGCCAGGAACATATATGGTCGAGTAATTAATCCACCCCTCGAGCAGAGGTTATGCAGCTGTCTACCACCCATTAGACTGGAATCGCTGTGGCAGTTCGGGCGAATGTATAAGTTTTTTCTGTGTCCTACTATCTGTGGTGACACCAACATGAGTTTGATGAGGTGTACAAGTGACCCAGGCCCCCACGAGTCGCATGAAGCCCATGCTGTTTCCTTCCCATCTGCAGCTGCCTCATCTACAGGAGCTATCCAAGTGCACTGGAGTGCCATGTCAGTACAATGCAGCTGGTGGTAGGGGAGAGAGAAGCAAATTACAACCCTTCTGGGCACAATAACTATCTTCATGGAGTCAGAGGAGGGGGCTCAGTACTGAACTACATTTTAAAACTTTAACTGGAACCTAGCTGGCAGATAAAAAGATTCTTTCATCACGGCCATGCAGTGATACTTCCCCATATGGAGGTGTCTCTATTTCTAACTTGTGGGCACAACTTAGTGTTCAGATTGCCCATAGCAAAAGGAAAACAGTTTAGCACACTAAAAATACCTTAATAAACAACAGTGGGCTAGAAACAGAGCCCTTTCAATAAACCTTATAGTTAATTGTTGAGGCCGCACCAGTGTGAACCTCGGTGCACAGTAACCACTTGAACAGGCACTGCAGCTATAATCGGGAGGAAGGGTTGCACCTACAGGCCACTAAATGTAATCTAGGCCCCCCCCCCCCGGAATGAGTGATCTCTTGCTCTCGATACAGTGAAACCCTAGAGAAGCAGAGGAAAGTAACCCTTAGCCTAAATGAGGAATTACACTGGGGGGGGGGGGTAGCCGCAACCCCTTATCTTAAAATTTTACTTCAGGCAAAGTCCTCATCTGGCAGTAAACAGTAAAAGTCTCCGTCGACACCACTGCCCTGTGTTCAACCGAGGACTCCCCAAGTCAATTGCCCAGTCCTGGTAAATTGGAGCCCAGTCCCCAGCCAGCTCTTCGGGCGATGGGTGGATGTTCTCCTCCATGATTAAGCTTTTTTGTGGAAGGCTAAGGGCCGCAGGGAGAAGCTCGCCAAGTGGCTAAAAACAGTTGGAGGCTTTTACTTGAGTCGAGAATGTTGAGGAGCCACTGCCTTTGGACAGGTGAGCCTTCCTTTGCCTGCGTCTCAATCTGTTCCTCTGGGGTTTGGTGGTCAGCTTAGCGTCGGGTTTCTGCTTCTGTCTCCCCCATTGGGGAGTCTGCCATTCCAGACCATTTTTGGCTGTAGATGCTGGATTCTGGGCACCATGCTGCTCAGTCATTTCCCTCAGATGCTGGGTCTCTCCACGAGGCAGGAGCAGTCGTAGGCACTGAGGGGCCCATTCACCAGCGATGTCAGCAGGGAACATTTCCACTTCTGCAGGCATGTTAAAGATAATCTGTTCACCTCTATAGTTAATCTGCAGCTGTGCTAGATACCTCAATGATGAGTTTATAGAGGGCTTGTTTTACAGGACCATGTGCGCGCTTTCTGCAGGAGAGATCATATGAATAGTCCTGATAAAGTTGGATTTGACAACCCTCCCAGAGTAAGCTTTTCAGTTCTCTCACTGCTCTTAAAGAAATCTCATTGACAGGGTACCTTAAAAACTTGCACAGAATCAGACGTGGGCAGTCATCAGGCTCCGGTCTAGGCGATAGGGATCTGTAGGCCCTCTGTAGCTTGGGGGGGGGGTGATTATTTAACTTCAGCATTATGGGGGGGGTGGCATGCTTTAGAAAGGCCATCATATCATTATTTTCAGTCCCCTCCAGTAAGCCCAGAATTCTCATGTTCTTTCTCCTCCCCTGGGTCTCCAGATCATCTACTTTTGCCAGCAAATATTGGAGTTGGTTTTGGAGGTCCCTTAGCTGGCAGTGGTGATCATATAGAATCTCTCCCTGTATTTTGAAATGAGTATCATTGTCAGTTACATGGCTTTTCAATTTCACTACATCTGCTTTTGTACTAGTAGTAGTTTCAATAAGTGCCGCAGTGTCCAGGAGGACTTTGTTTAACAATGAGGTTATGCTGCCCAGTTGTCTTTCCATAGATTGGGAGGTAGCTGGCTGTGAGTCCCTGGGATCCTCCATCACCAGCTGCTTTAAGGTGGGTGCCAAACAGACCCTGGTGGTTTAGAACTGTCGCACAGGCCAGCAAGTTGAAATGAGTCAGACTCTTATAGTTAGGTTTTATATGACAATCCAAAGTTCAATCTATGTAAGTTAGGTATCAAAATGTTCTGCTCAATCCGTAGATATGAAATCCGTCGAAAATATTCTGGATAGTGGGTGCTGGGTCTTCAGATGTGTTGAGATGGGTAAAGCTGGTATTGCAGTAGCTCAGTTACACAGCTTCCATCTTGGATGGCAAGCTCTGCCCCCTTCACACCTTTCCAATCTGGCTTCAGGAAACATCACTCCACCACCACCTCCCTACTTAGGCTAACTGATTCCGTCCTCTCAGGGATGGATTGTGGCCAAATCACAGCAGCCATTTTTTGTTGACCTTGTAAAGTTTTTCAACATGGTCTCCTATTCCCTCCTCCTCAACAACCTCACCTCAGACGGACTGTCTGCCTGCCACAAACTGGTTCAGATCCTACTTGGCAGGTAGGACATTATCAGTCAGGATCGCAGACTCATTTTCTCCCCTCCTCCCAACTGACACTGGTGTCCCTCAAGGATCAGTGCTTGGCCCAATACTCTCCTCAATATTCCTAAATGACCTCCCATCAGTATGTACAACAACATCCATTCACATGTATGCTGACGACCCTGTCCTATTCACTTCTGGCCATACCCTCTCTGATGTTGAAACCAGACTTCAACTGGACTTCGACAAGCTCCAATACCGGCTTAGCACTCACCAACTTTCCCTAAATGCCAAAAAGACTGTCTCCATGACCTTTGGCATGAGCAGAGACTCTCTAGGCTCACCACCCTACCATCCTTCCACACCCTTGATGGGACTTCTCTGGAGGACACCTCCTCCTTCAGATACCTTGGGGTCTGGTTAGACCAGCACCTCAACTTTTCTGGACATGTGGACGCTATCCTGAAGAAACTGTGCCCCAAGCTAGGCGAGCTTTTCAGGAACCAAAATTGTCTACCTCTATTGGCTAGACGTGAACTAGTCCAGAAGATGATACTCCCTATCGACTACTGAGATGTAGGCTACAGTTCCACCCCAAAGTTCACCCTAACCAGATTGGACTCACTTTTCAATTCTTCTGTCGCTGTGCACTTGACTTCACCCCACTCACACCACTGTGATCTATACCACTCGCGTGCCTTCCCTTCATTTACTAACCGTCACCTCACACTGCAAAATTCACCTCTAAATTCTGGTTCAACTCTCTCCACTCTTACCTCTCCTTTACATTGCCCCCCCCATGCACTCACTTAGATCCTTTGATGCCAGGACACTGGCTATCCACTGTAGGCTCACCTCTGCCAGACAGTCTGCCTTCTCTCACTACTTCCCTAAACTCTGGAACTCATTACCACCACAGATCCATCACTCATCTTCTCCTCACTCTATCTCAAATGCCCTTTTTAATTACTACTCCTCAAATTGCTCACGCACCTAGGCATGCTTAGTTACAATCCTGCTCTGATAAAATGCTTGACTATGGCTGCTACTGTGCCTCATGTGATAGTAGCTCTCTAGCACTTGCTAAACCTTATAGCACTTAATAACTAGCCATGTCTTGTTCATGTTACTTACTGCAACTTGACTTTATCTTATGTATTATGTTCAACCATATATTTTATGTATGTAACCTCCTCTATATGTATTGATTGTAATATTCTCATGTATGTAATTGCATTATTACTCTGTATGTAATGAGTGTTTACTCTCATGGATCTGTATACTGTATATATGTCTCCCTCTTCCCTTTCTCCCCAGGATGCTCCGTGAGATGAGCAACTTGTTGCTCAGTGTGCCTTTCTGGTGAAACTTTTCAATAAATAAAATAAAATAAAAATAAAAATTGCCGTTCTTGTGCTGAGTGTCAGAAAGTAGCCCCAGTGACTAAAAAAGACAAGGTGCCCCTGTTGCCCCTACCCTTGATAGATGTGCCCTTTGAGAGAATTGCAATGGATGTGGTTGGCCCCTTAGACAAAAGTAAAAAGGATAATCAATTAATTTTGGTAGCGTGTGACTATGGTACTCGATACCCAGAGGCAGTTCCAATACATATTGTCACAGTCCCAAAAGTGGCAGCACAGCTTGCCAAAAGTTTCAGCAGGGTGGGAATACCTAAAGAGATTATTACAGATCAAGGTAGTAATTTTGATGCTGCATTACTGAAGGAGCTATACCGACTACTAGGTATCATTGCCATAAGAACCTCCTCTTATCACCCTCAGACAGACGGTCTTGTTGAGCATTTTAATCAAACCCTAAAATGCATGTTAAAAAGGTTTGTAAAAGGTGAAGGGAAAGACTGGGACCAATACTTACCTTACCTGCTTTTTGCTTTCAGAGAAGTGCCACAGGCATCAACATGTTTTTCACTATTTGAAATGCTGTATGGTAGACAACCTAGAGGGCCACTAGATGTAATAAAAGAAACATGGGATGATAACCCCCATCAGAAACAATCTAGTACATCTTATATGTGTGCCCTGAGAAAGAAGCCGGCAAAATATGTCGAAATTGCCCATAGTAATCAGGAAGAGGCCCAAAACCAGCGAAAGGTGTATTATGGCCATGGGGTAAAAGAAAAAGTTTTTGAGCCAGGTGAAAAGGTCTTGCTACTACTGTATTACCTACTACAGAAAATAAACTGTTAATGAAGTGGCAAGAGCCTTATAAAGTGCTTAGACATACTGGCATAGTTAACAATGAAATTGAGACCCCTGACAGGAAAAATCCTACAAAGATATACAATGCTAACCTCCTCAAGAAATGGGCAGAAAAAACACCAAAAGCTGTTTTGCTGGTTTTACCAGAAATTGAAAAAGAAGATATTGATGTAGCTTATGGTACACCAGAATAAACTCACTGCTGATGCTATAAAGGTGAATGTTTTCTTAACCTCAGAACAAACCGCAGACATTCGTAACTTGTTAAAGACATTTAACAGTACTTTTACCACAGTGCCAGACCGAGCAAAAGGGATCAAGCTCGTAATAGTGACAAGGAATGCTCGCCCTATTAGACAAAAGACATACAGATTACCAGAGCAATTAAGAGCTGATGTGGTTAAGGAAATACAAAAAAATGAAAGAACTGGGTATCATAGAAGAGTCAAGAAGTGCTTGGTCATCACCCATGATGATTGTAAACAAAAAAGAAGGGGGTGTAAGAAGCTGCTTTGATTTTAGGAAACTTAATCAAATGCCAGTATTGACAGTTATCTTATGCCCAGAATAGACAATTTGGTGGACAGACTGGGGAGTGCTAACTACATCAGTACCCTTGATCTCACCAAGGGTTACTGGCAAATCCCCCTAGCTAAAGAATCCAGAGACAAAACTGCATTTCCCACTCCTATAGGATTCTATCAGTTCACCATCATGTCATTTAATTTATATGTCGCACCCACTATATTCCAGCGGTACATGGATGTAATTTTATCCCCTCACACTGGTTATTGTGCTGTGTATCTGGATGCTGTGGTGTACAGTCCAGACTGGAAAAGCCACCTGGGACACCTATAAGCAGTTATCCAATTAATCAAAAAGGCAGGTTTGACAATTAATTCTACCAAGTGTGCATTGGGTATGCACTATGTTTTTGGAAATGGAGAAGTCAAGCCATAGGTTTCTAAGATAGAAGCTGTAGCTAACAGCCCTGTCCCCCAAACCAAGAATCGCGTCAGGCAATTTTTTAGGGCTGGCTGGTTATTGTCAGATATTTGTTCCCAGCTTTGCCAAGTTAGCTACTCCCCTTACTGAACTCACAAAGAAACAGTTCCCAAATAATGTGAAATGGACCCCAGAGCATGACAAGGCTTTTTCGGCCATTAAGGTTGCATTATATTCAGCCCCTGTTTTAAGAAGTCCAGATTTTCAGAAACAATTCTGTTACAGACTGATGCATCAGATGTAGGCCTAGGTGTAGTCTTGAGTCAGCATATAGATGGGAAAGAATATCATATTCTGTGCATAAATAGGAGATTGCACAACAGAGATAAAAGGTACTCCACCATTGAAAAGGAATGCCTTGCAGCAAAATGGGCCATGGAGTCCCTTAAATTTTATTTGCTAGGAGCTGACTTTGTACTGATAACAGATCACAATCCTCTCTGTTGGCTTAACCAAATGAAGGATAAAAATTCTAGACTCACACGGTGGTACCTGGCACTACAGCCATTTAAATTTAAAATGATGCACACATCTGGGAACGAGAATGTCAATGCTGATTTTCTGTCAAGATATGGATCAGTAATTGATAACTCCGAAGGTTGAAAAAAATGTGAGTTGAAGCTTCTTTGTTTGCTATGCTGCATATGCACTGAACTGTAAAAGTTATAAGCTAATCCTAAGTAGATAATTAATAGAAAGTTTTGGAAAAACAGGTTCCCTCTTAAAGAGAGGGTATGTGACAGGGTTGAATAAGGCCCTACCCTATTTGCTATGCAGAAAGAGTTTAAATGCAAGGATCTGTTCTAGACGCTCCTTTTCTGTCACTTCTCTGTCTGGTTGTGCATCCAGATTTTCTTGTGAGACGTAGGAACTGATCACTCTGACAGTTTCACAATTCTCTGCCTTCCCTTGCTGTTCTGTATTTTCTTCCCCCTTGCTTATCTGTAGTTATAAAAAATAAAATGTGTAAAACTGCATGTGAAACTGGGATCCCTTTGTTTAATATTGTATATAGTTATACTGGTAAAATGATTGCAAAGCCATTTGGAATTCAAGAAAATAACCTGAAATGCATTTTTTAAGCCTTCTGCAGAGCTTTAAACAAGAGGTCATTTCTGGGTCACTATGTTCTTTTTGCTGCACCTGCATCGAAACTCTCAAGAACATTCTGTGAGAGGCAGGTACTCTTTAACAAGTTCCCAGACAAAGACTTATAAAAAAGAGCAGCAATTCTTTTGCTAGAGAGACAAGGAAAGTGAGAGACTGAGACATTGAAACTTGGAATTAAGAGATACCCTCAGAAGAAGGACTGTTTGTATTGCCTTTGTTAATACTTTTTCTTTTTTATTTTGCTGTGATTGGGAAAAATAAAGTGCTATTTGCAAATTTTGAAACTGCTCCTGGTTTTCCTATGCTTCCTGACATAAGTCTCAATGACAACACTACCCAATGTGAAATCATGTATGGATGAGGGGAGGAGCCAGTCAAGCTTGGTCAGTACGCAGTGATGGACATGACAAGTCAAGGTACTTTTGAGTCAATCACTGAACTCTGTATGTCAGGCCTGAACTGCATGAAGAAGGTGTAGTCACTCTACACTGATCTGTGGCAGATGCTTCTGCCCTCTCAAGCCAAGAGGCTTTCATAGCCTTGGTGTGACATGCTCTGATCCATTCACGTAGCTATAATCTGGCTATTAAAGACCTTGACATATAGAATTGTTCCCTACCTAGAAAATGAGGTCCAGAAACCTTCAAACCTTGTTCTCTAGCCCAAAAAATCATTAAAGAATTTTTGCATAGCCAACCAAAATCTGCAGACTTCCTCTTTTGTGCAGAGTTCAATCTAAGGCTGTGGAGAAGTTGGCCTTGGACTAAATAAAGGAAGCCCATTCTTGCTCCAGATGGAATAAGAATCAGTGAGGCTCTGCTGAAAGAACAAGTAAAACCATGGTTCAGCATATTATCTCTAAATTACAAACTGGCTTGTCCTTTCATGAGATGACAAAATGGAAAAAAACTTAGCCTCCAGATCAATTAGACAGACAGCTTTTCGAGGAGGCAAACTGTGTCATCGAGAATATACCTTAAGAATGGGGAATGAGGTCTAAACAGAAAACTTATAAGTGACCAGTATCCACTTATTTGCCCCCCACTCCACCCCCGCATAGTGGCGATTAGTATAATTAGAGACTGACATACATGAGGATTACTCACCTGTAACCATAGTTCTAGGAGTGATATGTGGTGCACATCCACACTTCTGGCAGAATTCCTTTTCCCTTTAAATCTGTCTGGAAGGTCTTCAAGCTGGCCTCTCCCACCCACCTGAGTGGTATCTTCCTTGGCACCACCCTGTGACATCAGATCTTGCACGCTGGAAGCGAAATTCAGAGTGCCACTTGCCAGGGGAGGGTGGGTTGGTTGTGTGGATGTGCACCATATACCACTCCTAGAACTACAGTTATGGGTGAGTAACCCTCATTTCTAGGGATGTTGATCTAGTGTGCTATTCATACCTCTGGCAGACTCCCAGCAGTTTTCCAGGTGGAAGGGCAAGGTGCACACCCTCTATTTAAGGAAAAGAGACAAGAGAACCGAGGCCCCAACACCAGCATCCCAGCATGACTCAAGGTCGATGTGGTGATAGGAGATGAAGGTGTGTGCTGACTTTCAGTTAGTGGCCCTGCAGATTTCCTGGATAGGAACATACCAGGAAGCAGCCACAGATGAAGCGGTATGTCTGGTGGAATGAGCTCTAAGCCAAATGGGAGGCTCCCTACCAGCTAACCTATAGCAGAGGTCGATGGAGGATACTATCCACCTGCCAATCGTACACTTAGCTGCTGGTCTGCCAGGTGCAGCTTCAGCGTAGGTGACAAAAAGCTGGCAAACTTCTCCCCAAACTCCAGCCATACTCTCCTTGTAATAAGTGAGCATTCGCCTCAGGTCCAACTAATGGAGCCTGTGCTCAGCCTCCGAGGTTGGGTTCCTGAAGTACACTGTGAGGTTAATCACCTGGTTAAGGTGGAATTCCAAAACAACCTTCGGGAGGAACTTCAGGTTGGGTCAGAAGACAATCTTGTCCTTGTGGAAGACCAAGTAAGGAGACTCCAGTGAGAGTGCCTGGAGCTCATTTATACTTCTGGCAGAGGTGACAGTCATGAAGAAGGTGGTCTTCCACAACAGGAGATGTGACACCTGTGCATAGGTTCAAATGGTTTGCCCATGAGCACTGTCAGCACCAGCAACAAATCAATCAATCAATCAACATTTTTATTTTGCCAGGTGGAACATCATTGAGACAAGCTCATTTACAAGATGGACCTGGTGCAAAACAATTGCCAACAGGGTTGACATAACAGGTTGAGTGAACATACATAACAATTACATAGTAGTAATAATAACAACATAATAACATATAACCATCACATGTAACAAGATACTTCCACCAGAACATAGCAATATGTTAAACAAGAGGTAGTGCCATTTAAATACAACTGTATAGATACAGATATGTGGACGTAAGGTAATGAGCTAAAGTTTATACAGTAAACATCTCTGGAGGAGTGGCAGTTCCTCTAGCGTCAAAGTGCGAAGAAGATTGAGATGCAAGAGTCCTTTGATAAGCACTGTAGGCATGGCCTGGCAAGTGGGGTGGGAAGGGGAGGGGGTATAGGGAGTGGAGGGGGGGAAGCTCAGATGAGATAGGAGAGGGTTGGACATGATGGCCTAGGGAGGAAGGACTGTTCTAGGGGAGAAAAACAACAGATGCCACAGGCAATGGTTGGGGTTTAAGTCCAATATTTGAAGCAAAGACAGATCATGATGTTGGGACCTTGGTTTGGACAAAGACAGAAGGGAGGACTCAAATGATGCCTCAGGCAATGGTTGAGGTTTAAGTCCAGAATTTAAAGCAGTAACAAATCGTAATGTTAAGGGCTCTGTGATACAGGGTATCAAGCTTGAAGAGAGCTGTACTAGTACTATGGCCACACAGGAAGTCCGCATAGTCTAGGAGAGGCAAGAAGGTAGCTTGGACTAGGAGTTTTCTAGCCTCCTGGGTTAGTGAGTGCTTGATCCTGAAGAAAATACTGAGCCTTTGACGTAGTTTCTTAGTGAGTTCTTCAATGTGCTCAATGAAGGACAAGTTATAGTCAATTTAGACCCCCCCAGGTATTTGAACTGTTCCACAAACTCCAGGGTTTCTCCCAAAAGGGTGCTTATGTGAGGAACCTTATCTGGGTTTTTTTTTGTTTTTTTTTGAGATACGAGGCCAGTGGAGAGAAAAATCATGGCCTTAGTTTTTTTGGCATTGAGCAGGAGTTTCAAGTTGAATAAATTTTTTTGAAGGATGTCAAAATCATTCTGGAGGTCCAAAATGGCTTGATCCGGAGTTGATCTGTCAATGTATAGCTCTGTATAATCAGCGACGAGATGGATACTAGATGACTTTAGGCCAGTGTCAATTTGATTAATATAAATGGCAAAGAGAAGTGGACCAAGTATAGATCCTTGGGGGACACCTCTAACGAGTATTTTTTTTTTGGCGATAGTTCTCCTTCAGCCTTGACCTGCTGCTCTCTGTCCACAAGACAGTTTGTGAACCAACTTAGGGCCAGGTTGTCCACCCCAACTTTCTTCAGGGTCACCAGGAGCAAATTGTGTCCACTGTGTCAAAAGCCTTGCTAAGGTCCAGAAACAAGGCACATATGTATTGTTTATTATCAAGTCCAGACTGCCAGTCATTTATAACCTTAGCAAGGGCAGTGGAGGTACTATGCATGGGACAGAAACCGGATTGAATCGGGTTTAGTAGATTTAAACTTTCCAGATGAGATCTGAGCTGTTCATTTACTACCTTCTCCAACAGTTTTGACGAGGCCAGGAGCAAGGAGATTGGGCGGTAATTATTTACGTCGCAGGGGTCCCCTGATTTGAATAGAGGGATGACATGGGCAGTCTTCCAGACCTTGGGGAGGGAGCCCTGATTGAGAGACAAATTGAAAAGGTGGGTAATAGGAGGAGCCAAAATGAACAGATTACTCACCTGTAACAGTAGTTCTAGGAGTGGTATATGTTGTTCATCCACACTTATTGGCATGTCCCTTTCCCTTTAAGGTTCACCGGAAGTCTTAAAGCTAGCTCCTCCCACCCACCCGGGTGGTATACACCTTGGCTCCACCCCGTGACGCCAGATCTTAGCCCGCTGGAAGCCAGGTTGTATGTGTCCGCAGCCAGGGAGTTCAGGTACCTGTTTTTTAGGATCGTGGATACGTTGTTCATCCACACTTATTGGCAGACTCCTAGCAGTTCTCCAGGAGGAGGGAGGCAAGGCGCACACACCCTACTTAGGGAACAGAGATTAGAGAACTGAGGCCCCAAAACCAGCATCCCGGCATGACTCAAGGTCGATGTGGTAGTGGGTGATGAAGGTGTTTGCTGACTACCAGGTAGCAGCCCGGCAGATTTCTTAGATAGGGATGTCCCTGGAAGCAGCCACTGATGCAGCGGTATGGCGGGTAGAATGAGCTCTTATCCCTCTGGGAGGCTCCTTGCCCTCCAACTCATAGCACAGACCTATGCATGATGTAATCCATCTTGCAATAGTCCGCTTTGCTGCAGATCTGCCAGAAGTGGCTTCAGCCTTGGTGACAAACAGCTGGCGAACCTCACCCCGAATTTCCGCCATCCTCTCCTTGTAATAGAAGAGAGCACATCTCGGATCCAAAGTATGGAGCCTGTACTCGGCCTCCGAGGTATAATTAGGGTGGTATACCGGCAGAGTCAATACTTGGTTAAGGTGAAACTCTGATACCACCTTCAAAAGGAATTTTGGGTGGGAGCATAGAACGACCTTGTCCCTGTGGAAGACCAGATAAGGGGACTCCACCAAAAGCACCTGGAGTTCCCCTGTCCTTCTGGCAGATGTGATAGCCACCAGGAAGGCAGTCTTCCACGACAAGTGTGACAAGGCATAGTTGTGCACAGGTTCAAATGGCTTGCCCATGAGCTTTGCCAGTACCAGCAGAAGATCCTATGGAGGTGGAGGTTCACGCACCGGAGGAGATATGTGATCCAGGCCTTTGAAAAAGCACCTAACCACTATCTATTGTGCCGTCAGCTGACTGACCCGCGACCGGTAAGCAGAGATGGCTGCCAGGTGCACCCCAAGGGTCGATGACAGTAGATCCCCTTTGGAGAGAGACCAAAAGTAGTCAAGAATGTCAGACACTGCCGGCTCACCGGCACAGTGGAAGGGTTACCGCTCGTGGTGCCAGCGACCCGGGTTCAGGAACGGACTCGGGCAGCTGGAAGGCCGGCCGGGGGGAGGAGGATCGAGTGCCCAGAGGCTGCTCTCCTCATCCAGGTCGGGTGGGATGCGGGTCCCGCTGTGATACCTCCACCTGGGTGATCACGGGTGGAGGTGCAGCGAGGACCGCTTGTATCAGGAAGGGAAGACGTCTGCCAGGAGCCGGAGCGTTAGCACGCTGTGATGTGCGTCACTCCTAGGCTCTCCTTGCGTGCAGACGTCCTATGGGGATGGGCGTAAAAAAGGAAAATACCTTCTGGTGCTCTCTGTAGACGGTGCTTCAGGCCCCGATCCCAGGGCCCCTGCCGGCATGGGCGACGGATCCCCGACAAAATCACAGACGCCCGGGGTGGTGGAAAGGGGGGGGGCCCCACCTCGTACCCGCCTGGGGATCAAACCAAGGCAGCGTGGGGGGAAGACTGCACCCGATGCCGTCAGACGAGCAGGGACGCACAAGGCCGTTGAAGACTCCTGAAGGTGAGGAAGTACCAGGGTGAGAAGGGGGCGTAAAAAGAAAAAAAAAAAAAAAAGAATGTCAGACACTAAACAGGACAAAGGGTCCAGGCTCTTGCCCTGACACCAAATGGAAAACCTTTTCCATTTGAAGGTATAGCATTTCCTGGTCGATTCCTTTCTGGATGCCTCCACCACGGTGTAGACGTCTTCAGAAAGACCCAAAGCCTGGAACTCTAGTCGCACAGGTACCAGGCTGTGAGGTGCAGGGATTGAAGGTCCGGATGGAATACCTTCCCCTGATTTAGTGATATCAGGTCCGGTGTGTACAAAGCCGCCCAGAGGCCTGCAGCTGAGGCTGAGGAGCTCTGGATACTGCATCAAGGTGGCTAGTCTGGGGCTACAAGGATCACCTTCGCCTTGTCCCTCCTCACCTTGAGGTGCACCTTGTGGATCAAGGGAAATGGAGGGAAGGCATACAGGAGACCTGGGATCCACGGCCTCCAGAAGGCATCCCCCTGCAGTGAGCCCTGCTGGGGTCACGCATGAAACAGCCTCAGCTTGGTGTTTTCCCTGGAGGCAAACAGTTCCTCCATCGGTTTGCCCCAATGGGAGAATGGGCTGTAAGCTACCTCTGGATGGAGAGACCACTCGTGGGATGTCTGGCCTAAGCGGCTGAGAGCATCCGCCAGCTGGTTTGAGGCTCCTGCCACATGGATGGCTAGGAGATCTGCCTCGAACCGGCTCACGAGGGTCCAGATGCGGAGTGCCTCCTTGCACAGCAAACGGGAGTGCATGCCGCCCTGTTTGTTGAGGTAGTACATTGTCATGATATTGTCTGTCTGGACTTGAACCACTTGACCCCGGAGCTGAGGAGCGAAAGCTGACAGTGCCAGTCTGACTGCTCTGAGCTCCAACAGGTTGATGTGGCATTGGGACTCCTCAGGGGTCCAGAGCCCGTGGGCCCTTTCGTCCCCCATGTGGGCTCCCCAGCCCATGAGTGAGGCATCGGTCATGAGGACGCCCATCGGCTCGGGGCAGACAAATGGGATCCCTTCCTGCAACCAGTCTGGGATGGTCCACCACTGGAGAGCGTCCCACATCCTCTGGGTTACAGTGACCAGCTGGTCGAAGTGACCGTGGCGCTGAGTCCACTGGAAGGCCAGCTCCCATTGAAGGGGGCGCATGTGCAACTGGGCCCAATGGCACACTGAGGTACACGCCGCCATGTAGCCCAGAAGGCAGAGAAAGTCCTGGGCAGGGCGCAAGTGACCAACCAGAAATGATTTGGCAGAATAGGAGAAAACCTCCGCCCTGTCCACCGGGAACAGAGTTCTGGCTTGACAAGAGTCGAGCTCTGCCCTGATGAAGCCCATCACCTGAGAAAACCTTTTCCATTTGAAGGTATAACATTTTCTGGTCGATTCCTTTCTGGATGCCTTCACCACGGTGTAGACATCTTCAGAAAGACCCAAAGCCTGGAACTCTAGCCGCACAGGTGCCAGGCTGTGAGGTGCAGGGATTGAAGGTCCGGATGGAATACCTTCCCCTGATTTAGTAATATCAGGTCCGGGTGTGTACAAAGCCACTCCGGAGGCCTGCAGCTGAGGCTGAGGAGATCTGGATACCAGTACTGGTGTAGCCAGTCTGGGGCTACCAGGATCACCTTCGCCTTGTCCCTCCTCACCTCGAGGAGCACCTTGTGGATCAAGGGAAATGGAGGGACGGCATAAAGGAGGCCTGGGGTCCACGGCCTCGAGAAGGCATCCTCTTGCAGTGAACCCTGCTGAGGGGGTCGCGCATGAAACAGCCTCAGCTTGGTGTTTTCCCTGGAGGCAAACAGTTCCTCCATCGGTTTTCCCCAATGGGAGAATGGGCTGTAAGCTACCTCTGGATGGAGAGACCACTCTTGGGATGTCTGGCCTAAGCGGCTGAGAGCATCCGCCAGGTGGTTTGAGGCTCCTGCCACATGGATGGCTAGGAGATCTGCCTCCAACTGGCTCACGAGGGTCCAGATGCGGAGTGCCTCCTTGCACAGCAAACGGGAGTGCGTGCCACCCTGTTTGTTGAGGTAGTACATTGTCATGGCATTGTCTGTCTGGACTTGAACCACTTGACCCCAGAGCTGAGGAGCGAAAGCTGACAGTGCCAGTCTGACTGCTCTGAGCTCCAACAGGTTGATGTGGCATTGGGACTCCTCGGGGGTCCAGAACCCGTGGGCCCTTTTGTCCCCCATGTGGGCTCCCCAGCCCATGAGTGAGGCATCGGTCATGAGGACGACCGTTGGCTCGAGGCAGACAAATGGGATCCCATCCTGCAACCGGTCTGGGATGGTCCACTACTGGAGAGCGTCCCACATCCTCTGGGTTACAGTGACCAGCTGGTCGAAGTGACCATGGCGCTGAGTCCACTGGACGGCCAGCTCCCATTGAAGGGGGTGCATGTGCAACCGGGCCCAATGGCCCACTGAGGCGCATGCCACCATGTAGCCCAGAAGGCACAGAAAGCCCTGGGCAGGGCGTAAGTGACTAACCAGAAATGATTGGGTAGAGGAGGAGAAAACCTCCGCCCTTTCCACCGGGAGCCGAGCTCTGGTTTGACAAGAGTCGAGCTCTGCCCTGATGAAGCCCATCACCTGAGAAGGCATGAGTTCCGACATGGCCTCGTTGATGAGGAGGCAGAGTTGAGCGCAGGTCTGGAGGGCCAGGTTCCTGGACCTCTTCACCTCTTGTTGGGTGGAATCTGCTAGAAGCCAATCATCGAGGTAGAGGTAAATTCTGACACCTTCCCCCTCACGCCAGAGATGGGCCACCACCACTGCGATGCAATTGGTGAAGACCCCCGGGGTCGATGACAGGCTGAACGGCATGGCTCGGAACTTGTAAAGGGCACCTTCGACCATGAAGTGGAGGAACCGCTGATGGGATGGAAAGGATTGGGACATGAAAGAATGCGTCCTGCAGATCCAGTGAACAGAACCACAGGTTTCGCTCCAAGGATGGTATGATCTGGGACAGAGTGACCATCTGAAAGGTGTAAGACCTGAGATATTGATTCAGGTCATGCAGATCTAGAATGGGGCGCCAGGCCCCCATCCGCTTGGGCGCCAGGAAGTACCTGGAGATCAAGCCTGGGTCTGCTGGAGGATCCACCACTATAGCCACTGCCTCCCTAAGGAGGAGCTGAGCAATGTTGTCTTGAAGAGCCAATTGGGTGTGCGTGGAAATCCGTTCTTCCCTAGGAGCGTGGGGTCGGCTGAGAGGGTACTGCTTGAATTCTAGAGGCAGTCCCTGACCGACCACTTTGAGAACCCACCTGTCCGACGTGATGATGGATCAGGCAGAAAGGAAATGACTGAGCCGGCCCCCCATGGGAGGACCCAGAGCTGGCATGACGGGAGTAGGGATGGTAATCCCCACCCCATCATTGAGCAGGCTTGGAGGAGGAGGAAGCTCCCGGACCTGAGCCTCAGCCTCCCTTACGGCCCTATTGGGGTCCCTACTTGGGCCAAGGGTGCCAAGCTTGAACCTGATGCTGCTGTCCCCCTTGAAAGAAGGGCTGCTGAACCGCAAGGGAAGAGTGCCGAAAGGGCTTCTTCTTCTGCTGGTTCTGGCCAGAAGAATTCTTAGCAGAAGTAGTGTCCAAGGTGGCACTGGAGGTGACCGGCCACTCCAGGGCAGAACAAGTCAGTGCCAAGGAAGGGCACATCAGCTAACTTGTGCTGAGTATCCACCGGGAAGGAGGAGAGCCTCAGCCAAGCCCTGTGGTGAGAAGCAATCGTGGCAGCCATCGAGCGGGCACAAGAGTCCCCACTGTCCAGGGCTGTCTGGAGCTGCTGTTTAGCAACAGATTGGCCCTGGTCTCGGACCTGCTTGACTGTGGTCTGCATGTCCATGGGGAGATGAGGGAGGACTTCATCCAACAATCCAAGAAGGGCGTGAGAGAAGTGTGCCATGATGACATTCAAATTGGCCTGACAAAGGCCCAAGGAGGAAGCCTCATAGACCTTCCTCACTGAATGGTCCAAGAGCTTGGGCTCTTTGTTGGGAGGTCAGTATGTGTTGGCAGAACTGCCAGTACGCCTGAACACAGAGGTGGTCACCAGGCTCTCGGCCGAAGGGTGCTCTGTGAACCCCGCAAGGAACCCCATGGGAATCACGTACTTGCGGGCCATGCAGGCAGACGGCGCTGAACAAGAGGCAGAACACTGCCAGAGTTCGAGTGCTAGACCAACAATGGCCTTGGCCACAGAAAAGGCCTCCATCGGGGTATCCCCTCTTTTAAGGATGTCCGTAAGAGGGTACTCTGCCTTTTTCTGGATGGGTTCCAGGGGCATCCCTGTGGACTCAGAAATGAGGTGAAGGATCCCTTGGAAGGAGGAAGGACCTTCCTCCATCCCTAGGCCAACGGATGACTCATCATCCCCAGGATGAGAGTGAAGCCCAGTCAAATCTGAATCCGAGGTGACGGGGTACAGTGGCCTGCCGCCCAAATCACTCTCGACCCGCCGAATGCAGTCCGGGGTGACCGTGACCGACAAATGCTGGGGAAGCCCGGTGTCTGGTCGGTCTTTGGAAGGAGCCCCTCCCACAGGCTGCTTGGGTGGCGGTTGCACCACAATCAGTGGAGAGACCAGCTTAGGCCGAACAGGTAGTCGCACTAGCCCCGCAGGCAGGGGAACCAAAGGTGTCAGCTCCGAGGGGGTTGGCTTCAGCCTAGGAGGCGAAAGCCAAGTAATGGCTGGGGTAGGAGTCAAAATCGGCTTGTACCCAGACAAGATCAGCTGTTGCCATATGAGGTTCTCATCATCTGAGGAGGATAAGGATGACTGATGATGTTGCCTCTTCTTGGAGCGCTTATGGCTCTTCCTTGGCCTTCCGGAAGAGGGGGTTCTAGACCTCGACCAAGATCGGGTGGGCCAACTCGGTACTCAGGAGACACCGGCGGGACCGGTGAAACCCTGGGGTCCAGAACCGGGTCCTCGATGGGGACACCAGTGGGCTGGGTCTCCTCATCAGGGAAGACGAGGACCGGAGTCCTCTCTAAAGAGTCCAAGACCGGGGTCGGCGACAGCGGGTCTATTGGGTCAAGAACAATTTCAACCTCATTGGACACATCCTCGGTCAGCTGGCCTGACGGAAGGTCCGTGAAGCCTGCGGCTGAAGAAGTGATCTTGACCGAGGTTGAGACTGCATGCTCCTGGGACTGAGACACCTCTCGGTCCCAAGGGTGCCTCCACCGAGATGAAGACTTTGCTCGGTTCCTTCTCCAGCTTACGGGATCGGGAGGAGTGCGAGCCCGCGGGCACCTCTCCCAGGGTGGGAAGAGACTGGCACAACTCCCTGAAGGAGCCAAAGAAGGTGGAGTCCAGGTTGAGCGTAACAAAGAAGCTTCAAGAGTCCACAGCACAAGCAGCTTCTTCCACGAACACTTGCATGCGTTCCAATTGCTCGGTGGAACCCACAGCCATGGAAACTGCCCACCTAACCTCCTTGGACTTCACCAGATGGTTCCTCTTCTCCAGTCTCCCCAGTTTGAGACATCCAAGATGGTCGTCCAGGACAATGGGATGGAAGGCCAAGTAGAAGCTGCAGGATGAGGGGTCATGGCCGACACCGAGGCAGTAGACGCATGTGAGGTGGGGATCGGTGTGTGACATTTTTTGGCTGCAAGGACACCGGCGAAATCCAGGGGAAGATTTTGCTTCCATAATCGATGATGCAAAAAGGCGATCGCTAACTCGAATAATTTTTAATTTTGGTAAAACCGAAGTTTTGAAAGCCAGGGCCTATGAAATGAGTGACCATGAGGGAGGCAACCTGGATCTTCCAGTGGAAAGGAAGATCTGGCATCACGTGGCGGAGCCGAGGTATATACCACCCGGGTGGGTTGGAGGAGCCAGCTTGAAGACTTCTGGTGAACCTTAAAGGGAA
The DNA here is from genome assembly GCA_016271365.2 of Neoceratodus forsteri. NCBI lineage: Eukaryota > Metazoa > Chordata > Ceratodontiformes > Ceratodontidae > Neoceratodus > Neoceratodus forsteri. The sequence goes on along the minus strand of CM057455.1, from coordinate 1,363,568,358 downwards.
AGGGACATGCCAATTGGATTCACAACATATCCACAATCCTAGAAACAGTAGGCCAACTTTAGGAAGAAAGGCTCAATCATATCTGCACCCACACTTTTTTTAGTATCAAGCTGGAGAAGGAGATCCTCAACCTGTTTGACTGTGACCAGACAGAAGGAGAAAGAGTGGTAAGGGTCAACAGATTCTGGATCGTGGCAATCAGATGATTGACTAAGGAAATGTGCCCTGATGGCATTTGCTGGGGAGGTATCAAAAGCCATCCCTGCTGTGGCAAAGTGAATGTTAAGGAGGTCAGGGATCTCATTTTTATCTGTAGTGTGGATGCCACCAGTCGAAATTTTATGGGGAAGTGTGCCAGCACTGTTATGGCCTTCTACCTCCCTTAAAGTTTTCCAAAACTTACTAGCAGAGTTAATGGATGTGTTGAGTTCAGAGCGGAAATAACTAGACTTCGCAGCTCTGATAGTTTTCGTGCAGAAATTCCTTGCAGTTCAGAAAGTAGACTAGTCTGTGGCCAATTTTGATTTTCTGGCTCTTTTCCAAAGAGCATCCCTATGCCATAAGGCAGTCTTTAGGGTTATCTGTGAACCAGGGACAGGATTTTCTTTTGGTTCTGCTTTTGGTAACTGGGGCATGGAGGTCTGGGGTTTTGGTGAATATTCCATGAAGTACCTCATGTGCCTCTTCCACAGAAGATGCAAGGTAAAACTTCTGCCAGTTTACTGGAAGTCATAGAGAAACGCATCTGAGCAGAAGTTCCATTTACATCTCTTACAGATGTATTTAGAAGAGGAGGAGGTTTGGAGTTGCGCCAACCTTACGCATGCAATGGCACAGTGGTCGCTGATGTCATTAAAGAATACACCTGAGTGGAAGAAGAGGTGAGGCTTGCTTACAAGGATTAGGTCAAGAAGGAAGCTACGCTCTGGGTTTTTGGTAGTTGGGCGGGTAGCTTCATTAATGATCTGGTAAGTCCATGGGCATCACAGAATTCTTTCAGTGGTAAGGACGGGAGACTGGAGACAGCCAGTCAAGGTTGAGGTCACCAGTTATGGATACTTCTGATGAGATAGTAGCTAGTATGTCACTTAGGTGTTTGAGCAGAGAAAGGCTAGCTGAGGGGAGCCTATAGCACCCACTAATGCAGATAGAGGTTGACTTGGCTGGTTGAATTCTTAGCGTGAGGCACTCAAATTCCTTAGGGACTGTAGTCGTGTCCACCATAGTTGTGGTAATCTTGTCCCAGACATATATGGCTACTCCCTCTCCTCGGGATTTCCTATTAGTATGAAACAAGTTATATGAAGGAATGTTAACCTCATAGTCCAGGGTGGTTGGTCTTAGCCAAGTTTTGGATAACTTCAGGAGAGCAGTGGAGGGTCCACGTTTTAATAATAATAATAACTTTATTTTTAAAGTGCTTTTCAAAAATATCAAGGCGCTTTACATCAAATAATATACAATAACAAATTTAGACACATAAATAAATACATTTAAAACATCACTCAATTAAAAACAAACCATAGGGTCATCCATATTATCAACAAATATTTACAAATAATTACCATTACTGATCCAGATAGGCCAGATCCCATAAATAAGTTTTCAAATCTTTCTTAAATACCTCCACGGAGGTGCACTCCCTTAACCAGCGTGGTAGAGAATTCCAAAGAGTGGGTGCGGCATATGAAAATGCTCTACTACCAGAAGATTTCAAATTCACTCTTGGAATCTCTAGCAATCCCTCGTCAACTGAGCGGAGCGATCGGCTGGGGCAGTAAGACACCAGAAGTTCTTTCAGATAGGTCGGACCCTGATCATGAAGGGCTTTAAAAGTCAATAAGATGACTTTAAAAGTGATCCGCCACCATATAGGCAGCCAGTGCAGTTCGCGCAGCACCGGGGTAATATGACTGGATCTCCTTGTTCCAGTCAAAACCCTGACTGCAGCGTTCTGCACCAGCTGAAGGTGACAGATTTCAACCCCAGAAAGCCCAAAGTAAAGGGCGTTGCAGTAGTCTAAGTGTGAGGACACAAAAGCGTGGACCAACGTTGGTAGGGAGTCAGACGGAACAAGGTGACGCACCCTGGCAATATTCCTAAGATGGTAAAAGGAAGTCCTAACAACGGCCGACACCCGAGATTTAAGGGTCAGCCTATCGTCTAGGACAATCCCAAGGTTGCGCACCTGTTCAGAGGTCGCAAGTTACATACCCCCCAAGACAAATTCCAGAGAGCGTGCCATCATGCGACCTCGCTGTCTGACCACCTGGGTCCACCACTAATACCTCTGTCTTCTCTGAGTTCAACTTTAACCAACTAGAATCCATCCACCCTTGGATTTCTTCCAGACAGTTATTAAACACCGAGAGTGCTCCATTCTGGTCGGGTGCAAAAGACAGGTATAGCTGGGTATCATCTGCATAGCAGTGAAACCTCAGCCCATACCGTCTTATAATGTCTCCGAGGGGCAGCATGTACACTGCGAATAACATGGGTGACAGCACTGAACCCTGAGGCACCCCACACAACAAAGGTTGAGCCCGAGGAAAAAAACCCTGACACAACTCTCTGTGATCTCCCAGTGAGGAATGAAGTGAACCATTTTAAAACAGTTCCCATCATTCCACAAATTGACTTCAGGCATGCTAACAACACCAAGTGATCCACAGTGTCAAAAGCTGACGAGAGGTCAAGAAGGACTAGAATGGAACGTCTCTTCTGATCTGTCGCCCTCAGAAGATCATTAAGCACCCGAACCAGCACAGTCTCAGTGCTATGTCTTTTCCGAAAACCGGATTGGAAGGATTCATAGACATTATGGATGGTTAAATGGTCCTCCAATTGGGCTGCCACTACCTTCTCAATAACCTTTCCAATAAAGGGAAGGTTAGAGATGGGTCTGTAGTTTGAAAAACAGTCTGGGTCCAGAGTAGCTTTTTTCAAGAGGGATGTCGCCACCGCCTCTTTCAGGGAGTTAGGAAACTCACCAGACTCTAAGGAGCTCCAGACTATTTGCACCATAACTGGACCAATGTTCTCAAGACAACCCAAAATTAGGGGAGTCTGTCCAGGGTCCAAACTACAGCTCGTAAGCTGCACAGTATGGATGATCCTCATAATATCCACGACTTCCAGTCGGCAAAAGGCACTCCAAGAGAATTGAGGTATTGTGAACTCGCACTGTTCCACAGCATCACCCTAAGAGATTGCCGGATGCAAGCCCGCCCTAATGTCAGCCACCTCAGTTGCAAAGAACCGAGCGAGCTCCTCACACTCTACTTGTTAAAAAACTTTTCGGACTTGCAGACAGGCTGGGTTGCACAGTCTATCTACAGTCCGAAACAGCTGAGCTGGTCGGTTCCATGCAACTGCAATCTCCTTGGAAAGGAATTCTGCCTTCTTACGGGTGATTGCAGATTGATAGATACAATAATGTTCCATCAATCTAAGGTGGTCGACATCAAGGGCGGATTTGCACCAACAACGCTCTAACCTTCGCCCCTGTCTCCGCAACTCCCTCAGTGTCCCATCAAACCAAGGGGACCCGGGGCGAAGGGATGGGGGCGCTCACGAACAGGAGCAGTAAGATCCAGGGCCCCAGTAACGGCCATATTATAGGCCGCCACCAGTGCCTCTGGATTACTGCTAGTCAACACGGGGGATGAGAGGTCAAGGACTGCCACCAGGCCTTGGGAAGTGATATTCCGTAATGGGTGGTACCTGACCATCTCCACAGGGGAAGGCCTTCTCGGGGGGGTATAAAAATTGAACCCTACAGTGTGGTGGTCAGACCAGGTGACTGGTTCCACCCCCACATCGGATGAATCAATCCCTAGGAGGAAGACTAAATCCAAAGAGTGCCCAGATTTATGTGTAGCAGTGGAAACTACCTGTGTAAGACCCAAAGAAAACATAAGTTGGAGGAAGTAATTACCAAATTGTGAGAATTCATCGTCGACCCAGGCGTTAAAGTTGCCCAGAACCATCAATCTGGGCAACTCAAATGACATATCGACGAGGAAGTCTGCTACTTCCTGTAAGAAGCGTTTCCCATCTCCGGGAGGATGGTAGATGAGAACGATTCAAACGTCTACACCTGCTACAACTGTGCACTCAAAGGATTCAGTCTCACCTACTACCACATTTGTAAGGTCCAATTTAGTCTTAAAAACAGACTACAACCCCCCCACCCCCACCCTGCGGTCCAATCTCGGGCGGTGTATCACCGAGTACCCGGCTGGAATCATGGCCTCCAAAATGGGGCCAGATTTTTCATCCAACCAGGTCTCGGTGATGCAAGCCAGGTCAGCCAAACTAATAAGATTGGCTAAAACAGCAGTCTTATTCTTAACAGACCTAGCATTGCATAACACCGCCCAAGTTGGACAAGCCTCGGAAGCTGTCCAGCCTATCTGCCCACCAAATTCAGTGGTGCCCTTGGGTATGGGCACCAGACACGGGAGACCTCGGTCTGGATTCCATTTCGCCCCAGGGTGCCTTCTGGACTTAATAACCCCGATACAGTGGCCCCGCTCATTCATCCTCTCCTGTTCGCCCACCCCCACCCTCCTCACTCCCCTACGAACAATCCCCAGCGCTCTACAGTGCTGGTACGTCTCAAATTGTAGGAGAGGAGTATAAAAAGGGTGGAGGGCGCGAAGAGAGGAGGATGAACAGCGCACTGCCGTGGAGCCTACTGGCCAACACATGATTTAGCTCAAACTAAACAGTACACAACAAATATCTAAATAAACTAATCCAAAAACTCTAAAAACCTATAACAGAAATTCTAACAATTTAAAATCCTAAAGATCCTCCAAAACAATAACTTAAACATTAAACCCAACCCAACAAAATCTACAAACCCACCCTCCTCCCCAACTAGAAAGTATTCAAACCCAGAAAACAAAATATAATAAAATAAATAAAATCCTCTCTCACAGGATAAAATACATATATAAACATAAACTCCCCCACCCACAGCTGAGGAAGGGAGAATTTTGGGCACTCCACACCCAAAATACACACAGTAAACAAAAATATAAAAAATAAACAAAATAACACAATTAAATATAGGTGTCCTGGTCTTTTCACCAACCAGGAGACCGAAAAATAAAAAGTCTGGGGAAGAAGTCTATCAGTGGTAGGAGAAGTCCTGATGAGTCCAACAACTTCAAAACCAATTAAATCCAAGAATCATACAGAATCGGGAACCAGCAGACTATTAAACAATAGTCCAGTTCTTGTTCACAATGAAAATTCCTGGAATAGTCATTTATTTACACATGGAGATAAAGTTCCCTCAATTCAAGTATAGCTAACTCCAAAACAGCCCAGGGCAGATCACGGTATATAAAACCGCTCATCCCCACTAGGAATGCAGGAAAAAGCCCAACCTCTGCCAGGCAATTCCAGCAACTCCTGGAGGCCCCGAGGTCACCAACCCTCCAGAAGGCTCATCTGACCCTCCCAGGGACAAACGGCTGTACCCAGCAACCCACCTCTGGCCAGCTGGACTGGCTGAAACCTCTCTTCCTTCTCCAAAACCAGGGCTCAAACCAGGTCCAAGCAAGTGGTCTCTCAAGTGTCCAAAAGTTCGCTATTCCAACGGGCAAAAAACAGGAGGCAGAAAGCAAAGTTTGCTATTCCAACGGGCAGAAAACAGGAGGCAGGAAGCAACTGCACTCCAAACAACCCCCACGATTATTATCCCCAAAAAGCTGAAGCAAATAGCTTCCGGTTCCATGTACTCATAGTATTCACCCAAACCAGCAAATTTTAAAGCTTCAAGGGGATCTTTGCAAAATCACACCGTGTTGTCCAAATCGCCAAATCAGGACCATAAGTCGTAATCTCCTAAATAAAACGGTGGCAAACTTCAAAGTCCTCCAAACTGCCGAAATCCATAAGCTGCCGTCTCTCATCTCCCGACTCCCAACTCCAGCTCCTGACTCCCGACTCCAAAACTACTCCAAATATAGATAAAATAAAATAAAATTAAACAGACGAGCAGAACAAAACGAACAAAGAACAAACGCAAGAATAAAAACAAATGCACACTAAAAAGCACAAAACACTACGAAACTATGCAGAGCTATACACATGGCTAGCCCAGCGTGGCTGCCTTCTTGCCATTTTGATATTCTCCAGCTATCAAAAAAGTTTAATAGTTCTGATAGCATCAAGCTTTTTCAGAAGGCTGCAGGCATTCAAATGCAAAAATGATAACCCTTTAGTAAGGTAGACCAGCTGGGGCAGGAGATGGGGCGCAGGGTTTAATTCGACGTTACCCGCACAGATGAGTAGCAGCAGGAGCATCTTTTTTATAGCACTAAAAAGTAGTCAGAATGGACGAATTTTGCCCCTGAGGCATGGGCAGTTTCTCAAACTCTTCTCCAAGGCCAAACAGCGAGGCAAGGGGAAACAGTAAGCATACAGAATAGCTGTAATTGAAAGGGGCAAACCCATGAGAGAGAGGCAGTTAGTAACCAATGTGAGTACAGCAGTGTATGGTAGCATGGAGGCCAGGTCGGGTAAGTGGCAGTGGGAGGGAAACATTTAGAAATGTGTGTATAAGATTTAGGTAGCCTCTGAATATGCCTTGGTATTGAAAATTTTGTTTGTTTAGAGACCCACGGTATGTGACAGTTACGCTAATCAGTAGAAATCCTATGCTGAATGGATGAAGCAACATTTTTGCAGTTAAATTTGAGCACGAGAGAGGATCACCCCTTTGAGAAGTTGCAGGAAGGTGAGTCCCTTTAAGGAGTTGCTGTAATTGATTAGTGTGAGGCCTCAGGGGACGGGGATCACTGGGGAAGTTTATTTAATAAATGAAGGGGGGTGGCGGGTGAAAACTGTCCAGAGAGGAGTACAGCAAGGCAGTGGCCGAGCGTGATTTGAAAAAGGTGCCTTGGGTGCTTGCTTTCTCAATGGGGATCTGTAGCATCCAATCGGGAAGCGGCCACAGTCCCCAGGAGCCTGTCCAATTACGGGGATTGAAGCCTAACAGCTCTGAGCGAGGAGCTGACCAATCATACCTGCTTTCCTTGGTCAGGGGGTGGTGGGCTGGATGCAGCGGTCCGGCCTGCCGGCACATAGCAGCGCCAGGGCCGCTGGCTGAAGTGGAGAGCCTGGTTTGGGCTTGTGGCTAAAAAAGAGCAGAAAAAAAGGCAAGCCATTAGTTAACAAGCCAAAGACAAAGCTCAAGTAAATTGATGGGAGGGCCCTGGGCAATTTAGTGCTCAGGGCAGAAGTAAGTACAAATAATGGGAGAGAAAGGGTTCCTGCAGAGAGGTCTGGTCAAGGTGCCAGGTGGGAATTTAGAAAAACAAAAGGCTGGTTCAGGAGGCTGATGGAGGGGCCCGTGAATGAGACCAGGGAGAGCTGGAAAGGAGGCATGTGGTGGAGAGGACTCAGGGTAGTCTGTAATGGTTAGAGAAGATGGCCAAAAATGCCAGGCAATAGTTACAGAATATGCTGGTTCAGGGGGGTGTCAGGAGACAGAATCAGGGGTCCAGTAGATGGTAGAGAAACAGTGTGGAGAACAGCGAAAAAGAAATGCAAAAGGGAAAAATCAAGTGAAAGAGGGAAACAAAGAAGGCAGTCCGAGGAGGAATGAGAGCAACCGAGATGGGAAAGGAGTGTGGCAGAAGAACAGCAGGCAGTAGTCAGTTGTTCAAACTATTCTACAATACTGGGTAATTAGCTCAGCAGGAAAAAATTAGTAGTGCAAGCAGTAAGCTATATAGAGATCAGGCAGTCAGTTAAAGTTCACTACAACTCTGCTGTACTCTGGAAGGCAATTCCTACATATACAGTGCAGTAGTTTAAAGGTAAAATGTTTAAGCAGTAAAAATATTCAGAAGTACAAGCCATAAGATATACAGAAGTCAGGCCTAGCTAGTACAGCAGGCTAAACAGCAGAAAATATCAAGAAGAAAAACTAATCATTTACACATGAGCAGTAAATTCAGCAGAAAAAAAACAGTACAGAGAGCAGTACAGCAAGGCAGTGGCCAAGCTGTGATTTGAAAAAGGTGCCTTGGGTGCTTGCTTTCTCAATGGGGATATGTAGCATCCAATCGGGAAGTGGCCACAGTCCCCAGGAGCCAGTCCAGTTACGGGGATTGAAGCCTGACAGCTCCGAGCTAGGAGCTGACCAATCGTACCTGCTTTCCTTGGTCAGGAGATGGCAGGCTGGATGCAGAGGTCTGGCTGCCAGCAGGTAGCAGCGCCAGGGCCGCTCAGCTGAAGTGAAGAGCCTGGTTTGGGCTTGTGGCTGCTTTCCTTGGTCAGGGGTGTGATGGGCTGGATGCAGAGGTCCAGCCACCGGTAGGTAACAGCGCCAGGGCCGCTCTGCTGAAGTGGAGAGCCTGGTTTGGGCTTGTGACTGTTTCCTTGGTCAGAAGGTGGCGGGCTGGATGCAGAGGTCCGGCTGCCAGCAGGTAGCAGTGCCAGGGCCACTCGGGTGAAGTGCAGAACCTGGTTTGGGCTTGTGGCTGCTTTCCTTGGTCAGGGGTGGTGGGCTGGATGCAGAGGTCTGGCCACCGGCAGGTAGCAGCACTAGGGCTGCTCGGCTGAAGTGAAGAGCCTGGTTTGGGCTTGTGGTTGCTTTCCTTGGTCAGAGGGTGGCGGGCTGGATGCTGAGGTCCGGCCCCCCAGCAGGTAGCAGCACCAGGGCCGCTCGGCTGAAGTGGAGAGCCTGGCTTGAGCAACAATTCCCAAGGTGGTGGTGGTTTACACACCAGTGGGGACAAGTAGTCAAGGCCTTTGAAAAAGCACCCAACCACCTTCTCCTTTACCCTCATTGGCATACCAGCCCACACCCAGTATGCAGAGATGGCTGCCAGGTGCACCTTGAGGGTCGTCAACTGCAGGCTCGACTGGGAGAGGGACCACATGTAATCCAGAATGCTCAACTGGGCAGGTCAATGGATCTAGCTCCACGCCCTGACACCAAATGGAACACCTCTTCCATTTGAAGATGTAGCACTGACGAGTCGACTCCTGTTGAGAGGTCTCAATGACCTAGAAGACCTTGTCAGAGAGACCCAAAGCCTGGAACTCTAATCATTCAAGAACCAGGCTGTCAGGTGTAGGGACTAAAGGTCCAGGTAGAGGACCCTCCCCTGAGAGCAAAAGAGCAGGTCCAAGTGGAGAGGCAATCACCATGGAGGCCTGCTGCTGAGGCTGATGAGACTGGGGTACCAGAACTGGTAAGGCCAGTCTGGAGCCACTAGGATCATCTAAGCCTTATCCCTCCGCACCTTGCTCAGCAACTTGTGGATCAGAGGAAAGGGAGGGAAGGCATACATGAGGTCTGGGGTCCAGGGTCTTCTGAAGACATCCCCAAGCAGTGCCCCTCACAGAGGGACATGGGCACAAAACAGCCTCAGCATTGTGTTCTCCTGGGAGGCAAACAGGCTGACCTGGGGAGTGCCCCACTGGGAGAACATGCAATCGACTACCTCCTAGTGAAAGGACCACTCATGGGATGCCTCGACCATTCAGCTAAGGGAATCCACCAGCTGGCTGGACACACCAGCCACACGAATCACCAGAAGGTTGGTGCACAGGCTGCAGACAAGGGTTCATATGCAGAGAGCTTCCTAGCACAATGGTTGGGAATGCATCCCACCCTGAATGTTGAGGTAGTACATGGCTGTGTTGTCCGTCTGGACCTGGATGACTTGACACCGAACTGGAAGGAAGATCATCAGTGCTAGGTGCACTGCATGAAGCTCCAACAGGTTGATGTGACATCAGGACTCCTTGGGGGTTCAGAGCCCGTGGGCCCTGTGGTCCCCCAGGTGGGCTCCACATCCCATCCAGGAGGCGTCGGTCATGAAAGTGACCATCGGCTCTGGGCAGACGAAAAGGACTCCTTCCTGTAGATGTTCTGGGATGAGCCACCACTGGATGGCGTCCCACATCACCTGTGTCACCGTGACCAGCTGGTCGAGGTGACCAAGGCGCCAAGACCACTGATGGGCCAGCTCCCACTGGAAGACGCACATGTGCCAGTGAGCCCATCAGACCACACTGGTTGTTATGCATGGGTCTCACACTCACTACTGATCCACAGAATCACGCCATAGACATCATCATCATCATCATTGTTATATTGCTGTATTGCACTAACATGTAGAAATAGATACCCACCATACAAACATGGATACTAGGGATTATGTTTGCTACTGTATACAATATATCATATACACTAACTTTACATTGTTATTTTACTTATATATTGTTATACACAATATCATATCATGTGTATTCATTTTACTTATGTTTCATTATGCCTGCTAGACTTATGCATTTACTTATATTATGTGTGCATTTACTGATATTCTGTTGTAATCATGCATTCATATTGTACGTGCTTTATGCATACAGTACTGTCATAATCATATCCTTTTACCAAAGTATCATTCCACATGTATTTCTGTTTATTCTGCATTTTCTTGGTTCCTAGTTTATAGCTTACACTGCATTTCCTTTCTTCTGAGTTTATTACTGACTTTTCATTTTCCTTGTATAATGTAATGCCCAAGGGAGCCACCTTGTTATTGTTTCTTAGCCATTTGGGCTTATTCACCATATCTAGAATTGTATCTGCTATCTGTAGTATATAATAGCTTGCACGGCCAGCCTCTCTGAGAGAAAGACTAAACACCTGAGGGTTCAGGGAAACCGTCTCCCTTGTGACTGCTTTGCTTCACTTGTATTGGCATGCGTATTTGTAATAAACTGCTTTTATTACATGCTACAAGTCTGCTTGTTGTTGTGTTCTTTGTAGAGTTCATCACCATCCAAGAACCTGAGGTGTGAGCTTGTCTCACATAACAATGGCGACCATGTGCAAATGGCTTTGAGTGGCAAAGAATAAAACTCATTTTGCTTTGTAATTTGAGTTCTGGGACATACTTTTCCCCAGAGGCAGAATCAAGTAGATAAGTAGCTGCAAGTAGCTGGGACTCTGGTGAAGGTGCATGGACTGCTGCTCAACTTCAATTGAGCTGTGGCAACTTAGGGACTCCATGTAGATGGACAGGTGCTGCTTGCTTTGTTATGAGAACCTTAACAGGAGCTCACATACACCAATCAGTCTGTGTGTATTTCAATGCTGTGGATGCATACTCAGCAGTAAAGCCACAGAATGGTTTAAGGTTTCCCCTTCAGTTTCTAGACATATCAATTATCTGTACAGACCTGAGACTTCATGTCTCTTATCATTTTGCTTCCTGTGGAAGCTGGATCACAGGATCCTCCAATAAACACTATGCTGGGAGTTGCTCTGCAGTACTCAAAGCTGAACCAAACAGCTGTCATGGGAATTGTTTCAGGCAGTGAGTAAGCTGGAAGTGAAACTCCAGTCCTTATGCAGCAACTTCAAAACTGACTTTGCAAGCTTGTCAAATGGCCAAGATGCAGCCTAACTTACATGTGTTAAAGGCTGCTGATCAATTTGCTGCTTTACCATCACGAAAGTTTCACATGAACTTTCATAAGTAAGACTCCAAGCAACCGGAGTTCACAAAGCAAAAAAATTGCATCTTTTGACTGGAGGGGCTCAGAAAGGCACTGTGCCAAGGTGCTGAACATGTCCAAATGTTTCTTTTCAACCCTAATATCTGGTGAGTACTTTTGTTTATAATCTCTAACCCTTTTGATGGTTGGCTAACCACCGTTTCTGTGTATAACATGCTTTCTGATGTAATCTGCAGTATTTTTAAGTGTGGTTTCTATCTACTACAAATGATACTTGCTACTCACTTTAGGAGGCACTAAGACTCAGCAGTATATGCTCTGGTTTTGTTATATGTTATGTAAATACCCGAGTTTACTTTCTCTGCTAGACTAAATAGCAGTGTCATGTTTCAAGGTTACCAGTTAGGCAGATATTTCTATGCTTTTAGTTGTCTGTGAAAGAGAGATTACTGTGAAAGAAAATCCTTCATAAAGAAATTGTGTTGTTCTGGATACTTTCCAAGGCACAGTGTATTTAGCAGAGTGTATGGTATGTCGCTGATGGTCCATGAAAGTACATGAAGGGAGAGGTTTATGTGTGAAGTAGTGGTGAATTGGTATTTTTCAATGGAGAAAGATTGTGAAAGTGGTAAAATTAGATGTTTGCAAGATTTCTGGGTTAGAATACTTTAGTGTGTACAAGAAATGGTCAGCTTACTGTTGTTGAATTACAGCTTAGAATGCCTTTGATGTTTGCCATTTGATATAGACAAAAGATTGTTTTAATTGTGGAAGCCACAGGAACAACAGATAACTTAAGCATATATATTCTGCTTGCTCATAACTTGATCCCCATATCAATGCTGAAATACAGCCAAGTCCTTGCACATGACTTCAAATGCAAATAGCTTCTCTGCTGTGTGAACACCCTTTCTGTTCTGGTATAAACTTTCCCAGATATAATTTACAGCCGTGACTATGTTTTTATTTTCCTGTATTTTGTGTGCAATTACAGTGTCTATATGGTGCTGTGTATTAAGGCAGCAGTCATCCCCATCACCCCTTTTAATAAGCCATTCCATCCTGCACTGCATTTTTAATTGCCACATGTCTAATGTTACAACAATATAACTGTTAATTCACAGGTTCCCTTTTGCCTTCTGTTTAATATAAACAGAGGTATGCACCCTGGGTGCAGTTCAGGGCACTGCATTTTCAAACAGACATCTAGTTTGACTCCCACTAGCCATCATTTCCACACTGTGTGACCTTTGGCAAGTCACTTGACCTCCTTGTACTGTTGAGCTATACATGTTTCCCAGCTCCAGACTGATGTGTTTCCCTAATTCAATACCCATTTTTAACTTAAATGCAAGTTCTGATAGGGGCACACACCAACTGTGATTTATAAAAGTTTACTGTTTGTACAGTACTCATCTTCTGCCTGAGAACTAAGGACAGCCATTTTCTTCTGGGCTTGCAGCCAGAACCTTTTGCTATCTCTAACTCCACCCATCCCTACGTATGTCTTCCTTCTCGAAGGTTCATTTTTAACACAGCTTCTCTGTCCATGTATTGTATCACGTGATCCATATCACACAAGGCGATTGAGGGGGGCTAATCATCCCCAACATTTGTAATAAGCCGTTTACTTTAACAAAGCTTGCTAAACAGTATCCTGCTAAAAAAAATATTACAGCAATTTTAGGAGATTTTAACCAACTGTGTTTAATGATCATAACTTTTGTTACAGGCCTGAATGTTACCACCTTTTATATGTAATATGAATGCATTCTAAAATATATGTACATACTGCACATTATGCCATAAAATACAACAATTGGTATTAATCTGGACCTTTTATGAGCTCAGCTGACATGTTCTAATGTTAAAGACAGAGAATCTAAGGACGCTTAGCTTCTCTGACTTTATGGTAACCCTATTTTATTTTCAGGAATTTACTGGAGTGTGGCTAGCAACCACCAAAACACCTACCCTACCTGGGATAGCTGAAGACATACATCTGTATCAACCCTAATGCAGAAACATTTTTTTTTTTAAATCAATGCTAATGTCTCACAGAGCGAACCATCCAAAAAGATGTTCCTTTGTGTCATGTGTTTTGTTTTCTCTCTCTCTCTCTCTCTCTCTCTCTCTCTCTCTCAGGAAGAAGAGAGCTCCTTGTAATAAGACCCAGGGACACTAATATTGAAGAGCCTACTTACTGGCCTCCATCTTCTGGTACAGTAAAGTATAAGCCCAGAACTAGGCTGATTGCAGTGTAATGTTGTTACTGTTCAAAAAAACACTGTATTGACCTTATTTCTAGGACAAATTAGGGTAATCCTTTCAGTATTTACTCAGCATACACCTTTATTTACTTATTTGTAAATCAGAATTACAACCTTTGAGCTAAAAGCTCATTTACAAAGGGTCCTCATCAATCAAGGGAGGGTCAATCAGTTAGTCGGGGAAATTACAGAAGAAGCTAGCAAGCATTGTCAATAACACATTAATGGCATAGACAAACAACAGAACAAAAGCATTACCAGAGATAAGTGGCAGTCCCTTTGGCGCAGTGGCAGGGCCATGGACTATGGTGCAGAGGGTGCAAGGTTCAAAACCCAAGGAGGGGGGCCTGGTCCGGACCTATGAAAAATGGGTGGGCAGGGTGGCAAGGCCCATGAAATACAAGGTGAAAGGAGGAGCTGAGGAAGGGCCAGTAACAACACCTAGGGGGCACTGAGGGTAGTGCACGTAGAGTACAGGAGAGTGGGGCAGAGGAGAGCAGTGGCAGAGTACAGAAAATCAAGCTGAGTGTGGGCAGAGAAATGCAGGAGAATGGGGCAGAGGAAAGCAGTGCAGGAATAGAGCAAGTTGAGCTGAGTATGCGCGGAGAAATACAGAGAGGGGAGAGCGGTGCACTGTGCTAACAGGCTGGTGGCCTAGTGGATTAGAGCAGCTGTTTGTCACTGAACCGGGGTCCGAGGGTTGCAGGTTCAAATCTATCTTCCATAGAGAAGGAAGGCACAGAACAGGGAAGAAGGGGGATATGAGGGAGGATCTTTAAGCAAGGGTTGGAGTACAAGCAAGGGGGGATGGAAAGTAGAAATTTATCACTGGAAACAGGGGAGGTACCCAAAGACTGGAGGACAGCAGATGTAGTCCCCTTATACAAAAGTGGGAACAAAGAGGAAGCAGGGAACTACAGACCAGTCAGCCTCACCTCGGTAGTGGGGAAGATCATGGAAGCACTACTGAAGGAGAGATTGGTAGAACATCTGGTTGTCAGTGGACTACAGGACCCAAGGCAGCATGGTTTCACCAGGGGGAGGTCACGTCAGACCAACCTCATTGAATTTTTTGACTGGGTGACTAGGGAGGTGGATCAGGAGGAGTGGACATGGCCTATCTGGACTTCAGCAAGGCCTTTGACACTGTGCCACATAGAAGACTATTACACAAACTGGGGAATATGGGTGTGGGCAGGACAGTAGTGTGGTGGGTAGGTAACTGGCTGGGTGGCAGGACACAGAGGGTGGTGGTAAATGGCTGTCACTCCACAGAGGGAAGAGTGACCAGTGGGGTACCACAGGGATCAGTGCTGGGACCGGTCCTATTCAACATCTTCATCAGTGACATTGTACAGGACCTAGAAGGCAGAATTTCACTGTTCGCTGATGACACAAAGCTCTGTAACAGAGTAGACACACCAGAGGGTGTAGACAGAATGAGAAGCGACCTGCAGAAACTTGAAGAATGGTCAGGGGTTTGGCAGTTGAAATTCAATGCAAAGAAGTGCAAGATAATGCATATGGGGCACAAAAACCCTGGCACAATATATCAGTTGGGGGTGAGGATATAGCATGCACCAAGCAGGAAAGGGATCTTGGGGTTATCATCTCTGATGACCTCAAGGTAGGGAAACAGTGTGACAAGGCAGCAGGTAAAGCAAATAGGATGCTGGGAATATAGGCAGGGCATCACCAGCAGGAAAAGGAGGTCATAATTCCACTATACAAGACACTAGTGAGGCCCCACCTGGAGTACAGTGTACAGTTCTGGAGACCATACCCACGTAAGGACATAGATAGGGTAGAGAAGGTTCAGAGGAGGGCAACAAAGATGGTGCATGGATTGCATCACATGTCCTATGAAGACAGGTTGAAGGAACTGAACATGTACTCCCTGGAGGAGAGGAGGGAGAGAGGGGATATGATAGAGACATACAAGTATCTTACAGGGAGGAACAGGGTGCAGGAAAACACTATTTTTAAGCGAAAAAGATGTTCCGGGACTAGATGGCATGGGATGAAGTTGGAGGGAGGACGATTCAGAGGAAACATGAGAAAGAATTTCTTCACAGAACGGGTGGTGGACAAGTGGAACACCCTGCCAGAGGAAGTGGTAGGGGCTGAAACAATCACGGGATTTAAGAATGCATGGGATAGACATAAAGGAATTCTGGAGGTCAGGGGTAAGGGGCAACAGACTTCTAGGAAAACAAACTGAACTTACAAGCTCAAATGGGCAGACTGGGTGGGCCATAGGCCCTTATCTGCCGACACTGTCTATGTATCTATGTATCTATGTATCTATGTATAAGGGCAGAAGCATTGCATAATACAATACACGTATGTGGTTACAGAATTGCATAAAGGAACAATCCCTAAGTAAACACAATAAATAAGATACAAAAGGTCCATCTATATACAGTTGTGGGTATTCTCAAATAGCAGCTAGGCAGCCTTGTCAGTAAGCTAGACCAACCAAAGTAGAAACCTCCTAGAGCAAAGGGGTAGAGGCTACACGGTAGGAGGGTGGGATAGGTGCAGCAGAGGATGAAGAGATATAGGCATATGGGGGAGTTTGGGAGGGTAGGGGTATATATGTGGGTAAATATGGGGTTAGTGGGCTTGTAAGAAACAGATAGCAACTTAGCAGTCCAAGGCCTAAGGGAGGCTGGATACAGCTGGGTTAGGTGGCACAGTAGCAGTGCACGGGGCTATAGGGTTTCTAAGTTCAGATTTGAAGAGACTGAAGCAAGTGAGGTTTGTCGTGGTGTTTGGGAGCTCATTTAGCCAGTTGGGTGTCCTTACTGCAAAGGCTTGTCTCCCTAGTGAAGTTTTTCTGAAAGGCACTGCAAGGGTGTGCTTTGTAGCACTTCTTGTGGCACGCTCAGCTGAGGCAGTGTGTAAGGAGGGTGGAGCAAGACCTAGTAAGGCCTTCTTTCCTAGGAGGTAGGTGTGGAGCCTGATTCAATCCATGAGAGGAAGTCATTTTGTTCCAATGTACAGATCACACGTATGCATGAGGCAATCGGCACCTAGGACAAGTCCACAGGCTTTGCTTAGGGTGGTGTGAACTCTTTGAAGGCTGTAATCAGTGGCTGCACCATAGACAACAATTCCAAAGTCCAAGATAGGTAGGATTATACCTCTGATCACCTGATACCTAGCCTTTGGGGTGAAGCAGGATCGAAGCCTGTAGACAGACCCTAATTTCCTATTGGCAGTGGCAGTAATATTGTGTATATGTTCATTATAGGAGAAGGACTCATCAATAGTAATCCCAAGGTACCAGAAGGTGGACACTTGCTTGAGGGTGGAGTGGGAGCTTTTAGTTATAGAGAAGGGTGCAGTATATCTTCTCTTTTGACATCCAGCGAAGAGCACTGGTTTTTTTTTGTTTGTTTGTTTGTTTTTTTTTTGCTGTTGAGCACTAATAGGCTGTCCTTGAACCAGTCCTGCAGTGGGTCAAAGTTGCGTTGCAAGTTCCTGGTGAGTGCTTCTTGGCAGGATTCATGTGAGAAGACTACCGTGTCATCAGCAAAGAGCAGGACCCTAGCCGAAGGGCATGACTCTGGGAGGTTGTTCACGAAATGTGTGAACAATAGCAGGCACAGTTTAGAGTCCTGGGGGACCCCAACAGTGACATCGCATGTCTCAGAAATGACTCCATTAATTTTTACTCACTGGGAGTGCCCAGTAAGATAGCTAGCAAACCACTTGATCGTATCGGGGGACAACCCTAGGCAACCTAATCTTAGGAGCAGCAGGCGGTGATCCACAAGGTTGAAAGCCTTGGTTAGGTCTATGTAGATGGCCCCAACCAGATGACCTTGGTCCAGTGCCTCATGCACATAGCCTGTGACATCAACTAAGCAGTACAAGTGCTATGCAACTTACGAAAAACCATGTTGCTGCTTTAAGGTTGATTGGCAAAGAGGATTGCCAAAATATTTGTGAATACATATCCACACCACTGTTGTAGAAGGAGTGTTATCTAACATTTATGCATTACTGTAACAGGTACATGTAATAGAATTTACTATTTTATTGCCTGGCCTCTGCTCCAGCATTGGTCACCCACAGCATAACCCTTCCATTACTATAATATTCAAGCTGCCTCTTTCACCAAAGAAGGAGCTCGGGGGGAGGAATAGACCATGCCTCCTTCTAGTGCATTACCTACAGTGGTTGCAAACAAACAGAAAGTCCCTCTGGACCTGACTGAGCTACAGCTAGCAGATCCACAGATGAGGGAGGTATACCACTGTTCCCCTAAAGATGCAGACAAATAAAGAAAAAATGAGTATTGGCTAATAACCCATTTGTTGTTTACAAGTTTGGGAAAGACCCAATGTATTCTAACATTATAACCCAGCTCAGCCCCTCTGCCTTTCCAGTGCAATCTAGCTAAACCACACAAAACCTATTACCAGGTGGCTTTATGCCACCCAGCATCAGCCTGGTGCAAGGGCCCTGGGCCTCAGCAAGTGATCAGCTGAGCTGGGGGGGGGGAGCTGTGTACTTTCACATATTTATTTTTGTCTTTTCAACTCTGTTATCTTGTCCAGGACAACGCAAAATAATTTTCCTACTGGCCACAAGGGCAATGGGTGCAAATATCTGCTTCCTTAAAGGGTACCTAAACAAGCAGTTTTTTAAAACTGCAAACTTCAAAATTTGGCTTCATAGCAAGGTAAAGTAAAGGCTGCTGTGCACATTTATGCTACAACTGCATTTATGTAAATAACATAAATGTAGTTTCATAGCTTTTGAAAAATGTAAACATCAGCCTGTCACTTAAAAAAAAAAACAGCCTTGCTTGCTCCCTAAAATGTCTGCCAAGTGTGTTAAGTGGTGAGTCATGATGGCAACATTGGAGACAGAGGTAGAGACCCACATGGCTCCCTATAGTGCTAACTAGTTCTTCTTTCCCCCTTTGTTTTGACTTGTTTCACCAGAATGATCAACACCATGTGTTAACACGTGAATTATTTTGATCAGTATACATGTCAGGCTATGGTTTTGTTCATTTTGTTTACTTCAACATGCTGAAAATGTTTTGTAATCCAGCTGGCTTTCTGTTTGGCAAACTGCAGTACAGTACAACACTTCAAATACCTGATGATCTAGTAGTTATGTGATGCCCTGAATTTTGTAACAAAGTACTGGTCTGGTCCAGTTCCAAAGCTCATGCTTGGTAATCCACAAATAAACTTCTCTTGTAGTCTTTTTCCACCTGCACCTAGCCTGAATTATGTTGAACACCCCACCATCCATACTCGGTCCTTGGTACTGCCTGGGGCGGCATATGAGCTTGCGGTCTCATGAACAGAATTATCACACCTCAAATTGTAATCATGTACCTCAGAGAGTTGTGCACACCTATACCGATAAGCTTCATCAGCTGGCACTGTTATAAAATGCCTCCCAAATCACTCTCCAGTCCACTTTCTCAGTGTTTGACTTCTGCTCCCACAGTAAAAATTGAGTGAATCACTACCCTTCTGCACAGTGAAGGCAACATGTACAATCCCCCTGTTGTGTTTTTTTACCGCCTCATTAACCAACAACTAGGTCTTCCTAAAGGGCCAAGTAATAAGCATCAGGTCCCACCTGAAAAACTGCTGTTCATGCCCTCTTAAGGGCTGCACTTACTATGGATAACGATATTATTAGCAGGAGAGGCATATTAATGCCTTGAGCGAATCCACCCGACTTCTAGTGTTGGTCTACTCCTTTACCTGTGATCTGCAGAACCCCGCAGGACAGTTCCCGGCAATTCTTCTCCAGTACTTTTCTGTGCCCTACTTTATAATGCGAGTTGGCTGGCTTCCACCCTTCTGAATCTTGAATGAGCTATACACAGCTCCCTCGATACTGTCCTAACAAAAGTCAACATACCCCCACCCCACCCGAGGGTAATCTCCCTACACTGAATTCAAGTAACAGTTTAGGTGCAGCCCTGCCACTCTGAGTATTTGTCATCGCTGGCTGCTCTCATCCACAGTCAGGTAGTGATCATGGTGCCCACAGCCCCACATCTCAGATCTCACAGTGATCTGCTCAATGTCCCCCTTCCTGTCTTCCCCTAACCGGAATATAGCTGTATCCTGCTGGAATGGCCTCTTCAGTCCCTCTCTGGCATTCATTCTTCTCACCTCCCCACCCCAAAAACTGGTGAGCTCACTACCCTTCTGCATCATGAATGTGATTAGTATAGTCTCCTGTGTTATTTTTACATATTAATAAAAACATGATCTTTCAGAAGCCAGGCTGATAGCAGAGTGTTGAAAAACAGGCTTTCCTATTTGCTATAAGATCTAGGCCACCTATGATTAGGCACTATTAAATTACGTGCATAATGATGCACACACCTTTCATTTAATAGTGCCTAATCAAAGGTAGCCTAGATCTTTATGGATAAGAAAGCCCATCTTTCCCCTTGTTTCCTGCTGCTATCAGCCTGACTTACTGGAAAGATTTGTTTATTTTTGATATGTCAAAAAACCCGGGGACTGTCCTACCTGCACTCATGATGCAGAAGGGTGATGAGCTCACCAGTTTTTGGTGTGGGGAGAAGGGGTGAAGAATGAATACCAGAGGGGGACTGAGAAGGCCACTCCTGCAAGGTACTGCTATATTCAGGGAAAGGGGAAGACAGAAGGGGATAAAAATGAGCAGATCACTGAGATATAAGACACGGGGCTGCCAGCACCATGATCACTACCTGACCCCATTGTCCTGGCCAACATTCTCCTTCCCATAAAACCAGTTCATGCAATTGTCCAAGGCTGTGTGTGGGCATTAATGTGTGAAAAGGCTGCCACTACATGTTCAGTCACTTCACTACCAGTCTAGCATTGCTTGTAAAGCACTTTGGGATACAATGTGTATGAAAAGTACTATATAAATGCTGATGAGTCTTATTATTTCCCATGGAAAATGAAGACAAAGCAAGCATATTTTTGATTTCTGAGAAAGTATGAACTTTGGCACTGGACTACACAAGAACTTTGTTAAAAACAAGTGGTGGATCTAGGGGTGCAGCTGCACCCCCCCCCCCCCATTGTAACTTACTTGCTTGCTGCTGCTGCATTTCACTTTCTTGAAGAACTATGATTTATTGATTGTACAAATGTTTACATTTAAAACTATGGATTATATTTGTAGGTTCTGTCAAAAACGTACTAGAAAAGAATAACAGCAGAAAATATAAAGGTTTAATAAAAATGTTAAAAAGTACGTATGAAGTATGCACACCACCCCAGCACCCCCCACTGTAACATCCTGGATCTGCCATGACCACTAGACCACCAGGTTATTTAAGATTTATACTGCACTGTGGTTTGCCAAAGAGAAAGTCAGTTGGATTAAAACACAATTTCAGCATGTTAAAGTAAACAAAATGAACAGAACCATAGCCTAATATGTGTATTAATCAAAATAATGCACGTGGTTTTGACCATTTTGGTGAAACAATTCTATACAAAGGGAAAAAAGAACTAGTTATCACTATAGAGAGCCATATAGCTCTCTGACTCTGGCTCCAATGATGTCATTACATAACACATTTGGCAGCCATTTTGGAAGCAGGTAAGGCAGTTTTTTGAAATTGGAAGGCTGATTTTACATTTTTCAAATGATTTGGAACTGCATTTAGATAAATTATATAAATGTAGTTTTAGCATTAATTAATACAGCAGCCTTTCCTTTAGTCCCCTATGAAGTCAGATTTTAGAATAGTTTGTTGTCAAAATTGTGTTTAGTTATCCTTTAAGCACAAACAAGGTTCCCATAATTTCTCAGTTCCAAAGTATGGCATATCCTGGAAAGGCCCTACAGATCCTAAGTCTTATGCCTGGCTAACAAGAAACAGCCAGGCCTCTTTTTTAAGTTGACAAAAACAGAGTGGTGGGCTATTCAAATAATTCTTTCAAACAAAATAAAGGATTTAAACTTTTCAAACAAAAAAGTGCAATCCACGAACTTGAACTGTGGACCACCCTCTTCAACTTATTCCACTGCTGTGCTTAAAGACAATATTTTAAAAACACGACTTTTCCACAATAACAATCTAAATACCCTCAGTTGGAACCAGGTCCAGTTGCCTAACAAACCAACTACAAATTTTCGTTCCTGGATTCTGGAAACAAACTTTCATTTTAAGTGTGGTCAATGTTTAAAATGTATTTTCTGCAATATGCTCAATATAAATATTGTTTCATTGTAAAAATGTTTATGTTTTTACATATTGTAGCAGTTTATCAAGTGTAAGCTTAGAAAACTGCTCCACATCCGTGGAAGTTTTGGGTATTAGGCCCAACTGGGTTACATCTGTCAAGCCCACATGGGGGGTACCAAGTACCATCCACTTAGACAACAAATTAGTTGTTTTCACAAGATAAAATGTCCCAGCAACACCCCCCATGAATGATCATTTCTTTCCTCCAGGTCAGGTACCACCATTCTCACTCCCAAACAAAGGAGTCAGCACTGCTGTCCCATCCAGACTGATTACAACAAGGTAAACATGCATACCCGAACACCACAGTGGTGGCCCCTGACTAATCTCACTTACAGACTGAATGGCAGACTGCTAGCCATGGACAACAAATTCCTGAGGCCTGCCTAGCCAAAGGCACACTCCATGGTAGGCCCAACACCAGAATGTCACCTATTGGCACCCTGTCTATATGCCAGGCCCCAAGCACAACACACAGGTTTATAGACTTGCACTGTACTCATAAACCAAACTTTTTGTGCTCAATTTCCATATAATACTACTACATAGCATTGTACACCTCATCCCATTGCTATCACTGTCATGTTTCCAATGTTTGTTACCCCAACAGAGGAAAACCAAATGGTACCCAATGTCCAATCCAGAAACCAGGACCAATTAGTGGTCTGGTTGCCTTATCATTCCCAGTTACTCTTGTCAGTTATGTGTAGTACTCTTATAATATAGCAGAATGTAGATTCTGCTTTAATACAAACACTTCTAGGTTTCATAGTGCCATGTCACTAGACCCCCTTACAGCATACTAGATATGTACTCAAGACCCAGCAGCAGAGCCCCACACTACTGAATACCTAGGAGTATGTCACCCTAAAAAAACACTTAATAAAGGGTCCTTTCAAATTTCACAGGTGCACCATGCGTGTTGTGTAACCCAGTGTTACATGGTGTAACAGGCATACAGCCAAACTTAAAGGTTCAAGGTGCATAATATTGCATTTTCATTTCATTACGATAGGCCTAAACTAGGCCATACTGCAACACATAGGCAGGGAAACTATGCTTTTACTGACACAACCTCTTCTGACACTTGGAAGCAGAGTGTATTCCTGACATTGACATGGACTCACAGATGGCCAAGTGGTATTACTTTCATTACTGGACCTCAGTCTGCACCTTTGTGTACACAATCGATGCTATCACTTTTCTCTTTCAACTGCCAGAAATTTAGGCTATGTCACACCACACCTTAATCAAAGACATTGCTAATAACCTTGTCATTTTTCCCATTCAACATAGCTACGTGTGTTGCACAAACAGTGTTTATAACAGTATTTTACAAGTTTACAGGTTTCAACAGACTGGCATGTGTAAGATCTTCAAGCAACTCATTCAACTTTTCTTCACTGCTGGTGTTTTCCAACCCTGGCTGACGCCTCATACAAACTGTCACTTGTTTTCTTATGGACTATTAATCTTTGCGCAGGGGTGTGATCAACTCCCACAACACAAATGCTACAACAATGTCTGTGGTTATTCCATTGAAGGACTCAATAAATCATGATCCCGTGCACCCCCTGCCAAGGCCTCTGCAAATCCAGCCATCTAGCAGCAAGCAACCTGAACACTGACTTTCTTACTATGCTGGTGTGTCATCTTCAACCAAACATCTGCATGGCCCCATGTGGGATTACAACCTTTCTGCAAATGACATTTCACCTGTAATTGCGCCAATTTGTGGTTGCTTATATGAACTTTACTCATATGAACTTTCTGAAGAGGTCATATCAGTTTTATAATGACCTATCTGATTTAATTTATTTATTCTGGTTAATCCATGGGCCATACGACCCGTTTGCATGGTCGACCAGAGTGCAAACAATAAAGTACAAATTACATCACAATAGTAAATTAGATCTGAGTATACAAATAAATAAAAACAGTAGTACAATACATATAAAAATGATGTCACAAGGGAAACACAAAATAATATTACAATATCTACCTATATCATTCACAAACTTCATTCATATTCAAAAGTTTACTTAAGCTATTTTTAAACCCACGAATGGACATTCCCAGAAAGTCAACTTGACACATAATAGAATTAAAAAATGTTGGCAACTTGTAAAGATCTCTGCCCCAAAGCTGTTTTCATCTTTGGTATATGAAAATATGAAACACCTGACTTTCTGATATCAAATGGATTGGCATATTTTTGAAAAATTTGGTTTAATGTTCTAGGTACTTTCCCCTTGACAATTTTTTTTTTGCTAATATACTCACAGTAAATTCATATCTTTAAGGGTTAATATCTCAGCTGTATTGAGCAACAGATGATGAGTTTTTAGCGATAACTGAGTGATAAACCTAGCGACTTGGTTAAGTAAAACTAACTTTTCCTAGTAAATTGTCAGATGCAGAAAAATAGAAAATCAAACCATAATCTGTCAACAGACATTGTCAACAGATTATTCAATCAACAACACCGTCAACGCCTCCATCACCTGCCTTATCTACTCTCAAAGTGGCATCTTCCTCATCAATCGGCTCTCTTGTGTCATGTTATTTTATGTTGCTAAATGCATTCAATACTGCTTTTATATACACATATCAATTGTGGTGTTGACATACCTAGTTTCAGCTTTGTGTTTTACAAACTCTTGGTGCATCTGTGGTTACCCCTGCCCCAACTCCTGAATAGGACCACCTTCATAGTGACCCTGATTATCTGTATGCTTTACAATTGTAATTCATTTACATTACAAGTTTGTATGTGCTTTGCAAAGCTGACATACAATTCAATGTCTTAATGCTTGATGGTTATTTCCATCTAGTTTTAACTCAACCACTAACATTTTGTTTAAGGGCTTGTTATTTTACAGGCTATCTTTATTTCCTTTTTCTACTACTTGCTGCATTTACATAGCCTCAGACAGCATCACACACCTACTCTCTCCTCACTCTTTATCTTGTGTTGCCAGTTTAGTGGGCAATATACTACTAATACTAACACTTTGCTGTCTGCAGCGTACTCTTAAACAACATCATGGGCAACTTAACTTCATTTACAATGCCCGTACCACGGGTTTGTAAATGATTCCAACCACTTCCCTATGGTTGTGTTGCCTTTTCTAAGGCAACATGGAAGGGAATGTTATGCCCAGGTCCCACATCCACTACTGACCCACAGGTTCACGCCAAAGACATCATCATCATCACTTGGTGTGTTGCACTAACATGTAACATAGGTACCCACTGTATAAGTGTGGACAGTAGGGATTATGCTTGCTACTGTATACAATATTTCATATACACTCATTTTACAGTCTTATTTTACTTTTATATTGTTATACACAATATCATATCAAGTTTATTCACTTTACTTATGTTTCCTTAAGCCTGCTAGACCTATGCATTTACTTATATGTACATTTACTGATATTCTGTTGTAATCATGTATTCATACTGTATGTGCTTTATACATACTGTCATAATCATATCCTTTTACCAAAGTATCCTTCCACATGTATTTCTATTTATTCTGCAATTTCTTTGTTCCTAGTTTATAGCTGACACTGCATTTCCTTTGTTCTAAGTTTATTACTGACTTTACATTTTCCTTGTATAATGTAATGCCCATGGGATCCACCTTATTATTGTGTCTTAACCATTGGGGCTTATTTACCATATCTAGAATTGTAGCTGCTATCTGTAGTATATAATTGCTTGCACGGCCAGCCTCTCTGAGAGAAAGACTAAACACCCGAGGGCTGGGGAAACCATCTCCCTTGTGACTGCTTTGCTTCACTTGTATTGGTGTGAGTATTTGTAATAAACTATTTTTATTATATGCCACAAGTCTGTTTGTTGTTATGTTCTTTGTATAGTTCATCACCATCCAAGAAACTGAGGTGTGAGCTTGTCTCACATAACATGGTGCAAGACGCCATATATCCCAGCAGGTGCAGGAATTCCCATGCAGGGTGCAACTGCCCAACCCAAAATGACTGGGCAAAGGAAGCAAGATCATGTGCCAAATCTGCCAGGACTCAGGCCTTGGCCTGAAGGGAGATGAGCTTTGCACAAGCCCCAGGACACCCCGGCAAACAAGGATCCCAAGCCCACCAGAATCAAGGCAGATTAAGCACACAAAGTGGCATGGGCTGTGGCAACCTTGAAGGCAGCAAGTTCTTCAGCTGAACCAGCCACTGCAGAAAGCACCTTGTGGGCATCTTTTGACTTAAGGTGAGGGTCCTGTTGGTAAGCGGGTGACCAAAGAGGAGACGGACGTAATGGACCTTCAAGGCTGGGGGCTGAAGAGTCTAGCAAAGACCACAGGTCTGAAGGTCACGCTGAACTCTGAGGCAGTTCATGCACGTGGAGTGCACATTAGTTAAGCAATATACCATGACAGGGTGTGGGTTATGGCAGGAGTTACCAGGCCAGTGTGGTTTGGTCATGAGGCCGCAGGCCGAGTGAGTAAACCAAACCAGAAATGGTAAATATTGCCACAACCCACACCCTGGAGTGGTATATTGCAATTATGCAACATCCCACTGTATTTTTTTGTAAGAAAAAAATAAAGGAAAATACATTTTGTTGTGTATTAAAATGATTTTTTTGAAGTTATTCTTACACCTGAAAATATAGTTCCTTGTTGCTTGGGAGAAATTTTGAGCCCCCCCAATTGAGACAGGAAGGTTACTTTTGTCAGTTCTTTTTTTTTTTTTACATTTAGATGTGTGGCAGAGAGAAGCATTGGGAGACCGATGTATAAAGGAGGACGAGAGAGAGAGAGAGAAAGCGAGAGAGGCAGTACATATTTAGTAGTATGTTTTGAGTGGTAAATGGGGAGACTGTGCCACATTTTTTTGATTTTTTTATGAAATCAGGAGCCTGGGGAGGTGGGAGTGGAGGTAAAAGTGTTTAGGAAGATCCAAGAAACTGAAAAAAAGAAATGTCTTTTCATTTGTACCTGAAAGTGTGGGAGGAGTTAGCGAGAGGTGGAACTCTGATACAGAACTGAAGAGTGCATTTTAAAATGACAGAGGGAAGATGAGTGTGGTTACTGTGGTTACGGTGCTTTTGCAGGTTGGGAGGTAGTGACATGGACTGGCACTGTCAGTCGGTGTTCTCTTATGTTTTCTTTTTTTTTGGGGGGGGGATGGGGTAGCGGAAGTGATTCAGGGAATAAGGAGTTAATTACATGTGCTGGAGTTAGGCAGCATGAGTGAGAGAGACCGGGAAGGAGTGGAGAGTGAGAGAGCGACAGCTGCAGTACAGTGGAGATGGCTACCGTAAACTGTTGACGCTCTGAAAAGATTGAGTGAAGGTGAGGTGTGTGTGAGTTAACAGGGAAGGAGTAAATGCTGTTGGGCAGATCTTTGTTGGTGAAATATTTTGTGTGTTTGCTACAGAACTCGACATTCGAGGGTTCAGGGAGGGAATGGTGGCACTGTCAACTGCAGAGTTCTGCATCTCCTCACTGCTCGTTGCCATTCCTGGCTTTCTGGTGCTCGCAGTGATCTCGGGGGGGGGGGGGTTCTCATGCGGCTGACTGGTGGCTGGCACCTTTTCCCGATGGTATATCATAGGATTTACCATGGGTAAATGGTGCCAGTCAGCCAATCAGAATGCAGGATTCTTCCGCCCACTGTATAATTTGCAACATTTTCTGTGTGCATGTTGCGCACCACTTAAAGCCACGACTGGTTTTAGGATCTGTTTCACATTCAGAAAAAAATCATCTTTGAATGCTAGAAAAGCTCAAAGACTGAAATGTTGAAGTTTTAGGGCCTACACCTAGCATGGAGCTGCAATGGAGGGAACCTGATGCTTTCAGCGGAAAGGAAGATTTATTTTTATTTACTTTATTTTAGACTTTGGTAACCGGGAAAGGCCCACTAGGCACACGTGCCTGTTTTCAGGGGCAATCTGGGAGCACTGGGAGGTTAAGTGACTTGCTCAGAGTTGCACAGTATGCAAGTGGAGGTTGTGGGAATCAAACCAAGGTCTGCTGAATGTACCCAGCTCATTACTCTAACCTCTAGGCTATACTGCCAGCCAATGTGACGTCATGGGGTGGTGCCAAGGAGGATACCCCCCGGGGGTGGGGGAGCCACCTTGAAGACATTCTGGCCAGATTTAAAGGGGAAAGGAATTCTGCCAGCAGTGTGGATAGTGCACCATATGTACGTCCCTAGAAGTGTTTTATCTAGCTATCTCCAGAATTGAAGGATGACCACACAGGCAGCAGAAGACAAAAAAAGTCCTGTGCACTGTAACCTGTAACCGAAAAACAAAAGAAACATAGAATTTGTCAGCAGATTAAGTACCTCTTGGCCCACTCATTGCCCATTTTTTATTGCCTATATTGTCACTGTAGACCCTACCTGATCTCCAGTTACTTCTCCCCCTTCCCTACTGATTTTCCCTTGTGTCTATTACATACATGCTTGAAGCCCACCACCAGTTTCACGGTATCCTTATGTTATGCCAAGACTCGCTATCCCGACACTCACCTGCCCGTGCAGTATTGCCCAACTGGTGCAGTATCCCAATAGTGAGAATCCCAGCGACAGTAAAACTGATGGACGTTTACAGGGGTAAGGTAGCGGATGTGATAGGTTGCTACCTTACCTCTGCTGATGGTCTACAAATGCATATTGGATCCAGAAGCTGGCCAAGCTGCCTCAGTGGTGTTGAAGGCTAAACCACAGGCAGCTTGGCCAGCGTGCCCTGGGAGGCCCGGGTTCTGGTCCACGCTGCGTTCATTTGTTTTTTTACCCCCTGTAACTAATTTTGTTTAACTCCGAGGTCCACTCCCCTTGGAGTTTGTGATTTTAGTTACGGGGCCTGTGGGGAGCAGAGCCCCCCCACATGGGTGTTCGGGTGGCAAAGTTCCCTGAATTGCATTTTATGATTTTCAATCAGATGCCCAACATTGTACTACTGGGCATCTGATTGATTCGGGAGGAAGTCTTTTGGGCCAGTAAACTTGGTATCCTGAGACTCAGGATATCGAGTTTAGGGATAACGTAATATATCCATTTTCACCACTGCTACCTCAGCTGGAAGTCTGTTCCAGGAATCCACCACTCTCTCAGTGAAGAAGTTCTTTCTCACATCCTTCCTAAATGTCCCCCCCTTCCAGCTTCATTGCATGTCCCCTAGTTTTCTTTCAACTTATCCCCTGAAAAATACTCCTCTCCTGTAGCTTATTCACCCTGAGAGATATTTATAGATCTCTATTATGTCCCCTTCTTCTCCTCTCTTCCAGGGTGTGCACAGTGAGATCCCTCACTCCTTCACCATTTAGTTGGCCTCCTCTTGAAAGCCTATAGAAGGCATCCTTAGGATGGCAGAGAAAGGGGAGATATTGCTGATGGGGGACCTGAATATGCCAGATGTTAACTGAAGCACCTTTGCTCTAGCCATATCCAAGAGCAGGGCCATTCTTGATGACCTACAGGGGGCATGCCTCAGACAGCTAGTTTTGGAACCCACTCGGGAGGCAGCAATCTTAGACCTGGTACTCTTAAATGGGGATGGAGAGAGGATCTCTGATCTTGAAGTGGGCAATCATCTGGGAACAAGTGACCACCAAACAGTGTGGTTCACGATAAACTTAGCTGTATAGTCAAGCCATACAAAAGTGAAGGTACTGGACTTGAGGAGGGCTGATTTTGTTAAAATGGGAGAGTGCCTCAGAAAAGCTCTAGCAAACAGGCAAGAAGGTGGGATGGAACAACAATGGGGAGATATCAAAACCGCCATCACAGAGGCAACAAGCCTTTATGTGAGGCAAATAAACAAATCAAAATGAAAGAAAAAAACACTATGGTTCTCAAAAGAAGTGTTGGGGAAGGTTAGGGAGAAAAAGCTAGCATTCAGTAAGTATAAGGAAACACAGAAGGAGCAGGACAGAGAATTGTACCAGTTAAAGCAGAAGGAAGTGGGGAAGGCAGTCAGAATAGCAAAGGCCCAAACCAAGGAAAGATAGCCAATTCTGTTAAGAAGGGGGATAAAACCTTTTATAGGTACATTAGGAAGCAAAAAAAGACTAAGGCAGGGATACTGAGGCTGAATAAAGAGGAAAGTGGTTGGGCAGAGAGCAACAGTGAAAAGTAGGGATACTGAACAAATATTTCTGCTTAGTATTGACAATGGAAAAGCAGAGGGAGATACCTAATCCAGTCAATAGAAGCACTCTGGATAGGGGGGTTGATATTAGTCCTTTCACAGAAGAAATGGTTCTGAAAGAACTCTTAAAACTGAAGATGGATAAAGCAATGTGGCCTGATGGGATTCACCCCAGAATTCTAAAAGAATTAAAGGAAGAACTAGTAACACCACTGACTACCCTTTTAAATAAATCATGGGAGGATGGTGTAGTACCTGAGGACTGGAGGAGGGTGGATGTGATTCCCCTTCACAAAAGTGGGAGCAAGACAGAGGCAGGAATCTACAGACCTGTCAGTTTATTTATTTATTTATTCATTCTAGGATTACAAGTACCTTTGAACCAAGGCTCTTTTACAAAGGTTCCATGTCAAAGGAGGTACAATACAGGGTAGACAAGACATTCAGTTACATAGGCAGGTAAACAGCAGAACACCAAGTACAAATATGAGGTCATGTACATTCGGGCTAACAAGTGATACAGCACAGAGCAGCAGTAGTAAGAGAACAGAGCAATGGGGGGAAACTAACTGAGGATGCAGCCAGAGGCATTGTCATAATACAGATAGAAGTACTGGAGTCGAAAAAAATGAGAGAGAAGAAAGAAAAGAAGAAGGGGGACAGGGGGTAGCAGAAGTGCAAGGAGGGGACTAGAGAGGCAGCTAAGAAAGGAGGGATATGGGCTAAGAGGCAGTAGGGAATGGGGAGGAGGTAGCCAATTAAGTGGGGCAATCACAGGTGCTGGAGGCATTTAGGTATAGGTAGAGTTTGGATTTGAACGACCCAAGCATTGGCACGGATGAGCAGTCACTGCTGAACCTATTCATCCAGCTGGGGGCCCTATAGGGGAAGGATCTTTGACCCTGGGAAGTATGGTAGTGGGGAACCTGAAAGTGTTGGTTTGCAGAGGCTCTTGTGGATCTAAGCTTACTGCTAGGGCAAAGGAGAGCTTGGACTCCAGGTGGCGCAAGATCCAAGATGATTTTCTTTCTGATAGTGCATGTCTGGTATTTTATATGGTTTGAGAGTTGAAGCCAGCCAGATTGTGCATATAAGTCACACGTATGTGTGAGTCGGTGGGAGCCAGTGATGAGCTAACATACTAACATACTAAAATGCCAGCAGAATAGGCCTAACGATCTTTCGTGTCTGCTCATTTGGTCAGCCCCCACCCTGGGAGCTGACCTTGCTGCCCCCCTCGCCTTCTCTGGCTTCTCCCTTCCCAGTTCCCGATTTTCTCGCTGCATTGGATTTTGCTTCCGGAACCCTTCCCCTGTACCTGTCCCACCCCTGCTTGAACCCCTCCACCGTCTCTGCCTCCACCAGCCCCCTAGGCAGCGCATTCCATGGCTCCACCACCCTCTCAGTGAAGTAGCACCTCCTCCTTTCTCCCCTGAATCTTCCCCCCCACCAGCTTCCACCCATGCCCTCTAGTGGCCCCTCCTTCCTTCCTTCAAGCACCCCAACTGTTCCTCCCCTATTCACCCCTTCATGTACCTGAAGACCTCTATCATGTCCCCCCGGTCCCTTCTCTCTTCCAATGTGTACATATTTAGCTCTTCGAGCCTCTCCTCATAGGTCCTGTCCCCCAAGCCCCAAATCATTTTGGTTGCCCTCCTCTGGACCCTCTCCAGGAGTTTAATGTCCCTCTTTAAGTGTGGCCTCCAAAACTACACGCAGTACTCGAGGTGCGGCCTCACCAAGCAGTTATACAGAGGAATATCACTTCCCTCCTTCTGGAGGTGATCCCCCTAGCGATGCATCCCAGCATCCTGTTGGCCTTGTCTGCTGCCCTCCTACAAGTCTCCGAGTTGTTCATCTTGACATGCACCACCACCCCCAGGTCCCTCTCAGCCATCGAGACTTGTAGCATTTCCCCCCACCCAGGGTATACACTTGGCCCGGGTTTCTGGCCCCCAGGTGCAGTACCTTGCATTTCCCTGCATTGAACCTTAGCTTCCACTTTCTAGACCATCTTTCCAGAGCTGGCAGGCTTTGTTGAGCATCGTGGATATGCGCCTAACAGCAGTTTGCTAGGCGGAACTGTAAATAATCAGTCCATAGTCTATAACTGAGACAATGGAGCTCTGAACTGTGACCCTTAAGACATCTGGTGTAAGGTACTGTCTATGCCTGTAGAGGAGACCAAGGTGGGTATTTGCAGCCTTGGCAACACCGTCAATGTGGGTTCCATAAAAGAGGTGACCATCTAAAGTGATCCCAAGATATTTAAATACGTGAACCTGCTTGAGGGTGGCTCCATGGCAGTTTGTGATGGTTAAAGGTTGTAGCTTGTATTTGTTGTGTGTGCTGCAGAAAAGCATAGACTTGTTTTTTTATAGTTTAATAGCAGTTTATGCTTGCTAAACCAGCTTTCAACTGAGGTGAAACCATTCTGGAGTTTGTGTTGGAGAGGCAGGAGGTTCTTATGGGTGGCATGGATGACAGCGTCATCGTCATATAGGATGAATTGTTCTGGGCAGGACTGTGGAAGGCTGTTCAGAAAGAGGCTAAACAGAAGGGGCCTCATAATGGATCCCTGTGGGACTTCTGATTGGATGGTTTTTGCATCAGAGAGGACATCAGCAATTTTTACTCTTTGGGAGTGGTTTTCAAGGTAGCTTTTGAACCAAGCTGAAGAGACAGGAGAGGCCAGCTAACTGGAGCTGCTCTAGAAGAAGACCATGGTGGACGGTATCAAAGGCCTTTATTAAATCTACAAAAAATGACCCAGCAAGGAGGCCATTGTCCAATGAACTGTGTGTTGCACCAGTGAATTCAAGGAGGGCAGAGGTAGTACTATGCCCTTTTCTGAAGCCATGCTGTTGAGAGCATAGGATCTTATGCTTATCCAGCTATTCAGTAAGCTGGTTGGCTACTATGCGTTCAATGGCCTTGGAGAGTGGGGGCAGGATGGAGATTGGACTATAATTCACATGGAGGGACTTATTGCCACTTTTGTGGACAGGGGTAACAGTTGCGGATCTCCAAATGTCAGGGAACTGTCCAGGACAAAGGGAGAGGTTGAATAGCTTACTGAATGGTCCAGTGACATTGTCGAGGGTGAGGACAGTATTTTGAGGTCCAGCGAGTCAGCGACCTCAGTGATAGGGAAAATGATGGAATCACTTCTGAAGGAAAGAATTGTTGAGTATCTAGAGGCCAGTGGGGCACAGGACCCAAGGCAGCATGGATTCACAGCAAGAAGGTCATATCAGACAAATCTAATTGATTTCTTTGACTGGGTGACCAAAGTAGTAGACCAGGTAGGAGCTGTGAACATGGCCTACCTAGACTTTAGCTAGGCATTTGACACAGTCCTGCACAAAAGATTAAATAAAAAATTAGTCAGCCCCTGGAGTGGGTCCTAGAGTGTAGCCTGGGTAAAACACTGACTGGACAACAGGACACAGAGGGTAATAGTAAATGGAGTCCACAGTGAAGAAAGGGGGGTTACTAGTGAGGTACCACAGGGTTCAGTACTGGGGCCAGTCCTTTTTAATGTCTTCATAAGTGACATTGCAGAGGGAGTGGAAGCAGGGCTTCAGTTAACTATTTTGGACATAACTGACATCCATAATTTACTGGAAAATGTCCAAAAATTGATTTCTTGGAGTCATGGACGTCTAGCTACCATCCATTGTTCAAGGGATGACGTCTGTTTTTTTTATGGTGTGGACGTCACGTCAAAATATGTTTTTTTTTTTTATTTTTTTGTGTGTCTGGGCTGACGAACACCAATGGCAGGTGAGAGGACCAGGTAGAAAGGTCCAAAGGTAGAAGACTTGGTTTGCTGGCCAAGGCACCTAGCTTCACCTGAGCTCTTTCCTTCTAAGACTGCTTGAAAGGCAGAGTAGAGAAACTTACCAGAGCAAGGGAAAAGGATTAAGACTTAGTTTGGCTAAGCAGATTTACTGTGTGGTGGTGTTTTTATTTTTTACTCACAGGGATTGCTACTGTTTGTTGCTAACATTTCATTGCTTTATATTTTCTCTGATTCAAATTGTTGTTGCTGGTATACCTTCTCTGCATTATTACAAGGTGTGCCTACAGGTGTGCTAACAGATTACTGTAATCTTCTGATTCAAATTGTCTTTTGCAAGGTATATCTTCTGTTACTGCCTTATTTCCTGGAGCAAAGTGTTTCTTACAGCATATATCTTCTCTGAAATTATTACAGGTGGTGCTTTACAGGTTTTACAGTTTTATCTAACATTAGGATAAGCTTTCAGGGTTACTGCATTTGTTGTTGACTGATTGTTTCTGCTCTTACCTCCTTGTTCTTTCGTCCGTGGTTCTTCTTTTTAGGTAGAGGAAGGGCCAGCCACCCACCCCATCCCCAACCACCCACGCTACACTCCTTTTATAGGGTACCACAGTTGTGACATTTCCTGTGGCACAGCAGGAAGAAGGATCAGTGGGGCCTCCACAAGGTGATCTAATTTACAGGGGCACTAGTAATTTAACTTGTTATAACAAGTTAAACAAAGCACAATTAAACCATTACTTGCATTTTTTTCATTTTTTTCTCCTTCTAATTACTCTGACTAGGTTACAAACCCAGCAACTTATTTGGAATGGATTTCATTAACTGCAGGTACTGTGGAACAATTTTCAGAAGGACAGTCTTACAGGATTTAGGACACTGTCCTACATGCTGGGCCTTTGAGATCTTAGGGCTCAGCTCCGGCAGCATGGGCAGAGATTGCACGCCTCAAATTTCATATTGAAGAGGAAATACATTATAAGAACCACCGCCATTTCCCAGCATCCAACAGAAAACCTCGACCGCAGAGGGTAGTTGGTCCAGGAGGTTGGCAGGTGGTTAGAGGAGCAAACAGGTGCCCCATCACTCTGCTCTCCAACACATTACCTCCAAAACCATATAAACACTATAAACAGGTATCTGCCTCTATCTCTGAAATCAAATAAAGAGGCAGAAGACACTGCAGAGCAGGACACTGCGCACAGGAGCTAGCACAACAAAACTCACCCAAATCAGGAACCAAAAAAACAAGCACAAAGGAAATCAAAAACTTCTGATCATAGGAGACTCCATGATTCGGGAGTTGATATCCATCTCCAGCCAGGGGTGATGGTCAGATGTCTCCCAGGTACATCAGCATGGAGAGACACTGACCACATTGCTAAAATTGTTCACATAGCAGGAGAAAACATTGATGTCCTAGTACATATAGGGACTAATGATCTTGCCAGCCGGTCAGTTGTGGAGACCAAGGAACACCTGAATAGGCTGGGTGACAAATTATCATCTATTTCATCCGGCATCTCCTTCTCTGAGATCCTGCCAGTCTGGGAGAGAGGAGCAGATGGACGGAAGGCCAGAGAAGGGGAGATAGGGGAGCTAAACACGTGGCTCAAGGGCTGGTGCCAGGAAAAAGGACACAGATTTGTAGGGAACTGGAAACAGTTCTGGGAGCGAAAGTTCTTTAAATTTGATGGACTGCATCAGACTAAAGAGGGAGTCAGTGCACTGGGACAGAAGTTTGACGTCTTTGCAGAATATTTAAACTAGCAAATGGGGAGAGGGGTGCAGCACCCCATACGTCGAATGGGAAGAACACCCCTCCCCCCTCAGCTAGTGGTCAAACAGGAATTCAGCATGTTTGCAGTTCATTTGCATCACCATGTAAGAAAAAGGTTTGTCTCCCATATCGACGCACAGGGTAATGCCAAACTTCACCCAACAACTAACACACCAAAATCTGGCCAATGGAAAATCATGTACACAATGCTCACAGCCTGGGAAATAAGATCCCAGACCTGCAGGCAATAATGTCAGAGGCTAAACTGGACATAGTAGCAATTAGTGAGACGTGGTTTACCAGTAACCACACTTGGAAGACTTCAGTACCTGGCTATGTACTGTTCAGAAGAGACCGAGGTGCAAAAAGGGGGGGGAGGAGTGGCCCTGTATGTTAATGAAAATATCAAAGCTACAGAAATTCAGAATACACATAAGGAGCCACAAGAACTGTGGGTAACCCTGGAAACAGGAAATGGGACAGCCATAAGAACTGGGGTTGTCTACAGGCCCCCAGACCAGAGGGAGGACAAAGACACATTACTGTTAGAAGATATACAAAACATGACAGCTAAAGGGAAGGTTCTGATAATGGGAGACTTCAACATGCCGGATACAGACTGGTCAATACCAGCAGGAACATCTGCCAGAACTAGACTCATAGTGGATTCCCTGCAGGGGGAGGGCCTCAAACAACTGGTACAGCAACCCACAAGAGACAGGGCTATCCTAGATCTAGTACTGACTAACAAAGAAGGGATCACAGATCTCCAGGTAGAAGGTCACCTGGGGCCAGTGACCATCACATGGTATGGTTCAATTTGGCTACTACATCTAAATCATCCCATTCCAAGGCAAAAATATGGGACTTCAGAGGAGCTGACTTTGATAAGATGGCCAACAGAGTTAAGCTAGCCCTGGCAAAAGAAACACAGGTGAGGGGGTACAGGCAAAGTGGGCAAGCATTAGGATGCAATACTTGAAGCAACATCCCATTGTGTTAGACAGAAAAGGAAGTGCAAAAGAAGAAGGAAACCACTTTCGTTCTCAAATACAGTAGCAGAAAAGGTCAGAGCCAAAAGGCTGGCCTTCAGGAAATATAAGGGAACACAGCGGGATGAAGATAGGGAGGCATACCAAACTGCCCTAAGGGAAGCAGGTAAGACAGTAAGGCAGGCAAAGTCCCAAACTGAGGAAACACTAGCACGAACAGTAAAAGAAGGTGACAAGACTTTCTATAGATACATTAGTGAAAGGAGAAAGTCCAGAGGGGGTATTGCTAAGCTTAATGGAGAAAACGGAGCATGTGAGGAGGAGGACCCTGTAAAGGCATCTATCCTAAATAGATACTTTTGCTCAGTATTTACTGAAGAGAAGGTAGGGCAGGGCCCACAGCTCAGCATCATGGACACGGCGGGAGGTGGCACTACTCCTTCACAAAAGAAAGGGTCCTACAAGAGCTTGCTAAGCTCAGGGTGATAAGGTAATCGATGGCACATCCCAGGGTACTTAAGGAGCTAAAGGAGGAACTAGCAGAGCCATTAGCAGAATTGTTTAGTGAGTCTCTGAGCACAGGAGAGGTCCCAGAAGACTGGAGAAGGGCTCATGTGATCCTGCCCACAAGAGTGGTAGCAGGGAGGAGGCGGGAACTACAGACCGGCAGTCTTACCTCAGTAGTGGGCAAGATTATGGAGGCACCCTTAAGGAAAGGATAGTGCAACACCTGGAATCCATAGGGGCACAGGATCCAAGACAG
The DNA here is from genome assembly GCA_016271365.2 of Neoceratodus forsteri. NCBI lineage: Eukaryota > Metazoa > Chordata > Ceratodontiformes > Ceratodontidae > Neoceratodus > Neoceratodus forsteri. Next base: position 1,363,530,865 of record CM057455.1, on the reverse strand, counting down.
CATGGGTTTACAAAAGGAAGGTCCTGTCAAACTAATCTCATAGATTTCTTTGACTGGGTAACCAGGGTGGTGGACCAAGGGGGAGCAGTTGATGTCGCCTACCTTGACTTCAGCAAAGCTTTTGACACTGTTCCTCATAGAAGATTGATAAATAAGCTGGGTAGGCTCGGGTGGGTCAGAAGTTGGTCAACTGGGTGGCAAACTGGTTGACGGCAGAAAACAGAGAGTGGTGGTAAATGGTATACAGTCAGAAGAGATGCAAGTCACAAGTGGGTACCTCAGGGATCAGTCCTGGGGCCAGTCTCTTCAACATCTTCATTAGTGACCTTGCAGATGGACTAGAGGGTAAGGCTTGTCTGTTTGCAGATGACACCAAGATCTGCAACAGAGTAGATGATCCAGATGGGGTGGGCAGAATGAGAAGAGATCTGGATAAACTAGCAGAATGGTCAGAAGAGTGGCAACTGGATTTAATGCAAAGAAGCAAAATCATGCACATAGGAAGAGAAACCCTGAAGCCACCTATAGGCTGGGAGGAGTTGCTAGCAGTCACAAAGGAAGAAAGAGACTTGGGCATCATCATCACTGATGACCTAAAATCATCCAATCAGACCTCTAAAGCAGTAGGTAAGGCTAGGGGGTGTTAGGTGTATTAGTAGGGTATCACAAGTCGTAAGAGGGAGGTAATAATCCTCTGTACAAGACACTGGTTAGGTCCCATCTGGAGTACTGCATTGGAGGCCACACCTTCACAAGGACATTAACCAAATTGAGGCAGTCCAGAGAAGGGCAACAAAATGGTGCAGGGACTGCATCAGAAGACATATGAGGACAGATTAACGGAGCTCAATATGTATACCCTTGAGCAAAGGAGGAGAGAGGTGATATGATCGAGGCATTCAAACACCTTAAGGGCATAAACAAGGTGAAAGAGTCTAACATGTTTAAATATAAGAAAAATAGCAGGACAAGAGGACACAGCATGAGATTAGAGGGAGGCTGATTAAGGGGAATGTGAGGAAATTCTTTTCACAGAAAGGGTGGTGGATGCATGGAATGGCTTACCACAAGAAGTGGTGGCTATGAATACAGTGCAGGGCTTCAAACAGGCATGGATAGGCACAAGGAGCAAAACAAATGACTATGAATAGATAGGCCACTGACAGAGCAAAGGCCGATGGCACATTTATAAGGTAGAAAAAGAAATGGGCAGACTGGATGGGCCTTGCGGTCCTTATCTGCCGTCAACTTCTATGTTTCTATGTTTCAATCGGAGTATCCAGAGCAAGTGCTGGGCTTTAGGGGTCTGATTGAAAGGACTGCGAGTGAGAGGGATGGCATTGTTGGCCAGCCGGTTGCCCACCCCAGTTGTCACTGCATGCCCACCTCAGTTGTCACTGAAGACCTTAAGGGGTCTCCCACACTCACTATTGACTTCAGGGGGGGAAAAAAAATGTTTGCTCCCTGGGGTCAGGGTTGGGGAAAATGTAACAAAAGTGTGTTTTATCTTCCATAAAAGCCCCAAAACTTGCCACAGAGCAGCTAAACCCCAAGAGCTTACCCCCAGCCTACATGTGTCCCCCTTGAGCTCTCCCAGAAATTTGGTAGCCTTAGTGATGTCCGTTTTTAAGGTGGTGGCCTTTTTTTTTTTTTTTTATTTAACCCAAGTTGCAAGCTCATCGCAGACTCACCATCAAGAGTCGGGCTGAGCTTTCCTCTCCAGAGTCCCTTCCCCCCAGCCAAGTCCCATCTCTGTTTGACGGTCAGCTGAGCGTTTCTTCCCCAGAGCTCCCCCCCAGCCAACTACCATCCACGTTCAGTTTGTGCATGCACATGCACAGGCAGTTTGGCACCATCATTCTCTTTAGCTTGCCTACCACAGCCAAGCCACTGTGAGTGCAAGTCGGTGCGGCTAGCAGACTGTGTTTGGAACTTCAAGTAGGGGCAGCCCAGGTCAGTATTACCCTTGAAGCAGAGGCTTGCAGTTGGAGAGCAGAGCCCTCAGGAGTCACCACTTGCCTCTGGTGTGAATCAGGGTTGCCTCCAGAACTGGAAGGAAGTTGTCTCATCAACGTCGGGGTGCATGGATCAGAACCAGTCCAGAGGCATCAGAGCTGCAGAGAGAGAGAGAGACAGAGAGAGCTGTACCTGAGAAACACGGTTCGGGATGGGAATCAGTTCCCTAATCCTTGGTGGCCTGCCTCTCCCTTGTTAGTTCGTGCTGTTCTCACAGCCAGAAGGGAGGGATCTCGAGCTGCTGCTGAGGCCCATGGCAGGAAGAAATTGCTGCTGGGTGGCTGGGCCTGCTGCTGGTGCAGTGCCCATGGGAAAACAACCCTGACTGAACTGACTGCGTGAGGTAGCGGAGGGGTAGCCGCAATCAAGGGGCCCGGATAGTGCCGGTCAGTTCCTTCCCCAACTAAGCAGCTGCCAGCCGGCTTGTCTTATCTTCACAACAATGGCCTGACTGAGATGAGCTGGCAGCCTGCTAGACAGTGGGCCAAGAAGGATCTAATGGCGGCTGGAGCATGCGGTGGCCAGTGGGCAAGGAGTAGCTGCCTGGCTGAGATCAGGAGTCCTGAGTGCCTGCAGAAGAACTAAAGCAGCCAGCAAACACTGACTAGTACTACCACACAGTGACGTACCAGTTATCAGTGTGTAGTACATCCAGCAGGTGAGCTGTAAAAACTGGGGCACAGTCAAAGAAATAAATATGTAGGCAGCACCGGCTGGGGGAAATTATATATCTTTTTGCAGCCTTGAACAGAGTGTCTGAGGGCAGAAGTAACCGGGCTACACTCCCTTATAGTGGTGGAAGCTGTGGTATAACTGAAGTAATGTAGTACATGAGCAGGTCATCCTATGCCATTTTTTTTTCTCCTTTTTTCCACAACTCCTCCCTTTCCTTTATCCACCTCCATCCCCCCTGCTCCACCCTATTTGCTTAATATAATACTCAGCCTCTACCCTACCCTTCCTTCCAGACTGGCACAGTAAAGCATGTGAAAATAACAGGTTGGCAGCATCATGGAAGCAATAGTAAGGTGTGGGCTGCATGCCTCTCTGATTCTCAGTGCTGACCATTTCTGCTGAGCCATGTGAATGAACCATTGGCATGATAGAGCATGTTGTACATAGGAAGATGTAGTAGATTATGCAGCTGTGTCACAGTATTCAGTGCACTGAACAAATGATCACTCCCACTAAGGGTTCTGCTCTCTGGTAATAAGCCCAGGGGAATCTGAGCTATTTCACAGGTGCTCTGTGTGCCTTAAGTAGCTAACACCAAACAGGATGGAGGTCAGGACAGCTGGGAGACCTCCATATAGGAGGTGGTCCAGGGTGAATCCCTGCCCCCAAAAAACTGAGCAGTTATTTCAAACCCTAAGGGAGTCAAAGGCAGCACTGCAGCTTTTAATGATGATGATGGCCAGTGATTTGGAATGCAGTATATCTGCCTTATGCTACCCATTATTTTACTCTTATGCCCACATTCTCCCCTTGTTACCTACCCTTCCTCACTTACCGTTCCACTACCTTCCCGTATACAATGGGATTACATTTACAAAGAAGGACTTCAACTCACTGATAAATCAACAGGATGAATGTGTTAATGTCCAAAAAGTTGGCCAGCTCTCTTAGACAGGATGTTATTGCATTTTCTACATTGTATGTTCCTGTGGTCCGTGTTGTTTGACCCTTGCAGCGGGCTAGCCTACAGCACTGACTTTGAGGTGAAATGTGCCCTGAGACTGTATGGCAGGCACCTATTACCCTAGAGTCTATGTGCTGCACAATGAACTGTGGTTAACTTGTCAGTGATTTAATTTTGGGGTGTTTCCTGCAGATGGAATGTGTACATACTTGAACATATTTTTTCCGGTTTGTGCCTGAATAAAGGCAATATCTGCCTAGTGTACCTATATGGGTTACAGTGAGGTATTCAGAAGGCCTAAGAGTTACTTCAAAAACTATAGGAGGACTTGGAGTATTTAGACTTCCAAACTTTGTGGACTGGAATTATTTTGACTTCCAAAATTTTACAGCTGGAAGTATTTTGACTCCAGTAAAACTGAAATGACTTCCAAATTTTAACCCATGGAGGTATTTGACTTCCACCCAAAAAAAATTATCTGAAGCTCTGACTAGAAGGAAAAGTACGTCTCTTTGCAGACGACACAAAGATCTGCAACAGGGTTGATAAGCAAGGTGGGGTAGAAAGGATGAAAAGGGACCTGGCAAGGTTGGAGGAATGGTCAAATGTATGGCAGCTTAGATTCAACGCAAAGAAGTGCAAAGTGAGGCACCTGGGAAACAAAAACACAGGGGAAGAGTACACAATGGGGGGTGAGATACTGACAACAAAAATGGAAGGGGACCTGTAGGTAGTCATATCAGACGACCTAAAGGTGGGCCAACAATGTGAGAAGGCAGTAAGGAGAGCTGGGGATATTGGGATGCATAGGGAGAGGTATCACCGGTAGAAAATAGGAAGTTGGTGGCCCTTTGTACAGACAGTTGGTAAGACCACATCTGGAGTACTGTGTACAGTTCTGGAGACCCCATCTCCGCAAAGACATAGACAAGGTGGAGGCTATCCAGAGAAGGGCAACCAAAACAGTGCAGAGTCTGCACCAGAAGGCATATGAAGAAAGACTAAAGGAGCTTAAAATGTACAACCTCGAGGAAAGGAGGGAGAGGGGGGACATGATAGAAACTTTCAAATACCTCAAGGGAAGCAAAGTCCAAGAGGGTAGTATCTTTCAGAAAAAGAGATGTTCAAGAACAAGGGGGCACAATTTGAAGATAGAGGGGGAACGGCTCAGAGGTAATGTGAGGAAGCATTTCTTCACAGAGAGGGTTGTAGATGCATGCAACAGCCTTCCTGAGGAGGTCATAGAGTCAAAAAACAGTGGGGTATTTCAAGAATGCATGGGCCAGACATAAGGCAATTCTGGTGCGGAGTAGGAGGAAGTAGGCTGTTGGTTAACTAGGATCTGCAGCTTATCTGTTAGGTAGGGAAATGGGCAGACTAGGTGGGCCAAGCGGTCCTTATCTGCCATCACATTGTATGTTTCTATACTCTGTCTACAGTATGTCCCTCCTGAGATGTGGTCTTCAGAACTGGACACAGTATCTTTGGAGAAGCCCACCTTCTGATAGAAGGTAGCCCAGTAGAGCCGGCCCAGTGGTGCTGAGGGTTGAGGCGCTGGATGCCACACGTTGCGCCACGACGGCGCACCCGGTTTGGAATGGACTTAATACTCAAATGCAGGTGTGAGGAAGGATTGACATCTGTAGACAGCTGTCCTTCCTCGGGGGGGACAGTGCGGCATGCTGTAGACTGACACTCAGCAGTGGTTGGGTGTTGACACAGGCGTATTGCCCTCCAGCAGAAGGAAGGGCTCACACCCAGGGCATATAGCTGCTTTCGGGGAGGTGGAGGCCAGATGCCCCCACCCATTGCATGGTGTGTGGGTCCAGGGGAGAAAAACAGAAAATGCCAGGACCTGACAGGGTCCATGATGACCCAACACATTTCACAAGTTGCCACCCCCGACATCTGGGTTTGGGTTCTTGGGGAGAAGTAGGCGCCTCTCCTTGGCTCTGCCATGGGGGGCAATCTGAGTGGGAATTAGGATGGCTATGGGGATGGTAGAGTCAGAGAACGAGCCCCTCCAAGGGAGGGCTGGAGTCATCAGACAGCTCCGTGGAGGAGCAAAAAATTACAGATAAAAAAATAAGCAAAGAAGGTAGCCTAGTAGGCTTGAATCCCTGCTTTCTGGCCCATAAGCAGACTGCCAAGCCATGGGGAAGATCACAGAAGCTTGAGGAAGGAGATAAAGGGTTTCCAGCATGGAGAGATTGCTGTAATGCCACTTGCTTTTGTTTTCTGTGCAGGTTTTTCATTTGCAGGTTTTGAAAATGTATGTGCTGTGAACTGAGGGGAGAGGGAAAGTGTGCGATAGTGTCTGTGGGAGGCTGTAGGACACTTACATAGTAGATGTCAGCAGAAAAAGACCCTTTTGTCATCTATCTGCTCTAGTTATGAGTTTACTTCCTACTTTTGTACTGGAGATCCTGTCAAACCTGCAACCTTTCTCCCCCCCCATTCCTGATTCCAAGAGGCCCCCGTGCCTATCCCATGCGTGCTTGAATTCTCCTATGGTGTTTACACTTACCATTTCCAGCAATAACTTGTTCCAGGCTTGTGCCACCCTTTCCGTGAAGAAGTACTTCCTCACATTTCCTCTGAGTCCCCCCCGCAACCTCATATCATGTCCCCTTGTCCTTGTGCATCTCCTTTTCTATAGAATGCTGTCCTCCTGTACTTTATTTATTGCCTTGAGATATTTGAATGCCTCTGTCATACTTCCACTCTCCCTTCTAACCTCCAGTGAGTACATATTTAATTCCTTGAGTCTCCTCATAGCTTTTCTGATGTAAGCCCTGGACCATTTTGATAGCCCTTCTCTGCACCACCTCCACCTGATCAATGTCCTTATTGAGATGGGGCCTCCAGAACTGGACACAGTACTCCATGTGTGGCCTCACCAGTGATCTATACAGGGGCAATATTGCCTCACTCTTTTTACTCTTTCTGCTTGTTAAACTCCTCCCTATGCATCCCAGCATCCTAGTTGCCTTTTTTTTTTATTGCCCTCCCACACTGGCTTCTCACTTCGAGGTCATCCGTTATGATGACCCCCAGGTCCCTTTCCTGTTTAGTTGTTTCTACCTCCTCTCCCTCCAGTTGGTATGCTGCCCTTGGGTTCTTGTGTCTGTGTGTAACCCCTAGATGGCACTATCCCAAGGGCTACTACCCCTGCCTGCTTGGCTAGTAGCAGGTTAAAGGGCCCGAGTTCTGAAACAGGTGCCTCCACCCGGAGATCAGGGTTGGTAGTTGTCAAGCTAACCTGGGCACAGCCCTCTGGGACTCTGTAACCCCCCTCTTTCCTCACTAGTGGCCAGAGCAATACACAACAATCACTTTCACAATACCCCTGATACACCACACAAGTACCCACACTGTTTGCACTTACCACCAGGGCTTTCTTCTGGCTCGGCCCTGGGGACCCCCTGTAAAACAAGGTTATACACAGCAAATAACAGCAGTACACTACTCTTGCACAAACTGGAACCACAGTCAGGGTAAATGCAAAAAAGATTTAGATCTGAATTGTTTAAGGGACTTGAACAAGGGAGGGGTGTAATCAGGTTAATTTGCTTAAAAGCTCTATCAATCAAACAGTTATGTATGCACTTCAGGGTCCATAAACAGTCACACACTCAGAGTACCCAGATGGAGAACGGTGGGCTAGCCAGGAACGTTGCAGCTGGTTGGGGCCCTGTGATGGAAGAAAACAGCATGCACAACACACACTATTTGTAATCCAGAGCTGGAGGGCTCAGTTCATGAAAAGAAAACAACAAGACAATGTAAAGTGAGTGAATGGATGGTAAAAAGTGAGAGGTCGCATGAACTAAAATATTATTTGAGAATGGTGACCAATCCTGAGTTTAGAAAATTATTAACCTGAGCAAGATTCGAGACTATAACAACTAATTGGAAATTAAATATATATAGTAAAGAGAAATTAGTGGGGGATATAATATGCAAATGTGGAATAGATAAAGATTCACTTAGACATTTATTAATAATATGCCCTTTATATGAGAAAGATAGAAGAAACATTTTGGGAGAGATTTTGAGTAAACTTAAGTTAGATCCAGAAATCATGCTACATGTTTTGTTAAAATCTCATAATTTCAAAATACTACACGTTGTAGCCTCCTTTCTAAAAATAATTGAGCAGAAAAAATTAAATGTGAGGCACTCCTCATTCTAAGGGGTTGGTTAAGTTGCTTATATTTTGTCCAATATGCTGATATATTTAAAAATGTGGACATTATACAGATGACTGTAAAACTGAAGTTTAATGTCTAGATGAAGCAAGATGGATGTTTTAATATGGAAATTGTAAAGATGTGTATCTAATCGAATTTTAAAATATGTATTTTAATTGTAATGGCTTGAATAAGTTGATCAATAAATATTACTACTACTACTCACGATACCCAAGACTGGACATAGGCTGGACGAAAATCGAGACAGCAGGTGGTTGATCTCAAGTGCCAGGTGAAGCAGGGCCCACACAATTCGCCGAGACGTCGTTCCTGTTCAAGCATGGAGCAGGGGGCTGATCCCCAGGCAGGTCTCTCGTTGGTGGCTTTCTCTGTGCAGTGGGGTACTTTGGCAGGGCCAGCATGGCATGGCCCAGGCCGAGTGGAGATGGGCACAGATTCAGTCCGATTAGGCTGGATAAAGCTTCCTGCAAGCAGAACACAGTTCACACAGTGGGGAACCAAATCACGAACCCACTTTCAATACACATCACATTTACATGTAAGGAAATGCTACTGTACCAGGCAAACCACTCTCCGGTCACGATCGCAAAGTCTCTGCACAAACCAGGGATTCAAATGCAGCTGGAAATCCTGACAGGCTGACTGCATTCAGCAAATCTTCGGTCTTCAGGTTAAAGCCTGGTCACAGTCCAGTGGCGTAAATAGTCCTCAACTCGGATTCAGTCCAAATAAACTCTATATTCCCTCTCAGGGACAGCAGGCAGGCCAAAACTCAGCCCTTTCACAGTTCTCCCATGCAAAACAACACAGAACTACTGCTCAAAATCACTTGAGCTGTTACTTCTTCACTTCTCAGCTCAAAACTGAAACTAGCTGCAGCAGCCTGGGAAATTCAAGATCCAAAAGGTTCAGTTGGCTGATCCTCCTGTCAGTCACAACAAAGACTCCCCCTTCAGATGCAAAAAGGCACAAACATCCCAAAACTACAATTCCTACAGATTTTGACTCCAGACAGCTCCTGTAGTCCAGCTCCATTTTAGGTCCCACCAGTACTGATTGGTCCAATTCGCAGTCCAGGACCAAGATAGTGGAGATAAACAAAACAGTCCTTGCTGCAAAGAAGGCAGGTTAGACAAACTACATTATCATTATCACTCTAAATGATTTTCAGCAAATAGTTACATCTTTCAACAGAGCTCCCTCTCAGATTACTTATGACTGCAATCCAGGCAGCTCTTAAAGAGACAGTACACAGAGGCTATACAGGCATTCTCTGGCAATCACATTTAAACTGCTAAAATGCAGGACACCAGCCTGGCAGTGAGCATTTAGGCAAGCTTGTAGAAGACTTTTCGGGAACCCCTATTTGTAGGGGGGGGGGGGTTACACCTGCATAATTATACACTTTTTAGCATTAATCTTAGCTGCCATACACTTGACTGTTACTCTAGTCTTTTCAAGTCCTTCCTCATTCCTTCTACCCCCTCTGACGTGTCTACCTCGTTGCAGATTTTTGTGTCATCTACGAACAGTCATACTTTCTCTTCCAGTCCCTCTGCAATGTCACTAATGAAGACATTGAACAGTAATGGCCCCAGAACTGCCACTTGTGGTACCCAGCTTGTCACTTCCCCCATTTATGACTACCCACTGGCTCCTGTTGCTCAGCCCATTTTGTATCTACCCCGAGACTGCTCAGTTTGTTTACTAATCTTCTGTGTGGGACGGTATTGATCACTACTCTTGTCACCCAGTCGAAGAATTTGACTAGGTTTGTTTGGCATGATCTCCCCCCGTGAACCCATGCTATCTTGGATCCTAAAACCCATTCGCAGACAGGTACTCTACCATCCTTTCTTTTATTAATGCTTTCATAATCTGCCCCACCACTGATGTCAGGCTTACTAGTCTATAGTTCCCTGCCTCCTCTTTATTCCCACTTTTGTAAATTGGTACTACATCCACCCTTCTCCAGTCCCTTGGTACCACCCTGGTTTCTAACGATTGGCTGAACAGCGCTGCAAGGTGAGCAGATAAGGGTGCAGGGGCTAAAAGAGAAAGGGGGAAACTAAAGCTAAAGATATGCAAACAGGCCAGGCAGGCCTGAGGGGGGTAGATGAGGTACTGTTTGGAGCTACTCCCTATCTGGGGTAAGCCTGCGAAGGCATGTGGATTTGTTTGGTACTACTCCCTATCTGAGATTGGCCTACAAAAGCAGGTGATTTACTGTTTGGTATTACTCCCTGTCTGGGGTAGACCTGTGAAGGCAGGCTGGGTTACTGATTGGTACTACTCCTTATTTGGGGGAGGCCTGCAAAGACAAGTGGGTAAACTGTTTGGAGCCAGTCAGATATAGGACAGGACTGTGGAGGCAGGTGAGGTAGTGTTCTAAAACAAATGTTGAGGCAGTAGATAGGAAGTGGAAGGGTGGTGTGCGTTTCTGGGAACAATGTGAGAGGCAAGGGGTTGTTCAGTGTGTAAGAGGCTAGGCTTCTTGATGGCTGAGGTACAACTACCAAGGAAGGAGTTGGAAATACTGGTAGAGAGGCAGGATTGCCAAGCTGGACCAGGGGTAGGATCAATGATTAGAGTGAGTGAGTACAAGGTCGTCAGAGGTCTAACAGCAGTGGGACCCACTGCCACAGAGTGTCAGGAGCTCTAGGGAGGGAGGCTGGAGGACAGGGGGAGTATGTGCTCATCAGGGGAAGGGAGTGGTGGGAGAACCCACAGTGGTAGGATTAAGAAACAGCTTCCTACCAGTACAGAGGTGGGATCTAGGTGGAACACAGATGAAGCACAGCTAGTCAGCAGTAGGTTGCAGGAGGTTATAGAGTAGAAAGAAGGAACTTGGGAGGGAGGCAAGAACAACAAATGAAGAAGGGGGGAACCCCTGGCTGAGCAGAGAGGAGCGGGGAAAGGAGAGACAGGGGTCAGGGGTCAAATGGAGCAGGAGTTGATTGGGAATTAGATGGGAAGAGGGGACAGTAGTCACAGAGAGGCTGATGGTAAGGGCCAAGGGAGTAATAGGAGCAGGGGGCCAGTAGGACAGATGGGACAGGTAATGGTAGACTCAGTAGCAGGTGGTGGAGATGAAGGCAGAGGCAGGGTAATAGTGAAAGGGGTTTCCATAGCAAATGGGATTAGGTGGGCTAGGTGTGTGGGAGAGCAACAAAATAGGAGAGTGGTGTCTCTCCCAGGAATGACAGCAGAGTACACAGGACTGGAGGCAGGCCCACTCACATAGGGAAAAGGGGAAAGGACATGTGGTTGTTCACCTAGGTACCAATGACGTAGCTGGATGCGAGGTAGAGAAAGTTCAGGACAGATTTAGATTGTTTGGTCAGGTATGCAGGGGAATGGCAAGGTTGGTTTCCTTCTCAGGAGTGATGCCAGTGCTTAGAGCCAGCACAACAAGGAAACAAAGGATAGAGGAATTCAATGGCTAGCTGAAGGAATGGCGTAGGGAGGAGGGGTTCGGATAAGTAGAGTACTGAGGGGGGATCTGGGATGACAAAGCCTTCTATGCACCTAATAGGCTGCACCTAAGCAGAGGAGAACCAGGCTGCTAGGGGACCATTTTATGGAATATACTAACTGGAGCCAAAATATCATACGGGGGGAGGGCAGCAATTGTCACAGCCCTCAGGGTTTCCTGGTGGAGGGGGCATACAGCCCCCCACCCCCAGCTAGAGTACATAGAGCAATCAGGTATGCAAGGGCTTAAGGAGGTGTTTTCTGGAGAAGGGTGGATTAATCCCTCCATAGGTAAATGGCACAGGGGTAACAGCAAAGGGGAGGGTGGAGAGAATGGGAGAGAGGTGGGGGTACCAAAGGCAAGGGGAGAAGAGGGGGTGAGAGTCAGTCAAAAAGGAGGGGAGAGAAGCAGGAATGGTGTATGGTGGTGTTATTTAATGCTTGAAGTCTCTGGAACAAAATTGATAATCTGCAGGCCATGATAACAGAGGGAACATTGGATCTAGCAGCGGTCATCAAGACCTGGGCTATCCCAAATCATGACTGATATCTCTCAGTTCTTAGGTATGCTTTCTATAGAAAGGATAGGGAGAAAGGGAAGGGATGAGGTAGGGGTAGAAATATACATCAGGTAGGACATTAGTGCCACTAGGCAGGAAATTGGAAATGGGAAAATAGAGGAACCGTGGGTACAAATCCCAACAGCAGCAGGAAGGAAATTAAGGCTGGATAAAGACAGTTTATAGGCCACCTAACCAGGATGAGGAAAGGGACAGGGATTTGTGTGTCATTAAAAGGATGGCAGCTGGAAGGGGCAAAGTAGTGGTGATGGGAGACTCCAAGTTGCCTAAGGTAGATTACAGTATCCCATCCACCACCTGTGCCAGGAGGCAACTGTTACTGGATGCATTCCAGGACAGGTTCCTGGTTAATGAGGTAACTGAACAGATACAGGAGGAAGCCATCCCGGACCTGGTACTTACAAATGGGGATCATGTCCCGGACATCACAGTGGAGCAGCCTTTGAAGAACAGCAATCACTGGACAGTTTGGTTCAGAGTTGACATAGGGAAAGAAACACCAAGCATGAAAACAAAAGTGGTAGACTTCAGGAAGACCAACTACTGTATGATGGGAGACAATTATAAGGTACACCTAGCTAGCTTTGAGGAAGATAGGAGTGTGGAACGCAGATGGACAGTGATCAAGGAAGGAATCGTGGCAGCCATTAAAACAAGTCTGTAAATGAAGGGAAAGAATCTGAAGACCAGGAAACCTAGCTTGTTCAGTAGGAAGGTGACTTAGGCAGTCAGGAACAAGAGAGATGCATACAGGAAGTACAAGAAGACCTGAAGACCAAGGGTGAGAGGGCCTAATTGGAGAAAGTTAGGAAGGTAGAATAGTTAGGCAGGCCAAGGCTAGGAAGGAGCTGCAAACTGTAGAAGAGATTAAGGAGGGGGAGAAAGCCTTCTTGCATGCATGGGATAGGCACAAGGAAATCTTAGTTTGAAAGCGGGGGGGAGGGGGAGGTCAAGATCAGGTATAGTCTGTGGTGACAATATTGGCAGGGAAAATGGGTAGACTAGGTGGGACAAGTGGTCCTTATTTGCCAACAAATTCTATGTTTCCATGTTCTTTTAGTATATTAGTGAGATGAGAGACACAAAGGCAGGTACAGTTCAGGTAAGAAAGGGGGTGAAGTGGAAGGCGGTAAAGAGAAAGCAGAGGTACTGAAAAATACTTCTGCTCTATCTTTACTAAAGAAAAGGATGGACTAGTGACATGAGGCGGGATGGTGGTAGAGAAGACAGGATAATGGAGGACAGGGTTAGGAAATGGTTCACGTCCCTAAAGGTAAACAAGTCCCTGGGCCCAAATGGCATGCACCCAAGGGTGTTGAGGGAAAGTACAGTTACGTAAGAACTTACCGTAGCAGTAGATCTTTGAAAGGAGCTCTTACAGCAGGCATCTGCCTATGGTATAAAAGGTGCAGTTCCCCAGCACCACCTCAGTTCTCCCACCAGAGACCCTAGCAAGCACAGAAAATGGAGAGCTGAGGAAACTGAAAAGGATGGAGAAGCAGTCACCAAGGGAATGGAGGGAGGGAAAGCAGCACCTGCTGCAAGAGCTCCTCTCGAAGGTCTACTGTTAAGGTAAGTTCTTATGTAACTGTACTAGCTCACTTTGAGGGGGCTCTTGCAGCAGATTACACCATAAGGACCGAGTCCCAAGCAATGGAATGGCTGACCCCGTTCAGCTGAGAGGAGGCAGAAGTCAGAATAAGGCTCTCTAGAGAGCAGGTCCTCTAGGACCGCGAGTCCAAAACATGCTCTGCACCTAAAGGCAATGTCCAGACTGTAATGTCGGACAAATATGTGGACAGAAGTCCAAGAGGCCACCACACAGATGTTAGCAATGGCCACATTTCTCAAAAATGCAAATGAAGCAGCTACACCCCTGGTAGAATGGCCTTTAACTGGGCCCAGTAAAGGCTTGTCATATTTATGGTAACAGTAAACAATGCAATTAACTAACCATTTGGATAATCACTGTTTACAAACTGCAGCCTCTTCTTTTCTCAGGGCCGAAAGAAACTAACAACTGATCAGTTTTTCTGATCGCCCGGGTGCAGTCCAAATAATAAAGCACCCAGTGGACATCCCGAGTATATAGTAAGGCCTCCCCTGAATTAGAATACTCCGGGTAATACACAGGAAGGTGGATGTCTTGATTCAGAGTAAACTCAGACACCACCTTAGGAAGGACCTTAGGATTAGTTCTAAAGGACACCCTGTCCTTGTGAAAAACTAAATAAGGCTCTTTACACATCAGAGCCCGGCACTCAGAAATCCTTCAAGCAGAAGTAATAGCAACTAAAAATAACACTTTCCATGACAGAAAGCGAAGCTCGCAACTTGCAGCAGGCTCAAAGGGAGGCAATGTAAGTTTCTCTCAGATGAACAACAGAGCCCGAGGAGGGACAGGGCCCCTTATGGGAGGTTTCAGATGCAGAATGCCCCACAAGAATGTGCAGGATAGGTCGAGTTGAGCAAGGGTCTAGCCATCTATAGGTGCATGGTATGCAGAGATGGTTGAAAGATGCACCTTAATGGACGAGTAACTCAAAACTGAGTTAGATAAGGAAAAGAGATACTCTAAAATGAGATTCTCCAGACAAATAAAGGGATCCAGTTGATGAGCAGTGGCCCATATACAGAACCGCTTCCACTTCATAGCATAAGTAGATCTAGTGGGGGGCTTTCTGGCAGCCGCACGGACGTCTGCCACCTGGGGGGAACCACGAAGTGGGCAATCGCTAAGTCTGCAGAAGCCATGCATGAAGGTGCGATGACTTTAGATCTGAATGGACCAGGGCGCCATGATACTGTGGGCGTAGGTCTGAGCACAGAAGCAGGGGGACTGGAGGTTCCACTGCAAGCTGCTGGAGAAGTGGAAACCAAATCTGATGTGGCCATAAGAGGGCTACCAGGATCATCTCTGCCCCTTCTGACTGTAACCTGAGCAGAACTCTGCAGCAATGGAAAGGGAGGGAAGGCATATAGAAACCTCCCTCTCCAGGACAGGGACAACATATCTCACCAGAAAACTCCAGGCCCTGGATCTAGTGAGCAGAAACTGGTCAGTTTTGCGTTGGATGGGGATGTGAATATGTCCAGTTCTGGGTGGCCCCACTTGTCGAAGAGATCTTTGGCCACTGCTGGAAGAAGTTCTGATTCATGAACCTTGGACTGGGAATGGCTTAGACTGTCAGCCAAGATGTTTTGAACACCTGGAACAGGCACAGCAGTCAGGCTCAAGTGATGCTCTAGGGCCCAATACCATACTCTCATGGCCTCTTGGCACAGGGATAAGAATGTGTGCCCACTTGCTTGTTTATATAAAAGACCATGGACATGTTTCCATCTGTATCAAGAGAGGACCCGGGAGTAGGTGTGTCTGAAAGGCTTAGAGAGCATACAGTATCACTTGCATCTCAAAAACGTTGATGTGGAGATGTTGCTCCAAGGGGGACCAAGTCGCCTAAGTCTGATAGTCTGCCAGATGGGTGCCCAGCCCTGGCCTGATGTGTCTGTGGTCAGAATTTGCCAAGGTGATTCCAACCAGAAGGGAACCCCCTTGGAATGGTCGGAGTGGTTCAGCCACCACATCATGATCTGGCACACTGAGTTGGATACTGACACTGGAAGGTCCAAGTCATCTGAACACTGGCTCCATTGGACCCGAAGGTTTCACTGGGCCACCCTCATGTGCAGACAAGCCAGGGGTACTGTCGCAATGGCCGCAGCCATATGTCCCAGCAGTCTTAGAACCATTCTGGCTGGAACTTGTAGAGACGATGAGACCAGTTGAGCCAGAGTCTGAAGGCATTCTGCCCTGTCTGGAGGAGGGAGGAAGGAAGGCATTGCCTAGCTCGGTGTCTAAGTTCATCCCTATGTACTGGAGTCTTTGTCTTGGCCAAGGGGATGATTTTGGAAGGCTGAGTGTTATCCCCAGATCCCGAAACAGAGAAAGTGGTCTCTATGGTTCTGAGCAATTGCTCCTTGGTAGGAGCTGTCAGAAGCCAGTCGTCTAGGTAAGGGAAGACATAATGGCCTTCCCTCCTTAAGGCTGCTGCCACTACTGCAAGGCATTTCTTTTTTTTTTTTTTTCCAATTGTTTAACCAGGTGAGACACACTAAGCTGAAAGCTTGTTTACAGGTGCAACCTAGGAGCACAGGGAAGTTAAGTGACTTGCTCAGGGTCACACAGTACGCAAGTGTGGGCTGTGGGATTCAAACCCAGGTCTCCAGATTTGCAGCTAAGAGTCTTAAACCACTGTACTATACTGCCTCCTCAAGCCTGATCCGAGACAAGATACAAGCGATACAAGATACAGCCACTGGGTGCTCCCCATAGAAGGGTTCATCCCTTGGGGCGTTATACAGGTGATCTGCCTTTTTGAGCATCGCCAGTGCTGAGGACGGCACTTCCAAGCTACCCTGTTGACATCCTTGAAGAAGTCAATTAGAGGGGGGACCACTAGAGGCAAGGATGCCTTCTTGCGAAGGAAAGTGACTAGCCAATGTCGCTCAGAGTCCACTTCCTCAGTGTCCCAGTCCATGAGAGCCTGGACGTGCCTCATCATATCAATGAAAGTTGGGTCATCTAGGGAAGACTGCAGGGTATCTTTGGGCTCCTCTGGCTCTGACAGGATGTCTGAATCTCCAGAGTCATCATACAAGGAGGAGGAGGCATATTCCCCCCCCGACTCAGCCAAATCCGATGAGGGAGAGGGTGAGCGCTGAGGCTTATGCTTATGAGTCTTAGAATGATTGGTGTCAGGCCATGCCGGCTGTGGCATAGGCTCCCTAGGAGCCGATGTTGGAGCCTTCCTAAGAGGAGCCTGATCCTTAGTATGATTGGGAGAAGGGCCCCTCGGAATTGGAATTGGAAGCTCCTTCGGGGCCTCCTTGTCCTTGAAGTATGCCCACCAGGCCAAAAAGGGGGTTAAGTTCCGAGGGTGGGTATTGAGGCGAGGCCGAGGGAACTGGCATATGTGGCATAGGTTTGGAGGGCCCCAGCATCAGTTTATCAAGTTGCGGTAACCCTGACTTCAGCTCCACTGGCGTAGGGTTAACTGGCGTCAGATCCCGAGGTAAGTAACCACCTGGCGTCAGTCTGACTGGGGTCCAAAGATCGGGCATTGGTTCCCCTGGTGTCAGCTGTGTGAGGACAGGTCCAGCCAGGGGACTCTGGGGGATGTGGAGATGATGGTAGGGGCGTTGTCGATGTTGGGACTGGTGAGGCCAGCATTGATGAAACAGGCATAGGTTGATGTTGGACTGGTGAAGCAGCCAGTGCCAGCCTGGAGGGAGAAGCTCGTGTAGGGGAGCTGACTCCCGAGTGGGGCAGAGACGTTACTGTCATGGGGGAGGTGACTGGATGCCCCAGGCGTCGTAAGCTGATGTCAGTCCCTGACTCCGGAACTGACTTCGAAGACGCCTTGACTGGGAGGGCAATGGGCAAAGACCCAGCACCTGAAGGGGACCCGGTCGAGCCACCTGGCTGAGTAACCATGTTCTGAATGGGCCTGAGATTCAGGGACTATGAGGCTGAGGCTGAAGACCCGAGCCCCAAAGAACCACCACCTGAGACTGTTAAGACAGCATGTAGTTTGACCACTGGCAGCCCGGAAGGAGAGAGGGCTGACCAAGTGGAGGTGGCAGACCTCGTGCGGGAAGAAGACCCATGATTATTGCCCGACTTGCGCGGGGACCTGGAGTGGGAAACGGACCATGGTTTCTCCCTGTGCTTCTCCTAGTGTTTGTGCTTTCCTGAAGACTTCTTCAAATCCTTCACCAAAGACGACGAGGCCCTGGAGGCCAGGGAAGTGGAAGTACTCTGGTCAAGCTTCTTCTCCATCATTAAGAGCTTTTGCTACAGCAGGAAGGATTCCAGGGTCTTCTGGCAGTAAAGCTAGCTACGTTGGTTGAAATCTTGGCAGTGCTGGCAGGCCTCAATGTTGTAATTTGGGCCTAGGCAAAGTAAGCATGATGAATGGCCATCCTTGTGGGGCAGTTACTTGCCACAAACACATTTTGTTCACTGCCTTTCGAGAGATGAGGAAGGAGAAGAAGACATGCACAGATTGTACTGAACAGGTAAAATAATAAAACTGGGTAATGCAGTGAAAATGGCGGTCGACTCGAGCAGAAGGCTTCCGTGGAGGTTCGACTTGCGCAGGTCGACAGTGGGAAAAAAACTGAGGTGGTGCTGGGGACCGTCCCTTTTATATCATAGGCAGAAGTTGAGGGGGGGGGCCCCCGACATCAGGGAGCAGTCCCCCACGATAGACTGCAGCTAGAAGTTTTCTGTGGGATCCTGGCGTCTACTGGCTTCATTCCTTATGGTGTAACCTGCTGCAAGAGCCCCCTAGTAAAATCTGGCAGGTCTGCTAGTGAACCTGTTCTTTAGCTCTCTGGATATGGGGTTGGTACTAACAGAATGAAAAACTGCACATATGATACAGTACCACTTTACAAGTGGTGGGCCAAGGGACAACCCAGTGAAGTGCAGGCCAGTCAGTCTAACCTCTAACATATTTAAGCTCATGGATACCATTCTGAAGGAAAGAATAATGAAGTTCCTTGAAGCCAATGGGCTACAGGACAAGAAACGGCATGTGTTTGTATCAGGGAGGTCCTATCAAACTAACATGTTTAACTAATTCGACTGGGTAATGAGAGCAGTGGACAAGGGTCAGGTGGTTAACATTCTGTGTCTGGATTTCAGCACAGACTTGGTGCCACACAAGAGGTTGATCAGGAAGTTGGAGGACCTAGGGGCAGGGAGCAAATTAACCAGGTGCGTGGTGAACTGGCTTAGCGGTAGGATCTAGAAGATGGTGGAGGGATGAGACTTTCAAGTACAAGGGAGGTTATAAGTGGTGGTCCCCAAGGCTCAGTCTCAGACCTGTGTTGCTTAATGTTTTCATAAACAGCACTGGGGATGGAGCTAAAGGTAAGATTTGCCATTCTGCAGATGACACCAAGCTCTGTGGGAGAGTGGACTCGGACAAGGGGGTGCAGGACCTAAGTGAGGACCAGGATAAACTGGAGAGATGGTCAGGTATCTGGCAGCTGAGGTTCAGGGTGAAAAAGTGCAACGGTCATGACCACAAGAAAGAAAAATCTGAGGGCAGAGTACAGCCGGGGGGAGGTGGGAGCAGGGTCACTGAAACAGAGGAAGAGAAAGACTCTGGGATAGCCATCACAAACAACCTTATTCAGGCCACAGAGTGTAAGAAGGCAGTGGCCAAGGCAAACAGAATGCTAGACTGCATTGCTAGAATGTTTACAAGCAGAAGGGAAGAGGTCATACTGCCACTGTACAGATACTTTGTGCAACTGCACCTGGAGTACAGCGTGCAATACTGGAGCCCCTACTTGAAAAAGGATATCAACCAATTCAAGGCAATTCAGAGGAGGGCAACAAAGATGGCTCAGAGTCAGCAGGGTGGGGCTTATTAGGGCAGGCTGAGACAGTGCAACGTGTACTCACTAGTGGAAAGGAGGGAGAGATGGGACATGATTGAAACCTTCAAGTACTTGAATAATATAAACAAGGTGGATATTGGAGAAAGTTTTACGTCTCGGTGATAACAAAACATAGAATTTGATGGCAGATAAGGACCGCCTGGCCCACCCAGTCTGCCCATTTCCCTACCTAATGGATAAGCTGCAGATCCTAGTTAACCAGCAGCCTACTTCTTTCTACCCCAACCCCCTAGAATTGCCTTATGACTGTCCCATGCATGCTTGAATTCAACCACTGTTTTTGACTCCACAACCTCCTCTGGAAGGCCATTCCGTGCATCCACAACCCTCTCTGTGAAAAATACTCCTTACATTACCTCTGAGCTGCCCCCCATCTTCAAATTGTGCCCCCTTGTTCTTGCACACCTCTTTTTGAAAGATGCTACCCTCTTGGACTTTGTTGATTCCTTGAGGTACCTGAAAGTTTCTATCATGTCCCCCCTCTCCCTCCTTTCCTCAAGGCTATACATATTAAGCTCCTTTTCAAGCCCACTAGGGAGCACTGTCTCAAGACAGCAGGGGGCAGATTCAGGAAGGAGGACAGAAGACACTTCTTTACAGAGAGGGTAGAGTCTGGGTGGAATGAACTCCCATCTGAAGCTGTCACTCAGAAGACAGTGGGGGGTGGGGTTCAAGAGAGGGTGGGAGAGGGTTAACAGGAAGGTGGAGGTTGGGAGTTAGGGGAGGCAGGCCCACTGTAATCTCTATATCAGGAGTCCAATAGTCGAGTAGACTTGATAGACTATAAGGCCTTCCTCTACTGGCTATTTCATATATTTGCATGTAGGAGGAAGAATACGTGAACCCTGTGAAATAAACATACAAATAAAAAACAAGAGAAAGTCCATAACCATGGTAGAAAACTACATTGCCTTAGAGGAAACATCATCTCCCAGTAGGTGGGAAGTCCATGCAGGAACCTCATGACAGGATGTTGGATTGTTCTGAATCTAGCAACTCTCTGAGGCAGGGGAGTCACAGGTAGACCCTAAACTGTGAGATTTACAAGATCCAAATTATGGTCTCTTTGGCCATTCTACAGGATCCAGGGGAAAATAAAACATTGCCTTCTTAAAGATGTTCATGTGAATACTCTTGATATCAGAGAAACTGGAAAAACAAGAACATCCCTGCTGATCCACTGAAGAAATGAGAACATCCACAGTCTCTGCTGTCAAATACAGAAAATGGCTGAAGACAATTTAGGGTTTGAGGAGCTCTCTGGCACGAGAGAGAATCATCTAGATGGATTTGAACTGTACTCACTGAGATAAGAACACTCTGGAGGAAGAGACCACTGCCCCAGAAGAACAATTTGACTAGCTTAAAAATCCACAGAACCTTTACCTCCCCTGTGAGAGCAGGGACGGAATGCTGAGAAAATGGTCCTTTAAGGAACTGTTAATTTCTTCATAAATAACCATTCACATCAAATGCTCCATAACTGGTT
The DNA here is from genome assembly GCA_016271365.2 of Neoceratodus forsteri. NCBI lineage: Eukaryota > Metazoa > Chordata > Ceratodontiformes > Ceratodontidae > Neoceratodus > Neoceratodus forsteri. The sequence goes on along the minus strand of CM057455.1, from coordinate 1,363,509,976 downwards.
TGGAGTGTACCTTCCACTGCCTTGAAAAAGTGAGCTATGACTGCCTGATGACTGGGTGGTTCTATAATCATGGGAAGAGAACCCAAACATCGGCCCCTATTCACGAAGGGGTGGAGTGGCTACACACCGTGTATGTGTGGTGCATAGCAATTCAGCACCCATTGCGCTCCTGCACCGGATCCAAATGGGACACACAGCCCCTAGGCACCTGATCCCCTGGTCGCGCATACAGCAATGCACCGGTGGTGGAAGGGGGCATGTCCGCACTATGCACCGTGGACTAAGGCACACAGTGCAAAATGCAGGGGGTGCAGAGGTGGAAAGGATATGCATGGTGGACTCTGCCTCAATGGCCATACCCGCACACCCACAGGGACCACCCCCAGCACGGCAACTGTATCTGGGCACCCACACCCAAACACATGCAGACCCCCACATCCCTGCTGCACACAGACCCCCCCACACTTGTATGCCCCCATCCCCAGTGCAGAGCAATGGGGTGATGACCGTTGGGCATTGCCGCCGGCTGATTCAGAGCCGCGGCACCGTCTGCCAGGTCCTAGGGTGGTGTGGTCAGTGCGGCGGGAGGTCATGGATGTTTGTGGTCAACTGCACTGCTGTCCTGGGGCTGGTACCCCACTGTGTGCAGGGGGGTGGCTCACTGCTGGGGTCAGGGATCCACATTGTACATGGGCAGCAAGCGGGCATCGGGGGTCTGGGGTGGATGCTGCCCCGTGCCGGGGTGGGGAGCGGCAGTGCTCCTATTAGTGGGGGATGCCTCCAGGGCAGGCATGTGGGGGGGCTCTTCTGCCACCGGTGGCCACCTGCACAGTCAGCGGGTGCTTCCATGGCTCCATGCCCTGTGCCCCATGCTTGATCCTGGTGCCATGCTGTCCAGCATGGCGGATCCACTCTGGGTCCCAGGCAGGCCATTCGATTGATCGCCCGCCTAGGACCACAACTCCACCACACGTGAACCTGTGCACCGGGGGGGCGGGACCGAGGAGAGGTGGCCAGCTGTCATGCATGCCACTGGTGTGCACCTGTCCACAGGTGTGGAGCTGCATGGGTGGGTTACATGCCTCAGGCGCATAATTCCCATCAGTTAGTGTACAGACACCATGGTCCTTTACTTAAAAAAAAATGTATATATATATATATATATATATATATATATATATATATATATATATATATATATATATACACACACACACACACACTTACAGTATACCTAAAGGTCTTTGCTCTTTGCTAACTTCAGATGAACTGCACTGAAATTTGAACAGAACAGCACTCAAAGCTCAGGGACTGGTACTCCCTGTAAGGGTAAGTACCAAAGGGTGATCTTAGCAGTTACCCCAGGTATTCCCATCAGAAAGGAAGATACAGAAGCTCAAGGGTGGCAGGAAATAAAAAAAAAAAAAATGGAAACAAATCCATGAGGAAAATCTCCATAGATGTCATTACAGCCAAGGTCTGAAAACCAGCAAAGTCCTGAAACCGAAGGGAAACTCACAGAAACAGATATAACATAACAGCGACCCCCCCCCCCCACAAAGGGGGTTGAGAAAAACCTATTTATATTGCATCCATGTAAGTTCAACAGAGATACAATCCATGGGATGTAGAGGAATTCCTTTCTGAGAGAAGCATGTAACCAAGAATATCTGTGGCCATCTATATTGTGGTCAGATGCATGGTCCTGGTGTGGGTACTGCACAGTTCTGACTAAGAGAGCAACCAGATCAGGGAAAAGGGAAAGGCCCACGTGACCAAAGAAGGCACCATAATGCCATCACAGAAATCTCCTGGGCTGAAGCCTGACCAAAGGAAGGGCCTGGAACTGAAAGGCTGATACTAAAAAATATTTTTATTTTTTTAATTTACCATCGACAGACGGTAAACAAGTGGAGATGGGTATTAGATCAATGGGGGCTACATACTACAGATTCCCTAACACCTGCCACTGATGTACTCCATTAAAGCTGGCATGATTAGAATTCTGTTTGTGCTCCAAGGATATCAAGATTGAGAAACTGAAATTCCCCTAGACTTCCTAAAGATTGCAAGTAATTTGAAAAGAAAGTACAGTTACGTTAGAACTTACTGTAACAGTAGATCTTAGAGAGAGGCTCTTGCAGTAGGTATTCACATATAGGACTAAGTCACCAGGCGTCAGGACTCCACAGAAAAATATCTAGCTAGCAGTCTCTGGCAGGGGACTGCCCCACATCAGGTGACCGGCGTCATACGACGTCTGTATAAAGGGGCTGTCCCCCATGCCCGTCTTCCAGTTCTTTCCCGTCAAAGACCAAAAGAGGCAAGATGAGAGAGAAGAGGATATTTCCCCCCCATGGAAAGGAGGCAAAGAGAACTTAGGGACGGAGGGTGGAAATACCTATCAGAAGAGCCTCTCTCAAGATCTACTGTTACGGCAAGTTCTTACGTAACTGTGCTATTTTACTTCGAGAGGGCTCTTTCAGTAGGTATTCACATATAGGACCGAATCCCAAGCAGTCTGAAACAAGGAAAAGTACTCGGGAAGAGGATTGTCATCCATAGCATGGAACCTCAGGGCTGAATGGGTCTCACAAAAGAAGACCTTGTAGGACAGCCAACCCAAAGCCAGCTCTATGGCGAGAGGCAATGTCCAAACTGTAGTGTTTTGTAAAGGAATGGACAGAAGTCCAAGTTGCAGCTGCACAGATGTCTGCCGCTGACACATTCTTGAAACAAGCCGCAGAGACAGCTACTCCTCTGGTGAAGTGACCTCCGACTAGACCCGGAAGGGTCTTACTGTACTTGTCATAACAGAAAATGATACAATGTGCCAACCATTTTGATAGGAAATGCTTAGAAACAGCATTGACTCCTCTTTGGTGAGCAAAAGAGACAAAAAGCTGATCAGTCTTCCTGAGATCCTTAGTTTGATTGGTGTAGGATCTCAGGATTCTGTGAACATCCAAAGTATACAAGAGGTACTCCCCTTGATTGGAGTGTTGCGTAAAGAAAGCGGGTAGCTCAATAGATTGATTTAGAGTACATTCAGCCACCACCTTAGGGAGAACTTAGGATTGGTGCATAGAGCCACACGTTCCTTGTGAAAAGTCAAGTAAGGGATTTTACACATCAAGGCCTGAAACTCAGAAATGCGCCAAGCAGAAGTGATGGCCACTAGGAAGAGTGTCTTCCAAGAAAGGAACTTCAAATCAGCTGATGCAGCTGGCTTGAAGGGAGGCAGTGTAAGCTTCTCCAGGATGAAATTCAGGTCCCATGGAGGGGCAGAAGTACGGATGGGGGGGTCTCAAATGGAGAACCCCTCTGAGAAAAGTCTTAGAGACTTCTAACTGAGCAAAAGTCCTGTCTCCAAAGGGAATATGGTAAGCTTGAGATAACTGCCATATGGACTTTCAATGAGGAATGGCTGAGACCCAGATCGAAGAGGTGATGCATTTAGTCCAGGACTTAATTGACTGGGCACGAGAAAGGCTCGAAGTCTTTCGAGTTTGCCCAAATAGAGAACTGTTTCCACTTCATGGCGTAGGTGGACCTGGTGGAAGACTTCCTGACCTCCACCAAAATGTCTGCTACTAGAGAAGAGACTCCAAAGCGGGCTTTAGCTACATCTGCAGGAGCCACGCATGGAGATGAAGGGATCTGAGACTTGGATGAACAAGGGTCTCCTGATCCTGGGTCAACAATTGCTCTTACAGAGGAAGAGGAAGTGGAGGTTCCCCTGAAAATTGTTCCAGAAGAGGGAACCAAACTTGCCTGGGCCAGAAGGGAGCAATGAGAATCATTCAAGCTCCCTCCAATCTGAATTTGCTCAGGACTCTCAGAATTAACTCATGCACACCACAAGAGCTCTTTGATACTTCCACCACTTGTGCCCTGTATACTCTTAGCACTGCATCCTGGGCCTTTCTAAGCAAAATCAATCCATAATCAGTATGCAGTAAACAAATGTGAATACCTCTTGAACCGTAAGTGCTACACACAAAGTACGAATGGCAAAGTTGTTCAGCACAACATCACCTTTCCAGTGGTGCTATGCGATCAACTGTAATCAATTTGGTTTTTATTTTATACTAGCTGAAACACCAAACAACTGTGTTTTTTTCAGATTTTTCAAGGTGCTTAGGTGAGGCTTGAAAGACAAATGTTAACCATGAATACCATACCTTAAACACATGTGAATGACTCCTAAAGTATACATGGTAGACGCAAAGTATCAGTGGCAAAATTGTGTAGCACAAAATTACCTTTCTAATGGTGCTGTGCAATCGATTGTTATCCATTTAGTTTTTATTTTATACTAATCAAAAAACCAAGCAACTGTGGGTTTTTTTCAGATTTATTCAAGGTGCTTAGGTGAGGCTTGAGAGACAGGTGTCAGCCATGTACACCATACCTTAAACAAATGCGAAGAACTCCTAAAGTATACATGACAGTCACAAAGTATCAGCAGCAAAATTGTTCAGCATGAAATTACCTTTCTAACAGTGCTATGCAATCAGTTCTAAGCAATTTGGATTGTTTAATATTTAGGTATAAACAGCTGACTTCCTCAGACGTTTCTAGGCCTGAGTGTAAGTCAGCTGAGTACATCTACAGGTGCTATTGGCCTGAGTGGCTATGCTTTCAGACACCACCTACAGGCATATCTGGGCCTGAATGAGTTAAAGGAGTGGGAAGGAAGGCATAAATGAATCTGTCCCTCCAACCGAGAGACACGGTGTCCTGCCAAAAAGTCTCGCCCTGGAGCGAGTGAGCAGAAGGCGGGAAGTTTTGTGTTTTGGGGAGAGGCGAAGAGGTCTATCTGAGGTGTTTCCCATCGCTGAAAGATGTCGTTTACGACTTGCTGATTTAACTCCCATTCGTGGGACCTGGCTGAGGACTGACTGAGTTCGTCTGCCAGTGTGTTTTCCACTCCACGGAACGTGAACCGTGGTCAAGTGAAGGTGACGTTGGGCTGACCAATGCCAGACTCTCATTGCTTTCCTGCAGAGAGGGTAGGAATGTGCTCCTCCCTGTTTGTTGAGGTACCAGACTATGCACATGTTGTCTGACTGTATGAGGAGATGACCGGGGAGGATGAAGGAGAGTAATGCCTGAAGAGCATAAAGGACTGCTCTCAGATCGAGCACATTTATGTGCAGGTTTTGTTCGAACTTGGACCAGCTGCCCTGAGTCCTGTGAGACCCTAGGTGGGCACCCCAGCCTCCTCCTGACGCATCTGTTGTCAATGTCTAGGAGGGTGGATCGATGCAGAAGTGAACTCCCAGGCACAGGTTCTCCTGAACCATCCACCATTGCAAGTCCCTGATCATAGGATCTAATACTAGTACCTCTTGGTCTAGATTGTCCCTGGTCTGGTCCCATTGTGACTGAAGCATCCACTGAGAGATTCTCATATGGAGCTGAGCGAACGGGACTGTCGGAATGGCAGCCGCCATTAGACCGAGGAGGCACAGGATTGACTTGGCTCCGACCCTCCTGCAGCCGGACTAAAGATGAGCCTGATTCTGGAGGGTGTCTACCCTGTCCGGAGGCAAGAAGGCTTTGCCGGTGGTCATGTCCAGAATCGCCCCAATAAATTGGAGGTGTTGGCAAGGGACCAGGTGAGACTTGGCCTGGTTAATGGTGATACCCAGGCTGGTAAAAACCCGCAGGGTAAGGAAAAGGGAGTGTAGGAGTTCCTCCCTGGATGAGGCCACCAGGAGCCAACTGTCCAGGTACAGGAATACCTGTACTCCCTAGGTGTTTGGGGGGCTGAGGAAAGACCAAATGGGAGGGCCTTGAATTGGTAGTCGTCCCCCTGAAAACAAAACCGAAGGAATTTGTGGTGGGAAGGGCATATGGGATATGCAGGTAGGCATCCTGCATGTCCAGAGCGCATAGCCACTGTCCCGGCCGAAATGGTAGTAGAAGGCTCTGCAAAGCGAGCATTCTGAAGTGTTTGTACTTCACAAACATGTTCAGGGAGCTGAGGTCTAGGATGGGCCTCAGATCTCCCGTCTTCTTTGGAACTAGGAAGAAATGGGAATAGTAACCTGTCCCCCAAAGATGAGTGGGGACTGGCTCTATTACCACCTTCGAGAGAAGGGAAATGATTTCCTCTAGGACCAGAGGAAGATGTTGTGGGAAGTAGGATGATTGAGGGGGTGGTCTTCGGGGTGGTTTCTGCAGAAACTCTATCGAGTGTCCTGTCGATATCAACCGGAGCACCCAAGCGTCTGATGTTATCCTCTCCGAACCCAGCAGATGGGAGGAGAATCTCCCCACACCGATTCCTCTGGAACCTCCAGAGGCAGTGGGAGAGACAGGGAGTTAGGAGGTCAGGAGGTGTGGGACAGTGCAGCAGCCGAGGCTCCCACGCTTTTTTGCTGGGGGGAGTCTTGGTTGCCGGAGGAGCCCGATGTTTGTAGGCACATTTTCCTTGCAGCTTTTGTTTTTGTCAGTTTTGGTGATGAAAAGGATGCCACTGCCCTTGAGGGGGCCTGTACATAGTCTGGGCAGACTTGCATGCAGTACCCTTCTCCTGCAGTTTGGTAATGATTTCCTTGACATCACCCCCGAACAGCACGAACCCCTGAAGGGAGCATCCTGTATAGCAGATTGTACCTCAGGGACCAAACCTGACACGTGGAACCAGGCATGATGCTGTAGGCCTATGACGAAGGTCGAGCTCCTTCCAGCTGTGTCCACCGCATCGTAAGTGGCATGTAGCATGTGCCGACAGGCTGAGTGAGCGGAACAGACAAGGTCACCCACTTCCTGCTTAGACTGTGACTCAGGGAGTCCAGTTTAGATTCCACCTGGCTAAGGATGGTCTTCTGGAAATCCCCCATATGTGCAACATAGTTAAGGGCCCTGATGCCTGGGGTAGAAGAGGGATAGATGATCTTCCCGTACTGGTCCAGAAACCGTGATTCCCTATCAGGCGGAGACAAGCTGAGGTGTTTAGGATTGGCGGAGTGGCCGTGAGTGGTGCTAATGACAACCAAATCCACCTTGGGGTGAAGACTAAGAAAGTCTACACCCTCAGGAGTCTGGTATAGCCTGTCTGACTTCCTCGGAAGGGAGGCTAATGCAGAAGGTTGTTTCCAAATGGTGGAAACAAGATCTGCATGAGGCTCTATCCAGGGTGGAATCAGCATAGGAGCGGTCTAGGGCAGATCCAGATGGGAAGAGAGTTTTTTTACGCTGTGGGTCTGGCTCCACTGATTGCCACTGATGTACTTCCTGGATTTTCCTCAATGTCTTCAGAATGGAAGGGTCCTCTGGAGGGGACTTCAGGGGGATCCCTCGGCCTGGGGTACTTCGGAGTATGGGGCTCGCCTTCACAGTCAGAGTGGTCGGACTCTGAGTCTGAGTCAGAAGTTTCTGATGAAGAGAAAGAAGACTCCTCCCTAGGAGGGGGAGGGACGACCCCTCTGGGAAGTTCCTGGGGGTGCATATCCTCCCTGCCTTGGGCACCAGAGGGCTCTCCTCTGGTGTTGGGCAAGGGGAAGGGAGTCTCCCATCTCTGACGTAGGGGAACCGGTATCAGATCCGGCATCGGGAGATGACTCTCGACCTCCCGGGTGAGCTGAACCTTGGCCTCAGCCCACCAGGAGGCCAAGGTCTCCTTCAGATCCGCTGGCGGCTGAGGAGTGGGCAGCAGAGGTGGAGGAGGTAGGGAGAACCACCTTTTTCATGGGAGCCAAACCCATGATTTCCAAAAATTCTGCCTCTTCCTCATCATCCATAGATTCCTGTGAAGTAAGGCCTGGGGTGTCAGTCATTTGCCTGACAAATGAAAAGTGGGATGAGAAATCATCATGCCCACGAGGAGGGGAACCAAACTCCTGGTCTGGGGATACTTCTGGTTCAATGGGTTCCCCTTCCTCCTGCTCAATGTATAAATCCTGGCCTTGACCACTGGGAACCTGTGGTGGGATTTGAACCAGTGAACCCAGTATGGAACCTGCAGTCTGTAAGGCCTGAATGACTTGCAGGGCTCTGGCATTTTCCTCCGCAGAGGGTATTTTATCTTTCACTCCCCAAATCAGGAAAAAGAAGTCACCTTTAACTGCAAAGTGGTATTTGTTTCATACACAAGTGCAACTCCATCCAGTACAAGACTTGTGAAAGCAAGAATGTGAGAAACAACCAGTACCCCACACTTCAACCAAACGGTCTTCCTACCCACTAAGTAGACTAAGTTACTAAACTTAACCAAATAACTACTAGGGGCAAAGTATGAATAAGAATAGTGTAACATACCACTTTTTAAATAAAGTAAACAGTTTTGCAGCAAGGTTGCTATGCAGCTCTTGGGAGAAAGTCTTGGGCCCTGTCCACACTACGCCTCTGTAACATTACAGAGTGCCCAAACCATCACCACAATGGTTTGCGTTTACAACTGTAACATTACAGAAGGCATTTTTGTAACCATTGTTGAAACCACATAAGAGGTGGTTTCAACAATGGTTATGAAACCAGTTACGCCTCGGTAACATTACTGGGCATAGTGTGGATGCATGGCACCGGTCCCCCTAGCTCAGCGCGAGCTGCATTGTGGGATTGGGTGCTGCTGTAATGGTCACCCGGCTCCAGATGTGTGGACTGGCAGTGCCGGTCCCGTAACAGACATTGCGGCAGTGTGGACACACTGCACCGCTCCCCAGTTGTAATGGTTTCTATTCCTTACGGGGTCTTAGCCGTATAGTGTGGATGGGGCCTTGCTGTCTGAATGGAAAAATTAATCTGGCTGTTAGATGGAACACAGTTCACCTGGAGGCAGCAGTTCTGAATGTTGCATTCCAAATTGTCTAATTTGCAAACATTCCACCTCAGAGTTCCGGGGGCAGTCAAAGATTCTGGTCTGACTGCAGATTGTCTAATGCTACTAGGAGATTCCTGGGGCTTGAAAGAGAGGTTGAGGACAGACTTATAAACATTCTGAATCTATCAGTGCATAATAGAGAGTAATACTATATCAAAGAAATCAGTATTGTAGAACTACGACCTGGAAGAGAGTGCCAGCAGCAAACACAATACACTCACCATACTGCAGCTAGAGAGCTAGGATTCAGCACTTCTCCTCCCCACACATCACACAGACACTGCTGCCTGTCAGGTTGTGTAGTAAAGTTATTCTACAGTGGCAAAGATCTTCACACATGACCATATGGCTGCCCCTCAATAACTGAGAAAACATTCTATGATGTTGAAATGTTGCAATGGGCTTGACACCTGATCATCCAAGTGAAGACACTGACTGTCATTTTGGATTTGAAGTTGTTGAACATCTGGGCAGACTACAGTGTCTGTGATGTGTCTGGGAAGAGAGGTACTACATCAGACTCACTGGCCACTGACTATGGAGCGTTGGGTTTATTGTGTGTACTGTAAATATTTTACCGCAGTCTAAATACATGAACTATCTTTTGGATGAAATTTTCATGAGGACAGAGGATGAACTAGTTGGACTACGAAGTCTGATCCACGCTCACATTCTTATGCTCCTTTGATTGCTTAATGAAGTGAAGGGTCGTAAGTAAGAAAAAGGACGATAGGGGATACTTTAATATTAAGAAATGGCACATGATTACAGTTTTGGGAAGAACAGTAACAGAGTTACTTACAGGGAGTTTCTGTTCTCGCTGTTGGATAGCTGCTACTTGATGCAAAATCTTTCTTCTGACTGCTCGGCTATCAACACCTAAAAATAAAGTGCAAGAGATTTACAGAGAATCCTGAAAACTATCGGCTCAAAAGTACCTCTCAGTCTTCCTCCTCAATACAGAAAATTAAACCAGCAATTTAGATGTACAGTATGAGTAGGTCTTTACATATACACTATGCAATACTGAAACAATGTTATTCTACCAAACTTCTCATAAATAGCTTTCAAATGCTGAGGATTGCAGCAATCGCCAATTACTAATTAACATTTTCACTTATAGCATGATGGTCTTAACCTGTCAGACACCTACACATGCTACAACTAAATAGACAAATACTTAATTTTGTTTTCAGTTACTGAAGGCATATTTTTCATTATAGATACGCAATGTAAGCAATTAACTGCCCTTTTAAGTATTAATAAAGGTCCTGCTGCACTGAAGGTAGACATGCATCAGAAGACTCAAAATGGTACTCTGTCTGGAACTACAATGTCATCTAATTAAGCGTTTCACAGTATCAAAGCTAATTTGTATAAACTGGACCCAAATACTATGTGATGCAGGTCCAGAGACATGAAATGCCAATGGTAAATGAAGGCCCCTGAATGTGGCAAGCCTTTAATAGGACAAGCTGCTATGCACTGTATCTCTGATTTTACTTAGCAAAATCAACCTCTCCATAAAGTGGGGAGTGTACCCACTCTTATGCCTGACCCTCGTATCTGTTTTGCCCTGGCACTTGTTCCCAACCTAATCTCCCGGTCCCATTTATTTTTCCTTCGCACCTACCCTCTATTTTTGTAGAATATTGAGAAAGATTGTCTATGCCACTGTACTGTGCTACGTCTGTATTATTTTATTGCCTGACTCTGGCTTCAATTTAAAATGTTTTGTACACGTTATCTGATTTTAGTCCAGTTAACTGTTATCTATGTTGAGTGCAACTTGAAATCTGTAAAGTACTCAACTCTTTGGGGTACTGATCTGGTAACTGGCCAAGACAATTTATTTTATTTATGTATTTATTTTGACTGCAGTACACTAAGGAAATGAGTCTGAAGATTAAATATTTGTCTAATTTGTTATTCGCAGCATAAACTGACACAGAAGTACAAGCCTGTTTAAAAGGCAATGTCTACTCTGGCAAAGTCTTGTCAGGCTGCCATGCATAAGGATTTGCATACCAATGCCACCTTGCTCTGGGAATGAGGTTTTAAAGTAGAAATGTGGATCTGAGAGATGTACAGTACAAAAACACAAACTATTTTTCTGCATTGCATGATGCTATTTACAATCATAAGGATATAGCAGGTTTTTCCACTTCTACTACTACTGCTGCTGCCGCCGCCGCCACCGCCACCACCACCACCACCACCACCACCACCACTACTACTACTGTGCCCTCACTTACAGACAGCTAAATGGCTATTGCATACCAGTACTATGCAACCATACCTAAGACCACGGGACCATTGTGTGCATCTCCTGCCATCCAGATAGCTGCAGTATTTGATATGTGACATCTCAGGAAGCTCAGAGTTATGATCGTGAGCTGGAAGAAGAACAGGTTACTCTCCTGTAACAGTAGTTCTAGGAGTGGTATATGTTGCTCATCCACACTCTCTGGCATATCCCTTCCCCTTTAAATTCACCCGGAAAGTCTTCAAGCTGGCTCCTCCCACCCACCCGGGTGGTAAATACCTCGGCTCCACCCCACAACGCCAGATCTTAGCCCGCTGGAAGCAAGGTGGTGCGCCTAAAGCCGGGGAGGTCGGGTGGGTGCATGTGGATGAACAATATATACCACTCCTACAACTACTATTATAGATGAGTAACCTTTTTTTCTAGGAGTGTGGATATGTTGTTCATCCACACTCTCTGGCAGACTTCAAGCAGTTCTCCAGGAGGAGGGAGGCAAGGCGCGCACCCCCTATTTAGAAAACAGAGATTGGAGAACCGAGGCCCCAAAACCAGCATCCCAGCGTGACTCAAGGTCGATATGGTAGTGGGTAATGAAGGTGTTTGCTGACTTCCAGGTAGCAGCCCAACAGATTTCCTAGATAGGGATGTCCCTGGAAGCAGCCACCGATGCAGCAGTATGGCGGGTCGAATGAGCTCTTATCCCTCTGGGAGGCCACTTGCCCGCCAACTCATAGCACAGACCTATGCATGATGTAATCCATCTCGCAATGATCCGTTCAGCTGCAGGCCTGCCAGAAGTGGCTTCAGAGTAGGTGACAAACAGCTGGCGAACCTCTCCCCGAATTTCCGCTGTCCTCTCCTTATAATAGGACAGAGTACGTCTAAGGTCCAGAGTAAGGAGCTTGTACTCAGCCTCCGAGGTGTAGTTAGGGTAGTATACCGGCAGAGTCAACATCTGGTTAAGGTGAAACTCAGATACCACCTTCAGAAGGAATTTCGGATGGGGGTGCAGGACCACTTTGTGCCTGTGAAAGACCAGATAAGGGGAGTCCACCGAAAGCGCCTGAAGTCCCCTGTCCTTCTGGCTGACATGATAGCCACCAGGAAGGTTGTCTTCCACGACAAGTGTGAGAGCTCACACTTGTGCATGGGTTCGAATGGCTTGCCCATGAGCTTTGCCAAAACCAGCAAGAGATCCCATGGAGGTGGAGGTTCACACACCGGAGGGGATATGTGATCCAGACCTTTGAAAAAGCACCCAACCACTGTCTCCTGTGCCAATGTCAGCTGACCGGCCTGCGCCCAGTAAGCAGAAATGGCTGCCAGGTGCACCCTAAGGGTCAATGACCATAGACCCCCTTTGGAGAGAAAGACCAAAGGTAGTCTAAAATGTTAGCCACAGAGCAGGATAAGGGGTCCAGACTCTTACCCTGACACCAAATGAAAAACCTTTTCCATTTTAAGGCATAACATTTCCTGGCCGATTCCTTACAAGACGCCACCACCACAGTGTAGACATCCTCGGAAAGACCCAGAGCCTGGAACTCTAGCCGCTCATGTACTAGGCTGTGAGGTGCAGGGACTGAAGGTCCGGATAGAAGACCTTTCCCTGGTTCAATGATATCAGGTCCGGGCATGTACAAAGCGACTCCGGGGACCTGCAGCTGAGGCTGAGGAGATCTGGATACCAGAACTGATGAGGCCAATCTGGCGCTACCAGAATCACCTTCGCCTTGTCCCTCCTCACCTTGAGTAGCACCTTGTAGATCAAGGGAAATTGAGGGAAGGCATAGAGGAGGCCTGGGGTCCATGGCCTAGAGAAGGCATCTCCCTGCAGCGAGCCCTGCTGAGGGGGCCGGGCATGGTACAGTCTCAGCTTGGTGTTCTCCCTAGAGGCAAACAGGTCCATCAACGGTTTGCCGCAATGGAAGAACAGATTGTAAGCTACCTCTGGATGGAGAGACCACTCGTGGGATGTCTGACCTATGCGGCTGAGAGCATCTGCCAGTTGGTTCGAGACTCCTGCCACATGGATGGCTATGAGATCCGCCTCTAACCGGCTGACAAGGGTCCATATCTGGAGCGTCTCCTTGCATAGCAGACAGGAGTGCAGGCCACCCTGTTTGTTGAGGTAGTACATGGTCATGGTATTGTCTGTCTGGACTTGAACCACTTGACCCCAGAGCTGAGGAGCGAAAGCTGACAGGGTCAGTCTGACTGCTCTGAGCTCCAACAGGTTGATGTGGCATTGGGACTCCTCGGGGGTCCAGAACCCATAGGTCCTGCGGTCCTTCCTGCAATCGGTCAGGGACGGTCCACCATTAGAGAGCATCCCACATCTTCTGAGTTACAGTGATCAGCTGGTTGAAGTGACCATCACGCTGAGTCCACTGGGCGGCCATTGGAGGGGGCACATATGCCACCTGGCCCAACGGATCACCGAGGTGCACCCTGCCATGTAACCCAGAAGGCGCACAAAGTCCCGGGCAGGGCACAAGTGCCCAACCAGAAATGATTGGGCAAAGGAGAGAACCTCCACCCTGTACACCGGGAGCCGAGCTCTGGCTGGACGAGAGTCGAGCTCTGCCCTGATAAAGCCCATCACCTGAGAGGGCACAAGTTACGATTTGGCCTCGTTGATCAGGAGGCCAAAATGGGAGCAGGTTCGGAGGGCCAGATCTCTGCACCTCTCCACCTCCTGAAGGGAGGAACCCGCCAGGAGTCAGTCATCGAGATAAAGGTATATTCCCCCCCCGACACCGAAGATGGGCTGCCACCACTGCAATGCACTTGGTGAAGACCCGAGGGGCCGATGACAGGCCGAACAGCATGGCTTGGAACTCGTACAGGGTCCCCTTGACCCTGAAGTGGAGGAACCGCTGATGGGACGAATGGATTGGGATGTGAAAGAATGCATCCTGTAGATCCAGTGAAGAGAACCACATGTTTTGCTCCAGAGATGGTATGATCTGGTTCAGAGTTACCATCCGGAAGGTGCGAGACCTGAGATACTGATTCAGGTCATAGAGATCTAGGATGGGGCGCCAAACCCCCGTCCACTTGGGCACCAGGAAGTACCTGGACACGAAGCCTGGGTCTGTAGGAGGATCCGGCACTGGAGCTACCGCCTCCTTGCAGAGGAGCTGAGCAATGTAATCCCGAAGGGCCGACTGAGTGCGAACTGATATCCTTTCCTCCCGAGGGGCACAGGCTCGGCTGGGAGGGTACTGCTCGAATTCTAGAGGCAGACCCTGGCCAACCACTTCCAGAACCCACCTGTCCGGAAGTGATACCGGACCAGGCAGAAAGAAAGTGACATAGGCGGCCCCCCACGGGAGGACCCAGAGCTGGCGTGACAGGTGTAGGGGTGGCAACCCCTGACCCGTCACTGAGCAGGCTTGGAGGAGGAGGAGGAGGCTCCTGGACCGGCACCTCGGCCTCCTTTACGGGGCTGTTGAGGACCCTGCTTGGGCCTGGGGTGCCAAGCTTGAGCCTGCTGTTGCTGCTGACCTCCTTGATAGTAGGGCTGTCTAACCGCAGGGGAAGAGCGCCCGAAAGGGCTTCTTCTTGCGCTTCTGCTGGTGCTTGCCTGAAGAACCCTTAGCAGAGGTAGCATCCAAGGTGGCACTGGACTGCTCTGTACACTGGAGGTGACCTGCCACTCCCGGACCGAAGACGTCGGTGCCAAGGAAGGGCACGTCAGCTAACTTGTGCTAAGTATCTGCCGGAAAGGAGGATAACCTCAGCCAGGCCCTGCAGCGAGTGGCCACTGTGGCTGCTAAGGAGCGGGCACAGGACTCTCCAATGTCCAGGGCCATCTGGAGCTGCTGTTTGACAACAGCATGACCCTGGTCATGGACCTGCATCACTGTGGTCTGCATGTGCGCTGGGAGATGAGGGAGGACTTCATCTAGTGACCCCAAAAGGGCATGAGAGAAGTGTGCCATGATCACAGCCGAGCTGGCCTGACGAAGGCCCAAGAATGAAGCCGCATAAAGCTTCTGGGCAGAACGGTCCATATTCTTGGACTCCTTGTCCAGAGGGCAGTAAATGTCAGCTGAGCTACCTGTGCGTCTAAACACAGAAGCAGTCACAAGGCTCTCAGCCAAGGGATGTTCTGTGAAACCCGCCAGGCACCCAATGGTTACCGTATACTTGCAGGCCATGCGGGCAGATGGAGTTGGGCAGGAGGTAGGGTGTTGCCAGAGCTCAAGGGCTGGGCCAACAATGGCTTCGGCCACTTGAAAGGCCTCCGTCGGGGTATCCCTCCTCTTGAGGATATCTGTGAGGGGGTATTCCGCCTTCTTTTGGATTGGCTCCAAGGGCATTCCGGTTGATTCGGAAATGAGGTGGAGGATGCCCTGAAAAGAGGAAGAACCTTCCTCAAAGCCTGCCACTGATGACTCGTCATCCCCCGGATGTGAGGGCAGACCAGTGGCATCAGAGTCTGAAGAATTGGGATATAAAGGTCTCCCGCCTATGTCTCCCTCGATACGCCGAGGGTGATTTGGTACCACGGTAATGGACAAATGATGGGGAAGGCCGGTGTCTGTCTTATCTTCTTTCGAGGGAGCCCCTCCCTGAGGCTGCTTAGGCGGTGGTTCCACCAGAATCGATGGGGAGACCAAAACAGGCCAAGCTGGATTACGTGCCGGCCCTATGGGTGGAGGAACTGGGATCTTCGGTTCCAGAGGGGTCGGCGTTAGCCTAAGAGGCTGGGGCCAAGTAATGGCCAATGTCACCAGCAGAACCGGCTTCTGACCGGTCAGAATCAGCTGTTGCCACATAAGATCCTCATAACATTGACGGAGCTTCCGTCGAAGTCTCTCCTTGTCTGAGGAGGATGAGGATCAGTGGCGATGCCTCTTCCTAGAGTGCTTGTGACCTTTCTTCGGTTTTTTGACTGAAGGGGTCCTGGTCCTTGATCGAGACTGATGGGGTCAGCTTGTTCGATCAGAAGAAGCCATAGTCAGGGAGAACCGAGGTTCCAGCACTTTTCCTTCGATCGGGACACCAGAGGGCTGGGTCTCCTCTTCGGGGAAGGAAAGGATAGGTGTCCTTTCCAAGGAGTCATAGACCGGAGTAGGCAACAACGGCTCGATCGGGTCAAGAGAAATCTTGGCCGGTTCAGCAGTTTCCTCGGCCTCAGTGCCTTGGCCTGACGGAAGGTCCAAGAAGCCGGCAGCCGAGAAAGCGATCTCGACCGAGGTCAAGAACGCAAGGTGCTGGGAATCAGACTGCTCTCAGTCCCAGGAACGTCTTCTTCGGGATGAAGAAGATTTAGGGTCCTTGTCCCTTTTCCTAGGGTGGGAGGAGTGCGAGCCCGAGGGCGCCTCACCCCTGGTGGGGAGAGACTGGGCACAGCTCCAGAAAGGACCCAGAGAAGGTAGAACCCAGGTTAAGTGGCATGAAAAACTTTGGCCGGCTGAAGCTTGAGCGGCATCCTCTTCGAATGCTGCCATCTGGTCGAGCTGCTTTGTGGATCCCGCGGCTGCGGAAACTGCCCACCTGGCCTCCTTCGATTTCACCAGTGGATTGCAAAGTCTCCCCAGTTTTAGGCGCGACTTGCAGTTGTCCAGGACATTGGGATGGAAGGCCAGACAGATGGAGCAAGAGGTAGTGTCATGTACGACACCCAAGCAGTAGACACACGAAAGGTGGGGATCGGTGCACAACATTTTCTGTCCGCAAGGACACAGGTGAAATCCGAGGGACGACTCGTCCTCCATGTCTGATGCACTCGGATTGGTATTGTAAACTCTGATGAGTTTTAAAGAAAGCGATTGCAGTGAAAACCGTCGTTGAGAATCCAGGGCCTACGAACTGCAGAAGTAGCACGAGGGAACCTGAATCTTCCAGTGGAAAGGAAGATCTGGAGTCACAGGGCAGAGCTGAGGTATTTACCACCCAGGTGGGTGGGAGGAGCCAGCTTGAAGACTTTCCGGTGAATTTAAAGGAGAAAAGGACATGCCACAGAGTGTGGATGAACAACATATCCACGCTCCTAGAACAGACTTTGCTGACAGAAAGGAATGAAAGCACCTAGCTTTAACTTTGAGTATATACAGTATGCATTTATTTACATTTCTCTTCATCTTAAAAGTAGCAGGGTAAGTGGGGAGAAAAAAAAAAGATTTGTAGGCAGCGTTTGGGGAAATCTGAAACTTGTCTTTAAAATTGTAACAGGTGGTGTGGGGGAAACTAGCTCAGGAGATTATCTTAGGCTGAGTATATTCAAGAAGCTTTGTGAATCAGGTGTGTAATTGGATGATGGAGCTTACAAATACTTAGTGCCTTCTTACAAAAGCACTATAAAAGACTCCCACTCTAACATGTCCAGCACCTTCATGTCCCAGAGACTGAGTGGAACAGCAAAGTAGTGGAACAGGTGACTGGCATCTTGGGCATCGGCAGGCTCCGCGCAGGAGGAAGCAAGGAAGCAGAGGACTCTGACATTCAACAAAGGTAAGGCACCTGTTCACGACTGTGTAAGAGCCAATGCTGAGAAGGGCAGAACGTCAAAAGGTAGGCCAAAACTGGGAACAGCAGCAACACCCTATCCTGGGTGGGCATATAAAGAAATCAAAACAAGGCAATGGGGAACACAAACAGAAACAAACAAACAAACAAAAAGGGAAAACTAGAAACACCCTATCAGTGGTAAGGGTACAAAAGTATTTCCACGTAACACAGGGAGAATAGAAGTTGAAAATGCTAGGAGTCATGCAATGCAGTGGCTGTGGGGCAGCAGTTTTCAGAGAGACTTTCTGGAGGCTGTGGTGGTGCCACATCTGCACACATCTCTCTGGGCTGAGGATGGAGGTTGCTAGACTCCAGGATGAGTTGGCTAAGATTCAGGGGACCTCTTCCCCCCACCCTGTGGCCACCAATTCTGCTACCCTTACCTCAGAGGATGCCAGGGAGAGGAAAAACTGGACTATGGTGGGCTCTGAAAGGGTGGCAATGGTGGGACAGAGGCACATTCCTCAGCAGAGATCACTACATAATTCCTATGTCTCTCTGGCAGGGTGGGACTGCCAGGAGGAGGCACACATGGTAGTGACCAGGGAAGATGTGGGGCCCTCCATAGTGAAGACTCCAAGGAGCATGGTACAGGACAATAGAGAAAGAGGAAGCAACTTCTGGTGGAGAACTCAGCTGTGAGGGGTATAGTTTTGGGAACAGGAAAACTTACAAAGACTAGATCTCTGACCTTATGTCTTCTTAAACAAGGAAAGCTTAAAAGTAAATCTACTCTGTGATCTGGTGCCACAAGCACTAGTAAAGCTAGTGAATAAGGTTGAGACAGAATTAGGGAGGGAACCTATAATTCCTTTAAATAAAAAAAAAAAAAATACCCATTTTCAATGAGATTCTATTATCCAGGGATAAACTATTGGACTTTTTAAAGAGTGAACAGTAGTGAGTGATAAATACAGGTTACTCACCTGTAACAGGAGTTCTAGGAATGGTATACTGTATGTTGTTCATCCACACTTATTGGCAGGTTCCTTGCCACTTTAATTGTTGCCGGAAGGTCTTCAAGCTGGCTCCTCCCACCCACCCGGGTGGTAAAACTCTCGGCTCCACCCCATGATGCCAGATCTAGCCTGCTGGAAGCCAGGTTGTGCGTCGAAGCCGGGGAGGTCGGGTGGTGGGTGTGGATGGAACTTATATACCATTCTAACACTCTATTACAGTAAGTAACCCTATTTCTAGGGACATGGATATGTTGTTCAATCCACACTTATTAGCAGACTCCTAGCAGTTCTCCGGGAGGAGGGAGGCAAGGGGCACACCCCCGATACTTACTTGGGAAATAAGGACTGGAGAACCGAGGCCCCAAAACCAGCATCCCGGCATGACTCAAGGTCGATGTGGTAGTGGGTAATAAAGGTATGTGCCGACTTCCAGGTAGCATCCCTGCAGATATCCTGGATAGGGATATCCCTGGAAGCAGCTACCGATGCAGTGGTATGGCGGGTAGAATGAGCTCTTGTCCCTCTGGGAGGCTCCATGCCCGCCAGCCTATAGCAGAGCTCTATGCAGGAGGTGACTCACCTGCTTATCGTCCGTTTGGCTGCAGGTCTGCCAGGTGCGGCTTCAGCGTAGGTGACAAACAGCTGGTGAACCTCTCCCCGAACTTCAGCCGTCCGCTCCTTATAATAAGCGAGCGCTCATCTAGGGTCCAAAGTATGGAGCCTATATTCGGCCTCCGAGGTGTGACTGGGGTAGAACACCGGCACAGTCAACACCTGGTTAAGGTGAAACTCCGACACCACCTTCGGAAGGAATTTCGGGTGGAGGCGCAGGACAACCTTGTCCCTGTGGAAGACCAGATAAGGAGACACGATGGAAAGCACCTGGAGCTCTCCCATCCTTCTGGCTGACGTGATAGCCACCAAGAAGGCGGTCTTCCATGACAGGTGGGAAATGTCGCACCTGTGCATCGATTCGACTGGCTTGCCCATGAGCTTGGCCAATACCAGCAGTAGATCCCACAGAGGTGGAGGTTCTCGCACCGGAGGGGAAATGTGGTCAAGGCCTTTGGAAAAGTGCCCGACCACCTTCTCCTGCGCACCCGACTTCTTCCGGCTCATTTCGGTAAGCAGAGATGGCTGCCAGGTGCACCTTAGGGTTGTCGACTGAAGCCCTTGCTGGAAAGGGACCACAGATAGTCCAGAATGCTTGCCAAGGGACAAGCGGAAGGGTCCAAGCCCTTCCCCTGACACCAAATGGAGAATCTCTTCCATTTGAAGGCATAGCATTTCGTGGTCGACTCCTTATGGGACGCCTCAACAACGTTGAGGACCTCGTCGGAAAGACCCTAGGCCTGGAACTCTAGCCACTCAGGAACCAGGTCGTCAGGTGCAGGGATTGAAGGTCTGGATGGAATACCTTCCCCTGGTTGACTGAGATCAGGTCCAAGTGGGCTGGAAGCCACCTCGGGAGCCTGGAGCTGAGGCTGAGGAGATCTGGATACCAGAACTCGCGGGGCCAATCTGGGGCTACCAGAATCACCTGTGCCTTGTCCCTCCTCACCTTGAGAAGCACCTTGTGGATCAAGGGAAATGGGGGAAAGGCGTAGAAGAGGTCCGGGGTCCACGGCCTCGAGAAGGCATCCCACTGCAGCGAGCCCTGCTGAGGGGTGGGCATGGAACAGACTCAGCTTCAGCATTCTCCCTGGAGGCAAACAGGTCCACCTGAGGCGTGCCCCAGTGGGAGAACAGATCTTGTACTACCTCTGGCAGGAGAGACCACTCGTGAGATGCAGCCCCTATCCGGCTTAGGGCATCAGCCAGGGTGTTGGAGGCTCCTGCCACGTGAATGGCTAGGAGATCCGCCTCCAGGCTGCGCACGAGGGACCATATGCAGAGAGCTTCCTTGCATAACAGTACGGAGCGCGTCCCGCCCTGGCAGTTCAGACAGTACATGGTCGTGGTATTGTCCATCTGGACCTGAACCACTTGACCCCGTAGAAATGGAGCGTAGGCAGTGAGAGCTAGGTGGACCGCTTGGAGCTCCAGCAGGTTGATATGGCATCGGGATTCCCGAGGGGACCAGAGGCCGTGCGCTCTGTGCTCCCCCAGATGGGCACCCCAACCCATCAGAGATGCATTGGTCGATAGAGAGACCGTCGGCTCAGGGCGGACGAACGGGATGCCCTTCTGCAGATGTGCTGGAATGGTCCACCACTAGAGAGCGTTCCACATCTCCTGGGTCACTGTCACGGACTGGTCCAACGGATCGCAGCGTTGTGACCACTGGCTGGCCAGTCCCCATTGAAGGGGACGCATGTACCAACGGGCCCAACGGACCACGCTGGTGCAGGCCGCCATGATGCCCAGGAGGCGCAGGAAGTCCCGGGCAGGGCGCGATTGCCCAACCAGAAATGATTGGGCAAAGGAGGAAAGAACCTCGGCCCTGTCCGCCAGGAGCCGAGCTCTGGCTCGAAGAGAGTCGAGCTCTGCCCCGATGAAAAGCATCACCTGCTTCGGCACGAGTTTCGACTTGGCCTCATTGATGAGGAGGCCAATCTGAGAGCAAACCTGGAGGGCCAGATCTCTGGACCGCTTCACCTCCACTCTGGAAGGGGCCGCAATCAGCCAGTCGTCCAGGTAGGGGTACACCCGGACCCTTCAGCACCGCAGGAATGCTGTCACCACTGCCATGCATTTAGTGAAGACCCTGGGAGCTAGAGAGAGGCCGAAGGGCATGGCCAGGAACTCGTAAAGGGACCCCTCCACTCTGAAGTGGAGGAACCTCTGATGAGACAGACGGATCGGGACATGAAAGAAAACGTCTTGGAGGTCCAGGGAACAGAACCACATGCCTCGTTCCAAGGATGGTATTATCTGAGCCAGAGTGACCATCCTGAAGGTCCGAGACCTTAGGAACTTGTTCCAGTCATGCAGGTCAAGAATGGGGCGCCAGCTCCCCATCCATTTTGGGACCAGGAAATACCTGGACACAAACCCCAGGTCTGGAGGAGGATCCACCACCTTTCTGATCACCTCTTTTTTGAGGAGCAGAGCAATATCGGCTCGGCGGGCCGACAGCGAGGCTGCGGACCCGATGGCTCGAAAGGGTGGAGCCTGCTCGAACTCCAGAGGCAGGCCTTTTCCTACCACCTCCAACACCCAGCGGTCCATGGTGATAGTGGACCAGGTGGAAAGGAAGTGGTGGAGCCATCCCCCCACGGGAGAACCCAGGGGGGAGTGACGAGGCTGGGGGCGGCACCCCTCAACCCGTCACTGGGCAGGCTTGGAGGAGGAACCGGCCGAGGGACCTCCTGGGCCTTTACCTCCTTGCTTCCTGTTGGAGGAAGCTGCGGGCTTGGGTTTGGGACGCCAAGAGCGAGCCTGCTGGCCCTGTTGCTGGTACTGTTGGGCCAGTCGAGCTGCAGGGGCCGAAGGACGAAAGAACTTATGCTGTTGCTGACGGCGGCCTTTGTCCCTCTTGGCGGAGGTGACCGAGTCCTGAGTGGCATTGGACTTTTCGATCCGCTGGAGGTGTCCCTCCACTCCAGGGCCGAAGAAGTCAGTCCCCAAGAAGGGGACGTCCGCCAACTTTTGCTGGGTATCTGCCATGAAGGTGGATATCCTCAGCCAAGCCCTGCAGCACAAGGCCATCGCAGCCGCTACTGACCCGGCACAGGAATCACCTATATCCAGAGCAGTCTGAAGCTGCTGCTTCGCCACCGCCCTACCCTAGTCCCGCACCTGATGGACCGTGGTCTGCAAGTCGGTTGGGAGATGAGGGACAACCTCATCCAGGGAGCCCAAGAGGGTGTGGGAGAAGTGTGCCATCAGCACGGCCGAGCTGGCCTGACAGAGGCCGAGGGAGGACGCAGCGTACACCTTGCACCCAGCAAAGTCAAGCTTTTTGGACTCTTTGTCGGGGGGCTTATCCACGTCCTGAGCATTACCGGAACGCTGGAAGACGCTGTCGGTGACTAACCCCTCAGCAGAGGGGTGTTCTGGGAAACTAGGCAAAGAGCCGGTAGGGACCGCATACTTCCTGGCCATCCTGGCCGAGGGCACAGGACATGAAGCAGGCTGCTGCCAGAGCTTCAAGGCTGGGCCGACAATGGCCTCAGCCACCAGAAAGGCCTCCGTGGGGGAATCCCCTCAGTCCAGAATCTACCGTCAGGGGATACCTGGCCCGTTTTGACATGGGTTCGAGCTGCATCCCGGTGGACTCCAAGATGAGTCGAAGCAGACCCAAGAAGGACGATGGGCTATCGTCCAATGACTGGCCCCCAGAGGACTCCAGGTCAACCTGCCTGGAGAACAGGGAGGAGTTGTCGTCGGATTCCAAAGAGTCTGCGAAGAGCTGCCTTGGCCCTGAGCCACCCTCTACCTGCCAAGGACGGTCTGGTGTGAGGGTGACCGACAACCTGTGGGGCAGGCCGTGACCCGACCGAGAATCCTTGGTCGGTGCCCCAGACTTCAGTTGTGGAGGCGGAGGTTCCACCAAAAATCAGTGGAGCAGCCGGTTTTGGCAGAGAAACTGGCCCTGGAACGGGCAACTCGACTGGGGCGAGCAGTTGCTTTGGTCATTCGGGAGACAGCCACTTGATGGCCGGGGTCTGAACCGGAGTCAGTTTAGACCTAGACAACGGTAACTGCTGCCACATAAGCTCCTCGTAGCACCAACGCACTTACGCCAAGCCTCCTCACTGAGGAGGAACGTGTTTTACGCCACTGCACGAGACAGAGACCGCCGATGTTGGCGGGAACGGCTTGACAGAGAAGAAGTCCAAGACCCTCAGGGGGGACTGAGGGCAAGTCTGGGAAGGGGCGGGGGACACCCGCTCTTCCCTCGGCTCGGGCACTTTAACCAGGGACTGCGGCCCCGAAGGCGCAGGCAGATCCTCGGTCTCTACCAGGGGAACCGATGAAGGTGGGTTGTCGGCTTCACCAGTCAACAGCCCGTCCAACGGATTGAGAAAAATCTCGACTGCGTCGACGGGAGTCTCGGCAGGCTGGCCTGACAGGGACACCGTGAAGCCAGCGACCTGAGCCGCAACTTCGATCGAAGTTGACGGTCGGCTGTCCGGGAAAAGAGACCTCTCCCGCTCCCAGGAACGCCGACGGTGGGACTTACCCTTCAACTCCTTCTTCTTGGGCCGAGAAGAATGTCCTGATGGCCCCTCCCTTTGTGGAAAGGAACTGACAAAGCTCCTTGAATGAAGCCGTGTACGAGGAACTCAGAGCGGGATAAATGCCGCGGCTGAGGAGGAGGAAGATGCGGCCTGGGCCGGCTCCTCCTCGAGGGCGATCATCTGCTCGAGCTGCTCAGCTGAGCCAGCCGCCGCGGACACCACCCAATAAGCCTCTTTTGATTTTACTGGCGGAAAACACTTCTCGGGGCACCCGAGCTGCAATCAGGCAGCGTGATCATCCAGGACTTTGGCCAAGAAAGAATGGCACAACTCGCAGGCCTGCGGGTCATGATCTAGGCCTAGGCAGTAGACGAACGTGGAGTGTGGATCCGTCCTGGACATTTTCTGCCCACAAGGGCACCGCTGAAAGCCGGGAATAGATTTGTCCATTGCAGCCACGAGAGAAGATGAAGACCGAAGTTTAGAAAACTTCAAATCCAGTTTCGGACGAACCGAAGAGTTAGGATCCAGTCTAAAACACAGAGCGCTAAGGAGGGAACCTGAGCTTCCAAGCGGTAAGGAAGATCTGGCATCATGGGGCGGAGCTGAGAGTTTTACCACCCGGGTGGGTGGGAGGAGCCAGCCTGAAGACCTTCCGGCAACAATTAAAGCGGCAAGGAACCTGCCAATAAGTGTGGATTAAACAACACATCCATGTCCCTAGAATAGGAACATTCAGCATGAACTTTAATACGGAATTGTATGTGACCAGTAAATCGGTCTAGTTGTTTGATACTGGCAGCAAAGTAGACAATAAGACCATAGTCTAGAATACTAAACAAAAAACTGTGCTAATCAATTCCTGGCTTCAGTTGTTAAGAAAGATTTAACTTGAAAGAGGTCTCCTAGCCTTTGATGGATAGATTTTTTAACATTATTTGTACATAAATAAAATGACAAATTTAGAATCTAATGTCAATCCTAAATACTTAAAATTATCAACAAGTTCTATGGTATTCCCCTTTAGGTCAAAAAATAGGTAGTAAATCCTCACACTTTTTTTTATTCGCGAAAAGCATAACTTTGTTATTTTTAATTTAAAACCATACAGTTTGTGATCAACCAATGCTGAAGAAGATCAAAGTCAACGTGTACCGTCTTTAGAGCGTCATTAGGACTTGGACTTATTCCATTAAATACAGCATCATCTGCATACATAATCATGCAAGATTGTGGGCAGACACTAGATGTTGTGTTCATGTACAGGGAAAAAAATGAGTGGCCCCAGGATCAACCCCTGGGGCACATCACAATTGATAAGTTTGGACTGTGAGGATTTACACCCAATAGAGGTAATATGAGTCCTATTACTGAGATGGTCTATAAACCAATTGATAATATCCAGTGAAAAATGTATATTTGGAAGGATCCCAGTAATTAAGTTATGTTCAACTAAATCAAAGGCTTTGGTGAGGTCCACAAAAATGGTTGCAACAGAGTGTCCACTATCCAGGGCACCCTGTATGCAGCCATTGAATCCCACCAAGGCTGTTTCTGTGTTGTGATGGGATTTAAATCCATGTTGAAGTACTGTTAATAAATTGTACTTGTCTAGATAGTCAACAGACTGGTCCAAAATTATCTTTTCTAAAATCTTACTGTTACCGCCTTGTTCCCAGGGGTTACTAGAATCCCACTTAGAATCAGTGGCAGGCAGGGAGAGGCAGCTTGTGAGATGCCAGTTAAATGGGTTTCACACTGTCACACTCTGTTTTCAGTTTCTGCTCAGCTGGAGTGATGATGTCACCTTAGAATTCTTGCAGCAGCATAAACCACAATGGAATGCTAGCTGCAGGGGTTAGCAGTAGAACATTGGGAGATTCAAGTCAGTCTGTGTGGAGACTCAGGACAGTGAGGAGTGCTGCAGAGTGCAGCTCCTCAGAGCCTAGTTCTGATATAGAGCTACCTCAGAAGAAGGGATTGTGTGTTCTCACCCTAGACAGGAACACAGAAGACCTATAGAAGGAAGTGGTAGAGACCGTTTCCAGAAGTTGTTCCAGTGTCCAGCCTGGAGAGGGAGAAGCTGCCCGAGAGTAGTTTTGTTCTGGGAGTACCAGAGATTGTGTTGTGGGAAAGAAGCCCTTGGACACCTGCATACTGTGGTGAGTTTGCGCTGACAAAGAGACTTTGTTCAACGAGACAGTGTTTTAAGTAAAAGTATCTGCCTATGGTGAGGTCAAAGAGAGACTTGCCAAGTACAAAACTTTTAGACTGTGTATGACTTAGAAGCATCTGTAACAGTGGGGGTCTAGGGTAAAGACATAGCCACATACAGAACTTTTAAAGTCAGGACACCTCCAGTGAAAAGCAGAACGTTAAATGTGAATAACATTTCGAGAGAGCATCTACAAACAGTGTTTCAGAGAAAGGTGTTGTAACCAAATGAATGGCCGAGTATAGATTTGGGAGCAAAAGGTGGGAGACCCCCCCACCTGGAGTAACCAGGTTTACCTCTCTGGGTTCAGTTTGGGCACCTATGTTTTCTCTTAGCGCATTTGGCCAATGCCTGAGGAAAGCACCCAGATGTGGGATTTTGGATTTTCCCTGAGAGCCAGAATGTGCTCGTGGGTGGTTTAGAGAGCTACCATCAACCTCCATGCAATATGGAAAAGTGTCCTAGTACTGGCCAGGGTGCCAAGTGAAGGAAAAGAAGAGAACTGTACCAGTTCAGGCCTTGTGTGCCCAGATCCATTCAGAACCTGAGGGTTCGTAGTGAGGAAGTGTGCTCTGTATCTCAGTAATCTGCATTACCAGTGAGAGCAGCCCTGTGGGGGTCCATCTTTGCTTTGTTATTCGGTTTTATGTGAACAAAAGCCACACTCTAGAATCCCAACCTGGTTTGGACATTACAGTTATTGCTTTCAGTGTCCGGATTTACTTGGGTGCCACTAACCAGAAGTACAAACCTAGCAAATGTTGAGCAAACGTTTTCTCTCAGGGACCCAGGTCGATGGTCATGCTAAATGGTCCCCCAGGTGTGTGCCAGGTAGTTGCCACACTTGGTTTGCCTGTCTAAGTATGGCAGGCTCTGTAGTAGAAGTAATGGGTCCACAGAGTTTTGTAAGATATTTGTAGTGACTTTTCCACCCCTCGGTGGCGCCTAGGTGTGAGAGGAGCAGCCCTGCTGGTAGAAACAAGGGGGGCCGATGGGGGGAGGTCACATTAGAAAGTGGGGAGAGAAGTGATATAGGATGGTAATTGAAAACTTGTGTAGTTTTACCACTCTTAAAGATAGGTCTAATAGTGGCAAGCTTCCATTAATCAGGGAACACTCCATGGCATAGGCAGGAGTTAAAAATAATAGACAGTGGGAATGCAAAAGAATTACCACCTAGTTAGAGAATCCTAAAGTCTACACCATCATGTGATACAGAGGGATGAGGATCTCTTCTGAGTATATATTTCTTGACTAATTCTGGAGAGACCTTTTTATAATGGAATTTATATTATCATAAGTTTGATTATTGATTACAGGAGGGGTAAACTGTGACCTAAAGCTGTCCAGGTCTCCGAAACAGTTGTCAAACATCTCGGAAACTAAGCTCAGATCACTTATGAGAGATTGACCCTTCTGTAAAGACATAGTGGTTTGTTTTTTACCTGTAGGCATGTAGACTGGAACCTCCCAGCAGCAGCTTCAGCTGGAAGCAGGGACATTCTGGACTCTCTGCAGGGGGTGTTCCTTAGGCAATTAGTAAGAGACCGAACCAAAAATTCCAGCGCCACTCACCGAAACACAGGACACAGAATTGGCAATCTAAAAAGCCTTTTTATTCACATGAGTGCATGTTATCTCTTCTCCCTGAGGACGCCTGAGTGGCAAAACCAGTTGGAGATTGTGGGTTCCTCCGGTGCCCCCTTCCTTGCAAGAGGTCATATGCACTCATGTGAATAAAAACACTTTTTGTATTGCCAGTTTATTTTGTGTCCTGTGTTTTGGTGGGTTGTGCTGGAAATTTTGGTTCTGTTGCATTGCTTTTTTCCTGTAGCACATCCTTCCATGGGGCGGTCTCTGCCTGGTTACTAATTAGTAAGTGAAACCACTCATGATGGGTCAGAACTGGACCTGTTGCTCCTACACACCTATACCTCTTGTATTATGTATTATATATGACCTACACCTCTTGTATTATATATATTTTTTTTCTTTGTTGTTCTACATTTTATATCTCCTGTCTATGTAACTGCGAATTGTATATGTATGTGCCTCAGGACCTCCTTGTGAATGAGCTTGCTCAATGAAGTCTTTCCTGCAATAAACTTGAAACTTGTAGCAAACGTCAAGGTGGGAGGCCACCTGGAGACCACTGATCACTCTACAGTGTGGTTCAATATAAGGACTGCTACAGAATCAAACCACACACATGTGAGGGTCCTGGATTTCAGGAGGGCAGATTTTATAAAGATGGGTGAATGCTTCAGGGATGACCTGCTGGGGGAGGGGGGGAAGAATGGCCTGAGTGGGGTGGAGGAACAGTGCGCGAAGCTTAAAGGAAGCATAGCAAAGGCAACAAACCACTGTGTCAAACAAGTGAGCAAAACCAAGAAGAAATCAAGACCACTATGGTTCTCGAAAGAAGTGTCTGAAAAGGTAAAGGCTAAAAGGGTGGCATTAGGAACAGATCAGGAGATGCAGAGAGAGAGGATGATCAGGAGGTATATCGGGGAAAAAGAGGGAAGCAAGGAAAGCAGTAAGGAACGCAAAGGCACAAACTGAAAAGAGAATAGCCCAGGAGGTAACGAAAGAGGATAAGACACTTTTAGGTATGTAAGGGAAAAAAGAAAGAGCAGGGTGGGACTGTAAGATTAAAAAGAGGTGGAGAGGAGGGCTGTGCAAAGGGGGACCAGGGAAAGACAGACATCCTGAATAAATACTTTTGTTTGGTATTCACAGAAAAAAGAGAAGGAGAGGGGTTACAAAAAAGTAACAGAAGGTTTGGAGGAAGGGAGGTGGACACTAGTATTTTTCCGGAGGAGAGACTACTGAAGGGACTCACTAATCTGAAGGTGGACAAAGCAATGAGGCCAGACAGGATGCAGCCAAGCGTATTGAGGGAGCTCAGAAAGGCACTAGCGGCACCTCTGACAGTTCTGTTTAACAGCTCACTGGAAACAGGAGTGGTTCCAGAGGCCTGGAGGAGGGCGGATATAGTCCACTACACAAAACTGGTAGCAGGGAGGAGGCTGGCATTATAGGCCAATCTGCCTGACACTGGTGGTGGAAAAGTTAATGGAATCACTACTGAAGAAAAGGATTTGGAATATCTTGAATCCAGTGGTTTAAAAGACATGAGGCAGCATGGTTCATGGGGGAGTTCATGTCAAATGAATCTGACACATTTTCTTGACTAGATGACAAAGGAATTACATCAGGGTGGAGTGGCGAATGTGGCCTACCTGGATTTTATTAAGGCTTTTAACACCATTCCACACAGAAGACCTAGTAAGGAAGTTGGGTAGCTTAGGAGTGGGTCCAAACGCGATTACAAATTGGTTAGGGGATAAGCAGCAGAGGGTGGTAGTAAAAGGAGTTCACTCTGAGGAAGGGAGGGTGACCAGTGGGGTGCATCAGGGATCAGTGCTGAGACTGATCCTCTCTAATGTCCTTATAAGTGACATTTCAAAACAGCTGGAAGGGAAGGTCTGCCTCTTTGCAGATGACACCAAAATCTGCAACAAGGTGGACACTTTGTTGGGGTGGAAAGGATGAGCAGAGGCTTGAGAAAACTAGAGGAGTGGCCAAGGGCATGACAGCTTGGTTTCAATGTGAAAAACTGCAAAACAATGCACTTGGGCTACAGAAACCCAGGGAAGGAGTACAAAATGGGTAGTGTGGTACTGACAGCTACCAAGCAGGAAAGAGACCTGGGGGTAATCATATCTGATGACCACCTAAAGGTGGCCAGGCAGCGTGACAAGGCAGTCCAGAGGGCTAGTGGGATGCTGAGGTGCATAGGGAGGGATATCACCTGCAGAAAGATGGAGGTGGAGTTACATATGAACATACAATGAAGCCAGTAGATACAGTCCTTTCAGTCTATCAAGTCTGCTCCAGTGTGTGGCTCTCAGTGTTTAAATCTGATGCTGCCCTCCCTCAACCTCCTCCACCACTGCCCCTCCTTTAGCACCATCTGAGGAACACTGAAACCCCCCTTTCCCATTTCTGATTCTGCCCTTGACCCTATCTCACCCCCTCTTAAATCCCACTATTGATGTCTGCGAGGTCAGTCTCTCAGGCAGAGCATGCCATTTCATCACTACCCTCTCTGTGAGAAAGTGCCTCCTCATCTCTGTTCTGAATCTCCCCCCTTCCAGTTTCATACTATGCCCTATAGTAATTCCTTCCCTTCTGAATGTAAACAAGCCCTCATGGTTACTCCTATTTATGGCCTTCAAATATTTGTAGGTCTCAATCATATCACCACTGTCCCTTCTGCCCTACAGGGAATACATACTGAGCATCCGTAACATCTCTTCGTAGGGCCTTTCCCTCATCCCACTTATCATGGTCACCCTTCTTTGTACCCCATCTAACAGTCTGATGCCCTCTTTTAAGAAGGGGCACCAGAACTGCATGCAGTACTCCAAGTGTGGTCTCACCAGTGCCCTGTACAGCAGCAGGATCACCTCCTTCCTCCTTGAGGTGATTCCCCTTGCTATGCACCCCAGCATTTTATTTGTCTTCACCACCACTTTCCTACATTGTGTAGAGTGATTCATGTGACCTGTGACCAGCACACCTAGATATTTTTCCTCACCGGATACCAATAACTGCACTCCACCCAACTGGTAACTGTATCCAGGATTCTTGTTTCAAAAATGCATAATCCTGCACTTCTTTGCATTGAAATCCAGTTGTCAGGTGTATGATCAGTTCTCCAAGACTTCCAGATCTTTCTGCAATAACCCAACCCCTCCCCCCCCCCGCATCCACCACAGCTCCCAGTTTGGTGTCATCTGCAAACAGGCTTATCTAACTCTGAATCCCAACTCTCATGTCCGCTACGTAGATATTAAATAGCAATGGTCCCAGCACTGAGCCCTGCAGGACCCCACTGATTACTGCCCATGGTGATGATAGCTCCCTCCTTACCAGCACCCTCAGCTGTCTATCTTCCAGCCAGCTCCTAATCCAGCTAACTACCTTATCCCCCACCCCCAGGTCCTTCAGTTTGCCTATCAGCCCCCTATGTGGCACAGAGTTGAAGGCCTTGCTGAAGTCCAAACACAGGCCATGAACAACCTTGCCTTCATCCAGAGTCCTAGTCATCCAGTTGTAAAAGACCACAAGGTTAGTCTGACAAGACCTTCTCTGGGTGAACCCATACTGCTGTTCATCAAGGAGACCAGTTTCCTCCAAGAATTCCTCTATTCTTTCCTTTAGGATAGTCTCCATTAGTTTCACCACAACTGATGTGAGGCTAACCGGCCTGTAATTCCCTGGCTTGTCCCAAGAACCACTTTTGTGGATAGGCACCACAAGTGCCAACCTCCAGTCCAGGAGGCGTACATCCTGAGTGAAGGGATGTGTTGAATACATCTGTCAGAGGTGCCGCCAGGACTTCTGTGAGTTCCTTCAGGACCCTCGGGTATATCTTGTCAGTTCCTGGTGCTTCATCTGTCCACACAGACCTAAGGCCCTCTAGAACCCTTTGCACAGGGATCTCCTCATCTACCATCCTAGCTCCCTCATCTTTCTGTACCCTGTCCTGCCCCTGTGAGCTAGGTACCTCCCTCTCCCTTGTAAAAACTGAACATAAGTATTCATTTACTACCTCTGCCTGTTCAGCCCCCTTATCCATCCACCCTCCTTCCATCTTAATTCTAGAGATCTGCTCCTTGCAGTTCTCCTCTCCCTAATGTATTTGAAGAACCCCCTATTCTCCCTGTCTTATCCCATGAGCAAGCCTTAGCTCCTTTGCAGCCTTAGCTGTCCTGACCACCCAGGTCATCTCCCTGGAGCTCCTGATGAAATCCTCCTTATCTGCTACCTTGCAGGTAGCGACAGGTTAGCAAGTCTCTGCTGTACCTGCTTGCAGGCTGTATGCTCTGTATAGACCACTGGCAAGACCCAACCTGGAGTACTGTGTCCAGTTCTGGAGACCACACCTCCAGAAGGACATAGAGTGGATGCAGTCCAGAGAAGCGCAACTAAAATTGTGTGCAACGAAAAAGTGTTAATCCGAGATTTCAATAAATAAATAAATTAATAATGGTGCAGGATCTGCATCAAAAACACTACTAGGAGAAACTAGAGGACCTCAATATGCACACCCTGGAAGAAATGAGGGAGGGGAGATATGATAAGAGATATTTAAGTACCTCACTGGGGTAAATAAGTTACAGGAGGAAATAAGTTTTCAGAAAAAAGGTGCTCAAGAATAAGGGGATATGCTATGAAGCTGGAGGGGGGTAAATTCAGGAGAGATATTAGAAGTACTTCTTCACAGAGAGTGGTGGATTCCTGGAACAGCCTTCCAGTGGAGGAGGTGGGAGGTGAAAACAGTGGCGGGGTTTAAGAATGCAAGGAACAGGCACAAGGAAATCATAGTGGAAAGGAAGGGGGGGGGGGAGAAAGAGCTGTAGGTCAAGTACAGTCTGTGGTAATAATGTAGGTGGAGAAATATGGGCAGACTGGATGGGCAAAGGGGTCCTTATCTGCTGTCAAATTTAGTGTTCAAATGTTTCTATAAAATACAGTACAAAAGCTCGATTTAAATAATGCCTATTATATAAACATCCCTATTTTGCAAATTGGCAGCATGTATTCCAACTGAATATCACTCTAAATAATTTAATCCCAGTTATACAAACTCCTGACGCTACAAACTATTTTCATGTCACCCAAGGTGTCTGGATAAATGAGACTGAACTATACCTACAGCCACTGTTACAAGTATGGATTTTTGCACTTAGTAGAGGAAAACCATTTTGCACTAAAGAAAGGAAAACCAGCACATGGTGAAAACCTCCAGAAACCTGAAGCAAAGTGGTCTGCCTTGTCTTCACAGGTACAGTCATTCTTTTATGAAGAACGCTCCTTTTGAACCTCTTGTGCCCGATAAAGTCTGTACCCATCAATATTATTCTTCAACTTGAGTTTAAAAAATTACTATTATTCTGTACTTGCACTGCTTTCTTTGGGAGCTTGTTGTACAGCTTTTCTTCATTACCTCTTTTCCATCTGCTGTAAGTATTCAGTATGCACTCTAGTTCTACTGCCCTTAACAAGCTGACAAAGCTTCCCCTGATCCACCCTGTCCAATCCTATTTACATTTTAAGAGCTGAACTCATATCTACTCTTGGCCTTCAGTTTTTCCAGGTAAAACCTACCTAGCCTGTCTATGCACTTCCCATAGCTTATCCTATCCATTCCTGTTATCCATTGTTAGTCATTATAGTTGCTTTCTGCTGCACCTTCCTGATCGCTTCAGAACAGGGGACATAGAACCAATACAGGTACAGAAAAACTCACTGGTTACACAGTCATGCCAGTAACATATAACCAATAAAGATTACTGATTTACCAATCACAAAGTCAGAGACTGAGCCTCTCTATCACAGACAAGTAGTCAATGGTTGCAAAAGGCCAGAGGGTGGGAGATGGGCAATCTAGCAGTACAGTACAATCTGTCGTGATAGTTGCCGGGCGTCTTCTGCATCTTGGTCCTGGAAGCCACAATCAAGGGAACAGAAGAAAGAGGACAGATATGGTGCCCACGTCTTATAGTATGCAGTAAGACTGCCCTTTGCCCAGCAGGAGAGCCTGGTAACATGAGTCAGCTGGGCTACTGTTGCTGTCCATTCTGTTACAGAACAGACATTGGTGACACCACCTACAGGAAAGTCTTTTGGCCTCAACACTACCAGCTGTCGGCCATACCAGAGTTTGTTTTCCAATGCCAGGATGCCAAGAGGGAATGCCTAAAAGAGAGAGACTTGTGAGAGGCAGTATAGTGTAGTAGTTAGGAGCACTGAGCTGCAAACCTGGAGAACTGGGTTTGAATCTCACAGCCACCACTTGCATACTGTGTAACCATGAGCAAGTCACTTAACTTCCCTGTGCTCCCAGGGTGTACCTGGAAACAAGCCTCAGCTTAGTGTATCTTTCATGGCCAACAACTGTAAAATAAAATAGAAAAAATAAATTGTGAGAAGGGGAGGTCTAGTCCCAGTACTTCTGAGCAGGTGCAAAGAACCCCCTTCCAGACATATTGCATCGGGGGAAGTACCACAAGATATGACACTGTATTCCTAATGGCTCCATAAATCATTCCTGCTCTGCCCTTAATATGTTTAAGCCACTGAAAAAGTGGAGACTGGAGGGATGCCCTGGAAGGGGTGGGTGAACTTCTAATGTGGGCCACTACTGCATTCTGAGCTGTAGGTATTTCCAAAAGTCAGATCTAGGAAGTTGGAAATGAGCCAATAAACCGGCAAAAGTGTTGATGATCAGTGTGCTCGGCTGGAAAAGGTTCCCAACTGATGGCACCCCCAGAGAGTCCCAGCATTTCCAGTGTAGTGGCTTCCTTCCAATTCACAGAAAAGAGTTCCTTCAAAGTGGTGTTAAAGTGAGGGGCAAAAGACAAGACTGAGTCAGTGATTGTAGTTTTGTCCAGACCCAAACATAGGCCGAAACTGTAGGCCACTATTTAAGAAGGTTCAGAACTTGACCGTATTTAGACCACTATTTTACACCACAGCTGCTTTCCCAAAGGAGAAAAGTACTTACAGTGGTTAAACTGTTATATCAGCAGAATATCAGGGCTTTCATTGAATATCCAGCACGCTTAAAGGTTCAGATGGCTGAAGGTATGAGACGTTTTCAAGATTTGCAAGCAGCAGGGGACTTTTTGATTTCGGTGGGCATTCAACCCCAGGAAAAGGAAGCCAATCTACCACAACGCTGACAGTTGGAGACCAGAGACTGGGCCTACAGTGGAACTAAAAGACTGGGCGCAAAGGCCAACATGACTGCTTCCTTCTTGTGGGATTCCCTACGCAGTAAGAAGCGCTTGAAAGGGCGAATAAAGAGCCAACACAGACTGCACCGAAATGGACAATGTAGAAGCAAACTCCCCACAAATGCCGGAGTGCTTTCAGGCATAGTATCTTTCATTCATTTGCTTCTTGTAATCTCCTCAGGCTTAACTTACGGGACATATTTTGAAAATATTACTGACTTTACAAGGGGTTTCTGAGATTGACCTCATTTAAAATGGAGTACAAAATACTCAACTGAACAAATTCTATAATGTCAGGATGTACTAGTTTTTAAAATATACCACTCAGTATCTACACAGCCTGTGGTCTGATGGTTGGGGGGGGGGGGGAGATGTGGCTCCCTCATCGGGGACATTGAGTGGGCCTGGCAGCTTCTTGAGTCTGTCAGGTGTGGGTGGAGAAGCCATGTCAAGAATTCATGTCTCCCTCACACACTTTGGAAGTATTAACTGGGTGATCTGACTTAAGCAGTGGTCAATGAGGCACACAGATCAAAGGTTTCACCTGGATTGCAGGGGGCTTAGAGTGCCTTTATTGGTAACCTCTTCGAGGAAGTCTTCAGGGCTGGGCCTCGCTGCGGGTGGCTAACTTCCCTCCATTTGCGGGGCTTGGCTTCGGGGCAATTTGGAGATGTGTTGCTGAGGTTCAGACCCTTAAGCTGCTAAATGTGCCTATGACCGGGCTTGCTAGGTCTCCCATAATTACTTTATTATTTTACTAACTCCTCAAAAATGGGAGCTATCAGGTGATTGGTATATTGCACCCTAATTTCTATGGCTTTCCTGCTCGGACCTGTGCACAGACGGGGGCTCCTTATGAGGCCTGATTGGTGGCCCTTCTGACGGGGGGGCAGCTACGCTACCCATTACTCCCTTACCAGGGACCAGGATTTAGTAAAGTATGTTCACATTGTTTTACAAAGCATAAGTTGATTGGCCTACAATTTTATATGTTGCTGATAGAAACAACCTGACTAAGTAACACTCGTACTGAATAGGCATGGTGTCCTTTCACTAGGGGTGTCAAGGGCGGTTTGGGCCCATGATTTTTAGTTGGTTTAGCTGCTGACACACAGTGTAAGGAGCTAAATAATAATTACCTTCATTGAAGCTCTAGGGGGGAGCCCTCCACTTGGAGAGCGTAAACATATCCCCCCTCTTAATTTCCTTTCCACAGTGGGGAAGGGAGTTCAGACAAAGATCCTATAAACCTGGATCTTCCACCTAGGAAGTCATATAATGGTAAATCACAAAGGTTTTTGCCCAGTTGGCATTGATGATTGTTGTATAGTTAAGAAGTTGTTCAAGGATGAAGAGACACTGCAATGTTTTGGGGGAAGGGGGATCCTGAGAGGGAGATCTGGGGAGCCTGTCTTGATTACTGTGTTATTTTTTTTCTTTCTTGTTTTAAAACATAATGGCTAATGTTGGATCGGTGATATGCACTCATAATGTAAATGGTCTCACAAGTCCAATTAAATGAAGTAAGATTTTAGCACAGCTTAGAAAGTCGACAGCAGAATTTGTGCTTCTATAGGAGACGCATCTATCCGACAGGGAGCACAGTAAATTCCTGAAGCTGGGGTTTAAGGAGATGGCGGCCTCCTCATATAAAAAGGGTAGACGTAGAGGTACTATGGTACTTATTCCACACAAGTCCCATTTTGAAAAACTGGCAGTAAAGGTGAATGGGGAGGGTAGATATGCTCTCATGAAGGGCAAACTAGAGAGGCAATTAATAACACTTGCTTCTGTATATTTCCCTCCGGATACCCCTTATGGGGACTATAGATTGTTCTTTCTCCTTCTCCAGGAGTGGGTGGAGGGAATCTTGGTATGTGGAGGAGACCTGAATTTGACCTGGAATCCTGCCCTGGACACCACTTCCCAGATCTCAAGAAAGTCCCATCAGGTGGCAAGAAAGGTCCATAAATTAATTGGAGAATTGGGCATTTTAGATGTTTGGTGTTACCAGCATCCGAAACAAAGGGACTATACTTATTTTTCTGCCACATACAATATGTATTCCTGATTGGACTACTTCTTGCTACCTAGAGATGAGATTTTTAGGGTACAGGATACCTGGATAGGGGACTTTCTCCTCTCTGATCATTGCTCCGCTCTATATGAGTTTGGATCTGGGAGGATTTAGAAGAAACACTTTTTGGAGACTTAATGTCTCCTTGCTTAAAGATCCGGCAATTAAGGAACAGATCATAGACACATACCAGTGTTTTCTAACAGAAAATGAAGGACAGGAAATGTCATGTGCCACCTTATGGGACGCGGCCAAGGCTGTTCTCAGAGGGAAGTTTATACAACTTGCTGTAAGGGAGAGAGAGATATAGAGGGGAGACGGAAGACCCTCAGTGATCAAATCCAAACATTGGGGGAATGCAAAAACAGAAATACTCCAGAACTGTAGCACAGCAACCTAAGACTCTTAAAGGGGAATTGGGCCAAATATTAGATTATCAGGTAGAACAGAAATTGTTATTTTTAAAGCAGAAATACTATGAGGGGGGCCCAATGTCACTTAGATTATTAGCCAGTAGGTTGAGAGCACAAAGAGCGAGGGACACAATCATGAGCGTGTGTCACCCCGGACATGAGAAAGTGGTATATAAAACAAATGAGATAGCTGAGACTTTTCGGGAGTTCTATGAACAGTCATATCAAAAAGGAACCCCCCCCCCCATCTGACCAGAAGACTGAATCTTTCCTACATAACCTGAAATTACCAACCCTGTCACCAGAACAGGCAAAAGTGCTGATACCCGATATCGGCAGAGGAACTGAAAGCGCAAGTGGGAGCCCTGAAGACAGGGAAATGCCCCGGAACTGACGGGCTCCCAGGGGAATTTTTTAAATGTTTTAGAGACCTGCTCCAGCCTCTTGTTTTGAGAGTATTCTCTGGAGTCTTGGGGGATAGGGGCATGGTTCCACGCTCCTGGGCCACAGTATTGATTTCGGTGATACCCAAACCGGGACAGGACCCCTCCAGATGTGCTTCCTATCACTCAATTTCCCTCTTAAATACGGATTATAAGATATTTTCTTCCATTATGGCTAAAAGAATACAACAGTATCTTCCCCATCTCATACAGTTAGATCAGAATGGATTTGTCCCGGGTAGGCAAGCTCAGGATAATCTGAGGCGAACCACCCACCTTATTGACCATGTCAACAACTCTGCTACTTCGGCACTATTAATGAGTTTTGACGCTGAAAAAGCATTTGATAGAGCTGATTAGAGCTTTTTGGGGGCAACCCTTTCCCGGTTTGGATTCCCAAGAGAATTTATACAATTAATAAGCAAATTATACCACTCCCCAACTGCCTATGTTTGCACAAATGGCCACATTTCTAGGCCTCTGAAACTCTGCAGAGGTACAAGACAGGGGTGCCCTTTATCACCATTGCTATTTGCATTATATATAGAACCTCTTGCTCAGTCTATCAGGGAGAATGGTAATATAAAGGGAATAACATTGACTGGCTTTGAGCATAAACTGGCTTTGTATGCCGATGACGTACTTATGTACCTTACAGAACCTGACTCCTCTATCCTGCATTATTTTGGCAGTTGGAGGAATTTTCCTCCCTCTCCAGATACAAACTGAACTGCTCTAAAACAGAGATACTTGGTCGCAATTTTACTCTTTCCCCGGAATTAAAGAACAGATATCCCATGAGGTGGGACCTAGGTCAGATGAGTTACCTAGGGATTAAGATTGGCAACCACCGCCTCTTGGAACTTAATTATTCCCCTTTGATTAACCAATTAAGGATAGATATCCAGAGATGGACTCTCCTACCCTCATCTATATATTCGAAGACACAGGCATTAAAGATGAATGCCCAGCCAAGGTTACTTTACTTATTTCAATGTGTACCCTGTCAGGTCTCTCAAAGAGAGTTAAACATATGGCAGGGCATGTCTTTCAAATTTCTTTGGGCCAAAGACCATCCTAGGATTTGTAGAGGCCTTATGTAT
This sequence comes from Neoceratodus forsteri, assembly GCA_016271365.2. Taxonomy (NCBI): domain Eukaryota; kingdom Metazoa; phylum Chordata; order Ceratodontiformes; family Ceratodontidae; genus Neoceratodus; species Neoceratodus forsteri. Next base: position 1,363,471,209 of record CM057455.1, on the reverse strand, counting down.
GCTCCACAGGGTCTGCAGGCTACTTCCTAACTTACAGAGTTATTGGCCATGCCCGAATGCGGGTGGCTCTCCTGTGGGGCAGTCCTGGTTTTGATTCTCATTGGAAGAGAATGGATTTGGCAATTGAGGCCGTCCCTCCCCTTCCGCCTAGCCTATTTCATGATGATGTTGAGGTACTTGAGTCTTGTTATACAGGGACTAGGACTGTCCTGGAAGGATGGAGGAGAGGCATAACCCATGGTCCCATAAGAAATCCGATGGTGGGCTTATGACCCCCTCTTCCCAGCTGCCACCTTGGATTCATGGTTTAAACAGTGGGACAGGAAAGGATTTCACTCTCCTTATCAGATTTTATCAGCAGATAACCCTATTTCCTTTGAGGTAGTCAAGCAGACATTTGGACTTCTCCCACAAGATAATCTAAAATTCTACCAGATCAGAGACTACTTCCTTGCCCTTCAGAAGACGTATGCCCAGTTGCAGGTGGAGGACCCTCCTTTCTGGGGTATTTGGTTTTCAGGGGGTGGGAAAGGAGCCATATCCCTATTGTAGCAAAGATATCTAACAGATCAGACCCTTCCTACTGAAAAACTTAAACTTAAGTGGGAAACGGACCTGGGGATCACTCTTTCAGAGAAACCGTGGACTGCTGTTTGGCAAGCTACATAGCGGACAACAGGGGCCCCCCCTTTGGAGGGAATATGGATGGAAGCTGAGAGCTAGGTACTTCCGAGTTCCTGCACAGGTGGTGCACTATGCACCAACAGTTGGTTTGAACTGCTGGAGGGGATGTGGGATCTCCCCAGCTTCATAGGCCCACATTTTCTGGACATGTCAGATACATGAGGAGTACTGTTCCAATATAGAACACCATCTCCAGCAAGTTTTCCATTTTCAGTTCCCCCTGGGCCCTGAACGTTTGGTTTTAGATCTTAGCCCAAAGGAGATATGGGGAAGAAAGGCAATATATTTATGGTCAGTTCTTACGATAGCTGCTTTGAAGGCCATTACTAAGAAATGGGCAGAGAGAGCTCCCCAACCCCGTAGCAGATTGGACAGACATACTGGAAATATTCACTTAATGGAGAGAATTACATTCAGCCTTCGCCAACAAACCTACTCGTACCAAAACAGGTGGACCAGATAGCTCTTGTATGAGCCTCATTTACATTTAGACGCCTAATTAGGCATAGCTGCAGCCCCTCTCCCTTCTCCTTCTCCTTCTCCCTCCCTCTCTCTCTCTCTCTCTCTCTCTAAGAATTTATAAAAATAAGAAAGGAAATATATTTTATTTTATGTAGTGCAGTGTACAGTTTGTTAGTATCTCCATCGAGTAGTAATAGATAAGAACATCTGCAGTACTATTTGACAGATCTTTGAGAACATGCAGTTTAACTAGATCATCAAATGCTTTTATTCAGTAAAAAGCTAATGTGTAGGTATGCACTGTGATGTCATCAAGATAGGTTTTATGTACCTATGTAATAGATGTATGATCTATCTGTATGGACATGATCTCTCAAGCCCTTTTGGGCCTACCATAATAAAGGAAGTATAAAAAAAAAAAAGTTGCCAGCAGAGTAGGCCTAATGGTCTATTGAGTCTACTCGAAAATCAGCACCCGATCAGGACACTGTTGCTGCCCTCCCTGCCCCACCTGTAAATCCCCCCATCAGAGTTACACCTCCAGACCAAGTATTAATCAGTCGAACCCTCCCCTTATACCTATCCCAGCCCCTCTTGAATCCCTCCACTATATTAATACAGTCAGCACTTGTTTATCCGGCTCTCATTTATCCGTTTCTCTCATGTATCCGTTTTTGACTGCATGATTTTTTATTTCCCATTTTGTTTATAATCGTTTATCCGTCCCTCGCGTTATCCGTTTCTGTTGCCCATCCTGCCTGTTGTCTCCTATGTAGATCTCAATGTTACTCTCAGATAACTGACCCTTTTCATTCCTAGTAGAGTACTGTACAGAAAACCACAGACCAGGGCAGGCAAGGCAGTCACAAACCAAAGCAGCCACAGACCTAAGCAGCCACAGCAGCCACAAACCAAAGCAGCCACAGACCTAAGCAGCCACAGCAGCCATAGATCAAACTGTAGACCGAAGCATCCAGTTTCCACTTAACCGTTTCTCTCAGTTATCCGTCACCTGACCAGAGAACAGAATGCAATGGATATCTGAGTGCTGACTATAGCCACCAGTTCTGCAAGCAGTGCATTCCAAGGGTCCTGCACCCTCTCAGTGAAGTAGCATCTCCTAGTCTCCCCCTGAGCCTCTCACCTACCAGCCTCTTGGAATGTCCCCTTGTTGCCCCCTCCCCCCCTCAGCTGGAAAACTCTATTTAAGCTGACCCTATTTACCCCCTTCAGATACTTAAAGACATCAGTCATATCCCACAGTCCCTCCTCTCCTCCAGGGAGTACAAGTTGAGCTCCTCAAGTCTCTCCTCATAGATCTTTCCTCCAGATCTTGTATCATCCTGGTTGCCCTCCTCTGGACCCTCTCCAGACGTGCAATGCCTTTTTTCAGGTACGGGCGCCAAAACTGCACACAGTACTCTAGGTGCGGTCTAACCAGGCAATTATACAGAGGGAGAAGCACCTTCCATTTCCTCAAGGTTAGTCCCCTGGCAATGCACCCGAGCATTTTATTTGCTTTCACCACAGCCCTCCTACACAGCTCCAAGTTATTCATTTTGGCATCCACAACCAACCCAATGTCCTTTTCCCCTCCTGAGAACTGGAGCTTCTCCCCACCCAAAAAGTACTCATGAACTGGGTTCCCAAGCCCCAAGTGGAAAACACTACATTTCTTCGGATTGAACCTCAGTTTCCAGGTGCATGATCACCTCTCCAGGGTCTCCAGGTCCAGCTGTGGAGCTAGTCTGCCCTCCTCCCCATCCACCACCGCTCCCAGCTTCGAGTTATTGGCAAAGAGGCTCATCTCACTCCTGATGATATCCCTGATGTCTGAGATGTAAGCATTAAATAGGAGTGGACCCAGCACTGACTCTTGTGGGACCCCGCTAATAATCCTCCTAGGTGATGATATCTTCCCCACCGACCACTACCTTTTGAAACCACCCAGTCAGCCAGTTTTGTATCCACCCAACCGTCTTAACCCCCACCCCCATTACCCCCAGTCTGTCCAGCAACCCAGGGTGTGTGGCACTGAATCAAACGCCTTGCTGAAGTCTAGAAAGAGGACATCCACCACCCTGCCCTGGTCCAGCTCCTTTATCACTCAATCATAGAACTCTATAAGGTTTGTCTGACACGATCTGCCCTGAATGAAACCTTGTTGGTGCTCATCAAGATATCCCCTTATTTGCAGAAACGCATCCAGCCTTTCTTTCAAGATGGGCTCCAACATTTTGCCTACCACTGATGTTAGGCTGACAGGCCTGTAGTTACCTAGCTCATCCTGTGAGCCACCTTTGTGTATCGGCATGACATGAGCCATCCTCCAATCCTGAGGCACCCACCCTGTCTGGAGGGAGGAGTTTAAAAGGTCCGCCAGAGGTGCAGCAAGGACATCCACCATTCTCTTTAGCATCCTGGGTGAAGGCCATCCGGACCCGCTACGTTAACCATTTTCAGGAACCTAAGGGCTTCCCCCTCACCCTACTAACCAGAATTTCAACATCCATGACCTCCCCCCTCCTCATCTCTAGCCCGCCTCCCCCCGTAAGTTGTTGATTCACCATCATCTCTAGTGAAGGCCGAGGTGAAGTATTCATTAAGTACCTCCGCCTGCTCCCCGATCTCCTCGGCCCACCCTTGCCCTGACCTCAGTCTGCTAATCTCCTCCTTCACTTTCCTTCTCTCCCTAATACACCTAAAGAACCCTTTTTCCCCATTTCTGATCCCCTGTGCCAAATTCTACTCCATCCTCACCTTGGCCGACCTCACCACCCTGGTTACCTTTTTGGATATCTTATCATACTCCCCCTGTCCACAACCTCACATTGGCGCTTGTATTTTCTATAAGCAGCTCTTTTCTCCCCCACTACCTCCTGGACCTTCCTGGTCCACCAGCTTGGCTTTTTGGCTCTACTAAACGTGCATCGGGAGTTCGTGCAGGCCTTGGTAGCTTCCAGGAATCCTCTTTTGATAATTTCTCACCTGCTTTCTGTGTCCATGCCTGGTCTGATTCCCTCCAAATTCCCCTGGAGGATTCCCTCCATATCCTTAAAGTCTGCACCCCTAAAGTCAACCACCACAGTTTTAGTGCGATTTTCCCCTCTTCCCAGGTCTAGGGAGAACCAGACAATGTCATGATCACTCCCCGCCAGTGGTTTCCATACCACTAGGTTCCTAACCAGATTGCAATCCGACAGGACCACATCCAGGATATGACCATTCCTCATCGGGTCAGCCATCAGTTGGGAAAGGAATGAGTCCTGGAAGATGTCCAGCAGGCACTGCTCCCTAGTCGATGAGGATGTCAGTTTCCCAATCAACACCTGGCATATTAAGGTCACTCAGCACCATGGTTCCTACCTTCCCCCTGACCACAGTGATCCCTGAGATTCGCCGCCAGACCCTCCTCAAGTTCTTCCACCTGCATGGGCAGCCTATAAACCACCCCCTAGTTTACCCTCTTACCCCCAGTAACCTGCAAGGTAACCCATAATGCCTCTATGTTTCCCTCTGCCCCCTCTACCCTGCCTGTATCAATGCCATTCCTAATGATGAGTACTACCCCACCTCCCCTGTCCACAGCCCTGTCCTTCCTGAACACAGGATACCCCATCAGGTTTAGGTCCCAATGATGCCGAGGAGTGGTCCAAGTTTCAGTGGCTGCTGCCACATCCACCTCCCCTTCAGTCAGCATCACCTGAAGTTCAGGCATCTTGTTACCCATACTCCTGGTGTTAATCAGGACCACCCCCATCCCTGCCCCTTGCCCATGCCCCCAACCCAAGATTCGTCAGTTAACTGCCTGGACCTGCTCCCTTGTTCACAGTTGGGCACCCCGGTTTGGCCCCCCTCCCCTCCGCTTGAAGGAAAAGGCTATGTCCCCACTCAATGTGCCTGCTGGTAGCAGCCTCAAGCCCCTGCCCTCCCCCTTCACAAGATTAAACCCCATCTAGCTTCAATGAACTCGGTCTGTTTTAGTTTCAAAACCACCCTTCCCCCAAATTTAGGTGAAGCCTATCCCTAGCATACAGTTCCTTGTCCTCCCAAGTTTCACCCCAACCCCCCACCAAACCCATTCCCCTAAGGCTTTCTCAAACAAATATTCTCAAAGGCTTTCTCAAAACTGTAATATCCTTCTTATACTTTGGTAGCCAGAATTTCACTCAGTACTCCAAGTGAGGCATTTCTTGTGAACTGCAAAGGGAATTTCATTCCTCACCTGTAATTTGGTTTCCTTAGGATGTTACCTGCAACCCAGACTTAACTGCAGAATTCACTTAAAGTGTTCCTTCTTTTTTGGACTCCCAGTTTCAAGACTGTCATACACTGCAGCATTGTCCAGCTGAAAAATACTAACAGACTACTTAAAAACTATGGTGTTCTAGTCCAGAGGGCAACTAAGTATGGCATCAGTAGTGCAGTTGGTAACTAAAGTGTTGCACTTCTGCAACTAGGGACTGCAAGTCTGAGTAGCTTGTGATGTATGTGGTCTTTCACCCTCTCTGGACACAACCACATAAGTTAGAAACTGGTCCCCAAACACCTGGGTGAATGGAAAATTTGTAAGACTCCACTTAAGAGCCTCCACAGAGAGGGTCTCCCCCAAAGTTCTTCCTCAGAGACCCCCAAGAGACTCTGCATCGACAGGACAGGAGACCATGGAGGAATCTTCGAACTCCAAGGAGTCCTCATAAAGTGGGCGACCGCCCGTGTCACTCTCAACCCACCTTAGGCAGTCGGGAGTAAGAGTGACCAACAACCGATGGGGCAGGCCTTGGGTTGACCAAGATTCCTTGGTCAAAACCCTGGATTTCGGTTGCTCGGGTGGTGGTTTCACCCAGATCAGTGGAGTAGCTGGCTTCAGTTGAGCCGGTAAGGCCTTAACCAGCACCTCGGTGATAGGGCATGGCCGATGTTGGTCGCTCAGGCGAAAGCCACTTAATGGCTGGGGTAGAAACCAGAATTGGTTTCGACCCAGACAGGGCCAACTGCTTCCACATTAGGTCTTCGTAGTGCCGACTCAACTTGCGCTGGAGCCTCTCCTCACCCGAGGAGGGTGAAGACGAGGAGGAGCACTGCCACTTACCATGGCATCGGGAGTGAGATCGCCGATGAGGGCAAGTCTTGTCCGACATCAACGTCGAAGAACAAGAACGAGACCTCGACCGTCAGCGGGGCCGATGGGGGACCTCAGAAGGAGTCAGAGAAACCCACAGCTCTTCCTGGTCAGGTTCCTTAGGGGACGGGTTCTGCCCAGCAGGCTGAGCTGACCTGTCCAAGGGCACTGGAAGCACCGGCATCCAAAATAAGGAGTCATCAGCCGGATCAGGCGACAACCCACCGATCGACTAGAGAAAAACCTCAGCCACATCGACAGGCATCTCAGTTGAGTGGTCTGACGGGTTACTGTGAAACCAGCGACCTCTGCCGTGACGTTGACAAAGGGATTTCCTGTGAGCGGGACCGCTCCTGGTCTCAAGAGCATCGACGTTGTGACGTGTCCTTTTTCAGCTCTTTCTTCTGAGAGCATGAAAGAAGTGAACCCAAAGGGCCCTCTCCCTTGGTAGAGACAGACTGGCACAACTCCTTAAAGGAAGCTGAACAGGAGGATCCCAGTTGTAGCAGAATGATGGCTGAAGCTGGAGAGGAGCCTGCCGCAGCCTGAGCATCCTCCTCCTCAAAGGCCTTAAGCTGATCCAGCTGCCCGGCAGACCCCGAAGTCATGGAGACCACCAAACGGGTATCCTTATATTTAACCAGCGGGTAACGCTTTTCCGGTCATCCCAGTTGAAGTCGGGCAGTGCAGTCTTCCAGAACTGAAGGGGAAAAGGACCGACAGAGATTGCAAGCCTGCGGATCGTGGCTGTGTCCCAGGCAGTAGATGCACGCCGCATGTGGATCAGTGCAAGACATCTTCTGCCCGCAGGGGCACCAGCGAAACCCACCAGCGAAACCCAGGAATCGATTTGTCTTCCATCACGACAGTGAGAGGAAAAATGCGAAGAATAAACTCGACAGAGTTTTAAAATAAGTTCTGGAAGTGAATCATGAAGATTCTAGAGCCAGGGCCTACTACATGCAGGAGCGCAAAGGAGGGAACCTGAACCTTCCAGCGAAAAGGAAGATCTGGCGTCATGGGGCGGAGCTGAGGGTTATACCACCCAGGTTGGTGGGAAGAGCCAGCTTGAAGACTTTCCGGCACATCTTAAAGCAGCAAGGCACCTGCCAAGAAGTGTGGATAGAACAACATATCCATGATCCTAGAACAATGCCTTCCATGACATAAAGTGCTGTTCACAGCTCGCGACAGGTTCAAAGGGAGGAAAAATGAGCTTCTCCAAAATTAACAACAAATCGCATGGTGGGACAAGGTCCCTAATGGGAGGTTTCAAATAAAGGCTGCCCTGGAGGAAGGCACGGGACAGATCCAGTTGGGCAACATTTTTGCCATCAGTGGGTGCGTGGTATCAGAAATGGCAGAAAGGTGCACCTTGACAGAGGAGTACCCCAGATCGGAGTCTGAAAGAGAAAGGAGGTACTCCAGGATGAGATTTACTGGGCAAGTAAACGGATCCAAATGCCGGGCAGTAGCCAAATGGAAAAGCGCTTCCACTTCATGGCGTAAATGGCCATGATGGAGGGTTTCCTTGCAGCCACCAGAACATCTGCTACCCTAGAGGAAACCCCAAATTGTGTGATGGCTGTGTCTGACAGAGCCATGCATGTAGATGAAAAGACTTGACATCCAGGAGACTCAAAGTGCCCTGGTCCTGGGAGAGCAGGTTGGAGCAAAGAGGCAGAGGAAGAGGAGGTTCCACTGCCTACTGTTGCAACAGTGGGAACAATATCTGTCACTGTCAGTAAGGGGCTATCAGAATCATGTCTGCCCCTTCTGACTGCAGCTTGAAAAGAACTCTCTGCAGAAGCAGGAAGGGAGGAAAGGCATACAGAAACCTCCCTACCCAAGAAAGGTGCAACCCATCTTGCCCGAAAACATGAGGCCCTGGATCTAGCAAGCAGAAATTGGGCAGTTTTGCACTGAGTGGGACGTAAAGAGGTCTAACTTGGGATGACCGACCTGTCGAAGAGAACCTCGACTATGGAGGATAGGAGCTCCCACTCATGTCTTTTTGACCTGGACCAACTTAGGCTTTTGACCAGGACATTTTGGACGCCTGGAACATGAACTGCCGTTAGAACTAGGTCATGTTCTATGGCCCAGTGCCAGAGTCTCATGGCCTCCCTGCATATGGGGGTACAACGGAGTCCCCCCCCCTTGCTTGTTGACATAATAGACTACTGACATGATGTCCATCTGAATCAAGAGAGGACCCGGAAGGAGAGGAGTCTGAAAGGGCTGAAAGGCAAGGAGGACTGTGCGCATCATGAGTACACTGATGTGGAGATGCTGCTCCTGCTGAGACCAGGTCCCCTGGGTCTGACGGTTTGCCAGGAGAGCGCCCCAGCCCAGACAGGATATGTCTGTCATGAGAATCTGAGTGGGAGATTCTGCCTGGAAGGGGACCTCTCTGAGGAGGTTGGAGGGGTTCATCCACCAAGACAGCGTTTGGCGCACAGGGTTGGAAACTAGGACTCCCTGTTCAAACTGTCCGTGCGTTGGTCCCATTGAACCCACAGGGTCCACTTAGGCACCCTCATGTACAGGTAGGCAAGCAGAACAGTGACAATGGCCACAAACATATGTCCCAAGAGCCTAAGGAATGACCTAGTCGGGACCTGTCACGATGAGGACGCCAAGCGGGCCTGTGCCCTCAGGCATTCTGCTCTGTCTGGAGGCAGGAAGGCTTCACCCTAAGCTGAATCTAAGATTGCACCAATGAACTGCAGTCTTTGACTTGTTGAGAGGGAGGACTTGGAGACTTGAGGACTTGGGGAGGTTCAGGGTGATTCCCAGCATCTGAAACAAACTGAAGGTGATCTACAACACCAACATAGAGGTGGCAATAGGGAGAAGGGCAGGGGTAAATGGGGAAAGTGACAAAGGCAAGAAGGACAGGGATGGGGCAAAAAGGAGTAAGGCCATCAGGAAATGGAGGGTAATGAGTACCAATGCCCGTAGTCTGGGCAACAAGCTCCCTGAGCTGGTGGCCTTGATGGAAGAGGGATGCCTGGATATCATAGCAGTCACAGAAACATGGTACACATAGGACCATGACTGGGATGTTAACATACCAGGGTACATAACCTACAGGAGAGACAGGCAGGGGAGAAGAGGGGGAGGAGTAGCTCTCTATGTAAAGGAAGGGATAAAAGCAACTGAACAAAAGAGTAAACAGGGAGGAGAGGAGGCACTGTGAGTCACCTTGGAGACTGGAAAGGGCACCACAATCCGCACAGGGGTTGTGTACAGACCCCCATGTCAGGGGGAGGGAATGGACAAGGATATGATAGAAGGCATTCTTAGCATGGCAGAGAAAGGGGAGATACTGTTGAAGGGAGACCTGAATACGCCAGATGTTAACTGGAGCAAATTTGCTGCAGCCACATCCAAGAGCAGGGCCATTCTCGATGCCCTACAGGTGGCAGGCCTAAGACAGCTAGTTTCAGAACCCACTCGTGAGGGAGCAATCTTAGACCTCAAACTCTCAAATGGGGGCAGTGAGAGGATCTCAAATCTAGAAGTGGGTTGCCATCTGGGAACAAGTGACCATCAAACAGTATGGTTCACGTTAAACTCAGCTACAGAGTCAAGCCATACAAAAGTGAGGGTACTGGACTTCAGGAGGGCTGACTTTGGCAAGATGGGAGAGTCCCTCAGAAAAGCACTAGCAAACAGGCTAGAAAGAGGGGTGCAGCAACAATGGGGAATCATCAAAATTGCCATCACAGAGGTAACAAGCCTTTGTGTGAAGCAAATAAACTAATCAAAACAAAAGAAAAAGCCACTATGGTTCTCAAAAGAGGTGGCTGAGAAAATCAGGGAAAAAAAGATAGCATTCAGGAAGTATAAGGAAACACAGAAGGAGCAGGACAGACAGCTGTACCAGTTAAGGCAGAAGGAAGAAGGGAGGGAAGTCAGAATAGCAAAGGCCCAAACTGAGGAAAAGATAGCCAACTCGGTTAAGAAAGGGGATAAACCCTTTTATAGGCACATCAGAGAGCGTAGAAAGCCAAAGGGAGGGATAGTGAGGCTAAATAGAATGAATGGTGGGTGGGCAGAGGGGGACAGTGAAAAAGCAGGGATAGAGAATGAATATTTCTGCTCAGTATTCACAAAAGAGGAGGGGGAAGTGCCTAATCCAATGAACAGAAGCACTCTTGATAGGGGGGGTCGATCCCAGCCCTTTCACAGAAGAAAGGGTTCTGCAAGAACTCTTAAAACTGAAGGTGGACAAAGCAATGGGGCCTGATGGAATTCACCCCAGAATTCTAAAAGAATTAAGGGGAGAACTAGTGAAATCACCGACTACTCTTTTTAATAAATCATGGGAGGATGGTGTGGTACCAGAGGACTGGAGGAAGGCGGATGTGATTCCTCTTCACAAAAGTGGGAGCAAGACAGAGGCAGGAAACTACAGACCTGTCAGTTTGACCTCTGTGGTAGGGAAGGTGATGGAGTCACTTCTGAAGAAAAGAATTGTTGAGTACCTAGAGGCCAGTGGGGCACAGGACCCAAGGCAGCATGGGTTCACAGCGGGAAGGTCATGTCAGACAAATCTAATAGATTTCTTTGACTGGGTGACCAAAGTAGTAGACCAAGGAGGGGCTGTGGACATGGCCTACCTAGACTTTAGCAAGGCATTTGACACAGTCCCACACAAAAGATTAATAATCAAATTAACCAGCCTGGGAGTGGGTCCCAGAGTGGTAGCCTGGGTAAAACATTGGCTGGACAACAGGACACAGAAGGTAATTGTAAATGGAGCCCACTCTGAAGAAAGAGGGGTTACTAGTGGGGTACCCTGAGGGTTCAGTACTGGGTCCAGTCCTTTTAATGTCTTTATAAGTGACATTGCAGAGGGACTGGAAGAAAGTATGCCTCTTGCAGATGACACAAATATCTGCAACAGGGTTGATACACAAGGAGGTGTGGAAAGGATGAGAGGGACTTGTCAAGGTTGGAGGAATGGTCAGAAGTATGGCAGCCAGGATTCAATGCAAAGAAGTACAAAATAATGCACCTGGGAAACAAGAATCCAGGGAAGATTACACACAATGGGTGGGGGAGAGGTAGTAACAACAACAAAAAAAGAAAGGGATCTGGAGGTTAATCATATCAGATGACCTTAAGGTTAGCAAGCAATGTGAGAAGGCAGTAGGGAGGGCTGGGGGTATACTGGTATGCATAGGGAGAGGCATCACCAGCAGAAAACAGGAAGTTGTTATCCCTCTGTACAGAAAGTTGGTGAGACCCCATCTGGAGTACTGCGTCCAGTTTTGGAGACCCCATCTCCGCAAGGACATAGACAGGATAGAGGCAGTGCAGAGGAGGGCAACTAAAATGGTGCAGGATCTGCAAGAGAAGCCGTACGAGGAGAGACTAAAGGTGCTTAATATGTCTACCCCTGAGGAAAGAAGGGAGAGGGGGGACATAATAGAAACTTTTAAGTACCTTAGTGGAATCAACAAAGTCCAAGAGGGTAGCAACTTTCAGAAAAAGAGACATGCAAGAACAAGGGGACACAATTTAAAGATAGAGGAGGGGGCAGTTCCAGGGCAATGTGAGGAAGTATTTTTTCACAGCAAGGGTAGTGGATGCATGGAACAGCCTTCCTGAGGAAGTTGTGGGGTCTAAAACTGTGGGAGAATCCAAGAATGCATGGGACAGACATAAGGCAATTCTTGTGGGGGTCAGGAAGAAATAGGCTGTTGCTTAACTAGGATCTGCGACCTATCCTGTAGGTAGGGAAATGGGCAGACTAGGTGGGCCAAGTGGTCCTTATCTGCCATCAAAGTCTATGTTTCTATGTTTCCATGGTCCGGAGCAGCTGGCCTCTGGAGGGACCTGTGAGAAGCCAATCGTCGAGGTAGGGAAAGATGTAAAGGCTCTGTCTTCTGAGGGCCACAGCCACTACTGCCAGGCACTTAGTGAAGACCTCAGGTGGCGAGGAGAGGCTGAAGGGAAGGGCCCTGAACTGGTAATGGTTCCCTTAGAAGCAAAAGTGTAGGTATCTCCTGAGGCATCCTGCATATCCAGGGAGCAGAGCCAATCTCCTTGATGAAGAACGGATAGAAGACCCTGAAGGGTAACCATCCTGAAGTGTTTGTATTCTATAAATAGATTCAAGTGTCTGAGATCCAAGATTGGACAAAGATCAGCAGTCTTCTTTAGGACCAGGAAGAAATGGAAACAGAAACCTTTTCCCCTTTGTTTTGCAGGAACAGGTTCTAAGGCTTTTTTGCTCAGCAGTGCCGGGATCTCCTCCTGGATAAGGGCAATGTGATCTGGAAGATAGTGGGAGTGCAAGGAACAGTTGTCCGGGGGTATCCCTTGGAACTCAAGTGTGTGCCCCCTTTCTACCAGCTGAAGTACCCACTGATCGGAGGTAATTCTGTGCCTCATCTGGCAGTGTTTGTATCAATTCCAGAGCCTTGTCCCACAGGGCATTCTAGTATTGTACCACGTGGGCTAGGAAGTTCAAGGACCGAATGGCCAAGGTGGCCGAAGCATAGTCCTGGTTCTTTGTTGGAATAAAATCTTTTGCATTTGCATCATATTCCAGTGTTAAGAGTGCTCCTTAGCTTGATTTGCTGCAGTTTTGTCCGAGATTAGCCACCTCCACCTGGAGCACCACTTTGCAGTGTTTGCGCTGTTTCGCTTTGTTGTTTTCGTTGGCTGCAGCATAGACCTTCTTGCCCCAGAAATGCACCTGACAAGACTATCTGGAGGATGCATACTAAGGTGTCTGGGTCTCTTACTATAGTCATAAGCAGCGTTCATGACCACTGAGTCTGCCACAGGGTGCTCCCCATAAAAGGGCTTGACTGGATGACAGCTCCTGAGGCAAAGGGCTAGCCGGTGTCGGTCTCGAAGGACCTGGGGTCGGCATAGCAGGCTGCGGCTGTCCCAAAGGAGTGACCAGCACCGGCTGAGGTTTAACCAATGACAGCAACAGCATCACCAGGGTCAGTGCCAATGTGGCCTGTGTCAGCTGAGGAGAAGGAGGCTGATGCTGGTCAGGTGACAAAGCCCACATAGGAGTAGCCTGCACTGGGAAGGAAGTCTCCATCAGAGACAGTGGCATTGCCCTCAAGGGAGAGGCAAGCACATGCTCCAGGTGTCGCTCGAAAGCATCGATCCCCAAACGTAGGACTGATGTAGGCAACGCCAAGACTGGAGAGGCAGAGGGCCAAGACCCACCAACCAAAGAGCCGGTCGAGCTACCTGGCTGAGAACCTGCAGGGAAAAGGGACCTAAGCTTCAGGGGTTTGGGGGCTGAGGATGATATTCAAGACCCAAAGGAGCCTTCACCCGAGATGGTGATGAGGGTGGTAGGTGAAGACATGGACAGCCCAGAAGGAGTGAGAGCTGCTGGTGAAGGAGGGACTGACCTCCCATGAGAGGAAGATCCAGAAGCGGCAGCTGACTTGTGTGATGACTTGGAGTGGGAAGCCGGCGGGGACTGATCTCTGTCCTTGTCCCAGTGCTTGTGCTTCCTGCTCGACTTCTCTCTGTGGAAAGAAGAAGTAGAAGTCCCGGAGGCCGGGGAGGAAGAAGAGCTTTTGCCCTGGAGCTCGTGCTCCATCATCGCCAACTTCTGCTGCAGAAGGAAAGCCTGAAGAGTCTTTGAGCAGCATCTCCGTGTGGCCTGGTTAAACTCCTGGCAGTGCTGGCAGGCCTCAGTGTCATGGTCAGGGCCTAGGCAGAGCAGGCACAAAGAGTGGCCCTTCCTTAGCAGGGATCTGTTTGCAGCAGGCACACTTCATTCGCCGGTCAGAAGACATTACTGGAGAAGAAGACACACATGAACATGAAGAAAATTAAAGACAAACTGTAAAAGTATGAAAATAACAAATCGTGGTTGAAATGCAATGAAAATGGAGGTCAACTAGAAGCAGGACTCCATGGAGGTCCGAACTGTGTGGGTCAACAGCAGGAAAAGAACTGGGGATGGGCTGGGGGACCACCCCTTTTATACTATTGGCTGACATTGGCACACCGACATTGGGGCGGTGTTCCACTATATGGTGCTAGCTAGAAGTTTTCTGTATGGTCCTAGTGCCTAGCAGCTCAGTCCTCATGGTTACTGCCTGCTGCAAGAGCCCCCTTGAAATAAAATTTGGACAACCTCCACAGGGGATAGACTACAAGGGAAAGGAGTCCTGAAGGGGGTCCTAAAAGTGAACATGATGGTGCAGTGATCCGGCCAACCGACCTGATCAGTTTTATGATTCCCTATCTCGAGCCCCAGATAAAATACCAAGTCCGAGGTATGGCCATGTTGATGGGTTGCAGAAGTAATGACTTGGGCAAGTACCAGGGATTACATATCCCTGAGAAAATCTTGACCAGAGTGCAAGAGTTCATCGTTGACCTAAACATTGAGGTCATCAAGAATAAGCTCTCTTGGTAACTCTATCAGTGACAAAGTCCACAATTTCCTGCAGAAGTTCCTCCTTACAGCCCAGAGGTCGGTACATGAGGTGAATTCTGCAACCTGCACCTAGACCCCCACGCACAGCCATGCATTTAAATAACAAGGCATCTCCCACTGGGTGCACCATCAGGCTCAGTCCAGATCTAAAACAGATGGTCATCCACCCCTGCAGTCCTTCCTTAGGAAGTGCACTATGAAAAACCCATCCAGGACTTACAACTCCAGCATCATCATCCAGCAAGGTCTCCATAATGCAAGCCAGATCAACAGAGTAAATGATATCCACCATAATTGCAAACTTATTCCTCATCGAACTAGCATTGCACAGCACTGTTCGAAGAAGATGAATGGCGGCAGCCAGCTCATCAGCTACCTATCCACTCGGTCCAGTGGGATTCCTAGGTATGGGGACTAAACATGTCTGGCCTCTCTCAAGCCCATTTCACCCATGGGCATTAAACAGAAAGGGAAACACAGCCACTGCCATGGCCAGAGGGGGCCGGAGGCACAAAGCACAGCTGGCTGCCTGGGACACAGGTGGGGGACCAAACCACACACCAGAAAGCGGGGGGACAAAGTAAGGAGGGAGAGAAGCCAGCCTCAGCCAGCACTTCTGGACCAGATCGGGGGGGGCAGCAGGCAAAGCAGCATCCACCAGCAGAGCTGGAACACAGCAAGGCCACCGCAGCCCGGGTGCTGCAAGGAGCAGAACAGAACAGAGTAGAAGGAGCACCAATTCAAGTGGGGGTAGCAACACAAATCCAGAAGCAGTTGGGCAGAGCAAGTATGGCAGCATGGCAGAGAGGTGGGCACCCCTACCAAGTGCCGAAGTAGCAACCAAGGTGTGGAGTAGGTCAGGAGGACCAGTAGGAGGCAAGCAGCAAAAATAAGTAAGGACGATCAAGACAGCAGTCACACAGCAAGTG
The DNA here is from genome assembly GCA_016271365.2 of Neoceratodus forsteri. Taxonomy (NCBI): domain Eukaryota; kingdom Metazoa; phylum Chordata; order Ceratodontiformes; family Ceratodontidae; genus Neoceratodus; species Neoceratodus forsteri. Next base: position 1,363,455,572 of record CM057455.1, on the reverse strand, counting down.
AAGGAGGATGGGCAAAAACCCAGCAGCCACACAGCAAGCAAACAGATGTCCTGAGGACGCTTGAGGAATGCAGCTTGAAGAAGTGCCCAGAGGGAGCATGGCATGGGTTGCATGCTGCCCTACTAAACCTCATGCACTGCATGATAAATAGGATAGTTAACCAAAATGTCTTTTTTTTTTTTTTTTAAAGGAAGATCCTTGTGGGAAATCACTGTGTTGATGGTTTCTTGGTAGAGTACATCCTGGAGGAGCTACTTCTAACCAAAAAAATGCTTGGGCCACTCAGGGTGAAAAACAGGTTCCCACACCAAAGTTATTCACAAGACTCAGTGTTTAGTGTTTGGCAGACAAACGCAATAGACATTAACCTTTTTCTGTCCATTTTCTGTAGTATTGCACCTAGCATTTGTCTGCCCTGATGTTTTATATATTTATTGTCTCGGATAGCTATCTTTGAGATAAAAAGCTCGTTTACAAAGGTTCCACACTGATGATAGAGCAACTTACAACATGGTACGTGAATACAAACAAATGAAAAAATACAGAATAGTAATACAATTTGATGCTAAAGTACATACATGAATAAGAAACAGTGAAAATACAGAGGGCATGGTTCAATTAATTTAGGGCAATTACAAGTGGCAAAATAAACATGAGCTACAAGTATAAGAGTGGTGAGGGGAGGGCAGCAGGAAGAGAGTATTTGGAGGGTGAATAAGCCGCTAGGAAGTGGTTTTGTCAGAAAAAGGAGATTAGGGAGTGAAGAGCAATGAGGGACGGGGAACAGGAAAGCAGTGGGGAGAGGTTGGATGCAGCCATGAAGAGGCTTTGAAAGAGGGGAATAGTGATGGACAGGGAGACTGAGAAGGAGGGAACATGGGTAGGGAGGTGGGAGAAGAGGGGTGTAAATAATTGTAAATGCATAAGCAGGGAGACTAAGAAGGGATGGGAAACAGAGGGGGAAGGGGGAGAGGAAGAGGTGCAAAAATTGTAAGTGCATTAGATGATTGAGGGGCAGGGTAAGTGACAGGGTAGGTGGAGGAAGGTGGAAGAGGAAGGAGCTAGATTGAAATTTATTAGGGGGACAAGGCCGGAGGATAGTGAGAAGGGCAGGGTAGTAAATATTGGTTGGTGGGGGAAGGAGGGAGGTGCAAGGAGGAGAGGAAGGAAAGGAGGGGGTTAATCCAAACAGTTGCATATCCCTAGGGCATAAAGGTGCCATCTGAGTTCTTTTTTTAAATGGCATAAGTTTTGTGTTATTTGTGATGCTGGTCGGGAGTTCGTTGAGCAAAAGCAGGGCCTTATAGGAGAAAGTTCTTTGGGCTACTGCAGTGCAACAAGAAGGGATTTGCAAGGTGTACCTTGCCTTACCTCTGGTCAGATGTCAATTGTGTGCTAGTTTGAGAATCCTCAGAATGGATTTCGGAGTCAGACCTAAGAGGGCTTTTTTTACCAAGGAGGCAGACTTGGTACTTGATTCTCCCTTGTAGGTTTAGCCACTTTGGGCATACAGGTCACAGGTATGTGTGAGGGCACCTGCTCCTAGCACCAGCCTACAGGCCTTGTTTAGTGCCATTCTAACACTTTTCAGAGAGGTATTTGTGACTGTGCTACACACAATAAGGCCACTGTCGACAACGGTGAGAATAGAGCTGTTGACTGTTAGTGTGAGGGCTTCATCCGTCAGGTAGAAACAGTGTCTATAGAGTAGGCCAGTTCTTGTATTGACCATTTTTACAACATGGTCAATACGCTATGTCTAGGAAAGGAAGCTGTCAAGAGTGATACCAAGGTATTTAAAGACGCTTACTTGTTCCAGCGGTTCAAGCCTGCTGTAAAGGATTGTTAGGTTTGTTCTTGTTCTGGAGGTTGGAGAACAGCATTGTTTGTTCTTTTATAATTTAGAAAGTTTGTTTTGGGTGAACCGCCCATCAACCCTAGAGAAACTCTCTTTAAGATTATTAGTTAGCCGGTTTAGATGGGGGCTACTTAAAATGATGATAGCATCATCCATGTAAAGGAGGAGTTTGGCTGAGCAGATATTAGGAAGGGAGTTGAGGAATACACTAAACAGTAGTAGGCCCAGGATAGAGCCTTGGGGGACCACTAGAGACACCTTTCTGACATCTGAGAGTATACTTGAATTTTACCTGCTGGGTTCTTCGGGCTAGGTAAATCTGAAACCACAGGGCTGCGTCAGTAGATATTCCAAGGGTGAGTAGATTTTTTAGGAGAATATAGTGATTGACCGTATCAAAGGCTTTTGTGATGTGGATATATACATAGACCCCACAAGGTTGCCCAGTGCCTCATGGATATAGTTGGTGTATTCTAAGAGAGCAGTAGTAGTGCTGTGTGCCTTGCAAAATCCATGCTGTTTTGCCTATTAGGCTTCTTTGGGAACCTTATAATAAACATTATCAGCATAATGAATACATCCTTAACAAAATTTCAATAATCTGACTTGTTAGCTCTTGTAAACTAAAATGAACTGCATACCCGCTCCTTCCTTAATTATTCTCTTTAGCTGCTCACAGTGCTTATAGGCTGTCTATGCCTGCATCAAAATAATATGCAGTTATTTTGTATTTGTTTCCACTTAGTAAACTGCATCACCTGAACACATACATTATGTAGCCCACATACTGTGTTCAATATGTGCAAAGTGCCACTCCACTTCTTACTCACCACTGCAGACGCCCGCTGTGCAAAGCTGCGACGAGACACCTCCACTTTGTTATGTTCCACTTTGTAACCTGGTATCTATGTTTTATTTAAACATTTCATGCAATTAGTCCTGCAAGCTGTAACTGTTATCCTCTAACCATGTAAAAGGTTAACTTATGGGGGTGCGCTATGCACCTGTTTTCTGCTGTGAATATGCAAATTAGATAACACCCTGCCAGGATGCATGCAATGCTTATGTTTCAGCAACAATAATGAAGTACTTCAAGTGCTGCTTATTAACAAGGTTTTTGCTGTCTTAAAACTCTACCACCTTCTTATGTTCTTTAAATGCTGACTGCAACCAGAGGGGCTGTCATACATGCTTACTTGGAACTTAGTAAATTGAGTTATATTAATGGACTAAATGTTTAATTGTAAATTCTGAACTGTAAACCTATATTTAAATAAAGGCTACTACATTTTTAACCTTTCAGATTCTATTAGATACAAGGAAATTATTCCTCTGAAATACTTTCATTCTCACTATAACAGCGCTTCATATTGCCAGTGCTACTTTACACAGAGTGATTTAAGAACTAAGCAATAAGGAATGAAAGGGGGTGTATTAAGGTAGAATAACGGCCTGTCTTGGGTGGGTTGAAACATGAGGCAAAGCCAAGTGCTTCCACCACCTGAGACAGGCCATTCGTCTACCATAACACACCCCCTGGAGAGTGTTATTGTGATTATAAAATGGGTCCTTTTTAATAAATTGGGAGTATTTGTTAAACATATGTTTACTGAGTTACTTTCAGCCAGGCTGTTGTGCTGAGTAAATGATCTGTCTGACAGTACCTTTTGGCCAGTCAGAGCCAGCATTCTTTCTACCCATTTCATAATCGTTTATTACCTTTAAACATCAATATTTCAAATTTCTTTGCTGGGAGTGTTCTCAAAAATCACCACCTATAATATCGCTTGATCTTCTCAACACCTACTGCCTGAACACTAGGCTGGAATCAGTCACCTTCTTCATTGACATGAGCAGTCTCACGTGCATACTCCTGATTATTCAACAGAATTGCTCTTAAGTGCTCCCCTAACCACACTTTAAACTTCCTTTTTGTGCACCCTTTCTAATAGCAATAAGAGCAAGTAAACATACACAGTATATGATGTCCTCAGTGTTACAGTTAAAATCTTGGCTAAAAACGTTCTGCTTGTTCTTAGGATCCACACTAAGAACCCCACACCCAAGGGCGGGGCTGGTCCCAATTTTCAGTTTGTGTACGAAACACATTTTTTTTTTTCCTTACTATTTACTGTAGTATAATACATTGCATCAGGCTACTTCTGCTGACTCCCAAGCTGACATTTGCTGTGACCAAAAGATCCAGAATCCCCTGCAGCTGATGTCAGAGCTGGGCTGCAGCAGTGGGAGATTCAATACCCTGTAATGTATGTTAGACTTTATAAGCTTTGGGCCCAGATATTCAGAAGGGCACGCTAGTGTCTCTGACAGAGACATTGCACTGGCACTATTTTCTCTGAATAAAGGACCAACTGGCGTCATGCAAACAATATGTACTGGCACAGTGTAAAGCAAGTGCACAGCATTGAATATGTCCCCGTGGATAGCACTGAACAAAGGGGGAAGCACCAGGTGTGAGAGGGGCATTAATGAACAACACTAAACACAACAGCATAGTTATAAGAATAAACTTTACTATAAAACCATACAATGACAAAACATCAGGGAAACAGCCTGTGTATGGAAAGAAGGGGGACGGGAACAAAAGAATCAAGAGGCAATGATTAATCCAAGGAAGTGGGCGAGAAAAAACAAAAAAGGGCACCTGCCCATGACAAAAGAGAACAGTTACGTAAGAACTTACCATAACAGTAGATCTTTCAGGGGATCTCAGTCATCAGGTCACACTGTAGGAACTTCACCGTTGGTGAAGCAGGATCCACATGGAAGATTTTCAGTTGTACAGCTGGGGTCGCCCATGCCATTGACATCCGTCGACATCTCCAACCCTATAAAGGCATGAGTGACCCTGCTCCCTCCTCAGTTCTTTCCCCGGAGACAAAGGGAGCATAGCTCTAGCCATGGGGGTGATGAGAGAGAAAGAGAGAGAGAGAGAGAGAGGTGCCCAGACCTATATGAAAGACTGGATACACAAGACAGCCAGTTACTAGACAAGAGCCCCCAAAAAAGGGGGAAGATGGGAGGGAAAGCAGACTTGATGACTGAGATCCCCTCAAAGATGCACTGTTACAGTAAGTTCTTACATAAGTGTTCTATCTTCATCGTGGTTATCTCAGTCATCAGGTCACACTGTAGGAACATGTCCCAAGCATTACAGATGCAAACAGATAATCTGGGAGGAGGGCACTCCATAAACTTAAGACAGAAGTCCCTGCAGCACAGCCCTGCCAAAACCTGCACGGGCTCTTGAGACAATGTCCAGACTACAGTGCTCGGTGAAAGTATGGATAATACTCCAGGTGGCTGCCGCACAGATGTCAGCAGCTGAGACCCCTCAGAAACAAGCTACAGAGGTAGCCATGCCTCTTGTGGAATGAGCCTTGACAGCACCAGGCAATTCTTTGCTATACCTGTTGTAGCAGAACACAATGCGATTTGACAACCTTTAGGATAAACTTCGCTTAGAAACTGAAGTGCCCTCTCTACCTGGGACAAAGAAAACAAACAAATGCTTCCTCTTTCGGCATTCTTTGGTGCAAAGCAGGTAGTACTTCAAAGCTCTGCGCACATCTAACATATGGAGCAGTGCTTCCTCTGGATAGGCACGCTCAGAAAAATAAACAGGAAGGTGGATAAACTGGTTGAGTGTAAAACTGAGAGATCGCCTTGGGGAGAAACTTAGGATTTGTGCGCAAAGACACCCTATCTTTGTGAAAAATCAAATAAGGCTTCTCACATCACAGGGCCTGAAGCTTTGAAATTCTTCTAGCAGAAGGAATGGCAACTAAAACTAATGCTTTCCAAGAGAGAAAGCATAACTTGCAAGTCATGATAGGCTCAAAAGGAGACAGTGTCAACTTCCCCAAAACAAAATTTAAATCCCAAGCCAAGACAAGAGAATAGATTGGAGGTTTTAGAGGCAGGATTCCCCTTAAAAAAAAAAAAAAATAGTACAAAAGACATCCAGCTGAGCAATCATGGGGTCACCCCCAGGGCTCATGAAAAGCAGAAACAGTTGAAAGGTGCACCTTAAGGGAGGATTACTGGAGATCTCAGTCGGACAGAGAGATCAGGTAGTCCAGAATGTGGCTCACCAGACAGGTGAAAGGGTCCAGGTTATGTTTGGCAGCCCAGATAGCAAACCACTTTCACTTCAAGGCATATGTGGCTCAGGTGGAAGGCTTCCAGGTGGCCACCAGAACATCCACCCCTCTGTTAGAGATCTCATATCTGGCGATGGCTATGTTCTCAGGAGCCAAGCATGCAAATAGAGGGACCCGAGATTGGGATGGATCAGGGTCCCCTGATCCTAGGTCAGCAGATTCCCTTCAGAGGGTGAGAGGAACCAGAGGTTCCTCTGCCAGCTGCTGAAGTAGAGGCACAGGTGTCAACAGCCCACTGGCTGGATCCTGAGAACTCAAAGAGCCTGTAGCCCTGGAGGGAAAAGGGGCAGGTCTCAACGGGAGAGGGCTCATCATCGACGAAGGAAGGGCCAACAACCTGGAGGTTGATGGCCGGCCGCCCTGAGGATCTGGCAGAGGTGCTGTCGGTATGGGTCTGGAGAGCACAGAGACCTGGACAGCAGTTTTCCTCGATGGTGCAGCCACAGCCAACGAGGATCCCTCAGAAGAAGAAGACGCCATCGGGGAACAAAACTGACGTTGGGGAGAGCGGTCATGATGTGTCTTTTTTATGACTTTGCTCAAGGATTTGTCTTGGGCCTTAGAGGCCTGGGAGCTTGACGATCCCATCGGTGACTGAGAGGCCAGGACCCTGGAGGACTCCTGCCTGGAACTGGCTACCTGTTAATCCATGAGGACATTTTTAAGAGCCTTTCTGCATTGCCTGAGAGTTATTTGGTTAAACTGCTGGCAGAGCTCACAATACATAGAAACATAGAAAGTGACGGCAGATGGGGACCAAAGATCCATCTAGTCTGCCCTCAGTGCTACCCCCCCCCTTAGAATTTCTTGTGACAATCCCCTTATGCCTATCCCAAGCAGATTTGAATTGCCCTATTGTTTTGGAGTCAATGACTTCTGCAGGTAGGCTGTTCCATGGAGCCACCACCCTTTCGTAAAGAAGAACTTGTGCATGTTACCCCGGAACCTCCCTCCCCTTAATTTGATTTCGTGACCCCTTGTCCTTGTGGATTGATCAGAAAGAGTTCCTGGGTAGGGACTCTGTTTTTGCCCTTCAGGAACTTTAATGTCCCTATCATGTCACCCCTATTTCTGCGCTGCACCAGTGAGTACATGCTGAGTTGCCATAATCTACTTTCGTATGGCAATTCAAGGAGCCCCTGTACCATTTTTGTTACCCTCCTCTGCACAGTCTCTAGTCTATCCACATCCTTCCTGAGAGAAGGCCTCCAGAACTGTACAAAGCACTCAAGGTGGGGCCTTACCAGGCTACAATCAGAAACTTCGTGTTCAGGCCCAAGACAGCATACACAGAGAGAATGTTCGTCTGTGGAGGCAATCTTCTTTCTGCAGCAGCAGCGATGGAAGAGGGAAGTCGAAGGATTAACTCTCAACATAAACAAGTTGGAGGAATCTTTTATAAATGAGATTCTGAAAAAAGACTGAAGAAAATGCCATAGGCGAAAAAAGTCATGAATACTGCATCAGAGCTTCCGCAGAGACACATGCAGGTGAGCCGATGGCGGGAACAAATCAAGGAGAAAGCTGGGCCATTCACACTTTTATAGGGTTGGTGACGTTGACGGACATCGATGGCATGGGCAGCCCTAGTTGTACTGCTGAAACTCTTCCGTGTGGATCCTGCTTCACCCACAGTGACGTTCCTATGGTGTGACCTAATGACTGAGATAAACCCGAAGAAAATCACTAAACACAGGGCACATGTCCATCACAGTCCATGCCCCCCTAGGGGCCCTAGCAGGTGGTGGTGGTGGTGGTGACTGTTGCTGCTGCTGGAGAGCTGTGGCTGGGTCTCAAAAAGCCTGGTTGGTGTCCTCCATCGGCCTGATGAGGATACGCTGCAGACGGATCAGCCTGCGCAGCAGACTGTCCCGTCCTTCTTCTTGATACTCAACAGCCCTCTCATGATTGGTAGTCTCCAGGTACCTATCCACAGAAATACAATGACCTCAGCCAGCTGTATGCACAGGACGAGAGACTCAGGAGTAGCCAAATGTGGGCAACCAGGGTACATCCAGTTGACACATGGGTCACCATTCCACACATGGGTGAAGAAGTCTCACAGCTGCAATGGACTGGTCATGGCATACCAAGAACAGCATTGTGGACCCTTATAGTAGAGGACTGCACATGCAATGGGTGTGCGATGCTGCAATGGAGCGTGCCCAAGCCATGGAATGGGCCCATGTACCGGCAGGTAAGCCAGACGCGTCAACACAGCACACACAACAGCATAGCCAAGTCAGAGCCTGATAGGAACTGTCATGGTCCAGGTGGCAAGAAGTCGCACCCACACACTCTGTGCTCATGGACCAGGCATCCAACACACAGGCTAACACAGCCATGTAGGACACAGACATCCATGACCCACCCAGGATGGCTGCAGAGGCGAGGCTCCAGCACACACACATGGTGCAGACAACACAGCTGTACATGGCTGGGACGATCAAGCAGCATTGTGTGCATCAGGAACAGTAGCACATGACTACAGTGGAGGTGTACATGTTTCCCGGTCACCACAATATTGGTGTAAGATGCAAAGTGGCCCAGAGGCACCCTCTGTCCCATTGGACACTGGTGCCACCCTAAGTACAGGGTGTCCCCAATATAGAGCCTGTGCAGGTCGTTGGCCCTGCGAAGACCCAGTCATATCCAAATGTATGTCTGGCCCTACCCATGTACAGTAGAGTAATCATACCCTAGTCATCACTGTGTTGGTTAGACAGTACCAACTATGCATAACACTGTTGATTGCATATGGTACACTACATGCACTGCCCACCAATGCCCCCTCCATCCACCAGCCCTATGCCACATATGCCAGGCTACGTTGAGCTACACATGCATGACACACAGTGCATATGGCACCAGAGATGGCACTGCTGTAGGTGGACTACCACAGGTGCTGCATGTTGCACACGGCAGGACACAGTGGTGTACTGGTGCTACATTTGCCCATTCCTATATCCTGATGGCAGCCACACATTCATAGTCCCCAGCAAGTAGCACACCAGAACCAAAATACATTGATGAATTTGCAACAGAGACTATGAGCAACACTGCCAACTCCAGGATGCACAAGATCAATGACACAGGGACAAGCCAGTGCATGGTGTAAGGCATGCCACAGCATAATAGATATAGGGCACCATTTCGGTCACATGTCAGTGCACAGGAGTAGACTATACAAAGCACAACACACTACTGTGTCCCTGGTGGGGCAAAGCCCAAAGTGCAGGATTAGTGTCCCCTACCACAACTGCACAGGGAAAGCACCCACAGGCATGCATCCTGCATAGTGGGCCACACATGGACTGCCGCTGCTGGCCACAGAGGCATGCAGCATAGTGTACACATGAGTGATGGAAGTGTAGAAACAATAGCAGGGTCAAAGATGTAAGGGGTACATCCCCTTCCCCCCCAGCTGAGTGAGATCAGCCATATTGTGTCAATAAGATGTACAGTTTGTGGTGTAATTCCCCTCCCCACTGTCTGATGGCATCTCCCTGTGTCATGATGCCCCCCCTTCCAAAGGCCAGGCCCTCTGTGGTCATTACTACAGTCTAACCACTGTGCCTCACTCAGTGGGCCATGACCCTGGCCCAGCCCCAAGCATCAACATCACCTTCCACAATGCTGCTGACATCTTGCAAGTTACACAGAGGGTTCTTGGTACGTAACACATGTTACAGCACCTGCTACATGTGTAAGGCACAATCCTCACAGTAATAAATTAATATGACTGCAACAACTGATAGGGCCAGGCCCTACCACGTATGAAAGTGATACGGCAATGGCCATAGTGGCCCTACATGTTCCAGCACCTATGAGTGTAGACATGCAACCCCAGGTGCAACACACAATACAGTGCACTTACATGGATACCTCTCACTGGATCCATCCTCTGGGCCCCAACATGGCCCAGTGAGTCTCCTGGCTGCTCCTCCCTCTAACTTTGTTGTTCCATGGCCCTGGTCTGGGCCTGCTGTCTGCTACAAGGTATAGAGGTATGCATATACCAGGTACAGAATGGGATACTATTCTACAGCATGGAGGTACCAGGCACATACCAGATACTGTGCGGGACCAAATCTACAGAATTCTTCCCCCTTCCCCAGACATTGTGCAGTTATGCCTTGTTTGCCCATGTCCTCTGTGACCTGGTGCAGCAGGCATAGGAAGGCATACTATGCCATGTATAGGACCTGTACCCATGTATGGGTCTGATGTACAGGGGCTGGGGAGGATGGCTGGTTGCCGCCACTACATGGGCCAGCATAAAGTGTGCAAGGTCATACCTGCCACAGTGGAATGCATTATACCTGCTGTGCCTCAGCCATGGCACGCATGTGTTGGGTGCCACAAGTGGTCACATAGGCATGCAGTGGACCTGCTTGGCCTGACCCATCCACATCATGCACATGAGGCAGCTGTTGCACAGTACTGGTGTATGGTTGTGTACACTGTGTACAGAACGGTGTACTGTAATCCACTGCAGGATATTGATCCCCTCTGGCCACCACCAGGTCGACCAAACTCACCAACTCAATGTTGGACCACCTGTGATCTTGCTGCTGCATGGTCCTGTGTCTTCTGCCTACTCTTACCCACAAAGAAGGCCTAGCATGTGTAGTATGATGCTCCTGCCAGGTTCTGGGCTGTCTGTATGTGTCCCATACTGTTGCACAGCATACTGGCTGCATCATGTTATGCTGTGCAATATGAATGTCTGAGGGGGGCCAAATGGGGAGCATGTGCTAGGCATGGAGTGGCACGAGCAAGGAGCACGCATGTGCAGCCCTGCGCAGTGCTGCCCACTGCTATGGCACATCGGCCTGGTGCCTAGGACTGCACAGTCAGACGATGTCATAGGTGGCACATGATGTCATGGCTGCACCACGACCTGACACACAAGTGCAGGCACAATGCAATGCAGTGCACTAGCACAAACAAGTTAACATGGAGGACAAAAGTGACACTCAGCCAAAGTATGCAGCTGTGTTAATATCACAGTCAGTGGGCAAACAACCACATTTGCACGTCATTACCGGCAGGTATGCATACATTTGCATGCCTGATTGCACCTCGAGTATATAAAGGAGCACAGTGCACCACCTAGATTCCACAGCTGAACTGCAGGCAAATGGAGATAGGTGTCCTGTGGAATGACCTAGAAAGGGATGGGCGAGTACTGAACTGTGTCTATGCAGTGGCTACAGCATGGCTCCCAGACTGATATGGCATGGTCTATGTACTTCCAGGGCAATTGTTGTGTGTTCCCATAGCTTCCTTTATGTACTGTACTATGGAAGTCAAAGTAATCAGCGTTCTTGTATAGCCAAAGTACGTTCATAAAAACAATTTCCATGTACATGGCTCAATTGCCTGTACAATACAGGAAGCTCTGTACATCTGGAGCCCTGCTACATTGGAAATGCTTAGTTGAGGGAACCCTCACATCCACATTTCTAGGTTGTGGAAGTGCCATTTGTTGGTGGTGGAACTCATCTATAGTAGTCAATGGAGCAAGATGAAAGAGGGGGTGGACCTGTCATACATGTTTTGGAGAGGTCGTAGGCCTAAGTTCCTCGGACTCCTGCCCAATGTTACCCCTGTCCATATGCTGTATGCAACAATACCCTGGAAATGTGGCAGTGGTGGATGATGACATCTACATCTACTGATGGTGGTGTCATGCCTGGGTGGAGGCACCATCCTACCATAGTCCATGTTGCACACTGAGAGCGGAGGCACCCCTACATAAATGCATAGGTAGTGGCAGCCCTGAATTCCTGTGGGCCCATGCCCATGTCGACCACTGTTAGTCTGTGACCTTGATAATGGCTGTGTCTGCGCATGGGCATGTTTGTGTCAGGTGGCCAATGGCTGTGGTAGCACATGCATTGCCAGAGCACCTACGTGGTCTGCGGGGGGCAACAACACAGTTCTGTTCAGCTGTGTGCCGCTGTGGGTACATCTCGGACACCTGTACTGCACTCTCCTGTCCAGCAGGTACCATGGAGGGCACCAACAGAATTCAGGCCCACCACTTCTCTGTGGAGGAGTTAAAAGTGCTGGCACAGGCCTACATGGCAAGAGAGGTGTCCCAGAGGCAGGCCATGAATGCCCAGGTACAACAGGGCCTGGGAGGAGATTACCAACATGGTCAATGCCATCAGCAGCCACAATAGGACCACAAAGCAATAAGGAAGCACTCCGGGGATGTGAGGAGGCGGATAAAGCAGGCCATGACAATGCATCACAGGGAACTGCATGCCACAGGCAGGAGCCAACAGGCGTTGGAGGCTGCATGTACCATGGACCCTGCAGAGGAGATCACAGCATTCACCCTACGGCCCATGGAAGTGTTGGGAGTGCCAGGTGGTACTGCCAAGTGGGACCTGCCCAGCAATGTGAGTGACTGCCAGTGCAACAACCCATTGGCTGTGTGTGAGTGTGTGTGTGTGTGTGTGTGTGTGTGCATGCACCAGTGCTGGGTGACACACTGGGTGAAGCCCACACTACTGTTTCCATGTCACCCGGTGTGTAGCCATCTCTGTGCAAATCCATGACTTTGCTCATTGTGTTGTTGCCTGTGTGCCCACTGGTGCTGGGGTGTGTGCCCACCGGTGCTGGGGGTGTGTGTGCCCACGGTGCTGGGGGTGTGTGCCCACGGTGCTGGGGGTGTGTGCCACCGGTGCTGGGGGTGTGCCCACCGGTGCTGGGGTGTGTCCCACCGGTGCTGGGGGTGTGTGCCACCAGTGTTGGGGTGATGCCCACTGGTGCTGGGGTGTGTGTTCACCGGTGTTGGTACATGTGCTCACTAGTACTGTGACATGTGCTCACTGGTGCTATGACGTGTGCCCCATGGTGACAAGGTGTGTGCTCAGTGGTGTAGAGGTATGGGGTATATAGGCATACATGTGAGTATCGGCAGTGCGCCATACACACAGCATGGGTGATATATTACCGTACACCAGGCATGCATGGAGCCTCAATCGGTACAAAACGCTGTATGTTACAGTGCTATATCACTCTCCTCTCCCAACAACATACTACATCATACTGGACATGGGGGACACCCCAAGTCCATCTCGGCAACAGATGCCTCTGCCACCCACCTGTCTGTGCAAGCCAACGGACAGCAGCAAGAAGGATGTGGAAGAAGAGGATGATGAGACCTACTGTACATCTTGAGCTGGAGTCAGGAGGGGTCCATCCCGGACCAAAAGGGTTGTTCTATCCTGCCAGCCTCCATACCAATGGGGCCAAGCTGCTGTCCCCATGTAGCGCAGCAGTCACAGCAGTGCAGCTACTGCAGTGCCACCCCTTGATCCCAACTGCAGCACTGCCATCACCTTTCCATCCCTGGCCGATACTGCAGAGACAGCCAGCGCTGTGCCTCCCCATGATCATCCTCCGGCATGGCAACAGCCCTGCCACCCCAAGCCATCCTACTAGATCATCCACAGCCAGTCCACAGCACCCACAACGGACCTCATCACCAACTGCAGTGCAGCACCAGGTCATACAGCAGCTGAGGGTGCAGACTGACCCTGTCCCAATGGACAATCCCAGGCAACAGTGGGATGCAGCTCACAACCAGCAGCCGCTGCAGTCATCAGAGAAGGCACATACTGTCATGCAGCTTGAAATGACACACCTCCATCACATGCTTTACGAGGACATGCAGCATACTGAGAAGAAGGCAGAGGTATGTCATGTGGTGCTCATGGCAGCCCTACATGACCTGCACCAGGATCTGGCCACCAGCATGGAGCCACGGTTTCAGGACATGACCATCTGCATGGATTGCCTGTGTGCCACGTGCCTGAGGCTGCAGCCATGTTGGCAGACATTGCAAGGGCCGGCTAAAGCTCTGGCCTGTCCTGTGGGAGTAATGCCACCCCACAATGGACACTACAGTGTGTGCCTACATCACGCAGTGCTGGAACGAGAACACCCAGCACACCTTGGGCTCCCAGGACACCATGGACACTGTGCACGTGAGGTTGCAACCTGCTCCTCTCTGGGATCAGTACCTCACAGGGCCGTGCCCAGTGGTGGTAACACCATTCCCACACTCATCCCCATACCATGGATGAAGATCCCCCCCAACTATACCAGGTACTGTGCATAGCTGAGGAAGTGGTAGGGAATGCATGTAGGCTGTGCATGGCCGCCCCTCTTCAACATGCTCCTCCACCTTCTCCAGTACCCATGTGACATCGCCACCTGCCCCAGTGACATAGCCCAGTCAGTCCTACCCCAAGCCTGGATGGCCTGTGTTACAGTCCCCCCCACCTGGCTGGCAGGCTTCTATGTGTATAGCCCTTTGCCCCCCCCCCAAACATGATCTGCATTGTATGCCCCATTTGTCACCCTTGTGCCTGGAATGGCTGTATTTCTATCACACCTCCATTTTAAACCCCCCACCCAAAATAGGTATGTATCTATGCTGACACCCCTTTAGAACACCCTGCTAACATGGACGTAATTTGTGTGTGTGCTCTGTTCTACCCCCGGCTGGTTGCAGTGAATTTCCATCCCCCCGGTTTTGATACCCCCCTGCCTGGCATGATGCTCTGTATATACTGGTACTGGCGTATGTGCGTCTCGTCAGAAGTCTCCTTGATTCAATGAGATTCTGAAGGAGATGAGGAGGAGGGGATGAAGGTTGGAGTGGAGCTGGAGGAAATCCGGTTTGGCAGAGGACAAACTTAGATTGGTAGTCTATTACAAAGACACTCAATCATCAATCTCCTGTAAGACGGCAGAGTTCCTGTCCAAGGAGATTACTGCAGCAACCAACAGACCAGCTCTTCCGTACTGTTGACAGGTTGTGCAACCCAACCTGTCTTCAGTTATGGAGTGCCTTTTCACAATCTAGAAATGACACGTTTGCTTAGTTCTTTGCCGATAAGATTGCCACTATCAGATCAGAGATCCAGACAGCACCCTCAAACGGGCCTTGCGGTGGTGGGCTTGAGGTCACAAGTACTCAGCCTGTCTGGTCCAACCTCGGTCGGCTGGATGTCATGGATGTTGTGCGGATCATCCAGGAGTTGCAGCCAACCTACTGTAGTTTAGATCCAGGTCCAACACACCTCCTGTTGGGTTGCGTGGAGATGATCGGCCTGGTCGTAGCTAGGATAGTCCATTGTTTTTTAGTGACAGGTGCTTTTCCAGAACTCCTGAAGGAGACAGTTGTGAAACCACTCCTGAAGAAACCTTTGCTGGATCTGGACATCCTGGCAAACTTACAGACCTGTCTCTAACCTGCCCTTTGTGGGCAAGGTTATTGAGAAGGTGGTGGCTGCACAACCAGATGATCATTTAACAACTAAGGGCATCTACGATCCTCTCAAGTCTAGGTTCAGGAAGAGGCACAGTACTGAGACTGTCCTTGTCCAAGTGCTGAATGAGCGCCTAATGGCGAGGGATCGACGGAGCCGTTCCATCTTGGTTTTCCTTGATCTCTCAGCGGCATTTGACACTGTGGCCCATGGGGTGTTGTTGGAGTGCCTGCAGGTACGCTGTGGTCTGGCTGGGACAGTCCACAGCTGGTTTAAATAATTTCTCATCAGCAGGATGCAGAGAGTAGTATCTGGAATGTTTTTCCTCTGCCTCACTGCCCCTGTTTTGTGGGGTCCTGCAGGGCTCTGTCTTTTCTCCCAGTGTTGTTCACAGTGTATATGCTGCCGTTGGGGGATATCATTAGGCAGAATGGGCTGAGTTTTCACTGCTACACAGATGATATTCATCTCTACATGTCCTTTGCACTAGGGTAGGAGGAGACAGTCTCTGTTTTCAACAACTGCCTCGCTGAGATTCAAGACTAGATGAAGACCAACTGGTTGAAGTTGAACTCGGATAAGACCTACTGTAAGTATTGGTGTTAGAACCTGGTCACCAGGGTGGGGGGGGTACAAAAGCTGGTGAGACCTCGGGAGTTTGGCTTGGGGACTCCCAGCTGCTTACCTCAGATCAGGTGAAAAATCTAGGTGTTGTTCTTGACTGCAACTTGGCACTGAAATCTCAGGTGTTGGCTGTCGTCAAAGCCTTATTTTACCATCTGAGAAACATCACCCAGATTAAACACCCAATCTCCTCTGGTGACCTGCCAACTTTAGTTCGTGCCTTTGTGACCTCCTGCCTAGATTACTGCAATGCCCTACACCTAGGGCTACCGGGGGTAGCTCTTCAAAGATTGCAGCTATTGCAGAATGCATTGGCCAGGCTATTGACTAGCTTACCTAGATCTTGCCGTATTATGCCTGTGCTCCATTATCTGCACTTGCTGCCTATAAATTGGTAGATCTCCTTCAAGGTCAGGTCGCTGACCTATAAAGCCCTTCACAACCAGGGACCCAGCTACCGGCAAGATCTTTTTCATCCCTACTGCCCCCACCGCCCTCTCCACTCCACAGACGAGGGATTTCTAGAGATTCCCAGGGTTAAACTGAAGTCATCTGGGGCCTGCATGTTTGCTTTTGCATCCCAACCCTGTGGCATTCTCTACCTCATCAGGTTAGAGAGTGCCAGACCATCGACCAGTTAAAGACTCAGTTGAAAACATTTTTATTTAGCCAGGCATTCCCTGAATGAGTGTTTAAGGATTTTTAGCATTGATGATTTTATGCATAATTTCACGTGAGAAATTTTTCTAACAGCATGTAAAGCGCTCTGATGCCTTGAAATCTGCCCTATATAAATAAAGCATTGATTGATTAATTGCATAATACACTTGAGTAAGCATATTACAGTCTTCTGTGTGTTTTGTACTCACCCTCCATGTCTGAAGATGTCTCTTATGAGTCGGACTCTGTACTCCTGGGCATTCCTGGCCATTCTGGGGTCACACCTGTCAAGCTGCTCCTGTATTCCCTGGTCCTCTGGCTCCAAATCCGCTGCCTGTTGTTCTTCTGGAGCCAGCATAACATATTCCACTGTTGAGTGCCATATTGTGTAGTATACAACAGACAAGGAGTATGGCACAGGCCTTCTGAGGAGTGCACTGTAGGGCACCACTGGAATGATCAGGGCACAGGAACAGCATCTTGAGCACTCCAAAGATATGCTCGATGATGTTGCATGTGACACTGTGTGCTGCACTGTACTTGTCCTCTGCAATGGATGCAGGTCATAGGACAGGAGTGAGAAGCCATGGATGCAGGGGCCAGGCACTGCCCCCTATGTAGGTAAAGGACACCGGTTAGTTTCATCATGTGCAACATGGGGAGGAGGTGGACCTTTAGGTATACTCACTGACAAGGTGGCCACTTGGGCTGTCCGCACTTTCAAACCTCCGACAAAGGATGGAGTTAGGCCACATGAAGATGTCATGGGCAGTGCCAGGGTACCGTGCCAGGACACCGATGATGCACCTTGTTGCATTGCACACCACCTGGCAACTGATGGAGTGGTACCCCTTCCTACTGACATAAGCTTCCACTCCGTAACTAGTGGGTGTCCAGATGGTAACATGGGTGCAATCAATGGTGCAGAGTACTGCTGGTAGGTGCACAACTCAAAAGAACTGCTGCTTGGTTGATATTCTCTCTGCTCATGTGGCAGGGAATACAGTATGATAAACTCCCCAGCATGAGCCAGCAGGGTGTCTAGGAACTGGCCCAACAGGTGCAAAGTGGCTGACTGCGAGATACCAGTAGTGCTCCCCAACTGGTGTCTGGAATATTCCAGTGGTCAGGAAACACAGTACACCCATCTCCTTGAGCTCTGCAAACACATGGCTGCCCTGGGTGTCTGGCTGGAGCTGGTCATACAGCATCTCACACTGCTGCATGAGCATGGGTCTGATGAGTCTGTACCAGCCCACGATCTGGTCATCACTGAGAACTTCGGATGTGACTCATGGACAGTACTGTCTGTTTGCAGCATAGCACCTCCATGGCTTACAGCAGGGCTCAGGGTGGACACTAGCCCTCTCCTCATCTTTCATAACCTGCTGCATGAGATGCGCTACTGTGTGCTCCCATGTGCGCCACCTTGGTGTGCGGCCTGCAGTGTCTCCCTCTGCCTCTAGGGTGTGCCACAGTTTAAGATGACCTTTTTAAAAAAAAAAAAAAAAAAAAACATTTATTGAGTTTATATTTCAATCAAATACAAGCACAGACCGAAGGACAGTGCATCAGAATAAAAATTATAATCAATATATTGGCAATACAGTATCATTGGCACACACCCTCTTCTATTGCATCATGTGAGGGTTATCAACATATATATTTACTTCCCAATAAGTTTATCACAGGGATTTGCAGCCATGAGTGGGGATTACCCCATAAGATCTTGATAACATATTAACTAAACACCCCCTTTGACAGGTGACATATTCCCAACATCCTACATAAGCATAACAGAGACATAGCATTGAGCTTGCACCCAACTCCAAAACCTCTAAAGTTAGTCTCTAAATTAGTTTCTTAAATTCTTATATCCCAAATTTAAGCAGTTTTAAGCTACTATCATTTAAACTATTTTAAGAAAACATGATTGTGCTAATACCCCCTTAATTACCAACTACTCTATCTCTCATCTACATTAAAAGACAGCCACAAGGTCATTTAAGAAAGGAAACTGCGCCATACAAGACGCACATTTTCACTTTCCCCCGAACCCTGATGCTAAGCAATAACAATATTTTAGACCAGATACACTGTAAAGAACATCATAAGAATAACAACAAGAATAACAACTTGGTGTTGTTAGCTTGAGTCATTGTCACGGCCTTCTAGGAAGAAAAGCCTGAAATTAACTGACCAGACTCTCAAGTGAGTTTACTGCGGCCTGATGCTCCTGCGACAAATTGTAACCACTCAGGTCTCTTCTTCTGCCTCCAACCCAGAGACCAACTTTCGAGCTGCACAGTCTGCTTTGATTTTTTAAGCAATTTCCCTGCATCCACTGGATCTGAGAAGTGGTAGGTCTTGTTAACATAAACAATCTTTAAATTTGCTGGCATAGTCAGAACATGGTGGTACCCCAAGCGTTGGAGCTTTGATCGGATCCCGTCAAATCCTTTCCTTCATTGCCCTGTGGCATAATGAAGCACCATGTACCTTTCCTGTAATGACCCAAAAATAACCAGAACTGCTCTTACTTGGAGATGTGCAGGCTCCGTATGCAGACGGGCCCCTCTGGAGTTGACTCTTTATGCCCTCTGCATGAAGATCGGGAGATCCATTTGAAGATGGTCCAGCAGCCACTGTAGAATAAAATGTCCCATATCTTCTCCCTCCACTTCTTCTGGGAGACCAAGGTTTTGCACATGGGAGGTCCACTCCCCATTTTCCAGGCTCTCCAATCTGCGTCGGAGAACCAGGTTTTCTTTAACTAGGCCTGCTGTGGGCACCATACTTTTCTTCGCTGCTCTGTTAGCTTCCTTTGTGGCCTCCTCCACTGACTGAAGTTTAGTTTCCATGATGGCTATTTTGGATGCAAATTCCTCCATCCTCTTGTTGATGGATCGAATGGCCTTCAGTAGGGTGGCATTGGAGGGCTGAGTCGGGTCTGCTGTCAGCGGGCCTCTATCTTTTTCAGAGCCACACCGCACTTCTTTTTGCTTAGTGCTGTCTCCACCCATAGAAGTTTTTGTATGCCCCATTCTACCAGATTTCGAAGCCAGATTCATATACAGGACTGTTTTATCCTGCAATACAGTGATGATGATCGAGTTAAGTAGCTTTTTATTGCTCAATTATAATTATAATGAGTAGCGAGGTACAGCGCTATAGAGAGAAGCTGCTTTCGGCTCGGCTGCTGGCCACGCCCCTAAGATGAGCTTTTTATAGGTGGTACTTACACAGTGCTATGTGCCTGTGCAATCCTATTTGTGCAGCACTAACACGCTAAATATCACAATGTACAAGAGATGCAGGGTACTGACTCCGCCTTTGCGTGCCGTTTCTGCTGGGCCTAGGCACAGTCACAGAGGACTGTACATAGCCCATGGAGAACAGTGGGTCCAGAAAACATCTGATCTGAGTGTATAAAACCTCTAACATGCACTGCAGGTTATTGAATCTCCCACTGCTGCAGCTCTGGTATCACTTGCAGGGGATTTGGGGATTTCTGGTTACAGGACAGCAAATGTCAGCTTCGGAGTCAGCAGAATCAGCCTGATTCAATAAACTATACTGTAGTAAACAGAAATTATTATTTATTTATTTTTAATTATACAATGGCAAGGAAATTTCCTGTATTCTGATTGGTCAGTGGGTGCCTGAGACAGTGATGTTACTACACAATAACATCACTGTATTGTTTTATTTGAGCTTTTGATTGCTGGTGTCTCTTCAGAAGCACAAAAAATCTACTAAAAACGTTTTTAATTTTTTTTATTTTTTATTTTGTATAACATCGAGCCATTGTATAATTGCAATAAGGCACTCCAAGGTGTGTGTTGTGTAATAAAGTCACTCCTGGGGTGGTAGAAGCACTCGGCTTCACCTCGTGCTTCCACCCACCCCAAGAGTGACGTTATTACACGATAACACACACCTTGTTGTGCCTTATTTCTTAATTCGCAAAGTCCACACTGGAACCAGCTGCAAAGTTGGGTGTGGGACTCTTAGTGCTGACTGTTTCCCTTTTATTACTGTTGAACACACTTTACAGCTGCTGCATATATTACAGCAATTTCTTTGTAGCAAATTGTTGTTATTACTTGACTGATGGCAATGGATCAACCAGTCTTTTAGGTCAACACCCCTCTGATATGAAATCCTAACAGGTTCATTTAGTAATGGGTCCAGTGAAGAATGCTACTTAGAATTTTATTCCACACCAGTAATTTGGTTTCTGCAAAGATTTAACTTGCAGTCCCAATAAGCCATCCTTGTGTCTGTGCTGACTTCAGATATGCTTTTCTTGAAGCTTCTTGTATACATTAGTACATATGCCCCTTTTTTGGTTGTGTATTCTTTTCCCTTGTGGTCCCTCTTCTGGAACGCTGATTTTTTTTTTTTTTTTTTTAACCAGAAAGATGCTTGGGCTGCTTAGGGCCAAAAACATAGAAACTGTCGGCAACTAAGGACTTCCAGGCCCATCCAGTCTGCCCAAAAGCCCTTCACTAGTTTGTTTCCACTGACCCTACCTAGTCAATGACTTTCCCCTCCTTCCCACCATCAATGTACCCTTATGCCTGTCCTATGCATGTTTAAAATCCTCCACTGTGTTCGCCGCCACCACCTCCTGTGGTAATTTATTCCATACGTTCACCACCCTCTCTGTGAAGAAAAACTTTCACATTTCCCCTCAGACTGCCACCCTCCAAATTCATGTCATGCCCCCCTTGTTCTTGTACATCTCTTATATAGGAAGATGTATCCCCCCTACACCTTGTTTACGCCCTTAAGGTACTTGAATGTTTCTATTATGTCCCCCCGATCCCTACTCTCCTCCAGTGAGCACATATTGAGGTCCTTCAGTCTCTCCTCTTATGTTTTCTGGTATAATCCTTGTGCCATCTTAGTCGCCCTTCTGTGGACCGCCTCCACCCTGTCAATGTCCTTATGAAGGTGCGGCTTCCAGAACTGCACACAGTACTCTAGGTGGGGCCTCACTAGCGTTTTGTACAATAGCATAACCACCTCCCGCCTTCTGCTTGCGATACCTCTACCTATGCATCCCAGCATGCCACTGGCCCTCCCTGAAGCCTTTGTACTCTGCTTAGACACCTTTAGGTCATCAGAAATGATAACCCCCAGGTTCCTTTCTTCTTTTGCAATAGTCAGTAACTCTCCCCATCCTATAACACTCCCCAGGGTTCCCTCTTCCCAGGTGCATTACTTTGCACTTCTTGGAACTGAATCTTAGTTGCCACACTTCAGGCCATTTTTCAAGCTTCTCCAGGTCCCTCCTCATTCTCTCTACTCTGTCCAGTGTATCCACCCTGTTTCAGATCTTGGTGTCATCTGCAAACAGGTAGACCTTTCCCTCCAGCCCTACTGCAATGTCACTAATGAAGACATTAAGCAGGACTGGCCCAAGGACTGATCCCTGAGGTACCCCACTGGTCACCCCCCCTCCCCGGACTGGATTCCATTTGCCACCGCCCTCTGCTTTCTGTCAAAACAATTAAAACAGACCACCACACTAAAGTTATTCACAAGATTCAATGTTTATTTGTGAGCCCCAACATTTTGCCTATTAGACTTCTTCTGCAGACACTAAAAGACACATTATACATACAATGAGTACATCCTTAGCAAAATTCCAATAAATTTACCTGTTAGCACTTGTAAACCAACATGAACTACATACTTGGTCCTGCCTTAATTATTCTCTTTATCTACTGACAGTGCTTATGGGCTGCCCATGCCCGCATCAAAATAACACAGTTACTTTGTATGTGCTTCCACTTAGCCATGATCTTAACACATATACGTATATATAGCCCACTAACTGTGCTCAACATGTGCAAAGTGTTACTTTACTTCTAATCCACCACTGCAGACACCTGCTGTGTAATGGTGCTGGAAGACATCCACACTTTGTTACATTCCATATTATAAAATGGCAAGAAAAATTCCTGGGCTCTGATTGGTCACTGCTGACCTTAAACAGTGATATCATATCCCAGCACAACATCATGCCTATTCAAAAAGCTACAAAAAATATATATTCTGTCACTTTTTTAACAAGAAAGATATTTTACTATTGCAATAATGTACTCCAGGGCATGTGCTGTGGGGATAATGTCACTTTTCCAGTGCTGGATGGACTCAACCTGCAGACTTGTGCCAAACACCTGAGGCATGATGTTATCCCAGCATGACACATGCTCTGTCATGCATTATTGCTTAACTGTAACCTGGTTATCTATGCTTTATTTAATCATTTCATGCAATCAGTCCTACATGCTAAGCTAGAAGTAATATCCAACAAGGTGGGCGGTACTGGGCTATACAGGACTGTCCAGGGGCATAATGAGGCCCAACACTGCAGGTGAAGGGCCTTATAGCCCCTGGAAGGTCCCGTGTAACCCATACTGACCACCCTGGAGGGTATTATTGCACTTAGAAAATGGGTTATTTGTGACTGCTATATAAAATATTTTTAAAAAATAAATATTCTTAAAGTAGTAGAAATTAATAAAAAATGCATTTTTTGTAAAGTAGCCTTTTTAGTAGTGCAGATGTCAGTAGAGGGCACTGCTGGTTTTCATGTGCTTACTTTACTATCTGGGCTTGTTTCCATGTTGCTCCCTTCCCCCTACTCCTATGTTGTCTGCTGCTCAGCTAGTTCAGCAATTAAGTTTTTTTTTTGTTAAACAGAGGGAACTGTTGCTGCTTGAAAACATGGTTGGGACAGTAGCTGAGCACAGTCAGGAAAGCCAGAGTAGGAGAGTGGGTGATTGCGGTCAGAAGAGAGTTGGTGCTGCAGTGGCAACTGAGCACGACCAGACTTCAGCACGGATAAGGAAAAACAAAGCAGGGCAGGTTTTTTTTTTTTTTTACTTGAGATGGCAGGAGTACTGCAACTGGAGTTGTGGGAAGGAGTGGCTTGCTCACTCACAGTTAGCAAGATTGAGCTGAGCAGAAGAAGATCTCACTCACTAAGCGGGGAGAGGGAATGGCAGCTTTACAAGTTTTAAAATTCCTGACTGGGCACATGAATACCAGCATGTTCTGAAACAGGCTGGCTGGAAGAGAAAATTACTCACCGTAGTAATCTTCTTTCTTCCAAGGTGTCCTTTAGCATCAGTAACTATTGCAGTCAGCTGGATAGCTAGCACTGCCCTGGAGGTGGAATGTATGGTAATGAGTTTTGTGAATTCGCCAATCAGATTGAAGCTAGAGAATGTGCTACGCAGAGAGAGGGAAGGAGACTTCAGAATTTTTCCGAAGCTAGGATGGGCAGATGTCCCAATGGAAATAACCAACAGGATTTAAAACACATAAAATAACCAGAACCAGAACCATAAAAACCTTGCTCAAAATGCAATCCACAGTTTAATACACTGAATAATTTAAGGCAAAAGACAGAGCCTTCTTTTGGAGATTATCGGGGAGGAAGGGTGGAAGTTTACTGATGCTAAAGGACACCTTGGAAGAAAGAAGATTACCACGGTGAGTAATTTTTTTCTTCTTACCCCAGGGGTCATTTAACATCAGTAACATTAGCAGACTACAAAGCAGTACAGATGGGAGGCAGGTAGAGAATCTATTTAGGAAAAAGGGTTCTGCAGTACCGCCTTGCCAAACCTGGCATCAGATCCAGACTGCACATCCAAGCAGTAATGCCTAATGAAAGTGTTTACAGTCTTCCAAGTTACTGCTCTGCAGACTTCCAGAAGGGGAATGTCACTAGCAGCTGCTACAGATGCAGCCGGACCCCTAGTGGAGTGGGCCCTGAGGCCCTCAGGGGGCTGCTTACCAGCCTTGCCACAGCAGAAACGAATGCAGGAGACTATCCAGCAAGAGACAGTTCTCTTAGTGCCTGGCCTTCCTCTACCTACCTCCCCACAGGTGAGGAACAACTGTGCGTATGAGCCCCTGGACTGCTTGGTGTGTTCCAAGCAGTAGAGAAGGGCCCTTTTGACATCCAGACTGTGGAGCCTCTGCTCCCCTGGTGTGGATTTCTCTGTAAAGAACATAGGCAAAGTGATGGATTGATTGAGGTGAAACTCAGAGACCACCGTAGGCAAGAATTTCCTGTTAGTCCTGAGCTCAATCTTTTCCTTGTGGGTACTAAAGCAGTTGGGCTGAGTGCAGAGAGCCTTTAACTCTGAGATCCTTCTAGCAGAGGTAATGACCACTAGAAACACAGGTTACTCACTTGTAACAGTAGTTCTAGGAGTGGTATATGTTGTTCATGCACACTTTCAGGCATCTTCTTTTCCTCTAAATATCTTGCCGGAAGGTCTAAAAGCTGGCTCCTCCCACCCACCCGGGTGGTATATCCCTCGGCAATGTCCCCTGATGCCAGATCTTGCCCACTGGAAGCAGTGGTTGTGTACTGAAGCCAGGGAGGTCAGGTGGGTCAGTGTGGATGAACAACATCTACCATTCCCAGAAAGTATTGTTACATAAAAAATTTCCGTAACAGTAGATCTTCGAGGAACCGTCTGTTGTAGTAGATTATTACACTTGGGAGGTTCCACCAGGTGGCACTATCACATGGCAGCTTCTTCTAGCAGTCTTCCATAGGGGTGGCCAACACGACATCACTTCCTCAGGGAGAGTATGAGTGTGAGCAGCCTCAAGTGCCCTCTGTTCCCCATCGGCTTCAGCAAGCAAGGCGAGGATGAAGGGAAACCGAGGAACAAAGGAGGTCCCACCCCTCGTACAAAGAACAGGGAACCCGAAGAAAAGAGGTAGGGGGGACGGACAGTGGGATTGTACCAACTGCAAGAGACCGTTCCTTGAAGATCTACTGTTATGGTAAGTTCTTATGTAACGCTACGGACTGGTCTCTTGCAGCAGGTTATTATGCTTGGGAGAGTACCAAGCAGTAATGCACAAAAAGGAGGATAGTAAAGGCAGGAAGCCAGACACGATGGCTCAACCAAAGGTCGGGCCACAGCAGAAAGAAGTCTCCAACCTGAAAGGCCTGGAAGGGCAAGGAGTGAAGAAGAAAAGGTGGCCAGGCCCGAGGACAAGGACTGGACAGGCAAAAGCAGACAGGAACATCTGTGGGAATGGACAGAAGAGAGGCCATGTACAGAGGCTAGGTGGCAACCGTGGAGAAGTGCCGCATGAAAGCTCAGAGACAGCCGGTACATCACTGGACAGGGACGGCATCAGAAACAGTCGTAGATGTGTCGACTCGAACCACACCCGGTAGGGCAGAAAAGCCAATGGTGGGTGAGGACAACATGCTCCAAGTATGGTGTGTGAAAGAGAAGTAGATGGCCAAGCACAGTGATTTATCCTGATGAGGCAGGGGTCGATAGACCGTGATAAACAGGTACAATTAGTAAAAGCCTGCTGCCAAGCAGGCAGAGTGCACAGGCAGGTAATGGAGTGTAATGGGGCAAGACGCACCAGGCAGGCCACAGCAGGAACAACTGAAGGGGCTCCAGGAGGGAGAGCAGCAGGAGTACCAAAGAACCGCAGAGAGGAGGGAAGCGACCAAGATGAGGAAGCAGGCTTCCAAAGTAAGGGCGAAAGGACTCCTGGGTGCCTCCAAGGTATGTGGAAGAAGACAGGGAGCAAGCCCTGGATAGCGGTTGAGGAAGAGGGGCGGGCCCAGCCCTCCCAGCAGGATGGGCACTGGACAGAGGGGCAGACAAAGCAGCCTCACGAGTGGCCCCACCATGGTCCCAACCAGCACACCAGGAAGGGGGCAAGAATGGGACGTCCTCTCAGCTGAGGAGGATGACAGGAACTGGGGAGTATGGGAGAGATCCCGGACTAACCACCGGGTATGACCAGATGGTGGTCACAGGGAACCCAGAAGATCTGTGTACTAGGACCAAATGACGTGGCACCACAAAATGGGCAACAGCAACTGACAGGTGCAAGTTGGGAGCCAAACCTGACACCCGAAGCCAGGCAAGGCACCGCAAGGTGACAGCAATGGCAGACAGACAGGCAGATGCAGCCATGGCATTGGAGCCCGCAGGAAGCCGGTGTCAGGAAAGCATGGAAATGGTGTACAGGGGCAGCACCAACAGGGCCAACCCCAAGGAGGGAGGCAGTGGCAGGGAGAGGGTGCCAAAGTGAAAGCACACTAGGCACGGAGGCACCAGACCAAACGGCCCACATAGTGAAGGCTGCAAAGCAGCAAGGCATGAGAGGGCAAACCTGCATGCCAAAGGTATCACAGCACTGGGAAACCACATCCGGTGGACAAGAACAGGCATGACAGGGCCGAGTGGTCCAGGCAGGAGCCCCCAAGATGCCCATGGAGGCAGCCGCAGGAGCAGCGGCAAACAGGAAAGGCCCAACAGGGCACTGCACAACCAGGAGGCCCACGAGGGGCATGACTGAGAGGAAGGGGGGACACCAAAGCCCAGGCATTGGCAGAAAAGGCTGCCCACTAGGAACCCCCAGGCATGGACCCCGGAAAACAGGAGAAGGAACCAGGAGGAGATGGCCGGAACCAGATGAAGCTGGAAAGGCAGGGGGGAGGGCATCCTGACCCCAGCGAAGTGGCACCAGAGGAGGGGTGAGGAATGAGGGGCGAGACCCAGGAACCCCGACCAAGGCACAAAAGCTGGGGTGCCCGAAGGGCATAGGAATTGCAACATAGGATGGATCCCCGCAATGCTGGGTAGTGTGCCAGTGCCATGGACATAGAAGGGGGACCCCCAAACTAGGGACATCCTGGGGTGCGGAGCCCCCACCGACGACAAGGGAACCACCCCCACTGAAAAGGCACAATGGAAGAAACGGCCCGTCAACAGTGGAAAACCACCCCATCAATAAGGAATGCTCAGTCGATGGGAAAACAGTGCCAGTCGATGGGAAACAAATCTCAAAATCATTCCAGCGATGGGGTATGGCCCAATGACGAGAGGTAGAGCGTGTCCTCGATAGGGTATGGCCCGTTGACGAGAAACAGGAGGCAGAGTGCCCAGGTGATGGGGTATGACCCGGTGCCGAAAAAAAAGGGAGCAGCCCCATCAAAGAGGAACACTCCAGTGACAGTGGAGGAGCCACCGTTGACAGAGAGAGGTGGAGGGAATGTGAGGAGTATAAGTCCCTCCCCCCCATCAGCCAGGAACGTTAGCCCTGAGCAGGGGACCCTTAAAACTGGACCCTGAGGTCCGTTCTGGCAGGGCTGCAGGCAGCCCGAAGAATCCACAGGCCCAGCAGGAGTGTTGGACCAAGAGTAGCAGGGTTGCTGTGAGTGGGTGACAGTCCTGCATAAAGAAGGGGAACCAGGGTTACTGTGAGTGTGTCACAGGTCCACAGGAGCCAGGGCCTGTGAGTAGTACACAGGCCCAGGACCAGAGGCTGGAGCTGGGGTTGCTGTGAGTGATTCACAGGCCCGGGTCCTGGGAGTAGAAGAGCCGGGGTATCTGTGAGTGGTTCACAGGCCCGGGTCTAGATGCAGGGGCCGGGGTTACTTTGAGTGGTTCAGAGGCCTGGGTCCAGAGGCAGAAGCTGGGGCTACTGTGAGTGGTTCACAGGCCTGGGTCTGGAAGTAGAAGAGCCAGGGGATCCATGAGTCATTCACAGGCCCAGCACAGAGTAGAAAAATCAGGTTTAAGTTCATGTCGAAGACTAGAACACAGGAGATAGAGTTAGCTGCTGTGCGAGCTGAAGCCGGTGGAAAAATGAACAGAAGGCACTTGGGCCGCCCACACTTACACTCAGCCTGAGGATACGATGTCATGTGGGCGGCCCCTATGGAAGACTGCTAGAAGAAGCTGCCATGTGATTGCGCCACCTGGTGGAACCTCCCAAGTGTAATAACCTACTGCAAGAGACCAGTCCGTAGAAGATCTACTGTTACAGGTGAGTAACCCATGTTTCTAGAGATGTGGATATGTTGTTCTATCCACACTTTCTGGCAGACTCCTAGCGGTTCTCCAGGAGGGGGGAGGCAAGGTGCACACCCCTACTTAGGGAACAGAGACTGGAGAGCTGAGGCCCCAAAACCAGCATCCCGGGGTGACTCTAGGTCAATGTGGTAATGAGAAATTAAGGTGTTTGCTGCCTCCAGGTAGCAGCCCTGCAAATTTCCTGGATAGGGACATCCCTAGAAGCAGCCACTGATGCAGCGGTATGGTGAGTGGATTGAGCCCTACGGGAGGCTCCCTACCCGCCAAACTATAGCAGAGTTCAATGCAAGATTTAATCCATCTGCCAATCGTCTGCTTGGCTGCAAGTCTGCAAGATGCAGCTTCAGCATAGGTGACAAACAGCTGCCGAACCTCTCCCCGAACTCCAGCCGTGCGATCTTTATAATAAGACAGTGCTCTTCTCAGGTCCAAAGTATGGAGCCTGTATTCAGCCTCCAAGGTGTGATTGGGATAATACATCAGCAGAGCCATCACCTGATTCAGGTAAAACTTTGACACAACCTTCAGGAGGAACTTCGGGTTGGGGTGCAGGACAACCTTGTCCCTGTGGAAGACCAGATAGGGAGACTCCGAGTGCCTGGAGCTCCCCAATCCTTCTGGCTGACGTGATAGCCACCAGGAAGGCAGTCTTCCATGACAGGTGTGACATCTCACTCCTGTGCATCGGTCTGAATGGCTTGTCCATGATCTTTGAAAGTACCAGCAGTAGATCCCACAGTGGTGGTGGTTCACACACCAGAGGGGAAATATGGTCAGGGGGCCTTTGAAGAAACGCCAGACCACCTTCCCCTGTGGCAGCGTCTGTTGACCGTCCCATGCCTGGTAAGCAGAGACGGCTGCCACGTGCACCTTAAGGGTCATAGACCATAGACCCCCTTTGGAGAGAGACCAAAGGTAGTTGAGAATGCTAGCCACCAGACAGGACAAAGGGTCCAGACCCTTGCCCTGGCACCAAGTGGAGAATCTCTTCAACTTTAAGGCACAGCACTTTCTGGCAGATTCTTTCCTGGATGCGAGTACATCTTTGGAGACACCCAAAGCCTGGAACTCTAGCCGCTGAGAAACCAGGCTGTCAGGTGCAGGGATTGAGGTTCCGGGTGGAGGACATTCCCCCGATTGACTGAGAGCAGGTACAGGCATGCTGGAAGATGCCTTCGGGAGCCTGATGCTGTGGAGATCGGGGTACCAAAACTGGCGGGGCCAGTCTGGAGCCACCAGGATCACCTGTGCCTTGTCCCTCCTGACCTTGAGGAGCATGCTGTGGATCAAGGGAAGTGGAGGGAAAACATAAAAGAGGCCCGGGGTCCATGGCCTCGAGAAGGCATCCCCCTGCAGTGAGCCCTGCAGAGGGGGACAGGCACAAAACAGCCTCAGCTTTGCATTCTCCCTGGAGGTGAATAGGTCCACCTGAGGGGTGCCCCACTGGGTGAACAGGCTGAGTACTACTTCTGGATGGAGAGATCACTCATGGGATGCCTCACCCACATGGCTGAGGGTGTCCGCCAGCTGATTTGAGGCTCCTGCCACATGAATGGCTAGGAGATCCATCTCCAGTCGGCTCACGAGGGTCCAGATGTGGAGAGCTTCCCTGCACAGAGGCCAGGAGTGCATGCCACCCTGTTTGTTGAGATAGTACATGGTCGTGGTGTTGTCTGTCTGGACCTGAACCACTTGAACCTGAAGGAATGAAGCGAATCCAGTCAGCGCCATCCGAACTGCTCGGCGCTCCAGCAGGTTGATGTGGAATCAGGACTCCTCGGGGGTCCAGAGCCCATGGACTCTGTGGTCCCCCATGTGGGCACCCCAGCCCATGAGAGAGGTGTCAGCCATCAGGATGACCATTGGCTCAGAGCGGACACACGGGATCCCCTCCTGCAGATGATCTAGGATGGTCCACAATTGGAGAGCATCCCACATCTTCTGGGTTACAGTGACCAGCCGGTCGAAATGACCTAGTCGCTAAGTCCACTGGCTGGCCAGCTCCCACTGAAGGGGGCGCATATGCTACCGGGCCCATTGAACCACAGAGATGCAGGCCGCCATGTAACCCAGACATCGCAGGAAGTCCTGGGCAGGGTGCAAGTGCCCACCAGAAATGACTGGGCAAAGGAGGAGAGAACCTCCGCCCTGTCCACCGGGAGCCTAGCTCTGGCTCGGCAAGAGTCGAGCTGTGCTCTGGTGAAGCAGATCACCTGTGAAGACAGAAGTTCCGACTTGGCCTCGTTGACCAAGAGGCCAAGGTCAATGCAGGTCTGGAGGGCCAGATCCCTGGACCTCTCAACCTCTGATCCGGAGGGACATGCTATGAGCCAATCATACAGACAGGGGTACACTCTGATCCATCGACGCCGAAGATGGGCCACCACCACTGCAATACATTGGGTGAAGACCCTGGGGGCCAATGACGGGCCAAACGGCATGACTTGGAACTCGTATAGGGCTCCCCCTGCCCGGAAGCAGAGGAACCTTCGGTGTGACAGACAGATTAGGATGTAGAAGAATGCATCCTGCAGACCCAGGGAGAAGAATCACATGTTCTGCTCAAAGAGATGGTATGATCCGAGACAGAGTTACCATCCTGAAGGTGTGAAACCTGAGAAATTGGTTCAGGTGGTGCAGATCTAGAATACGGCACCAGCCCCGTCTGTTTCTGGATGTGAACCCTGGGTTGACAGGGGGATCCAGGACTCTGACCACTACCTCCTTGCAGAGGAGTTGGGCGATGTCATCTCAGACAGCCGACTAAGTGAGCACAGATACCTTCTCCTCCCATGGGATGTGGGCTCGGCATGGTGAGTACTGCTTGAATTCCAGAGGCAGCCCCTGGCTGACCACTTCCAAGACCCACCTGTCTGCTGTGACAGCGGACCAGGTGAAAAGGAAGTGGTGGATCTGGCCCCCCCATGGGAGGACGCAGAGTGGATGTGACGGGCATGGGGTTGTCAACCCCAATCCCGTCACTGTGCAGGCTTGGAGGAGGAGGGTCCAGCCAAGGAGCTGCCGGGACCTTTCGCTCTGGGCTTACGGGCCGCCGAAGCCCCTGACTTGGGCCAAGGGCACCAAGATTGAGCCGTTGTTGCTGCCCTAATTTCATACTGGGGCTGGTTGGCCACAGGGGCAGAAGACCAAAAGGGCTTTCTCTTCCGCTTTTTGAAACCCTGAGATTCCTTCTGGGCAGAGGCAGCAGAGTCCAAGGTGGTACTGAACTTCATGATGCGCTGAAGGTGACTGTCAACTCCTGGACCAAACAAATCAGTGGCCAGGAAGACAGCATCTGCCAGTTTGTGCTGGGTGTCTGTCCTGAAGGTCAAGACCCTCAGCCAGGTCCTGCGGTACATGGAGACTGCAGCCGCCAACGAACAAGCACAGGAATCCCCAATGTCCTGAGCCATCTGGAGTTGCTGATTAGCAACTGTCTGACCCTGGTCATGGACCTGCTTGACCGTAGTCTGAAGGTCCATGGGAAAATGAGGAAGACCCTCATCCAGAGAGCCCAGGAGGGCATGGGAAAAATGTGCCATGACGACAGCCGAGCTCACCTGATGGAGACCAAGCGAAGAGGCAGCACAGACCCTCCTTGCTGAGTGGTCCAATTTCTTGGACTCTTTGTCCGGGAGTCTATCAGTGTCTCCCGAATTGCCCGAGTGCTGAAACACAGATTCAGTCACCAACCCCTCAGTCGAGGGCTGCTCTGTGAACCCAGATAGAGAGCCAACGGGAACCACATACTTACAGGCCATCCGGGCTGAAGGCGCAAGGCAGGAGGCTGGGTGCTGCTAAAGCTCCAAGGCCAAGCCAACAATGGCTTTGGTCACTGGGAAGACCTCAGTCGGAGAATCCCCTTTTTTCAGAATGTCTGTCAGGGGATAGTCTGCCCATTTCTGAACAGGCTCCAAGGGCATCCCCCTGGATTCATAGATGAGATGGAGAAAGCCCATGAAGGATGTGGGACCCTCCTCCGTCGAGAGATCCCCAAGCAAATCATCATCAAACGGATGAGAATGCAAGTCAGAGTCCTCAGACTCCAAATAGATTGGCAGACCACCTGAGTCACTTTTGACCCGCCATGGATGGTTAGGAGTGAAGGTGACCAACAGCCTGTGCGGAAGGCCCTTAGCGGGGCAAGACTCCTTGGCAGGAGGCCCGGAGAGAGGCTGTTTAGATGGCAGCTCCACCATGATCAGTGGAGAGGCCAGTTTTGGACGAGCTGGGAAGGTCTTCACTGGCTCCGCGGGCAGAGGGAAGGTGTCGACCAGCTCCGGAGGAGTCTGCATCAGCCTAGAGGTGACAACCATGTGATGACCGGTGTGGAAGCCGGGGTCAACTTTGGACTGGCCAACACTAACTGTTGCCACATGAGATCCTCACAGCATCGACGCAACTTGCGTTGAAGCCTCTTTTCTTCTGAGGAGGATGAGGATGAATAGTGGCGGAGTCGCTTTTTGGAAAGCCCCGAATGCAGTCTGCGAGTTCTCCTCAACCTGTCAGTCAATGGTGTCCGAGACCTAGACCTCAAGCATTGGGGGGGGGCACTGATGGGAGTGCTCAGAAGGAGCTGGGGATACCCACAGCTCTTTCGGGTCAGGGACAGGGACGATGAAGAGCTTCCCAGCAGGCTGGGACTCCTCCTCGGTAGGTCCAGGCAGGGCCAGAGTCCTGAACAAAGAATTTTTGGCCTCATCGAGTGACAATGGGTCGACAGGATCAATAATAATTTTGACCAGGTCGTCATCCCATGTCTTAGCCGGCTGGCCCGACGGGGGCACAACGTGAAGCCAGCAGCCGAGGCCGCAATTTCGACTGAAGTCGAAACTGGAGATTCCTGGGACGGAGGACACTCTCGATCCCAAGAACATCATCAACAAGACTTCTCCCCTCTCGGCTCCTTGGAATCCTTCTTACGGGAGCGGGAGATGTGCGAACCCAAGGGGCCCTCCCCTTTGGTCAGGAGAGACTGGCACAACTCCTTGCTGGAGCTCGAAAAGGAAGAGCTCAGTTTGAGCAGGACAAAGACCGAAGCTAAAGAGGACCTATCAGCGGCCCAGGCCACCTCCTTCTCGAAAGCCTTCATCTGCTCGAGTTGTTCAGCAGACTCCGCAGCCGCAGAGATCACCCAATGGGCCTCTTTAGATTTGACCTGCCGGTTCAATTTTTCCGGTCGGCCAAGCTATAACCATACGAGATGATCGCCCAACAAGTTCAGCTGGAATGAGCGACAAAAGTTGCAGGCCTGGGTATCGTGGTCATGGCCCAGGCAACAGACGCACGTGGTGTGTGGGTCGGTGTGAGACGTCGTCTGCCCATAAGAGCACCAGCAGAACCCAGGCGAGGACTTGTCCTCCATAGCGGTCACGACTGCAAAACAATGCGGTGAAACTCAAACTCGTTTGAGTTTTGGTAAAAAATCCGAAGATTTAGCCGCTAGGGCCTACTCAATACGGAAGCGGTAAGGAGGGAACCTGAATCTTCCAGCAGAAAGATCTGTCATCAAAGGGAGGAGCCGAGGGATATACCACCTGGGTAAGTGGGAGCAGCCAGCTTTTAGATCTTCCAGCAAGATATTTAAAGGAAAAGAACATGCCTGAAAGTGTGGATAGAACAGCATATCCACATCCCTAGAAACACAGTTTTCCAAGTCACACACTTAATGCGAGCCACGTGATGGGTTCAAAGTGTGGCTCCATAAGCATGGCAATACAGAGACTCAGGCTCCAAGGGGGCATGGGCTCCCTTATTGGTGGCTGAACATGGAGGAGACCCATGAAAAACTGTTTGAAAACCAGTTGTGAAAATACAGACTTGATTTTGCAACCACAGAGAGAAAGGCAGAAACAGAGGCCAGGTGAAGCTCAAAGAGGAAGGCTTCAACCCTGAGTTCTGTAGGTGTACCAAGTAATCCAGAATATTAGGAATCAAGGCCTTAAAAGGATTAATGTGCTTCTGCTTGCACCAGATGGAAAATCTTTTCCACTTGGCTGCATAAGTCTTATTTGTACTAGGCTTTTTGGACATTCTCAGGATCTTCAACACTTGCTCAGAGTACTGAGTATCCGCAAACTCTTAACTCCTCAAGAGCCAGGCTTTGAGGTGAAGGGGGTTTAGATCTGGATATGACACCCCTGTCTGGGGAAGAAACAGGAGAGAGTTTTTGAGAGGGAGACAAATATGTTTGCTGCAGGACATGGCCATCAGCAGAGGGTGCCATGCCTGCCTCAGCCAATCTGGTGCCACCAGAATCATTGTTGCAGGTTGATTTTTGAGCTTTAACAAGGTTCTGAAAATCAGAGAAAAGGGATGAAAGGCATAAAGAAACTTTCTTGTCCACTACAGAGATAAGGCATCAGTTGGAAGAGTTCCCCGTGCTGGGGGCCTGCTACAGAACAGAGGAAGTTCATGGTTCAGGTGAGAGGCAAACAGGTCCACTTCTGGTGTGCCCAGCCTTCTGAACACTGTGGCCAACACTTGTTTCTTCAGGCACCATTCGCTTTGTCCCAGGTTGATGCGACTGAGGGCATCCGCCAGGGTATTGTCTAATCCTGAGAGATGTATGGCTGACAGGCTGACTTCTAGGGACTAGGCTAGGCCCCAAATCCTCATGGCCTCCAGGCATAGGATGGTGGAAGTTGTGCCGCCCTACTTGTTTATGTAAAACATAGCAGTGGTGTTGTCTGTTGTGATTTGGATGGCATGTGCCTTTATCTTTGAAGCAAATCCTTTGAGATACAGATAAATGGCCCTGAGTTCCAGCAGACTGACGTGGGACTGAGACTCTTGTGGAACCCAGGAACCACTTACAGAACAGTCGTCCATGTGAGCTCCCCATCCAAGAAGAGAAGCAACTGTAGTGATGATTTTGGAGAGGAAGGACACCTGGAAGGGGACCCATACTGACAGGTTGGCAGTGTCTTTCCACCAGTCCAGAAACTAAAGAAAGTTTTTTTTTTTAACTGGGACCAGTTTGGACAGGAAATTTTTGCTTTGGGACCATCAACACCTTAGGTACTGCTGAATGCCCCTCATTCTGAACCCGACTCCTGGGACTACAGCTGTCATAGATGCCATGTGGCCCAGGAGCTGCAAGAAATGTCTGTCTGGCCTGGGCTGGCCTAGAATAAAAGAGTTTGCCACAGATAGAAAATTGTGAATTATTTCCACAAGAAGTAAGGTTCTGCTCCTATGAAGGTAAGGAGCTGAGCTGGTACCAACTGGGATTTCTTTTTATGTATAATGAATCCCAAAGATTGCAGTGTCTTTTGTTAGGGAAAGGGCCTGCTCCAGAAGAGGAAGGGTCTTTGCCACTATGAGACAGTCATCCAGATATGGATAGACTGATATCCCCTTCTTTCTTAAATGAGCTGCCACTATGGCCAGGCATTTTGTTAACACCTTTGGTGCGGATGTCAGTCCGAAGGGCATAGCTGCAAACTGGTAGTGCCCTGAAGGGAGTTTGAGCCTTAAGAACCTCCTGTGGGACAACCTAAAGGGTCTGAGGGCTAGACGACTCTGCGGCTCTCCCCAACCACCTGACCGAGTCTAGCATGGTAGGAGACCACAAGGAGAAAGGGTCTGAGGGCTAGATGACTCTGCAGCCCTCCCCAACCCCTTCACTGAGTCTAGCATGGCAGGAGACCACAAGAAGAAAGGTACAGAGTGCTAGCTCCGATTTAAACTTGGTGCCAGTTTTCTGATCCGACAAATGAAAATTATGTACCTACCGTAATTCTTGATCTTCTCTTGTATCTCCACCATTCATTACTGCTTGGGTGTAAGCCGGAGGTGAGCTTTCCACTTATGGGGATTTTCTTTTTCCCCAAAAGAGTCAGCATGACACCGCCCGAGAGTGGCGCATTGCCTGATGCGCGAGAGCAGTGTTAGCGCCATAGACTCCTCCTCCGGCCCAGTTCTGTTAGTCGGAGAGGTGAAATAAGAAAAAAGGAGAACGAGGCAAGAGAGCCAAGGGATAGACAAAGGAAAGGATATAAACTGAAAAAAGGAATAAGCCGGTAGAGGGCAGAAAAAGGAATGCCTACCCTAAGGGACCGCAGGGCCCCACTCCTGGGGCAGCTCCAAGCGAGGAACAGATAAAGGAGTGAAAGAAGAAGGAAGAAGAAGAGAGGAAAGGAGAAACAGGGATGTTGGGAGAGGAGAAAAACTGCCAATTGAGAAATTGGTTTAAAGACTTATAAGCTCGAAACCAAAAACAAGGGAACAAGGAACCCATTTGGTAAGACTGAGAGAAGGTTCAACCGAACTGCTTGCACAGCTTGGACACAAAAGGCAGATTCTCTACACGTCCCGCCATCCCCAACCCCTTAAATTGTAGCTGAGAGCTCACAGACTGCCAAGGCAAGACTCTGTTCCAAAAAGGAGAGCACTCAACTAGGAAGGGGAAGGAAACCCACTAGCACCCTGTTAAGTGCTAACACAGATGTGTGTGGGGAAGGGGGATATTTGAAGCCCTACAGAGGGCACCCCTTTACATAAAGGACAGAGTGGGAACTCAATCGGACTCCCTGAAGGCAAGCCAAAAAGATCACTAGCTCAAGGTAACTGGAGTGTCAGGACAGCGTTAAACCAGCAGAGGCTGTCATAATAGGAGATTGAGACATGCCAGAGGGGGACCTAGAAAAAGGGAACCAAGCCATTTAAGGAATGATTTCTTTAACTGTAAACTGAACAACATGGCTAAGAAGGAGCCAAGAGGTCACCCCTAGGGGCAATCATAAAGAGTTCCCTCAGGACAGAGATAAATCCTACTCGTTCCCCTTCTTCCCTCAAGAAAATGGATCCGTCCAGTGAAGAACGGAAAAATCAATATTTTTTTTTTTAGGCTTTAAGGCCAAAGAAGAAGGAGGAATGAGCAGGGAGGGGGAGACGCCGAAGAAGGAGGCCCGTGAGAGGAAGGTGGGCGGGTATCAGTAATGAATGGTGAAGATACAAGAGAAGATCAATAATTACAGTAGGTACGTAATTGTCATATCTTCCCATGTCAATCTTCACCATTCATTACTGCTTGGGTGAGTACCAAGCCCTCCCCCCCTTGAAGGGGGACTAGAGAAATCCTGAGGGAACAAGACCCTCAGCCTCCTACTGGTGAAAAACAGAAGGGAAAGACCCTAGGCTAATTAGACAAGAAGCCTAAGGCCGAGGAGAGCTAGGAGGTGTCCCTCGGAGACAAGAAGATGGAGAAAGCCCCTGCAGCAACCTCCTAGCCCTGGTGGAAAAAGAGACGGGTCCCTTGGAAGGCAGAGCAAATCACCCTACGTGGGCCAGGGGTGAAA
The DNA here is from genome assembly GCA_016271365.2 of Neoceratodus forsteri. Lineage (NCBI taxonomy): Eukaryota > Metazoa > Chordata > Ceratodontiformes > Ceratodontidae > Neoceratodus > Neoceratodus forsteri. The sequence continues at coordinate 1,363,417,751 of CM057455.1, read as the reverse complement.
ATCTTGATAGACAAAGCCATGCCATCCACCTAATGCAGATCGCTGTCCCTGGAAGCCACCTCACTGGCATCGTAAGATGCCCTTGCCTGGCACCTTGCCAGCTCCAGGCCTATAGCAGAGAGGGTACTGGCCTGTCTAGATTGCTCCACGTCAGGCATTGATGCTAGAAGCTGAGATAGCATCGACCATAGATGCTATTTGTAGGCAGCATGGTGTGCCTGATGTGATGCGATACAAAGCATCGCACAAGAAGAAGAGAACACTCTTCACCCTAACCGGTCAAACTGTAGAGAATCTGAGTCCACCGGTCAGTCGTGCGCCAGGCGGCAGCTCCCAGAAGGAGTCTCTAGGGACACCAATCCCAAAGGCGGGTTGGGAAGAGAACCTAGGGACTCGGATGGGGCACAATACCTCCTCCTGCAGTCTGCCGGGGCTGGGACAGGCTCAGCTGGAGACTGCCAGGAACAGATAGATGCTTCCTGGAAAGGGATAGGCCAGGATGGCACCACCAAATGTTGGGCACTGAATTCACTGAGGAACTCACGCATCTCCCACTCGGTACTGTCTTGCCTAACACAGGAGATACGGAGATCCCCAACCATCCTCGAAAGGAAGCGCTGATATTCAGTGAAATCAGCGTCGGAAGAGAGGTGAGCAGAGGGTTCCTCTCCCTCCGAGGAGGGAGCCAAGGAAGATGGTGAACTCTAATGCCCAGAGGACTCCTGCAGTGGTGGGGATAGGTAAAAAACCCGCTCATGCATATATCTAACATATGAGGGGAAGGCTGTCGCAGTGCCTCTGAAAGTCTCCCAGGATAACGGACCTGTAGGACCGACATGGCCCAGGAGAGAGGGGGGTGGCTGCAGAGGAATGGGAGAAGGGCATCTACAAGGAGGTAACTGTCCTCTGCCGAGGCTCTGGAATCCGGGGAACAGAGCCCGAGCTGGCAGAGTCCCGGACAGCAAACCAGGTCGCAGAATGGAACCCTGGGGATGCGAATCTTGGAAGAGCCAGGAGGGGGAGCCTCCCCTGTGATGTACCTGGGACTGCATGGATCCATAAGGATAGCCCACAGCAATGCCACCGGAGGGCTCCCTCGAGCCTAAGAGGGAGAGGCAGGGCTCAGCACCATGGCTCCTGCTTACACCACAAGGGGTGGCAGGCGGAACTGGATGTGCCTTACCCCATCCCCTCAACCCCTCGGACTCAGAAGATGCCCTCCTCCTTGTCACCAGTGACAGAGCTCATCGATCCGGGGGTCTCTCAGGGGAGTCCCTCGAAGACAGGGCCCCTAGTCCACCCTGAGGAGGTCCAGCAGCACCGGAGATGGCAGCTCCCACAGCCCCCTCTAGGACAACAGACCCTTCCCCCTTTCCCACACCATTCTCCCCCCAAGGGCTCCAGGCTACATCCACCCTGGGAGTCCTCGGAGGAAGACTGCTGTGGAGACTGAGAAATGGGTGCGCTGGGCCGCCTGACACCGTGTCCCACAGAAGACTCAGATCACAAGGAATCGGGGAGCCAGGATGGGTCTGCATCTGAGTCATCCGCTTCAGAGGACAAGCCGACCAGAAGGACCTCAATACTGGCCACCCCAGGAGTCTCCTTAGAAACAGTGCCACGAACAGCGCTGGTGCCACCCTCAGCGCTGTTTGGCATCGGTGCACCGCAGACAACTCCGGAGCCCATCCCCGACCTGCCTGCAGCTGCAGCCAAGTCCCCGGCACTGCCCTCGGTGTCGGGACCCAACACGGCGCCACCAGAGTCAACTGGGCCCACGGTGCTGCCAGCGGCTCAGACAGCCAAAATGGCACCACATGCGGTGCCACCCCGATCACCAGCGCCATAAGCGGCACCAGGATCTGAGACAGCACCAGAAAGCGGCATCGAGGGTCCATGCATACCGGGCCCGGCAACCACGGGCCACGACACTGGGGGAGCCTGCACCTCTGAAGAGGTGACTGCCGAGATGGTGTCCCCACCATGGCCCCGGGAGGGATCACAGTGTTCCCCCGACACCGCGAAACAGGCCTCCTCCTCTCCAGACCGTATAGGCCTGGGAGGGGACCCGGAGGAAGGGTCTAAAGATCTGGCCTGGGAGGCTGGAGAACGACGCCATCCTCCAAAAGTTGACGGGACCCTGCCAATTTTGAACGCGCGGACTTCGAGAACATGGCAGTCCATCAAGAAACAGGCATCACAGCTATCCATATCATGGCTAGGTCCCAGGTACCAGAGGCAGACATCATGCCGGTCCATAACGGAAAAATGCCGGCCACAGGAGCACCAACGCATAGGGGCACGGCCTGCTTTAGACTTTCGCTTAGCTCTCAAACCTGACATGATGCAAAATATAATACAACACAGAAAAAGCTCCCGGCACCATTAAACAAATAAATGGAACAAACTTACCGGCGTTGGGAGAAAACTGGGATGAGGAGTCGTTGCTGAAAAGGCATCGTCGAATGAGGCCTAGTGGCGTACTATTAAATTCTTAACTTGCGCAGCAGGTGCAACCTCAATAGCAGGAGAAACAGAACTGGGACGGAGAAGGGGTCTACGGCACCTAACAGCCGCCTCTCGTGCATCACGCAATGTGTCACTCTCGGGGTTGGCACTGTCTGCACCGACTCTTGAAAAAAAAAACTCCGGTAGTGGGTGCGCGAGTCAGGCTTATATCCAAACAGTAATGAATAGTGAAGACTGACAAGGGAAGATCAGGATTTTCCAGCAGAGCTTTCAGACAGCCCCCCCGGCAAGGTGCCCAGTGTTTTCACAGCGCTAAAGCTCCCTAAGAGCTGCTGGTTATTTAAGCTGCTTACTTCTAGAAGGATAATTTGAGACCGAATGCTTTTGTTAGCTTTGCCTCTGAGAATAATCTCCTGTTTAATCTGAATGCAAATCTAACTTCTATTCTAACTGAAAATCCGTCTGAAATGTTCTTCGACTACTAGCCATCTAGATGCTGCCTGCAAAATTCACCTCTGCCCTAAAGATACACACTAAGAATGAATTATGTTGCTCATTGGCTAATTATTTAGCTTTTTTTTTTTAATCCTTTTGAAATCCTGACAGTATAGTTCGAATTAATCTATCTGAATCCAGAAACTGTTGTCTGTGAAACAAGTCTCTGTAACACTGCCTACAATTCTTTTTCCCCCTCTCTCTTTCTGCACCTGTCTCACTCTCCATATTTCCTTTAATTTTCAGCCTAATCCTATACTCATGTTTTTCTCGTACCCACCCCCCGCTCCGAGACCTTTCTGAACTGTCCCTCCTTTATAGAAGTCTTTTGTTCTGTGCCCCTTCCCCTCTCATCCTCAGTGGAAAACCAGTTTATTTAGCTCCTTTCTCTTATTCATCCAGGGTCTGAGGGCTAGATGACTCTGCAGCCCTACCCAACCCCCTCTCCGAGTCGAGCACGGCAGGAGACCACAAGGAGAAAGCTACAGAGTGCTACCTCCGATTTGAACTTGGCGCCAGTTTTCTAAGCCGACAACAGGACTTTCCAGTAGTGCTTTCAGACAGCCCCCAGCAAGGTGCCCAGTATTCTCACAACACTAAAGCTCCCTATGAGCTGCTGGTTATTTAAGCTGCTTACCTTTAGAAATATTTTTTTCTCCCCGCCCACCCTCTCCCACCCCTTCACTGATTAAATGCATTATAGCTCCACTCCTGAAGTCTGATTGGTGGACAGAAATAATAACTTTGAGATCTTTGACTCTCAGCCTACTTTAACCCATCAGCTGCAGTCACTTCCATTAGTATTTCTACTCACTTCTTTATAATTACCTGCTCCACACTCAGCACACTATGTTATTCTTCTGCTTAACCAAAAATTTATTGGCAAGCTGCTGCCTCCTGTTATGCTACCAGATCACAGTGTCTGCTTACAATGGGGCAAACCTCTCATCAAATTCCCCGCTGTATGCACATGGAGTACCTTGTTCTCCACCCACTTTGTACCTCGGCTCACTCAGCACTCTCCCCCTGTTATTCTAAAACAGTCCCAGTGTTGCAAGATCTTTTTATGCTCACTATGTGTACCCACCCATAGTGAGCATAAAAAGTGGCGGCTGAGCCTTTCTGCAACTAACATTTCTCCTGACCCCTGCCAGGCATCATCACAGTGATTCACTCTGATGATGCCTGGCAAAGGCCGGGAGAAGCGTTACTTTCAGAGCAGCTCAGCCGTCACTTTTTTATGCTATGTGTGGGTGCACTATGCACTTTAGTTAAAAAAAGAACTCTGAATAATATTTTTGCGGTCCTGGTGCTTTCTGCATATGTGGGTGCTCCTCATCATTTTGCTTGTTTCAGTTTTTTCATTGCTGAGCACCATATTACTTGTCCCACCGCTCCGAATCCATTTTGCTTTGTTCCACAGGGAGAAGATGGTAACAACTACTAGTAAACATAAATGTGAATATTATCTGTTAGATCCTTCCAGGGATTCCTGTTTTGAAAATGCAGCTTTCCCTTAGCAGTGGTATCTAAACAGAAAGTCCACCAGCAAATTTATTTTTATTTTTTAGTACTAAACACATTCTCTTTACTGCTACAGCAAGTGTAAACACTGGAGGAAATATTAAGAAACTGATAGAGGGAAGCTTACAAAGGATGTCAGTTGGCATTTTATGTGACTGTATAAATATGCAGAATTAAAAAATGCTACATAAATTCACTACCACTAAGCAAGTGGCAGACCGGGGGGGGGGATCTTTCAACACAAAAAGGGGGTTTGGTTTGCACTCAGAGAGGAGTTAGAAGGTCAGTTTTCCTATGTGGGACAGTGACCCACAGGGTGTAAAAAGTGGGGGTTATTAAAAATATGATGGATCATGATGATCTACATAGCCCATTTTCTTAAAGCAGCAGTTTTGTCATTAAAGAAGAAAAAAGGTGGATTGGAATTGACAACCATCTGACATTTTTCACACTCCCCCACTCAAAAATTAATACGGACACAATTTAATTTGCTGCACTATAAGACCGCACCGAAGAATTCAACATCTATGCCAAGCTGGCATTTCTCTGCTTGACATATGTGTTGTATTCTTTCGGCAGGATCTTTATAGTGTATAGTACCACAATAAAATTTTCTTTACCTTATCCTCACTTCCATCTGAATGCACTCTAACCCACTTTCTACCCTGATATCATGATATTTTGGGCATGATTAAGTAAAGCTGTATCCAAATTTTCTCCCTGTGGACCAAGTTAAACTTTTTTTTTTGGCATTGAAAAAGACTACTGTAGCGATGCATTCCCTGGCTTTGAATAAATTTAATATTGGGTGGTATTATGTTTTGCACATTCTTGTGTTCTATGACTCTAGTATGTTCATCTATTAAAACAGCAAAAAAGGGGTGGACCACCTGACAGTGATGTCATCCACGAAAGGTATAAAAATCCACCACTTGGAGTAACACAGATAGATAGGGGAATCAGTAGATTACTGACTACCAAGTGAGGAGGACCTCAGAAGTGTGTGCTCGTTTCCACACTGTTCTATTTGCTAAGGCAGAAGCTAAGCCTCAGGAATTTTCGAAATTAGAAAGTTTGCTGGATACTGGACATTGAATAATCTTCTGTATTCTGTATATTCATTATTTTTACTTTTTATCTTCTGATTTGAACAAAATAACACACGTTTGTGTTTTTATGCACCTGACTTCTGGTTTGGTGTATCAATTTTATCCCACACCTTCACATCTGGTGATAGAAGTGGGATTCTGGTGCGTCTAGGTTGGGAGAGAGACATTTACCAGGGGATATCCCCCTGATATCCTGGCAGATGTTACAGGAAGTACAAAAGCAGCAAGACAGAAGTGCTAGTATGAGACGAAGGTCACCATCTGCTGACAGCGGAGTCTTAACAAGAAAGATGGTGCTGAAGGTTGAGGCACTGGACACCACACCTCACGTCACACCGATGACCCGAGTTCGGGAGCGAGGTCTGGGGTCGGCAGGGAGGGAGACGGATCAAGCACCCGCTGAGCTGCTCTCCTCTCCCGGGGGGAGGGCAGGGGACTACTCGGTGCTCTGGCAGCCCCTGGTGGAGACCGGGGGCACTGCAGAGTCACATGTAAGGGAGCGTGGCTGACGCAGGCAGAATTGCCGTGTGCCAACATCAGACGTGCACCATGCATGCACGGGGGTTGGGGGAGGGACTTCGGGCACCTAGAAAAAAGGAGGAGAAATACCCCTCTGGCTTGGATAGGTGATGGCCCTGCCAGTGCCACCACCACACGCCCAACACTGGTTCCCCATCACTGCCGTTTGCAGTCTCCCCGGGATGCCATCCCCCAACCTGCGGAACCGTGATGAAATTGAAGATGATGGGGAACACAGTGGGCGGTAGAGCGAGCCGGCGAGTTCAGTGGCCCGAGAGAGTTCCGAGGTGGCTGATCCAAAAGTGTCCAGAGGCAGGGTGGTTTTGCCTGAAGGGAGAGAATGTGTTGGAGGTCGAGAAGAGGTTGAGTGCAGGTGCTGCACACTTTGAGGAGGAACCGGAGGAGACCAGGTCCTGTACCCAACCTCAGAAGCCAGCAGAAATGTTTGAACTGTGTAATGACTGTCCAGAGCTTCCCATATTCCAGGGTGTTATCTGTGTGATACAGACTCTGAAAGCGAGCAGATTCTTTGTTAGGAAAGCATGGACAGCTGCAGAAATACCATTGAAACCCCAGGTGCGACTGGTCCTTTAAATATTGTGCTGGGCAATGAAACTGCAGTCAAGCAAGAAGAGGCCTGTAAGTTCACTGAAGAGACTATTTGTAGATGCACTAAGCAAAAACTGGAAAACAGTGGATTGGGGTAAATTGCATTCTGGGGATCACACTATAGAGAAACTAAAACAGTGTATAAAAATTAAAGATGTTGTACCTGTAAATGGTGGGGTGGATAATCGAATGTATTCATGGTACTGTATGAAAGTATTGATGAGATTATGTACCATATGAGACCCAAACCCAGATCTAACAAGACAGATATACAAGTGAATGGATACTCTGCATGCAATCCAAGCCCTTATCCCAGGTCAGCCAGATAGAAATCTACCCAGAGACATTAAATTGATTAAATTGACAGAAGCCGATGTCATTGAGGCCTATCTGATGACATTTGAGTGGATTGCCCAAATGTATGCCTGACCCAGGGATCAATGGGTCATTAGACTGGTTCCTTATTTATTTGGATGGGCTCAACTAGTCTACAGCCACCTAAGTGTACAGGATGCAAATACTTATGACCGGCTTAAGGAGGAGATTTTAAGGCGGTATGACATAAATACTGAGACTTACCGGCAGAGGTTTCGCTCACAGAAAATGACTGGCCAGGACACCCCGAGAGAGACCTATGCCCGACTTAAAGATTTCTGTTGCAAATGGTTGCAACCCACAACAAAGACTTTAGAACAGATTATGGAATTTATAATCATCAAACAGTTTTTACAGGTCCTTCACCAAGATGCCCAGATGTGGGTGAAGGAGCATAAACTCGATTCAGCAGAATGCACCATCACTTTAGTGGAGGACTACCTGGCAGCTAGACCATCCAAGCCCAGAGGATATCAAGGCACTTCACCCCAACCACCTAATCTGGTAAGAACTTTTGAATATTCTACACCAAGAAACCCTAACCATGCAGGGAATAACTGGAGAAATAAAAGAGGGGGAAGGAACTATTCAGCTGACATAATTTGCCACAGTTGGCTAGGGAAGAGACATATCACCAGACACTGCCCAAATAAAAGAAGGGAGCCTGCCCATCCAGCTTTAGCTAACTGGGGATACAATACCACTGTAGAGATTGGAAAAGAACAAATGCTGGGGTTATTAGACGCAGGGAGTTGGCAGACTTTAGTCAGGGCAGAACTGATGAAAGAACTGGGAATTTCTGGCCCTAATCACACAATTATTTGTGTTCATGGGGATATCCATCAGTACCCTACTGCATCCATCATGATGACAGCTGAAAACAAGGAACAGGCTATGACTGTTGGCCTGGTACCCAGACTCCTTGTACCCATTACTATAGGCGAAGACATCCCAAATTTTGACCAGTTGATGAAAAACCAACAGACTTGTAAAAATATGGTCACTGTAACCACCAGGGCCCAAGCAAAGTTAGAACAATTACAGCAGGTATTCCCTTTTGAAGAAGTATTTTTTGACAGCCCAGGGAAGAAGAGAAGAGAAGAAAGACCAGAAAGGAAAAAAAGAATTTGAAAAGACTTTGGAGAGATAGTGAGGCTGAATAGAAAGGACGGTGGGTGGGCAGAGAGGGACAATGAAAAAGCAAGGATAATGAACGAATACTTCTGCTCAGTATTCACAAAAGAGAAAAAAGGTGGCTTGGAATTGACAACCATCTGACATTTTTCACACTCTCCCACTCAAAAATGAATACAGACAATTTAATTTGCTGCACTATAAGACCGCACCGAAGAATTCAACATCTATGCCAAGCTGGCATTTCTCTGCTTGACATATGTGTTGTATTCTTTCGGCAGGATCTTTATAGCGTATAGTACCACAATAAAATTTTCTTTACCTTGTCCTCACTTCCATCTGAATGCACTCTAACCCACTTTCTGCCCTGATATCATGATATTTTGGGCATGATTAAGTAAAGCTGTACCCAAATTTTCTCCCTGTGGACCAAGTTAAACTTTTTCAATGCCAAAAAAAAAAAAAAAGACTACTGTAGCAATGCATTCCCTGGCTTTGAATAAATTTAATATGGGGTGGTATTATGTTTTGCACATTCTTGTGTTCTATGACTCTAGTATGTTCATCTATTAAAATAGCAGTGCAACAATCTGGTGAAAATTTTGACCTATTCTTTTTATGCTATTTTAGATTGCCACTTACCTTCTAACTTGTATGATACCCTTCCTTCCACAGTTTGAGTCTGCTTTAGTACTTTTTTTCATGACTGAAATAATAAAATTAGTACTCCTTTTAACCCTTACTGTGCCACGGACTGAAATCAGTCCAAAATTCCTATACGTTCTAATTCTTTCAGCAGCCTAAGGGTTAATGCAGTGTGAACCAGGTCTTCATCAGTATTTTCAGCTGTTTTTGTCAATCTGTTTATATATCACTTCTGTTGTGACTAAAATTAACTATTATGCAGCAGGCAGTGCTCTCTGACCTTACAGAACAATAGTTGTTCAAAAACAGCCACAAATACTGATGAAAACCTGGTCTGAGCCATATTAAAAGGAATGCTCTTTTTTTTATTTCAGACATTAAAAAAGGTACTCAAGCAGACTAAAATTGTGGAAACAAGTCAGGATGTAAGTGGCAATCTAAAATGGCATAAAAAAGTACAGGTTAAAATTTTCACCAGATTATTGCACTGCTGCTTTAAGTTATGAGGCTATGTTGAATTTTGCAAATGCGGGCTCATAACTTTGGTAATATTCAGTAATTTTACCACAACATTTCAACATAGCCATTTTGGTACAGCAACTCATTAATGTGACATGTCATTTTTCAACTCCTGCCCAAAATGTGTATTGTAGCCCCAAAGTTGATTTTCCAGTCCCTGCACGACATCACCTTTAGGCAAGGAGCTGAACATTTCTCTGCCCTTCTTTATGAGGCAGGTTCATCACAAGGCTGTGCTGAAAATTAGGTGTAAAAATATTTAAAAAACAAAATACAAATTTCAATATTTTTTAACCCAGATTCCTCTCCTGCAGCCCTATCAGCTCTGGACAGAGTTGTTTTGGTCAGCAGTTCCTTCAGTTGATGACACAACTGGGACAAGCAGAGGCTGTTACCTCTAAAACTCACCAGCATGGCCAGCCTTGGACCTGTTCTTCTCTTCAAGTCTTGACATTAGCAAAGTCAGGGTTGATCCTGTCATTTGGTCAGATCATAACGTCATGTCATTCCTCTATGTGCCCCCCCCCCATTTTATACCCCCCATGGAGATGGCCTATTACCACCCTAAGAAGAATCTGGAGCCATGTAAACTCTTTCCGGTTTGGGCTGTATCAGGTATGATGTCAGCCTGTGTGAGTAGGGACAAGGAGGCTGTGGAGAGCTATAATATGACTCTTGCTCCCACTCTTGACTCCATAACACCTTACCATGTTTGTCCCTTAATTTTAAACTGCAGTTCCCCATGGTGTTGTGAGGAGCTCAGGCAGCTGAAAATTACTGGATGGAGGTTCGAGCATTCTTGGTGGAAGATCTCATTCGGTGGATGACAGATTGACTGAAAACTCACTACAGTGAGTATCAGTGGGCAATCACCATGAAAAGAAACAGAGTTCCTGTTAAAGGTGACTGCTGTGAAGAAAAATCAAAAGACTCAACTTTGTGCACTGTGAACAGGTAAATTAACCCTCCCTGTCTAGTCGAACAAAGATTTTTCTTGCTGATAAGTTCAGTCAGTTTAATCAGTTCTTTCTCTCCAAGGTGTCCTCCTTTTGCAGTGGGATCTCCTCAAATGGGCTGTCATGGGCCACCAGTATCAGTACTGTAATGGGTCAAGATGATTGGCTATCCTGGGGAGAGTTCTGCCTAGTTTTGGATAATGAGGTGGTCTGGGTGATCTCTGGATTGTGTCCAGCATGTTTACTGGATCCTGGGCCCACTCAGCTGCTTACTGGCTGTGTGTGTGTGTGGGGGAACTGATCCGAATATTTCGGAGAATGTCAGGTCATCTCTGATAGGGTTTTGTTCGGGACAACAATCAAGAAGGTGATGGTGGCACAGCTGGAGGCTCATCTGGAAAGGTATGGTATCTATGAACCTCTCCAGTTGGGATTTAGCCTTGTCACAGCACAGAGATTACATTCATCAAGGTGTTCAGTGATCTCCTCAAGGCTGGAGACAGACATCATTGCTCCATTCTTTTTTTTTCCATGTAGGTTTTTCTATCTCCTGTGTTCAGGGGCAGCTGTATCAGCCAAGTCCCCAGCATCCCCCCTCAGGCCAGAGAACCACCTCCCTAAGCTGTGTGCTCAATCGGGTTTCCTCCCCATGAGTTGCCCTCTTAGGGCATGGCCAAATCGGGGAGGGTCATCCTCCTCCTCTTCCAGTTCACAAATCCGAGTCAGACTGGATGCACACTGAGTGGCAGCGTGGGCATGGAGACGGCTGGGCAAGGCTTCATGAACCAACAGATTTTTTTTTAGTCTCACCCTTGACTGCGGAGCGTCTGACTCGTGCATGGAGGTGCATCCGTCCAATGTTCCCCACAGACCCTCCCTTATGCTGCCTCCCCAACCTGCTCTACCTCCAGGCCTCCACCTGGGGGCAGCCTAGGCCGGGGATGACAGGCATCCCCACCCCGGGAGAGAAGTGCAGTCCTCCAGACGCTCAATCCTCTCCCTCCCCACCTGACCCCCAATGACTCGAGTCCATTCCCGAACCCGGGTCCTCAGCATGAGAGAGAGAGGTAAGGCACTAAGCGCCTCAGCCCTCTGCACCACTGGGCCGGCTAGCGTTGTTCCATTCTTATCCTTCTGGACCTTTCATCTGCATCTGATATGGCTGACCATGGGATTCTTATGGAATGTGTCAGGCATTACATGGGTCTAACCAGAAGGTTTTGCTGTGGTTTGAGTACTACCTGTCCAGAAGAATGCAGCAGGTAATCTTGGATAATTCCATCTCAGAGACTGCTGCTTTGGACTTTGGTGTGCCTCATCGATACTGGCCCCAGTGGTGTTTGCCATTGACATGTTACCATTGGGCGAGATCATTAGATGGTATAGGTTACAGTTTCTTTACTATGCCGATGATACCCAACTACACCCGTCATGTGCACCTGACAGGGTAAATGTTGGACTGGCGTGGTGCTGCCACCTGAAAGAGATCAACAACTGGATGGACTCCAACTGGCTTAGTCTCAACCCAGGCAAGACTGAGGTGCTTAATGCCAAACCAGGTCACCGAGTGTCATAGAAACATAGTATTTGCTGGCAGATTCCGGTACATTGGGGAGCGGAGAAAAACTAAGGGCCATCTCAGCAGATTGAGATCAGAAGGAGGGTGGGTGGAAGAGGCGAGGGACCAGGCAGAGGTATTTAATGAGTACTTTGCCTCTGTGTTCGCTAGGGAGGGGGATGGGATATCTACAAAGCAAGGCATGAAGGGGATAGAAGCGGCAGGGAGTGGGATCAGGGGAGCAACAGAAATGGAGCAAGAGGGAGGGAAAGGTACCCCAGGGGTGTCACATCTGGATAAGGATAAAAAGACCAGTAAGGGGGAGGGGACGGATGATGCTATCTCCACCAAAAGGGTGTGGTTAGCCCTCAAGGCCCTAAAGAAAAACAAATCTCCAGGGCTGGATGGCATTCATCCCAGAGTACTATGGGAATTGGCGGACATACTGGCTGCACCCCTGGCGGAGCTTTTCAGCAGGTCACTTGAGACAGGGAGGGTACCTAGTGATTGGCGAGAGGCACATGTGGTACCAATCCAAAGGGGGTCAAGGGAAGTACCAGGTAACTATAGACCCATCAGTTTGACCTCGTGGTGGAAAATTAATGGAGAGTATACTAAAGGAACGATTGGGAGTGTACTTGGAGAGGTGGAGGTCTGGATAGTGCAACATGGGTTTGTGCCAGGTAGATCATGTCAAACCAACCTTGTGGAGTTCTATGAATGGGTAACATCAGAACTGGACAGGGGTAAGCCTGTGGATGTATTATTCTTGGACTTCAGCAGGTTTGACTCTGTCCCCACAATGGTCTGGTGGAGAAACTGATGGGGTTAGGAGTAGGCCCTTTGATGGTCAGATGGATTGAAAACTGGCTAGCTGGACGCACTCAGAGAGTACTGGTCTGTGGGGAGCTCTCAAACCCTAGAGAGGTTGGTAGTGGGGTACCACAGGGTTTGTCCCAGGTCCCATCCTGTTTAATGGCCACACGGACATCAGGAGGGTAGGGTGTAAATGAGTCTCATGGATGACTCCAAGATGGGAGCAGTAGTTGAGGGAGAAGAGGGAGGGTGGCCCTGCAAGGGACCTGGACACCCTGGAAAGCTGGGCTCACACATGGAAATTAATTCAATATTACCAAGTGCAAGGTGTTGCATCTGGTCGGAAACCCTAAACACAGGTACATCCTGGGAGGAGGTGCTGGAGGCTCAATAGGGGAAAGACCTAGGGGTCATGGTGGGATACATGTATGAATAACTCTGAGCAGTGCAGGAGAGCAGCTAGCAAGGCAAACAGGATGTTGGGATGCATCGTAAGTGGGATCACCTCTAGGAGCAAGGAAGTGATTCTGCCGCTGTACAATGGACTGGTTAGACCACACCTTGAGCACTGTGTACAGTACTGGAGACCACATTTGAAGAGGGACATACAGCTCCTGGAGAGGGTACAGAGGAGGGCAACAAAGATGATACGAGGGCTAGGGGATTTGACTTATGAGGATAGACTTGAGGAGCTCTGCCTGTTTTCATTGGAGGAGAGGAGAGACAGGGGGACATGATTGAGGCCCTCAGGCACCTCAAGGAATAAACAGGGTAAACATGGAGGGGATCTTTAGGCTAAAGCAGGGAGGTATCACCAGAGGGCATGGTTTGAAGGTGGAAGGGTGAGGGGGGAAAAGAGGAGGAGGTTTTTCACCGAGAGGGTGGTGGACCCTTGGAATGCACTGCCTGGTGAGCTGGTTCAGAGATCCACAGTGGAGGGCTTCAAGAGAGGGTGGGACAGACACAGAAAGTGGATGTATCAGATGATGGCCTGTCCCAGGGGTGGGGATGGATGATAGGGGTTTCTAGAGAACAAGGGATGGGAGGGTCTCAGCACCCAACTAAGGATCTAGGTTCGAGCAGACTCGATAGACCGTAAGGCCTAATCTGCTGGCAAATAGTATGTTAGTATGTTAGTATAAGGACCGCTTGGGCCCACCCAGTCTGCCCCTTTTTCCTGCCTATAGTACCACTGCAGCTCCTACTTGATCTCCAGCCCATTCACCTCCCCTTCCCCTAACATTACCTTATGCCTATTCCATGCATTCTTGAACCCCACCACTGTTTTTGCCATACCACCTCCACCGGAAGACTGTTCCAGGAATCCATCACTCTTTCTGTGAAGAAGTACTTCTTCACATCTCTCCAAATCTACCCCCCTCCAGCTTCTTATCATGCCCCTTTGTCTTTGAGCACCTTTTTTTCTGAAACATATTTCCCTCCTGAACCCTATTTGCCCCCGCAAGCTATTTAAAGGTTTCCATCATATCCCCCCTCCCCCCATTTTCCAGGGTGTACACACTGAGGTCTATAAGTCTCTCCTCATAGGGCTTCTGATGCAGACCCTGCACCATTTTAGTTGCCCTCCTCTGGACTGCCTCCACTTAGTCTGTGTCCTTCCAGAGATGAGGTCCCCAGAAATGGACACTGTACTCTAGGTTGGTCTGACCAGCAGTCTATACAGAGGCAACAGCACCTGGGTCAGCTGTGACAGGGAACAGCACCTGCTTACCATCTTGAAATGGTGCCACTCCTGGAGTTGTGGCTATGTTAGGAATCTGGAGTCACTACGGACTCCTTGGTGACCCTGGATAGCCATGTGTCAGTGGTTATATGCAGTGGCTTTTTCTATCTCAAAAACATCACTCGGATCAATCCATTTCTAGTGCCCGGTTATCTGGTGAAGTTAGCCTGTGCCTTTGTCACATCTAGGCTGGATTACTGTAATGTTTTCTGCCTAGGTTTATCTGGGAGTCTGATGCACCACCTGCAGATGGTCCAGAACGTTGCAGCCTGTTTGATCTCTGGGACTTCCCATAGAGCCTCTGTTACTCTGGTGTTGTGCAGACTGCAGTGGCTTCCTATTCAGTGGCATGCTAGCATCACAATATGCTTGTTGGTATACAAGGCCCTACATGGTCTAGATCCTGACTAATCGATAAGGTCTCCGGACCCCAATGATCTCCATCCGCACTCCCTGCTCAACCTTCACCAATACTGGCTTACTGTTGGTCCCGCAGTCCAGGCTGAAGTTCTCTGGGGACAGACTGTTTCAAGTGGTTGTGCCAACCTTGTGGAACACTCTGCCTGCCCATATCAGATCTTCCAGCATGGTGAGGCCTTTAAAGGGGCACTGAAATATCATCTTTTTAATCTTGCTGTTGCCTGATCTAATTTAATTTACTTAAATTTGAACACATTAAAAGCTAGCAAGTATATGTTGTGAAGATTTGTTATTGACATGGTATGTTTAGTTATTTTATTTATGCCATCTTTACTTTATACAGTACCCTGAGTCCAAGGAAAAGGGCAACACACAAATAAAATTGCCTTGCCTTATGGTGGGGTAATGTAAAGGGAATTTGTATATGCTATTTAATTTTATTTATTTATTAAGATTTTGGAATAACACCTTTGAGCAAGGAGCTCTTTTATAAAGGTTCCATGTCATGTAACAAGGACAAGTAGAAGCGCAGAAAACATAAATGAAATACAAAACATACAGTGAGGTATACAATAAGGAGCCACCGTTGGCATTGTCTAGGATTGTAATGTGATTAATTTATGCAGTAGGGCAGTACACCAGGCATTGTACAATATATGCCTAGGGAAGTTGCATGAGAAGTTAGAGCAGGGGCAAGAGATTACAGGTGCAGAAAGCAGGGTTGGTTAATAAAGTAAAGGAGGGAGGTTGAAAGCAGCTCAGAGAACACTGTCAGGGAGGGGATAGGACAGAAGAGAGGGTAGGTGGGGAAGTGGAGGGAACGAGTTGGATGTAGGTGTGGGGTAGACAGAGAAAGAGTGAGAGGGAGAATGGGTAGGGAGAGTGGGGAGGCAGGAAGGGAATGGGGGCAGTTGAGGAGGGAGTGGTAGAGACAGGATATGTGTGGCAGGGGTGCAGAGAGTTAGAGGGGGGAAGGGAAGGCAATTAGTGTAGAACTCCAGTGGGAGAGGGATAGATATAAGGGGGGCTACGATAACTAGGGAGCAAGTGACAATGATGGGGTAGATGGAGTGCGAAAGGCGGGGGCAGGGGTGGTGAATGGGTAGTGTGTAATGGTGGGAGGAGGAACGAAGGGGAGCAGACCTGCTACAGTTTATGTGAAGCACAGATATTATTCATTCTACAAATTGCATATCCAGTTAAGTATTTCAAGTTTAAATATGTGTGATCTTACAATGTTGAACCTATTTGCATAATGTGATTGCTAACCTGAAAGAAATATTTTTGAATTGTTTATAGAAGTTTTAACTGTACATGGATGTTTGCACTTCATATTCAACTAGTTTGCAGTTTGGGTACCTGAATAAATGGGCTAACAGTTGCAAATTAAAAGTCACCTTACCTTAACCAGCCCAGTCCACCAGCCATGCAGATAACCCGGATTCAGTAATGAACCTGTGTCATTCGGGGCCAACCACAAAAGGGTAGGATTAGGCATCCAATGACAGCTCTCCTCCCTTGGTGTAGGGGGTCCTGGATCCTGCCACTTGACTGCAATCTATTGGAGGCTAGATGGCACCAATGGTGGGGACAGTTGAGTGGGAAGGGCATCAGCAGACATGGCACACCTGTGTGCCTCGTGTGTAAGTGTGCATGTGCATCACTGTACAGACAACACCCTAGAGACAAACTGAAGAAAATACCCCTCTCATTCGGCATCCCCCGCAGACACAATCCTACAGGGAAGGCCACCTAGGTTCTACATGGTTATCCTATAAGTCCTGAGACAGGTTGGCGGTGGAGCTGGGTGAATGCTGCTGGATCTGAGGAAAAAATGTAGATGGGGGGAAGGTCACATGACCTGAAGACAGGTATTTATTACCTTCTAATTTACTTCTGACAAAACGCTAGTGGTTTTGACGCAAACTGTTAGGTCAGCTGATGCTTCATCATCTAGTGTGGAAGGACTGCACATCTTTGTGTATAGCAGTTGCACTCTAGCACTTTAAAGTTTCAATAAATTTGGAGGACTGATTAACTCATCTTGTGCTGAATTTCCTTGAATTAGCTACAGTAAGAGGAGGTGAGTGCTGTCTCCTGCCGTTTTTCTGATTTGGAAAACTGAACTGCAAACTCCACAACAGTCATTGAGAAGAGCAACTTTTGCAGCCTAGTCTATATTTCCAAGACCACTGAGAACCATGTAAAAAGTAAAATAAAACACTGTTTTACACCAAACCACAAATTGGAAAAGGGCCAATGTGTACTAACTAAATAAACGTTAAACTTTAGGGCTTCACTGTCGAATTTGCTAGAAGTACTGTCTGGGGTGACTGCTCTCTTCAGCAGTAATTAAACGTTTTATGTTGGAATGCTGTAAGGCTCCAGACCAGCATGGTGACAGACAGTATCTTCGAAAAAGATTCTAAGTTTAGAAGAACAGTAACCCTTGCAGATATAATTTGCAAGTTTTACTAGGATGTCCTAATTCTTGTAGTTAGAATGTGCCCACTAGTTAGCACAAACCCATGCAGATTTGCTAAATACTATTAGCTGGTTTCCTCTCTGCTGAGTAAGACTACCTTCCTCGTCATGAAATAAAGCAGTTCAGGATACTGTAACAAGCATTAAGAATCTGATATACTGCCTAACGATTTAATGTGGTACTGAGACATTAGTTACGACTAAGCTTTCAAACTGGACTTCAAAGTGATCTTCAGATCAAAACATTAAGTAATACTGCAGTTTCTAGAGATCAGAATTGATTAGGTGTAATCCATTTGCAGAATTACATTGCTAAAATGCAGCTGCTAAAATATCCAAAAAGCACCACTGTACTTTCAATTGCATTAACTGTCATATTTAGGAAGTGCATAATACATTCACAAGATGTTCTTTTAAATGTACAGAATATGAATTAAACATGGTTACATTTTGTAGTGTTGGCATCATTATATTTAGATAAAAGGATGGAGTGCATAAATCATTTACTATACATACATTTTAAAATAATGTTTTCCTAGTAACTACAAGGTCCAGAGAGGGACGACTATTTTTACTTTACAACTATCCTGTCATGGCTGGAGAATCAAGTGGCAAACCATGTTTCCATATTAATTTCCCAGTGAGACACTTCAGAGGCTTCATCCAATTCCCTTGACGTTATCACTCCATGTCCTCGGTCATGCACTAACTATCTTGCCATCCATAATCTGTGTGTGCTCCTGTCTCCAAGAATGTGGTCAAAGTACAGGCAGTGTGTTTCTGTTTAGGACAGTCATCAGAAGACTTCTTGTCTGCCTTAGCACATGCAGCCTACCTCAACAATTTCAACTGGAGTTCATTCTTCTCTCATTCAGTATGATTTTCAGTCCCCCATTTCAAAAGCTTTGTTTTTCCTTAATCTGCATCCTTTAATGTGTATACTTCGAACCACATATTACAGCGGCCTGTATTAGCATTTGAAACAACTGCATTTGAATTGTTTCTGAAATTACCTCCACCTTGACTTTCTATGTACTGTTAGAGATTGTTGAACCTGGTGTCATAAAACATTTGGAGCAGGATTTTTTAATGGCTGGATACAACACTTGCATCTGTATTTTGGACGCATGCTACAGCTATGCAGATGCATCCAGATGTCTGCGTCTTATTCATACATATACATGTACAGGTTAGGTGGCGGATCACCTTTAAAGCCTGTTTATTGACTTTCATAGCCCTACACGATCAGGGTCCAGCTTATCTGAAAGACCTTCTTGTATCTTACTGCCCTGGCCGTTTGCTCCGCTCAGCTGACGAGGGGTTGCTAGAGATTCCGAGAGTGTGCTTAAATTCATCTGGCTGTAGAGCTTTTTCTTCACGCTGCCCCACTCTCAAATTCTCACCCCGTGCCGGTTACGGCAGTGCACCTCCTTGGGGGAATTTAAGAGTGGCCTTAAAACCCATTTATTTCACATGGTCTTTTTATAGTATAATGCGATCTGGTTATAAAATTGTGGTTTTGTGACTGTTTTATATTGTATTATAATGATGATTGTATGGTTTTACTTTTATATGATTGTACAGCGCTTTGAAATTTGAAAAGCGCTTTAAAAATAAAATTATTATTATTATTATTATTCACAGAAACATAGACAATGATGGCTGAAAAAGATCAACAGTCCATCTAGTCTGCCTGATTTCCCTATTTAGCCCTGGGACCTATGGCCCCTTCATGGTCTTAGCCCCCTCCCCATTCTTCCCCCCAATTCTCCTCCCAGCTTCTGCCACCCCACACAACCACTATACCCTTCAATCTATCCCAACAATACTTGAGCCACCAACTGTTTTAGGACCAACCACTTCGGTATGCAGACTGTTCCACGGCTCCACCACCCTTCCTGTAAAATAATACTTCCTCATGTCCTTTCTGAGCCTCCCTCCTGTCAGTTTCCACTCATGTCCATGTGACAGTGAACTAGTATTCAAGCTAAATATTTTCTCACAGTTCACTTTATTCATTCCTTTTATGAACTTGAAGGCTTCTATCATATTTCCCTCTCCCTTCTGATCTCCAGCAAATCCATGTTCAATGTCCAGAGGCACTCCTCACAGGACCTGCCCTGTTGGCCCTGAATCATTTATGTTGCCCTGCGCAGCACTGTCTCCAGCCTAGCTCTATCCTTCCTGAGGTAAGAACTCCAGAATTGAGTGCAGTACTCCACGTGTGGCCTCACTAAGAAAGGGGATAAAACCTTTTATAGGCACATCAAGGAACTTAGAAAGACAAAGGGAGAGATAGGGAGACTGAATAGAAAGGACGGTGGGTGGACAGAGAGGGACACTGAAAAAGCAGGGATACTGAATGCATACTTCTGCTCAGTATTCACAAAAGAAGAGGATGGGGAGGTGCCTAATCCAATTAACAGAAGCACTCTGGATGGAGGGGGGTCGATCCCAGTCTTTCACAGAAGAAAGGGTTCTGAAAGAACTCCTAAAACTGAAGGTGGACAAAGCAATGGGGCCCGACGGAAGACACCCCAGAATTCTAAAAAAAATTAGAGGGGAGAACTAGTGACACCACTGACTACCCTTTTTAACAAATCATGGGAGGATGGTGTGGTACCTGGGGACTGGAGGAAGGCAGATGTGATTCCCCTTCACAAAAGTGGGAGCAAGACAGAGGCAGGAAACTACAGACCTGTCAGTTTGACCTCTGTGGTAGGGAAAGTGATGGAATCACTTCTGAAGGAAAGAACTGTGAGTACCTAGAGGCCAGCAGGAAGGTCATGTCAGACGAATCTAATCAATTTCTTTGACTGGGTGACCAAAGTAGTAGACCAGGGAGGGGCTGTGGACATAGCCTACCCAGACTTTAGCAAGGCATTTGACAAAGTCCCACACAAAAGATTAATAATCAAATTAACCAGCCTGGGAGTGGGTCCCAGGGTGGTAGCCTGGGTAAAACATTGGCTGGACAACAGGACACAGAAGGTAATTGTAAACGGAGTCCACTCTCAAGAAAGATGGGTTACTAGTGAGGTACCGCAGGGTTCAGTTCTGGGTCCAGTCCTTTTTAATGTCTTTATAAGTGACATTGCAGAGGGACTGGAAGAAAAAGTATGCCTCTTTGCAGATGATACAAAGATCTGAAACAGGGTTGATACACAAGAAGGCATGGAAAGGACGAGAAGGGACTTGGCAAGGTTGGAGGAATGGTCAGAAGTATGGCTGCTTGGATTCAATGCAAAGAAGTGCAAAATAATGCACCTGGGAAACAAAAACCCAGGGAAAGATTACACAATGGGGGGGTAGTAACAACAACAAAAATGGAAAGGGACCTGGGGTAATCATATCAGATGACCTTAAGGTTAGCAAGCAATGTGAGAAGGCAGTAGGGAGGGCTGGGGGGATACTGGGATGTATAGGGAGAGGCATCAGCAGCAGAAAACAGAAGTTGTTATCCCTCTGTACAGACAGTTGGTGAAACCCATCTGAGTACTGTGTCTAGTTCTGAGACCCCATCTCTGCAAGGACACAGACAGGATGGAGGCAGTCCAGAGGAGGGCAACTAAAATGGTGCAGGGTCTGCAAGAGAAGCCATATGAGGAGAGACTAAAGGAGCTTAATATGTATACCCTTGAGGAAAGGGGGAAACATGATACCAACTTTAAGTACCTCAGTGGAATCAACAAAGTCCAAGAGGGTAGCATCTTTCAGAAAAAGAGATGTGCAAGAACAAGGGGACACAATTTGAAGATAGAGGCGGGATGGCTCAGGGGCAATGTGAGGAAGTATTTTTTTCACATAGAGGGTGGTGGATGCATGGAACAGCCTTCCTGAGGAGGTTGTGGGATCTAAAACTGTGGGAGAATTCAAGAATGCATGGGACAGACATAAGGCAATTCTTGTGGGGGATAGGAAGAAATAGGCTGTTGGTCAACTTGGATCTGCAGCTTATCCTGTAGGTAGTGAAACGTGCAGACTAGGTGGGCCAAGCGGTCTTTATCTGCCGTCAAAGTCTATGTTTCTATATACAGCAAGTATTACCTTTTCACTTCTGTTATCAATACACCTCCCCTTACATCCCAGCATCCTACTCACACTTTGCTATGTGTCTTGTTGCACTGACTCGATTGCTTGAGGAAGTCATCTATGATAACTCCAAGAACCTGTTCCTCAGCCATAGTGCTCAATCTCACCCCACCCTTCCAGTATCCAGTACTCTCTCCTTTGGGTTCTTGTTCCCTAGGTGCATTACCTTGCATACTTGGTATTGAATTTCAAATGCTATATCTTGGACCACCACTCTGGCTTCTGTACATTGCTCTGCATTTCCCCAATCCCTCATCACTATCCACCTTACCACAGAGCTTAGTGTCATCTGCACAGAGACACAGCCTGCCCCAGATACCCTCCCTCACAAATGTCACTAATGAAAATATTGAAGAGGACCAGTCTCAGAACAGATCCCTATCCTACCCCGCTCAGTTCACATACATCTGTACACATATGCGACAATTCCCAGTTTATGGCAATTTTCTGCCCCAGCTGTGAGAAAGGAGCCCATTTGTTGAACTCAACTGTGGGATTCTGTCCTGAATATTAGACCAACATTTTGTGGTCTAACTATTTGAGTATGAATTCTGCACTTATGCCGTAAAACAGATGTGAATCTTTCAAAATCCAACCCCGACTGCCTGCTTAAGGGTTAAGGGCAACACGGTGCTTTTAGTTTAAGATACACTAGATAGGGTTTTGCTAATACTTCCCAACAACAGCGTAACTCCAGATATGGTTGTATTTGTACTTCGCAAGTTGTTACTAACCAACAAGTATGTCCCTAGTTAGGAGAATGCACACACCTTTGCAAATGTACTCTAGACAGTTAGTGAAGACTACCCACTGTGGATGAAACCAGATGCCTCTTATCTTAGACCTGGCAACAAATTAGACAGAGTGTTCTACAGACTTGCTAACTACCCTATGAATACCATTGCAAATGCTGTCACCCGCTCCATGACCCTCACGCTCTAGTCACTTGGTACTACAGGTCTTTTATGTCACAGGGAGACGCTGCCTAGCTCTGACCAGTTTCAGTTGGAGCTTAATCCCTATTTTACACACATTACCAATTTCCCATAAACTTCTTGGGACCTTAAGCTTAAAAAGAAGCACCTGGCCCATTAAAGGTTGACCTCTGTCTACCCCTAAATGAAAATACCTAATCTTACAGTAGCTCCTAAGGAATAGTATCCCTCACACTCCCCCACTGCTTGCCCAAGTTTAACTTGCCTTCCACAAATTAAACATCTGTCTCTCTACAAATTATACACCAGGCACTTCTCTTGCAGTAGGGTGAGTTACTAATAAACTCTTCCTTTCAGAAAATCCTACCACATACACCCTGGCTGATGCCAAGGTCCTCCCACATGTTGCACTAGCCAGAGAATAACACCTACTTTGAGCAAAGAGAAAAGAAAAACTGGAGAAGAATATAAACCTTGCTCAATTTGGAACTCCTTTATATCAGAGTTTATTTTGCAAACAAGTGCGACATGACTTCAATGATTCTGTAAAAAAATCCAAAACAACCTATCCAAGACTCTCGTGCACTCTGCCACATATAATGATGTGCTCCATTTCTATTCTTTGATTATCATTAGACTTTTAATGTTTAAACATTAACGCATTTCTCAGTAAGCTACAAACCTGGTTTTTATTGTGCCACTGTGCCGGTCTGTAATTTTCCACATTTTAGCTGGAATTAAACTACTCAACTCCCACGCAGTAGGTGTGTCATCCCTCATTCTATTAAACATACTCTCACCTCATTCTCACATAAATGTGGTGCCTGCTCACTTGATAAAACAATGATCCTAAGCTTGGCTTTTATCCTCATAGTCTAATGCTACCAACTGGGTCCTCATTGTTTAGCTGGCCTATAGGATACAGCCACTGTAATCGTATCAAAATAAATTTTGCTGGAATTGTCCATCAGTGATGAGATTTTAATGCATTTTCCTGTCTCAGATCTATAGAACATACATTTTCTAAACTTCCCCTATCCCTCCACACTGTGTAATGGCATTACGACGGTGCTTAAAAATAGCAACAGCGATGACAGTTCTCTAGTAAAATATGCCCTTAGCAGCAAGCTGCTTGGGGAGAAATAATCATGACCCTCAGCAGGCTATTTTTGTTTTTACAGCTGGTCCAATAAAAATAGAACCCCCAACCCCTGAAACAAAATATCACATACAAAATACAGTGTCCCGCCACACACATACACACACACAAAAACTGCCCAAACAGAAACAGCATATTATATTGCACAAGGGTTGTGATAGTGAGGAGTCTGTAAGCACTTATTTTATCATTTGTGTGTGAATTTTATACCTATATCTGCCTTTTTTTGTAAAAGAACCTACAAAAAAGGGGGACTCTTTCTACATCTTATAGGAACTGTATGGTATTCAGGGAATTCTAGGATAGTGAAAGGTGTGAATAGAATTTTCTTCCACACCAGATGCTAAGGACGCAGAACCACACTTCCAGTCCCGCTCCTACAACCACAGGCAACTGTGCGACTGTGGTTTCTGTGCAAGGGTTGCAACAGTGAAGGTGATCCAAGAGCCCTTATTTTATCATTCGTGTGTGAATTCTCTATCAGTCTATATCTCTCTTTGTGAAAGAATGAATTTATAAAAAAGCCTTATATAATAGAAAAGGGACAGGACCTCTCTACCTCTGATAGTAACTCCATGACATACAGAGACTGCTGGGATTGTGGACGGTGGGCATAGCCCATTTATAAGCAGTCATAAAACTTCCAATTGTGAAATGTTAGAGTGCAGTTAGTAGTGGAAAGCACAATGTCCGGGTCTGGGACGGTGTATTTAGACTTATAAAGCCTGTTTTTAGCACTTTTAAATACAAATCGATGTGCCGACCTGCCAGCACAGCAGGTGAGCTACCACTTGCTGTGCCGATGACACAAGTTCAGCAATGAGCTCAGGGAATTGAACTACAGGCCAGGGAGGAGGAGGATTGAGCATCTCCAGGGTGGCTCTCCTCCAGAGTGAGGTGGCATGGCACTTGCCTGGCCCCTAGCTATGGCTGGTGACAGAATGCTGAGACCACAAGAGTTTGGAGAAGGGGACGTAACCTGGCATGCGGCACATAGGAGCATGCAGCACACTGTCACTGGTGTCACTGCATGCCGTTCCTCAGGAGAACACAGAAAAAAGATGCACTAGCGACAGGATGACTCTGGCCACCTGCAGACCCTGCAACAGATGACCCAGGCCACACTCCCTCTACATGAACATACGTCCTGGGAGATGTTAGGGTGATGGGGCTGGGGTTGCCGGTATGAAGGGGGCTACCAGTGCACAGGACAAACTGGACTAACTGGGGGGGGGGGGGAGACAAACCAGAAATCATCTGGAAGTGACTGTGACAGAGTGAGCCTTGTCTGGGGTGGATGCCCATGTGTGGGGTGTCCAGGTCTCTCCCATTCCTTTTGCTCTTTGTTTCAGTGGGATGGCCGCTCACACTGGGAATGAAAATGAAATATGTTTGCTGTATGCTTGTCTATTTTAGAGTGTCACATTTAACAATTTAATGCAAATAAAAAAAGATGATGAGTTTCAAGGGTTGGCAGGAGAAGGAAGAAGAGGACCGCGCCCTCGTTTTCCCATTCCCCTTGCAAACCCAGTGGAACCCTAATGGACTTTCTATCTTATTAAAACTATCTTTTGAGATGAAACAAAACAGAAACATAAAACCCCCTTAACCAAAAAGAGAGGAGTTGAGTACAGGCTAGAAAATATAACACGTATGAACATGTATGTCTTTACTGTTTGTTGGGGAACTCCACAGAATAAGAGGTTTATACTGGTTTTAGCAAAAAAGGGGTGGACCACCTAACAGTGATGTCATCCATGAAAGGTATAAAAACCCACCACTTGGAGTAACACAGATAGATAGGGGAATCAGTCGATTACTGACTACCAAGTGAGGAGGACCTCAGAGGTGTGTGCTCGTTTCCACACTGTTCTATTTGCTAAGGAAGAAGCTAAGCCTCAGGAATTTTCGAAATTAGAAAGTTTGCTGGATACTGGACATTGAATAATCTTCTGTATTCTGTATATTCATTATTTTTACTTTCTATCTTCTGATTTGAACAAAATAATGCATGTTTGTGTTTTTATGCACCTGACTTCTGGTTTGGTGTATCAATTTTATCCCACACCTTCACATCTGGTGATAGAAGTGTGATTCTGGTGCGTCTAGGTTGAGAGAGAGACGTTTACCAGGGGATATCCCCCTGATATCCTGGCAGATGTTACAGGAAGTACAAAAACAGCAAGACAGAGGAGCTAGTATGAGACGAAGGTCACCATCTGCTGACAGCGGAGTCTTAACAAGAAAGATGGTGCTGAGGGTTGAGGCACTGGACACCACACCTCACGTCACACCGATGACCCGAGTTCGGGAGCGAGGTCTGGGGTCGGCAGAGAGGGAGATGGATCAAGCACCTGCTGAGCTGCTCTCCTCTCCTGGGGGGAGGGCATGGGACTACTCGGTGCTCTGGCAGCCCCTGGTGGAGACTGGGGCACTGCAGAGTCACACGTGAGGGAGCGTGGCTGACGAGGCAGGGCTGCCGGTGCCAACTGTCAGACCTGCACCATGCACGACGGGGGAGGGAGGGACCGGGCACCTAGAAAAAGGAGGAGAAATACCCCTCCGGCTTGGCTAGGTGATGGCCCTGCCACTGCCACCACCACACGCCCAACGCTGGTTCCCCATCACTGCCGTTTGCAGTCTCCCCAGGATGCCATCCCCCAACCTGGGGAACCATGATGAAATTGAAGATGTAGGGGAACACAGTGGGCGGTAGAGCGAGCCGGCGAGTTCAGTGGCCCGAGAGAGTTCCGAGGCGGCTGATCCGAAAATGTCCAGAGGCAGGGTGGTTTTGCCTGAAGGGAGAAAACAATGTGTTGGAGGTCGAGAAGAGGTTGCGTGCAGGTGCTGCATACTTTGAGGAGGAGGAGGAGGAACCAGAGGAGACCAGGTCCTGTACCAACCGCAGGAGCTAGCAGAAAGGTTTGAACTGTGTAATGACTGTCCAGAGCTTCCCATATTCCGGGGTGTTATCTGTGTGATACAGACTCTGAAAGCGAGCAGATTCTATGTTAGGAAAGCATGGACAGCTGCAGAAATACCATTGAAACCCCAGGTGCGACTGGTCCTTTAAATATTGTGCTGGGCAATGAAACTACAGTCAAGCAAGAAGAGGCCTGTAAGTTCGCTGAAGAGACTATTTGTAGATGCACTAAGCAAAAACTGGAAAACAGTGGATTGGGGTAAATTGCATTCTGGGGATCACACTATAGAGAAACTAAAACAGTGTATAAAAATTAAAGATGTTGTACCTGTAAATGGTGGGGTGGATAATCGAATGTATTCATTGTACTGTATGAAAGTATTAATGAGACTCTGTACCATATGAGACCCAAACCCAGATCTAACAAGACAGATATACAAGTGAATGGATACTCTGCATGCAATCCAAGCCCTTATCCCAGGTCAGCCAGACAGAAATCTACTCAGAGACATTAAATTGATTAAATTGACAGAAGCCGATGTCATCGAGGCCTATCTGGCAACATTTGAGTGGACTGCCCAAATGTATGCCTGACCCAGGGATCAATGGGTCATTAGACTGGTTCCTTATTTATTTGGATGGGCCCAACTAGTCTACAGCCACCTAAGTGTACAGGATGCAACTACTTATGACTGGCTTAAGGAGGAGATCCTAAGGCAGTATGACATAAATACTGAGACTTACTGGCAGAGGTTTCGCTCACAGAAAATGACTGGCCAGGATACCCCCAGAGAGACCTATGCCCGAGTTAAAGATTTCTGTTGTAAATGGTTGCAACCCACAACAAAGACTTTAGAACAGATTATGGAACTTATAATCATCAAACAGTTTATACAGGTCCTTCCCCAAGATGCCCAGGTGTGGATGAAGGAGCATAAACTCGATTCAGCAGAGTGCACCATCACTTTAGCAGAGGACTACCTGGCAGCTAGACCATCCAAGCCCAGAGGATATCAAGGCTCTTCACCCCAACCACCTAATCTGGTAAGAACTTTTGAATATTCTACCCCAAGAAACCCTAACCATGCAGGGAATAACTGGAGAAATAAAAGACAGGAAAGGAACTATTCAGCTGACATAATTTGCCACAGTTGGCTAGGGAAGAGACATATCACTAGACACTGCCCAAATAAAAGAAGGAAGCCTGCCCATCTAGCTTTAGCTAACTGGGGATATGTTACCACTGTAGAGATTGGGGAAAAAAACAAATGTTGGGGTTATTAGACACAGGGAGTTGGCAGACTTTGGTCAGGGCAGACTTGATGAGAGAACTGGGAATTTCTGGCCCTAATCACACAATTATTTGTGGTCATGGGGATATCCATCAGTATCCTACTGCATCCATCATGATGACAGTTGAAAACAAGGAATAGGCTATGACTGTTGGCCTGGTGCCCAGACTCCCTGTACCCATTATTATAGGCAAAGACTTCCCAAATTTTGACCAGTTGATGAAAAACCAACAGACTTGTAAAAATATGGTCACTGTTAACCACCAGGGCCCAAGCAAAGTTAGAACAATTACAGCAGGTATTCCATTTTGAAGAAGGATTTTTTTGACAGCCCAGGGAAGAAGAGAAGAAGAGAAAGACCAAAAGGAAAAAAAGAATTTGGAGAGAGACACACACCAGGATGGCATACCTGAGTTGGGAACAAGTCTGCAAGGGGTTAATATTAAAAAAGAACAACTGCAGGACATAATGTTAGCTCCACTTTTTCACAGGTGGATCAAGTGGTTGCGGAGGGACAACCACAATATGTGATTAAAAATGATATTTTATATAGAGTATGTACCCACCCAAATGCTGATGAATATATAGATCAACTGATGGTGCCCCAAATATACAAGGAGAAGTTGATTCACCTGGCCCATAACCTGCCCATGGCTGGCCATGAAGGGAGAGACCATACGCTTAGGTTGCTGACAAGACTGTTTTGGCCTAACATTCATGACCATGTGGCTGAGTATCGCTGTACTTGTCCAGAGTGCCAGTTGGTGACACAAGGGAGGAAAAGGGATAAAGTACCTCTCCAGCCTATACCAAATGTCATGACTCCATTTGCTAGGGTAGCAATGGATGTAGTGGGTCCCTTATCCAAAGTTCAAAAGGGAACGGTTTCATTTTGGTGGTCTGTGACTATGCCACCAGGTACCCTGAGGCAATACCCCTTCGTACTGTTACTGCCCCTTGTACAGCCAAGGAGTCGGCCAAGATTTTTAGCAGAATAGTATACCCCAAGAAATCCTAACCGATCAGGGTAGCAATTTCACCTCCTACATCCTGAAAGAACTATACTGACTACTAGATGTGCCAGCAGTTAAAACAGCTCCCTATCATCCGCAGACTGATAGCCTGGTGGAACGGTTTAATAAGACCCTTAAAGAAATGTTGAAGAAATATGTGCAGGAGGAAGGCCAAGATTGGGACAAGTATTTACCCTACCTTCTGTTTGCTTATAGGGAGGTGGCCCAAGTCACCACAGGGTTTTCCCCTTTCTCGCTGTTGTATAGGAGGAATCACAGAGGCCCCCTGGATGTAGTAAAGGAACACTGAGAAGAAGGAAGAAATGTGGGCCAAACTAATACTGTCGATTACATAAATTTGCGACGATTGATTAAGTACATGAAACTGACCCATCGAAATGTGTCCCAGAGGCAGGTGGAATAGAAAAAAATGTATGATCTGGGGCTTAAAGGAAAATCTTTCCAATCTTGGGACAAAGTATTATTGTTGTTGCCATCCTCTGAGAAACAGCTTCTCATGAAATGGCAGGGCCGCTGTAACTTCTTTTGTCAGGCAGGAGTAGCCAACTAGGAACCGGAGATGCCAGGATGAAGGCCCCATAAAAACTGTACCATGCCAATCTCTTACAAAAATGATACGGGAAAACTACCTTTATGCCCACCATGTTTGTGCACCCAGAGCAGGTTGACACTGAATTGGAGATTGCTTATAGAAGACTAGAACAAGAAAAGGAAACGGTAGAGGTCCAAGTTAATCCTGAACTAGACACAGGGCAGAAGTAGGAGATATGAGCAGAGGGTACTAAAGGCTGCTCATTCCAGTACTTGTGAGCACCTCAGTCATGAAAGTACGCTGAATAATCTGGTACCACATTTCTACTGGCTTGGAATGTACAGACAGGTTTCAGTTTACTTAACATCCTGTTTGGTCTGCCAGTCAGAAATGTTCCCAGCCTCTAGGGAACGGTTCATGCACAACCGTTGTGCTGGTACACAGTTGGTGGAAGCTCCAACCCATCCAGGGTTCTGGTGGGGTGATTGCCAACAGTAAGGACTGTTGTCCTATTGTGCAGAGGGGTGTGTGACAGGGTGAGCCCTGTCTGGGCTGGATGCTCATGTGTGGAGTGTCTGGGTTCCCCCATTTCTTTCACTCTGTTTCTGTGGGATGGCCACTCACACTGGGAATGAAAATGAAATACGTTTGCTGTATGGTTGTCTGTTTTAGGGTGTCACACTTATTTATTTTTTGTTTACCAGGTGGGTGCCATAGCCACAGAAGTGACCATTTGCAGACACGACCCGGTAGGTTACAAACAAATTAGGCAGTCAACAGACACAGGTGAGGTAAACAGACAGTAATTGCACAGAAAAACAATTAACAATACAATAAAACAATAATAAGTACATTTAGTATACAAGGTAAGTTCATTGACAGCAGAGGTCTATGGGGGATAGCAAGGAGCCTGGGGAGTGTTAAAACAGGTGCATTTAGAATGATTGATGAGGAAAGTGTAATGCTGCCTTTTAAAAGCAACATGGTTGAGTGCAGAGTAGACTTCTAGTGGGAGGGAGTTCCAATATTTTGGAGCAAAGCTAGAGAAGACTGAGGTTCCTTTAAGGGTTTTGCATCTATGGGTGCACAGAAACGAGAGTTCATTTGAACAAAGGCCATAGGAGGAGGACTGAGCCACAAGCATAGAGGCAAGAGAGATGGGTAGGTTGGATCTCAATATGTTGCCAAGCAGAGTCCCCAGGGCAAGTAGTTGATGGATAAACGGGGGAGGGTCAGTTTAGGTCAGCATAGAGCAAGCAGTGATGTTTTAGTCTTGAGAAGGCAGAGGCATAGCAGCAGATACTATTGTAGGTGGTGTCCCATTTGCAGAGAGTGTTTTAAGGAGCATTTATGTAAGTCACTGCCCCATATGCCAGGGATGGGATTAAGATGCCCCTAGCTATGACCAGTCTAGCTGAGGGGGTGAGCATGCGACTTGTTTTATAGGCTAGGCCAAGTTTTGAGTTTACCGACTTGCAGGTTGCCAGGATGTGTTGCTCAAAGTTTAGTTTCATCAAGCAGGACACCTAGGTACTTGAAAGAGGTAACTACCATAAGGGATGAGCCGTCAGCACAGGATATATCATACAAGCTGCAGTTGGAGTTAAGTTTAGCAGAGGATCCAAACAGCATACCCAGTATTTTACTGTTGTTTAGGACAAGCCTATGTGTGCAGATCCAGTCTTGCGCAGTGGTGAAAGCAGATGCGAGATGACAATGTATTGCTTGTATATCTGTAGAGGAGGTGTATAAGATGAGATCATCTGCATAAAGAATAGTTGAGCATAGCAGGGGGTTTGGGGATATACAGTTTATAAACATGCAGAAGAGGAGAGACCCCAATATAGACCCTTGAGGGACACCAACATTGATTTGTGCACTGTCAGATACCGCTGAGTTGAACTTCACCTGCTGGTATCTGTTGATTAGGTAACTGTGAAACCATTTAATGGACTGAGAGGAGAAACCAAGAGAGGTAAGGCAGGTAAGCAGAAGTGGGTGATCAACAAGATCAAAGGCTTTAGATAGGTCAATAAACACTGCACCAGTCATGAGGCCTTTATTCATGGCAGTAAGGATATCGATGGTGAGTTGAAGTAGTGCAGTGGAAGTGCTATGACCTTTGCGGAAGCCAAGTTGAGTTGGGGACAGCAGGCTGTATTTGGAGAGGAACTCTGTAACCTGTGTGGCCACTATTTTCTCAAGGATTTTATTGAGCACTGATAGAATGGCTATGGGCCTGTAGTTTGTAATATCCTTTTTAATCACCTTTCTTGAAGACTGGAATGACTTTTGCAATCTTCCAGATACTCGGAACGTGACCCTGGCAAAGGGACATAGTAACTATTTTTGCCAAAGGTCCAGCTATAAAAGGAGCAGATATCTTCAGAAGTTTGGGCTCGAGACTGTCTGAGCCTACACCAGTATTGTCCGATATGGTGTTGAGTAGTTGCAGGACGACTGCTTTGGAGATAGCTTTAAAGTAGAAGGGTGGATGTTCTGACATGTTGGCGATAGGGGAATGTGGCATGCCTTGATTTGAGGGAAGGAGGCAGTGTACGATGATAGACCAGTGAAGATTTAACGATTTAATGGAAATAAAAATAAAAAGATATGATGCGTTTCAAGGGTTGGCAGGAGAAGGGAGTAGAGGAGCGTGCCTTCATTCTCCTGTTCCCCTAGCAAACCCAGTGGAACCCTCATCGACTTACTATCTTATTAAAACGATCTTTTGAGATGAAACAAAATGGAAACATAAAACCCCCTTAACCAAGAAAAGAGGAGTGGAGTCTAGGCTAGAAAAGATAACACATATGAACATGCATGTCTTTACTGTTTGATGGGAACTCCTGAGAAAAAGAGGTTTATACTGGTTTTAGCAAAAAAGGGGTGGATCACCTGACGGTGATGTCATCCATGAAAGGTATAAAAACCCACCACTTGGAGTGACAAAGATAGATACGGGAATCAGTTGAATACTGACTACCAAGTTGGGAGGACCTCAGAAGTATGTGCTTGTTTCTACATTGTTCTATTTGCAAAGGCTGAAGCTAAGCCTCAGGAATTTTTGAAATTATAAAGTTTGCTGGATATGGGACATTGAATAACCTTTTGCTTTCTGTATGTTTATTATTTTTATTTATTTTCCAATTTGAATAAAATAATGCACGTTTGCCTTTTTATGCACCTGACTTCTGTTTTTTCTGTTTTATCCCACACCTTCACAGTGACACCAGAAGTAAGCAGAACCACACTTTCAGTCCCACTCCTATAACCACCAGTGACTGTTCTGGTGTCAGCAAACACTGTTTGGAAGAGACCCTTTTCAGCTAGGGGAGGCCGGGGGGGGGGGTATTGTGTTGCTTGCACTAAGGGACAGCCACAGGTGAGTCTTTCCAAATACACCATCACTCGAGGGGGAGAGTTGTAAGATGTGCACCCTGTGTGGTATGTATACCCTAAGCACAGCTGGTTCTGGTGATAACCTTATTTCTTACACTTGTGTGAAATATCTTTCAAATACTAAATATTTGGAGGAAATTGCCTCTAGTAAGTGCAACCGCCCTGTTACCCGGGGTTATTAGAATCCCATTTAGACCTATTGGCATGCAGCGAAGGCAGCTTGTGAAATTCCAGTTAAATGGATTTCACACTGTCTCACTCTGTTCTCATTCTCAGCTGAGGCTGAGGGATGACATCATTTTAGAACTGTCGCAGCTGCATAAGCCACATTGGAATGTTGCAACTAGGGAAGTTAGGATAGAATGTTGGGGAATCTAAAGTAGTTCAGTAGTGGGCTCAGTAGAGTGAAGAGGTGTGCTGCAGCTGCAGAATCTCAGAGCCCTTAGCTCTGTCAGAGAGCTACCTGTCCTTTAGGGTGTGTGTTCTCACCAGAAGAGGAACCCCCAAAGCATTAGGCTGAAGTCGTAGAGATCGCTTCCGTTGGTGGAAACCAGCCTGCTTCCAGGGGCAATCCCCTGGCCCGGCTAAAGGAAAAGAAGCTGCCTAAGGAAGATTTGTGCTGAGGCACTCAGAAGTTTGTGTGTTTTTCCAGAGGAGAAAATGGAAAAGCCTGTGGGGCACCTGCAACCCAGGGTGAGAGTTTTAAGAATTGTTACTGTGGGTCAGGAAAGGACAGTCAAGTACCGTTCTTAGAAGCTTGTGGGATTTGGACTGTTTTAACAGTGGGGGTCTAGAAAAATGGACACGGCCACTTAATAAGCCTGCTTCAAGTCAGCACATTAGAAGTCAAAAGCTAGTAGATTAAATGTGAAATAGATTTATGGATAATCTACATGGAAAAGTGTTTTCAGAGATGAGGTGTTAAAGTCTAGAGGAATGGCCGGGTGTGAATTATGGGAGCAAGAGTTGGGAGACCCCCCATCTGGTGTAACCCGATTCACCTCCACGGGTTCGCTTTGGGACACCTGTTGCTTTCCTTCGGGTACTTGGCCAGTGCTCGAGGAAAGTACCCAGACGTGGGATTGTTGAAGAAAATTCCCTGATGGAGCCAGAAGTGCTCAGGGGTGGTATAGGGAGCCACCAGTAAATCTCCATGATAAATGGATAAGTAGTCCAAGGGCTGGCAAGGGAGCCATGCCAGGGAAACCATAGAAGAGTAAAACTAGGGCAGTGTGCCCTGTGTGTTGCCAAACCCGAGGGTTTAAGATTTAAGACGGTGTGTGTGTCTGTGGAGGAAAATCTGCATTACCAGGAGTGTAGCCCCGTGGGGGTCCATCTATGCTTTATTGTTCCTTTTGGTTGCGAATAAAAGCCACACTTTAGAATCCCAACTCCTTGTATGGACATTCAGTTATTGCTTCCTGTGTCCGGAATACTTGGGTGCCCCTGTGCAGAGTAGCCAAACCTAGCCAACATGCAGAGTGACATTTTTCTCCCCGAGCCCAGGTCCCAGGTAGGGTGTCATAACGGAGGCACCGCGCAGCGCTAATAACACAAAAAAATACCACCAACCCGACCCCTGGAGACTTCCACCTGGTAGTTGTAGCCAAGCCCGGGTTACATAAGCAAGAACTTAATAAACTTAAGGAAATTAGGGAGTTTAAACTATATGTAGACCAAACTGTTTTTAACCAGGACACTGGCCAAGAGAGTACTAAACAAGCCATTAGTCCAGATGACGCCAGTTTACAAACACTAACCAGCCAGACTATTCACCTGGTAAACCCTTCTGCATGTCTGACACTGATACAGTCCCGTCCAATGCATCACCTGTTAAAGTCATTGAGGTTGCCTCCAGAAATAGTAGAAAAAGACAGAGAGTGGTGAGGAAAATGATGAAAGTAATGACTGGTGCTTGGTGGAAGGAAGAAAGAAGCTAAAATAGGGAAGACGCGCTCTCAGTTTCTCTCTTCCAACATAAAACAGGATTGAAATACTGAATCTTGTAGCAGAAAACACAGGGACAGAACAAGAGCCCCATGTTATCATTTAGGATAGCAAACAGTATTGATAGGTGATTCAGTCATGCGCTACTCTGACAGTTGCATTTGCAAAGACAATGAGGCAGATTCTATGTACTCTTTCCCCAGGGCATGAATTAATGATATCAACTCTGGGTGTCAAAATATGGCATGTGCCATGTGGTTGCAGTTCACTTGGGTACAAATGGTACTGGGAGGAAACCTCAGGATAAAATTAAAAATGACTATCACACTAGCAAGCACACTGAAAAACAGGGGCTATAAACTGATGTTTTCAGAAACACTACCAGTACCGAGAACAGAAAAGACAAGGGAGTGGCTTACTAAGGACATACATTTCTGGCTATGTAACTGAGCACAGCAAGAGGTTCATAACTTCTTTAAGCAATGCAACACTTTCCACTGAAGAAATTACCTCTATGGGGTGGAAGGAAGGTCTCCACCTTAACAAGAAAGGGGCAAGCATCTTGGATCTTAGAAACAGAAATGTACTACAAGGTGTTTAAACTAAATTCTGGGGAGTACATGGGCGAGTCTCCCAGTTTAGTATCTTGATATAAAGCACTATCAACTAAGGTTAAGGAGTTAAAAATAATCCCGGAGAATGCCCCTAGTCCGCACAGTCAAAAAGACTATCTTGAATTTTTAACTGGGAGGGGGTTGCCGTTGATATTTTTGCAATTAGAGGCAATGTGGTTGAATTCTGATAACTGGAACACCAACCAATGGCTATGCATTGTACAGACAAGACTGAGACAGCAGACTAGGAGGTAGGGCAGTGCTATTCACTAAAGACACAATACTCAGTGCTGAAGTTCCCAATATAAGAAAGGCATGACTGTATTACATAGAGTATCTGAGTTATAGTGAACACAACATAAATAAGAAAATACTGGTTAGAGTCTATTGTAGACCACCTGAGAGTGACAATACTGCAGCAGAAGTCGATAGGGAGAAGAGCAGGGGTAAATGAAGAAAAAGACAACGGCAGTAGGGACAGGGATGGGCCAAAAAGGGGTAAGGCTATCAAAAAATAGAGGATAATGAGTACCAATGCCCGTAGTCTAGGTAACAAGCTCCCTGAACTGGTAGCCTTGATGGAAGAGGGATGCCTGGATATTGTGGCAGTCACAGAAACATGGTACACAGAGAACCATGACTGGGATGCCAACATACCAAGGTACACAATCTACAGGAGGGACAGGGAGGGTAGAAGAGGAGGAGGAGTAGCTCTCTATGTAAGGGAAGGGATCAAACAATGGAACTAAAGGGTAAACAGGGAGGAGATGAGGCACTGTGGGTCACTCTGGAGACTGGAAATGACACCACAATCCGCACAGGGGTTGTTTACAGACCCTCGTCTCAGGGGGAGGAAATGGACAAGGAAATGATAGAAGGCATCCTTAGGATGGCAGAGAAAGGGGAGATATTGCTGATGGGGCACCTGAATATGTCAGATGTTAACTGGAGCATCTTTGCTGCAGCCACATCCAAGAGCAGGGTAATTCTCGATGACTACAGTGGGCATGCCTCAGACAGCTAGTGTTGGAACCCACTCAGGAGGGAGTAAACTTAGACCTGGTACTCTCAAATGGGGATGGAGAGAGGATCTCAGATCTAGAAGTGGGTAGCCATCTGGGAACAAGTGACCACCAAACTGTGGTTCACGATAAACTCAGCTGCAGAGTCAAGCCATACAAAAGAGAAGGTACTGGACTTCAGGAGGGCTGATTTTGTCAAAATGGGAGAGTGCCTCAGAAAAGCACTAGCAAACAGGCAAGAAGGAGGGGTGGAGCAACAATGGGGAAACATCAAAACTGCCATCACAGAGGCAACAAGCCTTTGTGTGAAGCAAATAAATCAAAATGAAAGAGAAAAACACTATGGTTCTCAAACGAGGTGGTGGGGAAGGCTAGGGAGAAAAAGATAGCATTCAGGAGGTATAAGGAAACACAGAAGGAGCAGGACAGAGAATTGTACCAGTTGAAGCAGAAGGAAGCGAGGAAGGCAGTCAGAATAGCAGAGGCCCAAACTGAGGAAAAGACAGCCAACTCTGTTAAGAAGGGGGATAAAACCATTTAGAAGTACACTGGGGAGCGAAGAAAGACAAAGAGAGGGATACTGCGGCTAAATAAAGAGGAGGGCGGGTGGGCAGAGAGGGACAGTAAAAAAGCAGGGATACTGAATGAATACTTCTGCTCAGTATTCACAAAAGAAGAGGAGGGGGAGATACCTAATCCAGTCAATAGAAGCACTCTGGATGGGGGGGTCGATATTAGTCCAGTCACAGAAAAAAGGGTTCTGAAAGAACTCCTAAAATTGAAGGTGGACAAAGCAATGGGCCTGATAGGATTCACCCCAGAGTTCTATAAGAACTAAGGGGAGAACTAGTAACACCACTGACTACCCTTTTTAACAAATCATGGGAGGATGGTGTGGTACCCGAGGACTGGAGGAAGGCGGATGCAATTCCCCTTCACAAAAGTGGGAGCAAGACAGAAGCAGGAAACTACAGACCTGTCAGTTTGACCTCTGTGGTAGGGAACAGATGGAATCATTCATGAAGGAAATAATTTTTGAGTACCTAGAGGCCAGTGGGGCACGGGACCCAAGGCAGCATGGATTCACAGCAGGAAGGTCATCTCTGATCAATCTAAGTGATTTCTTTGACTGGGTGACCAAAGTAGTAGACCAGGGAGGGGCTGTGGACGTGGCCTACCTAGACTTTAGCAAGGCATTTGACACAGTCCCACACAAAAGATTAATAAACAAGTTAGCCAGCCTGGAAGTGGGTCCCAGGGTGGTAGCCTGGGTAAAACATTGGCTGGACAACAGGATGCAGTAGGTAATAGTAAACGGAGCCCACAGTGAAGAAAGGAGGGTTACTAGTGGGGTACCGCAGAGTTCAGTACTGGGTCCGGTCCTTTTTAATGTCTTTATGAGTGATATTGCAGAGGGACTGGAAGGAAAAGTATGTCTCTTTGCAGATGACACAAAGATCTGCAACAGGGTTGATACACAAGGTGGGGTGGAAAGAATGAGAAGGGACTTGGCAACGTTGGAGGAATGGTCAAATATATGGCAGCATAGATTCAACACAAAGAAGTGCAAAGTAATGTACCTGGGAAACAAAATCCCAGGGGAAGAGTACACAAATGGGGGATGAGATACTGACAACAACAAAAATGGAAAAGGACCTGGGGGTAGTTATATTAGATGACCTAAAGGTGGGCAAGCAATGTGAAGGCAGTAAGGAGGGCTGGGGGTATACTGGGATGCATAGGGAGAGGCATCGCCAGTATAAATCAGGAAGTTGTTATCCCTCTTTACAGACAGTTGGTGAGACTCTACTGGAGTACTGTATGCAGTTCTGGAGACTCCATCTCCGCAACGACAGACAGGGTGGAGGCTGTCCAGAGGAGGGCAACGAAAATGGTGCAGGGTCTGCACCAGAAGACATATGAAGAGAGAGACTAAAGGAGCTTAATATGTATACCCTTGAGGAAAGGAGAGGGGGGGGGACATGATAGAAACTTTCAAGTACCTCAAGGGACTCAACAAAGTCCAAGAGGGTAGCATCTTTCAGAAAAAGAGATGTGTAAGAACAAGGGGGCACAATTTGAAGATAGAGGGAGAATGGCTCAGAGTTAATGTGAGGAAGTATTTTTTCACAGAGAGGGTTGTGGATGCATGGAATAGCCTTCCTGAGGAGATCGTGTGGAGTCAAAAACAGTGGGGGAATTCAAGAATGCATGGGGCAGACATAAGGCAGTTCTAGTGGGGAGGTAGGAGGAAGTAGGCTGTTGGTTCACTAGGATCTGCAGCTTATCCATTAGGTAGGGAAATGGGCAGACTAGGTGGGCCAAGCGGTCCTTATCTGCCATCAAATTCTATGTTTCTATGTTTAGCATCAAGTATCAATGAAAATATATTGGAGGCATCTGATAAAGCATCTTTATTAATTCTCAGAGATTTCAATTACCCAGGTATAGACTGGGTTGACTTTTCAACTGTTAGTGCAAAAAAAAAGAATTTGTTTCTATGTCTATTAAAAGGACAGCAACTTGGAGCAACTGGTACATTTCCCCACTAGAGGTAGCAATACACTAGATCTAGTCCTTACTAACATTAATGATACAACTGCCTGTTCTAGTATGGACCCACTTGGTGGTAGTAGCAACTAGGGATGTCACGACAACACGATATATAATGATAGTTACCACTGACGATAATTTATCGTTGCAAAAAAAAAAACAATATCACGATTATTGTGCAGCATGATATTACACAACATGCAAGGATTAACGTGAAATCACCTTTCAGGACTGAGTAACGACAGTGAGACTGTTCATGAGGTGGGGTCCCAAGAACCCCATGCTGAAAATTTTTGGCCAAAATTCCAAAAAATGACTGCTTTATCAACTTAAGTTGAAAACCCTATTTAATGCCATTATAGCCTGCTTATCTTTGATTCTTCAGTTTTGCAGCTCAGCTTTGAAGAGTGCAGACGTGTCCCGGTCCAGAGAAGATGACAGTGCCGACCTCTGGAGGTAAGTATGGGAGTATGAGGGGTAAGAGAGGTAGGTGCTCGGGAGGGTGGGGATGGGAAGGGGACTGGGGTGATGATGAGGGACCATTTTCTTTTTTACAGGTTAAAAAAAAATGTGATGGGGAAGGTTTTCTTTATTTACAGGAAATTAAAAGAAAACATACATTTGGGCGCACTCTGGGTAGGCAGTGTGTTGGGAAGGTGGGTACATGATGCCGACATGGGGATTGGGCACCCGATGTCGGAAAGGGGGGAATGAAAGAATCAAACATTTGGGCACATTGGGGTAGGCTCCCAGTGTGCCAAATGAGTTGGGGGGGCACATAATGTCAACGCGGGGATTGGACACCCTGATGTCGGAAGGGGCAATAAGTCTATGCCTATGTACATTAAAAAAAAAAATCACAACAGAAAAGTTTTGGTCCATTTAATATCAACAGGACAGACGCAAATAAATGACCCAACGCAGATGGCAATCAGTTTTAACTACTTCACATCAACCTTTAGTAAACCAGGGAACTGTTCCTGTATAGTTGTGTTAGAATGTGACAAATACAGATAAACTTAATGACACTCTAATAATCAGAGTAACTGATACACAGACTAGGTTGAGGAAGATAGACATAACAAAATCAACTGATCCAGGTATCTTACACCTGAAATTATTATGGAACTGGCATCTGAACTTGCACCAAACCTACTGGAGATTTTCAGTGACAATGGGCTCACAGACAGCACCCATTCTCAGCGCTTCAGGCTGCCTGCTGTACAGCTCAAGATGTCTGCTCCTGTACACTGGCTTGTGAAGGGTAAGCTTGTTCCCTGCTCTCCTTTCTCCCAGACAGACGACTCCTGCCAGCAAAGGTCATTCTCTGCTTTCTCCCATGAATCCACCAATCGAATATTTGGAAGGTGGAGCCTCTGAAAGGCACGAGTTTTAAACCTGAACAAAAATTCTACATTTTCACAGACAATGTCAGTCCTCAGTGCTTCAAATCAGATGCCGCATAGCTTAAGACTTCTGCTCCTGTACACTGGCTTATGAGGAGAGAGCTCATTCCCTGCTCTCCCCCCCCCCCCCGATGGACACCGCCTCTTGCCAGCAACAATTCTGCTCTGTTCTTTCCCGTAATTCCACCACTCAGGTGTTCAGTGGGTGGAGCCTCCAAAATGCACAAGTTTTAAACCTGAACACAGGCTGCAGTTTTAGAGAAAGCACCTGTCCTCTCCTCAACGTTTCAGTTCAGCCGCCGTACAGCTCAAGACTTCTGCTCCAGTATATTGGCTTGTGAGGGGTGAGCTTCTTCCCTACTCTCCCTCCCCCATAATGGATGCTGACTCCTGCCAGCAGTTGTCCTTCTCTGCTCTCTCCCGATTCCACCAACTGGGTGGCTGGTGAATGGAGCCTCCAAAAGGTGCAAGTTTTAAACCTGAACAAAGACTCTGCATTTTCACAGACAGCACCCATCCTCAGCACTTCAGATTGGTCACTGCACAGCTCAAGATTGCTGCTCTTCTACACTGGCTTGTGAGGGGTGAGCTCATTCCCTGCTCTCCCTCCCCCGATGGACGTCGACCCCTGCCAGCAATGGTCCTTCTCTGCTCTCTCCCATGATTCCACCAATCAGGTGGCTGGTGGACAGAGCCTTTGTGCCCGTACTTCAGATGCTCTTCACTAGCAGTCCAAAGCATTGTGGTTCAGAGAGCTAAGGAGCATAGCAAAAGGACATCACAATAAGGAGTCTGCCTGGAATCAACCCGGTATCAGTTGTTGGCTGGCCATGCTGCTCCAGCCCAGAACATACTGATTGCCGCTCCACTTTGCCAGTCCATTTCAGAGACTAAGTTGAGCTGCTCCTCTTACTACTGAAATGTTAGTTCCTGTTTACACCTTATCTGGGACATCCTGAACTTTTCGTTTTGTACCATCCATTGTGACTGACTATATTTAGCCTCAGTTTTGCTGCTGTTCTTTCTAATCATTATTTTATAGGTCTGTTTTAGCTAGCTTGCATTACTGTTCAACATAGTTCTTGCTGCTGCACTCTAACCTACATTACTGTGTTATAGGCTTCCTCGCCTGCTAGAACCCTACTGTCACAGTTTTTGATGATGCATCACTGTTTCATAGCCAAGATATACCTAGCATACATTAGTTTTTGTCACCTTCTACAGTATCTGCTGCATTACATATCCAATATTCTACTTCAGCTCTGTAAGCGTGCTGCTATTATCTAGCCATTTTTTTTTCTAGCTTTGTAGTTTACCTAACCCACTTGGTTTACTGCCCCAGTAACTTCTGCCACATTATTTTAATGCAGTTTACCTAGCCTGCTCTAGTCACAGTCTCAGTTATTGCTGCCACATTAGTCTCTCCCAGTGGCGTCATGCCCATAGGGCCCGAGGGGGCATGTGCCCCCCCAATATTGTTGTGAAGGCTATTTAAAAAGAATGTATTTCATTTAAAATTTTTTAATAGTCCTACATGCGGAAAAAAAAGGTGTTTTCAACGTCTTTTTTTTTGGGCAATCGAAGACAGACTTTCTGAGAACAGCGGTTTTAAAAAATGTATTTGCTCCCACTGGGCTGGCGACTGCATTCAGGGTTGAGCGCCTGTAAAGAGAGAGAGAGAGAGAGAGAGAGAGAAAGTCACAACAGACAGTTGATTGGCTGCTGACTGGCAGTTACTACCAATCAACTGTCTCTACAGTCGAGGCGCAAAGAAATAGTTTGGGACGCATGTCAAACTGTTTTTTTTTTTCATTTTGTTGTCATCTGACGTCCGTCTTTCAGTTGAGTGACTGCTCGAGTCCAGATGCGTTATCAGACAGTCAGCAGGCACTAAGAGAGTGCATTCAGTCAGGTCGGGTCATGGGTGTGAGTGTTCCCATCCTCTGAGACCACTAGAACAGCTGCTTGAACCTGCTTCCTAGTTTAAAAAAGGTCAGTACCACGGGGGAATGGAGGCAATTTGGTCCAGTGGTTAGAGCACTGCTATGAACCTCCCACGGGTTAAGCCAGTTGGTTTTTGAAAACAAAAGCACAATGTGTCTGATCGCTCCAAAATGTTAAGAGCTGCAAGTATATGCTGTTCCCTCAAAAATGCATTACAGTGGCTAAGTCCACAAAGTACTGAATCTGCAAAAATCAGCTGCAGAAACTAACCTACAAACTTTGCTTGCTTTTTAGCGATTAGCTTAGTTTTTTTTCTTCTATATTTGCCATTTTGAATAGCAGGGGTTGAATAAACTTTATTCTGAAACTCATTCTTGTCAAAATGTTCTGACATTAGCAAAGGATCCATATTATGTTACTCTGTGTGCTTTTATAACTTAATGGAGATATGCTGTTATTTCATAGGAGATCCCCAACTTTTGTTTGGTACGTTTCATAGCCCTAATAATAATAATAATAATAACAACAATAATAATTAATTTTTGTTCGTGAGAAACAGACCATAACACT
Source organism: Neoceratodus forsteri (assembly GCA_016271365.2). NCBI lineage: Eukaryota > Metazoa > Chordata > Ceratodontiformes > Ceratodontidae > Neoceratodus > Neoceratodus forsteri. Next base: position 1,363,374,950 of record CM057455.1, on the reverse strand, counting down.
AGAAACATATACACCATCTGAGTCAGGGACTCACTTACAATGATTCTAATAGATCATTTCCAGGCATGTCCTAGGAACACAGTGCAGTTAAATGACTGGCATGAATCAAACCCAGGTCTGCTGGATGCACCAAGCTCATTTATAGCTTGTTACTCTATCCTCTAGGCTGTACTGCCTGCCAGCCCATCCTACCTTCCAGTCATCTCACTCTACCAGTCTTCTACTCAGGAGGCTAAAACTTACATATGCTTTTTGTCTGACTGATGGGCATTCCCCTCATCCTTCCCTTGCTGACAGAGCTCATCCTTGGACTGTACACTGCTTTGTACCCATCAACCTGAGGGCCAAGACCCTGATGCCTTCTGAAACAAATTCCAGCTGGAGCACAGACATGCAATGACCGGTGTGCAAAACAGTGGTAAAAGGGCCGAGAGAGCTGGGAAGGGTGGCATCTGAAATGGGAATACAGTGAATGGTCTGTGATCTCCAGCTGAGAGTGATACACTAGTAATCAAGGTTACTATTCTGGCAGCAAAAATTAGACACTGTTCCTGAATGCTGTTATGAGCTTCCAACAGACTTGTGCATTCCCATGGTTTTTGTGCATGCTGGGACTAGTTGGGACCCAGAAGCTCCTTACGTACCACTGAATCTTTTTTGTGTACACCCTGGCCATCATGAAGTGGCCATTATGACGACTACTACTGTCACTGAGGCGAGAAGCCCAACAATGATTGGTCACCCACATTTATTCTATGTATGCACTGTCTACATTTACTCTGTGTATGCACTGTATGAATGTCTATATTTCATTCGGACATGGAGCCTTTGGAAACGAGTCTATGGCTCAAAGGGTTGTAATTCCGATTTCCTAAATAAATACAATAATAAATAAACAATCATAAGAACCCTGGTGGTGTCCTATGCTCACTTGGAAGGTGGTAACACTGGAAACCAGATTGTAGGCCTTTTGAAGTAGAAGAAAGTTCCCTACTCTGTTTCCAGTTGTGCTTCTATGAAGACCACAAACTGGGTCATTCTACATTTGGCATCTTTAGAGAAACCCCAGGCTTTCTGTCAATTAGGAGTTACATATGAACATACAAACTTAGGAAAGAAAGACCATTAAGTACTCCTCCCCGGCAATTCAGAGGGAATACCCCATCACCCAGATTTTAAGGTCCTTATCTATTTTAAGATTTATTTATTTATTTATTGGAATCTTGGATGACACCTTTGAGCTAAAAGCTCATTTACAAAGGTTCCACATCGTAAGGCAATAGACAAGGTACGTAGACATTATAAAACAGATAGGGGTATATACAGCAGGCAAGTACATTATGGTACATACAGATACAGATTCAAGCAAGTACAGTTAAAATACAGCAGGTAGGAGAGGTTAACTTTATTGCAACAGTACTAGGAGCATACCTAAGGTGAACAAGCAATTTATAGTGGTAGCTGAGCTTTAGAGTAGAGTTATGGAGGGTCAGAAGTGGTGGTGACCAAAGGAGGGGGGAGGACAGAATAGATTAGAGCAGGGGGAGGGTGGGGGCAGAGACAAAGGGGGTGACAGAATAAGGGGTCTGAGTAGTCAGAGGGCTGGGATTGGATAGGAATCTACCCAGGGTTACTGTAAGTAGGTGATAGGGCAGGGCTGGATGATGTGTGGGGAGCTTGAAGGGAGAAAGAAGCAATGTAAACCAATGACTTAGCTGGGAAGGAGGTGGAGGTACTGCAAAGTAGGTTCAGGTTGTTAGGGAAGATCTGCAGGGAGGAAACAAGTTTGCTGGCCTTCTCAGAGGTGATATCAGCAACAAGGGCCAGCACAGCCAGGAAGAGAAGAATAGAGAGTTTAATTGCTGGCTTAGGAAATGGTGCAGGGAGGAGGGGTTCATCTGTATTGGGAACTGGAGGGAAACCTGGTCAAACAGTGCACTCTTTTCACAGGGTAGGCTACATCTCAGTGTAACCCCTAGATGGCGCTATCCCAGGGGCTACTACCCCTGCCTGATTTGCCACTAACAGGTTGAGGGGCCTGGATCCAATGGCGGGTGCCTCCACCCAGAGGTCAGGTTTGCAATAGTTAAACTAACTTGGTCACAGCCCTCTGGACACTGCAACCCCTTTCTTCCCACTAGTGGCCCACACAATATATCAGAATTACCTTCACAGTGTACACTTACCCCAGGATTGGTTCCGCACTGGGACCTCCTGTGAAATGAGATACAGTGCAACAATCACAGTACAGTACTTTAACATAGACAAATACCTCAGGCAGTATAACTTTGCTGAAACAAGCAGCTCTGATTTATTTAGGGGATATAACAAGGACAGGGGAAATCAGGTTAATTAGCTTATCACTCTAATAATCTATTTATGGCTCTGTGCACAGGCCTATCCCTATCAGTTACTGTCCCTGGGTACCCAAGCCCTAGTGGCTAGTCCAAACCGTGGCAGCTGGTAGGGGCCCTTTCACACAGAGAAAAGGAAAATTAAACAGTCAGCAGTACAGTAATTCCATTTGGATTTAATGTGGCAATTCAACAGGGAGCGACCCTGAATTAGTACTCACGACCTCCAAATAAGATAGGGTCCTTCAATGTCAGCAGGGCTCACTTGAGGTACACAAACCTCTTCACACATCCATATAAAAGAAAGCACTATACCAGGCAGGCTGCATCTGTATCCCGATCGCATTACTGCACAATACCCGGAGAACACACAGCAGATTCAGTTCCTGACAGACCAAGTGCAATTTTCAGCAATTCTCCAGTCTTCTACAGGGTGAGCCTGGTTTCTACTCTTCAGAGATCCTTTGATTCTTTTCACAGGACGGATTCAGTCCTAACAAGCTGTTACACAAGCTGCAGACCGGAACTCTGGGCCTTACACACGTTTTTGACTAAAACTGCACACTGAAAAGCACAGGCTCCTTCCTTCTTCACTGCCAAAGCTCAACTGAAACTCCAACCGACAAAACCGGGCACTTCCTTTGAGTTCCTCCCAGTTCTTGACTGGATTGGCTGTCACCACAATAGACTGCTGCTGTTGGTCCAAAAGGCACTGAAGTCTAAACTACATCTCCCAGAGTCACTGCCCATACAATCCTCTTGTGGCTGGCTCAGATTATGAGTCCAAGTTCTGATTCGTCCAAGGCACCATTTTAGAGCTAGCTTACCCCACACTGATTGGTCCAGTTCAGCAGTTCAAAACTAGAATGGGAACTAGCAGACACAGTTCTGACTGCAAAGAAAGCAGGTTAGACAAACTGTAATTTCATTATTACTCTAAATAATTTCTGGCAAACAGTTACATCTTTCAGATAGGTTCCTTTGCACTCTAGTGACTGCAAAATGGAGTGAATTGGCAGCATGAGTGGTACTCAATCAAAGAAACACACAGTCCCCCATACAAATTAATTATGTCTGCAAGCAGACAGCTCTTAAAGAGACAGTACCAGAGGTTCTAAAAACACTCACTGATAAATGGCTTAAACGCCAAACACCATTCAGGCTTGGAGCATTCAAGCAAGCTCCTGGAAGTCTTTTGGGAACCCCCATTTGCAGGGGGGATTACCTTCCTGGCCTGGGAAAGCTTGACGTCCGCGTCAACAGAAGTACCCATAAGTTTTAACTGCAACCATATACATTTGCATTAGGCTCACACATGTAATCATCAGTCAATATATCATTTTACCAAGAACACATTTCTGAAACATTGCAGTACGTCACTCTTTACAGTATTACACACACATTGTACCATAACTCAAGTTATTACCTCTTGTACATGAAACCTGAAGAGGGGCCTTCCTATCAATTACCTTGGGGCTGGACGGGGCAAGGGCACCATACTTAGAGGGCAACACAAGTAACTTGAGTTAGCACTGACGCCAGTTTGGGCAATGAGCCTGGGACACATACACTCCTTTATGGACAACATTGAGAGGCAAATCCACAGGCCTCCCAAGGGAATCATAACTGAGGTGCACCACAGGCTTTACAGCTCGACCAGTCTTTCTATGGGGGACTGTTATAGTCTCTGCACTCTGAGCCTCATTTTCAGCATTGTCCTCACTTGTCAGGGAGTCTCCATGGGGGTAGAGAGGCTAGAACTTGGGGCACTTTCAGCTCCAGGAGTTACAGTTTCTGAGTCCACAACATTTGGCTCGCATGGAGAGCTTTCGGACACTGGCAGTGGACTGTCAGGGCACTCAAAATACTCTTCTTGTTCGGTGTATCACCAGTCTGCCCCAATCTATCATTTTCCTCCCTGAAAGCTCAAACAGTTCAACCATGCACAATGATTCCATTTCATCTGATCTGATGCTTTGCACTTCACTTTCTGGGAGCATTGGCTCCAGGGATGAAGCTGGGGCTTAGACAGTCCAGAAGGCCCAGCTTTGTCTCCAGTATTGACTAGGGATTGCCCCAAAACAATTGACTCAGTTCGTAAGAAGGATAGTATTCAAAGTCACTCTCACTTTCTTCCCGATATGGACTGACAGTCATGCTCAACTGGGACTTGTGCAGGGAACACTTTAACTTTGCTTCTGTAGGTGCAGACTTTCTTGATCTTTTCTTAGCAGCAGCTCTAGTCACTGGTCCAGAGGGGGCATCTTCTAGGGCTCAGACTCAATTAAGATTTGTCCAATGGGCAGTAAATGATTTCTATGCATTGTTTTTACATCTTTTGAATTATTCTCAGGCCTTACTTTGTACACTGGCAGATCATCTAGTTTGCCCACTACAATGTGAGGAGATGGTGCCATCTGTCAGCAATCTTGTGCTTGCCATGCAGTCCCAGATTTCTTAGCAATACCCAATCTCCCTCCTGGAGTTCCTGTGCTTTCACCTTTTATCATACCTTCTTTGTTGGCCAGATTTCTTTGGCAACCATGGTTTGAGCCAGTTGGCATGTATGAGTTAGCTGGGCCTTTAACTTTTGCACATACTGTAAATAGTTGTCAGCTTGAACCCCATCAGGAGAGACCCCAAACACACATCTACTGGTAGTCGAGCTTCTCTTCCAAACATCAGGCGGTAGGGGAGAATCCAGTGGCATCACTTTGGTGCAGTTATAAGCATGTACCAGGGTGCTAATTTGTTGGCTCCATCTAGGCTTGTCCTTTGGGTGCAGGGTGCTCAGCATATCTAGCAAAGTGCGGTTGAAACGTTCAGGCTGTGGGTCCCCTGGGGGTGGTAAGGAGTGGTTCTGGACTTCGACTCCCCACAGAGAAAGCATCTCTTTGATCAGACGACTTCAAAGTCTCTCCTTGATCAGAATGGATTCTTGTGGAGCCCCATAGTGAACAAAAAGTTTTCTACAAGTACTTTGGCCACAGTGGATGCTTTCTGGTCTTTGGTGGGGAAAGCTTGGGCATATCTCGGAAATGGTCAGTGACCACCAGCACATTACTGATATTTCTTTGATCTGACTCCAAACTCAGAAAATCAATACAGACCAGCTCCATGGGTGCACTGGTGGTGATGTTAACAAGGGGCAGCCCTCTGGGGCAAAGCTTTCCTCTGTAAGCAGCGACTACAAGTTCGAATGTGTTGCTCCACATCAGCCCCCATCTAGTCCAATAGAATCTGGATCTCACCAAGTCAAGTGTTCTGTCTATACCAAGGTGCCCCATGTGGTTGTGCAAGGACCTCAGTACTGAGTCTCGAAGGCAGTGGGCAGCACTAGTTGTTGTTTGTCTACTTGTCCCTCTGTCTACTGTTTCTCTGTATAACAGTTTATTGATCAGTTTCAACTTAGGACCTTCTTTGTATAACAGTGCAGTTCTCAAATCAGTGGAGCGTAATTTGACACATCTTTTCCTGCATAGAGGGCTTCTAAAGCTGCTTTGATCATGGGATCACGGGATTGAGCCCGCCGAATACTGTCATTGTCCAGCTGAGGCAGTGCACCAATGTCTATTGCAGAAAAGTGGCAATAAGCAGCAGGTATGCAATTCTCAGAGGCTCCCAAGCAATCCACCATGCAGTCCACTGGTCTGTGGACATTTGTTCCTCCCTGTCAAACTTCGGCAGAGTGCCCGAATGTCAGGTTCTGCCAATCGGACCCAATCATTCTGGGGAACAGGCCTCCGGAGAGACATCAGCATCTATGTGGTTCAGACCTGCTCGGTATTCGAGAGCATAGTCATATGTAGATAATGCAGAAAGCCACCTATGGCCAGTGGCATCCAACTTAGCTGAGGTCTGCACATAGGTCAAAGGATTATTGTCAGTTTTACTAGTATTTAGCCCCATACAAGTACTCATGGAATTGGTCAACAATAGCCCACTTCAAAGCTAGGAACTCTAACTTATGTACAGGATAGTTCTTTTCGGATGGGGTCAGGCTTCTACTGGCAAAGGCCACTGGTCTCAGGCCATTCTCGTGCTTTTGGTACAACACAGCCCCAACCCTTGCAAGCTAGCATCAGTGTGCAGGACGTAAGGTTTTCTTGGATCGGCATAGGCCAGCACTGGAGCATGGGTGTTGATATATGATCTCATGAAAAGCAGTCTCATCAATCAGGAGTCCAGCGGGCCCCAAATACTTCACTCGGATGAAAATACACTCTTTCAGTCTTGAGGGACGCTGACTTTTGGTATTTTTTTGGGTTGGGGAATACCTTGAGTAAGGTTAAGTAAAGGGCGGATCACTCTTGAATAGTCCTTGATGAAGCCGATAATAACCACAGAATCCCAGGAATCTTTGCAGTTCTTTTAGATTTTGGCTGTGGCCAAGTGGTCAAGGCCTCAACTTTACTTGGGTCGGTCTCTATTCCCTCGGTGGATACTATGTGTCCCACATACTTTACTGATGTTTGAAAGAATTGACACTTATCAATGGACAGTTTAAGGCCAAAGTCCTCCAGTCGGTCCAATACCTTAAATAATCTGCTCTCATGTTCCTCCAGTGAGCTGCCAAACACAATAACATCATCTAGGTATACCAGGCACTCTAGTAAGTTCATGTCCCCCACTGCACGCTCCATCAATCGTTGAAAAGTGGCTGGGGCACCTGAAATCCCTTGAGGCATCCTCATGAATTCATAGAAGCCAAGCGACAGATAAGGCCGTCTTCTCACGGTCCTCTGGGGCCATCGGGATCTGGTAGTACCCACTGCGAGATCCAGCACAGAGAACCACTTGCTCCCCTCTTAGGCAGTCCAAAGCATCCTGAATGCGGGCATTGTGTACTGATCAGGGATAGTCCCACGTTTAAGGTGCGATAATCCACACACATCCTTACTGTTCCATTCAGCTGGCAGCGGGGAGTCGCCGAAATCAAACAAGTCAGGCGTTACTCTGTCATTCTTCCTTGAACTCTTGCTGCTGGGTAGCACTGCAGTGTCTGCACAATGCACATTAGCCAGGATGCAACCTCTGTTTACTCGAATGTCTCTTTCAGACACATTATGAACTTGGACCATTACCCTTCTGGCATAAGCATGGGCTCTAGCGGGCAAAATACTAGGCTTGACCAGCAGTCCCTCTGGCAATTTTCCATCGCCTGGCATCCAACATTAATATTTTATTCTTAACATCCTTTCTGATACGGACTCTCCCTGTAAGGTACACTGGGCATTTGGCGCCAGGATCAGAGACTCAGGATCCTTCTTCCATACACCCGACCGGTTCCTCTGGTTCTGTTTTTCAGCATCTCTGTGCCTCATAGGCCTTCTTAATTAAAGCCAGAACTCTTAAAGCTCTACTAGTCTTTGACCCTGTTTTCATAACACAACTGTGCCAGCCTTCCGAACATATGAGCATTTGTTCCAATCAACAAAGGGACACCATCATACAGTCCAGTGGGGGACACACTAAGGCTAGGGTCTCTACTTGTTCGGCCACCCAGCCACGGAGGTGGGGAAAGACAGCCAAATTCGGATATACCCGAATAGGGTAGCCTTCACTTAACCCCCATACATGCAGTCCTTCTAATGGTTGTAAGGGTACGCCTGACAAATGCTTCTGATACCAATCCTGGAACATAATTGTCACTTGGGAGCCACTGTCTAATACAGCTCTTGTAGACACTCCATTCACCTTTACAGTGGTCTCCATGGAGGACCCACTATTCTGGACCAGTCTGGAGAGGCGGTAGTGGGGGCCTGGGCAACTGACCTTGCCACAAAAGGACGTGAATTAGCATTTTGGTGCCCTCACTGGGATCATGTCGCACCTCTTAACCACTGATTTCTTCTCCAAGCTCTCCTTGTAGCCTATATGCAACTTTGTCAGTGTCTTTTGGGACTGGCATTCCTTTCATGTGCCATCTTTCCCACAATTATAGCAAAACATACTTTCTGGAGTTTGAGCTAGCGAGGCGCCACACTGGGAGCCAGGGCGGGGTATTACTAACTGGAAACCTGGGTGCCATCTCTGTCTGCGGCGTGATAAGCATTTGGAGACATCTCGTCAGTTTCTCCACTTCCATGGTCAAGGAATTGAGTTTGGAGCTGTTATCAGCAGGAGATACATGGGTGGGTACCCCACCCCATAGCAGATGCAGTCGGATATAGGTCAGGGCCTGTACTTGCAGGCGTGGCCTTCATAAAGGGACTGTTTTTGAATTCGGATCTCTCTCAACAGTTCGCCCCATTGTGGCTATCTTTTCCTTGTCAGAGCACTCATTGACTGTCAACCTCTGCCCTGAACTTCACTTGATGGGTCACCCTCAGTCACTCGGTCGTAGCCACAGCTGTTGGTGCAGGTACCTCCCGAGGTCGCCTTTTCTCAACTCCTCGAATTTCTCTCATTAACTCATCATAGGAGGGTGGGATTCCAGTCGATTTGCCAGGCGTAACTGAGCAACAGCAGTTCTGAGAAGGGGCAGACTTAAGGATTCTGTCCAGTCTGGTTCGGTCCAGTTCAATCGCTGGCAAACTACCCTTTCTGAGGCATTCTTGCAACAATTTTTCCAGCCGAGACATACACAGACAACAACTCCTTGGTACTGTTGTGCATTTCTTACTCTCCACCATAGGTCCTCATCAGAATCTGGGCTCCCATACACATTCTCCAAGGCCTCAAGATAGGCCTGTCAGTCGCTCAGGGTTACTGGCCCGCTTAGCACGGATGGTAGCCAGGGCAGGACCTCGGAGGCTCTCACTAACCCTCTTTCGCTTTTCGCCGAGCATTGCCATTCTAGCACTTGGGGCAACATAGTCTATCCAGGTCTCCCAGTCATCCTCCCTTGGGGTGGGAGGGTGCCAGAGAAGATCCTCAACCTTCGTAAGAGTCGTGACTAATGGCAGGTGCAGAAACAGGAGTCTGCATTGGTTCAGCCACCACATGGGCACTGGAGCAGGAGAGGGTGTTGGGGAGGAACACTTTCAGGTGGCAAGAATAGTTTCTTCAAGTCCTCCACAGTTTTCCTTCTCCCAGCAACCATTTAGCAAATTTCTCCTCAAAAGTTTCAGATAGTGGTGGGGGCTGATTCCTCCGGTCTTTACTGTCCTTAGTTATCACTCTCCAAGCAGTGAGGGCTCCTCTGGGGTAATGGTCTTGTGGCACTTTGGAGCCATCTATGGGATCCTTAAACTCTACTAGGCCAGGAAAGTGTGGGTGAGCAGATTAGCATGCCGACCCACCACCACAGGGTTTTGTAAACCTTCCACCTTGGAAAGTACTCCTGCACAGTGTCCGTATTGATACCCAGGGGATGTCCAGGATAAGCATAGCATTTTGGGGTCGATCTCTCCCAGTACACCACTCACCAGCCAGTGCACAGCCACTTCTGTCGGGTACCCATTTTTTTCTTAACAATGGTTCATAAATATGGCCACTAGAGGACACACAATCCCAGCGTGAGCCTCCAAGATGTAACCCCTAGATGGCGCTTATCCCAGGGCTACTACCCTGCCTGATTTGCTACTAACAGGTTGAGGGGCCTGATCCAATGGCGGGTGCCTCCACCCAGAGGTCAGGGTTTGCAATAGTTAAACTAACTTGGTCACAGCCCTCTGGGACACTGCAACCCCTTCTTCCCACTAGTGGCCCACACAATATATCAGAATTACCTTCACAGTATACACTTACCCCCAGGATTGGTTCCGCACTGGGACCTCCTGTGAAATGAGATACAGTGCAACAATCACAGTACAGTACTTTAACATAGACAAATACCCAGGCAGTATAACTTTGCTGAAACAAGCAGCTCTGATTTATTTAGGGGATATAACAAGGACAGGGGAAATCAGGTTAATTAGTTTATCACTCTAATAATTCATTTATGGCTCTGTGCACGGCCTATCCCTATCAGTTACTGTCCCTGGGTACCCAAGCCCTAGTGGCTAGTCCAAACCGTGGCAGCTGGTAGGGGCCCTTTCACAGAGAAAAGGAAAATTAAACAGTCAGCAGTACAGTAATTCCATTTGGATTTAATGTGCAATTCAACAGGGAGCGACCCTGAATTAGTACTCACGACCTCCAAATAAGATAGGGTCCTTCAATGTCAGCAGGGCTCACTTGAGGTACACAAACCTCTTCACACATCCATATAAAAGAAAGCACTATACCAGGCAGGCTGCATCTGTATCCCGATCGCAATTACTGCACAATACCCGGAGAACACACAGCAGATTCAGTTCCTGACAGACCAAGTGCAATTTTCAGCAATTCCTCCAGTCTCTACAGGGTGAGCCTGGTTTCTACTCTTCAGAGGTCCTTTGATTCTTTTCACAGGACGGATTCAGTCCTAACAAGCTGTTACACAAGCTGCAGACCGGAACTCTGGCCTTGCACACGCTTTTTGACTAAAACTGCACACTGAAAAAGCACAGGGCTCCTTCCTTCTTCACTGCCAAAGCTCAACTGAAACTCCAACCGACAAAACTGGCACTTCCTTTGAGTTCCTCCCAGTTCTTGACTGGATTGGCTGTCACTCACAATGGACTGCTGCTGTTGGTCCAAAAGGCACTGAAGTCTAAACTACATCTCCCAGAGTCACTGCCCATACAATCCTCTTGTGGCTGGCTCAGATTATGAGTCCAAGTTCTGATTCGTCCAAGGCACCATTTTAGAGCTAGCTTACCCCACACTGATTGGTCCAGTTCAGCAGTTCAAAACTAGAATGGGAACTAGCAGACACAGTTCTGACTGCAAAGAAAGCAGGTTAGACAAACTGTAATTTCATTATTACTTAAATAATTTCTGGCAAACAGTTACATCTTTCAGATAGGTTCCCTTGCACTCCTAGTGACTGCAAAAATGGAGTGAATTGGCAGCAGCTTGAGTGGTACTCAATCAAAGAAACACACAGTCCCCCATACAAACTAATTATGTCTGCAAGCAGACAGCTCTTAAAGAGACAGTACCAGAGGTTCTAAAAACACTCACTGATAAATGGCTTAAACGCCAAACACCATTCAGGCTTGGAGCATTCAAGCAAGCTCCTGGAAGTCTTTTGGGAACCCCCATTTGCAGGGGGGTTATATCAGTACAGAGGAATTGAAGGTACTCCGGGGCAAATTGGGGAGATAGACAACTACTACATATAAGCAAAGCTACATTAGGTTGTAGTGGCAGTACTGGGCAATACTGGACTGCCCAGGGGTGTAATGGCAGAGGGCCTTATAGCCCCTGGAAGGTCCGCATTGCCCATCCCGCCCACCCTTGAGGGTATTATTGCGCTTAGAAAATGGACTATAGGTGACATTTTGCAAACCATAAAAAATACATAAAACGTTAATAAAAAAAACACTTAAAATTATCTTTTGTGGTAAAGTAGTCTCTGCAGGGCACTGCTGTGTTTTTTGTGAAGTTTCTTTCCTGTTGGCATCTTCTCCGGCTGAAGCCTGCTTGCTGCTTTGTCTGTCCCCACTGCCCCCCATGCACACACTTACTTTTATGAGCGCTGAGCTGGAATGGGGGAAAGCAGCCTGCTGTGTTTTATTCAGTCAGGTAATTTTTTTTCCTCATTATTTTCAGTTGAAGCACAAGTCTGTGGCAAAAGTTTCAAAGTGCTCTGTGTGTTGAGATTGAGTGGTACTCTGCAACTCAGGACAGATATATTGGTTAAAAAAAGTAGTCTCTTGTTTCAGCAGTTTTATTTTGGGGTTTCTTTATGGACACAGAGCACTGTGTGGACGAATGGGAGAATAGCGTGAGCCATGCTAGCATACTTCTTCGGGAAACCACAGCTTTTATCTTCACGGTGTTTTCTATGGACTAATGGTTTCAAAAAATGAGGAAGTATTTTGTGGATGGTGCATTATGTTTTAAAGTAAGAGAACTGCAGTGGAGTTGTGGGCTGAGTTTGTGGGTGGGTGGGACGCAAGTACAATTCCCTCGCTAACAGAGCGAGAAAAGACAAATGGCGCCATCGCTCGGACACTAGACATTACTGTGGAGCTGTAAGCCACTATGTAGGCACAGAGCAGCTGCATTAATTGATATTACTGAAACAAAACAGAACTGTTCTATGTGTGTGTTTGCAGTTATATTGGGCATTGGGCTGCTTGCTGAGTCAAGGGGTGCACAGCTGTCTGCACTGGAGACCTGGGTTTGAATCCCATAGCCACCTAGGTGAATACTGTGTGATCCTGAGCGAGTCACTTAACTTTCTTGTGCTCCCAGGTCGCATCTAGAGACAAGCTTCGACTTAGTGTGCTACTCCTGGTTAAACAATGTTCCCTTCCCTACTTGAGGGGAAATAATGTTGGTTTTCACTTTGGATTTTTAACTTTTTTTATTTAATTGATCAGTAACATTACAAGTATGTGCAGGATACAAATATATAACATATCCATTTTGAATTCGTGGTGGTGGTGGTGACCTAGTCACTTGCTAAATGGTGTGAAAGAATGGTGGCAGTTTGAAATTATGTGCCCAGTGCTGCAACCAATGAGAAAACAGCTTGAGCACAAGGATACTTGGCTTGGCATAAGGCAGGTTTGGTTTGGGACTTTTTATTTGGTGGGCATCTATTGAAAGTTAATGTTCCCCTGTGGAATGGGTACCAGTCAATCAGATGCCTCTAAATAAAAAGCCCATTTTCTAATTTAAACTACTGGGGTGTGGGGGACAGTGGGTCTCTAATCCCAAAGACTCCAGAAGGACGAGGTCAACAGACCCCACACACACACACACACACACTGGTGGAATAGGTCTGAAGGAAGGAGATGGAGGGGTGAGAAAAAGTTAACAAAGGGTGGAGGGGTAAGGAACAGTTAGCAAGGAGAGGTGGGGGCACACAGAGGGGAGAAATGTGAAAAAAGGAAGAGAGGAAAGGGAGGTGGGGTCAGATTCTAGAAGGGGGTGGTGTCTCTGAATGCGCAGAGTCTTGGAAACAAGATGGATGACCTGCAGGTGCTGTTAGCAGATGGGATGGTAGGTATAGTGGCAGTAACCGAGACTTGGGCCACACCACACCTTGACTGGGATCTCGTGACCCCTGGATATAAGCTATACAGGAGTGACAGGGCAGGCAGAAAGCTGGGAAGGGTGGCAGTTTACATCAGGGAGGGAATAACTTGCATGAGGGAGGAGTCAGAGGAGGGGAAGGTGGAGGCATTGTGGGTTCAGTTACAGTCCAACAGACAGAGAAAGGTGAGGATAGGGGTGGTTTACAGACCATCCAGCCAGGATGAGGAGGAGAGGGACAGGAAACTCAGCTTGCAAATACTGGAGGCTGCAGGAAAAGGAGAGGTAGCAATAGTGGAGGACTTAAATCTGCCCAAAATAGACTGGAGCATACCATTCATAACATGTGGCAGGAGTCAGGTGATCCTGGAAGGGTTGCAGATTAGGTTCCTGACTCAGGGCGTCACAGAACCAACCAGGGAAGAGGCAATCCTTTATCTGGTGCTAATGGATGGGGAGCATGTACAGGACCTAACAGTCAGAGATCCCCTGGCTGGGAGTGACCATTATACAGTGTGGTTCCAGGTGGAATTGAGCAGGGAAAGCATCCCAACTAAGACCAAAATCTTGGACTTTAGGAGGGCAAACTCCAGAAAAATGGGTGGTGTGCTAAGGAAGCACCTGGTGGGCATCAGAGCAGATATGGGGGTGGACCAAAAGTGGTCCATCATTAAGGAAAAAATAATGGTTGTCACAGAGGAGTGTGTTAGGCTCAGTGAGAAGAACATGAGGGCCAAACCACCCTGCTGGTTCAGTTCTGGGGTTGCCCAGGTAGTAAGGGAAAAGAGGTTAGCCTATATGAAAGACAGGGAGACTGAGGGAGGTGGAGTGGGAGAATTACCTAAGGTTGGCTAGTGCGACAAGTAAGGAAATCCAGCAGGCTAAGGCTCAGAAGGAACTATGGAGAGCTGAAGGAATTAAGAAGGGGGAGAAGGCCTTTTTTGCTATATAAGTGAGAAAAGGGACAAGAAGGAGGGGATTATTAGGCTTAAGAAAAGAGAGGAGTGGGTGGAGGAGAATGGTGGAGAAGCAGAGATACTAAATGAATACTTCTGTTCCAGAGAGAAGAGGAGCAGATGGGAGGGGAGCATGGATGTAGTGATAGAGGAGGATAGATGAGGGAGGGGCTGCTGGCATTGCAGGTAATCAAATCACCAGGTCCAGACAAAGTACATCCAAGGGTACTCAGGGAAATGGAGAGAAACTTGCATGGACACTGGCAGGGCTGTTCACTAGTTCAGTGCAGTCAGACATGCTACTGCAGGACTGAAGAATGGCATATGTGGTGTCCCTCCACAAGAGTGGACCCAAGGATGACCCAAGAAATTACAGACCGGCCAATCTGACCATTTGTGTTGTGTATTACACACCCGACAGGGTGGGTGGTATTTTGTTTCACCGGACTGCCCAGGGGCATAATGAGGTAACACTGTAAGTAGAATGAACAAAGGACAAAAACAATTGATCATTTTTCTAACCTATATCACTATTATGGCACTTAGCTTGTTGGGAAAAAGCTTTCTGAACTGCTAAAAGTCACCAAAATGCACCATTTGACTTCAGTTTTTCAAAATTTTCCTGGGGGAGCATGCCCCCGAACCCCCCAAAGAGGTTGAGATTTTGTGCCCCTCCACAATTTCTGACTGCACGACGCCCCTGGTCTCTCCCCTCTAGTTTGTAGCTCTGCCTGACCGTTCAGTCTGCTCAGCCAGCTACATGTGATTCATTGTCTCGGTAACTGCTGTTGATTTACTTAGGTAAAGTCACCAGCTACTGGTATATACCTAGTCATATTCCTTCCCTTCCCATTCTGCTTCATTCTTTTCCCACTCAGATCCTTGTCCCCTTCCTCTCTCTCTTCCTTCCCCTGACCTTCTCTGCTCTCCCCTCTCTTACACTGCCCCTTCTCCCTCACTTTCTATCAACTATAACATGGGCTGAGAAAGATGTCAAGACTGCCTGCATGACAGAAGACTCTGTCCAGGGGACGTGCTCGGCATGGTCGATGACTGGCCGAGACCAGATGACAAGAGTGGTGTACCAGTTGTAGAAGGCCCAGTAGCCCCAAAGCCAGACCCCGACCTTGGTGTCTGATCAGTGGTCAGGGGGCTATAGGCACCATCACCGAAGTGGACAGAGAAGGCATACCTGAAGGCCACAATGGTGACCGAGATCTTGTAGGGGAGGATGCCTTTTCCTTATCCCTGTGTTCGTGTCTATAAGTCGACAGACATCTGCTTTTCATGGTCTTTCTGCTTTGATGACTGTGAGCTTGTGAAGGAGTGGGCAACACCTGTTTTTCACCCTGGTTAGGTTTCCCCACGGTGGCCGCAAACATTTTCTTAAATTAAAACATTTCTAGGTCTTTCTGATGGCACTGCTGAGTGGTTTTGTTGAAGCACTGGCAAATCTCACAGGCTCGGACATCATGAGAGAAGCTTAGACAGCAGATACACACTTCGTTAGTGTCGTTCCTAAAAATCTTCTCCCCACACTCGCAGTATCATAAGAGCATCAATGGCTTGAAAGTCATGCAGAGGCAGTAAGAATAAACTTTTTTGTACAGAAAAAGTTATGTCAATGATGTTTCCATGTCAGGTCCGATTAGGCTAATCGACGACATGGGAAAAGAATGGAGGAGAGGTAGGGCCACCCACAGTTATGTACACGCAGACACGTGACGTCAACGTGGGCAGCCCCAGCTTGGCAAAAGTTTCCATGCAGTCCTAGTGCCTGATGGCTGATGTTCCAAAGGTGTGGCTTAAGGGAAGAGATATCCTCGAAGTAAGCTCTCTTGTGACTTGGGGTATTATGGCTGTGTACCTGTGGCTGCAGGGACCCGTGATTCTGCATGCAGAAACAGTGTTGGGATTTTAGTATCATGGATTTCTATCTACAGACAGAAGCAAGTTTGTATGCCTTTGCATCCTTCAGTAATGCCAGTTTGGTTCTATCCAAAAATAGTCTCTCTCAAAATTGAGCACAATGTCATGGGAGCCATGGCATTTTTGTCATAGCTACAGTTACTTAAAAGTTTATTCAAACAGGATAAATTCTGCGAGAAACAAGTCTTGATTGCAGAATGTCCCTTATCAGAGAAATACCAAACATATAACATAGTACAATAGTGCAAAGCAAGCATGGATCAGATTTTTCACATTTTAAAGCAATTGCAACAGGCTGAGTGTTCAACAAGTCAAGTAATACATTGTTGTATGTTTGGTATTTCTCGGACAAGGGACGTTCTGTAATCAAGACTTATTTCTCACAGAACTTATCCTGTTTAAATACCCTTTTAAATAAATAAATGCGGTGGATAAACTAGACAAATCCTGTACTTCATTGCTGTTGCTTCCCGACTGTGACACTAGCACTTCTGTGACTGACAAAAATACTGTGGCTCCCATGACATTTTGCTTAAATTTTGAGAGAAGCCATTTTCTGACTAGAACCAAACAGGCAGTACTGAAGGATGTAAAGGCCCTCTTCATGGCAACAGTTGAGAATACTGATACAAAGTTTTCCCATTTTAAAACAAAGTCATCGGGTCCTTCAGTATATTTCACCCGTTACAGCTCCCAGAAAACAGTGACTAGCTATCCTTTTACATTAACGAGGACATTATTTATTTATTTAGCTTTTGTTTACCAGGTAAGCACGCTAGACAGTCAAGTGCCTATTTTCAGGTGCGATCCGAGAGAATTATATAGGTACAGGCAATGACAATACAGAGGCATGGTAACAGCAAAACAACAAGGTACAGTCAGGTACATTCAGAGAACTCGAGCAATAACAGCTTCAGAGACTAGTTAATATCAAACAACAAGGTACAGACAGGAATAGGCAGGTAGCTACCAGTCAGGGTACAGGCAGAGAGCAAATAAGGCAAGTACTGTCTTAAGGCATGACGATGACGAGAGGCAGTCAAGGAAGCACTCATATATCAGCAGGACATTTTAGAAGTGAGCACTTAGACATCTTAACACGTGCAGTCATGATGGGGCATGACGCACACCATGGAGGGGAGGACAGCTAGGAGCAAAGGCAGGCAGAAGCTTGTTTTAAGTAGTCCCAGAGTGAGGACCTGAAGCAACTGTGGGAGGGGGCAGCCCTTACTAGGGCAGGGAGTAGATTCCAGGCTCTGGGGGTGAGGGCCGCGAAGGCACGATCCCCTGCAACTGAGCGAGTTTTGGGGACCATGAGAGTCTGGGAGTCGCTGGACCCCAGCAGATAGCCGGAGGGGGCAGGTTTAAGCAGAGCATCCAGTGCCAGAGGGGTGGATGAATGGATGATGTTGTCAGTAAAGTTGCCCAGGACAAAGGATCAATGGTTACTAGGGGAGAGCCACCCCAGCCTGGAGTAGAGTTGACAGTGATGGGTGAAGCGGGGGGCCAATAGGGCAAAATGACACAAGTTGTTGTATGCTGTGTCCCATTTTGTGAGACAGGTTTTCGGGGTGTTCACGAAGGAGATGAGCCCATAGCAGAATGAGGGAAGAAGAACCCCTTTTGCAAAGGCAAGTCAGGCAGCAGGGGAGAGGCAGCTTTGGCCCCTGTACGCCAGATCCAATTTATAGTTAGTGGCCTAGCAGGAGTTCCGTATGTGCAGGGAGAGGTCCAGCTGAGGGTCAAGGGTAACCCCCAGGTACTTGAACGAGTCAACCACTGACACAGGGATGCCGTCACCCCCAATGACCTTGAGATTGGCAGGGCATGCCCCGATCTTGGCAGGGGAGCTGAATAACATGGCCTGCATCTTCTGGAGGTTGATGACAAGCTTTTTTGCCTTGAGCCAGGATTGAACGTGATCAAAATCAGAGTTTAGTCTGGTGTTTGTTTATGTCTCTGATATCATGGGAGCTACCAAGAAGCACAAGGTCATCAGCATAGACAGTGACATTCCCACAGACAGGGACTGAAAGCAGCTGATTGACTAAGAGGGAGAACAGTATGGGGCAGAGGACAGACCCGTGAGGTACCCCGCAAGTAACCGGAGCTAGCCCAGAGAGGGTTTTCTAGAACTTCCTGTACTGTTGCCTGCCCGAGAGGTAGTTGGTAAGCCAGGCTAGTACAGGGGAGGAAAGTACATCAGAACTCCCACTGAGCACTACTGTGATGTACTGCAGAAACACAACCATAATACATCTTATATTGAAGCTCAATGTTTAGAGCTTGAGCTTCATATGATGAAGTCACTTTCTGAGTTTCCCCAAATTTCATTATCTGGATTTCTGAAAAAACAAAAATCTCCAAAAATTAGTCATACAGTACGAGCAATGATTTTTGGATATTTTGGTCTTAGTCTTTGTAGGTCTACTGATTTTCATACAGACTGCAGTGGTAGCAAGACGATTCAACTCGATAGGCAGGTTTAAGTCCGAATGGAGGTCCTGTCTTTCTCTTTGAGCTACATCTGAACTAATTTGTGTTCCACTGTTGGGCGCTAGCTTTCCTACTGTTGACCTGAAGGATGCCTTAACTCTATGGTTTAAGTGTGGAAAGCAAAATAGAAGACCTCATTTGATATCATATGGCCATAGAGAGTCACTAGTTCTGATTCAGAAATAGACTAGAAACACATGTAAGTTAGCCCTCTCAACCAACATTTTTGTTGTATTTCTTTCTACTTTAAAGTTATTTTTTTTGAAAAGCTACATCAAAATTTACATCGGAATGGTGTGAACAGGTAAGAACTAAGTAGGACAGACTGATTGATTAGTTGATAATACTGCAACCATAGATAAATGCTGGTTGAAGTTTATGTACACAATAAAATGGACACAAATTACACAATGTCAAACACAGTATCATATTATAATTTAACTACATCAAACATCCAATAATGTTTAAAATACATTAAACATAGTTCTCTAAAAATATGTTAAACAGGTCAACTCATAAACACACCAAACTGTCAGTCTAAATCATATTTAAGTACCACACAGACAAAAACTTACCTTAAGTTTGAGTTCTCACTAATGGTTTTATTCCAGTTCGGCTGTTTATGTAACTGATATCCAGTACTTTCTTTTGGTAGCAGTAAACATTGAAGTTTAGGCATTGTATCACATACTTTTCTAAACATTTCTCTTGCCATCCTCTCTTGTCTTACACCAACCTCTCTAGTCTACACATATCTAAAGCCTCATTATAACTTAATTCACATCCCAATACTATTCTAAGTGCCCTTTTCTGAATTCTTTCTAATTTTTATATTTCATTTTTTTAAATTCAGAAAACTGACATCCCACCAGTCCTTCAGACAGGCATCCCCAAAAAGCTATTTCCAGCACTGCCGGTTAGTAAACACTAACTTTAATACAAGTGGGTGCGAATAATATGAAAAATAAATGTTGACTCAATGGAGCTTGTGTGTGTCCTGGACTGGTAAGTGAGCAAGCCATAAAGCAAGCAGGAGTATGGTGCATTAGTGAATATGAGGTGTAGCGATTGTTTTTGTTTAAAAAAGTCGACTTCATGGAATTTATTTTTCTGGAGTCTAGAAAATGACTGTAGAAATGAGCAAACAGGCAGCCAGTTAGCAAATCGACATGGGATAGCCAGTCAAGACAACACTGAGTGACTTAGAGAGAGTGGCGGAGGGCTGTCAGATGAGCTAATATTTTTATTTATTGAAATGTTTCACCAGGAAAGGCACACTGAACAACAATGTTGCTTGTCTCATGGAGTGTCCTGGGGGGTAGAGGGAATTTGGGTAACAATGATACATACGAGAGACACACAATTTACACAGTGTTATAGGCATGGGAAGTAACAGTCGGGTACAATTCATGACAGCAAGTAGCAATAACAAGTGCTTTGGGAAACAAAATACCGCAAGGGCAGTTTATATAGAAGCAGGTGTAGCAGCAGTTCATGGGGGGACAGACTCAAGGAAGGAGAAAACTGTTAGGGTTTGGGGGCCTCAAAGGCAGGAACACTTAGGGGACAAGAAGTTGTATAAGGCTGGATCTGATGGGGAAGAGCATTCCACAATTTGGGTAGATGGTGAGAGAAAGAATTCTGACCTGCAGTTGTAGCATAGCGAGGGACCACCAGGGTACAAGAGTCAGTTGATCTACGTGTGTGGACAGGTGGGGGTGGAGATAAGCAAGGAGGAAAGGTAGGTAGGGAGAGCATCGCAGCAGAACTTAGATATGAATTTAGCACAGTGGGTGGTGTGACAGTTAGACAGTGTGGTAAAGGACAACGAGTGGTAGAGGTCACAGTGATGGGTAAGAGAAGGCGAGTCGAAAGCAAAATGACAGAAGGAATTAAACAGTGTGTCCAATCTGGTAAGACGTGATGGTAGTGGCACTATAGACTACATCACAGTAATAAAAAATGGGGAGGATCATTTTCTGGACCAGCTCACGCCTAGCCGGTAGAGGGATACAGCTACAGTTCCTATATAAAGTGCCTAACTAGGGGTGTAGCATTAACATGACCAGAGAAATTTAGATGTTGGTCAAGCCAAATCCCTAAATAACGAAATGAGGAGGAGTCCTCAAGGGAAGCCCCATCAAAGGTGTGGAAAGTGGGCATGGAGGTTAGCCTCGAGAGTCTCTGCCTTGTGCCAAAGGTCATGGAGACAGTCTTTTTGGCTTTTAGAAACAGATGATGAAAGCTGAGCCAGAGCTAGATCTTACTGAAGTCTAGCTGGAGTCTGGCAGCCACATCGGAGGGGGATTTGCCTGAGGTGAACAGGACAGTGTAGTCTGTGTACATGTGAATGGAGGAGGAAGTGCAGACAGATGGGAGATCACTGGGAAAAATAGAGAACAGCAGGGGACCAAGCACAGAGCCCTGTGGGACACCGGTGCTAATAGGTAGAGGAGGGGAGATGGAGTCAGCAATACAAACCGATTGTGTCGTGCCTGTCAGGTAGGCAAGAAGCCAGTTTGTGGCCAAGGTGGAGAGGCCAGCTGAGGTGAGGTGAGGTTACTAAGGAGGAGGTTGTGATAGAACATACTGAAAGCCTTGGCAAGGTCGACAAAGATCGCAGATGTGACTTGGCCTCTTGTCCATCCCTGAGAAGATGGAATCAGTGAGCCTAAGTAGGGAAGTGGTGATTGAGTGAATTTTCCCCGAAACCTAGATTGGAAAGGTGAGAAGAAGGATGAGTCAGAAAGGAAGGAGGAGATTTGAGCTAGGATCAGGTGTTCCTGAAGGTTGGCAAGGGTAGGTAACAGCGAAATAGGGCGATAGCTCCCTGGGGAAAAACAGGTCACCACCCTTGGGTAGAAGGAGTACAATAGCATGTTTCCAAGCAGTTGGGATAGAGGCAGTATCAAAAGAGAGATTTAGAAGAAGAGCCAGGGGATAGGATATTGCTGGAGCTGAGAGAGAGCAGTCTAGGACTTAGGCCATCGAGTGAGTTGCCTTTAGTGGGGTTGAAGGCCAGGAGAGCATTTACGGTGTCTGAGGGAGTTATATGTGTGAAGCTAAATGGAGCAGAGCCCGACAGAGGGCAAATAATAGTGGAAGAGGTAGAAGTGGGAGAGAGTTAGGGGGTAGGAGGGAAGGGATGATAGAAGGTCTGAGGCACAGGTAGTGAAATGAGAGTTGAAACAAGCACTCGGTGACTGATAGAGGATTAGATATGAGAGTATTATTTTGTTTAAGAATGGGGACTGGAGGCTGGGAAGCACGAGAGAAGAGGGTGTGGACTACTTTCCAGAACTTTGAAGGATTATTTTGATTGGAGAGGAAATTTTAACGAAAGTGATCTGCTTTGGCTAGATGAATGGCCTTTGTGCATGCGCTATGAAATGTATGGTACTTCTGATAGTCACTAGGATGCTTGGAGGATTTATGCTTCTTCCATGCCTGGTCACATGCCCTCTGACAGGCCAAGAGTTCTGGGGTTATCCGAAGCAAGTGGTTTCCTCTCACTCTGATCTTTTTTAGTGGGGCATGCCAGTTCCAGGTGTTGAGGAAGTTGTCCTTGAAAACATCAAGTCCCTCATCAATAGAGTCAATAACAGTAATTGTTGACAGTCTGCTTGCGACAGATCGTGAAGTAGTGGGGTAAGGTCAAGTGATCTGTAAGAACGGGTTAGCAGAATTTTTGGAGGGACTTTGGGCCTGTGGATTTTTCATACTAAGCAGATTAAATAATGGTTGCTGAGGGTGTCTGGAAACAAGCCCGACTGAATTATCCAATAAGGGTGCGAGGTAAGAGCCCAGTCAAGGAGGGAATGATTGCTTGTTCTGTGATTTAGTCAGGTGGGTACTTGGATTAGCCGGGATAGATTTAGGGCAGTTACATCTGAGTGTGTTTTGTCTTGTGAAGGGGATGTGGGACTGTACTTTCCATATTCTTCTGGTTCAGATGTGGCAGTGCTACCAACAGCACCATTCTGATGCACGTGAAATAAGCAAAAGTATAAATACACAAGCTTACTACTAAAGTATCAGAAGGTCTTAAGTCTTCTTCTGTCCAGATCCAAACCATAGAATTACTAATGAACCGGATCAGGGGGACGCACTTATATAGAAGTTAGTATTTTGGCTGGTATCAAAACTGCACACTGCACACTGCACCATACCTCTCAATTGTCACACATTACGAGGTACGTCACTCATTTTATCCCTAAGAAACCCTCTGTCCCACATTGAGAAGGTTACATTCCTTTCTGACCACTGAGACTTTTAAGCAGAAATGTATAATAATATAAGATGCTAGGTTATCAGCAAACATTATCAATATTAGTGTACTTATTTCCACAGTATTCTGAGCTTGCAATCTCATGTTTGATGATGTGTCACACATCTTGTCACACATTTGGGTGATAAAAGTTGAGAGGTATGAACTGCACAAGTGATGTATAAAATGCATGTTTTTATTTGTATTGGCAAATGTTACATTTGGCATTTTAGCTTTTGTTTTCATAAAGGCCTGTATCTCTCTGCCTATGAATAGCATCAGGGTTAAATGTGCAAGCATGCATAATATTAAACAGCCAAACTAATCATTTTACATACAGATCACATATCATATATAAGCCAATTACACTTTATGGAGAAGAAAACATACACTTAAAGTGGATTGTAGATGAGCAGGGTCCCTCAAAGTCTGAATGATCATAAACCACAATATAAATGAGGTCTTGGGCTTACACATAAATGTCAGCTGTCCAGGGATATTCCTGTCTAACTCTGTCCTATCTTAAATCGAGGCAGTAGCCATTTCACAGAACCATGAGCTGCTGTTGACTGTGCTGCCAATAGTGTATGCACCCAAAAACATGACACTGTGCATGTGCAGCAGACTGCTAGTATCTCTGGTACAACAGGGATATTAAAACTAATAAAGAACAGGGGACCTTCTGCACTGCAGGGCTGTCCAGGGCAGTCACAATTCTAAGTTCAGGATGCTAAAATCAGTGCTACGCTCCCCCCTGCAGCTCTAGTTTTTCTTTTTTTCTTCTGAAGAGTGTGTGTTTGTGGAAGACTGTGTGTGCGTGTGTGTGTGTATGTGTGACTATTCACTACAATCCAGTCCACACAATAATTCTATATCCCTTGTCAGATTAATGTATTATCAGCCATTTTGGCTCTGACCAGATTTTGTTTATAACTAGTTATACCCTTGTACCTCTGTACAGTTGCTGTACTATGCTGTTAGTAATATGTGCACCTTACTGATATACTGCTGTTTTTCACTGTTTGCTCCCTCGTCCCTTCCCCCCCAGAACGCATCTGAAAATGAGCCACTACCAGCTCAGTATGTCCTTCCCATGGAAGGGACATCACGTGGAGTACATGGGGCTTTTTCACTGCCATATGCAAGTGGCCTGTACTGTTTCTATGGGGAAAATATGGAAATGAGTGGAGGGGTCACCTGATGATCTTTCTAGTTTACATATACAATCCTTTTGGCTCTTTCTAGTAAACATTTAAAATAAATAAATTTACAGGAATAATAATTATTGGATCATGACAAATACGAAGTGACAAATTAAGACAATTACACAATATTATTTGCAAAACACTGCATTAATGCACCAGAGTTCAGATAAAAGTAGGGAAATGTGGCATTAGGGTTTCCAACTCTAACTCCACACTCCCACCCCTCAAGCAGGAAAAGGAAAAAAACATTACGGCTTTCACTCTCCTGACTGTTGGTGAATCAGGAGTGGGGTCTTCCTGGGGTTCTCAGCCCTAATGCTCACTCCATTGTGCTATGGTCTTCAAACATACAGAGCTGAGCCTCCCCACACATTGCCAACAACCTGTAGGCTCTGCCTCAAGAAAACATATCACGTCACCTTATTTGGTCATGGAATGGGGTGAGCATTAGGGATGAGAACCTCAAGGAAGACCCCACCCCACTGCCAACAGTCGAGAGCAAAAACTGTAATGTTTTTTCCTTTCCCTGCTTGGGTGGATGGGAAGGTAGGGTTGGAAACCCTAACACCACATCTCCCTACTTCTGTCACTTTAATCTGAACTCTAACTAGTCCATTAACAGTTTTTTTTTTTTTTCAAAGAATGACCTTACTTTTTCCAGATAATACGAATGTGCCAGCAGAAACAGACCACCCGGTCTATCTAAGTCTGCAACCCTAGTTTGCAGCTGTCTCACCCCCTCTTTGTCATCCCACTGCCACCTCCCACCTCCACTCTCCCTATTCCTTGTTCCATGCCCTTTTGAAGTTGTTCACAGATTGACATGATACCACCCATTCTGGTAGGGCATTCCATTTTGCTACCACCCTCTCTCTGAAATAGTGTCTCCTCATTTCCTTCCTAAATCTTCCCCCCTCTATTCTTAGCCCATGTCCCCTGGTGACCTTCCCCCTCCTTAACTTAAAGACCCCATCTGCCCCATCCTTATTGATTCCCCTCAGATACTTGAATGTCTCTATCATGTCAGATTCTGCCAGATAAAACTTTTAAAAACTGCCTTCTGTGATTTTGAAACAAATGTACTAAAAGATTGTATGTAAATGAAACATTGTGTGTAGTTTTCTATTTGCACTTGATACACTCACTGTCACGAGGTTCTGGAGCCCTAGTTACACTGAGAACTAGGAAGAGGAGAGTAGTTCGCCGAGTTTTCACTCGTGAACTACAACTCATATATTTTGGGGTTCTTTTGCACTTTGGACAGCAGGAGTGAATGCTGTAAGATAGTTAAGCCACAATTTGTGGTTATTTTAACGTTTTAGTGGGTTTTTAGCAGTTTTTTGCACTTTAGTCACTCCATGACCCCTACTAGTACTTCCTGGGTCACTAGAGACCTTATAAGGAAGACCTGCAGCAAGACAGGGTGGCGTGAGTTGTGTCGCATAAAGGCAGCGCCGTGGCGTGTCACAGTGTCAAGAGTGTAAGAGGGAAAGAGGGGCAACGTTACCAAATTACCGCTTGCAAGAATATACAACATATTGTTGAGTAGTGTGTGTTAAATACAACAATCAAAAATGAGTGATTTAATTACTTTGGATAATGTATCTAGCCCCAGTATCAATACTACAAATCCAATAAAAACTGTTAGGAGAGATGTTATTATGACATTTGATGGGGAGACGGGTTTAAAGTGCAATACCTGCCAGATGTACATCTTGTTTGACTCCCTCCCCAAAACTCGGTTTCATGTTTGTGCAAAATGTGTCAATAACAGTGTACTTAGAGAAGATATTGACACCTTTTACAAATAGTTGACAGTTAATGAACAACAACAGGAAGCACTGAGTCAAAATGCAGGTAGATCTTCATTGATTGAGGGAATTTCAGACAAGTCACATAATAATGTGGAGTTAGGAATATTAAATTACCAGAGTGGAACATCCTAACAAGAAAAAAGGAAACGAATAACACTTGATGAGAGCAGCACTACCATTGATTCCGATGATTGGACTGAAGTTGTTGTGGGGCATAAATCCAAAACAAGATGTAGGGCACTGGGTGACAATATTAAGTAACAGATACAAAACCCTAATCTATTTTGACTTAGGTGACAGCATGGAGAAAGGTCATCATGGGGAAAATTCTGAGGAATACAATGATGAACAGCGTAGTAGAGAATATACTGATTTTGACAATGTTGAACCTCACTCAAGTTCCCAATTAGTTGGTACTCCAGAACCTACGCCCGAAATGAGGGAAAATCCTAACCCGTTGGATAGTACAGCTAAAGATAAGGGTGGTAAGCACAAAAATAAAATCAAACATTCGGAGCCAATAAGAAATGAGGCACGTCATCAATGCACGACAGAATCTCAAAAAGGCACAATAGATAATACAGTACCTATGGAAATGTAACCAACAAATGAGTCACATAGGCAGTATTTTGTATTAGGTGATTCAATAATAAAGTATACCGATAAAATTGTATGCAGGAAGGATAAACACAATATTGCCTGCTCATCATTCAGAGGGGCCAGAATTAAGGATATACATACTATGTGTACCGACATTTTACATAACTCGGGTCCAAATCCCCCTGTTATAATACACGCTGGTACCCATGAGTTAAGAAAATTTTCTACTGATGAAATCAAAGAAGAATTTATAAGCTTGGGGAAAACACTAAAAGAACTTAAATGTGAGATATATTTCTCTGAAATACTGCCAGTTCCCAGAGCAAACTATCAACAAAAAAAAATTAAATGTATAAATGAATGGTTGCAGAAATGGACTCTCAAAGAGGGATATTCATCTATTCCACATTGGGAAATGTTTGTGAAAATCAACAACTATATTGTTGGGATGGATTACACTTAAGTAAGCAAGGTGCTTATAAATTAGGAAGGACTTTTGAGAATATAATCAACAAATCTTTACATTAATTGTAAAGGGGGAGGAGGGAACCCAGAAAAGATCTAACCATAATAACAAAAAGTTGAATAAACTTAAGATGTGGAGTATTAATGCCAGAAGCCTTAACAACATTAAACTCATTGAATTAAAAATACTTATAAAAAAAACACAATATACTGTAGATATTGTTTGTATAACTGAAACCTGGTGGGATGAGAGCAATAACTGGTAAAATAGCATTCTAGGGTTATCAACTCTTTATTAAGAATCATACAGACAGGAAAGGAGGCGTATGTTATGTCTCTGAACATATTCAATGCCAAGAAATAGACATATCCAGTACTACCGAAAGAGTAACAGAAACATTATGGCTAAATATAATCTTTCCCCACTTGCCTAAAATTATACTGGGAATTTGCTATAGACCTCCAAACAGTAATAGTAATTATAACTTCAACCTAATTGATGAAATTGATAAAGTTTGCAGTTTAGGTGACACTATAGTTCTAGGAGACTTTAATGCACCAGGTATTATCTGGAACCAAATGATAAGAGTTACAGCATTTGAGAAAATACTAGTTGAAACCCTAGCATCCCATGGCTGTTTTCAAATGGTCAAATCTCCTACCAGAGGGAAAAACCTAGTAATCACAAACTCCAAGGAAAGAATCAGCAGTATAGAAGTTATTTATCAATTAGGATGCTCCAATCATAACACTATCGAATGTACCCTTAATATCAGAAAGTCCAAAAACAATGGAAGTTTTCCATCATTTGACTATAAAAAAGCTAAATGGCTAAAAATTATTGAAGCACTTAATAGTATTAACTGGGGAACATCGTTTTGTGATATGGAGGTCAATCTTATGTGGGATAAGTTAAAATCCAAAATACAAGAGATAACTACATCCCTAGGCGTACAAATTTGAATAAAAAATGTACTGTTCCACTATGGTTTTGTAAGGCAATCAAATCTCAAATAACAAAGAAAAATAAAGCTTTCAGAAAATACAAGTCTAATTCAACACAAATTAATCTAAGTGAGTATAGGATTCAACAGAGATTGTTGAAATCATTAATAAAAAAGGAGAAAATAAAACTTGAAAACAAATTGGCAATTAATAAAAATCATAAGGCCTTTTATGCTTACAAACAAACAAATTAATAATAGAATCAACTCTGTAATAGTTAATGGTGAATTAAAAAATGATAAGGAGATTGCAAATAGTTTTAATAATTATTTTACAGTGATTTATCAAGAAAATAAATCTAATGTGATTACTCCTTGTGTGGCTATATCGGAGGTATTTAGTATCAGCCATGACATGGTACTTCAAGAATTATATAAGCTACGTATATCTTCCTCATCAGGACCAGATAATATCGATTCTATAGTCTGGAAACAGTTAGCAGATGTGGTTGCAAGGCCACTGATCACCTTATTTAATAAATCTATTTTGACTGGTGACATTCCACTGAATCGGCGTAATGCAATAGTCGTCCCAATACATAAAAAAGGAAATAAATCAAAGGTGGCCAATTATAGGCCCATAAGTCTCGCATCAATCTGTTGCAAGACCTTAGAACATTTGATCAAAAATAAAATTGAGAATGCTATAGTTGCATTGGGATTGCAGGCCTCCTCTCAACATGGTTTTAGGAAGGGACTTTCATGTAATACAAACTTGATATTCTATAATTTTGTTAGTTGAAACCTAAATAAAGGAATACCTACTGTATTGATGTAATCCTTTTGGATCTGGGAAAGGCATTCGACACGGTACCACACAACAAACTTATACAGAAATTATGTGATATAGGTCTAAACAAATACATTGTGAGATGGATTGGAAATTGGTTGACGAATAGAAAACAAAAAGTAAGAATAAATTCTGTTCTTTCTGATGAAGGTAGTGCTTGCAGTGGAGTCCCCCAGGGTTCCATATTGCGTCCGGTACCGTTTGGTTTATATATAAGTGATATGGATAAGGGCCTTGATTCAGTCATCACTAAACTTGCAGATGATACAAAAATAGGTGGGGAAGTTTCATCTTTATTAAAGTATAAATAATTAAGTGATAGTCTTAACAAAATTTAACAATGAGGGGAGATTAACAACATGAAATTCAATGAAACCAAATGTGCAGTAATACACTTTGGAAAAAAAAATCCTAAATATCAATACTGTCTTAATGGAAAAATTATAAAACAAAGTAAATGTGAAAAAGAATTGGGAGTATGGGTAAATTCACAGTTATCATCAGGTTCACATATAATTAAGACTGTAGAAAAATGCAATAGCATCATTCGTTCCATTAAGAAAGCTTTTATTTCCAGGAACAAAGCTTGTGTTATAAAACTGTATAAAACCTATGTTTTACCGCATCTGGATTACGGATCCCCAATTTGGAGTCCTTACCTTAAAAAAGATATTAACCCGGTTGAAACAGCCCAAAGAAGAATGACTAAATCCATTAAAGGATTAAAAATGATGGAGTATGGTAAAAGATTGGAGAGTTTAAATCTCTTCTCCCTGGAGACCAGAAGAATCAGGGGTGATCTGTTGTACCGAATTATGAAAGACGAGACATTAATGGAACATAATGAGATTTCAAAAGAAAGAAAACCTAAGATCACATGATAAGCAAATTGTAGTTAATAAAGTACATACTGTCAGACATCAACATTTTTATAATACACGAACTTCTAAGATATGGTATATTCTACCTGGGAATATTGTGGAGACACCAACAATAGATATTTTTTAAAAAAGGTTCGATGAATATTTGTTAAACCAAAATATGAAAAAAATGTAAATTAATAAGCTACCTATGAGTGGGAGACAATTTAATGGGCTTTTCGCCTACTTTGCCTAGATGCACCAAGTTAAACCAAGTTATGTCCCCCCCGTCCCTTCTATCCTCCAGGGTGTACATATTCAGGTCTCCCAAGCCTGCTGTCATAGTCTCTCCCCTCCATTCCACATATCATCTTTGTTGCCCTCCTCTGCACCCCCTCCAGTAGCCTGATATCACACTTTAGGTATGGCCTCCAAAACTGCACACAATACTCTAAGTGCAGCCATACCAGCGACTGGTAGAGGGGCAAGATCACCTCTCTTTGCCTGTATGAAAACCTCCTCATTATGTGACACAGCATTTTGTTTGCTTTTGCAGCCACTCTCCTGCACTGGGCAGTGTTGTGCGTGGACCCTGTTATTACCCCTAGGTCCTTCTCCTCCTCAGTGATCCCCAGCTTAAACCCTCCCAGCCAGTTTTCTCTCCTTGGGTTCTTCACCCCAAAGTGCATAAATTTAAACTTCTTTGCTTTCAACCCCAGATACCACCTCTTTGAACACCACTCTAGCTTGCTTAGGTCCCCCCGCCGCAGCTGCTTCCATCCCTCCTCTGCATCCACCACTGCTCCGATTTTGGTGTCGTCAGCAAACAGACTTATCTTGCTCCCCACTCCGTGTGCAATGTCTGATATGAAGAGCCCAAATAATACTGGCCCCAACACAGAGCCATGTGGCACCCCACTCATCCTGGCCTTGGAGTTGAGAGCTCCCCTCTGACCACCACCCGTTGCAGCCTCACACTCGGCCAGCTTGTAATCCACTTCAACATTTTTGCCCCTACCCCTACACCAGTTAGCTTCCCCCTAAGCCGCCCATGAGGCACACAATCGAAGGCCTTGCTGAAGTCCAAGTAAAGAACATCCACCGCATGACCCTTATCCAGCTCACCTGTCACCCAGTCATAATATTGTATCAGGCTGGTTTGACAAGACTTCCCCTGAAATGAACCCATGCTGCCTCACATCCTGGAGGCCATCATCCTCCAGGTACGACACCAGTCTTTCCTTCAGTATTGTTTCCATGAGGTTGCACACTATGGAGGTGAGACTTACCGGGCGATAATTACCCAATTCATCCCTTGGTCCGCTCTTGTGTAATGGTACTACATGTGCCATCCTCCAGTCCAGTGGCACACATCCTGACTCCAGTGAGGTGCTGTACAGATCGCACAGTGGCTCCACCAACACCTCCGCCATCTCCCTCAGCACCCTGGGGTGGATACTATCTCTGGTGCCTTGTCACCTTCAGTGCCCTCAGTCCTTCTAGGACTACTTGCCTCAATTCTTCCATCTGTTGCCTCCTCTCCCCTGTCCCCACCCTCCCAGCCCAGTGGTAGTAGTCCCTTTTCTTCCGTGAACACCGAGCAAAAGTATTCATTCAGTGCTTCTGCAAGCTCCTCACCTTTTCCGTCCACTCCCCACCCTTTATCCTCACTATTGTCTCCTTGCACTCTTTTCCCCTGTTGTATCTGAAAAAGTCCCCTCTGCTAATTCCCTGCACTAATCTCAGCTCCCTCTGAGCCTTGGCTCTCACCTTTCTGGTCACCTCCCTGGAAATCTTGCATACTCCTCCTGTCCACTTCCTTCCCGCCTCCTCATACCTCTGGTGCGCCTCGCGTTTTGCTCTCACCACCTCCAGTATCTTGCTGTTCAACCAGCATGGTTTTCTTGCTGTGCTCCTCTTACTCTGTGTCTTGGTGCAGGCTTCTGTTGCCTCTGTAATCCCCCGTTAAATACCCCATTTCTGCTCTGCATCCATCGCCTGCCTTATGCCCTTTAGCTTCCCTTTCAGTACTTCCTGCATCCTCCCAAAGTCTGACTCCGGAAGTTTACCACCCAAGTGACCGATTTCTCTGGCTCCCCCACACACCGTGATATTAAACCACACCATTTGGTGATCGCTGTCGGCTAGTGGGTCCTCCACCTTTATTTCCCTTACTGCCTCCCCATTCGACACCACCAGATCTAAAGTGTTCTTTAGCCTAGTAGGTACACTAACTAACTGTGTCAGGAGACCCCTCTGGATCACGTCCAGGAGCATTTGCTCCCTAGCACTGGAGGTGACCGGAATGCTCCAGTCAACCCCCGGCAAGTTGAAATCCCCCATGATGACCACCTTACCTTTTCTACATACCTTTCCGATTTGTCCTGCTAATTCCTTGTCAAGCTCCTTAGACTGGGACAGTGACCTGAATACCATCCCAAACCTCAGTTTCCAACCCCCTGAGTCTAGGAGCTGCAGCCAGATTGCCTCTGTTCTCCTTTCTTCCCCCTCGTCCCTTGTGCATTTGATCCCGTCCCTCACATAGACTGCCACCCCACCGCCCCTCCCTTCCTTACGGTCCTTCCTGTATACTTTGTATCCTGGGATTGCCAGATCCCAGTCCCGGTGCTCAGTTGCCCACATTTCTGGGACAGCTAAAATATCCACCCTCCACACTGCTAAGAGTGCCTGTAGCTCAGCTGATTTGTTGCCTAAGCTTCTTGCATTCAGCGAGACCACCCTCCATCCTGCTCCTTTCGCTTCACTGGCCTCCATTTCCTTCCTTCTACTCCCTCCTTTTTCGGCCACCCTGAGTCCTTCCCTACTAGCCTGGGGGCAGGCTTTGACTCCACTCTATAGGATCCCTGCCTACCTGCTGTCCATTTGCCACCCCTCCATCTAGTTTAAATCCACTTTTGTCGCAATATACCTCCCCAGTCTTTGCTTTAATACCTCCTTCCCCTCCCCACTCAGGTGCAGGATATCCCTCGCAAACAGACTGTTATTATCCCAGGTACTGCCCCAGCCACCCACAACTCCATATTCCTTAGTTCGACACCATTCTACCAACCATGTGTTCAACCCCCTAATCTTCTCTTTTCTCACTGTGCTTGCACAGGGCACTAGGAGCACCTCGGAGAATGCCACAGACTCCCCAGTCTCCTTGCACAACCTTTCCACTTCTTCAATCCTCTCCTTTGTTACCGCCACCATTCCCCCGCTAGGTCATTTGTCCCCACATGTACCACAATGTGTAGTTTCCTCCTACCCCTCTGTATGCACCTTAGGATTGCCTGTCCTGCCTTTGTCTGCCTTTAATCCTGGTATAGACTCCACCCATATCTGACTGTACCTCGCCCCCTTGCTGCCCCATCTGATCCCCTTGTGCATGGATTCCCCCAACACCAGTACACCTCCCTCCTCTTTCCTTGTGCCCATCGCCACCCCCCCCCACCCAGGTTCTCTTTTCTGGGCCACTCAAGATGGTGCTTTTACAATGTGTCCCAGTGTCTTCCCCCTGCCCTTCTCAATTGAGACTCCTCCACCTCCTCCTGTTTGACTGCCAACCTTCTGCT
Organism: Neoceratodus forsteri; assembly: GCA_016271365.2. NCBI lineage: Eukaryota > Metazoa > Chordata > Ceratodontiformes > Ceratodontidae > Neoceratodus > Neoceratodus forsteri. The sequence goes on along the minus strand of CM057455.1, from coordinate 1,363,341,619 downwards.
CCCTCCTCACCTCTCCAAATATTATCACTCCCCCTGCCATGCCATGCTCAATCTCTCCACTACTAATGCCCCCTCTCCCTTCTCTTTGTGAGTACTATCCCTTGTGCAATCTCCTCCTACATCCTCTTTCCCATGTGTTGCTAGTACAGCAAACATGTTCCTTCCCCCCCGCCTTACTGCGTTTCCTCCTCCCTCCTGCCTACTGCTGCTCCTCTTTTTCTAGGTCCTCCTCGAGTCCACCCTTCATCAACTGGCTTCCTGTCTACTGTTCCCCCTTCCCCTGACCTCTCCCTTGCCCCACTGTTCCTTCTCTGTGGTACCCCCACAATACTCTCAGATGTCAGCCCTCCTACCGACGCAATCCTCCCCAGCTCCCTGCCAAGCCACTGAACCTCTTCCTCAAGTCTCCTTAGCCTGTGGCATATTGGGCACCCTCCCAGCCTCCACAGTATGTTCATCTGCATTGCTGCCCCACAACCATTGCACCCTACAATCCTACTCATGGTCCACACTACCTATACAGCCTCTCCACACCACCTATCCATACAGCAAGTAGAATTAACTAATCCTAGCCCAGCCTCAAACAGAAATTATCCGAAATGCCCTTGCATGCAGCATAAGACAGCCAACTACAGTACTAATTGGAAACGACAATCCAACTCATAAGGACTATAAATCTACTCGTACGTTTTATATATCTATATGTCTTTAAGACTTAGATCATATGGCTGTTCCTTGTTTCCTTCTTCCTGGCCTGTTCAGGGGGCTCAGATCAGTTTGCAGCTCCCCAAGCTCCTCCTTCACAGCCTTCAAACCCAACCCCCAGTAGTATTTCAGTATTTAAGGCTGGTGGAAGGGGTGTGTGGAAGGGCTTTTGCAGTCACTCCAGCCACAGAAACCTTTAAGCTAAATTCCACTTTAAGCTAAATTAAAAAGAAAATAAAACAATATCAAAACTTACAAAAATCCTCTATACATTATCTCCCTCAACAGCAAGTAGAATTAACTAATCCTGGTCTCCTGTAGTTTAAAAAACAACAGCAAAACTTACAGAAAAGTAGTCTGATGGCTCAGTCAGAATTTAAAGGCTATGTGGGTGGGCAAGTCATAACAGAATCGCATCCTTGTGTGTCCCTTCAGGACCAACATGAACACATCCATCTAGCTAGGGAAGAACAGGGCCCACAGGGCCCTGCACATCCATCCCTCTACAGAGGCACACATCCATCTGGCTGTGTCCCACATAGCCCTGCAATTCCATGTGCTCAGAAAATACAGGTTACTCACCTATAACAGGAGTTCTAGGAATGGTATATGTTGTTCATCCACACTTATTGGCAGGTTCCTTGCCGCTTTAAATCTTGCCGGAAGGTCTTCAAGCTGGCTCCTCCCACCCACCCGGGTGGTAAAACTCTTGGCTCTGCCCCATGACACCAGATCTAGCCCACTGGAAGCCAGGTTGTGCATCGAAGCCGGGGAGGCCGGGTGGGTCGTGTGGATGAACATATACCATTCCTAGAACTCCTGTTACAGCTGAGTAACCTATATTTCTAGGGTCATGGATATGTTGTTCATCCACACTTATTGGCAGACTCCTAGCAGTTCCCCGGGAGGAGGGAGGCAAGGCACACACCCCCTACTTAGGTATACAGACTGGAGAACCGAGGCCACGACCAACATCCCGGCGTGACCCAAGGTCGATGTGGAAGGGGAACTCGGTATAGGCCTGCTTCCAGGCACGAGCCCCGCGAATATCCTGGACAGGAGTATCCTCGGAAGCAGCCACCGATGCAGCAGAAAGGTGGGTAAAAAGAGCACTTATCCCTCTGGGAGGCTCCATGCCCACCCACCTATAGCGGAGACCTATGCAGGAGGTGACCCACCCGCTCGTCGTCCGCTTGGCTGCAGGTCTGCCAGATGCGGCTTCAGCGTAGATGACAAACAGCTGGCGAACCTCTCCCAAACTTCAGCCCTACGCTCCCTGGGTAGGTGAGCATTAGATAGGGTCCCATGGATCCTATACACAGCCTCCGAGGCATGAATGGGGATGAACCCCCGTGGAGACAACACCCGGTTAGGGAAGACTCCGCCACCGCCTACGGAAGGAACTTCGGCTGGGGCGCGGGACAACCTTGTCCCTGTGGAAGACAAGATAGGGAGATACAAAGGAGTGCCTGGAACTCTCCCCTCCTTCTGGATGGCAGAGTAGCCCCAAGAAGGTGTTCTTCCACAACAGGTGAGGGAACTCGCACCTGTGCAAGGTTCGAACGGCTTGCCCATGAGCTAAGCCCATACCAGCGAAGATCCCACAGAATGGGAATACTCTCCCCCAAAGGGGAGGTGTGATCAAGGCCTAGAAAAGTGCCAGACCACCTTTTCTGCGCCACTGACTGCCTTCCGGCCCGCGCCCGGAAGACAGGGGTGACCAACAGAAGCACCCAGAGGGTCGTCGGCCAAAGCCCTGGTTCAAAAGAACGGACCGCAGATGGTCTGGAATGCTCACCCAGGGAGGGGAGAGGGGCCCAGGCCCTATCCCATCATCAAATGGAGAAATCCTCCAATTGAAGGTGAACATGTTTGGCCGACTTCTAGCAGGACACCTTGAAAGCGTCGAGGACCTTGCCAAAGGACCAAGGCCTGGCACCTAGCCGCACAGGGACCAGGCCTGTCGGTGCAGGGATTGAAGGTCCAAATGAAAAGACCTTCCCCTGAAAGAGAGAGAGAGAGAGAGATCAGGACTGGGCAGGCTGGAAGCCACGTCGGGCGCCTGGGGCTGAGACTGAGGATAGCTGGATACCAGAGCTGGCAATCCAGTCTGGGGCTACCAGCATCACCTGTGCCTAGTCCCTCCTCGCCTTGCCCATAGGTCAAGGGAAATGGGGGAGAGGCGCGGAAAGGCCCAGGGTCCGCGGCCTCGATGGCATCCCCTACAGCAAACCTTGCTGAGGGGGCAGGCATGAAACAGTCTCGGCCTCGTATTCTCCCTGGAAGGAAGGAGGGAGAAGATCCTGTGCTACCTCCGCAGGGGAGACCGCTCGTGAGGTGCAGCCTATGTCCGGCTTAGGGCATCAGCCAGGGTGCTGGAGGCTCCTGCCATCAAATGGCTGGGAAACCGCCCGCGCGCACGAAAACCCAATGCGAAAACCTCCTACGCCGAGGTAAGGCTCGACCGAACCTGGCGGGGTAGGTAGCACATGGTCGTGGTGTTGTCCGCCTGGACTAAAACCACTAGACCCTGCACAAACGGAGCGAGCGGTGCAAGCAAAGCAGACCGCCAGGAGCTCCAGCGGGTACGAAAGACATCGGGACTCCCGAGAGGACCAGAGGCGAAGCATTCTGTATTCCCCCTAAATGGGTACCCCCACCCATCCGAGAAGCATCGGTTGGAGAAGACCGTCGACTCGGGGCAGACGAACAGGATGTTTTCCTGCAGGAGCTGGAACGGTCCGAGGGGGAGCATTCCCCTAACTCCTGGGCTGCAGTCACGAACTGGTCCGAGGAACGCAGCACTGTGACTGCTGGCTGGCCAGTCCCCACTAGGGGGACGCACCGCCGTGAGGCCCAGGAGGTGCAGGAGGTCCCGGCAGGGCACAATTGCCCAGTCAGACCTGACTAGGTAAGGGAGGAAGAACCTCAGCCCTGTCCGCCAGGAGCTGAGCTCGGACTCAAGAGTCGAGCCTCATCCTGAAGCAGCATCACCCGCTAAGACACGAGTTCCAACGTGGCTCCGGGTAAAGGGAAACCAGTCTGAGCCTGGAAGGGTTGTAATCAGGCCGTCATCCGGGTGGGGTTATGACCGAACCCCTCAATGCCGCAGAAGCTGCTGAGCAGAGAACGAAGGGCCTGGCCAGGAACTCGTAAGGAGATCTGAAAGAGAGGAGTCTCCCAAGGAACGGACGGAACGAGGAGTAAGTACGTCCTGGAGGCCCAGGAAAGAAGCCACACGCCTCGTCCTGAGAATGGGATACCTGAGGCAGAGAGACCATCCAGGCATGCAGAAGGATGGGGCGCAAGCCCCCCATCCATTGGAGACCAGGAATACCTGGACATGAACCCAGGGTCAGAAGGAGGGTCCGCAACCTTCCTGATCACCTCTAATTTGAGGGCCAAGCAAGTCGGCTCAGCGGGCTGACGAAGAGGCTGTGGACCCAAGATCCCCGTGGGGCAATGGCTCAAAAGGGAGAACCTGCTCGCAACCCGCGACAGGACCTACCCTTAGCACCACCCAAGAGGAAGAGGTGGAGCCATCCCTCATGGGGAAACCTTGCAGGGGACGACGGGGCCGGGACAATGCCCTCTAGCCCGTCATTGAGCAGGTTTGGCGGAGGAAGAGGCCAAGGGAACTCTCGGATCCTTACCTCCCTGCTTCCTTTGAAGGAAAGATGCTGGTCTGCGCCCAGCGCACGCCTGCTGGCCCTCTTGGGCTGGTCCAGCCACAGGGGCCGGGGGGGGGCAAAGGGGCTTATGCAAAGGCTGCCTGCTGCCCTTGACCCTCCGGGCGGGAGTGACCAAGTCCGGAGTGGCATCGGATTTCTCGGACCCCGGAGGAGTCCCTCCGCTCCAGGGCCGAAAAGGTCAGTCCCCAAAAAGGGGATGTCCACCAACTCGTGCTGGGTTTCCAAAGAGAAGGAGGATAACCTCAGTCACACCCTGCGGTGCATGGCCACCGCGGCCGCCACCGATCTGGCACAGGAGTCACCCAGATCCAGAGCTGTCTGGAGCTGCTGCTTCGCCACCACCTTACCCTGGTCCCGCACCCGTCGGACCGTGGTCCGCAGGTCGGCCGGGAGATGAGGGAGGACCCCATCCAGGGAGCCCAAGAGAGTGGAGAAATGTGCCATCAGTGTCACGAGCTGGCCTGATGGAGGCCTAGGAGGACGCAGCTGAACCTTGTGCCCGATATAGTCCATCCTTTTGGACTCCCTTGTCAGGGGCCTATCCACATCCCTAGCGCTTCCAGAACCTTGAAAAACATTGTTGGTGACCACCCCCTCAGCCGAGGGGTGTTCCAAGAAACCGGCAGAGAACAGACAGGGACAGGGTACTTTCCTGGCCACCCTGGGTCAAGGCGCAGGGCAGGAAGTAGGCCACCGCCAGAGCTCCAAGGCTGGGCCCATGATTGCCTCAGCCAATCGGGAAGGCCTCCTCCGAGGGTGAACCCCTCGTCTAGAATTGCAGGGGCAAGGGCCTGCTTGGAAATGGGCCTCCAGCTGCATCCCTGTGAATTCCGAGATGAGCTGGAGCAGACCCATAAAGGACGATGGGCTGTCGTCCACAGAATGTTCCGGGGAAGACCATGGGTCCTCCCTGCTAGGAAACATAGAGGAGCCAATTTGGGGCTCCAAGGGGTCTGCAAAAAGCTGCCGCAGGCCCGAGTCACTTTTCGTCCGCCGAGGGCGGATGGGAGTGAGGGGAACAGATAGCCTGCAGGACAGGTCATGGCCCGGCCTGGGTTCCACCGAGGATGGTGGGGCAGCAGGGATCGGACGAGCAACAGGCCCCGGAGAGGACACCTCGACTGCTTCGAGCGGCTGCGTCGGCTGACCGGGCGGCGGCTGCTTACTAGCTGGAGAATGAATCGGGGTCGATTGATTCCCGGACAACAACAGCTGCTGCCACATAAACTCCTCGTAACATCGACGCCAATGGCATCGAAGCCACTCCTCATCCGAGGAGGGGGACGAGGAAGAACGGCAAAGCCACTTGACTCGGTGCCCTGACCGAGAACGCCGAGGTCGGCGTGAGCGGCTAGACCGAGAGGAGGACCGAGACCCGAATCCTCGGGGGAACCGAGGGCGGGCCTGGGAAGGAGCAGGGCGCGCCCGCCTCCCCTTCGCTCGGAAGAAAAGGGCCGAGGACTGCTGGACCCGAAGGTACAGGTAGGAACTTAGCCTCCGCTGGGGAACCGGCGAGGGATGGTGGCACCAGCAGAAGACAGCCCAGATGATAGGTCGAGAGACTCGACAACGTCGACGGAGTCCTGGCGGCTGACCTGACGGGGTACCATGAGGCCAGCGGTCAAGCCGCATCCCCGACCAAAAGTCGGCCGGGCCGGCAGGGAGGGGGAACTCTCCCGCTCCCTCCGGTGCCGACGAAGGGACTTAGCCTGCGACTCCTTGGACTTGGGCCGAGAGGCAGGTCCCAAAGGTCCCTCTCCCTTCGAGGAAAGGGACTGACGAAGCTCCTTGAACGAAGCAGTATGAGGAGAACTCAAGGAGAGCGGAATAAGTGCCGCAACCGAGGAAGAGGGAGGGGCAGTCGCCCCCTCCTCGGAGGAAAGAAGATCGAGCTGCTCAGCTGAGACAGCCAATGCGGACACTGCCCGAAGAGTCTCAGAGGAATTTTCCGAGGAGGGAAAAATTACCGGTCGCCCGGACCCCGAATGGGCCGTGCGAACCTCCAGAGAGCTGGCCGAAAGGGCACAACAAAATTCGCAAAGTTGAGGATCGTGATCCAAGTCAAGGTAGTAAATGCATGTGGAGTGTGGGTCTCTCCTGGAGGAAATAACTGGGCACCTCCCGGAGCCAGAAAACGAATGGGCCATCGCCACAGCGGAGACGAAAAGATCGAAGTTTCAGAAAATTTACAATTGATTTCGAAGACCGAAATTTCCAGGAACCAGTTGAAAACGCAGAGCGCTAAGGAGGGAACCTGAGCTTCCAAGCGGTAAGGAAGATCTGGCGTCATGGGGCGGAGCCGAGAGTTTTACCACCCGGGTGGGTGGGAGGAGCCAGCTTGAAGACCTTCCGGCAAGATTTAAAGTGGCAAGGAACCTGCCAATAAGTATGGATGAACAACATATCCATGTCCCTAGAAAGCAATTTATGTGCTTTGTTGTAATTGTTTTTTGTGCAGCTCACTTGAAAGAAAAAATATATTAAATGTCCCTTTTAACTGCCAACAACTGATTATACATGGGCATTTTTTTTTTACCCATAAGTCAGTAAATGTTTTCAGTTTACTGTGAAATTTGCAACTGTTGTAGTGGAAGATGAGATACTGTAAACCTTTGGTGCATTTTTAATGATGATCAGACTTGTACTGGGGATTTGGCACCATGGCAAACGAAGGTAATTTTGAGCTGCACTACGTACCCCATAAATGTGTGGGGAGGGATTATGTGTTAGTGTTGTAATAGTCATCAACACCATTTCTGATATATTAATTATACCTTAACTCTAATTACTGAGGACTTATGGCTTGTTAAAGTTGCAGTGTTATCCTATGGGAGTTTTCATTCTTTAATTTTTATGTTTTTTAAATGGCCCCTAATTTTTTTTTTTTTGAGGGTGGGTTATATGTTACTGTTGTGGTACTCACTGAGACCTGTTTTTGATACACAAATTGTCCCTTAACTCCACAGAGTAATGAATTTAGGGCTTGTTAATGTTCTAATGTCATCTATGGGAATTGTCATTTTTTTATTTTTATGTTTTTTATATGGTCCCTACACTGTTTGGGAGGTATTATGTGTTAGTGTTGTAGTAGTCATGGAGACACTTTTTCTCATATATAGATTGCCCCTTAACTCCGAAGACTAACAGAGTTAAAGCTCATTAAAGTTGCAATGTTATCGTATGGGAATTGTAATTTTTTTTTCTGCTGCCTGCCATCAACCATCCAGCCAGGAGTCACGGCACCTCCGGCCCCACACGCATATTAGCCGCTGCTCCCGGATACCCCCGGATTACTCCCCAGGCCGGGGTTGCAGCACTGCCACAAGTGCCACAGACAACAGGATAGGTCCAGGAACCGGCCTGGGAGCTCATTAGAGTGGAGGGGCAGGCATCATCCTGGTGGCTGACAGCTTGTTTTTTTCCCCTGTAGGCGGGGCCGGGGATGTGCAATGATGACCAGTGTCCACCCCACCCCTGAGCTTGCTAGGCGTCGGTGCTTTGTGGTGCTACTCAGCCTCCACTGGGTGTCCCCACAGCGCTAAGCACTCCACCACCCTTCTCCCTGGAGAAGAAGAGCAGTCGTGGGGGAATTGTAATTTTAAAATTTTTTTTTTTTTTTTATGTTTTGTGTTTCTTTGTTTTTTATATTACCCTGAATTTTCTTGTAGAGTATTGTGTGTTAGTGATGCAGTATTCAGTAAGATCTTTTTTTTTGACACACAGATTGTCCTTTAACTGCAAATATTCACAGGAGTTGGGCTTGTTACAGTTCAAATGTGGGGAAAAAACTAAGTCCAAATTCTTTTTTTGTATGAAGGAATCCTTTTTTTGTGAGATTGTGTCATTCTTACTAAACAGGATTGCTTCATACGAAAAAAAGTATATAAAAAAACTAAGTCCAATTTTTTTTTTCACATGAAGGAAACTTTTTGTGAGATTGTTGCTGCTAATGGGGGACTTCGACCTGATGGATTTAGACAGGAGCATCCCAGCTGCCTCATCAGCAGGAGCAGGGACATTTATTTATTTTTATTTAGTTTTTGTTTACTGGCTAGGTGCGCTAGCCAAACAGGTGACTATTTTCAGGCACGACCCGGGGACGACATCCTAGACTCCCTGCATGGGACATTCCTCAGGCAACTTGTGGGACAGCCCATTAATGAGGGAGCAATCCTGAACCTTGTTCTCACCAATGGGGATGGTGCTGTAGAAGTCACTGTGGGTGGCCACCTGGGGACCAGTGATCACTGCACAGTGTGGTTTGATATACGATCTGTATCAGAAGTGAGTCACACAAAGGCAGGGGTCCTGAACTTCAGACGGTCCGATTTTACAAAGATGAGGAAATGCCTCAGAAATGTCCTGGCAGAGGGGCAGAACATAGGTGGAATGGAGGAACAGTGGGCAAAACAAAGCTGGGATAGCGAAGGCAACAAACCTCTTCATCAGGCACGTAAGCAAAAGCAAGAAGAAAAAGAGACCGCTGTGGTTCTTAAAAGATGCATCTGTGAAGGTAAAGGCAAACATTTAAGCATTCAGGAGGTATAAGGAGACACAAAGTAAGAAAGATAGGAAGGAGTATCTAGAGAAGCAGAGTGAGACAAGGAATGCTGTCAGAAGTGCAAAGGTGCAGATGGAGGAGAAAACACCCAGACAGTAAAGAATGGGGACAAGACATTTTTCAGGTTCATAAGTGAAAGGAGAAAGATCAAGGAAGGGGTTGTAAGGCTATGGAGGATGGGGGGGGTGGAGTGTGTGGAAGGGGACTAAGAAAAAGCAGACATTCTGAACAGGGGGGGTGTGTGAAAGGGGACCAGGAAAAAGCAGACATTCTGAACAGATATTTTTGTTCAGTGTTCACAGAGGAAGGGGAAGACAAAGGTCCACAGATAAGAACCAAGGCATGCTGACCCAGTCGCACTGAGGGTTGAGGTGCTGGACACAACACCTCGCTCCACGCTGGTGACCCGGGTTCAAGAATGGACTCGGGCCATCGGGGGCTGTAGGGGAAGGGTAGGATTGAGCATCTGGAGAACTGCTCTCCTCCCCGGGGTGGGTGGGGATGGATGCCCGCTGCACTAGCGACCCCCAGTGGAGACTGGGGTATCCAGTGAACAGGGGGCCATGGTAATATGGGATTGGGTAGCGGCGGACGTCCTGCAAATGCGCATGGGAGCATGCACGAATGCTGGATGTCATCGCACATCTGTGCCCTAGAGGTACAAAGGCAGAAAAACCCTCTCAGTGGCCGAGTGATGTCACCGACGGATGAACAAAGCCCAGCATAAGCCAGGCAGGGTGCTCCAGGGTGATGCAGTCTCTCCTCTCAGTTCTCCCTCACTGGGGGGGCCCTCCGTCGGGAGTAAACTACGGTCCCCCCCATCCTGCAGTCATGGCAAAGGCTGGCTTGAGGGGCTTGTTGCATGTCCACGCAAATGGCTGATGTGGGTAAGTACTCCACCCGCTCATAGAGAGCAAAAATAGAATGTACAAAAAAAAAAAAAAGAACCAGCGGCATAGTTGGTAGGGCAGTGGATACTAGTCCATTTATAGAGGAGAGTTCTGAAGAAACTCACAAATCTGACAGTGGACAAGGCAATGGGACTAGACAGGATACATCCAAGGATACTGAGGGAGCTCAGAGAGGTGCTGGCTGCACTTCTGACAGTTCTGTTCAACCACTTACTGGAAACAGGTGTGGTTACAGAGGACTGGAGGAGGGCACATGTAGTCCCACTTCACAAAAGTGGTAGTAAAGAGGAAGCAGAAAATTACAGGCCAGCCAGCCTGACCGCAGTAGTGGGGAAATTAATGGACTCACTACTGAAGGAAAGGATTATGGAATATCTTGAATCCAGTGGCTTACATGATTTGAAGCAACACGGATTCACAAGGGGGAGGTCATGTCAAACAAATTTGACAGATTTCTTTGAATAGGTGACCAGGGAAGTAGATCAAGGTGGAGCAGTGGATGTAGCCTACCTAGATTTCAGTAAGGCCTTTGACACAATTCCTCAGAGGAGATTCGTAAATAAGCTGAGCAGCCTAAGGTGGGACCAAAGGTGATAAATCAGGGTAAAAAATTGGTTGAAGGATAGGAGACAGAGAGTAGTGGTAAATGGAGTTCACTCCAAGGAAAGGACAGTGACCAGCATGGTGCCACAAGGATCAGTACCCTGGCCAGTACTCTTTAATGTCTTTATTAGTGACACTGCAGATGGACTAGAAGGGAAAGTTTGTCTTTTTTGCAGAGAACACTAAGATCTGTAATAGGGTAGACACTCGGGAGGGGGGGATGAACAGGGATCTAAGAAAACTTGAGGAATGGCCAAGAGTATGGCAACTGAATTTCAATGTGAAAAAGTACAAAATCATGCAGGAGGGGTTGCAGAAACAAAGGGGTGGAGCATAAAATCGGGGAAGTGGTACTGGTGACCGCCAAACAGGAAAAAGACCTGGGGTAATCATATCTGATGACCTGAAGGTGGCCAAACAATGTAACAAGGCAGTGGGGAGAGCCAGTGGAATGCTGGGGTGTGTAGGGAGGGGTATCACCAGCAGAAGGGGGAGGTGGTGATACCACTGTATAAATCACTGGTGAGACCTCACCTAGAGTACTGTGTCCAGTTCTGGAGACCACATCTCAGGAAGGACACACACAGAGTAGAGGGCAGTGAAAATGGTGAAGGTCTGCATCAAAAGCCCTATGAGAAGAGACTGAAGGACCTCAATATGTACACCTGGGAGGAAAGGAGAGAGAGAGAGAGAGAGAGGGGGGATATGATAGAGATTTTCTTTTTTTTTTTTTTTTTTTAATCACCTCTTTATCCTCCGAAGCCCTGGCATGTGGCTTCTGCCTTCCTGATGGAGGGACTCTCTCCGGTCCCGCCGCTCCCATACTTTTGTGGTCCCCAGTACTTCCCCCGCAGCAGGGCCAGAAGGAGGTTGCCAGCTTCTGCCCCCTCCCAGAAACCCAATCCAGAATCCAGGGACAGCTCCGGGAGCAGAGGACCATCACCAAGCCTGCCAGGCTCATTTTCCTCCATTTTTTCCCATCCCCTCTCCCTGTCCGATATGAGGATTTCAGATCAAGTCTCCTGATCTGTACTTCCCTCCAGCCACTGCCAGAGGGCAGTCAGCAAGTGGGATGACTAGTTTCCCTCACCTGAAGACAGGAGAGCAGTCCTCCGGATGTTCAATCCCCTCTCCCCCCTGCCAACTCCCTGGGGCCTGGGCTCATTCCCAAACCTGTGTTGCCAGCATGGCACTAGGTGCAGCAACCAGCACTTCAACCTCTAGCTCCGCCAGGCTGGCATGATACAGACTTTCAAATACCGCACAGGTATAAATAAGGTTCAAGTAGAAAGCCTTTTTTTAGAGTAAAACATGTTCAAGAACAAGGGGCCATGCCATGAAGCTGGAGGGGATTGGACTCAGTGGAGATGCAAGAAAGTACTTCTTCACTGAGAGAGTGGTGGATACCTGAAGCCTCCCAGAGGAATCGGTAGGGCCAAAAACTGTAATGTGATTCAAGAAGGCATGGGATAGGCATAAAGGAACCTTGGGGGGATAAAGCCAAAGATCAAGTATGGTCTGAGGTGTTACAGTAGGTAGGGAGAATGGGCAGACAGGGAAGGCCAAGAGGTCCTTATCTGCCATCAAATTCCGTTTCTTTGATTGTGTAATTGTAACGAAACACGATTCCTTCATATATAAAAAAAGAATGTTTTAAAAAAAAAAAAGTACAAATTATCTTTTTTTATATGAAGAAAGCCTTTACCATGAGATTGTGTCATTCTCATGAAACAGGATTGGTTCACACAATAAAGAAAAGAATGTGGAAAAAAAATAAGTCCAAATTCTTTTCCGTATGAAGGAATCTTTTTTCGTGAGCTTGTTTTGTTCTCACAAAACAAGATTCCTTCATACAAAAAGAATGTGAAAAAAATTGAAGTCCAAATTATTTTTTGTACAAAGGTAATCTTGTTTCATATAGCTCTATTCCTGTTTCGTATGGTCATATGAAAAAAAAAATAGTCTCATGAAAAAAGATTTTTAAAATGTGTTAAAGATATTTTGGGGTCATTTTTTTCCAAAAACTATGTGCAGAATCCCACTAATGGTGTCCATAATAGCAACATATATGTGATGGTGTCTTTCCATGGTACCACTTTTACGGGTTTTCAAAAGGTTTTTTTTGAGAGGAAAAAAATGTATACAAGATGGCCGCCACGTAAAACAAATAATTTTTACTCACATAAAAGGATTAACTCCCCCCCCCACCCAATGAAACATAATCCTTTTTGTATGGCCAAATTATTTTTTCGTATGAAACAGCTATCTAAAAAAGTGTACAGAGCATGCACAGAACTGACATTTCAAATTCAAATTAATATTTTTTCACCAAACCAATGAAAGGTACCACTCTGCGTCAAGCCCTTTCTACCCTGAACATTTCAGATCAAAATTCCAAACTGTCTGGCCTCTAGTTGATGACAAAAAACAGCAAAAAAAATTTTTTTTCCACTTTTTTTTTTTGCTATCCATATCTCAGAATCCGTATAAACGATCAGAATGAAACTTAGCATGTCAAGAGATCTTGCTCCCACAATTAGGTGTGCTGAATGTCCTGGAAATCCATTGAATGGGGGTGAAGCCATTAAAGTGCAAAGTTAGGGGTTTAACATTAAACAGTCTACTCAACTCTATCTATAATGGCGCTACCACGCTGCTGTAATCCAAATTTTAACAAAAAGATCCTAAAAATGTATACATGATGCCAAATGCATTAACCCAAAACACACTGTTCTAAGCTCGTTAGTGAGGTGGCATCATTAAAGCAATGATGTCACCACATACTGACTTGGTGTAGCCTGGTCCTGTTCAGACCTATGCTTGTGTACAATTATAACCTATGTATATACTGTTTATTTTGCTGTGATCTTTACCACTGTTACCCTTGTCTCTTATGCTGCTGTCTTCTCACTGTTAAAAGTTTTTTGCACTGTCTACATATCTTTATAACCTCCCGGGTCATACCTGAAAATACCGTAGGCATATATTTGTCTAGTGTGCTTACCAGGTCAACAAAACAAAAAGCTAAACTAAATAGAAAACAAGCTTGTTCTTCACACGTAGGATTTTTGTATTTTATATACAGTAATACAATAATAAGCATGTTTTCTCAATTTGTAATTAGTAATTAATTTGTCATTTGTATGGTACTTTTTTAGGGGCAAACACCTTTTTTTCATTACGGCACATGGGGTACTGATGACTGCAGATGTGGTGCACCTGTTAAAAGTTATGAAGCATGAAAAACAACTTTTAGAAACATGGGGAAAAGATGCTTACCATGAATTAGAATCAATTTCACTGCTGTACCAACTACACTTCAAATCAGCGGGTCAATCAAATGCATCAGAATTCATTTTACAGCTTTCCCAAACTCTGTGGAGCTCAAAATTTAATGAGATAGGCCAGGATATTCAAACCCCTCGGGATGCGCCACCCAAATAAATGGGCCAGCGCAAAAAAATGCGACATTGAAACAGAATGCGCAATTTCACCGAATCACGCATCCCGTTCGAATATGGCAATATGCACGGGCAGCGCAAATGGGGGCCACCGCCGATGCACCGGCACATCCTGGGCATGGGCTGAATACCACTATTGGGAGATGTAGCAGCGCATCCTAGATGCGCTGCATCCCCAAAGGCGATATTCAGCCGTGAAATGCAAATGAGCCCATTAGGCAGGCAAGGTACAAATGTGACATTTGCATGCCCGTTATGGGTTCATTTGCATGCCTGTGTCTAGCAGGATGAGCCAGGAGAGGCAACCCCCCATCCCAGCCCTGCACAACAATGTGCCTAGCCCTGATCCCTAATTGCGGTGGCCACAGTGACACTGTAAGACTACCAGTCCCTGGCAGTCTGTAGATCCCTCCATCCCTGCACCCCGATTGTGGTGTTAAGAAATAAAAATGACACCCCCAAAAGTGCCCTGGTCATCTAGTGGAACCCCCTCCAATACAGCAACCCTGATCAAGGGGTAAAGAAATAAAAATAACACCCCCAAAAGTGCCCTGGTAGTCTAGTGGAACCCCCTCCCCAATACCCGAACCCCGATTGCAGTGTTATTATGATAAATGAAGCAATCCAAATCCCTAGTAGTCTAGTGAACCCCCCATCCCTGACTTCCTGATCGCTGTAGTGTCCCGTGACCCCTTTTTTCACAGTGCAGTGGCCCCCACCCGCCACCTCACTAGACACCATCCCACCCCATTCTCGTCCCCAGCACAGCCATTCAGCTGGCAAGCAGCACAGCTCTCCACACCTCCACAGGTGCCCACCGACTGAACTGTCAATTATAGCGTACAGTATAGACTATATGCCCATTGGCTGAACTGACAACCAATGGGCTTATAGTTTATACTGTATACTATCACTGACAGCTCAGACGGCGGGCAGCCGTGGAGGTGTTCAGAGGGCTGTGCTGCTCGCTGGCTTACTGGCCATGCTGGGATGGGGAAGTGGGAAGGGATGTGGGTGGGGGTCACTACACTATGGGAAATGGGGTCACTGGACACTTACAGCGATTGGGGTCAGAGATGGGGGTTCCACTAGACTACCAGGAATTTGGATTGCTTCATTTTACATCATAACACCGCGATCGGGTGTCATGGGGCATGGGGGTCAGCAGGACTAAAAGGCACATGAGGGGGGTGTTTTTATTTCTTTACCCCACAATCAGGGTTGCTGGATTGAGAGGGGGTTCCACTAGACCACCAGGGCACTTCAGGGGTGTTATTTTTATTTATTTACCCCTCAATCAGGATTGCTGGTATGGAGGGGGGTTCCACTAGACTACCAGGGATCTTTGGGGAGTTTTATTTATTTCCTAACACCATGATCGGGGGTCAGGGATGGGTGGGGGGTACCACTGGACTACAGGAGCTGGCAGGCTGCTGTGCATCTGTGTGCACTACCACAGCCTGCCTCTGGGTGGACAGAAGTTAGGCATGGTTCACCTGCACTTGGGAATCCCATCTCTGAATATCCCACTGTGCGGGATATTGATGGGCACACCCCCTGACTTGGGCTTGCATACATTAACTTTGGGCTGTGGCCCATCTCAACTGGGGTGACCCATCTCCCTCTTTTGAATATGGGAGTTTGGAGCAACTTCTAGGATGAGCGGCTCATCTCTGCGGCACAGATGTGCCGCTCATCTCTTTTGAAAATGTGGGCCATACTGTATTATACCATCCCACTGTACAAATTCTGGAAACCAGTACTTCTTTTCTATTTATACAGAATCCAGAACCACACTACGTTATACAGTAAGCATTTATATACAAGGCAATAAACGTTCTACATACCCAAACATTTCATATAAAAAACATAATATGTATTTACTGCTGAAATTGCCATTTACCAGTAGGTGGGTTATGGAGCATCTGTAAGGGTCAACTTAACTTAGATTATTATACCTAGTTACAGACCAGGTTTAAAAAACAATCTTTGACTGGATTATTCTTCCTAGTTATACACCAGGTTTAAAAAAACAATCTTTGAGTGGGTTTAACTTCTTAATGTAAAACTTTCCCTAATGGACACAGACTGCAAGCCACCAAAGAGGTTAGCAAGTTACTAAAGACTTTTCCTTATTGTTTATGGGACTATGTCCAGTACCCCCCATTCCTACTGTACAAGAATGCATGGGTTACTATTCTGTGACTATCAACTATGTGGCAATGTAATGTAATTACACTGGGGTGTCATACAGACATACAACTTGGCTTCCCGGCTAATGCCCTTTGGGGTGCTTACGCACTAAGGTTTGTTGTCATTTAGCTTGTTTTTATTGAGCTCACCACAACCCAACCCAGATAGACCAACTTAGGGTAGCTGACTCATTCCACTGGGGTGTCATACAGACCAGGCACACTGACGAGTCCTGGTAGGAGGAAACACGTGTCTGTGTCTTCTGTTGGCACCCTTTGCAGACTGTGTGAGATGCCTTTTGGCATCATGCTTTTCTGCATAAAGTTGAACCAGCATAATATTTTGCAGTGATTTACATATACAGCCCATGATACTTTGCATTATGGGGGTATGTGTGATTTTGTATTTCTTTGAAACCTGGCTTCCCGGCCAATGCCCTTTGGTGTAACCATTGCCTTGGTGCTTGTGCAGTAAGGTTCATTGTTTTTCAGCTTGTTTTTGGTTTTTACTGGGCTCACCACAACCCAACCCAGACAGACCAACTTAGGGTAGCTGGTTCATTCCACTGCGTTGTTATACAGACGAGGCACACTAATGAGTCCAGGTAGAAAGAAACTCATATCTGTGTCTTCTGTTGGCATCCTTTGCAGACTGTGTGAGAGGCCTTTTGGCACCATGCTTTTCTGCTAAAAGTTGAACCAGCATAATATTTTGTGGTGATTTGCATAAACAGCCCATGATGCTTTGCATTATGGGGGTATGTGTGATTTTGTATTTCTTTGAAACTTGGCTTCCCGGCCAATGCCCTTTGAGGTAACCCTTGCCTCAGTGCTTACGCACTAAGGTTCTTTGTCAATGTAATGTAATGATTGCTTCCCAATGTTATGATACCCTGTATGAGTAATTGGATATTAACTGTCTGTTTAAAGAAAATTAGTAAACATAAAGTTAAAAAGAACATAATACATTGGAATTTTTGGAGACATCATCGATCAACATGGACACATGTATTGGCACTCCAATATGTGGGTATAAACAAAACTCCAGAAACGTTGGTTTGTTTTTGCATAAAAAGAATTTTATTCAACTTTTTGTGCACACACAGTCAATTCCATATAGAGGTTCATTTGTGATCAGGTACAGCAACCACATTCCCACAATTCATCACAAAACAAATTACAGTCTTGAGTTTTATATGCATACCCACATACATAGGAACGCGTACCCACATGCTGTATATCCAACAGATCTAAAACCTCTTAAATCAATCCCTTATCTAATAAGAACAAAGTGCTTACTACGAGGTCCTTCAAATCATTCCCACACATTTTATATACCTAAATATCTATACCACCCCACAGGGCCATATTCTCTTGTTGGGACAGATCCACCAGGAAAGGGGCTCATTCCCTAACAAACAGGTCCAGCCTGTCTTTCACCAGAAGGGAGAGCCGCTGCAACCCCAGAGTGTGCAGTGCAAGCATTCGCCATCCTCTTACTGTGGGGGCCACACAAGACACCCAGGTAATCTGTACACAGTGCCTGGCTAGAATCAATAACACTCTGACCCACCTTGGGAGAGGATGCCAGTCTCCCTCTTCATCTGTTTCCACCCCAAACAAACATACCACATGTATGAGTGTGACTGTCCTACCCTACATCCTGCCTATTTCCAGCACTACTGATTTCCAAAATAGCTGTAATATACTACATGCCCAAAAACAGTGCAAGTAGGTGCCAATCTCCCTCCCACACCTCCCACAACAAGGTGAGATAGTCGGGTGAAATTTATGTACCACAGCCGGAGGTCTGTATATTCTATGTAAAAATTTGAAGAATGCTTCCTGGAATCTATTACAAATTAGGAGGCCCCTATGCATAGACAGTAGTTGGAGCCAGTTCCGATCCCCTATCTGCACATTCAGATTCCGTTCCCAGAGTCTCCAAGTTTTGATAGTCAGGTCTAGCAGCCCTTGTCTAGTATCCCACACCACTTTCCCTATGAAGCCCTTAAAGTCCAGCCTAGCGGACTGAATTATTGTCTCCGTTCTTCTCAGCTCCCCTATCCCCGGTCCATCTCTCTTTAGTTTTGTTATATATGCTCTCACCTGGAAATATCTAAACCTGTGTCCTTTTTCCAAATTTAACCTGTTCTGTAAGTCCGAAAAGGTACTAAGCCCCCTCCCACTATTGAGATATTCCAGACTCCTTATTCCTCCTACCTCCCATCTCCTAAAACCAGGATCCTCCCATCCAGGTAGGAAATATGGATTCCTGACTACCAGAACCAAGTATGTATCTACTCCCTTCACACCCCTTTGTTTCTTTATTCTACTCCAACTATTCAAAGTATGTTCCACCAATGGATTCCGAACATCCCTCCTTCCATAAGCTCCCTTCCCCCTACCTTCTAAATAGACTGATAGCCTGGCCACGCATCCCCTCTGTTCCAGATCCACCCACCGCGCTGCTGAGGGTACATGTACCCAATCACTTACATACTTCAATAGAGCAGCAAGATAATACAACTCAATATCTGGGAAACTTAGACCTCCTTTCTCCGTAGCCATTTTGAGTTGCTGCAGGCCAACTCTAAGTCACTTCCCCCTCCAGATAAAGATAGAGAACATTCATTCCAATTTTTTAATATCCTTCCTAGTCATTCCCACGTGTAACATCTGTAATAAGTACACCAACCTGGGGAGGATATTCATTTTGATTAAGTTTATCCTTCCCAACCATGAAATTTTTAGGGAGGACCACCTCCTCAAGTCCGTTTCTATCGTCTTCAGAGCTCTACCACAGTTTAAACTGTATAAGGACCCCAGGGACCTACCTACCCCAATCCCTAAATATGTAAAAAACCCTGCTACCTTTTTAAATCTCCAATCCTGATTTGATCCTACCAATTTAGAAATCCTCATAATTTCAGACTTGTCTACATTAAGTTTATAACCGGAACAAAGTGCGAATGTCACTACCAGTTGCAAACGGAGGGGCACAGATCTCTTAGGCTCTGTGATAAACAGCAGCATATCGTCTACATACATTACAAGCTTATGTTGTTCTCCCGAAGAATCCCTTACTCCCTGAATAACTCCACTTTCCCTAATGGCAATTGCCAAGGGCTCTACCGCTAATGCGAACAGTAGCGGGGACAGCGGGCATCCCTGACAAGTACCTCTACTTAGGTGAAAGCCCCCAGAAAGGACTCCATTCACTAACACCTTTGCACGCGGGGATCTATATAACGCATGCACCCATCCCACAAAAGTATCGCCCAGACCAAACCGAGCCAACACCTCAAATAAGTAATCCCATTCCACCCTATCAAATGCTTTTTCAGCATCCATTGAAATGACACAGGTATCCTCCTTCTGATTTTCTGCCCCCCATATCACATTCAAGAGTCTCCACATATTATGATAGGAGAGACGCCCCTTGATAAACCCGGTCTGGTCTGGGTGAACTACATCAGGAAGAATCACCTCCAAACGTCCCGCCAATACCTTCGTACAGATCTTGGCATCACAATTCAAAAGCGAGATGGGACGGAAAGAAGCACACTCCTGTAAATCCTTCCCTGCCTTGGGGATCAAACAGATCACTGCCTCAGAGAACATATCCGGCAACCTCAAAATCTCCCCCTCTATCTATTGAAAGGCATCACATAGTGGTCCAGCTAACTGCCCCGCTAGACATTTATAATATTCTACCGGATATCCATCTGGTCCACTAGCTTTCCCATTCTGAAGCTTATGCATAGCCCCAAGGACCTCTGATCTGACAATAGGGGCATTTAGTAAATCTCTTTGCTCACTCGACAGTTTAGGTAATTTTAGCCTCCGCAAAAATGCCTCCCCGTTCACCCCTCCTTTTTGTATAGGGTTTCATCAAAAGCTTTGAAGCAGTCCCTTATCTGCTGAGGAGATTTACACAGCACTCCCCCTCTATTTTTAATAGCTGCAATATGGGTTGCCATTTTCCCTCCCTTCATCAATCTAACCATCAGCGGTCCTGGTCTATTTCCCCACTCATACAATTTCCTTTTACTGAATGTCCATGCAGTTCTAGCCTCTCCACTAAGCAATGTGTTCAGTGCTTCTCTGGTGGCTCTCAGTTAGCCGCGAACCACATCCTCCTCCCCATTTGCAGCTCTCCTCTCCAAGTCTCTCACTCTAGTTTCCAATTCCCTTCTCTGTTGTTGCTTCTGTTTTTTAACTCTAGTTACATATTGTATGATCATCCCTCTCATATAGGCTTTCCCGGCTACCCAAATAATTGCCTTACTAGTCGGGGTATTGATATTTGCTACAATATAATGCTCCCAATGATCCCGAAGATACTCCTTGATGTTCTTGTCCCCCAGTAAATAAACCGGGAACTTCCACGGGGGCAGACCCTCTCTCCACCTATTCATTTCCTGTGAGAAAATCACCATGATATGGTCTGAGATATGAATAGGGCCATGTTTAACCTCTCTCACCCTTCCATGCCATGCTTGTGGGAAGAAAACAATCAATCCGAGACCAAGTGTCATGCAGATTTGAATAAAATGTATACTCTCTTGCACCGGGATTATATTCCCGCCATCCATCCACCATCCCAAGATCTACCATCCCCCTTCGCCATTGACGGACTGCTTCATGCCATCGGCCCTTTCTCTGGGAGTGATCCATTACAGGATCCAGAGTGCAGTTTAGATCACCCCCTAGGAGTAGGCCTGGAAACTCTTCTTTAATCATGAGCGACAGGAGATTCTCATAGAAGGAGGCTTCAAACACTGCTGGGGCATATATTGAGCCAAAAGTAACTTGTTTCCCCCATAATTCACCCACCACAAATATATATCGCCCTCCCATCTGGTCTTTAACAACACGCTTCACCTGGAAAGGAAGCTGTCTGTGCAGAAGGACAGTGATCCCTCTTTCATGTGCTTTAAATGATGCTGCAAAGCATTTTCCCACCCAACCCCCTGCCAATTTCCCATGTTCCTTCGCAGTGAGATGTGTTTCCTGTAGCAATGCTACATGAATATTCTGCCTCCACAATGCTGTCAGAAGACTGGTTCGCTTGACTGGAGTCGCTATCCCTCTGACATTCCAAGAACATATATTCAAGTCTTCTGTGTTAGCCATTATTAGAGAAATAGATTATATTCAGATAACTCCCTCCAGCACTCATCAAATCTCCCCTCCCCTCCCCTCCCCTCTGTAGCCCAAAAATCTGGTGACTTCTGATAACAGATAATGTCCCTCAGAAACAACTGAAGCACCCCAGTACAGCATCTATAACTTTGTGTGCAACAATACTGAAACAACAAAACTAACCGGACTATAAGAAAAGTCCAACTACTAACCATATAGGTGAACATGCCCTCCCAAACCTTAATCATAAACAAAATATCCAAATCCTCTTCCTCCTTATTTCCTCTACAAATAATTTGTCTCCTTTGCTTCCATTTCCCCAAGTCAAAGGACATTCCCCTTGACCCTATCGCCAACACTAGCTGCAGACTCTGCATAAGTGTCAATACCTTCCCTCTATGCAGCTGTGCCCAGTTCCCCGTCCCCCACTGAGATATGTACCTTAGTGCCCAACAACCTCCAATCCAGACCCACCATTCGCCCAATACAGAGTAGAGTAATTCACCTCCCAGGCGTGTTCACACCTTCCAGCCATGCCCCACTCACTTGATATTTTATCTTAAGTGCGCAGAGTGAACTCCCCCATAAGTTATTGGTTCAGCCCTACGAGAACATTACGCTCTCCTGCCAATATAATCTCCCTATATCCATCCTGAGACAAGATAATGGGGAGAGATGGTGGATTCCCGTATGATCCGCCGTGTCCCTCCTTCCTCTCCCTTTCCCCTGATCGCCATCCTTCCCCCCTCTGATACATCAACCCCCCTCCCTACCAGAGCTTACCACATTTATCCCTTCATATTTATTATACATCAGACAGGCACCTCCAGCAGGGAGGCACAAAATCAAGACAACTGCTTTTCGGAGGTGTCCTCATGTGGCTTTGTCGATATTTTCTAGCAGTCCCAACATGCACGCCCTGCACCTCCGTACACCAGAGAGCTGGAGAAGAGTCCATCCAAGTCCCAGCACCAAAAAGAAATCAAGCACGAACATCAGCACCCCGAGATGCTCACATAACTATTTCCAAAAGTGTCCTCCATATCGAGTGTCCGATCCAATATCAGTCCCATCCTCCGAGGAGTCAAATCTCACATTTCACCTTGCCTGTTTGCTCAAGTCCTCCACGAACTTCACTGCTTTCTCAGCATCCAAAAATGAGTGTGTGGCACCCTCATGTTTCACTTTAAGTGTGGCTGGATATATTAAGAAGTTTTCTATTTTAAGTGAATGCAGGATAGCCATGGATTCATTAAATTTCTTACGTCGGTTCAAAAACCGTGCTGAATAATCCTGAGACAAATACAAGCGATGATCTTCCAATAAAAGCTGCCCTTTCTGTCTGTAGGCACGTAGCACCGTCCCCTGATCCTGGTAGTGATGGACTCCCATAATGATTTGGTGGGGTGGCTGTTCCGCAGGGGGCCTGGGCATAACCGGCTGGTGCACTTGCTCTAGCTTCATCTTCCCATTCTTAGGTGTTAGGCCCAGTAGTTTAGGCAGGGTCTCCGAACAAAAACTCAGGACATCACCCCCCTCCATCCCTTCTGGCAAGCCTCATAAATGAAGATTTAGTCTTCTGTGGTAATTCTCTTGGTAATCAGCTGCTTCTTTCATGTCCTCCAGTTCTCACTGCAATGCTAAGACCTGCGCTGGCACCCCCTGCAACTCATCCTCCAGCCGAGAAATTCGGTCCTCCGCCTCTATTATTCTAGATCCCTGTGCCACCTGCTGAGTCAACACCTCCTGCAGCCGATCATCAATTCTGGTCTCAAGCTTATAAAGTCGGGGCTCCAGAGCTGCTAAAACCTGGCCCATCAGCTCCCGGCCCAATGCGCTCACTTCCGTGGCAGATAGGGAAACTACCTGATGGCTTTCAACTTGAGAGCAGGCCGCATTCTTCTTCGTGGATTTACTAACTGCCCTCTGACTTTTACCTGCTCCCAACGTCAGAAATTCCTCCATACCAGCTCCTCAAACAGTCTTGTTGCAAAATAAACCATCGTTACAGGCACTTTCAAAGTTTTTTATAACAGTTTTTATCTCGGCAAGGTGGAGCAAGGTTTAGGCACGTCTGTACTCTTCAAGTGCTCATTAGTGCCTCCGAAATGGTGGTTTTAACTGTCAGATTGTTTTCCTCGAGTAGCAGGAGGTCTTATCAGGACATGAGGCACAAGAACATGGGGCCCCCAGTTCAAATTCTGGAGTGATGATGGCACATTGGGCAGCCTGGAAGATGTAAGAGACAGCTCCTAGGCCTCCAGCATGGCAGAATCATCATCTCATGCAGCAGACATGGAAGCACTAGTGAACACCATTGTGTATCTTATGAGGGTAGCTAAGGGAGTATTGTACTGAAATAAAGACTTTGATCCATGATTTAAGGACAATCTTGGCAAATTAGCTGAAGTCTAAGACAGGTGTAAGGGATGGTGATTCTCTCAGATGACTGTGTGGGTACAGATGGTTCACTTCTTTTTCAGCTGTATCAGAAGCAACATTATCCTAAAGAAAATCATATGGATCTTGAAGGTAGGCACAGGTGAAAAAATGTTATAGAGCACCTTTCTCGGTGCTGCAAACCAATAAAAGAAAGCTCCCTTACGTCAATGGGAGTTCCTCTGTGCCACTTTCAGAATTTGTATAATATCCTCCAAGGA
The DNA here is from genome assembly GCA_016271365.2 of Neoceratodus forsteri. Taxonomy (NCBI): domain Eukaryota; kingdom Metazoa; phylum Chordata; order Ceratodontiformes; family Ceratodontidae; genus Neoceratodus; species Neoceratodus forsteri. The sequence goes on along the minus strand of CM057455.1, from coordinate 1,363,317,686 downwards.
AGGGAAGTGATCGTAGTCTTGTTGGTTGAACCCCGGTTCAGACTTTACCAAATGACCAGATAAATAACAGGGAAATGGAGTTTGAAAATCATGCTCCATAGATTTACCTGGAGCACACCCCATGCTCCCCTATAACTACATCATAAAACATTGGAGCAGAGGGACACAGCTGGTGATAAGGGGCCACATTATGATCCCTGCCTTTCCTTGAGGGTTATGCTGAAAAATTCTGAAAATGGTACAGAGGAGCTCCCATGGAGGTAAGGGAGCTTTTTTTCTTGTCTGTTTCTGGATTTTTTTTTAAATATTGGGAAAGGTTCTCTTTCACAATATGGGGTTTACCAAACAGCGGGCAGGGGCACTCAGATTACTTCGCCCCCCCCCCACACACACTTATTACAACAAACTCTGCCACAGGCAATTACTGAGTGTCGGGATTCAGACTTTCATCAGTCGGTCTCAGGATCCTGACACTCAGAATTATGAAAGTCGATTTTTCGTAATACTCCCGTCATTTGATCTTTCTCGTGGAACAGATTGTTGAGATAATAAAGAAGGGACCTGTGTAACTCCCTATTACCACTGTCAATTCAGAAATCATCTGTACCTTCACCTGGGCCAACAGCAGTTTGGAGACTGGGTGCTGAAAACCAAAAAATAAGCATTGGTTTTGCGAGGACAGCATTGACAGAATATACCATACAGAGACCATCTCAATGTCTTCCAACATGCTCTACTTTTGTTAGTAACTAAAAAGGGATTGGGAATGTCATGGTGTCTTCCTTTTTTCTCTGCTGCCAGAAATATCAAAAGGAGGTCTAGGTCAGAGGCTTTAGACGCTTGTGACCATTTTCTTGCACAGTTGCATCAATGTCTTCTCACTTGTATCAATTTTGCAAACCTGCATCAATTTTTGAGCAACTGCGGTAATGTTTACGCACCAGTGCCAGTTTCTGCACAACTGCAATGCATAAGCATCAATTTTGTGCAATTCCATCAAAATGTCTGCACAACTGACTTCCTGTTGTAATGGCTGCCAGATAAGACACTCTGATCCTCGCTCCGCTTACCTCCTCAATCTGTAACTACAAAATAAGTTCTTTTACCTGCACCAAATGCAACAAGAGGCACAGCAGCAGTCTACCTGAAACCTGCATCGCTTGAGACCGCTAATCGTCCCATACATGGACACGGAAATGAAGCAGCAACGGCCAAAGCATACGCCGCCGACACCATCACTGCCAGAAAAAGATAAGCCAGTGAAGCGTACTAAAGGAAAAGGGGCTGGGGATATGGCGCAATCTGGTCCCCAGGCCATACTCACAGAAGCAACTTTCTTTGAGGGACTGGCACCAATAAAAGAATCCCTCCAAACAGTAGTAGGGGAACTCCAGACCCTTAAAAAAAAAACTAAGTCAACTCACCATATGCACGGTGGATAACGAAGCCAGGATTTCCTCCCTTGATGACTGGAGGACCCATTTAGATCTGGAGCTAACTGCCATGCAGCAAAGGCTGCACAAAGCAGAAGATAAACTTGAGGACCTGGAAGACCATTCAAGGAGGAACAACCTAGTGGTTCTGGGTCTTCCAGAAGGCGAGGAGGGAGTAAATGCCATCCTTTTCATGCAGAAGTTGTGTGCTAAAATAGCCGGGCCCTCGTCTAACGGCCCGACATATATTGTAGAAAGGGCCCACCGCTCTCTGAGGCCCACTCCACCGCCAGGCTCTCCCCCTTGTCCACTCATTTTCCATCTCAAACTACCAGGACAAGCAACTGATCCTAGAGAAAGTCAGAGAAGCAAAAGAAATTCAATGGGAGAGCAAGAGAATCCGGGTCGCACAAGATCTCCCACCGACAGTGTAGCAAAGGCGCACAGCAATACACCCCTCTCATCACAAAGCTAATAGCAGCTGGTATCAGACACAGAGTGCAATACCCAGCCACACTGCAAGTTAACAATGAAGAGCAGTGGGTCTCCTATGAATCCCTGGAGAATGCAACCATAGAACTGAAGAAGCTGTACCCAGATCTCTTTAAGACACCGGGAGCTTTTGACAAAGGGTCTGATACCGGGGTGACCTGGTGTGGGCTTGTGATGCAGCTGTAAGTTGATCTACATGCCAGTGAAAAGGACTCAGAATAATATTAGGGAGTGACATACCCTGTATTTCAGCAATGTAACATTTGCCGTAGCAGCTTAAGTCAGAGAAGGCCATGCTCTTACTCGCAAGCACAGCATTTTGCCTGAAGGCCTTCAGACACAGGACTATAAACAAGCTGAGGCCTCCACTCCCTGCACTACAACTGCAAAGCTGGGTGTTGCAGTTGCAAGGGAAACTATGGGAAAGACACTGGCTGGACTGGTTACCTACACTAGCAGGTTTTGATTATACCCCAGTTGGGGATAGGCTGAGTTTTATGCAGTTTGGTAATGTTTGTTAAATGCTATTATCTGTGTTTTGCTATGTTCATTACAGAAACAGGATGAATATTGTTACACAGCATCCCAATAGATATGCTTTAAAAAAAGGGGGGGGGAGAGAGAAGCACATCTGGTAGATGGAAAGTACTGCAACCGAGTGGATGAAAGGAGATCAGTCGTATGGACTGGGGATATTTAAGTATTTTGTTGGGGGGGTGTATTAAGGGCATAAAGGGGGATATAGCTAACCAAATGTCTGTCATCTCAAGGATGTAGGGGAGGTAGGCTGGGAAGCATGGGAGAACCATTCTGTACCAACTCGAATCTGAAGGGGCATTAATAGCAGGGAGGGGTGGGGGGATCCACTACTGGGTACAAATTCCTACGACTAAAAGGGGCCTTTCTACCGCACTGCCGGGGGTGAAATAGCAGTAAAACAGATAACTTGTGGATCACTGGGCATTACAGGCCACTACTTACTTTTAGAGGGAGGGGTAGAGCTGAAGGCTTCTTTACAGTTGCCTTAACCTCTCATCTTAGCCTACAGCAGGGAATAAGCAACTTGCATGAAATGTGTCTTATGGAACGTTAAAAGGGCCTGAAATAGGGTCAAAAGGTATCAGATCCCAAAACACCTAGAAACCTTACATTGCAGAATAGCTTTCCTTCAAGAAACCCATCTGTTAGAGGCACAAGCGAACCTCTTCAGGCGATGTCAAGTAGGTCAGGTTTCTGCTGCTGGAAACGCTACAGCACAAAGAGGGGTAGCGATTCTCATAACAAAAGGGGTGCAATTCCAGATGTCACACTGCTTCATTGATCCGCAAGGTAGATACATTTTCTTGAGGGGATTGTTGGACCATATGGAAGTCATAATGGGGTCGATATATGAATAGAACAAAGAACTCTCCTGAATTTTTTAATGCCCTAACAGTCACCCTGAGCACCTTCCCAAAGCTCCCCATTATTCTGGTGGGGGATTGGAACCTAGCTTACTCTCCAGAATTAGATAAATCCCTTCATAGAGGCACCAATCTCTCCCCAGCGCACATAGCTCTCCATGAACTCATGGTGTCCTATGGCCTTAGTGACCCATGGTGCCTCTTAAACCCCACCGCTCGTGAACACACATTTAATTCCCCAGTACACAAGTCCCTATCCTGCATAGATTACTTTCTCGCTAACACTGTAGTCCTAGCAGGTCTCGTGGGTTGTGGTATGATCCCAAGAACTCTATCGGGCCATGCTCCAATCTGGCTGGAGGGAACACTCTCGCCCAACAGCAGCAGAGAAAGTGCTTTGAAACTAAACCTGCAGATTCTTCAAGATAAGGAAGTAGTTGAGGCCCTTAAAGACAATACAGCACAATTTACCCTCCACAATAGTGGTACCATAGCCAATATAGATAAGCTATGGTGTGCACTAAAGTGTGTGCTTCGGGGAGACTGTATTAGGTTTGCCACGATCAGGAAAAACAAGAGAGAGGCACTCTCCTCTTCCCTCCTCTCCCAAATAAGAACCCTGGCGAGATTGATGCCACAAAACCTGTCCGAGGATATCCTAGTACAATTAACCCTCCTAAGAAACCAATACTCAGAGACCCTGCGGGAACAAGCCCAGTACGCACTTTTTAAGACCCAAGCATGATACACAGAACAAGGAGACAAAGCCAGCCACCCCCTGGCTCTTCGACTTAAAAAACAAGTGGAATCCAGAATAGTGGCAGTGCTTAACTCCCTTAACACTCTTCTTATCAACCAAAGAGATATAGTTCAGGAATTTGAGGATTACTATAAAGAATTATACATGCCATCAGCTTCAACACCATAACCTGAAGCCATACAGGAATATCTAGAAAATCTCCCTCTTCCTTCCCTTACACAAACGCAGAAAGCTTTTCTATCACGTAGAATAACTAAACAGGAACTCTCGGAAGCCATACGGTCACTTCCAGACAACAAAGCCCCTGGCCCAGATGGTTTCCCGCCTCGGTTCTATAAAACATTTGAAGAGCAATCATCACCCCTGCTGCTTCAGATGTTCCATTATATCTGTGACTCTGGCATCTCAGACCCTTCTTTATTGGAGGCCCTCATCATAGTATTACCCAAACCACATAAACCCAGAAATAAAGTTAACAATTACTGCCCAATCTTGCTTATGAATTACAATATCAAACTCTTTGCTAAAATTCTGGCTACAAGGCTCGTGGAAGTCTGGACCCATTTAACAAGTCCAGAACAAGAAGGATTTGTTGTGGGTCGCTCTTCCTCAGACCACCTAAGGAAGCTCTTCCATGTTCCAGGCTGGCACCACAACCTATGGCACTGGTGTCACTGGACGTGGAGAAGACATTTGACTGAGTTAATTGGTCATTTCTATTCACTGTACTGGATAAATTTGGGCTCCCTCAGACTTTTATCCAGTGGGTGAAGGTTCTCTATGTGCATCCCACTGCCAAGATCTACTGTAATGGAGTCTACTTAGCCCTGTTCTCGCTACACTCGGGTATGCGCCAAGGCTGCCCACTTTCACCAATGCTCTTTAACCTCTATTTGGAACCGCTACTATACCATCTCAATAACTCCCCTCTCATTAAAGGTATTCAGATTGGAGACTTTGATCTCCATTTATCAGCATATGCAGATGACATCCTGCTGCATGTAATGGACCCGGAATCTACGCTCCCTGCAGTACTGGCTATCATAGAAACATTTGGTAAATTCTCTAATTATAAGCTGAACAGGGAAAAGTCGACGGTGATGCCGCTGAATTCCCATACCTACCAAGCAGATATTTCCTGCTTACAACTAGCTTGGTCCTCTCAAGTCAAATATTTAGGTCTTACCCTATCCCCGAATATGTCCCAAATTTAAAAAACTCAATCTAGAAACCCTCCTTGTGACTATAGGCCAAGATCTGGAAAGGTGGTCTCCACTATACCTTTCATTGCAGGGAAGAATCAGTGTCTATTAAAATGCATGTCCTCCCCTGGGTATTCTACCCTTTAAACATGCTTAATTTTCATCTTCCCCAATCCTGGTTCAAAAAACTCCATAGTATAATCTTTACCTTTCTCTGGAATAAAAAAACCTCCGAGGCGATCCTATGTATGCCTAGGAGCTTCTAAACAACAGGGTGGCCTTAAGTTGCCTAACTTCTTCCACTACTATCTTGCGAGCCATGTGCCTAAATATCTTTGTTGGTTAGCCCCTTCTTCCCCAGAAAGGGAATCCACATACTTACCGATCTGGCTACAAACAGAATGCCAAGTAATAGAACAGAGTAAAATCTCTCCTCACAGTCTGCTCCATATAACCTCGAAAATGGCTCTACACACCCTAAAACATGAACTGATCTATATGTCTATCAAAGTACACTCCCAGTTGTGCAAGGCCCTCAGGTACGACAATTGCAAGGACATTTCATAGCCATTGTATTCGAATCCCAACTTCATATTAGGAGGTCAACAACTAAAGTCCAAGAACGGATCCCCTATTAATGATGTCAGGATCTCCAAATGAATACACCATGGGAAACTTAAATCTACCCCAGACCTGTTAGCCCAACTACACCTCTCGGATGTGCGGGTATTCAGAGGGTACCAAATAAGGCACCTACTGATTAGCTGGTTTGGGCCAGGGCTCTGGACTACAGATCAGTCCGAACTTCTCAACACACTCTGCAATTTGACCTGGTAACCACACTCAGTCTCCCAGATAGTCTCAGTTCTTTGCCCCTCGATCTATCCTGAAATGCAAGGAAAGTCCAAATACTGGTCCTCCCAATTATCCACTAAGGACTTCCGTTGGGACAAAATCGGGCAAGATATATATACTTAATCCTCCAACGATAAACTTCATTTTATGTAATTTTATATCTTGCATAATATTTACTTTACCCCCGCTAGGCTAGCAGAGATGCAAAATACAGGATCCAAAATGTAACAGGTGTGCCCAAGCAGATGGTACACTACTTCATGTTTTCTGGGACTGCCCCATGATCAACTCTCTATGGAGTAAGATACAAGCCAAAGCAGACCACTCTTAGGTTTGGATACGCCGTTTACACCAGATGCCTGCCTAATAGGTGACTACTCCCAAATCTCAGGCAAAGAGAGAAGGTACAGTATTGCAGGTCTCTTATCTCCCACTCAGTGAAAAGAGTAGTACTGAGACATTGGAAGGATCTAACCATTATATTCTATTCTGAGTGGTTGAATGAGCTGTTATCTAACTTCTGACTGGAAAAGATGATAGCTGGTCTAAGGCATAATACACCAAATTATTACAAGAAATGGGGTAAACTTCAAACACTGTACTCCATCCCCCAGTAGCAGATCCTGACATTTCTTGAAACTGTACCTTCCCTACTGAAGCAGTAGTCAGTAACCATAAGAATTTATCGACTTGATCCATAAAGGAGAGCTAAAATGAGGGCTGCCTATGTGACCAAGAGGAAAGGGACTGAAGTCTCTAGTATTAGTCTACCTCCCCTTAGTTTGTTAACCCCAGAAGACCCTGTAGTGGGATAGGGAGGAGGAGGGGTTGGGGAGGGAAGAAGAGGGAGGAAGGGCTTTTGTGGGGGGAGGGAAGGGGGGAGGGGTAGAGGGAGGAGGAGGGAGGTGGGGAGTTTATTAGTAATGTTAATGTTATTAGTGTACCGATGTAACCTATATAGCTAAAAGGACTATTGTAACAGATTTATAAGTTAATATATTTCTTAAGCCTTGTATGCTATGATATGAATATAAAATTTCAATAAAAGTATATTGAATTTAAAAAAATGTCTGTACATTTGTGTCCATTCTGATCAGAATGATGAACATGTGTCTTGTACACACACACACACACACACACACACACACTCCCCTGCCAAAAAAATATACACACAGGGAGAATATCAAAGTATATCAAAAGTGGTGGCAAAGACTAGACAGAGAATAGTTTTATTTTATTTAGTTTTTCTTAACTAGGTAAGGTGTCACAGCCATAATTATGACTATTTTCAGACATGACTCGGGAGGTTACTGACATTTTAGGCTGTCAAACAATTTACAGACATTTGCACAGAAGATGAGTAACAGCATGAAAGAGAGAACCTACAAGACATTTCAGGTAATAACACTGATGATGATATGATGCTAGAAAACAGGTAGGAAAAAAATTTACATAGTTCATACAATCTTAGGTACTAGAACTTTTGCATACCATCCATTCTGAGTGCTACATATTACAGCGGTCAGGTTCGAGATAGAGATGATCATTCAGTGATAGGAGGCAGGAAATAAGAGCAGCCTATGGAGGATTAAAACAGGTGCATTGGGCGCTCTTGACCAGGAGAGTGCGATGCATTTTTTTTAAAGCAGCATGATTAGGGACAGAGCGAACATCAAGTGGGAGGGAAACATAGAAACATAGAAGTTGACGGCAGATAAGGACCACAAGGCCCATCCAGTCTGCCTATTTCTTTTTCTACCTTATAAATGTGCCATCGGCCTTTGCTCTGTCAGTGGCCTATCTATTCATACTCATCTGTATTGCTCCCTTATGCCTATCCATGCCTGTTTGAAGCCCTGCACTATATTCATAGCCACCACTTCCTGAGGTAGGCCGTTCCATTCATCCACCACCCTTTCTGTGAAAAAGAATTTCCTCACATTACCCCTTAATCGGCCTCTCTCTAGTCTCATGCTGTGTCCTCTTGTCCTGCTATTTTTCTTATATTTAAACATGTTAGACTCTTTCGCTTTGTTAATGCCCTTAAGGTGTTTGAATGTTTCGATCATATCACCTCTCTCCCGCCTTTGCTCAAGGGTATACATACTGAGCTCCATTAATCTGTCCTCATATGTCTTCTGATGCAGTCCCTGCACCATTTTTGTTGCCCTTCTCTGGACTGCCTCAATTTGGTTAATGTCCTTGTGAAGGTGTGGCCTCCAGTACTGCATGCAGTACTCCAGATGGGGCCTAACCAGTGTCTTGTAAAGAGGGATTATTACCTCCCTCTTATGACTTGTGATACCCCTACTAATACACCCTAACATCCCCCTAGCCTTACCTACTGCTTTAGAGGTCTGCTTGGATGATTTCAGGTCATTGGTGATGATGATGCCCAAGTCTCTTTCTTCCTTTGTGACTGCCAACAACTCCCCTCCCAGCCTATATGTGGCTTAAGGGTTTCTCTTCCCTATGTGCATGATCTTGCATTTCTTTGCATTGAATCCCAGTTGCCACTCTTCTGACCATTTTGCTAGTTTATCCAGCTCTCTTCTCATTCTGCCCATCCCATCTGGATCATCTAATCTGTTGCAGATCTTGGTGTTATCTGCAAACAGACAAGCCTTACCCTCTAGTCCATCTGCAATGTCGCTAATGAAGATATTGAAGAGGACTGGCCCCAGGACTGACCCTAGGTACCCCACTTGTGACTTGCATCTCTTCTGACTGTATACCATTTACCACCACTCTCCGTTTTCTGCCCGTCAACCAGTTTGCCACCCAGTTGACCAACTTCTGACCCACCCCAAGCCTACCCAGCTTATTTATCAATATTCTATGTGGAACAGTGTCGAAAACTTTGCTGAAGTCAAGGTAGGCAACATCAACCGTTCCCCCTTGGTCCACCACTCTGGTTACCCAGTCAAAGAAATCTATGAGATTAGTTTGACAAGACCTTCCTTTTGTAAACCTATGCTGTCTTGGATCCTGTGCCCCTATGGATTCCAGGTGTTGCACTATCCTTTCCTTAAGGAGTGCCTCCATAATCTTGCCCACTACTGAGGTAAGACTGACTGGTCTGTAGTTCCCTGCCACCACTCTTGTGGAGCGGGTCACATGAGCCCTTCTCCAGTCTTCTGGGACCTCTCCTGTGCTCAGATACTCACTAAACAGTTCTGTTAATGGCTCTGCTAGTTCCACCCTTAGCTCCTTCAGTACCCTGGGATGTATGCCATCAGGTCCCATTGCCTTGTCCACCCTGAGCTTAGCGAGCTCTTGTAGGACCTTTCTTTTGTGGAAGGGTAGTGCTCACCTCCCTCCACCCTGTGTCCATGGTGCTGAGCTGTGGGCCCTGCCCTACCTTCTCTTCAGTAAATACTGAGCAAAGTATCTATTTAGGATAGATGCTTTTGAAGTCCTCCTCCTCACATGCCCCTTTTCCTTTGAGCTTAGCAATACCCCTCCGGACTTTCTCCTTTCACTAATGTATCTATAGAAAGTCTTGTCACCTTCTTTTACTGTTCGTGCTAGTGTTTCCTCAGTTTGGGACTTTGCCTGCCTTACTGCCTTCCTGCTTCCCTTAGGGCAGTTTGGTATGCCTCCCTATCTTCATCCCGCTGTGTTCCCTTATATTTCCTGAAGGCCAGCCTTTTGGCTCTGACCTTTTCTGCTACTGTATTTGAGAACCAAAGTGGTTTCCTTCTTCTTTTGCACATCCTTTTCTGTCTAACACAATGGGATGTTGCTTCAAGTACTGCATCCTTAATGCTTGCCCACTTTGCCTGTACCCCCTCCCCTGTGTTTCTTTTTGTCAGGGCTAGCTTAACTCTGTTGGCCATCTTATCAAAGTCAGCTCCTCTGAAGTCCCATATTTTTGCCTTGGAATGGGATGATTTAGATGTAGTGGCCAAACTGAACCATACCATGTGGTGGTCACTGGCCCCCAGGTGACCTACCTGGAGATCTGTGATCCCTTCCCTGTTAGTCAGTACTAGATCTAGGGTAGCCCTGTCTCTTGTAAGTTGTTGTAAATCCTAGCTTGAACTCCTGCATACGTTTTTAACATATAATCCCAGTATCACATGTGTAGCATTTAGCCAGGATAAGAACTCATCCCATGAATTAACTAGATCAGTGCACATAAACAAAATTAGCCCTGCCAGAAACAAAACAAAGTTTGGTAACAAAACTTTGCTGTTCCAGGCTGCACTATCCTGGAACAACTTGCCTTTTTTGGTACGTACTACTTCATCTCATAACACTTTTGCTGTTGCTTTGGAAATCTGCTTTCCTTCTGCTTGCAATTGTTAAAAGAGTTTCTCAATCTTCTGTGGTTTTTTTTTTATTTTTTTTATTTAATGTTTTATTGATATTTTATCACAAAATCAACATCCGAGGGGCATGGTCAGAACATTACTACAGTATAATGAATACCTTATACATACTACTTCCTCCCCCCCCCACCCCAAAACCCCTTGGAGTGTGCCCCATAACCACACTATGTTATATTAAATTTACAAATTCAAATAAAGTTACAGTAGATATTTTCTGTTTGTATGTGGATTATACATCTTCAAGGGAGCAGCATATTAGAAATTGTAGCACCATTACCCAAATGTAGTTCTGTATCAAGGGTCCATCAAGTCTGCCCATGTGTTCCTTAGACCTTCTCGGCCTCTGAGGTGTAGCTTGAGTACAACATAAGCAGAGTCAACACCTGGATAAGATGGCACTCTGACACCACCTTCGGAAGGAATTTCGAGTGGGGGCACAGGACAACCTTGTCCCTGTGGAAGACCAGGTAAGGAGACTCCACTGAGAGAGCCTGGAGCTCCCCAGTCCTTCTGGCTGACATGATAGCCACCAGGAAGATGGTCTTCCATGACAAATGTGTTTCAAATTGCTTGCCCATGTGTTTTGCCAGTACCAGCAGTATATCCTATGGAGGTGGAGGTTCACGCACTGGAGGGGATATGTGGTTAAGGCCTTTAAAGAAATGCCAGACCACCTTCTCCTGTGCCACTGTCTGCTGACCGGCCCATGCCTGGTAAGCAGAGATGGCTGCCAGGTGCTCCCTGAGGGTCATGGACCGAAGACCCCCTTTGGACAGAGACCAAAGGTAGTCTAGGATGCTAGCCACTGGACAGGACAAGGGGTCCAGGCCTTACCCTGACACCAAATGGAAAACAGTTTCCATTTGAAGGCATAGCACCTCCTGTTCGACTCCTTCCTGGATGCTTCCACTACTGTGAACACATCCTCAGAGAGACCCAGAGCCTGGAACTCTAGCCACTCAGGAACCAGGTTGTCGGGTGCAGGGATTGAAGGTTCGGATGCAATACCTTCTCCTGATTGACAGATAACAGGTCCGGGCATACTGGAAGACGCCATGGAGGCCGGGAGCGGCGGCTGAGGAGATCTGGATACCAGAACTGGCACGGCCAGTCTGGGGCTACCAGGATCACCTGTACCTTGTCCCTCCTGACCTTGAGGATCACCTTGTGAACCAAGGGAAGTGGACAGAAGGCATAGAAGAGGCCTGGGGTCCACGGCCTTGAGATGGCATCCCCTGCAGTGAGCCCTGCTGAGGGGGGGCGGACATGAAACAGCCTCAGCTTGGTGTTCTCCCTGGAGGTGAACAGATCTACCTGAGGTCTGCCCCAGTGGGAGAGCAGGCGGTGTACTACCTCTGGATGGAGAGGCCACTCATGGTACATCTCACCAACATGGCTGAGAGCATCCGCCAGTTGATTTGAGGCTCTTGCCACATGGATGGCTAGGAGATCTGCCTCTAGTCAGCTCACAAGGGTCCAGATGCGGAGTGCTTCCCTGCACAGCAGCTGGGAGTGCATACCGCCCTGTTTGTTCAGGTAGTACATTGTTGTGGTGTTGTCCGTCTGGACTTCTACCACTTGACCTCGTGGAAGTGGAGCAAATGCTGATAGTGCCAGTCTGACTGCTCTGAGCTCCAGCAGGTTGATATGATATTGGGATTCCTTGGAGGTCCAGAACCCATGTGCTCTGTGGTTCCCCATGTGGGCTTCCCAGCCCGTGAGAGGAGCATTGGTTGTAAGAATGACCATCAGCTTGGGATGGACAAATGAGATTCCTTCCTGCAAGTGATCCAGGACGGTCCACCATTAGAGAGCATCCCACATCTTCTGGGTCAGAGTGACGAGCTGGTCGAAGTGACCAAGATGCTGAGTCCACTGACTAGCCAGCTCCCACTGGACCACAATGGTGCAGGCCGCCATGTACCCCTGAAGGTGCAGGAAGTCCCAGGCAGGGTGCAAGTGCACAACCAGAAATGATTGGGCAAAGGAGGAGAGAACCTCCACCCTGTCCATCGGGAGTCAGACTCTGGCTCAGCAGGAGTCAAGCTCTGCCCTGATGAAACATATCACCTGTGAAGGTATGAGTTCAGACTTGGCCTCGTTGATTAGGAGACCAAGGTCAGTAAAGGTCTGGAGGGCCAGTTCCCTGGACCTCTCCACCTCTTGCTTGGTGGAACCCACCAAGAGCCAGTCGTAGAGATATGGGTAAACCCTGACCCCTCAATGCCGAAGATGGGCCGCCACCACTGCAGTGCATCTGGTGAAGACCTGTTGGGCCAATGACAGGCCAAATGGCATGGCTCGGAACTCGAATAGGGTTCCTTCTGCTCGTAAGTGAAGGAACTTCTGGTGAGACAGATGGATTGGGACATGAAAAAATGCATCCTGGAGATCCAGAGAGCAAAACCACATGTTCTGCTCAAGAGATGGTATGATCTTGCACAGAGTTACCATCCTGAAGGTGTGTCACCTGAGGAACTGGTTCAGGTCATGCAGATCTAGAATGGGGTGCTAGCCCCCCCATCCGCTTTGGAACCAGGAAGTACCTGGATATGAACCCTGGGTTGACTGGAGGGTTTGTGACTCCTCCCTGCAGAGGAGTTGGGCAATGTCGCCTCGAAGAGCTGACTGAGTGTGTACAGATACCATATCATCCCATGGGGCACGGGCTCGGCTTGGAGGGTACTGCTCGAATTCCAGAGGCAGTCCCTAATGCACCACTTCTAGAACCCACCTGTCCATGGTAACAGTGGACCAAGCGGAAAGGAAGTGGTGGAGCCAGCCCCCCACGGGAGGACCCAAAGCTTGCGTGACAGGAATGAGGTTGGCCACCCCCCATCCCATCACTGAGCAGGCTTGGAGGAAGAGGGTCCACATTGGGGACCACCTGAGCCCCGTCCTCCAGGCTTACAGGCCATCAGAGGTTCAATTTTGGGCCGAGGATGCCACGATTGTGCCTGCTGTTGCTGCCCCGCTTGGAAGTGGGGCTGCTTGGCTGCAGGGGTAGAGTGCCTTTTGTGCAGAAGTGACAGAGTCCAAGGTGGCACTGAGCTTCTCAATGCATTGGAGGTGACCGTCCACGGCCGAAGAGGTTAGTACCCAGGAAAGGGACGTCCGTTAGCTTGTGTTGCATGTCCGCCGTTAAGGTGGAGACCCTTAACCAAGCCCTGCGGCACATGGGAACCACGGCTGCCAATGAACGGGAGTATGAGTCCCCGAGATCCAGGGCCATCTGGAGTTGCTGCTGCGCAACAGCCCAACCCTGGTCCTGGACCTGCTTGACCGTGGTCTGGAGGTCTGTGGGGAGTTGAGGAAGGACCTCATCAAGGGAGCCCAGAAGGACATAAGAAAAATGCGTCATGATGACAGTCGAGCTTGCCTGATGGAGGTCCAGCATAAAGGTGGCATAGACTTTATGGGCAGAATGGTCCAGTTTTTTGGACTCCTTGTCCAGAGGTCTATCTGTATCTGCCAAACTACCCGAGCGTTTGAACACAGATTCGGTCACCAGACCCTCTGCAGAGGGATGCTCTGTGAACCCTGAAAGGTACCCAATGGGCACCGTGTATTTCCGGGCCATACGGGCAGAAGGTGCATGGCAGGAGGCAGGGTGCTGCCATAGCTCAGACAATGGCTTCGGCCACAGGAAAGGCTCCATCAGTGAATCCCCCTGTTTGAGGATATCCGTGAGGGAATATTCAGCCCATTTTTGAATGGGTTTGAGAGGCATCTCCATGGATTCAGAGATAAGATGGAGGATGCCCAAAAAGGAAGAGGGGCCTTCCTCCATTAAGAGACTACTGACAGAGCCCTTGTCCAAGGGATGGGAATGCAGGTCTAGGTCTTCAGACTCCAAGGAGTCCGGATAAATCGGCCAGCCACCCATATCTCCCTCCACCAGCCTAGGATGGTCAGGAGTGAGGGTAAGAGACAGCCTATGTGGGAGGCCCAGAATAGGCAAAGACTCTTTGGCAGGCACCCTCACAGCGGGCTGTTTCAGTTGCGGTTCCACCAAGATCAGTGGAGAGGCCGATTTGGGCCAAACCGTTTTGACCGGCTCCATGGGAGAAGGAACGGTGTGAGCCAGCTCTGGAGGAGTCAGCTTCAGCCTGGAAGGCAAAAGTCAAGTAATGGCCAGGGTCGAAGCCGGAATTGGCTTTTGACCAGACAAGATCAGCTGTTGCCACATTAGGTCTTTGTAGCGTCGACAGAGTTTCCGACGAAGCCTCTCCTCATCCAAGGAAGACAAAGAAGAATGTCGATGCCTCTTCTTAGAGTGCTTGTGTGCCTTCTTCAGCCTGTTGGTTGAAGGGGTCTGAGACCTCGACCTCGATTGTCAGGGTGACCGACGGGTTCGATCAGAAGGCACTAGGGAGACTGGTGGTTCTTCTTGGTCAGGAACTGGTTCTCCGATGAGGTTCCCAGAGGGCTGGATCTCAGCAGGGAGAGGCAGGACTGGGGTACTGATTAAGGAGCTGTTAGCCTCGTCAGGTGACAATGGGTCCACTTGGTCGAGAATGATCTCAACCGGATCATCGTCCAGTGTCTGGGCTGGCTGAGCTGATGTTGGAAAAGTGAAACCAGCGTCCAAGGCTTCAACCTCAACCAAAGTCTAGACAGGTGATTCCTGGGACCGAGATCTCTCATGATCTCAGGAACATCATCAGTGAGATGAAGATTCTCTCGGTTCCTTGTCCTTTTTACGGGACTGATAAGACATGTGTGCCCGAAGGCCCCTCGCCCTTGGTGGGAAGGGACTGGCACATCTCCAGAAAGAATCCGGAGAAAGTGGAGCCCAAGTTGAGTGGCACAAAAAAGGACTTCAAGGACCAATCCATGGCCCGAGTCACCTCTTCCTCAAAGGTTTTCATTTGTTTAAGCTGCTCAGTGGCCCCAGCAACCACGGAGACTGTCCATCAGGCTTCCTTAGATTTGACCGGCAGATTCGGTTTCTCCGGTCTGCCCAATTTCAGCTGCGCAAGACGATCGTCCAAGACATTTGGGTGAAATGTCATAGCCGACACCCAGGCAATACACATACGTGGCATGCAGGTCTGTGCAAGACATCTTTTGCCTACACGGGCAGTGGTGGAAACCTGGAGAAGATTTATCTTCCATAGTGGTCAAGATTGCGAAGAGATTTTTATTTCCTGTGATAAGTTTAAGTTTAAGTAAATCCAAGGATTTTGAAGCCAGGGCCTACTGAACGTGAGAGCGGTAAGGAGGGAACCTGTATCTTCCAGTGGAAAGGAAGATCTGAAGTCATGGGGCAGTGCTGAGGGTTATACCACCCGCGTGCGTGGAAGGAGCCAGCTTCAAGACCTTCTGGCAAGATTCTTAAAGGGAAAGGACATGCCAAACAGTGTGGATAGAACATCATATCCACGATCCTAGAACCTCCATTTTCTATATCTTAAGTCAGAGTAATTTGGTCCCCCAGAGAGAAAATACAGCTTTGGCATGAGAAATTAGAAAGACAATCTCCCATATCTCCCCTAGGGGAAGTCACAATGGAACGGGTCAGCCGGCTCCACTCCAAGGGAAGAATATATACGAATATTCCACGTGCATCAGGATCTGTATTGTATCATCAAATCAAGGTACCAGATCTGAACAGTTGTGGGCTATGTAAAGGAACCAAAGAGTCCATCTGTTCATCACCACCGATGTTCTATTTTGTAGCTTAGCTGTTAAGCTTTCCATTCTGTATATTTCACACACAGTATTCTCCCAATTTGTTATATTTGGGGGGTCTAGTTTTAGCCATAATCTGGTTATTACCTTTTTGGCTGCTCCCAGTAATATATTAATCAAGTGTATTTGGTGGGTATTCCTGACCTGTCGTGGGAGATGTAATAAGAGGGTCACTTCAGGAGTGAGGAGCCCCAAAGTGGGGAAAAGGTCTTCCAATTGTCTCCCTACCTCCTGCCAGAAGGGAGTCAGAATCGGACAGAATGTTTTACATGAATTTTAAGGTTCTAGAAAGGCAGGCAGGGTCAGGGATAGTAATGGCTCACTGATAGATCCCAGAGAGAAAACAAAGAACAGTTACATATTTATTATAGCAGTAGATCTTCATGAGAATCTCTTTCATCAGGCCGCACCTTTGGAACTATACCCATGTCAGTGCTAGGAGCAGACAGAAACTTCTGCAAGCCAGGGGCTGCCCATAACGACATCAAGCATCAGCATCTACATAAATGTGGGCAGCCCCCATCTCTCCTCAGTTCCCCACCAGAGATTATCCTCAGAGGACCTCTCTATAGAGAGCCAGGAGATAAGGGCAGCACCCAGCATATCGGGTGATAAGGGATGCTGAATAAGGTGGTGATGAAATGACTCAATGCAGGAATTCCAGTGTTATACCCCTGAGGGGAGGAGGAGGAGGGTGGGTCAGCATTGCCTGATGAAAGAGATTATCTTGAAGATCTACTATTATTGTAAGTATGTAACTGTTCTATCTTCCTCGAGGACATCTCTTTCATCAGGCAGCACCTTTGGAATGAGTCCCAAGCATAGCAAAAACATACAGTCTGGGTAGATGGAGACATACAGGCTCATGGAAGCAGGCCCTGTAAGACAGCCAGGCCAAAACCTGCTCATCTGCGGGACACAACGTGCAGACTGTAGTGTTCAGTGAAAGTGTGGACAGTGCTCCATGAGGAGGCTGCTCAAATTTTAGCACCTCAAACACTGTGGAAACAAGCAACAGAACTCGCCATGCTTTGTGTAGAATGACCATGAACCACACCAAGATGTTCCTTACTGTACTTCCTATAACAGAACATAACACAATGTGCCAGTCATTTGGACAAGCACTGTTTAGACACAGGGGTGCCCTCTTTCCCAGGGGTAAACAAAACAAAAGCTGAGAGGACTTCCTGCAGTCCTTGGTGCGATTCACTAAAAATCTGAGGATTCAATATACATCCAGAGTATGAAGTAATGCTTCCCCTGGATTGGCATACTCCGGATAATACAATGGAAGGTGGATGGCTTGATTCAAAGTAAATTCAGACATCACCTTCGGCAAAAACGTAGGACTTGTGCATAAAAAAATGTTGGGGTCCATTTTCAAAGGCTGACGCAGGGCATGCGTCAAGTCCTGCGTCAAAATCACTGTTTGGCGCAGCTGCATTAAACTCCTTTGCCACATCTGCACCTGATTTTCTACTGTAGGGTGCAGTTGCGACCATTTCCTCAGTTTACGGCCGCTTGCACCAAGGATTTGGCACAAGCCCCGTAAAAAGGGTCCCCCAAATGGGGCTCGGGATTGAGAATCCAGATCCTCATCCGGGAGGATGCCACAAATCTCATGCGGCATTCTCAGGGCTTTGAAAATCAATCCCTCTGTCTTTATGGAAAATCAAATAGGGAGGCCAACATATTAGAGCCTGTAGCTCTGAAATCCTTCAAGCAGAAGTGACTGCAACTAAATATAACACTTTGTAAGAAAGAAAGCGTAAACCACAACATGCGACTGATTCAAAAGGAAGCAAAGTAAGTTTTTCTAACACAAAATTCAGGTCCCAGGCCAGGACTGGATTCCTAATGGGAGGTTTCAAATGTAATATACCACTCAAAAATGTACAGGCCAACAGGCCAGCCTGGTTGCGCAGAGGGCTGAAGCACTGGACGCCTTACCTCATGCTACGCCAGCGACCCGTGTTCGGGAATGAGCATGGGCCACCGGGAATCAGCAGGGGAGGAGAAGGATTGAGCATCCGACGGACTGCTCTCCTTCTCCAGGAATGGGGGCTATCAGTAGTCGGTGGCTAACTGGCCCCTAGCATCTGCTGGGGACAGTGCGCTGACACTGTAGAAAAGGAAGGAGCTGGGGAAAATGCTTGGAGGAGCACGTGCAGATGCGTGTGCATTCTCTCTGCAGGTGTCATTGCATGCCCCACCTCCACAGAGGGAGAAAAATGGAAAAAGTCCTGGCAGTATAAAGCTGTCCCCACAGCGCCACCCCCGAGAGGGCACCTCCCTGGCTGGATCCGGTACGGGTGGATTGAGATGCTCCCCACCACCCAGCCACGAAGGGTGTCGTGGGAGCTCAAGGGAGGGGGGTCTGATCCTTGGGGGACAGCGCTGGGGCTACAGCTGAAAAAAGGCAGTAGGAGCCAGCCAGAGCATGGAAGAAATACTGCGAAAAAAAAAAAAAAAAAGGCTACATCTAGTTGGGCAAACATACGTCAATCTACAGGTGCATGAAAAGCGAAATAGCGGTCAAATGCACCTTAAGTGAGGAATACTGAAGAACAGAGTCTGACAGGGACAGGAAGTATTCCAAGTGTTCCACAGCGTAAACCAGTTCCATCTCAAAGAACAGGCATGTCTGGTGGACGGTTTTCTGCAAGCCACCAGAATATCAGCCACTTTAGAGGATATTCCAAATTGTACCATGGCTATGTTTTCAGAAGCCAGGCATGCAGATATAGGGATTTCAGGTCCAGAGGGACCAGAGGCCCCTTGTCCGGTGACAGAAGTCCCCTGCACAGCAGCAGAGGTATCGGAGGTTCCACTGCTAGCTGTTATAGCAGAGGGTACCATATCTGCCAAGGCCATACTGGAGCAGTGAGGATGAGAGTTGCCCCCCTCCATCCTCTGTTTGAGTAGTAATCTCTCTGTATTAGAGGAATGGGAGGGAAGGCATACAGAAACCTCCCTTTCGAAGAGAAGGACAACGTGTCTCACTAGGAAACTCCAGGCCCTGGAGCGAGCAATCAGAAACACGACAGTTTCGCGTTGTGCGGGGATGCAAAAAGGTCCATCTCTGGGCAACTTCACCTTCCACTACCAAGAACAGCAGCTCCCATTCAGGTATCCTTGACTATGACCTGCTTAACATGTCTGCCAAGGCATTTTGGGCACCTGGCCGGTGTACAGCTAAAAGTTCTAGGCCATGTTCCAGAGCCCACCACCACACTTTCATTGCTTTCCTGCATTGCAGAGAGGAATGAGACCCCCTTTGATTGTTGATGTAATGCATCACAATGATGTTGTCCATCTGTATTAATAGCAGCCCTGGTGTCAGATGATTTTGAAAGGCCTGAAGGCTGTACAGGACAGCTCTCATCTCCAAGATGTTTATGTGAAATTTCTTCTCCACCTGGGTCTAGCTACCCTATGTCTGGTAATGGCCCAGATGCGCTCCCCACTCAGATCCCGAGACACCCAAGGTGAGAATCTGTACCATAGTTGGAATCACAATGCCCTTTAGCAAGCTGGTGCAATCCATCAGCCACATCAGTGCTGTCCTCAAAGGAGACGTTACTGGCACTTGTTTGTATAGGTCATCTTTTGCTTGGTCCCACTGGACTCTTAGGGATCACTGTGGGATCCACATATGCAAGAAAGCTGGCGGCACTGTTAGGATGGCTGCTGCCATAAGGCCTAGAAGGCACAGCAGTCTTGGCTGGAAAATACTGGCTGTTGTACACCAGTTGCGCCTGAGCTATAAGGCATTCTGCTCTGTCTAGAGGATGCCACTTATGTCTGGAGGATCACAGTTATGCAGCATGATATAGACTTTATGCCATACCAGCTGTAGCCAGAAAGGCTGACACGATGTACCCTGCACCTTTTTTATACATTCAGGTACTTATTGCTCTGACAAATGCTCTTCTGAGCTGCCTGTAATTTTCAGTTCAAATGTTTATACAAATGCTCTTTTGCTGCTTGTATACAAACTTTTCTGTTTATAACAATTGACATGTAACCTTATGTAATGACAATTGCTCCTTATGCTGCATGCTTACAACATTGTTTGTTTACAACACTTGATGTGGAACCTTCGCAAATGAGCACTTCGAATTCCTGCACTGAGTCATTACATCAATCTGATGTTCAAATAAATAAAAAAGAATGCACAGTAATTCAGTACTGCCCCTATGTACTGCAGTCTTTGACAGGGGGTCAGGACTGACTTTGGTAGACTAACTGTCACCTAGAGGTCATTGAACAGCTTCCTGGTATGAGCTAGGGTGTGAAGCAATTGTCTCCTGGAGTGGGCCTTTAATAGCCAATCATCTAGGTAAGGAAACACATACAGGCCTTCCCTGTGGAGGGTGGTGCTACTTCTGCCAAGCATTTGGTAAAGACCTATGGTGCAGAAGGCAAGTCAAAGGGTAAGACTCTGAACTGGTAATGTTCCCCTTACAGCATGAATCTCAGATATTTTCTGTGATTTTGATATGAAGATATGCATCCTTCATATCTAGAGAACATATCCAGTCCCCTGTTTGCAACGGGGGAATCAGAGACTGTAGAGAGACCATCCAGAACTTCTTGTACTCTATGTAGAGGTTGAGGTCTCTCTGGTCTAGAACAGACCTCAGATCTCCTGTCCACTTGGGGACTGGGAAGTATCTGGAATAAAAGCCTCTGTTCCTCTGCCTGACAGGGACTGGTTCTATGGCATGTTTCTGAAGTAAGGCCTGCACCTCTTCTCAACCCCTTTTTGGAGATGGGGGCAGAGCAGCAAGATGGCTGCGGTGTTGCTCCGCTTCTCGACCGCATGTGACCAGCGTCCGGGGTTTACTTTTGTCAAAAATTAAAATTAACTTGCCGGTTAGAAAATGGTAGAAGCTTGTTGTTGCAAAGTGTATGTACTAGTGCTAAAGAAAAGCTGAACGCAGTTTTTAAATGTTTTAAATGTTACTGCTAACATGGATTCAAAAATTGGGATCACCGGTTGAAGTTAAAGTGAGGAAATGCACCTTTTGCGAGGAACAGGGCCAGTCATTATCCAGACTGGACTCAGTGGGACTCCCAGAGGTAGACAAGCAAATATTGGGCTCCACTAAATGTGTTTGAAGGATTTTGTGCACCTTATAAAAGGTATGCTATTGTTGCCAGGGACGGGGAGGGGGGCGGTCTTTGTTAAAATTTATGCTATCTGAGGTTACTGTGCTCAGTGGAGCACTTTTTTGTTTAATTCTCAGGTGAGAGTCTCAACAGGGACGAAGTTTGAAACTACTGCCATAATGCCCCATTCACTAGAAGTGCATTGAGGCTTTTTGAATGAGATGGGAACTGAAACAAATGACAGTGAAACCCAAATAAAAGAATTTGCTGACTTGCTGATGCACTGGACTCTTTGGACTCCTAGATTAAGAGAATGGAGCTTAAGTCTGGTAATCGTGTTGCAGATATAGTCCTTAAACTGCACAAAGATGCTGCTCTGGTGACTTGTGGCCTATGGATTTATGGAAGCTGACTGTGGAATAATCTCCCCTTAAAAGGTACTGCTTTAATTTTTTTCATTGGTGGATGGCAATTCCAAAATCAGTTTAACTAATGAACCAAGGTAACCATGGGTGTGCCACTCCTATAATCTTAAAACATTGCTGTACTTCTCTCTCATACAAGAAGGAAAATAATGGCTTTCCACATTTTGCAGATCGCAAATTAACCCTAAATTTCACTTTCTTCGGCTGCACTAGAAATTCATTGCATAATTCTGATGTACAATTTAACTACGAGGAAACTTCTGGAACTCTAAAGAACAAAAGTTGAACTGGGATAACCAAACGGGTTCTTTTCGAAGTCCCTGGTCTGTATACTTTTGGTGCCATTCTTCCTAAGGATTATTTTGACCATACGGAAATTAAATATGCAGCTCTAGTTAAGCATTTGATCTAAAGAAATGCAAACTCAAAGCTTGAACTCACTTTCAAATTCATTAACCAATTGACACTGGTCGAGATATTTGAATTAACAATGAGCTCGAGTCACTTTTAGCAAACTTGCTTTTATAAAGAATTAATAAGAATAATTTCTTATAGGTGGACATGAACTGCAAAAAAAGTTATAACCGTTATTTTAAAACGTCAAAGCAGATGTCCTTTTAAACTTGTACACTCTTTTCAAGTAGTTATTTTGTTAATTTTGTCCCATGGCACAATGGAGTTGCCAAACTTTGTCACTTTACAATGAATGATTATCTGAAACAGCACAAAATCTATTTTACAGCAGGACTGATAATTACAGGAATTAAAGCAAGTAATAGAGCGTGCCGAGTTTTCAGCACGCAATAATGTTTTCATTGTTTACTAAGTATTCCTTCCTGAGGGCTGTGTGTGCTTATACTCTATGAAGTCTGGTCTAAATAGGGGATTGTGACAAATTATAATTATAGTGAATGACTATATAGTTGATAATGAAGTTTTGCAAGGAAAAGTTGTAATGTTTAATGGTAAACTACTTAAAGTCACCTAATTCAACCTAATTCAGGTAACTTATTAGGCAACTGATCCTGACCTATGGTAATTGAATATGGGTCTAATGGGCACATAAAATATGATTATTAGCCAATGATACTGCAAAAGAAATCAACTAGCTTCTAAGTTATGTCATACTAAATGGACTATTGTTTGATATTTATTTAACATGAATAGACCAGTCAGGGAGATACACTATTCAACTGCTGTTGATATTTATTGTCATGCCTGTTGATATGTATTGTTCTTAATGACATAATTGCTTTATTGTATATTTTACTGTATATTTTAGATGTTTTCTTTTTGTTGTAAAATTGTAATGGCCAAAATGGCCAAACAATAAACTACTACTACTACTACCTCTTCTCTCAACAGGGACATGTGTCCTGGGATAAGTCAAGGTCTGGGGTGGATAATCTGAAGGAGTATCCAAGAACTCCAGAGCATGGCCTTTCACAATAATGTCTAGTACCCATTCATCTGTAGTAATCTCCCTCCATTTGCTACAACCACCCCTGGGGGCAATGGTGGTTGGAGGGTACTTCAATGAGTCATGCTGAACCAGAGGGGGCAATGCCACTGGCTCTACCTCGTGTAGGTGTTTTGGAATGGGCACGTGGGGGAGGGTGGCTGGCAAGGTTTCAGCACCCTCACCTCTACCTGGATGCCTACAGGTCTGTCTACCACCTCTGGTGGCTTGTGTAAGATAGTATGGGCTGAGGTTTCATTGCTATGTTGATAACACCCAGCTCTACATGTCTTTTGCCCCCGACCAGGTTAGTGCTATCTCGGTGCTAAATGATTGCCTCGCAGAAATCCAAGATTGGATGAGTTCTAGTGGGTTAAAGGTGAACGCAGGAAAGACTGAGGTTTTGGTGGTGGACCCGGGTCGCAGGACTGAGGGGTTGATGACTGATTCCCTCTGGTGTTATCCTGGGGGGGGGGGCACAGATCTTTACCTCTGAACGGGTGCATGACCTGGGAGTGGTGCTTGACGACGGGCTGACCCTTCATCACCAGGTTTGGGATGATTATAGGGCCTTAAGGAACAAATATATTAGGGATATAAGGAAGGCAAAGGCAGATTATTATAAATATGTGTTAAAGGATACCCAATTTTCACACCCAGGTAAGTTTTGGAAATTAATTTGTAGATTACAAAATCTGGGAAAAAATGATTACCCACAAAATTTTAACATTAATGGTAGGGAGATAGAACAATGCCCAGCGGTGGCTGATTGTTTTAATGACTTTTTTGTCAATATGGGGGCTGAAAAGGAGGTTACAGATGTTGTTAATTCAGAAAACCAAAAGTTTGTTGATAATAAAGGAAGGTTAGATCGGTCATTTGACTTTGGTCATATAAGTGTAAACGAGGTTTTATTAGAATTGTTACACATTAATGAAAGAAAAGCAACTGGATTAGATGAGATCAGTAGTAAATTGTTAAAATTTGCAGCCCCGATTGTTGCTTATCCTTTGACTCATATCTTTGAGTTATCACTGTATTTAGCTGAAATACCAGATGAATGGAAATGTGCAAAAGTGGTTCCAATTTTTAAATCTGGTTTAAAGCAAGAGATTAGTAATTATCGTCCAATATCTCTGATACGGTAGTAGCAAAGATTTGTGAAAAATGGTAGCTAAGCAGGTTAAGCAATATATAAAAGAACAGAATATTTTACATAGAAATCAGTCAGGTTTTAGAGAAGGATATAATACTCAAACTGCATTGATAAAAGTAACAGGAGATATTCAGATTGCCATGGATAATGGATTGTTGACAGGGGCAATTATGATTGATTTATCGAAAGCATTTGACTCTTTAAGTCATGATATATTGATTAATAAATTATTAAATATAGGGTTTTCGGATAATGTGGTGGCCTGGTTTTCAAACTATCTAAAAGGTAGAAAACAAAAAGTGTTTTTAAATTCGTATACTTCAGACTTTAGGTTAATAAAACAAGGGGTACCTCAGGGAACAGTCCTGGGGCCCATATTATTTAATTTATATACAAGTGATTTAGATCTTAAACAAGATAAGTTGGAATATCATCAGTACGCTGATGATGTTATTATCTATGTTTCAGATGTGGACATTGTAGTATACAACATACATTACAACTAGCTTTTGATGGTTTACAAGAATACTATGTTAAGAATAAATTAGTATTGAATACTACTAAAACTAAGGTAATGTTATTCCAACAAAAGAATAAAATTTTACAGACAAAATTATTGGAAATAACAGCGAAGAATGGTTCCATTTACAGATAGTAGACAGTATAAATATTTAGGATTATGGCTAGATGTGTATTGTAAATGGACTGTCCATATAAAAAATTTAGTTAGAGATTAAGTCAACAATTAGGGATGTTATATAGAATAAGAGGTAACTTGTCTAGGAACATAAGGCTTCATGTGATTAATACAATGTTAGTGCCAGTAATTGATTATGCTGATATAATTTTGGGGGTGCAAATAGAGTTGATTTGAAAAAATTAGATATTTTGTGTAATAAGATGGCTAGGTATATTACGGGGATGCATAGGCATACACATCACTGTGAGTTATATAAAAATATAGGATGGGATCACCTGTATATTAGAAGAAATCAACATGTAGCTAGAATTATGTATAAGTTTCTTGAAAATAAATTACCTGAATATATTGCTAAAGATCTGAAAATTAAACAGCCAAATAAGAGTTTGAGATCAGCTCAATATATAGAGTTTGAAGTAAAGTTTAGGACAAAGAATGGGTGCTCGACACTGTTTTATTTGGGTCCAAAAATTTGGAACAGTTTACCTCCTGACTTGAGAAGTTATGGTATTAAAATAAGTTGGTTGAATATTAAATCCTGGTATCATAGGCAAAGTGTGAAATGTCATGAATGCTGTGGGGTTTGGAGAAATGAGTGAATGTTTATTTGTTAGTGTTGATTTGTTATGTTTTGGATTTAAATGTGTGTAATTTATTTATTGTGTATTTGTATATTTGTATTTTATATGTTTGTATATTTTCTCCTATACTGTAACCAGATTATGTATTTTAGAAGGTGTCCCTTGAAAATTAGTGTATTTGTGTACTCAATGGGATTATTTACCTTGTTCATTATAATGAATAAAATCATTACTACTACTACTACTACTACTACTACTACCAGGTGTCTGCTGTAGTCAAGTTGGCCTTTTACCATCTTAGGAACATTGCCGGAGTCAAGCACCTTGTTCTGCCTAGCGATCTGCCTGTTTTGGTCCACGCCTTTGTGACTTTGTGCCTTGACTATTGCAACTCCCTTTACTTAGGGCTTCCTGGGGTTGATATCTGCCACTTGCAGCTAGTGCAGAACGCTGCGGCACATTTGTTGACTGGGGCTTCTAGAAGATCTCACATCTCCCGTGTGCTGCACGATCTGCACTGGCTGCCTGTTCAGTGCCGGATCACCTTTAAGGTAGGTTTATTAACCTACAAGCCCCTACATGGTCAGGGCCCCCACTATTTGAAAGAGCTCCTTATTCCTTATACCCCTCTGCAACAGCTCCGCTCGGCTGATGAGGGGTTGCTGGAGATTCCGAGGGTTAGTTTAAAATATTCGGGGGCCCGTGCCTTTGGGTTTGTGGCCCCTACCCTTTGGAACTCTCTGCCCTGTCAGCTTCGGGAGTGCAGGACTGTGGGAAGCTTTAAGCAGGCACTTAAGACCTATTTATGGGGTAAAGCATACCCTGAATTTTGTTGTTTTTAACTGATATTTATTACACTGTTTTGATTTTCTTTTATCTGTTCAGCGCCTTGATGTTCCAAAGGCGCTATACTCAATAACATTTATTGTTATTATTGTGGATAAAACTGATCCCTACCCTTACTCCTGCCTGGTGTGGGGTATAGGGATTTGACTAATCTTAATGTCATCCTACATGACTGAAGGCCTCTTAATGCCTCTTTCACATCATACCCCAACAGTTTATTTCCTCTAAATAGGGCATTTAAACACTGCTTGTTGCACATCATTGGTAAAGCCAGTTACACTAAGCCAGGAGTAGCTCCTCATGCAAATACCAGAGGCAGTTGCCCTGGCCAAGGCATCCGAGACATCACAGGCTAAGTGGATTAAATGCTTACCCAACTCAGCCCCTGCAGTTAGTGTCTTCATCAACTCAGTTTAGCATTACCCTTGGGTAAGGCCTGTACTGCAGCCTTGGCACATCTCCACAGGTTATTCTTATATAACATGTGGGCCTGGTAATTTGAAATACAAAGGCCCAATGGGGGCAGAGGCATGTCAGTTTCCCCATGACCTCTAACCTCCTGGATTCCTTATTAGGAAGGAGAGAGTTCATGTGTTTAGGCATCCTGGACCTGTCATGGGCAGCTGTGATCACCACCAAATCATTTTCTGGCTGGTTGGCATAATAAGGCTTTTTAGAGGTGCAGGGTACATCTTGTCAGCCTTTCTGGGTACAGCTGGTATGGCATAAGGTCTATATCATGCTGCATAAGTGGCAACCTCCAGTGCTGGGTACAGTGAAGGGATGATTTCAGATGGTGTTTTTGGCACCTTTAACAACTCCCAACAAATTTTTTTTTGTGGAGTCTTCCTCTTCCAGAGCGAAGTCCATGGCAGCCTGCATCTTTTGCATCACTGCTTGAAAAGAAAGATCCTCTGGTGGTGACCTTGGGGTATTTGCCACTGATTACTCACTGCAAGAGGATAAAGTGGAGCTAGTACCAGGTACGTACTGGTCCTCAGCTTAAACCTCCTCTTCCTCATAATCTTCTTCATCCATTATGAGTTCTGGGTTATATTCCACCTTGTCATTATCCCCCTCGATGACGGGGACTGAGGACTACGCTCGTGATGCTGATGGAAGTTGAGTAGGTATCTTTGGTACAATGCTTGGAGGCTGCGTTGATGGGTTCTGGGAGGTGGAAGGTCCCATTAGCACAGGCTGATCAGGCAAGCCCAACAGTAGTCATCATATAATTTCCAAGAATACAAGCACTGTCTGTGTGTCGACGACATCCATAGCAGGTGAGCAAGGATTTATTTTTATTTATTTGATATATCGGTTTACAACCTTTGAGCCAGAGGCTCATTTACAAAGGTACCTCGTCACATGTAAGACAGACGGTAATACCGAACACGGTATAACAACAATTACATTAAGCATGCGTTACAGACATTTGTCACAGACATTATTTACAATATTTGGATGTAGATATTTTCAGACATTATTTACAATATTTGGATGACAATATTTACAACATAACAGCAGAAAGACATTATAAGCTTGAGAAAGCATCTAAACATAGTAGTCAGTCCTATTCATGGGTTTGGTATTATTGACGGAGGTTGCAATCCATAATGGACTTTGTCAGAGAATTCGGATCAGAGTGGGTGAGAGAAGAAATGTTAGTTGCAGTTACCCGAGCAGATATTGAAGAGGTGGTTGCGAAGAGTGGTTTTGAAGTGGGTGATCTTGGGTGCACTAGTGATGGTGCTTGGGAGTGGATTAAACCATGTGGGGGCCATGTGGTGGAAAGCTCTCTGGGCAAGGGAGGTTTTCACCTTGGGCAAAACCAGTGGTGCTTTCTCTGAGCTGCGGGTGAAGATAGTGGGGGTTGCAAGATGAAGACAGGTGGTGACCCGGGGAGGGGAAGAGTCCAAGCAGTATTTTCTTGGACAGTAAGCAGGTCTGGTAGCGGAGCTTTTCATCAAGGTTGAGAAGATTGGCAGAGGTATAGATGGAGCAGGTGTGAGTGAGCCTAGGTGTGCCAGTTGGGAGCCTGCAGGCCTTGTTTAGGGAGACCTGGATTTTCTGGAGTGCGGAGTTATCTGCTGCCCCATATACAGGGAGCCCATAGTTCACTAGGGACAGTACTGATGAGGTGATGGCAAGCCTAAGGGCATGGGGGGGCAGTCCCTGTGTCAGTAAAGGAGTCCAATCCAGGTGTTTATTGTGGCAGCAAGGGTGTTTATGTGGTCATGGAAGGTAAGGGCCAAGTCGAGGGTAATTCCAAGATATTAGTAGTTGGATACCTGTTCAAGGGGGTGCTGGGTGCTGGGGAGGATGCGGAGAGGTGCATTTTTTGCTTTGTTTTGGCGGTGAGAGAAGATCATTGATTTAGTCTTTAAGTTTATGACCAGTCTACGGTCCTTAAGCCATGTTTCACCTGGGAGAAGGCATGCTGGAGGGAGTCCTGAAGGGGCGTGGGTTTATGATTCGAAGTAAAGAGCACTGCATCATCTGCATATAGTGAGATTTTTGTGGAGCAGGCCTTTGGTAAGGAGTTTAGGTAGAGGGAGAAAAGAAGTGGCCCCAGAATAGAGCCCTGGGGCACCCCGGAGCGGACAGGTAGTGTGTCGGATAGGGTTCCGTTAATTTTGACGCATTGGGACTGGGCATAAAGGTAACTGGAGCACCAGGCCAGGGGGACCTGTGGAGAAACCAAGTTGGTGGAGTGAGTCGAGAAGGAGAGGGTGGCAGACCGTGTTGAAGGCCTTGGATAGGTCTATGAACACAGCTCCTGCAATGTTACCAGCATCTAGGGAGGAGTGCAGAAAGTTGGTGAATTCTAGGAGGGCTGTGGTGGTGCTATGGCCCGAATGGAAGCCATGTTGCTCTGGGCATAGGATGTCATACTTGGCTAGGTATGTAGTAAGTTGGGTGGCAACCACTTTTTCTAATGCTTTGGGGAGGGAGGGAGAATGGAGATGAGTCGATAGTTATTTGGGGAGGCTTTGTCACCACTTTTATGGATGGGGGTAATGACAGCTGTTTTCCAGGCACTAGGGAATTGCCCTAGGCATAGGGATTCATTGAGTAGGTCACTTAGGGGAACTAGGACCTCGTCGAGGACTACTTGAAGGAGCCTGGCATCTAGGGAGTCATTTATAGGGTTATTGCTGTTTAGCGCTTTTTGCAGGTAAGGACAAGCTTCATGGGTGGATATTTTCCACAGGAGGAAACAAGGGTGTTGCAGGGTTGGGGGTTGGGATTGGGGCACAGGGTCAAAGAAACAACTAGGGAGAACAGTGCTGAGA
Organism: Neoceratodus forsteri; assembly: GCA_016271365.2. Lineage (NCBI taxonomy): Eukaryota > Metazoa > Chordata > Ceratodontiformes > Ceratodontidae > Neoceratodus > Neoceratodus forsteri. The sequence goes on along the minus strand of CM057455.1, from coordinate 1,363,287,935 downwards.
TCCGAGAAGGTGGTGTTTAGACAGTTTACTGTGGTGAGTGTGTCTGTGGAGCCACTGCCATTTATGGTGAGCTGGGAGGGAGGTGAGGAGCATGATTTCCCATTGAGTTCTTTGATGTTACCCCAGAAGGTCCTCGCAGACCCCCACGTGGTTGCGAGAGTGGATTGATAGTGGTCTGCTTTGGCCTTACGGATGACTCAAGTGCATCTATTGCGAGCAGCATTATAGGATTGTCTGTCCGCCAACCTGCCCGATTCTGTGGCTTTGTGCCAGAGATTATCCCAGTCTCTCAACATTTGGAGCAGTGAGTGGGTTATCCAAGGAGCATGTTGCCTTTTGGTGTGGAATTTGGTGAGTGGAGCATAAAGGTCACAGGCCTTGGTGAAGGCCTGTGTAACAGGTCGAGTGCAATGTTGACGCTGCTGGCTATATTAATGGGGGACCAGTCTATTTGGGTGAGCAGCTGTTTAAGTTTTATTAACCCTCCTGGGCGGAAATGCCTTTGGAAGGAGGAACAGGGTGCAAGAATACACTATTTTTAAGCGAAAAAGATGTTGCAGGACTAGAGGGCATGGGATGAAGTAGGAGGAAGGACGATTCAGAGGAAACGTGAGGAAGAATTTTTTCACAGAACGGGTGGTGGACAAGTGGAACACCCTGCCAGAGGAAGTGGTGGGGGATAAAACAATCACAGGATTTAAGAATGCATGGGATAGACACAAAGGAATTCTGGAGGTCAGGGGTAAGGGGCAACAGACTTCTTGGAAAACAAACAACTTACAAGCTCAAATGGGCAGACTGGGTAGGCCACAGGCTATTATCTGCTGACACTGTCTATGTATCTATGTATGTATCTATGTTTGGGCTATGGATTTGGATGTGGAAGAGGTCCATTGGAATAGGATGGGTGAGTGGTCACTTAGGGAGTCAGGAAGTACTTTTATATCCTGGATTTTGTTGGGGCAGTTAGAGATAATGATATCCAGGAGGGTGTGGGTACCAGTAGATGGGTGAAGTCTAGTGGGTTGGGTAACTAATTGGACCATGTCAAGGGCTGAGAATGAGTCCTTTGTTGGCGCAGCCCAGGGGCCAAGCCAGTTGATATTGAGGTCACCCTACTAGTGTCTGCTCTGCACTGTGTGGTAGGGTAGAGAGGTATTCGGTGAGGGATGTGACGGCAGGCTTTTGGTTCTTAGGGGGTATGTAGGCGACTGTGAGGTACAGTGGGCCCCTGGAGGGGTCGGAGTGATTTTTAGGGTGAGGGCTTGTGCTCCGTTTGTGAGTTTGGGGAGTGGGAGCATGTGACCAATAATGTTATTATTGATGTAGAATGCACAGCCACCCCTACACTTTCCTACCCTGTCTTCCCGATATAGGGTGTATCCGGGAAGTGAGACAAAGGTGTTGTGAGTAGATTTGGAGAGCCAGGTCTCCACTAGGGCAATGGTGTCTGGTTGGTGAAGGGTTGCCCAACATTGAAGTGCTGCAGATTTCTTTGGCAGGCTGCGTATATTCAGAAAGGCAATGCAGAGTCCAGAGGGTCTGGTAGGTGGAGTGGTGGAGGCAGGGCTTGGATTACAGTGGATATTACCAGAGAGGAGTAGTAGGATGACTAAGGCTCTAACCATAGGGCGGTAGGTTGTTACATTTTTGGGAGTACGTTTTTTGGGGGGGGGATGTAGTGGAGCAGGGGATGGGCAGGGTTTGGAGGGATGGGTGGATGCAAAAGGGGTGGAGCCAGGGGGAGCCCAGGTGGGTGCTGGGGTTGGGACTGCTGGTGGGAGGTGGATGCAGGGGTCCAGTGTGTGATGACAAGGTGGTGGGGATGGCCAAATCTGGAGAAATGTAACCGTGCAGTCCACAAGGGGCATAGGGTGAGGTCTGCCTGGTGGGAGGTGAACCCCAGGGTGGTTATGAGAAAGAGGCACATAAGGTGGAAGTGAACAGACATGGTGCCTAGATGGCTTTGGGGGCAAAACAAAGAGGTTGTGGGGGAAGCCAGAAAAGTTGTAGGAGCTTTGAGATATGCCATGATACAGCAGCATGAAAAAACAGCTAGATATGATGGCTGAGTGGTAGAGCTGCTGATTCTGGTAGCAAGGGTGCAGGGTTTGATGCCTGTAGTAGCACCAAGAATATTATTTTGGCAGACTATGGGGTTTAGAAGCTTTGAGAGCCTTAGAGACTATAGTTACTAATAGTCTGATATGATGGTTGAGTGGTAGCGCCGCTGACTCTAGTCGCAAAGGTGCAGGGCTTGAGGCCTGCAGTGGTACAAAGAAAAAATAAATATTTTTAGCAGACTATGGGGGTCAGAAACTATGAAAGCCTTAGAAAGTAAGGATATAATTGCCAGATATGATGGTTAAGTGGTAAAGCTGCAGACTCTGACAGCAAGGATACTGGGTTTGAAACCTACAGAGGATAAGTATTTATTTTCTAAGTAGGGAGAAGGAAGGGTTAAAAGCTTAGGAATAGAGGTAGCTATTGACCTGGCTTAGTGGATGGGGTACAGGGTTTGAGAGTTGCAAGGGGACTAAGGTGGGCCAACAGAAAAGGAGGGAGTAGAGATTAAGGAACAGAAACAATTAGAAAAGAAATGTAGTGACTTCTAGTGGACAGGGGTAGATATTAGTTGTTGGGGAGTGTTTGGAGTGGTGCCAGAGATGATAATACAGCAACCCCTAGTGGTCAGAGTGTATAAGCTGCAAATGGGAAAGTGGACACTAGGTAAAAACTGGGGTAGATCACATGATATATCGTGACCTGTAAGCAGCAAAAAATGGAGTGCCATAGCTTTCCAATGATGATTTTTTCCTCAGATATAGATGACCATGATTCAGTCAATTGGGCAAGTGACACAGATTTCTCCTGCACAAGGTATAAATTAGTGTCAGAAACTTAATTAGCAGCCTTTGACAACGTGAAAAGTGATTAGCAGTTGGTCGAAGTTGATTAACAATTACAAAAATTTTTTTAATTTTTGCTCAAAACCCTATAAAATCTACTTATCTTGCTATATATTGATAAAGTACACATAGCTTCAGACGTTTATCTGTTTTATTTAGCCATTTGTGAAATACATCAGTGCAACAGCACATTTTGGGAGCTGAGGGTATAATGTCTGCTAAAGCAGACCATGACATTATTTGTGATTATGCCAAAACATTGAAATAAATTTAAAATAAAAACTTCAGCATAAACCTGGTACTGTAAGTAGTAAGTTATCAATAAGGACTGGGTTGATTTTATTGGGTCAATGTCTGTCCAAATTTGTGCTACTCTTCTCCACCAGGCATGTAGCCAGTAATTCTGGCCTTTTGCGGGGGAGGGACCACCTGGGGGTGGTTCACTTTCAGCTGCCAAATCACCAGGACGTCTTGGTTTAGCACTAAATAAAATACGTCTACAGCCCTTTCTAGATTGAATTCAGCTGGAGGGAGGACATGCCTTTTTAATGCAAATCAATGTTTCTACAGTATCCTCTGCCAGACATGCTCTCCAGTCAGTTTTTACCTTGTTCATAGTTGAAAAACATCTTTCTACTATTGCTTTAGTTGGGAGGTCAGAATCACTAAGAAAAGGACAAGCCAGCAGCAATGGAGGACCGTACATCTCAGAGAGGGGTGCAGGATTGACGTGGTCAAGTCTAAGAGGCGTCCTGGGTTCGGATGGGACCTAGAGAGAGGCCCAACATGCTTGGTTCCCATCTCCAAAGATTCCACCAGATCGCATGGTCAGGTAGCCGGGGGGGCTACATCATCTACCAGTCCCCTTAGGGCAGTGCTTTGTAATGCCAGGTCGATCAGGAACAAGACTGCAATTATAGCTGACTTGGTTTCCTCAGTCAACCTGGTCTGCATTAGAGAGACCTGGGTGGGTGAATACCAGACCAATTTTTGAGGCAGTCACCCCCCCCCCCCGGATACTCTGCAGCTCACTGCCCTAGGGTGGACCATAGGGGCGGGGGAGTAGCCATCTGTTTTAGATCTGACCTGGGCTTCACTGCGCACCCAGTAGGGTCCACTTGGTCTTTTGAATGTATAGCCATCTGTGGGGAACCAGGTGCAGGCTGTAGGATCCTCCTAGTTTACCGCCCCTCTGGGGAGAAGGGAGGATTCCTACAGGAGGTGGCGGAGCTCATTGTTGGTGAGACACTGGAGTCCCCTACACGTTTAGTGCTTGGGGACTTCAATGTTTGGGCTGACGACGAATCCTCTAAGCCTGGTTCCAGCCTCTTCCAGTTGATGTTATCACTGGGCCTGTCACAAGAAGTTTCTTCTGTCACCCATCATGGTAGTCACACGTTGGACCTAGTGTTCTCTCTGGGGCTTGAGGTAACCGACCTCAAGACTGATCAGGTTGCTTGGTCTGATCACTACACAGTGAGAGTCCCGTTTGGGGCTCCCCCTGAGGGCCCTCCCCCTGCTGAGATGGTCAGCTACCACCCATTAAGACGGTTGTCCCCAAAGGATTTTTTGGCAGTTGCTGACCTATCCAGTACAGATATTGCATCTGCAAGTGGCACAACTGAAGCAGTCACAGCCTATAACAGGGTTCTGACTGCCACACTCGATGCCCTTGCACCAGTTTGTGTATGACCCAAATCCTCTCACTTGAGGTCACCTTGGTTTGATGTTAAGCTCAAGGCAATGAAGATTAAGGGTCAGAAAATGGAGCGCTACTGGTGGAAGTCCAGGTGGGAGGAGAACAAACTGGTCCTGCGTGCCCACTATCATGAGCAACAGTGGGCAATCAACTGTAAAAAGGCAGTGTTCCTGTCTAGGGCAATTGACACAAGAAAGAACCAACTGGCAATGCTTTTTTGTACTGTCGACAGGCTACTGCATCCTGCCTGTCTACAGCTGAAAAGGTTTTTTTCTACCACCTTGTGCAAGGAGTTTGCTTGGTTCTTCACTGACAGGGTGTCCTCCATTCCGCAGGGTATTCCCCCAGTGGGCCATGTCACGACCCACAGTGATCATCTTGGACATGATGGAAGCACTCCACCTCTTTGGGAAGAGTTTAGACCGGTGGAGGAGGCCATGGTCATTGAGGTTGCTTCTCAGCTAAAGCATACGTACTCTGAATTGGACCCTGTTCTGACACATTTTCTTATGGGATGTAACGGTTCAGTTGGCCCGGTGTTTCCCATGATTGTTCATTCGCTGAAGGGGTCTTTCCAGATTTCTTGAAAGAGGTACTGGTGAGACCCCTTCTGAAGAAATCTTCATTCAACCGGGACATCCTGGCAAACTACTGTCCCATCTCCAACCCTTTTTGGGTAAGGTCGTAGAGAAGATCATGGCACTGCAGCTTGAGAAGCACCTCATGACCTTTGCCATCTATGAGCCTCTCCAGTCTGGGTTTCAAGCAAGGCATAGCACTGAAACAGTGTTAGTTCAGTTGCACAATGACCTCCTAAGGGCGAGAGATAGAGGAGACAGGTCTATTCTGATTCTCCTAGATCTCTCCTCAGCTTTCGTTGCTGTAGACCACAACGTGCTGCTCGATCATCTCAGAGTGTACTGTGGACTCGCTGGCATTGTCATCCGCTGGTTCGAATCCTACCTCACAGGCAAGAAGCAACGGGTAATGATGGGGAATTTCTCCTCCTCCCTAATGCCCCTGCCATGTGGTGTACCACAGGGTTCGATCCTGTCGCCGTTGCTGTTTGCAGTGTATATGCTGCCCCTAGGTGAGCTCATTAGGGAGTACAATATGAGTTTTCACTGTTATGCAGATGATACCCAGTTGTACATATCCTTTACCCCTGGAACATCAGACACTGTGAAAGTGCTAAATAATTGCCTGTCCAGAAAGAATTACTGGATGTCCTTTGGCTAGTTGAGACTCAATCCTGATAAGATGGAGGTCTTAGTAGTGGAATAATAATAATTTTATTTGAATGGCACCTTTCCATTCCCAAGGTGCCTAACAACGAAAAAACAAATCATATGATAGTATAGCGCAGTGGTTTAAGGCTCTCAGCTACAAATCTGTTGACCTGGGTTTGAATCCCACAGCCCCCACTTGCATATACTGTGTGACCCTGAACAAGTCACTTAACTTCCCTGTGCTCCCAGGTTGCACCTGTAAAAAAGCTTTCAGCTTAGTGTGTCTCACCTGGTTAAACAATGTGGGGGGGGGGGAAGACAGATTAAAATTAAATGCTGATAAACACTTCAATTATCTAAAAAAGCATTTTGCCACAGATAGGTTTTTAAGCCCTTCTTAAATTCCTCCACAGTTGTACACTCCCATAACCAACGAGGTAGAGAATTCCAAAGGGTGGGTGCTGCATAAGCAAAAGCTCTTGAACCAGATGACTTCAAATTCACCCTTGGAATCTCTCACAACCCCTCGTCGGCCAAGCAGAGTAATCAACCAGGGCAGTAAGGAACCAGGAGCTCTTTCAGATGGATAGTCTGTGTCCTATCCATGTAGGGCTTTAAAAGTCAGTAAACTGACTTTAAAGGTGATCTGCCACCGTATTGGCAGCCAGTACAGTTCGCGCAGCACCGGAGTAATATGGCAGGATCGAGTAGAGCCTGTCAAAAGCCAGGCTGCCGCGTTCTGCACCAGCTGCAGGCAATGGATTTCAACCCCAGAAAACCCTAGATAAAGGGAGTTGCAGTAATCCAAGCACGAGGACACAAAGGCGTGGACCAAGGTGGGAAGGTCATCAGACGGAACCAGATGCCTAACCCTGGTGATATTTCTAAGATGGTAAAAGGAGATTTTGATGACAGCCGACACCTGAGAATGTAGGATCAATCCATCATCAAAAACTACCCCCAGGTTATGCACCCGTTCAGAGGCTGGGAGAGAGATGCTGCCAAGAAAAATTCCAGAGGGCGCACCAACACCCAACCCCCCTGACGATCCGGGTCCACAACCAGTACCTCAGTCTTTTCAGAGTTCAACTTCAGTCAACTGGACTCCATCCACTACTGGATTTCTTTCAGACAGTTGTTAAAGACAGAGAGAGCTCCATCCTGATTGGGTGCAAAAGAAAGGTAGAGCTGGGTGTCATCTGCGTAACAGTGAAACCTCAGCCCATACCTTCTTACAATGTCTCCGAGGGATAGCATATACACCGCGAACAACACGGGTGACAGCACAGAACCCCGAGGCATCCCACAAGACAAAGCAGTTGGGCCTGAAGAAAAAAAAAACACAGTTCTACCAGTGAGGAACGATGTAAACCATCTGAGGACTGTCCCAGACATTCCACAGATATGCCTCAGGCATCCTATCAACACCATGTGGTCCACGGTGTCAAAAACTGAAGAAAGATCCAGAAGAACCAAGATGGAATGGCTCTTCCGATTTCTTGCCATCAGAAGACCATTGAGCACCCGAACCAGCGCTGTCTCAATACTATGTCCCTTACGAAAACCGGACTGGAGCGGTTCATAGATGTCATGGATGGTCAAATGGTCTTCCAGTTGTGCTGCCACTACTTTCTCAATCACTTTCCCAACAAAGGGAAGGTTAGAGATAGGTCTGTTGTTTGCGAAACCGTCTGGGCCCAAGGTAGCTTTCTTCAAGAGTGGTGTCACCACCGCCTCTTTCAGGGAGCAGGGAAACTCTCCTGATTCCAAGGAGCACCAGACTATTCGCACAAGGACCAGACCAATGATGTCAATACAACCCAAGATTACGGTAGTTGGTCCAGAGCCCAGACTACAGCACGTGGGGCGCACACTCTGGATAATCCTCATGACATTCATGAACTCCGGTTGACTGAAGGTACTCCAGGAAAACTGAGGTACGGTGACCTCGTACTGATCACAGACAACCCCCACAGGGTGTGCTGGCTGCAGTACCACCCTGATATCGGCCACCTTATTTGCAAAGATTTGAGCAAGCTCATCGCACTCCAATTGCGAAAAAGCTTTCCGAACATGCAGACAGGCTGGGTTGCACAGTCTGTCCACAGTTCGAAACAGCTGAGCTGGTCAATTCTGAGCAGCCGCAATCTCCCCAGACAGGAATTCTGCCTTCTTACAGGTGATTGCAGATTGATAAGACTAAATAATGGTCCATCAATTTAAGGTGGTCGGCATCAAGGGGTGGACTTTCGTCAGCAACGCTCTAACCTTCGTCCTGGTCTCCGCATCTCCCTTAAAGTCCCATCAAACCAAGGGGACCTGAGGTGAAAGGAGAGATGGCGAACATGGACTGGAGCAATAGACTCCAGAGCCGCTGAAATGACTGTATTATAGGCCGACATCAGGGTCTCTGGATCACTGCTTGCCAACGCGGGGGACGAGAGGTCAAGGACCGCCGCTAGGCCATAAGAACTTATATCCTGTAAAGGGTGGTACCTAACCATCTCCACAGGGGTAGGCCTTTGGGGGGGGTGCTAAAACTAAACCCCACGGTGTAATGATCAGACCACCCAACTGGTTCCACCCCCAAGTCAGATGTTTCGTTCTCTAGAAGGAAGATTAAGTCTAGAGAGTGTCCACGTTTGTGAGTAGTAGTGGAAACCACCTGTGTAAGGCCCAGAGATGTCATTAACTGGAGAAAGTGCTGACCAAATTGCGAGAGTGAGTCATCGACCCAAGTGTTGAAATCGCCCAGAACCATCAATCTGGGTGACTCAAACGCCATATCGAAGAAGTCCGCCACTTCCTGAAAGAACCAGGCCGTCAGCGTGATAGAAGTGCCTCTGGTGTGGCAACAGGTTTTTTTCTTAGGACTACAATGTTGAAGGCCTCCTCTAGGGTATGAGATCTTGACAAGTTTCTGGATGACGGACTGACATTTGAGCCTCAGGTGTCATCCGTGGTCTGTAGTGGTTTTTACCATCTCAGGAACATTACCAGAATTAAATCCCTAGTTCCACCTGACGACCGCCCTACTTTGGTTCATGCCTTTGTCACGTCCAGGCTTGATTACTGCAACACTCTATGCTTCGGAGTCCCTGGAGGTATGCTCCACAGAATGCAGCTAGTGCACAACGCTACTGATAGGATGCTGACGGGCCTTCCCAGGTCTTGTCACATTACTCCGGTGCTGCATGAACTGCATTGGCTGCCAGTCAGGTTGAGGATTATCTTCAAGATGGGATTACTCAACTTTAAGGCCCTACATGGACTTGGCCCCGGCTATCTGTCCAACCTCCTCAAGCTGGCCACCCCAGTCCGCTCCCTCTGCTCCTCGGCTAGGGGCCTCCTGACTATTCCATGGATGAGACTGAAAACATCTGGCAACAAGGTATTTAGTGTCGCCGTCCCCATCCTTTGGAATTCTTTTTCACAGTCAGTAAGAGAAGCATCTTCTGTCGAGGTCTTTAAGAGCTGTCTTGAGGCCCACCTCTTTTCAATGGCCTTCCCGGACTTTGAGATTTAATTCTGTTAATACGTTAGTTAATATTAATACTTGATTTTAGTCTGGCTTTCTTGTTTTTTTGATTTTATTGGGTTAATACGTATTTTTAGTATTATGATTTTGTATGTATTCATATGTGATTTTGCTAATTATATTTCTGTATCATTTTAGTATGTTTTAATCGTAAGGTGCCAAGAGCCTCTGGGAATGGGTGCCGTAGAAATAAAATTTGCCTTACCTTGCATTAGACACAGGAAATACTCACACATTGACAAGCTTCAACAGATTTGGATAAGAATTTTGGGAATCACATGCCAGCTTTGACAAGATAGCAGAGGCAGAAAGATTGATGAAATTGGTTTGAGCAAAAAATCTTGAACTCTTGCCATTCTGCAAGCAGCAGGGTGCCGTCACAGTCAGGCTGCAAAAGTGCTGAAAAGTGATCAGCTACTGCAGTAATGTCACTGTTACCATACAGCTCCAGTGACTTTTGGTCTGCTGGCCAAAGTCTGGTATCTAACAGTTTGCACGGTTACAGATACTGCTTTCATCAGTCAAACCAAAGCTCTATTCACAACAGTTCTCAATGTTTGTGATGTATTTCCTACATTGCTGTTTAAAAGTTTTAACAGCTTGGGCACTCCACTCCGCACTTAAAGGCCACCTCGCTGGAGCGGTCTTCATGGACCTGTTGAAAGCATTCGACACAGTAAACCAAGCCCTTCTTCTAAATGCATTAACCTACTCCGGCCTCTCCAAGGTGGCCACTAGTTGGTTCGCGGACTACCTCACAGGTAGAACACAGCAAGTCAGGATAGGCTCCATGCTGTCCCCCTCTCTTCCTGTCAGGTCGGGGGTACCGCGAGGGTCCATCCTCGGGCCCCCTCCTATTTAGCCTATTCCTTAATACCTTCCCCCTGGCTTGCTCCAGGAGGCTGGTACTGTACGCGGATGCACGGTTTTGTTCATCTCCCACTCTGACCCCCTCCAACTCCAACTGCAACTGCAAAACACCTTCACCCAAGCGGAGCTCTGGTTCACAGAGCACTTTCTTGTTCTCAGTCACAAAAAAAACCAAAAGTAATGCTTTTTGCCAACCCACAGACTCAACATAAAGACCATATCCTCAGTATCCTCAACTCCCAATCCCTACCCCTTGACCAGGTTACCTCCTTCAAATACCTCGGTATCCACATTGATCCTGCTCTCAATTACTACAACCATATTCATCACCTATGCACTGCTGTCAACACCAGGATCGGCTTACTCCACCACGTCAAACACTGCCTCACCCCCGACACCCTCCTCCTCCGTCCTTGCCCCCATAGACTATGGCATACTGATCTATGGTGCAGCTAATGCCACCTCCCTCCAGAGAGTTAGAATAACCCTCAACAAGGCCTGCCTCCTATTACTAAGCTTTGACCGCTACACTCACACTTGCTCCCTCTACCAGCAGTCCAGCTGGCTCAGTTTTGACAACAGACTAAAATATCACACCTGCCTCATGGCCAAAAAGATCGCCAAGGGGCTTTCCCCTGCTGGCCTTGTCCCATACCTGACTCCCACCCCCCATTACGAAATCACACGCAACTCCGTTAGATCCCCACTTCTCGTCCCCCATCTCAGAAACTCACTTGGCGAGTGAACCTTTGCCTACCGTGCCCCCCTCTGGATCAACACCACTCCTTTCCGCAGTACAACTGAACCTAAGCTCGGCCCATTTAAAACCCTCTTAAAGGAACACCTACAGTCCAGCAATGGGTGTGACTGTCCTTAGCTCCCTTATGCTCATGACAATGGATTCTCCTCCTGCACCCCTCCCCATACCCCAGCTCTATTTTGCATCTAACTGAAGCATTCCTTGCCATCTCTGCACTTGTAGTACATGACACTATCAGGCCTCCTTCCTGGCTAAGACTGTTATTACATGTGTTTATCTCAGTAGCAACTGTATGCACACAACCCAATGTCTATTTACTGTAATCACATTATGTAACCCCTGTATGTACTCATCCTATGTTATCCACTGCAATCTTGTTTAGGTACCAACACCTAAGTTTGTATATATGTCTATGACGTGGTGCCTTTGGGAATGAGTCTCTGACTCTAAGGTTGTAAATCCGAAATCTAAATAAAATAAATAAATAAAATAAAATGTGTTCATTTCACACCCTTGTAAGTGACTTCAGCACATATTCCTGAAAGAACGTCAGATGCATTTTTTAAGAGAACGTCATGTTCACTGCTACCTATGGGACCACTCTGCTTAGCATGCTCAAGAGTGTTTCTCAAAGATTCAACAGAGCTAAGTAGCTCTGGGATTTCAACCACTTCTTTCTGAAGTGCTAGTGAGAACCTGGCAAGAGGATGAAGCAACTGTTTAAAACACAAAAGATGTGCCACCATTTGGAATTTAGGCATAATATGCAACATTCCATTGGTTTTGGCCTGGTCATGAGCTGGGTCTGTGGCCATAGATTCTAAATGGGCACTAATTATGGGGAATGATTTGGTAATAGCCTGGGTGGCAAGAAGTTTATGCTGCACCTGTGTGCCATGGGTCTTCTTGGGCTTTTCAACTGAAATCTCCACGGCGTGGGCAAGGGACCACAACTCTCTGAGTTGCTTAGGACTTTTCTGATACAGATAAAACAGTTGGGTCAGAAAGTTTGAAACTTCATTGAAATAGGTGTTATCCAAAGTCTCTTTTATGGCCAGTTCTAATCTATGTGAGAAACAATGAACAGCAACTAACCACTGTATATCTTCCCTTAAAAGTGCAGCAAGACCCCATCTTACACCCAAACTGACAGCTGCCCCATCATCCCCAACCCCAACCATTTTTTTATATTAAGGCCACTGTCTGTAAGAATGTCTAAGAGGAGATTTTCAGTCCCTCACTTGTGCCATCTGTTCTCATTCATAGAAATGTAGTCTCCACATGACCATTAATGGGATTTACATAAATTATGTAAATCAGTTCCTTTTTCAATTACACCACTGTCAGTACTAACGTCCATAAGCACTAAAAAATAATACGCATTTTTGACAGTTGCCAGGTTTTCTTCTAGGTTCTTGCTAATACACATTGTGAGTTATTTCCCACTAATCACGTTAATGTTTTACTACCCAAATGAACTCCATGGTGCTTCTCTTGTTCTGCTACTGCGTCAAACTTTTTAATAGGGATGTCCTCTTTGGCCATCATATTCAGGATCTCTATCAGCCTGCCTAGAATCATTCTATGCTGTTCCTCTGCATTACTGAAAGCTCTCCCTGCAAATAAATTAAAATTGTTTTAGCTCTGGATCCAAACCCATAACCCCCCCCCGCTCACTATTTTAAACTTACCAAATGTGGTATGGCGATATACATCAAGTGGTGACCTTGTTTTACCAAATTTCTAAATGTTAACAGCTTTCTTGTGCTGCTCTGTCCAAAGAGGTTTACGGATGGTATCCACTTTTAGCTGGGGGCTTGTTATTCCTGCAATTAATGCCTCACTGAAGTTTCTCAACTCACGTAGCTCATCTCTGCTCTTGCAGCACAATTTGCAACTAACATACACAGCAAAGACTCCCCACCTCACTGCTTATCTGTAGCCAATTTTTTTCTGGATCATATCTTTGGTGCCATCCTTCTGCAGTTGCTAATTTTACTCCAGCCTTGTTTCAGACTGCAATTATTAAAAAGTTTTAAGTTAGCAAAACAAGGGTGTATGGGTGTGCAGTAACAACACATTTCAGTGGCGTACTGTTAGAACTAACAAAAGGAAATTGCAGCAGAGTTGCTTGAGACCCCCAGGCTGGCACTACAGACAGACACTGTAAATCACCAACCCTTCCATGTCTAGCTGGGCATCCCTCCCATGTTTGTGTGCAGGGCAGAGGTCAGTCACTGCATAGCAAGGCACATTACTTGGGCTGCCACGATATCCACAGTATCACTGCAATAAAGTAGGGCACAGTCACTTCTCTTTTTCAGCATGGATCACTGCAATTAATGCAGGGCACACACAATTAGTTCAAGTAAAAATCTTTGCAAAACCAGGGCACAACACTTATTTTTAAAAATATTGTCACTTCTTGTCTTATTTTTCTCCCATCACTGTGCAAGCCAGGCGGGCAGAACAGTACTTTTAAATGTCGTTTCCCATGATAACCGCAATTACTGCAGGGCGCAACACTTATGGTTAGCTATTGTCTTTCCCATTCCTGCAAAGTACAGCACAACACTTAATGTCTTTCACATCACTGCATACTGCAGGGCACATCATTTTAAATGTCTCCATCATGCAAAGTTAAAACTGCAGGGCACAACACTTAGGACTATGTGGTTAATATATTTTAATATCTTTTATTTCCCATCTCTGCAAAGCAAGGCACAACACTTCAATGTCTTTTCCCAGATCACTGCAAATTTAACTGCACTAGAGCACAACAGTTTAGGACTACGTAACTGTATTTCCCATCTCTGCAAAGCATATACCATTGAAACAGTGAGGAAATACCACGAAGACCATTACAGATACAAAACTGGCAGTTCGCTAGGATGGTCTGTGGTAATCCAATCATTGCTTTCTCCAGTGATTTCACCCCTTCCCGAAACAACTCTGACTTGGAGTTGATTATCTAAAAATGCAGGAGGTGTGGGCGAAGCCTCCCACAAAAAACTCTTTCTTCTACCTACAACACAATGCCAACTGTCGGCATTGTGCCGTCGCTGTAATGCTGATCAAAAAATTCCTTGTCGATGCGGCTTGGTGTAATCCCTGCAAAGCAGGACACAACACTTTTAAATGTCTTTTCCCATCACTGCAAACTGCAGGGCACAACACTTGAGTAGTTAAGTTAAATGTCTTTAGTTTTCCCCCATCACTGCTAAGCAAGGCACAACGCTTTTTCACCAGGCTCACATCCCCCATCTGCAAAAGCAGGGCACAATAAAGAAGAGCAGTCAAAATGGTCTCTTGTTCACTGCAAAACAGGGCACAAACTTTAGCACCACAGTTAAATGTCTTCAAGTTCACTGCAAATTAATAGAAAGTCCACTCAACACTTGACCAAGGATGAGACAAAATGCTGGATTCCAGTATCAAATACATTTATTGTGGCAAGGTCTCCCACGAGAGTACCTTACATCCACAGCACTTCAGCACAACACAGGGCCTTCCTCAGGGGGTGGATCTCAGGGATATAAAGTGCTGTCCTGGGCAACCTTGCCACAATAAATTTATTTGATACTGGAATCCAGCATTTTGTCTCATGCTCAGTCGAGTGCAGAGTGGACTTTCAACTTGTTTGCGTATGGGCTGGCCGCCCTTTCTCTGTACCACCTGTCAATCTATGTGCACCTTGAACTTCATTTGGATTTCACTGCAAATTAAACAGGGCGCAACACTTAGTATCTGTTCAAATTGTTTCTGTTATGTCTCTTCCCCCCCCACGCAAAGAGCAGGGCTACATATTTATTTGTATTTATTTGTCCTTTGCTCGGTTCCCTTGGGGCTCCTCCAGCCCTTTGATTCAGCTGCCCACACCCCAATGTATTTGCTTTAGTGTTCCAGGCCTTGCCTTAATGTATGCCCTTCTTGCCATTTGTGCACAGTTCCCCCCCAGATTCTTCGTGCCAAGTCAGTGCCCTGTTTCTTCCCTCCTCCAGGCTCTCTGCCCTGATAATAAAATGAAAAGTTTCTACTTGTTTTTGTAGATCCACCATCCTATGCTGTGCTCTCTACCTCAGCTAAACACCAAATCTGCATGCCTTGCTGCCATGATTCAGCCATGGTTTCCGCTCTGGTCCCATGCTCTCCTCTCGCAGTCTCAGCCACCTCAGCTCCCCTCCAACTCTGCAATCATGGCCTCTGCTCTCTGATCACTCCGACTGCTCCCTCTGCCCTGCAACTAAAAAAAAAAAAAAAAAAAAGCATAAAGGCAGTAACCAGATTCAAAACACAACAAACAAAAAACCAAAAACCTACCCAAAAAAATAAAAAATTAAACTCACCAGTTTCTCCAGCCTGGAGTTCCAGGACCTGCTTCTTTCCTGGGATGTGATGCACTGGCAAAGGACAGAATCATGTTTTTCCCACGTAGAGACTGGGAGGGGAGGGAGGGAGGGAGGAGCAGGAGCATCACTCTGACTAATAAGGGACAGCTTGGGGCACATGGGGTGGGGTGCAGGGGACCAGGAGAAAAAAAGCTGCCGTGAAGAAAAAAAAAAAAAATAAAGTTACAGTGCCTAATAAGGCATTTTTACAGGACCAAGGGGCAGTTACCAATGATTAGAAATGGCTGCTAATCATGGGCACATTTGAGTCGCAAACTGCGATATGAACCCACTTATTTTATGCCTTGCTGCATCTGTTTTTCCATCGCTGCCAAAGTTTTCTCCAATAAAAAACATTTCCAGTGCCCCTTTTCTGTATCACCTTGTAGCGGAGCTGTAGCCCCAGTAGACTTCACTTGCCTGAATGCTGTGAGAGAGGCCCAAACAGCAAACACACACCTCATGTGTATTGTCCTTATAAATCTTTTCTCTGCACTCACAATATCAAAATAATTTCACAGGCTTCTTTCGGCGGCATACAGGAGACCTGAAAAATCTCTAAAATAGTGATTCTTAACTTTAAGGAAAAAATAAATGATAGTGGTTAACAGTAAGAGTTTCCATGTGTAGATCCAATGAGTATCATTGATAGTGGGGAAAAAAATGAGGAGAGATGGGGCACCCACGTTTATGTAGATTCTAATGCATGACCTCGTTATAGGCAGCCCCTGGCTAGCAAAAGTTTCCCTGTGGTCCTGGCACAGACGCAGGTATAGTTCCAAAGGTGTGGCCTGATGGAAGAGTTATCCTCAGAGACGATCACTGCAGTACTACAGTATGGTTTTGTTCTAACAACTGGAACCCGTCACCGATGCCTAATAAAATATGCAGACTGACTAGCAGTACCTTGGGAGGAAGGGTGTAGAACCTATTTACTTGGAAAAACATTCTGAAAGACAGCAATTCTAAAACTGGTATCCACCTGGTCTGGATGTTCAGACAGTGCTAATTTGTTAAGGTCTACACTGTTTTCCAGGTAGCTGCTTTAAAAATCTCCAGAAGGGGAATGCCCCTTGAAGCTGCCACAGAGGCAGAGGTATCCCTAGTGAAGTGTTCCTGTAGGCCCGGGGGTTGTCATCAGATTTTCATAACAGAACTGTGGTAAGAGACTATCCAAGTAGAGATACTCTTCTTGGCTGCCAGTTTACCTTTCCAAACCTCTCCAAATGTAACAAAGAGTTGTATGCTATCAGACCCGACATCCCTTGCCCAGTCCATGTAGCAGCACAGTGCCCTTTTTACATCAAGACAGTGCAATTTTTTCTCACCTGCAATGGAGTGTTCAGGAAACAGTATAGGAAATATAACTTACTGGATTGGGTAAAATTCTGAAACTACTTTAGGTAGGAATTTTCTACTGGTTCTAAGGATTACCTTATCCATGTGGAATATTATGTAGCTGGGATTTAGAAACATAGAAGTTGACAGCAGATAAGGACTGCAAGGCCCATCCAGTCTGCTCATTTCTTTTTCTACCTTATGAAAGTGCCATAGGCCTTTGCTCTATTAATAGCCTATCTTTTCATACTCATCTGTATTGCTCCCTTATGCCTATCCCATGCCTGTTTGAAGCCCTGCACTGTATTCATATCCACCACTTCCTGAGGTAGGCCGTTCTATGCATCCACCACCCTTTCTGTGACAAAGAACTTCCTCACATGACCCCTTAATTGGCCTCCCTCTAATCTCATGTTGTGTCCTCTCGTCCTGCTGTTTTTCTTATATTAAAACATGTTAGACTCTTTCACCTCGTTAATGCCCTTAAGGTGTTTGAATGTTTCAATCATATCACCTCTCTCCCTCCTTTGCTCTAGGGTATACATATTGAGTTAAGTTAATCTGTCCTCATATGTTTTCTGATGTAGTCCCTGCACCATTTTGGTTGCCCTTCTCTGGACTGCCTCAATTTGGTTAATGTCCTTGTGAAGGTGTGGCCTCCAGTACTGCACACAGTACTCCAGATGAGGCCTAACCAGTGTCCTGTAAAGAGGGATTATTACCTCCCTCTTACGACTTGTGATACCCCTACTAATACACCCCAATATCCCTCTAGCTTTACCTACTGCTTTAGAGGTCTGCTTGGATGATTTCAGGTCATCAGTGATGATGACGCCCAAGTCTCTTTCTTCCCTTGTGACTGCCTGCAACTCCCCTCCCAGCCTATAGGTGGCTTCAGGGTTTCTCTTCCCTATGTGCAAGATCTGGCACTTCTTTGCGTTAAACCCCAGTTGCCACTCTTCCGACCATTTTGCTAGTTTATCCAGATCTCTTCTTATTCTGCCCACACCACCTAGATCATCTACTCTGTTGCAGATCTTGGTGTCATCTGCAAACAGACAAACCTTACCCTCCAGTCCATCTGCAATGTCACTGATGAAGATATTAAAGAGGACTGGCCCCAGGACTGATCCCTGAGGTACCCCACTTGTGACTTGCATCTCTTCTGACTGTATACCATTTCCCACCACTCTCTGTTTTCTGCCCATCAACCAGTTTGCCACCCAGCTGACCAATGTCAGACCCACCCCGAGCCTACCCAGCTTATTAATCAATCTTCTATGTGGAACAGTATCGAAAGCTTTGCTGAAGTCAAGGTAGGCAACATCAACTGCTCCCCTTTGGTCCACCACTCTGGTTACCCAGTCAAAGAAATCTATGAGATTAGTTTGACAGGACCTTCCTTTTGTAAACCCATGTTGTCTTGGATCCTGTGCTCCTATGGATTCCAGGTGTTGCACTATCCTTTCCTTAAGGAGTGTCTCCATAATCTTGCCCACTACTGAGGTAAGACTGACTAGTCTGTAGTTCCCTGCCTCCTCCCTGCTACCACTCTTGTGGAGTGGGATCACATGAGTCCTTCTCCAGTCTTCTGGGACCTCTCCTGTGCTCAGAGACTCACTAAACAGTTCTGATAATGGCTCTGCTAGTTCCACCCTTAGCTCCTTTAGTACCCTAGGATGTATGCCATCAGGTCCCAATGTGCTGTCCACCCTGAGCTTATCGAGCTCTTGTAGGACCCTTTCTTTTGTGAAGGAACTAGTGCACACCTCCCTCCCTGCTGTGTCCATGGTGCAGAGCCGTGGGCCCTGCCCTACCTTCTCTTCAGTAAATACTGAGCAGAAGTATCTATTTAGGATAGATGCTTTTACATGGTCCTCATCCTCACATGCCCCCTTATCCCCTTTGATCTTAGCAATACCCCCTCTGGACTGTCTCCTTTCACTAATGTATCTATAGAAAGTCTTGTCACCTTCTTTTACTGTTTGTACTAGTGTTTCCTCGGTTTGGGCCTTTGCCTGACTTACTGCCTTCCCTGCTTCCCCTTAGGGAAGTTTGGTATGCCTCCCTATCTTCATCCTGCTGTGTTCCCTTATATTTCCTGAAGGCCAGCCTTTGTACCTGTATTTGTACAGAAGGCTTGCAGTTCGCTCACCCTCTGGCAGATGTCATGGTTACTAAGAAAATTATTTTCCATGTTATATATTTAAGGGATACTCCATTAGCTAGGAAAGGCAAATGTTAAAGTCTCAACCATGGGGAAACCAGTTCCCTCACAGGAAGATGCAAGTGATTCAGGCCCTTGAAAATCCTTTTAAATACAGGTTGTTATGCCATGGACCTATCTTTGCATGTTGATATTTAAGTTGATACAGATGCCAGGTGAACTTTCAGGGTCGAGAGCCTCATGTCCAATGATTGAAAATGTAGTACAAGGTAGTCCAGAACTGTGAACAGCCCTGCCTGCACTGGGATTGTCTTTCAGGGGGCACATCTGTAGGAGAATCTCTGCCACTTCTAGAAGTATGCCTTTCTTGTACGCTGGTTTCCTGGAAATTTTCAAGACTTTTAGCACCTCTTCTGACAGATTCAACCCAGAAAACTCTTAACTCCTCAAAAATTATACCCTCAGGCATGATGTTATGAGTTCTGGAAAGGTTATCCTGCCCTTAAGGATATCAGCATCGTTGTGCCTCAGTGGCAGGCTGACTGGTGTCCTACATGACAAGATCAGTTGCACAAGGTAACATGCCTGCCTGCCCCAGCCTCAGACTACCAGAATCATTGTTGCTGGTTGCATTCTGAGTTTCATGAGTACCCTCTATATGAGGGAGGAATGGAGGGAAACCATACAGACATCTCCCTGTCCAAATCAGGGCTAGGGTACCCTCTGTGACCGTGCCGCTGACTGGGGGTCTGCAGAAAAAACACTGGGGACCAACTGTATTCCCTGGAGGCAAATAGGTCCTCTCCAGGTGCCCCACCTTCTGGAAACTGAAGCCAGCACTAGCTGGTTCAATGCCAATTTGTGGTTTGTTTGACTGATTCTGCTTAAGAAATCTGCCAGCACATTGTCTTTACCTGGCAGATGCACTGCAGAAATGTTTATGTCCAGGGAGTAAGCCAGATCTCAGATTCTCATTGCTTCTGTTCACTGTTTTGAGGATCTTGTTCCTCGCTGCTTGTAGTACATGGCTGTGGTGTTGTCCATCTGTATTTGGACTGACTGACCCTGCAATTGGGAGGGAAAAGACTGCATTGTTAACTGTACTGCCCTGAGCTCGAGGAAATGTTTGTACTCCTGAGTCTTGTGAGGGCTGCAGATGCCACTTACCCTGAGGTCCTCTAGATCACCATAAAACCCTGGGAGTGAAAACTCTGTTGTGATAACCATGGTGGGGAACTGCTGGAGGAAGGGAATGCCCTCTCTGAGGTTGTTTTTCCTCCTTCTGCCATTCCAGTGCTTGAACAAAGCTGTTTGTAACTGGCACTAGCTGAGACAAGGGATCTGGCCTTAGGGACCCATAGGCTCTCAGGTGGCACAATATGTCCCTCATCTGGAGACAAGTACATGGCACCACATCTGTGGCTGAAGCCATGTGACCCAACAGCTGCAGAAAATTCCTTGCAGGCTTTGGCTGACCTGGGATGAATTATTCTGCACAGGCTATCAGGTTTGTTACCCTGTCATGTGGGAGAAAGGCATTTCCCTGCACTGTAACCAGCTCTGCTCCAAGTTTAGGACTTGTACCAGTTTGGTATGGTACTTTGAAGATTTATCAGGAAACGCAGTTTTTCCCAAGATGTGTTTTACCAGCTGGATAGAACAGATTGCATCCTGCTTTGTTTTCCCCGAGACTAGTCAGTCATCCAGGTAAGGGAAAACCACCACTCATTGCCTGCCTAGGAGGATTACCACCACAAATAAGCACTTTGTGAACATCCTAGGTGCTGAGGTGAGGCCAAAAGGTAAGGACACAAACTGATACTAGCAGTTTCTGAGCCTAAACCTGAGATTTTGTGTGACTGGATCCGACTGCAAGGTGGAAACAGGCATCCTTCAGATCCAGAAACTCCAGCCAATCTCCTGACTGGGATTGTCTGTGTCCAGTGTCACCATCCTGAATTTTTCTCTTTTGATATGTCTGTTCAGATACCTTAAGTCTAGAATGGGCTGCCATTCTCCATATTTCTTGTGAGTTAGAAAGTACCTTGAAAAGAGGCTCTTTCCCCATTGTGGTACAGGATCCTTTTCTACTGTCTCTGCCTACAGTAATTTCTTTACTTCCAGCACTTCCCACGGCTCTTTGGACCTCACCAGCTCACCTCGAACCCAGCAAGGCTCCTAGTCGCCCCTGTTGGGGTTACCTTGGCGCTCCCCACGGCTCTTTGGACCTCATCAGCCCACCTCGAACCCAGCAAGACTCCCAGTCGCCCCTGTTGGGGTCACCGCGGCGCTCCCCACGGCTCTTTGGACCTCACCAGCCCACCTCGAACCCAGCAAGGCTCCCAGTCGCCCCTGTTGGGGTCACCGCGGTGCTCCCCACGGCTCTTTGGACCTCACCAGCCCACCTCGAACCCAGCAAGGCTCCTAGTCGCCCCTGTTGGGGTCACCGCGGTGCTCCCCATGGCTCTTCGGATCTCACCAGCCCACCTCGAACCCAGCAAGGTACTGTAGCCAGCAGGTTCCATTTCAAGTCCTCAGGCAACCTAGCTTTGAATTCTGGCACCTTTTCTAAGCAGCTCCCTGCCTTCCAAGCTATGGCTGAATTTCTACCTCAACTTACCTCTGCACTTTTGCAGACTACAGGAGGCCACAAAAAAAACCTTTACAGACTGACTTAAATGTGCCTCTGTCCAGCCAAGCCGTAAACTGAATTTGTGCCTGGCATTGCAGCTAGCTGGTATTTATGGCATTTCTGTGTGCACTGCTATCTCAGGAGTTTATGGTGCTGTTTCTGATTTAATTGTATGCTCCTAGCCTTCTTCTGTGAGAGACACTGAAGTCAAATGTTCTCCTTCCCCCCACAAAGCCCTCCCCCACGACTTATTAAATGCTTGTTCCTTGGGGTGGACATTCTTTTTTCACTCAGTGATTGGACTATTTCTTCTGGGGTGAGGATCTCAAGACAGCTAGCTTGTGAATTTCATTGTTGGATTGTCCCAGGAACCTGGTGAATATCTCCACACTTAGCAAAAGCCTTTATAAGGTTTCTAGTTGCAGCTCTATATCTCTGCCTGCTGGAGAGTTTCATCCTTGGACTTAGATACTGTCTCACTCCTGCAGTAAACTGCACATTTGCTTCAGTCCCGTCTTCAGTCCTGAATTCACTGCTTTCTCTCTCTTTCCCTAGTTCTACATTCCCTTCTTTTCCTTACCAGCGTACACTATGGGGGCGATCTCACTTCACTGCAGCTTTGTAGGAGTATTTTCCCTTCTGCTAGCCCTCCAACTCTCAGTAGATCTTCTCTGCCAGCCACCTACTTACTCTGGCTACTCAAATAAAACCGAGGACTGGAGCTATTTTTTCTCAAACCTAATTATCAGGGGTAATACCTCTGTCCCTGAAACCTGGCTCCTAAAGCTTATCCCATTTGTTAGTATAGCTGACTATCTAAGCCATTCCCCTTTTTATATGCCACTTAAAGGCAAACTCCAAACCTCTCTCCTTGAGACCTGGGTACCCCTATGTCATCTCTCTCTCTCTCTCCGGTGATATTGAACCTAACCCGGGCCCTCCTGATGGCATCGCTCCCAAGACCCCATCTTATTGGTTCACAGAAAAGGGGCTTAGGCTTGCACATATGAACATTAGAAGTCTGTCAGCTAAATTTTGCACAGCTTGAAGCCTGGATTGCTAACAACTCCCCTGATGTCTTAGGTCTAACTGAGACTTGGTTAAAACCCCATATACCAGATTCATTATGTAGGATCAATGGATATAAACTTCACAGATGTGATCGTCCAAATGCTAAAAAGGGGTGGTGGTGTTTTGTTTTATACCAGACAGGACCTTGACATTGTTATCTCCCAGTCAACACTACCTGTCTATGTGAAACTATTCATATAGTAATTACCTTAGGTCTCACTAAGAAGTTAAATGTAGTGTACATCTATAACCCTCCTAAAAATGGACTAACAGGCCTGACTAAGGTAACTGACCAACTTTCCTCGCTAAAGGGTAGACAAGAGCTCACTGTTATAGGGGACCTCAACCTGGATTGGCTAGGGAAAAACTCTAATCTCTATGCTGCTGAACTCAGCAGGTTACACCTGTCTCAACTGGTCACTCTCCCAACCAGACATGCTAGTAACAGCAGTCTCCAGTCTCTTCTAGACTGGGTCGTCTCCAACAGGCCTGACAGGATCAGTGCAGCTGGAGTTTTACCAGACTCAATCAGTGACCACTCCCCAGTTTACTGTGTTTGGAAGGCTAGGGGCCCCTAAACCACCCCCCAGAGAAATTATTTTCAGAGATTTTTCAAAAATGGATAAGTAAGCCCTAATCTTAGAGCTACAGAACACGGACTGGGCACCTCTATATAATACTTGTAATACGGAACGTGCTGCTCAATACCTCCCTACCACGCTTTTGAACCTTTAGGACAAATATATTCCAGTAAAAAGGCGCCGTATCTGGGAATCCGCTACCCACTGGTTAAATTCTTCACTCCTGTCCTCTCTCAAAACGAGGGATAAAGCCTGGAACAAAGCTAATTTAATCCAGTCCCCATCGGACTGGGCGGAGTACAGAAGACTCCGAAACATATGTAAGGTTTCCATCAGATCTGCTAAGAGCAATTACTACCATCAGCTCCTTAGTACCTCTGTCAGTGACTCTCGTGGTTTTTGGAGTCATGTTAACACCATCATAGGGAAAAACAAGTGCAATACCATCTCTGATATGGTCGTGGATGGTTGTAATTGCAATAACCTGCTCACTATCGCCGAGGCTCTTAACTCCAGATTCACTTACCACTCCTCCTATACTGCACCTCCTAGGCCTTTACCTGTCACTCTGCAGGATAACCTTAAACCTTCCCACCCATCTTTCACCCTTCGCCCAGTCTCTGAGAGTGAAATCTTATGCTTACTTAATTCCATCTCTCCTGCTGGATCGGCAGGGGCAGATGGAGTCTTACCAAAATTCCTAAGAACCGTTGCACCATCTATAGTCTCTCCAGGGACTAGACTTTTCAACCTGTCTCTTCTTACAGGACATGCCCCTTCCCTCTGGAAGATTGCTCAAGTTGTACCTGTCTACATAAAGGGGGACACCACTAACCTGAATAACTACTGCCCTATTGCCATCCTCTCCACTCTCTCTAAAATACTGGAGAAAATTGTTGCTACCCGGGTCTCAGATTACCTGTACTCCTCCAAACTCCTCACCCCTGACCAACATGGTTTCCAATTTGGGCACAGTACATCCACTGCTCTCATACAGTTTACAAATGATGTCAGACTCGCTATGGACAAAGGCTCTCTCACTGGGGCTACTTTTGTTGATCTTACAAAAGCGTTTGAATTAGTTGACCACCCGCTGCTCCTATCAAAGTTGTCATCCCTAGGCTTCTCGCCCTCTGTCACCGTCTGGTTCCAAAATTATCTTTCAAAGCGGCAACAGTTTCTCCAGATCGGAGATGCTAAGTCCCCTCTTGCTCCTACTTGGATTGGAGTGCCCAAGGGTTTGATTCTTGGTCCTCTCCTGTTTACAGTCTTCATAAATGACATCCCACCACTCACTGGTGCTTGCTCAGGTCTGCTATATGCAAATGATCTTGTTCTTTACTCATCCTCCTCAAACCTCTCAGATATCAACCTGAATCTCAATAGTAACTGCAATACCATCAGAGCTGGCTATTGCAAAACAAGCTTGTCTTAAATAAAAATAAAACAGTGACTATGCTCTTCGGTTCAGGTTCAAAAATTCGGTCCTGCACCCAACCATTAAGTATTAGAGCACTAGATGGTTCTCCCCTTAACACAGTTACCTCTTTTAAATACCTAGGAGTAACCCTTGATCCTGCCTTGGATTTTGACCTGCACCTAGCCTCAGTCATTAAATCTGTCAATATTCAACTTCGACTGGCATATAAGGTGGGACATAGCCTAACATCCACGGCGAGGATGGCCATTGCACAGGGGATCCTGAGACCCAAATTGGCGTATGGGTTAATAGCCTTTCCGGCAACTACTGGAGGGCTCCTACGAAAGTGGGATGTCTGCTACAACAGCATTTGCCGTTTTGCTTTGTCTTTGCCCAAACTTACTCACCGATGCATACTATACTCCAGTCTGGGATGGTTTACCCACTCAGCCTTCCAACAGTTTACTTCCTACTGTTTTATAAAGAATATAATCTTCTTCCAGATACCTGACAAACTGGCTCTACTGCTCAAACCTGTGACCTCTGCCTACCCACTGAGATCAGCTGACAATCCCTTCTTGTCCAACCAAGATGTAAAACCAAAATGGGGGAAGAATGCTTTCTTTAGCTGTGCCCCTAAACTATGGAACTCCCTTCCACGAAGTCTAAGAATCTCCCCTTCTCCACACAGCTTCAAACAGGAGCTTCATATAGCTCTTCTAAGCTCTGAACCCTGCTCCTGTCCTCTATCCACCCACTCCTGTACTGGTTCCTCCTAGTTGCCTACCGGCTCCAACTTCTACTACTCTCAAACATACCTGGAAATCTTGTTATTTCCTCTCTTCTAGCACTTACTCACTCACTAGTTGTGTGACTTATGACTGTTAGTTATTTGCACTTATATTTCTGTTTTGTTACTACATATAGATTCCTGCAAATGTACTATCATTGTTGAAAATTTTGTATAAGTGTACTATGTCCGACTTCTACTTGTCCCCATGATGTTTTCTTGTATCTACTATTGTCTACGTACCCTTTGTTGTAATCTCCCAGGTCATACCTGAAAATAGGCAGCTATGCTGTCTAGTGTACCTACCCGGTTAACAAAAACTAAATAAATAAATAAATACTTGTCTGTAATGATTTTTCCCCATTCTTGAAAGTAGTGCATCAGCCTTCCTCCCACTGGCAATGGCAGACTGGTGACCTTGGCAAAATTGTCAGGAGTTGTAGTTATTTATTTGGTTTTTGATAACTGGGTGGGTGCAACAGACATTAAATATGCCTATTTTTAGGCATGACCTGGGAGAGTACAAGCCAAATTGATACAGTCATGACACTGGATCAGGGAAACAATGTGAACACTGCAAGAGGTAAGGCTTGTAATATAATATATACATTGGCGAACTGAGGTAAGATACAGGGGAGATGAGGAGAAATCATAAGTTATAATAAAAAAACAACACTTTATAGTACAAAGGACAACAAAACTGACAAAACACAATGCACAAAAGTAAACACTATGGCATAGAGGGCTATGCAAATACAGCATAAATAATGGTAATGACTATAGTACAGTAAAATAGGAAGGAAAACCAGAGCAGAACAGTAACACCCCTTGAGGGGAAACAAGAACGAAAGTGTCAGAAAGTGAAGTGTACTTCATTAGGCAACAGGGACAAGCAGTAGTTCTGTAGGATCGGCAGGGCATTCAAGGAGGGAGGAAATAGGTACAAGGGTTAGAAGTTAGGAGGTAGAGGTATGTTTCACTGGAGTTTAGTTATAATTTGTTTTGAGAGAGCCAAGACTGGATTTTGTGAAAGTTAGAGGTAAAGATGGTATAATGTCAGCAAGGCACTTCGAGCTATAGTAGAGGACTAGGTCGTCAGCATAGAGCATTAAGGAACAGGATGAGGTAGTTTGGGATAAGTAATTTATGAAAATGGTTAAGAGGAGGTGGCCAAAGATAGATCCTTGAGGAACACCGTGTTGATTGTGGATAGGTCACATGTAGCAGAGTCGAATTTAACAAATTGTTTCCTGTCTGTGAGATAACTGTTGTAGCAGGTAGTCATGTTGGGGGAAATGCTAAGAGATGTCATTTTAAATTTGAGAAGGGAGTGGTCAACCAGGTCAAAGGCCTTTGTTAAGTCAATAAAAACTGCACCAGTTAGGTAACTATTCTCCACAGCAACTTTAGTATAATCGGTGAATAGTTTTGCTTTGGTTGTGCCTCATTGGTTGGTGTTACAGCACACCTTATGTTCTTCTGCTCTTACCCTGATAGTACCTTCTTTGTGGCCGATGCTCACTGCCAGTGTAGGGTCTGTGTTAATAGCCTCTGCCCCTGCCTCCCCATCCCATGTGGCCTTTATGAGGTGATAGCCTTTTCTTTTTCAGTCAAATTCTTGTAAGTAGCACTGTACTCATCCACTTTCTTCATGTACAGTATGCCTCTGTTTTGTCACCAAATAATACATTTCCCCTCAAAGGGGAAGTCAATGGCTTATGTTTGGGTGTCCTGGGTAAGGATTGTGACCCTCAGCTAGGCAAACTTCCTCAGGGACACTGCATGTGCCAAGACTCTTGATACAGAGTCATTGTTATCTAAAGCCATGTGGAATTGGTATTTTGTGGCATCCAGGGTGTACTTTGTTGTTGCATCCAGGTCCTGTGCCACCTCACCATCCACAATGTCACTCAAGCCCAGCACTACATTCCACACTGCTTTCTGGTACTTAACTGTGTAGGCCAAAAAACCTGCCTGTCTT
Source organism: Neoceratodus forsteri (assembly GCA_016271365.2). NCBI lineage: Eukaryota > Metazoa > Chordata > Ceratodontiformes > Ceratodontidae > Neoceratodus > Neoceratodus forsteri. The sequence continues at coordinate 1,363,260,562 of CM057455.1, read as the reverse complement.
AAATGCAGGCAGGCTGTATTGTACACCTTTTTTGGCCATGGTATCTAGTTTTCTGGAATAATTTTCAGGGGGCTGTGCAGAGAGGAGCACCTTTGCCTTCTCACAGGTAGTCACCAATACCACTCCTTCATTTGTATTTATTTCATGGGAAAAGACTCCACTGATCAAGCTCATTTACAAGAAGGTCCTGGGTAGGACAGCACAAAAGTCAAAACAGCAAAGCTATGCAAAAGAATACAGTTTAGTTTAAGGTACAAAACAACTGCACGTAGGAAAACAATCAGAGAAAATCATAATCAGGGTGGTGCACAGGTAGTCTGCCCCCTGTCTGTCCACCTGATACTTTTTCTCCATTTTCTTATCAATGCCAGTTGCGGAGTTTGGTGCTGACATGATTTTTGAATTTTTTTTTTTTTTTTTTTTTTTAAAGAGACTTACATATAGGAACTTTTAATCTCTTTGTAGGGGCTTGTGCCACCATGTCCATGAACTCCTCTTCCTCCTCATTCTCCCATGTCATGGTAGGAGATGTTGAGGGTTTCATCCATTTGCTTAATGAATGAGGAGTAAGTGGTGTAATCCTCAGTAGCTGTAGGAGGGGAACAAAATTTCTGATCTGAAGAGCCATCTTGGACACCCTGCTGTCTTTACCATACCTTTCTGATGGCTTAGCAGCTTTAGCTTTTTTGTCTGTCCCCTTTGGCAGGGACTGCTGCTTATGAGGAGAAGAATCCTACGACACACGCTTTCTGCCATTACTGGGAATATCTTCAGAGCCTTTACTGTGCTTTGGTGACAGAGACAGACTGAGAAGCTATAACATCTTCTTTTTAGCCCTTTTCTTTTGGATTTTAGGGCAAACCTTTTGACAGAGTACACATTTTTTAAAACTGTGATCTGGCCCCACACACACCTTAAACAAAACTTATGGCACTCTGCCTTTGCCATGCTCTGAAAACAAGAGGTACAATTTTTAAAACCTGTGGGCCCTGTTTGCTTTAGGTCCATCAGTCATGCCAAACATTTATCATTCCTAATACTTAAGTTTTCTGTTCTCGTTCACGAAAACAGTAAAAGATGAGAACTGTTTAACAATGAATACCCAAAGCCACTAAATGTTAAATAAAAAAGAAAGCAGTGTAGTTGTTCTACACAAAATGCAATTGGTTCCCTTAAGTGGGACCAGTGTTAAAATGTGGCCTTTTTCGAGTTCCTGGGAAACAATCTAGAACTGGAGAAACTGCTATTTTTTCAAAATGTGAAAAAAAAAAATAACACCAAACTAATGCAGAGTAATCAAAAAAACTAACTGAAAATAATAAACTACACAGCACTTGTAAATAATTAAACTGACCAGAAGGTTGGAGATGACTTCAGGGTGACTGCTCCCTACATATGGAGAAACAAATGTAACGTTAAGCAAGTAGGGGGGAGTGTGACCACAGCGCAGAGTTCAAACTTCCCACATTTAATAATTTCCATAAAATTTTATCTCCAGGGCAGCACACTCCTGCAGAATGATGCACATTATATGAGACATCATTGATGGAGTTCAGTTGTTAGAAGCATCATCAGCACTCTGACATCAGTGACCGTAACACTAGTAACCAAGAAGAGTCAGTCTCCTGCTTGATTGATAAATTGTGGCACATGTTACCAATCAAGCAACAGGACTTGTGATGTAACACAGGTCACATGCTGATGATACAGTGGGAGGATGAAAACTACAGTAGATAATGTCTGCTTCTAGGCAAAGCACTGTTTTCTGCATCACACCCAATACTATGGATAGAAAACCATCTAATGAACATAAGGAAAAGAAAAAACACTCAAAAATTAATACAGAACTATTTTTAAAAATGAGTTAAATGTTGTGTCCGCTATTATTTGGCACTGTTAGCTCTTTAACATTTTCCGTAACAAACCCTGCTGGCTACTACTGGAGGAGGCAACATTTAGGTTGCTACATCGCTTAGAATGATGGAATGTTTATGAGGCCTGTAGCCTTTTGCAGCCACCACCCCTGGAGCTTAGTGGCTACAAAACTTAATTTTGAGTGCTGAAAAATGTAACATTTGTTGTACAGTATCTCTGTGAACTGTGACTCAGTTCCTAACCTACTCTAAATGCTACTAACGAAACATTAAAAAGCCAAAGCAGCAAGCTATTGGAATTTCCAAACAGACATTTACATACAGAGTAGGCTCATTTGCAAGGTTCATCTTGGAAGTGGTGGCCAACTGCAGCACCTCTGAGCTGTTGTTCAAGCTGCTGCATCTCGGTCATCACTGGGAAACTACCACTATGGATGTGTCCAAGCAGAATCGTGCAAGTAAAAGTTTTTAAAGGGGAGAAAAAACTATAAAAAACTACAAGGTGTGAGTTTCTTCAAATGGCTCCTGTTAATATTAATGAACAATTTTCAACACAAAAAGAAGGCAAAAAAGGATAAAGTAACAACTTTTCTGTTTTGAGTAATACTTTAGCTTTTGTGTATAACCACACGAAAATAAGAAAAAATTCGATATGAATCAAATATTACCCAAGTACTGAGAAAGAGCCTCCTCTGTGATCGACAACAAGAGATAGCCATCGACTGCAAATTCCGCAAACGACAGTCTATAAAACTCCGGTATGCCCAAATGAAGAAGCCACTCTTGGACATCTTCTGTTATCCATTTGTGCAACCTCTTAGTCTTGAACTCTCCTGTTAGCTCTGCCACTGGTGGTGTACTGGGACAAAATGGAGCCCTGATCAGTGAATATTTGTCAATTTCTTCACTCAGATTTCCTATTACTATTGAACTTTTTTCAGCCAAACTTGTTTTAGCTACCTGAGATCCTGTTAGATCAATAACTCCATCAAATAACATAGCAAGGCCTTTTGGGATTTCCACAGGGCTGTACAGAACAGGAAAAACTTTAGCTGGCCTTTTTGAAGTCTTCAGCCTTTCTAGTAAGATTTTGCTTTCCAGGACCGAGACTGGACATCTGAAGTAGCTTTCAGAAAGGAAGATTACAACTGCTCGGCATCTCTCAATGACATCTAGTCTCTCTGAATGCCCCTTTGGTGAAGCTATATCCACCTCATCTTTGTCAAACCAAATATCTTCAGCTAAATTGTTTTCTTTCAGTTGCCTCACAGTCTCACAGACAAATTTTCTTTCAAGAAATCCAGCATTTGAGGCATAAGAAATGAAAATAGCTTTGGTGGTCTTTTTCATTCTTGGTTTTACACGTGGAGTACTGGAAACATCCTCAATTTCTGGAGTCTGTTTTTGGCTGCTTTCTTTTAAGTTTTCACCAACTGTTACAATAACGTCAGTTGGTCTACTGTCTTTCTTTAAGTTTCTTTCAACAGGTTCTTCATGGTTTATCAAGAGTGCATGTCTATCATTCTGCTCTGCAGTAATTTCAGCTCTTATTGACAACACGGCTCTGTCTTCCGAATTTTCTTTCACACACTGGGAATGTTCCATGTTGTCCTTTTCCTAATGAAAAAGCATGATAAAGACTATTCAGAACCTTAGAAACATAAAAACATAAACAATAACAGAAAAAAGACCAATGGACCATCCAGTCTACTCATAACACCCTATCAGACTCCAAGACCTTTTGACAATACAGGATTTTTGTCTATAATATCCACCCATTGTTCCCTGTCTTACTACTACCCCTCCCACCCTGTAACTGCTAAGCTCTTAATTCTGTCCCAACCATACTTGAAACCATAAATGGTTTTGGTGCCCACCACCTCCGCTGGCAGACAGTTCTATGGCTCAACCACACTCTATGTAAAATGAAACTTTTTCATGTCCCTCCTTACCACCCCCCCACCACCACCAGCTTCCACTCATGTCCTCGTGTTCTAGATTTTCTACTCCTGTTGAATAGCTCCTCACAGATCACCTTGTTCATTCCTTTCAGGAACTTGAAGGTCTCTACCATATCACCTCTCTCTCATCTGGCCTCACGCAAGTATATGTTCTGTGCCTTAATCCAATCCGCAGAGGATCTGCCTGGCTGGCCTCAAATAATTTTGGGTACCCTACGATGCACCATCTCCAGCCTGTCCTTGTCTTTTCTAAGGTGAGGACTCCAGAACAGGGCACAATACTCTAGGTGTGGTCTCACCAGTGATCTATAGAAAGGCAGCGATACCTCTTACCTTCTGCTGCCAAAACCCCTCCCAATACACCCCAGCATTCTGTTTGTCTTTTACTGTAGGCCTTGTTACACTGGTTGAACTGCTCAAGGGAGTCACTTATGATGACTCCTAGGTCCCTTTCCTACTCTGTTCTAGGGTTCTTGTTCCTTTTATGAAAACCAACTTCCCACCCAACTATGTTCTTTGTTGCACCCTGATCCTCAAACTTCTTCAAGCAACCTTCTGTAAGGCACTGTGTCAAATGCCTTGCTGAAGTCAAAACAGAATAAATACACTGCTTGTCCCTTATCCACAGTCCTAGTTACCAAGTCAAAGAATACTATCCGGTTGGTCTGACAAGACCTTCCTGCCACAAACCTGTGCTGTTTACTATCCTGGAGCACGTTTTCCTTCATGTAGTCCACTAGGTCCTCTTTGACTAGTCTCTTCAAGACTGAAAGATCTGTAGTTACCCCAATATACTTTGTCTCCACCCTTGTGAAGCAGAATTCCATCTGCTACCCTCCAGTCTTCAGCTGTTTTTACATGGCAGTAGCGCTGCAAATTCAAAACTGCAGCAGTGCGGTCCGGACCACTTGCCTCCCATGGTGTGTCCGTCTACACGGCTCCTCTCTGCCCGCTGCAATCTGTGCTGGTGAGGGGCTGTGAATCGCGGGGGAGCTGGACATCTGCTGGTTGCCGTGGCGCAGGCAGTCCACACTGCCACTTAATCCACTTGCTCCTCTCGACGTCCCCAGTTTACTAGAGAATCAGTGAGCATCTTAGCAAGTGGCTTACCCTGATTGGGTAAGTATCTACACAGCACATTTGCACTGGAGCAACCCGAGCACACGGTTTACTCCACTGCACATGTGGCCATGTAGACATGGCTTTTCCGAACATTTCAGAAGAACTCCTGTCCGAATACAGCTTCCGAACAGCCGTATCAGGGGTTCAGACAAATCTGATGGCAGTTCCCTGAGCACTCTGATACCTTCCATCCAATCCGAGGCCTTATCTATTTTCAGGGCTGGTAGCCCTTTTCTGACCCTTTCACTAATAACTATCTGCTACCTCATTTCTAAGATTATCCTTTCATTAGTTTTATGCTGCTGTCTGGCAATGGCTGCTATCCTCAGTAGTGAAGGCTGAGCAGAAGTGGTGGTTTAGAATGGCTGCTTTCTGCTCATTCTCCTCTATTACCCTGTCCCCATCTGTTACCCTAACATACGAACATACAAAGAAGCCAGCAGAATACAACCATGAGGTCTAGTCTACTTGTATTGCAGAGTCCTCAGCATAAGCTACTGACCCTGCCCCCATTCACCAATCCACCCTTCCCTTAACCCTTCTTTTCCCCTTAACTCTATCCCAGCCTCTTTTGAAGCTGCCCACTGTTTTCAACCTAAACACCTCTTCTGGAAGCACATTCCAAACCTCCACTACCCTCTTCCTGAAGAAGTACTCCTAATCTCTCTCCTAATCCCCCCCCCAAACCTGAGACTGTATCCCCGTGTGTTTCGGCTTCCACTAAGCTTTACAAGACCCTCCTTATCCACTCTATTTATTCCTTTCAAATACCTGAAGGTCTTAATCATGCTGCCTCTCTCTCTCTCTCCCTCCCTCTCTCATTCTCTCTCTCTCTCTCTCATTCTCTCTCATTCTCATCATCTCCAGGGAGTACATGTTCAGGTCCTCCAACCTCTCCTCATACATCATAACCTGCTGGCCCATGATCATCTTTGTTGGCCACCTTTGGACAGTCTCCAGCAGTTTAATGTATTTTTTAAGGCATGGGTACCAGTACTGTACACTACACTCCAGCTGCAGCCTCAATAAGGACCTGCATAAGGGCAGTATTACCTCCTCTCACCTGCTGCTTTCCAGATGCACCGTGGGAGCAAAGGGAAGTTAAGTGAAAACTTACTCACGGTTACTGAGAGATTCAAACCCAGTTCTCCAGGTTTGCAGCTTAGTGCTCTTAACCACTACACTATACTGCCTCCCTAATCAACTCCATTGAACAGTTCCTTACTTTCTTTCTGACACATCCCAATATTTTTCTGCTCTCAACTGTAGCAGCACACTGCCTGCTTGGCATCATCTTAATGTCAAAAATTACCACCCTCAGAAAACCCCCCAGGTAAGACTTGATATCCACTTTTGCACCACAGGGTGTTTGTAGGATCAGGGTTCCTCATCACAAGATGAAGTACCTTATACTTCCCTGCATTAAACCTAAGTCCCCATTTTTCTGCCAATGCCCTTAATTTGTGCAAGTCCCATTTACATTCCATTTCTTTGCAGTGTCCAGTTTTGACCAATTTAATGTCAACAATAAACATCAGCAGTCTGCTAATGACCCCTCCTCCTCTTGGCTTTTGATAAACATGTTAAAAAGCAGTGGACCCAGCACCAACATCTGTGGTAATCTGGTCCGTTCATCCCTCCACGCTAAAGGGCAACTATCCTCCACCACTCTCTGCTTCCAACCTGTGACCTACTTTTCTTCCTACCTATTATTTTGTGAACCCTATATTGGCCTACTTTTGCCATCTTTTTTCCATGTGGTACAGTACTGAAGCTCTTCCTAAAGTTCCAGTAGATGACATCCATGCACATTTCATCATTCATCTCCTTGGTTACATCAAAGAAGGCAATTCAGTTGGTTTGGAAAGATCTACTGTTTGTGTTGCCATACTACATGTACTAGAGAACAGCTCCCATACACAGTCCTATTTTTTGGTCCCATCTTAGCCTGCTCAATCACAGTCCAAGCAGCATAGGTCAAAATGTGAGCAGGGTGTCACTGCTGCCATTGTAACAGCCTAACACTGATCAAAGAAATCACAAAAGGCAGTGCACTCTTATGAACAAAAAACACAAAATGCAGGCTGCAAATGTTATTTGGAAAGATGCTTTTTTATTCCCAAATTCAGATGACAGAAACACTGGAAACACTGCTGGGATGCCCCCGTGTTTGGCGGTATACCACTGCTTGAGTGGGCAGTCTTGTAGAAGCAGAGGTGTACAGAAAAATGTTGGTACATCCAGGAATTTTTTTTCAGTCACAGCCCTGCCTTTTCCAGGGATTTCTTCAGCCATAGCCCTCCTTTACCTCTATAATGACTGATACACTGCTACTATGGCTTGGACTCTACCATTTAACATCTGCCCGAATTTTCCCTTTACATTTCTCCTGGAGAACAAAGGTGGTCTTTGTCTGGTCCTCCTTCCCATGTTACCCTCAGAGATGCATTTACTAGATCCACTAGTAACTTAGTTACTATCTCCATTTCACAGTTAAAACAAAACATATTTCCTTTCAACAAACGCAGTGGAGACATTTTAAAGGGGCACTGTCAGTTTTTCCCCTCTGATAGAATAAATTTTAAAGTACTGGATCTCTAGGCACATACCTGGGAAAACGATGATGCAGAATGCCCCTGGATAGATGAAAATGAAATCCCTGTACCTGTTTTTTATATAAATTAATACTTTTACACATTACGGGCGCATTTAAATGCTCTGCACGGAAGCAGATTCAAAGCGGAAACGTGCAGGAACCGCGTTTACCATGGCGCTGTCCCGAGGAGCACATTTTAATATCATTATTCAATAACCACATAATGCAGTACATCTAATTATTTTAAGAGTGCTCCTGGTATTTCTAACATAAAGCGAGCACTCATTCAGCCGCCAAAACAGAGATGAAACCTGGTGCCAAAACCTGCGCATGCGCAATGGCGGCATTATTGCGCATCTGCGAGATCTTTCATCCTGGCGCTACGAAAACCGCGCATGCGCAATGGCGGCACATTATTGCGCATGCGCGAGATCTTTCATCCTGGCGCTATTGCGCATGCGCGGGATTTCCGCACCAGATTTTTATCTCTCTTTTGCTGCTGAACGAGTGCTCGTTTTTGCGTTAGAAATACCAGGAGCACCTTAAAATACTTCGATGTACTGCATTATGTGGTTATTGGAATAATGATATTAAAATGTGCTCCTCGGGGACAGCGCTCATGGTAAACGCGTGTTCTCGGCGCGTTCTCGCCTTGAATCTGCTTCCGGTGCAGAGCATTTAAATGCGGCCCGTGTGTAATGTAAAAAGTATTAATTTATAAAAAACAGGTACAGGGATTTCATTTTCATCTATCCAGGGGCATTCTGCATCATCGTCTTCCCAGGTATGTGCCTAGAGATCCAGTACTTTAAAATTTATTCTATCAGAGGGGAAAAACTGACAGTGCCCCTTTAATGCATTTATTCAAGTTACTGAAAAAGGTTTCACTATAGCTCTGGTACAAATTTTTGAACAGCAAATTTTTTCATTTAACAAAGTTATTCTTTAACATTTTAGAAGCATATTTTAGTGTGTGTGTGTGTGTGTGTGTGTCCCATAGCGCAAGTCACTTTACCTCCTTGTGCTTCAGTCCATCTAGCTGTAAAATACATAGAATGAGCACTGAAAATGAAATATTGCATCTCTTCTGGGCTATCCTGGATAAATAAATGATAAAAGTAAAAATGACACCACCTATATCATATATTTTATTTATGTCATTGCCTTATTCTGGTTTGGTTACGGTCTCATTTTACTTTCCCCCTGTTCTCCCTATGTTCCCCACTCCACAATCCTAAATGATCAGGGTCATCACAGCTGCATCCTTGCTCCATAAAGCAGGGTGGAAAACAGGCTGCCTTCATAGCCAATACCAATGCCATTCCTTGATTGGCTGGCAGAGGGTGTAAGAATGATATGCGACTCATGCCTTCTCCCTCCCTTGGAGACAAGTGACTCAGTTCTGCAACACACCCAGTCTGTCTAAGCTGTCTAAGCATGGGATCCCTGGGCTGACTATCTGAGTTTCTTTCTTTTGGCCTTGGGCCTTCCCCCAAAGTTATTATACCAGTGCCATTCTGGGCCCAGCTGGTGTGAAGATAGTAAAGTGTTCACTGATGGAGGGTGCGTTTCCCCACTGCACTGAAGAGGGTGGTGGTGGTGAAGCCCCTCCTAAAAAAGCGGCCACTGGATTCCAACATCTTGTCCAACTACAGGCCTGTCTGGAAGAACCCCTTGTTAGGGCAGGCATTCAAGAAGGAAGTGGCAACACAGTTGGAGTCACATCTGTAGACATTCCTCATCTATACACTTTTCCAGTGGGGATTCCGAAGGCACAATGAGCTAGGGTGCAAAATAACCTTCTCCTAGCCAGATACAGCACAGATTGTTGGATTCTCATTCTCTTCTATATGTTGTCAGCTTTTGACACTGTAAACCACAGAATTTTAACAACTTCACTGAGGGACTTGGTAAGTCTCAGAGGCACTGAGCTGAAATGGTTTCAGTTCTTCCTTACTGGCAGGGTGCAGAAGGTTCCACGGCAGAATTTCTTCTAATGCTCTACTGTCCTTGACTGTGGAGTCCCTCAAGATTCGATTTTATCACCTACTGTATGTTGTTTCTGGTCTACATACTGCTTCTAGGAGAAGTCAGCTGATGACAATCTGAAGTTTCATAGCTATGCTGATTATACATAGCTATATAATTTGATAAGGCAGGATGGGGTAAAGGGGGGAGTATTGTTTTATTTAAAAAATTCATTGGGTTTATATCAGATCTTATTTGGGAAAAATGTGGAAGGGATTGATTGTCTGGTCATAAAGTTGTTGAAATTAAAATTGATATTGGGATTTTTTTTATGTACCTCCTAAAACTAAAGTAAATAAATTTGATATTCTAGCTGACACCCTTTTGGAAATATTGAAAGACCAAAGTGTGGTGTTAACTGGCGACTTTAATGCAGCTTGGGGACAAACAAGAGGTAAAAAACTTAAATTTAGATTTGACATATTAGGTTTACAACAACTGATACACTATCCAACAAGATGTTTGAATAACAGAACTACAGGAACTATATTAGATTTGTTTTTTGTTTCACATGACTTGAAGGTTGAAGGCTGAAGGCTGTAAAGTGTTGCCATTGAATTTGAGGGATCATAACCCTATTCAATGTCACTTGTCAATTCAAAAAATTAGGGGTAAGGAAAACTGTGAATTTTGGATACGTGATCTAAGGCATTTTAATGAATTATCTTTCAGGGATTGTCTTAGAAATTTTGATTGGTCAAGGGTATTTTTGATTCCGGATTTGAATTTGGCTATTCAAGAATTTACGGATTCTTTTTTGCATATAATTCAAATTCATGCTCCTAAAATAAGAAAGAGTAATAATGCTAAAAACCCATTATGGCTTAATGAAAAATTGAAAACCCACTTGCGTATTAAAAATAGGATATGGACAAAAAGCTAAAAAATATAAATTGGAGGGGGACTGGGATCTCTTTAAAAGATGGAGAAATAAATGTAAACAAAAGATTAAATTAGCAAAGAAAGAATATTTTCGGAGTTCCTTTTGTAATGTACAAGATCCAAATAAATTTTGGAAGGTTATCTCCAACTTAAAAAATCCAGTGAAAACTCAAACTTCTATTAACTTAGTAGTAGGAGAAAATTTAATAGATAACCCTTTAGAAGTAGCAAATTTGTTAAATTATTATTTTAGAGATTTACCAGATATAGAGATACCTATTCTTGGGACTGTTGTTCAGGAACACACACATCCTGTCGTCTCTGCTATAAATAATGAGGGCTTTAATTTGAAAAATATAAGGGTACAAGACGTAGCTAAAGAATTGAGAAATTTAAAATATCAAAACGTGCTGGAATAGATGGTATCGATCCCAAATTTTTGAAATTGGGGTCTGATATTATAGCCCCTATGATAACTTATTTTTATAATTGGAGTATACAATCTTCAATTGTTCCTGATTGTTGGAAAATGGGTGAAATTATTCCTATTCACAAAGGTGGTGACCTACAGTCCCTCTAATTATAGACCAATTACTTTGTTCCCCATTTTGTCTAAGGTGTTGGAAAGGCTGATAAATAATCAGCTTAGACAACACCTTGACTACTTAGGGTTATTGACAAATTGTCCACATGGATTTAGAGAGGGTAGGTCCACAAATACTGCCGTACTTGATTTTAGTAACCTGGTGACTACATCTTTGAATAAGGGTAATCAAACTGGGGCAGTGTTTGTGGACCTTAGCAAAGCCTTCGATTTAGTTCACCATGAAACACTTTTGTTAAGATTACAGAATATGGGGATAAATAATTCCTTGCAGTAGTTCAGATCTTATCTAACGAACCGTAAACAAAGGGTGGTCTGTGGTGCTGCTGTCTCAGATCTCCTGGACTTATATCGGGGTGTACCTCAGGGCTCAGTTTTGGGCCCTATGTTATTTAACATCTATATCAATAATCTTCCTGACTATGCGGCTTACACTGATGTCAGACTTTATGCAGATGACACAGTATTGGTTGCATCTGCTAGTAGTCCAGGAGATCTGAGACAGCAACTCCAGACAGATTTTTCTAATATTGAGTCTTGGATGAGGGATTCTGGACTTTTAATAAGTACTGGGAAAACTCAGAGCATGATTTTTTCTGTGGGACCTCATATAAAAAATTCTATTGACTTGAAGATTAGTTTTTTGGACGGACAAAGGTACAAGAGGTCAATACTTATAAATATTTGGGAGTTATGGTTGATTATCATTTTTCTTTTTCTGAACATATATCATTACAAATTAAAAAAGTAAATCAAAGATTGGGAGCATTAAGAAGGGTGTCAGGATGTTTGACCAGGGATATAAAGACTAAATTGATAAAACAATTGTTGCTACCCATATTAGAATATGGTCTTCCATTATATAAACACTCCTATAAAAAATCCTTATTAAAGTTGGATCAGACTTATTATAGATTGGGGAATTATATTTTGAATAACAAACCTCGTGTCCATCATTGTTTAGTTTATCAGGAACTTGGATGGTTGTATCCGTCAGCTCGAAGAGAATTTGTGTGGCTAATGATATGTTATGGTTTGATACACTCAAAAATGCATTCTTTAAGATATTTGCTTTGCCTGAATTCAGATTCAAAATATTTAGATATGTTTAGAAGATGAACAAGAAAATTGCCTACGATCCAAAATACAAATCGTATGGGGCACATGGTTTTACAGAATAGTGTAGCTAGGTCATGGAATAAATTGTCTTATCAAATTATTGAAATTTCTGACTTGCACATTTTTAAATTCGAATTGTATAATTATTTAAATTTTAGTTGTAATTGTTTTTAGGTCATTGTTTTTGTGTATTGTGTGTATTTTGTCATGTTCTGTTGTTCTGTTAAATACCACAGGCATTTGTTGTAAATGGGGATTTATTTCCCAACAGATAAACCTGTATAAAAATAAATTTTAAACAAACAAACAAACAAACAATATCAGTTGTTCAGCCCCAGAGAGAGAGATGCTGTCTATATGCTGAATAAATGCCTAGCTTAATTCAACAACAGGATGGCTTCCAGCCAGCTTAGGCTGAACCCAGACAAGATGGAAATGATACTAGTGGATGGGAGTTCTCATGGTTCGGCAGGAATGGGAGGAGACCTGCTATGGTTAAAGCTTAATTGTATTTATTAGATCTTGGATTGTTAGTACCTTTGAGCCAGTGGCTCTTTTACATAGGTTCCACATCAGCAATAAAAAAATAGGACAATAACAAACATAACAGACTATACAATAGATAGCACATAATGCATGGAGAAAGTTATAGCAAAATACAAAGACCACATTTTGTAAAAATAATATACAACAATACAGAATATCCATAAAACGAAGTACATACAATGCAAGGTTGTGTCGATGAGCATGCAGTAAGGGAGCAGGACAGTTTGAGAATCAGCCAAAGGAGGTATCGTCAGAGAGTGGAAGGGGTGACGAAAACAGGAAGGCTTAGAAGAGAAATGGACACAAGCGATACAATCGGAATGGGCTTAGTCAATGGAAGTGGGGAAGTTAATGGAGAGGGGTATGACAGTTGAGGCAAATTGCAGCGAATGGGGGGAGTGAGAGAGAATGAGTAGGAGAGGGAGGAGTGGGAGAGACTGGGTAGTGGTGGGAGTGGGAGTAGTTAGGGCACATACGTGCTAGTGTAACTTCAGCGGTTAATACCAAAAGTTGACTAAGTGCTAGAGGAGAGATCCAAAGTTCCAAGGTGCACCCATCAGGAGCCGGCTAAGGAAAGCAATAACAACTGCTTTGTGTAGAAAGCAAGTTGTGGAGCTTATGTTTAAATATGCCCAGTCTGTCACTGTGTAAGGAATTTAGCCAATATTGAGCTCTGTAGGCAAATGACCCTTGACCTTGCACCGTACGGCATAATGGGACTAGAAAGGGATGGCTATCCGACCCTCTCATATGGTGAGGGTTGCAAGCAAGGCCTAGGTATTTCTGCACTCCTTGTGGAGTGAGCCCAAGGCTAGATTCTTTTTTAGCCATGAGGAAGGTTTGGTATTTGAGCATTCCTTTGAGGTGGAGCCACCGTCTGCTTATAAAGAGCACACGTATGTGTGAGTGACTGAACATTAGTAATGAGCCTGCAGGCTTTGTTTAGTGCTGTCGAGATTCGCTTTAGAGACATGTCAGCAGTGCTGTAAACCACCAATCCAAAATCTATAATGGAGATGATCGAGCAAAGAACAGCTGGTCTTAGGGCTTCCATGGTCAAACAATGTTTGTGTCTATACAGAAGTCCAATACATGAGTTGACTGCTTTGGCAGCATTCTCAATGTGTAGTGTGTATGACAGGATGCTATCAAGGGTGACCCTGAGATACTTCAAATGATGTACCTGTTTAAGGGGGATGTTTACACTGTTCCGAATTGTTAGCTGGTGTGCGTAATGCTTGTTGCGTGAACTACTGAATAACATCACCTTGTTTTTTTTGTAGTTTAATAGTAGCTTGTGCCAACTGAACCAAGCCTCCACACATGAGAAGTTCAGCTGAAGCTGATTCTCAAGGAGCAAGGGACTGGGGTTACTGGCAAAAATGACGGTGTCATCAGCGTAAAGGAGGATCTTGCCAGGGCATGTGGAGAGGAGGCTATTGAAAGAGAGATTGAACAGGAGGGGACAGAGAATAGATCCTTGCGGGACTCCAGAACTGACAAACTGACTATAGGAGAAGACTTCAGTGAGGACACTGGATATCTTCACCTGCTGCACTCTGCTCTCGAGGTAGCTTTTGAACCTACCCGTTACTTCACTTGAAAGCCATGTACTGGAAAGTTGTGCAAGCAAGAGAGAGTTGCTATCCGTATCAAATGCCTTTGTTAGATCTATAAAAGCCTCCCCTACCAATTGGCCTTGGTCAAGCAAACTGTGAATGAATCCGGTGAATTCAACCAGCGCGGAGGTAGTACTATGTCCTTTTCTAAACCCATGCTGCTGGGGACACTGGATCTGGTATTTTTCCAGGTATTCAATCAGCTGATCAGACACAACTAGCTCAAGAGCCTTGGAAAAGGGGGGAAGAATGGAGACAAGCCTGCAATTCGAGTTCAGAGCCCTGTCTCTGCTTTTATGAACAGGGGTAAACATGGCAGATTTCCACTTCTGGAGGAACTGAGCAAATCTTAGAGACAGATTCAGAATTTTAGTGAGCGGCATAAAGACTTCATCCAAGGTTAGGGCGATAAGCTTGAGACTGTGCATGTCACCACTACACCTGGATTTCCATAGAACCCTCTGTATGTATTTCCTTGCCACAGGTTCAGAGATAGTTCTGAAATGGGGGGGGGGGTCTTCCCACCCAACGTAGTACTGGTTGGTGGATTTCTCAAAGAAATCAAGGGGAAGGATACCAATAAGGTCAGTGAGAGTTATTAAAAAGTGTTGGCAATCACCTTAGGGTCAGTGTGGTAGTGCCATCAACATTGAGCATGGTTGGAGCCTCTTTGGGGTAATTCCCTGTGATATACTGTACTTAATATTGCTCCAAAACTTCCTACTGTCACCCCAAGAGAAGGTGAGCATTTCTTTGTATTATGACGGCCCAGGTGCAGGAGTTCCTTGCTCTTTTATAGTTTTGCATGCACTTTTGCTTACCAGTGGCTCTTGCCCGTTGCCACAGATGGTCCCTTGATTTCATAAGGTCGATGAGTGTAGGCATGATCCATGGGTTAGTGGTGCCCTTAGCCTTGTGTTGTTTTTTTTTTTTTTTTTTTGGGGGCATGGATGTCACAGACCCCGTTGAAGTGACCGATGAAGAAATCTAGTGCTTTGTCAACATCAGTCACAGTGTCATTTGGGGACCAGTATTGTTTTCTTAGGTGTGACTTTAGAGTTTCAAGGTGCCCTCAAGTAAGGACTCTACTTGGAATAATTCTGGGTGGGAGGTTGATGGATTTGTTCAACCAGCACACATGACGGGAGAGTGGTCACTAAGTCCAGGAGGATGGTGATATTCAAGATGCGCTCAGGACAGTTAGAGACTATCCAGTCCAGGAGCATGCCTGTGCCAGTTCTACAATTCAGGCTGGTGGGGAGGTCCACTAGCCGGGTAAAGTGAGTGGCAGAGACAGCATCCTTGTGCAGGCCAGCATCAGGGGAGAGACAATTAACACTGAAGTCACCTCATATGATTATCTCAAAGTTGTGGTGAATGTTGTTGCAATAGTCCGTGATGGTGTGAAAGCCAGCAGCCTGCTCTTTGGGTGAAATATTTATTTATTTTTGTTACCTGGGTGAGGTGTACTAGACATAGAAATGCCTATTTTCAGACATGACCTGGGAAGTTACAAGGTGTACAGTACATGACAAAAATAGTAATTACAGAACAGCACAAGGCTTACAACAGTAAGCAGTACAAATATAATAAACAGTCAGCAGTGGCATAGATTACAACTTGGGTAGGAAGGTAACTACAATTTACATAGATACATTTATAATATAAGGTAAATAAGTACCAGTAGTCACAAACTCTATTGTAGAAGGCAAATTAGACTGATAACACTGTGAGGGCTTTATTGTGTGTGCCTAGCAGCACTTTAACGGCAAGTGCCTGTACTGAATTTCCTGAGTGAAGCCTAGGCAGCGCATAAGCCATGAGGAATCTCTGACGTAGATAGCGCAGCCTCCACCCCTTTTATGAAGCCTATCTTGCCTAAAAACAGTGTAACCTGTAAGAGCAATAGCGGTGTCCGGAATCTTAGGTGAGAGCCAGGTCTCCACCACCGAAAGCACGTCAGGGTTATGTTGGGTGACCCAGACATGGAGGGTGTCATACTTAGAGAGAAGGCTGCAGATATTGACTGAGGCCATGGTGATTAATTCTTGTTTCTTTGTGCCACTCCAGTTCTGTTCAGGAGGGCCTGGGTTAGGGTGGATATTGCCAGATAAAATACGTAATAGCAGTATGATTCTTGGTAAGTGGATCTTATACTGTTTGTTAATCACTGCACAAGCTTTCTTCTGGTTAGTACTCCCAGTGTGTGTTTATGTGTAGTGATAAGTAAGCTAGTGAGGAGGGAAGGGGGGTGACTTGCTCGAATACAGAGAAATGCCCAACTGTGAGGAGACATGGGGTGCCTCCCAGGTGTAAAGGGGTCCCTGCAACCTGCCACAGATGAGCAGCCCAGAGTGCAATGTGCTAAATGAATATCTTCAACAATGTTAAAATGGTTGATGGGGCAATGCTGTGTAATACCAGAGTCTAACTGTGTACCTTTCTCATCACCGGAGATGGGGTCAAGAACCTGGGTGTCATCTTGGAACATAAACTGACACTAGAACATCAAGTCTTGGCAGTAGTATGTTGTGGATTTTTCCATCCAAGAAATATCACCCAGATTAAACCCTTTTTAAGTCCTGATACCCTAAAGACACTGGTACATGCATTTGTTATTTCAAGGTTAAATTATTGCAATGCTCTTTATCTCGGGCTATTTGGAGATTTGATATGCCAGTTGCAGCTGGTGCAGAACGCTGCAGGCAGGTTGATTGCTTAAGTTTCCTGTTTCAAGAATATATCTCCTGTGCTGCAGGTGTTGTACTGGTTGCCAGTGAGGTGGCATATCTCCTTCAAGATAGGTCTGTTGATATGCAAAACCCTACATGATCTGGGACCAGGCTACCTAAAAAAGCTCCTTTGTCCTTAGGCACCCAATCCTCCTCTCCACTTGTCCAAGATGGGCCTCCTGGTGGTGCCCAGATCCTATTTAAAATTGTCTGGGAACTAGGTATTTATGGTTGCAGTACCACTGTTTTCGAAATCCTCTGCAATTATATTAGGGAAACCCACTCCATGGAGGTGTTTAAGCAGGGACCACAACCTCGTCTGTTTTTGCAAGCTTTTTGAATTAACCATCCACTGTAGCCTCCAGACTGCATAGTAACTATGATTTGAAGCCTTCTTCCTCTTCCCTGTGAACTTTATGGTATTTATCGTCTGCTTTTTATGTTTGCTTGTGCGTGTGCAAAAGAAACATTATGTGACAGCTTAGGAGAGAAGCGGAGTTTTGGAGGTTCGGCCAATGGCCCCACTGCATTTTGAGGCCTGGCCGTGATTCCCCAATGTGGTGGCACGCTGCTGCTGACACTAGTTCAGCAAGCATGCCACCAAGTTGAAACGAATTCGCCGCTGCAATGAGGGAGCAACCTGTCATTGCAGGGAGGTGCTTTGCCTGGTGTAACATTTCAAGTTACATGGTAGCAGCTGTCGCCGTCCGCCTCAGAGTCCCCATGAAAGCAGACGGGGTGGCCAATCCCCCTGTTAGCATGCCCTCTCCCCAGATCATTTGCCGATGGGGAAGCCAACTCCCTATTGACATAATACCCCCCCATACATTTTCTTTGCTGAGGGGGGGTGCCCAATCAGCCCTCTGCATCATGTCCCCCCCCCAAAAACACAGATCCTTGTTCCTTTGCCGAAGGGGGACCAATCCCCATCGGCTCCAGTCTCCCACCAAAAAATATACAGGTTGCACGATGGGAGCCCACCCCAGCATACCAAATCTACCTGCAAAAAAGGAAAACCGTCCCGCGATGATTTTAATATTTTTTTCTTTTTTACCTGAAAAGTTGAAAACAGTCCTCGTTGTGTCGGGCCCTCCCCCAACCTGCACCCACTTTCACCCCACACCCACACCCCCCCTCACCCCATACTTACCTCCGGAGCCGGCACAATGATCTTCGGTGGACCGGATACACGTCTGCACTCTTCAAAAGCTGACCGTGAACTGAAGAAATGCCGGTAAGCTGTATAATGGCATAAATAGGGTTTTTTTTCAACTTAGGTGGATATCTTGAACATTTTTGTGAATTTTGGCACCAGATTTTCAGCATGGAGTTCTTATGAATTCAGTCACTGTCATGTTGTTATTCAGTCCCGAAAGGTGATTTTGCGGTCACTGTGCGGAATCACCTTTTGGAACAGAGTAATGAAACAACAGTGGACTCCCAAAATGCCTATGTTGCAAATTTGGGGAAAAAATTTCAAAAAATAACTGTGTTACGAGTGTGCATTGCACAGTTTCTATGCACGCTTGTAACTCAGAGAATTTTTAATATTTTCACTCCAGATTTTCAGCATTGCCGTTTTTTGTTTATTTTTTTTATAAACACCTTTTGATGAAAAGTACAGCAGTCATTTTTCACATCCAGCCCAAAATGTGGTTTCACACATATGGCGCACAATGGCACGGTCGCTGTGGGAAATCAGCGTTCGGGGCAGATTAACAAAATCACAGTGACACTGTTCATGAGTGGAGGTCCCAACATGCCCATGTTAAAAATTTGGTGAGAACATTTCACAAAATGACTATTATGAGCGTGTGTTGTGCAGTTTCCACACATGCTCGTAACTTCAAGACTTTTTAATATTTTCGTTCCAGATTTTCAACACTGGCATTTTTTCCACACCTCCTTATGAAAAGGACAGCTGTCACTTTTGACATCCTGTCTGAACTGTGTTTTCACACATCTGGCACAGAATGGCACAGTTACTGTTGCAAATCAACATTCGAGACAGATTAACAAAATCACAGTGCCACTGTTCATGAACAGAGGTACCATTAATCTGTAGTGCAAATACCAACAACCGCCCGGGGCATTACAGTTTCTAACCATAACATTCCACCCTGTACAGACTGACAGGCATCTGGGGTGTGCCTTTGGATTGCCTGCTGTAGTGCCCATGCCATTCCACCCCCATTCTGCAGCCAGTGACAGGCATCAAGGTATGCCTTGGGCTCTTCACCCAGAGTTCACCCCATTCTCCTATACTGCACCCATTTTAGCGTATTTCCTTATGGAATGGGGTGACTGTAAAGCCTAACAACCCAAGGCATACCTCAACACTTGTCGGTGTCTGCAGGATAGCATGAGGTGAAATGGCATGAGCGTTATGTGTGACAACCCAAAGGCACACCCCAATACCTGTCCATCTCTGCAGGGTGGAGGTGGGGTTGGTGTGAAGTTCAGTACTTCACTGCCATTCCTATTCTGCATCTGTGTAACTCCTGCACTTCCAATGCTAATATCAGCAAGCAAACATTCGGCATTGTTAAGACTGGGTTTTACTATGTTCTGTGTTGCTGTGATGTAGTTTTTGTAAGGTGCCCTGAGCCAGCAGCATACAACACCAAATAAATAAAGATACTGCAGTACTACTATTATTATTATTTCTACTACTACTTATCTGACCAATAACCACCCAGTTACAATGGGAGGCTTAATCATCCATTGTAGTTCCAAAATAAAGTTCTACCAGAGCTGACGGGGGGTAGAATTTCCCAAGCAGTTTATAGTCCAGAAGCTCAAGAAAATGCATACATATATATTTTCATCAAAGTGTTCCAGCTTGGAAACATTTTTCATACTGTTGTGGCATTCTGACATTGGCAGATGCATGTCTAGTACTGTACATCAACTGTTGCACTGTTTTCAGCAGTTTGCAGAAAAAAACGTTTTTGTGAAGCAGGAAAAGTTCTTTAAATAATAACACTATTGAGAAACTAGCAAGCAAAACATAAGGACAGAATGGATTAATCTAAGGGTACTCCACTAAAGATTGAAAATAGCAGGCAGGTATTCTGGAAATGAGTTTCTGTTTTTAAGCAAGCTGGGTAGCTTAAGAGTGGATCCAAAGTTGGTAAACTCTATAAGAAATTGGTTAGCTGCTTGGTGGCAGACGGTGGCAGTAAATGGAGTTCACTCCCAGGAAGGGTGGGTAACCATCAGGGTGCCTCAGGGATCAGTGCTGGGACTGGTGCTCTTCAATGTCTTTTATAAGTGGCACTGCAGAGGAGCTAGAAGGCAAGGTCTGCCTCTTTGCAGATGACACCAAATTCTGCAACAGGGTGGACACTCCAGGGAGGGAGTGGAAAGGATGAGCAGAGACCTGAGGAAACTCGAGGAGTGGCCAGGAGTATGGCAGCTTGGTTTCAATGTAAAAAAAGTGCAACGTAGTGCACTTTGGGCAGAGTACAAAATGAAAGGAGCGATACTGATGACCACCAAGCAGGAAAGAGACCCGAGAGTAATAATATCAGATGACCTAAAGGTGGCCAGGCAGTGTGACAAGGCAGCTGGGAGGGCTAGTGGGATATTGGGGTGTAGAGGAAGGGGTATCACCAGCAGAAAGAGGGAGGTGGTATTGCCTCTCTACAGATCACTTGTAAGATACCACCTAGAGTACTGTGCCCAGTTCTGGAGACCACATCTCCAGAAGGACACAGACAGAGTGTAAGCAGTCCAGAGGACAGCAACTAAAATAGTGTAGGATCTACATCAGAAGCCCTACAGAGACAGACTTAAGAACCTAAATATCTACACTCTGGAAGAGAAGAGACGGGAAGGGGAGATATGATAGAGACCTTTACATACCTCACAGGAGTAAATAAGGAACAGGAGGTAAGTATAATCCAGAAAAAAAGGTGTTCAAGTACAAGATGGCATGGTAAGAAGCTGGGGAGGGGGGGTTCAGGAGAGGTGTGAGGAAGTACTTCATAGAAAGGGTGGTGGATTCCCAGAACAGTCTTCCAGCAGAGGTGGTGGGGGCAAAAATAGTGGTGGGGTTCAAGAACGCATGGGACAGGCATATAGGAATCTTAGGGAAGGGGGGGTGAATAGGCCAGAGGTCAAGTAGAATCTGCAGTGGTACTACGAGCAGGGAAAAGAGAGCAGACTAGGTGGACCAAGCGGTCCTTATCTACCGGCACAATTTATGTTTCTACATTTCCCAGAAATCAGTGGCAACTGATGAGGTACGATTAGAGGAGAGCAAATGTTAGAATTAGGGTAATGTGAGGAAGCATTTTTTTTTCTTCCAGAGTCTGTTAAACCTATGGAACAAACTCCTAACAGAGTACAGCAAGTAGGCAAGTGTTTAATCTTTTAAACTTGGGGTAAGATCAGCTCCTCAAGGAGAATAACGTTGCTCTAGGTGAGTGCAAAGGGTAGCCACAGCAGCCAACAATGAACTAATGAAAATTAAATATGGCTAATAAAAAAATACAATGTGGCTAATGAAAAATACAACAATTTACTGTATTTGTGTGTCCCAGCTATCAGAATTTGCAGTTTGTAGCTAAACATCCCCCCGCTCACCCAGATTGCTGGGTACACCATTCAATTCACTGGGAAACGGAGGAGCACGACTCATAGCCATAGTAGCATTCCTGGAATGAAACAGCAGATCACAGCCTGGGGTTCCCTATGTTTTCTCCACTGACAGCTGTCCTCTCCATAACGCCAAAACTTACAAAATACATTGGTAGATCTTACCATTAAACGAGGGTTATGACAGTTTCACTTTATAGTGAATTCTAACAAAAACTAGCATCTTTCAGTAGAAGGTCAATTGGCCCATCCTGTCTACCCAATCCTACCCAACTAACAATAAGTGAGAGCCCCATAGGTTCTTTACTCTCCTCTCCCCCTCCCTTTCTGGTGCAGTTTCCACTAAGTCCTTGTACCTGTCCTACCCTTGTTTAAATCTCTCCACTGATTCTGCACAGACCCACTCCTCCAGCAGCTTATCCCATCCATCTACCACCCTCTCTGTGAAACAGTAATTCTTGGTATCACTCTTAAATTTGCCCCCCACCCCTTTGCCAGCTTCATGGAGTTGCCTCTGGTATTTAGTGTTTGTAGGGCAATTCTACAGCAGCCTGGGTGGCAGGAAACTATTATGACAGACCTACAGTGGTGCTCAGTGTCAGGTTCCTTCTTAAAAACACAGATTTTGTCAGCAGAAAAGGACCTTTATGCCCATCCAGTACGCCACTTGCACCTGCTATTTCATCACCACTGACCCTAGCTGATCATAGATGTCACTCCCTCCCCCAGATCCTCTGCTTCATATTCCCCTGTGACTATCCTACGCATGTTTGAAGCTCCCCAAGTCTTTTCTCCCACTGCCTTCTCTGGCAGGCTGTTCCAGTCATCCACCACCTTTTCTGTAAAGATCTATTTATACACATCTCTCCCTAACCTCCCCCTTTAGCATCATTGCATGCCCCCTTGTTCTAGTACCTTCCTTTCTTTGAGATAGACCCTCCACTTGCACCTTGCTCACTCCTGTAAGGTACTTGCAGGTTTTATTCACGTTCCCTCTCACTCTCCTCTCCTGCAAGGAGTACATGTTCCTGCAACCTTTGCTCATATGAGTTCTCGTACAGCTGCTTCACCATATTGGTTGCTCTCCTCTGTACTGCATCCACTCTTTCAATGTCCTTGCGGTGGTGCGGCCTCCATAACTGGACACAGTACTCCAAGTGAAGCCTCACCAGTGAGTAACACAATGGCAGTACCACCTCCCTCCTCCTGCTTGAAATACATCTTCCAAATCATGCCATCATCCTGCTACCTTTACCCACTGCCCAACCACTCTGAAGTCATCAGATATGATGACCCCTAGGTCTCTTTCTTGCTTGGTGACTGTAAGTTCCCCTCGCCCATCTTATACACAGACCCAGGGTTCCACAGCCTAAGTGCATAACCGTGCACTTTTTGGCACTGAAACCCAGCTGCCACCCCTAGACCATTCCTCTGGTTTTCTCAGATCCCTCTGCATCCTCTCCACCCCTTCTTGAGAGTCAACCCTGTTGCACATTTTTGTATCATCCACAAAAAGACACACTTGCCACTCAAGTTCCTCCACAATGACACTTATGAAGACATTGTAGAGGACCAGTCCCAGTACCGAACCCTGTGGCACCCCACTAGTCACTCTCCTATCACCCAACTAACTACCATTTACCACCACCCTTTGCCTCCTATCCCTTAACCAGTCTGACACCCAGCTTGTCACTTTTTCTCCAATCCACAGGCTGCTTAGTTTCTTAAGGTCCTGTACACACTAGAGGGTTCAAAACATTTTAAGATGCTTGCAGTGTTTTAAACCCCATTAAAGTGGTTTCAATTCACATGCTTTTCAGGTTTAAAACACTTTAACAAAACGTTTTTAAATCCTGCTGAAGAGATAGTTTTAACATTTCAAAAAATGTTTTGCAGTAAGCACAGTTGTACTTACTTGTCTGGACAGGAATACTGCTGTTGCACATGGTGCTTCACAGTAAGCACCCTCCTGAAACCATGCTGGGAACCAGATCACCTAAACCTGGCAGGGCACTCTTGTATGTACACTCTGAAACAGTTTTTAAAATGCTTCTTGACATGGTTTGTGAGCTGTCTGGCACAATTTCATGTTACGCTAGAACCATGTTTAAAAACGGTTTATAACATGCAACTGCAGTATGTACAGGACCTCAAGGACCCGGTCCAAGAGGGAGAGATTTAGGAATTATGATTCAGGTGGGTTCGATCCTAAATTATCTGGGATAATTAAAGAGTTTATATTTTGGATACACTTATGTGAAGAAGGTGAAAGCCAATTAATAATATAAGATCGAAGGAGTGCCTCAATCAATCGGAGCACCCTAACTCTGTAATTGAGGCATTGTTATTCTGCGAAGAGTGTCGCACACACAGCTGCTCTAGAAACAGGCAAGTTTCAGTAAGTTTTTTTTAATTAATGTATTATTGATCAAGCTCATATGAACATATGAAAGCTGCCAGCACAAGAAGGCCTAGTGGTCTATCAAGTTTGTTCATGTTGCAGACTCCTTAGTGGCAACTAAGGTCTCCACCCCACCCAACCCCAAACTGCAACCTCCCTTACTACACACTCCACCTTTGACCCCAACCTTCCCTTTTACTCTATCCCACACTCTTTTGAAGCCCTCCACTATCTGCAGTGTGACCACCTCCTCTGGGAGCTGGTTTCACCCTGTAACCACCCTACCCATAAAGAAATGCCTCCTGAATGCTCTCATACTCCTTCCCCCCCTCCAACTTCAGGCAATCTCACCTAACAGTTTTGCTGCCATTAAGACTGAAGAGGTCCTCCTTATTCATCTATTTAATGCCCTTCACATACTCAACGGCCTCAATCGTGCCCCCCACCAAGTATGTGTTTTGATCCTCCAGGTTCTCCTATTATGACCTGTCCTGCTGACCTTTAACTATCTTGGTCACCCTCCTCTGGACCAGTAGGTTAATGTCCTTCCTCCAGTAGAGACACCAGTATTGCACACTATACTGCAGCTCGATTAATAATATATTAATACCACCACCGAGACCACTCTTACAGTTGTAAGAGTGGCCTCACTTACATTCTTAGGATATCAGTTACCCTAAGAATGCATGTGCGGCCACTCTTACAACCATAAGATTTGCCTTAGCGTTTGTATTAACCTACGTTAAAGTCACTAAGGATGAGCAACTGACCTTTAGAAAAGTGAGAACAGAAAGGAAAGATGCTCAGTGACCAGTGAAGGAGACACTCCAGGACAACAGAAGACTCTAGCAACAAATATGGGAACTGAGACAGGAAGAGAGAGTTTAACAGGCAGTAGCCCATAACAAGAGGGAAGAAGAAGAAAAATCAGCATTTATATAGCGCTTTTCATACATTCCAAAGCGCTTTACAAGCAATGCTAGACTGGTAGTGAAGTGACTGAATGTGTGGTGGCGGCCATATCGCACATCATCACCCACACACAGCCTGGATAATTGCATGAACCGGTTTATGGGAGGGGGAATGTTGGCCAGGACACCGGGAATGTTCCCTACTCTTTGCGAAGAGTGCCCTGGGTTCTTTTACTTCCACCTAGACACCCACCAGGACAACACCAGGATGGGCAGAAGGGACCTCGGTTTAACGTCTCATCCGAAGGACGGCACACCCCAGCAGTACGGCACCCCCAATACTGCACTCGGATGCCAGTGATTTTTAGGTGCAAGTCCAATCCCGGTGTGGGACGAGAACCCACGACCTTCTGGTCCAGAGGCGGATGTGCTACCAACTGAGCCACGCTGAGGGAGAAGAACAGGTAGCACAGGCTCAAACTGGACGCTGGAAGAGAGGTAAATAGCAACTCCACCACCTCTTTTGAGGCAATCCTGCCTGACTATGGTGTACCCGGGGATCACCACTGCATAATCCTGGACCTTAGAGGATAGACAAGACACAGCTATGACAAGGACATCTGACCAACGGTCAACCATCAGTGGCTGTAACTGGTCAATTTTTGGAAGGAGGCTGCAACTGTTTAAATGTGCAACTTTCATTCTTTTAGATAGCTGTAAGGGTGAAACCAGAATGGGGCCAGGATTACATTCAATGTCTTCTGCTACCAAAAGCAGCAAAGAGCTTAATGGTACCAACAAACTGAATAGAGGAAGAGGGGGTGAAGAACGGATTAAGGGAGGATTACAGAAGTGAAAGAGGAGGCAACAGAGGGCTTCAAGGTGGCGACATGGAGCAAGTAGAAGACAGCACCCAGGGTGACAGGGAAGAGGACAGGGAGGGGGAGAGAGGAGGCCGGAATGGAAGGAGAGGATGGGGGGGGAGTAGAAGGACTGGGGAAGGGAAAGAGCAGTGGAAGGGGGAGCGAGAAGAGAGAGAGAGTGACACACAGAGAGAGAGAGAGAGAGAGAGAGAGAGAGAAAAGCAGGTGGAGGAGAGAAACAGAAGGTAGAAGCATAGTGGAATAACCATATGTTATAACTGCAACACCAAGCAGAAGATATACCCAGGAAAGCACAGTAGATGGTAGGTGTAAGGTCACTCCCAGACAGGGAAGTGATAGCAGATAATAGACTCCAAAAGGGAGGCTACAGGGTATGCAGCCCTAACTCAAACAGTAGGAAGCGGAGCACATATACTTACCAGATTTGGAGGCAAAAGGCAATATGGACCCGACTCAGGTATGGAGACTACAGAAAATAAAGGGTAGGGCCAGAATGGAGGCTACAAGGGAATTAGGCCTAACTGCTAGCAATAAAACACAAAAATAAAGAGGAAGAAATATTTAAACAAGGAGAAAAGTTAAGCCTCAGCCTGACAGGGAGGTTTTTCAATAAAATAAAACAAAATGGGAAGGGTCAGATAGATTACAGGATTAAAAACATTTAGAAAAACGAAACAAAAATAAATACCACATGTAAATAGACAGTATGCTAAGCAAAACTGTAACCTCAAAAATACAATGTAGAAAGACTAAAGCAACAATAATATTTAACAATTGATAACCACAGAAAAGGATACCATACTAGTAAAGCAGAATTAAAGCACAGCAGCAAGAAGGTAAATTAGTCTAGCAAACAAAGACTTGTTAGACTCTACTGTGTATGGATTTCTATACATGTCATTTTCTTGTTGCTGGACACCAAAAGTTGTTGCAATACAGTTCAAAGGTCATCAAAGGGCTCCCCTTCCACCCACACTCACTTGAAACACCAATCTGCCATTCATGTTCTATAAATTAGATTTTAAAAGTCATTTATTTCTGTTTTTATCAAGAACAGAAGTACTACAGCACTTTCTATTATTTACACATATACTATAAAACCCTTATACTACAAAAAATAATATGGGCAACCACAACACCACTCAGCATGTGTTTTCATCTTGGGACTGAGATGACATCAGGGACCTCTCGAGCTTCACTTCTGAAGTCCATATAATGTCATCGCAAACCCTTCATGGAAGCAAAGCCTTGTTTTGTATGGTTGCCCATGGGTTATTCCATATATAGTTGGTAACAAGACAAAACACAAACGGTGATTAAAAATAATGCTGAGAAGACATATATACAGATGTCAGAAATAATACATAACACCAATATGGAGAACACTGAGACAGAATGAGCAGAATATGTAGCATGGAGTATCACAATAGGGGCTGCAGCCCCACGATGATGACCCAAGTGTGATGCTATATCTTGGGTTGCATAAGTATCCTACATTAATTCTATCACTTTAAACCATGAGTGCCTTGCCATACCTTTCAACGTTTTGTCAATGAAATGTGTGACTCAAAATGTGGAAAGGTGTTTAACACAGAGCCCTCGTAATGTTGGACGTCAGCAAACCTGCAGATACCTGCTCAGAACATGGTGAAAACCAGCAGTTATTTTTGCAAAGTTTATTCTTGATTTAACATCAAAGAGCATTCTAAATTACTGCTTTTATATTCTGGCCCAGATATTCAGAGCAGTTGCACATGGCGCAACTGCGGTATTGCACCAAGGAGCCATATTCATTGTGAGCCAGTGCACTGCGCAAAATCCACTGCACCCATGCGTAACTATAATGAATGCAGGTGCAAGAGCAGGGTGCATTCCCGTGAATATCCAGCGCAGTGGCATATTCAACCATGAATCCATGGCGCAAGTGTGGAGCAAATCAAAGTTGCTCCAAGCAGACTTGTTCCTATAAATACAGGGCGAAAACACACAGCACCTGCACCAGGGGTGAGCAAGAGAGAGAGAGACAGACAGAGAGACAGAGACAGAGAGACAAAGGCCACACACAGAGGGACAGGGACAGTGAGGTGGCCTGGGAGATGGAGAGAGGGGCAGACAGAGAGAGAGAGAACACACACACACACACACACACACCATGTGCCAGGGTGCCATACAGCCAGCAGCCAACCGCCCAGGGGGACAGAGGACAGCAAGGGCCATGGACAACGCACCCTTCATGATGGAAGCCATAATGAGGGGTGTGAGGGGGCAGGAGGAACAGCGATGTGGCAGAGGAAGGGCCCACCGGCAGTATGCCCAACACAGGTGGTACCGTGCCTGTATCACCTTTGAGAATTACAGCGACAGAGACTGTGGGCCGGTACCGTTTGAAACGAAGGTGAACGCCGTCATGTGCTTGCTCACCATGAGCACCTTCCATAGACCAACAGGGGACACCACAGGCATAACTCAGTCGGTCACGTCCTGCTTCCTCACACAGTTCCTCAATGCACTGCTGCCACATGCTTCAGAATATATCAGTTTCCGCAGCACACAGGCAGAGCATACAGCAAACATGCAGGACTTCCACAGGGTGGCATGCATGCCTGGCATGATTGGAGCCATTGACTGCACCCATGTGGGCATCCGCATGCCAGCTGGCCCCGAGGGTGTGGCACACATAAACAGATTGCCTGAGTGTCAACTGACAGGTGGTGTGCAATGCCATGGGGCACATCACCAATGTCTGCACCACACACCCTGGGAGTGCACATGATGCATTCATCTGGCACAGCTCTGTGCTGTGCCACAGGTTTGAACATGGGGACATCCCCATGGGCCAACTAGTGATTGAGTATGGCATGGACAAGGGGCGATGGGCAGAGCAGACCTGGGGACGGGGTGGGCAGGGAGTGCATGGTGACGTGGGCACCAGGGACAGGCAAAGGGCACAGCACAGAATAGCAAAGGGCTAACCATGTCAATCTCCACACAGGTGACAGCGCACACCCGCTGAGGCCCTGGCTGCTCATCCCCTACCGGCGCCCGTTGTCCCCAGCAGAGGACCAGTACAATGAGGCACACGCCAGCACACGCAACATCATCGAGTGGTTCTGTGGCATGCTGAAGGCGCGGTTCCATTGCCTACACAGATCAAGCGGTGCCCTACAGTACAGCCCCTCAAAAGCCTGTGGCCTATTCCTGGCCTGCTGCATACTGCACAACATGGCCACTGACCATGGTATAACTGTCGAGGCTGATGAGGGTGACAGTAGTAGGGACAATGGAGGCAATGGACAGCCACCCCCTGGGTGGAGGGACCTCCGGCTGAGCGACGCCACCGGGACACCATCGCACAGGAGCACTATGGTGCACACAGGTTGGTGGTGCAGTACACAGGCATGGGTCACACACCCAGGTACAGCACACATGCAGGGGCATGCATGGCACAGGGCATGCACACACACAGAAGCAGGATACAGGGGTAGAAGAGTCAGTGGCACATGACCACACGCAGTAAGACACGCACGCGCACACACACACACACACACACACACACACACACACACACCCAAGTGATGGTATGTGGTGTGGATCAGGCATTGTACACGGTGCACAGGCACAACTAGCGCTAGCCTGCCCTCATCATGCCACGCCACATGGCTGGTGGCTGGTGGCTACACAAACAGCGTGCGGTCACGTGCCAGGCGCGACACCAGTGGGGCACACACATTGCCCATGTGCGCGCAGGAACAGCAGCTGCAGACTGCAGTCAGGGCAGCCAGCGGATCAGGACGCTGCACAGTACCATAGCCACCACGGCCGCGGCGCATCAGGGCGATTAAAGCCGGAGCTGTGCATCAGCCAGGGGTGTCCAACAACCCCGGGTGGAAATGCAGGACCGTGACCATGTCCGCACAGGGGTGTGCAGGCGCCCAAACAGGCCAGCCCCGGGCATGCCTGGGATGTCTACATCAGAGTCCGGTGTCGGCTGTGTTGGGGTCGCCCGACGCCATGTCCGTGGGGTGGACAGTGCACTTTGGGGGGTCACCTGTGCATGGCCACACCCTGTGGCAGCCAGCAACGCAAAGCCATCCGTGACAGCACTGGCAATGCAATCCAAGGATGCAGTCATGGCCTCCTGCATGCATAGCATCCCCGCCAGGATCTGTGCAGTGCCCCTTTCCTGCTGCTCTGCCACCTGGCGCACCTCCGCACACAGTGCACGCACCCCAGCAGCAAGCAGCACCTGTTGCTGCACAGACTCCCGCAGCAGCCAGGTGTGCTCAGCCAGATGGTCGGCGTCCTGGGGCTCTCAGATGGGACACCGATCCTCTTGTGGTGACCAGCCACACTGCAGAGCCCCCATCTCTGGTGGACGCTGCACAGTGGGGTCTGCAGGGGGAATGAGTACAGCAGGCTCACCGGCGGTAGACTCAGAGTCCAGCTGCCCGGTGGCACCCGCAGCCTGCTGCCATCACCCGTCTGGCTGCAGTACGCTGCCCTGCACCGGTGCCTGTACCTGCACGGCCGCACCACCACCATCACTGGGCACAGCTGTGGCAGCGCACACCGCTGCACCCACAGTGGTGGCAGGCAGCTGTTCTGCCGCTGGCAGTGTGCTGGGCGTGGTGCCTGTGTCAGCTGCCAGCAGGGGTGACACACCCACAATGTCGCCCATACTGTCCAGGAGCTGAGAGTAGTCCTCATCGGAGTCGGACCCTGTCCCGATCTGTGTCTCCACACACAGGAACCCAAGGCTGGCATCCTGCAGGATCACATCCAGGGCCTCGTCCGACCCCAAGTCCAGGACATCTGCCTGTACCATGGTGCTGAGCTGCAGCCTGTCAGGCCCCAGGATGCCGGCAGGTGTGGACGGCTGGTCCTCTGGGGCCATACTGGCATCTACTGTTGCTGCCACTGCCGGCGCCCCATCTTCTGCATGGAGGTATGCTGGTGCTGCGAGAGACAAATGGCGTGTTAGTGATGCAGTGCCAACATGTGTCCCCCCGTACACTGCTGCTGCATGTGTCCTGCAGCATGGCATGCATGCTGGCCACATTCACACCAGCATGCCCGTGTAAGCACCCTCCATGCAACCAGCAGTGCATGTCTGACATACATACAATGCAGTGATGGGCTGCCACCCATCTGGAATCCTCCTCCAGGCACACCCTCCACCATGGTGCAGTGCATGGTGGTTGCCACCAACTCCTCCTGTGGCATTAGTATGGGTGCATCCGCAGGCCCTCCTCCAGTGGCAGTATGGGATACCTGGATGGCCGCCACCTTCTCCTTAATCCGCCTCTTGTCTGTTCCCACCTTCTTTCAGCACTCATGCGCCGACCACTGGTGGCTGCCATGCTGGTTCATGTAGGTTGCCACCTCCTCCCATGCACCAGCCCTGGCCTGTGGTGTGCCTGTGGCACCATTCAACAGGGGCCCCTGTCCAGATAGGCCTCAAACAGGGCATCAGTCTCAGCCTTTGTGAAGTTAGGCCTGCTCTTCCGTGCAGGCCCCCGCTCCTCACCCTCATGTGCCGACATGTTGCTGCCTGTGGACGTGGACAGCTCAGTGTGACAGTGGCAGCATCTCCCCAGTCCATCCCACCATGCAGTGCTGTCAGCTCCCAGTGAGCTGCAGCGGCATTCACACCTTACCTATCAAGGTTGCAATAACAGTCCATGGCCTGTACTGTTCACTGGCGCTTATAAGGCATGACGCATGCAAATGAAGTTGGGTGCAACAGTAATGACATGCTAATGCACTCACTGAGCCACGCATTGGCTGACGAGCTCATTTACATGTGGTGTCTGAATATCGCAATATTGTGCCATGTGCAATGGGACTGCGCCGGAGCAAGTCGTGGTGGCGCAATGTGCACGCATGCGTGGTGCGCAGGGCCGCAGTGCACCTGTGCATTACGGCATTATGGTGTCCATTACACGCCATGCGCGGACAGTGTGATGCAGTGGCATTGCACATGTTGTGTATGGCCAGCTACGCCCATGGCCGCGCATGAGTGCCGTGCTATATCGCGCATGTGTGTAATGTTGGGTGATCCCTGGGTCAGACCTCTGACCCTGTGACTCCGCATAGCCATGCCCGCTCCACACATCTCCAGCACTGCACGACTGGTGGGCACTGCACATGCTCCCGGGCTTTGCGCGGCAGGTGCATGGTGTGGACACGTGCGCCTCCGCCCACCATTTTCGCTGCCGATCTGGCTATTGCGAACATGGTGCAGGGGAGGACCAGACGTGCTCCCAACTGGACATAGGTCAAGCTGGCCAACCTCGTGGCCTGTGTAGAGCCACACACACCCCAACTCTTTGGGTAGGTGCCCCTGCAGCGGGCCAGGACCACTGTGTGGCAGGAGATAGCTGCCAGCCTGGCACACAGGATGGGGTTGCCCCAGATGGGCAAGCAATGCCATCACCAATATGGGGACCTCATGCTGCGGGACCCAGAGCACCGGAGGAGGCTACAGGCATGCGCCAGGTGTGGGGCTGTGCCACAGCCAGGTAAGTCATCCCAGTTGCATGTCTGCCCTGGTGCTGTACTGTGGTGTTGGCTTGGCTACCTGGCATACCATGCAGAGGGTACACTGTCATCGTGCACATTATGGAGTGGCATGCCAGCTTCCGCCTGCGTTTCAATGCAGCAGCGCTGGCGTGTCAGCAGGGGCACACCCTGTGCACAGGGTGGGGGTGGGGGCAGCTGCTGTGGTCGGTTCCTGATGTGCATCTGTCTTCTTTCCATTCCCAGGACCAGAAGACCAACATAGGGCCCTGGCTGCAGCAGCACAGCACGCCGGAGCAGGACCGGCACCAGCAGGGCCACAGAGGGCAGGTAGGCACTGTCATGGTTTGTCGCACTGTACATGGGGGGTTGCGGGGGGAGTGGGTGCGGGCATGGCTGCCTGTGCCATGTGCTGTGGCAGCTGTGTGTGTCACACTGTGCATGGTGCATGCCACTGTGGCAGTTCCATTGGACATGTGTGCCAGCTGTTGGTGGGGTGAGAGTGCGCCCGGCTGCCACGGTTGTTGCTGTGGTGCGGCCAGTGCACTGTGCCATGTGACTGTCATTGTGCAGTCGGGTGGCCATTGTGAGGCAGGGACCACTTCTAAGCAAAATCATGGTGCGCAGATCTGCTGGCTGGCATTGGCCCACCCCCCATGGGTGGCCATTACGGGCCCTCCGGGGGGAGGGTTCCCATTGCCCAGTGCACATTGTGGGTGGCCATTGTTCCTTGGGACATTGCACTGATCACCTTTCCTGTCCCTTGTTCTAGGTGTCCGGTGGCGAAGACTGCCAAGGTCAATGATCTCCCGACTGGTGCGGCAGACGCTCCTTGTGGCCTCGACCACGCTGGAGGTGGTGATTCAGATCCACAGGATGCTGGTGGCAGCGTCTGAATGCCAGGGCAGCCAGATGGGGCCACCATTAGTTCGGCCCCTGTTTTCCCATTTCCCCTGCTGTATCTCCCCCTACAGTCCCCCCTCCCACTGTACAGTAGCTGTTCTCTGTCCCCTTCCTTCGCTGTACCTTCCCTTTCCTAGCCCCTAGTTAATGTAAATAG
Source organism: Neoceratodus forsteri (assembly GCA_016271365.2). NCBI lineage: Eukaryota > Metazoa > Chordata > Ceratodontiformes > Ceratodontidae > Neoceratodus > Neoceratodus forsteri. Next base: position 1,363,227,102 of record CM057455.1, on the reverse strand, counting down.
TTTGTTATAACATATATTTTTCTGACTTACCTGCCTGTGTCTGTGTCTGCTTTGCAGGTGTCATGGGGAGCCATGCTGCAATGGCCTGGTGTTCGTCCGTGTGGTGTGCATGTGAAGGGGCGCGTGTTGTGCTTCCATGGTTCACTGCTGTGTGCTGTGGCATGTCCCACTGTGGTGGTGTCCATCCCCTGGGTAGGTGGCTGTGCCTTGGGGTGTTCATGGGTCAGCTGTCAGTGCTGTGTAGCGGGTGTGTATGTGGTGGTGGTGGTGGCACACAGCCATGGTCACTGGTCAGGTACTGTCCACACACTCTGTTGGGGCCCCTGCTTGGCTTTGTGCGGCCTGTCCTATGTGGTCTGCACGCTACCCGACACCTGGCACATTCAGTGCCTACTGTGTTGGCTTCCTGTGTGCCTGTGTGGCATGTGTGCGCTTGGCTGCATGGTCCTGGGTGTGACCTGCTATGGTCTGGGGAAGGGGCACGACCAGCGGCCTGTGGGGGTGGGGCTCCCTGGGTGGCCCTCCGTTGGCACCTCCTATTGCCTGCTATCTGTGCCACTGTTGTGTTCTGGGGTCAGGTGTCTGGGTGCCTGTGTGCACCCTGCTGTGGCCTGTCACTGTGCTTCCATGGCTCTGTCCCTGGGTCTGTTCTCTGTGCCGTGCCCCCCTCTGTCACTGTACTGCTCTGCTCCCACAGTTGCACTGGAGCATCTCTTTTTGCACCATGGCGCAACACTGCCATATTCAGATGGGTTGCACTGGTGCAGTTCGGCCTGTACAACCTCTGAATATGGCTCCTGTTGCGCCATGGCGCATCGGATTTGCGCTGCGCTGGACTTTGGCACATTTCTGAATATATGGGCCTCTGAGGTTACAGCACCTTCTCTATGTGAGCAGCACCTTTTTAATGTTGATGTGAAACACAGCAATTCAGGGAAGTAAAATGAGGGGTGTCCCTCGTAATGCGAGAGAGAGCTGAAAGGTATGTGCCTTGTCCTGCACCCCCCAAAAAACAACCAAACAAAAAAAACACAATCTAGCTAAAAGAGCCAACAATTTAACCAGTCTAGCAAAACAGGCACCAAATTAGGTGTTTGGCACTTAACCAGGGCACTCCACTGTATCAGGAGCTTTAGGCCCCATACACACCATCAAACATGTTAAAAAATATTCTGAAAAAAAATATGATAAAGCATGATGTTTGGAGTATCTGCACTGCACTTAAACATCATGCTAGCCCAAGTGAGTTCCTAGGTGTCATTTCAGCACCAGCACAAGGGACTGCAAGTGCCACAGTGAATGCAGTGACATCCATAAATGGAATTGCCAACCAATGGCACAGAAAAAAAACACAAATTACAATTATTAGCTTGATACAAGCTAGATGAGGTGTTTGAAGTATTTTTTGTGACTGTGTAAGCCTGAATATTAACAATGAACTGTACGCATAGCTTCCTCAATCTGAGTTACAACTCGGCTCCCACCCACTCTGCTGTTAACTTGGGTTAAGGAAATGGGGTCGATCTAAAACTGTGCTCAAGCCTGTCTCTGATAAGTATTTGACTATGGTTTTAGAATACATACTATTGTATGTCCTGCATTGTGCTACTATTTGGATGCAAACATTTTAAACTATTTAGTTTAAAAGTCATAGGCCCAGAGAGACTAAAGGTTAGTGTGCACTAACGCGATTAGTGCTACACTAACTTTGAATACTACGGCCAACAGCCTCTTTATACAGCCGCTGCTATATTCAGAACAAGTGCAGCGCTAACCTGCTGGCGTATGAGTGCTACCTGATGCCCAGCACCTATGCAAATGAAGGTCAAAGTGCTGCACAGCACCGCACTGGCACATTTAAATATATCCTATAGCACGAACAGGCTGGCTTTGCCGCACTAGTTAACGCTGCTGAAACCTATTTTTACAATAGCAGAGCATGGTGCATGGTCATCCCCCCAGCAGATCACCATCATTGTAAGAAACATATACTATCCCTGGTAGTCTAGTGGCCCCCTCCCTCACCTGATCCTCACTGTACTGTTTTTTTTTTATTCTAAGTCCCTTGTAGTCTAGTGGACTCCCTCTGTCACCCAATCTGTGTGGACACCCTCTCTCACCCATCTGTGTGTTACTGTGAAGTAGTATTTTTCTTACATCCTCCTTAAACTTTTCCCCTGATGCCAGCCCAACAGTGCTAGGGGTTGAGGTGCTGGACACCACACCTTGCACCACGCCGGTGACCGGGATTTGTGAACGGACTCAGATCATTCGGGGGTCGCCCGGGGGAGGTAAGGACTGAGCGTCTGGAGGACTGCTCTCCTTTCTCATAGAGGGGGGTTAGTGCTGCGTGTGTCAGCACAACAAGAGGGGTGCCGCCCATGCCCACAGCGTTTGGCTTCCTCCGTGGAAGTGGAGACAGCTGCTGCACCCATTGCATGGGCACAGGCATGGGGGAGAAAAACAGGGGAAATTGCCGGGACCCGGCAGGACCCATGATGGCCCCGATGTGCCAGAGGACGTACCCCTATGAGGGGGGGGTGTAGCCCATGCCCGGTCCATGGAGGTGGTTACAAAATAATGTCATGAGGAAAATTTCCCCCTTCAAGCTTCACAGCATGCCCCTTGTTCTGGTGCTTCTCCTCTGAAAGAGACGCCCCTCCTGCACTATGTTCAACCCCATGAGGTACTTTTAGGTCTCAGTCATGTCCCCACTTCCTCTCCTGTCTTTCAGGGAGTACATTTTGAGCTCCTTCAGCCTCTCCTCTTATGATTTCTCATGCACCACCCCCACCACCATATTGGTAGCCCTCCTATTGACCAGTTCCACCCTGTCAGTCGATGTCCTTGCACAGGTGCTGCCTTCAGAACTGGACGCAGTATTCCAGGTGAGGTCACACAAGTAAGCAATACAGTGGCAACACCACCACTAGAAACTCCCCTCCCTATGCAACCCAGCATCTGGCTAGCCTTGCCTACTGCCTTGTTACACTGCCCTGCCACCTTGTGATCATCAGGTATTACTACACCAAGGTCCCTCTCTTTCTTGGTGACTACGTACTACCCATCTTATGCACAGCCTCTGGGTTTCCCAGCCCCAGGTGCATAACTTTGCATTTTCAGACACTGGAACCCAGCTGCCACACACTAGATCACTTTTCTAGTTTCCCCAGATCACTTTGCATTCAATACCCCCAGGTGTCCACCCTGTTGAATATTTGTGTGTTATCTGCAAAGAGAGACACCTTCCCTTCCAGTTCCTCAGCAACTATCACTTATGAAGACACTGAAGAGGTAAGGACCCAGCACCAATTCCTGGTACTCCACTAGTGACTCTTGTCACAGTGTGCTGTTTACTCAGGTAGACCTTCTTTCTTGACAATCTGATGCAGCTGCAACTCTTCCTATTTTTTTCTCTCTTCCTGTAATTTTCCCCCATTTGCAGGCAGGTCACCTGCAAATGTCTTTTTCTTACTGTCTCTTTTTTTCCAGGTCAACTCAGGGTTATACACTTATACCCCCCCCCCTCCATGTTAGAGGTATGAGATTCAGAAACTATGTTGTAGGAGCACGATGTTTCAGATGTTAGCATTCTGCCTTCCAAAAAGCAGAGCATGCCTGTGCATTTTGTTTTTGAATGTCAAGTTTGGGAAAAAGAGTAATGCAGTCTTGTATGGTTCCATGTTTGGAGCAAATGCTCTCCTGTAGCAGGAATAAATGTAGGGGAGAGAACCCTATTTTTATTTAAGTTTTGTTTGTCTTAGGTCTGTGTGGCAGCTTCTGCTGGTGCTTTGCTGTGTAATTTGCAGGCAGGACTATGCAGGGATCATCTTGCCACCTCCGTGGCTTGAAAAATGACTCATCCCTCACCACTATTCTTATAATACAGTAGATTAATGCAGTAGACCAGAGAGAACAGGAGCCAGGTAAATTGCTCTAAAGTAAAGAAAAAAAATATACCTTTGCCTCCACTTTCTCTCTCGTCTGATGTTTCCAGTTTCTCTTCGCCTGGAGCTGAAAGAAAAGCCAGCTCTAATGTGAAAGTACTCTGGAAATGTACTTTACTGTAGAAGCCTTCCCAGGTCTTTTCAAGCTCCTTTTCCAGAGTATTGGGAAAAACAGAGTGGGGTGTAGAGGAGCTAGCCTTAAGGAAACCCCTTTTGGTAAAAATAAAGAACATTTTTCACGTGTATGCACGAAGACAGTTTTGAACAAATGGCAAAAAGTGCCCCCACTGTTGCTCTGTACCTCGCTTACTGTGCCCTGCAGCTTCCCTGCTCAATAAGAGTACCAAAGGAGATAGGAGTATATTACATAGACAAAATGTTAAGTTTTCTCCCGTTCTCCTACAGAAAAGATTGAATGAAACTCTTCCCCACTTGTGTACTTGTTCTACTTATGAGGAAGTAATAAAACACAGTCAGGGTAGATACGTTCCTGAAAAACAGGCAAACACGGAGGTTTTCAGCCATAGACTAATTAGTAGGGAAACAGAAGTACTGTATATAATACTAACTTCAAAATTAAATGTTAGTCTCATGATGGAAATGTGCTAATAGAAGCATAAGTATACAAAAAAATATGCTAAAAAGGTTCTGCTTACCACATGTGCATTCCCTGGTTGCAGAAGTCCTATCTATGAGTTGTCCAGTGTCTCTTTAAGAGCCAGCCGGCCCGCTCTTTCTTCCTTTTGTACACTGGACAACTCTGTGGGAGGAGCCTGCACCTGGAATTTTCTCTATTGTCATATTTTGCAATTCTTTTTAAGACAGCTACCATTCAGATGATGCATGTGAATATATAATGTTGATTTCGTGCTTTAAAGAAAATAATGTTGTGATTTAAAGAAATAAATTGATATTTCTGTATTATGGGCGGAGCCTGATGTGGTCACCTGGTTGACTCCTAGTATAAAAGGAGTCTAACCTAGTGCACACATCAGATTCCTTGTGGGATCAGTACTGTGCTGACCCAAGTTCATAAGGTCTGCATCTAACCTTCAGTCCTTACAGTTCAGGTGGGTTAATTGCCCAGCTTGTGTAACTTTAGCCAGTTTACTAGAGATTTATTTTGATAGCAAACAGTGATGTTAACTGTGATTTTGCTTTTATTCATTTTCCTTTAATCTGTCCGTGTTTACTTTCTGTAAATAATACATTTTCGCTTTGATTCGCCAAACCTGTCTTCAGTGTGTGTCCATCCATTCCCACCAACCTCACAACTCTCCCACCCTGAGTGACTGCTGTTTACCACTACCCTTTTCCTCCTGCTTTCAACCAGTTAGATACCCATCGTACTACCTTCTCCCCCACACCCAGGTTGCTAAGTTTCTTAATCAGCCTCCTGTGTTGTACAGTGTGAAAGGCCTTACTAAAGTCCAGATAGGCCACATCCACTGCCCTCCCTTGATCCACCTCCCTCATAACCCAAAGAAATCTGAGATTTGTTTGACATGACCCCCCCACCAAGAAGATGTGCTGCTGCTTGTCCTGTAGGTCATTTGCCTCCAGGTACTCCATCAGTCTCTCTTTCAGCAGTGTTTCCATTAACATCTACACCACTGATGGGAGACTGACTGGCCTGTAACTGCTAGCCTCCTTCCTACTGACACTCTTGTGCAGAGGGACTACACCGGCTCTCCTCCTGTCCTCTGGATCTACCCTGTCTCTAATGATATGCTAAACAGTGTTATCAGAGGGGCGGCAGTCACTGTGCTTAGTTCTTCAAGTACCCTTGGATGAATCCCATCTGGCCCCACTGCCTTGTTTCCTCCTAGGGCTTCCAATCCCCGGTGGACTTTTTCTTCCAAAAATGGACTAGTGTCCACTCCTCCCCTCTCCCTGGTGCCTGCTGATGCACACTGGTTGGTCACCTCCCTTGCACTGTGAAGAATGAGCAGAAATACTTATTTAAAATGTTTGCTTTTTTTTTTTTTTTTTTTATCTTCTGCAGGCCCCCACCCCAGTGCTGTGATCATCGCCACCTCCCTTGCCTTCCTCTTTTTGCTCACATACTGTACCTGAAGAAAGTTTTATCCCTTATTTGGCCTCTTGGGTGATCATCTCTTTTGTTTGGGCCTTTGCTTTCCTCAGCCTCCTCTTTGCCCCCATTTGTTTATCCAGATACACCTCTGTCCCCCTCCATTTGGCTCTCCTTGAGTTTCCTAAAAACTGTTTTTTTTCTCTCTTACCCCATAGCCACCACCTTAGAGGAGCACAGTGGCCTCTTCTTTCTCTTACCCTTGCTTATTTCCTTCAAAAAACTGTTACCTTAGTTATTCCCTCCTTTCTCCTTCTCTACTGTGCCTCAACTCCCACAAGCCATCTGCCCCTTCAAGGTATTTACTAAGGCAGCCTCCTATTACTTTAGAATCTGCCCTCCCAACATCCAGGACCCTCATCCTAGTGTGTTTTTTCTCCTGCCTAATCATTACACCAAACCACACTGTTTAATGATCTGTAAAACCACACTGTACGATGATCGCTTGTACCAAGGGGGACTACCCACTGTGATGTCTGCCATGCTTTCCCTGTTTGTAAGCACCAGATCCAGCAATTCCCCACCTCTAGTGGGCTCTGCAACCAGCTGCTTAAGAAATGCCCTTTGTAGGAAGTCCAAGATGGCCCTGTTTCTAGTTGTAGCTGCTGCCAGAATGCTCCAGTCTACATCCAGAAGATTAAAGTCCACCATAATCTATACCTCCAGTTTCCTTGCCATTCTGCCAGCAGCCTCCCTCCCCAAAAACCTGTGTTGGTGGTCTGTACATCATCCCCAAGTGGATAAAGGCCCAGGACCCAGTCACTAAGCCATCCCAAAGAACCTCCAGCCCTTCCTTATCCCCTTTGTGTCCTTGTAACTGTTTGGCCTTTATACTTTCCCTCACATATAAAACAACCCCCCCTTTCCTATCCTTACAAAAGATGGTGCAACCCAGAATGGGCACAACCCAGCTGTGGTTGTCAGTGCACCAGGTTTCTGTCATGGCCACCAGATTCAGGCCTACCTCTGCCATGGTTGCCTCAAGCTCAGGAATGTTTCCTATGCTCCATGCGTTAGCACACATAGCTCTTCACTCCTTTTGTCTGTCCCTGTCCCTACTTTGCTCTTTCTTCCTAACTCCATCCTTCCCTTCTCCCCGGTGCTGTCCTCCCCTTTTTAATCTCACTCTGCCCACGCTTCTTAATTCGTCTCTCAGCCTTACAGCCACCTCCTGACCCTTCACTCCCCTTGTCTCTAGGCCTCTGTACCCCCCAGGCTTCTCCTCTCAGACACTCTGTTTTCGGGGGCATTTACTGCCTCCCTCTTTATTTCTGCTTCCACCCTTGGTTAGTTTAAATGCTGGTGAAAGTAGCATTTAAAACTCCTACCAAGGAATGCTACTTCCCTCCTAGATGGACGGAGGCCATCTTCCCTGTACAGGCCTTTAAACCCCTAGGTAGGACCCCAGCCCCCAATGTATCCAAATCCCTCCTTCCCACACTATACCTCCAACCAGTCCTTAATGGATCTGGTGCAATTTTTCCTACCCTGCTCCCAGCAGTATACAAGTAGCACCTCAGTGAAGGTTACTATGTGAGCTACATGCTTCAGGCCCCTCCCCAGCTCCTAAAACCTATTCTGCATTTCCCCTGCTGTGTACCTAGCCAACTTATCAGTCCCCAGATAGGCAGTGACATCCAGCTACTCCTCCTGCCCCACCACCCTAGCAATCCTAAGGATCCGCTCCCAATCCCTCTGTGCCATGGTGTCAGGTAGGCAACTCACCTCCCTCTTTCCTTAATCCTTCCCATCCTCCTAAAACTACCCCCCAACAATTAAGTCCCCCCAAAAGAAGTAGCTTCCTCTTCCACTAGTGTCCTCCACCTCCCAGCTTGGGGTCTCATCTCTGGAGGACCCTCACATCCCCCCCTTACCACTAGCACAGATGCCTCCTCTTGGCAGTCCCATCCTGTCAGAGCAGCGAAAGTGCAGTGGCAATAACTAAAGAATATGTTTCCAACCCCCCCCGAAGCCCACCACAGTCCAGTCAGCCCTCCTTCTTGCACCCTTTGAGGCAATGGTGGTGGACTTGGTGGCCTCTTGAGTGGGAGAAGATGTTCCCTGAATCCTAGTCAACTTATCCCAGAGTCTAGTGATCTCCTCCCTCAGCCCAGAGAGGAGCACACAGATGGGGCAATTCCTCAGTCTGCAAAAGGCCTCCCTGAACACTGCCATGTCACAGCAACACTCTCATCATTCCCAATACTACCCTACCTATGACTTAAGAACATATACCCTTACCCCAGATAGGGTGTTTCTTGATTTCCCTTTTTTGTTTGGTTATCCCCTGTTGCTATACCCTATATAGTGTTCCAATTTGCTTTCCTCTGATGCCTTTAATAAGACTTTACTACTTTTCCCCTTAAGTTTAACCTAACCCTTTGTTGACTGACCTTAGATAGGGTTCCTTAAGTTTCTCCTTTGTTACATTCTTTTTACCCTTACTCTAAATAAGGCATTTTAGGTTTCCCTTCTGTCACTCCCTGCTTACCCTAAGCATGTTTTTTTTAAGTTTCCCCTTTGCCTTCATCTGTTAACCTTTATCCTAGATAGCATGCAGACACTGACAGGATTGCCATTTCCCTACAGGCAAATCCAAATTGCAAGGATGTATAACAGACAGTGCCAGTAAGGCCCCCAAAACCTTCTCTGGCAATGCAGAGGGCTAAGTGTAGGCAGTTCATCCACCAGTCTGACTCCATGGGTGGTCAGGTGACCAGGCAGAGGAAGGTGCATAGGTGCAATTACAGCCCCTAGGGTGGCATAGCAGATAGCCCCACCACCCATTATCCACACACTGGAAAACCTTTTGTGGATGACATGCATGACTGCCCACCTTGCCCTCACCTGTCCCTGTCACCTGCGCAGCCAGGTACGCAGCTTGGAATAGGAAGCGGAGGGTGGGCACATAAATATTTGTTGATTCTATAAAGTGCCCTGATGGTGTGTATCTTGCATGAAGGCCACACAGTGTGGGGTCCAGGATTTTAAACGGGGTGGGAGGGGGTGCTGGCGTGGTGTGCATACTTGCTATGCAATTTTAACAATTTTTTTAATCCTTTACATTGTCTGCTATTATCTTTCATTATGTTTTTGACAGAAAATACAAACAATCCACAGTTTTCAATGTATATTTTCTTACACTCAACAAATTAGATTGCAACAAAGTGAAATGCAGCAGTATTAAGCACGTAGGTTACAATGGAGGGTGTGACCGCCCCCTTTGCCCCTCTTAAAACCATCTATGAAAGGGGCACTCCATAGTTCCTTCCAGCCCTCCACCCCTGCAGACAAGCACTGAACCTAGTGGACCATGAAAATAAAAGCACATTGCAGTACAATGGAGATCAACTGAGTGAGGGGAACCCTGGCGGTTTTACATTTTGGTTTTTCAAACACAGCACCACAGATGCCGGGAACTGTGTTTGAAAAACAAGACCTCAGTACTCCACTCAATCCATGGAGCACAATGTAGTGCCTCACAAGATAATGAGGCCCATTACCATACTTGGACGTAAAGTTACCACTTAATGCCTTGTATGGGCCATGGGGTAATTTACATGGGGACCTCCGAATATAACAAGTTAACGGGTTTGGGATGTCCTGCTTTTGCTCCTCACAGCCTATGGTAAGCACAGGCACTTACCTCTGTGTGGCCAGCAAAGGGTGTGTGTGTGTGTGGGGGGGGGGTGTTCTTAGCGCCAGCCACACTTTTCATGTTTTCCATCGCGCTTTGCTCTAGAGGTGCTCTATTCAAACAAGTTTGGACACTCGCCTTACACTGTGCTCCAAACTTGATTAAATATACCAACTTTAGGTTAATGCCCTAATTTGTTCTCAGGACACTCTGCACAATGCAAACTAAGAGCTTTGAATATGGGGCCCTTAGTTATGTATAGGGCCCTACTGACATCAAGTATTGGCAAAAAAAAAGTGTTTTAATTTTCTATATCTTCTTGTGTGCACCAGTTTTAACCTTTCTATTTAAAAGCAGTAAGTCTCATTTTTAAACTACTGTACCAATCAATTCCTTAAATCCACTACCTTTGCAGTTTACAGAACGCAAAGCACATCAGGCATACCTCTCAACTGCTATGAATTTTGCACAAAGCTACGATTTTTTACACTCATATTTTCCTTGCTCCGCAAAGGGTTACCAATGTTCCTCATAATGTTAGAGCTATTCCTGGACACACAAACTACTAAAACATTGATCTAACTTTTCCAATTGTTTAACCAGAAGAGCCACACTAAGCTAAAGGCTTGTTTACAGGTGCGACCTGGGAGCACGTGGAAGTTAAGTGACTTGCTCAGGGTCACACAGTATGCAAGTGCGGGCTGTGGGATTCAAACCCAGGTCTCCAGATTTGCAGCTCAGAGCCTTAAATCACTGCATTATACTGCCTCCCTGAACTTGATAGAAACATTTCTTAAAACTAAACATATGGGGTCCGTTATACATAAATGTATTTATCTTTAAAATAAAAAAGTGATACACGTTTTGGCCAGTTGCTATGAATTTTGAAGGCCAGCGCTATGCGTTGTAATACTGAGAGGTCGAGGGGTATGTGTGTTTGTTATAAAACCAACTAATGAAACTCTTCGCCTCGCCTCCCCCAAAAATGCTGTCAAGGAACGCCTATCAATATACCGTAGTTTGTCACTTACTACACGGCTTGATTGTTGCCTTTACTGGCACTTAGCGACGCACTGAAGACTGTTTTGGACAAGCAATCGGTAGTTTCACTGTCCCTGTTGGCACTCTGCCGATTCTGGATTATGCCAACATCACCAACCCTCCGGCCCGCACTGCTCACCAGGGAAGCGTGTCTCCGCGCAATGCAGAAGCTCAGTCGATTACACCGAGCGGCGGCGGGGATAAGGATTGCTTTAGAGGAATCACGTGACGACTGAGGAGTCTACTGGTTACCAGGGCAACGTCGCAGGCGGCCACTCAAAGGAGACACAACCAGTTTAGCGGTATCGTGCAATGGTGGGTCAGTAGCACGGAAAAAGTCTTATCAATCTCCATTAAAGACAAATTATACAATGGCTACCTAAAATCTAAGCGAGCACTCTCGTTGGCTGGCCGGCACATTTTCAGCGTTGTAAATCCTATCACCCCACGGGAAAAGTTGCCAGCCGCATTTGAACTGCCCCTAAAATCACTCCGATGCTTTTTAAATTCACTGGCAAAGACGACAGCTGACCCCGGTAACAGCCGTATACCAAGTGTTGCTATCCAGATAAACACATAGGCCCAGATATTCAAACTGCGCCAGTCTGAGGCGCAAGCCCCTGCGCTGCTCAAAATAGTTGCGCAGGGGTGTGGCCGGGGTGATATTCAAAGGAGTTGCGCTGTTGAGCAACTCCTTTGAATATCACCCCCCAGCCACAACACTTGCGCGTAAGCGCGTGATGGAACTGCCTTCCCCGCAGGGTACAGAGTTGAGCATAAACTTGCGGTGGCGCCAAGTACCTGCGCCATGCTCAAATTTCCGATGTTCAAAAGGTGACATGAAATGGGGCCATAATTTATGCAAAGTAGCGGGGCATTTGCATCTATTTGCTGGCCCCATTTGCTATACCATTACATGTGGAGTGCGCCCGATCCCGGACTTGCTCCTGACACCTGCCGGGCAGCAGCCGTCGGGGACGCGCCTAATGCAACCCGATCATCAGGCATCACAGTTACACGGCACCCCCACACATCTCCTACAGCCCGATCACGGGCAGAACCGTCACATGTCCCCACACACATCTCCCACAGCCCGATCGCGGGCCAGAACACGTCCATGTCCCCCCCACATCTCCACAGCCCGGTCGCGGGCAGAACCGTCATGTCCCCCCACATCTCCCACAGCCCGATCGCGGGCAGAACCTATATGAACCCCAGTGCCCGATCGGCGGGCAGAATGTAACTCCCTCCCCAACCCGAATAACTCCCTGGTGTCCAGTGGACCCGTAAAGCCCGATCGCGGGCAGATGTCACAACCTGCTCCCCCAAACATCTCCCTGGTGTCTAGTGTCCCCCACCGCCACAAGCCCCACCCCAGCTCCCACCCCGCAGCCCGGTGAGCGACAGCATCCACCCGCGCCGCCGACTGACTGACTGTCGGTGGAGCTGCACGCCCGTGGCTGTAGCTCTGCGCAATGGGCGTGCAGCCCTGCGGACAGGCAACCGCGGAAGCGACAGCGATGGGATGCTGGCATCGCCCGGCTGCGGGGCGGGTGGTCAAGCCCTTGAAAATCTTTTAAAAATGGGATCTAAAGCTAGTGACACTCTGGCACCAGTGGAAACATAAGCAGACAGTACTGCAAGGTGTACCTTGAGTGAATGAGTTGTAAGCCCAAAGGATGTAAATGAGAGAGGTAATCCAAAACAGCTGGGACCCCAGCATGTAATGGTATCAAATCCCTAGCTGAACACCAGATTGAAAACCTTTTCCACTTAGAAGAATAAGTTTTCTTAGTAGAGGGTTTCCTATAGCCCCTCAGAATGTGAAGCACCAATTCAGAGAGTTGCAAGTCAGCATATTTTAGCTCCTCAAGAGCAAGCTTTGAGGCTGAGGGACTTGTGGTTGGGTATAACAGGGTGCCCTGGTTGAAGGTTAATAGAGTGTGCCTCAGAGGAGTCTTATCAGTTAGGCACGAGACATTGAGCCATTAGAGAGTACCATGGCTGCCTGGGCCAGTCCAGGACTATTAGGATCAGGGATGCTGAATGGGACCTGAGCTTGAGTAACACTCTGAAGACCAGAGGAAAAGGAGGAAAGCACAGAAGAATCTCCTTGACCAATCTAGAGTCAGGGCACCGGGGCAAAGTGCCCTGATCTGGTGGCCTGCACCAATACTGAGGCAAGTGGTGGTTCTGGTGGGATGCGAACAAGTCCACCTCTGGAGTGCCCCACCTGCGGAAAATTATGTCCACCACCTGCTTGTTCAGAGTCCATTCGTGATGGGCCTGGTTGATTTAACTTAAGTCATCTACCAGGGTATTGTCCTTCCCTGTTAGATGTATTGCCTGCAGGGAGACTCCCAGAGAATACGCCAGGGTCCAAATGTTCATGGCCTCTGTGCAAAGAGGCCCTGACCTGGTGCCTCCCTGTTTGTAGATGTAGTACATTGTGGTGGTATTGTCTGTTCTGACCTGTACCACCTTTAACTGTACCAGTCCTGAAAAAAATTTTAGAACCAGAAAAACAGCCCTGGGTTCCAACAGGTTTATGTGCTAGAGGGACTCTGAGGCTGACCAGGTACCCTGTACTGTATGATTTCCCAAGTGGGCGCCCCAGCCCAAAAGGGATGCATCTGTTGTGAGAACAACTGAGGGGTTGTCTGTCTGAAAGGGAACACCTTCCCTTAGATTGGGTACTTCCTTCCACCACTGCAAGGCTTGCAGCAGGGTTCTTGTGACCGGAATGGGTTTTGACAGAGAATCTTTCCTTTGACTCCAGTGAGCCCTGAGGTGGAACTGGATGTCCCTCATTTGAAACCTTGAACCCAGCACTGTGACTGTGGATGCAGCCATATGACCCAGAAGTTGCAAGAACTGTCTTGCAGGCTTGCTCCTGTTCAAGGTGAAGGAATGTGCTACCTCTTGAAGATTTTTGACCCTGTCCAGAGGGAGGTAGGCCCTGCCCTGCAGGGTGCCTATCTCTGCCCCTATGAAGTGCAACCTTTGTGCAGGAGTGAGGACTGACTTTTCGAGACTGATTATGAAACCCAAGGATTCCAGGAGGCCTTGAGTAAGGCTTAAGTACTGAATGACCTGCTGAGGTGACTTGCCCACCAACAGCCAGTCATCCAAATATGGAAAAACTGTTACACCTTGCCTTCGAAGATGTGCTACCACTGGTGCTAGGCACTTTGTAAACACCCTTGGGGCCGAAGAAAGGCCAAAAGGCAGGGTTGAAAATTGGTAATGACCTGAGGGGAGTTTGAATCTGAGGTATTTCCTGTGAGACTCCTTTATGGGAATGTGGAAATAGGCATCTTTCAAGTCCAGTGATGCCAACCAATCCCCTTTTTGGACTGTTGGCAGAATCAATGCTAAAGTAACCATTTTGAACTTTGACTTTCTTAGATGCCTGTTTAGGGCTCTGAGATCCAATATAGGCTGCCACTCACCACTTTTCTTTGTGGTGAGGAAATATCTGGAGTAAAAGCCCCTTCCTCTCAATGTGCTTGGGACAGGTTCCACTGCTTTCAAAAGTAGCAGTTTCTGGACCTCTGCCTCCAGCAGAATCTTTTCTGCCAGGGAAGGTGCACTGACACCCTTGGCTGTTAAGGGAGGAAGGGATTTGAAACCCAGAGACAGACCCTGACCGACTACCTCCAGGACCCACTTGTCTGTGGTGATGGTCAACCAAGCTTGGAGGAAGTGGGAAAGTCTGCCTCTGACAGGGAGTGAGGAGGCGGCTTGTACTTCAGGGAGTCTGCTTAGCTTGGGGTGGAGGTTGTTCTTGAGCTCCACGCCTAGATCCCCTTCGACCCTGCCCCTAAAGTACCCCTGCTGTGGGTACTGCTGGTACTGGGGTATGGCTACTGGCTAGAAAAAGGGCCTGGTGTGGAAGGACCTGCCCCGGCCTCCCCTTCCATAAGGCCTGGTGGATGGAGAAGCTCTCTCTCTACTAGAGTTGCTCCTATAGGTGGCCTTGCACTCATCCACCTTCTTCATGTATGCCACAGTAGATTCTCCGAAAAGAGCATTTCCCTCTATAGGAAAATCCAGGGCCTTAGAATGTGTATCAGCAGTGAGATTTGTGGCCCTCAGCCAAGCAAATCTCCTCTGCGCTACCGTATTTGCCATCCATTTGGCTGCAGTATCGCTGGTATCAGCAGCCATCTGGAACTGGTACATAGCTGCCTCTAGCCCAAACCTAGTTGTTTCTGCTAGGTCATCAGACAGGGGTGAGGGAGCTTCCTGTGAAATGGCCAATACTGACTGCCACAGGGACTTTTGGTACTGGGCAGCATAGGCCTGAAAGTTAGCCTGTCGCATGGCTAGGGAGGCTGACAGATATCCTTTCCTTGCCATGCTATCTATTTTCCTAGAGTCCTTATCTGGTGGGTGGGATGCCAGAGGGACTCTAGCCTTATCAAAGGCTGCCTGTTGGATGACCTCTTGGTGATCTGGATGGGAAAAAAGGAACTCTGCCCCTTCCCTCTCCAACTGATATTTCTTGTCCAACCTCTTATCCGGGGGGGGGACAGAATTTGGGATCTGCAACAACTTTAGAGCATCTTTCTTAAAAAATGTATTGACTGGGAGGAGAAGGGCTTTGGTGGGAGTTAAACCCATCATCTCCAGATATTCTATTTCCTCCTCATCCTCCACTTCTTCCCTTGTGGAAATGTCAAGGGCATCTGCCATCTTTCTCACAAAGGTATTCACAAACTGAATATGCCAGATGTTAACTGGAGCACCTTTGCTGCAGGCACATCCAAGAGCGTGGTCATTCTTGATGCCCTACAGGGGGCATGCCTCAGACAGTTAGTATTGGAACCCACTTGGGAGGGAGCAATCTTAGACCTGGTACTCTCAAATGGGGATGGAGAAAGAATCTCAGATTTAGAAGTGGGTAGCCATCTGGGAACAAGCGACCACCAAACAGTGTGGTTCACGATAAACACAGCCATACAATCAAGCCATACAAAAGCAAGGTACTGGACTTTAGGAGGGCTGACTTTGGGAAAATGAGAGAGTGCCTCAGAAAAGCACTAGCAAACAGGCAAGAAGGAGGGGTGGAGGAACAATGGGGAGTGATCAAAACAGCTATCACAGAGGCAACAAGCCTTTGTGTAAAGCAAATCAATAAAACACAACGAAGGAAAAAAACGCTATGGTTCTCAAAAGAGGTGGCAGGGAAGGTTAAGGAGAAAAGGACAGCATTCAGGAAATATAAGGAAACACAGAAGGAGCAGGACAGAGAACTTTATCAGTTAAAGCAGAAAGAGGCTGGGAAGGCAGTCAGAATAGCAAAGGCCCAAACCGAGGAAAGGATAGCCAATTCTGTTAAGAAGGGGGATAAGACCTTTTATAGGTACATTAGAGAGCGAAGAAAGACCAAAGGAGGGATACTGAAGCTTAATAAAGGGGAGGGAATGTGGGTAGAGGGTGACAGTGAAAAAGCAGGGATACTGAATGAATATTTCTGCTCAGTATTCACAAAGGAAGAGGAGGGGGAGTTACCTAAACCAAACAAGAGAAACACTCTGAAGACAGGGGTCGATACCAGTCTATTTACAGAAGAAAGGGTTCTGAAAGAACTAATAAAATTGAAGGTGGACAAAGCAATGGGGCCTGATGACATTCACCCAAGAATTCTAAAAGAACTAAGGGTAGAACTAGTGACACCGCTGACTACTCTCTTTAACAAATCATGGGAGGATGGGGTGGTACCCGAGGACTGGAGGAGGGCAGATGTGATTCCTCTTCACAAAAGTGGGAGCAGGACAGAGGCAGGAAACTACAGACCAGTTAGTTTGACCTCAGTGGTAGGGAATATGATGGAATCACTTCTGAAGGAAAGAATTGTTGAGTACCTAAAGGCCAGTGGGGCACAGGACCCAAGGCAGCATGGATTCACGATGGGAAGGTCGTGTCAGACGAATCTAATAGATTTCTTTGACTGGGTGACCAAAGTAGTAGACCAGGGAGGGGCTGTGGACATGGCCTACCTAGATTTTAGCAAGGCATTTGATACAGTCCCACACAAAAGATTAATACACAAGATAGCCAGCCTGGGAGTGGATCCCAAGGTGGTAGCCTGGATAAAAAATTGGCTAGACAACAGGACACAAAGGATAGTAGTAAATGGAGTACACAGTGAAGAAAGGAGGGTTACTAGCAGGGTACCGCAGGGTTCAGTACTGGGACCGGTCCTTTTTAATGTCTTTATAAGTGACATTGCAGAGGAACTGGAAGGAAAAGTATGTCTCTTTGCAGATGACACAAAGATCTGCAACAGGGTTGATACACAAGGTGGAGTGGAAAGGATGAGAAGGGACTTGGCAAGGTTGGAGGAATGGTCAAATGTATGGCAGCTCAGATTCAATGCAAAGAAGTGCAAGGTAATGCACATGGGAAACAAAAACCCAGGGGAAGCGTACACAATGGGGGGTGAGATACTGACAACAGTAAAAATAGAAAGGGACTTGGGGGTAATTATATCAGATGACCTAAAGGTGGGCAAGCAATGTGAGAAGGCAGTAAGGAAGGCTGGGGGGATACTGGGATGCATAGGAAGAGGCATCAATAGTAGAAAACAGGAAGTTGTTATCCCTCTGTACAGACAGTTGGTGAGACCCCATCTGGAGTACTGTGTGCAGTTCTGGAGACCCCATCTCCACAAAGACATAGACAGAGTGGAGGCTGTCCAGAGGAGGGCAACCAAAATGGTGCAGGGTCTGCACCAGAAGACATATGAAGAAAGACTAAAGGAGCTTAATATGTATACCCTTGAGGAAAGAAGGGAGAGAGGACATGATAGAAACTTTCAAGTACCTCAAGGGAATCAACAAAGTCCAAGAGGTAGCATCTTCCAGAAAAAGAGATGTGCAAAACAAGGGGCACAATTTGAAGATAGAGGGGGGGCTCAGAGGTAATGTGAGGAAGTATTTTTTCACAGAGAGGGTTGTGGATGCATGGAACAGCCTCCCTGAGGAGGTCATGGAGTCAAGAACAGTGGGGGAATTCAAGAATGCATGGGACAGGCATAAGGCAGTCCTAGTGGGGGGTAGGAGGAAGTAAGCTGTTGGTTAACTAGGATCTGCAGCTTATCTGTTAGGTAGGAAAATGGGCAGACTAGGTGGGCCAAGCGGTCCTTATCTGCCGTCAAATTCTATGTTTCTATATTTCTATGTTTCTAAGGTAAAGTGTGAAGAAAAATCTTCAGATGTCCTGGGGGTGATACAAATTCCTGTTCAGGGAGACCTCAGGCAAGATGGGTTCCCTTCATCCTCCTCATAATCGCTGCATTCCTCCTCTTCAATAGGGAGAATAATGCCAGGCTGTCCTGCCATGACAGGTGGCTGCTGTGCAGGGGCACCAAACCCAGCAAAGCCTGAATAACTTTAAAAGCCTGTGCAACGTCCAGAGGAGTTGACATGACACTAGCAGATACAGAAGTCCCCTGCTTAACATTTGGGGGTTCTGTATGTTTCAACTTGCGTGCTTTTTAGAGGAACCAGGGAGCTAGCCAGTTCAAAGTCCTCTTAGCAGTTTTATCACCCATATCAGGGTAGAAGTAACAACAGGTGTGGGTTCAGCCACAATAACAGAGGGTATCGGCTGGTCAGAGTCAGAGGGACCCTTGAGGAGCTTTTTCTTTAGCCATTCCAGGCATTTTTCAATCGTTTTTTCAGGGAAAGTCTGGCAGATTTGACAATCCTCTTTAAGATGCTCATATCCCAGACAAGCGACACACATATTGTGCTTATCTGCCTTTGCAAAAATGTCCCCACATTGAGTACAATTTTTAAAACCGGGCTCGCCGGTCTTTTTCTTTGGTTTTTCTGCCATTTAAACTGATAAAAAAAGAACCACAAAAGGCAAAAATTTAAATAACAACAATGCGGTTGTGTTCGGTTCTGGAACCAAAAGGGAACCAGAGGAACCGAACCGATAAAAAGTCTGGAACTGGTACTAGCAATTCAGTAACCAATAACTTCGGTTGCAAAAACCCCACTTTTGAACAATATTTTAAGCAAAAATAAAGCGGGTTTTAGAAAAAAACCATAACTATAAAAACTAACCCGGTTCCCTCCGCTTATTCGAACCGAGAGGAACCAGCAAAAATAACTAAATAACTACAAAACAAGTTTAGCTAAATAAAACAATCAATATAAGGCAGCAATTGAAAAATAAAACAACACTTACATGTTTTTATAAGTTTCTTCACTTCTGACAGATGATGAAGAGCGACACTCCGAGCGGCCAGACTGTTCAGGCGGAGAGTAAAATCTGAGGAGGTTTAGAACACTGGCAGTTAGTATAGGGCAACATTTGAAAAGTTATCAGGTGCAGATGATTCCATCATTTGCATATGTTCCATTCTCTCCAGGCAGTCCAACCCTCCAGGCTTACTGCAGAAAGTTATGAATACCTGAGTATAACTGGGGTTAGAAACACATGTTACTCACCTGTAACAGTAGTTCTAGGAGTGGTATATGTTATTCATCCACACTATCTGGCATTGTCCTTTCCCTTTAAATCTTGCTGGAGAGTCTTCAGCTGGCTCCTCCCATCCACTCAGGTGGTATAACCCTCGACTCCTTCCATGATGCCAGATCTTGCCCATTGGAAGTAGTGTTGTGAGCCTGCGCCAGGAAGTCGGGTGGGTCCGTGTGGATGAACAACATATACCACTCCTAGAATTACTGTTATACTGTAGGTGAGTGACCTGTGTTTCTAGGGACATGGATATGTTGTTCTGTCCATACTATCTTGCAGACTCCTAGCAGTTCTCCAGGAGGAGGGAGGCAAGGCGCACACTCCCTACTTGGGAAATAAGGATTGGAGAACTGAAGCCCCAAAACCAGCATCCTGGTGTGACTAAGTCAATGTGGTAATGGGAAATGAAGGTGTGTGCTGACTTCCAGGTAGCAGCCCTGCAGATTTCCTGGATAGGGATGTCCCTAAAAGCAGCCACTGACGCAGTGGAATGACATGTGGAATGAGCCCTTAGCCCTCCGGGAGGCTCCCTAACTGCCAACCTATAGCAGAGATCAATGCAGGACGTGATTCACCTGTCAATCATCCGCTTGGCTGGAGGTCTGCCAGGTGTGGCTTCAACGTTGGTGACAAACAGCTGGCAAACCTCTCCCTGAACACCAACCATGCGCTCTTTGTAGTATGTGAGCGCTCGCCTCAGGTCCAAAGTATGGAGCCTGTGTTCGGCCTCCAAGGTGTGATTCGGGAAAAACACCGGAAGAGTCGTCTGATTCAGGTGAAACTCAGACACCACCTTTGGGAGGAACTTCGGGTTGGGGCGCAGGACAACTTTGTCCCTGTGAAAGACCAGGTAAGGAGACTCCACTGAAAGCGCCTGGAGCTCACTGATCCTTCTGGCTGATGTGATAGCCACCAAGAAGGCGGTCTTCCATGACAGGAGAGGCATGTCACACCTGTGCATCAGTTTGAATGGCTTGCTCATGAACTTTGCCAAAAGCAGCAACAAGTCCCACAGTGGTACTGGTTCACACACCAGAAGGGAAATGTGATCAAGGCCTTTGAAAAAGCGCCAGACCACCTTCTCCTGTGCCACCGACTGCTGACCAGCCCATGCCCAGTAAGCAGAGATAGCTGCCAGGTGTATCTTAAGGGTCAGCGACTGAAGTCCCCCTGTGGAGAGAGACCACAGGTAGTCCAAAATGCTAGCCACTGGACAGGACAAAGGGTCCAGTCCCTTGCCCTGACACCAAATGGAGAATCTCTTCCATTTGAATGCATAGCACTTTCTGGTCGATTCCTTTCTAGATGCTTCCATTACAGTGAAGACATCTTTGGAGAGACCCAAAGCCTGGAACTCTAGCCGCTCAGGGACCAGGCTGTCAGGTGCAGGGATTGAAGGTCCAGGTGGAGTACCTTCCCCTGATTGACTGACAGCAGGTCCAGGCATATGGGAGCCTGTTGCTGAGG
The DNA here is from genome assembly GCA_016271365.2 of Neoceratodus forsteri. Lineage (NCBI taxonomy): Eukaryota > Metazoa > Chordata > Ceratodontiformes > Ceratodontidae > Neoceratodus > Neoceratodus forsteri. Next base: position 1,363,206,419 of record CM057455.1, on the reverse strand, counting down.
CTGAGGAGATCAGGGTACCAAAACTGGTGGGGCCAGTTCAAAGCCACCAGGATCACTTGTGCCTTGTCCCTCCTGACCTTGATTAGCACCTTGTAGATCAAGGGAAGTGGAGGGAAGGCACAGAAAAGGCTTGGGGTCCATGGCCTTGAAAAGGCATCCCCCTGCAGCAAGCTCTGCTGATAAAGGTGGGCACAATACAGTCTCAGCTTTGCGTTCAACCTGGAAGTGAACAGGTCCACCTGCAGGGTGCCCCACTGGGAGAACAGACTGTGAACTACCTCCAGATGGAGGGACCACTCGTGAGATGCCTCCCCCACCCGGCTGGGGGCATCCACCAGCTGATTGGTGGCTTCTGCCACATGGATGGCTAGAAGATCCACCTCCAGGCTGCGCACAAGAATCCAGATGAGGAGAGCTTCCTTGCACAGGAGCAAGGAGCGCATCCTGCCTTTCTTGTTGAGGTAGTACATGGTCGTGGTGTTATCCGTCTGGACTTGGACCACTTGACCACGGACAAAACAGAGCGAAGGCAGTCCATGCCAGCTGAACTGCTCAGAGCTCCAGCAGGTTGATGTGACATTGGGACTCCTCCAGGGTTCAGAGCCCATGGACTCTATGTTCCCCCTGGTGGGCACCCCAGCCCGTGAGAGAGGTGTTGATCATCAGGATGACCGTTGGCTCGGGGCAGACAAACAGGATCCCTTCCTGCAGATGCTCTGGGACTAGACACCACTGGAGGGTGTCCCACATATTCTGGGTCACAGTGACCAGCTGGTTGAAGTGACCCTTCTGCTGAGACCACTGGCTGACCAGCTCCCATTGCAGTGAGCACATATGCCAATGGGCCCATCAGACCACACTGGTGCAGGCTGCCATGTAGCCCACAAGGTGCAGGAAGTCCTGGGAGGGCACAAGTGCCCAACCAGAAATGACTGGGCAAAGGAGGAGAGCACCTCTGCCCTGTACAGTGGGAGCCGAGCTCTGGCTCGGCAAGAGTCGAGCTTTGCCCTGATGAAGTTGATCACCTGCAAAGGCATGAGTTCTGACATGGCCTCATTGACCAGGAGGCCAAGGTCGATGCAGGTCTGGAGGGCCAGTTCCCTGGCCAAGACAGTGGGAGAATTCAAGTGGGCATGGGACAGACACTGTGGGATACACATACAGACAGCTAAGTAGGGAGGTAGGAAGCCATGGGCAGACTTGATGGATTGTACGGTCCCCATCTGCCGACAACTTCTATGTTTCTATGTAATACCTCTTTTGTGTGGGATGAAAGTAGGACAAAGCAATTTGGAGTGGTAAAACAAGTCCTTCCTAATGGGGCAATTCAAGGATAAGCAGAGGGTTCAGTGTGGTTACCTAGTCGGTAAACAAAAACTAAAAATCAAGGACATCCCACTTAATATGAAACAGTTGCATGGGATGGACTGTGTTCTGAGTGGTAAAATGGGGTATCCTTTGTAATGTTTGACATTTGATAGTTTCTTATCTTGGCCAGGGTTGTCAAAATAGCAACGTTTAAATAAATAAGATTACTGAACAGTGTCACAAACCCACTCAGCAGGTCAGGCCTTCTACTCTCAAAGTGCCAACCTCTGAGCGCAGTCTTGTGAACAGTGTAACAGACAAGGTAACCCTCTTGTCTGTTTTTGTGAGTTCCGATCAACATTTGGTTTCAAGTTCTGGAGGGATTCAAACTGTTAACCTCTTGCTAGCATACCCAATGCACAGCCTCAGATATATCTGTCTTTAGGGGGGCCAGCTATATTTACCTATGGGCACCCAACCAGGTATACAGAGATGAACCCTTAAAAACTTCAATAAAGACCTCAGATTTGAAACGCTTCTCTTTCCAGCTTGGTACCACCATTCAAGCTTATGTCTATTGTCTGCTATAACCATGTACTTTTCTTACAAAATTAAAAGAAGTCAAAGACAGACTAAGTAAGTTCTAAAAAGAATTTTACTAAAATAGTTATAAATATATGAAACACAAAATACAGAACTCATATCAAAAGACATACAAATCTTTTAAAAGAAACAAGGTTTAAACAGTGCAAATTCCTATTTCAGTACTTAGTCTCTAAATACTTGCTTAAGTGCTCACCGATCTTGCTTGGTCAGAGTCTAGGTAAAAATGTGTGTCTGTAAAACAGAATTATTCCTTAAACAACTGTATTGGCCAACCCAATTTTGGTGAGGTCAGCTAGCACCTCCTCTGTCAGATTATATTTAAAAATATATCTAATAAAAAAACAGTAGTCTGTTCAAAGTATCAATTTTGCAATCCTTCAGCATGACTCATGTTTCAAATGACATCTCTTTTGATCCATGCTGCCTCCTCCTCACACACGCTTCATATGAGAATTTACAACCTCGCACCCCTGTGTAATAACCTGGGTTTTCTCTTCAACGTCATAAACTTTTTTTTTATGATTTCCCTCTTAACAAAGTTAACTTAAACAACTCTGTAATTAGCTCCTGGTCTGCCATGTAACACACTGTATCTAAAAACTGAGTGTATATGATACACATGCTATCAGCATTTCTCTTGGCTTGCATCTGTCAGCTGGAAACTGGGGGGGGGGTTGAGATCACTCCTAGAGCATTACATTTTTCAGCAGAGATAGTCATTAATACATTTTATATTAAAAAAAATATTATACAGCACTCAGAACTGGCTATCTACGTCACAAACAGTACTGACTGGGGTTTCTGTGCTACTTATTTGGTACCGTACATGAAAACAAAAATAAAAAACATAAAAACAAAGTTCAAGTATTCTAACTACAGGTAAAAATGGACAGGCAAGTCAAGTCAAATATGTACCAAATGACTGCCAAATCCACCAGAATACATATAAAACCTCATAGCCTATGGAGGACTAGGCAGCCGTGAGAACACTTGGCTTATAATGTTTTGCATTTCGTAGAAAAAACAGAATTCTTTTCTCATTTTGTCCACCCAAAAACTTTACATCAACTATGCCCTTGACCAGTGAAGCTTGGGAGCTTTCCCCTTCTGAAGATGCTTGGGTTGGGTGTTGACTCAAGGCACTGTGTCTTCATATATGCCAGCTCTGGGGGGAGGTGTTGGGGGGGTCAAGACCACCATCATATGGTTGGTGGGATGGCTTGCAGTGGTGCAAGGACTTTCCCCCTATTTTTCTGTCTCCTTCTTCCCATGACTCTGGCCTGTGGAAGAGAAGTCGATGTTTGTAGTCATCACCCATGATGTGGATAGAAGGGGTACATCTTTGCTGGATTGGAAGGAACATAAAAGCGAGTTAAAAAAAAGTGTATGATTCACTGAATGTGGTTTGGTCCAGAATGCCCAAGTCTGCCACGACTAGTTTATGCCCATGCATTAGACTGCTACTCTGATGCATAGCTATTGACCAATCTTATTGCAGGATTATGAAAAATAACGCTACAAAAAAAAAAGTAAACCCACACCAGTAACCTGTATTGCCAAACACTACACACTACACACGCGCGTACGCGCACACACACACACACACACACACACAGCTTTATTTGGTGAAAAAATGTCCATACATGGAAAACCAGTAAAAATACCACCATCCATCTTTTTCTGTAAGTGTGTAGTATGTGGCAATTGCAGTTATCCAGTGTGATTTTCTTTCTTTTGCAAGTATATGGACTGAAGACTATGTGGTGGTAGAACAGACATCCTGAATGGACACAGCAGGAAGCTGCAGCTGCTCTACTGGAGTGAGCATTCAGGGCCTTGATTGGGAACCTCTGCTCTCTGGGTCATATGAAGTCTCTATGCACGCCTTAAGTCACCTGGCAAGGGCGACCTTAGAAACCACCTGCCCTTTCCTAACAGCAGTGCACAGAGCTTCTCTGGTTTCCTAGAGGGGGATGCCTTGTGTAGGTAGAACTTAAAGGGAGAGTTCCCTCAACCTTTTATTTCCTTTATACCTGCATAGTTTGTAGGCTTGAGCAATGATTTCCTCTCTTCCACACCCGTAATTTCACCTTAATTAAAATATCAATAAGGTTGCTTCTATTTGTTCTGCCCTGGTGTGAAAAGCTGTTTGGTAACATTTCAAAGGTCACGACCCCACTCATGCAAGGCATCATAGAAGTAGATGATGTGTACATGCTCAAGCCTGCAGAAGTTCTACTCTCAATCAGTTCTGTTACATGTCTTGTGAAGTCCTTGTGTTCTTGTCCTGTGCTGGTCAGCAAACTTTTCAAGGTACAGTAAGTGCCCTACAGTTTTCTGTTTAAAGGGTGTCTGAGCTGAAAACCAAAAAAACTGTTGGAAGGGTGCTGGTGCTTGTTTTGTTGCTTGACTGATTAATTGGTTTTGTTGCTAGCATTTTTTTGCTTGCTCACTAAGCTTGAAACCCTTTTGATCTCATTGTGGCTGTCTCCTATACACACATATAAACAGGAAGACCTAAACGCTGAGATGGTATTTGTGTTCCATAACAAGTTGAAACATCTATACAACAAAATTAGTGCAACAACAGGTAAAGGAATTAATAATAATTACCACAAGACTGATTACCAACTTCAATATTTTACTTTTTTAAAATCCAAAGCAATAGTACAAGCTGTGCAATACAACAGCGATTACAGCATTCAGTGCCAGTTCAATGGAGAGGCATAGACACTACCAGAACAGGCTCCTTGTATGCAGTGGAACTTTTAAACCTGCAAAGTTTGCTGGGTGTGAGACCGCAATCAAAATGGAAGACGCACAACCCAATTTACAAAAATGCAAAAATTAAGGCTAATCATTCACTTTTAAAATTGGGTCTACTTGCGACTTACTTATTGCTGCACAAACCGACCGAAATAAGATTAGGGAAATACCACAGTGTGCAAAGTGCAATTTGCAAAACTGATACCAGCATGCATTTGCTTTTCAAAACAAACCTGCTCCTGTACTGACACTTTGCAAACAAACCCACTCCCTGTACTGCCACCTTGCCTGGCTGGAGGTACATCAGTTCATCATGGATACTTATGTGCCCTCTGCTCTTATTTATACTGACACTACCCTGCTCCCGTTGACAAGACCATGACCGAACTTCCGGATTTTCATCATGCCAACTGAACTATGTTACAATAAATATATATATTATAATTATAGTGGTGGAGAAGCACCACTATAATTAGGGCTGAGTAGGTTGATTAATGTTAAGCCCCTAACTTTGTACCTTAATAGGTTTGCCCTCGTTCAACAGGTTTGCACAAATGCTGCATGCACTGTCTTGGAGGCAAGATCCCTTGATTTGCCAAGATTCTTTCTAGTCAGATATGCAGATTCCAAGACTTTGGTAGTGTGTTTTAGGAAAAATCTGGGGTTTGCTGTTTTTGTCATCACCTACAGCCTAGACAGTTTAGAATTTTAGTCTGAAAATTTCATGGGAGAAAGGGCTTGCCCAGAATGGTGCCTTTCATTGTTTGATGAAACATAATTAATCCATTCCCAATTTATAAGGATTTTTAAATTTTGGTTCTAAGCATGATCAGCAGGGTCTTTTGGATAGACATTTCATACCCTACTGAGGCATGCTCAAAACAAATTCGCCAGTCCTTGCAGTGTTGGTTGATTTCTCGCTTGCGCCCAGCGACCGGGTTGGAACGAGCCGAGGAAGCTGGAGGCCAGCCAGGGGGAGAGGGCTTGAGCGTCCCAGGGACTGCTCGTCCTCTCCAGGGGGAGGGGAGAACTAGAGCATCCCGACGAAAGACAGACGTCTCGGGGTGCATGGGCCCCCAACCCGTACCCCGCCTGGGGGGTATAACCAGGGCTCAATGGGGGATGGACTGCTCTGGTCACCAGGTAGGTGAGCGAGGTCTGAAAAGGCCATAGGTGACTCCCAAAGAGATGGGGGTTGAGAGGAGGAGGGAGCAAAAAAAACCAAAAACACAAAATTTCAAATTCTTATAACTTGGGAACAATGTCATATAGTTTCACCAAACCAATGAAAGGCACGAATGTGGGGCAAGCCCTTTCTACCCTGAAAATTTCAGATCAAAATTCCAAACCGTCTGGGCTGTAGGTGATGACAACCCCCCCCCCCCAGCAAAACCCCTAAAAATGTACTGTCTGGATCTTAGAATCCACACATCTGACTGGAACCAAACTTGGCAAATCAAGTCACCATGCCCCCAGATTGTGCATGCAAACTGTTGTGCAATTCCATTGAATGACAGCAAAGCTATTAATTATAGTGAATTATAGTGTCAAACCTCAAACTGCACTTTAAAGGGACACTGTCTCTTAGGTCTCACAGTGCCCTAGTTTAAAAACACATTTTATGATTGCCAAAACACTGTAAAGATTGCTGATGTACAGTAGCTGGTAGTTTGATTCTGACTCTTTTTTTTTTCTTTAAAAAAGTGAAAAACAGACTGCCCACCATAGTAGTGTTACCACACAATCACAGTTTTCCTTCCTCAGCTCCAACTGCATCTTTCCTGGATTTGGGTACACACACAACACAGTCTAGTTACTCATGATGCAGTAGGAGTTTAGGAAGCTACTGCCTCATGAGTGACTGCACTGTTTGGGTGTGTTTCTAGTGCTCAGTAAGTATGTAGTAAGAACTGATCCAGGATTGTAAACAAAACAAGGTTGTTTATAAATATACATTACCATGCATTTCAGTTCTGCTAAATAAGGAGACAGACAAAACAAACAGCAACATCAATGAATTTTAGAAGGTAAGCAATCATAAAAGTAGGTTTTCAAATAGAAATAATATGATAAAAAACAGGTTGACAGTGTCCATTTAATAGCTTTGCAACTGTTCAACAGATTTGCACAAAATTTTGCATATGCAGTGTCAGGGGGTAGATCTCATGATGTTACAAGTTTTGTTCTCATCGGATGTGTTTTTTTTTTTTGCTGTTTTGCTGTCATCGCCTAGCATCCAGACAGTTTGGAATTTTGTTCTAAAAATTCCAGGGTAGAAAGGGTTTGGGCCACAGCTGTGCCTTTCACTGGTTTGGTGAAAAAATATTAATCCAATCTAAAGTTATTAAATTTTAAAATTTCAGTTCTGAGCATGCTCAGTACAGTCTTTTTGATAGCTGCTTGGAACGGAAAAATAAGTTGGTCCATATGAAACAGGATCACTTTTTTGTATCGGGGCAATCTTTTTTCATCAGCAAAAAAATCATTTTTCATAAGGCCACCATCTTGTTTCCATTTAAAAAAAATTTCAAAACCCACAAAAATGACATCCTGGACACACACCACTAGCACATGTATCTGCTTACTGGGACTCTTTTAAGTGTATTCTGCACTTAGTTCTTGAGAAAATGACTCCGAAAAGTTAAATTTTTTTTAATCCTATTTCATGGCTTGATTTCTTTTTTGTATGGCCAAATGAAAAGGAATTCTGCCATATAAAAAGGATTCCTTCATACAAAAAAAGAATTTGGACTTGGGTATTTTTCTGATTCTTTTTTCATATGAAGTCATCCTTTTTAGTAGGAATAAAAAAAATATGAAAAATTATGCCTTCATATGAAAAAAGAATCAGAAAAAAACTAAGTCCCAATTTTTTTTTCATAAGAAGATATTCTTTTTAGTATGTCCTTTCTGTTCATATGAAAAAGGACACCCTCATATGAAAAAAGATTTTGGACTTAGTTTTTTGGCTGATTCTTTTTTGTATGCTTTTTATGTTCATACGAAAAAGGATGCCCTCATACAAAAACAGATTCTGGACTTATTTTTGTTTTTTCCAATTCTTTCTTCATGTGAATAAATCTTTTTTCATATGTGTTTTCGTTCAAATGAAAAAGGATGCCTTCATACAAACTCTTTTTTTGTACTGGTCTTTCATTTGATACGAGAAAGGATCCATTCATACAGTATGAAAAAGATTTTGGACTTTATTTGATTTCACATTTCAACTTCAACAAACCATAACTCCCTCAGTATTTGGTGTTAAGGGACACTCTATAAATCAAATGAAAGGTCTTAATAAGTACTACAAGAATAATACATAATACCCCAACAATGTAGGAGTATATAAAAACAAAATATAGTAAACATGAAAATTCCTGAAGGATAAAACTGCAAGTTGAACAACCCATACAGCCAAGCAAATAAATATTTTTTGGTACAAATGGAAGCACAGGACCCAAGGGCCTGCACTACACACCAACATGGAAGTATGCATCCATGCAGAGAAGGAAATGCTGGAGGCCCTCGCTACAGGCAAATGGTTATGTTCATGCATCCCAAAACATAAGGTAATTCATTGCAAAAACTTTGTTAATGCACCAGTTAGGGTTAAAGCATCAAAAGTAGGGAAATGTGGTGTTAGGGTTCCCAGCCCTAACACCCTGCAGGCAACAAAATGAAAACCATTACAGTATTCGTTTCAGTTCTTCACAAATCAGACGTGGGGTGTACACTGGGGTTGTCAACCCAACGCTCACCCCATTCTTGTATACTCTACACATCTTGGCTTATTTACTGACAGAATGGGGTGAGTGTTACAGTTGACAACCCTATAGGTACACCCCACACCTGATTTGGCGGAAGACTCAGGAGAGGTGAAACCATTATGGTTTTTCCTGTTGCTGCCTGCAGGGTGGGGTGAGGTGTTGTCACTTTAACCCTAACTGGTGCATTAACTAAGTTTTTTGCAATTAATATTTTTATATACAGTACATATATCTATATACAGTATTACAGTGGTGCTGTAACACCATAATAGTTAGGGTTGAGTACGCTGTTTAATGTGAAACCCTAACTTTGCACCTTAATAGCTTTGCCCATGTTCAACAGAATTGCATAAAATTATGCAAGCACAATATCGAGGACAAGGTCTCTTGATTTGCCAGGTTTCATTCCAGTCGGTGTACTGATTCACGATCCAGATAGTGCATTTTTAGGAAAAATTGCATTTTGCTGGTTTGTTTTTCTTGTTTTTTGTCATCGACTGCAGCCCAGATGGTTTGGAATTTTAGTCTGAAATTTTCAGGGTAGAAAGGGCTTTCCCCAGAATGGTGCCTTTTGTTGGTTTGGTAAAAAAATAATAATCCATTCCCATATTTTAAGATTTGATATATCGATTATAAGCATGCTCAGTAGGGTCTTTTGCACAGATGTTTCATACCCTACTCAGCATACTCAGAACTGAAATTAAATTAAGTTCTTTTAATTAAATTTAACCAAAATTAATCTGGAAGGTGGTCAGTGGCTACTGGTATAAGGACACGAAATAATCTTCATTTTGCCAATTATCTCAAGATGTTTGACATATCATAACAGGCTGAAAATATTGAGTATGCACAATCTGTGTAACAGTGACAATCACAGTCGTAATACAGTAACAAGAAACTTGCATCCCCCCCCCACACCAGTACTCATCTTATTTATTTATTTATTCTTGGATCTTATATAAAACAATGTTTCCTATACACAATGAAACAATCCATTAAGGCTAAAATTACTGTAGAAGACCATACAAAGTGAAATGAGAGTATGGCCATATGTGAATCTCAATGGTATAACCGCCCTGTCACTAAAATAAAAACTGTTGAACCAGCATCAATATGCTATGAATGAAAATAGTATAAAATATAACACTACCATGACTGACTGCAGTTCAGAGAAATCAGAAATATAACTTATAGTTTAACATTTATTTCCTCACAGTGCTTAATGTGCTGCTCTCAACTTGGAATAAGAGGTTGTACTTGTATGAATAACACTTAGACACTCACAAAAATAAGAACAAAATTGTGTTTCATGCTTTCGAAAATTATGAATTGGTCAGGATGAATAGCTTACTGCACTTCTTAATTTACTGTATTTCACAGCTGGTCAAAATGGGGGTCATTACTTACCATGTACCCTATTCACAAAGGTGCGGGTGGGCTACATGACGCGAACTCGGTGCATAGCCCACCCACACTGCCTGGCCCCTGCACACTCACAGACTTACAGCCCCCCATGCACCTGATCCCTGGCTGATCATAGTGCTCCACACAGGGGCAGGTCTGGGGGCAGTGCAGGGGGGGGCAAGCCAGCATTTTGAGCATTTACTACGGAGCAGCGTGCTATGCGCAGGGGCTGCCGGCTACATGTCTCCAGGGCAGCTGTAAACCACCGGGGCCAGTTACGTGCCCCCTGAGGAAGCTACCACCAGATGCAGTGGAAACAGTGTGGGGCAATGTCCCCCTCCAGTCAGGATGCCCCTGCTGTCGGGGCATACCGGGAGGTTGGGAGGCAGTCAGCCAGGGTACTCCCCCACAGCAGCATGGTCAGCACTCTGTGCGCCGGCCGACAACATGGTGTCTCATGGGCCAAGGGATCCACTGTGGGACCCTGCCAGGGCAGCCGATTGGTTGCCTGCCTAGATCTGCCACCCACACCCACCTGCCCCCAGGACCTGCATGCTGGGGGACTGGGCTGCGTATGGGAGCTGGGCAGTGGCGGTGTTTGTGACTGCAGCCCCACATGGAAATCCCATGGGTCAGGAGCTGCATGCCTGGATATGCGCCTCCGGGGCACTGATTTGTAAATAGGACCAATGGTGTGAAACTGAAATGAACATTGCCAGAACACTTTGTCCATAGTTCTAAACTCAAAAAAAGAAAGTGGGTTAAACTTCCGGTACTGTTAGTAGTAGCCGCAGATACTAGTTCTCCTAGCTGCAAGAACAGAGGTCCCCCAAAATCAAAGCAGTTCTCCTTTTTTTTTTTTTATCACTGGAAACTGGCAGGTGGCCTCTAGCCCCCCCTCGGAGGGCTCGTGTCTGTACTCAACCCACAATGCCATCACCAGGATCGCCATTGGAAGCTTCATAGAGCCTGCCAACTCCATTTTCCGGTTTTCTCCCACAAGTGCCATGGCTGCACGTATGCATGTGGAGGCATGTGAATGCCATGCTTCTGCAGCACCCTCCCAATTCATGCCAGCCACCCACCTGCACTATCCTTAAGCCTCCAGCTGAGGGAAGTTGTACTGCGGGAAGCAAGGTCCCCTCCTTGGGAGGAGTACTGTCTGGCAGCTACTCAATCCTGCACCACCCTAGCCAACCCTGATGATTCAGGCTTGCTCCAGAATCCAGGTTGCCGGCATAGCACAGGTGTGGCATCCATCGCCTCGACCCTCAGCACCACCAGGCCAGCCCAGCAGTTCTCTTTTAAGTGGACCGGTGCCCACCCCAATATCGCTTCTTTCTCCTTCCTCCTCTCCAGTGATTTTGGTCAATATACTATAAATGCTACATGTCATGTTTATTAGGGCAATCCTAAAATGACTATCTTGAAAATATGGGGTCAAAATTAAATAAAAAAATAAAGAGTGAATGTGTGAATAGTAAATGTGTAAAGAATGAATGTGCCAGGCCCTGCACTTTTGTAGGCCAATGGAGCCTTCCCATGGCACAGGGCCCAAAGGGCTCTGCACATCTGCTCCTGTTAACGCAGGTTCAGAAAGGACCTCCATGGAGAAAGCTACAACAAATTGTGTTGGCAACATGTAGGGAGACATACTTTTCTACCTTTGAAGAGTATATCACCATGATGCACTGGTTTGAAGCCAGGGGCGCCGACAGCGCTGGTGCTCAGGTGCTTGAGCACCCACAAAGTTAAACTGGGCACCCAGCAAAGAGCGGACTGTCATCATATTAACTGAGAATATGGCGGTACGATTTTAATTTATTCGATTCCACCATAAAACAGCTGAAAGCAGCAGTGCAGTGACAGATTTCTGTATTTTACATTATTCTTGCACTGCTGCTCCTTTAACTGTGAACACATCGGCTGTCCTGTTCCCCTTCAGAATGGCAGCGAGCCTTCTTATGTTTGGGCATGTATACTCCTTTAAAAATCTCACTGTTCTGCATGACATGATCCTGTCACTGGGAGTCTCAGAGACGTGACGTGCCGTGGCTACGATTTACGATCTCACAACTCTTTTCTCAGCTACACTACTTGAATGAGTGAGCCTTCCCTCCGCGCTGCAGAAGGTCAGTGAGAATTTGAAAGTGAAACTGTTTATGTCTCTCTGCCTCATCTGGAATGGACAATTTAGCAACTAAACTAAAAGGGAAAAAGATCTGCACAGAGCAAGTCACAGGGAGAGAGTAGTTGAGTGTTTCTGTTTGGAATAGGGATGGTGAATGTGTTGTGTTTTGAAAACAGGAGAGCAAAGTAGATGTGTTGTTGCACAGCAGAAGAAGGATTCAGCTAGGAATCACTCATTTCTTATTTTTGTTCAACTTCCTGCCTGAATAAGCTAATCAAAAATAAAAAAAGGGTCTGTTTTGGAGACAGTAAATTAAGCAAGCAGAGATGCACAGCTGAGTAAATAGTTCCCCAGTTTTTGATTTCTGCTTGGCTTGATTGAATGTGAATGGATATGGACTAACATAAAAATACAGAAATACGTTTTGTAATCTGGTTACTGTAACAGGATACAAGAAGAAGAGACACTGCAATTAGATTTTACACTGTGTGTCTGAGCGTATGAGTCCTCTCCTGTTTATCCACTGTTGGTGCCCCCACCAGCCCCAATGTTATGTGTCCCCTTGTCCCCAGTCTTGTGTCCCCTCTCCTCTACCCTCAGATTTGTGCTCTCTGTTCCAAGTTCTGTGTACCCTGCCCTCAGATTTGTGCTCTGTCTCAAGTTCTGTGTACCTTGCCCTCTGATTTGTGCTCTGTCTCAAGTTCTGTGTACCTTGCCCTCAGATTTCTGTTCTTTGCCCCAGGTTCTGCATATCCAGTTCCTAGCCCTGTGTCCTTGACCTCCATGCCCCAGACTAGGTGTCTCCTATCCATAGCCCCATGTCCCCTTTTCCCCATCCCTACTCTACTTACTGGTACTGGGTCCCGCTGTTCCTAAACCCTATCTCCAGGGCCCAGTCCCAAGCTGTGTTGGAATTAAACTTTGAGTTTTGGGAGCTGGGAAAGGGACACAGAGGTCCATATCTGTAAATTGAGCCCCATTCCTATTATTATAAGTCAGTGGCAGTGAATCATGAGCTACCAGGGCTGTCTTCAGAGCTTGGGGGGGGTGAGCCCTGACAAGCCCCCTGTAATTTCAACACTGGTCCCAGGACCAAAGCCCTGTACCCCCAGTTCTGTGTTCACTGTTTTAGTCCCTGTCACCTGGCCCTGCTGTCAAGAGCTCATTAGTGGTCAAAGACACATCATGGTTTGCCACAGTATTGACTCAGATGCTTAGGGAGCAGCACCACAGGTAATCTGATTAAAGAGGTGCAGGTTCTTTAAAGTGTGATACATGCATTTTTGTGCCACTGATGCATTGGTACTAACAGTAGGATTAATATTCAAGGCTGCTTTTTGATGGCTTAATTTAATCAGATTTGTTGCAGCTTCTGCTGTTGGTTAGCCCTATTTAGCCCAAGGGAGCAGTGCCACTACACCCTCCCCCTCTGTGAGAGGACGGTATTATGATATAAGCTCCTCGTCTGATCAGCGCTGAAAGATCAGGGATGATAAATATTCTTGTAATTGGAAATGACTCCATTCACCTTCCCTTCTCTTTGATCCATTGAAAATATAACCTCTCAACTGTCCCTTATTTTCAGGGATGTCCCTGATTTTGCCTCAAATTGTTCCGTCCTTATAAAATTTTTGTTTTGTGACTGAACTGTAGGGATAGTAAGCACAAAATAAAGTTAAACATTAAAATTACAAACTTGTTCTTCAGAAAATGCATCTTACACAAATCCCCTTATTCTACCAGCTTTCTGACTAAATATTACTAAATTTAAAGATGTGCCCCTGATTCTGGCACTTTGTCCCTAATTTTTGAGGCAAGAGCTTGAGTGTCATTGCAGGACAAAAAAGAGACATTGCACTATGAAGTGTGTATGTCTGTGTGTGTGTGTACGTGTGTGTGTGTTTTTACACTTTGGAATACTTAGAGAAACATGTCCATGCAGCATACCTCTCAGTGTTTCATCACTGAAATGCATAGCACTCACTGAACTTCCAAATCCAGAGGAAATGGCCAGAGTGTGAATCGCATTCTAATTTTAAAGAATAATATCTCTAAGAATTGTGGGCCTCAAATGTTTAGTGTTAGGAATGTTTTATCAATTTAATTCAAAAATGTGATTGAAATAACAATAGTGCTATGTGACTTTCATAACAGCTGAGAGGTATGTAGTGCAGGTGTGTGTTAAGAGGATTTTCACACACCTCTGAGGCATGTGATAAGCACAAAAAAAAACCTCGCTTGAGGGGTCCATTATATTATCACACACCTAGGGTGTATGAAGAATCTTCATAGCCCAAATCTTGCACAGGCAGCATTATTTTCTTTCATAATAACTGGTACAATTTCTTGAGACAGTGTATGGAGTGCTCCAGAGAATGCTTATATCTCAGGGGTGGTGGTATTGTTACCTGAAATCTAAATTGGCATGCTTGCAACACCTGGAGGTATCAGAGATCTCCAGAGCACCCTGCTATGGGTCTTAGCACCTTGCCAGGCATCAAAGAGCCCACAAAGGCACTCTTACATCCTCTGCAGTAGAGTAGAGGTGGTGGTGCATATACATTCTAAAATGTATTAAAACAACCCCCAAAATGCACCACAAAGCATGAAAAATCCTATAGCTTCTGGGGGCCTAGGCGGCCCCCAAACCCCTGGCCTTTTATAATTACCCTGAGCACCCACAACATTTTTCAAAACTTGGCACCCCTGCTTGAAGCTGTACCTTGTGCTTCGGATTGGAGACTATAGGCTGGGGGGGTGAACATTTGGGTTGACAACCCCAAGGAAGACCCCACCACTGATTCGCCAAGACCGTGGGGGTGGGGAGTTACAGCTGGAAACCCTAACTGCTCATTTTTCCTACTTTTGTGGCATTAAGTTACCCTAACTGGTACATTAACAACATTTTTGCAAATAATATTATATATTATAAATATAATGGGTGCCAGTCAGGCACCATGCGGGGACATATTAACAAAGGAATAAGTATTTTTCTGTACCATGGTCCATGCTGAAACTGGGTTGCCAAGGCTAAATTCAAACAAGGTAAATTTACTCACTTTACTTCCTGTCCCACTTCTCTAGCTGTCTTAAATCAGAGATCCACCCGACTGCAGCTTGCCAAAACAAATTTTCCAGCACAATGGAAAAAATCTGAGTCCTCTCCTACTAAAATAATGCACATTGCCATTTGTTTCTTTTGATGATTTTGGGCCATCACCTCTTCACGTCACCAGGAGAACAGAACTCTGGGTAGCATGGGGCATTATGGGAAAACATGACACTAGGCAGAAAAAAAAATGGTAATGTAATTTTAAAAGTTTATTTCTTTACTGGGCAGGTAAAAATGATGCCCAATGGAAGATGTGCCATTGCTCAACCTGAGTGCTTGTTACATCCTGCAGTCTGCTGAAGCTGATTCAGCTGTGAGGGGGCAGCAGACAGCATCTGTATTGCACTGGGAGGAGGGGCAGAGCAGCTATTTAAACCTTTTGCTGCTATTTCACTGACCAGGTACATCTTTTAGCGCTATAACTGCTGTGTAAATGAAAGCTGCAGTAACTGTGTCATCCAGCTAATTTGTGAACTGTGCCATTGCTCAACCTGAGTGCTTGTTACATCCTGCAGTCTGCTGAAGCTGATTCAGCTGTGAGGGGCAAGCAGACAGCATCTACATCGCACTGGGAGGAAGGAGCCAGAGCAGCCTATTAAATAAACACTACTATGCAGCGTAAGTGTGTGGCGCCACTCGGAAGAAAATATCTTTACACTGCAACAGTCTTTGCTTTTATTTTTAAAGTATAAATTGTATGTTTGATAATTCAGTTTGTTTTATTAGACTTTTAGCAGGTATGTATGCTGTTATCATCGTGTTATACTGGTAGTTTTATTAGCAATACTGTGTATTGTGGGAAGGATAACCTAAGGGGAAATTATGTTCCCATACCATTTGTAGGAAATGAGATCTTTCTTCCCAATGTATATGTAGAGAGGTTTGATTTGACTGGGAGCTTTGTTTTAGTATTAACTGAAGGCTGTGGGATTTCACGTGTGCGTGCACTAGAGATGTACTATAAACGCACTAGAGGTACACAAAAAGTGAAAATATATTCAAAAAAGAAGTTTGTATGGATTATGAAATTGATATTGATTAGTTTGCTGATCTCTGGTGATGTACATATGAACCCCGGTCCTCAGTTGGGAAATGACTATTCTTTGGTTGATTTTGGGAAAGGAAAAATTTGGGTTTTTACACCTAAATATTAGAAGTGTGTTACCCAAATTGGATATAATAAGCACTCAAGTTGAAACATTTAAACCAGATGTATTAACTAGAAACTTGGCTCTCATCTAAAATCAAAGATGTTGATGTATCCATAGAGAATTATAATGTTTTAGGCAGGATAGACAAAAAAAGGGGGGGGGTATGTTGTATTTAAATAACATATATAAGGGTAAATTGAAACTTGCTAAAACATTTCCAGATCAATTGGACTTGTTAATTGTACAAATACAAGGAAATACAGGTCTCTTATTAAATATCATGGTCTGTTATAGACCCCCATCTGCTAAAAGTTTTGCATTACAAACTTTGTGTGAGCATATTGCTCCATTTATAAATTGTGAGGCAGTATTGCTTGGAGATTTTAATTGGAATATGTTAATTCCTCAATTAACGATTCTAAATCAGTTTGCAGCTCTTAATTTGCAGCAATTGATTAATACACCTACTCGACTGCATAAATCAAATAATGAAAAACATACTTTATTGGATTTAATATTTACAAATAGACCTGAAAGATATATATCAGCAGTTCATGAAAATGATGTGAGTGATCACTGTTACATTTCTTGTATTAGGGACACTCAGATGGAGAAACGATAATAACAATTTATTTATGTAAGGATGTTTAATCATTTTAATGAACAGGCATACTTAAATGATGTTGCAAAAATTCAATGGAATTTAATGTATACTTGCCCAGATGTACACACAGCATGGCTTTTCTTTAAATGGTCTCTTGTGAAAGTTATAAATAAACATGCCCACTTAAATTAAAAAACATAAATAAAGAAAAAGTGCCTTGGATAACACAAGAATTGAAGGATTTAATAAAAAAATCAAAATTATGGCATATAGCTAAAACTACTAAGGAAATTAAAGATATCTTGGCATTTAAGGTCGTTAGAAATAATTGTACTAAAAATATTAGGAAACAAAAAGGAAATATTATGAAGATTATTTCTCCTTATCAGAAAAATCCATGCACTATGAAAGGATAAATTTGATGAAGAGAAGTCAAGGTTCAGCTAACTTGCCAACATCTTTGTCATTTGAAGGAAAACTTTTGTGACGGATGTTGACAAGATAAATGTATTGAATTCCTTTTTGTCTCTGTTGGTGATGCATTTAATATAATGCATCCAGACTTCCACTCCCTGTTTTGGATATTGATTTTGGTAGTGGACTTAAACGACCTGTGTTTCATTTAGTCCAATTCAATTATATGATGTTAAAAACAGTTACAGACTTTAAATATTAGAAAAGGTCCTGGATGTGATGAGATCCCCCCCTTTTTTCTGAAATTGGCAGCTGAATTATTAGCACCTCATCTTACATATATTTTTAATTTTTCCTTGGATAGTTGTGAATTACCAATTGATCTGAAAATAGCTTTTGTTACTGCAGTATTTAAAGGGGGTGACCTATCAAACCCAGGATCTTATAGGCCAGTTTCAGTATTACCAATATGTGCATAAATACTTGAAAAACTTGTGAGTATTCAATTAACTAATTATCTTATTAAGTATAATATAATAACACATTTACAATCAGGATTTAGAAAGGGCATAATACTACATATACAATTTTAAAAGTAGTTGATGACCTGTTGAATACTTCGACAAAAACAGGAAGTTCCATCATTATTTCTGGATTTGTCAAAGGCATTCGACACTGTTCATCATATTATATTACTTAATCAGTTGAAAAATGTTGGATTAGGTATTCCAGCATTAGGCTGGTTTCATAGCTATTTGATTTGGAGATTACAATCTGTTAAAATAGGAGGTGTGTGTTCAACATCAGCTACCTTATTAAATGGGGTACCTCAAGGTTCTGTGCTTGGCCCCGTCCTTTTTCTATTATATATAAATGATTTACCAAATTATTGTTCACCTAAAACTTGTATACAACTTTATGTGGATGATACAATTTTGTACACCATGAGTGATGATGTGGATACGGCAATGGTTGTTTTGCAACAAGATTTTAATAAAATACAGAGGAACTTGTTAATTTGAGATTGCTTCTGAATGAGAAAAAACACAGTGGATGATGTTTGGTAGAAAAGATTTTAAAGATTCAACTATAAAGGGCGTAGATCTTTATCAGCAATTGACATAGAAGAGTAAACTCCTATAAATATTTAGGAGTTATACTAGATAAAAATTTGACTTTTGAATTGCATATAATGTCTATGTCAATGAGACTGAAGAGACTTCTGAGTTTCTTTTATAGGGATAGAACTCTTTTTAGTTTAAAGATTCGGAAATTATTGGTTTCTGCCTTATTTTTACCAATATTAGATTATGGTGATATAATTTACAAAAATGCAAAAAAATCATTGCTGTGTTCCTTGGATGTTCTCTTTAATAGTGCGTTGAGATTTATAACAAATCTTCCTTTTAGAACTCATTGTTGTGTGCTATATCAAAATTCAGGTCTTCTTTCATTATTTGATAGGAGAGATTATCATTGGAATTCATTTGTGTATAAGTTTGTACAATGGTCATTGCCTATTTTTTTGTTAAATATATTGCAAGTAAGAATACAGAGTCAATATAATTTAAGATCTTCTGTCCGGAAAGGTTTTATTAGATCTAGAACCAGAACAAAATTTGGTGATAAAACAATTTCAAATTTAGTGCCTAAACCTTGAACTAAAATCCAAAAGGTGGAAATGCACAGTATTGTTACCATTTAATCATTTTAAATCTTTTAATGACTTTATATATGCAAACACTGTAATTGTTATGGATAAATTATTGATATTTGGGTTTGTGTATAACTAAATTAATTAATATTATATTGAAACTGAAATTATGTATGTATGTTTCTTTATGTGATATGTTAAATGTGGATTCAATTGCAAAGAGATAATTTAATCTCAATTTGAAATCCAATAAAGTTTGAAGTTTGAAGATGTCTTAATGGGGAGGGGGTGATAAAATAGGGACACTGGGCCCACAGGTATGCCAACTTCCCTTTAAGACTTACCATCAAGTATACAGAGTGATTTTTTCAGTGAAGACAAGCTGATCTCCTATGATCTGTGGGGCTCCTATTAAGGACACTGAACATTAGGAATATCACAATATTGGAGGTGCGGCCCACCAGCAACCAGGATGGCTGCTTAACCTAAAGACTCTGTAACCTTGGGAGGAAACCCCCACCATCTGCCAAAAAATAGAACTACAAACTCTGTTCGTAGCTGGTAAGAAAATTTAGACCTACTGGTGGTTGTTTTTATTTTTGCTCTCAGTGACCGAACAGCTGAGAAATTCAATGTGACCCAGAGCTCCTGTTTTCAGGCACAACATTGAAACCTCAGCCTGTCACAGCTCATTGCATAGTGTTCCTCACCACCTCACAGAACAGCTCTAAAGAGGAGACTCAGTGGTTTACTAAAACAGGATGGCTCACACTTCAGCTCAGATCCCTACAGATGCAAATGAATAGGCACATATGTTGGTGATGATCTTGCAAATACTGAAGGATACTGTGGAACTGAAGTCCACCACTGCACAGGCAAACCACAACCTTAAGGCTCTTAAGAGCAGGTTGGAGGCCACAGAATAACAGAGTTGGCAAATTCAGGAACTGGTACACAACAACCATGGCTACCTCAAAGAACACGATCACCAAGGTGGGACCAGCCCAGTGGCACAGAGCACTGAGGCATCACGCCTTACCTCCTACCACACCAGTGACCCATGTTCACATGCGGACACGGGTCACTGGGGGTCAGCTGGAGGGGAGAGAGAGGGAGAAGTATCGAGCATCTGGAGGATGGCTCACCTCTCCCTGGGAGGGTGGTTTGGCAGTCCCGCCGCATAACTGCCCCCAGGTGGAGGCCGGAGGGTAGGACGGGCCTCGGACGCCAAAAGAAGGGAGGGTGCTGTGGGATTCCATGGCATACGCACGCCCCCATGTATGCACACTGACATGTCACACCCCAGCAACAAGGAGGGAAGGGAGAAAATGGAGGAAAAATCTCCTGGGTGGCAAGATGATTGACCGACCCTCCGCACACCCTGCAGCAGTCACCGTGCACAACCACAGTCCTCAGGCTGAGGACAAAGGTGCAGGTAAGTCCCTGAAGAGCTGGTTGACAGGGCTGGGGGGGCAAGAAGGGGGATGCCAGAGAGAGTAGGGGGCTAAAAATACAATAAAAAAAAGAACACGATCACCAGCTAAATATTTACTACATAAGGTCAGTGACCTTGAAAGTTGTGCTAAGAGGAATAATATCAGGTTAGTGGGCTTCCCTGAAGGGGTCAAGGGCAGGGACATGATCGCCTTCCTACAGCATGCTGTACCCCTTATGTTAAATGCTCCGAATTGCCTCCCACTGGAACTAGAAAGGGCACTTTGCTCCCAGGTCCTCAAGCCCCAACAAGGAGGGCACCCTTGATAAAGCCCGTGCAAGTTTCTCTGTCATCCAGTGAAGCAGGATGTCCCCAGACTGTCCAGAGAATGTGACCCGTGAAATAGGATGGCCACATTATACAACTATTTCAAGACTTCTCCCCAGATCTCTCAAAACGCCATTGGGCATACGCCTCAGTTAAGAATAAATTTGCTCAGCTCTCAGTACTTCACTCCTTGCACTATCCACTTCTCTAATTTGCATAAAATTATAAGCTCCAGGCAGCTCATTTCCAGGGAATGACTGATGTTGTTAAGCATAAGTGAGTGATTCCTTTGGTTTGAAAATGGGACTTACTTCACATTCAGTCTTTGGCTGAGGCTGAGCAGTTTATGCAGCATCAATGGCCAAACCACCAATTCAAAACTCTTCCTCCTAATATGCAGACCACAAACTAGGCCCAGCTGATGGAAACTACCTCTGGAGACCCACCTCAACCTCTTACCCTGATGGATAATTTTCTACAGACATCGATCCATGGTACCAAGTTAGCAAGGGTAAGAATCAAACAAAGCATCATAACCAACTGGGACAACTGCTGCCATCACAGCATAGATCCAGAAGCAGGAAACAAAGTCCACCCTCCTTGACTTCCAGCAGCAGCTCACCACAGCCTATCCCTGGAAAAGACTCAAATCAGATTTGCTGCCTTGGGATCGGCATGGCTGGATGATCTGACTGCCCAACATGACCAAAATGCCCAAGATGACCATCCTTTAGAAGTACTGACAAGTCAAACACTGTCAGGTGGTGAGCTCAACAAGTCTTCCTGGGCAGACATCGTGAACTGAACCAGTCTCCAGCTCCTTTGATGATGCTGCAGACACAGCCACTTCAACAGCTTCCAAAAACCTGAACTGAATTTCAGAGGTCACAGTGGGTAATCTAACATCAATGTTTTAGACAGTGCCTAACATACGGTTAGGCGATGGGGTCGGGACTTGGCAGGTATAACTTTAACTATTCAACTGCCAGCTACTCTGCCACTCAAGTGTATCTAGCAGGAGCCCATTGGAGCCCTAGACTGGGTAACAGCTTGATTTTACATCCCAGCCAGCTCCTTCTGTGAAGATTGACTGGTTCAAGGTCAAGTGAACACTTTAATTCTTTTAAACCACAATTTGCTGGCAAATTTTAAGATGTTGTCAATTAAAGATGTTGTAAATTAGGGTAACAGTTAATGCTAACTCAGCTTTTCTTATTTTAGACTAATGACCATGCATAAATATCAGAAATCAGTCATCTTAAGTAACCTATAGTTAGTAACTATGTCAGGCATCTGTCTCCTTTACCATTCCCCCTTCCTTACCCCACCCTCCCCTGAAACCTCCTGACCCCCCCCATCCGGATACCCTATGTCTCGTACATTCCTTCCTACAGTATGTTCAGCCACGTTATACTTTTTAGGACACACCTGTAGCTATCTGGCCATCTGCAGATACTGGTAACATACAGTAGCAGAGAGGAACCTTTGAGAGAATTAGATCCCATAGCAATGAGACAGTGCATGGGAAACAACTTGTACCACAAAGCTAAATACCTTCCTATCACACCAGGGCTCTGTAGAGCAAAGCAGCTGATGCACCGGAGGGAACAGTCATGCTCCTATGCACAGTTTCAGCTCTGAGCCACGGGGCCCCACACTATGCTATTTAAACTGGTAATACAGAGGGCAGCAAAAGCAGCACCAGGTCCTAGGCTGCAGCAATACAACTACAAGGGTCTTCACCCCCACCTCCCTAGCCCTTCCCAAGGGTTCCAGACAGCTGCAGAATTGTTAGTTACAGACAGGAATTGAAAGCTGTTTTATATACTTCTTAATGCTTTAAAATGTTCTAATGTATTCACAGTTGAGCTTTTCATCCCCAATGGTTACAGACGCTATTTCAAAGTGTACCACGGAAAATGCTGAGTATTTTAATTAGTTTTTATATCTTAGTCCTGCACCCCCACATAGGAATAGCTATGCTCTCCACCTGGACTATTTAAGCTATCCCACACCCATATATCCAGTACCTTTGGGTGAAGCAAACAGAGCCCTCCCTGACCTTCAGAACATGTCCAGTACCCTTTTGTCTCCCAAGCACAACACTTTCCTAATTCAGTTTTGCACTATACATGCCATGTATACTTGGGTATGTTTTAAATACTTTACGATATAGTCTATGTACAGTGCAGTTCACAATTGCTTGGTTAGCAAACAAGAATTCTTTAATGCTGTTATGACAGACCAGTGGAACAGCATACCCCCTCTGCCTCCAGGCATTTTTTTTTATTCTCAGATCACTGTATTATGATCTGGTTCCTTTTTGAGCAGTGTTAAGGCCAATACAATGCCATTAAGATGTACCACCTGGAATGTCAGAGGGTTGAATTTCCCTATTAAGAGGAAGAAAATCCTTGCACACCTCAAGACTACAATCCCATGTAGCCTTTCTGCAAGAAACCAAATTATCCCTGTGGAAGCTACCAAATAAAAGAGAGAATGGGAGGAGTGAGAGGCACATGGCTGTGCTGCTACTAAAACATGAATTGTCTGTCCTGCTCCTCAAAAGCCTTAAATGGACTCCAACAATGTACAGAACAGACAAAGAGGGCTGCTGGATCTTAGTGACGTTCTTATAGTCCCCTTGATCTTAGCTAACATACGTGCCCCCAGTGATGATGTGTCTGACTTCTTTGATAGAGTCTCACAGGAGCTAATGGGCATGGCTTTTGACAACTCCGACATTTTATTGGGGGGAGACTTCAATATAGTATTAGATGATTGCTTAGACAGTTCCAGTGCACTGACTAAACCCTCATAGCAGAGCCTTAGGAATCATAGTAATCATACAGAGCTAGGTAGACTTGCATCCAATAAGCTCGCTGACTGTAAATTTCTTAACAAGTTATCATTTCAACCTCTGACATTTTTCCAATAGTGTTTATCCAGTCTATTCTTAAAGGTCTGTGTGGTTTCACTGGTTACAACATCTAATGGAAGTCTGTTCCAGTCATGTACCACTCTTTGGCTGAACCAGTTATGGGTCCTTGCCAATCTTGCCTTCCTGCGTCTTAGCGACCTTAAAAACAGTTCTCAGATGTGTGAAAAATGTTACACCCATCAGAGAAAGATTTCTCATATTTCTTGGCCTCCCACAAAATGGCTAGCAGATTAGGCAAGGTAAGGCAAATTATACTTTTAGGGTGCCAAATCCCTGAGGCTCTGGGCGCCTAACAAAAACATGAGAAATAAAACAGCAATTAAGATCAAAAAATTATAAAAATAAATAAAATAAAATTCCAGTTTTACAGTCACGTATAATAATTAAAATAGTAGGACATAAAATTAAATATGTGGCTAGCCTCTCCCTATCTCACCAAGCAACTTTAGAAACAGATATAGTCCCTCTCTACATCTCTGACCATGCCCCTGTCACCTTAACATTTGTCTGGGACACAAGTCTGCATTTATCTACTTCCTGGAGACTTGATACTTTATTAGGTAAAAGATAAAAATTTCAGAAATGCCTTAAATGGGAGGCAACGGCCTACTTCACCTTGAATCCCTCGGAGTGACATCGGCAGCCATGATATGGGAGGCCTTTGAGGTCGCCATGCATGGCAAAAGTATGGCATAGCTCACAAGCTCTGCCTCAGAGATGAGGAACTTTCACAACTGGAAACTAAACTTAAAAGAGCAGGCATACAAAACTGACCCATCTATGCTACATAATAACTCACTGTTGACCAAAATACCTACGCTACAACTACAGCTCAGCTCTCTGCTCTTTAGAAAAGATGGTGGCCACGCTGGGCTGATTGTCATTTGGTGGGGGGACGTTTGTTTGCTTTTAGAGTATTTACAGCATATTTCCTGAGTTTATACAGTGAGTTTACAGAGCATTTGCAAGGCTTTGATGACTAATCTGTCGCCTTGTACTGTTTAAAGTATTTTTGTACCCCCGCTATTTTGGCAGTTTTGTACTGCATTTAGTTAGCATTTTGTTGGGTGGGCTAGTGCTAGTTAGAGCTCTTTAGTGATTTAGCTTAGGAGAGCAGTTTTTTTGTTTTTAGCTAGGGGTCCCAGGGCACTACAATATTATATATAGAATAATGCATGGAAAGGTGTGGTGTGTGTGGAGATTTTATGAACCCCTGAGGTGTGTGATGCCCCATAAATGCCCAAGGGGTTTATATGGGCATCACACACCGAAATGGTGCATAAAATCCCCATAGAACCACACTTCTTCATGTTTTATTTTTTATATTTACTGGTGTTTGATGTTTTTGGTTTAAATTGTCTTTTTGGCCGCTTTGTGAGGATAACTGTTACAGCTGACGACAAGCTTGTCTCGTGCTGAGTGACCGATTGTGTAGCACTTGTGAACATCCAGCGAGGACAGCTTATTTGATGTTTTTTCTGGTGATGCTGCGATACTGTTCTGCCCGTGGTTTATGGAGCTCCATAAACCACATATGTGTTTTACGGAGCTGTTGGGCACTCGCTGGCAGTGGTTTATAACCACTAACCAGTAAGTGTACATCCATATCCCACAGTGTTTGCTTTCTTCTCTGCTTTGTATCACCATATATCACCACGGACTCTGCTTCCTGCATTGGGGTTGTGTTCCTGCTTGCATGTGTGCTTTGCTGAAAATCATCAAATCAGATGTCCTGGGAGTTCACAACCTGACCGGCTTTTGGGGTGATTCTCGTTGGTTCCTGTGTGCTGGTGTTCTTGGCCAGAAGACTGCACTACTGCCGCTCCTGTTTGTTCCTGCAGTGGGCAATACAGTTTCTACGTGCAGTCCTTAGGAGTCCTTAGTCAGACTGGTTTTGCCACTGAGCCTGCTATTTCTCCTTGAGGACTTGCAAATCCTGGACTTGCTGCTTCTGGTTATGGTGAACTGCCAGGTTGAGTTGGATCGGACAGCTGGTTATCGTTTGAGATTTGTTCATTTACCATGGGGAGGGCTCTTGCCTTGCTGGATTCCTCCATGGTGTTTTTAACTATCTGTACTGACAAGCCTGAGTTTGTGCCCAAATTCTAGAGGACTATAGCCCCCTGTATTTCAAGTACTGCTTCCTGATTCATCAGTTTTTCGAGTGTAGTGTTGCTTTTGTGGCAGTGAGAATACCCAAAGGGTCCAAATTATATGGCATCCGCTTATTAAAGGCTGTGAGAAGGTCTGCTTTGTTCACTAACTTATTCTGAACAATTGTTGCATCTGGATTGTGACTGAAGGGGGTGAGAGCACCTTCAGTCCCCTTAGCATACTGGCAGATCGTTGGGAGTGAGGGTCCCATTCACGATCATTTCTTCATGTGCCGCTGTTACCATTATTTGGATTTGCTATGTAGGAACTGTTAGTGCACTGGTGCACTCTTTATATATTTGACTGCCTGAAATATTTTATCATTGGGAAGGTTGGGGTGGGGGGTTTAATTTATTTTGGTGTGGTCTGGTTGTGTGTGTGTGTGTGTCTGTGTGTGTATTTGTTTGAGTGGTTTGTCTTTTATGTTTTTTTTTAACTTCATATTTTATTAGGAGTTTTCCTGTGCAGTTACCATACAATCAATATTCCATTCAATTTAGACATAGGTTATCGCTTTCCATTTTAAAATACAATTATTATTTTACTTTATTACATCCAGTTCATGACTCTTTCTTCTCTTTTTCAGATGTATTCCCTCCTTGAAAATCCTATGGATCTTCCCAAAAGTCACAAGAATGAGTCACTGCTGAGGTCAATGATGTTTAGGTCCCTCCATCTGCAAGCAACCAATG
Organism: Neoceratodus forsteri; assembly: GCA_016271365.2. NCBI lineage: Eukaryota > Metazoa > Chordata > Ceratodontiformes > Ceratodontidae > Neoceratodus > Neoceratodus forsteri. The sequence continues at coordinate 1,363,179,953 of CM057455.1, read as the reverse complement.
TCCCATTCTTCCAAGCGGCACAGATTAACACAATCCATAAACTCATTACAAATAAGACTTTTTGCATATGCAACATAACATTTAACAAACTCAATGTGTGACTGGTCTATACCAAAACTTATAGGTGTATAGACCTATCATTTATATGCTGTAATATACGGGTTCAACTTCAAGTAATATTTTAGGCCTTCTCTTCGTTACTTATTTAGAGTTCCCTATAGGGAATCCAAGACAAACCCTCCTAGGAAAAAAAAAAACTAGAAAATAAAGTACACCCCCATCTCCATCATCCCATTGCCATCTGTTCAAGTACTGTGATCCCAGTCTGCCCCTCCACCAAGTTCATGAAGGGAAGCCAGACCTGATCGTGTTTATCTCTATGTAAATGTAAATTTGCTGTGATTTTTTTCTATCCTGGCAATTTCCCTAACTATGGTTATCCAATCCCCAACTGTCGGTGACACTGGGGAGAGTCAACATCTTGTGATGGCCTTGCATGCTGCGGCCAGCAGAATCCCAATAAATGATTTCTGTCTGTTAGACCTATGACCTGTTGGTAATACTCCCAAAATTAAAATATGAAATTCTGGAGTTTCCTCCCAATCAAACATACTTTTCATGTGGGAGCCTATTTCCCTCCAAAAGGGTTTGATAACAGGACAATCCCAGAAAATATGGGAGTGAGTTCCTTTACCCTGACAATTTCTCCAACAATAGTCAGACCCTCCTGGTGTATAGTGTTTCGTCCTCGTAGGGGTATGGAAGTACCTAGTGACAATCTTCCATCTAAACTCTTTCCAATTGTTTGATGAAGATGTACGTTTAACTCTTTCCCAAACCCTGCGCCAGGTTTCATCATCTAGAGATATATTTTGTTCCTTTTCCCCTTCTGTTTGACAAAGAAGTGGAGGTGGGACCCTAGTATCTCTATATGCCATAATGAGTCTTGATATTAATTTCTGCTCCCCCTGGCTGCTAATTGAGCCAGAATAAACTGAATTAGTGGGGAAGGGGGTTGTTGAACAATTTCTAAGTTATTCCCTGTATTAATAAAATATCTAACTTGGAGTTATCTATAAAAGTGGGAATGTGAAAGTTGAAATTCTTTCTGAAGACTCTGAAAGGATTTAACATGTCCATCCAGGACTAACTGATTAAAATACCTAAGACCAAGATGCTTCCAGTTAGCAAAAACCTTATCCATGCTGGGTGAGATGAATTCTGGACAACTGGTTATCGTCGACTTATTATTTAGTGTTTCCTTTATATTTAACTCTCTCTTAATTTCCTCCCATATTCTCTAAGTATATTTGGTCCAAGAGTTATCTATATCTTTGCTCAACAAGTAATGTGTAGAACCCCCAAAATCCACCTGGGGATTTACCTCCAGCTCTCCCTGTATCTCCTGGGAGACTCATTTGTTAAGGGTGTCTGTAGCCAAATAATTAACCCAAGTCCCTAAATTCGCCATCTGGTAATATGATCTCAAATAAGGGAGTCCCAGGCCTCTGCCCTCCCTCACTCTCTGTAGGGTTTCCCATGCAGTTCTGGGTCTCTTAACCCCCCCACCCCATACAAAATCGTGTAAAGCTTTGTTTATTTTTTTCAAATCTAGTTTTGAAATCTGCAAGGGGAGAGTGTTGAACAAAAACAGAAATTGGGGCAGTACGTTCATTTTAATTGACTCAATCCTACCGAGAAGTGTTAATGGGAGGAGACTCCACCGCTTTAAATCAGTAAAAACCTCCTGGAATGATTTATTATAAATTGCATGGTAAAATTATAATAAATCATTTGGAATATAAATGCCCAGATATCTCATTTGGGTAGAACCCCATTTGTATGGAATCATCCAATCTAGTTCGTCAGATCGATGATCATTGAACAACATTACTTCTGTTTTATTCTCATTTATTTTAAATCCTGAGACTTGACTGTATTGTTCTAATATTTCCCTTACCATTGGGAAGGTTTGTATTGGATCCCTCAAGTACAGCATGGTGTCATCCGCATAAAGTGAGATTTTGTTTTCTTCCCCACCGGCTATAATCCCTTTTAATCCCTGATGATCCCTGATTACCTGGGCCAGGGGTTCTATGCTAAGAGCAAAGAGGAAGGGGGACAAGGGACACCCTTCCCGTGTTCTCCTGTTAATGCTTAGTGTTTGGGAGATTGTACTATTTACTTTTAGGTTGATTATAAATTCCTGTTATCCATTCTATGAATTGGGGCCCAAATCCAAATTTAACCAAAACTTCCCTTAAGAAATCCCAATGTAAGTGATCAAACGCTTTTTCCGCATCAATAGCTATTGCTATTTAAGTATCTTTCCCTTTTTTCCCCAGATGTAGTATATTTAAACACCGTCGTACGTTGTCCCTGAGGAATCTACTGGAAACAAACCCAGCCTGGTCCGGATGGATCAAATCCGGCACAACAGCATTTACTCTGTTTGCCAAAATTTTAGTGAAAAATCTTTGAATCAACATTAAGGAGCGAAACTGGTCTGTATGAACTACATAACTCGAGCTGCTTCCCTTCCTTGGGGATTACCGTAATATAGGCTTCACCCCATGTACGTGGGAGACCCCCCTCCTCCCTTCCCCTATTAAAAACCTGAACCAGAACTGGGATCAAAGTCTTTTTGAACTTTCGGTAAAATTCTGAGTTAAATCCGTCAGGACCAGGTGATTTACCCCCCTTAAGATCCTTAATAACCTGGGCAATTTCCTGTGCTGTAATAAGTGAGTCCAACTGTGCCTTAAGGCTCTCCTCTAGCCTTGGGAGGGGAAATCCAGTCTAGAAATTTTTTAATAAAAGCTTCTGTTTGCACTATTTTAGGTGGCAAATCATATAATTTCTTATAATACACTTTAAAAGTATTTGCAATATTATTTGGTGAATATACCTGAGTGGGGGGTGACTGTCTCCCTATAGTTAGCATTTTAACATATCTGTCTGCCTGCCTATGTCTAAGACGGAAAGCCAACAGACGACCTGCTTTATTACCTGATTCATAATACCTTTGATTCAAGTATCGAAGCTTCCCTCCCACCTAGTGGTTGAACAGGTCATTTAATCGTTTCCTTGTCTCTTGAAGCTCCTTACTAAGACCTGTGTTCTCCACTCCTTCCATCTGGGCTCTCCCCTCTAGGTATTTTAGCTTGTTCTCTAGATTTTTTTGTTGCTCCTGTTTAGATTTTTTGTACTGTGATGCATATAAAATTATGGCCCCTCGTAAAACTTCTTTACATCCATCCCAAAAACTTCGGGAGTCTGGGCCTACTGGAGAATTGTCGGTCAGATAGTCCTCCAGTACCCCCTGTATGTGGTTGTGTAAGTCCTCCCTGTCTAGCAGGGAGGAGTTCATCCTCCATTGTGTAATTGTACTCCAGTCCCGCAAACGTCAACGTTAACTCCACTGCTGAGTGATCTGATACCACCCGGGGAAGAATTTCACATGTTAATACCCTGTGAGAGTCTGTTATACTACATAAAAAGTAATCAATTCTGGAATAAACTTTGTTGGGTGAGGAGTAGAAAGACTATGCCCTCTCTGTTTTGTGTTGGTTTCTCCAGATGTCTGCTAGTGCTAATTCTACCATTCCCCCTCTAACTGCCCTATTCATTCCCTTATTTGTTATTGTGTTCTGGGAGGACAGATCAAGTTATGGGTTAGTGACACAGTTGAAGTCCCCTCCCACCAACAACATTCCCTCCTTTAAGTCTGCCAGACTTCTGAACATCTTAGTGAAGAAAGAAGGTTCATCCCTGTTGGGGGCATAAACATTAGTGATATGAATCACTTGATTAAAAATCTTTCCAGTGATAGTTAATCCCCTCCCCTTTTCTATTATTGTCTGTGAGCTAATTTCTAAAGGTATGTTTTTCTTACACAATAGATCCACTCCCGCTCTTTTCCCTGAGGGGTGGGAAGAGAAATATACCCTGTCCACCCAACTTCTCCTCAGTTTTTCATGTTCTGAATCTGAAAGTCTGGTTTCTTGGATTAATCCAATATCTGCCTTCATTTTTTGTAAGTAATGAAGTATCTTGACCCTTTTAACTAGTGAGTTAACCCCTTGAACATTTAAAGAAATCACCTTCAGAGACCCCATTTTTTAATTGAGTAACTAGCCCCATCGACCTTGACCCTCTTTCTTCATTACAATTGTTCTTACTCATTTGTGTTCCAGTGTTCCTTGTTTTAATCATAGTTCCTTTTTCCTCTGAACCCTGACCTTTAAATAATACCCTCATCACACATTTATCATTATAACCACAATAAGTCAACTTGCACCTTAAACCATTCTGGTGCTTCAATTTGTTGTTCATAAAGAAGAAGATGGAAAATATACCTTCCAATATTATTAAACTTTGACTTCCAAGGTGTTTAGGTGTAATTGGTATCAACCTCCCAACAATGGGAGGGAATGAGCCGAAGCTCTTTTGCCTACTAAGCATAGGCCTGATTCAAAGAATCAGTGATTGAAGTGGACGTCACCCACGGTAACGTTTCACCAAGGGTTTCACTAAACCAGCGGTTGCCCAGTGCTCCCATCCGGGCCGCCCTATACCTTAACCAGTGCGGAAGAAAGAGGGGAACTCGGCCCAACCGGGCATCGGATCCTCCCCCCAGCCCCCCTCCATGGAGGAGAGATCGGAAGGAGAAGTGAAGTGAGGAGTCCCCGTGCCCTGCCAAACCGCCCCCCCCCATTTTTTTTCCCCCCTCACAACCAGCAACTTAAAGCCCTGCACACGTTATCTATGTCATTCCCCATCTGGGGGTAACTCATCCCTTTTACATTCTTGTTGTTACATTATTAACAGAGCTATATTTTAAGTCCTTGGGCCTTCGGTAAAGACCTTAGCCAGTAGTCCATCCTTATTGTTTCTGTCTTTCAGCTCGCATATTAATCCATCCACCGGTTCTCCTCATTTCCCATGCAAAACATACATGAGCCCAAAACCATCTGCTTTAAGTGGAAACAGTACCTTTAATGAGGTTCAGGTTGCCCCCCTCGAAATAGAAACCCCGTAGGGGGAAGATTCCGAATTCAAGATCTTGTTCTCTCGCTCCACGATAGCTTTCATGTATTGGCCTAAATGGGAGGGCCAAGTAAGTGATGAGGGATGTGCTGTTCTAGGTTTACCTGCCCTTTTCCAGGCTAAATGTGCTATTTCCTTCTCCAAGATGTCGGCTTAGAATTCGGGGCATTGGAGACTAAGTTGCTTTAACATTGGGGCAGCTTCATATACCGTATCATAGATAATAGGCCCTTTTTCTGTGTGTATGTGTAATTTTGCTGGGTAATACAATTGGATCCTGATCTTCTTCTCCTTAGCCTGTCTTATTATGCCTCTGGCTACCTTTCTCTTTTTGTTTAATAGCTCCGAGAAGTCCTGGTCAAAATATAGCCTTTGATTATCTAGTTTAACTTCTCTCATTTTCCAGGCCGTTTGTAGTATTAACTGTCGGTCTTGATAGTTCAGCATTCGTATGATTATCAATCGGGGGCTGGACGCTTGATCTTTTGGTTTTGCAGCTAGTGAGTGGTGTGCTCTTTCAATAGGGAGAGGGATCTCCTCTGTTAGCTTCAGTACTTCCCTCAAAATGTGTAAAACAAACGCTTCCATAGATTCGAACGATTTCTCCATATCTTCTGGAACACCGCAGACTCTTAGATTATTTCGATGAGCTCGGTTCTCTTGATCATCTAATTTTGTTTGTAATTCCTTCTCTCTTGTGAATAAATAAAGTAGTGCACGATCGTGTTGACTCGAAGAATCTGCCAGATTTCCTACACAGTCCTCCATTGCTGAGGTACGCTTGTCCATTGCCCTTAAATCTGCCTTTAGATCTGCCACCGAAGATTCTACCCTGTGCAGTGCTTTTATGATCCCATCCAGTTTCGACAGAATAACTCCTTGGTCTCCCCCTTCTAATCCATCTTCTGAATCCGCTATAGTACTAACTGGTGAGGCCAAGCGTGCGTCCCTGGTTAGGCCTTGTGTCCTTTCTGAATCCATCAGACTTTTTATTTTGGCTGCCTGTGAAAATCTATGTCTCGTTCTACTTGAAGCCATTCACCTGTACTTTAATGAATATTATTTTGCGAGCTCTGCTGAGTATTCTCCCACTTTTCTGCCGGCTAAGTCTATTATTAATCAGAGCGGCTCTGGAGTGCAAACACTAGGCTGCCATTCCTTGTGGTGACATCACCAGAAGGCCCCGTCTTTTATGTTTTAATTTTGTTTTAATCTTGGGTTCTTAGTTGGGGTTGGGAAAATATTTTTTTTAATTTTTTTTTTTGGTGAATTTGTTTGGGGTTAGTTTTAACTCATTTTGTATTTATTTTTGGTTGTTGTAATTTATTATTATTTTTTAGGATGTGTAGAGGCTTTGCTTTTGAGATGCTGACCTACACCGGGGACTACCTGTGGTCATTCTGTCCTTTTAGGAGATCCCATTTGGTTCCATCGGTAGAGGTGCTCAGCCGCTGCCAAGAATCAGGGATCCTTAGAAGGCGAAGCAAGGACCGCATGGGAAGTCCCAGGTATGGTACACAGTGGGGGGTAGGATTGGTGTGGGTGGGAGCAGGAGATTCCCAGGGAGGAGAAGGTTCCAGGATAGAGGATCATCAAACCTAGTTCCCCTTCCAAGGGCTCTGCCCAATTGCATTGGGCAGCTAGTAGTCCATCTGACCTGCGCTGTTACTCTCTTGTAGGCTGCTCTCTGTAACGCAAGGTCGCTGAGGAATTTATTTATTTTATTTAGTTTTTGTTCACTGGGTAAGGTGCACTAGCCAAGCAAATGACTATTTTCAGGCATGACCCAGGAGGTTACAAGGTAACAGTACATAATACATAACAATAGCAGTTACAATACAGAAAAGCAACAATTCTCAGCAGTCTGCATTAAAACAAGTTACAACAATCAGGGAAGTAGAGTACAAAAAAGAGGTCATCAAGCATAGGATACAGGTTGTAAAAGGTAAGTGCCTTCACGAAAACATACAATCAATGAAGTACAAAAAATAGGTCAGCTTAACATCAAGCATAATGTACAGGTTATGAAAGGTAAGTGCCATCAAGATGGAAGTAAGGTTAGGCTTACAATAGTGGCAGATAAGGAATTCTTAGGCAATAACAGTACAATGTAGGTAAGACAATTATAACTTTGTGGGCAAATAGCCAGAAGAACTAGGTAAAGGTCACAGGGTGTGCTCAAAAGTTATAGAAACATACATAGACACTGGAAAATAACAAACAGGTAAATAAAATGGCAAGGATGCCAGGCAAGAAGGCCGAAGATAGCCAGGATATGGATATGCACACAGAAGGTCAGAGTGAGTTACGGTGGGCAGTAATTAGAGAGGGAGCAGGAGCACAGAGAGGGGGGAAAAGTATAATCTTAGTAGGGGTAGATAGGTGATGAGTTGTCTAAGGAGGATTAAAACAAGTGCAGCAGGTAATAGTACTAAGAAAAGACCAATGTTTCATTTTAAACAGGTTATGGGTGGATGTAAGACGCAGATCATGAGGAAGAGAATTCCAATATTTTGGAGCAGTGTGTGAGAAAGCACAAACACCCTTAATAGTTTTGGCCAAGATTGGCAAGGTTTCAAAAGGAGATACAGTATATATCGTGGTGGTGGGGGATGCTAAGAGAGGGTCTCCAGCAGCAAAAGATAGGACAGTAATCACTTATGGTGTCTGCAAGAGTGCCAGCAGCAGTAATTCTATCTAAGCAGTTAGTAAGTATCCAGTCAATCAGGGTACCAGAGGTAGGGGAGAATATGACTCTTGCTGGGTCAGTTATCAGCTGATGCAAGTTATGGCTTTCAACTAAGGAGAGTAGGGAGTTGTGTGTTTTACCTGGCCAGTTAAGATTCAGGTCACCAAGGAAAAGGACTTCATTTTTCCCAGTAGAAAGGGCAATATGGGCAAGTAATTCTTCAAGACCCTTTTTAACAAATCATGGTACCTGAGGGCTGGAGGAAGGTGGATGTTAGTCCCCTCCGCAAAAGTGGGAGCAAAGCAGAGGCAGGAAACTACAGATCTGTTCGTGTGACCTCAGTGGTAGGGAAAATTATGGAATCACTTCTGAAAGAAAGAATTGTTAAGTACCTAGAGGTCAGTGGGGCACAGGACCCAAGGCAGCATGGAGTCACAGAGAGAAGGCCATGTCAGATGAATCTAATAGATTTCTTTGACTGGGTGACCAAACTAGTAGACCAGGGAGGGGCCGAGGATGTGGCCTACCAAGACTTTAGGAAGGCATTTGACACAGTCCCACACAAAAGATTAATAAACAAGTTAACTAGCCTGGGAGTGGGTCTCAGGGTGGTAACCTGGGTAAAAAACTGACTAGACAACAGGACGAAGGGAGTAATAGTAAACGTAGTCTACTCCAAGGAAAGGGGGGTTACTAGTGGGGTGCTGCAGGGTTCAGCACTGGGACCGGTCCTTTTCAAGATATTCCATTGTACATTGCCCGAGGAGGGATTGTAGAGGCGGCAGGGTGGTCATTTATTTTAGATCCACTTTGGGCCTCCACATTCCCAGTGGGAATGCTGGATTCCTTCAAGTGTGTTTTGACTAAGTGGCCTCCGGGTGTCAATGGCAGGATTATTCTCATCTACCGGCCTCCGAGGGACAGGAATCTTTTTCTGCAGGAGTTTGTGGACTTTGTCATGGGCAATGTCTTGGAATCTGCCAAGCTTCTTGTGCTGGGAGATCTCAATGCCTGGGTCGATGATGAGTCCTCTCATTTTTGTCAAGAACACCTCCAGCTTACAACCATGCTGGGATTGACACAGGTGATTACCGCTGCAACCCATGAATGTGGCCACACTCTGGATTTGGTCTTTTCACTGGGACGGGACATAACTACAGTCAAGGTTGATCCAGTCAGTTGGTCAGATCGCCATGCGGTAGAGTTCCTCTGTGAGGTTCCCTAAGTGGACGCCCCTTCTTTGGAGTGTCTATCCGGTGTCATCTGAGACATCAGTTGGAGCCTTGCAAACTCCAAGAGGCAGTGGATGTCTTAAGCTTGCTGCATGCTAGTGCTTCAGGTCTGGATGCTGCCATTGACTCCTACAATAGGGGTCTGATGGCTGCTTTGGACACTATTGCACCTTTCCATGTCCATCCCTTGATGTCTAGCTGCAGCTCATCCTGGTATTGTGCTGAGCTGCATCGGTTGAAGACTAAGGGATGGAGGATAGAGCATTCCTGGAGGAGAACCAGTGCTGAGGCTGATAGATTGGTATAGAGACTCCAGTACATGGAGTACCAGCAGGCAACTGACCAAAAAAAGACAGAGTTTTTGTCCCCCTCAATTGCTACAGTGAGGAATTGCCCAGGTGTGCTCTTCCGTGTTGTAGGTGGATGGTTAAATACATTCTGTCTGCAGTGCGTGGAAGCTCTTTTACCTTCAAAATGCGAGGAGTTTGGGTGATTCTTCGCTGAGAAGCTGTTGGCTATCAAGGCGGGTATTGTCTCCTCTAGTCAGGTTGTTACCATGGGTAACGGGTCTTGTGTTAACAGTATTAAGTCAGCTTGGAGTGAGTTTCAGACAGTTTCCATTGAGGAGGTCCTCTGAGTGATTGGCTCCTTGCGCCCCACCAACTGTATACTGGATTCTGGACCGACATGGCTTATAATTAGATGTGCCGAGTTTCTAGGTCCAGTCTTCATGGAGATGGTCAATGGTTCCTTGATTGAAACATAGAAACATAGAATTTGACAGCAGATAAGGACCGCTTGGCTCACCTAGTCTGCCCATTTTCCTACCTAACAGATAAGCTGCAGATCCTAGTTAACCAACAGCTTAATTCCTCCTACCCCCCACTAGGACTGCCCTATGCCTGTCCCATGCATTCTTGAAGTCCCCCACTGTTCTTGACCCCACAACCTCTTCAGGGAGGCTGTTCCATGCATCCACAACCCTCTCAGTGAAAAAATACTTCCTCACATTACCTCTGAGCCATCCCCCTTCTATCTTCAAATTGTGCCCCCTTGTTCTTGGCAGGGTCTTTCCCTCTGCTTTGAAAGAGGCCGTGGTGAGACCCTTGTTGAAAAAGCCATCCTTGGACCCTGATGATCTTGTTAACTACAGACCCATCTCCAATCTTCTCTTTTTGGGGAAGGTTATCAAGAGTGTGGTGGCAGAGCAGTTGCTTGACCCCTTGGAGAGTTTTTCCATCCTTGATCCTCCCCAGTCCAGTTTTCAGCCCCATCATAGTAACGAGACAGCGTTGGCTAGGGTGACCCCTTGATCTCATGGCAAGGGACCAAGGGCACTGTTCCATCTTAGTGTTCTTGGACAGCTCCTCAGTGTCTGACATGGTGGATCATGGAGTGTTGGTTGATCATCTGAGGAATTATGTGGGTGTTAATGGGTCAGTCTTGGCCTGGGTTCATTCCTAAATAACCAGGAGGGCACAGCCTGTGGCTTTAGGGAAATTTGTCCCTGACCCACACCACTTCCTTGCGGTGTTCCTGAAGGTTCGATCCTGGCCCTGATTTTATTCACTATGTATATGCTGCATCTTGGGGAGATCATAAGACAATACAGCTTGGGTTTTCATTTCTATGCATATGATACCCAGTTGTACCTGTTTTGTCCCCACGGCAATCGCCTGGCATCATCTCGAGTTGACGGTTGTTTGGCTGAGATCAGCGATTGCATGGTGGCTAACTGGCTATGTCTAAACCCTGGGAAGACTGGGGTTATGGTCATTGAGCTGGGACATCAGGGCTGTACTGTGCGGGACAATTTAGATCTCTCTGTTTTGAGTGGCAGCACCTCGTGGCAGTGAAAATGGTCAGGAATCTGGGAGTCAAGCTGGACGATGGTTTGATCTTCGTACATCAGGTGTCATCCGTTGTTTGGTCTGGCTTCTTTCATCTCAGCAACATTTCGAGGATCACATTGTTTTTGGCCCAGGATGACCTGGCTATGGTGATCCATGCCTTTGTCATCATGAGACTCGATTATTGCAACACCCTATACCTAAGGCTATCTGAGGGTCAGATGCAAAGATTGCAGCTGATGCAAAATGCAGAGGCCTGGATGTTGGTTGGCTCTCCTAGACAGAAGCTCATCATTTCAGTGCTGTGTGCTCTGCACTGGTTACCTATACACTTTCACATCACCTTCAAGATTGGCTTGCTAACCTACAAGGCCCTATATGGTCTGGGACCCAACTACCTGAAAAAGCTCCTGATTCCCTACAACCCAATCCGCCTTCCCCATTCCACTGATGCAGAGTTGCTCATGGTGCCCAACTCCAGACTCAAGTCTTCTGAAGATAGGTTCTTTGGAGTTGTGGCACCAACCATTATAAACACAATTCCCTGTTACATTCGTTCTACTACACTGGTGGAGGCCTTTAAAGCCTCTTTCAATTCTTATTTTAGTTTGACTTTTAATGATTCATGAGTTTTAAAGTATGTCATTCTATTCTTTTTTCTCGCAGTATTTTAATCTTTGTACAGCATTCTGAGCCCATGTTGGAATGAGCGCTTTATAAATAAAAGTTGCTTTGCCTTTCCTAGAAAGGCTGAGCTTAATACACACAGAGTTAAGCACAAGTACTGGGACTGTGGTGCAAAGGCGAGCAAATTGCTTGCTATAGATTAAGAAAACAGCAAGCAGAGTGCCACATAGCTCAACTGAAAAGCTCTGGAGGCACTATACAATCTAAACAGTCTGACATTAATCAGGTCATGTGTGATTTTTACTATAACTTATACTGTATCAGTCTCAGAATGGCCTTATTCTACTGAACTTCCATAACTTCATAGCACCACTGAACCTACCCAAACTAAGTGAGCAGTATAAAACTCAGCTGAAGATACAGTGTACACGGTTGGAAATTAAGCAGACAGTCAATTCCTTAACACCTCATTAAGCACCGGGTGCTGAGGGCTTGACAGCAGACTTTTATGATCTCCTAGTTGTAAAGCTCAGTGTCCCCCAGCTTCACATAACAGAAGCCTATGATCAATCTAGATTGCCATACACCCTCAGGGAAGACACTATAATAGGTCTCCCCAAGGAGGGTAAGAACCTATCCCTTCCAGTCAGTTATATTGCCGATTAAGGCAAATGCAACAAGTATTGCTAGACTTCTGGCTTCCCAGCTGAAGGGGATACTTCCTACCCTGATTCGCCTTTCACAGGTAGGATTTATAAAAGGGTGGGTCAGCTCAGACCACCAAAGAGCCCTAATATAGATCCTTCGGGTTACATAGAAACATAGAATTTGACGGCAGATAAGGACTGCTTGGCCCACCCAGTCTGCCCATTTCCCTATCTAAAGGATAAGTTGCAGATCCTAGCTAACCAACAGCCTACTTCTTCCAACCTCCACCCCGAGAATTGCCTTATGTCTGTCCCATGCATTCTTGAATTCCACCACTGTTTTTGACTCCACAACCTCCTCAGGAAGGCTGTTCCATGCATCCACAACCCTCTCTGTGAAAAAATACTTCCTCACATTACTTCTGAGCCGTCCCCCCTCTAGCTTCAGATTGTGCCCCCTTGTTCTTGCACACCTCTTTTTCTGAAAGATGCTACCCTCTTGGACTTTGTTGATTCCCTTGAGGTATTTGAAAGTTTCAATCATGTCTCCCCTCTCCCTCCTCTCCTCGAGGCTATACATATTAAGATCCTTAAGTCTCTCTTGATATATCTTCTGGTGCAGACTCTGCACCATTTTAGTTGCCCTCCTCTGGACTGCCTCTATCCTGTCTATGTCTTTGAGGAGACTGGGTCTCCAGAACTGCACGCAGTACTCCAGATGGGGTCTCACCAGCTGTCTGTACAGAGGCATAACAACTTCCTGTTTTCTACTGGTGATGCCTCTCCCTATGCATCCCAGTATCTTATCAGCCCTGCTACTGCCTCTCACATTGCTTGCTCACCTTTAGGTCATCTGATATGACTACCCCCAGGTCCCTTTCCATTTTTGTTGTTGTTAGTATCTCACCCCCCATTGTGTACTCTTCCCCTGGGTTTTTGTTTCCCAGGTGCATTACTTTGCACTTCTTAGCACTGAATCTAAGCTGCCATACATTTGACCATTCCTCCAACCTTGCCAAGTCCCTTCTCATCCTTTCCACCCCACCTTGTGCATCAACTCTGTTGCAGATCTTTGTGTCGTCTGCAAAGAGACATACTTTTCCTTCCAGTCCCGCTGCAATGTCGCTTATAAAGACATTAAAGAGGACCGGTCCTAGTACTGAACCCTGCGGTACCCCACTAGTAACCCCCCTTTCTTCAGAGTGTACTCTGTTTACTATTACCCTCTGTGTCCTGTTCTCCAGCCAATTTTTTACCCAGACTACCATCTTGGAACCCACTCCCAGGCTGGCCAACTTATATATTAATCTTTTGTGTGGGACTGTGTCAAATGCCTTGCTAAAGTCTAGGCAGGCCATGTCTGCAGGCCCTCCCTGATCTACTACTTTGGTCACCCAGTCAAAGAAATCTATTAGATTCGTCTGACATGACCTTCCCACTGTGAATCCATGCTGCCTTGGGTCCTGCGCTCCTATGGCCTCTAGGTACTTGACAATTCTTTCCTTCAGAAGTGATTCCATAATTTTCCCAATCACTGAGGTTAAACTAACAGGTCTGTAATTTCCTGCTTCTGCCCTGCTCCCACTTTTGTGAAGTGGAATCACATCTGCCCTCCTCAGTCTTCAGGTACTACCCCATCCTCCCATGATTTACAGTATTAAAGAGGGTAGTCAGTGGTGTCAGTAGTTCTACCCTTAGTTCTTTTAGAATTCTGGGATGAATCCCATCAGGCCCCATTGCTTTGTCCACCTTCAGTTTTAAGAGTTCTTTCAGAACCCTTTCTTCTGTGAAAGGGGTGGTATCAACCCCCATATCTAGCGTGTTTCCATTGTTTGGTTTAGGTACCTCCCCTTCTTCATTAGTGAATACTGAGCAAAAGTATTTGCTTAGTATCTCTGTCTTTTTACAGTCACCCTCTGCCCACCCCCCTCCCCTTTATTAAGCCTCACTATCCCTCCCTTGGTCTTCCTTTGCTCCCTGATGCACCTATAAAAGGTTTTATCCCCCTTCTTAACTGAGTTGGCTATCTTCTCCCCAGTTTGGGCCTTTGTTGTTCTGACTGCCTTTCCTGCTTCCTTTTGCTTTAACTGATACAATTCTCTGTCCTGCTCCTTCTGTGATTCCTTGTACTTCCTGAATGCTCTCTTTTTCTCCCTAACCTTCCCTGCCACCTCCTTTTAGAACTATAGTGGTTTCTTACATCATTTTGTTTTGTTTATTTGCTTCACACAAAGGCTTGTTGCCTCTGTGATGGCAGTTTTGATTATTCCCCATTGTTCTTCCACTCTTTCTTCCTGCCCATTTGCTAGTGTATTCCTTAGGCACTCACCCATATTGGCAAAGTCAACCCTCCTAAAGTCCAGTACTTTTGCCTTTGTATGGCTTGACTCTACTGCTGTGTTTATCGTGAACCATACTGTTCAATGGTCATTAGTTCCCAGATGGCTACCCACTTCTAAATCTGTGATCCTCTCGCCATCTCCTTTTGAAAGTACCAGGTCTAAGATTGCTTCCTCTCGAGTGGGTTCCGATACTAGTTGTCTAAGACATGCCCCCTGTAGGGCATCTAAAATGACCCTACTCCTAGAAGTGGCTGCTGCAAATGCATTCCAGTTAACATCTGGCATATTCAGATCCCCCATTAGCACTATCTCTCCTTTTTCTGCCATTCTAAGGATACTGTCTATAATTTCCTTGTCCATTTCCTCCCCGAGATGGGGGTCTGTATACAACCCCTGTGCGGATTGTGATGCCATTGCCTGTCTCCAAATTGACCCACAGTGCTTCCTCTCCTCCCTGTTTACCCTTTTGTTCTGTTGCTTTGATGCCGTCCCTTATGTAGAGAGCTACTCCACCTCCTCTTTTACCCTCCCTGTCCCTCTGTAGATGGTGTATCCTGGTATGTTTACGTCCCAGTCATGGTTCTGTGTGTACCATGTTTCTGTGACTGCCACGATATCCAGATGTTCCTCCTCTATCAAAGCCACTAATTCAGGAAGCTTGTTACCCAGACTATGGGCACTGGTACTCATTGCTCTCCATTTTTTGATGGCTTTACCTCTTGTAGCACCATCCCTCTCCTGATTGACTTTGCCTTTTCCAATTACCCCGTCCTACTCCCTACTGACCTTTTTACCTTGATCTTTACCTCATTTAGTACCCAGTTTTGTAGGAGGAGGCTGAGAATCTCCTGCTGCTCATCAGTGCCTTCCCCCTTGACTAGTTTAAAAGCTTGCCAATGAAGCATTTAAACCGATCACCTAGTAGACTTGTTCCCTTCCTGGACAGATGCAGACCATCCTGCCAGTATAGGCTGGTATCCCTCCAGGTGGAACCCCAGTCCCCAATGAAGTCAAACCCCTGTGCTCTGCACCATCTTTTCAACCATTCATTGGACTGCATGGTGTGAAGTACCCTCACCTCACCCTTGCCATAGACAGGCAGCACCTCTGAGAAGGATACTATGTGTGTTACTTGCCTTAGGCCCCTCCCCAATTCCACAAACTCCTCCTGCACTACTCTAATCTCATGTTGAGCCAAGTCATTCGTCCCTAGGTGGACAATGACGTCCAGCTCAGTCTTCCGTGCAGCTGTTCTTGTGATCCTGAGGATGCACTTCCTGTCCCTCCAAGCCATGCTGCCAGGCAGGCACCTTACATCAGTTTTCCCTGATCCCCCCAGGTTGAAAGCTCTGTCTCCACTCCAGCCGAAGCCACTGCTATAGACTTTCGATTCAGTGGAGTAGGGATACATACCTCCACGCTCTGTCAGAACAACTGAACTTTGGCTCAGGATTTTGGTCCTGAATTAGAACTTTATATTCCCAGCCTATGGCCTGCCTACTTACTAATTCTACCATCTCTTCTCCTTTTCAACTTGGCAGGAGCACTTGCCAAGGATGCGCCTCCCCTCTTGTATTTATCATGGCTATAGAGCCATTGGCAGTGGCTATCCATGCTCACCCTCAACTATCAGGCATCCAAATAGGTAATGCAAACTACCGCATGAGACTGTCTGTGGACGACTGTCTGGTACTAGTTCAAGATGTACCTCGAAGCCTGCCACACCAGCTGTCAATACTGAACCAGTTTGAATCCCTGTTTAGCCTGAGGATTAATAAATCCAGGTCAGGCATTCTCTCTCTAAGGAACAACATATCTGTCCCTTTGGTCTGTCATGGACCCCACAAGACCTCCAATATTTGGGAATTAAAATAACTTCAGACTTATCTAAATTATGTTCAGGAAACCTCTTGTATCTCTTAGCAAAGCTCCAAGAGGAAATGGTGAGATGGTGTCACCTTAATCTGTCAAAGGATGGAAAGGTGGCCACCCTGAAAATAGTTTTAGCCACTGAGGTACTATATATTCATGCCCATTTATCCATTACAATTCCTTTAAAATGGTTCCAGAAACTGAATCCTCGTATGGGTAACTTTCTATGGTAAGAAGCACAGCCACAATACAGCAGGGCAAAACTAAGGGCACACTGGACAGGAGGTGGATGGGGTCCCCCTTATTTCCCTGTCTACTTATCCATATTCAGCATAGCTCAAACTTGCCAGTGACTTAAACCCTTACTAATTTGCCCCCAGCCTGGAGATCAATAGAACAGGTCTTACTGGGTGAGTGCCCTCCCACAACTTACCTGGGTCACCTACAGCCCACAACACACACACACACACACACATACCAAAAATGGGGTACCGTAGTAAAATTGCCCAAGGACTGGCATATGGTGGGTAAGCTCACCAGACTCTGCTGCATCCCTAGGAACTGGATCCCTCTGTGGAATAACCCCATCTTGCATACAGATAAGAAACCAGTTCACTGGAATGGGTGGGCTGACAAGAATATTCACATTACGGAAGATCTACATATACCTGGCGGCTGTAAGTTTGACTCTTGAAAATTTACAAGCTTGCTATGAGCTTCCAAGATCTGACTTTTGGAAACTTCCTCAGCTGCACAATTTAATCACTGCTGAACTATGGAAGAGGTATGTTTTTTGCATGCACTGCAAGGGCTCTCTGGTGCAGGCAGACAGTCTCCCTGCCACAACTTGGTGCAGAGTCCAAAAAGGTTTAGCTGGTATTATTTACAGAGCTGTAAGAGATGCTACCCCTGACCTTACAGATAAGGCTAGATGTAAATGGCAAACCTCCTAACAGATCATAACCTCTGATGACCTATGGTCTCACTGCTGGAGGCTAGCCCACTAGGCATGCTTGGACTCCCAAGAGCCTATAAATCCAGAATAAGGTAATCCACCAGTGGTACCACACTCCTGCACAAATAAAGACTTTGAGCCTTTTGCCTCATGATGCGTATTGAAGATGTAACGTACCAGGAGCAGATCTACACTATGTACAGAAGAAGCCAGAAGGAGAAGGAAGGAAACATATTCAATTCAGTGCTTTAGAGTAACTGGTAATTGGTATTTTTCTTTTAAACTTAGATTGTAGGCTTGTAGTGACACTATACTTTCTTTCTTTGTTGTCTTTACTTATAATTGTTTTTGGGCTGTTGAAAATTTAAAACATAGTGGTGGTGTAATTCTCTGCTGTCTTTAATTGCTGCAAATTTTATCTTGGCTTGTCTGACTGTCCTGTAGCTGGGTGAAGGGTGTTAATTGTCTGGCCTCTGACCTCAGCTACGTGATAACTGGAGGTGGGGCTTAGTCACAGTTAAAGTAGCAAACAGAGGTTTATTTTCTCGGAAGAAGCCAGAAGGAGAAGGAAGGAAACATATTCAATTCAGTGCTTTAGAGTAACTGGTAATTGGTATTTTTCTTTTAAACTTAGATTGTAGACTTGTAGTGACACTATACTTTCTTTCTTTGTTGTCTTTACTTATAATTGTTTTGGGCTGTTGAAAATTTAAAACATAGTGGTGGTGTAATTCTGTGCTGTCTTTAATTGCTGCAAATTTTATCTTGGCTTGTCTGACTGTCCTGTAGCTGGGTGAAGGGTGTTAATTGTCTGGCCTCTGACCTCAGCTACATGATAACTGGAGGTGGGGCTTAGTCACAGTTAAAGTAGCAAACCGAGGTTTATTTTCTCAGAAGAAGCCAGAAGGAGAAGGAAGGAAACACATTCAATTCAGTGCTTTAGAGTAACTGGTAATTGGTATTTTTCTTTTAAACTTAGATTGTAGGCGTGTAGTGACACTATACTTTCTTTCTTTGTTGTCTTTACTTATAATTGTTTTTGGGCTGTTGAAAATTTAAAACATAGTGGTGGTGTAATTCTGTGCTGTCTTTAATTGCTGCAAATTTTATCTTGGCTTGTTTGACTGTCCTGTAGCTGGGTGAAGGGTGTTAATTGTCTGGCCTCTGACCTCAGCTACGTGATAACTGGAGGTGGGGCTTAGTCACAGTTAAAGTAGCAAGCAGAGGTTGATTTTCTCAGAAGAAGCCAGAAGGAGAGGGAAGGAAACATATTCAATTCAGTGCTTTAGAGTAACTGGTAATGGTATTTTTCTTTTAAACTTAGATTGTAGGCTTGTAGTGACACTATACTTTCTTTTCTTTGTTGTCTTTACTTATAATTGTTTTGGGGCTGTTGAAAATTTAAAACATAGTGGTGGTGTAATTCTGTGCTGTCTTTAATTGCTGCAATTTTTAGCCCCCTCCTTCCCCCAACTCTTAATTATATATGCCCTGATAAATCTGATTGACAGGAGCTAAACACAGGGTATAGTAAGAGGTGTGAAGTAGGAGGGGCATAAGGGGGAAGAAGACCACCCTCAGGACGACAAGTGTTTTGACTCATTTATTTATTTATTGGTTTCTTTTTCCTTAAAAAAAAAAAATATATATATCTGAAGATCAGTTACAGGATTTTTAGTACTGTAAATTAATAAAAAGAGAACCAAGAGAGCTTCAGTAGCAGACAAGTAGTGGAACTGCAGTATAATGTGGGGAGTGGTGCAATGCAGTGGCTGTGGGGCAGCCATATTCAGGCAGACTTTCTGGACACTGAGGTGCTGCCCTATCTGCATGCATATCTCTGGACTGCAGGATGAGGTAGCCAGACTCAGAGTGGAAGTAAACTGGGTCAGGAGTACCATCACCCCTATCCAGGGACCACCCAGTCCAATGCAGCTGCCTCAAAGGATGCCGAGAACGAGGAGCACTTGGATGACAGTGGGCTCACGGAGGGTTAGAGCAGTCAGGTAGAGGCACATCCCAGATCCTATTCCTCTCAAGAACTCATATGCCACACTGGCAAATGAGGACAACCAAACAGAGGTACCCAGAGAAGTGGAAGGAAAGGATGTGGAGGTTAGCCAAGGAGGTGACCTCAGTGGGGAAAGCAGTGGACCCCAGAGGAGGAGGAAGCAAATCCTGGTGGGGACTCCATCGTAAGGGATCCAGCTAGGAACACAGGAGGGGAGGACAGGGAGGTGAGGTGCCTACCAGGTGCCACGGCATGGAGGGATGGAAGGAAGATACTGGGGATCACTGGGAAGGCAAGACGGGAGGGTGAGCTGGATGTCATTATCCACCTAGGTACTAATGACTTGGCAAATGGGGAGCCAAAGGAAGTTCAGGAAGAGTTTAGGAAACTGGGAGGGTCTCAAGCAAGTAGCTACTTCTGTCAATTTCTCAGAAGTACTACCTGTGAGAGGCAAGGAGAGCATAGAGTGCATGCACCAGGACCTTTAACTCATGGTTGAAGAACTGGTGCTGTGAGGAAGGGTTTGGATTCATTGGTGACTGGGGACCCACCTGGAGGATGGAGGTTTGTTCAAGCCTGACGCCTACATCCATCCTGGAGGAATCCAAACACTCAATGATAAGTTTAAATGCTACATTGACAAGCATTTAAACTAGCAAAGGGGTGCAGGCCAGCAAGGAGGGTACCCATTGCTCACCCCCACAGCAGCAGTGGAACCAGTGAACCAGAGGAGTGGCTATCTCTGCAAAGCAGTGTGCAAAAGATGGAGATTAGTGTCCAAAAGGTGGATAAGCAGAAAGGGCAAAATTCAGCAGAAGGGCAGACAGCAAGGAGAACCAGGGTAAATGACAACCAAGGAAGGGGCTGGAGTAGAACAGTGAAGCAGTCTAGGAGGTCAAATCATGGAAAGCCATGTGCAAATGCCAGGAGCCTTAGCAACAAGATGGAAGACCTGGAGGCTGTCATGGTACAGTCAGACCTGGACATTGTGGCCATCACTGAAATCTGGTGTAATGATAACCATGACTGGGAGATGGCCATACCTGGCTACAACATATTCAGAAGAGACAGAGCAGACAGGAAGGAGGAGTGGCACTGTATGTGAAAAATGACATAAAGGCCACACAGATCCAGGAGGAACAAAATGGGGAGAGATACTGGGTTAAGCTGGAAAGGAAAATGGGGCCAGCCATCCGCTACAGGTGTGGTCTATAGACCACCAGCCCAGGAGGAAGAAACAGATAGGGAGCTGATGCTAGCCATCAAAGGATGGCAGACAAGGTGAGGTAGTACTGGTTGGAGACTTCAATATTCAGGCGTGGACTGGAGCATCCCAGCAGCAGCATCAACTAGAGCAGATTTATCCTGGACTCCCTTCAGGGTGCCTTCCTCAACAACTGGTCATGGAACCAACTCAGCAGAAGGCAATATTGGACCTTGTGCTCACAAACAGGGACAGTGTGATGGGGGTAACAGTGGGGAGCACCTGGGTAACAGTGACCACCAGTCATTGTGGTTTGAAATCACAAGAAAGAGCAGAACCAAACCACACAAAAACACGTATCCTGGATTTTAGGGGCAGACTTTGGGAAAATGGGAGATACTTGAAAGACGCATTAAGGGAATGGGACAGGAATCAGGGGTTGAGGAACAGTGGGCAGTATTTAAAATGGGGATTATAAGAACAACAGAATTATGCATTAAGCAGGTTAGCAAGAGGAAAAGGAAGAGGAGACCATTATGGTTTTCCAAAGAGGTAGCAAAAGAAGTGAAAGCCAAAAAGATTGCATTCAGGCAATACAAAAGACACAGGCAGAAGGGATAGGAGAAGTACCAGGAGAAACAAAGGGAGGCAGGGAAGTCAGTAAGGGAAGCCAAAGCTCAGACAGAAGAACACATTGCAAAATCAGTGGATAAAGGGACAAAACCTTTACAGGTACATAAGTGAAAAAGAAAGACAAAGGAGGGATAATGAGACTGAAGGGGAGGATGGGAGCCGCGTGGAGGATGACAACAGTAAAGCTGACATATTGAACAGTATTTCTACTCAGTCTTTCACGAAGGAAGAGGGGTAATGGGTCTGAAGGAGTACAAGGGTGAGAATGGTGCAGAAATGGACACAAGTCCCTTTACACGAGAAAGGTCCTGAAGGAACTGGAAATAATAAGAGTTGATAAACAATGGGGCCAGATGGGGTGCACCCCAGGTCCTTAAAGAACTAAGAGAGTGGTGGTTGAACCTCTGGCTATCCTGTTTAGCCAATCACTGGAAACAGGGAGGTACCCAAAGACTGGAGGACAGCAGATGTAGTCCCCTTATACAAAGTGGGAACAAAGAGGAAGCAGGGAACTACAGACCAGTCAGCCTCACCTCGGTAGTGGGAAAGATCATGGAAGCACTACTGAAGGAGAGATTGGTGGAACATCTGGTTGTCAATGGACTACAGGATCCAAGGCAGCATGGTTTCACCAGGGAGGTCATGTCAGACCAACCTCATTGAATTTTTGACTGGGTGACTAGGGAGGTGGATCAGGGAGGCAGTGGACATGGCCTATCTGGACTTCAGCAAGGCCTTTGACACTGTGCCATAGAAGACTATTACACAAACTGGGAATATGGGTGTGGGCAGGACAGTAGTGTGGTGGGTAGGTAACTGGCTGGGTGGCAGGACACAGAGGGTGGTGGTAAATGGCTGTCACTCCACAGAGGGAAGATTGACCAGTGGGGTACCACAGGGATCAGTGCTGGGACCGGTCCTATTCAACATCTTCATCAGTGACATTGTGCAGGATCTAGAAGGCAGAATTTCACTGTTCGCTGATGACACAAAGCTCTGTAACAGAGTAGACACACCAGAGGGTGTAGACAGAATGAGAAGGGACCTGCAGAAACTTGAAGAATGGTCAAGGTTTGGCAGTTGAAATTCAATGCAAAGAAGTGCAAGATAATGCATATCACGGCACAAAACCCTGGCACAATATATCAGTTGGGGGTGAGGATATAGGCATGCACCAAGCAGGAAAGGGATCTTGGGGTTGTCATCTCTGATGACCTCAAAGTAGGAAACAGTGTGACAAGGCATCAGGTAAAGCAAATAGGATGCTGGGATGTATAGGCAGGGGCATCACCAGCAGGAAAAGGGAGGTCATAATTTCCGCTATACAAGACACTAGTGAGGCCCCACCTGGAGTACAGTGTACAGTTCTGGAGACCATACCTATGTAAGGACATAGACGGGGTAGAGAAGGTTCAGAGGGGGCAACAAAGATGGTGCATGGATTGCATCACAAGTCCTATGAAGACAGGTTGAAGGAACTGAACATGTACTCCCTGGAGGAGAGGAGGAGACAGGGATATGATAGAGACATACAAGTATTTTACAGGGAGGAACAGGGTGCAGGAATACTCTATTTTAGCGAAAAAAGATGTTCCAGGACTAGAGGGCATAGGATGAAGTTGGAGGGAGGATGATTCAGAGGAAACGTGAGGAAGAATTTCTTCACAGAACGAGTGATGGACAAGTGGAACACCCTGCCAGAGGAAGTGGTGGGGGCTGAAACAATCACGGGATTTAAGAATGCATGGGATAGACATAAAGGAATTCTAGAGGTCAGGGGTAAGGGGAAATAGACTTCTAGGAAAACAAACTGAACTTACAAGCTCAAATGGGCAGACTGGGTGGGCCATAGGCCCTTATCTGCCGACACTGTCTATGTATCTATGTACTCTGAGTCTGCCCTGATGTACACCAGTTCTGCTCTCAAATACAAAAGGAATGCTCCATGATATTAATGGCACATACACCCCTTTCCCCAGGTCTAGTTTTCCTGTGGATCCTGGAGAACAGAGCCAAGCTCACCAGTCAACAACAGCAATGGCTCCTTGCAGCCAGCGTAGAGGAAACGCACCTTTTGCTCCAATGCTGGTGTATGAAGAACTTCCCAACTCTGGCAGAGTGGCTAACTTCATTAGAGGCTTTGTCATCACTAACCAGGATGTCTCACTATGCCAAAAACACACACTGATGCTATGAGGCCACCTGGGGCACATACCTTGCATATATCCATCAGATGTCTCTCCCCAGATTGCAGGGGCACTCGAAGGACATGGTGTAGCCCCCATAAGCTTGGGATACAGCCTTTCCTATCCCGCTTGCTCCACCTGTCTGTTTTTTTGGTACCTTATGTCTCATTACTGTTATGCCAAGCAGTAAGCCCAGCTACTCTGCACTATCCCACATTTGGCGGTATTTGTGTGGTCAGCTCTCAGCTGGTGTCTTACACTCAACAGAACCAACCCAAGTTTCTCCATTTCTTCCCTTCCACTCCCCATTTTTGTTTCCCAGTTGGTCCCAAGACAGTACAGGAGGAACACTATGTAAACTACGTGACCTCTTGTCCACCACAGGACTCTTTGGCCTACTTATTTTTGGTGCCCCCTCCCCAGAGTGTTTGCATTATATTATTCTCCTCTTATGAAAGCTATTGATAATGAAAAGCGTGTTTTGCTTGTGCTGCCAATTATTTCACTAAGCTTCTTATACTGTGATTAAGTATTCTAGGTTTCCACATGGTTTTAATGCTATTCCAAGTAGCATCAATGAACTGAATGTCTGTTATTTCAGCCTGTTGGTATTCATTGAAAAAATTAAAATTCAGTAAAAAGTAATAACTTAAACAAAAAAAAAAAAAACAGGAATGTCACAATATTAAGGGTATTATTGCAGAAGTCTAGACTTTAATTATTAAGTAATTTGCAACCTGTATATTAAGGATACACTGATATTAAGGGCAGATTCTTTGTTTTTTAAAGGGTTCATTAATAAACAATTCCACTGTAGCCCTTTGTTATGCTGAGAATGAGGAATCAGGGAAAAGGAACATCGACAGTGTTGTGAATTAAGTAAAGAGGACCCCTATTGGGTCCTCATATTCTGAGGGAGATAAAGATAGCAAGAGACAGCCCAAAGAAAGGAGCTGCAGATTATTTGCGGAGGACCACCAAGATGCTAAAGATGTGATTCCGATTCTATGTGGTCATAACGCTTGTCTGATGGGGAGCTGTGACAGAGGGTGGGGTACAGTGGAATAGACCAGTATCTGAGCTTCAGGTGTCCCAACTGCCTCAGTATTTAGGGTGGTCTCAGAAACTACCTGCCCTTTCCTATTAGCAGTTCACAGAGCTTCTCTGCTTTCCTACAGGGGGATGTCCTGTAAGTGAGTAAGTAAAGTTTATTTAATAAATGCTTTTCCAAGGATCAAAGTGCTTTACAAAAACAATAAGCAAACAGTACAATATTAACAATATAAAATCATAGGCCATAAGCTTTAGTGAATAAAAAAGTTTTCAACTCTATTTTAAAGCTCTTGACGGTCAGGCAGCTTCGTATCTGACGAGGTAGAGAATTCCACAGGGCTGAAGCTGCATATGAAAATGCACGTGCTCCAGATGTTTTCAAACAAACCCTGGGAATCTCTAGCCATCCCTCATCGGCAGATCGGAGTGAGCCAGAGAGGCAGTAGGGAGTAAGGAGATATTTCAGATACTGCAGTCCCTGTTTGTGTAAGGCTTTATAGATCAGTACTCGACCTTGAAGGTGATTCGCCATTGTACCGGCAGCCAGTGTAACCCGCGCAAAACAGGCGTAATATGATTATACCTAGATGTTCCAGTCAAAAGCCTCGGTGCTGCGTTCTGCACTAGATGCAGGTGACGAATTTCAACCCCGATAGCCCCAGGTAAAGGGAATTGCAGTAATCAAGGTGAGTGGTCACAAAGGCATGGACTAGAGTAGGAAGCTTAGCCGGAGGAACCAGGTGTTTTACCCGGGCGATATTCCTCAGATGGAAAAAAGAGGACTTAACAACGGCTGACACCTGTGATTTCAGGGTCAGACCGCTGTCAAAAATAATGCCCAGGTTCCGCACCTGGCCTGAGGTCAAGAGCTGGGCATCACCAAGCCAAAGGCCTGATGGTACTTCAGCCCTATGACCCACCTCAAGGCGACCTGGGTCCACAAGCTTGGTCTTATCCAGGTTTAACCTTAGTCAGCT
Source organism: Neoceratodus forsteri (assembly GCA_016271365.2). Taxonomy (NCBI): domain Eukaryota; kingdom Metazoa; phylum Chordata; order Ceratodontiformes; family Ceratodontidae; genus Neoceratodus; species Neoceratodus forsteri. The sequence continues at coordinate 1,363,154,626 of CM057455.1, read as the reverse complement.
GGCGCTCATCCAGTCATTGATTTTGGCTAGACAGTTGTTAAGCAGAGAGACTGCATCATCCTGACCAGGAGTAAAGGACAGATACAGCTGGGTATCATCTGCATAGCAGTGAAAACCCAGACTATAATGCCTAATAATATCTCCTAACGGCATCATATAGACTGCGAATAACATGGGCACCAAGATGGAGCTCTGCGGTACCCCCACAGGACAGAGAGATGGTATCAGAGGAATAAATCCCCATAGTAATCCTCTGAGTCTGCCCCGTGAGGAAAGACTGAAACCAATGTAAGACTGTACCAGACAGTCCACACAGAAATCACAGGTGCTCCAGCAGCACTTCATGATCCACAGTATCAAATGCTGCAGAGAGATCAAGAAGGACTAGAACAGTACAAGCCTTTCGATCTCTCGCAATTAGGAGATCATTTAAAACCTGGACAAGGGCAGTCTCGGTGCTATGTCTTTTCCTAAACCCTGACTGGAGAGCTTCATAAATGTTGTGATTCATAAGATGGTCATCCAACTGTATCGCAACCACCTTTTCAATAACCTTACCCACAAAGGGCAGGTTAGAGATAGGTCTGTAGTTAGCTGGGACATCTAGATTCAGTGAAGGTTTTTTAAGGAGTGGTCAGACCATAAGAATTCAGCAGATATCAAGCATATGAAATGATTTTTTTCAATAAGGATGGGTATAATAAATAGAAGAAAGGGAGGGAGGGACCTCTGTGATCAAATAGAGTCCAGGGTGTAGTGTTAGGTAGGGAAACAGGGTAGACCAAATTGGCCTACTACTGACACATTCTATGTTTCTAGGTTGATCTCCTATGATCTGTGGGACTCTTATTAAGGACACCACATATTAGTAACGTCACAGTATTAAGGATGTCACTTGTAGTCATCCCAAATGCATTTCTTAAGTAATCTGCAACCTGTGTATTAAAGACACATTGATATTAAAGAGCAGCTGATGCCATCAGAAGAACTTTACCAAAACATAATATTTAGATGCAGTCCAGCTTCTGTTTCACATTAGTTCTGTATCCCTCCTCCTTATTATTTATTACTGAGGTCATCTGCATGAAAATAGGATCTTTGCTGCTGAAGAGTTCATCTATTCCTGTTGTTTTCTCCCTAGCTGAGGTCATAGTGCACTGCTTGTGACATCATAGTTACTCCCATGGCAACAAACTGTGATGTCACAACAAAGGATTATGATTTGAAGTAGGGAGTTAGCTGTAGAGGTAGATGAACCCTGAGGGATAAAGATCATGAATTCATGCAAATGTCCTTAGTTATAAATACTGGGGAGGAGGAATCTTTAGACTATATACGGAATGGAAGCTGAACTGTACCTAATTATTAAGTTTTTCAACATTTTTTAAGGCATCAGCAGCTCGTTAAGGGCAGATTCTTCACTTTTTAAAGGGTTCCTTAATAGATAAGTCTCACTGTAGCCCTCTGTTATGCTGAGAATGAGGAATCAGGAATAATAAAAGTGTGCAGTGTTGTGAATTAAGTACAGAGGACCCCTAATGGATTCTCCTGAATTCTGAGAGAGAGAGAAGGATAGCAAGAGAAAGCCCAAGAAATGGAGCTGCAGATTAATTGCCGAGGATCCCCTAATGGATCTTCCTAAATAAGGAAAAGAAACACAAGAATGATAGAGGCATTAAAGAGGTGATTCTATATGGTCACAATGCTTGCCTGTTAGGGGATCTGTGACTGGGGATGGGACACAGTGTACAGGATCAGCATCTGAGCTTCAGGTGTCCCAGATACCTCAGTATTGACTGACTGATTGATTGATTGATTTAATGTTTTAAGTAGGATTAGTCCATCGAGACCAGGGGCCAGATTTTCTAGTGATCAGGACTGCTGCAAGTCATGGGTGTGCCAAAGATATGGCGCACTGGGCTTGCAGAAATCTAAAGGTATTTTCTATCCCTTGTGGTAACTGATGCTTGATAGACCATCTTTTTGTGGTCTAGCCTGCATCAATAATGGGGACCATTTTCATGGAGCTTGTGCCCGAGATGTGGTGCAAGCTGTCGTAAAGCAGGTAAACTGTTGCAACTACACCTGAGACTGTAAAACTGGGTGCAGCTGTGGTAATCGGGAATCCTGCAGCAATGTAAGAGTCTGCCACAGGGCTTGACACAAGCCTTTCCCCACCGCTTGAAAATCTGGCCCCAAGACTATGTTTTTTTAAGGACATCCTCTGTAAAATACACACTGTACACATGTACACTAAACAACATATGATTTTAAACTGTGAGGAAAAGAAACATTTTAAATCATCTACTACAAATACATACAGTTATGCACTGACATTTCCATAAATCAGCAATGGATATTAAGCAACGCAGTTTCAATGAGAAGGTTCAAGAGTATTCCATGATGCAGCCACACCATATGAGAAACAGGATTTATCTGAATCAGTTTTCATGCGATGAAAGGAAAAAGAACGATTAGGGGCATCATGTTGCACATAACTATTTGAAGCAACATGAAAATGATCTAAAAGATAAGTTGGAGTACAATGAGTTAAGGTTTACTGGCTAGGAACTATGTGTAATTATGCCTGACAGTTTAAACAGTGACTTGGTAAGGGCATCAAGCACCACATTCAGCTTCCATGGGGGTATGGTTTGTTAACCTTAGGGCAGATGTTCTGTATAGTCTTTAGGAAATTGAGGCCATCCAGGTAAGTGCCCAAGGAGGTAGTGCCTATCTTAGCTTGTATCGCTCCTAAGGTCATCACATGCACCCTTACAGAAATGGATGACAGGCCTCTCTCAAGACCCTCCCAGAGGTAAGAGAAAAATGTAAGCAATGTAAAGATTTCACTGGAGACAGTTTCTAGTGGAAGCACCAGTTTCTGAATACTGCCCTTTGTGGTATTTATTGTTGGCAGACTTGCAGAAAGAGAGCAGAAGAATGTCCACAACCCTTGCTGAACACCTCAACTTCAACAGTCATTCCCTCTCAGCAACAATGCTATGATGTTCAGGGTTCGGATACTGGTGCAGCAATGTGATCCATGAAACCTAGACAATGATGGCAGAAAAAAAGAATAGTCTAGTCAGTCTGCCCAAGTTCCCTATTTAGCCCTGGGACTTACTGTCCCTCCAGGGTCCTAGCTCTCCTGATCCTAACCCCCCCCCCATACTCCTCCCAGTCTCTGCCGCTCCGAACCCCCACTATAACCTTCATTTTGTCTCAGCTGTGCTTGAAAACCACAAATGGATTTAGCACCCACCAATTCAGCTGGAAGACCGTTCCACGGCTCCAACACCCTTTCTATAAAATAATACTTGCTCCTGTCCCTCAGGAACCTCCTTCCTGTCAGTTTCCACTCATGTCCACGTGTCTGCAAACTATTATTCAAGCTAAATAGTTCCCCACAGTTCACCTTGTTAATTCCCTTCAGGAACTTGAAGGTCTCTCTCATATCTCCTCTCTCCCTTCTTGTCTCCGGTGAGTATGTGTTCAGTGCCTTGAAATGCCTCTCAATGGACTTGCTTTGTTGACCCTGAATCATTTTTGTTACCCTGCATAGTCTCCAGCCTATCCCTAACCTTGATGAAGTGAAGGATCCAGATGTGGACACACTACTCCAGGTGTGGCCTCACCAAGGATCAACATAAGGGAAGTATTTCCTCTTCCCTTCTGCTGTCACTACGCCTTCTGATACCTCTCAGCATCCTCCTCAATTTGTTATATGCCTTGTTGCACTGACTCAGTTGTTTGAGGGAGTCACTGATAATAACTCCAAGGTCTCATTCCTCAGTTGTAGTGCTATGTCTCACCCCACTCATCCAGTACTCTGTCTTAGGGTTCTTGTTCCCCAGGTGCATTACCTTGCACTTTCTGGTGCTGAATTTCAACTGTCAAACCTTAGACCATCCCTCTAGGTTTTGTAAGTCACTCTACATTTCCGGGATTCCCTCATTGCTACCTATCCACAGAGCTTAGTGTCATCCATGCAGAGACCCAAACTGCCCTGGAGCCTCTCACTGATGAACATATTGAAGAAAACCGAACCCAGGACAGATCCCTGTGGGACCCCGCTCATGACCACCTTCTCTTCTGATTTCTCATTGACCACAGCCCTCTGCTGGCTCCCCTTTTGCCAGTTACCTAGCCAGTTTACTGTGACTTTAGCCTCACACAAATCCTCCATCTTATTCAGCAAGCACCTGTGAGGTACCAAGTCAAAAGCCTTGCTGAAGTCAAAGTAGAGCAACTCCATAGTGTGGCCCCTATCCAATTTCCTCATCACTCAATCAAAGAAAACTATCAGGTTAGTATGACAAGAACTCCCTGTCACAAATCCATGCCATTCACTATCCTGGAGACCATTACCCAGTTACCAAGGACTAAAAAAAAAAAAAAATTGTTCTCCAAGTAGTTCACAAGATCCTCTTTGACCAATGATGACTCCATCAGCTTCCCTACAACAGAGGCAGACTGACAGGTTTGTAGTTCCCTGTTCATTCCTTGCCCTCCCCCCTTATGGAGTGGAACTATGTATGCCACCCTACAACCCTTCAGAACTACCCCATCCTGAGAGAACTGTTGAACAGACTTACCAGAGGTTCAGCCAGTACCGCTGCCAGTTCCCTGAGTAACCTTGAATGCAACCTATCTGGTCCTGGGGCCTTATCTTTATTTAGGGCTGCCAGTCCTTTCTGTCTCTTTCACTCATACATATCATCTGCCTCATCTCTGGGACCCCCTTAGTGACCACTCTGATGCCACTCTCTAGCAAGCCCCCCCAATCCACCCTAGTCAAAAGTGAAAAAAAGTAATAATTAAGGATGGCAGTGTTTTGCATATCCTCCTCTATCACCCCAGCTAGCCTTACAATTCTCCCTGCTTTCTTCCTTTTTCCTAATATAATGGAAGAACTGTTTTTTCCATTCTTGACTCCTTCCACAATACACAGCTCTGTGTCTGCTTTTGCCTCTCTATTTTTCAGTATGTGTTCTCCCCAGTCTTCCTCCCCCTGGTTGTCTATATACTTGCAGAAGGACTTTTCTTTTCCCTAACAACTTCCCTTACTCTTGCCAAGAACAATAACAGTCTCTTAAAGTGTTCTTTTTATGTTTGCTTGCATGCATGTACAAGAAACATAGTGCCATCATCCGAGTTTTCGGAGGTGTGTCACCCCCTCTTCCAATTCAGTCAGTGTGTTGGCAGGCATGGCCCCAGTCTGCCAATGCATGCTGGAGCTGTCTATGACAGCTCCAAAATGAAGTGGCGTACAGTTGAAAGGGGGAGCTATAAGATATCGCCTGCTCATGCAAGCTCCCCTACACACACACACACATACACACACACACACACACACACAGCGCACGCCGCGCCTGCGTCGCCCAGGCACACACGTATGGCCGACAGTGTGCCCAATCCCACGTCGGCTGTGCTCGCTCCCAAAGCCTTCCACATGCCCACGCTGGGTGCCCACCCCAGCGTGGCAACTCCTCAGAAGCACAACCCGATGGGGGGTGCCCAATCCCCCGTCGGCTCCCTGTCCTCACCCCAGTACTGGGTGCCAAGCTGGGAGCCCACCCCAGCATGGCAATAGATGCTATAGCTGGCAGGGTGCCCAATCCCCATCGGCTCCCACGGCCCCCCAACAGCCCGTCCTTGTGCCTTGCTAGGCCCCACCCAGGCGTGGCAAGCGTCAGCGTCGTCAATTTGAAAAAAAAACAACCTGTAAATTAAAAAGCGGTCCCATACGGTCTCCGGGCCCCCTCGCACAACCCGCACCCACCCTCGCACCTGCCTCCCCACCCCCTCACCCCATACTTACCTCCGGAGTCCGGCGCGACAATCTTCTGTGGACCGGGAACACGTCTGCACTCTTCAAAGCCGACCGCGGACTGAGGAAATGCCGGTAAGCTGTATAATGGGATAGACAGGGTTTTTTCAACTTTGTTGCATATCTCAGGCATTTTTTGGAATTTTTGCACCAAATTTTCAAAATGGGGTTTTTGGGACCCCTTCTCATGAATGCTGTCACTGTCATGGCGTTACTCGGGCCTGAAGGGTGATTTCGCAGTCACTGTGCGAAATCACCTTCGGGACCGATTAATGAACAACACTACCAGTATTCATAAGGTGGGCTCTCAGAAGCCTATTTGAAAATTTGGTGAAAAAATTCCAAAAAACCATAGTTTTAATCGATCGTATGCTATAGTTCCCACGGTGCTCGTAAGTTCATGAATTTTCAATATTCACTCCAGATTTTCAACATTGCCATTTTACCACACCTTCTTATGGGCAGTACAGCTGTCATTTTTTACATCTCACCCAAAACGTGTTTCCGCCCATGTAGCGCACAATGGCGCAGTCGGTGTGCGAAATCAATGTACGGGACAAATTAAGAAAATCACAGTGACACGGTTCATGAGCAGAGGTCTTAAAATGGCTATGTTGAAAATTTGGTGAAAAATTCCAAAAAAATGACTGTTTCATGAGCACGCATTGTACAGTTCCTACGCATGCTCGTAAGATCACGAATTTTCAATATTTTCACTCCAGATTTTCAACATTGCCATTTTACCACACCTCCTTATGTGCAGTACAGCTGTCATTTTTCACATCTTGCCCAAAAGTGTTTCCCGTCTATATAGCGCACAATAGCAGCGCTCGATGTCTTGAAATCAATGTATGGGACACATTAAGGAAAATCACAGTGACACTGTTCATGAGCAGAGGTCTTAAAATGCTATGTTGAAAATTTGGTAACAAAATTCCTAAAAATGACTGTTTAATGAGCCGCAAGTGCTATGCAGTTCCTATGTATGCTCGTAGTTTGCGTAATTTAATAGTTTTCACTCCAGATTTTCAACATTGCCATTTTATTACACTTCCTTATGAACAGTACAGCTGCCATTTTCATATGCCACCTAAAATGTGTTTTGACATGTAGCGCACAATGGTGCTGTTGGTGTGCAAAAGCAATGTTTGGGACAGATTAAGAAAATCACAGTTACACTGTTCATGAGCAGAGGTCTTAAAATGGCTATGTTGAAAATTTGGTGACAAAAGTCCATAAATGACTGTATTCTGAGTGAGCATTCGTTGTTTCCACGCACCTCGTAAGTTCATGACTTTGTAATATTTTAAGTCCAGATTTTCACCAGTGGCATTTTTCCACACTTCCTTATTTACAGTACAGCTGTCATTTTTTCACAACATGGCCGAGTGTTTTCACACTTTCAGTGCAGAGATGTGTAGTCGCTGTGGGAAATCATTGTTGGGACAGATAAAGAAAATCAGTGACACTGTTCATGATCGGAGGCACCAAAATGCCTGAGTTGACAATCTGCTGTAAAAAATCCCCAACCTAATTATATTATGGGTGTCGTTGCACAGTTTCTATGTCTTCGGGACTTCACTATTTTTTAAATATTTTACTGCAGATTTGCAACATTGCCATTTTTACACCTCCCATGAACAGTACAGCAGTCATTTTTACATCCTATTCGAATGTTTTGCACCTGTGGAAGCTAAATGTCAGAATGCTGTGCATAAGCAGTTAGCTGCTAACAAACTGATATTCCCCTGTTCATGAGGTGGGGTCACAAAACCATGTTGAACATTTGGAGTGAAAATACCAACGAATGCCTGAGGTATTAGGGTTTCCAACCATAACGCCCAACCCTGTAGAGAATGACAGGCATCAGGGGTGTGACTTGGGATTCTTGCCTGTAATGCTCATACCATTCCACACCCTGCAGCCAGTGAGAGGCATCGAGGTATGCCTTGGACTCTTTGGCCCCAAAGTTCACCCCATTCTCCTATATCGCACCCATCTCACCGTATTTCCTAATGGAATGGGGTGCGCATAAGGGCCAAAGACCCCAAGGAACATCGTGACACTTGTCAGTGTCTGCAGGGTGGGGTGTGGTGAAATGGCGTGGCCGTTATGCCTGATGACCCAAAGGCACACCCCAATGCCTGTCACTCTCTGCAGGGTGGTGGTGGGGTTGGCTTCAGTTCAATACTTCACTGCCATTCCTATTACGCAACTCTGTAACTTCTACACTACCACTGCCAATGCCAGCAAGCAAACATTCGGCATTGACAAATGCTTGTTAGTTACTGTTCTCATGCATAACTTAGATGCCTTGAGACTGGCCCTCTTAATTGTCCCCATCTCCCCCCCCCCCCCGTTGTCCATTCTGATTAGCATTTCCTGACCAGCTCCCTCAGCTTGTTGAAGCCTGCCCTTCTAAAATCAAATATAAAAAAAAACAACAGAAGGTCCTCCCTTAGAGAGAGTTAATGTAGAGGTTGTATCATGTTCACCATTAGGGAGTACCATGACCATCTTGCATTAAGAGCTCCTCCCAGTGTGGCTTGCTAGCACTATCCTGAAGACAGAGGCAGTGGTTGAAGTTGCAAAATGGGGTAAGGATTATCATAAAATGCCTGTGTTACAGCAGCCATAGTGGCTGCCCATCAGTGAGGGTACCATGACCAAGATGGCCACCCACATAGAGAATAATAGGTGCAGGTAGTCAGACTGACTTAACCAAGATAGCATGCGTTAGTGTAACTGTAGGTGGTCCCCCAAGGAAAACTGTGGCTTATGGAATCAGCCATCAAATGCCATGCATTGCTCAATGATCGCATAGAAGTGAAAAATGGGTCTGCCTCAACACAAAAACACACCTTCGGCCGTCTATTTCAGCAATGGGGTGCTATCAAGAGGGTCACTTTCCAACTTTGTAGGACCATTTTAACCAGGGCTCCAGGTAAGTCTTATCAGTGTTATGGATTTGCTGTTAACTTCTTTAACCAGGAAGTATTTTCATCTAACTGGTAGCAATGCCATCTGCTGATCAGTCTTGGAACACCTGCCTCTAAAACAACTCTGAAACCCACTGGGCACTTGCAGCCACTGGCACTCTTTGCATGGTACTGTCACGGAGTTTCAGATACCTTCCTGATGCTGCATACTGTAGTGCTGTGACTACTTTTAACACTTTTCCAGGTTACACAGCGACCCTTCTGGCCAGCCAATGAGTAATTTCTGATCCTATCTCCAGTTATACACTGTCATCATAACAGTTACTGATGGTCTTTTTTGTATCCACCCCAATGATTCCACTCTGTTAGTGCATGGTACCAGGGTGGTAGCATTGCATGGTGCTGGCAGTTTTCAGCATGTGCAACAAATGCATCTTACATGTGCAGGATGGGAACTGAATTCATAAAAAGCAGAAAGTGGTAGTACATCAGGTACAAACTGAAGTAAAATGCTCCCTTAGTCCCATTATATGCTCTCTTCAACACTAAGCACATGGTACCTGCCACTTTTATTCTTATTCTATTAATTAAGAGATGTACTACACGTCAGTCGTTTTTAATGGATTTTAAAGACCAGCGCTACACATTATAATGTTGGCAGGTTGAGAGGTATGGAACTGAAAACCTGTTTGACTGGTTCAGTAAAATAAACACTGCTTCCTTGGGTAACCACACATTGTTCTTTCTGCTCCTAAACTTTGGCACAGTCTTCCCAATTGTGTGCATCTGGCTGCTAGCCATGCCTTATTTAAAGAGCTAATAGAGTCAAAACAGGCAGACAGGAAAATAATATACATTTTAAGTACAAGTCAGTTGTAAATGTGTATTTCCAAAGTATTTTTCTTTTCTCTTTTGCTCATCAGAAAGTATTCTATGTGATAATATTGTGCTGGATTTTTTGAACAGCTCTTAGCCTGGCAGCTGATATGTCTAACTCTACTGCCCCACACCACATCAACAGCATTATGATCTCACTGACATTGACATCACAGGTGAATGACCTGGCAGTCACTCACTTGCTGTTTCTAAGTAGCAGTGATGACACAATCCTGATGATGTAGTGTAGGGCAGTACAGCAAGATATGTCAGCTGTCAGGCTAAGAGCTGTTCCACACATCACACCTACTAACATCAGGTAAACAATCTTCTAATGAATCAAAGGAAAAAGAAACAGTACCTCAGATATAAAAAGCAGTGGTTGGCTGCTTTTAAAATCTAATGTTAGTGTTTCGCAGTACACTAGCTCTTTAAAAAAGTTCTAACAAATTATCTGAATGAGCAAGGAGTGGCAACGTTTTAATTAATGTGTGTTAAACATACTGAAATGGATTAATGGATGTATACTACTGAATGCCTTGAATTGCTCTTAAATTGAGATTGTAATGTTTTTATTGTAATCTTAGGTATTTTTCGATAATATCCTTGCTGACTACCTTGGGTTTTGCCTAAAAATTATCTACTTTTTAGTGCAGCGCAGCTACCAAATTATTTAATCAATTTCTTTAATTTGCCCTTTGCTGAATGAAATTCAGCTACCATATTTACTTTGTCAAGATGAAGGACCTGTTGTCCATCTGTCTGGAGTAGCAGTATGAGACTGGTAACATACATCACATATGGGGTTTGTTGAAGGGGTACCCCGTGAAAAGCATGAGCAAAAAACAGCGAATGCAAATACAGTGACAGCAAAACAGTGCAGCACAAAGAGCGACTGGGAAAAACAGCGATCACCAAAACGGCTACCTATGGCTTTTTCCCCCTCCCCAAGTTGTGTACCCCCAGAGTTGGTAATCTATAGTAAGAGGAGTGTGGGGGCAAAGTCCCCACAGAAACTCACTGCGGCAGTGTTGTCACCATTTCGTTGATCACTGTTATTTCCTGGTCACTTTTTGTGTCCACGCTGTTTTGCCATCGCCTTTTTGTATTCATCCTTTTGTGAGCACCCTTTTGACATGGAACCTGTTGAAGGTGCTTGAAGCCACCACGAAGATATGAACCCCTATAAGCAATAAGGATAAAGAAGAAAAATGATCTCCCTGGGTCAACTAGGATTTAAACCAACTATTTCTGAACAAAAAAGTCTGTCACCACTGGAAGAAGAAGGGTTGCTTCTGGGCCAAATAGTACAGTAGTACAGAGCAATATTAAGGGACTGCAAGAATTAAAAAAATCCAAAGAGGGTCTGGAAGCCAAGATAGCAGTGGGAGCTGCAGACAACACCAGTCTCCTTCCAGTATAAATGGATGGAAGGCAAAGAAAGTGATTGGACCCCTGGAAACAGGGGACAGAGGACCTGAGAGTGAGCGATGACTGAGATACTGAATGAATAGTCACTTTAGTGTTCACCAAAGGGTCACTGGGGAGGGAGGATGCTCATTGGGAGGGCCCGTGGCATCAGGAGTAGACAGGATGCAGTCTGTAGACATCATACCTGCCCTGGTAACTACCAGCTGAAGATCAGTTCAGGTAAGTAGTGTACCAATAGTAGTGAGATACACCCCAGGATCACTGTGGAACTAAGGGAAAAATTAGCAGTGCCACTTGCTGTAATCTTTCATAAGACTGCCCCCACAAGTGTGGTGCTAGAGGGCAAGAAAGTGGTCATTGTGGACTTAATCTTTTAAGAAAGAGGCAAGGTAAGACCTGGGCAGCCTTACTGCACTACACATCCAGTCAGTCTAGCATCAGTGCTTTGCAAGGTCCTGAATTCCATTATCACAGACAGGATAATAAGAACTTGCTTATGGCCAAGTTTCTTGCCCCCTCTTAACATGACTTTGTGAGGGGCAGATCATGCAAACACCTTTGAGAAAAACCTTCTTAGTTGGTGTGCCCAGGGAGGTGGACAGGGCCAATGACACAGATGTAGTCTCTCTGGACTTTAGTATGGTGTTTGACACTATGATAAATGAGAGGCTTCTAGACAAAGTACACCAGTGTGGTATACAACAGGCATATACAAGGAGGACTCCTATCTGATTTGAGGTTATAAAGCAGAGGGTTGTGGTGGATGGGCACCTCTCCAACAGGAAATGATGGCATCCTACAGGGTAAGTGCTGTGCCACTGCTGTTTAACATTTTTCTCAATGATCTGGAAGCTGGGGTCTCCAATAGTAAATGGAAGCTGGAATCTCCAAAGGAAAGGGAAGCTGGGGTCTCCAAGAGGAAAGAGGTACTCAGTGGCTTCCTACAGGGATCAGTGCTATGGACACTGCTGTTCAACATTTTCATAAGCAATCTGTAATTGGGGGTCTCCAGCAGGTTGTTTAAGTTTGCTGATGACATTAAGCTGACCAGGGTGACGGACTCCCTTGAGGATGGGACAAACTTCAGGAGGACCTGAACAAGCTGAACTGCTGGCTGGACTTCTGGAGTCTCAGATTTAATGTAGCCAAATGAATGGTGGTACATTTGTGGAGGAAAAACAGAGGTATGTGTAGGGCCTACACACTGTTTGGGCCTCGTCTTGCTGCAACGAAAAAGAAAAAAGGACGAGGGGAGTCACAAAAGACAAGGTGCTGAAGCTTACACAGAGTGCAGCTTCTGTCAACAGGGCTGGCTGAATGGGGTGGGTTGGCTGTCAGGACAGGGGATATGATCCAGACACTTTACAAGGCTCTGCTCAGGCCCCACCTGCAGTACTACACACAGTTCTGGGTTCTTAAATACAAAATTGACATTGAAGCAATAAAGAGGGTATAAAGCAGGGCTACCGATTTGATCAATGGTATAGAGACAACATTCTTGAGGAAGGGCTAGTGGTCCCTAACATGTTCATACTAGAAAAAAGCAGACTGAGAGGGGACATAATTTAGTCTTCTGCATACACAAGGGTATCAAAAATCAAGTAAATCTAGATGTTTGATTTGGGGCCTTCTAGCAAGACATGGGTTCATGGCATGCAGCTCAGAGACACTTCTTCACCCAGAGGGTGGTGAACCTACAGAACTCTACAACATGAAGATAGTACTAACTAGCCTTTAATGTCAGCCTTATCAAATTTCTGCTTACCAAAGAATGACATGATATCCTGGATAGTAGAGTGGGTAGGGAAATCTAAATCAAATAGTATGCTTTCACAGTGTATTTGTTCATCCCTGCTTATGAAGCAGTACAGACTGGGAGTGGGCATGATGGACCAACAGTCCCTTCCTACCTTAATAGGTTCTTCTGTTATCTCTTGAGTACCATTGACACTCCCTACTGCTTTGAGGTTGGTGAGGTTTTCTGCTGCACCTGGGCAGGAGTAGCACCTATTATACAGTGCTTCACTTCCTCTCAAAAGTGAGCTTTATGTAATGTTAATACTTGCAGTAATTAGCAAAACCAATAGCTTCCTAGGGTCATGAAGAAATGTTTGTTTTAGAAATGTTAATAAACAAAAATAACAGACATTAATGGGATACAGATGTTTTATGGTCATTCATAATCCCCTGGTATACATGCACTGTTAATCCATTCCCACACATGGTAGTCTCGAGATACACTTGGGACTGACCAGCTATCTGCGTTATTAGATTTGTGCAGAATTCTCAACATAAAAAAATATATATATATAGATATATATATATTTATATATATATATTTCTCCAAGGCACCATGGAAGGGGACAGACTTACATATATTTGAGTAACTTTTTGACTTGTTTTGTGTCAGAGCTCTCCTATATCTCATAATTTGGGACAGAACTGCACTCTCTTTATAAGGCTATCCTCCATTCCCCTTTTTTAGTTTATTCTTTATTGTTTCAGCTCCGACAACCGTTACTTACACTTTCCTATATAGGGCACTGCTGCCAACTAACTGCTCCTCTCACATGAAACTAACCTGAGCAACACTTGGTCCAGACCTTCACCACCCTCCGCTAGTCCCCATGGAGAGCACTCCATGGATTACGCCCAGGCAATTGGGCACCAACAGTTGGTGTAGGCTTTCCAGCTACTGGGACATCTCCTAAGGCATTGGAGGCAGCAATGAGGAACACTGGGCACTCACAGCTAGCAGTGGTGGCCCCTCGAGGAAGAACTTAGAGTTTAAAACAACAGAGTTTGGCTATTCTAGCAGTCTGCGTATGTTTAAGTGTGCTACAGTAAAGTCCTCACTTGCATTACATGTATTGGAGTGGATTTTTTGAGTGCCTCATTTACTTCAGTGATGGCGATGGTGTTTGACTGATCATTCCATCAGGGCAGTGTTTTCCCAAAGTAAATGACAACCACCTCCCTAGCAGTATATGGCGCACAGCACCTTACTGCAGGCAAGGGGCTGATGTTCTGGTCTCCCAAAATTGTCAATGCCACCACCCAGCAGAAGGTGCTCATGAAGGAGTGAACTACCTCCCCCCCACCCCGGGTCAGCATGTCATGCCTCTATATTGCAGTCTTGACCCCCCCTGCCCAGGGCAGGGTAGTTGAAACCAAGACTTGATATCATATCTCCCCTTAGGTGAGCAATATTCCACCAGTCAGCTAGGGTGATCACCTGTTCTGAAATTCCTGGGACCATCCTGAAATTCACCGTCTTGTACTGAATGTTTACCTGTTCACAAGAGAACTGGTATAGGAATTTATAATGTCCTGAAGTTCAAGGTGTTGCAGAGAGAAATTTCAGTTCTTGTTCTGAATTTGGTATGCTGTAAGACGGTTACTCTACAGCCGACACTGTGGGTCTGGGTCTTCTCTTCCTCTTTTAACAGTACACTAGTAGGCATAAGTGGAGAACTAAGGGCCCTCCTATACAGTTTGCGCAGGAGTGGGCAGGGCTCAATCCTTGACTTACATAGCTGGACTTAGTGTAGTATTGGCACCTTTTTAAATTTGTTCAGGTTGGGGCTCCACCCCCATTTAAAATAAATACAGGTTACTCACCTGTAACAGTTCTAGGAGTGGTATATGTTATTCATCCACACTGTCTGGCAGGTTCCTTGTTGCTTTAATTCTTGCCAAAAGGTCTTCAAGCTGGCTCTTCCCACCCACCCGGTTGTTAAAACCTTCAGCTCCACCCCAAGATGCCAGATCTAGCCCGCTGGAAGCCGGGATGCACGTCAAGTCGGAGTTATGGATGAACAACATACCACCCTAGAACTCCTGTTACAGGTGAGTAACCTGTATTTCTAGGGACGTGGATATGTTGTTCAATCTACACTGTCTGGCAGACTCCTAGCAGTTCTCCGGGAGGAGGGAGGGAGGCAAGGCATGCACCCCCTACTTAGGGAATAAGGACTGGAGAACCGAGGTCCCTAAACCAGCATCCCGGCGTGACTCTAGGTCAATGTGGTAATGGGAAATAAAGGTGTGTGCTGACTTCCAGGTAGCAGCCCTGCAGATTTCCTGGATAGGGATGTCCCTAGAAGCAGCCACTGAAGCAGCGGTATGGTGGGTAGAATGAGCTGTTATCCCTTTGGGAGGCTCCATGCCCACCAGCCTATAGCAGAGATCTATGCAGGAGGTGACCCACCTGCTTATCATCCGCTTGGCTGCAGGTCTGCCAGGTGTGGCTTCAGTGTAGGTGACAAACAGCTGGTGAACCTCTCCCCGAACCTTGAGAAGCACCTCGTGGATCAAGGGAAATGGAGGGAAGGCCTGGGGTCCACAGCCTCGAGAAGGCATCCCCCTGCAGTGAGCCCTGCTGAGGGGGGCGGGTGTGAAACAGCCTCAGCTTCGCATTCTCCCTAGAGGCGAACAGGTCCACCTGAGGGGTGCTCCAAAGGGAGAACAGTTCTTGCACTACCTCCGGCAGAAGTGACCACTCGTGAGATGCAGCGCCTATCCAGCTGAGGGCATCAGCCAAACTGTTGGAGGCTCCTGCCACATGGATGGCTAGAAGATCCGCCTCCAGGCTGATCATGAGAAACCAGACTCGGAGAGCCTCCTTGCACAGAGGCAAGGAGTGCGTCCCGCCCTGACGATTGAGGTAGTACATGGTCGTGGTGTTGTAGGTCTGGATCTGAACCACCTGACCCCCTATAAACGGAGCGAAGGTGGTGAGGGCTAGTCGAATGGCTCGAAGCTTCAGCAGGTTGATCGAGACTCTGAGGGGTCCAGAGGTCGTGGGCCCGGAGATCCACCAGCTGGGCACCTCAACCCATCAGAGAGGCATCGGTCGTTAGTGAGACCGTCGGCTTGGGGGGGACAAATGGGATACCCTCCTGCAGATGAGCTGGGACGAGCCACCACTGCAGACCGTCCCACATCTCCTGGGTCACTGTCACCGGCTGCTCCAGAGGACTGGAGCACTATAACCACTGGCTAGCCAGCCCCCATTGCAGGGGGCGTATATGCCAGCGGGCCCAATGGGTGCAATTGCCCAACCAGGAATGATTGGGTAAAGGAGGAAAAGACCTCGGCCCTGTCCACTGGGAGCCGAGCTCTGGCTCGAAGGGAGTCAAGCTCTGCCCTGATGAACTGAATCACCTGCAATGGCACAAGTTCTGATTTGGCCTCGTTGATGAGGAGGCCAATCCGAGAGCAGACCTGGATGGCCAGATCCCTGGACTGCTCCACCTCCAACCTGGAGGGGGCTGCTATCAACCAGTCATCCAGATAAGGATACATCCGGACCCATCGGTGCCGCAGGAATGCTCTCACCACTGCCATGCATTTGGTGAAGACCCTGGGAGCTGGAGAAATGCCGAAGGGCATGGACCTGAACTCTGAAGCAGAGGAATCGCTGATGAGAAGGATGGATTGGGATGTGAAAGAACGCATCCTGGAGATCCAGAGAGCAAAACTACATGCCTAGTTCCAAGGATGGAATGATCTAAGCCAGAGTGACCATCCTGAAGGTGCGTGGCCTTAGGAACTTGTTCAGGTCGAGAATGGGGCACCAGCCCCGCGTCCATTTTGGGACCAGGAAGCACCTGGACACAAACCCTGGGTCTGGAGGAGGGTCCTCCACCTCCCTGATCACCTCCTTTTGGAGAAGCAGGGCAATGTTGGCCTGATGAGCCGACAAAGAGGCTGTGGAACCCATTGCCCCCTGTGGGGTGATGGCTCGATAGGGAGGGGACTCCTCGAACTCCAGAGGCAGACCACTGCCGACCACTTCTAGCACCCAGCAGTCCATGGTGATAGCGGACCAGGTGGAAAGGAAGAGGCGGAGACATCCCCCCATGGGGGGGAACACGGGGAGGAGTGACGAGGCTGGGGGCAACACCCCTCAACCCGTCACTGGGCAGGCTTGGAGGAAGGACCGGCTGAGGGGCCTCCTGGGCCTTTCCCTCCAGGCTTCCTATTGGAGGAAGTGGCAGACTTGGCCTTAGGGAGCCAAGTGTGAGCCTTCTGGCCCTGTTGCTGGTGCTGCTGGGCCAGATGAGCCGCAGGAGCAGAAGGGCGAAAGGGCTTACGCTGCTGCTGGCGGCCTTTGTCCTTCTGGGCAGACATGACGAGTCCAAGGTGGCACTGGACTTCTCGATCCTCTGGAGATAGCCTTCCACCCCTGGCCCAAACAAGTCGGTGCCTAGGAAGGGAACATCTGCCAGCTTGTGCTGGGTGTCCGCTGTGAAGGTGGAGATCTGCAGTCAAGCTTTGCGGCACATAGCTACTGCAGCTGCTACTGACCGGGCACAAGAGTCGCCAATGTCCAAAGAGGTTTGGAGCTGCTGTTTAGCCACCGCCCTTCCCTGATTCCGAACTTGCTTGACCATCGTCTGAAGGTCAGCCGGGAGATGGGGAATCACCTCATCTAGGGAACCCATAAGGGCATGTGAGAAATGTGCCATCAGTAGAGCCGAGCTAGCCTGTCAAAGGCCTAGGGAGGAAACAGCGTAAACCTTCTGCCCCGAGTAATCCAGCTTCTTGGATTCCTTATCGGGCGGTTTGTCCACATCCCTAGCATTCCCAGAATGCCGGAAAACACCACTGGTCACCAGCCCCTCCGCAGAGGGGTGCTCTGAGAAACCGGAGAGTGAACCGGTGGGGACTGCGTACTTGTGGGCCATCCTAGCCGAAGGCTCGGGACAAGAAGCAGGCCACTGCCACAACTCCAGGGCTGGGCCAACAATGGCTTCGGCCACCGGGAAGGCCTCCGTAGGAGAATCTCCTCGGTCCAGTATCTCTGTGAGGGGATACCTGGCCTGTTTCTGGACTGGTTCAAGCTGCATCCCAGTAGACTCTGAGATGAGTCGAAGAATACCCAGGAACGAGGATGGGCTCTCGTCCACCGACCGACCCCCAGCACATTCCAGGTCAATGAGCCTGGAGTACAGGGAGGAGTTGTCTTCAGACTCTGAGAAGTCTGCAAACAGCTGCTGAGCGCCTGAGCCACCCTCAACCTGCCGAGGTCGATTGGGAACGAGGGTGACTGACAACCTGTGGGGCAAGCCCTGACCTGACCGAGAGTCCTTGGTTGGGGCCCCAGTCTTCGGTTGAGGAGGTGGTGGTTCCACCACAATGGGCAGAGCAGTCGGTTTTGGCTGAACAACCGGTGCCGGGGTTGGCTCCTCGATGACTACGAGGGGTTGCTTAGGTCGCTCTGGTGACAGCCATTTAATTGCCAGAGAAGGCGACAGAGCTGGCTTGCTTCCGGTCAATAAAAGTTGCTGCCACATCATGTCCTTGTAGAGCTGATGTAACTTACGTCGGAGCCTATCCTCTGAAGAGGACGAGCGGCGGCTCCGCTTTCCATGATGTCGAGACCGAGACTGCTGTCGGCGGGATCTACTCACCTTGGAAGAGGACCGAGACCGAGACCTTTGGGGTTGCTGAGGGTGGGTCAAAGAGGGAAGGGGGAAACCCATTCATCCCCTGGTTCAGGGTCCTTTACTGCGGACTTCAGCACAGGAGGCACGGGCAGGTCCTCAGTTACCACCGGGGGAACTGGTGAAGAAGGGTTGTCGGCTTCTCCAGTCAACAAACCATCTAACGGGTTGAGAAAAATCTCGACCGTGTCGACGGATGTCTCAGCCGGCTGACCTGACAGGGACACCGTGAAGCCAGTGGCCTCAGCCGCAACCTCGACCGAAGTCGAGAGCTGACACTCCGGTGAAGGGGATCTCTCCCGCTCCCACAAACATCAATGGTGGGACTTACCTTTTGGTTCTTTTTTCTTAGAGCAACTGGAATGTCCCGATGGCCCTTCTCCTTTGGTGGAGAGGGACTGGCAAAGCTCCTTAAAAGAAGCAGTATAGGAGGAGCTCAAGAAGAGCAGGATAAATGCCGCAACCGAGGAGGAAGATGAAGCGGCCTGGGCTGCCTTCTCTCCTCGAGGGTGATCAACTGCTCCAGCTGCTCCACAGAGCCCACAGCCACAGACACTGCCCAACGGGCCTCCTTTGACTTCACCGGCGGGTACCATTTCTTGGGACGACCAAGTTGCAGTCTGGCAGCACGGTCCTCTAGAACTGAAGCCGAGAAGGACTTGCACATTGCAGGCCTGTGGATCATGAGCAAGACCCAGGCAATAAATGCACGTGGAGTGCGGATTGATCACAGACATCTTCTGCCTGAAAGGGCACCAACGGAAGCTGGGAGTGGATTTGTCCATCGCAGCCATGAGGGAAGAAGAAGAAGACTGAAGTCTTGTAAATTTTAAAACAATTTTCAGTAAACCCGAAGAGGTAGGATCCAGGCCGAAAACGCAGAGCGCTAAGGAGGGAACCTGAGCTTCCAAGCGGTAAGGAAGCTCTGGCATTATGGAGCAGAGCTGAAGGTTTTACCACCCGGGAGACTGGGAGAAGCCAGCTTGAAGACCTTCCGGCAAGAATTAAAGCGGCTAGGAACCTGCCAGGCAGTGTGGATTGAACAACATATCTACATCCCTGGAAAAATATTTTTTTAAAAGGGCCACTGGAATTACAGAGATGCCTGGTGAATTCATGTAGTGTGGGCAGCATAGTATGAAGTCTACTCCATATTCATGTACAATGCACGTGAGGGTCCATCCTTAGTCCTCCACTTATGTTCACGAGTCAGGTGTTCAAACAGAAGTATCTCCAAAATGTCAGTGTTATACACACTCACTCCAACTCCTGCCCCCAACCCCCAGATCCACTTGTCTATAGTCATATATCATTTTTATGTTCACCATGCACAGGCGCAAGCGAACATATTACTATGATTCTGGGTTTTGACAGGTGTGTAACTGTTATCCAGCGCACGGCAGTCTGAAAGGGGCTTGTCAGTGTCATCATCAGCCAGGCTGATCATGACGCTGTTTTGGCTTGCTGGGCAGAAACTTTGTGTAGTTCAAAGGAGAGAGATGGCCCAATCATTGGGTGTCTCTTTCCTTTGATCTACATAACACTGCCCAGAAAGCACAGTTGACCCATCAAGATCAGCCCACTGTGGTTCCACTCCCCTATGTAATTTCCAGTGCTGGCTACAACCCCCCCCACCCTGCCCATTTTTATTGGGCAACACCAGGAAGCCCACCCCCAGTGCTGCCAAACATAAGAAAAACCCTCTCTCAATCTTTCCTGCCCAACCCATGTTAATTGTCTGGCATGGGGGTGCCCAATCCCCTATGCCAGCTGCTACCATCCACCCTGCCCATTTTGATTGTGAAAACGAGGAGCCCACTCCCGGTGCTGCAAAACATTACACCAACACTGGGGTGCTCAATCCCCAGTGTTGATACTTGAAATAAAGAAAACTATCCCTCATTTTTTTGTTTTGTAAATTACACCCTGTAAAAAGGAAAAACATCCATCAAGGTCTGTTGCCACTGCCGCTGTTACTGTTCCCCCCACTCAGCACCCCCCTTCCCCCCGAAGCCCTTACTTACTTACTTACTGGGGCTCCAACACCATAATCTTCACTGGACCGGAGAAAAATCTTCACTCTTCAATGCTGGACTGCGAACTGAGGAAATCAGGTATACAGTTCAATGTATTTCAACGAGTTTTCAGATTAACCTCATAGCATGGTCGTTTCAGAATATTTATGCCCCAAATTTTCAACATACCTTTTTTGGGACCTGGTCTCATGAACCATGACAGTAAAATCATGCAAATCTATCCTAAAGGGAATTTTGTGTTTGCTATGCGAAATCACCTTTTGGGCAGGATATGAAAATGTTCTACACCATTATTCATGAGGTGGAGTCATAAGAAGACTATGTTGAAATTTTGGAGTAAAAATGTTAAAA
The DNA here is from genome assembly GCA_016271365.2 of Neoceratodus forsteri. Classification (NCBI taxonomy): domain Eukaryota; kingdom Metazoa; phylum Chordata; order Ceratodontiformes; family Ceratodontidae; genus Neoceratodus; species Neoceratodus forsteri. The sequence continues at coordinate 1,363,133,709 of CM057455.1, read as the reverse complement.
AACAACAAAATTATGAGCCTACATTGAAATTTATGAATGCATATATGTAACTTCGGTAATTTTCAATATTTTGACCCCAAACTTTCAACACAGCAATTTCTTCACAGCACCTCATGAATGTGACAGCTGACATTTTTCAAATCCTGGCCAAAATGTGTTTTCGCACTTGGGGTGTGAAATTACCTTTTGGTCAGAATATGAAAATTTTCTCCACCCTTGTTCATCTGGTGGGGTCATAAGAAGGCTATGTTTAAAATTTGGGGTAAAAATATGAGAAAACAACAAAGTTATGAGACTACTATGGAAACATTTCAAATGCATGATTGTAAGTGTGGTAATTTTCAATATTTTTACCCCCTACTTTTCTTTTTTTTTAATTTAGTATACTTTATTAAATTTTGTGCAGTATACAACAATGAATACACTGGTATTACAGAGAGCTGCCAAAACCATCAACAAAATGGGACAAACACAAATTATACAGATAAAAAAAGGTAAAGTACAAACACAAAACACAAAAAGAAACCCTCTCCACCCCCTGCCTCCGAAGCCTGTGATCAAACCCTGGAAAAAATCAAATAGTTTAGGGGTTGGACAATTAGGGACTCCAAAGGGATAACAGAGCCAAAAGGGGACCCCAAGTAGACTGGAAAGAAGATAATCTATGATGCATGTTAGCAATATGCTTCTCCAGCTGAATGGCTAGTAAAACTTCACAGTACCATTCTAATACAGAGCGGAGGACATCCTCCTTCCAGTGCCTAAGCATCACAATTTTGGCCGTGGCTGAGATCAAGGCATGGTGAGCTTTCCTAATTCTGGGCCTACCAGAAGGATATAAGGATAGGAGGCAGCACTCAGGAGTGAATAAGGAATCTAGGCCTAGCAAGGGGTCTAAAGTACCCTTAATGGAATTCCAAAACTACTGAGTTTTCGGGCAACCCCAGAGCATATGGTATAGTGATCCTGGTGCTTCATTACACTGGGAACAAAGTGGGGATGCAAGTTAACCTATGGTATGTAGTCTGACAGGGGACTAGTACAAATTATGCATTATATTAAACTGAGTAAGACATAACCTATCTTGTTTGATAAATTTATATATGGACTTCCAGGCCCTCTTCCAGAAAGAAATGTCTGCAGGAAGAGACAGCGTCTGAACCCAGTAGTAGCAGATGCCTGTGAGGAGAGATAAATCCAGAGTTTGTAGGTGCTTATATAAGCTGGACAGACAGTGGGCAGGTCCACTCGGGGTGGAGGAGGCCAGGGTTTGGGTCCCAGAAAGGCGACTACAGCATGTTTTAGTTGCCAGTATTTAAATATGCCCTTATGGCTAAGATGAAACTGTCACTGAAGGGAAGGGGAAAGGTACTAAAATGTCATCATGCCAGGGAGTATCAAGAGTACAGTACTGGAGCTGGGGCCAGAAAGATGGAGGAATCAGATGATGACCTATCAGGAAATGAGGGTTATTAAATAAAGGTAGGCTAGGCGATTTGTACCAGTAGAGAGATAAGTGGGTCTGCATTTGGTGCAGTGCTCAAAGAGTTCAGCCGATGGGGGAATTTTTCATATACGGTGGAAGACCAGAGGGATGCTGGTATGCCACTGCTGACAGGGAGCAGTGCACACATGTAGCTAAGGCCCATTCAGTTCGGAGCCAGATGTGGATATAAGTGTTGGAGTGTTGCACCGCTGAATCATTTCTCCAATATGCTAACTTACTGATATGCTGGGCCCTATAAAAAGTGAAAAAGGATGGGAGGGCCAAACCACCCTGCAGCTTGGGGGCTGCATGTTTTACCTCTACTTTTCAACATCGCCATTTTTTAAACCACCTCATGAATGTGACAGCTGTCATTTTTCAAATCCTTGCCAAAATGTGTTTTCACATTTGTGGCACAGAAGCACCTTTCCGGCATGATTTGAAAATGTTCTCCACCCTTTTTCATGAGGTGGGATCATAACAAGGCTATGTGGGGTCATGAGAAGGCTATGTTTGAAAATTTGGGGTACAAATATTTAAAAAAAAAAGTTATGAGTGTATGTTGAAAATTTTTAATGCACACTCGTAACTGTCATCATTTTCAGTATTTTTACCCCAGATATTTAACATAATCATTTTTTTCACACTACCTCATGAATGTGAGAGCAGTCATTTCTCAAAACCATACCCAAAATGATGTTTCAGCCTACTGTTTTATAAATGTCACCTGTTAGGCTCATAAAGCGATTGTTGAAACTTCGGTGTAAAAATGTGAAAAACCAACTAAGTTATGAGGTAACATTTAATTGTTCCAGCATTTATTCATAATTTTATTTTTGCAGATTTTGACTCCTAATGTTCAACATATCTCTTGTGTTACCCCACCTCCTGAAAATGGCAGGTGTAATTTTGCAAATCTCCTCTGAAACTTGTTTCCGCAGTCACACAGCAAAATCATCTTTCAGATGGGATTTTAACAATTCCACCTGTCTTGATCATAACGTCAGTTCATAAAGAGACTAGTGGACATTTGGGGCCAAAATATGGGAGCCCACTTAAAAGTAGATATTGTCTTTCAGCTGCTCTATCCCGGATAATTACAATCTAACAATGTGTACAATGTATTTATTTATTTATTTAGCTTTTGTTGACCGGGTAAGTGCACTAGGCAAATCCTGCCTATTTTCAGGCACGACCCAGGGAAGGGGGATACAAAAAGCAGGGCATCACTGAAAATTAGACAAAATGAGACACTGCATCTCATCTGCTCTATCCTGGGTAAATATATAGTAGAAATGTGTACAAGCAAGACCCGGTACAACAGCAATACCAGTAGTGAACATTCAGCATTATACAATGGCAAGAAAATTTCCTGGTCTCTGATTGGTCAGTCTTGGGCTGGACCCATGATGTTATCTCAGTACAACATCACGGGTCTAGTCTCAGCCTGACTGTGAGACTGTAGATGAGCTATATGATGAGCTAGATGACCTATTTTTTTTGCATCTCCTCTTAAGAAACAAAAATATTTTTCCACAATAAAAAACATTCTTTAAAATTATTTTTTTATTTTATATATAACAGTGAGCCATTGTATAATACCAATAATGCCCTCCAGGGTGTGTGTCGTTTGGGATAACGTCAAGCCTCAGTTGTTGGACGCACTCGGCCTGTGGCCTCATGCCCAACCACCTGAGGTATGACGTTATCCCAGCATGACACACACCCTGTCGGGCGTTATTGCTTAATTAACACACTTGTAATAATAACTGGTGAGCAGTTTTTTCTGTGGGCTCAACTAGTTATCATTTGCCATAATAACCGGCTGGTTATTATAGCAGATGCATGTTGCCTCACACTCTCTAAGCACAAGCTCCATTCTAATAGCTGCACAGCTGCTGCCCCTTTCACTTCCCGCTGTGGTTGTGAGAATGGACATGCTCATAGTAGAAACAAGATCAAATACAAACACTACGGACTTCCGGTGACACAGCCAGTGGCAATGGCGGCTTAACTCCTCGCTCTGATCCCCTAATACAATTCTAAAGGAGAATCCAACGTTCAACGGACGCATCCTGGGGTTTTAAGCAGTGAGTTAGATTGGGTCAATGCCCTACAATGGTTCGGATGAAAAAAAAAGGCTCATTAATGGCAAAAGTCGTCTCTGAGAACCAGCGAGGTAGACGTATGGAAGGCCTTAGCCTGGCCCACCTCACGCTCATCAGTGCTCTCAGTATCAGAAGCCGACGATTCGTGTTCTGACTCGGGCTCGACTAGTACCAGAGCTGAATCGAGGAAAATTATTAAGCTGCTTCACAAAATAGATGCTAAAGTCACAGATATCCAGAGGGATTTCAAGAAATTGGAATCAAGAACTACCTCAGTCGAAAAACACCTCGAGGGGTTGCAATCGGAACATATGGCTTTTGAAAGATCCTTATCATTTCTGTATGCGAGGGAGAAATTTTTAACTGCAAGAGCCGAAGATACGGAGGCGCATTCTAGACGCAATAACATCAGAGTGGTTGGTATCCCAGAGGGAGCTGAGCAGGCAGACATGGTCGCTTTTATGGACTGCTGGTTAAAGACTGAGTTGCAATTGGAAGAAGACCCCCCACTAGAGATCAAAAGAGCACACAGGGCCCTCGCACCGAAGCCTAGACAAGGGCCCCCCCCCCCGAGCCATTATCATTACATTTCTGAGATTTCCGACTAAAGAAAAGATCTTGCGATTTGCATGGGCAAAGAAAGACTTGAATTTTGATGGCACGAAGGTATTTGTGGACCAAGATTTCCCCCCAGCTTTGGCCCAGCATCGGAAGAAAGTGTTGGGAGTGATTAAACAGCTCAGGGAGAGGGGTTGGAAGGCCCAGTTACGATACCCTGCCAGACTGTGGTTAGAAACACCTGAGGGCCCGAATATCAATGACTCATTACTGGTGGCTCGTGATTTTTTGGAAGCTAACAATATCTCAGTCCCTGATATTAAAGAAGAGATCGCCGAAAAAGAAATTGAACAGTTGCTATGGGCAGTGGTTCCAGGTTCCAAGGACACAAATCGGCCTCGCGCAAGGATGGATTCGGTGTTACCTTTACACTCGGACTTATCCAAGTGGATTCTTAGAAAGAATACCTCAGAAGAGACTGGTTGAAACATAGCGATGTTCACTTAATGTCCTATCTAATCCACCGAAGCTTTGACTGTTGAACACTATCTTGTCCTGGCTATGATGATGTTTCGTACCTTTAATTAACATTAATAGGCTTAGTATGGAGAGATTGGGTGGTTAGTGGGTTTACCTGTGGGCCTTTGCCCCTTTCTCGGTCTCCTTACGCTGGCTCTGCATCCTGGTGACTCTCCTGCTCTGGGTGGGTGGGGGGGTCTCTGGGTGCTCACGGGCCTCGACACGTGGAGCAGGGTTTTGTATGGGCGGACTTTTGTCTTGGCGGTTGAGCTTCACCCGATGGCATTTTAGGGGGACTCCTTCCTGGAGTCCAGCTTATATTATGATCCCCTCGACTATGTGGAGGTTTTCTTTTTTTTTTCTGGCCTACCTCGCATTACTCCATACCAGCAGTAGGTGTTATTGTCGGGGAATCTGATGTCTCAATTGTAGGATGTAGGCTCAATAATATAGACGGAGGGGGTTTATGGAAGTGGTCGCAGTAGCATTGGAGGGAGAGGGGGACCCCCATCACATATGAGTACTACCGGACCTCCTGGAGTGGTAAGGTTCAGTTCTCTTGTCTGGGGCCTTGGATGTGTGAAGAGGGAATCGGGGGAGTGTTTGGGAATAGTCTGATTTCCCTTGTATCCTCCCTCCTGTGGATTTATTGGGTGGGGGGCAGGGGAACGTTAATATCTCGCATTAAAGACTAGTGCCACACACTGTTTATGTGGGGGTGGCCTATACTTTCCTCCCTCCCTATGAACCGTGCCTTTTCGCTATCAGCCATTGGGTTTCTAAGGGGGCTAACCAGATTTTGTGGTAAGAGACCCTCCAGACTGATGATGTCATCAATAGGGCGGGGTTTTTCTCTCATGCCCCGGGGAATATATTGGGGGGGGAGGTAATTAAATGGAGAGGGGGGTTGGGTTTTTTTTTTCCTCCTCTCTCCCCCTCCTACGGATTCAATTGGGCTGGATTCTCCAACAGGATTCACATGAGGGACAAGGGAACTGAGGGGATAGTAAAGATCCCACGATGGAATAAGCACCAGAGGATTGAGGGGTGCTTTGTCTTCATACCCCCTCCTGAAAGTTTTTCAACACATAAAGAGAGGGCACGGGCTAGGGACTCCCTTAAGAGGGGGAGCCATCTGATCCTTCCACCTCACGTGGAGTGTTGTTCCCTCTAGGGGGGAAATAGTCGTTCCCCCCACCGTGCACCTGAGGGCCGACGGTGCTAACATTTTTTGGTGCAGTCGACAACTCAGGTCGCCAAAGATTTTGCTTGCAACAACTGTTCGTTGTACTCCTGCAAGGGAGGTAGACCCAGTGCCATTGGTGCTAGGCCCACAAGTCTTTGAGATTAAGAGTGCATTTGAGTAGTTGTAATGTTTGATGTTCTACTTGCTTTCTTCTTCCTTTTTCTTCTCTGTTCATTTTTTACTTTTGGGAGAGTACCTCTTCGTGTGCTTGGGTACCATTATTTTTTGGTTGGATGTAAGATCAATAAGACTGTTGCAGTTTGGCTTACAAACAAGGTATGGCGGATTTGACTATAGGTTCCTTGAATGTTAAAGGGATCAATAATGTGATTAAGCGTGCTAAGATATTGGTAGAATTTAACAGGGAAAGGTGTGATATCACCTGCCTGCAGGAGACAAAGCTTACCCTGAGAGAGCATATGAAATTACGCAGAGAATGGGTGGGCACGGTTCACTCTGATGAGCACCCACAACTCAAAAGAGGTGGGGTGGCAATCCTATTTCGTAGGGGCCTTCCGTTTCAGATTCAAAAGGTAACCAAATCAGGGCATGGCCACCAACTGACAGTCTTGGGAGTTTATAAAGGGCAAACGATCCATCTGGTGGGAGTTTATGCCCCCACTCCACCCTCGGGAGAGTTTTTCTGGTCTCCTTTCGATTCGGTCGCCGGCTTACCCCCTGGCCAGGTTATTTTAATGGGGGATTGGAATTGCATCAAGGATGTGAGTATGGATAGAAGCGCTACTAAAACCCCAGGGTCCAAGTCGTGTTCCCGTTTACTCCGCAACCTGATTGCAGAAGCCGGATTAATAGACCCGTGGCGGCAGTGTAATCCTTCTGCGAAAGATTTTACTTTTTTTCCTCCAGTTTCGAACACATACTCAAGATTGGATAGATTTTATACTCAGAGAAATGCTGCGCATTCCTTCAGAGATATATCTATCCTCCCCATAACTATTTCCGATCATGCCATGATCAAGGCAAAGCTCGCCTGGGACGTTGATGGGGGAGGGATTATGGAGGTTCGACCCAGGATTAATTAATGATAAACAATACACTGAGTCAACGAGGAGAGTTATCCAATGTTACCTAAAAGAAAATACTGAGGCAGTCTCGAGACCCAAATTCCTGTGGGATGCTTTGAAGGCAGTGGTGAGAGGTCACACGATAGCCTTTGCCTCTCACAGAAACAAACAGTTTCAGGCTTGTATGAAGGAGGCTCTTGCTTCTACTGCAGACCTAGAGGCAGTCCATAAACGCACTAGATCCCAGAGGGTGTTGAGGAAATTAAGGGAAGCAAGGGAGACGTACAACTCCTTATTACAAAGGTGGGTGGAGAATTCCCTCAGATATGCTGGGCAACATTACTATGAGAGGGGAGAGAGGGCCGGTAAATTGCTGGCACTTAGACTCCGTAAACAGGTGGCTGATAGCTATGTAGCAAGGGTAAGCTTGGACTATCCTAACCTTCCCTGCAGGGCCCTCCCTGGCGAAATTGCACAGGAGTTTGCAAAGTTTTATGAACAACTATATAAGAAAGAACAAACACCAGATCATAATAGGAAAATTAAGGAGTTTCTGCAAGAGGTAAAGCTCCCCGTGCTATCTGATGTCCAAAGGGCAGCCTTAGAGGCTCCCTTTACTGAAACGGAGGTGTGAGCTGCCATTAAATCCCTGGGTTCTGGGAGGGCCCCTGGACCGGACGGGTTCACTTCTGAATTTTATAAGCAGTTTCAGGAAGATCTGGTTCCTTTGCTTACTAGATTTTGTAATGTGGCCCAGGAACCAGGTGCCTTGCCGGATACATGGGAGGAGGCCATTATATCGGTTCTGCCGTAGGCCGGGAAGGACCCTGCCTCCTGCGCAGGGTATAGACCCATATCGTTACTTAACCAAGACGTTAAGATTTTTGCCAAAATTATCAGCTTGAGGTTGCAAGGAGTGGTCCCCGCCCTTGTACACCCGGACCAAACTGGGTTCATCCCCAGGAGACATATTCAGGATAATATTAGGCTACTCCTTAATGTAATCTCTTCTGCGCAGCTCCCCATTGACTCCCCTCTTTCAGCAATACTATCGCTGGATGCGGAGAAAGCCTTCGATCGCCTAAACTGGCAATATTTGGATTCAGTATTGGGGGGATTTGGGTTTGGAGAGAGATTTCGTGTTTGGATCTCTAACTTATACACCAAGCCGAGAGCCAGAGACCGGGTGAATGGTACGATCTCCGGGCAATTTGGGATCGAGCGCGGAACCAGGCAAGGCTGCCCGCTCTCCCATGCTCCTATTCACCCTTAGTTTGGAACCCATGGCTGCTATATTCGGCAATCAGATCTTTTTCGGGGTTTGCAAATTAGGGGGGTCGAGGTGAAGGTTTCGCTTTACACAGATGACACCTTACTATATATTTCAGACCCGGTAGAAGCGGTACCTAAGATTTTCAATTTTCTTTCTGAATTTGGCACCCTCTCAGGTTATAAGGTTAACCCAGATAAATCCGAGTTGTACCCACTAGGAGGGGCTAAGAATCAACCCCCGCCAGGGGTGCAGCAAATTAAATGGTGCAGGATGGGTTTTAGATATCTAGGGATATGGGTTCCTAGGGACTTTAAGGCTTTATATAACACGAATCATCTAAAGATTTTGGAGGATATCAGGGAGGATTGTAATAGGTGGAAGGAACTTCCTCTTTCTATTTCTGGTAGGGGAGAGTCCATTCGCATGAATATTCTTCCCCGACTGTTGTTTGCACTGGGAGCCATCCCATTGAAGCCCCCCAGGAATTTCTGGAATGATGTAAGGTCCACTCTCTCCAGATTCCTATGGTCTGGGCGGAAATCCCGAGTGAAGTGGAAGATAATGGTAACCCCAAGGGAAAGGGGTGGTTTTGGTATCCCAGATATCCAGAAATATTTTTGGCCGTCACAATTATTACCCCTAGTGACTATGACCCGTGACCCCCCATCTAGGTGGGTCCAGGTTGAGATGGCTGACTCCCCTCTGGCAAATATCTCAGATCTAATTTTCCTGGATACACCCAGGTTGGGTCAGTTGGATTTCAGAAACCCTTTCACCAGATTGATTTCGCAGGTGTGGAAAGACATGAACTTAAAATTAGGCATTAGTTTAAAGCTTAATCCACACACGACCATCCAGAGCTGCTTGGATTTGGGCCCACTAAGATGGGATATGGGCTTCCATCGTTGGACAAGAATGGGACTGGTTAATCTAGGCCAGCTTTTTAATCAGAATTCATTCAACTCGTTTCAGCAACTAAAAATGGAATTTAATCTCCATAATAAGGATTTTTTCCATTATCTCCAGATTAGACACTATGCCCACATAAATGAACAACAAATTGAGGTGGGCACAGAGCCTGGGGGCAACCCAGTACTTCAGACCATCTCTCTCCTGACCAGACAGTCAGTCCATGAAAAGAGAATAATCTCCAGGCTGGTCACAGGGATGAATCTGGCCAAAGGAGATTTTTCACTACTGGTCAAAGAGAAATGGTACGGGGAGATGGGGATGGTTTTGTCGGATGCTGATTGGAACTCTATTTGGAGGTCCATTCACACTACGACATCCTCTCTTTTCTGGCGGGAATTCCGCTGGAAAATAGCTATTCGATTTTTCAGGGTTTCTGTGACGACAAAACATTTTGGATTGCACCGCTCCGATCTTTGTTGGCGACACTGTCGGTCGGTTGGCACCCATTTTCATATTTTTTGGGAATGCAATGTTATGCAAGAGTTTTGGAGGGAAATAATAGATAAATTTAATAACATTTTTGAACTAACACTACTGAGTTCTCTGCAGCATTGGTTATTAGGATTGCCGCCCCCCCAGTTGGCCTCTAGATCTTCTCGTCTCCTGTTTGGAATCCTTGTGGCAGCAGCTCTTAAAGCTATTACTCTCTCATGGCTCACCCCGGATAAGCCTACTCTCACAACATGGATTGGTATCTGTACTAGGATAATAGACATGGAGTACTTGACAGCCAAATTAAGACTGTCGGTAGATAAGTTCAAAACGAGATGGCTACCTTTTCTGCACTTCATGGCCGTGCAAGAGGGGAGGCCAATAATGGACTTGCTCGCTAAGTATGCTTAAATGGGGGCCTTGTGCCTCGAACAGAGGTGCTTTCCTACCTCGGGCTACAGTACTTGGTCCCTTATAGTCACCATGTTAACTCTTTACTTGACATTGCTTTTATGTTGAACAATATGAGCAGGGGGACCTGCTCTGTGGCATTAATTACTGGTAACGAGGATGCTCCGGTGACTAGTCGGGGGGCATACTGGGCTTCTGTATTAACTGCGCTTTTGCCTGTTTTGTTGTTTGTTTGCTTGTTCTCTTTAACTTTCTCATTTACTCTTTCCTTGTCTTCTTCTTGTATGTGAGCTTTTGATTTTAGATGGTACTCTCCCACTTTTCGTGTTGTGCTTTTACTCTACTCTTTAAATAATAACCTCAACTATCTTTTCCTCGCTTTTATGTCATGCTTTACTAATCTTTCTCTGACTTCCGACCACTGTTTCCTTTTCTTTTCTTTCAAGTGTCGGATTTACATCTCCTTATCTTTTCTTATAGACACTGATGGTTATCATGGCATTTAATGACTGTGGAATTACATTGTTAAAATGTCTACTTCCATGTGTATTTCCCTTGAAAATACTTCTCAATAAATTGCTATTTCAAAAAAAAAAAATACAAACAATACACACTAAACAGAAATTAAATGTATTCATAAATTGTGAGGAGAAAAATGCTATTATCATCATAACAAACTTTCTTTTATTGCAGAGTTAAAACATGAACTAAATACATGGAGCATGGGCAGTGATTAATAATGTTGACATGATTTTAAGATGTTACAGAATACTGCATATATTGTTTTCCTTCCCTTTGATAATATGTACATTATGTAGTTTGTACACTACATGTTTGTAAATTCACTTTATGTTTTATATTGTAACTATATGTAAATACAGGACCATCTTTTAAATAGGACTTCAGTCCTAATGATGTGATTTTCCACCATTTTCTGTCTAAAAATAAAAATTTTACTACTACTTTCTGACTGCCAAAAAACTAAGCTAACCTTTTCCTACATTCAATAACATCCACAGTATAATCAAAATGATGCACTCCAGGATGTGGGGCGCTGTGAGATTTACCCACATTTGGTGTGGTCTAAGTCACTCGGCCTGTGGCCCCATGACACACCACACCAGGGGTGGGTAAATTCACAACAACCCACACCTTGTCTTGCATTACTGTATGCAAAAATTGGTTTTGAGAAAATTCTGTGTGTGGCACAAGGATTTTATAACCAGTATTGCATCCAGCCTGGCAGGACTAGTTTTCAGCTGTGGGTTAGTCACTTCTAATGCACAGCTAAAGGCCGGTCACATTGCTTTATAATATAAAATTGGGAATGGATTTCAAGCAACCTCAGAATTTTCACAAAACCACCATTTTTTTCCTACATAACACAACAGGGTGTGGGTTGTTATGGGATTTACCCATGCCTGATGTGGTGTTACAAGACCTGAATGACTGAAACCACACCAGAAGTGGGCAAATCCCTTGACAACTTACACACTGGAGTGCATCATTGCAATTTTATAAAATGGGGAAATGATTTCAAGCTATCTAACTGGCCAACAGCAGTGCATTACAAGTGTTTATACAATGGCCAAAATAAAAACAACTGGTTGGCACAATTTACAATGTGTAAATCCTGCCACCACCCCACGGTAAAAAGTGCCAGCCAGCCTTAGCTATTGCCCACTAAATATCATTGCGATCCCTCCAACATGGAAACTACTTGCCACTGTACTGCTCTCCTACTGAACTGCACAAAAAAAAAAAAAACTCACCCCAGTATCAGCATTGTCCCTGCGATCTCCACAACTGTTCAAAACAGAGCTACAAAGGGTCAACTCCATCTCTACAATCTCCACAGCTCTCTATAATCTCCCATCTAAAAAAAAGAACAAAAAACAGTGAGCAGCAGCACTACTACCTCCCAACAACAAAACCACGCTAACACTACATTATTAGCTTCTAAAACTGATTTTTACAGCATCGCTTAAGAAAAGCAAAAGTTCCCACTATCAACTCCTCGTAAACTTCCATATTTGTTTATTCTGTAACTCCTGCTTCACTCTCTCTTGCTCCTGATTCTCAAGTGTCATAACAGCTCAAATGGGGGACCTGCTCACACCACGCTGTCTCTGCCAGCTAACCCCCTGCATTGAAAGGTCCACGCACTAATGAATATACTACACAGTAAAAAAACAACTCGCGCAATAAAAAAGAAAACAGCAACCAAAAACTTCCAAAGATTGTCTGCACCTCAAGTTCACCCTACAAACAGGGAACTATTCTATCTGGCACAGCAACAAAATCAATAAAAATGATTTCAAATGCAAAATAATTATATTTAAGCAATAAACCACAACGGGGTGTGGTTTATGCTGGGACTTACTTAAGCCTGGTGTGGTTTGGCGGCTGAGTGACCAAATCTGCAACAGGCGTGAGTAAATCCCAGCATAAGCCACACCCTAGAGTGGTTTGTTGCAATTATACAATGTGCCCCTTATTTAGTGCCTAAAAAAAAGAAAAATAGTTTTTTTTTTTCCTTTTAAATTGTTTTTAAGGATTTTATAAGTCTGCCAGAAAAAATAGTCCTTTGTTGCTAGGGAGACAATCTCCCTACCTCAGCATGTCCCTTCTAATTATACCTGTCAGCTGTTTTTTTTGATTACCACTGACCTCCCTAATTTAACTCTGAAAACTGCTCTGTCTCTGCTGCCTGCATGTAAATTTATAATAGTAGCTTGCTGCCCAGAAATGTCTAATGCTCCGGCTGGCCGCAGAAGATGGAGCCAAACATGGCAAAGACAGTTTCCCTGGTCAGAGCGCTAAAGCTACAAGATCCCCCCCCCCCAACCACAGACACACACACACACACACACAATCCCCGTTCAGCATATTTTAACTGTTTGCCGAGTACTGAATGGGGTAAACTCTTTAATCAGTTCTGCATTACAGACTTTTACCTTGCTTGCCACTAAAGACAGATCCCCAGATCAGCTGAAACTCCATGGTGACAGTTTGTCGGTTGGAGCTCTCAGAAAGCTGGAGCCATTGATAGTGGGCGTGTAAAAATGCATATGCATAAACGCATGCCTACTATCAACAGCTCCAGTTTTCAGCAGTGATTTCTGTAAGTTGTAGCCTTAGTTTTCAATAAATAGAGAGTTTCCCCCATTCAGCATTCAGCAGAGGGTTAAAATTTGTCAGTAGCTAAACGGGGTAGTGGGAGGCGAGCACAAATATCCTGGGGCCTTTGGCAGTTATGCTTTAGCGTGGAGTTAATATGGCGGCATTTTTTTTGAATTTCGCAGGTTGGATTAATTTTTGCCACATGCGGCTGACTGGGTCTTTATCCATGAGTTATTTATTTATTTTATTTATTTATTTAGATTAGGATTGATACCTTTGAGTCAAAGACTCATTTCCAAAGGCTCCAAGTCAGGGACAAACAGAGCAAAGACAAGTACAGCACAAATACAATAAGTACAACAATTAATAAACAGTGGCAAAGAAAGCATGGTATACATCATGGAGAGCATTAAAATGGTGCATGAGGTACAGGTCTTGCTAGTTTCAAGTACATCTTCACAGTAGAAGTATATAACACTACATCATGTTGTTGCAAGATAGGGATAGAAACATTAGGGATAGTGGGAGACATGTCAAGAAACAGGTCCGTGTTTAGCTATTGGGATTGAAGGGAAAAAGGTAAGCAGCCAGAATGGCATTGTCAAAGTGGATAGGGATGGTGAGGGCTGGAGCAGAAGGGAAGGTAGTGCAGGCAGGGTGTAGGTAGCAAAAGTGATGGGGAGTGGGGAGACGGGGAGGTGATGGTGCGCAGGATAGGGCAGGAGGGTTTACTCAAATTAGTTTCTTGCACAGTTACAGGTGGTGGTACCCACGAGGTGGGAGCATAGCCTCCTTTTGAACAGACTCATCTTAGTATTTACTATCAGATTGTCAGGTAGCTCATTAAACCATTTTGGACCCTTAAAAGTAATGGATTTTTGAGCCAGTGATGTTCACTTGACAGGGACTTGTAGCCCTCCTTTTGTTCTTGTTTTTTCTTTATTGTGCACAGCCTTCTTGAACAAACTGCTTATGGATTCCGGCATGAGATCTAGTTGTGCTTTTTTTACAATCAGGCATGTTTGGTATTGGGCTCTTTGGTACAGTGGCAGCCAGCCCATCTCAGAGTAGAGTGCACAAGTGTGGGTTCAGCGATCAGCCCCAAGTGCCAGGCGACAGGCCCTTTTCATGAGTTTATGTATCCTGTTTAGGGCTGTGTCTGATCCTGCAATATGCATTGGTAAGCCATAATCAACAGATGATAATACTGTGTTGCCTATGGTCAATTTGAGGGCTGCAGGTGTCATAGCATGCTTGTTTCTGTCGAGGATGCCCAGTTTCATGTTGGCGATTTTGATTACTTGATCAACATGGTAGGAGAAACTGAGAGTGTCATCAAGGAAGACATGCAGATATTTAAAAGAGGAGACTTGTTCAAGAGTATTGCCCTTATGGTTCCGAATCCGAAGGGGGCAGAAATTCTTTTTATTCTGTGGGATTGAGAAAAGCATGCTTTTGTTTTTTTATGGTTTAGTAGCAGTTTGTGTTGAGAGAACCAGGTTTCAAGTTTGAGGAAACTCTCGAATAGGCCTTCTTCAATGATCAAGTGGTCCTTTCCTGGGACCAATATAATGGCATCATCTGCATATAAAACAGTATTAGCAGGGCGGGCATCAGGGAGGTGGTTTATGAACAGGCCAAAAAGGAGCGGTCCGAGTATGGACCCTTGCGGTACACCAAGGGCCACTACCTTAGGGTCAGAGAGTGAGTCGCCTATTCTGACTTGTTGAGTTCTTTGCATCGGGTAGCTACGAAGCCAGAAGACTGTATTAGAGGCCAGTCCCATGGAGAGCAGTGTGTTAAGTAATAGCTGGTGATTAACTGAGTCAAATGCTTTGGTAAGGTCAATGAATACTGACCTCACTGCCATCCCTTGGTCAAAGGCATTGCAGAGCTGGGTGGTGTAATTCACCAGTGCTTTTATGGTCAAGTGCTTTTTGCGGAAACCATGCTGATTGCTGCTGAGTAGTTGGTGACAGTCAAGGACATCAGTAAGTTGTTCAGAGACTATTTTCTCAAGGGCTTTGGAGAGGGAAGGGGAGGGAGGATGGATATTGGCCTATAATTAGCAGTGAGTGTTTTATCCCCTGATTTAAAGACTGGAGTAATCAGGGCAGATTTACAGGCGTCTGGGAATACACCTGATCTTAGTGAGGCATTGAAAACCTTGGTGATTGGGTCTACTATAACATCAAGCGTAATGGCAGCTAGCTTCGTATCTATCAGATCACTCCCCCATTCTGGTCTTTCCGAGTACCCTCTTTACTTGTTTGATGGTTTCAGAGATAGTGACTTGTCTAAAGTAGAATAGTGGCAGCCCTTCCCTCTCTGAAGGGGGTGTTGTGTTGTCCTGAGATTATTTACAGGGTTTAGGAACTCACTTGGAAGCACCCCATTATGCTGGAGTTATGCTGGAATTTACTCATGGATAAAAGACCCAGTCAGCCAATCACATTTCTACATTTTTAATTGCCATTGTATAATGCTTCATAATAAAATGGGCACAACATTTCCTTAAAGATGATTGGCTGAAAGCTTTTTTCAGCTGTGTCCTTATACAGCCATAACTTTACAACCGGCACTAATTCAGTAAGCCAGAACCACATCACAGAAACATATTAGTGTGACACCTTACGAAGTCGTGGCAACCTGGCATCACTAAACGAGTGAAGCTTCCTGCTGCCTTTCCGCAACCTGCCTGCCCCGCCCACCGCCCGCACTGCCATTGATACCCACTCCTATACAATTCAACATCTGCACACAATTCAAAATGAAACAGATTCTTTTTTCTCAAGTTACCTCAATAAAATGAACGTGTCCACAACAATTGCTGAAATGGGAAGTGCTACAGATTTCTTTGGTTGTGGTTGTGCCATCATGACCTCCACCATCCCGCCTCCCGGCAACCATCACCTGAACTAAAACCAAACGGTCACTCCAAAAATTCCTCTTCCCTTCCCTTTCAAATATGTGCTTACTTGTCAGGATGCCCTGTAACAGAAACACATTTTACAGTACAGTGCCTGAAGAGGGACATACTCGCTCCCTGCAATACCGCCATTATCAAACACAAAATTTAAAAGCTTTGCACAAACGCAAAGCACATACACTCTGTGTGACTGACAGAGAGGGAGTACCTGACCTGGCCTGAATGTATGTGTGTGTATGTGGGGGGGGGGGGCTCTGTACTGTATGTGTGTGTGTGGGGGGGCTCTGTACAGTTGATGTAGGTAAATACAGTACTGTACAGCATAGTACTCAGAGGGACTATTTTTAGTCTTTTTACATGAAAACCATTTTTTTTACTAATATTTTCCATTTTGACTTTTTTTTTCATTTTTAATTCATAATTTCTACTGGGGGGCATTTTATAAGTGCAATAAGACACTCTGAGGTGTGGGTTATGGGCTTGGTAAGAGCACTTCCCAGGTGTTAAACACACCTGGGGTGTGCTCTTACCAGGCTATAACTCACACCTCATTGTGTCTTACTGCTGGCATAATGCACGGCTAAAAACTAGTCCTGCCAGCTTGAACACAGTGCATGATCAAAATCCTTGTACCAGTATTAGATCATTCAAATGGCAGCTGTTTTTTTGTCCCACACAGTACAGACTGACACGGGAAAAGACAGTTTCACATTTCACACAATAACTACAGTCCAACCTCGTTTATCTGAACTGCTTTGGGGACATCCGATCAGTTCGGATAAATGGGAGGTCAGATAACTGGGAGCCCATATTAAGTATGTACACTTTTTTTTTCCCCAACAGAGATACAGTACTGTACTGTGTACCTGCCCACCTTCTGCTTACTTTTGCTCAGGTCTCTGATCCCCGCCCACCAGCAGTTCTGAATTTACTCCAGTCTCCGATGCCTACCCATTAGAAGTCCTTAATTTACTCCAATTTCTGGTTGCCACCCACCAGCAGTTCTGAATTTACTCCAGTCTCCGATGCCTGCCATCAAAATTTCTGACTTTACTCTGGTCTCTGATTATCACCTATCAGCAGTTATGTCTGAATTTACTCCAGACTCCAATTACAGAAACAGTACATGCTGCACACTTTTACTCTCCCTCCACCCACCAGCAGTTCTCACCCGCTGCACCTGGGAACCTTTCTATAAACAACAGATGCTACAGCAAGGTAGATACAGTACTGTACCTTGGTTAAAAAAATACGTTTGCTGTGCTTTTTGGTTGAGGCATCACTACATCACAAGACTTTCCTTACGAACACGGGATCTGTCGCTCGCCCGCCTGCTGACACCACTTAGACAAAAGCAAAAACTGTCTATGTTTAAAATGGCACAATGAGCACTTTTAAAGTTAAAGGACAATGGAAAGAATTAAACTGCTTATAAGTACAAAGTTAAGTGAAGTTGGTAATTGTTATTATATTACAGTAATTGCTGGTAGTTTTGAATTCAATTAAGAATGTAATTAAATGTAATCACTTGTAAACGGCTGCCAGCACTACAGTTGGGGGACACAATGAGAGTTTGTTAGATAGGGAGGTTTGGAATTTCGGGGGCTGGATAAACAGGGTTTGACTGTACATTACTTTTTTTCATAAGTTGGCCTGTTAATTATTGTACAAAACTGTATTTTTGAATCCAACAGCTCAACTCAGTCACTCATTCAAGAGTCCCATTACACACACAAACACACACACGCACGCACGCATGCACACACACACACACACTCACTCACTCACTCTGTGAAGCTCACACAGAAAGTAGAAGTCTGGCTCAAAAGGCAGTTAATCTCAAAAGGCTGCAGATTACGGTTACGTAAGCAATAACACATGATGGGGTGTGGTTTATTCTGACTATGCGCATGCCTAGGGGCATAGTGATGCACGAGGTGCAGCCAAGTGCCTTACTGCCCCTAGAAATGTATTTATCCAGAATAAACCACACACTGGAGAGTATTATTGTGCTTATAAAATGGGTATATGTTGAAAAATGCTACAGCTTTTTTAAAAAAAATTAAATTATTAAAAGTTGTTCTTGTTTGAAGTACAATATTCCCTCCGCGAGTCAGTAGGGGCACTGGAGAGGCACTTTCACACTGGATGAATGGACTGAGCCTACTTCATGACAAAAAGAACTCCCACTGATTGAGTCTTAATGCCAGCCTGAGTGAGTGAAGTAATGACTTTTTTGCCCACTTTCCACCATACATTCCTAAAGCATGCCCATGACGGGTCACTAGACCTCCAGCAAGACAGAGATTGCCTTGTGGTCTTGTCGGCAGCATGCTTCCTCTGTGGTAGCAGTATTCCAAAAGTGCCGGCGGTCTCACGGTTAGAACCGAGAGCAAGATACCACCAGCAAACTGGATGACAACAGCCCCCCCCCCAACACACACACCATTCAATTTAACTTTCATGACATCTTCTCCCTCCCTCCAAACTGAGTGCCTTAACTAAACCAGTTGTGTGTTTTTTGAAAGTGCCGACGGTCTTGCTGTCTGTCTGACAGATGCGAAAGACCACCGGCAAGTCAGTGAGGAGCACAGGTCCAAGAGTCTGGTCCAGATCCAGGAGAGGGTAAAAAATGTCGGTTTCTCTATAGCTAGGTATATTTTACTTTTTTTTTTTAAATGACAGTTCTTTTTTTTTTTTTTTACAATGGTTTAATATCAAAGGTGGCTACATTTCTGCCTCTGCCCTCTCGTTACCGAGAGAACAAGATGCCGTTTTTTCGGAGGGTGGCACAAGGATATCTTTTGGGGGTGCTTGCCGTTTGGGGGGGGTCTTGTTTTTTTCTGTGGTATATTCAAAATAAAAGACACAGCAGGCGAGGGGTGACATCCAGTCAGGTTCCTCAACTGTCTTTACCCATTTTACAACACCTTTTAAGAAGCCCAAAGTGGGACATTTCTTACTGGAGCATGATTTTTCGCAGGACAGTAGGTAACCTCGACCAATGCAACAGACTTGCTTTCTGTATATAATCAGAATTAAGGGTAATTATTGTAGTTTCTTAGTTGCTTCTACTGTTTCCTATTATTTTAAGGTATTTTAGTTTTCTGCAACATTCAGTGGAAAGCTGGAAAATATTTTTTTCTACTGAAAAGTCAGAACATGTAGTATTTTTCATGTTTTTTTTTTTTTGCAGGACACAGCTGCCCAGATCAGGACTGTCTTGCGAAAATCAGGACAAGTGGTAACCTTACACCAAAGCTGGTGGTCTTGTTTCTTTGTTAATCACTTTCCAGCATTCTATGCATCTTTCCTCTCACTTGCTCACTGCCCTTCTCTGTCCTAATCAATTCATCACACACCGCACCACTTGCACAGGCCGCTTAACTCCGAATGTGAAAAATAAAGGCTAGAAAAGAGCCCATAGCTTGGCAGGTACGCTACAAGTAATAAAAAAAAAACTACACATAAAGGAACGCAGTGTGTTGTGTTCAGCGAGCATGCTGCCTACCTACACCCAATTGTGTAACAAAAAACAAACAAAACTGGAGTGACTTTTCCAAATTATACCCCGGGCCTCAAATCTGCCACACACTAGGAGTTAGGGCTGTGCAATACCAATACTATTTTGGGACAAATACTGCACTGGTTACAAATACAGATATTACTCTTAAATATTTGTATTTGTGTGTGACCACATAAAGTAGTGTTAGACCTTGGTTTAAGCTGACCTGAAACACTGGGACTGCTATTATTCAGTACATGGATGCATATTGTCTTGATAAATCTGCAATTTTTTTTTGAAACCTCTGACACTCTTGGTCTTTTGTCATCAGAAACAAGTCCAAAATTTAAAATCAAATATTGTATGAACATTGATAATATCAAATGCATACAAATACCAGAGACACCAATAGAAATATCAAAAGTCCCATGCACAGCCCTACAAGCCTAGGTAGGAACCCATTAGTCCCAGTGGAACGGAGGGAGAATCAGGTTGCTTTCTTATGCAGTCTGGATCACAACAGAAGCAAGTCATTTAAACAATATACCACGAGAGGGTGTTGGTGATGCCAGAATTTACCCACGCCTGGTGTGTTGTTTGGTCACGAGGCGCAGCTGAGTGAGCAAAACACACCTGGCATGGGTACATCCTGGCATCACCAACATTCTCGAGTGGCATACTGTGATTATACAATGTCCTGTAAAAAAAATACATTTTTGTAAAATGTTTAGTTTACTGTTTTTTAACTGTTTTATTTATTTTTTTTTTGGTAATATCCTTCCCATGTTAAATAGTACCTTGCTGCTACAGTGATTGTTGCTACTGTTTTTACAGACTGAGTGCCTGGTAGAGTTGGAGTTGCTGCTCGATTCATAAGCCTCCATTATCAGGAATACTTCTCTGATTTGAATGACAGACCTGCATTTATCAAACTTATTTTCGAAAGCTAAATAGGTTTGAACCAAAAGTGTCTCATAGAGTTTGGTACAGCACATGCAGGGAGGAAACATACACCCACACAGGTAGATTTGACAGGTATTCCAAATTCATTCAGCAGGAATACAAGTGCCAGAAATATGTGGAGGGCGCTATAGCACCTTCGGCCGCACCTGACTGCGAGCGTTGCAGTTCAACCCTGTTGGCCGTTACAGTGGATGGCTGTGAGGAGTTTGTGAATGGGGCAGAATTGGTGCTGGAAGTGACAGGTACTGGAGTCAAGTGGGAGGAGGAGGAGATTGCAGGTTGTCTGGGAACGAGCAGTGAGATCTGTGGGGGAATGTGGGGTGAGGGGATTTCAGAGAGCAGCCTTCGATTCTTTGGAATGGCAATACGTATATTCAATACTGCACAAAATGGGTTTCACTACAGCTTTCATCTACATCATCAGAGCTATATATAACCGTCCCAAGGCACGTATTCTAATGAACAACACCCTGTCATCACCTCTCACTTTGGGGAGAGGGACCCGTCAGGGTTGCCCACTCTCACCACTCCTGTTTATCCTAGCAATAAAACCCCTGGCAGAGGTAATTAGCGAGCATCAGGGGATAATGGGGATAAGGTCAGGTGACATAGAGATAAAAACTCTAATGTACGCTGATGATATCTTGGTAATTCTGGAGGACGCACACAACTCAGTGCAACCTCTGCTTCAACTACTCAATTCCTTCACCAACCTATCAGGACTAGAGTTAAATCAAAATAAAACAGAAGTTCTACCATTAAATAAATGATGTCTAGAAGCACATTTCACAGATCTAAATATCAGATGGGCAAGGGACCACACTGTGTACCTAGGAATCAAAATCACAACCAAATTATCAAGCTTTGTTAACATTAACCTGGAACCGCTTATTACCAAGATAAAGACAGACCTAGAAAGATGGATTCCTCTTAAGCTATCACTAGTGGGGAAGACAGAAGCAGTGAAAATGATCATTGTCCCAAAGATCTTATATCTGATATCACATATACCCATATCCATCCCAGACGCATGGTTCAAAAAAATAGAGAAAATTATAGGAAACTACATTTGGGAAAGGAAACAACCAAGATTCAGCAGGAATAAGCTTAGAACACACTGGACCAAAGGGGGTTGTGGTCTCCCTTGGATAAAAGACTACTATTTGGCCTAAAGAGCTACTCAAACTTTAAGATGGTTTGAGACACCTGGTGCTCCAACCACACTGCGGTCCACAATAGAATCATCCTTGATAAAGGGCCTTCGGCCTTCCATTTACATTTATGGGAACTATAATAAACCACACACTCCACTGCTTACAATAACATCTTCCACATCCATCTGGAAAAAACTAGAGAAGCTAATTAAAACAGACCTAGCTCACCCTAAGTATAACATTAGGATATAGGGGAAGCCTATACACTGGAAAAACTGGGAGAAAAAAGGTATTAACACAATACAGGACCTAGTAATACCAGGATTACCAAGTATGGAATCCTTTCAAGAACTACAAATCAGATACGATTTACTGAAGGAGGACTATTGGCAGTATTTACAGATCAGAGACTCGATTGCCCCAGTGATAAGGAAGATTAAACTTCTACAAAACACACCTAATAAACAGCACCCCTTCACTCACTATTAACAAAAACAAAAGGCAGAACTAGCCTTATATATTCGATGATACAAGATAACATCCCGGATCAAACCCAAAAAGCAAAAGGAAAGTGGGAACAAGCTTTAGGCAGAGAAATACCTGAAACGGAATGGGTCTCCTGCTGGGAAGTGGCACATAAACCTATCCGTGATACCCGCAGTAGACTTATCCAAAACCAAATACTACACTGGTAGAGTAGAACACCACCAGTTCTGTTCACAGCTAACCTATTCAAATCAGATGAGTGTTGGAGATGTGGTAATACACAGTGAGATCTTTTCCATATATTATGGTCGTGCCCCAAGATTAGGGATATGTGGAAACTAATCCATAACATAATCCAGCAAATGCCAGGTATCAACCTACTGCTAGCTGCAGACCTATACTTACCGGGCTCTAAGGTCTCTATAGCTAAAATGCATCTATCAAAAAACCAGTGGGACCTCCTGATCCTTTTTAGTATACAAGTCAAATGACTTCTAGTTTGTAAATGGAGATCCACAACAATTCCAAATCTTAAAGAATTATTAGACAATCTAAACATTCTAGCGAAATACAAAAGACTATCTCACATCTCCTCCAACACCGTAACAAAGTACGACAAGACATGGGCACCTTTCCTCAAATATACAGTATAAAACCCAACTCATCAGCAACCACTGTACTCAGAGATTCAGTGGCGAAGCACCCCAGAACAATCATAGGATGAGCACAAGAATCTTGTAAAATTTGAAAAGCTTACGATGCAGCTTGTCACCTGCTGAGCACTTAGGATAGGGTAAAGAACACCCCACAGACCCCCCCCCGTAACCACCATAAACACCACTACATCAATATATCCTTACCACAACCATAGCTCAATATCTTCACAGGCTTCAAATAATAATAGGCACCAAATAGGGGGCTCAGCTCCTCACAGAACCACTTGCAACCAATGTAAATAGTTTAGTTTTTATTTTGTTCAACAGCTTTACTATGTAGTATCTTTTGATGATTGACAGACACCGCTTATGGTTCATACAATGAATACTTATAAGACCTAAAGTATACGCCACCCAAGCTCACTCACTACAGGGTATGGTGGCATAAGATACAAGGTGCCATACAAGCAAGGAGTCAGTGTTCTTAGCCTGCCATCATAGGGGAAAGAAGCTTCCTTTACCCTATCCTTCAAAGGAATTGTTTTTCTTCTAAACTGTTAGTCAGAACACAATATGATGTGCCAGGATTCCTTTACTGTTCTTTTAGAAAAGTACTAACATTACACAATACAAAACACTACCACCCTCAAGCACACAAAGAACTCTCAAGGTTGTTTTAAGTCATAATGTACGGTACAATATACAAAATAACAGAAAGATAGTTTTATGTCTTACACATCCACAATAATAAGAACAATACATTCTGAATATCTGATGAAATCTGACAAAATGGAAGGTAAGATATTTGTCAAAACAGCATGTCTGGTGGCCTTCACCCACCATTTTTAACATATAACACTGTATGAACTGATTTAACTCAGATAAATGTTATCGATACCTAATGGGTACATTTTATGTAAGTATGCACGTATGTACTTTTTAATTCAAACAATAAAAAATGTTTAACTTCAAAAAGACAGCAGGCAGCATGTAGGGTGCAGAGTGCAGGTGCAGGGTAAGACATCCATTCCAGAACACAGAAAACTGTGGCTTGGACAGGGCTGCGTATATGAGACTGAATACAGCGTGACAAAAAATGTATAGTACAAGTCTAGGGTTGCCACCTGTCCTGATTTTCGCAGGACAGTCCTGATCTGGGCAACTGTGTCCTGCAAAAAAAACATGAATTATACAATGGGCATTAAAACAGAACGTAAATGCTCTGTCCTGATTGGCTGACTCGTACCTCTCTCCCGTTGTAAAATCTACAGTCACCCCACGGGAAGAGGTGCCAGCCGCTGATCAACCGCATCAGGATGTCCCCCGAAATCACTCCAACAGTCACCAACACAGCACTCGGAAAGACCGCGAAAATCCGTGCTTGATAGCGACCGGCAAATCGAGTCTACAAGGAAACCGCATACCTCCGATGAAATTGAAACCGCGCTTTCTCCCATGTTCATTGATATTTTTTCATACTGTCTTCTGCGCCCACGCACAATTTTTAACATTTCCCAGCCCTCAAAACACACTGCAGCCGCAACGTTAACTCAGTATCGCGCATGCACAGTAGCAGCGCGCTCCAGCAACCAGGGAGTATTTTTCCCAGTGGAACAATAAACACAGCAATACATCGCTGAAAATGAATAAAAAAGATTTACTATTTTTCTATGTGCAAAATAGGAGGACATTGTATAATTGAATATGTCCACTTGAGGTGTTGGTGATGCCAGATTTTGCCGCAAGAGTTAGGTCACCGGCCACCCTCGCTGACCGAACAACACCACAGGCGTGGGTAAATCCTGGCATCACTAACACCCTCTCATGGTATATTGCTTAAATATACTACATGTCCTGATTTTATAGTAAAAAAATATTTTCTAACTTTCAACTAAATGTTGCAGAAAACTATAATACCTTAACTAAAACACCATAAAATGATAAGAAACTGTAGGAGCAACTAAGAAACTACACTACTTAGCCTTTTTTTCTGATTATTATAGTGCAAACAAGTCTGTTGCATTGGTCGAGGTTACTGCAAAAACTCATGTTTCATTAAGAAATGTCCCACTTTGGCCTTCTTAAAAGGTGGTAACCCTAAGTATAACAGTCCAGCCTAGGTGATTATGAGAGAAAGCGTTTAAAAAGCTGTTGTAGAGTCTATGGCCCAGATATTCAAAAGGGTTGCGCCATTCGCAACAGGGTTGCGCATGCGCAAGTCCAAAATGCGCCATTCTGCGATATTCAGCAGGAGTCAGTTACGCCACTGGCAACAGGTTGCGCAAGAGAGCAATGCAAATGAATGCATGCTCAACAGGAGGGGGAGGATACATGCATAACCTGCGCAACCCGATATTCAGTCGGGTTAGCAGAGTTGTCATCAAGCAACCAACCTGCGCCCGCACAAGCTTGAGCCAAAAAAGAGCAAGTTGAGGCCACCCACAGGTGAGCTGCTGCATTGCGGGCGCAACACAGCAGCTGCCATCCCTGGCTGGCCCCAACTTCGGTCCCTGTACCCCCCACCAGCCCGATGCGTGGGCAGTACAGGTACATGAAACCCCCACATCTCCCACAGCCCGATCGTGGGCAGAACACGTACATGTCCCCCCACACATCTCCACAGCCCGATCGCGAGCAGAACACATCTGTCCCCCCCACACATCTCCCACAGCCCGATCGCGGGCAGAACACGTCATGTCCCCCACACACATCTCCCACAGCCCGATCGCGGGCAGAACCTGTATGAACCCCCAGTGCCCGATCGCGGGCAGAATGTAACCCTCCCCCAACCCGAATAACTCCCTGGTGGTCAGTGGACCCGTAAAGCCAATCGCGGGCAGAATGTCTAGCACAACTCCCCCAAACATCTCCCTGGTGTCTAGTGTCTGGAGCTTATAATTTTATGCAAATTAGAGGATTGGATAGTGCAAGGAGTGAAGTACTGAGAGCTGAGCAAATTTATTCTTAACTGAGGCGTATGCCCAATGGCGTTTTGAGAGATCTGGGGAGAAGTCTTGAAATAGTTGTATAATGTGGCCATCCTATTTCACGGGTCACATTCTCTGGACAGTCTGGGGACATCCTGCTTCACTGGATGACAGAGAAACTTGCACGGGCTTTATCAAGGGTGCCCTCCTTGTTGGGGCTTGAGGACCTGGGAGCAAAGTGCCCTTTCTAGTTCCAGTGGGAGGCAATTCGGAGCATTTAACATAAGGGGTACAGCATGCTGTAGGAAGGCGATCATGTCCCTGCCCTTGACCCCTTCAGGGAAGCCCACTAACCTGATATTATTCCTCTTAGCACAACTTTCAAGGTCACTGACCTTATGTAGTAAATATTTAGCTGGTGATCGTGTTCTTTTTTATTGTATTTTTATCCACTCTCTGGCATCCCCTTCTTGCCCCCAGCCCTGTCAACCAGCTCTTCAGGGACTTATCTGCACTCTTGTCCTCAGCCTGAGGACTGTGGTTGTGCACGGTGACTGCTGCAGGGTGTGCGGAGGGTCGGTCAATCATCTTGCCACCCAGGAGATTTTTCCTCCATTTTCTCCCTTCCCTCCTTGTTGCTGGGGTGTGACATGTCAGTGTGCATACATGGGGGCGTGCGTATGCCATGGAATCCCACAGCACCCTCCCTTCTTTTGGCGTCCGAGGCCCGTCCTACCCTCCGGCCTCCACCTGGGGGCAGTTATGCGGCGGGACTGCCAAACCACCCTCCCAGGGAGAGGTGAGCCATCCTCCAGATGCTCGATACTTCTCCTCTCTCTCCTCTCCAGCTGACTCCCCAGTGACCCGTGTCCGCATGTGTGAACATGGGTCACTGGTGTGGTAGGAGGTAAGCGTGATGCCTCAGTGCTCTGTGCCACTGGGCTGGTCCCACCTTGGTGATCGTGTTCTTTGAGGTAGCCATGGTTGTTGTGTACCAGTTCCTGAATTTGCCAACTCTGTTATTCTGTGGCCTCCAACCTGCTCTTAAGAGCCTTAAGGTTGTGGTTTGCCTGTGCAGTGGTGGACTTCAGTTCCACAGTATCCTTCAGTATTTGCAAGATCATCACCAACATATGTGCCTATTCATTTGCATCTGTAGGGATCTGAGCTGAAGTGTGAGCCATCCTGTTTTAGTAAACCACTGAGTCTCCTCTTTAGAGCTGTTCTGTGAGGTGGTGAGGAACACTATGCAATGAGCTGTGACAGGCTGAGGTTTCAATGTTGTGCCTGAAAACAGGAGCTCTGGGTCACATTGAATTTCTCAGCTGTTCGGTCACTGAGAGCAAAAATAAAAACAACCACCAGTAGGTCTAAATTTTCTTTACCAGCTACGAACAGAGTTTGTAGTTCTATTTTTTGGCAGATGAGTGGGGGGGTTTCCTCCCAAGGTTACAGAGTCTTTAGGTTAAGCAGCCATCCTGGTTGCTGGTGGGCCGCACCTCCAATATTGTGATATTCCTAATGTTCAGTGTCCTTAATAGGAGCCCCACAGATCATAGGAGATCAGCTTGTCTTCACTGAAAAAATCACTCTGTATACTTGATGGTAAGTCTTAAAGGGAAGTTGGCATACCTGTGGGCCCAGTGTCCCTATTTTATCACCCCCTCCCCATTAAGACATCTTCAAACTTCAAACTTTATTGGATTTCAAATTGAGATTAAATTATCTCTTTTGCAATTGAATCCACATTTAACATATCACATAAAGAAACATACATACATAATTTCAGTTTCAATATAATATTAATTAATTTAGTTATACACAAACCCAAATATCAATAATTTATCCATAACAATTACAGTGTTTGCTATATAAAGTCATTAAAAAAGATTTAAAATGATTAAATGGTAACAATACTGTGCATTTCCACCTTTTGGATTTTAGTTCCCAAGGTTTAGGCACTAAATTTGAAATTGTTTTATCACCAAATTTTGTTCTGGTTCTAGATCTAATAAAACCTTTCCGGACAGAAGATCTTAAATTATATTGACTCTGTATTCTTACTTGCAATATATTTAACAAAAAAATAGGCAATGACCATTGTACAAACTTATACACAAATGAATTCCAATGATAATCTCTCCTATCAAATAATGAAAGAAGACCTGAATTTTGATATAGCACACAACAATGAGTTCTAAAAGGAAGATTTGTTATAAATCTCAACGCACTATTAAAGAGAACATCCAAGGAACACAGCAATGATTTTTTTGCATTTTTGTAAATTATATCACCATAATCTAATATTGGTAAAAATAAGGCAGAAACCAATAATTTCCGAATCTTTAAACTAAAAAGAGTTCTATCCCTATAAAAGAAACTCAGAAGTCTCTTCAGTCTCATTGACATAGACATTATATGCAATTCAAAAGTCAAATTTTTATCTAGTATAACTCCTAAATATTTATAGGAGTTTACTCTTTCTATGTCAATTGCTGATAAAGATCTACGCTCCTTTATAGTTGAATCTTTAAAATCTTTTCTACCAAACATCATCCACTGTGTTTTTTTCTCATTCAGAAGCAATCTCAAATTAACAAGTTCCCTCTGTATTTTATTAAAATCTTGTTGCAAAACAACCATTGCCGTATCCACATCATCACTCATGGTGTACAAAATTGTATCATCCACATAAAGTTGTATACAAGTTTTAGGTGAACAATAATTTGGTAAATCATTTATATATAATAGAAAAAGGACGGGGCCAAGCACAGAACCTTGAGGTACCCCATTTAATAAGGTAGCTGATGTTGAACACACACCTCCTATTTTAACAGATTGTAATCTCCAAATCAAATAGCTATGAAACCAGCCTAATGCTGGAATACCTAATCCAACATTTTTCAACTGATTAAGTAATATAATATGATGAACAGTGTCGAATGCCTTTGACAAATCCAGAAATAATGATGGAACTTCCTGTTTTTTGTCGAAAGCATTCAACAGGTCATCAACTACTTTTAAAATTGTATATGTAGTATTATGCCCCTTTCTAAATCCTGATTGTAAATGTGTTATTATATTATACTTAATAAGATAATTAGTTAATTGAATACTCACAAGTTTTTCAAGTATTTATGCACATATTGGTAATACTGAAACTGGCCTATAAGATCCTGGGTTTGATAGGTCACCCCCTTTAAATACTGCAGTAACAAAAGCTATTTTCAGATCAATTGGTAATTCACAACTATCCAAGGAAAAATTAAAAATATATGTAAGATGAGGTGCTAATAATTCAGCTGCCAATTTCAGAAAAAAGGGGGATCTCATCACATCCAGGACCTTTTCTAATATTTAAAGTCTGTAACTGTTTTTTAACATCATATAATTGAATTGGACTAAATGAAAACACAGGTCGTTTAAGTCCACTACCAAAATCAATATCCAAAACAGGGAGTGGCAAGTCTGGATGCATTTTATTAAATGCATCACCAACAGAGACAAAAAAGGAATTCAATACATTTATCTTGTCAACATCCGTCACAAAAGTTTTTCCTTCAAATGACAAAGATGTTGGCTGTTAGCTGAACCTTGACTTCTTCATCAAATTTATGCCTTCCATAGTGCACATGGATTTTTTCTGATAAGGAGAAATAATCTTCATAATATTTCTTTTTGTTTCCTAATATTTTTAGTACAATTATTTCTAACGACCTTAAATGCCAAGATATCTTTAATTTCCTTAGTAGTTTTAGCTATATGCCATAATTTTTGATTTTTTTATTAAATCCTTCAATTCTTGTGTTATCCAAGGCACTCTTTTTCTTTTATTTATGTTTTTTAATTTAAGTGGGGCATGTTTATTTATAACTTTCACAAGAGACCATTTAAAGAAAAGCCATGCTGTGTGTACATCTGGGCAAGTATACATTAAATTCCATTGAATTTTTGCAACATCATTTAAGTATGCCTGTTCATTAAAATGATTAAACATCCTTACATAAATAAATTGTTATTATCGTTTCTCCATCTGAGTGTCCCTAATACAAGAAATGTAACAGTGATCACTCACATCATTTTCATGAACTGCTGATATATATCTTTCAGGTCTATTTGTAAATATTAAATCCAATAAAGTATGTTTTCATTATTTGATTTATGCAGTCGAGTAGGTGTATTAATCAATTGCTGCAAATTAAGAGCTGCAAACTGATTTAGAATCGTTAATTGAGGAATTAACATATTCAATTAAAATCTCCAAGCAATACTGCCTCACAATTTTATAAATGGAGCAATATGTCACACAAAGTTTGTAATGCAAAACTTTTAGCAGATGGGGGTCTATAACAGACCATGATATTTAATAAGAGACCTGTATTTCCTTGTATTTGTACAATTAACAAGTCCAATTGATCTGGAAATGTTTTAGCAAGTTTCAATTTACCCTTATATATGTTATTTAAATACAACATACCCCCCCCCTTTTTTTGTCTATCCTGCCTAAAAACATTATAATTCTCTATGGATACATCAACATCTTTGATTTTAGATGAGAGCCAAGTTTCTGTTAAAGCTAATACATCTGGTTTAAATGTTTCAACTTGAGTGCTTATTATATCCAATTTGGGTAACACACTTCTAATATTTAGGTGTAAAAAACCCAAATTTTTCCTTTCCCCAAAATCAACCAAAGAATAGTCATTTCCCAACTGAGGACCGGGGTTCACATGTACATCACCAGAGATCAGCAAACTAATCAATATCAATTTCATAATCCATACAAACTTCTTTTTTTGAATATATTTTCATTTTTTGTGTACCTCTAGTATGTTTATAGTACATCTCAGGTGCACGCACACGTGAAATCCCACAGCCTTCAGTTAATACTAAAACAAAGCTCTCAGTCAAATCAAACCTCTCTACATATACATTGGGAAGAAAGATCTCATTTCCTACAAATGGTATGGGAACATAATTTCCCCCATTAGGGTTATCCCTTCCCACAATACACAGTATTGCTAATAAAACTACCAGTATAACACGCATGATAACAGCATACATACCTGCTAAAAGTCTAATAAAACAAACTGAATTATCAAACATACAATTTATACTTTAAAAATAAAAGCAAAGACTGTTGCAGTGTAAAGATATTTTCTTCCGAGTGGCGCTCGCGCCACTCACGCTCGCACAGTAGCAGCGCGAGATTTAAATAGCTGCTCTGCCCTTCCTCCCAGTGCGATGTAGATGCTGTCTGCTGCCCCCTCACAGCTGAATCAGCTTCAGCAGACTGCAGGATGTAACAAGCACTCAGGTTGAGCAATGGCACAGTTCACAAATTAGCTGGATGACACAGTTACTGCAGCTTTCATTTACACAGCAGTTATAGCGCTAAAAGATGTACCTGGTCAGTGAAATAGCAGCAAAGGTTTAAATAGCTGCTCTGCCCCTCCTCCCAGTGCAATACAGATGCTGTCTGCTGCCCCTCACAGCTGAATCAGCTTCAGCAGACTGCAGGATGTAACAAGCACTCAGGTTGAGCAATGGCACATCTTCCATTGGGCATCATTTTTACCTGCCCAGTAAAGAAATAAACTTTTAAAATTACATTACCATTTTTTTTTCTGCCTAGTGTCATGTTTTCCCATAATGCCCCATGCTACCCAGAGTTCTGTTCTCCTGGTGACGTGAAGAGGTGATGGCCCAAAAATCATCAAAAGAAACAAATGGCAATGTGCATTATTTTTAGTAGGGAGAGTGACCCAGATTTTTTTCCATTGTGCTGGAAAATTTGTTTTTGGCAAGCTGCAGTCGGGGTGGGATCTCTGATTTAAGACAGCTAGAGAAGTGGGACAGGAAGTAAAGTGAGTAAATTTACCCTTGTTTGAATTTAGCCTTGGCAACCCAGTTTCAGCATGGACCGCATGGTACAGAAAAATGCTTATTCCTTTGTTAATATGTCCCCACTGGTGCGCCTGACTGGCACCACATTATATTTATAATATATAATATTATTTGCAAAAAATGTTGTTAATGTACCAGTTAGGGTAACTTAATGCCACAAAAGTAGGAAAAATGAGCAGTTAGGGTTTCCAGCTGTAACTCCCCACCCCCACGGAGTCTTGGCGAATCAGTGGTGGGGTCTTCCTTGGGGTTGTCAACCCAAATGTTCACCCCCCCAGCCTATAGTCTCCAATCCGAAGCACAAGGTACAGCTTCAAGCAGGGGTGCCAAGTTTTGAAAAATGTTGTGGGTGCTCAGGGTAATTATAAAGGCCAGGGGTTTGGGGCGGCGCCTAGACTATAAGGATTTTTCATGCTTTGTGGTGCATTTGGGGGTTGTTTTAATACATTTTAGAATGTATATGCACCACCACCTCTACTCTACTGCAGAGGATGTAAGAGTGCCTTTGTGGGCTCTTTGATGCCTGGCAAGGTGCTAAGACCCATAGCAGGGTGCTCTGGAGATCTCTGATACCTCCAGGTGTTGCAAGCATGCCAATTTAGATTTCAGGTAACAATACCACCACCCCATGAGATATAAGCATTCTCTGGAGCACTCCATACACTGTCTCAAGAAATTGTACCAGTTATTATGAAAGAAAATAATGCTGCCTGTGCAAGATTTGGGCTATGAAGATTCTTCATACACCCTAGGTGTGTGATAATATAATGGACCCCTCAAGCGAGGTTTTTTTTTTTGTGCTTATCACATGCCTCAGAGGTGTGTGAAAATCCTCTTAACAACACCTGCACTACATACCTCTCAGCTGTTATGAAAGTCACATAGCACTATTGTTATTTCAATCACATTTTGAATTAAATTGATAAAACATTCCTAACACTAAACATTTGAGGCCCACAATTCTTAGAGATATTATTCTTTAAAATTAGAATGCGATTCACACTCTGGCCATTTCCTCTGGATTTGGAAGTTCAGTGAGTGCTATGCATTTCAGTGATGAAACACTGAGAGGTATGCTGCATGGACATGTTTCTCTAAGTATTCCAAAGTGTAAAAACACACACACACGTACACACACACACAGACATACACACTTCATAGTGCAATGTCTCTTTTTTGTCCTGCAATGACACTCAAGCTCTTGCCTCAAAATTAGGGACAAAGTGCCAGAATCAGGGCACATCTTTAAATTTAGTAATATTTAGTCAGAAAGCTGGTAGAATAAGGGATTTGTGTAAGATGCATTTTCTGAAGAACAAGTTTGTAATTTTAATGTTTAACTTTATTTTGTGCTTACTATCCTACAGTTCAGTCACAAAAACAAAAATTTTATAAGGGACGGGAACAATTTGAGGCAAAAATCAGGGACATCCCTGAAAATAAGGGACAGTTGAGAGGTTATATTTTCAATGGATCAAAGAGAAGGGAAGGTGAATGGAGTCATTTCCAATTACAAGAATATTTATCATCCCTGATCTTTCAGCGCTGATCAGACGAGGAGCTTATATCATAATACCGTCTTCTCACAGAGGGGGAGGGTGTAGTGGCACTGCTCCCTTGGGCTAAATAGGGCTAACCAACAGCAGAAGCTGCAACAAATCTGATTAAATTAAGCCATCAAAAAGCAGCCTTGAATATTAATCCTACTGTTAGTACCAATGCATCAGTGGCACAAAAATGCATGTATCACACTTTAAAGAACCTGCACCTCTTTAATCAGATTACCTGTGGTGCTGCTCCCTAAGCATCTGAGTCAATACTGTGGCAAACCATGATGTGTCTTTGACCACTAATGAGCTCTTGACAGCAGGGCCAGGTGACAGGGACTAAAACAGTGAACACAGAACTGGGGTACAGGGCTTTGGTCCTGGGACCAGTGTTGAAATTACAGGGGCTTGTCAGGGCTCACCCCAAGCTCTGAAGACAGCCCTGGTAGCTCATGATTCACTGCCACTGACTTATAATAATAGGAATGGGGCTCAATTTACAGATATGGACCTCTGTGTCCCTTTCCCAGCTCCCAAAACTCAAAGTTTAATTCCAACACAGCTTGGGACTGGGCCCTGGAGATAGGGTTTAGGAACAGCGGGACCCAGTACCAGTAAGTAGAGTAGGGATGGGGAAAAGGGGACATGGGGCTATGGATAGGGAGACACCTAGTCTGGGGGCATGGAGGTCAAGGACACAGGGCTAGGAACTGGATATGCAGAACCTGGGGCAAAGAACAGAAATCTGAGGGCAAGGTACACAGAACTTGAGACAGAGCACAAATCAGAGGGCAAGGTACACAGAACTTGAGACAGAGCACAAATCTGAGGGCAGGGTACACAGAACTTGGAACAGAGAGCACAAATCTGAGGGTAGAGGAGAGGGGACACAAGACTGGGGACAAGGGGACACATAACATTGGGGCTGGTGGGGGCACCAACAGTGGATAAACAGGAGAGGACTCATACGCTCAGACACACAGTGTAAAATCTAATTGCAGTGTCTCTTCTTCTTGTATCCTGTTACAGTAACCAGATTACAAAACGTATTTCTGTATTTTTATGTTAGTCCATATCCATTCACATTCAATCAAGCCAAGCAGAAATCAAAAACTGGGGAACTATTTACTCAGCTGTGCACTCTGCTTGCTTAATTTACTGTCTCCAAAACAGACCCTTTTTATTTTTGATTAGCTTATTCAGGCAGGAAGTTGAACAAAAATAAGAAATGAGTGATTCTAGCTGTCCTTCTTCTGCTGTGCAACAACACATCTACTTTGCTCTCCTGTTTTCAAAACACAACACATTCACCATCCCTATTCCAAACAGAAACACTCAACTACTCTCTCCCTGTGACTTGCTCTGTGCAGATCTTTTTTCCCTTTTAGTTTAGTTGCTAAATTGTCCATTCCAGATGAGAGCGAGAGAGACATAAACAGTTTCACTTTCAAATTCTCACTGACCTTCTGCAGCGCGTGAGGGAAGGCTCACTCATTTCAAGTAGTGTAGCTGAGAAAAGAGATTGTGAGATCGTAAATCGTAGCCACGGCACGTCACGTCTCTGAGACTCCCAGTGACAGGATCATGTCATGCAGAACAGTGAGATTTTTAAAGGAGTATACATGCCCAAACATAAGAAGGCTCGCTGCCATTCTGAAGGGGAACAGGACAGCCGATGTGTTCACAGTTAAAGGAGCAGCAGTGCAAGAATAATGTAAAATACAGAAATCTGTCACTGCACTGCTGCTTTCAGCTGTTTTATGGTGGAATCGGAATAAATTAAAATCGTACCGCTCATATTCTCAGTTAATATGATGACAGTCCGTTCTTTGCGGGTGCCCAGTTTAACTTTGTGGGTGCTCAAGCACCTGAGCACCAGCGCTGTCGGCGCCCCTGGCTTCAAACCAGTATCATGGTGATATACTTTCAAAGGTAGAAAAGTATGTCTCCCTACATGTTGCCAACACAATTTGTTGTAGCTTTCTCCATGGAGTCCTTTCTGAACCTGCGTTAACAGGAGCAGATGTGCAAACCCTTTGGGCCCTGTGCCATGGGAAGGCTCCATTGGCCTACAAAAGTGCAGGGCCTGGCACATTCATTCTTTACACATTTACTATTCACACATTCACTCTTTATTTTTTTATTTAATTTTGACCCCATATTTTCAAGATAGTCATTTTAGGATTGCCCTAATAAACATGACATGTAGCATTTATAGTATATTGACCAAAATCACTGGGAGGGGAGGAAGGAGAAAGAAGCGATACTGGGGGTGGGCACCCCGGTCCACTTAAAAGAGAACTGCTGGGCTGGCCTGGTGGTGCTGAGGGTCGAGGCGATGGATGCCACACCTTGTGCTATGCCGGCAACCTGGATTCTGGAGCAAGCCTGAATCATCAGGGTTGGCTAGGGGTGGTGCAGGATTGAGTAGCTGCCAGACAGTACTCCTCTCCCAAGGAGGGACCTTGCTTCCCCCGCAGTACAACTTCCCTCAGCTGGAGGC
The DNA here is from genome assembly GCA_016271365.2 of Neoceratodus forsteri. Classification (NCBI taxonomy): domain Eukaryota; kingdom Metazoa; phylum Chordata; order Ceratodontiformes; family Ceratodontidae; genus Neoceratodus; species Neoceratodus forsteri. The sequence goes on along the minus strand of CM057455.1, from coordinate 1,363,097,979 downwards.
TTAAGGATAGTGCAGGTGGGTGGCTGGCATGAATTGGGAGGGTGCTGCAGAAGCATGGCATTCACATGCCTCCACATGCATACGTGCAGCCATGGCACTTGTGGGAGAAAACCGAAAATGGAGTTGGCAGGCTCTATGAAGCTTCCAATGGCGATCCTGGTGATGGCATTGTGGGTTGAGTACAGACACGAGCCCTCCGAGGGGGCTAGAGGCCACCTGCCAGTTTCCAGTGATAAAAAAAGGAGAACTGCTTTGATTTTGGGGACCTCTGTTCTTGCAGCTAGAGAACTAGTATCTGCGGCTACTAACAGTACCGGAAGTTTAACCCACTTTCTTTTTTTGAGTTTAGAACTATGGACAAAGTGTTCTGGCAATGTTCATTTCAGTTTCACACCATTGGTCCTATTTACAAATCAGTGCCCCGAAGGCGCATATCCAGGCATGCAGCTCCGTACCCATGGGATTTCCATGTGGGGGCTGCAGTCACAAACACCGGCCACTGCCCAGCTCCCATACGCAGCCCAGTCCCCCCAGCATGCAGGTCCTTGGGGGGGGCAGGTGGGTGTGGAGTGGCAGATCTAGGCAGGCAACCAATCGGCTGCCCTGGCAGGGTCCCACAGTGGATCCCTTGGCCCATGAGACACCATGTTGTCGGCCGGCGCACAGAGTGCTGACCATGCTGCTGTGGGGGAGTACCCTGGCTGACTGCCTCCCAACCTCCCGGTATGCCCCGACAGCAGGGGCATCCTGACTGGAGGGGACATTGCCCACACTGTTTCCACTGCATCTGGTGGTAGCAGCTTCCTCAGGGCACGTAACTGGCCCGGTGGTTTACAACCTGGAGACATGTAGCCGGCAGCCCTGCGCAGTAACACGCTGCTCCGTAGTAAATGCTCAAAATGCTGGCTTGCCCCCCCCTGCACTGCCCCCAGACCTGCCCCTGTGTGGAGCACTATGATCAGCCAGGGATCAGGTGCATGGGGGGCTGTAAGTGCAACGTGAGTGTGTGCAGGGGCCAGGCAGTGTGGAGTGGGCTATGCACCCGAGTTGCGCGTCATGTAGCCCACCCCGCACCTTTGTGAATAGGGTACATGGTAAGTAATGACCCCCATTTTGACCAGCTGTGAAATACAGTAAATTAAGAAGTGCAGTAAGCTATTCATCCTGACCAATTCATAATTTTCGAAAGCATGAAACACAATTTTGTTCTTATTTTTGTGAGTGTCTAAGTGTTATTCATACAAGTACAACCTCTTATTCCAAGTTGCGAGCAGCACATTAAGCACTGTGGAGGAAATAAATGTTAAACTATAAGTTATATTTCGATTTCTCTGAACTGCAGTCAGTCATGGTAGTGTTATATTTTATACTATTTTCATTCATAGCATATTGATGCTGGTTCAACAGTTTTATTTTAGTGACAGGGCGGTTATACCATTGAGATTCACATATGGCCATACTCTCATTTCACTTTGTATGGTCTTCTACAGTAATTTTAGCCTTAATGGATTGTTTCATTGTGTATAGGAAACATTGTTTTATATAAGATCCAAGAATAAATAAATAAATAAGATGAGTACTGGTGTGGGGGGGGGATGCAAGTTTCTTGTTACTGTATTACGACTGTGATTGTCACTGTTACACAGATTGTGCATACTCAATATTTTCAGCCTGTTATGATATGTCAAACATCTTGAGATAATTGGCAAAATGAAGATTATTTCGTGTCCTTATACCAGTAGCCACTGACCACCTTCCAGATTAATTTTGGTTAAATTTAATTAAAAGAACTTAATTTAATTTCAGTTCTGAGTATGCTGAGTAGGGTATGAAACATCTGTGCAAAAGACCCTACTGAGCATGCTTATAATCGATATATCAAATCTTAAAATATGGGAATGGATTATTATTTTTTTACCAAACCAACAAAAGGCACCATTCTGGGGAAAGCCCTTTCTACCCTGAAAATTTCAGACTAAAATTCCAAACCATCTGGGCTGCAGTCGATGACAAAAAAAACAAGAAAAACAAAACCAGCAAAAATGCAATTTTTCCTAAAAAATGCACTATCTGGATCGTGAATCAGTACACCCGACTGGAATGAAACCTGGCAAATCAAGAGACCTTGTCCTCGATATTGTGCTTGCATAATTTTATGCAATTCTGTTGAACATGGGCAAAGCTATTAAGGTGCAAAGTTAGGGTTTCACATTAAACAGCGTACTCAACCCTAACTATTATGGTGTTACAGCACCACTGTAATACTGTATATAGATATATGTACTGTATATAAAAATATTAATTGCAAAAAACTTAGTTAATGCACCAGTTAGGGTTAAAGTGACAACACCTCACCCCCACCCTGCAGGCAGCAACAGGAAAAACCATAATGGTTTCACCTCTCCTGAGTCTTCGCAAATCAGGTGTGGGGTGTACCTTAGGGTTGTCAACTGTAACACTCACCCCATTCTGTCAGTAAATAAGCCAAGATGTGTAGAGTATACAAGAATGGGGTGAGCGTTTGGGTTGACAACCCCAAGGTGTACACCCCACGTCTGATTTGTGAAGACTGGAGAGGTGATACTGTAATGGTTTTTCATTTTGCTGCCTGCAGGGTAGGGGTGGGGTGTTAGGGCTGGGAACCCTAACACCACATTTCCCTACTTTTGATGCTTTAACCCTAACTGGTGCATTAACAAAGTTTTTTGCAATGAATTACCTTATGTTTTGGGATGCATGAACATAACCATTTGCCTGTGGAAGCGCAGGGCCTCCAGCATTTCCTTCTCTGCATGGATGCATACTTCCATGTTGGTGTGGTAGTGCAGGGCCCTTTGGGTCCTGTGCTTCCATTTGTACCAAAAAAATATTTATTTGCTTGGCTGTATGGGTTGTTCAACTTGCAGTTTTATCCTTCAGGAATTTTCATGTTTTACATATTTTGTTTTTTATATACTCCTACATTGTTGGGGGTATTATGTATTATTCTTGTAGTACTCATTAAGACCTTTCATTTGATTTATAGAGTGTCCCTTAACACCAAATACTGAGGGAGTTATGGTTTGTTGAAGTTGAAATGTGAAATCAAATAAAGTCCAAAATCTTTTTTCATACTGTATGAATGGATCCTTTCTCGTATCAAATGAAAGACCAGTACAAAAAAAGAGTTTGTATGAAGGCATCCTTTTTCATTTGAACGAAAACACATATGAAAAAAGATTTATTCACATGAAGAAAGAATTGGAAAAAACAAAAATAAGTCCAGAATCTGTTTTTGTATGAGGGCATCCTTTTTCGTATGAACATAAAAAGCATACAAAAAAGAATCAGCCAAAAAACTAAGTCCAAAATCTTTTTTCATATGAGGGTGTCCTTTTTCATATGAACAGAAAGGACATACTAAAAAGAATATCTTCTTATGAAAAAAAAATTGGGACTTAGTTTTTTTCTGATTCTTTTTTCATATGAAGGCATAATTTTTCATATTTTTTTTATTCCTACTAAAAAGGATGACTTCATATGAAAAAAGAATCAGAAAAATACCCAAGTCCAAATTCTTTTTTTGTATGAAGGAATCCTTTTTTGTATGGCAGAATTCCTTTTTCATTTGGCCATACAAAAAAAGAAATCAAGCCATGAAATAGGATTAAAAAAAATTTAACTTTTCGGGGTCATTTTCTCAAGAACTAAGTGCAGAATACACTTAAAAGAGTCCCAGTAAGCAGATACATGTGCTAGTGGTGTGTGTCCAGGATGTCATTTTTGTGGGTTTTGAAATTTTTTTTAAATGGAAACAAGATGGTGGCCTTATGAAAAATGATTTTTTTGCTGATGAAAAAAGATTGCCCCGATACAAAAAAGTGATCCTGTTTCATATGGACCAACTTATTTTTCCGTTCCAAGCAGCTATCAAAAAGACTGTACTGAGCATGCTCAGAACTGAAATTTTAAAATTTAATAACTTTAGATTGGATTAATATTTTTTCACCAAACCAGTGAAAGGCACAGCTGTGGCCCAAACCCTTTCTACCCTGGAATTTTTAGAACAAAATTCCAAACTGTCTGGATGCTAGGCGATGACAGCAAACAGCAAAAAAAAAAAACACATCCGATGAGAACAAAACTTGTAACATCATGAGATCTACCCCCTGACACTGCATATGCAAAATTTTGTGCAAATCTGTTGAACAGTTGCAAAGCTATTAAATGGACACTGTCAACCTGTTTTTTTTATCATATTATTTCTATTTGAAAACCTACTTTTTATGATTGCTTACCTTCTCTAAAATTCATTGATGTTGCTGTTTGTTTTGTCTGTCTCCTTATTTAGCAGAACTGAAATGCATGGTAATGTATATTTATAAACAACCTTGTTTTGTTTACAATCCTGGATCAGTTCTTACTACATACTTACTGAGCACTAGAAACACACCCAAACAGTGCAGTCACTCATGAGGCAGTAGCTTCCTAAACTCCTACTGCATCATGAGTAACTAGACTGTGTGTGTGTGTACCCAAATCCAGGAAAGATGCAGTTGGAGCTGAGGAAGGAAAACTGTGATTGTGTGGTAACACTACTATGGTGGGCAGTCTGTTTTTCACTTTTTTAAAGAAAAAAAAAAGAGTCAGAATCAAACTACCAGCTACTGTACATCAGCAATCTTTACAGTGTTTTGGCAATCATAAAATGTGTTTTTTAAACTAGGGGCACTGTGAGACCTAAGAGACAGTGTCCCTTTAAAGTGCAGTTTGAGGTTTGACACTATAATTCACTATAATTAATAGCTTTGCTGTCATTCAATGGAATTGCACAACAGTTTGCATGCACAATCTGGGGGGCATGGTGACTTGATTTGCCAAGTTTGGTTCCAGTCAGATGTGTGGATTCTAAGATCCAGACAGTACATTTTAGGGGTTTTTGGGAGGTTGTCATCACCTACAGCCCAGAGCGGTTTGGAATTTTGATCTGAAATTTTCAGGGTAGAAAGGGCTTGCCCCACATTCGTGCCTTTCATTGGTTTGGTGAAACTATATGACATTGTTCCCAAGTTATAAGAATTTGAAATTTTGTGTTTTTGGTTTTTTTTGCTCCCTCCTCCTCTCAACCCCCATCTCTTTGGGAGTCACCTATGGCCTTTTCAGACCTCGCTCACCTACCTGGTGACCAGAGCAGTCCATCCCCCATTGAGCCCTGGTTATACCCCCAGGCGGGTAATGGGTTGGGGCCCATGCACCCGAGACGCCTGTCTTTCGTCGGGATGCTCTAGTTCTCCCTCCCCTGGAGAGGACGAGCAGTCCTGGGACGCCAAGCCTCTCCCCTGGTTGGCCTCCAGCTTCCCGGCCGCTCCTAACCCGGTCGCTGGCCGCAAGCAGAAATCCAACTCATGCACTCAGAGTGGATGGCATTTTGTTTTGACATGCTTCAGTAGGGTATGAAATGTCTATCCAAAAGACCCTGCTGATCATGCTTAGAACCAAAATTTAAAAATCCTTATAAATTGGGAATGGATTAATTATGTTTCATCAAACAATGAAAGGCACCATTCTGGGGCAAGCCCTTTCTCCCATGAAATTTTCAGACTAAAATTCTAAACTGTCTAGGCTGTAGGTGATGACAAAAACAGCAAACCCCCAGATTTTTCCTAAAACACACTACCAAAGTCTTGGAATCTGCATATCTGACTAGAAAGAATCTTGGCAAATCAAGGGATCTTGCCTCCAAGACAGTGCATGCAGCATTTTGTGCAAACCTGTTGAACGAGGGCAAACCTATTAAGGTACAAAGTTAGGGCTTAACATTAATCAACCTATTAGCCCTAATTATAGTGGTGCTTCTCCACCACTATAATTATAATATATATATTTATTGTAACATAGTTCAGTTGGCATGATGAAAATCGGAAGTTCGGTCATGGTCTTGTCAACGGAGCAGGGTAGTGTCAGTATAAATAAGAGCAGAGGGCACATAAGTATCCATGATGAACTGATGTACCTCCAGCCAGGCAAGGTGGCAGTACAGGGAGTGGGTTTGTTTGCAAAGTGTCAGTACAGGAGCAGGTTTGTTTTGAAAAGCAAATGCATGCTGGTATCAGTTTTGCAAATTGCACTTTGCACACTGTGGTATTTCCCTAATCTTATTTCGGTCGGTTTGTGCAGCAATAAGTAAGTCGCAAGTAGACCCAATTTTAAAAGTGAATGATTAGCCTTAATTTTTGCATTTTTGTAAATTGGTGTAAGGCTCTTCCATTTTGATTATGGTCTCACACCCAGCAAACTTTGCAGGTTTAAAAGTTCCACTGCATACAAGGAGCCTGTTCTGGTAGTGTCTATGCCTCTCCATTGAACTGGCACTGAATGCTGTAATCGCTGTTGTATTGCACAGCTTGTACTATTGCTTTGGATTTTAAAAAGTAAAATATTGAAGTTGGTAATCAGTCTTGTGGTAATTATTATTAATTCCTTTACCTGTTGTTGCACTAATTTTGTTGTATAGATGTTTCAACTTGTTATGGAACACAAATACCATCTCAGCGTTTAGGTCTTCCTGTTTATATGTGTGTATAGGAGACAGCCACAATGAGATCAAAAGGGTTTCAAGCTTAGTGAGCAAGCAAAAAAATGCTAGCAACAAAACCAATTAATCAGTCAAGCAACAAAACAAGCACCAGCACCCTTCCAACAGTTTTTTTGGTTTTCAGCTCAGACACCCTTTAAACAGAAAACTGTAGGGCACTTACTGTACCTTGAAAAGTTTGCTGACCAGCACAGGACAAGAACACAAGGACTTCACAAGACATGTAACAGAACTGATTGAGAGTAGAACTTCTGCAGGCTTGAGCATGTACACATCATCTACTTCTATGATGCCTTGCATGAGTGGGGTCGTGACCTTTGAAATGTTACCAAACAGCTTTTCACACCAGGGCAGAACAAATAGAAGCAACCTTATTGATATTTTAATTAAGGTGAAATTACGGGTGTGGAAGAGAGGAAATCATTGCTCAAGCCTACAAACTATGCAGGTATAAAGGAAATAAAAGGTTGAGGGAACTCTCCCTTTAAGTTCTACCTACACAAGGCATCCCCCTCTAGGAAACCAGAGAAGCTCTGTGCACTGCTGTTAGGAAAGGGCAGGTGGTTTCTAAGGTCGCCCTTGCCAGGTGACTTAAGACGTGCATTAGAGAGACTTACATGACCCAGAGAGCAGAGGTTCCCAACCAAGGCCCTGAATGCTCACTCCAGTAGAGCAGCTGCAGCTTCCTGCTGTGTCCATTCAGGATGTCTGTTCTACCACCACATAGTCTTCAGTCCATATACTTGCAAAAGAAAGAAAATCACACTGGATAACTGCAATTGCCACATACTACACACTTACAGAAAAAGATGGATGGTGGTATTTTTACTGGTTTTCCATGTATGGACATTTTTTCACCAAATAAAGCTGTGTGTGTGTGTGTGTGTGTGTGTGCGCGTACGCGTGTGTGTAGTGTGTAGTGTTTGGCAATACAGGTTACTGGTGTGGGTTTACTTTTTTTTTTGTAGCGTTATTTTTCATAATCCTGCAATAAGATTGGTCAATAGCTATGCATCAGAGTAGCAGTCTAATGCATGGGCATAAACTAGTCGTGGCAGACTTGGGCATTCTGGACCAAACCACATTCAGTGAATCATACACCATTTTTTTTTTTAACTCCGTTTTATGTTCCTTCCAATCCAGCAAAGATGTACCCCTTTCTATCCACATCATGGGTGATGACTACAAACATCGACTTCTCTTCCACAGGCCAGAGTCATGGGAAGAAGGGAGACAGAAAAATAGGGGGAAAGTCCTTGCACCACTGCAAGCCATCCCACCAACCATATGATGGTGGTCTTGACCCCCCCAACACCTCCCCCCAGAGCTGGCATATATGAAGACACAGTGCCTTGAGTCAACACCCAACCCAAGCATCTTCAGAAGGGGAAAGCTCCCAAGCTTCACTGGTCAAGGGCATAGTTGATGTAAAGTTTTTGGGTGGACAAAATGAGAAAAGAATTCTGTTTTTTCTACGAAATGCAAAACATTATAAGCCAAGTGTTTCACGGCTGCCTAGTCCTCCATAGGCTATGAGGTTTTATATGTATTCTGGTGGATTTGGGCAGTCATTTGGTACATATTTGACTTGACTTGCCTGTCCATTTTTACCTGTAGTTAGAATACTTGAACTTTGTTTTTATGTTTTTTTATTTTTGTTTTCATGTACGGTACCAAATAAGTAGCACAGAAACCCCAGTCAGTACTGTTTGTGACGTAGATAGCCAGTTCTGAGTGCTGTATAATATTTTTTTTAATATAAAATGTATTAATGACTATCTCTGCTGAAAAATGTAATGCTCTAGGAGTGATCTCAACCCCCCCCCCAGTTTCCAGCTGACAGATGCAAGCCAAGAAATGCTGATAGCATGTGTATCATATACACTCAGTTTTTAGATACAGTGTGTTACATGGCAGACCAGGAGCTAATTACAGAGTTGTTTAAGTTAACTTTGTTAAGAGGGAAATCATAAAAAAGTTTATGACGTTGAAGAGAAAACCCAGGTTATTACATAGGTGCAGGTTGTAAATTCTCATATGAAGCGTGTGAGGAGGGAGGCATGGATCAAAAGAGATGTCATTTGAAACATGAGTCATGCTGAAGGATTGCAAAATTGATACTTTGAACAGACTACTGTTTTTTATTAGATATATTTTAAATATAATCTGACAGAGGAGGTGCTAGCTGACCTCACCAAAATTGGGTTAGTAATACAGTTGTTTAAGGAATAATTCTGTTTTACAGACACACATTTTTACCTAGACTCTGACCAAGCAAGATCGGTGAGCACTTAAGCAAGTATTTAGAGACTAAGTACTGAAATAGGAATTTGCACTGTTTAAACCTTGTTTCTTTTAAAAGATTTGTATGTCTTTTGATATGAGTTCTGTATTTTGTGTTTCATATATTTATAACTATTTTAGTAAAATTCTTTTTAGAACTTACTTAGTCTGTCTTTGACTTCTTTTAATTTTGTAAGAAAAGTACATGGTTATAGCAGACAATAGACATAAGCTTGAATGGTGGTACCAAGCTGGAAAGAGAAGCGTTCAAATCTGAGGTCTTATTGAAGTTTTAAGGGTTCATCTCTGTATACCTGGTTGGGTGCCCATAGGTAAATATAGCTGGCCCCTAAAGACAGATATATCTGAGGCTGTGCATTGGGTATGCTAGCAAGAGGTTAACAGTTTGAATCCCTCCAGAACTTGAAACCAAATGTTGATCGGAACTCACAAAAACAGACAAGAGGGTTACCTTGTCTGTTACACTGTTCACAAGACTGCGCTCAGAGGTTGGCACTTTGAGAGTAGAAGGCCTGACCTGCTGAGTGGGTTTGTGACACTGTTCAGTAATCTTATTTATTTAAACGTGTGCTATTTTTGACAACCCTGGCCAAGATAAGAAACTATCAAATGTCAAACATTACAAAGGATACCCCCATTTTACCACTCAGAACACAGTCCATCCCACGCAACTGTTTCATATTAAGTGGGATGTCCTTGATTTTTTTAGTTTTTGTTTACCGACTAGGTAACCACACTGAACCCCTCTGCTTATCCTTGAATTGCCCCACATTAGGAAGGACTTGTTTTACCACTCCAAATTGCTTTGTCCTACTTTCATCCCACACAAAAGAGGTATTACATAGAAACATAGAAGTTGTCGGCAGATGGGGACCGTACAATCCATCAAGTCTGCCCATGGCTTCCTACCTCCCTACTTAGCTGTCTGTATGTGTATCCCACAGTGTCTGTCCCATGCCCACTTGAATTCTCCCACTGTCTTGGCCAGGGAACTGGCCCTCCAGACCTGCATCGACCTTGGCCTCCTGGTCAATGAGGCCATGTCAGAACTCATGCCTTTGCAGGTGATCAACTTCATCAGGGCAAAGCTCGACTCTTGCCGAGCCAGAGCTCGGCTCCCACTGTACAGGGCAGAGGTGCTCTCCTCCTTGCTCAGTCATTTCTGGTTGGGCACTTGTGCCTCCCAGGACTTCCTGCACCTTGTGGGCTACATGGCAGCCTGCACCAGTGTGGTCTGATGGGCCCATTGGCATATGTGCTCACTGCAATGGGAGCTGGTCAGCCAGTGGTCTCAGCAGAAGGGTCACTTCAACCAGCTGGTCACTGTGACCCAGAATATGTGGGACACCCTCCAGTGGTGTCTAGTCCCAGAGCATCTGCAGGAAGGGATCCTGTTTGTCTGCCCCGAGCCAACGGTCATCCTGATGATCAACACCTCTCTCACGGGCTGGGGTGCCCACCAGGGGGAACATAGAGTCCATGGGCTCTGAACCCTGGAGGAGTCCCAATGTCACATCAACCTGCTGGAGCTCTGAGCAGTTCAGCTGGCATGGACTGCCTTCGCTCTGTTTTGTCCGTGGTCAAGTGGTCCAAGTCCAGACGGATAACACCACGACCATGTACTACCTCAACAAAGAAAGGCAGGATGTGGCTCCTTGCTCCTGTGCAAAGAAGCTCTCCTCATCTGGATTCTTGTGCGCAGCCCTGGAGGTGGATCTTCTAGCCATCCATGTGGCAAGCCACCAATCAGCTGGTGGATGCCCCCAGCCGGGGGGGAGGCATCTCACGAGTGGTCCCTCCATCTGGAGGTAGTTCACAGTCTGTTCTCCCAGTGGGGCACCCTGCAGGTGGACCTGTTCACTTCCAGGTTGAACGCAAAGCTGAGACTGTATTGTGCCCACCTTTATCAGCAGAGCTTGCTGCAGGGGGATGCCTTTTCAAGGCCATGGACCCCAAGCCTTTTCTGTGCCTTCCCTCCACTTCCCTTGATCTACAAGGTGCTAATCAAGGTCAGGAGGGACAAGGCACAAGTGATCCTGGTGGCTTTGAACTGGCCCCACCAGTTTTGGTACCCTGATCTCCTCAGCCTCAGCAACAGGCTCCCATATGCCTGGACCTGCTGTCAGTCAATCAGGGAAGGTACTCCACCTGGACCTTCAATCCCGCACCTGACAGCCTGGTCCCTGAGCTGGCTAGAGTTCCAGGCTTTGGGTCTCCAAAGATGTCTTCACTGTAATGGAAGCATCTAGAAAGGAATCGACCAGAAAGTGCTATGCATTCAAATGGAAGAGATTCTCCATTTGGTGTCAGGGCAAGGGACTGGACCCTTTGTCCTGTCCAGTGGCTAGCATTTTGGACTACCTGTGGTCTCTCTCCACAGGGGACTTCAGTCAGCTGACCCTTAAGATACACCCTGGCAGCTATCTCTGCTTACTGGGCATGGGCTGGTCAGCAGTCGGTGGCACAGGAGAAGGTGGTCTGGCGCTTTTCAAAGGCCTTGATCACATTTCCTCTTCTGTGTGTGAACCAGTACCACTGTGGGACTTGTTGCTGCTTTTGGCAAGTTCATGAGCAAGTCTATTCAAACTGATGCACAGGTGTGACATGCCTCTCCTGTCATGGAAGACCGCCTTCTTGGTGGCTATCACATCAGCCAGAAGGATCAGTGAGCTCCAGGGCTTCAGTGGAGTCTCCTTACCTGGTCTTTCACAGGGACAAAGTTGTCCTGCGCCCCAACCCGAAGTTCCTCCCAAAGGTGGTGTCTGAGTTTCACCTGAATCAGACGACTCTTCCGGTGTTTTTCCCGAATCACACCTTGGAGGCCGAACACAGGCTCCATACTTTGGACCTGAGGCGAGCACATACTACAAAGAGCATGGTTGGTGTTCAGGAGAGGTTTGCCAGCTGTTTGTCACCAACGTTGAAGCCACACCTGGCAGACCTCCAGCCAAGCGGATGATTGACAGGTGAATCACGTCCTGCATTGATCTCTGCTATAGGTTGGCAGTTAGGAGCTCTCCGGAGGGCTAAGGCTCATTCCACATGTCATTCCACCGCGCCAGTGGCTGCTTTTAGGGACATCCCTATCCAGGAAATCTGCAGGGCTGCTACCTGGAAGTCAGCACACACCTTCATTTCCCATTACCACATTGACTTAGTCACACCAGGATGCTGGTTTTGGGGCTTCAGTTCTCCAATCCTTATTTCCCAAGTAGGGAGTGTGCGCCTTGCCTCCCTCCTCCTGGAGAACTGCTAGGAGTCTGCAAGATAGTATGGACAGAACAACATATCCATGTCCCTAGAAACACAGGTCACTCACCTACAGTATAACAGTAATTCTAGGAGTGGTATATGTTGTTCATCCACACGGACCCACCCGACTTCCCCTGGCGCAGGCTCACAACACTACTTCCAATGGGCAAGATCTGGCATCATGGGGCGGAGTCGAGGGTTATACCACCTGAGTGGATGGGAGGAGCCAGCTTGAAGACTCTCCAGCAAGATTTAAAGGGGAAAGGACAATGCCAGATAGTGTGGATGAATAACATATACCACTCCTAGAACTACTGTTACAGGTGAGTAACATGTGTTTCTAACCCCAGTTATACTCAGGTATTCATAACTTTCTGCAGTAAGCCTGGAGGGTTGGACTGCCTGGAGAGAATGGAACATATGCAAATGATGGAATCATCTGCACCTGATAACTTTTCAAATGTTGCCCTATACTAACTGCCAGTGTTCTAAACCTCCTCAGATTTTACTCTCCGCCTGAACAGTCTGGCCGCTCGGAGTGTCGCTCTTCATCATCTGTCAGAAGTGAAGAAACTTATAAAAAACATGTAAGTGTTGCTTTATTTTTTCAATTGCTGCCTTATATTGATTGTTTTATTTAGCTAAACTTGTTTTTGTAGTTATTTAGTTATTTTTTGCTGGTTCCTCTCGGTTCGGAATAAGCGGGAGGGAACCGGGTTAGTTTTTATAGTTATGGTTTTTTTCTAAAACCCGCTTTATTTTTGCTTAAAATATTGTTCAAAAGTGGGGTTTTTTTGCAACCGAGGTTATTGGTTACTGAATTGCTAGTACCAGTTCCAGACTTTTTATCGGTTCGGTTCCTCTGGTTCCCTTTTGGTTCCAGAACCGAACACAACCGCATTGTTGTTATTTAAATTTTTGCCTTTTGTGGTTCTTTTTTATCAGTTTAAATGGCAGAAAAACTAAAGAAAAGACCGTGAGTTCAGTTTTAAAATTGTACTAATGTGGGGACATTTTTGCAAAGGCAGATAAGCACAATATGTGTGTCGCTTGTCTGGGATATGAGCATCTTAAAGAGGATTGTCAAATCTGCCAGACTTTCCCTGAAAAAACGATTGAAAAATGCCTGGAATGGCTAAAGAAAAAGCTCCTCAAGGGTCCCTCTGACTCTGACCAGCCGATACCCTCTGTTATTGTGGCTGAACCCACACCTGTTGTTACTTCTACCCCTGATATGGGTGATAAAACTGCTAAGAGGACTTCTGAACTGGCTAGCTCCCTGGTTCCCTCTAAAAAGCACGCAAGCTGAAACATACAGAACCCCCAAATGTTAAGCAGGGGACTTCTGTATCTGCTAGTGTCATGTCAACTCCTCTGGACGTTGCACAGGCTTTTAAAGTTATTCAGGCTTTGCTGGGTTTGGTGCCCCCTGCACAGCAGCCACCTGTCATGGCAGGACAGCCTGGCATTATTCTCCCTATTGAAGAGGAGGAATGCAGCGATTATGAGGAGGATGAAGGGGAACCCATCTTGCCTGAGGTCTCCCCTGAACAGGAATTTGTATCACCCCCCAGGACATCTGAAGATTTTTCTTCACACTTTACCTTAGAAACATAGAAATATAGAAACATAGAATTTGACGGCAGATAAGGACCGCTTGGCCCACCTAGTCTGCCCATTTTCCTACCTAACAGATAAGCTGCAGATCCTAGTTAACCAACAGCTTACTTCCTCCTACCCCCCACTAGGACTGCCTTATGCCTGTCCCATGCATTCTTGAATTCCCCCACTGTTCTTGACTCCATGACCTCCTCAGGGAGGCTGTTCCATGCATCCACAACCCTCTCTGTGAAAAAATACTTCCTCACATTACCTCTGAGCCGTCCCCCCTCTATCTTCAAATTGTGCCCCTCTGTTCTTGCACATCTCTTTTTCTGAAAGATGCTACCCTCTTGGACTTTGTTGATTCCCTTGAGGTACTTGAAAGTTTCTATCATGTCCCCTCTCTCCCTTCTTTCCTCAAGGGTATACATATTAAGCTCCTTTAGTCTTTCTTCATATGTCTTCTGGTGCAGACCCTGCACCATTTTGGTTGCCCTCCTCTGGACAGCCTCCACTCTGTCTATGTCTTTGGGAGATGGGGTCTCCAGAACTGCACACAGTACTCCAGATGGGGTCTCACCAACTGTCTGTACAGAGGGATAACAACTTCCTGTTTTCTACTATTGATGCCTCTTCCTATGCATCCCAGTATCCCCCCAGCCTTCCTTACTGCCTTCTCACATTGCTTGCCCACCTTTAGGTCATCTGATATAATTACCCCAAGTCCCTTTCTATTTTTACTGTTGTCAGTATCTCACCCCCCATTGTGTACGCTTCCCCTGGGGTTTTGTTTCCCATGTGCATTACCTTGCACTTCTTTGCATTGAATCTGAGCTGCCATACATTTGACCATTCCTCCAACCTTGCCAAGTCCCTTCTCATCCTTTCCACTCCACCTTGTGTATCAACCCTGTTGCAGATCTTTGTGTCATCTGCAAAGAGACATACTTTTCCTTCCAGTTCCTCTGCAATGTCACTTATAAAGACATTAAAAAGGACCGGTCCCAGTACTGAACCCTGCGGTACCCCGCTAGTAACCCTCCTTTCTTCACTGTGTACTCCATTTACTACTATCCTTTGTGTCCTGTTGTCTAGCCAATTTTTTATCCAGGCTACCACCTTGGGATCCACTCCCAGGCTGGCTATCTTGTGTATTAATCTTTTGTGTGGGACTGTATCAAATGCCTTGCTAAAATCTAGGTAGGCCATGTCCACAGCCCCTCCCTGGTCTACTACTTTGGTCACCCAGTCAAAGAAATCTATTAGATTCGTCTGACACGACCTTCCCATCGTGAATCCATGCTGCCTTGGGTCCTGTGCCCCACTGGCCTTTAGGTACTCAACAATTCTTTCCTTCAGAAGTGATTCCATCATATTCCCTACCACTGAGGTCAAACTAACTGGTCTGTAGTTTCCTGCCTCTGTCCTGCTCCCACTTTTGTGAAGAGGAATCACATCTGCCCTCCTCCAGTCCTCGGGTACCACCCCATCCTCCCATGATTTGTTAAAGAGAGTAGTCAGCGGTGTCACTAGTTCTACCCTTAGTTCTTTTAGAATTCTTGGGTGAATGTCATCAGGCCCCATTGCTTTGTCCACCTTCAATTTTATTAGTTCTTTCAGAACCCTTTCTTCTGTAAATAGACTGGTATCGACCCCTGTCTTCAGAGTGTTTCTCTTGTTTGGTTTAGGTAACTCCCCCTCCTCTTCCTTTGTGAATACTGAGCAGAAATATTCATTCAGTATCCCTGCTTTTTCACTGTCACCCTCTACCCACATTCCCTCCCCTTTATTAAGCTTCAGTATCCCTCCTTTGGTCTTTCTTCGCTCCCTAATGTACCTATAAAAGGTCTTATCCCCCTTCTTAACAGAATTGGCTATCCTTTCCTCGGTTTGGGCCTTTGCTATTCTGACTGCCTTCCCAGCCTCTTTCTGCTTTAACTGATAAAGTTCTCTGTCCTGCTCCTTCTGTGTTTCCTTATATTTCCTGAATGCTGTCCTTTTCTCCTTAACCTTCCCTGCCACCTCTTTTGAGAACCATAGCGTTTTTTCCTTCGTTGTGTTTTATTGATTTGCTTTACACAAAGGCTTGTTGCCTCTGTGATAGCTGTTTTGATCACTCCCCATTGTTCCTCCACCCCTCCTTCTTGCCTGTTTCCTAGTGCTTTTCTGAGGCACTCTCTCATTTTCCCAAAGTCAGCCCTCCTAAAGTCCAGTACCCTTGCTTTTGTATGGCTTGATTGTATGGCTGTGTTTATCGTGAACCACACTGTTTGGTGGTCGCTTGTTCCCAGATGGCTACCCACTTCTAAATCTGAGATTCTTTCTCCATCCCCATTTGAGAGTACCAGGTCTAAGATTGCTCCCTCCCGAGTGGGTTCCAATACTAGCTGTCTGAGGCATGCCCCCTGTAGGGCATCAAGAATGACCCTGCTCTTGGATGTGCCTGCAGCAAAGGTGCTCCAGTTAACATCTGGCATATTCAGTTTGTGAATACCTTTGTGAGAAAGATGGCAGATGCCCTTGACATTTCCACAAGGGAAGAAGTGGAGGATGAGGAGGAAATAGAATATCTGGAGATGATGGGTTTAACTCCCACCAAAGCCCTTCTCCTCCCAGTCAATACATTTTTTAAGAAAGATGCTCTAAAGTTGTTGCAGATCCCAAATTCTGTCCCCCGGATAAGAGGTTGGACAAGAATCAGTTGGAGAGGGAAGGGCAGAGTTTCTTTTTTCCCATCCAGATCACCAAGAGGTCATCCAACAGGCAGCCTTTGATAAGGCTAGAGTCCCTCTGGCATCCCACCCACCAGATAAGGACTCTAGGAAAATAGATAGCATGGCAAGGAAAGGATATCTGTCAGCCTCCCTAGCCATGCGACAGGCTAACTTTCAGGCCTATGCTGCCCAGTACCAAAAGTCCCTGTGGCAGTCAGTATTGGCCATTTCACAGGAAGCTCCCTCACCCCTGTCTGATGACCTAGCAGAAACAACTAGGTTTGGGCTAGAGGCAGCTATGTACCAGTTCCAGATGGCTGCTGATACCAACGATACTGCAGCCAAATGGATGGCAAATACGGTAGCGCAGAGGAGATTTGCTTGGCTGAGGGCCACAAATCTCACTGCTGATACACATTCTAAGGCCCTGGATTTTCCTATAGAGGGAAATGCTCTTTTCGGAGAATCTACTGTGGCATACATGAAGAAGGTGGATGAGTGCAAGGCCACCTATAGGAGCAACTCTAGTAGAGAGAGAGCTTCTCCATCCACCAGGCCTTATGGAAGGGGAGGCGGGGCAGGTCCTTCCACACAGGCCCCTTTCTAGCCAGTAGCCATACCCCAGTACCAGCAGTACCCACAGCAGGGGTACTTTGAGGCAGGGTCGAGGGATCTAGGCGTGAGCTCAAGAACAACCTCCACCCCAAGCTAAGCAGACTCCCTGAAGTACAAGCCCCTCACTCCTGTCAGAGGCAGACTTTCCCACTTCCTCCAAGCTTGGTTGACCATCACCACAGACAAGTGGGTCCTGGAGGTAGTCGGTCAGGGTCTGTCTCTGGTTTCAAATCCTTCCTCCCTTAACAGCCAAGGGTGTCAGTGCACCTTCCCTGGCAGAAAAGATTCTGCTGGAGGCAGAGGTCCAGAAACTGCTACTTTTGAAAGCAGTGGAACCTGTCCCAAGCACATTGAGAGGAAGGGCTTTACTCCAGATATTTCCTCACCACAAAGAAAAGTGGTGTGAGTGGCAGCCTATATTGGATCTCAGAGCCCTAAACAGGCATCTAAGAAAGTCAAAGTTCAAAATGGTTACTTTAGCATTGATTCTGCCAACAGTCCAAAAAGGGGATTGGTTGGCATCACTGGACTTGAAAGATGCCTATTTCCACATTCCCATAAAGGAGTCTCACAGGAAATACCTCAGATTCAAACTCCCCTCAGGTCATTACCAATTTTCAACCCTGCCTTTTGGCCTTTCTTCGGCCCCAAGGGTGTTTACAAAGTGCCTAGTACCAGTGGTAGCACATCTTCGAAGGCAAGGTGTAACAGTTTTTCCATATTTGGATGACTGGCTGTTGGTGGGCAAGTCACCTCAGCAGGTCATTCAGTACTTAAGCCTTACTCAAGGCCTCCTGGAATCCTTGGGTTTCATAATCAGTCTCGAAAAGTCAGTCCTCACTCCTGCACAAAGGTTGCACTTCATAGGGGCAGAGATAGGCACCCTGCAGGGCAGGGCCTACCTCCCTCTGGACAGGGTCAAAAATCTTCAAGAGGTAGCACATTCCTTCACCTTGAACAGGAGCAAGCCTGCAAGACAGTTCTTGCAACTTCTGGGTCATATGGCTGCATCCACAGTCACAGTGCTGTCATGGTTTCAAATGAGGGACATCCAGTTCCACCTCAGGGCTCACTGGAGTCAAAGGAAAGATTCTCTGTCAAAACCCATTCGGTCACAAGAACCCTGCTGCAAGCCTTGCAGTGGTGGAAGGAAGTACCCAATCTAAGGGAAGGTGTTCCCTTTCAGAAAGACAACCCCTCAGTTGTTCTCACAACAGATGCATCCCTTTTGGGCTGGGGCGCCCACTTGGGAAATCATACAGTACAGGGTACCTGGTCAGCCTCAGAGTCCCTCTAGCACATAAACCTGTTGGAACCCAGGGCTGTTTTTCTGGTTCTAAAATTTTTTTCAGGACTGGTACAGTTAAAGGTGGTACAGGTCAGAACAGACAATACCACCACAATGTACTACATCTACAAACAGGGAGGCACCAGGTCAGGGCCTCTTTGCACAGAGGCCATGAACATTTGGACCCTGGCGTATTCTCTGGGAGTCTCCCTGCAGGCAATACATCTAACAGGGAAGGACAATACCCTGGTAGATGACTTGGTTAAATCAACCAGGCCCATCACGAATGGACTCTGAACAAGCAGGTGGTGGACATAATTTTCCTAGGTGGGGCACTCAGAGGTGGACTTGTTCGCATCCCACCAGAACCACCACTTGCCTCAGTATTGGTGCAGGCCACCAGATCAGGGCACTTTGCCCCCGGGTGCCCTGACTCTAGATTGGTCAAGGAGATTCTTCTGTGCTTTCCCTCCTTTTCCTCTGGTCTTCAGAGTGTTACTCAAGCTCAGGTCCCATTCAGCATCCCTGATCCTAATAGTCCTGGACTGGCCCAGGCAGCCATGGTACTCTCTAATGCGCTCAATGTCTGCGGCCTAACTGATAAGACTCCCTCTGAGGCACACTCTATTAACCTTCAACCAGGGCACCCTGTTATACCCGAACCACAAGTCCCTCAGCCTCAAAGCTTGGCTCTTGAGGAGCTAAAATATGCTGACTTGCAACTCTCTGAATTGGTGCTTCACATTCTGAGGGGCTATAGGAAACCCTCTACTAAGAAAACTTATTCTTCTAAGTGGAAAAGGTTTTCAATCTGGTGTTCAGCTAGGGATTTGATACCATTACATGCTGGGGTCCCAGCTGTTTTGGATTACCTCTCTCATTTACATCCTTTGGGCTTACAACTCAATTCACTCAAGGTACACCTTGCAGTACTGTCTGCTTATGTTTCCACTGGTGCCAGAGTGTCACTAGCTTTAGATCCCATTTTTAAAAGATTTTTCAAGGGCTTGACCCATTTTCACCCTCCCCACAGGGCACCTGTGCCAGCATGGGACCTTAATGTTTGTATTGCCAAGCTCATGAGTTGTCCCTTTGAGCCTTTGGCTACGGCTCATCTCAAATATGTCACTTTCTAGTGGCAATTACTTCTACAATAAGAAGAATAAGTGAACTACAAGCTCTCTCTGTGGAGTAGGATTATATCTCTTTTCACAGAGATAAGGTAGTTTTGAGAACAAATAGAAAATTCCTACCAAAGGTAGTCTCTGATTTTCACATCAACCAATCCATTACCCTACCTGTCTTTTTCTCTGAGTATTCTACTTCTGGTGAAAGAAGACTTCATAGTCTAGATGTGAAGAGAGCTCTTAGTTACTATATTACAGCCACTAAGGACCTTAGGCAGGACAGAAAACAGCTGTTTCTGACCTTTGGGGATGTGGGAAAAAGTAATCCAGCTTCTAAAAGATCTATTTCTCTTTGGATAGTCCAGTGTATTCAATTCTGCTACACAAAAGCTGGTAGGGAGCCCCCAACAGGGTTGAGGGCACATTCCACCAGGGGGACAGCTGCTACGCTCGCAACTGCAAGGGATGTTCTGTAGTGGATATCTGTAAAGCAGCTACCTGGAAGACAGTACACACCTTTACTAAGCATTACAGTCTAGACATCCAGTCTAGAAGTGATGCTAGGTTTGGCACAGCAGTTCTGCAGAGTCTATTTCCCAAGTAGATGTTCTGTGCCCACCACCAGTGGTACTGCTTTGTAGTCTGCAGAAAGTTATGAATACCTGAGTATTACTGGGGTTAGAAGAAAAAAATATTCACCTTAGTAATTCTGTTTCTTCCCAGTGATACTCAGGTATTCATAACTTCCCACCCTACCTCTCCTTCCAGAACTGAAACCTCTGCACTCCCACATGCTACACTACCACAAAAGGGTACACCACAATGTGTATATATGTTGCCACATAGTGGTACAAGTTGGTAAACAAGGCTTATGGTCTTATTTCTTCACATGTTTTGCTGGCATGCTGAATTTTCAGTAATGTTTTGTGTTTTTCTCCAGTTGGAGTTTTTCTCTTATGACCAAATTGGGGTCATTTTAGATTATCTTTCTCTTTTTGAATACTTTTTGTTTTTTACTGGGTTGCTTGTCTATTCAGGCTCCTAGAAAACATAGAAACATAGAAACATAGACTTTGACGGCAGATAAGGACCGCTAGGCCCATCTAGTCTGCCCATTTCCCTACCTACAGGATAGGCCGCAGATCCTAGTTAACCAACAACCTATTTCTTCCTACCCCCCACAAGAATTGCCTTATATCTGTCCCATGCATTCTTGAATTCTCCCACAGTTTTAGACCCCACAACCTCCTCAGGAAGGCTGTTCCATGCATCCACTACCTCTCTGTGAAATAATACTTCCTCACTTTGCCCCTGAACCGCCTCCTTCTATCTTTAAATTGTGTCCCTTGTTCTTGCAAGACTCTTTTCTGAAAATGCTACCTCTTGGACTTTGTTGATTCCACTGAGGTACTTAAAGTTTCTATCATGTCCCCCTCTCCTTCTTTCCTCAAGGGTATACATATTAAGCTCCTTTAGTCTCTCCTCATACGGCTTCTCTTGCAGACCCTGCACCATTTTAGTTGCCCTCCTCTGGACTGCCTCTATCCTGTCTATGTCCTTGCAGAGATGGGGTCTCCAGAACTGGACACAGTACTCCAGATGGGGTCTCACCAACTGTCTGTACAGAGGGATAACAACTTCCTGTTTTCTGCTGCTGATGCCTCTCCCTATGCATCCCAGTATACCCCCAGCCCTCCCTACTGCCTTCTCACATTGCTTGCTAACCTTAAGGTCATCTGATATGATTACCCCCAGATCCCTTTCCTTTTTTGTTGTTGTTACTACCTCCCCACCCATTGTGTATTCTTCCCCTTGGTTCTTGTTTCCCAGGTGCATTATTTTGCACTTCTTTGCATTGAATCCTAGCTGCCATACTTCTGACTAAATCTGAGGAGGTTTAGAACACTGGCAGTTAGTATAGGGCAGCATTTGAAAAGTTATCACGTGCAGATGAGTCCATCATTTGCATATGTTCCATTCTCTCCGGGTAGTCCAACCCTCCAGGCTTACTGCAGAAAGTTATGAATACCTGAATATCACTGGGAAGAAACAGAATTACTAAGGTGAATAATTTTTTCTTGTGGGAGGGATGGTGGCTGATGGGAATGCACTGGACTCATACAGAGCATCTAGTCAGCAGCAACCCCTGCTCCACTGCTTCACGCAATGCCTGCTGTTTTGTTTCTCATCTGCTCCCTTTGACTCTGACCCAACCCCTCCCTCCCAGAAAACATACCTTTACTTCAGCCCATCACAACGGTTTGTCAGTATCAAGTAGTTTAATAAAAAAGAATAATATACACTGCAGTGCTATCTTGTTTATTCGCCCACTTTGGTGCAAAACAAAATTGGCAGTCATTCAAGGGTGGTGGTTAATCAAGGTCTAACAAAAAAACATGCTTGGTATTTTTCTTAAAATGTTTGCTAATTTCAATCTGCACTGCAGTTAAAGTATATCACTTAAAAATCACACATTGAAAATTTGAACTCTTACCAATATAATTTCACTAGACCACACAGCAGTCCGTGATGCAGCACATTTTTTGTTTGGCTGCAGTGATTTTGCTTGTTTGAAGGTAAATGTTCAAATACATTTTTACCAGTTTTATCAGCTTGTTTCCAGAAAACGAAGCAGGTTTTTTTTTTAGTTATTTCAAATGAACATCAATTTGGTGTATTGTCCTGTGAATGATCAATGTGACCAACTCTCTGAAGCACATTCAGTTCATAATACATGGGACATCATGCCAAGAGAATTTCTTGGGGCGGGGGCACACAATCCAAAATGAGTTCAGAGAAAGCACTAAATTATGTTTTACAGGCTTTCCTTACCACAGAAAAGCACTTCTTGGTTGGGACATTGTGTGGCACACATCCCCCTTCAGAGTCTAGACCTGACAGCTCTGAGCAGGGCCATTCCATGTCCCCTGATATCTGAATTAAATCCATTCAGAATTAAAGCAGATGTGCAAGGAATAACTTACCATACCATTCACAAAAGGACTAGCAAGTGCTCTATTTTTTTTAATTTTTACTTAGCCTGGTGCTCCCCTGTTACCCCTCCCACCTTGTTGGCAATGGAAGAGACATGATATTTCTGTTTTCTCCCCTTGTTCCTGGGACTCTGGATTGCGGTCGCACATGCACGTGGAGGCACACGTGCACTCCACTGCTCCAGCAATGGCCCCTTCCTCCCTTCTGGCCTGGTGACAGGTTTCCCCTGGCTTGGCACTGCTACCTAGCCTCTACCTGGTTGCAGCCAAGAGTTGGGGAAACCTCATGACCCTCCCCGGAGAAGAGCGCTGCCTGGCGGCTGCTCAGTCTAGCTCCTTGGCCTCTCCCTGACCGACGCCTGGCAGCCCGAGCTTGGTCCCGAAACTGGGCTGCCGGCGTGGTGTGAGGTGTAGCGTCCAGCACCTCAACCATCAGTGCCACAAGGCTGACCTCTAGCAAGTGATCTATTGAGGTAAATAGTGTAATATGCAACTGTGCACCAGCATATTGTTTCACTCTTTGTGGCAACAAGAAGTTTCCTGAAAAACTGCCTCAAGACAAGATAATTGGTAACAGACCAATTTGCTATTTAATCAATAAGGCATGACGGTGTGTGCTATTGTGTATTATACAATGGCTCTTAAAATACTGAAACCTGATTGACTGACTGGCACCTTTCAGCTGTGGTAAATCCTGGCATGACCCATGGGAAAAGGTGCCAGTCAGCCACATCTTGAATCCCTAATTTGTGAATCCATCCGAGCCCCCAAAGATCAATTGGCAAAAAATGCCATCTTGACTCCCACTAAACCATGATGGTAAAGCAGCAGTTTCAAATGACAACCCATTGCAACATAAATGGGTCCCATCACTTGTATTAAAAAAAACAACAACAAAAGTGGAAACTTTCCCAGGCACCTTGTTCTGCTCCCTGGGACATGGAAGCTACTCATGGCATGCAGCACGATCCAGAAGGGCAGCAGATTGCACTGGCAAGTCTCTCTCTCTCTATCTGCCTTTCACTTAGCATCTCTCTACTAACACAGAACTACTTTGTGTGGCGCAGTAATAAACTAAAAAATAATGTAATTTAAAATACAAAAATATTTTTCTTCATTTTGGGGGGGCTTAAAAAAGGGGACCATTGTATTATCGCAATCCACCACTCCAGGGTGTGGGTGATGCTGGGATTTACCCACTTCTGGTGTGGTTTACTCACTCATTGTGACTGAACCACACCAGGCGGTGGAAAATCCCAGCATCACCCACACACTTTCGTGGTACATTGCTTAATTATGCAATGGTCATCCAGAATCTGTCATTCTGATTGGCTGACTGGCACATTTAGCCATGGGTAAATCTCATGACAACACATGCAAAGAGTACCAATCAGTCAGGGTGGCAGCAGCACACAATTGAAATCAATATACCCACTCCGCTTTTTTCTTGTTAAAGCCGACGAAGAAAAAGTACAGCACATCAGTCATGACCTTGTCCACTGCTCCTCACTCTGCTCCCTTGCAACTAGCAACCAGCTTTAAAAAAATAAAATAAAATAACCTTTAAAATCAGTTTCTGTGCCACAGTACCTGGTGCTCAGCACTGTGTCCCAACTCTTTCCTGAATACCATTGCTCCCTCTATTCTCTTAGTTTTACCGATGTCAGACGTCCCGAACCTCACTCATGCTGTCTGGATATTAAACCACTTGGACCCATGTTCAGAGCGCCAACCCCTGGCTGCAATTCAGTTAAACTCTGGAACTGACATGAGAAACACCCAGTCGCAGTTCAGTAGGGCTCCCATACTAACTAACTACAAAAGAAAACATAATAATAATAAAAAGTCTAATCATATCACTGTCTGAGTTCGGGGGCATGCTAATATTCTACCTAGCAACACAGAACAATTTTTTATGGCAAAACAATAAAGTTAACAAAAATTATTTAAAATGCAAAAAACTCTATTTTTCTTTATTTCTTGTCACAAAAAGTAAATGGGGACATTGAATAATCACAATAATCCACTCCAGGGTGTGGGTTATGGTGGAATTTACTTCTAGTGTGTGGCCTCGTGACCAAACCACACCAGGCATGGGTATATCCCTCCATAACCCACACCCTGCCATTGCTTTAATAACATCACGCCTTGGCTGGCTGAAGCACAAGGCTGCAGGATGAGTGCATTCAACACCTGAGAAGTAATGTAATTACACAATAACACACATCCGTGGGGTGTCTTATTGATATTATACAATGGCTCATTAATGTTAAAAAAAAAAAAATTTTAAATAGTTTTTTTCATTCATTTTTCTCTGTGTATGTGTACATATTTTTTAAAAAGTCCACAGTGTCTGTTTTTGACACTAGTGGTGCAGCCACTATATGCTGCTATCTCCCTGCCTACCCACAGCTCTGTTCCTGTCTATTTGTCATGGTATCTGCCACCCCCCACCCCTGTGCAAAGAGGGTTTCTTCTTTGGATGTGTTTCTTGGTCGGTCATCTACCCCTGTGTCCCCCTCCCCAGTTCAGTCTGTTTCCTTGTGGGCAGTCTGTTTTTTTTAACACAGATCCTCTGGTCCTGCTGCCTACCCTGGGACTAGAAGACATTCTGTGCTTTTGCAATCGTAATTGTGAATATTACTACAAATGGAGGAGCGGAGAGTGCAGGTTTACTGGGTGCCAAACAGATACATGATGTCGGTACTGTTTGTAGAGGCAGTTTTGATATTTCATTTTGTGTTGCTTACCATAGGAGCGGGAACTGGGGACCAGGGGGAAGTGCTCATTTACATGAAGTGCTGCCTTGTAGTTGGAGGAGGAAGCGAATCAGTGAGAAGATGCAGTCGCTACTAAAGAAGCGTGGACTGTCAGCATGCAGTCGGATTGAAAGCAAATGAAGCTGCTTAGAGTAGCAGTTTTAAAAAAAAGTTATTTTAACAATAAACCTTGACAGGGTGTGGGTTATGTTAGGATTTATCCACACCTGGTGAGGTATGGTCATGAGGTGCAGCCAAGTGACCAAATCCGCACCAGAAGTGGGTTAATCCCAGCATAACCCACACCCTGTAGTGGTTTATTGCAGTTATACAATGTTCCTCTTTCTTTGGGTTAGAGAAAAAGAAATAAAGAAAAACTTTTTTTTTATTACTTTAAATTATTTCTATTGATTTTATTGCTCCGCAACAAAAAACAGTTCCTTGTTGCTAGTGAGACCTGCTGCCTGTGAATGGAATGACAGCCCCCTCCCCTTCCCTCTGTGCTGCAACAATCTGCTGCTTCATTTCTATGGGCCTGCAAATGTACTTCTGATGGCCTGATAATAGAATAACACCCTCCTCCCACCTGTGCCCCAAGCATCTGCTCCACGCCACGCACACAGGAGAACAACTCTATAACACTGGATGTTCAATGTGGTGGTGGAGCTGTAGGAGGCTAATGTACACCTCACACCATGTCCATTTAGGTTAAGATTTATTTTATCATTTTTAACAATGCTAATGTAGTGAAAATGGTTATTAATGGAAAACGAGTGCTAAAAGTTGCACAAATCATATCCGAAAAGCCGTGCCGTGATAGTGGGCATACGCTATTGCATATTCATAGCCCAGGGGATATACAGATACACAGTTGCAAGCGCAGTATCAAGGCTTGGATTTTTCAGCTATGATTTCTAAGAGTTTTACCATTTGTTTTTCATGAAGAACCAGTTTTCCATTACTTAATCTGTTAAAAATGATATTTTCCTGAACAATGATGGTGGGAGTTGTGCAGGTGGTGCTGCCGCACTTTCGGTCTGTAAAAAAAAAAATTTTCATAACGGCAGTGATGGATTTCATTCAGAACTCCTCTACTGCTGTGAGTGTCCTAGGTCACAGAGCAGGTACTGTTTCACAAAATGTCTTTTGGCTTTTTTTCACCTCTTCTGGGTGGCCAGTGTACGTTTACTTAGGCAGGCTTTTACACTTTAGCCTTTCTGAAGGTTTCCGGGAAATAATATGGCGGCGGTTTGTTTACATTTTTGTCATCACAGATGGATTTCTGCTCAGTTTTCTTGTGATGGGGCTACTGGACCTTTATCTGTGGGATATAGTAGGATTTACCTACTGGTAAAGACCCTCCGTAGCCAATCACATTTCTAGAAAAATGGAGCCCATTGTATAATTGTTGTTTTACCTTAATGGCAGTACATTTATATGTACAGTACTGTGTTAGAGGGGTGGCAGTGACTGCTGTGTGACATAATGGGAGGGAGCTTGTGCGTTGTATGAACTGATCTGGGGGACTGATATGTTAAACATGTTAATCGGTCATGTGTGTGCCTGGACTTGATATGCTCAGATAAAAACACTGTTCCAGACACATACTGACCATTCAGAATGCTTGAAGTTTTCTTGCCATTGTGTAATTAAGCAGTAAAACACAAAAGGGGGTGTGCCATTGTGTAATAATGCCATGTCTTGAGTGGTTTAAGCACAAGGCCATGGGCCGAGTGCATTCAACATCTGAGAAGTGACACTATTACACAATAACACACATCCCTGCAGTGCGTTATTGCTATTATACAATGGCTTGTTTAAAAAAAACAGTAAAGAAATACATTTTAAAATACATTTTCTGCTTTTCTATGGGTAAGTAAACATTTAAAAAAAAAGTTCTGAGCTGCTATTTGTGGCCAGTAGGTGGTGTAGCATTTTCTGCCACTCTCAAAGAGCATTCATTCCTGTCATTGCCCCCCATGCTTCACTGTGTAGCTCTAGTTCTTCAGGTGACTCCTGTGTGGAATGACTTTTCTTCTCTTTTGTTTTTCTACTCAGTCTTTACAGTGGGATAAAGAGAAGCAAGGCACACGGGTTGCGATCACGTGCCAAGGCTGTTTGGGGTTGGAAGTGCAGACTGCGGTCAGACCATACCTCTCAACCTTCTGTCCCCCAAATGTGGAATATTGCCGCTCAAAATGTGGAATAAATGAGCAAAATGTGGAACACTTCATCAAATCTTTACCTAAGAAGCTCAGAACACTGTTAAAATGTTTGCATTTATGTTCAGAAAGTCTGTTATTAATTGAATAATATTATTTTTTGCATCATTTACTACAGATTTTTGCTTTAAAATGTTAACGCTGAATGTGGGACAGGTCCTCACAATGTGGAACAGGGAGCTTTCGTGAAGTAAAATGAGGAACATTCCTCGTAATGTGGTACAGTTGAAAGGTATGGGTCAGACTGACAATGGCTTCATTTTACTTTTGGTTTGTACATTTGTTGAAAAAATGGAGTACAAGGCAACAATTGGGAACCTCGCTCAGGGCATTCAGGGGAAGAGTGGGTACAGCGGTTTCACTGATGGTAGCATGATTGTGGTGGCAGATGGGGGACTGAAATGCCACCTTTAGTGACTGCTTTGTTTTAAATTTGATATGATTTTGGCAATTAAGTGGGGGCCAGAAGGAGGAAACTGGGCAACAGGAAGTGAAAAAGAAAGGCAGACACTAACCGTCATATCTTTCAGTAAAGCCAGTTGCCCGGTTGACTGAGTGGGGAATGGTTTCTGTAGTGGATATGTGGTTGTGTCAGTGCCTGTCCTAGATCCAGTAATTTTATTTTCAGATAACATCACTGTCTCTAGGGCTCAGCAGCAAATCAACTTCCTAGAATTTTCCTTGCCATTGTTTAATTATAAATGAACATAGAATTTGACTGCGGAAAAAAACCCAGTGGCCCATCCAGTCTGCCCACCCTAGAGTACCTACTTCTTCTAAGTTGGCCCTAGTGGCCATCCATCTCCCTTGCCCTTTGCCCCCTTACTCTCTTCCTATGGCCTTGTGCTTATCCCACCCTTGTTTGAATCCCTCCACTGTTTTGGCCGATACCTCTTCCTCTGGAAGTCTGTTCCACTTGTCCACCGCCCCTTCTGTGAAAAAGTGGTTGTGGTCATCCTTATTCAGTATTCCCTTGCCAGTTTAAATGAATTAAGTGAATTCCTCTGTATGCTTGTGTTCATGCTTAAGATGAACAGTTCCTGGTAAGACACTCTTTATCCCATACAGGTATTTGTATGTCTCTGACATGCCCCCCTCTCCCTTCTAGTCTGCAGGGTGTTGTGTTAAGAGATAGAAACACAGATTTTGATGGCAGATAAGTACCTGTTGGCTTACTCAGTCTGCCCATTTATCCCCACCTATAGTATCACTATAAACCCTAATTGATGTCTGACTCTTCCCCCTCCCCCCCCTTCCTTACTACTGTGATACCCTTATGCCTATCTCATGCATTCTTGAACCCCACCACTGTCCTTGCTCTCACCACCTCCACTGTAGGGCTGTTCCAGGAACTTACCACTCTTTCTGTGAAGAACTGCTTCCCTACATCTCTCCTAAATCTACCTCCTCCAGCTTCATATCAAGTCCCCTTGTTCATGTGCTCCTTTTTTTCTGAAAAATACTTCCCTCCCATACCTTATTTACCCCCTTGAGATATTAAAATATCTCAGTCATATCTCCGTTCTCCTTTCTGTCTTCCAGGGTGTACATATTGAGGTCCTTTAGTTTCTCTTCATAGGGCTAAATATGTACATCCTGGAAGAAAGGAGAGAGAAGAAGATATGAAAGAGACCTTTAAATACCTCAAGGGGGTAAACAAGGAACAATAGAGAAGTACTTTTCAGGAAAAAGGTGCTCAAGGAAAAAGGGGATAAGAAACTGGAGGGGGCAGATTCAGGAGAGATGTGAGGAAGAACTTCTTCACAGGAATAGTGATGGATTCCTGGAACAGTCTTCCAGCAGAGGTGGTGGGGGAAAAATGGTGGTGTAGTTCAAGAATGAGAGGTACTGTATAGGCATATGGGAATCTTAGGGAAAGGGAAGGGGGGGGGAATGAGCCAGAGATCAGTAGGATCTGCGGTGATACTATAAGCAGGGAAAAATTAGCAGACTAGGTGGGCCAAGCAGTTGTTATCTGCTGGCAAATTCTATGTTTATATGTTTCTACAACTTTTGATGCAGATCTTGTACCATTTTAGTTGCCCTCCTGTGGACCACCTCCACTCTCTCTGTGTCCTTCCAGAGATGTGGTCTCCAGCACTGGACAGAGTACTCAAGGTAGGGTCTTACCAAGGATCTATTCCGAAGCAACAACACCTCCAACTTTCTGTTGATAGTACCTCTCCCTATGCACCCCAGCATCCCACTAGCCCTCCTAACTGCCTTGACACACTGCCTGGCCACCTTTAGGTTATCCAATATGATTACCCTTAGGTCTCTTCCCTGCTTGATTGTTATCAGTACCAGTCCACCCATTTTGTACTCCACTCCCAGGTTTCTGTGCCTTAAGTGCATTATTTTACATTTTTTCACATTGAAACCCAGCTGTCATACCCATCCATACCCATGATCATGCTGAGTTTTCTGAGGCAGCCTTTCCACCTTTTCCTGGTGTGTCCATCCTGTTGTAGCTTATAGTGTCATCTGCAGAGGCAGACCTTCCCTTTCAGCTCCTCTGCGATGTCACTTATAAAGACATTAAAAAGGACCAGTCACAGCACCGATCCCTGAGGAACCCTGCTGGTCAACCTCCTTTCCTCGGTGTGAACTCCATTTACCACCACCCTCTGTCACCTAACCCTTAACCAAATTCTTACCCAGTTTACCACCTTTGGTCCCACTCCTAAGCTACCCAGCTTGCCTACTAGTCTCCTATGTGGAACAATGTTGAAAGCCTTACTGAAATCTAGTAGGCCACGTCCAATGCTCAATCCTGATCTCATTTCCTAGTCACCCAATCAAAGAACTCTATCAGATTCATTTGACATGACCCCCCCCCCAAAAAAAATCCATGCTAGCTCAGGTCTTGTAACCTGCTGGAGTCAGGATATTCCACAGTCCTTTCCTTCAGCAGTGTTTCCTTTAACCTTTCCACCACCGATGTCAGGCTGACTGGGCTATAATTACCAGCCTCCTCCCTGCTACCACTTTTGTGATGTGGGGCTACATCTGCCCTCCTCCAGTCCTTTGGAACCACTCTGGTTTCCAGTGATTTGTTAAATAAGACTATCAGAGGTGCAGCCAGTACCCACCCTGAGCACCTTCAACATCCTTGGATGAACCCCGACTGGCCCCATTGCTTTATCCTGTTTCAGATTTGTGAGTCCCTTCAGGACTGTGTTCTCCAAAAAAGGACTAGTGTCCACCTCCCCTCATCAAGGTTCCTATTACTTTTTTTGCAGTCCCTTCCCTTCCCATTCCTCTATGAAGACTGAGCAGAAATATTTGTTCAAGATGTTTGTCTTTTCTCAGTCCTCCTCAGCACAGTTCCCCATTCCCTTTTTAACCTTACAATCTCTCCTTTGGTCTTCCACTTTTTGCTAACATCCCTAAAAAATGTTGTGCCTTTTTGTTACTGCCTGGTCTGTTCTCTCCTCAGTATGTGCCTTTGCACACCTTACTGCTTTCTCTGCTTCCCTGATACACCTGACTATCCTCTTCCCAGCAGTAGTGTAGCCAGGAATTTCCATTTTGTACACAATCTCCAAAAGTTACCCCCCCCCAATTAAAAAATGTACACATCCCTTCCAAATGGCACCCCCTTCCAAACAAGTCAGATTGTTGTCAGCTGTTTCCTCTACTCTCTAATGAGGTTATATATGTATCAGACCCTCCTCAGTGGCCTACACTAACCCAAATTCTACAGATTAGAATGATAATATTAACAGAGTGGCTTATGGTTTGTGACAGGCACTCAACAAAACTGTACACAAATGTGTACAGTGAGTATGCCTGTCTACACCCTTGCTTCCCAGTGTGCCTCCCTCTACCTTCTGAATGCAACCCTTTTAGCCTTTACCTTTTCCACATCCTGTTTTGAGAAGTCTCTTTTTCCTCTTAGCTTTGCCCACTTGTTTGATAAAGAGGTTTGTTGCCTTCACTCTGCCCCCTTTTAGCTTTGCCCACTGTTCCTCCATCCTCCCCGGGTCATCTTCCCTAGCCAGTTCATCCCTGGGGCATTCAGCCATCATTATAAAATTTGCCCTCGTGTAGTCCAGAACCCTTGCCCATGTGCAGTTCAATTCCACAGCCTTCCTTATATTGAACCTCACAGTAAGGTGCTCACTGGTCCCAGGTGTCCTCCCACCTTGATGTCTGAAACACTGTCCCTGTTTTGTGAGTTTCAGGTTCAGTATTGACTCATCACGAGTGGGTTTACTGACTAGTTGCCTGAGGAATGCCACCTCCAGGGAATCTAGAATGTCCCAGCTTCTGGCTGAAGTCACAGCTGGTAGGCTCCAATCTACATCCGGCAGATTGAAGTCCCCCACCAGCAGCACCTCCTCCTCCTTTTGTGCCATTTTACCAGTTGCTTCCACCAGTACCTAATCTAACTCCTCCCCCTGTACCTGAGGTCTGTAGATGATGCCAGTGCAAATAGTGCCTCTGTTCCCTGACTCCAAGGTGATCCACAGAACCACTGCCCCTCCCTGAATTCCCTGTATCTCCATTGCTTTTATGCTTTACTTCACATAAAGCACCACACCCCCTCCTTTCCTTCCCACCCTGTCTTGCCTGAACAGAGTATAGCCTGGTATGGCCATGTCCCAGTTATGGTGTTCAGTGCACCATGACTCAGTAATGGCTACTATATCCAGGTCAGCCTCTGACATGACAGTCTCTAGGTCTGAAAGCTTATTTCCTAAATGTCTAATAGTAGCACACATGACCTTCCAGATTTTGTTAGCACACTGCTTGTTGACCACCCTTTTTCCTTTGTGTCCTCTCTCCTTTCCTCTGCCTTTTTAATGTTCTTGTTTCCCTTCCCCACTCTCTTTTATCACCCTGTTTCCTTTATTTATTTGCACCCTGGAGGTCCCTCCCAACTTGGGTTCTCCCTATCCTCTACTTCAGCCTGTGGGGTGGGGGTGGGCAGTTTCTGCATCCCTGATTTTTTTTCACCACCCTCCTTGGCTAATTTAAATGTTAAATAACAATTAAACCATCCACTGAGGACTGTGGTTCCCCTCTCATATGGATGCAGGGCATCACCCCTGTATTAGGCCCTCATCCTCCCAGCTGGGTCCCTAGTGTAGCTGAACCCCTCCTCTCTGCATCATTCCTTCAGCCATGAGTTGAAGCTCTTGGTGTGCAGAAACCTCTCCTTCCCCCATAATTGACATGCAGCACCTCAGAGAAAGCCACTGTGCACGCTACTTGTCTAAATACTTTCACACCACCCTGGTGCTGTGGGAATTACACTGGCTGCCAGTCAGGTGCAGGGTCCTCTTAAAGGTGGGTTTGCTCACCTTTAAGGCCCTACATGGATTGGGCTCTGGCTACCTGGCAGACCTTCTCACACCAACCGCCTCAGTCCGCTCCCTACGTTCCTCCTCTAGGGGCCTCCTTGCAGTTCCCAGGATGAGGTTAAAAAGGGCTGGTGACAGAGCCTTTAGTATCGCCAGCCCCGACCCGTGGAATTTGCGTCCACCATCTGTAAGGGATGCCCCTTCAGTCGAGGTATTTAAGGCCTGCCTCAAGGCCTTCTTGTTCACTCAGGCATTCTCTGATTTTGCTGTATGACATCTTTTGCCTGACCACCATGATATTTTGCTCCTGTCTATTTGTTTTTAGTTAGTTGTATTTCTAATTTATTGTTTTTGATATTTATTATTTATTGCTGTATTATTGTTGATGCTGTGTTTTTTGTGTGGTGCCCAGAGCCTCCAGGATTGGGCGTCTTTTAAATAAAATTTGCCTTGCCTTGTCTAAGACCCCCCCCCACAACTCCCTAAATGCTCCCTGCACTATCCCAGCCCCGACCATAGTTGGGTCATTGATCCCCAGTGGACAATGACATCCGGCTCCCCCTTCCTTCTTGCTGCCTTAGTGATCTCCAGGATTTGAGGCTGGCAGTATAGTCTAGAGGTTAGAGTAATGAGCTGTGAATGAGCTTGGTACATCTAGCAGACCAGACCTGGGTTTGATTCTCACAGCCTCCACTTGCATACTGTATGACTCTGAGCAAGTCACTTAACCACCCAGTGCTCCCAGGTCACTCCTGAAAACAGGCACTTGTGCCTAGTGGGCCTTAGCCGGTTACCAAAGACTAAAATAAATAATAAATACATTTGCTTCCCATCTCTCTGGGCCATGTCACTATGTAGGCACCTGACCTCCCTCTCTGCACCCTTCCTATTCCCAAATCTATCCCCCTAGCAATTGAGTCCCCCACCAGAGAGTTGCCTTCTCCTCCTCCTCTGGGGTTTTTCCACTCTCCTTTGGGTCTCCATTACAGAGGACCCCCACATCCTCCCTGGCCAGTACCATGGGTGCCTCCTCCTGGCAGTCTCACCCCACCAGAGCACTGTAGGAATTTTGTAGTGGTACAGGTTAAGGAACATTCATCCAATCCCCCACCCACCCTTCCTAAGCCCATCAAAGTCCAGCCACTCTTTCTTCCTGTTATCCTCTGAGGTAACTGTATCAAACCTGGTGGCCCCTTGGTGAGGGAAAAAGGTCCCCCAAATCCTAGCCAACTTGGCCTGGAAGTTGGTGACCTCCTCTCTCAACCCAGGGAGGTGCATGCAGACTGGGCAGCACTGCTGTCTCCAGAAGTTCTCTCTGAAAACTGCCACCCCACAGTGACTGCACTGCACCACTCCCAGCATTCCCAATTTCTACTCTCCCTTTGTTTACTGGGAAGTAGTTATGCACCCTTACCCTTGATAGGCTGCTTCTAGCTCTTTCCTTTATGTTGTTTGTGTTACCTCTTTGTACGCCTACCCTAGATAGGGTGTTCCTGATAGTCCTAGTTTTGGCCTATCCTTATGCTTTCCCTCATTCGTTTTGTACCCTTTACCCCTGATAGGGTGTTGTGAGTTGTACTCCCTTTTGTTGTTTGTTATTCTAGGGTACTGCTCCTATTCCAGTTGAGATCTGCCTTTTACCTTCCACCCTTCACCACAGTGAATGCAACAACAAGAGCGAACAGGTGCCTTACCTTAGTCGACTGGCAGAGTCCCCTACTTCCTCTCTTTCTACTGCTGACACCTGGCAATGCCTAAGGCACCGATCTTAAACCTATTCTTCTCCTGTGCTGTTCCATCCACTTGCTGGAACATGAATGTGTGTGGGAACCATTACAGTGGAATTATTTTTAAACCTGAATGGAAGCCCTTCTGCTACCTGATTGGCCCATTTACTCTAAATCCTGACAACAATGGCTGCCCTTCTTCCTCATTCCCCAGCAACCAGCCTGCAACAAAAGCCTATAACATTAAAAAACAAACAAACAAAAAAAACTTTACAGCTGAGGAAACATTGTGATTTCCTTCCCTGGTGGCTGTAGTGGTGGCACTTACCCTCGCCAACTGTCCGCCGTGACTTTACAAAATTGGACATTTAAACCTGAATGGGAGCCCGCCTCCTGCTCCCCAACTGGTCAGTTTACTTTAAATCCCACCTAGGATGGCTTCCCTTCCTCCTCATTCCCACCAGCAACCAGCCTGCAACAATAGCCTGTAGAGTTAAAAAGGACCAACAACTTTACAGTTGACAAAACATTGCAGTCCTATTCCCTGGTGGCTGTAGTGGTGGTGTTTTCTCTCACCAACCCCTGCTTCCTGAGTCTCTCTTTATGGCTTCTCCCCCATGCCCTGGATATTTACTGTCACCCTTCTCTGTATAGACTCCACTCTGTTATTGTCCATCCATAGGTATGAGCTCCAGAACCTTGCACAGTACTGTACACCTAAGATGCCAGTCTTATACCTGTTCTACTCCTTGTTCCACTTCTGTGATGTTCCACCCACTCACTGGGATATGATCATACGTGGAACACATTGGAGTGGAAGAACTTTTAAATCAGAATGGTATCCCTGTCCTCCCTAATTGGCCTGTTTACTCTACATCCTGATCAAAATAGCTGTCCTTCCTCCTCATTCCCCCAACTCCCCATTCTCCTCCACTCTCTACACCCTCTGCCTCAGCCAGATTTCTACTTATGTTACCATCCTTTTGTCAACTTTTCAGTCCCTCAGTTTCTTGACCAGTCTCCTTTGTGGGACTGAATCAAAGGCCTTACTGAAGTCCATGTACAGTACTACTGTATGCCAACTGCCTGTCCTTTGTCATGTGCCCTAGTCACCCAATTGAATAATTGGATCAGGTTCATCTGGCATGGCCTACCCCTTGTGAACCCATGGTGCTTGTGATCCTGCAGCCCTTTTACGTCAAGAAAGTTTACCAGTCTTTCTCTTTGCATGGCCTCTAACACCTTCCCTGCTATAGTCATCAGGCTGAGTGATCTATAGTTACCTGGTTCAGCCTTTTCTGCCACTTTTTGCAAGGGACCCACATTGGCAGTCCTCCAAACCCTGGGGACCACACAGTGGTGTGTTAGGGGGCTGTTAGAAATTTCAGAAAAAGTTGCTTCTAACACTTCCACCATTTCCTTAAGCATCCTTGGATGCATCCCATCCGGTTTAATTTATTTATTGACTCTTAATACCATCAGCCCCTTCAGCACCCTTTCTTCCATGATGTGAGGGTTGCTGTTAGTGATCCTCCATCTCCACAATCCAGTAGTGACTCTGCCTCCTCTTTGGCGACTACTTAACAAAAATATTGATTCAGTATCTCAGTCTTTCCTCAATGGTCTTCCTCCCATCCTTCTCCTTCCTCAGTCTTACTATACTCTGCTTAACTTTGCATTTCTCTGAATGGACTGAAAGAATGCCTTGTTCCCCAGCTTCACGTCTACACTGGAGTTTGAATTTTTGACTATCTTGCTTGTCTACATAGTTGCCAGTAGTTATGAGTTTCTGTCTTCCTCCTTCTGACTTCCCTTTTATTTTCTGAATGTCCTTTTTTCCCTCTCACTGCTTTCTTTACTTCCAGCATGAATCATAGTGGCCCCCTTCCCCTTGCTTACACTCCCAATACAACAGAGCAGCTTCTGTGACATTGGTCCTAAATGCTTCCTATTTACCTTCCACTAGCTCAATTCCTGCTCCCCCCCCCCAATACTTTCCACTAACAAGACCAGGACCTGGGATGGTGGTCTGTACACCAATTCAGCTTTGATTTGTTTCTCCCCATCTATGGTTGCCTGCATCCACACTAACTCTGTAACATCAATACCATCCCTTTATGATGAGAATCACGTCCTCACCCTTATAACCCATTTTTTCTGAATAATTGAATCCCTGAAATAGTCATGTCTCAATCATGTTTTTTTGTCGCTTGTGTTTCTGTGACAGCCACTAAGTCCAGTTTTCTCTTTGTCACTAGGATCTGTAGGTCTAGGATCTTGTTCCCTGGGCTTCTTGCATTAACACATAATACCAATCAGAACTTTGCTGCCACCTTTCTCCTTCTCTTCCCTGAGTGATTGCCTGAGACTTACATTTGGTGGGGGAGGCCAGTAGGGTTTGGCAGATAATAAAAGGTGATTAACATTGAAGGGAAACATAATGTGTCAGGTTTACTGTGGTAGATGGTAAATACTGAAGACAATTAGCATGGAAGATGATTGGTATGGGGGAAATGCTTGCTGATGGTGAAGCTGCTGGATAATCGAAGCAGCAAATAATTTATATTTCCTGATACTGCAGGGGTCGCTTGGAATCAGAACCATAGATTTCAGGCATTACATTTTTTGTTTTGTGGCCAACCTGGCAGTTGAGGCTATTTATTATTTATTACCCCAGATACCTGATGTTCAAAGTGTAGGACCAATGATACCTGCTCGATTAGGTGGATGCTACAGCTAGATTATTACTAGAGTAATGTTTCCCTCTGATGAAGTGTGCTTTACTTTTGGAGGATCAGGATTCAATTGGGGAGAAATCTACTAACTGTACTATGACCAGATGAAAAACCATTTCATTTAAATTATTTGTTAACTGGTACAACCCAGATGTCTAGCAACAATATATAAACTAGAAATATATTATTTCACATCTTGTATGATACAATAAACATACAATACAAAGCATTCGGTTAAAAACATTTGGTGATATTAAGATTTTTAAAATATTGGGACACAGATGAGAGAATTTTATGAAAAGTATTTTTAACATTATCAGAACGCATACATACATACAAGTACATACTGTACATATACTGGGCCGGATATTCAAAAGGGTTGCGCCATGTGCAATAGGGCTGCGCATGCGCAAGTCCAAAAGTGCGCCATTTTGCGATATTCAGCAGGAGGCAGTTGCGCCACCGAAAACATGCTGAGCAACAGCGCAATGCAAAGGAAGGCATGCGCAACCAACGTGGGTGGAGCCATGCATAAAAGAGCTACAATTGAAAGACGGCGAGTTGCGCACAGCGAACTGCCGGAAATTGCGCACTAGCGGAAATGAGCCAAAATAAAAAGGGTCAAGGAAGCGGCGCAAGAACGCTACAAGGATGCCAAGTGGGGTAGAGAGAGAGAGAGAGACAGCCAGACAGACAGTGACAGGCTAGGGCAGGCAAGGCAAGCGTGGGCCATAGGTTGCAGAGGCCAGTGGGGGGTGCCCGGTGCAGTGGAAGTAGCAGTCAGGACAGTGGGGGTAACACAGCAACACCAGCCAGGGGGGTCAGAAGCAGGGAGATGGACAGTGCCAGCTTCCATGGAAGCTGTAATGAGGGGGTGAGAATGCAGGCTGCAGGGGCGAGGCCGTGGAAGAGGCCCGTGGTGGCGCCCAACAGGCAGTACTGTGCCGCATCAGCTATGAGCTGTACACAGATGTAGAGATCGGGCTGGTACCGCCTGAACAGGCAATACTGAGGTGGCTCTGTGAGCTGTGCAGTGATGTGATGCAGGCACCCTCATGACGGAGTCACGCCTGTCAGTGGAGACCAAGGTGACAGCCTGCATGTGCCTGCTTGCCACGGGCACCTTCCAGAGGCCAACAGGGGACACCACAGGCATCACACAGTCGGCCACGCCACACATCCTCACCCATCCTCAGCGCACTGCTGCCACATGCCGCGGAACACATCCATTTCCCAGCACCGCAGCAGAGCGTACAGCAACATGCGGAGTTCCACAGGTAGCACGATGCCTGGCGTGCTAGGGGCCATAGACTGCACCCATGTGGCCATTCGCACACCACCTGGCCCCGATGGTGCAGCGATATGAACCGAAAGGATACCCCAGTGTCAACTGCCAGGTGGTGTGTGATGCCACTGGGCGTATAATCAATGTCTGTGCCACACACCCTGGCGGAGCACATGATGCCTTCATATGGCATCAGTCCACACTGTGCCATCGATTCGAGAGTGGGGACATCCCCACAGGACATCTAGTGGGTGAGTACGCATGTATGGAATGCAAACTTGGGGCAAGGGTGGGAATGCCACAGGTGTTATGGTAGTGGCACACAGGGATATGGGCAAAATGGACCTGAACATGACACTGATCTCCACTATCTCCACACAGATGACAGTGGGTATCCACTCCATCCCTGGCTGCTCACACCGTACCAGCGCCCCATGACCCCATCGCAGCAATGCTATAATGAGGCACATGCTTCCACACGCAACATCATAGAGCGGGTGTTTGGGATGCTCAAGGCATGCTTCCGATGCCTAGACACCTCTGGCGGTGCCCTACAGTACAGCCCCCAAAAGGCCTGTGGAATATTCCTGGCCTGTTGCATCCTGCACAACATGGCCAAAGACTGTGGGATAGCCCTACAGGTTGAAGAGGGGGACAGCGATGGGGACGCCAGTGGCGCCGGTGTTGATGGTGATGAGCAGCCCCCTAGGACGGCTGGACCCTGACTGATCCGCAGGCCCAGCTGCACCGGGACACCATCACAGAGGAGCACTATGCACAACACAGGTAAGTCAAAGGACATGTGCAACCAACACTGTCCATGCGCAAACCACAGGCACACAGGGTAACACACCAGGGTGCATGATGGCCAGGGAGTGGAAGGGTCCAGGCATACAAACATACCATCAGGGAGGGTGAACACTCATATGGACACACACACACACACACCAGGCACAGAGCGTACATGGGCAGATGCACAGCACAGCAGAACCGACATTGCTAACACACAGAACCACCGACCACCCCCACCACCTGTACTGTCCAAGTACGTGTGTCAGATGCTGGGCACCCTTGCACCTTGGTGTACAGTACAATGCAGGCATCATCATGCACACGCACCTGTGGAGAGCAGTTGGGAGGTGTGCAGGTGGTCCGTGTCGACGTGTTGAGCAGAGCACCCAGCAGCACTGCCCACCGATGACACACATTGCACACAGGGCAGCACCAGACAGGGCCCGCACTGGGAGACAGGTCAGTCATGTAGCACTGTCCCACGGCCACCGCGGATGCGGGTGGCCCGCCGTGACCCAACAGCCCTGGCAGGCTGAGCAGGAAGGCCACATGGGTGGCACTGTTGACCACCAGGGTCCCACTGCGCGAACGCCGCCGACCTTGCCCCGACAGGCCCGCAGCATGCCAAACAACCTGCACCAGGTGCCCGGGATGCCCACAGCAGAACCCGTGTCACAGGCCTGGTGTCGCACGACGCCGGAATGGGGAGGAGAGGAACTGTGGGTGTGGGTACAGGGCACCTGACTGTGTGCCCAATGCGTCCACGACAGAGACCACTGCCTGGGTCAGCCTGTCAATGGCGGCGGTCACATCCGTCCGCATACGAACCAGCTCTGCACGGTCCAGAGCACACTCCCTGCTGTGCCGCTCCACAGCCACAGACAGTGCCTCCATTGACATTGCAACCCGCCTCTGCTGCTGTACTGATTCCCACAGCAGGTGGATGTGCTTATCCAATGGGTACTGTGCCCCAACGGCATCCTGTCCCCCAGGGTGTGGAAGGACCTGATGCACAACACCCCTTGAGGGTGGGCGCTGTTCACCAGGACCAGGAATGGGCGGATCAAAGGGTGGCGGACATGTGCCACCACTTGACACTGTACCCCCAGACCTGGTGGGTGACTGCTGCTGCTGCCTCTCCAACCACTGTGCCCCAGGGTCCACTCGTTCCACCGCTGTGGCCGCAACAGTGCCAGACACCTGCACAGCCAGCTGACAGGCACAGCCTGGGACTGTGCCAACATGCTGGTACACAAGTTGGAACCAGAAAGGCCCAAGGGCACGTGCTGGCCTGCTTTGTGTCCATCATGGGACACACACATATCACTGCCCATTGCAGTCCTTGCATCATCAATGGTGCAGGTACGTGCTACAGCCACAGTCACAGCGTGCTGGCATGCTTGCATGCCAGACTGCTGAGACACAGGCTGTGCACCCCCCACACCGAATCACCGACACCAGAGTTGGCGGCCCAGCGTGCATGCTGCTGCAGTGCCTGCTGGCTGGTGATAGAGGTGGATGGACCCTCCTCCATGTCCAGCAGGTCATCACTGCCTGGACCCACCACCACTGTCTCCTGAAGACGAACAGGATCTGTAACAGAAAGAGAGTACATGTGAGTGCATGTGAACAACCCCCAACACCATCACCATGTCATACCGCAGTGATGGGCTTCACCTGTCTGGAATCCACCTCCTGGTACGCCCTCAATAGCGCTCCACTGCATTGATGCAGCCAGTCTGTCCTCAGCCGGGGTCAGCTCCAACACCGCTGGCTGGCCCCCGCCAGTGCCAGCATGTGCCGCCCTGAAGGCTGCCACCTTCTCCTTCACCCTCCTGCGGTCTGTCCCCATCTTCTTCTTGCATTCCTGCACGGAGCGCTGGTGGCTTCCATGCAGGTTCACGGCCCGAGCTACCCCCTCCCATGCAGCCACACGGGACTGAGGGGTGCCCCGCCGTCCACTCAGTAGTGGCTCCTCCTCCAGGTAGGCCTGGAAGAGGCCTCTGTCTCTGCTGTGGTAAAGTGGGCCTCCTCCTCGCCCACCATCCTCACCCCCACCTTGTCTCTGCTTGGTCGTGGCGATCAGCGGGGGAAGTGACACCTGTCACTGTGCAGTCTACAGCATTTTCCCATGACCATTGTCCAGAACATCACACAGCATGCAACTCACCTCTCACCTGCAGTAACCGAATCTGGCCAGCGCGAGCAGAATGTCGCTCATTTATAGCGCAATGCATGTAAATGAGGTGTTGCGCGAACTTTAATGACATACTAATCTGCCTC
Organism: Neoceratodus forsteri; assembly: GCA_016271365.2. Lineage (NCBI taxonomy): Eukaryota > Metazoa > Chordata > Ceratodontiformes > Ceratodontidae > Neoceratodus > Neoceratodus forsteri. The sequence goes on along the minus strand of CM057455.1, from coordinate 1,363,056,398 downwards.
CTTTGAATGGCTGATCAGATGATTTGCATGTGTCGCTCTGAATATCGCGCCGTTGCACTTTGCGCAATTTGTTTGAGCCGGCTGAGCCAATAGCGCAGATCTGTGACTGTGCGGTACACTGCATTGCGCATGCCCAGGTAGCTTACGCGGATGTCTGCCGCGCTGCTGACGTGCTGTGCTCGATCGGCAATTCAGGCCATGGCCACCATTGTGCCAGTGGCGCTACAGCACTGGGCACTATATGACGCTGTGGCACTACTGTGCAATAGTACACTGTGGCACTGTCACGCAGGTGGTCAGTCGCTCAGGATTCGTAGACGTCAGATAGCACTGTGCGTGGCCTTGCGTCATTGCCCCATGACCTGGTGCCTAACCTTTGCCCCCTTGCACTATTTGGCTGCCATGTGTACGGCCCTATTGCGCTGTCTAGTGACAGTGCTATGTGGACTAACGGCGCTGTACGAACAGCACGATTGCAACCTATGGTGTTCTATTGCGCAACAGTTCCACGTGGGGTTACCGTGCTGCGGGGCGCCATATTGCCTGCTATTAACCTGGAAGCATAGCGCGCGGGAGGCAGTGCAATGGAGCCCGGTGGAGGTGGCCAACCTGGTGGCCTTGGTAGAGCCCACTATGGGCACTGTATGGTGAGGACCCTCACCATGGCTAGAACATGGGTCTGGCTGCAAGTGGCCAATGACCTGGTGGGGTCACCAGCTCGGTCAGCTGAGCAGTGCTGCACCGGACAGTGACCTCCGCAGGAGGGATCCTGAGCTTCATGATGCGCTCACGTCCAGTGGAGGGCGTGGTGCCTAGGCCAGGTGGGTACCGCCTATGCACCTGTATTCTGTAGGTGTGAGTGTGTTTTGGTGGCTGTGCACAGGTGATGGCTCTGTCATGGTTGGCTGTATCAGTGTGTGCAGGTGTGAGATGCATGGGTCTGGCTGTGTGGGCAGGCACTGTCACTGGGGCAGGGGGCAGTCTGCTTTGGAGTCACACTGATGTTTTTCTCAACATTTGTCTCCCACAGGACGGGCGGAGAGGATGCAGGCACGGGGTGAGGAGGGCCGTGCCAGGGCCCCGGTGCCGGTGGGTGGTGCTGTGGGTGGTGCGTCCCAGCAGCAGCAGCAGCAGCAGCAGCAGCAGCGGCAGACGCAGCTGCTTGAGGAGTGTATCATTACTTCATGGATGCTATTGCATGCTGGGGGCATGACCACCAGCCATGCACAACACAACCATGCACGACACAGGCGACATTCATCACTGTCCAGTGTCACAGCACGTCTGTGTATGCGTCACTGGTGGTCCATGCATGCACTGGGCACATGGCTGTGGGACTGGCATCGCACCACGTTGCCACATCACTTGACAGCCTTGTTTGTGCTGTGATGTACATGGCCAGTGTGTGTGCAGTGGTGCACATAGCTGGTGCCGCCTGTTGGGCTGACCATGTGCATGTCCACTGTGGGTGGGCGCGTACCATCACAGGTGCGGGACATTGGGCTATATGGCTTGCAGGTTGGGTGGTGTTCAGGGTTGTGGTCAGTCACAGCCATTGACTGTGTTCCCGTTTCCTAGGCCTGACTGTAGCACGCTCGCATTGAGCGTGCCTTGCAGCGGATCCACCAGTGTCATCAGACAACACGGCTATACTGGCAAGCATCCAGCGCCATGGCCTCAGGAGGAGGCGGAGCCAACCACGGCGGCACCAGGCGGAGGAGGACTGGCCTGCTAGGCCTTAAGCCAGATTCTCCTTCCCACTTCACCCATCCCTCCCACCTCCCTTCCTCTCCAAGTTGTTCATCCTACCCTTGCCCACTTCCTACCTTGTACCCCTACCCTCCTGTAAATAGTTCTCTTGTTGGTTTTGTCATTTACATTTTATAATACATTGATATTTTGATATGAATACTGTGTTGGTCTCTGATTTGCAGCTGGCTGTGGTTGCTCAGTTGCAGTGGTGTGCATGCCATCTGGGGTGGTATGGTCCTGGGTGTGTGTGTGTGTGTGCATGGGGAGGTGTCTCCAGTGTGGCAGTGTCTTTCTGTTGGTCTTGCCATCTGCTGCCGCCCACTGCTGGGTGCACAGGGTGGGTCTGGCTTGTATGCTTCTCTGCTACATGGGGTTGACATGTGCCGGGTGGGATGCATGGTGTTTCCTGCAGTGCCAGTCACTGCACATGGGTGGTGTCTTGGGGTCACGGTGCAGGGTGTGCTGTGCATGGGGGCTGATGTGTACTGTGGTTGTCATCCCCCTGTGTGTGGCAGTCTCAGCCTGCCAGTGGTTGTGCTGGGGCATCATGGCCCTGCTGTGCTTTGTTGGCTTGTCCCCAGGGGCCAGTGGATCATCCGTCCCACCCCCAGTGATGCTGTGCTTGGGGTGTGCAGATGTCTTGTTGGTTCTGCAGTGTGTTCCTGTGCCCATGTGTGGCATGGCTGCGGTGGGCCCCAGCCTGCCTCCCTGGATGTGCAGTTCCATTGCTCTGTGGAGGGGGGCTCTGCTTGCGCTATGGCACCTCTGGATTGCTCAGCTGGGCTGCCCTGGTTGCGCTATAGCACAACCTTTCTGCTCAGCTTCTCCTTCCTGGTTGCGCTATGGCGCAGTTTGTGCGATATTCAGACGTTGGCTGCTTGCACACTTTGTTCTGCTCCATGTTTGAATATCGCGTCTGTTGTGCATATGCGCAATTGATTTGTGCTTGCTCCTGCTGTTGCGCACATTTTGGGCGCAGTTTGAATATCTGGGCCATACTGTATTTAGATTTTAAGTGATTGAAGTATCTTAAGACTCCACATCTTGCTACAGCATGGTGATTGAATACTTATGATTAAGACTTTTATGATGATGGTGATTTTCTATGTTGATAAAATATATTTTCTTGTATGCTAAGTGATTGGCTCACGATCTAGTGTATGATCTAGGAGTCTTGAAAGTTTATCAATATTTCTGACTTAAACTAAGTACTTAAAGTCTGTGCTTATTCTTTTGATTTTTCTAAGATGACACTGAATATAAATGATGATGGTGATTATCTATGCTGATAAAGGATATTATCCTGGCTACGAAATGATTGGTTCGTGAGCTAGTGTTTGATCCAGTACTCATAAATTTTTATCGGTATGACTGACTTAAACTAAGTACATATAGTCTGTGCTTGCCCTTTGATTTTCTAAGACTGCACTGAAAATAAATAAACTTACTGCAACTGGCTGACATCAATTACGTGGCCATGCATCAATTTCATATCAATGCATGGTCATGTTTCTGATCTTCTTTCTATAGGCAAAAGACCTCTTTACTAAACAACAAGACATGTTATAAGCGCAATAAGTAAGCAGTAACCCACTTCAGAGTGTGTGATAATGCTAAAGTCATGTGTAAACACCTTGTGCCTCATCATCACTGGGTCCTGCATTGATTTAGCATTACAGCCCACTCTGTCATGGGCTATTGTTTATATAATTATGTTTCTACAGCATTGCAAGTACTGAGTCATACTATCATCCCCAAAATCAAAGTATGCGTACTAAATTGCACTCTTTCTCTCTCTCTCATTTCTTTTCTTAATTCACTCCATAAGTAATATCTTGGGTTACCTTTATGGCTTTAGAGCCCTTTATCTTTTGGGTTGTCATGGTCTGGATTTAATGTCTTTATAGGGGATAACTTTTTGATGTTATGTATTTATAAAACAAAAATATTTACAGTAAGTGCAAAAGTAAAAGTAATGCTCACAAGATTTGAAAATATTTTTATTTATAACAAAACAATATGTACAATTATAAAATTGTGGTGAATAGACTCTTCCATATAATAACACCGTCTTGTCATCATAATACCTGTACAGTATTAAGGGGTAAGGAATGACATAGACATTGTTCTTTGTGACCATGTGCTACAGAATATAAAGCAGCAGTGCATGTTATGGTGAAAATTGTGAACTATAGCTTTTTATTCCGTTTTGAAGTGCCCTTGCTTTTCTTTCTTTTAAGATGCCCATTTTCCCCATTTTAAGTCTGCTTTAGCATTTTGGTGGACTGTGAAATAAACTGAGCACTCATTGTGTATGGCTATTCCCAGGTTTTTGCATTATTCACAGCTGTTTTAAACACCCATTGTTTAATAACACTTTTTCTTGTGAACCAGGATACAACTGATACTGCTCACTAACCTTATGGACAATGAGTACTCAAAATCGACATAGAATAACTATGAAAACCTGTGAATAGCCATATAAAAAGGGGTGCGCCTTTTGTTGTTTCAAATGTCAAAAAGTACTAAAGCAGACAGAGTAAAATAGTAATACAAGAACACCTTACAACACAGTGCAACAAAGGAAGTCTAAAATACAGTAGAATAAAAAGGTGTAGGTCACAATTTTTGCCTTAGCATGCTTTCCTGCTTCAATATGACCATGTATGTGTTGAAGTCCAAGTAGAATAATTTTGGCCTCTGATAACACCAATAGAAGAGTTCTTGGTACCTTGAAACTGGCATCAGATCCCCAAAAGCACATAATGTTTCATAGATTGTCATAATTAACTTTTTATAGCATTTTAGAACCAACATTAACCAGCATTATAGTTGCAGTACACATTTTTATTACAGTCTGTCTCTGTTTATACATGACTGAATATAATATGTAGAAATGGTTTAAAAAGGTCTTATTACAAAATGGCTTTTATTAAAATAAAATACAGAATAATATAATACTCTAAGAAAAAAATATTCAGCATTTTTTAACATCACTGCAGGTTTGTATAATTATGAGGTAAAATTGGGTCACTATTTTTGGTTACGTGTTGTGGTGTGTGTGTGTGTCTGTGTGTGTGCGTGCATTTGCCAATGGTCTTCATCTACTAGGGAGTATGCTAATGTACCTGAATCAACAAACTCTGGTGTGTATTTTAGTTATCAAATACTGAAAAAATTGGAATACTTTTTCTTAAAGGTATGTTATATTGTAACAGCACCATGTGACCATATTTCATCCACTCAGTAAACAGAATTTTGCCACACCCATTGCAGTATGCAAGTCATTTATGACACATTTTAAGAGGTATTACTTGTATTAGGTCTTAAAGGAGAACTGCAGTGAATCTGTACAGTAACTAATTTTTTTCCTGAGAAATAGTTGTTCAAATACTGTTTCCAGTTCTGTGCTTGTTCCAACTTTAGAGGATCCTCTGTGGTTTCCCTAATTCTAGCTGCAAGAAGAAAGTTATGACTGATCTCTTGCTTCATGAAAAGCCCACAGGGCCCTGCAAAGAAGCAAGTTATGGCTGAAGTCTTGCTTCACATCCTGTTTTTCAATTTGTGTGTTATGTTTGTGACTATTTTTATCTTAGTGTTTTTTCGTGGTGTCTTACAAAGTGCATGCACTATCTGTTGTACACAGGGTTAAGATTGTTAAAGTCAGTCTCAATAATTTTTTGAGTGAATCATGGAAACATTTCTAATCAAACTACTGTAAGTGTAATTAATTTATTTTTCTAACCATGCTGAGGCATCTCGTTGCACTGTCTTTTGATGAACTATACAATTGTCAACCTTTAGAGTTAAGTATTTTTTGCATTTGTAGCTTCTCAAGGTCTTGTTCATGAACAACTTTGACTTGGGGTAAAAAATGTATGCATTTTTTCAGTTATTTTTTTTTCAAGTGGTCCGTGCATGCACTAAATTGTAAAACTTTAAAACTTTTCAACTTAAACTTTTTTTTAACTTCATGAAAAAGTTTATTGAGAGAATCAATGCACGACACAGTACAGCAGTAGAAACTGTCAACATTTCCAGCACAAAACGCAAATCGCATATGGACCACCACATAAAATTCAAGTAATAAAATAATACATCTCTGTTTTAGGTGTCTACCATAAAAGGAATACTAGATGAGGGCCATAAGACTAAAGTCATATGGAGGCCCAATGTCCATGAAGTCTCTGAGCTGCCACAGAAAGTCCATCCTGAAATTCTGAAGCTATGCAAAAATCCTATTCTGGGATGAGATCTAATGAACCTATAGTTTCCTAATTTAAACTGGTGGGTTTTTTTTTACCGTATCCGAGGGCAAAAAAGTCTTAATTTGGGATTTTTGCACAAGTTCACTAATTAATAACTTTCAAACCAATGTTCACCAAACTTGCTAAAAAATTAAGCCCCTTGGTCTGGGACTGTGCACACCAAATTTCACAGTCCTAGGGACTATGATTGCCAAGATATAAGTTGTTAAAAAAAAAAAACTTTGACGCAACTAACTCCACCCTAACATACAGGTGCCATCGTGCCTATTTAATATATTTGTAGCAGAAAACTATGTTATGGCTCATTAGGGCTGCTACCGCACAAACCGCAAACTGCACAAAGGTTGAAAAGAAAATCTTAGAACTGAAAAAAATCTATACTTGGCTTTTACTATGAGAAATAACATTCAGGAAAACTTGGTAATATCTTTATAATACATAGAGGAGGATGAGTCTCATTTAAAATACAGCATTGTGTTTCTTTATTATTCTACAGTTCTGATGTTATAATTGCATGCTGTATATCATCAGCATTGATTCAAGCAGTCAGCGGTTAAGATCTGCCTACACATGAAGATTTCCTATAGCCATAGGTAAGAATGTTTGAGGTGCAGCATTTGAAATCGTGGAAAGTTCCAAATTTCAAACAGCAGTAGCCATAATTGATCTACAAAAAATTGTTTTAAACTTTAAGTAAATTATAAGTCACCATATTTTAATAATTTATAATTCAAATTGTATAATGCTCACCACTTAAACCTCTTCAAGACATCATTAAAAAAAAGAATTGTATTTAAAGACTGCATGCAATTGCACACAAAGTAATCATATTTAGGATATATTCTCAATATATCCTTCGTAGGTCCTTAATAATATTTTAGTTCAATTTTTTATGTTATGTGTGATTTACTTTTTAGAATCGGTTGGTCTAAACTATGTATTATCATTCACGCTCATGGATTTTGGCCTTTTTATACTTGATTGTTATTGTGACAATTGTTTGAGTGTCCTTTGACTTTCACCGGGTCAAGCCTGTAAAAGGACCACGGGGCCCAGTGCTTTTTTTTACCCAGTTATCAAAAGTCTTAAAGAAATAAATGAAAAATAAAAAAATAATATCTTTATTGGGACTAACAGGATGTCTGTTATGGTTATAAGAACATCCCCACTGGCATTCTTACGGCACGAGAACCGCTTAACATGTGCTCACATTTCTCTCTCCTAAGTAATTTGCATGGAAACAATTGCACATATAAGAAACAGTACAACTAGCCCTAAAAACCTGTTGTGAAGTCTGTATTATGGATTTCTGCTGATGCAATCATGTGGTTATGACATCATAGACATTTAAAAGCAGAGGCAGGTTGATGTTGCCATGGTAGTAGAAAATGAAAAGGTTGTAGTGAAATGTTATTACTACATCCGCTACAATAAGACTATGATTAACTATGATTACTGATACATTTATAAAATGTGCTTTAAAACATAAAATATACTAAAACTGTTTTCAAGAATGCAATTCCTCTTTGGGTTATAGTTACACTGATAAACTACTCAAGCGCTGACCTAATGGTTTTGATGTGTCACCATTACCTCTCTGTGGGCGTAGAGCCTTTTATGAAATAGGTGAAGAAATCCTAGCAATCTGATTGGCCATGAGTGTCTCATGACTGTCCGAGTATTAGAGCACAATCAGACACCCCAGATCTCTTGGTGGATTTTTCATTATATGCATTCTTTTTAACAGTTGTATGACTGTTTTCATTTTACACAAGGAATAACACACTTTATAGTGTCCCATTGTCCTAGATATACTGTACAACATAGACATGTCCTGTGGTCACAGCACTCAGCTGCATCTCATGCTTAGCAGCACACCTGAAGGGTACATATATCTAAGCACAACCAGACAGCGGGGTGTATGTTATTCCTTGTATAATACATGGTTCAGTAGGTAATTCTAGGTGGTGGGTCAAGATCAGGTAATCTCTTTAGACCAGTCTGCATGGGTTTGAGTGGCTGTAAGAAGTGGGCAGAGTAGCCAGGCAGTTGAGAAAGGAGTCAAGGGATGCAGTGCTGAGAGACTGATGTGACAGGGAGTTGGAGTGAAAAGAAAAATCAAGCAAGGGAATAGAAATGTAGACACTGGACAGAGACACAGACTTGCCAAAACCCTTGTCACCAGTGACCCAGTCAGACTAGTCAGTACCAGGATAAAAATTCTGTAGGTCAGAATAGGACCATTTGTTTTAGACTCCAAAGGACTAGAAAAAGTTTTCAGTAAGAGACCTGAATAAGTGAACACTTATTTCAAGCTGTTTCAGGAAAATTTCTAAGAGACTGCTATATTTAAGAACACCATTTTCAGCTAAATTCAGTTCTTCAGTCATCTTGAGGCCAGCTGACCAGCTATCCACCACAGAGGGCACTATTTTTGCCTAAGGTAACTGCATATCAGCATCCTTATTGTCCAGGTCAGCATCCATGGCACACCTTGGCCAACGTTCATTGAAAGACCGAACCTTAATGGACATCAGGTATTTCTGTCATTATTTGAAGGGACTGTGACCTCCCTCAAGTACTAACTTTGGGACTCTAGGGAGAAGAACTGTACAGCATGCATAAAAATATTATGTGAAATGTTTTAAATGTCTGAGGGTCAGGTCACCAGAAATGTTTGGGAAAAGCATGCTAGTAAACCAAAAGCAGCAAAATCAATAAATGTCTGGTTTCTCAGAAAAGTGTTATTGAAAAGTTGATGGTTGCAGATCCCACACTGAACCAACTGTCTATCACTTTTGTCCATTGTTGTCCTTAAAATTGCTCAGCTGCAGGCATTTGTGGCATTCAGTACCACATCCCCAGCTGTGGTTGGCGATGTCTAGCCAGGATTACATCTTCTCACCAGAATATGGTAAGTGGATGGCAGCATACAGTACAGTATTTGATGTTGAAAGGTATAGGGTTGTTACAAAATTTTGCCTATACACTGACTATTTTGTCTTCATATTTCCCTTCTTCCCCCTAGTCGCATGAGGGAACAAGCTTTGGTTCAGCAAGCCTTTCCTGGTTACCAGTTTTCAATAAATAAATATATTTTTTGGTACAATAACCAAACAGCTTTTGTGTGAAGAAACATATGCAAATGTTTTATATTTATAAACAGTAATTCTGTATCAGATCTTACATATGCATTACTATAAGAACTTTACCATTACAAATTGCTGTTCTGAAGTTAACTGCCCCAGTATTATCAACTTCTTCAGAGCAAAATGTTTAGATCGTTTGAAAATCCTGTACTGTTCCTATAATCTAGCAAACGAAACACCACTTCTCCACTTGTTTTAAAATCATGACATGTATCTGGTCCTGATATGTACTTTTCTTAAAAAGCAAACAGTGAGAGCTGACAAAACATGTTTACAGCAAATACATCAAATAATAACTGACGGATAAAATATGGTGCTACTTATGAATAAAGTAGCTATGGTCTTTTAGCCAACAGTGCACTTAGAATGAGGTATTAGAATTTTCATGGTCAAATAAACATCTGTAACATTGATATTTAATTCAATAGTTTCTCCATAAATTCCACATAATCAGCAGAGATGAACGAGATTGTATGGCTTTAAGCCAGCAACAGATGAGCACATATATGACTGAATCCACACAATTACTGCTTTGTATAATGGAGGCATACTCAAGAGGAAATTTTGATAAACATCAAAACGCTTCTCTGAATAAAAAGCTACTAAGCTGAAGTAAAGATAAAAAAAGTTTCTAAAATCACGAGTTTAAAATATTGCTTGCAGATCTGTATGATTAGTTATACATGAAAATGGGGGAAGTATCTTTAAGATCTACTCTGTTGATCTGCATGTACCCTCGAAAACATGATGTTTCAGTTATTGCAGTTCACTGGAAAATACTTTTTCCATTTTTAGATTTCCTTTCATGGGTTTATACCACAACTTGGTGGTCTATGTAAAAAGCACGTATAAAAAGCAGTGGCCAAGCCCATATTGACCTCACAGTGCCTTTGTTTATGACATAATAGCGTTCACCATGACAGCAGACTGTGATGTAACAAACTGCAGTTGTTAGGTCAGTTGCATAGCCAGATGCTTTTTTTAAAGATTATGTGAAATAGGTACAACATTACCTGAAATATTTAGTAGACCAAAATCAAAAGAAAGTGAAAGAAAAGTAGAAAATACTAACATGAAACATAATTGTTGGCAGTCTAATTGTTTTATGCTGTTTATTTTAGTAAAAAGCTGCTCTTTAACTGTCAAGACAGCTTTCACTTGAAGGCAGGGGACATATTTAAAATGAACCTCAATAGCCTTTTTTTGTATTCATTTTCAAGTAAATCAGAAACCTTAAAGTGATGTTCCCATTTCCTGTGAAACAATGAGGGCTGGCATTGGCAAGCCTTAAATGTCCTAAAATTCCCCAAAAATGTGACTTTCAAGACATAACATTCATTAACAATAAAGATATTTGAATACAAAGGGCTCAATTCTCAAAGCCCTGAGAAAGTTTCAAGCCCCTGGGGAGCTGATCATTTGGCGCACGGGGCTTGAGGCATTCACCCAGCTGGCAAGCGGGATTTTTGATCCTGAGAGCCAAATGCCGCAAGTTAGAGCAGGTTTTTACTGATCTAACTTGTGCCATTTGGGGGCCCCTTTTTACTGGGCTTATGCCAAATATTTGGTGCAAGCTGCCGAAAATCTTGGAAAGTGTTGAAACTGCACCCAATGTACTAAAATCGGGTACAGTTGTGTCACAGAAGTTTGGCACAGCTGCGCTAAAGAGTGGGGTTGATGCAGGGATTGATGCAAGTCCAGTGCCAACCTTTGAAAACCGAGCCCAAAGTCTCTTAGCTCCTTAGAATTAACCTACTGTTTTTCTGCCTCAGTGTCATAATCTTCTGCACAGCAGGTTGTAATGACATTAATAGAGGATCATGATTTCACAACAGTAATCAGCAACTTGAAGAGATAAATTCTAAGGGAAAAGATCATGTTTTAATGAAAATGTCCTCTGGAATAATAATGGAAGGTCCTGAATTCAAATGTGTGGTGAATTTTGAATAACCAAGTTCTGCTGATGCCAACTGATTTTTTTTTTTTTTGCTGGAAACCAGGAAATCTCTTTTAAGGGAGAAGTAAAAACCACAACCTTCATTGAAAAGACCCATTGAAAGCATTAGATTTCTAATATCTACCACCATACTATAGTGTATGATGGCACATTCTGAACAATAAGATTCAGTTACAGCACAGTACTGGTGTGCATGTTTACGGTTGTCAGTCATCTGTTGTCTATGGGAGTGATCTGCTGATGTGCATTGGAATCTTAGCCAATCACAATAATTCAACAGACAGAACGTCAGCATTCCATAAACTGAAAGAACATCAGCATTCCACAAATTATAAAAATTTACAGTTAAATGTCGTGGTTTTGCCTATGTATTTTATTCCAGGTAGTTTGAATGTGTTATTTTGTGATAAGTCAAACACTTTTATTTTTTCATTCACTGTCCATTCTACTCGAAATAAATGTAAATTAAATAATGTTTAACATTTATTTTGGTTAAAAAAAGTTCCATCATACACTATTAAAAATATTGGCTGGGGAAAAAAATGCACCATAGAACTGATTCCATCTTGGAATTCTGATGACATCAGACCACACAAGCTTTGGTCTTGTGATTTGTGATGTCATCAGAATCGCTTGATGGAATAACATTTGTATTGTGCATGTATCCCCATCGGTAGCATGTCAATACAACAATTCACTTTCAGTGAGTCAATTATAGCAATGCTATTATAGCGAATGCAATGATAGCGATCGTTGCATTACAGCGGACATTTTCAGTGACAGTGGGTTTATAGCCTACCTCCCAGGTCCAGGTGCACCTCAGAGGATGTTATTTTAGAAACGGGGGTTCAGTGGGCATAGCCCTCCTGCATGATGGAGTATAATAAGGAAGGAGTAAAGTGCTTAATGAGGGACAGGTGTGGGTGCCATATAAAAGGGGCTTGGTGTATGGTGTGGGTGTTGGATGATGTCAGTGGAATACATTCAGAGTCAACGTGGGATGCCCCTGTTGATCCAAGGGGGCTTTGTATATCGAAGGGACAAGGAGGTGGCCAAGAAGGTCTACTGGAGGTGTGCAGATACCCATTGGTTCAGGTGTCCAGAATGACTACATACCATGGGAGATCGGGTTGGCAGAGGCCAAAATGGAGCAAGTGGTGTCTGGCGCTGCAGCAGGGGGCAGCAGATACTGGTACCATGATTTGACCAAACGTCTTTTCCAGGTAGTACGCGAGTATGGTATATAGTCTAGGTATGACTATTTGCAAGGATTGGCATATAATTTTCAGAATATGTATGTGCTGAAATTGCCATGCACCAATATTGCTGTTGCTGTTTTTGATTTGCTGAAATTACACTCGCTGATAATGATTTGCCGAATTGACATGGAACCGTCCCCATCCTCTGTTCTATATGTGTCTCATAGCACTTTGGAAGACAAAACCAACCTGTAGTGCACAGTGCTGCTAGTTTTATTTAATATAGTTAACACCTGCTGTTTGAATTAAAAATATATATTTTTCTCTATATATACAAAGCACAGTATATCTGAAACACAGCTGGCTCTCCTCTACAATGGTACTGTGACAAACTGCAGTATGAACTGTGTGATGGTGCTCTCCCACAAATATACTGTGGTGTCAGTTAGGATACAACACAGTACCTTTCATTAAATAACATGTCACAAAATACTACATAACAAATCAGTATAATTGCCATTAAACTGTACTGTTCCTTGTAGCATACTGCAGCTCTCTGCAGTAATACTGCAAAGCACTGCACTGTATCCAGGCTGGCACTGCTATATGTAGGCACTATGCAAGCAATAATACCTGACAGGGTGGGTGGTATTGGGTTATACCGGACCTCTGAAGAGCATAATGAGGCCCGACACCATAGGCAGAGGATCATATAGCTCCTGGAAGGTCCAGTATAGCCCATACCACCAACCCTGGAGGGTATTATTGTTATTGCACTTAGAAAATGGGTTATATGTTAAAGTTTTTTATGAAATGGGTATTAAGAATGACAGATTCTGATTGGTTGAGAGCTCCTTTTACCTGGGCTATTATCCCAGCACAATGTCTTGAGTGGAAGTAGCTCCTGCCAGTCAGACCTGCTTACCACCAGTCACATATACCTTATCACTCCCTGGTCTCAAAGATTGCTCACTGAGGTGTCGCTGATTGCCTGCTCATTCTCACTGATTTTCCGGTTCAGTACTTAAGAGCCCCAGTCTTGCTGTGGTATCTGTCCCAATTTTCCATGTCAGTAACTTAGCAAAAAGGGTTCCACCAAGCTGGTTCGACAGTAAATTTGTCAAATGGCATCACAGCGACAGCACAATGCTGACGGTCGGCAACGTGCCATCAGCAAAATAAAGTGTTTTTTTGGGGGGGGCTCACACGCACCCCATATAGGGGGCTCTGCCCCCCGCATACCCCGCATTTTAAAATAATCAACTCCAAGTCAGAGTTATGTCGGGGAAGGGGCAAAATCACCGGAGACAGCAATGTCGGTATACCGCAGACCATTAGAACGGACTGCCTATTTTGTCACTGTAGTGATCTTCACGGTATTTGCATCACTATTCAACCGGTATACCAAAAAAAAGGGCTCACTTACAGTTTTTCATTGCTCAAAAGAATCAAAAATAACATTCTTCCCTATAACTACAGCTGCCAACTGCAATATCAGCAGTTCCCACAGGCTCGCACTTCCAGAGTTAGACCCGAAGCTCCCACCCACTTCGTAATCGCTCATTTAAATGTAGTTTAAAAAAAATAGGCAGCCAGGCTCCCACACTTGCTGACAGTCAGAAACTTTTTTTTGTTTAATTCATGAAACTGACATTAGTCACAGACACCGGAGCAGGACCGAGACCCAGAAGTACTGCAGTGGGAAGCCAGGGACAGTGAACGGTCAGTCAGCAACACGGAGCTGGCAGGCACTACTTTTTCTCTATTCACTTAATTGTCTATATTCCTTATGTTGCAGTAATTTAAGACACACAAAGATGTGTTTTGATTTTTATTATTTACCAACAGTGTTGGGACCCATTTCATAATCGCAATGAGAAACTCTAGTGGGGGACATTATGGTGGGATAGCGGCCATTCTCGGGCGGTGGAATCACCCAGCTTCATCTCTTGCTTCATTCTACCCAAGGTGGGCCATTATCTCACCATAACACCCCCCATGCCTTATTGCTTAAATAAAATCTTGAAAAAATGTAAAAAAAAATCTTACAGTTTATTAAAAATAATAAAAAATGCATTTTATTGTAAAGTAGTCCCTCTATTGGTAAATATGCCAGTAGAGGGTTCAGGTGTGTGTGTCAGTTTTTTACTGTTAGGTAGTTACACTCCTCTTGCAATCATTTACCATGAAAGCCCTTTGGTTAGATAGCACCCATATCTGTATGATATTCCTAGTCCCCCCCCAACCATCTGCTGGAGAAAATAATATGCCCACTAGCTTCATTCTCTAGAAGACCAGCGGTACTTCTTTAATTTGATCTCCCTGAAGATGGAGACATGCTGCCTAGTTGACAGAGGATAGCAGGCGGCGGTTAGAGGAGGGGGAGCCCGAGACCACAGTCTGGAGACTGGTGTTGTTGTACATGAGCATGGTTGGGAGAAACACTGATGTGCTCTCTCTGCCTGACCACAAACAAAACCATGGTTTTTTTTAAATTAAGAGCACTCAGGTATGACAGGATGGGATACTGATTGTGGTCAAGTGGGGTACGGTGTCTTGACTTTCACTTGTTGCATATATAGTGGCATGGCAACCGGGATCAGTTGGCAGCAGAACAGCTACTACACAAAGGTACTGGCCCAGATATTCAAAAGGGTTGTGCATGGCGCAACAGTGTTGCGCCATGCGCAACCCACTGATGCGCCCCAGTGCGATATTCAAACGGGAATTGTGCCTGGCACAAATTCCGATGCACCGGAGCGCATCAGTAATGTATGCGGCACAGGTGGGGGGGGCGTGCCCATGCATACTCTGCACATCCCAATATTCAGCCCAGGATGTGCAGAGTCCATGCATGTGCAACACCTACTTGCGCCGCACAAAGTTGATCCAAAAAAAAAAAGGAACAACGGCTGGCCACCCACAGGTGAACTGCTGTATTGCAGGGCGCAACACAGCAGCTGCCACCTGTGGGTGGCCACCCGTGCTCCGGCTGCACCTGGCGGCGCCCCCCCATGCCCAATCACGGGCATACAAACAAATATGACCCTCCAAAATCCCTGGTGGTCCAGTGGACCGCTGTCAGCCTGATCGCGGGCATCTGTAAAAGAAAATAACTCCAATATCCCTGGTGGTCCAGTGGACCGCTATCAGCCCGATCGTGGGCTTAAGTGTTGATAAAATAAATCCAGCCTCCCTGGTGGTCCAGTGGACCACTTTCAACCCTATCACAGGCATTTGTAAAAGAAATAAATCCAATATCCCTGGTGGTCAGCGGAACCCCTCCCCACCCGCCCACTGACCCCACCACCCGCTCCCCTCCGGTCAGCGGTGGGCGGCAGACGGTGGGGTACTGCTGCCCGCTGCTGACTGGGGAGGCGGGCAGTGGGGCCCAGTGGGCTGGTGGGGAGGGGTCCGCTGGACCACCAGGGATATTGGATTTATTTCATCAACACTTAAGCCTGCGATTGAGCTGACAGCGGTCCACTGGACCACCAGAGATATTGGAGTTATTTTCTTTTACAAATGCCCGCGATCGGGCTGACAGCAATCCACTGGATCACCAGGGATATTGGATTTATTTTCTTTTACAAATGCCCGTGATCGGGCTGACAGCGGTCCACTGGACCACCAGGGATATTGGATTTATTTTCTTTTACAAATGCCCGCGATCGGGCTGACAGCGGTCCACTGGACCACCTGGGATATAGGAGTTATTTTCTTTTACAAATGCCCGCAATTAGGCTGTGGGGCACATTGCCACGCTGCAGGGGGCATTGGTCCCCAACAGCTGCTGCCTGGCAGGGCGCCAGGCGCAAGTTGCCGGGGATCAGCGCACCTGCATGCAAATGGGACTATAATGACATGCAATGTCCCCATTTGTGCCTTGCATACATTATGGCCCCATTTGCATGTGCATTTTGAATATCGCGTTGCGCGCATAGTGCAACGGAACTGCGCTAGCGCATCCCCCTGCTCCACTCTGGCCACTTACGCTGGTGCAGTGCCACTGTGCCAGCACTGCGGGTGGCCAGGGTGCGATATTCAACGATGCTATGCCATGGTGCAGCTCCATTGAATATTGCCCAGTCAACACCCTTGCGCAGCCATGTTGCGCTGCGCCCAGGCTTGCGCCATAGCCTGGCGCAGTTTGAATATCTGGGCCACTGTCTTTTTGCCTGCTCTGTGGTGCTGAGCGATGGGTGTTCACTTGGCGTGCTGGTGACCCGGGTTTGTGCCCGGAGCCCGGATGTCAGGAGCGGAGACCGGCAGGGAGGGAGTCACGAGCATCTTATGGATGCTTTCCTCCCAGAGGAGGTGGGACTGTCCCTGATCACTTGCTAGGTGGCTCCTGGTGTTGTGGCTTGTGTTCAAGGTGGCGTGAAGCCTCAATATGTTGCTGAACACCCCACCACAGGATGCCACCATGGTTGGACCAGTACATGGGAAGGGGGGGAGTGTTGGGGTGAAAAGCAGGAAAATAAAGTCACTCTGCTGACCGGATGATGGTGACTGGTCCCCACTCACCATGAAGGTTGGAATTGTCTGTGCCAACCCTCCAGAGTAGGAGGAAGCCTTTGGGCAATTCTCCTCTCCTGATTCCCTGGGGCCCTTCCAGTGAAGGGACACATCAGGTAAACTGGGCTGCAGCAGTACTGAGGGTGGCAGGGACTGGCAGCAGGGGCTGTAGGCCATCTGAAGGAGTGGTCAGCTGAGGGCTTGGGGTGCATATAGAAATAACATACACACAGAAAAAAAAAACAAAGGTACTGTTTTTTTTTAGTTGGAACAGTGGGGATGGATGTGCCATTTTCTTTGTCACTTAACACTCCCTTTATAATGATCATACTTGGTGGTGGGTGGGTTCACTCACTAGGCAAGGGGGAAAAACATGAGTGCCATTCAATTTTTAAAATTTCATGTAGGCATTGATTTTTTGGGTGATAAGGCATGTGGCACAGGAACTTGTTACTTCCCAGTCTTTGCTGCCACATAAATGCCCACCTTGGCAAGGGGCTCAGCCAATCAGAGACCAGGAAATGTTAGCCTCATTTTCTAAGTTATAATGCAGTACATAGATCATCAGCAGTCAACCAATCAGCACTGATGATTTTCCTGCATTTGAGGCTGTCTTTTGTATGATAATTCCACTGCAGGGACCGCTCTTTCAGTTATGAGTGGTCTTACTTACATTCTTAGGGTATGAGAACCACAACATGAAGGTGAGTAGTTCTGATACCCTAAGAATGTAAGTGAAACCACTCTTAGAACCATAAAAGTGGTCTCCATAGTGGTATTAATATATTGTTGATCAAGCTCGATCAATTTATATATATATATATATATATATATATATTTAGTTTTTAAAGTCCCAAAATGTGCCCATTTCCAGGGCATCTGCATGTGAGACACTTTTCATGTAATAATAGTGTCTCATGCACACAGGAAAGGAGTGCACCGATTGATCTGGAGCACTCCCTCGATCTATAGTACCCATAGGAGGGTCTCATCTGTCATATTTAAAAAACTGGGATGTTTTGTTTTTGAAAAGGGGATTATGTTTATCATGTGTTCAAAGAATCAGTTTTCAATTTTATTATGTCATTAAACTATTTAATAACTTGTAATGCATTTATATGAATATCTTAGACATGTAAGAGTGTCACCTCTTGCACCATTGCTGTGCCATAACCTCTCATCTTCACTTCATGATTCTCTCTTCCTAACAAGGCAAAGGAGAAACCCTTACAAGTGTTAGAGATACTGTGATCTCTTTATAATGGTATCAAAGAATTTGAGAGCAGCAAGATAAATGTATCATTTTTTTGAATGACACACTGTCCTGTCTTATCTGCAGTACTACTTTAGAGTATAAGTGTTTTTCCTTCTGAAAACATGACAAGGAGCTATTATTTTAAAAGAAAATAACCTAGATGCAAAAACAGTGGACTGGGGCAATCACTAAACTAAATGCACATTGACAGCTAATACGTATTATGCACTGTTTGTAATTTTTTTCTATCAGGACAGACACACTGAGCCAAGTAGTTTGTTTCCAGGTGTATTCTGAGGAAGTTGGTTATAATAAACTATGGACCTGTTTTATTGGCAGGCAGATTGTCAGAATGTGATATACCGTCGCGGACACTTTGGGTTTTTAATTTCTTTAATGACATTCCCCTTCAGTTCTTTGATAAGTGCCATGGGATGTTTAACTTCCTACTGGACAGTGACCAGAGATGGGCAGAAGAGACCTTGGTTTCACTTTTCATCCAATGAATGGCACCTCAGTGGTACAGCACTGTCAGTTATTGAATGTCAAGTTCCTCATGAAGACTGTGTGGCCTTCTGGGACCTTACAGTCCCTCTTCAAGTTAAGCGCAACTCATTTCCTTCAAGGGGTTTTGCATCTATTGACTATCGTGCATCATGTTAGGAGGATATGTATGTGTAATTTTGTGGTTCTTGTTAGCCAAAATTCTTTCTTTTTGCTGATCATGTCCGAATTTAAAAAATAATAAACTGGTCTTATACCATTATTCTTATTGCTTTGTGCACATATTAACTTCAGAATTGGTGCAAAATACATCCAGAGTTCAAAGGCATACTATAACCCTGTCCTTCGAGTTACTTCAGTTTTCAGGTCAGATGATTTAGTGCAGAAGGTCTGCAGTGATCACAAACTGCTCGGCTGGTCCTTTTATGAAGAACATTATTTTTTTCATCAGTAGACAATGCAGAAAACTAAGATGCTGTCTTGTGGCAGACATTGTTAGAGGTGAACTGGAGGTTCATGTGAACTGTCATTCTCTGAGCAGATGGGGCAGCACTTTCCTTTCAGTACAGTGGGGTTCGCACAGCCTACAGGGGGACAAGTCTTCAAGTGACACAGTACCTGGCCAAGCTGGAAGACAAAAGTAAAGGATTAGTATCCACAGAAACTGACTCTTAAAATATTGTGAGTAGCCCTCTGTTCAGAGGCAATGTGGTGTAGTGGTTTATTAAATGGGTCATCAAAATCCTGTAACCTCATTGGTCAAACATGTCACATGACCATTGATTATTCCCTTACAATGACACACCTTACCAGAGCTTTTTTTGTTACAAACAAAAGCCCATTTTATAAGTGGGATAACATACTGCAGGATGTGTATGCCTGTCAGGGAATAATGCACTTGTCAGGTGGTTGTGGCACTTGGCTACACCTATTCCAAACAGCCACCTGAGGCATGCATTAGTTCCTTAGGACCACACACCTTTTCATGTGTTATTCCTTACAGCATGGACTTAGGAATCAGAAGACTCAGGTGATTTAATACCACTAGTAATGCCAGAATTTGACCTTGCTCTGCTGTAGAACTAGTATCCTTGAAACATTTATTTTGGTCTGCCTTCTGCACTCAGACTTGAGAGATTGCTTTTTAGGTCCAGTCCTAGATCATAAGTTTATTGACCCACTTTCCACGGGACTTCATTTACTATCTGCCAAAGATCAACTACCTGCAACTCTTGAGGTTGATGCCACTTTAGCCTTAAAAGCCATAACCCAGAGATTTAGGGAAAAAGAGATAACTATTCTTTAAGGGTAGTCTTAGGTTTGGGGGATTTTAACTTTTAATTCTGAATATTTTATTTGTCACAGTCCAAATTTTCTAACGTGTATTATTTCTGTATACATCTGTCTTGTTTGTGTGGCACAACAGTAGTATTAAAAGTAAAATAAAAAATGAACTTGAACGTCCTGTGCTTCTGTGCAACTAGCTGCAAAATTGTATAAATGCAGGGCCCATTTAAAAAGAGATTTTGCATCTCAGGCTATCCTAGGTAAATAAACAGTAAATAAAAAAAACTGCATTCTAAGACATGTTATGAAATCATTTGCAGTGTGATCACTTTATAGCATGTTTACCATTACCTGGTTAGCAATTGTGTTGCCAGTTTTGTAAAAACAAACCATGTTCATTCATGTCCATGCACCAGATGTTGAGGAATGTAACAGTACTATATTAACTGAAAATGTATACAGTATTTAATAAAGGGAGACTCAGGTATGAAAACTAGCAAACACTCATGGTCATAAAGATATGCACTGTACACTTGATCTTCTTAAACTAGTAAGCACCCATGGTCATGAAGATATGCACTATACACCTGACCTTCTTAAAACTGCTTTTCTTAGGAGCCAGTTATATACAGCATAATACATGGGTAGGTGTGCATAATGAGAATATAATAACGGAGAAGCATTTTCTCCCATAGGGAAACCCGGTTATAATGCACCGTTGTAACCTGTGGGTTATAACAGCAAACATGCGTTAGGTTTCCCTTGATCTGTGCCTGCACTAGTCACCGCTCCTCACTTTCTGTGTGCCTGCAGCCTTTCCTTACTGCTCGATGCTTCACTGCGACTAGGTAGTCGGCGGTAAGTACATTAAAAAAAAATAGAAAGAGCATTTTTTTAGCCAAAACCAGGCTACTTTTTGAAAAAGGAAAAAGAACTGTTTCGTACGCCAGTCCCTTCCAACCATGTGGACCTTGAAACCAGACCAGTCGGTAACTTCATAGTGGATGTTTGTTTATTTTATATAATTGCTTCGGCAAGAAAATGCTCCCCAGCAATTATATAAAATAAAGGCTGGGTAGGGGGTGTAAAAATCAAATTTTACACACACCCTGGTGTGGGATACCTTTATAAACCTCTCTAGCTTCGCTCTCAGGGCTTATGGGGCATCCCACACCTCAGGGGGTGTAAAATTTTCATTATAACCCCCTACCCATCCATTATTCTCTATTTTATACACATCCAAGTTGTGATGCGTCAAAGCTCAAAGGGTTTATAATAGCATTACACACTGAGGATGTGTATGTGTTTTTTGCACATCTCCCCATGTTTTGTTTTACATATTTCCTGCATAGTGTTTTCTTGCCTGGATAATTTATATTTAAATAAAAAAGGAACAGTGTGACCAGTAGATGGTGCTGCTGTTTAAAACATTAAAGCAGCATTAGAGGTGCTGTTCAATCTTCTAGTGCTTGCTCTTTGTGTTTGCTGCATCTTCCTATCTCTCTCCATCTGTGTTTTACTTTGTAGAGGATACTGGTGCTAGCAGTAGTGCTAGTTCAGGCGCGGACGGACTGAAGTGCAGTATTTACTTTCACTTTTTTTATTTTTCGTGATCGCTAACTAGGAGACAGTTCTATTGCCACAAACTGCAGCCTGTGGTGTTGGCAGGTAAAATCCAATGGTAACTAAAAAACTATGAAAGGAGGGGCAGAGAGAAGCAGTTTGTGAGCAAGGGAAGCAGTCTGCAAATGCAGACAATGAGGGAAATCCAGTGCGTGTTTGCTGCAGGCAACAAATGAAATCCAGTGCGTGTTCACTGTTATTACCCTCAAATTATAATAGTGAATTACCACCAGGCTTCCCTATGGGAGAAAATGCTACCCGGTTATTATTTTGGGCATTATATTGAGCAGCTGTTGTTTTAACGAAGGGGATTATAATGAGCTTCAGTGAAAGTGGGAAGTAAAGCAGTCATATCAGAGGTACTGTATCTGTTCAACAGGGAGCCTTATAGTTAGGGTTCAGTGTACTAAAATCAAGGAAAATTATTTTGGTCCATGCTAAGAGGATGTAACAAGTCAAGGGGGGTAGTAAAAGTCATGAAAAAAGGTATCAGCCAGTGAGACATTGTTAAACAAAATTACAAAAAGTGTGTGGCTCTCCTTGATGGAATACCACTAGTATCTTCTGTAAACTTGGTCCCAGGTATTTAGGAAATTATTCCTTTTCCCATTTTTGACAAAGGATCATGAAGTTTAAAATGGTATCTTCATGTCTACGTTGTCCTGGCTCTAAGCTTTTATTAAAAAAAAAAAAAAAAATCCTAGTCCAAACATTTCCACAGTTTGATTTTTCCAAAGAAATAAGCTGTAGAATGGGATAACCATAGAACCATTTGGGCTACAAACTTAATTTTTCAAGAAAAGAGAGGTGTGGCACAGGGTCATATTGCTGCACACCAAAATGGCGCAGCAATATACCATGCTGTCAATACAGTGCGGTATACTGCTCAGCGGCAGTTTCAATAAAAAATCTTATTTCTATTTTTATGCCCACGGCAGCATAATTGGTGGGGGCATCCAGCCGCTGGCTCTGCCTGCCTGGAGAGCAGCAGGCTCACTCGCATGGTGGGGGATCTAGTGCGGCAACACACTGACCCACCGGAGGGCCTCCCCATGCCACTCCGAGCCAGGTCGGACCTGGACTCCCCCAGCACAATTCCACAACAGTCCTCCAGGCAGGGCAGAACATGGCCATCAAGCTGCACGGTCACGCACAGTCATTTTTCCACCTCTGGATCCCCTGGAGTGTGGACATGCAATGACATCCGAGGCACGATGTGCCAATGTCCACCGCACTCCACCCCTAATTGCACCAGCTCTGGTAGTGCCCCCGGTCATCACCAGGGGCCACTGCAGAGCGGTGGGAACCTTCAACCCTTCCCAAGATAGATCAGTCCTCTGGACACTCAATCCTATCCCTCCCCTACCGATCCCTGACAACCCGGGTGCATTTCCAAACCCAGGTTGCCAGTGTGGCACGAGGTGTGGCGTCCAGCGCCTCAGCCCTCAGTGCCACAGGGCTGGTGCTCAGCAGCAGTTTCTGATGTTTTGTGGGGGCTAAGCCCCCAAATCCCCCCAACATAAATAATTAACTCCAGGGGGTGTGGATGTTTGAAATTTACATCGCACAAAGTGTGAAATAAAATAAAAATGTCCATTTGTCTGGGACTGGGATTCAAAACCCAGTCCACAGATGCACCTCCTCCATTGCTGCCTGTGGCTCATTCTGTTAAGCCACAGCAGCTGCTCAGTGGAATATCTGCCCGCGCTGTCTGTGATGCGTGGTTTTGACCTGTGCCATATTATATATGGCATATTGATCTGGTAGGGATAGGAGTCAGGACAATGTAGAACAGTTGCAGTGATAAAGTTTTCAGTTATCTATGTTTTCAAATATTACCAATAATTTTAAACATTTATTAATAGTTCTTAATCCTAATGTTTTTAAGTTTTTCCCTGCAAAGAAATTATCTTCAGAAAGGGCTAACTTTTGAGCCATTTACTGCTAGAAACATCATTCTTTCAAATGAGAGCTTGGAGACAAGGCCACAGGAAATAGTTATATCTGTAAGTTTTTCAATTACCAATATTTAAAAAAAATATTATAATAATATCCAAAATTCTAAATGTTTTTTTAATCTATTTGGTTACTGGGTAAGGCCCATTAAGCACAAGTGCCTGTTTTCAGAGGCAACCCATGAGCACTGGGGAGGTTAAGTGACTTGCTCAGGGTCACACAGTGTGTGAGTGGATATTGTGGGAATCAAACCCATGTATGTTGGATGTACCAGGCTCATTCACAGCTTATTACTCTAACCGCTAGGTATACTGCCATGCAGGTCATCACTACATATTTTTGCATGGCAATTAAAAAAAATAATATGATTTTTGGTTTACATTCAGATCAACAAGGTAAGTTTTCATTCTTTTTTATATTCATAGCCCATTTGCAAAGTACTATACAGTATGCACCACTTTATCGGGACACTGTTTAGCAGAATGTTTGGACTACAGGGTCAAATGCCCGGCAACTGATTTTGTACCAGTAGTTTTCTATTATATGTGTTTTTGGTTATTTGGTTACTAAGGATGTTGTTTTTATTGAATTCCACATAGTCTTGACGATTCTGGCTGATTACCCACACATTATCTCCTATTCACTGTCCTTAGCACCTATTTACTTAACCTGGGGCACATCTTAGAAAATGTTTGAGTAATACCTGTAGCAAATCCACTTAACCTGTTAACTTAGACATCCTGGATCAAATAAAAGCACCATACCCACTCCCCCTTAAAGTTCTCAGCATGGGATCTAGATGAGATGAATTGTCCCTCTCTGAGCAAGTAGAAGTGATTGGGGCTCTTGAGACCAAAACCTTGTTGTCTGCTGCTGCCTCCTAGTTCAGCATTTCAAAAAGTCAGTCCAGCAGGGTCAGTCAGAATCACAAGCGGATTCTGCCTTAGTGGAGATGAAATGTCAACCCTCAAAGAAAACATAACTGTGATGGTAAAGACAGTGAGGTGGAGGACGCTGTATTGATTTTGTTCCAGCATGCACTGTCAAAGGGAACCAGGCTTTCAGGGCCGAGGCTGAAACAAAAAGCCCAGAAACCCAGCTCAGGCATGCTACCTTCGATCTCACTGACAGGTGATTGTACAAACGGAAGTCCCTATACCAGACTGGTTTTAAGAGCAAGCATGGGGAAAAACAAGATGCATACTCTGCTGCTGCTGACTCTTGTGGTTGAGGTGTCCTGCCCACACTAATTGCAAGCTGTTGGCCAGAGGACATTTTCCACTGTCAACAAGACAGCTAAGTGTCTACTCAGGTCATGGGCATGACTCCAGAGACCAAGAACTGACAGGTGGAGAGAAGGTGAACAGAATTTCTATCCATTGCTGTGCAAATCATGCTGGCACAGAAAAAAGATGCACGCTAGTCATCGGAAAGAGCAAGGGGTCCAGATGCCTTTTGAAAGACCTTAAAATCCTACTTGTGACATACAGTACATACACAGTGCAAACGCGTGGCTGACTCAATCTGTTTTTCATGATTGGTTGCTGTGATGAGAGCAAGAATTAAAGCAGTGCCATTGAAAAATTCTCCTGCTTGTTGATAACTGTAGCATTCACACCCATGATCTGAAACAGCAGCGCTGTTACATCAGTTTAATTTTTACTCCCCAAAGGAAACCAGTGTCATATTGCCAATGGATATGGGGTCATCAAAAACTTTAAGGGCCACTATAGATCACTGGTTGCAGATAAAATAATTAAGCTTATTGATGAGGGCAAGACAGCCAGTGCTGCAGAAATAGAAAAGTAAACCTCCTCGGTACCATTTATATGCTCCACAGAGCTTGAAGGTCTTTGCAGCAGAACACAATTCAGAACTGCTTTAAAAAAGCCAGGTTTGGGGTGGGAGATCTACTCACACTAAATGAGCTAGCTGATGTACCCTGACCCTCCTTCCTTAATGATGAGCTTGATGATTCGTTGCCATGGACAACAATGAGCTTATGGAGGGGGGGCTGTCAGTCTGTGAGGTCCTTGCTGCTACCAACAGAAACTGGGGGGACACTGAAAACAAAAATGACCAAACTGACACTGAAGATGGTGACATTGAAGAATCTCTTCAGATTCACACAGCCGAGGCACTTTTCCTTTCTGAGGTGGTGTGGTGTCAGCTGGGGCTTGGGGAGAAGCTGCTTAAGGTCAAATTGTGATAAAAATTATGGCTATCCAAGAATCCAAGCAAAAGCGGGTCACAGAATACTGCGCACAAAAGCACCCTGCACCTTGAAGAAAGGAACTTTACTATGCCCTAACATATTACAGCTTTTTATCTACTGCCTTTCTACTTTTACCTTTCAATTTACACTATATTTATGGTGCTAAAAGCATGTAAAAACAAAAAAAAATAAAGTAAAAAGCATTTGCAATACCCCAACATGTTTATGGATTTTTCTTTTCTGCCAAAATACTGAACTTCATTTTGAAGAGATGCCCACTTAATCGGAATGAAACACTTTCCACCATAACATCCCAATTAAACAGATTCTACTGTATGCACATCAAGCAAATTGCAGAAACCCTCATTTCATGTTTAATGATAACAAAACCTTCCTTTGCTTTTGCAGGGTTCACTTGGAAATGCTTTGGAAGATAATAAATGAGAATACTTTCCTGTATCTAATTCTCCAGAAATCAAAAATAGACCATACCTCTATTTTTTCCCCAATATACCACCCCCCCTCGCTTATTTTCAAATGAGTATAAGAGGCAAGTATAGAATTTTCAACTGCTTTACTGAACAAATGGAATGCCTCATGACTCATAACAAGTGGCTTCTAGAAACAGATTTCTTCTCAGGCAAAACCATTTTTATGTTGCTTGCATGCATGTACAAGAAACATAGTGCCATCATCCGAGTTTTTGGAGGTGTGGCACCCATCTTCCAATTCAGTCACTGTGTTTGCAGGCACGGCCCCAGTTCCCCAGTCACTGCTGCAGCTGTCTATGACAGCAGTTGAAAATGCAGTGGTCATACAGTTGAAAGGGAGAGCTCCACTTCAGTAAGCAGAACTCCCTCCACACACACACACACACACACACACACACACGCACGCACGCACGCATACTGCATGCTCATGCGCCTTCCCCCTTCCCCTCATGCACACGCTGTATGGCCGACAGGGTTGCCCAATCCCCCATCGGCTCCATGCCCCCCTCATGCATCCAGGTGCTATGCTGGGAGCCCACCCCAGCATGGCAAAATGTGTTATGGACGATGGGGTGCCCAATCCCCATCGGCTCCATGCCCCCCAAAGCATCCAGCTGCCACACTGGGAGCCCACCCAGCGTGGCAAATGTCCCTCGTGCCTTTATAAAAACCTGGAAATGCAAAACTGTCCTCGGCGCTTCTCTGCTCCCCTCCCACAACCCGCACCCACCCACTGCGACTCTGCCTCCCTCACCCCATACTTACCTCCTGACCTCGGCGCACGATCTTCAGTGGACCGGGAACACCGCCTGCACTCTTCAAAGTCGACCACGAACTGAGGAAATGCCGGTAAGCTGTATAATGGGATAGATAGGGTTTTTTCAACTTTGCTGCATATCTCAGGCATTGTTTGGAATTTTGGCACCAAATTTTCAACATGGGTTTTTTGGGACCCCTCCTCATGAATTCTGTCACTGTCATGGCGTTAATCGGGCCCGAAGGGTGATTTCGTGGTCACTGCGTAAAATCACCTTTTGGGACCGATTTACAAAACGACAGTGCCAGTGTTTATAAGGTGGGCTCTCAAAAAGCCTCTGTTGCAAATTTGGTGAAAATCTTCAAAATGACTGTTTTACGAAAGGCTAGGCAGTTCCTACGCATGCTCGTAAGTTCATGAATTTTAATATTTGCACTCCAGATTTTCAACATTGCCATTTTACCACACCTCCTTATGAGCAGTACAGCTGTCATTTTCACATCACGCCCAAAATGTGTTTCAGCGCGTAAGCGCTTTAATGGCAGTCGGTTGTCGAAATCAATGTATGGGACACATTAAGAAAATCACAGTGACACTGTTCATGAGCAGTGGTCTTAAATGGATATGTTGAAAATTTGGTGAAAAATTCCTTGTAATGACTTTTACGAGCATGTTGAGTAGTTCCCACGCACGCTCGTAAGTTCGCTAATTTTTAATATTTTCACTCCAAATTTTCAGCATTGCCATTTTACTACACCTCCTTATGAGCAGTACAGCTGTCATTTTTCACATGTCACCCAAAACGTGTTTGCATGCATGTAGCGCACAATGGCGCAGTCGGTGTGCGCAATCAATGTTTGGGACAGATTAAGAAAATCACAGTGACACTGTTCATGAGTAGAGGTCTTAAAATGGCTATGTTGAAAACAGGGTGAAAAAATTCCCAAAAATGACTGTTTTATGAGCATTTGTTGCGCTGATCCTACGCACGCTCACAGGTTCGCGAATTTTCAATATTTTCACTCCAGATTTTCAACATTGCCATTTTACCACACCACCTTATAAGCAGTACAGCTGTTATTTTTCACATCTTGCCCAAAACATGCTTACGCCCATGTAGCGCACAATGGTGTAGTCGGTATGCGAAATCATTGTATGGGACACATTAAGAAAATCACAGTGAGACTGTTCATGAGCAGAGGTCTAAAAATGGCTAGTTTGAAAATTTGGTGAAAAAATTCCTAAAAATGACTGTTTAATGAGCGTGCATTGCGCAGTTCCTACGCATGCTTGTAAGTTCACAAATTTTTAATATTTGCACTCCAGATTTTCAGCATTGCCATTTTACCACACCTCCTTATGAGCAGTACAGCTGTCATTTTTCAGTCGCCCAAAATGTGTTTCCGCGCATGTAGCGCACAATGGCACATTCGGTGTGCGCAGTCAATGTTTGGGACAGATTTAGAAAATCACAGTGACACTGTTCATGAGCAGAGGTCTTAAAATGGCTATGTTGAAAATTTGGTGAAAATATTCCCTTCAGACATTCTGCAATGTTACTAATGAAGACATTGAACAGGACTGGCCCCAGGACCGATCCCTGCAGCACCCCACTGGTGACCCTCTCTCCCTAGACTGCACACCATTTACCACCACTCTCTACCTCCTGTCTGTTAGCCAGTTTCTAACCCAGTTTACCACCCTTTCCCCATGCCCAGCTGCATCAGCTAGTTTATCAGCCTCCTATATGGGATGGTGTCAAAGGCTTTGCTGAAATCAAGGTAGCGTTGTCCACTGCCCCACCCTGATTCACTTCCTTTGTCACCCAGTCAAAGAAATCAACCAGATTTGTCTGACATGATGTCCCCACTGTGAATCCATGTTGTCTATGGTCCTGGGCTCCAATGGATTCTAGATGCCCCACTATCCTTTCTTTAAGCAATGTCTCCATGATCTTCCCCACTACTGAGGTGAGGCTGAACGGCCTATTGTTCCCTGCCTCCTCCCTGCTGCCGGACTTGTGTAGAGGGACCACATGTGCCCTCCTCCAATTCACTCATGTTGAATGACTCAGTGAACATGGCTGTCAGAGGTACTGCTATCTCCCTTCGCAGTTCTCTTAATATCCTTGGGCGTATGCCATCTGGTTCCATCGCTTTGTCCACCTTCAATTTAGTGAGCTGCTGTAGGACTCTTTTGCCTTTGAATGGACTATTGTCCACCTCTTCACTCCCTTGGCAACTGCTGTACTGCTGTGCCCCTTGCCCCTCCCACTCTTCTGTGAATACTGAATGGAAAGACACAGTGGATGTCTTGGGAGGAAGGCATGGACCTATCACTTCCAAATACCTAAACAGCACATACAAGCAAGCAACATTCGGCATTGACAAATGCTTGTTATACACTGACGGAGATGAATGCTGCTCCAATAAAATAAAATCTTGCTGACTGGCTCTTGTGGCTTTCAACAATAAATGTGGATTTATAATTTGTGAATACAGTACGTTTCTCCAAAGCACTCATCAGAACAAATGCTTTCACTTGTTTCCTTCAACTGTTAGAACAGTTTAGCTTCACTAACCTGTTTACACACTCGAAGCAGACATATGAAACTACTCAAATTCCTTCTGCCAGTGGCAGTATTTTCAAGTCATTCCAAAGGTTTTGACATGGTCTCCCACCACATCCTGCTGAACAAGCTAAATAATGCAGGGCTGTCAGAGAAGGTGACCTTCTGGTTAAGCTCCTACCTGCAAAACTGTGTGTAAGCTGTACACATAGCTGGGTCCATCTCCCAGCCGCCTTGATTGATACAGGAATACTCCAAGGCTCAGTACATGGCCCCATGTTATTCATCTTCCTGAATGACCTGCTAACAGCCTGTATCTTCTCCCATATCCACATGTATACAGATAATAAAGACAGTGCTCTTTGCCAGAGATCCAGACATCACATCATTTGAAAGAATTCAGCCTTACCTGGACACCAGAGGTGGGTCAGCTCAAAATGAATGATGCGGATTTGCGAAGAAAACAATGTCAGTAACATTTGACTCTAAGCTCAAACTAGCTAAACCCTCCTCCCACTCTACCCTTAAAACCCATGATGGCTCCCTACTGGAGCATATCACATCCTTGAAATATATCAAAGTCTGGCCTGACCAATCCCTTGACTTCTGTACCCACACTGACTCCATTACCTCTACACTCCTTCTTAGATTCTGCAGCCTGTACCACAGGAAGTCCTTCCTCAGACCTGCTGCCAGAGGGGAGATTCTTCACAAAATTATTCTCCCAGTTTTTGACTATGGTGACATTGCCTGTGGTGCAGAACCCAAACCCTACCTAGCCAAAATGCACTACCTTTTCAATGCATTCTGCTGCTTTGCTCTTAATTGCCCCTTCTCAGCACACTGATCTTTGTTCCAATCTGGGCTAATCATCCTTAGAAGGGTGGTGACTCATGCATATGTACCCCGACCCAGAAATGGATAATTTGCTATAGTCTGCCCCATCTGGCTCAGATGGGTCTGCGCTAAAGGGGAGACCTCCTGAGAGGAAGTAGGGGGACTCTGCTAGAGAACAACCGATTATGTGCAGTGTTTCTGCAGGTTTCTGGAAGCTCCAGAGCCTGAACTATTTTCATAAGCTGAGCTACATCTACCCCAGGGCTGATGTGGCAAAGGGCACCCGAATGGACACTCATGTAAAGGTCCAGGTCTAGGAAAAATAAAGAGGTCACTGATTGTAAACCACACTGGGCATGCCTTGTTTGGCATGTATGCAGTGCGTAAGCATGTGATTCAGGGTGGTGAAAGACAGAGGCCAAGTGCTACACCCTGTGCAGTGCCTAAGACTGTTGCTGTTTTGGAGACTCAACAGCTTACCT
Source organism: Neoceratodus forsteri (assembly GCA_016271365.2). Classification (NCBI taxonomy): domain Eukaryota; kingdom Metazoa; phylum Chordata; order Ceratodontiformes; family Ceratodontidae; genus Neoceratodus; species Neoceratodus forsteri. Next base: position 1,363,025,579 of record CM057455.1, on the reverse strand, counting down.
CAGAGACCAGCACTTCAGAGAAGAAGGTCAACAGTCAAGCTCACCAGACTGAAGAAGAACCTGTTGTATGGTCTATAGTTGAGATTGTCTTCCATGACAGTAAAGATCTTGACTTTTCATCCCTGATTTACCTTACAGTAATAGAGAAGTGGAGGAACTCTATCTGAGTCAGAGAAGAAACAGATGGGGAAGAAGTCTTTGACTGTGTTGGATATGCCTTGTGGAAGGAAAACTCCTGTAACATTAGCTGCTGTCAAGAGAAAAGGTGCTACAGCTGAACATGTTAGGTGTGGTGTTGACACTAGTGAATGTCTGTAATCTGAAGATCCCAAGGGGTCTGGTATCTGAACTTACTTCAAGGAGTGTAAATCAGACTTTACATATGCTTCATGCATTATCTGCCTAATTAAGATTAGCAGTGGGATATGAACAGATGGGGCCCTTTGGTGGCCCTCTTACCTCTTTTGCAAAACCCATGAATCCTAATCAAGTTTAAGGAGTAACTAGAAATTCAAATCTCTTACAAGGCCCCAGGCAGAGTGCCCCCCTACTAGCAGCTCAAAGGTGCCCACTGTACAATGACTGGGCAGCAGGAGGGGGGTCTCCTCTTTCAGTGCTGAGTCCCACCTACAATTTAGGCTTTGTGGTGCTCCAAGGAGGGAGGGAGGTAGGGTGGGGGTGGGACTGGTGGGGTAGTAGCTAAGATGGGGTCACTGTTTTGTGTTATGGTTATACTGCTGTAAGTTATAGTTATGTCATGTCGTAGCTCCCTTTATGCTGCTTTGTACTCTTTGTCTGTACTGATGTCACAGCTCCCTTTATGCTGCTGTGTACTCTTTGTCTGTGCTAATGTCGCAGCTCCCTTTATGCTGCTGTGTACTCTTTGTCTGTACTAATGTCGCAGCTCCCTTTATGCTGTTGTGTACTCTTTGTCTGTACAGGGATACAGAAGGGTTGCTGTTGTTGATATGGCTACTTGTCTTTTTGTTGGAAAAACTCAAAGTTTACTAAATTGAAAAAAAAAAGATTAGCAGGGGGCAGCCACCAGCTCTCGGCAAATCCAGGTTTGGCACACACTTATGGGCCACCATACTCATGACCAGCTGTGATGGCATGTGTACAGCAGAGCAAAGCAGATTATGTTCAGCATAGCATATGGTTATCTAATTTCCGCAAGTCCAAACACTAGCACCTGTTCCATCTGGCAAGGCACCATCTCTTGCTGTTCTGGCTTCACCACAGCAACAATTAACATCACTTTATGGACTGAAATGGAAAATTTACACTAGGGCATACAAAGGTGAAGAGGATCAGCGGGCAGAGTTTGAGTTGCTGGTTGCCCTACTGCCATTCTCCTCTACCTCTAGTTTGACTTTATATAAATTGATGCATACTGTTGAGCCCCTGTATACAGTGCCATCAAGGTATTATTTCTGAAGCGTTGATTTACCGGACCTGTACCAGTATGTGCATGCCGAGGTTCACCATGGCCTCAAGGAGTCCACAATCCTACAAGAGCATATCACAACAGACATGTGGATGAATGGTCAGATATATGGCAGAGATGGTACATTGGGTGTACCTGGCAGAAAACCATCAAGATGCTGGCAGTAAGCCAGAGTGCTCCAGGTGCTATGCAGCTCTTTGCCCAACCAGATTTAACAATAAACACACCTTTGAAAATCTGTTACTCAGGTTGGCGGAGGAGTTTTAAGAACTAGTTGATGAGGCTGAGATCATCCAATGCATGCTCCTGTCATATCTCTCCCTCACTGTTAATCTGTAGCAGGCTAGTCTGCCTTTTCTATCCTTACAAACATTGTGAGAAAACCTCACTCTCCCTTTATCTCTCATCCTCCCTGCACATTCTCAAATCATTTTTACTGACATACTTCTCAAAATCACGTAACTGCAGCTAGCCACCTTCCTCTTCTGTCTACACTACAACACTCCATTCCCTGTTCACTCATCCACTATTTACCCATTTTCTTCTTACCCTATGATTTTGCTTAAAACTCACTGTACCCTGTAATTTGAATTTTGTGCCACAGTGATTCTGTTACAAATGTCATGCCATACTTTGGCTTCACACTCCTCTAGCTCTCATCCTCATTGCCCCATAACCAATGTATTTTGTACACTACCAACATTGTTTTTTTCCTTTTCTAGGATGTATTTGTCCCTTGCATTTATTGCTCATGTATGTACAAGTACCTGTTTTTGTCACTATACTTGTTATTGCTGTATCATTCCCTACTGTATTCCCTCCCCCGGGTCACACCTGGGTATGAACTCCAGCTCAGTAGGTTTATTCCAGCCACCAAATTCTAGATAAATAAGATTCTGCTTATTGACAGTTAGGAGTGCTGTGAATTTTTTCATTTTTTTTTCCATATTGCCTTTTTCCTTGTCTTTTTTTCCATTTTCTCCCTGTACACCCCCTCCCTGTCATGGTGGGAATGTGCATGTGTGGAGGCATGCACATGTCATGTCTCTGCACTTCTGTGTCTCCCAACCTCCGGCACTGCCATCCAGCCTCCACTAGGAGGCAGCCAAGGAGCGGGACGACAACCCTTCCCTCCCCAGGAGAGGAGAGCAATCCACTGGATGCTCAATCCTCTCCTTCTCCTGCCGACCCCTGGCAACCAGAGGTCACTCCCAATCCCAGGTCACTTGCATAGTGCGAGGTGTGGCTTCCAGTGCCTCAGCCCTTAGCACCACCGAGCTGGCTGTGTTGTGAAGTTTTGTTTTTTTGGGGGGAAATTCAATGAACTTTATCGAAAACTATAACAGCACAAGAACAGCAATACAAACATTTGAACTGTCTGTGAATACACAAAGTGCTGTGAAGTTTTAATTCACCAGCATAGTGGAGATGAAGTTGGGAGCATTGCACTATGCTTAGCGGGGTGAAGTTCACAACCTCATCCCTCCTACATGTGGTAAATTTTTATTTTAATTTTTGTAAATTATAAAAAAATTAACTCCCCCAGTTTCATGCTATATAAACCCAGTCACTCCCTCAGCACCAGCTCACAAAGAAGCATGACCTCATCATAGTACCCAACCCCTCCTCCACCCTGTTTCCCAAATAAGTTGTTTTATTCTAATGTATACAGCCTCCTCCTTTCCTGAGCTCATAATAAACCCACTCTTCCCCTCACCCCAGTGACTTTTGACTTGCACCTGTCTCAACCCCCCTCTACTTCTAGAATATACAAGTATACCCTGCCCCCACCCAACACAGTTTGTCAGTGAATGTGAAAAGTACTATGACAAAGACTAAAATCTAGTATTGGATTTTTTTTTGGGGGGGGATTATATTTAAACATATATAGAATACAATCCAGCTGCAGTACAGGTTATGAGAATTTTAGGACACATTATATGTACTGAAATGTTATGTTTAGATGTGTCATTGGAAGATATTGTTGATGCAAGAAGAATTCTGGATGCTTCTTCTAGAAACATGCTTCTATTATTATTCAAATACTCAAGAGTGGCCCATTATGTCTGGAGGAATTCTAAATATTTGATCACATTCAGTTTAATTATGGAATATCCAATAACAACTACTTCACTTATAGCTCAAGGGATTAAATCAATACCACAATTGATTACTTATTTGGCCAAAGCTGCATCTGTACATGATTTAGTTAACCAAGATGCAGAAACTTCTCCAGACATAACTTTATCAATATTTGGTATATCTTATGTCAGGATAGACACAAGGGATACATTTAGAACAATGATCACTAACTTAATGGGCAATATTCTGGGAATTGAATTTTATGAAGATGACGTTATACAGGTACAAAAAACTTACAAATTTTGGATGCACAGGGACCAGATAGATCTTAATAATAGAATGCTTGCACAACATATTTTAGAAGTCAGCCCAAAACTAGACAAGCTGGACATCCTAATAGTGGATCTTACAGATATGGATTTAAACAAGCAACACCTGGAACAAAAATACCCACAGGAACCAGAAACTCAAGAAGTGTTATATAAAGTTGAGACATAAAATAGATTTTAGTTTTGGGGGGGAAATGATCAGCGACTAAATAAGAATGAGGACGACAGGGGTGAACAGTCAACAAAGAGTGAGGAATGTTTAAGTGAGAGTGCCATTTCTTATTTAGAAGAGAATTTATTTAATCTGGGTATTTTAACATGGAATATAGCAGGACTATAATCTAAATTTATAGATAAAGAATTTGTGGGTTTTATTAGTAAAATTAATATTATGTTTTCCCAAGAAACTTGGCATGATGAGGAGCATCTGGAAAATATGGCTATACATGGATATAGTACTGCGCGCAAGTTCCAGCTATAAGGAAAAAGAAAACGAGTAGAAGGATGGGAGGACTAGTACCATACATTAAGATAAATGATTATATCAAAACAATAAGTACTACAACAAAACAAAACTACATAATTATAAAGTTAAAAATAGGAGACGATGACATTATAATGGTAAATGTATATAAACCCCCAATAAAATCCCCAATGTATAAGCAATTAATAATAAAAGATATGTTGGAGGATATAAATAGCCTACTGAAAGAAAACATACATACTGAGATTTTAATATTGGGGGGATTTTAATATCAGATTTGGAAAGAAAACTACAAAGGAACCTTATAAGGCATTACTTCAGGTCCTTAATATCCCAGTTAGAAGACCGCTTGACAAGAAAACTATGGATAAAAACAAATAAATGGAAATCCTGTTGGACACATTACAATTGATAATTTTAAATGGGAGATTACCCTCTGACAGTGAAGGGGAAAATGACACATATAAGTACCAGAGGGACTAGTACTATTGACTATGTATTAACAACTCTATATGACTTTTATAATTATAGAGACCTAAAGATCATTCAGAGATCAGAAAGTGATCCTTTATCTCAAGTGCTACACAGACATCAAGAAAATCTGAATGATTTAAAAAAGCAGATGTAAGTACAGAGATTATTAATAATAGAATTCACTGGGATTCTAATAAGCAAGGTTATGCCATTAAAATAAGCTTAAAGTTTATACAAAAACTCTCTCTCATAATTCAGAATCTATTGGACCTAGAGGGCATGTATGAACAAATTATGGTACACTATCAACAAGCAGTGGCAACACTGGGTCCGAAAAAGAACAATAAGAATTGCAAATTTGATAATTGGTTCTATAAAAATTGTAGGGAGGAAAAAAATGAAACTTTCTAAACTCATAAGGGTAGTAAAACAATACCTACTAGATTAAATTGAAAGGAACTGAATAGAGCATGGAGACAATATAAAACTCATGTCAATAACCAATGCGTGAAACATCAAAAAGAATTATGGGAATCTATGTTAACAACAGTAAGGGAAAAAGATGATAGGAAATTTTAGATTTTATTAGCTAGCGGTATCAATACATATAGTAATCAAATTGATTCATACACAACCCCAGATGTATGGGAGAAATACTTAGCAAAAATTTTCCAGGTTGCTCTCATGGGTCAAAACTTAGGTGAAATGGAACTAAATGAAAATGTTCTGGTTTACACCAATATAGGTAGAACTAGCCATTAGTACATTTAAGAGAAATAAATCCCCAGGCCCTGATAGCATCCCTATAGACTTTTACCTTCTCAATATAGACGTGTGGTCCATAACTCTAGCAGAATTCTTCAATAAATCTGCAATGTATGCATATGTACCAGCTTCCTGAATAGGCAGTTATATAGTGCCAATTCATAAAAAAAGGTCTTATTCAGACCCTGCAAATTATAGGCCCATAAGCCTTCTGGATGGCATAGCTAAAATATATGCTAAGGTATTACTCAACAGACTTTTAGTATGGGTGGATCAACAAGGCATTGTCTCAGAGTTGCAAGCTGGGTTTAAAAAGGGAACTGGAACCAGAACTCAGATATTTTTTCTCTCCTACTTGATTGAAAAATATTGTATTGGTAAGAAACAAAAACTATTTATAGACTTTACTTCTGCATTTGACAGAATTTAAGGCTTTTATCATGGGAGAAAATGGAACGCCTGGGTCTGGATCCAAACCTACTTGTGTTGATCAGAATGTTACAGTATATACAAATAACTGGACTAGAATTAAATATTCCAAAACTAGAGCACTTACTTAAAAAAATAACACTAATGTTGGTGTAAGGCAGAGCTGTGTACTCACCCCCAGATTATTTAACATTTACATAAATGATATTTTAATATAATTAGATAACTCGGCTTTTCATTTACCTAGTATTTTGCAATGTAAGGTCCCAGTTCTTGCATATGCAGATGACCTGGCTATAATTTCCACAACAAGACTGGGGCTGCAGAAAGCTCTCTTGAAATTAGAAACTCTATGGGCCAGATATTCAAACCATAGCGCGGCGCGCAAACCATTAGCATGGCAATAGCACTGGAATAGCGTGGACTCGCCATATTCAAAGGACCAGTTAGCGCACGCTAACAGCATTAGCGCAGGGCAAACCAGTAATGTATGCAAGGGGCAAAAGGAAGGGGGGCCAAGAGAGACGTGCAAGGGGATATTCAAAGGTCCAGCACCGCACTAGGATACATAGCGCGGCACCTAGTGCGGTGCTAGTTACCGCCTATAAAAGGCTGGTCTAAACACAGGGCAAAACACAGAGGAGGAGGGACCAGCACAGGAAGTGGGAATGTGTGCAGTGCCAGTAGCAGTGATGCTGCCATTGATGGCAGCTGTAGTGGAGGAGGAGGAGAGGGAGCAGGCACAACATGGGCCACAACGCAGGCCAAGGAGACGGTATGCTGCAAACAGGCTGTACCGGTCCAGGGTCTCCTTTGAGACCCTGCCTGATGACCACATCATTGGCCAGTACCGGATGAACAGGGGAATGTTGAGGCAGCTCTGTGAACTCCTGCATGAGCAGCTGCACCCAAATACCAGATGCAGTCATGCCATGACAGTGGAGGAGAAGGTGACAGCAGCTATGTGCTTCCTTGCCACAGGGACGTTCCAATGACCAACGGGGGACACCATTGGGGTAACGCAGTCTGCCACCTCACGCCTCCTGACCCAGTTCCTAGAGGCTCTCCTGCCACATGCTGGGGAATTCATAGTATTCCCCAGCACGCCAGCAGAGCGCAGAGAAACAATGCAGCAGTTCCATCGAGTTGCGCAACTACCATCTGTACTGGGTGCCATTGACTGCACTCATGTCCCCATCCATGCACCACCTGGTGATGGCAGTGACTTGTACGTCAACAGGAAGGGGTACCACTCCATCAACTGCCAGGTGGTGTGCAATGCGGTGGCGCGCATCAGCAATGTCTATGCACGGTACCCCGGCAGCGCCCACGATGCCTTCATCTGGCACCAGTCCCAGCTGTGCCAGGCCTTTGAGGAGGGCAGGATACCCAGTGGGCAACTATTCGGTGAGTTGTAGCATACAAGGCACACACACAACAGCATGGATGTGGGCAGGCATTGCAGGCCAGAGAAGGGGTGTGGGAGGGCCACAGAGAGGTGCAGGACAGCAGCTGACAGACCGCAGTATGGCACTAACAGGTATACATGTCTTGACAGGGGACAGTGCCTATCCCCTGCGACCCTGGCTGCTGACACCAGTACTCTGACTGGCCACAGTGTCCGAGGAGCTGTACGATGAGGCACATGCCAGAACAAGGAACATCATAGAGAGGGTGTTTGGCATCCTGAAGATGCGATTCAGATGCCTAGACACATCAGGCGGTACTCTACAGTATACATCTCAGAAGGTATGCCGTATCTTCCTAGCCTGTTGTATGCTGCACAACATGGCAATGAACCGTGGGATACAGGCACCTGAACCTGAGGGACAGTCTGACAGTGAGCCAGAGCCAGCGGTCAGGGGGATAGTGGAGCAACTCAAGAGAAGGGACCTCGCATGGCATGCAGGGCCATACAGCACCGGGACAACATCATCAGGACACTGCAACAGACCAAAGGGTAGTACAGACTGCACAACAACCTGAAAGAGTACAAGGATTAGCATTTTAATGTGCACAGACTAAGATAACAGGAAAACAACAATCACATCAGCAAACAAACCCAGTGTAATAGACAAATAATGTGTGTATGTGGTGTGAGTCCGTGATTGTGCAGCACATATGTGGGGGCACACACAAACAGTGTAATCTCGTGGGAGGTGTGATGTGTCGAGGGTAAGGGGCAACTGTGTTGGTGGGAGAGTGTGTGTGTGTGTGTGTGTGTGGGCACGTGCACATCTGCCCATGCATGAGGGAGATGCATGCAGAGTACAGCAGACAGCCTGTGGGCATCACCAACGATGACACCCACGCATGCGCCATGCACCCGTACCATGGGATATGGACCCTGGGGTGCTCTGTGCAGAGGACACAGCTGAAGTGGAAGGTGAGGCAGGCAGTGTTGACCTCCTGTGCCCCTGGGGGATGGTGGAGACCGACAGGGTGGATGGACGGCCACGGCACCGCTGGGTTGCAGGCGGAGGGCGTGATGCAGCTGAGCTGGAACCAGTGGCAGCCCTGTGCCCACGGTGTGCCTGCCTGTGTGCCCCTCTGCCATCTGCACCATGGCCAACCATCCTATGCTGGCGACCAACAGGCACACCACGCATGACATTACCAATGTCCACCACTGCTGCAGTTAAGCCAGAGAAGCCACGGTCTATGGCACCCACCAGGCAGCCCAACCTGTCCTCTGCTTGCTGCTCAGCATGGGCAAAGCCCACTGAAATTGCCTCCCTTATCTGACCCAGCTCATGTCGCAGCTCACGCCGCATGGCATGCAGGTCCAGACAGGCCTCCTGCTGTGAGGTGACAGCAGCCTGCAGGAGTGGCCGGGCACCATGGCCTTCGTGCACCAGAGGCACTGGACCCCCAGCCGCAGCTGGCAGTGGTGCCTGTGGCAATGGAGCAACTGGTACATCTGGCTGCTGACTACAACTGGCAGTGGTCCATTGGCACCATATGGACCGTAACCCCAGCATGTGTCTGACACTGCACACTCTGCTGTCCTGCAACATCACCCACACCACCCATCACCATGTGTTCAGCCACAGCCACACTGGTGACACCTACGGAACCACCCTGACCTGCTTCATGCCCTTCAGCAAGCCCCACCCCTGCATCCCCTGGCACAGGAATAGCCAGGTGCTGTGAATATTTGGAGACATCAGTGTCATCCGCACTGGTGACAGTGACCAGCAGTACTTCTCCCACGCCATCATCCTCAGTTTGTGCAACATCCAGGTGCCCACTGTACCCTAACACCCATAGTGAGGTGTGACCCCCCTCCCCAGGCAGTTGCACGCCCTGTCCACGGGAATGCCAGACATGCATTGGGTCCATGTGGCCCTGATCTTGACACAGTCCAGATGTTGATGGACGTTCGTCATCAAACTCCTCCACGACCTCGGGAACCTGGCTGGACATCTGTGGCACATCCCGTAGTGGTCCAGGCCTGTCCGAGAGTGCTGTGGAGAGAATAGGGACAGGGTCAGTCACCCATCCATGGACACTGTGGCAAAACACCACCACCACACCATGCAGCCCTCAGGACAGGTACCCACTTCATACAAGCCCGTGACAACATGCACCCACCCCACAGTGACCTTGGCCATGCCAGGCATCAGTTCAGCAGGATACAGTGCACCCTGTGCAGGACACCAACTGCAGAACCGTGCACCCTTGCCTGCACCACATACAGGGGTTACACAGGCGAATACAGACCTGGCCTTGGAAGTGCGAGGGTCATCTCACAACCACCACCCGGCACTCCTGTCACTGCCACCATCCGCAGTGTCGATGCCACCACCGCCATGTGTGGCTCCTCCACACGCTGCTGGTGTTCAGGCAGACCACCACCAGTCCTGGTCCTGTCCCTCTGTCAGTGTGCCTCCTCCTCCTTTGAACGTCGCAGGAGCTCATTCCATCTTTTCCAGACTACTTCTGTTGATCTCCCACGGCCCCCAACCGCATTCAAAGCTGCAGTCACCTCCTCCCAAGCTTGCCGCACAACAGCATCGGTGGCCCTGTGTGTGCGTAACACGTGTTCTCTTTCCTTCACCTCATGTGCAAGGGTGTTCAGCTCATCTTGAGAGAATTTATGTGCATGGATGCGCTCCTGTTGGGCCAGCACACCTATGGGATAATCAAGAGGGGACAGGTGTCAGTGGTTGTGTCAGTGCTGCACTGCATCACACAGTGGACATCACGATATCATCCCCTACAGTGTCACAGGCCACATGGACATATCAGATCACTGCATGTGCCTGTACAGTGCACACACCCACATTGCCACTGTCTGTCCCGTGTCTGGACAGCGAGTGGTGTACACACATGTGCACTGCTGTGGCCTGTGTCTGCCATGAACCCCCATGACTGTGTTGTGCCCCATTTGAGCATCACAGAGTTTGCGAGGACAAGTGCGCTAGCAATGTCAGGACACCATGCTGCATGGGAGTGCACATTGCTGGTACACTGTGTACGCCCTGCGGTGGGGGGCACAGGCCATCACGCCACACATCCAGGGAGACAAGACAGTGCGCTATCATGGTAGTGCACCACTGCACCTGGCTGGCAGACACATTGTGCATGCAGTGGCACATGGCACAGTTAACTGCAGGGGAATGTGCACAATGCAGTGGATGGTAGTGGTCCCACGGTGGTCATACATACCTGCCTCTCGCTGCTCATCCCCCTGTTGCATATCTCTTTCATGTTGTACCTTCACACTGCTGTATTCCCACCGCAGTTTCACAACACAACACTGGTGGTGCACTTCTTGCCCTTTTATAGCCCACCCAGGCAATCATGCCTGTTAGTCATGTAAATGAGCGCATAATGATATGCTAATCACACGGTTTGCCCCATGCATATACAAGTACCCTCATTTGCATACACCCACTGAATATGGCTCTGAATAGCCCCACGCTAGCACAGCAGCGCTGGGCAAAGGCTAGCGCAGGGCTATTTGAGGGTCAGCGCCGCGCTAGCCACCTAGCACTGTGCTATGTGCAGTACGCATGCTCATGGGGCCCCTTGTCTGCACTATCACCCTGTCATAGCGCGATGTAGCGCTGCACTAACCAGCATTAGCACAGTGCTACACGCATGCACGGTACATGGGCCCAGGATCATGTAGGGGTCACGCATGCACATTGCGAACACTTCCTGTTAGCGCGGCACTACGGAATACGTCAGCGCGGCGCTAGACTTCAGTTCTAGGGGGTGTCAGGGTGTGTGGACAGTCATTGTTTCACTGTTTCACTTGATTATTTGCCCCCTTCCACAGCACCAATGTCTGTGAGACATAGGCAAAGGGTAGTGGTGGGCCATGACAGGCAGTGGGATGAGGCTGAGATGGCCAACCTGGTGCAGTTGACTGAGAGGTGCCATTGGTGCCTATTTGGGCCTGTGTGGGAGGGCGACCTACCCCGTAGACAGGTCTGGGCTTCCATTTCCCAACGACTAACTGCCATCATGGGTATTCCCCGTGATGGTGAGAAGTGCCGCCATCGCTATGTTGACATCAGGCGCAGACAGCACCCACTGCTTGAATGCTGCAGGGCGATGGTTTGTGAGGGGACTGTGCCTGTGCCAGGTAAGTGATGACTGTCGCGGCGCTGCTGGCATGGGTGGTGGGGGTGTGTGTTCCGTGGTGTGCTTGCGTGCATGTGTGCTGCTGTGCTGGACATGTTGCTCATGTGCCATGGGGTCCACCCATCCATTCAGTGTGTACTGTGTGGGACAGGGGTAGACGGTGTGCACTGACCTGTGTCATGCTTGGCATGGCTTTGGTGGTGCACTGCACCCGTGTGCCAGTGTTGCGTGTGTTGTGCTACACCACTGGGGTACAGGGTGGTCTTTAGCGTACCATGGTGGCTGATAATGTAGTAATGCTGCTGTACCCTCTTCCCACTGCAGAGCGACGAGGACATACCGGAGACAGGAGGGACAAGACGCAGGCTGGGCAGGGGCCATCCGATGGCACAGCGCGCAGCGGAGAGCAGTGACGGTGACAGGGGTGTTTTGCGTGAGTACTGTGTGATGTTATGCTTTTCTACTATGCGTCTGACTTTACAGGGCAGGCAGTAGAGCAAGGGTGTAGCCAGGCATACACACTATACACATTTGTGTACAGTTTTGTATAGTGCATGTCCAAATCTGTTTGCCTCTCTGTCAACAGTTACTAGGTACACCAGACATTTAGGGTCACTGTAGGCCACTGGGGTGTGGCCCTGTTTGAATTGCTGTTGTGTAGGAGACAGATACGTGTATAACCTCATTAGAGAGTAAGGGAATCATCTTACAGACATCATACCCTTTTGGAAGGGGTGTACCATTTGGAGTTGCTGAGTACATCATTTGTAAGGGGAGTGTGGCTGTTGGGGATTGTGTGTAGAACATGTGAATGTTCACTACACCCCTGCACTACAGTGCTGTGTCAGGTGTTGTGGCCCAGTTGGCTAGGGTAATCCAGGCCAGATGTGATGGCTGGGTGCATTTCTGTAGTCCCCCTTGCCTCCATTGCCTTTCCTGCTGCTGCGAGGCCTGAGACATGGCTTGCTGTGTGTCTTAAGTATTGCGCCATTGTCGCCATGTGTACTGATATCTGCCTTGTACTGCCATGTGCGTCATGTTGCTGTTATGGCCACCATTGTGGAGGGATTATGCATGTCTCTGCATGGCTGTGGACCAGTCGTCATGCCTGGGGGTTGGGAATTACTGGGGTCGGCCTGTCGTGCCGCCTGTTACTGCTGCTGCTGTTGTCCTGTCTGCCATGGCAACAGTGTACTCCACCTCTCATGGCATGTGTCATTTACAGTACCACATGTAACATGTCAGTATCTGTGCAGGACATGTTGTGAGCGCATTCCAGGGCCATGCACCTGATGGCGTGCCGGGGGACACTGTGTCATGTGGTGCAAGCATTTCCCTGGCAGTGTATTGTCATGGTGGTGTGGACACGGGTATGTTATTGTGTGTCCTTGTCCGACCTCTGTGGCGGACATGCACGGGGCTGTGTGGGAGGGGTCCTTTGGGACTGTGGTGCCACACGGGTCTGTGTGGCTGTACATTGCATGTGTGCCTGTTGTGGCATGTGTGTTGGCAAGCATCCTCCAGTCACTCAGTGGTGGGCAGTTTGATTTCTGGTGGGGAGTTGGCCAATGGGCAATGAACTGCTTACTTAATGTATGATGCCTAACAACGGCAATGTTGTACCTTTCTGTGTTTAATTCATTGTGGTGTACGCTAGGGGGACTGGTCACTATGACTGTCTGTGTATACCATGGCCATTACAACTGTACAGGTTGTGGGCTGGTATGTGGGTGTCTTGGGGAGCAATGCATGGCTTCGTATTTACCCATGCAGGGCAGCACCCATTGTCATGGGTTTCATACATTGCATCTTAAAGGCCACTGGCGGCAACTGACACAGTCATGGTGTACGTTGGTATTTTGTCAGGCTACACTCTGGGGTGGGGTAGCCCACCCTGACAGTGGGGAGGGGGTGTCAGTGTGTCCACATGGTGTGCAGTTGTGGCCTCCCTGGCTACACCCCTGCCTGTGGGCTCATGCTCTGATGTGGGGGCCATTGTCCCCAAGAGGGTGCTGTCCCTCTGTCCCTGCAGTGCATGGTGTTTGTGCACATGTTATGCAGGTGTGCTGCAGGAGTTGTTCTGTGGTAGCATGGTGTGCTGGTTGTCAGCCCCTATGGCAGATGCTGCTCCCACAGGTGTGTGTGTGTGCCTCGCCATGCCTTGACCACCAGGGTGACACTGTCCTGTGCATGACTTTGGCCTACCGCTGCAGTGCCACTGGTGGACCATGCCCGGTGTCTGTGTTTCACATGTGTGTGTGTCTTCTTGCTTGTGCGCCTTCACGGTGCTGCCACTATGAGTGGTGGCACAGCACTGTGCCATTCTCTTCACCACTGTGGGCCCCTCACCCTTCTGTTGCTGCAAGTGGTGTGGGTGGGCATTGGCACTTCCCCTGGTTGTGTACTGCTTGGTTACCTGTCCTGCAGTCCCTAATGTTCTGTTGCCAGTGTTGTTGTCCTCTGTGGTCATTGGGTCTCTGTGGTCCATGTCGAGTCTCTATCTGTGTCACTTGCCACTGTTGCACACTTATGTCAGCCACCCACCTGTTCAGGGCTTCCTGTCATCATTTGTACAGCTGCTGTGTTATGGCATCATGGGTGGCAGTTTGGCTGGGTCTCTACAGTTCTTGTGGAGGGCAGCAGTGAGGGTGGGCCACTGTTGGGGTGTACAAGACAGGCATGTGTGGTTACACACGTGGTTGGGGCTGTGGCACCTTCTCCAGTTGGTGTCATCTGTATTGTGTATCATAGTTGTGTGACCGTAAGGCATGTCCCACTGTAGGTCATCCCATGTGCATATCATTCAGTGTCCACTTGTCATTCACATCTCTGGGGGTGGCTGTCTGTTTGCACTATTACAGTCTGCACGCCGCTGTGCTGGCTGGCCTCCACATTGTTGGTTCTCAGCATACATCCATGCATATCCATGTTCATTGGGGTGTTGCATGCTGTCTGTTATGTACTGCCTTGTCCTGCAGGCACATGTTAGTGTGTGTTGTGGTTTGTTCCATACTAGCACATGGGCATGGTTGTTGGGGCATGCTGTCCACCGTGTGGTGGTACATGGTGCCTTTGTGTCATCGTAATGCCCTGATATGGTCCCCCTTTCTCCTGTAGGTCCACGTCGGTCGTCACTGTGGGCCACCCATCCAGAGGAGGGTGAGGGCACAGAGGAGCTGTTGCGGAGGCTGGTGTGGCAACAGCGTACCCTAATTGAGCAGCAGGCAGTTATGATCGCTGAGACATGGCGTGTTGCAGCCATCCTGGAGGAACGTCTGCCAGCGCCTGCTCGCATCTAAACCCTGCTTACTTTTTCCACTAGCCTGCTTCCTGTTCCTGGCCCACTGTCCCTAGCCCTGTATCTGCCATCCTGTTCCCCTCCATTGCTTCCTATTTCCACAGCCCTCTCCCATCCACTTTCTTACCCCATTGTTCTGTTGCTATATTTAAGTTTTGCCTGTTTGCAATGTTACTGTTGTTCTCCCCATTGTTTTCAGTCCCTTTGTTACGCCAGCCCTTTTCCCTTTCATTATATTTTTCTTACACCCCATTTTTATGAACAGTGTTCTGCTCTGTTTTGGTTATTTTTGCTGTATATATGTTCATATTGCCTTTGTGCCTTAGATGTTCATGTTTTGCATTATAGTTTATTATGCTTGACATTCCTGTGTCCTGTGTCTTTTTGAGGTGGACTTGGGATTTGACAGTGTTCTGTGGTGTTCTGGTTTCACTTGTGGTTCCAGGTTATTCCATTCCTTTCACTAGTACTGCAGTTGTGTCTGGCTGGGCTGTTTTGCTTTCCTGTGTTCCTGGACAGCTGCTTACACCTCTGACACTTTGTTTCTGTGGGTGTTTGCACTGCCTCTGTCTGCTTGCTATATTCAGTGCTGTCTTCTCTGCTATATTCAGTGCTGTGTTAATCCTGGGCAATGTTTGCCCTGCACTCCTGGGCCTGTTTGCCCGGCTTCCTTCACTTGCTATATTCAGCTGGTTTTGCATCGGGCTATTCATTTTGAATATAACTATGTTTTTGCTTTGGGCACAGTTTGCCCGACGGGCAGTGCTAATTTAGCCCCGTGGCAAAGTTTTGAATATCTGGCCCTATGTGTTAGCCATACTCTAAAGCCAAATACAACCAAAACAAAAATAATGATTTTTGGAACAAGAATAAAATATAGAACTTTAACCTTGACAAATAAAAACTTGGATTTAGTTCATGAATTCCCATATCTAGGTGTACTTTTTACTGATAATTTTAAATGGACAAGACATACTGTATAAATTGGGTTAATAAAAAAAAACTGTTAGGTTCTATGTAAGCTCTTAGAAGATTTAATACATTATATGGTGGACGGGCATCATCTCCTATGATAAAAGTAACAAATGCAAAAATAATAAATCAAGCATTATACACAGCAGAAGTATGGAGGAATGGAGACTCGCACAAGACTGAAACACTATTAAATAAAACATATAAGCAAATACTGAAAATTCAGCTGAGTGTACCTAACTGCTTAGTGAGAGCAGAAATAAGACAGACAAGATTTGATCACCTTGTGCATACAAGGATGATCAATTATTGGATTAAACTCACTTCTGAAAATAACACAACGTTATTAGGCAAAAGCCTTTTAGAGAAAAAAAACAACTCTAACAGATCACAAGGGCAGCTGGCTGGATACAGTTAATATCATATTAAGGAACTATGGCCTGGATCACCTTAAATTCTGGACTGAGAATAATATTTGTCTTAATGATGCCTTTTTGAAAACTGTAGCTAGGTGTATTCAGAAGAGATCCAAAGAAAAAGACTTGAAGGACATAGATTCCCTGAAAGTCTCAAAATGGCTTATGAACAATATGAAGGAACACTCCCCTAAATTTTATTTGGAGGCAGCCCAATCTCCAGAATGTAAAAACATTCTAAAGAGATTTTTTAGATTCAAAGACTTCCCAAGTAATGTTTTGGAAAAAAGATATAAGAAAGAAACTTCTTATGGGACAATATATTATTGTAATCTTCAAGAGGAGGAGGACCTAATACACGTGGTACTCCGATGCCCCTGGTACTCAAAGATACAGTTTAAATATCTAGGAGAACACATTAAAACAATTCACTTTCCATCTAGATTTATTTTGGATTTGCTTTTCAGTTCAGAAAATGAAAACATTTTAAACGATCTAGCATTTTATTTGTTGGAGATCACAAAAATTAGGAAAAAACAAATGCAAATAATTAATCCAAATACTTAACTGATTAAAAGAAGACCCTCTTCCTTGATTGTAGAATGCTTATTCATTTAGAGAAAATCTTATGGTATGCTATATTGGGCTCCCCCCTTGGGCCACTCATGATTGTTTTATCACTGTAATAAAATGATAAGCTATATAGGAAATCACGTATCTGATATTTAAATTTTAGAAATGTTATGCATAGTCTTGAACTATTTATTGATGTATCACATGGAATGTATTATATTTTAATCATGACAGATGTGTATGTATTTATCAAATCTTTTATGTGTAATGGCATTTGCTGCCAATCAATAAATCTAAATTGCAATTGTCTGCAGTACAGCCTCGTAAGTCAGTAATTGTGCACATACCAATAAGAAAATAACCCCAAATGTTACTCAGGCAATAAACACACATGTGATCCGCCCTTTGTGGTTATTTTGCAGTCTCTTGGGATGCCTTGATTTATTTCTACCACTGTTACTTAAGTTTACACAGTAGGTAGTCAGTTCTGGCTATAGCTTTTTTCTTCTATTTTTTCCCTCTTCCATTTTTTTTCCTTTTTCTCCTCCCCATCTCTTTATGACCCCTTTTCTTTGCTTTTATGGGATAGGTGCACATTGGATGTTTAAGTTTGGTATTGGATTAATAAAGCAATTTAGGATATTTTAATTAAATGCACCCTTTAATGTAGGTTAAAGGTTTAACAATGTTACATTGGCATCCTACCAGTGAAGCGTGTCAGTGTGGCTCAGTTGGTAGCACATCTGCCTCTGGACCAGAAGGTCGTGTGCTCTCGTTTCACACTGGGATTGGACTTGCACCTAAAAATCGCTGGTATCCGAGCGCAGTATTGGGGGTGCTGTACTGTTGGGGTGTGCCGTCCTTCAGATGAGATGTTAAACTGAGATCCCTTCTACCCATCCTGGTGTTGTCCTGGTGGGTGTCCAGGTGGAAGTAAAAGAACCCAGGGCACTCTTCTCAAAGAGTAGGGGACATTCCCTGTGTCATGGCCAACATTCCCCTTCCCATAAACTGGTTCATGCAATTATCTAGGCTGTGTGTGGATGATGATGTGCGATATGGCCGACGCTACACATTCAGTCACTTCACTACCAGTCTAGCATTGCTTGTAAAGTGCTTTGGGATACACTGTGTATGAAAAGCGCTATATAAATGCTGATTCTTCTTCTTCTGAATGTTGATTTATGAAATGTAAATCGCTTAAAATGGGCTGGTCACAGTGAATACATTTCTACAGAAATTTTTAAATGTCATCTATTTTTTTACATAATGGGATTATTTCACCAGTATATTTCTTAGAAACAGAAATATAAAATTTATCGGCAGAAGAGAACTGCTTAGCCCACCCAGTCTGCCCAGATGATCCCTGTCTAATCTGTTTCCACAGACCTTCTGGTGACCCTCTCTCTTCCTTACCTGTTTTCTAATACACCCTTATATCTATCTCACATATGCTTAAACCCCCATCACATTGTTTTCACCTTTACCACTCCCGTTGACAGTCTGTTCCAGGGGTCTACCACCCTTTCAGTGGAGAAGTATTTCTTACATATATCATAATCCCCCCCCCACACACACACTTCATTGCATGCCCCCTGGTCCTGATGCTCTTTCTCATTTGAAAGAGACTCCCCTACTGCACCCTGTTCACCTCTATGAGGTACTTGTAGGTGTCTGTCATGTCATCTCTCACTCTTCTCTCTTCCAGGATGTAAGTGAGATCCCTACGTCTCTCCTCATATGGCTTCTCATGCACCCCCTGCACCATTTTAGTTGCCTTCTCTGGACTGCCTCCACACTGTCTACATTGTTTCTGTGGTGCGGCCTTCAGAACTGGAGAAAGTACTCCAGGTAGGGCCTTAACAGCGAGCATTACAGTGGCTACCTTCTGCTTTGTCACACTGCCCTGTCACTTTGAGATCATCAGATATGATAACCCCCAAGGTCTTTTTCCTGTGTAGTAACTGACAGTACATCCCCCACCATCCTATACTCAGCTCCTGGGTTACTATGCCCTAGGTGCATGATTTTGCACTTTGCAGCATTGAACCGCAACTGCCAGACTCTTGACCACTCTTCAAGTTGCCCAAGATGCATGTGCATACTTTCTAACCCCGCTTGAGTGTCCACCCTATTACAGATGTTGGTATCATCTTCAAAAAGGCACACCTTCCGTTCCAGTTCTTCTACAGTGTCACTTATGAAGACACTGAAGAGGACCAGTCCCAGTACTGAGCACTGTGGCACCCTGTTGATCACTCTCCTATCATTAGAGTGAGTGCCGTTAACCACCACCCTCTGTTTCCCATCCTTTAACCAATTTCTAACCCAGTTCACCACTTAGAATCAATTTCTTTATAAGTTTCCAGTGTGGCACAGTGTCAAAGGCCTTGCTAAGGTCCAGATAGGCCACATCCACTCTCCTCCACTGATCTATTTCTCTAGTCACCCAGTCAAAGAAATTAGTTGCATTTGGCATTACTCCATGCTGCCTGTGGCCTTGCAGCCCATTGGATTTGATACTCTACCAGTCTTTCCCTTAGCAGGGTTTCCATTAATTTCCCCACCAATGAAGTAAGACTGACTGGCCTATTGTTGCTAGTCTGCTCCCTACTGACTCTGTTATGTAGAAGGATTAAGTCAGCTCCTTACCAGTCCTTAACTGCTATGTTAAGTGTTGGATTACACTTTTTAGTTAAGACTTTTGTCTTTATGAATTATATGCCATTGTTTACGCTATACAGCGCTTAGAGCATGTTTGGATTGGGCACTTCAGAAATAAACTTTGCCTTGCCTCTGGAATCACTCCTGTTTCCAGTGAACTGCTGAATAAGGTTGACAGTGAGGCAGCTAGCAACTTGCTGAGTTTTTGTAGTACCCTTGAGTGTATCATTTTTAGTCCTATAGCCTTGTGCACCTTCAGAGCTGCAAGTCCCCTCATGACTCTTTCCTCAAAAAATAGACTTGTGTCTGCCTCCCCATGTCCCTGCTACTCCTTGGTGGTTGGTCTCCCTCTTCCCTCCACTTTGAAGACTTACCAAAAGTACATGTTCAGGATGGCATATTTTTCTTGGTCTCCTTCTGTACAGTCTGCCTCTTCCGCCCTTATAATCCTCAATATCCCTCTCCTTGATTTCCTCTTCTCACTTATGTATCTGAAGAAAGTCATATCCCATTGAGCGACCCCTTTGGCTGTCCTTTCCTTTGTCTGCACCTTTGCTTTCCTCATTGCCTTTCTGGCGTCCCTCTGTTTTATGTGGTATACCTTTCTGTCCTCCTCCCTCTGTGTTTGCTTATACCTCCTAAATGCAACCCTTTTTTCCTTCACCATCTTGGCCATTTCCTTAGAGAACCATAATAGTCTTTTTTCCTTTCTGCTTTTACTCCATTTCTTCATGCAGAGGTTGATTGCCTTAATTTTTCCCACCCTTATTTTTCCCCAACAGTACCTCAGCACCTCCCTGGAAATCCCTCCCACCCACAAGGCAGTTTCTGAGGCACTCTCCTATTTCTTTAAAATCTGCCCTCCTAATTTCCAGGACCTTCATACTCATGTGCTTTGCCTCTGTTCCTGTCTTTGTGTTAAACCACATGGTGATCACTGGTACCCATGGGACTGCTCACTCTAATGTCTGCAATGCTGTCCCTTTTTGTAAGCACCAGGTCCAACACTGCTCTGTCCCTAGTGAGTTATTTGACTAGCTGCCTGAGAACAGCCTTTTGTAGGGAGTCAGGGATGGTCCTGCTCCTTGCTGAAGCTACAGCTGGAAGGCTCTACTCTGTGTCTGGCAGATTGAAGTGACCAACTAGTAGCACATCCCCCTTACTTTACATTCTGATGATGGCTTCCCCAAGTGCCTTATCCAACTCCTCTCCCTGTGCTGGAGATCTGTACATTATCCTGGTATGGAGAGCAGCTCCAGAAGCTGTCTCCAGGGTAAACCACAGCACCTCTTCTTCCTTCAGGTGTCCCTGTACCTCCATCGCTTTAACTCTCTCCTCCCTCACATATAATGCAACCCCTCCTCCCTGCCCTGTCTCTCCTGAACATAGAGTAGCCTGATATTTATTTATTTGTATTTTGGTAACTGGGTAAGCCCACTGAGACCAGAGGTCCCTTTTTCAGGGGTGACCCGGAATTAGTTATAGGGAGAGACACACAAATGCATTCTTTACAGAGGAGGACTCATACTAGCATTCCATACAGTAGTTACAATAATTAACATCAATATTAGCAAGGGACGACCCAGCTATGTTACAGAGCAAGACACATAAAGGCTATGTCCTAGTCACCATGACTCAGTAATGGCCACTGAACCCAGTTCAGCCTCTGCTACAAAAGCTTCCAGGTCTGGAATTTTGTTTCCAAGACTCCATACATTGATGCATGTGGCTCTCCACATCTCACTTCCTCCTGCCTGCTTCCTTCCCTTCCTGCCTGTGTTGTTCCCTAAAGCTCCCCCTGCCTCTCCTCTTCCCTTTTTACCATCAAAATTCTCTATTTCTTTCAGTCCTTTTTCTTTGCTTAGCTGATTTATGCCTATTCCTCAGTCTTGTTCCCACTGCTGCCTTCTTCCGCCCTGGTCCTAGGGGACTTTACTCCTCTTAGGCCCTCCATCCCTCCCTGATGCTCCATTACCCAGGGAGGAACAACTGTTGCCTGTCTTGGTTTTACTGCCCCCTCCTTTGCTAGATTAAATGCTCTTCCAAGTAGCATTTAAACCTCCCACCAAGGACTATGTTCCCCTTCCTGGAAGGATGCTGGCAGTCTCCTTTATAATGACCCATATTATCCCAGGCTGAACCCCAGTCCCCAATGTAGATGAAGCCCTCCTCCATGTTGAATGCCCTGGTGTGGAGTACCTTTTCTTCTCCCTAGCTGTACACAGGTCACACCTTGGTAAAAGTCACTATATATACCATCTGCTTGAGGTCCCTCCCCAACTCCCTGAAATTACCTTGCATGACTCCCACCTTGCCCCTTGGCAGGTCATTTGTTCCCAGATGGACAATGATGTCTAGCTCCCCAATCTCTTGCTGCCCTAGGAAGCCCCTGGATATGTTGACCATCCCTCCAAGCCAAAGCATCACTCAGGTATGCCACCATCCTATCCCTTTTTCAGTAATTTCAGGGACCTGCAGAAAGACTCCCTGATGAAACTGTAGTGAGAGAAGCACTGAGGCATCTGCTTGGTGGTGTGTTTGCTGTTTACTTGTTTTGCACTGAGTTCTGTATGCAATAAAGTACTGCATTTCAATTTTTTTTGCCTTTGTTTAAATTTCCTTACGTGTGCACCACACTTGGGTTGGTAGTAAAAATCCTCCTCCAGCAACCTGGCCTCTTGCACCAGCATAGTGGCCAGCACCAGCCAGCAAGAAAAATCCTCCTCTAGCAACCAAGTCTCTTGCACCATAGGGGCTAGCACCAGCCAGCCAGCCAGCCAACAAAAATCCTTCTACAGCAACCCGATCTCTAGCACCAGCATTGCAGAAAGACACTTTGCACACAGCAAGCCAGCCTGCTGCTCCATCCAGTCCACAATGCCATCATGACCCCTCTACTGTATACTAATACCTCATCTAAAAACTGGATGAGATCCGTTCTAGTCCAGATCAGAAACTAAACAGCACCCTGCACCCACTCTCTGCCTTTGCCTTCTCTCCAGTCGAATATCCATCTCCACACTTCAGTGCAGAAAACTCCAGTCCAAACCCCCCAGCTCCACCA
This sequence comes from Neoceratodus forsteri, assembly GCA_016271365.2. Classification (NCBI taxonomy): domain Eukaryota; kingdom Metazoa; phylum Chordata; order Ceratodontiformes; family Ceratodontidae; genus Neoceratodus; species Neoceratodus forsteri. The sequence goes on along the minus strand of CM057455.1, from coordinate 1,363,002,987 downwards.
TGTGCTTCTCTTCCAGCATTTCTCTCCAGTGCCATCTCATACCAGCTGTGAAGGCAAGTGTGTGCTTCGTAGAAATATACAGGTTCTTTAAATTTACATGTGATGGAGGTGATCCAGGAATCTGTGACCAATGGCCACTCGACAGTGGTTCAATCTTGTTTGTCTTGCTCCCGTCAGTAATACTCTTTTTTCACGTATCTCCCCTTTCCTGCAGGTACTGTATAACCTTCTTTGGGGGAGATCAAATAACAGACTCCTCCCTGAGCAAGTGTGAATGCTGCATGCCAGTGAGAAAACTGTCATGGTTCCACATTAATCTCTCTTCTCTAGTTTGATACCCAACTCCATACTTTAGTCCAGAAGATTCCAGTCCAAACAAAAGGGCTCCAGCAAGTCCTCCTCTAGAATCTCTCTCCAGAGCCATCTCACAACACTGTAAATGTATGTGTGTGTTTCCTAGAAATAGATTATTTAAACTTATACATGATGGCAGGACTCCAGGAATTGGTGACCTGCAGACATCTGACTCTGGTTCAAGCTTGTTTGTCTTGCACCCATCAGTAAAACTGTATTTTACAACTTGTGTATCCCCATTCCTGCAGCTATTGCTTTCTGTGGTGGTGACCTAATAACAGGTCCTCCCTGACCCAGTGTGGTTGCCTTCAGTGTAAGAAACAGGACATGATCCCACATGAAAACCTCCTCTCTCTAGTTGGACTCCCATCTCCACACTTCAGTCCAGAAGACTCCAGTCTAAAATGCCTAGATCCAATACATCCTCCTCCACTTCCAGCATCTCTTTCCAGGGCTGTCTCAAGTCAGCTGCTAAGGTAAGTGTGTGTTTCCTAGAAATCAACAAGTTAAACTTATATGTGAGAAGGTGCTCCAGGGATCGGTAACCTGCAGCTACCCAACATTTGTTTAAGCTTGTTTGCCTTGCACCCATCAGTAAAACTGTCTTTTCCTTTTGTGTCTCCCCTTTCCTGTAGGTATAACCTTCTTAGGTGGTGACCAAACAACAGTTTCCTTCAAGACCATAATGCAACTGCCAAGACCAAAAAAGAAGAATCTTCATCTAAACAATGTGCATGCCTCCAGTACCACGTAGATTCACCACCACATACTCCTCCAGACTGTCTGCATTTTTCATCCTGTTGAGGCATATGACAAAAGTCATCATAAACTCATCAGATGACAGAGCAAAGGTGAAAACGACACACTAGAGGTGCCTCAACAGTGCCACCAGGGTATGCTTGAAAATAATGCTCATCAATGTTATACTTTGATGCATTATCTGAAGATGACCTCTGTGGTAGAATTCAAGCATCAGAAAGTATCACCAGAAATAATGTGGAAAAACTTGATGTTTTGTTGACTGGAATATAAAGTAGGTCACTAATTAACAATACATAAGGTAAATATGATATGATCTACATTAGTATAACTATTTATTACTCATGCAATGTTGCTTGAACATAGGATTTCAACACCAGGATTTAGGATGGAGATTGTTTCGAATTCCAATTCAGTCTATATAACAGAATCAAAATGGGTTTGGAATCAGAATCATAGTTTTTGAAATTTGAAAATAATCAGTAGGATCTCAGCAAATCCATTTACCCCTACTATCACTCAACTTGGATAAAAAAAATAAATGTAGCTGTGATCTGTGATTGGATATCTATACCGTGCCTCTCTTTTTATCATCTCAATGACTGAGTTGTTACAGAAACATAAAATGGGGATATGGCCAATTTTACAATGGTGTGTGAAAATCCTGTAACCTCATTGGTCAAAACATGTCACATGACCATGGGTATATCCTGCATAACCCCCAGCTGAGGAATGGCATTTATAAAAACATAAATGAACACATTTTTTATTTATTTTACACATGGGTCATTGTATGATCACAATAAGGCACTCCAGAGTGTGAGTTATTGGGTGATGTACTCACTTCTTGTGTGGTTAAGTCACTCAGCTACAGCTCATGACACACCACACAAGGCGTGAGTAAATCCCCAATAACCCACACCCTGTTGTGCCTTATTGCTTAATTAACTGTTGAATGTCATTTGGAAAAGCTAAAAAGTAAATTACTTCATGTTTTTTGCTAATGATAGCATGATATAAAGTTGCCCATCATGTTTGCCTATGATGCATCTCCTGTAGACAGGATGCTATAAAATATTCTGTATTATGTTGATACTGCTGAGAAGCCAATAAATATAGAATAATGCATATGTAGGTGGCTGATATGGAGTTTTTTTTACACACCCAAGATGTGTGATAATATATAATCCTCAAGAGCGTAGCTCGAGAGGTTTATATATTATCACACATCGAGGGTGTATAAAAAAACCACATATCAACCACCTACATATATTTTATTTTATATAATAACTGGCTATGGTCAATATCAGCCCATTTTCAGGTATGTTCAAATGACTGGCTAAAGAAAACCAAAAGCTCTCGCAAGACTCCATAAAACAAACAGCTCTCACATCACTCCATATGCAGCGTTTATTATTTCAGTACATATTTTACTAACAGAGAAGTGAACAGAATGCAATAACATTTTAATGGTACCTTTTTTTATCTTCATTTCGAGGTTGCATCATCTAGATGTCTTGGGATAGTTTCAATACAAGGGCAAAAGGCAAAGTTCATGAGACTTAACATGTAACTCTATCCGATAAGAGCAGCAGGAGACAACTTACTGTTTTTTACAAATTAGTATACTATTCTTTAGTGAATTACATTTTATTTAACTAAAATAACTTGTGACTCGCAGAAATCCTAGAGCGTTGCTTCCTCAGATCCGAGGTGAAAGGTCGTCCAACCTGGGAATACAGAAAGGGATAGTGGTGAAAGTATGTGTTTCGGAGAAACATTTTCTTGGATTGTGAATCCATTTTATGATGTTAGCTGCAGATTTTATGCTTTTACATAACTTTTATTATGCATACCTGTTAGTCGGAATCTGAATCTACCAGCACACATGGACGTTTTCTTGGTGGCGCCATGGAGCTGTTGTAGATGTTTATAGATATTCCCTGGTGGAACACGCATTTTTTTCCAAACAAGGTATGTACGCTCGTCAATGGGGAGGCTGGAAGTTGAGGGGACTACTTGCTGGGCATTTCTCTTCGCAAGAGGGGTTGATTCTTTATGATTTGCAACAACACATGAGGTACTTTCTTGGGCTTGGTTAAAAAGATTGGAGATGTGTCTCTGTTTCTTTTCACTTAAGACAGAGTCATTATTTATACTCTGTATATTCTTATGCCTTGAAATCTGCTGGACTTCAGTGGGTGGAATGTCAGCATCAATGAGTCACTGAATGCTGGTTTTACGTGTGCTGTGGTTGGTGATACGTTTTTCATCAGGGGGCCCAGCTGAAAGTTTCATTTTTTGCATCATTTGACGCAATTTATTCATCCCTATTCGCATGCTTCTGTACCAAAGAGATACGCCTGGTTTCTGATTCACATTGGGAGCTAAGCAGAATGGGGCATCATTTGTTTGCATTGTTACATGTCTATTTGCCTTGTATTTATCATAAGCTAACAGTGGATCTTTTTCTGGGTTGCTGTGGTTTTCACACAAGTGGGAGTTTACTGGCCTGACATCTCTGGGGTTTTCACCCGTACGTGTTTTGGTTTGATGTTCCCTGTACTCCAGGTACCTGTTGCCTTCAATGTCTCTACTCTGTACTCTCTATGATGTTGCCCCATGCTAAATCATGTTGCTCTTTGGTACGTAGAGCAAAATACATGCCGATGTGAAAAAATAGGAAATTAAGTAATGAGACTGGGTTGCTTAATGAAATCGTACCTGTCGAATATAGTAGATTTATGTCCTCCTTGGACAGTGGCTGGGCTTTTAGGGGTCTGTTTCCTTTTCCAAGTTTCTTTAGGAATTTTGATTTAGCTTTCAGTGTTTTTTTGGTTTCTGGAAAGTCAGTTTCTAGGCCCTGGAAAATTGAGGCAGTGTATTTGTGACCCTGTAAATGGCGGTCAATGCTTGCTATTATTCCCCTTATGCTGCCAGGCTCATACTCCGATCCGTCTGATTTTTTTACTCAGAATATAAAATCGGCGAGAATTACATCTAATTCTGCAGGTGGAATGATGTGGACATCTCGACAGTCTTCTCTGAGAGCAAGGTAACTTTTAAATATTCTGAGGTCACTAGCTGTCTTACGAATTGTATTTTGATTTGCTTGCTCATTTATGAATGTTTCTCTGTCAGTAGAACATGCAGTAACGAAACGGTTCTCCATTGTGCTAGCTCTTTAGATGGGGAGTCTCCCTGGTTTATTTGTGTTGTTTTTTTGATGGACGAACTGCCTTTGTGTTTTTGCCATTGGAGAACTGTCTCGCGCTGCCTGTGAGCTGATTTTTTATGATTCTCGGCGTGAGGATGTAGAAGTTGTATCAACTCGCAGGTTGATATGAGTTTTTTCTTATCAACCTGCAAGTTGATACGAATTTTGAACATACCTGAAAACGGGCTGATATTGAGCATAGCCAGTTATTATGGCCTATTTTACATACATGTAAAGTAGTCTCAAACTGAAAGGAGGCTACTGGAATACTATTTGCAGTAATGAAATTTCAAGTACAATAGAAACTCTGTACTATTTACATATCATTAGCCTTTCTGTAACATTCTAGGGCATGAGTCTGGCATGCATTATTATACTTCATTGGCAGCTGATCGATTGCTAAGATAGGCCTTAACAATATTGCCGTATCCATACCAGAGATATTGTAGGTATCAAGTAAGCGCACAAATGTAGATGCGCTATCCAGATTGCCACTTGTGACCAAATAGTCAGTCTAGTATCCTAACTTTCAATTCTGAATAGCTGCTGACTCTATAAGACACATGGCAGCTGCATCTACTGTAAGAAAGATGTATCTGTTTCCAGGGCAGTTCTTATACTCGGGACAGCTGGTTGAACCATGTTGCTGAGGAGCATTTAGGGCAGAATAGAAATAGCCAAAGGGCCACTGTTGAACAAGGTAACCTTTGTGGTGTTTCAGAGTGTAATGCTCAAGATGTTATACTTCAGATGGCTAGTGGGGTTGTACTCAGATCGGCACACAGTGGAAGTGTAGCACCCTTGTCCCTCCAATGTGGTCCAGAGTGGAGGTTCCTCCTTTCCAAATGGACCTCTGTATGCCAATGTTGCATTGGGAGTAAATAAACCCCTCCTTCCTCCACTAGAGGGAGGTTGCCTGATACTGTCTCCAGCAGTGTATATAAAGGTGAAGATAGTCTACAATTTTTACAGTTAATCTTTTTATTGGGTTTCAGAGTTATAGTTCACATACCACTGGTCAGTACATTCACTTACGTTCTTTTACATCTTATACAACTTTTAAGCCACACACATATTCATCTCATTGTTAGAACATCCTAAAACTTGAGCATTACAGTAGCAGTCACAAGTTACATCTCAGATCTGGGAGAACTTAAATGACAGAGTTCAGCAGCCGGGGGTGGGGGGGTTGCTTTAACAGCATACTGTTGGAAGGGGGTGTAGTAGGAGGGGCTGGTGGTGAGACCTTGACTCAGGAGTGGTTAAGCAAGTTCTTGCTCTGTGAGGCCTTGGCACCTCTGGCTTGAGTGTCCATGTAATGAATGAAGGGGGACCATCACTCAAGGAATGTTTTACTGTTACCTGCCACTAAATGTGCCATTCTAGTGAAATTTGCAAATTTTTTCATTGCCTAGAGCCATTCTTTAAGCGAGGGTATTTATTTTTTTTGTATTTACTATGCTTTTTCTGGGCCGAGGTCTGTCAATACTCCACCCTAGTCATGGCCCCCCTGTGCCTCTACCTCCGATCATTGCCAGCGCTCCCCGGTCACCCCAGGCTTATCCCCCAGAGGGAAGGGTTGCGGTGACTTCCCCAAGGTCGCCACAAGACTAGTATCTAGTTGGGGAACTGGCATCGGAGGCTAGTGGAGACCCCAGGGGGAGGGCATCACGGAGACAGACCGAGCCCAGTATTTTCTTCCCCTTGTTAGTGAGGGGCGGGGATGTGCAATGATGACCAGCTTCCGCCCCGCCCCCTGAAAGTCCAGACGCCGGTGTTGCTGGCAGCTGCCCCAGCTTTCGCTGGGTTGCTTCGCTAGAACACCGAACATTCACCACTCCCTCTCCCTGGAGAAGGAGATCCGTCTAGAGACACTATATCCTTCTCCCCCTGGCCGGCTCTCCAGCGACCCAAGTCCGTTCCCAAACCCGGGTCGCCGGTGTCGCATGCGGAAATTCAACTGCTGCACTGGCGGGTTGGCTAAGCGAGGGTATTTCTATGATGAGCCACCTTCTTAGAAGCCTTTTGATCTCTACTGTGGCTTGTACCAGCCATAGTGTTTGCTGGGTGGATAGTGGGGATTCTGCTGGTCTAATTCCCAGTAATAACAATTCTGGTGTGAGTGGTATTTGATGCTTTAGGATCTCTGAGCAGCACTTCAACACTCTTTCCCAAAATGGTCTGATCAGAGGGGCATAGCCACAAAATGAGCAACAAATCTGCCCTGGCTGCTCTGCACCTCCAGCATTAATCTCCTTGAGTTAGTCCCATAGTCCTAAGTTGTGCTGGTATGTGGTACCATAAGTGTAGTACCTTATTTTGAATGAGGAGGCTGTGGGGGTCCCTACATGCTTTGTGGGCAAGAGCCCAGCAAGTCTTCCATTGCTCATCTGTTATCTGCTGGCCTAGCATTGCTTGCCACTTAACCTTGACTACTGCTGAGGGGTTTGAGGCTGCTTCCCTCATTTGATTATAAATCATGCCTGCTAGACCCACTGATTTCCTAGCCCATCTCTTAACAGGGATCTTTTTGTTTACTTTCAGCCCTTTGGCTTTGCATATCGTGCATGTGCATCCTTTCTTGGCCTTATCGTGATATACTGTAGATGCCTAAGTAGGAGATATTTCCAAAAATCTGTTTTGGGCAGTTGGTATCTTTGTTGTAGGGATGTGAAGGAGTCTATGGCAGACCCATCTTCTATCATAATGTCCTTTATCTGAAGAACCTTGTTTTCTGTCCACTCTACCCATAGGAAGTGGCATTTGTCTATCTGCCAGCGAGGAATTTCCTAAAAGTTGTCATACCCTCCCAGATTTAGGCACGATCCTGTAATGTGTCCTACCTTATACCATGCAGTGTGGGCAGCCTACAGAGTCAACCATTTCTTTTGTGGCCCAGTTAGCTTGTGGGCCAAGAGGGCACCAAGACTTGTCCCTTGTAGGACCCGTCTCTATGTCAATCCAGGCTGGCTTGTTCGGCCCAGGTCCTGGAACATCCTGCATGTTCTTGCTACTGAGAATGCATATGAATAGTATAGGAAGTAGGGGAGGCCCCAACCACCCCCCCTCCAGTGTGCTTGGAGTTTAGCTCTGCTATATCTGGGGCTTGTGGCTCCCCACAGTAATTTCCTTATCATGGAGTCTATCTTATGAAACCACAGGCCTGGTATTTCAACGGGTAGATGGCACAGCAGGTAGAACATCTTTGGGGCCGCCAGCATTTTAATTGCTGCAGTCTTTCCAGGTAGGGAGAAATTAAGATGGTTCTACTTGTTAAACTTGGTCTGTAGCCTACTTATGAGGGGGTTAGGTTTTTAATCCACCAGGGAGTCTGTTTTTTGAGTTAAGTTTACTCCTAGGTATTGGATTCTCTTATTGGCCCATCCTAGTTCCACTTTGGCAGCTACTTCTGGAGTGATGAGATTATTCAGTGGGATGATTTTGGTTTTTCCTTTATTAATACAGAGTCCAGATACGTCTGCAAAGGAAGTCAGGAGGTTCAGAATGTAAGGTGCGCTTATTTTTATATCCCTTGTCAGTATCAGACAGTCATCCACCTATAGCATGGCGTGATACGACTCCCCCCTATCTCCAGTCCTAATATGTCAGGGGTCTCCCTTATGGCACTAGCTAGGGCTTCAATTGCTAGCACAAACAGCATAGGGGATAATGGGCACCCCTGTCTGGTTCCTCTGTATAGCTAAAATGGCTCCAAGATAATATTATTTGTGAGGATCCTAGACATGGGGTTATTGTATAGCATTTTAATCTAGGCCCTAAAGGTGTCCCCAAAGTTGGTGTGCTGGAGGATGGCGTGCAGGAACTCCCATTCTAGCAAATCAGATGCCTTCTCAAAGTCCACTGAGATGTGTGCTGCTGGGGTGAGTATAGTGTTTGCCTTCTGGATTAGGGCAATCAGTGCTCTGAGGTGATCTGAGATCGCTCTCCTTTCAAAAAGTCCACCTGTGAGAGATGAATCAGAAAATGGAGGACATTTTCCAAGTGAGATGCTTGTACTTTGGCTAGGAGTTTGGTGTCTGCATTAATAAGGGAGATAGGCCTGAAATTCACTGTGAGGGTCGGGTCTTTCCCTGCCTTGGGTAGCACACTGATAATGGCCTCTCTCATTTTTTCAGGTAGGCCACCTTTTTCTTGCACCTCCTGCAGCATGTTCAGCATTGGGGAGACAACTTCATTCCATACCACATAATTGAAATCAGCAGGGAACCGGTCTCCCCCTTGGGCTTTATAGGAGGCCATTGTTATAATGGCTACTGCAAGCTCGTGCATGCTAAAAGGAGCATCCAGTGCTTCTTTCTGGGTATCTATAAGCTTCTGTACCTGAAGACCTTTCAGGAAAGCTGAAAACTTGTGTTTATCCCATTGGATTTGGGAACTATAGATGGTTTTGTAAAATTCCATCATTATGTGATGTATTGCTTGAGGCGTTGAATGCCTCACCCTTTTGCCGTTTTGTAATTGGGCAATATGTCTTTCGGCCTGCTGTTTTTTGAGCTTATAGGTCAATAATTTCCCAGCTTTTTCCCCTTGGGCCCAGTATTTGTGTTGCATTCGCTGTATCTGAAGCTCGACATTCCTGGTGGCAAAGGTATTCAATTGTATTCGCAGAGATGTTATCTCAAAGACCAGCTCTTGATTTTTAAGCTAACCCAGGTTCTTTTTATACTTTCTTTTTCTGTTAGCAAAGCTTCTAGTCAGCTCGCATCTTTCTCCCTTTGTCTCCTACGGTGTGTAGCAAAACTGATTATTCACCCCCTAGTTGTCATGTTGAAAGCTTCCCAAATACCTGCTGGGGTTGCTGAGCCCTGTGGATTATCCTTGAAGTAGTTTTCGGTCTCCTCGACCACCCATCTTCTAAAATGTGCATCTTGCAACATTAGAGGGGTCCAACCTCCATTTTGTTGACTTAGGGGTGGTTGGTCCCATTGCAATTGATAGGGTTAAGGGGGCATGGTCTGATATGTAAAGGGGGGCTATTGTGGTATCCATTAGTTGTTGTGTAAGTTTTGGTGACGTAACCCAATAGTCTAGCCAACTGGACACATTTTTAGCCTCTGAAAAAGTACTTCCATGTCCTTGGTTGCCATGTCTATAATAACCTGGGAAAGCTGGTTGAAAAACTCTGAAGAATCTTCATTGGAAGCATATATGTTAAAGGAAAACTACACCCTCATATCTTCTAAATTTTATTTGTTTCTATGTCAACAGACAACTCTTTTCATGTAGTTGTTAGAGATGCATGCAACTGCTTTAGTCTGTTTTCGCACTTCACTATAGGCCCTGTAAATTGCCCTTGCAACTGTGCTGTTATTGCTGGTAATTTGGTTGTATGTGCAGTACTGTGACTGATCTCTAGCATGTTTTTTCTGTACCATTCTTTGCTTACTTGAAACATAGAAACATAGACTTTGATGGCAGATAAGGGCCACTTGGCCCATCTAGTCTGCCCATTTCCCTACCTACAGGATAGGCCACAGATCCTGGTTAACTAACAGCCTATTTCTTCCTACCCCCCACAAGAATTGCCTTATGTCTGTCCCATGCATTCTTGAATTCTCCCACAGTTTTATACCCCACAACCTCCTCAGGAAGGTTGTTCCATGACATCAACTACCCTCTTTTCGTGAAATACTACTTCCTCACATTGCCCTGAACCACCCCCTTCTATCTTTAAATTGTGTCCCCTTGTTCTTGCATGTCTCTTTTCTGAAAGATGCTACCCTCTTGGACTTTGTTGATTCCACTGAGGTACTTAAAAGTTTCTATCATGTCCCCCCTCTCCCTTCTTTCCTCAAGGGTATACATATTAAGCTCCTTAAGTCTCTCCTCATACGGCTTCTCTTGCAGACCCTGCACCATTTTAGTTGCCCTTCTCTGGACTGCCTCTATCCTGTCTATGTCCTTATGGAGATGGGGTCTCCAGAACTGGACACAGTACTCCAGATGGGGTCTCACCAACTGTCTGTACAGAGGATAACAACTTCCTGTTTTCTGCTGCTGATGCCTCTCCTATGCATCCCAGTATACCCCAGCTCTCCCTGCCTTCTCACATTGCTTTAACCTTCACGGTCATCTGATATGATTACCCCAGTCCCCTGTCCCTTTTGTTGTTGTTACTACCTCCCCATTGTGTATTCTTCCTGGGTTCTTGTTTCCCAGGTGCATTATTTTGCACTTATTTGCATTGAATCCTAGCTGCCATATTTCTGACCATTCCTCCAACCTTGCCAAGTCCCTTCTCATCCTTTCCACACCTCCTTGTGTATCAACCCTGTTGCAGACCTTTGTGTCATCTGCAAAGAGGCATACTTTTCCTTCCAGTCCCTCTGCAATGTCCTATGAAGACATTAAAAAGGACCGGACCCAATACTGAACCCTGCGGTACCCCACTAGTAACCCCTCTTTCTTCAGAGTGGACTCCATTTACAATTACCTTCTGTGTCCTGTTGTCCAGCCAATGTTTTACCCAGGCTACCACCCTGGGACCCACTCCCAGGCTGGTTAATTTGACTATTAATCTTTTGCGTGGCACTGTGTCAAATACCTTGCTAAAGTCTAGGTAGGCCATGTCCACAGCCCCTCCCTGGTCTACTACTTTGGTCACCTAGTCAAAGAAATCTATTAGATTCATCTGACATGACCTTCCCGCTGTGAACCCATGCTGCCTTGGGTCCTCTGCCCCACTGGCCTCTAGGTACTCAACTATTCTTTCCTTCAGAAGTGACTCCATCACTTTCCCTACCACAGAGGTCAGACTGACAGGACTGTAGTTTCCTGCCTCTGTCTTGGTCCCACTTATGTGAAGGGGAATTACATCCACCTTCCTCCAGTCCTCGGGTACCACACCATCCTCCCATGATTTATTAAAAAGAGTTGCCAGTGGTTTCACTAGTTCCCCCCTTAATTCTTTTAGAATTCTGGGGTGAATTCCATCAGGCCCCATTGCTTTGTCCACCTTCAGTTTTAGGAGTTCTTGCAGAACCCTTTCTTCTGTGAAAGGACTGGGATCGACCCCCTATCAAGAGTGCTTCTGTTAATTGGATTAGGCACTTCCCCTCCTCTTTGTGAATACTGAGCAGAAATATTCATTCAGTATCCCTGCTTTTTCACTGTCCCCTCTGCCCACTCACCGCTTATTCTATTCAGCCTTACTATCCTCCTTTTGTCTTTCAAGGCCGCTGATGTACCTATAAAAGGTTTTATCCCTTCTTAACTGAGTTGGCTATCTTTTCCTCAGTTTGGGCCTTTGCTATTCTGACTTCCCTCCCTGCTTCCTTCTGCCTTAACTGGTACAGCTCTCTGTCCTGCTCTTTCTGTGTCTCCTTATACTTCGATGCTATCTTTTTCTTCCTGACTTTCACAGCCACCTCTTTTGAGAACCATAGTGGCTTTTTCTTTCATTTGATTTGTTTATTGGCTTCACACAAAGGCTTGTTGCCTCTGTGATGGCAGTTTTGATGATTCCCCATTGTTGCTCCACACCTCCTTCTAGCCTGCTTGCTAGTGCTTTTCTGAGGCACTCTCCCATCTTGCCAAAGTCAGCCCTCCTGAAGTCCAGTACCCTCACTTTTGTATGGCTTGACTCTGTAGCTGAGTTTAACGTGAACCACACTGTTTGATGGTCACTTGATCCCAGATGGCAACCCACTTCTAGATCTGAGATCCTCTCACTGCCCCCATTTGAGAGTACGAGGTCTAAGATTGCTCCCTCATGAATGGGTTCCAAAACTAGCTGTCTGAGGCCTGCCACCTGTAGGGCATCAAGAATGGCCTCGTTTTTGATGTGGCTGCAGCAATGTGCTCCAGTTAACATCTGGCATATTCAGGTCTCCCATCCACAGTATCTCCCCTTTCTCTGCCATTCTAAGAATGCCTTCTGTCATATCCTTGTCCATTCCCTTCCCCTGACATGGGGGTCTGTACACAACCCCTGTGCGGATTGTGGTGCCCTTTCCAGTCTCCAAGGTGACCCACAGTGCCTCCTCTCCTCCCTGTTTACTCTTTTGTTCAGTTGCTTTTATCCCTTCCTTTACATAGAGAACTACTCCTCCCTCTCTTCTCCCCTGCCTGTCTCTCCTGTAGGTTATGTACCCTGGTATGATAACATCCCAGTCATGGTTCTCTGTGTACCATGTTTCTGTGACTGCTACAATATCCAGGCATCCCTCTTCCATCAAGGCCACCAGCTCAGGGGAGCTTGTTGCCCAGACTACGAGCATTGGTACCCATTACCCTCCATTTCCTGATGGCCTTACTCCTCTTTGCCCCATCCCTGTCCTCCTTGCCTTTGTCACTTTCTCCATTTATCCCTGCCCTTCTCCCTATCGACACCTCTATGTTGGTGTTTACAGCACTTACTACCATGATTTTATTGGGGGGGCTAGGATTTCCCTGCTCCTTTCCAGTGCCTCCCCCCTTGGCTAGTTTAAATGCTTGCCAATGAAGCATTTAAACCTATCACCTAGGATCCTGGTTCCCCTCCTGGACAGATGCAACCCATCATGCCAGTATAAGCTTGCATCACTCCAGGTGGACCCCCAGTCCCCATTGAAGCCAAATCCCTGAGCTCCACACCAGTTTTTCAACCACTGATTGAATCCCATGGTGCGGAACACCCTAGCCTGTCCTACGCCATAGATGGGCAGCACCTCTCCGAGAAGGTTACCGTGCGTGCTACTTGTCTAAGGCCCCTCCTCAGTTCCACAAACTCTTCCTGCACTTCTCTAATCCCTTTCTTAGCCAGGTCATTTGTCCCTAGGTGGACAATGACATCCAGCTCCCTCCCCCTGTGCAGCTGCTCTGGCAATCCTGAGGATTCGCTCCCTGTCCCTCCAAGCCATGGCGCCAGGCAGGCACCTTACCTCCATCTCCCCCTCCTCCTCCAGTTCTACCTTCCTAACAATGGAGTCCCCCACCAGGAGTTGTTTCCTTCCCCTGCAGGATCCCCTGCCACCCTCCTGTGGGTCTCCTTTGTGGAGGTTCCCAGCATCCTCCTTGGTCTCCACTGCAGGTGCCTCCATAGAGGAACCACACTTTGCCAGAATGGCATAGGAATTGTGGAGAGGTACAGCTGGAAGGAGGTGCCTCTGTTCCACCACCCTCACCCTCCCTGAGCCCACTGTGGTCCATTTATTTCTCTTTATTTCTCTGTATTTCCTGTTGTCTACTTTCCTATTTTTGTAACCTTCCAAAGTTGTACCTGAAAATAGGCAGCCATGCTGTCTAGTGTGCCTACCCTGTCAACAAAAACTAAACAAATAAATAAGAGGCTCCATTTGGTGGTTGTTGAAATCTCATTGTCCCTGAGAGTTGCATTAGCATATGAGAACATGATGCGAAATCAACCAAGTAAACTCCCCAGTATGCCTGTCTGCTTAATGAGTCTTCAAAGAAACAAGCTGTAAGAAGGTATGAAATACCACTTTTACCTTCAGTGAGCTTTGCAAACTATCTGAGTTGTAATGCAGGATTTTTCCCTTTAAACTCCATTCAGTTGTGTTTTCAGAGAGTTTTTGCAGTGTATTTGTTCATTCAGCATAGAAATACATGATATAAATGGTTGATTTGACATCATGTTCTCATATTCTCATATGCTAATGCAGTTCTCATGGGCAATGAGATTTCAACAGCCATGAAATGGAGACCCCCAGGACAGTCACGGGGGCTACCATGAGCACTGAAAACAAACTAAAGGTAACACATATAGCCCCTAACAGCTACAGGAAAGGAGTTGTCTGTTGACATGGAAACAAAATTTTAATGATATGAGGGTGTAGTTTTCCTTTAACTAGTAGGAGCTTTCCAGTTGGGGTGGACACTTTTACTAGTACCTACCTGCCCTCAGTGTCTGATTTTTGGCCTAGCAATGCCCACTTCAGCTGTTTGTGGCAGACTATGGATACACCTCTTTTTGCTGACTTTGCAATACTATGTACTATGTACCTCCCATCCCACCCATTCCCTTGCAAGTTTCTTTGCTTCACCTTCTAGGAGCTTAGTTTCCTGCACAAAAGCAATCTGTGTTTTCATTTGTTTTTGTCTGGCAAGGACTTTTTTCCATTTGATGGGGCAATTTAAGCCCCTCACATTCCAGGAAGTGGCCTTTAGTACCTATAGGTTAGTCATCATGGCATTTTATATTTCCTCCCTGTCTATTGTTATTCAGCCTTGCCTGTGAAGGCCTTGTGCAGGAAGTTTAGCTCCAGGTTCCCACCCCCTCTGTCCTACTTCTCTAAGTCTGTGTCTCCCTTTTCTGACTTGTGCAACTCTGTTCTGAACATGTATGCTCTGGCTTTGTTCTACATCTCTGCAACTCTTTTTTGATTTATTGTCTGGAATCTCCATTTAAACCTGAGGCCATTACGACCCCTTAACACGGAGTAACCAGTAGAAACTTAACTGGCCTCAGGCTGTTCTGTACCAACTTTTCATTAGAAAACTTTTTACAAACATAAACTTTTGTTATCAAAAACACTATAACATCAGCATGTAACATTCACCATTAGATTTCCCTTCATTGGAGGGGTCATTCCCTGGGAGTCGGATCCGCCACCGTAGGGCGGACCAAGGGCTCAGGAAGCCCCTCGGGGGTAGACCATTACATAAACGTATAAGCCAGAGATTTAGTACCATGTGTTAGCCTGATAAATCACAGTGACCACCAAGTGATTGATCAGTCAGGGGGCCCTTCTTAGCCAATCTGCTTCTGGGCCTTTTCTCCTTTCTTGTGGGGGGGGGACATTTTGACCAATTGGCCTATATGGAGCTGTCTGCTTGTTTCCCCCACTTCCCCATATCTCTAGGGCTTCCCTGTTGATTCCCTTCTTGGGTGTGACCCTTGCCTGTTTACCTGACAAAATTGATATGCGTTTCTACTCTCTCTTCGCATGTTGTGGTGCATCGGGTCCTGCATGCCACGAGATTAATTACTGTTCCCCCAAGAGTTGGTGCATTCCTCACCTGTTGTTGTGACACGACTAACTGGGTCTCTAATTGCCTCCCATTCTTCTCACTCCTCCCTTTCATTTTGCGGTCCCTTGCTCACCTTTCTCTGGGTGCGCCTGATTTATAGCATGGTACTGCTTCACTGACGCTTCCCACGATCCCCCTGTCCTCTTGGCTTCTCATTTAACTTATTCTTGAGCCTTACTCTGGGTTCCTATTTATAGGAAACAAATCTCCTAGCCTTAGGAACTACTATGAGTTGCTATGGGCGGGGGGGGGTGAGCTAAAAATCCCCAGGAACCAATCAGCATCAAGTACAGTGCACCATCTCATATATGATTGGGGGACCTTAATTTACCTGTACTTCTGCCCCTGGCTAAGCCATTTTTTCATGCTTGAGTTTCGATATTGGCTTTCCACATTTTGGTCATGGCGCTACATCTATAAGTCTCATTCGCTGCATATCGGACCAAAGTGGCAGCTGCCAGAGCTTCTTCTCCCAGGTTTCACCAGAAATTTGTCCTAGATCGGTGATCTCTATTCGGTAAGTTCAGGTCATGCTAGCATGTATGGAAAAGGGTGTCTAATGAAAGGCGGGGTGGGGATATGGTTTGTTCCCTGCATGGGTCACCATGGCAAAGATAACTTAGCGGGAACTTCAACATATGGCAGCTAAGCACAGGGCCCTGCACATAAGAGCTACCCAGAATTCAAAACTTATTCCTGAGAAACGCTGCTTCTGTTAATCCAACGGGGGAAAAAAGGATAGTTATACATCCAGTTTGGTGCAATTGATCTGTGGCCCATGTAGTTCCAGCTCATGCTCCCATACCTCTGGTCTGCTCAGCAGCTGTTCACTTGGTGGTCTGGTTCCAGCAAACCTTGCAGGAGGTTGTCCTCAAATGTCTCTGCTCCACAGTCTCACCATTCATGGCACAGAGGTGCCCAGTCGGTTAGCAAGTTGTTACTTGGAGAGATGTCGGTCACTGGGGGTGTTGCAGTCCCTGACAGATCTAGTGCAGCAGGTGCCTACTCACCCAGCAGAGCATAGTGATTTGACACTTTAACTGGCGTATCTCCTCGGGAGCTGGCAATAGCATCAGATAGGTTCTGCCTCCTCTGTCTGCTTCACAATCTGTTCCTCCTGGGTGGGGACTATTTTGGCGCAGGAGGTTTGTTACTTTTCTTTGACCTCCCTCTCTGTATCTTCTGCCAGGGATCATTTTCAGTGTCCACATTAGTGCAGGACTCTGGTGCCTGTTCCCCTTCTTCGTTCACCTCCATTGATTGCCATGCAGTGCCTCGTGGCTGCTGTGGGGGCTGACATGACACCTGCACCAGTTTCTGACTGCTTTACAAAAATCTTTCTGCTTCATCTGGATGATTAAAAGTTATAAACTCCCCATTCACTTGTATATGGAAAATTGCTGGGTAGCGTAGGGATGCAAGGATATTTAGATAGTATAATTTCTGTTCCACTCTGTCATACACTCTCCTTCTCCTGGACAGATCTGGGGAGACATCTTGGTAGAGCTGCACCCGGTGTCCCTGCCATCTGATATTTCTATTTTCTCTTGCTGCCCTCAAATAAAGTTCCTTTACAGGGTAGTGGAAGAATTTGCACAATATGAGGTGGGGGGGATCCCCTTGTTTTGGCTTGGGAGCCAGGAAGCTCTGTGTCCTCTCCAGATCGGGGGTGGGGCTCGTTGTTTAAGCACAGCATGGCAGGAAGAGCATGAGTTAAGAAAGAAATCATATCCCTCCAGGCCATACCTTTGGAAACACTGAAGATCCTTTTGTTCTGTCTTGGGGCACAGTTCTCCATGTCATCTACCTTGTTTAACAGATATTGGATTTGCCCGTGGTGTTCTTGCAATTGACCAACATGTTGGTGGAGTTGGACAGCTTGTTGTCGCACTGCTGTCTCAGTGCCATACACCCGTGCTGCCAGACCTTGTAGCTCTGCATTAGTTTTAGTAGTTGTAGATTTTAGCTCTGCTATGTCTAAAAGTACCTTGTCCAGCTGAGCGATTATTTTTTCTAGGTCTGTCATTTGTGGAGTCGGTGCACCGTGAGTGGTCATTTCAAAGTCACACTTGCCCGATGCCAAGGGTAGCCACTGGAGCTTTTGTGCAGGAGGTCTGAAACCTGAGGACTGCTGTCGTCCAGGCCCGTCAGGCGGGTGTCACGTTGTGGGATCAGATGCACCAATTAGTTAGTTATCTCTACAATGCCAGGGCCAGTTTCTCTGCGGGTGGTCTCTTTTGACAGCCTTTCAATTCTGATTTCATCAGCATGGTATAAAGCTCTTTTCAAAATGGCATTCTTTTCTGGATGGACTTAAGGTTTCTCCTTATGGCTGTCACAAAATTACCTAGCCACATCTTAGATGCCAGGCTCTGCCCCCAAAGATAGTCTACAATTAAGATCAGGTAAGAGTTCCTGAAATCTTGTGGGAGGAACTTATGTATAGATATAGAAGTGCATCAGTCATCATGAGGTTATGTGCCAGGGGTGCGCACCATGTGAGGGGGTGCCCTTGTGATCCCACAGCTTCAGAGATTTTAGGCCCTGGGGATATACAGTATACCGTGAGATGGGGTGCCTTGGCTCCAGATGTGAAATTAGCAGATTTGGACTCAGTAAGAGAATTTGCAATGGAATGGATGGTGTCTTCTAAACCACATGACCCCTTCTTCCAGCAAGAGAATTTTCTGCAGCAAGCACTGAGTCTTCAGATTAATGTCCCCCTGCAGTGCGCAACCTTAGTGTTATGCTGATGCCAGATCATTTACTTATCAGGAAATACAGTATAGATGAGCTGTTTGAAATTTCAGTTCAAGTTTGCCTAGTGGGTCACTAACCAGTTGCTGTATATGGGACTTTGCGTATGATGACTCTGTACACTGTACATCAATTATCTAGTTTCTTGATTTTTGCAAGCTGTGAATGGCAGTGCTATAGTAAACTCTGCATTCAGCATCAATACCTATATCCTGTCTCATTCCTGGAGAATGAGAGGGAATGAAGAAAAAAGGACTATGGACCTGGGTTTTGTAAGTACTTGGTTCGCCCCAATCCTGGGTTAAATATAAATGTTTGTGTAGGAGCCCCTTCTCATGAACTGTGCAACTGCAGCCCAATTCAAAGATGGCTTGCCTCCAACAAGTTTTTCCTAAATGCAACAAAAACCCAGGCACTGCTATTTGGATTGGCCCCTAGGCTGAAGACCTGTCCATCCATTTGCCAGGTTTGTGTAAGGATGGAACCCCTCTTGGCTCTGTCTCAACCTTCAAGTACCTAGGTGTCACCCTAGATCCTTTTTTCAACTTTTTGTTACATATTGCAGGTATATGTAATGCTGTAAATCCATGCTAGGAATATCATGAAAAATTGGCAATAACCCCCCCAATGCCTACACTGCCATCACCTATGGTATACACAGCTGAAGGGATATAGGACCTAAAGAATGATCTGGAAAAGCTAGGGAGGTGGTCCAGCATCTGGCAGCTTGGCTTCAATGCCAAGAAATGCAGTTATGCACATTGGAGCCAAGAATCCCAGGATGGAGTATTACCTGGGTGGAGTCCAGGTATCTGCATCAGAGGAGGAGAAGGACCTAGGAGTGATGATCACTAGTGACCTGAAGCACTCCACTCAGTGCAAGAAAGCCACAGCAAGGGCAAACAAGATGTTGGGATGCATAGCTAGGGGATCAGTAGTAAGAGAGAGGAGGTCATACTACCCTTGTACAGGTCACTGGTGAGGCCACATCTAGAGTATGGAGTTTAGTATTGGTGCCTACACCTCAAAAAGGACATTAACCTGCTGGAGAAGGTCCAGAGGAGGGCTTCAAAGATGACAGCAGGTCAGCAGCGTAAGGCATACGAGGAGAGGTTGAGGGCACTGAACATCTATTCCTTGGAGGAAAGGAGAAAGAAAGAGAGAGAGGGATAGGGAACATGATTGGAATCTTCAAGTACTTGAAAGGAATAATCAAGGTGGATTAGGAGGGTCTCTTTAAGCTGAGTGGCAACCATAACATGAGAAGGCACAGTCTTAAGCTGGAGGGGGGGATGTTTAGGATGGAGGTCAGGAAGCACTTCACAGAGAGGGTGGTGGACACTTGGAATGCACTGCCAGAAGAGGTGGTCTCATTGAAGACACTAGGCAGCTTCAAGAGAGGCTGGGAAAGGCATAGGGGCAAGGTAAGGATCATGGGTAGGGAGGATAGGAGGAGTGGGGGGGCAGGGACAGTAGCTCAAGCTGTGGACCATGCAATACCAGCAGACTAGATAGACCAAATGGCCTTCTGCTGGCTTCTTTGTATGTTAGTATGTATGTATGTTCACATCCTTCTACCTAAGCTGCTCTATGGACTTCTTGTGTTCTCAGCCTCTACCAAAGCCACACTGCAGAAATGGGATGTGGCTTACTTGGTTTCACTTGGTTTCAAAGGACAAAAGAAGGCTACTGCCCATCGAAATTGTCCCCCACCACATTGGTGGGATAATTATACCTTGACTTTGTAGGACTCAAGCCAATGATCCAGCCCCTTTTTGAAGACTGTATTAGAGCTACAGTTTACTAGGTTTTGTGGAAGGAGATTCCACAGTTTGGGGGTTCTTACTGTAAAGTAGTTTAACCTTTTTGTTGTTTTAGCTTTAGATACAAACATCTGGTTGTTGTGATACCGTGGGGAAGTCCAACTGGAGGAGAAATATAAGCCACATTGGCGCATTAACTCCTGAGAATTCTTGATTTTGTACAGTAGGAGAAGGTCACCTCTAGTACGTCTTGTGCGTAGTGACTGTAACCCTGTAACTCTTAATCTTTCCTCGTAATTAAGTTTGGATAAATAAGGGACCATTCTTGTGGCTCTCCTCTGTACCCTGTCAACCCCGTCAATGTCCCGCACCAGGTAGGGACTCCAGTAGGGGGATCCATAGTCCAGATGGGGCCTGACATAAGCTCTGTACAAGGGGATTATGCATTCCTGTGTCCTAGACACAAATGAACGTTTGATTCGAGTGAGCAAGGCGTTAGACTTCCTAGCTATCATCCTGCAATGATCACTAGAGGATAGTTTATTATTAATGGTTACCCCAAGATCACGTTCTAATGGTGACACATGAAGGGCCATGTTGTTCAGAAAATAAGTCTGCCTAGGATTGTTCTTACCGAAGTGTACAACATGACACTTATCTGAGTTGAGTGTCATTTTGTTTGAAACTGCCCATTCTTCGATGGATTTTAGGTTATTCCTCATAGTTTCTCTGTTTGTCGATGTAAGAACAGAGCCACACAATTTGGTGTCATCAGCAAATTTTGAGAGAACATTTTCAGTGCTAGTCTGCAAATCACTAATAAAGATGTTAAACAGAGTGGTCCTAACACTGACCCCTGAGGGACCCTGCTGGTCACACTCAGTGGGTGGGAAAGTGAGCCATTAATTCTAACTTGCTGATATCTTCCATTTAACCAACCTGACACCCAGTTGATTATGTAGTAAGAGAATCCCATATCATTCATTTTGTCAAGTAGGATGTCATGAGGGACTTTGTCGAATGCTCTACTATAGTCGAGAAGTATCACATCCACAGGAATGCCACTGTCCAGTGCCGTACTGACAAGATTATAAAAGGAAACCAAGTTAGTAGTACAGGAGTATCCCTGTCTAAAGCCATGTTGTGTAGTGTCGGTCAAGTTACCCCTAATAGATTCGTGCTCTAGTAGATTCTTAATAACTTTCTCCATGATCTTGCTTATGACAGAAGTCAGGCTTATCGGATGGTAAGTTACATATATAACAGGGCTTATAATAATATTTGCCATTTTGTCCTTTCTGCTAATCACCAAACCCACCACTGTGAGTTATATGACAACCTTCAATTGTTTCCCCCTCTTCCCTGTGTGATTTTGCATTGGTTGGTATCCTCTACAATACCCTTCATGATGCTTCTCATGCCTCGCTCCTTCAGCCTATCAGGAGTAAGTACCCTTTGAGATCTGCTGATCTCAGCCTGCTATCAATGCCTAAAACTAAAAATAAATTTGGGGATATGGTGTTCTCCTGCTTTGCACCTAGGTTATGGAATTCAATTACCCCTGAGCTGCGTCACTGCCATACCATGCAGGATTTCCATAGAGACTACTGCATGCACCTTTACGAGCTGGCTATATGGTCCTGTATGTAAGTGGGTTCTTACTGTTTTGGCCTGCTGGATTACAATCTTTTTTCTGATTGTGGTTTTTAGTTTCTATGCTCTGTATTTGTAGCTTCTGAAGCTGTATTGTCATGCATTGAACTTGTACCATCCTGCCAGTATTACTGTCACATATTGCTTATGTGTTTACTTTGTGATGCACTGTACTGGTACTCACTGTTGTAACCTCCCAGGCTGTGCCTGAAAATAGGCACTGATTGTCTAGTGAACTTAAAATAAGAGCTAAATAAATAAATAAATGACCCCGCTACAGAAGGAACATGGTTGTACTGTATTAGCAACAGCTAGGCATTTGAAATGCAAATTTTGGTGAGAAAGAATGAATATGACTGAACTGGCAATTGAACTCCAGCCCAGAAGTACTGTGTCACTGCTGTACCAGCTAAGCTGTCAAGCCAACTGGTCAGCCTGAGTTTCCTATGGTCATTTTTTTTTTTTTATTTTAAACTGCAAATCCTGCAGCTCCTGTAGAAATCCTGTAGTTTAGAATATAAGGAAGTGGACTGTACATTACAGGAGAGTCAATCAGCACTATTCGTGGGCAAAGTTAGAAAACTTCACTTTGCAGAGAAATTCTCGAATTTTACTGAATTCATGAAATTCTCCTTTAAGGCAAAGTTCTACTTCACCTTGAAGGAGAACTTTGTGAATGGTAAAATTGTGAACTTTACCTGTAGATTTTGGCTCTAAGGCGAAGTTTGCAAGGATCCATGGATTGGAGGCCACATGGTGCTGCAATGAGCTGTATTGCCATGCGTAGGCTGAATTCAGTGCAGTGTGAGGAAGAGACAATTTGGGCCAGATTCACAAAGGTTGGATGCATGCTGCGACAATGACACCTTGCACCAACGGTCCATGCGTCCTAGACCCTGCGCCCGATTCAGCATCGGACCTGGTCCAGGAGTTTGCATCTGGCAGCTTGTGGCATCGATCAAACAGATGGCGCAGTGACAATGAATGCCTCAAGCTGTGGGATGGGCAGGCAGCAGATGTGCCCTCAGATTCCCCTCTGGGCAACATGGCAGTGAGCCATGCCCCCCCACCAGCCCCGATCCCGAACAGTGTAGATGCTGGACAATCCATGTGGACAGCTGTCATTCACTGAGTGCATACCATTTACAGTACACATTCAGAGCGAAGCCCAGTTGGTGGCTGGCCACAGTGGTGAGAGGTGGGCTGTGCCAGTTGCTGACTGGGTACGGGTGTGGGGGGGAGTGGGGTGTTCTGGCACTGCTGGGTGGGGGAGGGCTGCTAGACCACCAGGGATACTTTGAATAATAATTTGAATGCCATACTGTACAGGCTGAAAGCTATTACAATTGTCGGGGGGGGATCGGGACAGGGAATCAGGGTTTGGGAATCAGGGCTGTGGTGGGGGCGGCACTAGCCTGTATGGACTTTCTTCACACATATGCAGGGATGGGGCTTGGGGGGCTATAGTCCACATGGCCTCTCCAGTATCACTTTTGGGGATCGGGCTGTGGGGGTGGGGGGGCCACTTGACCACCAGGGCTACACTGGGAAAACTACACAATGACAGGGTACTACCTTGGGGATCAGGGCTGTTGTGGGTGGTAGCACACTATTCCTGACAATGGGGGCACATTGGCAACCCCTGGTGGATGGCAAAGAACACTTATGCCAGTTCATGGCTGGCATAATTGTTATTTGACAGATGTCCACTGGGGGTTGTTTCTGAATCCCAAATTGAGGATATGGCAACCACCCTTACTGAATTGGATGCAGCTGCCACCGTAAACCCCCTTGAGCTATGTTGCAGCGGGGTTTATGGTGCAAATGGTGGCTGATGTCCACCTTGGCGCAAGCAGCATGCGACATGTCGCAAGCTGCTTTCCTGAATCTCAAATGGCATAATGCATGGCACAAAGTGCTACTTGCACCATTTTTTTGGGTGCAAGTCACTTTGCACCATGCGCAACCTTTTGTGAATCCGGCCCTTTGTGTTTAGTGTACTCTGTATCTTTGCGCCTAAAAACCTCTGGAAAAAATTTAAAACAGGCAGTTTTTTCCCCAGCAAATCACTCCATTAATAGTGTCTTTTGTGCCTTGTGTCTCTAGAGCACCATTTATTTGTGGTATTTTTTGTGATTTAGTTAGTTTAAAGTTGTAGTTTTGTTTTCTGTATTGTGTAGTGAGGCAGTACTGAGGGGGGAAGGAAGCTTAGCTGCAGCAGCTTGCAGGAAAAAAAGGCAGGTTAGGTAGCCTTTTCTGGCATGGCAGTACTGGTGCTGTTGTAGTCAACATTTTGTGTGACTTTTTAAAAAAAATCATAGAAGTTGATGGCAGATAAGGACCACAAGGACCATCCGCTGTTTTCTTTGGTTTCTAATTTTAGTTTTGTAAAACAGTTAGGTGTGTTTTTTTTCTATAATGGTGTTTATCCTCCTTCATGACAGGATGGGTGTCTGGTTCCGCTTCTGTCCTGTCAGCTGTAGCTGTCCCTTACTCTCCTCCGGTGGACCAGGGACCAGTAGTGTCCCCTTGGATTCCCCACCCCCACAGCAAGGCCTGGAATGGAGGGCCATCCTCCCCCACCCGGAACACATATCCAGATGGTCCCAGATCCTGGAGAGAGTGGGCGGGCCAACAGCTTGATGGACAATACTTCATGGAGCCTCTTCCCCACGTTTTCCTCCTGATGTTTTCTCCCCTGGCTCCTCACAAGACATGCAATGAGCACAATGTGTGTATTCCATCTCCACAGAGTTACACCCCTGGTGCTCTGTCACAGAGCCCCCCTCAGTGGTGACTCACATACACTTCCACCAGGATTTCTCCAGGCGGTGGTCGATCATGCACCATGAAGTCCCCTCTCCCTGAGGGAGGAGAGCAGTCCGATGGATTCTCAATCCTCCCTCTCCCAACCGGCCCTCAAGTGACCCGCCTCCATTCCCAAATGTGGGCTGCCGGCATGGGAAAAGGTAAGGTGCGTATGGTACCTCCGCCCTCTTTGCCACTGGGCAGGCCAGTTAGGTGTTTTTACTTAATTATGTTGTCACTGTAGTTTGACTATATTGATTTCATATTTGTTTATTGATTGAAGTTAGTGTTTTTGTATATACACAGTAATGTTGTTATAATTACCTGAGTTGTTGCATTGTGTGCGTGTTTCCTTAGTCCCTGAAATCTCTGTTGTGTATTGTTTGTGTAAAAAAAAAAAACTGGCTGCAGTGTGGGTGCTGCTGGTTTATGAGGAGCTTGAACTTCAACAGAGGGTGCTGTTGCTTCCACAGGGTGTGCCTGCTGCCCCACCATGACATGGGAAATGCCTTTGCTCCCTCCAGGAAGCAGTATAGCCTAGAGGTTAGAGTAACGAGCTGTGAATGAGCTTGGTACCTGCAGACATGGGTTTGATTCCCATTACCTACACTTGCATATTGCGTGACTCTGAGCAAGTCTCTTGACTAGCCCAAAGCTCCCGGGTTGCCTCTGAAAACAGGCACTTGTGCCTAGTAGGCCTTACCCAGTTAACAAAGACTAAATAAATAGGACACGCTGTCGGCATGGACGGACCATCACCTCCACCACCTCAATTTGCCACTTCCCTCTGTTTTTCCTCTCACTCAGCCTGGTGATTTGCCATGAGGTGGTCTTCTAGCCCCCAATACCCATGTGAGTCCGCTGCTTGTCCCGGGGAACATATTTATTGCATAGGTTGCAAGTGACCACACTAATCCTAACCCTAACCCTAATATCCCATAGGATAACATAGCAACTTTAAGAAGCCATAACTCCACCAGTCTTTGGAGCAAAAGGACACTCTATATATACAAACAAGGATCTCAATGAGTATTACAATAGTAACATATAATACCCCTGGACACATTCTTGGGGTATGCATAGCACCCCAAAATCACCTCCCATATTGACCATGGTGCCACATCCACAATTTATGTCCAATAGTTATCAAAAATGTTCCAAATATGCATCCTCTCTTGGACTACAACCATACCAAGTTTCAGACACATTTGAAAACACTGACCAGGTTATGCCTAAAAACCTCACAAGGAGTGGTTGGTGGAAGTGGGGTGGTAGCATTTGTGTTGCCAAATTATTCTCTGCCACATCTGTGGCATCCATGCAGGTGGATGCTGGGGGGCGGCAACAAGAGGATCAGTCTAAGAGGTAGCAAAATCTATGGCTCAGGAACAGCTGCATTTTGATCCATTTGACCTTGGTGTACTGCAAGGAGAAGTTACAGGTGAAGTTGCAAGGCGAAGTTACCAATGGAAAATTTCCTATTAAATAGACATACAGATATAGTCTTTACCGCATTGGTCCTTGTAAGAACAGATCCAGAAGCAAATGATTTGATACCTTTTATTGGACCAACGTAGATGTAACAAAAAGAACAAACTGCTTTAGTTTTCGGACCATCCCAGTCCTTCCTCTGAAGCTTAATGACAATTATTTAGAAAATCCCATTCTTTTAACACTCAGATCATGCAGAAAAAAACCCAGAAACAATCCCATTGGTTTAAAATACTCATTTAAAAAATAACAGAAGAAATATCATAGAAGCTGAATAGTACCAGTTCAGCTTCAGCTGACAGGGCCTAAAGGTCAGATGTGCTTAGAGCACAACTCTCTGCTAGAGATGTTCTCATCTTACTCTGAAGAGATCTCTAAGTCATTTTAATTTATGTGCAGTGTACTCCCCGGCTTATTGTTATGCTGTAAGCACATCTGACCTTTAGGCCCTTTCAGCTGAAGCTGAACTGGTACTATTCAGCTTCTATGATATTTATTCTGTTATTTTTTAAATGCGTATTTTAAACCAATGGAATTTTTTTCTGTTTTTGTCTGCATGATCTTGGTGTTAAAAGTATGGGATGTTCTAAGTAACAGTCATTAATTTATTTATTGATATTTATTAGCTTTTGGTAACCGGGTAAGTGCACTGGGCAAAAGAACTGCCTATTTTCAGGCACGACCCGGGAGAGTGCAAGTTGAACAATACACAGCAGTGAACAACAATCAGGTACATACAATAAGATAACTGTCAAAGCAACAAATACATCAGCAGAAAAAGATTACAGGAATTAATAACAGCACATAGATAACATCAGGAATAGACAAGTTGTGGTTGAATACAAATTGCATGATAGCACAATGATGGCATAATAGCAAAATAAACAGGTCATATTAAGCTTCTGAGGAAGGACTGAGTTGGTCCAAAAACTAAAGCACTTTGTTATTTTTGTTACATCTATGTTGGTCCAATAAAAGGTATCTAATTATTTGCTTCTGGATCTATTAAATAAAAAAAAAATTGCTAAATGATACGCAGAGGCAAATTTGTTAACTTTGCCCTAACGTTGCCTGCAAATTAAAACGTTGCAACATCTCTAATAAGCACTGGGCATTTTAAACACAAACTGCAATGAGAATAAAAAAAAATCGTAAGGAAGCAAAGAAAGAATCATATTCCTAGTTTCCATTCTGCAGCTGCTTCTGGTTGTCAATAATAGATTTGTGCAACCTCCATCCTCCAACCCCTTTTATCTTTTAAGATCCCAGCTGGGTAACAGGTAGCATATCACTCAAAGAAGAAAAGAAATGAGGGCAAGCTGCCATCAGTTATAGGCTTCCTCAGTTTTGAAACAATCTGCTCTTTGAAATAACTTGTGCCCCCAGTCTCCTGTTGTCAAAACTTAAGTTAAAG
Source organism: Neoceratodus forsteri (assembly GCA_016271365.2). Lineage (NCBI taxonomy): Eukaryota > Metazoa > Chordata > Ceratodontiformes > Ceratodontidae > Neoceratodus > Neoceratodus forsteri. The sequence continues at coordinate 1,362,975,779 of CM057455.1, read as the reverse complement.
GATCACTTTGTCTTCTCCAGTTCCTGCCCTAAGTGACTGCACTCTCTTAACACAGGGTTTGTTTTCCCCATGATTTATACTTAATTGTAATTTAATTAATGGGTTGTGTTTTTCCCATACAAATAGCCATGTGTTAAAGGGAAACTAAACACTGCAGGGTCACTCACATTGTGAAAGCCATGAAAAGATCTTTCAAAAGAGGTATTGGGTTTACCTGTAGGGGGCAGGAGTCTTAAGGTATGAATAGTTCAATGAGTTGTAAATCAAATCAAAGCAACAACCATTTCATGTAGTCTTAAAAACAGGAAGTGATATCACTGAGGGGCAAGCTGTATGTTGTTAATTACAGCTTGCCCCTCAGTGATATCACTTTCTTTTTTAAGATTGCATGAAATGGCTGCTGTCTTGTTTTGATTTACAGATTATTTAAATATTCATATCAAAGGACTTCTGACACCTACAAGGAAGCCCAGTACCTATTTCAATATAATTTTTCATGTGCCTTCGCATTTGAGCAATCCCTGCAATGTTTACTGTCCTTTAAATGCCATAATAAATGAGTGTTAATTATGGCATTTAATACATGGCTCTTTGTGTGAGAGAAAGCGCAAGCTGAAAGCACTGCCTCGCAGCCACAAAAAGATCTTTTCTCTGCCAGCACGAGCTAATCGTTTTTGCCCAACTCCTGTACCAAAACCACTCACCACATTTCCCTCATGTTCTTGTTTCCTTTTACTCTGTTGTGCCCAATTTCAAATTTGGAGCTCAATCACATCGGTGAGACAGATGTTGATTACATCAGACAGCCTACCCAATAAGTGCATTTTTATTGACAGTATTTATATAATTTCAGTCCTTCCCCCACATCACGATCTGCTGATTGCCCTCTTTCAATCTCCTGACCCGCGCCACTCTCAACAGTGGGAATGCAGTCAAGAGACATCTCAGGAGACACTTTCACTTAACTCCACCCCCTTGCTGAATGCCAGATTCAACTCTCCTGACCCTCGCTACTCCCAACAGTTGGAACGCAGTTGGGAGACACTTTCACTTTTCCTTTTGTTTGTGTGTGTCTTGCTTTTAACGAGTTTTAAATTTAATGCAGCAAAAAAAATTCGACCCCTCAATTGAATAAAACAAAGTATGGGGTACAGTGTGTAAACTCGAATTTTACACACACCCTCATTGTTGGCTGGCTGCATAAACCCCTTGGGCTTCGCCCTCGGGGTTTATGTAACATTCAACAACTCGGGTGTGTGTAAAATTCTCATTACACACTGCATCCCATACTTTATCCTATATATAATTACTGGCTAGAGTTGTTTTCAGTCCAAAACCATTACATAAATTTTCAGTTACACACATTATGTTATACTTGAGAGTGTATAACAAAGAACTGAAAAGCTATCACACTCAGCATCAACTCCTTTAACACTGAGCATGAGACATGATAAGGTAAAGACAAGGAAAAATATACCATGTACAGTCATTAACTATTTGCAATTTGCTTTTTGTTTCAGGCAGCAACTCAGGGTAATAGCTTTGAAATGCTGTGTTCTGCTCCTCTAAGCATGGCAAAGAAATGCAAGTGTTCTCTCCCCACTCAACTGGGAGTGGCAGGTGAAAGAGTACAACAAATACTGCTGACAGAACAAGTGCTGCCAAGCAGCATGACTAACATGGCAGGCCACAGACAGGACAGGACAGGCTGTGGCTATTGCACAACATCTCTGCCATTCTATTAAGCCAGAGAAACAAAGCACTGAACAGCATCACATATTTGAAACCAGTAGCACAGGAAACATTGCTTGTAGGAACTACAAGCTGCACAAGAAAATCCACTTTCACCTTGCATTTTACTAGCCTTTTGATTGGCCAAGAATTTTAAAGCAGAAAGCAGCATGAAGGCAGAGAGTGGACAAAACTGAGGTGGAAATTAATGATTCTGAAGCTGTCATAGGTGGAGGATGGCCATGCCCCCATATGGGTATCAGCAAAATATATATTCTACTGGTGTTATACCAGTATTAACCACTTGAGGTTCGTTCATGTGGTTTATGGTATCACAAACCTCAGGTATGTAAGGAAATACTGTCACACACTGCTGCCCATCCACTATTCTGTATTTAATATGTGACTGTGTTTAACTAATATAATGAATGTATTGTTCTCAAACATATTGGTTAATGGTTATTCTAATTTCAACTTTATGCCTTTTCTCAGTACCCTTCCACCCTTCTTCACCCCTTCCTCCCCCATGTTGCATCAGAAAATGAGTGTTAAAATCTACTCTGTGGTGCCGAGCAATGGGGGTTCGCTTGGCATGCTGGTGACCCGGGTTCGTGCCCTGAGCCTGGGACATCAGCAGCAGATGCCAGCAGGGAGGGGGTTCAGATCATCCTTTGGACACTTCTCTCCCAAGGGGGTGATGTTGTGCTGCTTCTATAGCGGCTCCTGGTGGTGGCTTGAGGTGGTGTCCTAGGCAGTGTTGATGACCACACACTGTTGGTTGTCCCCTCCCTAGATGCATGCTGTGGCATGTGCCAATGTGGAGGGGTGGGACCAAAAAAGGGAACATGGGCTGTCCAGCCCCACCGAATGATGGCCGTTCGTCCCTCCACACTGCAGTCCCCAGATTGCACCTCCTCCATCCCTGTGTCTACCTCAGGGGCACCATTCAAGAATTCTCCTTTCCCTGTCCCCCTGCCTGGGGGAAGGGCCCTTCTAGTAGGGTCGGTGCCAGACCACATGGACACAGGGTGCGTGGGCTGTGACCGACGGAGGTAGGCAGCGGGGGTGAGACTGGCAGGTAAAGGGGACTTACTTGAGCCTGAAGGAGTGGCAGGCTGAGGCTGGGGCAGGAGTATAAACAGATAACACAAAAGAAAAAAGAAAAGAAGTGTTTGCTGTCTCTATTTCTCACCTGGTAAAATAACTTCAAATAATGAAATAATGTGAAGCTATATATAGTAGAAAAGTGTATCTGTTGTATTACACTATCCATGTGGCCACTGCAGCAGTAGAGATAGTCAAATGATATATTTCTAGTCAAGAGTCATACTTTAGGGGGCCACCACTAGACAGACCCATTCTAAAGTCACTGGTATTATCACAGACATCTTATTCAGTATGTTTCTTGTATACTGCATTCCGGAGAGACATACTGTGCATAAGGCAATGGTTCTCAATAGGCAACAATCCAAACGGTTTGGTAAAGTACTGAAGGACACCGAGCTGGTGCTGACCAGGAATTAATTAAGAAGTGGGGAGGTTGTCAGCCCACACAGACACTGTAGAAAAAACAAGAGATAGCACTCAAAAGTGAATTAATAAATATTGCTACAACCAAGTTCTATAGGCTACATAGTATATGTATTGTGAGCCCATCACACAAAGACGCTGTGCAAACTTACCCCTGCACTTCAACCAAAGAGGTCTTTGTCAGAAGTCCTCAGTAGGGATACTTGGAATCAGCCAATTCTGATCTGATTTTCAGATTTAGGATTTAAGGAACTTCTGAATCTTAGTTTAATTCTGTTTGAAATCCTAAAAGGGCTTAAAATCAGATTTAGGATTCGGATTTGAAATCCTAAATCCTATAAGTTTTAGAATTTTGTTTAAGATTTAGGATTTACAGACTACAAATCCAAAAATCCTAAATCCAAACATCAGATCAGAATCCAATGAATCTGAATCCGTTCAGTGGATTCCAAGCAAGCCTAGTCCTCAGTTTACTGCTGATGAGTTGCAGGCACATTTGCAGCTTAACCAGGAAAAGTAAACCCAAAATGCTGACTATCTAGTTTGAAGTTATTCTGGGAATTCTGCAGGCTACATCTTTCACAAAAGTGAGGCATTTCTTTTGTTGACATAATGTCTGTTTATGGGTAATTTCCTATCTGTACATTTGAAATTGTAATATTGTTTTTTCTATTGCAAACAGTTGAACCAAAAAGCATTGTTGGATGCCACCAAATAGTTTTACTGTGACATGATTTAACCTCCCTTGTCACTGCATTGTTTAAGCCTTTTTTAACTTTCTTTATTGAAGAGTATATTCAGATACATTATTACATATTCAAATATGAATGAGACTTTCTTTTCATCTGTTAGCTTATCTACGGACATTCTAAAGAAAAATCTAACAACTTAAATTATAACCCATCTAGAGTGATATTCCAAAGGAAAACAAAGAATAACTTTTGATAATTTCTTATTGTGCAGCATTTTACCTTTTCGTTACTATCTTCCACATACCTGGTGGAGGGCACCATAATTATGCGTTCAACCCTGCTTGCTCTAGTGGCCCATAAGTCGAACTTAGTCTAAAGTTTTCTATGCTCAGGCAGGTGTTCTTTTGGAGCTAAGATTCACTGCCCCTTTCTGAAGCCTGATTTAGTTCCCAGTGGGTCCATCTGGACGTATAGGCTTGCATTCTATCTTGTACTAAAAAGGTTAGCCTTTCCATTTTCGAGATCTGACCCACTATCTTCTCCTATTCACCACTCTGCAGGGGGGAAGTTTTACAGCCACCTTCTGGTTATTGCTTTAGCTGCCGCTACCACACAGACATCCCAAAGATGTAGTCTTCTTTTCCCTTCATCTCTTCGGGGAGACCTAAGACTAAGTGTTGGAATAATAAAGACTCTGTAATTGTAAACAATTGTTTCATCCGGGTAATGACTTCAGCCCAGAAGAGTTGAATTTCTAGACCACTTAGAAGATATAGAAGTGAGTGGCTCTTGCCTGTCTGCATTGCCTCCAACAACTAAGTTGTTTTTGATTATCCCATTTAGACTGTGGCGCAGGTGTAATGAAATATCTTGTTCGAACCTTCGAGGTAAATTCTCGCCATTGTGGAGAGGAAGTGGTCTTAAATGTTCTCTGCCATATTTTAATCCCATCTGTGGGGGACAGTTGGATTTTGGCCCCCAAATGCCATTTATTTGTTATATGTTGTACCTGTGTTTTCTTTACTAGCAAAAGGAGCTGGTATAGGAGGGTAATAGTTCCCTTCTGCTGGAAGGTTTAGAGTACTGAACTCAGCGAAGATTCCTTGTGCAGGATTTCCTTCTTCAGTTCTCCCCCTAGAGCTCTCAATTGGATTACAATATAGTTTCTAATTTGGAAATAATGAAAACAGTCTGTTATGGACCATCCATAGAGTTTGCGGCAATCTTCAAATGAGATAATGGTGGCTCCCTTTAGAGTTTGATTTGCATATTTCATGCCCCCGGTAGACTGTCATTTATACCAGGAATCCAAAGATGCCAGGATAAACTTAGAGCCCCATCCTAGCCATCTGACCCTCCTGAGTTCTCGTGAAATATGTGGAATCTTATAAAATTGTTCCCATGCCCCCCCAGGTGACCCATATTGTCATGTATTGGTTGACTGTTAGTATTTTACTTATTTTTGGGTAAAAAAGCATGTCTGGGAGGGGAGTATGTTTAATTGTGTCCATTTCTATTGTCCTCCAGTGAGCTGATGCTTAAAGTCCAACCATAATAATACATTCTTAACCTGTGCTGATATCCAATAGGCTTCCAAGTCTGGCAGTGCCTAGTCTCCCCCACTCCTTCCTGGGCAGAAATACCCAACTCTGCACTCTGGGTTGGGTATGAGCACACACAAACTTATAAAGTTGTTTTTGCATTTGGGTGAACCATTTTCTGCTTAGCTGAACTGGGGTGCACTGGAACAAATGCAAATATCTGGGGAATATGTTCGTTCTTATGAATTATATATGATTATGAAGCTGGAGTGGAAGGAAGGACCATCTCCTAACGTCTGCTTGTAAGTTTTGTGTTAGTGGGCCAAAATTATCTTCATAGGAGTGGGTGTTAGTTGCCCTTAAATAAATTCCTAGACATTTAAATTTTGGGAGGCCCCATTTCATTGGATATTGTTTTTGGAATTCTGGGGAAGGGTTGTATGACAGAGTCAAGACTTCCATCTTCTCCATGTTCAAGGTGTAACCCGATAGCTTGGAGAATTGCTGTATTAATTCCATTAACCTGGGTAGTGATGTGGTTGATCTCTGTAAGATAGGCCAGGACATCATCTGCATAAAGACTTCATTTGTGTTGTCTATAAGTGAGCTGAACTCCTTTTATCCTTCTGTCTCTATGTATCATTTGTGCCAGGTGTTCAATATAAAGTACAAATAGCACTGGGGACAAAGGGGCAGCCCTGCCTTTTACCTCTTCTGAGTCTGAATCCTTAGGAGAGATGGCGATAGGCTCAGACATGAGCCATTGGTGACATATATGTTTTATATATAACCCTGGAAGTTGGGGGAAACCCCAAACCTGCAAGGACCCTATTCAGATATGACCAGCCCACCTGGTCAAATGCCTTTTCAGTGTCCATACTCATCAATACAACCGGAATGGCATTTGCATTAAGGTAGTCTATAATGCGTAGGGTTCTGCGGACGCTATCCTGGGCCTGACGGCCGGGGATAAATCCAGTCTGATCTAACCCTATTATATCTGGGATAATATCCTGCAGCCTTCTTGTGAAGGTCGACGTAAAATATTTAGAATCCACATTGAGTATGGATATAGGTCGGTACAAGGGGGCAGAGTGTGGGGTCCCTGCCAGGTTTAGGTATTCCTGAGATTATTCCATAATTCCAGGATAGGGCTAGTTTACCCTGTTCCTTCATTGCTTCTGCATAAGCCCCTTGAAGTATGGGTATTAAGGTCAGTGCAAACTTCTTGTAAAAGTCTGCTGGAACTCCATCTGTCCCAGGGTATTTACCGGTTTTACTTTTTGGATTGCCCTCAGAATTTCAGCTTGTGTTATGGGCACACAAAGTGTTATGTTTTGTGCCTGGGTTACCTGTGGGAGTACTTGGGTTTTTAAAAAAAGAGTCAGTTTCCTGGACTGGATGTGGTGGCTTAGGGGAATATAATGTACTATAATATGGTTTAAATGCATCTGAAATTTCTGTTCTTCACCACTCTCCGAACTCTTTCCATGTACTTCAATTTACAAACATGTGCCCTGCTTCTCTGCACCCTTATTTGGCATGCCAACAACCTTAATGCTCTGTAGCTTCCTTCATAATACTTTTACATGAGGTACTTTAAATGTTGGTCTACCTCGTACTCTATTATTTGATTTAACTCCTTCTTTAGTCTTAATTCTTGGCCCCTTTGTCTGTCTAATCTGTCTTGTTGTAAAAGTTCCAGTGTCTGAATTCTGGTTTCCAGTTGCTGCTGTTTTTGTTGTCTGTCTAATCTATCTTGTAAAAGTTCCAGTGTCTGAATTCTGGTTTCCAGTTGCTGCTGTTTTCGTTGTCTGTCTTTTTTTATGCCCTGCTGCTATGGCTCTTATTTGACCTCTGACCGTGGCCTTAATCATGTCCCAGAGGATGCTTGGGTTGACCTCTGGGGTGTTATTATCCGCTATGGCCTATTCTACAGTATGTATTCTTGTATTTGCTGTTGAATTTTTTTGTCTTGTAATAACGAGACGTTGAGTCTCCAGAAATTAGTTTTTTTAGTCATTTGTAACTGGTATGTTAATGTTATTGGGACATGATCAGAGAGGCCAATGGGGTCTATAGTACAATTACATAATCTATCTGTGAGCTTCCATGATATTAAAAAAAAAATCAATCTTATGGGCTGCGGAGTAAAATGCATATCCCCTTGTTGGGCCCTGTATATGTCTCCAGGCATCGAGCAACCCCAGCTCAGCTAGTAGAGTTCTCACCTTCCTCACCACCCCATGCTTCTTTTTCAGTATTCTTGAGGTAGAATCAACCTGAGGTGCTAAAGTAATGTTAAGGTTCCCTCCTGCTTTATTTGTCCCCTCCTTGTTCCATTAGAAGTGCAAATAATTTTCTGTAGAACCTAAAGTCAGAACCCGGTGGATCATAAATTGAGGCCAACGTAATAGTTTGGCCCTCATAGTCGCCAATCAGAATTACATACCTGTCCTCTTTATCTGTGTAGACAGTTTTAACAGTGAAAGAGACTCTGTTTGGGATTAGAATAGCCACCCTTCTCCCTCACCCAGTTTTGGAGGAGGCGGAGTAGTGGACTGATTCATCACCAAACTTGTTTAATTTTTGGTGTTCAACATCTGATAAATGAGTCTCCTGTAGTGTTATAAAATCGGCAGTTTTTTTCCTTATGTATGCCATTATTTTCCCCTCTTTCACTGGATGTGTAAGGTCATTTACATTGAAAGACATAATTTTAGTTTTTATGTTACTCACAGAAACATATACATTTGTAGGCCTTTGGCCCACCCAGTCTGCCCTACTAGCTCCAATACTGTGCACTGTTATGCCTCACCTGTATTAGGATGTCCTCCTCCTCTACTTACCACCAGTCCCCTATGACTATCCCAGGCATTTTTTAATCCATTTATTGTTTCTACCCCCCCCCACCTCTGCTGGCAGGCTAGTCCACTTGTTCAGCACCCTCTCCGTGAAGAAGTACTTCCTCACTTTTCCTCTGAATTTCCCTCCTGCCAATTTCATGTTGTGGCCCCTAGTCCTTGTGCAACCTATCATCTGCAAAATTGTATTCTCCAGTACCTTATTTCTCCCCATGATGTACTTAAAGGTCTCAATCATATCCCCCCTCTCCCTCCTCTTCCATAGGAAGTACATATTCAGTTCCCTCAGTCTAGTTTCATAGGGCTTGTTATGTAGCCCCTGCACCATTCTGGTTGTCCTCCTCTGAACTGTCTCCACCCTATCAATGTCCTTACTCTGGTGAGGCCTCCAGAACTGGGCATAGTACTCCAGATGTGGGCTTACTAACGTCCTGTACAGTGGAATTATAACCTCTTTTTCTGCTTGTGATCCCCCAGCCTATGCATCCCAGCATTCTGCTTGCCTTTCCTGCTGCATTGTCATACTTGTCTCCCAACCCTGAATTCACCAGAGATGATCACCCCTAAATCTCTCTCCTGCTTAGAGCATTCAGTTTCCTCCCCCACCAGATGATATGATACTCTTGGGTGTTTGTGCCCCATGTGCATTATCTTGCACTTTTTTGCATTGAACCTTAGCTGCCAATCCCTTGACCACTCCTGCAGCTTCTTTAGGTCCCCTTCATTCTATCTACCCCTCCTGGCATGTCCACCCTGTTGCAAAGCTTAGTGTCATCAACAAACAAGCAGATCTTCCCTTCTAGAAACTCTGCAATGTCACTGATAAAGACATTGAAGATGACCAAACCCAGTACTGATCCCTGTGGTACCCCACTGGTTACTTTACCCTCTTCAGAGTGACTGCCGTTTACCACCACCCTCTGTGTCCTATTGTCCAGCCAACTTTCCACCCACTTTACCACCTTCATTCCTACTCCCACACTCTGCAGCTTTTTAATCAATTTACAATGTGGCATGGTGTCAAAGGCCTTACTGAAGTCCAGGTAGGCCATGTCCACTGCCCCCCCTTGATCCACCTCCTTGGTTACCCAGTCAAAAAACTCAATGAGGTTAGTCTGGCACAACCCCCCTCCCTATGAAACCATACTGCCTTTTGTCCTGTAGACTGTTGACAGCCAGGTATTCCATTGTTCTTTCCTTCAATAGTGTTTTCATGATTTTCCCCACCATTGAAGTCAGACTGAGTGGCCTGTAGTTTCCTGCCTTTTCCTTGTCTCCACTTTTGTGTAGAGAGACTACATCATCCCTCTTCCAGTCCCTGGTAACCTCCCCTGTTCCTAAAGACAGGCTGAACAGGGCAGTCAGTGGTTCTACCAATGCTTCCTTTAGCTCTTTTGGAATCCTGGGATGTATCCCATCTGGTCCCGTCACCATATCTACCCTCAGTTTCGCTAGTTCCTGACTACCTCTTCCTTCAAGAAAGGACCAGTGTCCCTCTCGTGCCCACCATGCCCCCCGCCCATGCTGGCCACCCTGGTCTCTCCACTGTAAACACTGAGCTGAAATATTTGTTCAGTATATTTGCTTTCTGCTGTCAACTTCTATGCTGTTCCCATTTTTCCCTTTCAGTCGCACGATCCCCCCTTTACCTTTCTTTTCTCACTGATATATCCGTAAAAGGTTTTGTCTCCCTTTGTCACTGAACCTGCTATACGTTCTTCCATCTGTGCCTTGCCTTCCCTCACTGCTTTCCCTGACACCATTTGTTTTTCCTGATACCTCTCCTGGTCCCCTTCCTCCTGAGTATTTTTGTATTGCCTAAATGCTGTTCTTCTGGCTTTAGTCTTTTCTGCTACCTCCCTAGAAAACCAAAGTGGTCTTCTCTTTCTCTTCCTCATACTCACCTGCTTGACACAGAGTTGAGTTGCCATTGCAGTCGCTGCTCTGATTACTTCCTACTGTTCCTCAATGTCTTTCCTATCCCCTACTCTGGTCGGAGCTTCCTTTAGGCATTCTCCCATCTTTTTCAAGTCTGCCCTCTTAAAGTCTAGAATTCTTGTCCTTGTGTGGCTTGGTTCTGCCCCCTCAGTTATATGAAACCACACTGTTCGGTAATCACTTCCCTAGGTGCTCCCCCACTGTAACCACAGTCATGCTGTCCCCATTTGTAAGTACCAGGTACAATACTGCCTCCTCCCTTATGGGCTCCTTGACTAACTGCTTAAGGAATACCTCCTGTAGGGAGACCAAGATGCACCTGCTCCCAGCCATTGCTGCTGCTGGGAGGTAACAATCCACATCTGGTAAACTGAAATCCCCGCGCAGCAGCATCTCTCCCTTGTGTGCCATCCTTTGGATTGCTAGTATCATCTCCCTGTCTAGTTCCTCACCCTGAGTTGGTGGACTGTACATTATCCCTGTGCAGATGGATGCTCCCCTATTCCTTTCCAGGGTGACCCACAGTATCTCTCTTCACCCTGTTCCTCTTGAATTTATGTGGCCTTTATGCTTTCCCTCACATATAGAGCCACTCCTTCCCCCTTTCTGCCTTCCCTGTCCTTCCTAAAGAGATCGTACCCTGGTATGGAAACTTCCCAGCTCTGGTTTTCATTACACCAGGTCTCCGTGTTGGCTACAATGTCCAAGCCAGATTCCACCATGGTAGCTTTGAGATCTCCTATCTTATTACTCAGTCTTTGGGCATTTGCACATATGGATCTCCAAGATGTATTGTCTCTCCCCTGTTGTGCTATAGTATGCCTGTGCCTCTTATGATCATCTTCCTTGTCAGTTTGAGAATCAGTGTCCCCCTGTCCCCTGTTTTCATGCTTATGTGATCCCTCTCTTGATCTGTCTCCCTCCTGATTTTCCCCGTCGTTCCTGTACTCCCTGGGCAGGGGTATGCTCTGTTTTTCTTTCCTTCCTCACTCCACCCTCCCCACCGTGGTTAGTTTAAATGCTTGTTTAGGAAGCCTTTAAACCCTTCACTGAGGACCGTGATCCCCTCCTGGGACGGACGCAAGCCATCGCCTTCGTACAAGCTCACATCCCTCCAGGTGTGGCCCCAGACCCTTCCTCTCCTCCCCATTTCTTCAGCCATGACTTGAATTCCTGGATTCGGAGCATCCTTGCCTCCCCCTTGCCATGAACAGGCAGCACCTCCGAGAATGCCTCCCCCTTGCCATGAACAGGCAGCACCTCCGAAAAGGACACAGTGCTTGCTATGGTGACTGAAAAAAACCTTTTCATTTGAAAGTGTTCTTAAATTATTCTCTGGCACCCTCCAGTGGGTAGACAAATTAATTTCATTTTTGGTATCCACTCTCATTATAACAACACTTTTCAACTTTATAACTTTGGCCAGCTGGGCCTTACAAACTTCTAACAACTTGTCACTTCCACAAATGAAGAGTGCACTTTGGCACTCTCTGGACCCATTGTAGAAAAAAAATATGGCAATCTTGTTTTCCCTACGTCTGGGGTGATAGTGGTGTTTGTTCCCCTAGTCAGCGGGGGTGGGGGTGTGCACTATCAGGCTACTACTAGCTTGAGTAAGCCCAGAAATACACACAGATACTGAAAACACACTGAATGTTACATAGTACATCTATTTATTTTAGTTTTTGGTAACTACAGAAGGCCCACTAGACACACGTGCCTGTTTCAGGGGCAACCTGGGGACATAGGGGAGGTTAAGTGACTTGCTCAGAGTCACACAGTATACAAGTAGAGGTTGTGGGAATCAAACCCTGGTCTGCTGGATGTACCAAGCTCATTCACAGCTCATTACTCTAACCTCTAGGCTATACTACCAGCCCCAGTATATAAGAGACCAGAGTTTTCTCTGTCTCCCAACTCACTGAGCCAGCCACCCCTCTATTCCATTATAGTGGCATTAAGCTGAGTCCCTCTAGAACCTTGTGGTTAGAATACATACAGTATATGTTTTAGAACCTCTGCCTTTCTTGTTCATAGGGTGTAGATGTCCACTTGGGGATGTGAGGGGACCTACTGTGAAGGCTGTCTTCACCAGGCATAATTCAAAACACAGAGAGCATTTTAAGTTTTTTCGGAAAGTTCATTTCCAAGAGTCTCTCTTTTCTCCTGTATAGGGCTATATTTCCCTTAAGTGGGATTTGCAATTTAATACTGTTGCACCCTGGTTTTCCTTTGGGAATTTTCCCCTGGGGGAAGGTTTATGTTATTGTTAGTATGGGGCATTCTACATTAGACATTTGGGGGGGGGATTTGTTCTCTCTAACTTCCTGGGTAGAACAAAAAAAAAGGAAAGCACGGTCCAGTACCTAGGGTAGTTTAATCCTTTACCTCTGCATCAGCCAATAATCTTTTTGTTAATTGCCTTCCCATTTAGGCTTAGTTTCCCTTTGTTCCCCCTCTCTCTCTATCCCCCGTTTTTGCTCTCCCCATTGTCTCTGTTGGGGCCCCCACAAATATCTCCATATCAGCCATTATTGTGTCCCCACAGCGAGCTTAACAGTGTATATTCCACTGTGCCTAACTAAGCAATTTTATCTGTTCCCTCTAGAGAGGAGAGGATTAACTTTAATACTGAAGTATACCCAGCCGCAGATTCCATGCAGTTCTTCCCTCTGATGGAGGTCCAAGTTACAATGCTCAGTGAGTTTCTTCTCTCCTATTTGGAGAAATGTGCCCCCCCCCAAACTGTGATCTTTCACCCTGTAAGAGCAGCAAATAGTATTGTATTACAGGCTAAACTGAACAGTATTTCAGTACATTTACATTCATTCTTAAGAGAACCACAGGAGGTATCCACGAGACAAGTGGTTTTCTGCTATTGAAACTAATCATGTCAGTTTCACCTCATTGCGGGTGACATCAAAAAGACAGTCTGTGTGACTCAGACCGATTACAATGACATCAATCAGGATTGCCTCATCTGTCTTTGTTAAAAGACAGCTTCTGTATCTGGTTATATAAAGTAATATGCAAATCATCGAGGTCTGCTCAGGAAACTGTTAGCTGCTCCGCTGTGTGCAGTCTGCCTTCATGCAGCTCATTGCTGTGTAAAAGTTTAGCATGTGGTTAGCCTCCGATTATGGAGGGGCTAGATTATGGGCAGTGTCTTTTCTTTAGAAGAGCAGGGTAAGAGCCCTGAAAAGTCCTTAGGCTCCTAACATGGACATTAGAAATCTGATCAGCTCATGTTTAGGGAAAGAGAGTTTGTGCTATCTCTCGGGTGGAAAAGATAAGAAAGCATACCTGTAAAAACAAGTTCTCAGGTGGCTGAGGTGGAGCTCCCTTGGCGCTCAGTCCGGACTGGCAGGGATTTCAGGAGCTGCTTTTTTCTGTAATAGTTTCACCTGCTACCCCGCGGCCTTTCTGATGGATCCATGCTGTGCAGACATTAGACTATTTGCTCAAAGGTGGATGTGCGATCGGTGGAGCCCCTGCGAGTGAAGTTCTGCCTGGCAGTGCGATTCCCCATGTGTGGAGAGCCTTGCAGGCTTCAACTGAGATATTACACCATTGTAAAAAATCTCTCAACTGTGCAGAGTTTAGATTTAAATTTTTTGATCACGTAAGGCTTTGATCAAGTCTGCATGTTGTAGCCTTTGTTTCTGAATATCGCTCGAGTAATCTATGCCTAAGTACAGCCGCTTCCCATTATACTTAATTCCTTTCTTCATCCAGGCTAGATGCAGAACTTCCTCTTTGAGTCTGTAGCTTGCAAATTTAATAATGATTTGTTGGGGTCTCGCTGTTGGGTCTGTAGGTTTAGTTAGCAAGGTCCGATGAGGACATTCCAGCGAGAGGTCCATAATGTTATCCACGAACAAGGAGTATTTGATATGGCAGTTTGTCTAGGACTACTATATCCCCTTTACAAGACAAACTTTATAAAAGGGTCTGCTATACCTCCCAGTCTTCCATGCTGATGAAGAGAGATATGGATGACCGGGAGGATCGGGGTGATGAGCTCTGTGCAGGACTGTGGCAGGACAGCATGGAGCATTTATGTCCAGGGTCCCACTAGTAACCTCAAACATACCTGGCTTTAAGGATGCCACTGAGCATAGCTCTGCCCTCCTGCCTGCCGTCTGACGTCACATTCATAACTCAGGTGACAAACCAGGACTTGGTCCGGGGGGGGGCTTGTCCATGGGTGTAGATGTGGAGGTCTGGATGCTGTGGTGTGACCCATGTATGCAAATTTCATTTTTCTCGGTCGTTTGGAGGCCTTACACACTCATATCAGGCTCTGTGGATTTGACCCCGAGTGATCCATTGACCATGGCAGAATTCTTATCCAGGATTCACTAGTGGAATTTGGTATCAATTTCACAGGACACTACCCTGTGCTCCTTGTAGCCAAGGTATTCTACTGTATTACTACAAGTACTGTAGGAGTGAGGACTAGGAGGAATATAAAGGCGAAAAAATAATAAAAAAATAATTACAAAAAAGCTCATTAGAAGATGGATTATTGTGGCCAGCCCACCGACACAGTGGCAGTGCTACCACTTGCAACTCCAACAACCCCGGGTTTGGGGGTAAACCCAGGGTCATCAGAGGGCTGGCTGGGGGGCAGAAGACTGAGTGTTCAGTGGACTGCTTGCCTTCTCTGGGGAGAGAGGGATCTGGAGCCAGCCAATATACTGTCCCCTAGAGACTGCTAGGGGGTAGGTGAACCTGGTACCAGTGATGTGACAGGGATTGGTGGGGTGGCAGATGTCTGCACTGTAGGTGAGGGAGCATGCCCAACTGTGCACTTATGTCATTGCAGGTCCAACTCCACCAGGGGTTACTACAAGCCAGAAAACCCCTTGGCCAAGCTGCATGTCACTGAAGACTGCGGCTAGCACCACCTCTGCTTTCCTGTGAACCACTGACCACTGGATTAGCATCTTGGTCCTCCCTCCCCCTATTGGGGGTCTCAATTTGGGGGACAAGCCATGGTCCCCCAGGCTGACACTGAGTTCCAGTGGGGAAGGCAATTCAGGGAATTAACCTGAATGGGAACCAGTGGGGTAGATATGGGGTACATCCCCAGCTGTACCAACGAGAATAAATAGAGTTGATAAAAAAAGAAGATGGATTATTTATTTTAATTATGCAAGAACAACTGGGGCCCTGGGCATTTCATAGCAACTAATGATAATGACAAAAAGAGTTAGTAGAAAGAAAAATGTATAAAATGTCACATTTTTCTCTTTTTAGTATTTTTTTTTCATTATTTTTTTCTGCTCCCCCCATTGTCCCCCACCTGCGTAGTGCTCAGCCCCATCACACCAACTTCATCTGGGACTGACTGCCAGCTGAATTCCCCTAGAACTTGCCCCCCAGTGGGGTTGGTAGGCTTCCCCAGCCTCCACTATGTACCAAATCCAGTTCCAGATGGCATGCCCGGCTGGGCAAGTATGGGGCTACAGGTACTCGGCGCCATCCTTCTGCTGGCTTTTCATCCTTTTACTGTCCTCTGGGAGGTGTGGCATACAATGATGTTATAATGCATGCCACGTGCTCCTGTCTGACATGTGTAGATGTCGGTCATCCCCCCCCCCCCCCCGAGTGTTGGCCTGGGCTGCCTTTTCCCAGCTTCCACAAGGGCCAGGCAAGCACCGGGCTCTGCCCACCCTCCCCTCCCCGAGGAGGAGAGCAGTCCTACAGACAATCAATCGTCCTTCTCCTCCCAATTGGCCCATCAGTGTCCTGA
Source organism: Neoceratodus forsteri (assembly GCA_016271365.2). Lineage (NCBI taxonomy): Eukaryota > Metazoa > Chordata > Ceratodontiformes > Ceratodontidae > Neoceratodus > Neoceratodus forsteri. The sequence continues at coordinate 1,362,959,725 of CM057455.1, read as the reverse complement.
GTTCACTTCCAACCCCTGGTCATCTGCGTTGCACGAGGTAGCGCTACCACTGCGACAGTGGGTTGGCCTATTTTTAGTGTGTTTCAGTGCTTAAAATTTGAAATATTGCAAATGCTGGAATGTGTTGGTGGCCTTTTCTTGGAGATTAAGGACCTCCTGAGTGACATTTCAGGTTGCTGGAATACTAATCAAACATTTAGTTTATAATCTTCAGTGAAACTTCCAACTTTTTTTTGTTTCCTCAAGCTATTTGATGCCTGGTCCACCACTTGCTCCTGCTGTTGGGCCTTCTCTGTTGACCTTCCAGACCCATCCACCACTTCCTCAGATGGCAGGTATCCACATGGGGTGGAACCTGAGAGTGCAAGTGCCATTGTAGCTCCCTACTACCTCTAGCACTTTCAGATGTTCATCTTTTCAATGTGTCACCTTAATATAAAGTGACCACCTAGACTAAACTGACAGATGGGTGGCCGATGCACTTACATTTTTCTTAGTGTGTCCCCACAACCCCACACACCTCCCATACAACACCAGACAAATGCCCTAACAGACCATGCTAACATGCAGCATTCCCTAGTGAAGAAGACAAACACCTTGGCCCACTGCAGTGGAACTTAATGCCATCATTCACTCGCTGTGAGTTCTGTTCCTAGGCCACTGGACCAGCAACTGAGTGTACTCCTAGTCCTGGGTCACCAGCCTGGGAGCACAGAACCCTAACCACTGGGCCATTGGGTGGCTCCACCAACATTTATTTTCGTAATACAACATTTGCTGGAGTAATGGCTCCAAACATCACATATCAAACATAATTCAATGTGTTTATGCAGCTTAATGAGGAGTTATGCTTGTGCAAATGTGTGAATAGTCTGAAGGTATTTGAATGAATGTGTTGTTGACTGTCATGGGTGAATACTTTGGCCATTCGCACTTTCTATTCCACAGGGAACTACCACTCTGTCGGGGTACCATGAAAGCAAAGGAACCCTCTTGAGGAGGATTCCACTCCCAGAGGTGCCATGGGAATGAAATGCCTTTAGGCTAAAGGTACCTTAGGAAGGAGCCCCAAAAATTACTGAGCAGCAATTCCTGACCACAGAGCCTAAATGAGAACTGATTGACAGCAATAAGTGATGACTTGAGATAGACAGAGACTGAACTGAGCAATGACTGACAGATATCGGAACTGATAGCAAAAGAGGCATGATTTCCATAAGGAGAGAGGGAACGGCAATGGAAGGAGGGCCACAATCCAACCCCAGCTCAAAGCAGAAACCTATCTGGGAAACGTTATATTAATATAAATGCACTACATTATGGACTACCTGTTGCAGAGGCTACCTAACTTTTATGACCTTTGGCATGGAGGAGAGGAAAAAATTCTAGGGGAAACCTCTGGGTATCTGAGGCCTTGGTTGCCTTCCCTCCATGCTTGAGATAAATTAATGACAGCTTAGTTACTGAAATTTAGAGACTCAATTCAGGGAGAGGAACGGCTCTCGCTCTATCCCTCTAACAAGAAAGCCATGGGGGTGCTGTGAGCCAATCTCTGTAGCTAAAGGGCATTGAAATAGTTACTGTAAGAGAGTAAAACAGTTGTCATAAGACTTACTGGAGGGAAATATCTCAGCATGCTTGGTGTCTGATTCGGCTATGTGTTATTAGGTGATCATACCTCTCAGCTATCCCTAGTTTTTAGGAATCTTCCTGAATTTGCCCTAAAATATCCAAAGTCCCTCATAAATTTGGAATTACCTTAAACAATAGAGGCTTGAAGCCTAAAACAACAGCATAAATTTGGGTTACAGTTCAGTTCTGCTTTAAGAAATGTTTCATACTAAACTAGACATTATGGCAAGCTTTTTAAACTGACATTACCATTTGTTTAAGCTGGGTCTCTGATTTAAGTAATTTGTGCCTGTTTTTGTGGTGCTTGCATGCATGTGCAAGAAACACATTGGGTCACCTTCCTTCTCAAGCGGGTTGTGCGGCAGTGTTGTGCCAAATGGCAGCAGTCCGCTCTGGGGCTGGTCTCTGCCGTGGCAAATAGAGGATCATGCTGTCAATGATGGCAGTTAATGAGCATGCCACTATGATCAAAGAATCTTGGCCGCTGCAATCAGGGAGTGCCCCGTCACTATGCAATCAGCTGTTTTTGCTGTGGGACATCCCTGACTGCAGCAGCCAATTACAAGCTGCATTGTGTGGTGTCCCCATGGCGATGGCTGCTCCGTCGGCCTCTCACAGTCCCCACAAAGCCGACAGAAAGATGCCGCCTGCTATTCAGTGTGCCTTCCTGGTGAAACATTTTAATAAATAAGTAAAATAAAAGCCGACAGGAGGGTGGTCAGTCCCCCCATCGGCATGTTCCCCTTCCCAGTTAATTTGCAGATGGGGTAGGCCAACCACATTGGCATGATGCACCCCCCCATTTGTTGTGTGCCGAGGGGGATGCCCAATCCCCCTTCAGCTCATGTGTTCCCCCCCAGCACACTGCATGGCTGATGGGGTGCCCAGTCCCCAATGGCTCCATTCCCCCTTCCCCAACAAACATCCAGGTGGCACACTGGGAGCCCATCCCCAGCATGCCAATAGTCCTGTGTGTCTTTTTCCCTGTAAAAATAAAGAAAATGGTCCCACGCTGTCTGTGGACACCCCTCGCCCAACCCGCGCCTACCCTCTCTGCACCCCACCTCCCCACACCCCCCACACCATAATTACCTCTGGAGCCTGGCGCGATGATCTTCGGGGGACCAGGAACACATCTGCACTCTTCAAAGCTGAACGCGATGTGAAGAAATGCCAGTAAGTTGTATAATGGCATAAATAGGGTTTTTTCAACTTAGGTGGATATCTCGGCCATTTTTGGGAACTTTTTCACCAAATTTTCAACATGGCAGTTCTGGGGACCCCAGCTCATGAACTCAGTCACTGTCATTTTGTTATTCAGTCCCGAAAGGTGATTTTGCGGTCACTGCACAGAACCACCTTTCGGGACCGATTAACAACATGACAGTGTCACAGTTCATGAGATAGGCACTCAAAAACCAATGTAGAAAATTTGGTGAAAAAATTCCCAAAAATGACTGTTTTATGAGCGTACGTTGCGCAGTTCCTATGCAGGCTCGGAACTTTGAGAATTTTTTTATATTTTCATTCCAGATTTTCAACATTACCATTTTACCACATCTCCTTATGAACAGTACAGCTGCCATTTTTCACATCTCGCCCAAAATGCATTTTCGCACATGTAGCGCACAATGGTGCAGTCGGTGTGCGAAATCAATGTTTAGGACAGATTAAGAAAATCACAGTGACACTGTTCATGAGCAGAGGTCTTAAAATGGCTATGTTGAAAATTTGGTGACAGAACTCCACCAAATGACTGTGTTACGAGTGAGCATTGCGCAGTTTCCACGCACCCTTGAGAGTTCATGAATTTGTAATATTTTCAATCCAGATTTTCAATCCAGATTTTCAACCTTGGCATTTTTCCACACCTCCTTATGAACAGTATAGTTACCATTTTTCACATCCTGGCCAAAATGTGTTTTCGCACTTCTGGCACAGAATAGCACTGTTGTTGTGGGAAATCAGTGTTCGGAACAGATTAAGAAAATCACAGTGACACTGTTCACGAGCAGAGGTCCCAAAATGCCTATGTTGAAAATCTGGTGTAAAAAATCCCCAAAATAATTACGGGTGCGTGTTGCGCAGTTTCTACACACGATCATGACTTCACCAGTTTTTTGTATTTTTACTCCAGATTTTCAACGTCACCATTTTTTTACACCTCCTCATGAACAGTACAGCTGTCATTTTTCACATCCTGTTCGAAATGTGTTTTCACACCTGGGGCACCAAATGGTGCAGTCGAGGTGCAAAATCACCTTTCAGCTAACAAACTGATAGTGTCACTGTTCATGTGGTGGGGTCACAAAAAGCCCATGTTGAAAACTTGGAGTAAAAATACCAAGAAACACGCAGGGTGTTAGGGTTTCCAACCATAACGCCCTACCCTGTAGGGACTGACAGGCGTCAGGGGTGTGACTTAAGATTGTCGACAGTAATGCTCACCCCATTCCGCCCCCACCCCCCATTCTGCAACCAGAGACAGGCATTGAGGTGTGCCTTGGACTCCTTGGCCCCAGAGTTCACCCCATTCTCCTATACTGCACCCATTTCAGCATATTTCCTTATGGAATGAGGTGTGTGTAAAGCCTGAACACCCCAAGGCACACCTCAGCACTTGTAAGTGTCTGCAGGGTAGGGTGAGGTGAAATGTTGTGACCATTATGGGCAACGACCCAAAAGCACACCTCAGTGCCTGTCCATCTCTGCAGGGTGGGGGTGGAGTTGGCATCAGTTCAATACTTCACTGCCATTCCTATACTGCATCTGTCTAACTCCTGCACTTTCACTGCTAATGCCAGCAAGCAACCATTCAGCATAGACAAATGCTTGTGTTCATTTGCAAGGCAAGCAAACATACTGGTATCGGTCTAAACTGTGAGGTGGCTGCGGGGGCCGGGGGCCTTCCCCTCCTCCACCTATCAAAGCTTCAGAATACTGAACCTACTCCCTAATTACACCCACTGTCTGCCTTTCTCTTCCTTTTTACATTGCTTGCGCTTGCACAAGAAATGTTTTGCTACAGAGAATAGCATTGCAGAGGTGTGTCACTGACTAGCCCATTGCAGGTCAAGCTGCATTGGGCTCATCCTTGACAGACCAATTATCATGCAAGCTAAGTATGACAATGGTTTACAGTTTATGGGAGGAAACTTTGTGTACTTGAAACAAATGAAGCATTCCAATGAGAGAACACTTCTTCCATTTCATATACATAAAGCCGTCCCCACACCCCTCCATTGCTCAGTTTTCCTTGTTGTCTCTCCCTCCTCCCCTGCACACAGCTTTTGTCTTTTGTGTTCCCCGTACCTCATTTCTCCCTTGTTGTCCCTCTGACCCTCCTGTCTCCTCATGTTTTGCATTTCTTCGAGCCAGGCTCCAGTGACCACGCTAATGTGACTGGCTAAGCTGTGCTGCTATCAGCCTCACAAATTATGGGAGGAACCAGAGATGCTTTAGCTTACATGATGCACCACAAAGCTGCCTAGTGCTCCACGGGAGAAGTGTTGCTGTAAGAGCTGAACCCTGATATGCTCTGAGAGCCAGAGTGGATGGCCGACTCAGACTGTGCATGCATTTTGTGAATAGCAGAATACTCCGGTAGTGCTCCAAATAGTCCCGCGGCTCTAAGAAGACATGTTTTTTCCTAAAGTGAATCAGTACAATTCTTTTGAATGGATTTGATTGACTGTGTGGCAGCACCTGACAGTGTGATAATGCAGACCATGCAACCAGAGCACAGTTAACAACTTCTGTGTGCACACTCAGCCACCCCGTGGAACACCGGGCACCGAGCCCACGGTAAAATCAGTACCATCCTGCACAATTTGTAGCTTCTGAGGCCCCAGTCCTTGCTGTGTGCAGTCAGATTGCATTTTCAGACTGCAGTCCAGCGGCACAGACAGATTATGTCCCCAAGTTGGTGAGGTGATCCCACTGCGCAGTCTGACTCAGAGAGAGAGTGACCAGGACAGAAACAATGTCAGGCAATGGTACGGCAATCTCATGTCTGTGTGACAAGTTGTGGCTAGGGGACACAGAAAAACCACACAGTTCAAGACAGCAAGACGTGCATTGCACCTGTGTAGCCTGTGAGCTCGGATACAGAGCATTTGTATGTGTTCCGCCTGCCACTACCCTGTCCAGTTTGCAGATAATCAGCAGTCCAGGTGGGCAAGGAGGTAGTTGAGAGTGACAGTAGCCATGTGGTCTGGTGTGTAAGAGAGAGAGAGAGTGAGAGAGAGAGAGACACACACACAGACAGTGGGAAACAGTAGGTACCAAAGTCGCGGCAATGTGCTGCGTCTCTCTCTCTCTATCTGTCTGTCTGTCTATGTCTCTGTCTGCAGAAACAGTGAAAGCAATGATCAGCAGTATAGAGCCCTCTGACAGGCTGTAATATGAGAGAGTGAGCGTGACAGTGGCCACCCAGAGTTTCCTTTCCTGCCACCCCCAGCTGTGGCTGCTCCATTGTCCGTTCCCCACCCTCAGTGCACAGGCAATAGAGAGAGTAAGAGACAGCATCATCACTCTTCTGCACCTGTACTATGGCTGAAATGTCCTGTGAGACAGCAAGAGAGAAAATGTTGGGATGTTGTTTGTGGCCTTCCCTTGCTCCCCAGTACAGAATAGTGCTACAGTCTGTATGTTGGGGAGACCTGTGTATTTTTTTGTGTGTCTCTCTCTCTCTCTGTCTCTCTCATGTCTTTTTCTATAGGAACCTCTGTGCTGCTTTCCCAACTCCCATGCAAGTTCTCTGTGTCCCATTCTGCCAACCCCACCATCTCAGTGAGAGAGAGTGAGAGAGCGCAACTGAGTTTTTTCCCCGACGTTCAAGAATAGAGCTTGGTGCTTAGAGAAAGAGTGACATAGAGAAAGTGAGACAGGGAGAGTAACAGTGAGAGACAGCGAGAGAGATAGAGACACTGAGGGAGCAGCACTGAAGAGACAATGTGTGCTGTGTCCTCTCTCTGTGTGTCTGTGTATAGTAATGTGTTAGGGAGGACATAGTGGGGAACAGCACATGCAAGTAATGATAACCACGACTGGGAGATGGCCATACCTGGCTACAACATATTCAGAAGAGACAGAGCAGAGAAGTGACAGAGCAGGCAGGAAGGGAGGAGGAGTGGCACTGTATGTGAAAAATGACATAAGGGCCACAGAGATCCAGGAGGAACAAAATGGGGGAGAGATACTGTGGGTTAAGCTGGAAAGGAAAATGGGGACAGCCATCCACACAGGTGTGGTCTATAGACCACCAGCCCAGGAGGAAGAAACAGATAGGCAGTTGATGCTAGCCATCCAAAGGATGGCAGACAAGGGTGAGGTAGTACTGGTTGAGACTTCAATATTCCAGACGTGGACTGGAGCATCCCAGCAGCAGCATCAACTAGGAGCAGATTTATCCTGGACTCCCTTCAGGTGCCTTCCTCAAGCAACTGGTCGTGGAACCAACTCGGCAGAAGACAATATGGACCTTGTGCTCACAAACAGGGACAGTGATGGGGGGTAACAGTGGGGAGCACCTGGGAAACAGTGACCACTAGTCATTGTGGTTTGAAATCACAGAAAGAGCAGAACCAAACCACACAAAAACACGTATCCTGGATTTTAGGGGGCAGACTTTGGGAAAATGGGGAGATACTTGAAAGAGGCATTAAGGGAATGGGACAGGAATCAGGGTTGAGGAACAGTGGGCAGTATTTAAAATGGGGATTACAAGAACAACAGAATTATGTATTAAGCAGGTTAGCAAGAGGAAAGGAAGAGGAGACCATTATGGTTTTCCAAAGAGGTAGCAAAGAAAGTGAAAGCCAAAAGATTGCATTCAGGCAATACAAAAGACACAGGCAGAAGGGGATAGGGAGAAGTACCAGGAGAAGCAAAGGGAGACAGGGAGGTCAGTAAGGAAGCCAAAGCTCAGGCAGAAGAACACATTGCAAAATCAGTGGGTAGAGGGGACAAAACTTTACAGGTACATAAGTGAAAAAGAAAGACAAAGGGAGGGAAGTGAGACTGAAGGGGGAGGATGGGGGCCTCGTGGAGGATGACAACAGTAAAGCTGACATACTGAACAGGTATTTCTGCTCAGTCTTTACTGAGGAAGAGGAGGGTAATGGGTCTGAAGGGAGTACAAGGGGTGAGAATGGTGCAGAAATGGACACAAGTCCCTTTCCACGAGAAAGGGTCCTGAAGGAACTGGAAGTAATAAGAGTTGATAAAGCAATGGGGCCAGATGGGGTGCACCCTAGGGTCCTTAAAGAACTAAGAGAGGTGGTGGCTGAACCTCTGGCTATCCTGTTTAGCCGATCACTGGAAACAGGGAGGTACCCAAAGACTGGAGGACAGCAGATGTAGTCCCCTTATACAAAAGTGGGAACAAAGAGGAAGCAGGGAACTACAGACCAGTCAGCCTCACCTCGGTAGTGGGGAAGATCATGGAAGCACTACTGAAGGAGAGATTGGTGGAACATCTGGTTGTCAATGGACTACAGGACCCAAGGCAGCATGGTTTCACCAGGGGGAGGTCATGTCAGACCAACCTCATTGAATTTTTTGACTGGGTGACTAGGGAGGTGGATCAGGGGAGGGCAGGTGACATGGCCTATCTGGACTTCAGCAAGGCCTTTGACACTGTGCCACATAGAAGACTATTACACAAACTGGGGAATATGGGTGTGGGCAGGACAGTAGTGTGGTGGGTAGGTAACTGGCTGGGTGGCAGGACACAGAAGGTGGTGGTAAATGGCTGTCACTCCACAGAGGGAAGAGTGACCAGTGGGTACCACAGGGATCAGTGCTGGGACCGGTCCTATTCAACATCTTCATCAGTGACATGGCAGGACCTAGAAGGCAGAATTTCACTGTTCGCTGATGACACAAAGCTCTGTAACAGAGTAGACACACCAGAGGGTGTAGACAGAATGAAGCGACCTGCAGAAACTTGAAGAATTGTCAGGGGTTTGGCAGTTGAAATTCAATGCAAAGAAGTGCAAGATAATGCATATGGGGCACAATAACCCTGGCACAATATATCAGTTGGGGGGTGAGGATATAGCATGTACCAAGCAGGAAAGGGATCTTGGGGTTATCATCTCTGATGACCTCAAGGTAGGGGAAACAGTGTGACAAGGCAGCAGGTAAAGCAAATAGGATGCTGGGATGTATAGGCAGGGGCATTACAAGCAGGAAAAGGGAGGTCATAATTCCGCTATACAAGACACTAGTGAGGCCCCACCTGGAGTACAGTGTACAGTTCTGGAGACCATACCTACATAAGGACATAGACACGGTAGAGAAGGTTCAGAGGAGGGCAACAAAGATGGTGCATGGATTGCATCACAAGTCCTATGAAGACAGGTTGAAGGAACTGAACATGTACTCCCTGGAGGAGAGGAGGGAGAGAGGGGATATGATAGAGACATACAAGTATCTTACAGGGAGGAACAGGGTGTAGGAAAACACTATTTTTAAGTGAAAAAGATGTTCCAGGACCAGATGGCATGGGATGAAGTTGGAGGGAGGACGATTCAGAGGAAACATGAGAAAGAATTTCTTCACAGAACGGGTGGTGGACAAGTGGAACACCCTGCCAGAGGAAGTGGTGGGAGCTGAAACAATCACGGGATTTAAGAATGTGTGGGATAGACATAAAGGAATTCTGGAGGTCAGGGGTAAGGTGCAATAGACTTCTAGGAAAACAAACTGAACTTACAAGCTCAAATGGGCAGACTGGGTGGGCCATAGGCCCTTATCTGCCGACACTGTCTATGTATGTATGTATCTATGTAAGTAGCATATGCTTGTGTCTTTCTCTTTGTCTGTCTGTAATTCATAAGAGAAGGAGACACAGACATAGAAACATAGAAATTGTCAGCAGATGAGAACTGCCTGGCCCATCTAGTCTGCCTGTAAGCCCTTGTACTGCTTCTGACTCACTCGCTGCTGTACCTCTATGGTTCCCCTATGCCTGTCCCTAAGAATGCTTGAATCCATCCATAGTGCTCACTCCCACCACCTCCTGAGGCAGACCATTCCACACATCCACCACCATCTCTGTGAAGAAGAACTTCCTCACATTCCCTCTTAACCTCCAACCTTCCAATATCATGTCATGCCTCCTCATTCTTGTGCTCCTCCTGTATTGGAAAATATCTCCCCCCGCACCTTGTTTATACCCTTGAGGTACTTGAATGTTTCTATCATACCCCCCTCTTTCCCTCCTCTCTTCCAGTGAGTACATATTGAGGTCCCTTAATTTCTCCTCATAAGTCTTGTGTTGCAAGCTCTGTACCATCTTATTTGCCCTTCTCTGGACCATTTCCAGCCTGTTAATATCCTTACGAAGGTGCGACCTCCAGAACTGCACACAGTACTCCATGTAAGGCCTGACCATGGTTTTATATTATGACATCACTACCTTCCTTCTTATGCTGGTGATACCCCAGCCTATGCATCCCAGCATGTCACTGGCCCTCCCAGCTACCTAAGCACTTTGACATTTTCAGGTCATCTAAAATAAGAACCCCCAGGTCTCTTGGTCTCTTTCCTTCTTTGTGACTGTCAGCAACTCCCCTCCCCTTCCCCATCCTGTAGCTTTCCCCAGGGTTTCTGTGTCCCAGGTACATAATTTTGCACTTTTTGAATTAAACTTCAGTTGCCAGTCCTCAGACCATTTTTCAAGTTTCTCCAGGTCCCTCCTCATTTTCTCCACCCCCTCTGGGGTATCCACTGTGTTACAGATCTTGGTGTCATCTGCAAAAAGGCAGATCTTTCCCTTCTGCCCTTCTGCAATGTCACTAATCAAGACATTGAACAGGACTGGCCCCAGGACTAATCCCCGTGGCACCCCAATGGTCACCCCCTCTCCCCAGACTGCACCCCGTTTACCACCACTTTCTGCTTCCTGTCTGTTAGCCAATTTCTAACCCAGTTTACCACTCTTTCCCCCATGCCCAGCCTACCCAGCTAGTTTATCAGCCTCCTATGTGGGACGGTGTCAAAGGCTTTGCTGAAATCAAGGTAAGCATTGTCCACTGCCTCCCCCGATTTACTTCCTTTGTCACCCAGTCAAAGAAATCAACCAGATTTGTCTGACATGACCTCCCCACTGTGAATCCATGTTGCCCTTGGTCCTGGGCTCCAATGGCTTCTAGATGCCCCACTATCCTTTCTTTAAGCAATGTCTCCATGATCTTCCCCACTACTGAGGTGAGGCTGACCGGCTTATAGTTCCCTGCCTCCTCCCTGCTGCCAGATTTGCATAGAGGGACCACATGTGCCTTCCTCCAATTCTCTGGTATCACCCCTGTGTTGAACGACTCAGTGAACATGGCTGCCAGAGGTACTGCTATCTCCCTTCACAGTTATCTTAATATCCTTGGGTGTATGCCATCTGGTCCCGTCTCTTTGTCCATCTTCAATTTAGTGAGCTCCTGCAGGACTCTATTCCCTTTGAATGGACTATTGTCTACCTCTTCACCCCCTTGGCAACTGCTCTACTGCTGTGGCCCTTGTCCCTCCCCTTCCCCTCTTCTGTGAATACTGAACAGAAAGACACAGTGGATGTCTTGGGGTGGCACATGACAGTTCTTAGGCATGGTACTATCACTTCCAAACACCTAAACAGCACAGATAAGCAAGCAACATTCGGCATTGACAAATGCTTGTTTAAGCCTTCTCTCCGATTTTCTGGGCACGAGGTTGAGAAGCATGAGGATGACTAGGGAAAGCGGAGGTACTGAGGACAGTTTTCCTAAAAGACATACCTTACAATGACAGCTAGTGCACTCCTCCTTCATCCAGTGTTCATTTTCCCTGCGAAGGACTCCAGTCTCATCAATGCAGCCTTCCTGCCTTAGACGAGCCTCCAGCTTATTTATCTGTGGGGGAGAAATTGCACTTTAATAAAATGTTCTGGAAATGTTGCTGGGTGAATTACAACAAGCAGGTTAAAGTAATACTTCCAGTTCTCATCATCGTGATTATCTCTGTGTATGCTTTGAACTGCCAGCCATGATTTGTTTCATCAGTGAGATTGGTCCACAGAGGAAATCACAGCATGTTGTACTGTGATGATTACAGCTACAGCTGATTACTTCAGCAGGTATGAATTTGCATTCCTCAGCAGCTTCATTGTTTTCAGTGGGCGCTACAGCATGTTAACTCAAGTCACCTTAAGGGACAATGGGTTATAGGAAATTTCATCATCATCTGTACTGTAGGTGCCTTGTTTTCTTTTTCTGAATCTTCTTTTTTTTTCTTTCAAAGTTATACAGGGGCTACCGGAGAACCTAATAGTAAGCATCGCATCATACCATGTTGACAGCTAAGGCTGAGGTCCTGAGGCCACACATTAAATAACACAGGCAGTGCTGAGCCCCAGTGTCTGATCCCTCCTGCCTTGTGGGTGGTGATTGGCACTTGCTGTGACATGACTGCCCCATGCTGGCCAGGGGGAGAAAGTCATGTGAAAAGTAATACACTGGTCTAGATGGGATTAAATGCTGTCACTGGAGGGACTTGTGACACTGATATAGGATACCACCATTGCTGTCCTGTGTGAACATGATTTCCCAGCTTTCTGCAAACACATTACTGTTAGCATTGGTAGTGTGAAATCTCATGTGATTTCCTAACAATCTGAATTGTCAATACTTTCCATTCTTTTTAACTAAATATACACACCTGTAAAAAGATCTTTACCATTTTGCACTATATCTGTCCCTGTTACTTTTCCTGCTTTGAAGTCATAATCCTCTTTTTATGACATTAGAATTATATCCATGGCAACAAGTTTTAATGTCAGTGTCAGTGGCTCAGTAGGTAGCACACTCGCCTCTGAGGCTGGGAGATCAGAGGGCTGTGGGTTCAGTTCCCACATCTGGCACTTGGGTTAATATTTCAGTACTGACACTGTAGTGCAGCATGAGAGGGGTGCTGTCTTTCAGATGAGACGTTAAACCGAGGTCCCATCTGCCTGGATTGGTGGTAGTTCAGGTGGATGTTAAAGATCCCATGGCACTTCTCGAAAAGAGTAGGGGAATTTTTTTATTGAAAAATACACAACATCAAGTACATGAAACATGAAAACAAAGTCAAAAACAATAAAAAAAATCTATACTGAAACATTTAAAAGATCCAGGAAAAAAAGATATTTTTTGTACAGATTAATGGAGAGAAATAAAAACAAAAGAGAAAGAGAAACATTGGATAGTCTCAAAGGTTATCTTTTCCAATCAATTCAAAAATGTAATCTCAGCCCAATAAGAAGCAAATTGTGTAGGAGAGATACATTGCAGTTCTGATTCTTGTAATTTCAAAATAGTAGTCTCGATACATTCAATAATAACTAATGGACAAGTTGGTACTTGTTGCAAAACATATTTACATCTAGCTTGCCACATATAATATTTGCATGCAGCAAACAATACTCTCAGAGTGCTGGGGTGGAATGTATTCCAGACACCAGAAAAAATTCCTAAAATAAGAACTGGATATGTGATCCTACTGAGAAAAGGCCATTTCCATTTGTTCGCTAGTGTTTTCCAGAACAAAAGAGCATCTGTACAGGAAAAGAAAAAATGTTCCATTGTTTCTTCAATGTTAATGCATTGTGGTTTGGGGCAAAACCTATCTTGCGCTGATTTGTGTTTTAAATTTCCTTGAACTTGTAGTCTACCATGACAGCATAACCAAGATACGTCCCACATATGGGCCGGGATTCTTTTATCTTTGAGGATGTTTAATGCAAACATTGTGTGGGATGGAGAACAAAGTGGAAGCTGTAATATTGGTTTATCTATGTTTAAGAAACAAACGTATAACTGTTTCCTAGTGAGATCTATTATGGAGAATTTATTAAGTTTCCAGGACCTAAGGGTACGGATGCTATCAACAATATAAGACGGAGCATTAGGTATGCGGGAAACAATGGGTGGAAGGTCAACCCATGCTACCATTAGGGAGTTCACAGCATTAGCTACCCATGAGTCACAAACAGTGGACACATATTTATGGCTCTGAAAATGTGATATAAAAAAGAAAGAAAAAGGACATTGATTTATCATTCCTAAACCACCCTGGTTTTGGGGTAAATAGGTTATATGTCTTTTCACAGGGTTTAAGTGACTTCCCATAACATTTGAAAAAAAGGCTAAATAGTCTGGTTTCTAAATGTTTAGGTGGACCATAGATGTGACTTAAATATAAAAAATTGGGGCTAAAAATCTTTTATCACCATAACCTTTTCTTCTTGCACAGTCTCCATGTTTTCCAGATAATGGACGCTAGGATCTCCCAGTGCTAAATGCTTCTCCCAATTATAGGTAGCATCGTTTGGTGTATGAAACCATATCCCTAGGATTTTCTGTGGTGAGGTGCATACCCTGATACCGGAAATTTCTGTTGAGTCAGTAGAATTGTGTTGTAATTGGATACATACACTTTTCTCAAGATGTAGTCTACCCCCAGATATTGGTGTAAAGGATTGAAAGGTTTGTATAGCTCTTGTACCTGAGGAAAGATCTAGGCAAAATGAAACTACATCATCTGCATAAGCAGAGATTTTAACAGGTTGTAAACTGGGGTGAGGAGTAATGCCTATAATACCGGAATTCCATTGAATCTGCCTGATGATGGGATCCAGGGCAAAAACATATAGTAAAGGGCTAAAAGGGCAGCCTGACGAAGCCCTATTTTTGTAAAAGGGTTGGGCCATGAAATCCATTTATCATTGGGAAAAATAGGCTAAGGAGAGCATGAGAAATCCAGGATACAAATTGAGCAGGAATATCATACAGGGTTAAGATACGAAATAAAAAATCATGATGTACAGAATCAAATGCTTTTGATTGGTCTAGTATAAAAAGATATCCAGGTAACTTGTTATACTTTTTCATTTCAAAAACTTCACGTAAGAAAAAAAGGTTTGTTTGGATGTTTCTGCCGGGTATGGCACAGGTTTGAGCCATATCAATCAGATCCGGTGCAACGATCCTTAAGCGGGAACAAAGAATTTTAGAAAAAATCTTATAATCTGTGTTTATAAGATGTAATGGTCTCCAGTTGGCAAGGGAGACTATATCTCCTTTTTTATACAAAAATTTTAGGATCGAGAGGCCAAATCCAGATGCTGTAGCCATATTGTCTAGAACATAATTAAACACCTGGGTCAGTATTTCCAACAGATTCATTTGGAATGTTTTGTAAAATTCATGTGTCAGACCATCTGGCCCTGGAGAGACCTTCAATTTTAAGCCAGAAATTTCCCTAGCAACCTCTTCCTGAGAAATTCTTTTGATCAAATCAGGAATTAAATGAGCTGGGAGTTTAGGGTAAGAGGCTTGTATAATATGGGAGATATCATGAGGGGAACTAGGGGTGGTGCAAAATTGAGTCCATAAATAATCAGAAGTAATCGATAACATATCCGGAACAGAGGATAGTATATTACCATGAGTGTCTCTTAGCCCATGCATAACTGTTGATTGAAGTCTGTCTTTGAAAGCGTAAAAGGGATCAGCAGATGGGGAATTATTAGTGCCAGTTTGCATAATGTAATCTAATGCGCGAGCAGTGTTGTACTGGTGAGAAAACATGCATTCCTTTACTTTGGATATTTGTTTTGAATAATCCACTGAAGATGTGGCTTGAAGGGACATCAACTTATATAACTGGTTACTAAATGTGAGATATGTAAGATAACCTTCTCTGACAGTTTTTTCCCTAAAGCCAGAAAAAAACGCTCAGATCTTTTTAGTATCTTGCCACCACTCCTACATAGAATCGTAATAAATTATAAACTCTAGATTCGTGGTTGGAAAGAGAGTGTATATGATTTTTAACAGATGTCGGGAAAATAAGGAATTATTTAGTTTCCACTGAGAATGATATGAGATTGGCACAGGAGGGAACCAATGAAAAAATGACCAATGAGAATACAATGGTCAGATATCTCATTAGGTATTACTGAAATATAGTGTGGGGTACAGTGACGAGAGACAAAGAAATAATCTATTCTAGTATGATATACTGATCTATGATACGTATATCCTGCATCAGAGTGGAGGGAACGGTATGCATCTGTTAAACCTGCATCTTTTATTAATGTTGACAAGGCTAGGGAATCACAATAATTTTTTTTCCTGAGAGAGTCCTGTCTTTAATATCTATTGAACAGTTAAAGTCCCCACCCCAAAGAATGTGTTTTCGTGTACATAAAAATGGTTTAATTAAATCTAACAAAGCTATATGGGTTGCCTTGGTTTGTGGACTATAAATAACTATAATCCGGAATGAGAATGTGTATTTAGTGCAATCAACAATAAGCGCTCTACCTGGGTGTATATCTACTATGTGAGTGATGGAAAATTTGGAGGAAAAAAAAAGGATAGCTACACCATCTGCTGAATCCTCCCCAAATGTCCAAAAAGAGGGGCCTTTAAACCAGCCTCATTTCAATTGCTGAATGTCATGTAAGGTGGAGATGTGAGTTTCCTGTAATAATAGAATATCCATTTGAAGAGAGCTGGCATAATGCAAAAAAGCTGTTCTTTTTCTAAAACTCTTCAAACTGCAAACATTGAGAGAGGCTATGTGAATATCCATTATTAGATTTGACTAGGCTAACCACTCCCATCAGTCACCGTCATATTTTTCCATTTCTTTCCTCCCTTTTTAGTTTTAGTCAGTTTTTTCCTGGCAACATCAGGGGGTTTAAGAGCTGGGGTATCTATATCAGATGGAATGGCAGAAACATCTGAATCTCCATCAGAATCTTCTCGATCCCCTTTTAGACAATCGAATGCATCGGACAGGGGAATATCAAGAGATATATTAGATTTTCGGGTAGCGGCCCTAGTAACTCGTC
The DNA here is from genome assembly GCA_016271365.2 of Neoceratodus forsteri. Lineage (NCBI taxonomy): Eukaryota > Metazoa > Chordata > Ceratodontiformes > Ceratodontidae > Neoceratodus > Neoceratodus forsteri. The sequence goes on along the minus strand of CM057455.1, from coordinate 1,362,943,218 downwards.
TACCTGTTTGAAATCCTTCCTTGTCAACAGGAACAGTGCAAGAAGGTTGAGACAACGTAGTATCATTAGGAGTGTCAGTGGAGGTGTTTCGTTGGGCAACCTGATCCAGTTGTGGTGCAAAAACCAGAGGTTCTGAGGGTATAGAGGGAATAGGACCAGGCAGTTCTGGGGGGGGGGGGGTAAAATGGAAGAGGCAGAAGCAACGGTTGGGGTAACAATATGTTCTTGTGCTTTAGCTTGTGCCTTCTGTACCAAGGCTTCAGAGTTCCAACCCTCCGATCTAGTCTTACTAGCCCATGGGCACTGGTGATATGCATGCCCAGTTTCATTACATAAGTTGCACTTAAATACATTTTTGCAGGAAGCACTTGGATGTCCATATCCTCTGCAGAGACTACATTTTAGTAGGTCACATGTGCTACTCAGATGCGTGGTAGCACAGCATTTATAACAAGACCTAGGCTGGCCTCCGTAGTAACAAACCCCCCTGTCTTTCCCGAGGAAAAAACTATTAGGTAAATGTACAATTTCGGAATTTACTTGAAACAGTTTTACTCAAAACCTCCAGCCACCAGTCCATAGACCTTCATCATCCAGGATAGCTTCGGGAAGGGAAAGGACATTACAGTGATTCTGCAACCAATGATAGATATCACTGACGCTAACTCCTTCATTTCTAAACATAATTGTAACTGTACATATGGTGGGTTTGGATAAAGGAAAAACAAAAAAAGGGGCCCAATTGGGGTTAGTTTTCTGAGAAGTGTATACATGCCAGAAACAATATAGTCCTGTAGAGGTTTTAAAACTGACATCGAAAGACTCTTCTCCCAAAATATGAATCAGGGCATAAATATCTGAGGCTTGAAAATGCATCATGCCTTTGAGAAGTGTCTGAGCCACGTAATACCTATCAGGAAACTCAGGGGAGACCACCCCTATAGTGGATACGTACTGCATTCCTGCGGGGGGCTTGTTCTAGTTTATTTTTAAATAGGTCAGAGAGAATGGGTGTCCGACCCAAAGCTTGTTCACTGGGGTTTGTATCTAAATTAGGAATCAAAGATGTGGATGTGCCAAGCCCAGGGTCACCCTCTGGAGAAGTAGGGCCAGGCTGTGAGTCCACAATAGTAAGATGGGGGGAGTCAGTGGGGTCATTAACTGCACCCAGGGGGGAAGAGACATAGGGAAGGGCAGCAGGTGTGACATTTAAGGTAATGAGTGGTGTCTCATTGGCATCTGCACCCTTTATGGGTGTTTGAGAAATACCCTGATCAGTAGCATCCATGATATCCCCCCCAAGAATTAACATTTAATTTAGTATTTGTAACAGCATTGGTTGCATTTACAATAGCAGTTGGTACCTCATTGGAGCTCATGAAAGTGGCAGGCCTGGTAGGGGAAAATAACACCCCGTGTTTGGTTGTGTCCCACGAAGGATCCGGAATCCAAGTTCCCAAAGTCGATTGTGTTCAACCTGCCTTGGATAAGGCGTCTGATGCGGTCCAGGAAGATTCTCCGACGTCCGGTCGTTTAGGTATTCCGAAATGGAAGCGTAACAAGTCCGCAGCAGAGGGTGTTGTAGAGGTGGTAGTCTTCTGGAGGTTTGGCTCTGCAAGGAGAAAAGGGGTCCATAATTTGAGTAATTTGGGCAGCCCGTGTAGCTCTTGTCTCGGCGTCCATTGGTAAGCTAGATCCGGAAGGTAGCAGGGGAAGCAGCAGTGTCGCACACTCTGTGCGCACAGAACTCTGTCCCGCAGGAAACACTGGTGACTTGAGTGGAAGCATAAGTTCATCCGGCTTATTTTTCAGAGGTTTGGAAATGAAATCACTGAATACAGGTAAGGCTTGTACCTGGGGTCGTAGTTCCGAATCACAAATAGTCGGCTCCACTAACGTGTGACTTGCAATGTCTGTCGGTGCTGGTGAGAGATTCAGGAGGAGGTCCGCATCGCAGCCAGTCTGGTTTCTAACTGAAGCCTCCATCATGTCGGCGGCCGGAAACCCCACCTACGGAGTAGGGGAATTTCCCCGGTGTCCTGGCCAAATTTCCCTCATTCACTAAAAATACCACCAAAACAGCTTGGTTCAAGGTCAGTTGGCATTCATCTGTATCCCCCTTCCCGGGTTGCGCCTGAAAATAGGCAGGATTTGTCTAGTGCACTTACCCGGTCAACAAAAGCTGAAAAAAAAAAAAAATGTCATAAGCACAGGATTATGACATCACAGAAAGTATGACCAACATGAGCAGATGAAGTCTAAAGAAAAAATACCCCATTTTAATAGTAGTAAGGAATAGGTGGTCCTGAAGTTCAACGTTTGAGGGGAATGTGTGCAACTGAGTTTTGCTGCTGTAATCTGTGAATTATTTGCTGGGACTCAGAAAAATCTCTTAAAGTTTAATTTACAGTGTAGGGGTGGGCCTGGCTCCAGTTCTTATTTAGTGTCCAGAAAACTCTTCCGTCTTAGGCACTGCCATCATTCTGGGTCCCCCAACTGAGGAAGTTCCGGCATGCTCCACTTATGGCCGACTATCCTCATCTGGAGGATAGGTCTGGGCCAATATATTAGAGGATAGACAGTGAATATCTGGGGCCATTGGTGCCCCTCCAGTAGATGTGGGATCCAGGGTTTGTGGATGGGCTAAAGGAGAACCTGGTCCAATGGGTAAGGAGGAAAAATTAGAAAGTCAAAGAAGAGAGACTGATAGGCAATATGGTGTTATTGTACGCAGCTACACCATAAGGAGTAAAGTAATGCCTTGAAAATGCCAGCAGGAGGATTCTTCTCAACAATGAGAATTAACAGGTCAACATGACAGCAATTAACTAAATCAGTTTAAAATCAGTTAAAACTCTAGCACGCTGCTGGTCTCCTTTAGCTTTGTAGCATATTGTGATAACATAGTATTGTGATGACGAAAGGGACTTGGGGTCCATCTTGTCCATCTCTCTCCTGCCACACGGCAGTGATTATACCAAATTTGAGTTTGGACACCTATCAAAGCTGCTAAACAGTCGGGATGTTACCCCTTTTCATTCTGTGTAACCCTGCATGCCATTCTGCCTTAGGAATTGGTCTAGTCCTGCTTTGAAAGTCTGAACTGTGATAGCTTTCATAACCTCATCAGGTAGGTATTTCCACATGTTCAGTGCCTGATGTTTTGAATGTCACCACCAGGGTCATGACACTCTGCTTGTGACAGCTCAGTTCTCCCCATGGCAGCAGAATGTGAAATTACAGCAGAGGGTTATGACTTCAAGTAGGGAATAAGCTGTAGGGGCAGATGAATTCTAAGTGATAAAGATCCAGATTGTGTGCAGATTTCCTCAATAATAAGGAAGCAGATAAATCTATAAAATATTATTTTGGTAACATTTTAAGTTCTCTTAACTGAAGTACACTGTAGTTATGGTGTAATCACACTGTAACTGCATTGCAGTTGTGATGATCAGGTAAGAATCCTAGAGAATAAATACTTATTTTCAAAGTATATACTAATACACAGTAAAAAAAAAATCAAAACATTTACATACATAATGAGTAATAAAATGCAGTTTTAAATTAGCCTTAAATGCTGGATAAATATATATGAAATGCAACATGAATTGTGTCTATATGTTATGTTTTCCAAAGCTTTCCCAGCGGTGTCACCAATTATTTAAACCCTGAGGCTAATAGAATATCTTGTAAACAAAGACTGCGTTTCTTCATAAATGTTATCCGTCTTACACATGTGATTATTATTATAGCAGGATCCATGAGTCTAAATTCTGTCTTGGGGAAATTGTCATTTGCTTTTGAGAAAAACAGTACAATAAATCATCTGGGCATGTCCCACCATCTGAAAGGCATAGTTACATCAAAGATAAAATACAGAATAATGCATGGGGTAGTGTGCATTATGAGAATTTAATGCCCACCCGAGCTGTGGGATGCCACATAAACCCTGAGAGTAAAGCTCAAGGGGTTTATAAAAGCATTCCATATCAAGAGTGTGCATTAAATTCGAGTATGCACTACCCCATGCTTTATTTTTATAATTACTGGTGAGCATTTTTCTACAGCCTAACTTATGTGACAATGTGTCACATACACATACACACACACACACACACACACACACACACACACACACACACAGTTTCTCTCTTTCTCCCTTTCCCTCTCTCTCCCATCTTCTGCAGAATAAGTACTTTTTTTGTTAGCTTACTGGAGCGATCGCACTTAACTAGCACTGTAGTCTTTCAGGCATGGTTCTGTTCCTGCCCGCACTGACTATCGCCCGAAGCTGATGAATAGTAAGATCAACCAGCTAAAGCTTCTTCAAACTTTATAAGTAGGACCAACCACAGAGATACTAAAAAAATTAATAATAATGAAAAGAAGAGATGAGTCTTGTTGTAGCGACTCCTCGCTAATGGACAGTTGGAGGCACCATGTTTGCAGAATTGTTCAGCCCACCCACACACAGCATGAGAGCCAGTGAGGCATTGTTCAAGCTGAGCATTTGACTGCCATTAAGAACCAGCCAGTTATTATGGTGAGTATCAACTGGCTAAGCCCATAGAAACAAGCATCTGTCAATGCTGAATATTCACTTGCAGGTATTTGCAGTGGTGTTTGGTACTGGTACTGGCTTCAGAGGAAAGAGGAGGCAGCAGCTAGACCAGCGGGTACCACATGGTGGAAGCTGCATGTAAATGGTCCCAGGACTGATCCCTGAGGTACACCGCTGGTCAAACCCCCTTCCCAGATTGGATCCCATTACCACCACCCTCTGCCCCCTGTCTGCCAGCCAGTTTCTAACCCAGTTTATCAGCTTGTGCCCCGTGGCCAGACTACCCATCTTGTTAATCAGCCTTCTGTGTTGGACATTGTCTCAGGCTTTGATGAAATCAAGGTAGGTGACATCAACCGTACCGCCCTGATTTACTTCCTTAATGAAGCATTAGGGTTTCCAACCCTAACGCCCCACCTCCACCCCCAACCTGCAGAGACTGACAGGCATTGGGGGGGTGCCTTTGGGTCATTGGCCATAATGCTCATGCCATTCCACTCCACTTCCACCCTGCAGACACTGACAGGCATTGCAGTGTGTCTTGGAGTCTTCAGCCCTGACGCTCACCCCATTCCATAAAGAAATAAGCTGAGATGGGTGCAGTATAGGAGAAAGGGATGAATATTAGCGCTGAAGACCATGGACACACCCCGATACCTGTCACCAGCTGCAGGGTGAAGGTGGAATGGTGTGAGCATTACGGCCGACAACCCCAAGGCACACCCCAATGCCTGTCAGTCTCTACAGGGTGGATGGGTGGGGTGTTACAGATGGAAACCTTAATGCCCTGGGTGTTTGTTGGTATTTTCATTCCAAATTCTCAACATGGGCTTTTTAGGACCCTACCTCATGAACAGTGGCACTATCATTTCCTTACTCAATCCAGAAAGATGATGTCACGCAGCGACTGCACCATTTGGTGCCACAGGTGCAAAAACACATTTCAGGCAGGATGTAAAAAATGACAGCTATACTGTTCATGAGGTGGTGTGAAAAACTGACAATGTTGAATATTTGGAGTGAAAATATAGAAATTTGCCAAAGTTACATGCATGTGAAGCAAAATTACAACTACCACACATAACTCAGGCGTTTTTAGGTATTTTTGTACCAAATTTTCAACACAGCCTTTTTGGGACCCCACCTCATGAACAGTGACACTGTGATTTCATTAATACATCCTGAAAGTTGATTTCACACAGCAACTGTGCCATTCTGTACCACAGGTGTGAAAACATGTTTCGGGCAGCATGTGAAAAATGACAGCTGTACTGTTTATGAGGAGGTGTGAAAAAATGGCAATGTGGAAAATCTGGAGTGAAAATATTACAAATTGGCAAAGTTCTGAGTGTGCATAGAGACTGCACACATGCTTGTAGTGCGATCATTTTTGGGATTTTTTCACAAAATTTTCAACATGGGCCTTTTGGGACCTCCACTCATGAACACTGGCACTGTCATTTTGTTAATCAGCCCTGAAAGGTGATTCCGCACAGTGACCACAAAATCACCTTTTGGGACTGAGTAACTAAATGACAGTGCCAGTGTTCATGAGGTGGGGTACCAGAAAGGCTATGTTGAAAATTTGGAGCAAACATTCCAAAAAATGGCTGAGATATCAACGTAAGTTGAAATCCCCATTGACAGCCATTATACTGCACTTACCTTGATTCTTCAGTTCATGGTTCAGCTTTGAAGAGTGCAGACATGTCCTGGTCCAAAGAAGATCACAGCTGCTGACCTCCGGAGGTATGTATGGGGTAAAGGGGGGGGGGGTGCAGGCAGGTGGGTGCACAGCAGGAGAGCCAGGATGGGGGAGGGACTGTTTTCTTTTTTTCAGGCATTAAAAAAAAAAGTCAGGGGACCATTTTCTTTTTTACAGGAAAACATAAACATAGATTTTGACAGCAGATAAAAACCACTTGGCCCACCCAGTCTAGCCATTTCTAAAGGGGGGGGGTATAGATATGGGGATACTGGGAGTGGGCTCCCCAGTATCCTAGAATAATGGAGGGGTACAGATATGGGGACACTGGGAATGGGCTTCCCAGTGTCCTTCAGTGGCGACCCTGTTGTTTTTTTTTTTTTTCAATTGCCGACACAGGGATTGGGCACCCTGATGTTAGCTTTAACAGAAAGCCACACTGCCTAATGTTGGAGGTGGGGCAAAGAAGTGAGCACTGGGAAAGGGGAGAGAAAACCGCACTGTGGCTAGTGTTGAGGTGGGAGGGGGAAGCTAAGAAGTAAGCACTGGGAGAGAAAGCTGCAGTGCTAATGTTGAAGCCTTTGGGGGGGGTCAGAGGAGCAAAGATGGGAAGAGAGAATACAGCGGCTGTAACTCCGGCCATGCATGTTAGTGTGCACTCTAATGTGCATGGCCAGAGTTCGGGCTACAGAAAAAAATGAAGCGCTCCCATTGGAGTGGTTAATTTCTTGCAAGTCCAGTACATGCCACATCAGAAAAGCTGAACTGCTGTCATGACCAGAGTGCCCGGTCATTGGTGTGCACTGCCAAACCCATTGCAGTTTCACCTGTATTGACTTGGCAGTGACACACCTCTCATTTGCTGTATAGTCCCAAGACGTTCGTTGTGCAAGCACAAGTAAACGCAAAAATTGCTCACTGGTTATTAAAAAATAATATGAACCAGAGTTAGATGTGTTGTAGAATATCCTACCACTGAAGGTTGCATTACAGACTTATTGTTCTGTGTTATACAAAATGACTTACTCTCTCCCTCTCCCATCCTCTTTATACCTACACTATAAAAAAGCCCTTTAATTCACAACTGAATGAACAGAGGCCTGAGAAAATTCGAGGAGTTGTCAAGGGTATGGCAGCTGGGTTTCAACATGATAAAGTGCAAAGTAATGCAATAGGGGCACAGAAACCCAGGGGCAGAGTACAAAATGGCAGAAGTGGTACTGACAACCACCAAGCGGGAAAGAGACCTAAGGGTGATCATATTGGATGACCTAAAGGTGGTCAGACAGTGTGAAAGGGCAGTTGGGAGGCCTAGTGGGATGCTGGGGTACTTAGGGAGGGGTATCCCCAACAGAAAGAGGGAAGTGTTATTGCATATGTGTATATCACTAATAAGACCCCACCTAGAGTACTATGACCAGTTCTGGAGACCACATCTCTGGAAGAGCATAGACTGGAGGCAGTCCAGAGGAGGGCAACTAAAATGGTGCAGGGTCTGCATCAGAAGCTCTATGAGGAGAGACTTAAGGACCTAAATATGTACACCCTGGAAGAGAGGAGAAAGGGGGATATAATAGGGACCTTTAAATACCTCACTGGGGTAAATGAGGTACAAGAAGAAAGTATTTTTCCAAAAAACAGGTGCTCAAGGACAAGGGGCATGATAAGAAGCTGGAGGGATCTGGATTCAGGAGAGACGTGAGAAAGTACTTCTTCACGGAAAGAGTGGTGGATTCCTGGAGCAGTCTTCCAGCAGAGGTAGTGGGGGCCAAAACAGTGGTGGGGTTCAAGAATGCATGAGATAGGCATAAGAGAATCTTCAGGAAAGAAAGGGGGCTGGGTGGATGGGCTGGAGATCAAGTAGGATCTGTGTTGGTACTATAGGAAGGGAAAATGGGTAGACTAGGTGGGCTAAGTGGTTCTTATCTGCCAGCAAATTCTGTTTCTTTGTATGCTTCTATGTAACTACTGCATCCGTGCCTCTGATATTCTGTGAGCATCACTGTATTCACAATTGTTTTAATCTTTTAACTCCTTCCTGATAGAAAATGAGGGATTGATAAAGAAAGACTTTTGAAGGAATGTCAGGGGAATACCTTGAAGGATTAGCAAGGAAAAATGAGGGATTATGAAAGAAACACTTTTGAGGATAGTCAAGGAACACTTGAGGGATTATGAAACACTTCTGATGGATTGTCAAGGAAACACTTTTTAAGTATTGTCAAGGAAATCTGAAAGACTGTGAAAGAAACACTTCTAAGAATTGTCAATAAAACATTTTTGAAGGACTGTGAAAAAAGCACTTTTGAGGCTTATCAAGGAAACACATTTGAGGATTGTGAAAGAAACACTTGAGTAGATGTCAAGAGAATGCTTTTGAAAGATTGTCAAAGAAATAAGAAGGACTGTGAAGGAAACACTTTTGAAGAGTGTTAAGGAAACACTTTTCAAAGATTGTGAAAGAAATGATTTTGAAAGATTGTCAAGGAACCCCATTTGAGGGATCATGAAAGAAACTTTTTTGATGAATGATGGAAGGAATATACACACTGGGCCAAAAATTTGACGTGAGCATTGGGCGTTTAAACTAGGGGAGGGGGAGCTGGAGTTAAAGGACTCTATCAAAGACACCTTAGATTATAGGAACTTGACCATAACTCCCCCAAAACAGAAAGTAATCACACATCAGTCCCTGATGTGCTCTCTCTCTCTCTCTCTCTCTCTCTGACTCCATCTCTTGACCTCTGTTAGGCATGTTAGCTTGTGTGAGTTGTATTTTTTGCAACATTTAGCATGTATCTACTGGCGGCTATTTGTGTAATGATCTTGAATCCTCCTGTTTAGCACGTGTGTTCACCTTGTACTGCTTAATAGTTGCTTTCTATCTTTATTAGCTTAACTACATTATAATGTATGGTAGAACGCTGTTAACCTTTGGAAATCATCATTTCCTAAGGTTGTTAACCTATCGATGTGACGTAGAAATGTTGTTAACATATCGATGCTACGTCACATCAATAGGTTAACAATAGCGATTGGTCTATGCATGTGTGTGCCTTTTTTTAGACGGGAACTGACGGATGAACGCAGTGGTTAGGGAAGGACTGAAGGGCTGCGGCGGTGACTTTTTCAAAAAGTAAGCCGGTTTACTTTTTAAGTGGGATATACACTATAAAAATAATACATGGTCCCCTCACTGTTAACATCTCGAGGTTGCCACCGTGCGGCGAAACCTCTTGAGTCGCTGTTGAGGTTTACACGGTCACCCTGGCAACCTCTCGACAGTTAACAAACCGGTTACCGGTAGAGGACCATACATTATCCTCTATGTCTGTGATGTGATCATATCTTTGTATTCTCTGCATTTTACTACTTCTGTAGAATGCTTGCTGCAACCTGTGTGGCCCGGGTCATGACTGAAATCGGCCCTTTGGATCAGCTTACTCACCGGGTTACCAAAGACAGACATGTATACATAAATAAATAAATAGATAGCTAGATAGCTAGATAGATATATAAAGAGGGACTAGCAGGAACACAAAGGGAGGTCAACAAACCTAAATGGAAGCAGAACACAGTAGCTTGCCTCCTGGTAAGGAACTAGCAGAAAAACACAGGGTCAAGAGAGTAAAAATTAAAAAGAAGGGTGACAGAACATGTAAAGCTATGTGCATAAATGGTCGCAGCCTGGCAAATAAGATCTCAGACCTAATGGCCTTGATGTCAGAGGCAGACCTAGATATTGTTGCTGTTACCAAGGCAAGACACACAGAGAACCATGATTGGGACATAGCTGTGGCAGAGTATGCTCTATTCTGAAAAGACAGGGTAGAAAAAAAGGGAGGAGGAGTAGCTACATATGTTGGGGAGGAAATAAAAGCTACAGAAGTACAGGGCACAAAGGTAGAAGTTGAGGCACTGTGTGTCATGCAGGAAACAGGGAATGGTACTGCCATTCAAGCAAGTATGATCTATAGATCTCCAGCACAGGGGAAGGAATTGGACAATGAGCTAGTAGACGTCATCCACGAAATGGCAGCAAAAGGGGAAATACTGCTGATGGGAGACTTCAATTTACCAGATGTCAATTGAAACACTCATACTGCAGCCACAGCAGAAGAAGAAACATTCAAGAAGCCCTTCAAGGGATGGGACTCAGCTAGTGGTAGAACACACCCATGAGGGGCAGTATTGGACCTGGTGCTTAAAAATTGGAGCAGAGTAAGGGATGTAGATGTGGGGAGTCACCTGGAGTCCAGCGATCACCGTTTGGTATGGTTTAGTGTGAGGACAGTAGAGGAATCCAGCCACACAAAGGCAAGGATCCTGGATTTCAGAAGGGTTGATTTTGCCAAATTGTAGGTATGTCTGAGAAAAGCCCTAGGGGGTAGAATGGGAAAGGAGGATGTAGAGTAGCAATGGGCACATCTTAAAGGAGCCATAACAGAAGCCACGAGCCTCTGCATTAGGCAAATAAGTAAAAAAAGAAGAAGAAGAAGAACTCACTGTGGTTTTCAACGGAGGTGGCAGGGAGGGTGAGGGAAAAAAGGTTAGCATTCAGAAAATACAAAGATGTACAGAGGGAGGAAGACAGAGGAATGTATCTGGAAAAGTTAAAGGAGGTGGGGAGAGCAGTAAGAAAAGCCAAACCACAGACAGATGAAAGAATAGCCAAGGCAATTAAGAAAGGAGATGAATTTTTTTTAGATACATTAGATAAAAGAGAAAAACCAGGGGTGGGATTGTGAGACTAAAAAGGCAAGGGGGGGTCAGCAGAAGGGGACCAGGACAGGGCTTAAATCCTGAACAAATGTTTTTGTTCCATGTTCACAGCAGAAAGGGAAGGCGAGAGATCACAGCTAGGTATATGAAGTTCCAAGGGGTGGGGTGTAGATACCAGTCCATTCACAGTAGAGGGAATCCTAAAGGAACTAGAAAAACTGAAAGCAGATATGGCAATGGGGCTGGATGGAATACATCCCAGAATTCTGAAGGAACTTAGAAAGGAGCTAGCAGGACCACTGACAACCTTGTTCAATGAATCATTAGAAACAAGTGTGTTTCCCGCAGACTGGATGAGGGCAAATGGTATCCCTCTCTCTAAGAGCAAGAACAAGGAGGAGGTTGGTAACTATAGGCCAGTCAGACTAACCTCAGTGGTAGGGAAATTGATGGATGGAATAATTGCTCAAGGAAAAGATCGTGACATACCTTGAATACAGTGGACAGCAGGATCCAAGACAGCATGGTTTCACAGCAGGCAGGTCTTGCCAAACAAACCTGACAGATTTCTTCAACCAGGTGACAAGGGAGGTAGATCAAGAAGGGGTGGTAGATGTGAACTACCTGGATTTTAGCAAGCAACAGTCCCAGAGAAGTTGCTGCAAATCAATCCCAGGGTCAATGCTGTTAAGAGGGCAGCCAGCCCCACACAAACAGAGTTGCACAGTAGCAGCACTTGTAAATAATCACATGCACAAAATCAGTATTCACAAATTCACTTTATTAGAAGTTCAAGTGCAAGCTGAGCCAATAAAGTTAATTTGTAAATACTGATTTCATGAGTGTGATTATCTATGAGTGCTGCTACTGTGGAAATTTGAATTTTAGCAAGGCCTTCAATATTATCCTGCATAAAAGGCCAATGAACAAGTTGAACAGCCTGGGAGTCAGATCTGGAGTGGTAAACTGGGTTAGAAATTGGTTGAACGGTAAGACACAAAGGGTGGTAGTGAATGGAGTTCAGTCCATGGAGAGGGAGGTGACCAGCGGGGTTCCTCAGGGATTGGTGCTAGGCCCAGTCCTCTTTAATGTCTTCATAAGTGACATTGCAGAGGGGCTTGAGGAGACAGTGTGCCTCCAACAACACAAAGATCTGCAATTGGGTTGATACATGGGGGAGGGGTGAAGAAAATGAGAAGGGACCTGGGAAAGCTGGAGGAATGGTCAAATGTATGGCACTTGAGATTCAATGCAAACAAAGTGCAAAATTATGCACTTGGGACATGGGAACCTGAGCGAGGAACACTCAGTTTGGGGGGTAGGTACTGCCAGACACCAAACAGGAAAGGGATCTAGGAGTGATTATATCTGAGGACCTAACAGTGGCTGGACAGTGTGAGAAGGTAGTTAGAAGGGCTAGTGGGATGCTGGGGTGTATAGGGTGAGGCATCACCAGTAGAAAAAGGGAGGTGGTGATGCCACTATACAAATCATTAGTGAGACCTCATCTGGAGTACAGTGTCCAGTTTTAGAGGCTGCATCTCAGGAAGGACATAGACAGAGTAGAAACAGTCCAAAGAAGGGCTATAGAAATGGTGCAGGGGCTGCACCAGAAACCATAGGAGGAGAGGCTGAAGGACCTCAGTATGTATTCTCTAGAGATGAGGAGGGGTGACAGAGACATTTAAATACCTTAAAGGGATAAATAAGGTACAAGGGGGTAGCATCTTTCAGAAAAGAGGATGACAAGAACTAGGGGGCATGATATGAAGTTGGGGGGAAGTAGAATCCAAGGTAATGTGTGGAAGCACTTCTTTATGGAGAGGGTGGTGGATGCTTGGAACAACCTCCCAGCAGGGGTGGTGGGAGCAAAAATGGTAGACGAATTCAAAAATGTGTGGGACAAATACAAGGGAATCCTAGAAACAGGGAAGAGTTGGAAAGCGCAGATCAGCTACAGTCTGCAGCGTACATTAAAGGTAGGAAAAATGGGCAGACTAGATGGGCCAGGCGGTCCTTATCTGTTGACAAATTCTATGTATTTATGTATCTGTGTATGAGATGTCAGGGAACTACGTTGAGAAAACATTAAAGAAACAACTTTGAGGGATTGTCAAGGAAACACTTTTCCTTTCTGCCACTGTACCATGGGAGGTGAACAAAGGCAATAAAAGATTCAGAATGTGTCCCGTCAGAGTCTCTAGTTGTTGCTTTTTATCAGGCAAAGATTATCATACAAAGAAAAATATACCATATTCCAACCCTGGCAGTAGAGCTACCTGCCTGCAATGTGGTGAAAGATTTAGGGGTTATTTTTTTTCTTTTCAGCTATTTTACTTTCTCAGCTATTACTATCCATTAACTTATTCTTTTATCTTTTCAGTTCATACAAAATGATATTGTGTTATTACTACATGTACTTGTTCTTTTTATGCTCTATGATCAAGCATGTACATTGTGTAAATATTTTGAATAGTTTTGTGACTCATTTTTTTCTGAATGAACAGACAGCAATTTTGTGACAGTTTGTATTTGCTTCATGAAGACATAACACCAAGCAAGGCTCATCATAATAGTGAAGTGGGGTCAGAGGGTTTGAAGCATATGGTTATTCTTTGGTCTTCACCTTGTGTGGACTAGAGAAACCTGTAAACTGGGCTGGTTGCTCTGGTAGTCCCAAGGATGCATTGTGTGAGCAAGTGTGTAGGAGGGGCAGATGAGGAATAAACCATATTGTAACAGTGCCATACCATTACAGATTATTTAAAAAATGCTCCCTTGCCAGCTCTGTGGTGCCAAGTGGAGGGGCACACACACTTGGCATGCTGGCGATCTGGGTTCACGACCCCACCCGGTGTGAGTGGAGTAGAGACCTGGGGGGGGGATGAAAACATCCGCATGGATGCTCTCCTCCTCTGACAGAGGGTTCCCAACATGCGCTTGAGGTGGCTCCTGGGGTGGGATGGTGGAGGCATACTTAGTGGCATGGTGACCACATTATTGCCATGTGTGCTTCCCAGGATGCGCAGACTTGTAGCCCTGTTAGGGAGGGGGGATGGGAGGGGAGGGACGGAGAAAATGGAAAATAGCTGCCTTGCAGCACCAGATGACAGTCTCTTCATGCCACATGACCACCCAAGTGCACTGTGCATGCCCCCTCGATCAACAAATCCTGGAGTTAAAAGTGCTTCCCCTCCGGTAGTGCCTGGGGGGCTCCCCAGCAGGGATAAGCTAGACCACCTAGGGGTGTTAGAGGTATCGGGGAGCCTGCAGGTAGTTACAGCAGTGGGGGGTTGAATCTGGTGGGTAGAGAAGTGTGAGTGTGTGAGAGCCCAAAGACATGGGGCTGTGGAGGGCTCAGGAGGAGAAAACAACCCAGAGTGGACAGAGGGAGCCTCTGTGCAGTCTACAAAGAACAGTTACATAAGAACTTACCATAAAAGTAGCTCTTTGAGAGGATCTCAGTTATCAGGACACAATGTAGGAATTTCACCGTCGGTGAAGCAGGATCCACACGGAAGATTTTGAACAGTACAACTGGGGCCGCCCACGCCGATGACAATCATTAACATCATCAACCCTATAAAGTCGAGAGCGGCCTTACTCCCTCCTCAGTTCTTTCCCCCGGAGACAAAGGGAGCATAGCTCTAGCCATGAGGGACCATGAAGAGAGACAGAGAGAGAGAGAGAGGTGCCCAGGCCTATATGAAAGGCTAGATACACCAGATAGCCAGTTCCAGTAGCCCCAAGGACGGGGATGGTGGGAGGGAAAGCAAACCTGATGATTGAGATCTCCTCGAAGATCTACTGTTATGGTAAGTTCTTACGTAACTGTTCTGTCTTCTTCGGGGGTATCTCAGTTATCAGGTCACACCATAGGAATGAGTCCCAAGAAGTTACAGGTGCAAACAGACAGTCTAAGAGGAAGGCCAACCATAAACTTAAGACAGGAGGTCCTGCAGCACAGCCCTGACAAATCCTGCAGGGGCTCTAGAGGCAATGTCCAGACTGTAGTTCTTGGTGAAAGTGTGGACGGTACTCCAGGTGACAGCTGCACAGATGTCAGCAGCTGAGACCCCTCGGAAACAGGCCACAGAGGTAGCCATGCCCCTTGTGGAATGAGCTTTAACCACTCCAGGCAATTCTTTGCCTTACTTGTTGTAGCAGAACACAATGCAATTTGCCAACCATTTGTATAAACATTGCTTAGAAACCAAAATGCCCTCTCTACCTGGGGCAAAGGAAACAAACAACTGCCTTGACTTCCTACATTCCTTGATGCAAAGCAGGTAGTACTTCAAAGTTCTGCGCATATCTACCGTAGGGATCAGTGCTTCCCCTGCACCGGCACACTCGAGAAAATAAATGGGAAGGTGGATAGATTGGTTGATTGTAAACTCAGAGAGCACCTTGGGGAGAAACTTAGGATTTGTGTGCAAAGACACCCTGTCTTTGTGAAAAATCAAACAAGGCTCCTTGCACCAGAAGGCCTGAAGCTCTGAAATTCTTCAAGCAGAAGTAATAGCATCTAAAAGGAGAGAAAGTGTAGCTCGCAAGTTGTGGCTGGCTCAAAATGAGACAGGGTCAACTTCTTCGAAACAAAAATCATATCCCAAGTGGGGACAGGAGAATGGATTGGAGGTTTCAGATGCAGGATGTCCCTTAAAAATGTATGGGATACATCTAGCTGAGCTCTATAGTATTGTCATCCATGGGCTAATGAAAGGCCAAAACAGCCGAAAGGTGCAACTTGAGGGAGGAGTACTGAAGACCTGAGTCAGACAGAGATCAGGTAGTCCAGGATCTGGCTCACCGGACAGGTGAGAGGGTCCAGATTATGTCTGACAGCCCAGATGGCAAACTGCTTCCACTTCATGGTATACATGGCTAGAGTGGAAAGCTTCTGGCGCCACAAGGATGTCTGACACTTTGTTGGAGACTCCAAACCTGATGATGGCTATGTCCTCAGAAGCCAAGCATGCAGATGGTGGGACTTGAGGTTGGGATTGACCAGGGTCCCCTGAGCCTGTGTCATCAGATTCCTGCAAAGAGGAAGAGGGACCAGAGGTTCCTCTGCCAGCTGCTGTAGCAGGGGAAACCATATCTGGCGGGGCCAGAATGGAGCTACCAGAATCATGCTGGCCCCCTCCATCTGTAATTTGATGAGCACCCTTTGAATTAGAGAGAACAGAGGAAATGTGTAAAGAAACATCCTGTTCCAGGAAAGGGACAACATGTCTCACCAGAAAGCTCCAGGCCCTGGATTGAGCGAGCAAAAATTAGGCTGTTTTGTGTTGAGTGGGGACGCAAAAAGGTCCAACTCAGGATGACCCCATCTGTCAAACAACCCTTCCGTGATGGATGAGAGGAGCTCTCACTTGTGCATGCTGGACTGAGTCTGGCTGAGGCTGTCCACCAAAATGTTTAACATGCCTGGGATATGGACCGCCGAGAGTGTCAGGCAGTGATCTAACACCCAATACCACACTCTCATGGCCTCCCTGCATAGGGGGTATGAATGAGTCCCCCCTTGCTTGTTGATGTACTGTAGTACACTACACTGAGGTTGTCCAGCTGCACCAGCAGTTGACCCAGAGCAAGGTGGTTCTGAAAGGACTGCATGGCATACAGCACCACCCGCATCTCCAGGACATCGATATATGCAGGGAGGTCTCAACCTGAGACCAGGAGCTCTGGGATTGAAAGAGACCCAGGTGGGCTCCCCAGCACAAACCGGAAGCATCCATGGTGAGAATCTGCTGTGGAGAGGAGATCTGGAATGTGACTCTTTGTAGCAGGTTCAAGGGATCCATCCACCACTGGAGCACTTTGCAAACTGGGAAGGAGACCAGCACCAACTGACCTAGCTCGTCCATGCGTTGGTCTTGTTGCACTCAGAGAGTCCACTGGAGGATGCGCATATGGAATCTGGCCAGTGGAAGAGTGGGAATGGCAGCTGCCATTAGACCCAACAGTCTCAGGTAAGCCCTGACAGGAATGCCCACTACATCTCCACCTAACCTGGCCCCTTGATTGTCTCCACCTATACCCCCGCTTTTTTTTCTGTTAATCCACTACCTTTCTTACCCTCAGACTCTTAACATATATGTCCCCAGCCCATCTACCGTAGCACCCCTCCTAGAACAGCTGCAGTCCTGTACCCCTTCCCTCCATATCTGCCCCTTAAGTTTGTATATGCCCTGACCAATGATATGCCATGCTGTTTGAAAATGTTTTAATATGCTGGCTGTTTCAGAATGCTTTAATTCCCCTTCTCAAACCATTCTCCCTAACCTCGTTAACTCTATACCTGAAATACTTGTTATTGCTCTGTGTAATTTTTTTCTATTTCTGAATAATTATGTCTATTTATTATCTGTACATAAAAGTGTTATTCTTGACCTTGTGTAACGCAGGTCCACCTTGCAAATGAGCCTGCTCAATGGTGTTCACCTGGATAAATAAAGATTGATTGATTGATTGACTGAAATGGCTCTGGACCACCTCCTGAGCCTGGGCTATAAGGCACTCTGCCCTGTTCTGAGGGAGGAACACCTTTCCCTGCACTGAGTCTAGAACTGTCCCTACATGTTGCAGTCTTTGGGATGGCACTAGGACCGACTTGGGGAGGTTGACAGTAATGCCGAAGGAGAGGAACAGCTGGAGAGTCCAGAGTTCTCTCCAGAGTTCGCAGGAGCTGCTCCCTGGACTGGGACTTTAGGAGTCAATTGTTCAGGTAAGGGAGCGTATCCCATCAAGTTGATGAGTAAATTTCGCTGATGCAATTTGGGCACCGCAGAAAGGACGATGGTAAAAGTGGCGATCTTAATTTTAGATTGCCCCTCACTCATGTTGCCCTTTTCGCCCCCCCAGTTTCTACCCTCTCTGGGGCCTGCCTGCCCTGGAGGAGGTTTTATTTACTTTGGAGCAGTGCAGGGGTCAAAGCCCCCCTTAAACGTGACTGTTTCCTGGGAGGGCGTTTTGGCACTGTAACTCCTGGGAGACAAAATGCCTGGCAGTGTAATGCCAGGTGGCATTTTGCTTGTGCCGTAATTGGCATCGGCAAAATGCTTGTCGCTGTGGCATGGGTGAACCATAAGGGAAAGTGTACAGACCCTCTCTTCTGAGGGCTGCAGCTACTGGTGCTAATCACTTGGTAAAGAACCGCGGAGCAGAAGACAAGTCAAAGGGCAGCACCTTGAATTGGTAATGCTTGCCCTGAAACAGAAAATGGAGAAACCTCCTGTGAGGAGGGGAGACCGAGATGTGCAGGTAGGCATCCAGCATGTCCAGTGAACAGAGCCAATCACCTGTCTTGAGAAAGGGCATCAGGCCTGGCAGAGTTATCATCCAGAACTTTTGGTACTGGATGTACAGACTGAGGTCCTTTAGATCCAAAATGGGCTTCAGATCTCCAGTCTTTTTGGGGGACCAGGAAAAACCTGGAAAAGAACCCCTTGTTTCTTAGGCACCTGAGTACTGCTTGATAGCCTGCTTGTGCAGAAGGGACTGTACTTCCTCCCAGAGAACAGACAAGTGAGCAGGAGGTAAGTGTAGTGCAGGGGAGGGGTTTCTGGAGGCTGCTTGAGGAGCTCCAGTGTGTGACTTCTTTCTATGATTTGCAGAATCCAGGCATACAGAGTTATGGTTCTCCATTGATTTAGATGGAGGAAGAACCGACCTCCGACCACCATCTCTTGGTCATGTACCAGAAGAGGGGGGGTCTAGCAAGAAGTCAGTCAGAGACAAATCCAGCTGCTGGGGCTGATCCATCACTTCTTGGATGCTTGACTGCGTCTCCTGCATTGGAGGGGGGGTGGGCAGGGTAGTGGAGGCTTTTCATTTGCCTTGACACCAAGAGGCTGCATCAAGTCTATTGGATGCCTTGTGAAAGGGAGGGCACTGTCTACCCTTAGGCTATGTATGGTAGAGGGAGTGGGCAGGCTTTATAGCCATGCCGAATGCCTGTAAATCATTAATAATGTCCTGGACATTAGGACCCTAAAGCTTAGTGCCATTGAAAGGAGCATTAAAGCATCTTCTGCTAAACATCAACAGCAAAGCCAGAGACCCTCAGCCAGGAATGCCTGTGTTGGCAGATGCAGGTGGCAGCACCCCTGGCAGTAGTGTCTAAGATACCATAGAGGGCTCTGAGGAGGTGCTTGCTAACATCCTCAGTAGTCTGCAAGAACTTGAGAACCTCCTACTTCTGTGTGGCATCTGGGAGGGCCTGAGTGGCAGCTTTGCCCTTCTTCCAGTTGGAATTCTGGTATTTCACCATAAGAGACAGGTAGTTGGCAATCCCCAGCCCATGGGTAGAGGAGGCATAAACCCTCTTGCCCCAAAGGTCAATTCTACAAGACTTTTTGTCAGGAGGAAGAGTGCTAAGGCACTTAGGCACCTTGGACCTGTTATGAGCTACCTTAATGACCACTGAATCAGTTTCCGGCTGGGCAGTGTAGTAGAGAAATCCCTGGGAGGCATGGTAAAGCTTATTCGCTCTCTGGGGCATAGCTGGCACCATGTCTGGCCTGTGCCAGGCTGCAGTAGCAGCATTCCTCAAGGCAGGTAAAATAGGAGAAATTATTTTTGGTGGAGGCTCTGGGTCTCAAGTAAGTCCACCAGATCCTTTCTCATGACAGCTTCCTCCACAGTATGGAAGCCCATGACTGAGGACAATTATTTCATCACATTGCAAAATGTGGGGTCCTCAGGAGGAGACCTAGGGGTGTGCTTAACAGAATCCTCACTAACAGAGGAGGCTGTGGACCTGTCTGAGGTAAGGCCCTCCTCCTCCTCCTTCTCTTCCTCATCAGGAAGAATAAGGGCAGGGTACTACTCCTCCTCGATGTTGACCTCTCTTCTAAGTCTAGGTCCGACAATGGAGGCACTGATGACAGCTTGCTGGGAGTTTCCCACAGCTTATGAGGAGGAGCGAATGACAAAGCTGCCATCGATGGTGCCAGTGATGTGGGCCTATATGAACCCAGCTGGTAGACAACCACTGAGGTAAACAAGGATAAAATTTCATTCAGGTCAATGACCATTGAAGGCTATTGACAGGGGGAGGGGTCAACAGTGCTGGAATCAACTACCCTCCTGATGGACCCTATGAACCCGACAAGCCTGTAGCCCGGGCAGAAGAGGGTTCAGGCCTCAATGGGAGGACCATCGATGATGCACCCATCGTCAGTGGAGTAGGGGGCAACGACCCACAGGTCGATGACCGGCTGCCCTGAGAATCAGACGGATATGCTGTTGGTATGGGTCTGGAGGGCACAGAGACCTGGACAGCGATTTTGTGCGTTGGTCCAGCCACAGCTGATGAGAAATCCCCGGATAAAGGAGGAAAGGCTGTCTGGGAACAAGACTGCCGCTGTGGAAGTGGTCCCTGTCTTGGTCCTTTTTATGACTTTTCCCACAGGACTTGTCTCGGGCCTTAGAAGCCTGGGAGCTTGATCACCCTGCTGGTGATTGAGAGGCTGGGACCCTGGAGGACCCTGCCAGGAACTGGCTACCAGTTGATCCATCAGGAACATTTTTTAAACCTTTTTACATTGCCTGAGGGTTGTTTGATTCTGGCAGAGATCACAGTCATAGACTCTTTGGTCAGGCCCAAGACAGCAGACACTGAGAGAGTGTTCATCTGTGAAGGCAATCTTTTTTCCACAGTGGCAGTGACTGAAGAGAGAGGTTGAAGGATGAACTCTTGACAAACAAAATAAATGAATCTCTTATAAAAAAGAGATTCTAAAAGCAATAAGTAAGAAAAGCCGTAAGCGTAAATGTCGTGAAACTGCATTGGAGCTTCCATGGAGACCCAAGCGAACAAGTCGACAGTGGGAAAGAACTGAGGAGGGAGTGGGGCCACTCACACCTTTATAGGGTTGATGACATTGATGGCCTGGGCGGCCAAAGTTGTACTGCTGAAAATCTTCCATGTAGATCCTGCTTCACCGACGGAGAAGTTCCTACGGTGTGACCTGATGACTGAGATACCCCTGAAGAAGATCTGAAAATACCAAATTATTAACTGTTTTTCTCTTAAGTGGATGCATATTAAATTCCTGTGTCTCCTCTATGAAATACTCTTCCAAACATTTCTCATTGCTCCCGTGTCTCCTCTATGAAATACTCTCCCAAACATTTCTTACAGTTGCCCCATAACCCCTAAAGAAAATCAAACTTCTAACCTCAGGAATCCACTAATATTATTACTTTTCCGGTGTTCCCTTAAGCCAGCACTGCCCCAGAGAGAACAGAATGCTATGCTAATCATGGAATGTTTAGTTCTCATCCTGTGCTCCACATAAACATTAGTGTCCACAATGCTGGGAACAAAAATACATTATTCCAGTCATTTTTAAAAACAAGGAGACTTTAATGTGGAAAGTCGTATGTGCTGAGGGGTGCTCAAGCAGAGGATAGAGGTAGGAAAGGCTAGGGTGATGGGGGGGCTCATCATTAGAATGAGGAAAAGGAAAAGCAGAGATCATTACCATGAGCTGACATGTACCAGCGCTCATTGTTCATCATCACAAGGCAGAGGAAGGATGAAAGCAGCTGACTTGTCTAGTACAATTCTAGATGTGGAAGGCGGGAAGAGTGGGTACCAGCCTACCTCCACAGAAGCTCCAACACCTCAGGATGGGAAGGCAGTCGAGAAGAAGGTTGTTAAGAATAAGGGGGAACGAGTCTTAGGAGACCAATGCAGAAGAAGTAGAAGAGACTGAGGGTGACAGTGATGATGTAACATGCTCCCTGGGAACCTCAATCCAAAGAAGCAAATATCAAAAACTGTGACCTCAATAACAAGTTTCTGTTATCCCAGTACTCAGCGTAGAGCTAAAAGTCCCCAAAAAGTGAAAGGTGACACTGACGTTGCTATCGTGGGCAAATCCAGTCAGACCAAGATGTGCAAATGACCAAAAACGAATAGCAGCTCCAAGCCACAAAACCAGAGAAATTGATGAGTCACAGCCCCTCATTTCCACCACAGCTACTATAGTTACTGCCACCCATCTGAATTCATTCTGTGTGACTATCTTATTATTGGTCCACCAGCTGAGGCAGCTCCCATTATTTAAATTGATTAATAAATAAGTATTGAAAGAGCAATCGACTTTTCCTTGTTCACGTTTTCTATGCTGATAAGTTCTGTTGCTGTGCCAGCTGCGGTCTTGCACCGGTTCTATGTCATAATAGAGAACACGAAACGGCAATCGCTAGTATGGTGAGGGTATATTACTGAAAACACATCGGTGATATACACTTACCAGCGAACAAACACCTAGTCCCCCGCACACTCCCATACCCGAGAATACAATCCCCTTACTCCCTGAATTAGGATTCTGCTCAGTGAGGTGTGTATGTCAGGGGGGAGATGATCTGGCTGAAAAAATAATTAAGTCCGGAAGCCGCAGGCAGTGGCAAAATTCAAACCCTCCCGTCCCCAGCCCAGCCCCGAACCTAGTACCTGCTGTGCCGGAGCCAGTCTCCCTCACCACCACACCACACAACTGACTCAGTGGCAGCAGGCACACCTCCTCCAGATAATCCTCTTCCGTATCCCTCCCCTTCCCCTCGACATTCTCCCTTTCCAGTTGCCCTCCCCTACCCTCGCGGTAGCAGTAGTCGCTACCCTTGCGGGTCGCCTATGACAATAGCGCTGAATATGAGTCGCCGTTTTGATGGTCACCCATATACGGTAGCTATTATCGTGGGATACCATCTTGCACCACATCTGGGGGAGCATCCAATTTTTTGGAACTACATTTTTTTGATTAATATAATATTTACAATAATAATATATTACTTATGAAAACTTTATGACAAGCAATCGGTCACCTTGTTCACTTTCACAGATTTCTTTCTTTCATGTATTTTTTTTTCCATACAGGTTTTGTCCTCTGGTGGCAGGCTTGGGGGGCTGTTATCAGCCTTGTCCCCTAACTTACAGCTGTCCCCATGTCTCTCCCCCCATTCCTCCGAGACCAAACAGGCCACTGGTGCTGGGTGGGCTTCTTGTAGCCCATCCTCCACATTTTTCACCTCCATGTTCTCCCCTGTCCATGTCTGGATATGCAATGAGTGCAGCATGCACACTCCACTTCCATGAGGGCACCCTTGGCACTCTGTGCACCAGCCCTTCCCCACACTACGAGACCACGCACACCTCACCTCCTGGATTCCTCCAGGTGGCAGTCAAGCATTGAGTCACACAATCACCCCTCCACAAGGGAAGAGAGCCATCTACGGACACTCCATCTTCCCCCTCCCAGCTGGCCTCGAGTGACTCAAGTTCATTCCCGAACTTGGGTCACCGGTGTGGCTGCAGGGAGGCATGGATGCCATAGCCCGCTGTGCCACTGGGCCGGCATGGCTTTCATGTATTCTTAATATTAATTAAAAAAAAAATCAATGATGAAAAGATGCTATTCATTTTATATTACAAAATAATGTACAAGAAATACTTTTTTTCCTTACAGTTTCATAGGATAGGCAGTTGGTCACTTTTTTCACTTTCTTACATTCACAAGGAGGAGTCAGAGGGCCATTCAGAGGAACTTTATAAGGGAGCTACTTCAGATATTTATTTACATTATTCTTTTGTGTCACAACGTGGGTTGCCTTTGGGTGCTCGCTGCTTGGCGACATTACTAGCATCATGCTCATGCCCACTGTTAAAAAAAAAATAGCATATCAAATAGTTTGTTCTTCACTGTTTCACAGGATAGTTTGTTCTTCACAGTTTCTGTGAGGATTGCTTATGTGAAGTAGGGCTGTGAAGCAACAGTCTTTTTGTGCACATCGGCGCTCATGTCACTTACATGTTTACAAAGAAACACAGAAAGGGGAGGGCAGATAAAGACACAGGGCTAGATTCACGAAGGGTGATGCAGGACTTGCATCAAGCCCGGCATCAAACCCGGCAATCAGAGCAGCTGCACCAAAAACACTGCTGCAGACTGAACCCAATTCAAGAAGATCAGCCACATTTACCACAATTTTCCCAATTTACAGCTGCTTGCGCCAAATATTTGGTGCAAGCCCCATAAAAAGGGTACCCGAGACTGCCACAAGTTAGACCAGAAAAAGCTGGTCTAACTTGCGGCAATCAGCACATGGGATCAAGAATCCTGATTGCTGGCCATGGAATGCCGCAACTGTGCGCCATATGTTCAGTGCATCTGGGGCTTGTGGCATTCTTGGAACATTTGAGAATCCATGCATCCAGCCTGTTGCTTGAGCTACCCTGAGATGACTGCTCTATTTATTCCCTCACCTCCCCCACACCTGGTTATTAATCCCTTTGTAGCCATCCCTGTTTTTAAACTCAATGACAATTTTTTAATTGACTATTGTGCTGGGGAGGCTATTCCACTTATCAGCTACTCATTCCATGGAAAAGTACTTCCTATCATCTTTTTTTTCTTCAATTCTGTGTTTTTCCCCTGTATCCCACGCCAGGACCATCTGCCCAGTCACGGACTCTGGCTGCAGCTGCTCACATTTTAGCCGCCCTCCCTGAACCTCCTTGCTTGCCCCTCAGAGTGGGGGTCCTGGCGCCTTGACCAAGGGCGCCAGGAACATGGGAAAGGCAGGAGTCAGCCCTGAGAACCTATGCAGCTGGAGCGAGCGTCATTCGGGCAGTGGGAACAGGATTTTTTCCCCTACTTGTGTGCATGGGGGGGGGACATGCAATGACGTCCTGTTTCTGCTCCACCTCCGGAATCCTGGCAAGTGCCGGTAGCTGCAGTACTCCCAGCTTCCACCAGGGGTTTGTCAAGCACCGGACGGTGTCCTCCCCCTCCCCCCGGAGAAGGAAAGCAGTCCCTAGGATGCTCCTTCTTTCTCTCCCGGACGGCCCTCCAGCGACCCGGGTCCGTTCCTGAACCCTGGTCGCCGGCGTCGCAAGCAGAAATCTAACTGCTGCACCAGCAGGTCGGCCATTCCTAACATCTTTTCTTAACTCCCCCACTCCTGCCTTGCTTTAAATTGTGCTTCCTGCTGGATGAACTTTCATTCAGTTGAAAAGGTTCTGTGTGGTTCACCTTTTGTGCCCTGCAGTTGTTTGTATCTCTTTATCAGGACCCTCCTTTCCCTTTTGTCCTCCAGGAAGTACATATTGCAGATCTCTAACCTGTCATGTAAGACCCCTGATGCCCTAGTATCATTTTAGTTGCCCTCTTCTCTTTTGTCTCCAGCCAGTCCCTGTTTTCTTTTCGGTGTGTACTGCAGAACTGTACACAATACTTGAGATATGGCTTCAACAGCGACCTGTACAACGTCATTATCACCTCCTTTCAGCCTAATATACCCAGCATCCTATTTGCCTTTCCATATGCCTTATTGCTTTGAGAAGTGATAGCAGATCCCAAACTAGAATGCCTTGCCACAGTACTGGAGCGTGGCGCTCACTAGTGTTGCTCAGAATCCATCTAGTGGAATTGAATACATCGGATTCCAGACTTTTTTTAATATGAATGTTTGGTATTGAAGGCCAAAAATTCAAATTCTGAAAAGGTGCAGGATGCAAGACTGGAATTGGACTCCAAAGTGCCCACCGCCCTCGCCACTGAATTAAAAAGCTATGCTTGCAGTTCAATGGGTGGGAGCTACCAGCCACACTCCCTTCCATGAACTATTTAAGCAACTTCCTTCAGCCTCATTCAAAAGCACTGTTTGTTTGCTGCAGCCAGATGCTCTGCCCCCCACCCCTTTTCTACCCATAGCTGTCTGCTGCATTCCTCTGTGCATTTGGGCTGTTTGGTTTGTGCCTTCAGTGGCTTTCTAGGTTAGTATTTTTTTTTAATTTGCTCTACTTTTAGCTCCTCCTCAAGAGACTGGCCCCCGTCGGCCAATCCCCATGCCCAGTCCTGTCATCCACCCCCCAAGACTGACCCAACCTGAAGGTATGCTCTGGCTTACCCCCAAGAGTGAGGCCATCAGGAGATAGCCCGTCCTTCTGTTGGATGACGGGATATTGCTTCGGAAGACTTCTGTCCCAGAGTTATGCCCTGGATTGCCCCCCCCAGAGGGTGGGACCTTTGGGAGGGGGCTCACCCTTCCATTGGAGGATGAGATATGGCTTCAACAGAGCATTGGGTCAGTGGTGCGGGACCTGTGGCATGAGGCCGGTGGCATCCTGCACAGCCCAATTTTCCATTTCTCCACCCCCAGGTGGTGGGACATGCAGTGATGTCAAGGGCGCATATGCTGACAACTGCCTCACTTCCAGCAACTACAAGCACTGAGCTGTCAGACCCCTGGCCATCCACCAGGGTCCAACGAGTTCCGGGAGCCTCCCACCCTCCCACCCAGAGAGGAGAGCAGTCCATAAGATGCTCAATCCTCCTCCCCCAGCTAGCCCTCTGATACCCAGGCTCGCATCCAAACCCAGGTTGTTGTTGTCGCAAGCAGTAGAGCTACCATTGTGCGGGAGGACCTGCTCTAGGTTAGTATTTTGTTTTTCTGCCTTTCCTGGCTGTAACTGGTGCTTCCTTTTCTCTCGTTTAGCTAATCCTACTGCACCCATGTCCTTGTATAAATCTTATGATTCTTTCTGTTATGGTTCTCTGTGTGCTTATTAGTTTCCACGGTATTAGTTTCCACCTATAGTATGTCATTCTGCTGTTTTGGCTTGCGCTATCTAAATCCTTTTATTTGCTGTTCATATCAAAATATGTAAACCTCCCTTAGTTTCACTGCATTCCTCCTTAATTGATTTCACCTGGCTTCCTAGCAAGGCAGCCGCTGCTACTCCTCTGTCACTTCAGTTAGTTTTGCTCAGTCTTCTTCAGCACTTGTCACTTTAGTCTTAGAGTGTATACAGCTTCCAGCCTTTATTGCTTGAGGCTGGGTTTACCTATCATTTTTAACCTTCAATGTACAATTTCCAGTAACTTTTTAGTCATTCTACTCTTTAGCAACATCAGTCATTCATTCATCAATCATTATTAAGTTAGAATCTTGCCTTCAGGGCTTGCTCTGTGGGTAGACATGCTGTTGCTCCTTGAAGTCCACATCTTGAGGGTGGGTCCCTCATCTCAGGGGTGGAGTTCTTCTCTGTAGGCTTCTTGTCTCCTGCAGCACCTCCTGGTAGTCTCACCAAGTGGTAGAGCCCAGCACTCTCTGGGGGAAGCTTTAGCCATGCAGACCTTCAGACACTGGCACTTCATGGTGTAGCATTCAAGACTTCAGCTGTCAGAAGGTGGAGTCCTAAGCCCACAGTGGTTCCTTTAGCTGTGCAGACCATGCCTGCAGCACCTCTGAAAATTATTTTCCCTGCATTTGCCTAAGGTCCACCTGGTCTTATGCTGTATCCCTTTCCTTTGGATTCCAGTCAAGGCTAGATCTCCTCACGGTCTTGAGGTTGGGTGATACCCTTTCAGCAGTCACTACTCTCCTCATTCCATGCTTTAAGGGGTAGAACTCCTTTGTGGGGAACTTCCTTTAGCTGCCTCACAGCATTATCCCATTAAAGGGATAGAGAGTTATCCCCCTTAAAACTTCCTCTGAATCTGAGTTTCAGATTAGCAATGCTGAGCTGTCACAATAATAAGTACTCATGCCAAGACAGATGAAGGCCAAGGCCATAGATCCCCAGAGATTTCCTCCACAGGGTGTGTTCTTTTCCTCTCCTGAGTGCCAAGGCCATACTGTAGTGTGTATATTTAATTGTAACATTTACCCTAGCAGAAAGATGTCCGCTGTGAGTTGGGGTTGGGTGGTGGCTTGTTTTTACTATCCTACAATCCTGCCATTCCTCTCTCCTTCTGGAAATCATGCCTTTGTCTGCTATCAGTCATCACTAACTGCTGCTGTCAGTCATTACTCCAATCAGTCTCAGTTCATCTCCTGCTTTGCAGTTTTTTGGAGCTCCTTCCTAAAGTACCTTTAGCCTAAAGGAATAATGTTTCCACAGCATCTCTGGGGGTTGAACTCTCCTCAAGAGGTTTCCTTTACTTTCATGATACCCCGACAGGGTGGTAGTCCCTCATGGGACAGAGAGTGCAAATGGCCAAAGTATCCACATATAACAAACAACTCACTCATTCAAATACTTCCAAACTATCACCAATGTTGCACAAACATAACTCCACACTATAGATTGTGTATGCCCATTGAATTAAAAGGCTATGCCTGCAATTCAATGAGTGGGAGCTAATGGCTACAACCCCTTCCATGAGCTATTTAAGCCAGCTTTCTACAGCCTCATTTGGAGGCACTGTTTCTTTTCCCCACATCCTCCCCCCCTCCTCCAGTGACATGCCTATCTCCTTGGGGCTCCTTCCTAAGGTACTTTTAGCTTAAAGGAATTATGTTACTGTGCACCTCTAGGAGTGGGTTCCTTTGCCTTCATGGTACACTTCATGGTACCTGACAGGGTGGTGTGAATGGCCAAAGTATCCATGTATAACATCAAACAACTCACTCATTCAACTACCTCCAAACTATCAACAATGTTGCACAAGCATAACTTCTTACTTAGGTTGCGTACACTCACTGAATCAAAGAAGTCTAATAGATTTATCTGACAGCCCCCATGTCTCATGGAATTCCACGATAGGTTCCTTGGCTGTGGTTTCTAGCTGGTTGTGTACAATGGAAATACAGTGGAACCCGCTTATAATGGACACACATATAGCGGGCACTCACTTATAGAGGACAGATCTGCCTTGTCAAAAGCCAAAAACTATGCCAGTAATGTTAAAAATCCCATTTATACTATACTCTGCAACCCCTGTATAGCGGGCACTCTGTGCTCCTCTGTACCCCTGTTACGTGCTGTAAATTTCCTGCTAATTTCCACCTGATTATTCAGCTGGTTTGTCTGGCACTATAAAGACATCACTTGTCTCATTTGATGCTTAATACCTGACACCTTACTCCAGGGGGATTACCCCTATAGGTAGCCCGAGATGAGGGCACTGGGGAGAGGGCACTGACAATAATGGCGACCCGCTCCCCAGCACATTGCAGGAATGGCTCAGAGGGGATATGGCGGCCAGATTGGGGGGGGGCGATTATAGCAACATCCTGTCACTATGTGTACGCACAGGGGTGGGTGAGAGTGGGCACACACAGCGAGGGATGTGAGGGGTGGTGCCATGGTCAGTTGCTGTGCTGACCCCATGGTGTAGTGGGTGGGTTGCTGGCATTGGTGAGCAGGGTACTGGGTTTGGGTCTGGGCACTGGTGCGTTTTTGTTGTGCCTGGCCCAAACCTTTTTTTTTTTATGTTTTCACTTCCCCGACATGCACCCTCCCCCGGAGTTGAGAATCCTTTAGTAGGGGGGTGCAGGGGTGAAGACCCCCACGGGAGGGGCACAGCCCCCCTCAGAAAACATTAAAAACTATGTCCCCGGCACCCTTTTGCTGTGCGCCAGGGTGTCAGAGTGCCAAAATAAATTTTCGGCACTCTTGACTTTGCATAACAGTGATCGCCTTTAGGCTTTTGCCGTTATAACATAGATCCCTCCTGTACCCTCCTGATACATCAATCAGCACAGGTTCTGTACAGCAAAATCTTACCAATCACGTTTACTGCTCAGCCCCTTATTCCAACGAGCACAGGTACTGTACAGCAAAATCTTTCCAATATTGTTTGCTGCTCAGTTCCCAATCAGCCACAAACAGCAGCTCCCCATACCTCTGGTTGACAGAGGAGGGTGCATGTTTTCATTTTAACTCCTGCATTTGAGCTGTGGTGGAGGAGATTCATATTTTAAGATTTTAGGATATAGTGTGGACACCCCTTATAATGGACAAAACCTGCTTGCACAAACATGTCCGTTATAAGAGGGTTGTACTGTAATATTGTGGGGGAGGATGCTTGCTTCTAATAATGAGCCAGTTAAACTTGTTATTCTTCTTTCTGATTTTTTATTTTGCCCCAGTGTTTCGCTTCTTTGTCATGCTTTTTCAAGAGGGTTTACTGCAGCCTCTAAAATGCAAAAAGAAATAAAGTTTTCATATATATATATATATAGTATATAGCGTTGTATGATAAAAATTATACATAAGTAACAAGTCAAACTTTCAGTTAAATATGCTACTAGGTTGAGGTTTTACTGCATCGGGTGCATAGCTTCTGCTCTAATTACATATTGCGTTTTCTTGTCTTAAGGTAAATTTATGCTACAAATTGAAAAGGAAACAAATCCTTATTTACTTTAGTTTTATATAAGATATTGCCTTATACATACTTATAAAAAGACCGTCACCACAAGGGCTGTAATGTTAACTTGAGCTAAAATAGCTTCCACTCAGTTAACCTCATATTTCGGGAGTACCTGTTTGTGTGCAGAGTTTCATATTCTATTGTGAGCTTTACACAGGACTCAATATCCATCCTGTAAAGTAAAAATCAGAATATTGCTTTAAATGCCCACATTATAGTATATCTCTCCAAAGGTATGCATTTCAGATGTTGCAGCCAAGTTCATTCCATTTACAAGTTACTTCAAATCTCAGTACCTGAATTATAACGAGAGCTCCTCATTGATAATTCTGCTGCCAAGCAAAGAGGACACTGACCGCAGCTGTCTCCCTCTTAAGCCAGCAGCTCCTTTGATGTACAGTGATTTAAAACATCATACATTATATTTGTGACTGACAGGACCCTCAGGGAAGTCAAGAAAGTGTCCAAGGCACCATCAATTCCGTGGATTCTCTCTATCCCTTCCCTAGTAGAAGGGCACCACACCAGCAACCATCTAGTCCAGTGGAACGTCACCCATTTCTTGGACTTACTGAACTGGTTTGCCAGGGGAGCTGCCATGGTCTGTCTTGTCTCCCTGAGCACTCTTGAGTGTAACCCATCCAGCCCTTGGTATTTGTTTAATATTAAACAACTCTTTTATCAACCTATTTACTAAGTTGGTGTGTCTGCTGCAACATTCGTGAAATTTGTGAAGTGTGAATTTCCATGAATTTGTACCAACTTTGCCAGCAAATTAAAACTCTGCAACATATCTAATTGCAATACCTTAATGTGGTATATTTTTCCGTGGTAAAGTGGAAGACTAGGACAGCTACCTCTATAGGTTACTTAAAGGGGAACCCTCAGCTCCCAAGAAGAAATACTTAGGGACGTAGCGGTCCCAATTTAGCAATTTGCAAAGTTAAAACATATTCTTAGTAACTTACTTAGTTCCAGTGTGACTTATTATCTGGTTGATCCTACGTCCCCTCCCCCGCCCACCATAACTCCATGCTCTATTTCTCAGAGTCCCCCACAGCCACCCCTCTGATGACACAGCTGACAGATTACGCCATGGGGACATCTATGTGCTGGCACCTCTACTGACTGAATACTAGTGTTATAGAGCACATGATCATGCTTATTCTACTGGTACTTTTGTGCTGAGGTATTGCCAAGTGCCTCCACTCCACAACATTATCCCACTGTGGCCCCACAGGTGGAAGTCACCTAACACCCACATAATGCAATAACAGATAAACTCCAACACTGTTCACACCAACATAAATGTGGTGACACAGTATTAAAATTCAACCATAGTGTAGGCGTTTACTGGGGTCAGGAGCAAAGAAACCAGGGAATATAAAAGGGTTACTACAATGCAAATTCAACTTAACTAAACAATGGGCAATAGTAGATGCTTTTACCAAAGCTCACCAGTACCCTTTACCAAATTGCACTGTCCCGTGCTGTATAAACCTTCAAGTCACACTCCCCAGTTCCCCACTGGTAGCAATGGTAAACCCCTTGTCTCTTAGGAAGATCCCTTGAAAGTTACTGGGTACCCAGCTGTTATATCAGTACAGACAGTTGACAGTCATGTTACCATCCCTGCTGTTGGTCCTCCTCCTGCGTTCTACCTCAGCCTGTATCAGCTGCTTCCTTTTCTACATCTATACTGTCATTTGTTCCATAAGCTTTTGTCTCTTTATTTGCATATCAAAGCCATACATTGTACCTTCATTTAGTTCTGTTTACTTTCTATGTGCATTTGTAGATTGTTTAATTGTAGGCTGTTTGTTCTTTATACTAATCATTAATACTGTGTATGATTTTCTTATTGCATTTCCCATTCCTTCTCCCCCGGGTTGCACCTGGACATGAACCTTTGTTTTGTGCAATGTGCCTTTTCCAGTTAACAATTTTCAGATACATAAACAAATTAATTAATTAATTAATGTTGCATATGATATTGCAGGTGAAGGAAAAACACACAAATTAAGAGCGCTACTGTATTTGTATCCCAAAGGCCTGGATGGCATACCTGTATTTGCAATCCCAACTGACCTGAATGGGTGTTTAAGGCAAACATTCTGGTTCAAATAAAGTCTGAAATGCAAAACCACTAACTATAACTGCAATAGCATCACCAAAGCCCTGTAGGTTACTCCCAGTTTCTGATCAGTAGTGCATGCCTTGTCAGACATACTGGTTCTTCACTGTAGTCTGTTTAAAGCTTCCCCTGGTGCTGGTCATTTGGTTCAGGTATGCAGTAACTCTGGTTGTTCAGTTCAACTATTCAGTAACTCTGATTGTTCAGTTCAGCTATAGCTCTCTCTGTCGTTCTCTCGTATCTGAGTACAGCACCCTTTAAGGAGTGCCCCCCTGACCAGTGATACTTCATGGCAACTCCCAACTGAAGGCCAGTCACTAGGCTGCAATGGCTGGTGGGGATGTCTCCCCAGATTATCTGTGCCAGTCTCTCAGATCACAAATCCTTATGTCTGATTTGGCACAGAGTCTCAAATTTCTCACTGCAGCACAAACTGTAGGGAGACTTACTCTCATAGACTGGCTCTCTCCAGTGGATGCAGTGAATTATCAATCTCTTTTAGTGCTCAGCAATCTCCTCCTCCTGTTTGGCTATGCGGGTCCAAGTAGTCCTCCAATAGGCTGACAGTCTTAGGCAAATGGCAGGTCTGTCTTGAAGTTCTTTCACACAGACCATAGCAGACTGAGCTATCCCACTGATTGGTCAGGGCTTCTTTCAGTCACATGAGGTCTACCTGACGTCACTAGCTGTCCTACTTGCTTTGGAATATGATGGCAAATTAATGAAGTTCTCCATAAGCCCATGAGCCCTTCCAGTTTATCTGCAGGCTCCTGTAGTCTGCTTGGTTGTGGATGCCACCCCTGACCCTGTTACCATGTCTTCTAGGGTCAGAGGTCATGAAGATGGTGGCAGCCATGTTGTTGGTGACATTGTCCCCTATGTTCTTTATTTTCAAGGGAACGTGTCCCTTTAAACATTATTTATGCCCTATGAGGTTCTTTTGCATGGTTTTACTGCTGTCTGTCTGGTCATGTTGGGGGAAGTCCCAGAGTCTTGTGGGTGTGCCTATGCTTGCCTCCACTGGCTAGAGAGGAGCCACATTCAGTGACAATGATGCATTGAACATTTGGCATCCTTTTCAACTGCTCCAGTCCCCAATGTAGTCGTCCAAATCCCTCAGAGAGGACTGGAGGGGCAACAACATCATGGTGGCTTATGAAGCTGCAGCTCTACAGAGTCAATTAAGGTAAGCCCCTTTATGGGGGTAGTGGTTTGCAATAATATTATTTTACATTGTAAAAAAATATATGAGATAGAATTTTATTTTTTTGGTTCTTCGGTCACAAGTATCTTCCTCATCAGAGATTGACACCAGTATATGATGCTTTGCTCACTGTAAGCCTCATCCATCATCTGACCTGTCCAGCATTTCACCCTTCATGAAGTAGTGCTTACTTTGGCAGACCCTCCCCCCCAGCATAGTTTTGCAGAGTGTACCATGCCCAAGAAATGGAAAGGTGGTGTTACTTTCCAAAGTCTTTGCAAATTGTGAAGTTCTGAAATTTGCTGCATCTTTGCCAGTGAAGAAAAACTGCATCATCTCTGTTGCAGATGCATTCCAGCTGAGTTGCAAAAACATTTTTATGTTTGCTTGCATGCATGTGCAAGAAACACAGTGCCACCATACGAGAATTCGTAGGTGTGCCTCCCCCACTTCCAATGCCCTGCTGCCTTTTGCAGGCGCAGCCGCAACCTGCCAATGAAGGTCGGAGCTGTCTATGACAGCCATTCAGATGCAGTGGCCTACAGTTGAAGGCAAAAAACTGCTGCAGTCAGTGGTGGTAACATGTAGGCAATTTGCATACTGCCACGTCGGCAGTATGCAAAGTGCTTACATGTCGGCACTGCACTGAATCAGCTGTCATAGACAGCTCATCCCAACAAGTGAGACACTGGGAGCCCACCCCAGCGTGCTCATGGCGCGCTCCCCCATACACACTGTATGGGCCGATGGGGGGTGCCCAATTCCCAGTTGGCTCCACTCTCCCTCCAACAGAGTTCCAGGTGCCATGCTGGGAGCTCTTCCCAGCGTGGCAACAGTTCCGTAAGGCCGACAGGGGTGCCCAATCCCCGTCGGCTCCACTGTATCCCCCCCCCAACAGACTTCCAGGTGCCACTCTGGGAGCCCACCCCAGCGTGGCAACAGTCCGTATGGCCGATGGGGGTGCCCAATCCCCCATCGGCTCCACTGCCCCCCAACAGCTTTCCAGCTGCCATGCTGGAAGCCCACCCCAGTGCAGCAAAAGTCCCGCGTCATCTTTAAAAAAAAATGCCCTGTGAGAAAAAATGGTCCCTCCCTGACTGTCTTGACTCCTGCCTCCTCACACCCCCACCTCACCCCACATTTACCTCCAGAGGCTGCAGTGATGATCTTTGGTGGACCGGGAACACGTCTGCACTCTTCAAAGCCAACTGCGAACTGAGGAAATGCTGGTAAACTGTATAATGGAATAAATAGGTTTTTTTCAACTTTGATGCATATCTCAGGCATTTTTTGGAATTTTGGCACCAAATTTTCAACATGGGGTTTTTGGGACCCCTCCTCATGAATTCTGGCACTGTTGTGGCGTTAATCGGCCCGAAATGTGATTTCGCGGTCACTGCATGGAACCACCTTTTGGAACCAAGTTTTGAAATGACAGTGTCACAGTTCATGAGGTAGGCCCCCAAAAATCCTATGTTGAAAGATTGGTGAAAAAATTCCCAAAAATGACTGATTTATGAGTGTGCGTTGTGCAGTTCCTACGCACGCTTGTAAGTTCACAAATTTTTAATATTTTCACTCCAGATTTTCAACATTGCCATTTTACCACGCCTCCTTATGAGCAGTACAGCTGTCAGTTTTCACATCTTGCCCAAAATGTGTTTCCATGCATGTAGCGCACAATGGCGCAGTCGGTGTGCGAAATCAATGTTTGGGACAGATTAAGAAAATCACAGTGACACTGTTCATGAGCGGACATCTTAAAATGGCTATGTTAAAAATTTGGTGACAAAAGTCCATACAATGACTGTGTTACGAGTGAGCATTGCACAGTTTCCACGCACCCTCGTAAGTTCATGAATTTGTAATATTTTCAGTCCAGATTTTCACCACTGGAATTTTTCCACACTTCCTTATAAACAGTACAGCTGTCATTTTTCACACCATGGCCAAAATGTGTTTTCGCACTTCCAGCGCAGAAATTCGTGGTCGCTGTGGGAAATCACTGTTCGGGACAGATTAAGAAAATCACAGTGACACTGTTCATGAGCGGAGGTCCCAAAATGCCTGTGTTGACAATCTGCTGTAAAAAATCCCCAAACTAATTACATTGCGGGTGTGTGTTGCACAGTTTCTACGCAAGCTCGTGACTTCACCAGTCTTTTTAATATTTTCACTGCAGATTTTCAACATTGCCATTTTTTACACCTCCCCATGAACAGTACAGCTGTCATTTTTCACATCCTGTTCAAAATGTGTTTTTGCACCTGTGGTGTCAAATGGCGTAGTCGATGTGCAAAATCAGCTTTTGGCTAACAAACTGATATTGCCACTGTTCATAAGGTGGGGGTCACAAAAAAACCATGTTGAAAATTTGGAGTGAAAATACCAATGAACGCCTGAGGTGTTAGGGTTTCCGACCATAATGCCCCACCCTGTAGAGACTGACAGGCATCTGGGGTGTGACTTGGGATTGTCGCCTGTAATACTCATACCATTCCACCCCCACCCACACCCTGCAGCCAGTGAGAGGCATCGAGGTGTACCTTGGACTCTTCAGCCCCAAAGTTCACCCCATTCTCCTATACTGCACCCATCTCACCATATTTCCTGATGGAATGGGGTGAACATAAGGGCCAAAGACCCCAAGGCACACCGTGAGACTTGTCGGTGTCTGTAGAGTAGGGTGTGGTGAAATGGCTTGGCTGTTATGCCTGACGACCCAAAGGCACACCCCAATGCCTGTCAGTCTCTGCAGGGTGGTGGTGGGGCTGGCTTCAGTTCAATACTTCACTGCCATTCCTATTATGCAGCTCCGTAACTCCTACACTACCAATGCCAATTCCAGCAAGCAAACATTAGGCATGGACAAATGCTTGTTATAAAAGTTGCTCTTGAGCTGGCTAAGTTAATGTTAAAAAAGAGTTCAATGTGAGTTTAGATAGTGCAAAACCAACTGGTTGGTGTAACAGTTTAATGTGAATTATACTGTAGTGTAGTGCAGTGTGTTTCTGAATATTTGCCCGTTTGAAAAGGTGCAGGACTTTCTGTACCAGCTAAGTATACTAGGGCATGAAACACACAAAGGCATGATTTTATAGGATTTATATTCTTCTCAAAACCTGTCATGTCCATTCAGACCAAATGCAATATTGGAAAAATGCCATGCTATGAAACTATAATACACCCATGAGGTGACTTTAGCTTCAGCTGTAATAAATTGACTTTGTAATTATACTGCAATATGATAGTGTTTCATTAGCTCCTGAAGATAATCTAGTACAAGAAGAACTGGCATTGTAACAAAATAAAAAACAAAACTCATGTTGCAGTAGCAAAGGCAGATGCTGAACCATTAACAGGAAAACAATTTGAAGGATAATGTACTCCTTGGAGTTTTTCATCCTGATTCTATCTGCATTCCTCCCTCATTTGTTTTAATTGCCTGGAATCTCATTAGGGTCACATCCATGTATTGTAATCATGAAACATTGCCTGTTGAAAGGAATGTAATGATTTTTTTTCTTCTCAGCGTGTAACAGCTCAGTTAATACAAAACCACATAACTCTAGCTTGTAGTAGGTCTAACACTGCACCTAACTCCCCATCATGTATCATAGATTTGTCATCTGTCTGGGACCACCTATTGCTGACCTTCAGACTGCTTTTTGTCCTGATGAGGGGCACCCTCATTACCTTGGGTAGTATCTTGGATAATATCTCATTACCTTGGGTGACTAAACTGGAGGAATGGCCAGAAGCATGGCAGCTGAGGTTCAATGCTAAAAAAGTGCAAGGTACTGCACTTTAGAGCAAAGAACCCAGGGAAGAGTTACCAGCTGGGTGGAGTTCAGCTAGGTATCACCGAGGAGGAAAAGTATCTAGGAGTGGTTGTAACTGGGAAAATGAACAACTCAGAAGAGTGCAGGAGGGCGGCAACAAAGGCCAACAGGATGCTGGGGTGTATTACAAGAGGAATATCCTCCAGGAACAGGGAGGTGATCCTGCCTTTCTACAGGTCACTGGTCAGACCACACCTGGAGTACTGCATGCAGTACTGGTGCCCATATCTAAGGAAGGACATCAGATTATTGGAAGGGGGCACAGTGCAGAGCAACTAAGATGATCTGGGGCCTGGGGACAGGCCATACAAGGAGAGACTGAATGAGTTGAATATGTACTCCCTGGAGGATAGGACGGATCAGGGGGATAGGATTGAGACCTTTAAGTACTTAAAGGGAATTAAAAAGACAAGTACAGAGAGGATATTTAAATTAAGGAGGGGAAGGGACATGAGAGGTCATGGTCTTAGATTGGAGGGGGAAGATATAGGAGGGAAATGAGGAGACACTTTTTCACGGAGAGGGTCGTGGTGGAATGGAACACTCTGCCAGAGGAGGTGGTATCCTGTAAGACAGTGGGGGGAGGGGTTTAAAAGGGGATGGGACAGGGTAAAAGGGGGCAATATTGTAAAAGGGGGAGGGGCAGATGCAAGGTAAGGGTGCTAGCTGCACACTCAAGCAGACTTGATAGACCACGTGGCCTGGTTCTGCTGGCAAATTCGTATGTCCGTATCTGAGACCCTCCCCTTGTTTGGGGTAGCACTCAATGGGAGGGGTCCTTCACAGCAAATATTTTATTTATTCTGGATCTTGGCATGAGTGTTTTCACTTGATTTGGACCTATAGTCCACTTGTCCAGTAGCCACTAAAATCAGTATTACAGCACACAAAGAGATTTACTGCTTGATAAACCTTTACAGTACATAGCACAGTACATCAAGGCCCAGAGGCCACAGTTCAGCTGCATGTCAGTCAGCACGATGTTCCCATGGGTCATTTCTTCACAACCACAGGTATTATACAGAAATGGCTGTACTAGCCTGTCCCTCTCTGTCACATGAGACTTTACGAGAATGGCTCTACTATCCCTTACATCTCTTTGGCACAGCAGGCATCAGCCCCATGGCAAGATGAGATCTTCTGTCATTCATCAAGTGTAAGCTACTCCCTATTCCATTCTTTTGCCATTGACTGCTCTTTTCAGCAAGTGAGTCACTTGTCCACCCATATATAGGACTACCTCACTGTCTATTTTGGTTTTCTTTTGAATCATGAAGATCAGTATTTCTGAGTTCTCCTCCCTTTGGAATAAGAGGGCTAAACCTTGCATTATCAATCATCTATTTTTTTTTGCATTATTTGTACCTTATAACAGCCCCCCGGCTATGACAAGATTATCTGTACTGTGTATATCTGTCCATTTGTACCGATTGTGAACCTTCCCAGGCCGACCTTGTGAATGAGTTTTTTACTCAGTGGTGCTCCACCTGGTTAAATAAAAATTGATTGATTGATTGATTAAACCACACTGGCATCAGTACATATCAGACATTTGGGTTGATACAGTTGTGAGCCACAATGCTCTGCCCTCCATGACTGCATAACAACTCCCCCCCCCCAGGAAGACTAGGCCATAACCCAGTTGCTCACTTTTACAATGTCTCAGAAAAACATATTTGGCAGTCGTAATAGGTGTGAGAGAACCAGTTAGAGTAAGTTCAGATCCCCCCCAGAACCTGCCATTTTCTGTGAAAGAGCCGTATCACAACTTCTTTTAGGTTCTAATAATGTTCTGATAACTTTTAAAACATTGATTTTAGAGCTTCCTATACTCCCTCAGCAGGTCTTTATCTATTAAGAAAACTGGGGGTGGTGTTGGTAGAAAGACCCAAAAAGATGCAGAAGGTACTGTAGCACAACTGGAAGTTGTTTTTGTGGCTTTCTTGTGAACACTCACAGTTAAGATAGTTTTTGTACTTGAAACTACAGTAAAAGGTTCTGAAAGTTCTGCTAAGGCTTCAATAACTATTAGAATCCTTTATGACTTATCAGAACCTTTTAGAATCTAAGAACATTTTGTGGTACTCCCATCTCTAGATTGAAAATATCTTAACCTAAGTATCTTCATTGATTTGCGTTCTGGCTGTGAAGGACTGGTAGTAACATGACTACTTACTAATGTGAGGCACAGAAGTTGTGGGCCACAATCCCTTGTTAGCATCAGGTCCCTACTCAGTTCTCTCCATGGGACATAGTCTAAGTACACCCACCCAGCTACTCCCATGACTAGCTACCCAGAGGCCAGTAGCCTCCAAAACCCTTATGGACCATGGCTCCCATGGGGATATGGAGTGTCTGCAACTCGAGGAACCATTCTGTGGGGACTGCATAGGCTTCTCTGGAGATTCAGAATCTCCTAGCTTGCCAGCAGCTGCTCTTTATCTGGGCACTCCACAGGATATTTGTGCTTGTCTCTTCCATGACAAGGGCACTTTCCCGATTAACTTCCGTCTCCCCCCCACCCCCCGGTTCAATGAAATTTCTTCTGGGGGGCTGTCCCCAGACCAGACAGCCATCAAGGTGCTCCTCTTGAGAGGAAACCCAATGGTTACCAGACCCTTCCATAGGTTCATATTTTTCTTTCCACCATTTCATTCATTTTCTATGCACCAGCTGAAGCATATTCAGATTAAGCTGGGAACTCACTCCTATCTGGAACAAGCAGAATTGAAAGCATTGCTGTATGTTGCAAGTGCTGAGGGGCAACTCCTTGGTGCATTCACCAACCAACACTGACATCATGGATGCTGGCTCCTGCAACCAGGCCAGTTCTCACAGAAGCATTACTGGGAGTGATGTCAGGACACTAGCAACATTATCCTGGTGCACAGGATAACAGAAAGTGCATGTCACACATCAAGCTCCAGCTGTAGATGGCATTCCATGGAGTGAACTTTGTTTTGGGACTGATTCTCCAGCTTGATATAAGGCAATGAAAATGAAGTTTTAGCATTTACGAAGGTGTGTGTTTAATTTAATGAGGATTAACAAATGCTCAATGTAGAGTAAATGAGCACTTTTTGGCACTTACATGTAATATTTAAAACTTCTCATTGTTGAAATAAATTATTTTACTAAGATGGATTCTGTTTGTATAGTTTGAGGGCCACCTCCCTTGAGAAAGCTGCAGTTTTAAAGCAGCAAAGTGTTTGGTATATTGTGGTGGCCAATAATGAATTGTGAAGAAGCTGAATAAATTGATAAACATTTTGTAAATGTTATTTCT
Source organism: Neoceratodus forsteri (assembly GCA_016271365.2). NCBI lineage: Eukaryota > Metazoa > Chordata > Ceratodontiformes > Ceratodontidae > Neoceratodus > Neoceratodus forsteri. Next base: position 1,362,902,580 of record CM057455.1, on the reverse strand, counting down.
CCTTGATGTCTGGCTTTGGGGGGAGCATTCTATGAGATATTGATTAAAATTCTAGTGCCCCTGACAGTGCATGGCAGGAAGAGCTAGATATAACAAGCATTTGTCAATGCTGAATGTTTGATGCTTGTTAAACAATTTTGTTTTTATTTTGACCCCAACTTTTGAAGATGGTTGTTTTAGGATTCACCTTATAGACATACCATGTACCATTTATAGTATACTGACTGAAATGTCATTTCGCACCAGAGTTGCAAAAACACATCTAGTCCAGGATTTAAAAAATTACACATCACGTTTATGAGGTGGTGTGGAAAAATGACTATGTTGAAAGTCAGGAGCCAAAATATTGAAAATTAGAGAAATTATGAGTGAATGCTGAGATACTGTAATGTCATAACCTAGGCATTTTACCATATTTGTACACCAAAGTTTCAATATAGCCTTATTACAGCCGGCCCAGTGGCACTGAGGATTGAGGTGCTGGACGCCACACCTCGCGCCATGCCAGCGACCCGAGTTCGGGATTGAGCTCGGGGAGTTGGGGGCTGGCAGGGGAGGACTAGGATTGAGCATCTGTAGACAGCTCTCCTAGTCCTGGGGAGGGTTCTGGGGATCTCCCGATGCTCTGGTACCCCCTGAGGGATGCTGGGGACTCTGCAGTGCATGGCGGCAAATGCTTGGGGATGGGAGCACAGCGGATGTCTTCCAGGGGCATGCGGGATTGCGCGCTCGCTGGGCAGGATGTCATTGCATGTCCGTGCTCCGGGCAGAAAAATGGAAATACCCCCTTCCTTCGGGTGAGGCAATGGCGATCGGAAATTAGTCCAACCGAACCCCACGCCCAATACCGGCCATCTCTCCAGTTCTCCTTGGGGTCTGGGGCCATTCCTTGGGCCGGGGGGAGTGCCCAGACCCCGCTTACCCAACGTAGCCCGGAGGTGTCAGTTCAGGTGGACAGTTGTGTTCGGCCACTGATTTAAGGGACCTTGAGAGATGCCCCCAAGGTAAGGGTGCATAAATAAAGATTACAAAAAAAATATATAGCCTTATTACCCACCTAATGAACCCGGTAGGTGAGAATTTTCAATCCCCACAAAAATGTCATTCCATGCCACTGAAACATTATTCCACACCACAGGTATGAAAAGACATTTTGGCTATGATTTGAAAAATGATAGCCATCGCATTCATGAGATGATGTGAAGAAATGGCTATGTTGAAAATTTGGGGTCAAATATTGAAAATTACCAAAGTTATGAGCCTGCATTTGCGAATTTCAACACGGGCTCATGACTTTGTTGTTTTTTTAATATTTTTAAGCCAAATTTTCAAAATGGCCTTGTTATGACCCCACTTCATGAACAAGGGCAGAGAAAATGTTCAACTCCTGCCTGAAAGGTGATTTTGCACAGTGACTGCTAAATCACATTTTGGGACAGATTTGCCTAATTTCATTGTTATCATTCGTGAGGAGGGGTCCCAAAAAAGGCATGTTGAAAATTTTGGGCACAAATATTCAAAAACGAGCAAGTTATGCCACTAAGTTTAAAACCCAACTGAAATACATTGAACCGCGTCCCTGATTTCCTCAGTTCGCAATCTGACTTTGAAGAGTGAAAACGTGTCTGCATTCCAGAGAGAATTACAGTGTTTGACCCCTGTGGGTAAGTAGGGGCCTGGGGGTGGGGTGGATGGGTGCTGATCGGGAGGAGCGGGTGGGGGGAATAACAGTGCAACAGATATCGATGGACATTTTTCTTTTGTACAGGTGGTGACACTTGGGGATAGGGCACCCCCTGTGTCAGTGTTATATTATGCAGCACTAGGGGTGGGCTCCCCAGTGCTGCATAACTAAAACTGGTAGGATGGAAAGTAGCAGCCACCACGGGGGACTGGGCACCCCTGTGCTGTAATAATAACATGGGTGTGGAGGGGGGTAAAGAATACAAAAAAATGTAAAAGTAAGTATTGAAAATCACTTTTCCCTTTAATTTATCATTATTTCTTTTTTAAAAAGCCCAAGCTACATAAGAGCAATGTCAATGCCACACTTGTCGCTCTCTCGTTCACCTCCTGTTTGACAATGTGATGTGGGAATGTGAGGAGTCATAAATAATAATTTATTGAACAGAAAAATTGTGTCTTGCTCATCAAATTATGAACTTACAAATATGCCAGCAGAAACAGGCCTAATGGTCTATCAAGTCTGCTCGATTGTGCAGCCAGCCTCTCAACTTGCAGATGCCCCACTCTCCCTCCCACTCCTCTTAATTACTCCTCCCCTCACTCTGTCTCACCCCCTCTTAAACCCCCCACCGTACCAAGGCTATCACCTCCTCAGGCATGGCATTCCACTTATCCACCACCTGTTCAGTGAAAAAGTGTCTCCTGATTTCCTTCCGGAATCTTCCCCCAGAAATCTCAATTTATGCCCTCTCATTTCCCGCCCACTTCTAATCTGGAAGATCCTCTTTGTGTCAGTTTTGTTAATCCTCTAAGTATTTAAAGGTTTCAAACATATCCCCCCATCCCAACTCTTCTCCAGTGAATACATGTTCATCTCGCCCAGCCTATCCTCATAGGACATACCCTTCAGACCCTGGATCATCTTTGTCACCCTACGTTGTACCCGTTTTAATAATCTGCTGTTTTTCTTCAGGAATGGGCACCAGTACTGCACACAGTATTCCAGGTGTGGTCTGACCAGTGACCTACAAAGGGGAAGAATCACCTCCCTATTCCTGAAAGAGAAACCTCTCACTATACACCCCAGCATCTTGTTGGCTTTTGCTGCCACCTTCCAGCACTGTGCTGAGTTGTTCATATTCCTCGTTATAATCACCCCGAGATCTTTCTCCTCCCCGGTGCTTTCCAGCTGAACCCCTACGAGCTGATAGCTCCTCCCCTGATTCCTAGTTCCAAAGTTCAGTACTTTGCATGTCTTAGTGTTGAACCCCAGCTGCCATATTTCCAACCATTCCTGTAGTTTGGTCAGGTCATCCTACAGCCCTTTCCATCCATCCACGTCATCTACCATAGCTCCCAGTTTAGCATTGTCTGCAAACAGTCTGAACTTACTCCAGATTCCATGTGAGATATCTGCTATGAATATCCCATACAGCGTCGGTCCCAGTACCCATCCCTGTGGCACTCCACTCGTCACATCCCTTGGTGATGAGAGCTCCCCCCCACTACCATCCTCTACTGCCTTCCCTTCAGGCGATTGGTGATCCATTTGACCATTTTTGTTCCCACCCCAGTATCCCCCAGTTTCCTCCCAGCCTCCCATGCAGCACCGAATCAAAGGTCTTGCTGAAATCCAAATACAGGACATCTACCGCGTGGCCCTTGTCCAGTTCCCTGGTCACTCGGTCATAGTACTCAACTAGGTTTGTCTAGCATGATCTTCCCGAGACAAACCCATGTTGCTGAACATCCTGGAGTCCATTGTCCTCCAAAAATGCCACCAGCCTCTCTTTCAGGATTGTCTCCATAAGCTTTCCCACAATCGATGTGAGGCTCACTGGTCTGCAGTTCCCCGGCTCATCCCTAGGGCCACGTTTGTGAATGTGCACCACATGGGCCATCCTCCAGTCTTCTGGTACACATCCTGTGTCCAGGGAGGTACTGAACAGGTCAGCCAGTGGTCCCGCCAGGATAGCCGCCAGTTCTTTTAGCACCCTAGGGTGAATGCCATCTGGACCTGGTGCCTTGTCCACCCTCAGTGCCCTTAACCCCTCCAGAACCCTGGCCTCCATAATCCCTGTATCAGTCACCCCCTCCCTTCCCCTGCCTGCCCCTCTCCTCCTCCGAGGTATCTGCCCCCCTTTCTCCTTTGTGAACACAGAACAGAAGTACTCATTTAGTGCCTCTGCCTGATCCCCCTCCTTCTCTTCTCCCCCATTCTTCTTAATCCTCACAATCTGGTCCTTGTTCTTCCATCTCTCCCTAATGTATCTGAAGACGTTCTTTTCACCATCCTTGATACCCTTGTGCCAGCCTCAGTTGTCTCAAAGCCTTGGCCTCTCTGACCAGCCTGCTTACCTCCCTGGACCTCTTCATATACTCCTCTGTCTCCTTCCCCTCCTGATTTCTTGAGTCTCTGAAATGATTTTCTATTGGCCCTCACCCCCTCCATCACCTCCTGGGTTAACCAACTGGGCTTCTTTGCCCTGCCCTTCTTGCTACATGTCTTTGCACACGTCCCAGTAACTTCCACCAATCCTGTTTTAATAATAATCCCACTTTTGGCAAGCATCCATGTTAAGCTAAATACTCGCCAGTTGCCTACCCACAATCTCCCCCATCATTTTAAAGTCCATCACCTTGAAATCAATCACCCTGGTTCCCGTTCCCCCTTTTCCCTTCCCATACTGAGCATGAACCCCACCGTGTGGTGGTCACTCCCAGCCAGAGGGTCCTCAACTTCCAGATCCCTTACAGTCTCTCCATTTGATAATACCAGGTCCAGAGTTCTTCCTTCCCTAGTCATTTCATGGACCAACTGCACCAGGAAGCTGCCCAGAACTGCATCTAATATGATTTGTTCCATTGCACTCATTGTGGTTGAGATGCTCCAATCCACCACTGGTAGATTGAAGCCCCCCCACCACCACTGTGTTCCCTTTCCTACAGACACTTCTAATCTGACCCGCTAACTCTCTCTGTCCAGGTCCTCCACTTGTGCTGGTGGTCTGTACACTACTCCTATCCTCAGTGTCCTTTTCTTTGAGTCCTGGAACTGCATCCATAGGGCCTCTGTCCTGCCTTCCTCCCCCTCTTCCCTAGCATACCTTATCCTCTCTCGCACATAGATTGCCATGCCCCTCCTGCCCTATCCTTCCTGAATATCTTATACCCCGGGATCATCACATTCCGTTCCTGGTACTTGGTGGCCCACGTTTCTGTGATGGCTGCAATATCCACCCTCCCCACTGCTAAGAGCACCTGTAACTCAGCTGATTTGTTACCTAAGCTCCTCACATTCAGAGAGACCACCCTCCATCCTGTCCCCTTTCCTTCCTCTCCTTGCTTCTCCTCCCTCCTATTCTCCCCCCCCCCATGCAACTTCCCTGAATTCTTCTCTGCTAGCTTGGGGGGGTAAGCTCATTTGACTCCTCTCTTCGGGATCCCTGCCTACCAACTGTCCACTCACCACCCCACCCACCTAGTTTAAATCCACCTTTGTCACTATATACCCCTCTAACTTCTGCATTAATACCCTCTTCTCCTCCCCACTCAAATGCAGCCTATGCCCTGCATATAGATCATTATTGTCCCAGGTCCTGCCCCATCCACCCACTACCCCATACCCCTTGGATTGACACCACTCCCCCAACCATGTGCTGAACTCCCCAATCCTCCCCTTCCTTGTCATACTTGCACAGGGTACTGGGAGCACCTCTGAGAAAGCCACCAACTCCCCCTTCACCTCACACAGCCTTCCCACACCCTCAAACCCCTCCCTCACCATCTCCACCACCAGGTCATTCGTCCCCACATGCACCACTTTATAAAGTTTCCTCCTACCCCTCCTTGCACACTTTAGAATTGACTGCCTCACCCTGTCTGCTGTTAACCCCAGTATGGACTCCACCCATGTGCGACTATGCTGTTCCCCCTTGCTGCCCCATCTGTTCCCCTTAAGTATGGAGCGTCCCAGTACCAATACAGCTCCTTCTTCATTTCTCGCTCTCATCACCACCCTTCTACCCAGGTTCCCATTTCTAGAGTCCCCCATATTAGAAGCTCTACCATTCGCTTAGAACACACAATTACATGTCTCTGATGTACCAACCTTGCAAATATTTTTTTTTACAGTGTTTACTCACAGAACTTCACGAACAACTGGAGTGACACTTCTTACACAAAACTGCCGCAGTGGAAGGTCAGCACTTCAGAGAGAAGGTCACTCTCACGCTTTGTTTTGCTTACCACAATGGCTTCCTAAACCCAGCTTGTTCAAATTATTTTCATGTTATTTCAAACATGCAGCAGCTCAAACAAAAATAAGACTTTGTCCAGGGTGGTTGATGGTGTGTGCAGAAATTACAAAACTGTGTGTTGTAAGCTGCTTAAATTAGAAAACTGCAAGTAGAAGACCGCGCTAGCAAACAAGCACGCATTTTGTGCAATATTATATTTGGACTGTTCTGTTTTTACTGTTTGAGCTGCTGCATATTTGAAATAAAATTAAAATAATTTGAACAAGCTGGGTTTTGGAAGCTGTTGTGGTAAGCAAACAAAAGAGTTACAGTGACCTCCTCTCTGAAGTGCTGACCTTCCGCTATGGCAGTTTTGTGTGAGAAGCCTTTCAATGAGCCCTGGTATGTGCACTTCCATTATGTTGTAAAATACTGAGCCACTGCACCTGTGAATTTTGTGAACTGGAGTGACACATCAAGATAAAACAACAAATTAGAGACCGTTTTATTATTTTTCTTTTACAAAATCCTGCTGTTTCACTTTATTACTGAACTAAAAAATGACACACACGGAGTATGAGTGAAGACTTCATAAATTTCCGATGGGCAGAGGTATTCAGCAGGATATGATGCCTTTTTAAAAGTTGGCATTGTGGTATGCAGATTGTGACTGACAGACAGTCACTACCACTCAGTAACGCGTGCGTACTTGAAATTCATTCAGATTGCACAGCTGCATTTACTATCGCCTCGTGCAGCCTGAGTCTGTTTTCTGGGAGTGATATCACAGGTTAGAACCATGTTTCATTAATTTAATGCCAGCATAGCCAATACGTGCTCATCCACTTGAACAAACAAGGGTTGGGGGATTGGGGGTGGCGGGGCGTGCAGCATTTGCTAGATGGAGCCAGGAGTTAGCCTGCCACAGACTGTTGATGTTGAAAGCCAATCAGCTGCTTGCTGATGACTGACTTCATGCAAATCAAAGGATCGAAGCCCTCTGTGATTGGAACAGCTCAGTCCTTTGAAGTACACAAAGTTTCCGCTCAGTAAGCAGCGAGTAGTATCATGACCACAGTGCCTGGTTATTGGTCTAGACTGCTGAGCCCCTGTGCCTGTTATTTTGAGCAGCAATGGGCTTGGCAGTGACCCCCCAAATCCCCTTTATATGTAGCAAAATGTTTGGTGCGCAGGTGCATCAAATGTAAAAAATTATTTAAAAGAGGCTCTTTGGGAGGAAAACCAAAAAGATGTGAAAAAATGAATATGCAATCCATTTTGTTTTTATTTTCAGTGATTTACAGTGACTCCTGCCTATCTAGGTCTCCATTGACCTTACAATATTGACCTTGGATATGGGAATAGACCTTACAGTCATTACAGAAATATAAGCCACTGGGAATGACTCGGACCTTGCAGTACCAGTGTATACCATGTATAGGAAAGATAGATCTAAGGGAAAAGGACGTGGGTAGCCCTCTATGTCAAAGAAGGCATAGAAGCAATAGAGAATTGGTCCATCTGGGGAGGGAATAGGAAGACAGAATTGCTGTGGATATGACTCAGCACAACACTGGCAAAGAAGTTGAACATTGGGGTGTCCGATAGACCACTGGGGCAGGGGAATGAGGGGAACAGGAAATTAGGGACATGAGTTGAGAAGAGGGCCTCAAAGGAAGAGGTAGTGGTGGACTCTCAATCTACCAGACATAGACTGTGACATTTCAGCAGCTAAAAGCACCAGAAGTTGGGCCCTGTGAAATATGTTGCAGGACTGCCTGCAGGTGTAGCTAGTTAGGAAATGCACAAGACAGACTGCCATTCTCAACGTGGTGCTCACCAACTTGGAAATGGTAGGTGGAGTATGGGTTGGGATCAGCTGGGGTCCAGTGACCATAATACCATGTAGTTTGAGCTGGCACTAGTTACCAGTATACCCTCATCAAAGGCTGTGTTTCTGGATTTCAGATGAGCAGACTTTGACTAGAAGACAACGGTAAGTTCATTGGAGTGGACAAAATCAGAGTGGTGGAGTACAGGTGGGGAGAAATTAAAGGGGCCATTATCGAAGCAACTAATTCATACTTGAGAATGGTAACCAAGGGTAACAGGTACAAGAGACCTATCTGTTTCTTTACAGTCATTGTGACAGTGAGGGCCAAATAAAGGGGCCTTCATTAGCTGCAAGAAGAAACAGGGGGATGAGAAATGGAGCGAATACTAGGCAAAGATGAAGGCAGCAAAGAAGGCAGTTAGGGGTACAAAAGCAGACACAGAACTACGTATTGTAGAGGGGGTCATGGGAGGCGAAGAAAGTTCTTCAGATATATCAGGGGAAAAACAGAAGATGAGAACAGTAATTGTAAGTCTGGCAGAGAGGGACAGTGTAATAAAGAAGGACGAGCAGAATGTAATCATTCTAAATGGCTACTTCTGCTTAGTATTCATAGTGAAGGATAGTAGGCCTATGGCAGAAAGGCTGCTGCAAAGGGGATCCTAAAATGGGACAGGTGGTAGTTACAGGAAAAAGGGCTACAAAAGGGTTTGCGGACCTTGCAGTTGATAAGTACCCAGGGCTGGATGGGATGCACCAGAAGGTATTTAGGGAACTGGCATCAGTACTGGATGAACCCCTGGCAGGGATCTTCAATAGCTTACTATGGTCGGGGAGGTTCTGAGAGGTTGGAGGATAGCAGACATGGTTCTGCTCCAAAAGGGAGAAACAGGGAAGAACTCAAAAATTATAGGTCTGTCAGTTTTACCTCCATTGTGGGTAAACTGATGGAGACACTTGGCAAAGAGGATCTAGTGGAGTACCTGGAAAGAAATGAGCTTCAGGATGTTAAGAAGCAGGGGATCATGGCAGGAAGGTCTTGTTAGACCAACCTGATAGTACTTATTGACTGGATAATGGGGGCAGTAGATAAGGACAAGCAGTAGATTTATTCTACTTCAATGTCCGCAAGGCATTTGACGTGGGGCCATACAGAAGCTTGCTGAACAAGTTATAGGATCTAGGACCAGTGAAGGACTTAATTATATGGGAGGGAAGTTGGCTAGGGGGATACAGTGGAGGATGGTGGTTAATGGAGTCAAATCAGGGGAAAGGAGATCATGAGTGGGTTACCACCGAGGTTAGTCCTGGTACCAATCCTTTTCAATATGTCCATCAGTGACAAAGGAGATGCAATACAGGGCAAGATGTGTCTCTTTGCAGATAACTCTAAGCTCTCTGACCGAGTAGATGGAAGGGTTAAGGTAGTTGCAGAGGTACCTGCAAAGATTAGGGAGGTGGTCCAAGGTTTAGGATTTGAAATTCAACACCAAAAAGTGCAAGGTGATGCACATTGGGAACAAGAAGCCCAGAACAGGGGCCAGCTGGCTAGCACAGCGGTAGAATTGCCACTTGCCATCCAGATGACCTGGGTTCATTCCCCTAGCCTGGGATATCTGGTGCTGACTGACGAAGCAGGGTCAGGCATTGTCAGGATGCCTTCTGCCTTGGGGAGGGAAGGCAACTCCTTCTGTTGCACGACTGCCCCCTGGTGACTCAAGGGGAGGGGGTGTCATGTGGGAAGGACTAAGTGTTCCCTCGGGGAGACTTCACATTGGCAAGTGTTGCCTGCCCAGAGTTGGGCTGGCCAGGGAGTTCCAAAGGTAGAAAAGGGCTTGCCCATCCTTCTGACAGCCTTTTTAGGCAGATGCTGGGTCACCTCTCAGGACCACACCATGGGGCGAGATAAGGGGAGGGATTAGCAGGGGATAAAATACCCCCAGCAGCACTGGGCAGATGAAGCTACCCTGCCCCCCCCACCACAGCATGGTCACTTTGTCTCCTTCCACGCCTCGCCGGCATCCTCCTCATGGGCCCTGACCGCTGAGTGAAGTAGCTCCTCCAGGTATGTGGGAACCAGGGAGTCTCGCCTGTGGGGGTTAAGCCATGGGTTATGATTGAGGTATCCAGGGCAGGTTGTCAAGCAAAGGCAGGTGGTGGGTAGGAATACTGCAGGACTCCTGTGGCAGGTATAAGGGCTTGGGTAGCTGGAAGGAAGTCCTGGCAGCTGGCGACAAAAATGGGAGACAAAAATAGGAAGTGAAAAAAGAACCCGGATAGAATACTGGATGGGAGTGGTAAAGCTGGGCACTACTTCAGAGGAAAGGGGCCTGGGAGTCATCATAAGCAACTCCCTGAAACAAACTAGCCAATACAGCAAGGTCTAAAGCAAGGCAATCAGAATGTTGGAGTGTATTGGGAGGGGTTTCAAAAGCAGGAAGAAAGAGGTAATACTACTTCTCTGTAGATCACTGGTGAGACCTAGTCTGGAATACGGTGCACAGTTCTGAAGTCCTCACCTGAATACACACAAAGAGGGGTTGGAGACAGTGCAGCCTAGGGTAACCAAAATGATTCAGGACCAACAAAGGCAGATCTTATGAGGATCTGCTTAGGGCACTGAACATGTACTCCCTGCAGGCCAAAAGAAGGCAACATAATAGAGACCTTCAGTTCTGGAAAGAATAAACAAGATAAACTGGAAGGAATTACTCAACAGGAATGATGGGTGAAAAACCAAAAGGGATGAGTGAGAGCTGGTGGTGGGGAGATTCAGGAGGGATGTGAAAAAATGTTACTTTAAGAAGAGAAAGGTTAAGCCATGAAACATCCTACCTGATGAGGTGGTGGGTGCAAATACCATTAATGAGTTCAAGTATAGCTTGGACAGAGTAAGGGTATTAAAAGATAATCAGTGGGGTAGCAGTAAGGCAAGTAGTAAGAGGGGGAAGGCGAAAGCAAAATCCCCATCAAGACAATAGGTCACAGGGCAGGAGAGGGTAAAACAGGGCAGACTGGATGGAATGATGGTCTTTTTTTGCCAACATTGTCTATATTTCTACGTTTTGTATGAACTTAAGTTTGTTAATAAGGATTCTAGTTCTTGTGATAGGCAAGTTTAGTTGATTAACATTAAAAGTTGCACACTGAATCTTAATTCCTGATTTAGCAATTATATTGAAAACAAAATATCAATGAGGTAAAATAATCTTCCAAGAGCCAATACCCTAAGGTTTAACGTCACATTTTTTGCCCCAAGTTCTTCTCCCAAACTGCATCTCAATACAATCCAATATTAATTCCCTTTTTAAGAGCAGATAAACAGTATTAATGTTATTCAAACCACTCTCCACTGTATCTAAAATGGATGATACATAGATACATAGAATTTGATGGCACATAAGGACCACCAGGCCCATCTAGTTTGCCCATTTTCCCTACCTGCTGCAAAAACCAAAGACCCTACTTGATCTCTAGCTTTGTTCTCCTACCTATCACTAGGATACCCCTATGCAAATAGCACACATTTTTGAATTCCCCTACCGAATTTTCCCACACCACCTCCACTGGGAGGCTGTTCCATACATCCACTACCCTTTCTGTAAATAAATACTTCCTCACATTACCCCTTAGTCTACCCCCTTCCAACCTCATGTCATGACCCCTTGTTCTAGAACATCTCTTTTTCTGAAAGATGCTACCCTTCTGCACTTTTCTTATGCCCTTGAGATATTTGAAGGTCTCTATCATATCCCCCTCTCCTCCTGGGTGTGCAAATTGAGGTGCTCCAGTCTCTCCTCATATGACTTTTGGTGCAGGCCCTACACTATTTTTGTTGCCCTTCTCTGAACTGCCCTCCTGTCTATGTTTTTATGTAAATGTGGCCTCCAGAACTGGATACAATACTCCAGATGAAGTCTTACTAATGATTTATATATAGGCATCACCACCTCCTTTCTTCTGCTGGTGATACCTCTCCCTATGCACCCCAGTACCCCACTGGCTTTCCACACATCGTTGGCACATTGTCTGGCTACCTTTGGATCATCTAATATGATTACCCCCAGATCCCTCTCCTGTTTGGTTTCTGTCGATATCTCTTCCCCAACCAGGTAAGCCTCCTCTGGGTTCCTGTGCCCCAAATGCATGATTTTGCACTTTTTTGCATTGAATCTTAGCTGCCACACCCTTGACCATTCCTCAAGTTTACCTAGGTACCTTCTCATTTTTCCCACCCCTCCTGGAGTGTCTACCCTATTGCAGATCTTAGTATTGTCTGCAAATAAGCATACATTTCCTTCCAGACCCTCTGCAGTGTCACTTATGAGGACATTATTGAGGTACCAATAATAAAGCTATACCATATCTCAGCAACCCAAGTTAGTTCCAAAGCTGCAAATCTATACATTCCCACCCTGATTCCCCTCTTCACTGCCTTTATGTTTGTCATACCATACTGGTGAAAAGTATATTAAGACTAACCTCCTGTTTTATATTCCTCTCTCTAGCTCTACATGAGTAACACGGTTAGAAAAATTATATGTACCCCCCTCAGAAATGACCAAAAAGACTTATTCATACTCTAAGATTGATCAAAATAGTCATTATATAGTAAGATTTCCAAGGAGACATCTAATTCAAAACAGAGAGGTAATGGTCCAGTCAATTTGCTGTAATTGGAAACCCAGAGGAAGAAGAGGGCTACACAAACATTTGAGGGAGTCTTTCTCTTAAGTCTTTTCAGTCTCCTTGGAGTAGAATACAGTCTTAGACCTTCTGAAACAATTTTCATTTTTTGTTGGAAACCTCATGGTGGTCTTGTAGTTATGATTCCACAACTCAGTTCTCAGTCACATTTTTTCCATTCAAACACCAGCTCAGAAGGGGGAGAGGGTGCAGGTCATTACAAACAGCAATTGTTGCACCCATTAGTTTTATTCATTTGTTTTTGATTACCTGCAAAATAAGATTCTCTTTATCATCTGATCTGAGAAATTTTGCTATGATTAGGTGACGGCAGTCGTCTTATGGTCTTGCTCTTAGTACTCTGTGGATTTGATCAGTATTCATCTGAATACACTCAATATCAGTTTCAAGATACTCTGCAGTAATCTTATTTAAGGAAGCCCACAAGAATTCATCGTTATCTCATTAGTCGGAGACCTCCAAAACCCTTAGATTTTTTTCTGCAAGCCCTTGTCTCAAAGTCCAGTACTTTTGTTTTAATATCTTCACAGGATTTTTACAAAGTCTTTAAATTGTCTGTTAAGTGGAAGTTGCAGATCTTCAAGATCTGAGATTCTTTGTTGGGTTTATAATAATTGTTTCTTGAGGCTGGTGTTATTTGTCATCAACAAGACCACAGTATTTTGGAATGAATCAGTTTTTTGTTACAGCACCAACATTTTTATTAACTTATAGTTAGATAATGTGCTTAAGAAGCAAAAGGGCCAAAATTGGAATATCATCTGTATTAGAGATTTTATAAACATTTGAAAAATCCTGTGACTTTGTCTCTGGCTCCTTGGAGGACTCTAAATTAGATGAAGAATTCTTCTGTACTAATGTACTTCCCTGGGTAGGAACATCCTGTACCACTGCCTTGCAAAGGTTTTGTTCACTCATTTATTGAAAACTCTGATGGAGAGGTAGATTGGGGGAGAAATGGAAAGGATAGAATTAGCCTAAGTTACCATTCATATTTATCTTCATGGTCATTTTGCCCTTCAGTTGTTTGGACTTCATTTCTTAATTTTGAAGCCCATATTTTAATAATGAAAGGTTACGTATTGAGAAAGTACAACATAGAATTACTAAGGAGCTGAAGGGATTAGGTAACATGAGTTATGCTGAGAGACTTAATTTCCTGAAATTTATTGCCATTAGAAACTAAGAGACTTCGGGGTGACCTGCTGTTTGTTTGAGATGTTCTGAAAGATCAACAGTTAATGGCTGATATTGGCCTTGACTTTAAGCAAATTTTAGTTGAAACCTAAGGGCATCCATTACAGCTTACTAGGCATAGGTTCAATACTGTAAGGTGTGGTAATTTTTTCCTTGTGAGAGCTGTGAGATCTTGGAACTCTCTCCCATTGGATGTGGTTGTTAGTGAGTCAAAGTCTACCTTTAAAAATTGATTAGATAATTGGTTACTTTCTGGACAACCAATTTCTTATTGTAGTTAAACTGACAGGCGCTAACATGGGCTGTGCCTTTTGCTGCTCATTTCTACCTTAGTGAACCTTAGAAGTGTACCTGACAATTACCCCTGTCGTTCCAAGCTTTGCTTATTCCCCACTATGTCTTTGAAAACAGTCTCAGGTATCACAGTGTTACATTTTACTGTTGTTTTCAATTCTAGTCATAATTGTTTTCCAGGTTCCTTACAGTTTGTTGATCCCCCATATTGACCAGCTGAAGTTCCAGAGACTTACTCACCAATTTTGAGTTGGCCGTTGCTTCATTCTTAGGCCACAGTTATAATGATGATAACCCAATGCCTTCATTCCCGTAGGGGCCCTCTCTCATGGTTATGGGGCAGTCATTACTGTATGCTGCAGGCTTGGTTTAATAAGTGGCTACATCTATTTATTTATTTTATTTATTGATTGATTGTTGACCTGGAAAGGAGGGATAGGCAACTCTGCCTATTTTCAACCTTGTCCAGGGGGAAGGGGGCTACAGATGGAAGCCAACTAACACTGAACCAAATTAAGCTGTTGATGATATTTTTAGTGAATGAGGGAAGTTTGGCCAGGATGCCAGGGAAATTCTCCTACTCTTTTTGTGAAGTGCTGAACAACTATCAGAACAGGCAGACAGGATCTTGGTTTAATGTCTCATCTGAAAAACAGCCCCTCAGGAGTGTAGCACCCCATCTAATGTTGCACTACAGTGCCAGCATTTGTTTTTTAACCAAATTCCTGGAGTGGGGATGGAACCTACAGCCTTCCAATCTTTCAACCTCAGAGGTGAATGTGCAACCTGCTGAGCCACTGACATTACTTATACCTGTCTGAATTGTTCCTTTTTTCAGTTCATGTCTTCTAGTTTTTGTTCCCTGAGCTCTCCAAGTATTTCCTTATTGCTTCAACTCAGCAGCTGTGGAGGAACCTTCCATGTCGAAGTCTGTTGTTAGGCCATGGGAGGAAGGATAGTTCATAGCAGCATCAAGTGGGACTCCTCTGTTCTGCATGATGGAATTCCATGGTTGGGGTGAATTGTCCACAAGTTTATGAGGGGAGCTCAGATACCCATTTAGAATCAAATCCTCTGTCTGTGTCTCTTGCACTGAGCTTATCTCAATGTCATTTGTGTTGGACATGAGGATCTGAGAATTCAGCTTTTCAGTCATATCAGCCCTCATAGTTTTAGTCTCTGTCCATGCTGCTCTTCAACATGACTGAGAGCACGAGAAAATGTGAAATCCCTTTTCCAGTCGATCCTGTTTAGCTGTTAAAATAACTAATGATAGTTCATGTTGCTTCCTGGCTCGGACAGTAGTACTAGGAGTAGGGTTGCTTGGATACTTTAAAATTTGAATCGAGTTAGGATAGTTATATATTAGGATAATTTGAATCCAACATCTGATCCTAGCCTCAAATGTCATCGATTGCCAGATTCAAATGTCGCAACATCCGACGATCCTACTATCCTAATACCCTAAATGACATTACCCCTACCCTGCAATTAATAAACACACCAGCCCCCACTCAAACCACCTGTAACCTCCAACTTCCCTCTACCCCCCAAGCCCCTGACAGACCATACTGTAGTTTAAAGTGAATTTCTTTACATTATATTTAATTTCTTATAACAAGTACAGTCCGACACACAGTTCCTTTAAATAAAAAATAAATGCCCCCACCCATGCTAAATCCAGAGCACACCTCACCCATCTTGGCACAATCCACTCACAACACCCCAGTTCAGTTAAGCACCCCCCATCCAACACATCCACTGTAGTGTAACATTTTACTGAAGTGTATCTTGAAGTGTAATTTTTACCTGAGTAACCTTTCACTATGTAATCAAATGTCTTGTAGTGACCTTATAATTTCACAACACCTTATATTTCACAAAATGTAACATCAAACGTCCTATAGTAAACCTTTATTAGGATAGTATGCCCTTATTAGGATGGTATATACCTATTTAAGGATGGTGTGCACACAAAGAACCTTCTATAAATGAAGTCAACACTTATGAGATTGTGTAAGAAATGTAATAAACACCTTGTGATGCTAAGTAAGAAATGAAGTCATACCTATGCTTTGACATAAATTCACTACACCCTAAGATTAATATGTTACTTTGTTATATTATTGGATGTTGGTATTATTTGAGATAAGAAATTGTTATATAAACACTGTATGTAAATTGAATAGCTAGCTCCAAACAAAGATGAAGATTGAACATGCATGTAAATCTAAACAACAGCAATAAACTCTTGGAAGAGAACTGAAGGCTTGAGTGAATTTCTTTTGCAAACACAATGCAAACCTTACAATTGGTGCCATGACTCAGATGTCTGAAGACAGTCTATATAGTTGCTGATGACATTAAATGGACTGAAAGGGCCAAGCTGTGGGGAACGCCTTACTGCACCTGACCTGATGAATCAAGTACAGAAGGGAGTTGAAAAAGGACTCAGTTGGACTGGGTGAAGTCAGACGTGATTTGCCAGTCAAAATAGATGTAAGTATGGATGCCATATTATGTAAATATTTATTTAAAGGAAGGTCCGTATCACTCTCCTGAGAAACAGGAAGATGCATATCTATGTTTTACTAAACAATGTATGGACAGAAATGAGAAGGTTGAAGTAGATAGCACTAAGTTAGCCAACATCTGTCAAATGTATGTACAGTATCAGTGTGAAATAACAGCTAGGATGTTGATGTTCAAGTTCAAGTTTATTGCAGGAAAACTCCATTGAGCAAGCTCATTCACAAGGAGGTCTTGTGACATAAACACTTAAAGTACAAACACAGATAGGTAATAACAGTATATACATGAAATGCACATTACATGATACAGGCTGGATATACATACAAGGGTACCACATAGGGTGACTGCAGGTGGTAAACAGTGATATGAGACAGGGAAGCGACTTACAGGTTGCATACTGATAAATGAAACATGATGACTGGTGTGTGCAATACATATATTTTGGCAGCTAGAACAAACAACAGACTACAACTGATATGGGGGGAGGAGTGATTTGATAGAGTAGCAGTGGAGAGTAAGCATAGATAAAGCCAGGAGTAGAAGGGAAGGAAAGCAGTTAATATGACAAATCAATTATACCTTACCAGTGGATAAATATGGCACATGGGGAAGGAAGAGACTTAATGACAGTTACAGGTGTCTTTTATTTTGGCTGAACTTAGCGATTTGTAGAAGTTTATTGAAACTGTGCTAGTTAGTTTCAGTATGGTTTGTAATTGGTTCCAAATGGAGGGAAGGGCATATGCAATATACGTTTACCAAAGGAAGTCCGTTCTTGGTATGTCAAGCATAATAAAGTCAGATTTTCTTACGAGTATGCACTATGTGAGATACTAATAAGGGAAAGAGATAGCTGGCAATTTCTGCAGGAGCAGTTTAAGAGTCCATAGCCCAGCATGGAGCAGGCGTCTAGTAGTAAGGGATGTCCAACCAACAGCTGCATATAAGTCACAGTGAGTGCTGACGGTAAGGAGTTGGTAATGAACCGTAGCGGTGATAAAGGATGTCCAGTTTACTTAGATTTGCAGAGTGGTGGAGGAATAGATTACATCGCCATAGTCGAGTAGGGGGAGAAAAGTGGCCTGTACAAGCTTGTTTCGAGTTTCAAGGGGGAAAAGGGGCCTATTTCTGTAGAAGAAACCTAACCTTGCTTTTAACCTTCTAGAGGCATCTTCGACGTGGTCATTGAAAGATAATTTATTGTCGATCCAGATACCCAGATATTTAAATTTGGTTACAACTTCCAGAGGTTCATTTAGCGTGGTGACAATGAAGTCTTGGGCAAGGGTATTGGAGGGGGCCTGTGCCAGCACTGCGGGAGAATATCATCGCTTTAGTCTTCTTAGCATTGAGCAGAAGCTTTGCCTTTATTAGATTATGCTCAGGATTGTCTGAAGTCGCTTGGAGCACTCCTTGACTTCAGATAACGATGAGCCAGAAGTATACAACACAATATCATCTGCAAAAAGTGCAGATTGGATGTAGATATTTAGCATCTAAGTCATTAATGTACAAAGAAAACAAGATAGGGCCTAGGATGGATCCTTGGGGACTCCTCTTGCAGCTGGCAAGGCAGCAGAAAAAAGCCTTCCGCCTTTACTTTTGGAATCTTCCAGTTAGGTAGCTAGAGAACCACTGGGTGGTATGGTATGTGGCACCCAACTTTGCAAGGCAATTGACTAATAGTTTGTGATCAACAGTATCAAAAGCTTTGCTGAGGTCCAAAAGACTGCACCAGTTACCTTCTTAGCATCTATAGCAGAGATCCAATCATTGGTTACTTTTGCTAGTGCAGTGATTGTGCTATGATTAGCCGGAAGCGGATTGAGCTGGGTTAATGAGAGAGAAGGTTTCCAAATGAGATTTTAACTGAATATGGATCAGTTTTTGAGAACTTTAGAAAGGATAGGCAATATGGAGATAGGCCTATAGTTGTTTACATCATGGTCACCAGATTTAAATAGAGGAGGATATGTGCTGATTTCCAGCAGGACAGCACAGTAGCAGATGTAATGGAAAGATTGAAGATGTGGAGAATTTGGGCAGTGAGATGGGCGTAGCCTGACCTTAGGAAAAGGGTTCCAAGCCGCGTCCCTCGCTTTTTTGGTGTCTAAGTTAAGAAGAGAATCTTCTACTTCTTTATAAGTTATCTCGCGCAGTTGGAAGGGGCTGGGTGCAGGACTAGATGTAGGGAGGGTATGCTGGCTCACCGCAGCACGAGCATACGGTGACGAGTCAAAAGCTAATCCAGCTGTGGCAAAGTGGGAGTTAAGTTCCTCCAGGATTAGGGACTTGTTTTCCACAATCTTGCCACTTGCAACTATCTTTGTTGGGACAGAGGGGGCTGGATGTGTGAAATAAAGAGGCAGATGTTAGAAAATAAAGGAAAATATAATGAAGGTTTAGCTGTCCAAGAAAAAGAATTACAAAAATGTATTACTGATACTAAAGGCATGGAGGAGAAGGCGATGAAGGAGCTACAAAAGTGTGCCACTAAAACAAAAGAAATAGAATATAAATTAAGTGTGGCACAAGGGAAAGTTTGTGGGTTAAAAATCAAGAATCTATAGCAAATCTAAGTGTAAACACTTATGTCTGTACAGCTGTTCCTTGCTACTCATTTTAGGAGAAGCACTACATTTGATTGTAGTACACCGTATCTTGTTATGTATTGCCCAAGATCAATGTTCTCTGTATTTCTATTATTACTCACTTGGAGAATGTTCAGAAAAATTAATTGCAAAAACATTACTGTATTTGGTAATGTCAGCTTCATTAACTATAATGATGCCAGAGTAAAGTCTGTTTTTTATTCGCTTGGCTTTGTTCACTTGAAACCCATTATTGTTTTCTTTAGTTGAGAGACTCTTGGTTTCTTTATTCCAGGTTAATCCCCGTTATTGGCATAGTGTTAAATGTACCGTCCTGGATTTTAATGTGTGGATTTTTTATGTTTCATCCAATGACATGTTCCGGTTTGCAGTGTTGGCACATTGTCTGCAAACTTTCTGTCTCTCAGAAAGGTGGTTGGTTTAATTGATGTGCATGAATGCAGCTGCAGATGTGGTGGACATGCAGCTTTGCATGGGGCATGTGAATGGGGTGGCTCCCCTAGGCAATCAATTAAAGAGATTAGATCATGCCAATCAAGAGCACGCCCAGGACCTTTCATATAAGAAACAGTCCTTGTATACATTACAAGCAAAGGCACAGCTGCAGTGCCAAACCTCCTTAGAGTTAAGGCAGAATAACTTGCCCCCTTTTATCTAATTAAGTGTTCAACTGAGCAAAAAGCTGTCAAAACAGTAACAAAAAAATGGTAATTTTCACTTTGTTAAAATTGGTGATCTTTTGCAACACAACTTGACCTTCCATATTTAATCTAAGGTGAGCACATTATTTTGTCAGGATTTAATATATATTTAATATATATTTTCAGGTCCTGCTGTATTGTAAGCTGTACAAGTGTACTGTGATTTACTGTCTAAAAAGAAGTAATCAAGATTTATTTAAATCTCACATGTCAACTATCTTAAAAAAAAGTTATTTTCTATGATTTTTTGTTGTAATATCTTTTATGGCTCTTAAACAAGCACTAATGATGGCTCCTGCCCTCATTAGCCCTTCTGAGTCATCAGCTTGTGTTATACAGGTACATGCCACTGATCAAGTGATCAAATGCCGCCCTGTTACAAAAGTGATCAGGGATTTTACATCAAGTGGGATATTTTTGTCGAGTATTAACTCCAGTAGAGGAAACCTATGAAGAATGTATAAAACACTTATAAGCTTTATGATGGGTAATACAGTCTACTGAACATATTGTGGGGTTTAATCACATTGTTTTGCAAACCTCATGTACACCTGTAAAATTTCTCTTAGAAAGGGATGTAAGGGAAGTATCCTCTCAAAGACTGGTGAAGTGGGCATTGGCCCTACAAGGGAAAAATATCACAGTAAAAAAATGTACCTCACCTATGTTAGTTAAATTAATGGCATGGGAGGGAGAGGCACATGATTGTAGAACTGTAATGGGAATTGATTTTAAACCAATATTTGCTGCAGAACCAAATACTGAAGCAAGAGATGTTTATGAAGATGGCTCTCGCTTTTGGGAGGATGGACATTTCCACACAGTATATGCCATATGGACACCGAATACTATTCAAAAAAATATTAGTATGGTGCCCATCATCATTTTCTGCCCCTAGAGCAGAATTAGAGGCAGTCCGCGGAGCTATTACAGCTTACCCTCGCGAGGCTACTAATATATTCTCAGACTGTGCTTTTGTAGTTAACTCCTTATTGGACTTTTTGCCAGTATGGACTAAACAAGAAATGCAGACAGCATCTGGAGAACCTGTCACATTTGCTCCCATATTACAACATATATGGGATATAGGAACTCAGATACCTTTAAGAATAACAATCTGTAAAGTAAGGGCTCATCAAAAGAATCCAAAAGATATCCATGAACTAAATAATAATTTGGTAGATAATTTGGCTCAAATAGCTGCAAAACAAACAAACTTATGGATAGACCCTCTAGGAGGTGACTCTACACAATTATGGGAAGCTGAAAATGGATATCAGCATTATCACAAGCCCTAGTTTGGGACAAATCCAAGATACTAATGCTTGGCTTCTCGGTTGTGGGAACCAATGGAAAGATACAGGACAATGTACCACCAAATATGTTACCATATGGGAAGATATGGTAATATGGGAACGACAACCAGGGTTTAGGAAGTGGATACCACCCACTTCATTTAAAAAAGATATTATCATGGACAATCATTGTATTGGAGGTCATTGTGGACTCCACAAAACATGTAAAATGTTGGCACAAAAATATTGGTGGCCAAAAATGGGAAAAGATGTCAAACAATGCCTGGAGGCTTGTCTCATCTGTACACAGATGAATCCTCCAGTGCCTGGTAAAAGGGTTCCATTAGGGCGGATCCGCCTGGTGGACGGTCCTTGGTCCAGCTTACAAATTGATTATGTGGGGTCCTTGCCTACTGCAAAAGGGGGGTTTCCAATATTTATTAGTCATTGTTGACATATTTTCCAAATGGGTAGAAGCACTACCAGTTAAAAATAATAGCGCACAAGCTACTGCAAAAGCATTGTGGGAACAAGTGTTCTCACGTTGGGGTTTTCCCAGAGTCCTTGAAAGTGATAGAGGGACTCACTTTACAGCAAAAATAATGACAGCTTTGTGTGATATCTTAGGTATCACTCAACGCTTGCATTTACCCTACCATACACAATCCTCGGGAATGGTAGAACGGTTAAATCGTACTCTGAAAAATGCAATGAAAAAGGCAGTGTTGGATACTGGTAAAGGGTGGGTGACGCACTTACCAGGAATCCTAATGGGTATTGGATGTACATAAAACAAGAGTACTGGCTATAGCCCATATCAGTTGATGACTGGATGGGATATGCAGCTGTATTATCCTTCAGATCCAGATTTATCAACGCCTGTGTTAGATCGCATCAAAACTGATGTATTTTTACAACAAATACAGAAGCAGTTAGCTCTGTATGTGCCCCATGCTGCCAGAAACATGGCACAGACTCATTGGAAAAACAAACAGAGACATGATGAAAAAGTGATACCGCCCATTGAACAGGGTCATCACGTCATGATTAAAAATTTTGGTCAAAAGGGACCATGAGATGCTAATTGGATGGGGCCCTATACCGTCGTTGATGTTTTGGGGCCATGGGTCATTCAGGTCCGTCGAATCTGACAAGGGTCTACAGAGACTAAATGGGTCCATATGGACCAATGTAAATTGTATCAGCCTTTAAATGATAACAACTGATACTGCTCTGTTTTTCCCAATAGGTAAAGTACAATGATGTTTCCTGTATTTATACTGTGTAGTACCTTGCTGATCCTGGCAACTTCCTATGGACACAAAGGATGCCCAGGGCACTTTTGAAACAGTTTATACAACTGGAACTTTGCCAATCGTACAGTGTGGGGTATCCCTGTACTATTAAGAGAACGACATGAACACACTGGATATCTTCTTATGAAATGGTACTTTATTTGTTATGGACAATGTCAAAATGCAACATGGGGATGCTTGCCAGAAGCCTGGCCTGGCACGGCGATGTGCGTGGTGAACACAACAGCCCAGAAAGGGGTCTATATCTGCTCTACTTTGGGGGATACTATGAATCTGACAAAAGAAGAACAAGATTTATTTTGAATGAAACTAAAGGACATGTTTCACTATCTACCTAATATTACATTGTTAAATGCATCTTATACTGGTTCAAGATGTAATATGTGGCATTTTATATATAATACAACTATTGTGGCAAACTATACAGTAGGGCTAAAGCAATTTTTCACAGTATTGCCATTAGCAAATACATTTTCTTTGTTAACTTATACTAGCAGTGCATGATGGCCTGTTATGGCATGTAATGTTAATCAAACACCATGGCACAATTTTGCTGTATGGAGTATAGTGTATCAGAAACAAAGTATATCAGGACAAAAATTCTTGCCTCCATCAGATGGTATTATTTTGACACAAAATGTATATCCTTTGTATTATCCATGTAAATTGGAGTATTATAATGTTTTGCTACATTTGCCTTTTCCATCATTACTGCCTCAATATAGGAATCGGGCTTCGGTAATAGTGTGGCAACAGTATTATAATAATACTTTAAATCAATACCATAACAGACAGAATGTGGTCATTTCAAATTCCTGTAGAAGCATCACCAGGCTTCTCTCATCGTAAAAGAGACATGTAGGGCTGGTTAGGTTCAGGATTAGGAATTGCTAATGGTATTGATTCTATGGTTTTAAAAGGTCATATTTGTTCTTTAGAAAGGACTTTAAAAAATATGGCTACTTGACCATTATCAGCTACTGTGAAATTAGCGGCTGATAATGAAGAAATTGATTGGTTTGCATTTAAAGAAACCTTACAGAATTTTTGAATCATTGCTAAAATATTAAGGCTTTTAAATAACTCACTTTCTAATATGTTTAAAGACAGCTATATAGAATTGGCTTGCTCTCAATTAGCTGCTAAAGCACATGCTTTTTTAGTCAATGAATTAAATAGAATTGAAACAAATAGATTACCCTTAGGAATTGGTAAAACCAATGTGACTAACTTATTGGATCACAGTATTTTTACCACCCTTAGCTATGCTAAAAGTATGAAATTCACCAAATCATTATGCACAAGTGCTGCGACATGTGATTCCCATACTAGTGATAATACCTGTATGTTTTGAACCACCGAAAATAAAGTGGCAAATCAGTAATTTGGGAGTATTAATACATGACCAGATCATGAGATTCCAAATACCAGGTGATACTATTGTCACAGTACACAATAAATATGTTGCATTACCTAAACAACAGTGTGTACAAGAACATGAAACCTTGATATGTGGGGAAGAGACATCAACTGCCCCATGGTTTCCTGAATAATGTAAATTTACCCTGATGTCTGCAAATGAATACCATCAAGCTATGAGATGGAACCAATCATGGTGTGTAATCGCTGGTCAACCTTGGAATGTATGGGGTGTAGTGACAAGACCTGGTGGGTTACAAACTGGACCCTCTGGGAACGTCCTGCCTATAGCCAAACAAATGTTACCCATATCGATGGTTCCAGTATGGCCTTAGACTTGCTCACTGACTTGGCCACTCCACCTCATCTTGTATTACCTACATTTGATAAAATGACAATTGTTGCCTTGTTGTATCGTCAACAAACAGAAGGACTTCTTTTCTCACTGCAGGCTTCCGCTAAGGAGGTAAAAAATGCAGTCATCATACATCCCTAGTATATCCTGGCGGGACTGGAGCTCGGCTGTTTTGGGTACTAGTCCAACCCTGATAGTGGTAGTATGCAGTATTGCAGTAATTTGTGTTCTTATTATTATACAATTGCTGTTGTATCGTAAAATGAGAAACATGATTCGACAAATACAAATATTACAATGGCAACACCATATTTTGTGATCTCCAATATAGACAGTCACAAAGGGGGATATCGTAGTGTAACATTTTACTGAAGTGTATACTGAAGTGTAATTTTCACCTGAGTAACCTTTCACTATGTAATCAAATGTCTTGTAGTGACCTTATAATTTCACAACACTTTATATTTCACAACATGTAACATCAAATGTCCTATAGTAAACC
Organism: Neoceratodus forsteri; assembly: GCA_016271365.2. Lineage (NCBI taxonomy): Eukaryota > Metazoa > Chordata > Ceratodontiformes > Ceratodontidae > Neoceratodus > Neoceratodus forsteri. The sequence goes on along the minus strand of CM057455.1, from coordinate 1,362,877,892 downwards.
TTTAATAGGATGGTGTGCCCTTATTAGGATGGTATATACCTATTTAAGGAAGGTGTGCACACAAAGAACCTTCTATAAATGAAGTCAACACATGCGAGATTGTGTAAGAAATGTAATAAACACCTTGTGATGCTGAGTAAGAAATGACGTCATACCTATGCTTTGACATAAATTCACCACACCCTAAGATTAATATGTTACTTTGTTATATGATTGGATGAAGATTGAACATGCATGTAAATGTAAATAACTGCAATAAACTCTTGGACGAGAACTGAAGGCTTGAGTGAATTTCTTTTGCAAACACAATGCAAACCTTACACCCAGTAGCCCCCACTTCCCTCCTCCCCATAGCACCCAGGATGGGCTAAGGTTGCTAGCTATTGTCTCCAGCCATTGCCTCAGTAAAAATGCACTGACTTTGTACCTGCTTGAGTGTGCCACCTTTTTATGTTCCTGTTTAACCCTTGCACCCATAAAAAGTGGCCAATTAGCTGTTACTATAGGCTGATGTCATCTTTTTATGCATACCTCCTGGAGTGAAAATTAATTAAAGCTGCTCTACTGTGGGACTGCGTCTATTACTTGACTCAGATATTTGTATTTCTTTGGGTGCTAGCGGGGAGGAGGGAAACGGGAGCTAGTGGGTGTTTTGGTTCAGGGCTGCTTAACTGAACTGTAGTGTTGTGAATGGCTGTGTCAGAATAGGCAGGGGTGGTCTCCAGATTTAAGGAGGTGGACAGCCATATTTTTGTTATAAGTAACTGTATGTGGGACTATAATTATTACCAGCACTGTGTTCATGGACCTGACTAAAGCCCTCGATCTAGTAGACCATGATCTGCTTTTACAGAAACTAGGTGATCTCAGTCTGGGGGTCTCAGTTACTATGTGGTTGTCAAACTATTTGCAAAACAGGCCTTAGATTGTTGAAGTCGGTTAAGATGTGTCCAGGGAAAATACTGTCTCTTGTGGTGTTCGTCAGGGGTCCATTTTAGGGTCTCTTTTTTTCACCATTTTCATCAACAGCATGCCAAAAATCTGCACAACTGCCAAAATGCTGCTTTATGCAGATGACACATTTATTTTCATGGGATGGACAGCAACACAATAAATGAAGTTCTTGGGCACAACTTTCATTCCCTGCAGTGATGGTTTATGTTACTACTGTAGGTTCAGCCCCGAAGTTTAAAAGATTTTCTCAGGATTTCAGTCTCTCAGTCTTGGATGGTGCCCAACCAGAAGTGGTGGAGTAGTTCAAATACCTGGGTATAATTATTGACCCCTGTCTCACATTGACAGTCAAATGACAAATACTGTTAAATCTGTACACCAAAAACTGGAGTTACTTTACTATATCTCATAGTATTTGGCAGCTGATACTAGGGTCAGAATCACCCACAGCAACAGTCTCCCCTGACTGAATATGGTTCCATCATAAGGGATGCTGCCCCTAATATTGTATGGGCATAAACAAGAGCATTAACCTACTGTACAAGGTTGCTGAATTTGCATCCTCTCAGGGCCCCAGGTCCCATCACTGTACTAACCTCGAATGTCTTGGATGGTTACAACATGAGCACAGAGCCCAGCTGTCAATAACCAACTTCATGTTTAAGATCCTGCACTGAAAAACAACCCACTGCATCACCAAACTTTTTATGTTTGTTTTTTTTTTTGCAAATAATAATTTTATTGTTTCATTCACATTGCATTTATATATAGGACCGATATCTGGGGATACATTCTATAGTTTAAAAAGAGAAACGGGAAAAGAAAAAAAGAGAAATTGCATCACATTGTTTGAGTCACATATTGATGGCAGACCATAGATACAGTTTATGTCTTTATATATCCAAAAAGGATGTAATAAATATTCTATACATTGATTGTTAATCAAAAAATATCTTGCAGAACCCAATCCTCTATTTCTTTATTATGTATTTTCCACTGTGTTTTTTTAATCTTTAAAGTGGTTATACTGTAATTATATAAAGTGCTTAAGAATATTTGTTTCTATTCTGCTTTTGGAAATAGCCTTTTGGCCCAGTTACATTTCCAATGTTTAAGAAGTAGTTTCTTGACTGTCATTATATTAGCTCTCATAATTAGCCTATATTCTAGTTTTATCCTTTGTTCACTAAACATTTCTATTATCACAAATTTAGAAGAATCCCATTGTGGGAAGACAAAACACACACTTTCTAAAATTTTAAAGGACTGACTCCACCAAGATAAACTTAATCTGCAGTTCCAGAATAGGTGCAGCATGTCTGCCTTGCTGGCCCCACAGTGCCAGCATGTATCTGGTATATCTGGATTCATCTTGTGCAACCTTTGTGGTGAATAATATGCTCTATTGAGTATTTTATATTGGATAGCTTTATCCCTATTAAGTTTATATTTTACAGTTGAACTGCAGGCTAGCTGCCATTTTTGTTCAGTACATTGGTGATTGAGTTAATTTTCCCATTTCAGAAAAAAACTTTCTTGTATAGGATACTGAAAGATTTGTGTAACAAATTAATTATCCAAGCGAATAGTTTTTTTTTAAATTATTATTCAGGATATTTATTAGGGATGGGTGAATTGTGGATTTTAGTCAGATATTGGATCCAGATATTATCTGGTCAGTATCCGATCGGAATGATATTTTAATCGGGTCGAATATTTTAGCTCCCAATACCCCCCTCCCCTGCCCCCCCATACATCACTTCATCACACAATAAATGCGGTAAAAAATGCATGCATGATTTCGACAGCTCTGGGATGGTCACCAGGGAAGGGGTGAGAGCGAGCGATGCAGGTTTCTATTGTTTGAAGCTCAAGTTTAACTATCTTGGCTGGTGGCTCACACAGTGACTCAGCTTGCCTCGCTAAATCAACTTTTGCCTTTTCTGTTTGCAACTCCGAGTATTCTGTTCTGTGCTTGCTTCTAAGGTGATTAAGCAAGCCTGAAGTGCCAAAACTTTTATTTGAAGAACTATGACTGATACATGTAGGAGTCAGGCAAAGATAGCACTTAGCTTTGGATTCGTTATCTTTGTCTACAATAAAATGAGTCCATACCAGAATTTTACTTGCCATTCAGTCGTACTGGGTCACAGCAGCACACACCATATCTCGCATTCAAGATTGCTCATTCACTCATTCTCTCTTTCTTTACAGGTTTCACTGATCCTTCCACTACAGCAGAACTTACCAGCTTTTTAACAGGTGCTCAATTAAGTAATTAAGTAAGTTCAGTAATTAACATAATCCTCCATCTTAAAGGCAAAATATCCAAGCAGAACGGTTCAATGTACAATTGTTATTATCCAATCTGATTTTTTTATCGGATCAGATAACCCCCCATCCCTAATATTTATCAATTTCTTCTCTAAATTTTATTGTCAGGTGCTCTTTCCCAATGGCTATAGTCTTTTGTGTATCTGCTAGTAAGTTGTTTAAAGTATAGAAAAAGGTAATTATTAAAGCAGCAGTGAAATGAGAATGAGCTAAAATGTTACCTCACCTTTTTTTCTTCCTAATTGATGCCAGATGTCTTCCAGTTAATTTGGTGGTGAACGTTTCTGTTTCAGTTATCACTTAAGTATTTTAAGAAAGTTTTAAAATAACTATTTCTCAAGAAAAAAAAGATAGCCACCTCATTTTTGCATAGAAATAATATTGAGGACCTGAGAAGGGTAAGGATTCAGACAAAAATGCAAATGTACGGTACACAGCATAGGAAGTATCCAGAAAACCCAAATCAACCGTTCTGCCAATATTTGTCATAACCATTGCAGAAAAATTGCTTTTTGGAATAACTTTTTTCGTTGCACTGCTGCTCTAAGTAAATATAGTCACAATTTAATTTAGCTCCTTTCTCTTACAAATTCTGCCATTTTTTTTATTTCTTTGTTTTCCCAAACCTTGTTTTTGAGTATTTTTCTGTTAATTTTGAAATTTAGATTTCACCATATTTTATTTAATGGTGATAGTTGTGTCATCCACTTAGTCCTATTGGTGAACCTAATGGTCATCTCTGCCAAGTTTTTAACAAGAGGGTTCTTAGATTTAATAAAGTGTTTTGCAGTAAATAATATTTGTTTGATATCTACTGTTTCATTGTAAACTTCTTTTACCATTGCGTTAATCACGTTACTCTCAGGATCTTCTTCTTACAGTAAAGCCACCTAATTCCCAATTTTGCCTGATAGGACTGATGGCATACTTCACTATCTGGGCATGCCTGACTTCCGTTTTTCTTACTTACTGTAGGCACAATCTGTGCCAGGCGATCCTTGAAGATTTATTATTCCAGATAAATCTCTTGAACAAAGCATTGAGCTGTTTAAACCATTTGGAAAGAATAGGTGTAAGAATTGTCTGCATCCTGTATGCCAAGAGGGAAATCACCACCATTTTGATAATCTGTATCTTGCCCCATAAAGAAAGAGAGATTTTGCTCCGCCCATTAAACTTATTTTTTAAATAATTAAATGCTTCTTTACAGTTTAAGTCATAAAATGTTTCTCGTCTATTACTAAAATTTATTCCCAAATATTCAAATCCTTTTTCATGTATATTTGCTGATATGATTTTGTTAAGTTGAGCTATATTGCATACCAACAAATCTGATTTCCTTTCATTTATTTTATAACCTGCAATTCTGGAAAACATATTTATTATTATTTTTAATTCTTGTAAACTTGTTTCTGGGTCTTGCAACATTAATAATACATCATCTGCATATGCATTTAATTTAGATTCAAATGAGGCTATCTGCATGCCTTTTATTTTGTCATTCATTCTTATTTCGTTAAGTAGCAGTTCCAAACTGATAATGAAAAGGGTCGGGGATAAAGGGCATCCCTGCCTAACCCCTCTATAGAGTTTAATGTGATCTGAGAAAAAATTATTAACTTTTATTTGTGCCGAGGGATTACTGTATAAGGTTTTGAAGTATTCAATAAACTTATCTGGAAAACCAAAAATTCTTAAGGCTTCATAAAGGCATTTCTATTCTAACATATCAAAGGCTTTTGCAGTGTCTAGAGCCAAAAGAATTGGCGATGTATTAGATTTTGTTAAGAATTCAACAATAAACTAAATTGTATGTAGTCCTGACTGTATATTTCTTCTGGGAATGAATCCAGTCTGATTATAATGTATAATTTTGTTTAATAGTGGTAACATTTTGTTGTTTAGAATGTTTGTGTATATTCTGTAGTCTGTATTTAAGATTGCCACCCGCCTGTAGGTCTCTACTTTAATTTTTTCCTTTCCCTGTTTTGGTATAAGTGATATATAGGCTTTATAACAAGAATCTGGCATCTTATTTGTTCTATGTATCTGATTAAATAAACTCTCCATCAAAGGTATAAAAATATGTCCAAAAACAATGTAAAATTCTGATGTATATCCATCTAAACCTGGACATTTAGATTTTGTCATGTTATGTAGTGTAGCCATAATTTCTGAGGCTGAAATAGGCTGAATCAGATTCTTCACCTCTGAGTCTATTAGCCTATATAACTCTTCTTTTTCATAGTACCTGATTTCCTCCTCCATAGGATTACATTCTGACATGTTTAAGTCAGAATAAATAGCTACTGTACAAATTTTCATAGTATTTCCTCTTGCTGGATCAATGTTTTCCTCTCTTTATTAATTATTGAAGTTACCTTTATTATTTCTTGTTCTACTGCCTATTTCCTCTTTGCTAACAATTTCCCCACCACTTTGCTGTTAGTTTTCCAATTCTTGCTGTATCTTGCCCAGTTATATTTTACCTTTGCAATGTCTGTATTTGTTATCAATTTTGTAAGTTCAGTAAGTTCTTGTTCTTTAGTTGTATCTCCTCTCTGAACTGCCCGTTCTAGATATTTAAGTTGAGCTCCTATCTTTTTATCTGTTTGTTGTCTTAGTTTATTTCTCCAAGTTGCCTCTGAGATTATTCCTCCCTTTACTGTTACTTTCAGAGCATCCCAGGAAGCTATTAGATTGTGGTCTGTAATTGCATTATCTGTTATCAAATTCTGGATAGTGCTGGTGATTTTTTTCTTTAAATGCAGGATCCTTTAGTAGATTGTTGTTAAAACGCTAAGTATTCCTCTTTTTATTTTCTGCTGTCAAGAAAATATTATAACTTACTGGACTATGGTCCGGAATTAGTAGTGGTTCTATTATGGCTGTAATACCTAAACTGTTAATTATTAATTCTGTGGATATAAAATGTAGTCCAGCCTCGAGTACATTTTATGACTTGCTGAACAGAATGTAAATTATTTTTCTGTGCCATTACAATCTCTCCATAAGTACACCAAATGATGTGTCTCTAATAACCTTGTAAGAGCCTTGCCTTATACTTCTCCCATTTTGATCCAACAGAGGTTTTATCCACATTACTCTTTAATATGCAATTAAGGTTGCCCCCAATTATATTTTCATAGTTCCAGCTATATAACAATTCACTTAATTCTGCCAAAACACTACTATATCCTTTGAACGGTAACAATCACACAGGAGTGCAGTGTGCATATTTATGGAACACATACAAACAGAGGTGAGAAAGAAGTAAGTGCCTCAGCTAGGACTTAAACCCAGGCCACCCAGAATACTGTTCCTATTGCGCTAACCAGCTGCACCACTGAGACAACTGGAACCTGGTCCATCCCCAAGCACATTACTCTTTCTCAAATGCACAACCCAATGGCAACACAAATATTTACTTGTAACAATCACACGGGAGTGTGGTGTGCATATTTATGGCACACATACAAACAGAGGTGAGAAAGAAGTAAGTGCCTCAGCTGGTACTTGAACTCAGGCCACCCGGAATACCATTCCGATTGTGCTAACCAGCTGTGCCACTGAGGCAACTGGAACCTGGGCCATCCTTGAGCACTGGCCTGGATTCAAGTCCCAGTTGAGGCATTTACTTCTTTCTCACCTCTGTTTGTATGTGTTCCATAAATATGCACGCTGCACTCCTGAGTGATTGGTACAAGCAAATTTTTGTATTACCATTGGGTTGTGCATTTGAAAAAGAGTAATGTACTCGGAGATGGCCCAGGTTCCAATTGTTTCAGTGGTGCAGCTGGTTAGTGCAATCAGAATGGTATTCTAGGTGACCTGGGTTCAAGTCCCAGCTAAGGCACTTACTTCTTTCTCACCTCTGTTTGTATGTGTTCCATAAATATGCACACTGTACTCATGTGTGATTGTTACAAGTAAATATTTGTGTTGCCATTGGGTCGTGCATTTGAGAAAGAGCAATGTGCTCGGGGAAGGCCCAGGTTCCAGTTGTCTCAGTGGCGCAGTTGGTTAGCGCAATAGGAACGGTATTCCGGGTGGCCTGGGTTCAATCACAGCTGAGGCATTTACTTCTTTCTCACCTCTGTTTGCATGTGATCCTTTGAAAGGTACATATATTGAACCAAATATAATACAATTTCCTTCAAGTTCAGTTCTAACCAACACCATTCTTCCCAATTTATCTGTTACAGAATCTATAACCTTGCCTTTAAAGCTCTTACTGAGTAACAAAACCACCCAATACATTTTTTTATTTAAGCTTTGTGAATGATACAGTGTCCCTTGCCATCTTTTTTTAAAAATGTCAGACTTTGTCATTTAAAAAGGTTTCCTGTAGCATAACTACATCCAAGTTAAGTTTTTAAATCCTAGATATGATTCTTCTTATTTTGATTGGAGAGTTTATTCCATTGACATTCCATGTAGCCCCTAAGCCTTTTTACCTACTTCTGGTGTACCTTTTTTATTCTGTGCTTGAGCTTCTTAAGTGTTTTCCCTTAAAGTTTTTTTGTTTTAGTTCAGAGCTTTGAAATAGTCTAGATAGACTTTTTCTAGCACTTTCTATATTCCCTTCCCTTCCCAACTTGTACAATGAAAAGCATTCTCTTTTAATTATTGGGCACCATTCATTTTAAATTGAATGTGCTGATTCTGAATATTCAATAGAGGGTCTGCCGCCTCCTTTTCATTCCACCATTATGGCCTGGTTGTATCAACTGTATCTTTAAAAGGCTCAAAGGCTTAGAGTGGAAAAGAAAGTTTTATACTTATCTCTAGCAGGGAATTATAATCTTGAAATGTCTGGCTGGAAAGATTTCAAATAAAGTGTCTTTTGATTCAATGTGCTCTTCTGGACTTTTACCTCACGTCTTCCATTTATCGTATCAGTGTGCTGCCCCCAAATGAGCTTTTTAACATAGAATGCTCTTCCATGGCTTTCAGCTAGCGACCTCTGTTCACTTTTCCATCCTTTTGGACCAATTTTGAGAGAGTAGTTCTCAGTCCACTAGAGCCACTATTCAGCAAGTCTTTTACAGTATGCCGGTGTTTTTGCAAGTTGGCGAATTAATAGACCTCCATCCTTTTGGGCCAAATCCGGTATCAGAACCAGCAATTCTGGACCACCAACAATGCCACCAGGACAAACGGCCAACCTGCCATGCAAGTCATTTACAAAATATACTGTCAGCGTGTTTTAAGCCTCCGGCATTATTTCGTTGGTGTTTAAATATCGTATTCATCCCTTCAGACCAAATCCAGCTGTAACAGCTCTGGACCACCAACTACACTGCAAAAATAAATAAATGGCCAACTCACATTAGTGGGTCTCATTAAATCATATAGCTAGTACCAGCATATTCTCACTGTTAGCTGAACACATTGCTCATGTTGTATAGTCCTGGTGGTCCATCTGTGGAGAGGAGAGCAACATCCTTATGCTGCCTAATCACCGGCCATGCATCTTGTGTTACCATGCTCCACCTCCACCTGTCACCCAAATTCTTTATGTTTGTTGACAACCCATCTTCCTGTTCCTCAGCAAACAGATTATTAAAAGTACCATTCATGCATATGAGAATGGGGCAGAATTCATTCCTTATGGGTATGGGGCAGAATTCATTCAGTTACAGAGCAGCTTTCTTCTGGAACACAATGCCAGCTTCTATTAGAGCATCTTCCACCCCAGTGCCTTCTCTGCTAAACTAAAAGATCACCTACAAAAACTCAATGTCTGTACTTCCTTTATGTAACTTATCATCTTTTGCTGGTCTACTTTTCCTACACAAATGTCATATTCTTGTGTCATGTCCCATTATGATGTATTGTATACTTTTATAATATTTTTCATTGTTGTGATTTGTACTCTTTTGTACCCTGGCTGTACATGAAAAAGGCGCTTTGGTGCCAATGAACTTATGCAGTCATCAAAATAAATAAATATAAACTTATAAGAAATTAAAGATTAAAGAAGCTCACTTTAACTGTAGTAGGAGCTGTCAGGATCTTGGGGGAGGAGGAAGGTTAGAGGTTCCAAGGTGGTTTCGGTGGGAGGGTTAGTCACTTGCAGAGCAGAGGAGGGTCTCACACAGCAGGGTGGGAGTTATACAGATGCCAAATCTGATTGGATTTCTGCTTCTGAATCTGATTTGGTAGGATATAGGATTTTGAGCTACTTTATCTGAAAACTAAAACAAAACAGCCCTAGCTCACCAAATGAAACTGTAATTGGAATAATGCCCACATAAAATTAATGTTCAAAAACTTTTATTGCATAAAAAGTTTTAAACAGTAGCACATACAGTGTAAAAAATACTCCTCTACATTTTGCAACAATGTAGTATTTTATCACTCTGTTTTGTTTAAGTTGTCTCTCAATTTGCCCTTGTGCCGCCATTGTTCTCTCTGAGCTACTTTTTGTGATTCTTTTTTTTTTTTTTACTCACTTCATCCACCAGGTCTCTGTCAGCGATACCTCCTATTGGCTCCCCCAGCCCCATCCCCCGCTTGCAGCCTTCCCCTCTAGCTGACCCACAGCTTGCCCCCCATGGTGGGGCAGCGGGGATCACTTGACCCATCTAACTTTGGATTCGGTGCTGGAGGGGTTACTGCCCATCACAGGGGCAGTGCCTGTGGGGACTGACTGTCACTCTGCAGTGCCAGTACCTAGATTTTCCACCTGTAATTTTATCCCCGTAGGCGAGGCATGCAATGATGCCACTAGGAATGAGTGCGCATGCTCCCGTACGTGCACCTCCAAGCATCTGCCTGGTCTTCCCCCTTTCTGTAGTGTTTTTGGTGTGCTAGCCCCTAGCCTCTGCAAGGGGCCAGTCATGCACTGAAGTGCATGTGTCCTCCAAACCCCCCTCCCCGGAGAGGGAGAGCAGTCCTATGGACGCTTGATCCCTCTCCTCCCTGCTGACCCCCGGCTGCCCGTGCTCATTCTGAAACATGGGTCACCGGCGTAGCGCGAGGTAAGGCGACCAGCGCCTCAGCCCTCAGTGCCACTGGACTGGTCTACTTTTTGTGATTCTAATAGCTTTATCTGAAATCCTAAATTTTTATTGATATCTAAAATATCCATTTTGTAAAACAGCTGTCTGAGCTACTGTAACTAAGAGTACTGAATTCAACGTTGGCAATTTTGATCTTAAAGGTTGTAGCTGATCTTAAAGGCTGTAGCCAACTGCTCCCTCATAGCCAGTTGTGTCTGCTTTAGATTTTTAGATGTAGCCTTACTTGTGGAGGGTTTTGCAGATTTGTTTGTCTCTTTCTTCAGTGACATTATGTTGCATAATTTAAAAATATTTTGCTGTTTCTGTAATAATTTCTGTGCATTATCTTCAGTCTGCTCCATCATTCATCCAGCAGCAGTGAGATGAGAGCAACCTCAGATTAGGAGAGTGGTTTGAGGAACTGCTTCCCTTACAGTGTGCCTTCCACCATCTAGATGAGATAGTATTGGGACTGTCCTTGCATTATACTGTCTCTTAAATCAAAAAGGATATCTATTACAACCAGAGCACCCAGTATGGATTATTTCATGCTGGAAATAGTAGTGGTGTAGATTGCAATTGCAACTGCAACAGCAGTAGAGCTCAAACACCCCCAAGATTAGTGCCTGTCAAGTTGTCATTACTAGCAGCTGGGTGGTAACAGTAGCGGTATGTGAATACTATGCCATTTGTTGATTATTCTCCATCCCCAATTATTAGTTATTATGCTCCACAAATAGATGAAAATGATACAACAGCAATATCCTTTCCACAAGTGGTCACTCCACAACCCCTCAGTCATTTCCTTCCCTGCCCTCCCTCTTGCCATTCAATATATATTAAATATACTATGGGGATAGAACATGTTGCACAGTACATTTATTCATCCCTGCTTTTAAAGCAAAGGAGGGATAATGTGATAGACCAAGAGTAAATTACAACCTGAAATTACAGTCTTATATGTTACTTATATGTTATTAAAGTAGGCAATCTGTCATCCCAAGCCCAAAGGGCCATGAAGGCAAAGTGCTGCTCCCAGCCTCGGTCCACGAAGGGGGTGGGGGGTGACAACAGGATGAGTGGCACTGTTTAGTTCTCCCCACCCAGCTCTACAGTGTACACTACCAATGTGTAAAAGGTAAAAGTGCAATCTCTCTTCTTCAGCTCGCCTGGGGATGATGGGTGGAATGCAGCCTGCCTAGTATAATTGATTAACACTGGGTAGACTATAACAGAGAACTACAGTGGAGCTCATCCATGTAATACAATGATGAGCAAGGCCACTGTTTTTCGGTTTTTACCGGAAAATCCGGTAAAATTTCGGAATTAGGGCTGCCTGAAAACCGGTTAAAATGAAGATTTCATGGAATCTGGCATTTTCTATCAGATCAGTAAATCTATAAAAAAGTGTGTTTTTCTTTTAATTCCTTCCTGTACTATTTTCAGTTTGCTTTATTTAATGCTCTGTATATGAAACCTTCTTTAATTCTGATTATTTATGCACATACTAAAAAATGATAACAGAATCCTGGTAAAATCCGGAAATTAGAATACCAATCACCTGTGAAATTCCGGAATCTTAAGTCTTGAAAACGGAATTTAATTGTTTTAATCAACGTAAATCAGTGGCTTTGATGATGAGTTCCAAAGTGGCCCTCTGTTGCAGTCTGCCTAGCATCACTCAGTGATATGAGGCAGACCATGATCCCCCTGATTTACCAGCTGAATCTGTCTGCTGATAGCTTGTACTTTTAGACATACAGTATGCACTGTGTGGTTAGGAGGGAGGATATCTGAGGAGCTGGGAGTCTGAGTTATCCTATTGCCTCATTATGGATTGGGCATAGCAGCAGCACTAGCATAGCCCTTTGGGGCCGGGGGTCAGGCTAGGGAGGTATGGAGTTAATAAATGGTAGTGTCCGGTGTGGAAAATTGTGCTGTCAGTGATACTGTATTCATCGTATTTTGTCAAGGATACTGTATTCATTTTATTTATTTAATTTGTATTTATTTATTACTGTTGCTAATGCCTGAACTTGTTCTTCCCCTCCGTAACACCTTCCCACTATACGTCTTCTGTAAATAAATATTGTCTCAGAGTGCATCTCTAGGTCACCAGTTTACAAAAATATAAATAAAGAAACTGTGGTATTTGGGAAATAATACACTCTAGGTGGTGGACAGTGATAAAACAGTGAAGGCTGTCACAAAAGTGAGCTACTGGCAACATTTTAGCTTAAAATGTACCTGCCCTCTAAGAGTCATTGAACTCATTTTCACCTGGTAATCATTTTGTATCAGGTTAAGCAATGGATGGTTCGGACTTCGTACAGAGCTATTAGAGGTAATGGGTTTTTAACAAAATTGCTAAATTCAGACTCAGGAATTATAGCAGAAGAAGTAGCATTATTTTTAGTAAAATGTGTGACATACAGTAAGGAGAAGAAAATGTTTGTTACTTGGACAGACTGAACGAAAATATTAAGTATGCAGAAACCTGATGCTTCTGCTAGTGTTCGACTACTGGAAGAGAATATGCTGGTCTGTTTCTCACACAGAATAATATTTGAAAATGATGCTGCTGCTCTAATCCTTATGTTAACTGTGATGTTGCATAATAATGTGCAGTAAGAAGGTTTTATGAAAAGAGGGATTATCTTCCAATTTTATGAACTCTGTCTAAGAAGGACAGGAAAAATAAGAGTATGAACAGGAACTAGTCAATGTTGTACTGCTTTTATATGTTGGAAATACTTTTCTGAATGACTGGCTTGTCTTGTGAGTATAAATGATTTCATGTTTGTGCATGGGAATTATGTAAGGTAATATCTGCAAGTCATGAACTACAGCTGGAAGTTTTAAACTTGTATTAGGGACAACACTGGGCATTATGCTTGGCTCAATGGAATACACGTGCTTCCATTTTAAACAACCTGAACTTAAATGTACCAAATGCTTCCTTGTTGCTTTTAGATACTGTAATGACTTTGCTATTTAATAAACTTGACTTGAAGTCTCATATTTGAAACAACTGGTGCAAAACCTTGTCCTGTGGTGGAGATTTCTTTTTTTTTTTAATACTTCCTTTATTGGTAAATAAGTTTACAAACAGATCCACATGTATATCATTCCTTTGTTTCGATTTTACATACAGAGTTAACAGTTCATAGCTATATGAAACTTTAGCTATTTGCTTGTTGTTATTAATACACAAGTCTTGAGGTTAATAAAAAAACTAGGAAAAGAAAATTAAAATACATACAGATAAATCAGTAACAGTATTTGGGCTAGGAACTTCTATATATTAAATAAATTCAGTGAGTAAAATCAGTTTCTCAAGGGAGGCATTCTGCCTCAATTCCCCTTGCTTAAGTTAATTTCTGATATTTGATAGGGGACACATCACGTTTGGATAAATGAGCTTAAGGGAAGGATGCTATCCTAGTTAGTACTTAAATTCCTGTTCCTTGTAGCTCCCACCCACCTGTCTTATTGAATCTGATCTTGGGCTAGTTCCCATCTAGTCCAGAACAAAGTGTATGTTTCCAACTTATTGCATAGGGCATAGGACATTTGTTCGTTATGTTGAATGATAAGGATCACAGATTTCCATTCAGCTACCGTAGGTGGGATATTCTGGAGCCATTTTTTGGTGATGGACTTGTATGCTGCACATAGCATAATGGACCATAAGTAAAGAACAGCTTTGTCTTTTACGCCATCAGGTGGGATACCTAACAAGAGATTGACCCCAGAAAGTGGTTGTTGATAACCCAGTATATTAGTAATGTGGTGAGAGACCAAAGTCCAAAAGGTGCTTATTTTCGGGCAATCATAAAAAATGTGTTTATGTGATGCCATATGATCCCCACACCCTTGCCAGCAACCCGAGGAGGTCCCTGGGCTTCTCTGGGCTAGTGCTGTGGGTACCAAGAAAAACCTCACTATGACCCTCCATACAAACTCTCTCCAGGTCGGGGAGGAGGTGGTGGACCATGTCCCCTTCCATATTTTAGGCCAATCCTTATTGTTTATTGCTTGGTTCAACTCCTTTTCCCAGCTAGCTTTAACTGGATCCATGGAGTGAGCATTCTGTTGGATTAAAAATGTATATATTATTGATATTGCTTTTTCACCCTATGATGAGGACCAGCATTGGGTAAATGGGGTTTGGTCTTCCCACATCTGGGACCCTTTCTCTCTAATTCTGACTTGTTTATTAACATAATCCCTAATTTGGTAGTAATAAAGCCTATCTCTTTCCCTCCAGGCGTATCTTTTTTGACCCTCCTCAAAATTTGTTACCGTACTTCCTCTGATAAGCTGCTATGGGGCTACTAGGCCCCTTGTTGCTTGAGTGTCATACCAGGGTTTCAGTATAGGGGAGTCAAATTGTGGATTCACCAAAAACCACTGGTACTTCCAAAAGTGTTGACGTGATTGTTTGTTTCTAATCCCTCTCTTCCAGCCCTCTAATGTGGTAGAGATTTCTGACTTTTTTGTTTTCACCATTGCCCTTCCTATATCAAAGGGATGTATGGTTTGGGCAAAGGAGGAGGCAAGATATGGCACTAGATAGCACTGATGTTTGAATGTGCACTTTGGCTGCCCTGGCAAATTTGAAAATGTTTTGAGGTAGAAAAATATTTGCTCAGAATTTCTAGGGACATAGGGAGTTTGCAAAATGCCAAAAGGATAGAACTGAGTGGTATATTTATATACCAAAGCAGGACTCAAGAGGGGCTCAGATCTATATTTAAAGGAGGCAACTGCAACAAGGTATTACTACTGAGAAGTGTGAAACGGTCTCAGTGGGCCACAAGCCTTCTTCCATCTCATGTTTCAAATGTTCATATAAAGAAAATTTATAACTGCTGTAATTGCTGGAGATTTTGCTAGAAACACTGAGCAAGCATTTTTTTCTGCAAACAAAATGTGTTTTAAAATGTGCTACAGAAACTTATTTGCACATGCAAATGCTTACCTTATCTATTCCTGTGGTCTTTTATAGGCAATGTTACTAGTGGAAGTACATGAGATTTTGTGGATTTGATTACAATGGAATTTAATGTAACAATTTATGGCTGAGAAGGATCCTGAGATCTCTGTCCTTTATACTGACATTGTACTGTACCTGGAGTGATATCAGAACTTACGGCGACTGTGCTACTGAAAGAACAAAGTGGACAGGCCTCTCAAACGCTAAGTCTCCTTAACCATCTCTCTCTCTCTCTCTCTCTCTCTCCATTACAAAACATTCAAACACAGTTATCTAATTGCTATGCTACTGTGGAAGAAAGCTAATATGTGTGGTCACTGTGTGTCTTTCTCCAATTTTCCAGTTGTGATATTTTGCAAAATGAGGTCATAATGACCCACTGTACCCTTTTGTCATTGTCAAGTCTCTGCAGAGTTTGAACTATTACCCTTACTACAATAAATAATGGGAAAGAAAAACTGACCTATGTACTGTATTACAAATGCTTTGTGTGCAGATAAATCTAATCAGCTGACATACTGTATGTAGTGAAACATGCCAGTCTGCATATTTCAAGGGATTTTGTCTGGAAATATGAACATCAGAGTAAACAACAACAGGCTTTGTAGACCGACCCATATGGTTCATTTATCCATGTTTTCAGCATGACAAGTGACATGCACATCCTTGTCCCCAGCACCACCACACACACACACACATGCACGCACCCACAAACACAAACACACACGTGATGAGACATAAACTATAAGTATAAAGTATGTGCAGTGCATGATGATTATGCACAACATGTAGTTACACACATTGATGCACTGGTGCAAGGAACACACACTCAGTGTGATAGTGGTACCACTACTGAGAATAAATACTGATTCAAGATGACCTCAGATCAGAAAACAGCAAAACACTGCACACATTCACCAATGGAATATATTTTCTGGTCACTAATAAAAGTGCATGAACAGTTTATTAATCCTTGGTATACAAAAAAAGTGCAAAATCCAGCAAAAGCTCAGCAGTGCAAAAATGCCCAATGTTTCACTCTTAGTAGTGCTTACTCATGGATGCTATGGCACCACACACAGGACATGATACAGAAAGAGAACAATGAGTGTGAACAAAACAATGACCACCACCACCACCTGATCCCAACAAGAGATTAAACCCACTCACATACTCACACAAAGATGAGACAGCAGCAGCCTTCTTCACGCACTGTTCACTTAAATTACTGTATGTAAAAGGATGGAATAAATAGACAGGAAAAAAACAAGACAAAGATGGAGTCTATGCAGAGTGAGCAGCCAGCACCATTCATATTCCTGAAATCAAGCAACGAAAACAGTCTCCATGACCTTCGGCACTAGGCAGAGACTCTCTGGGCTAACTAAATTGCCCTCCTTCCACACTGTTGATGGCTGTACTCTAGAGGACAGCTCCTCCTTTAGGTATCTTGGCGTCTGGCTAGACCAGCACCTAAACTTCACTGGAAACATAGACTCCATCCTGAAAAAGCTGCACCCCAAATTAGGTGCCCTTTACAGGATCCGAAGCTGCCTACCTCTACAGGCCAGGTGGGAGATTATCCAGAAAATGATACTACCCATCTTTGACTACTGCGACGTAGTCTACAGTGCCACACTGAAGTCATCCTTAACCAGATTGGATACCCTTTTCAATGCTTTCTGTCATTTTCCTCTGGATGCCCCTTCTTTTACCCACCACTGTGATCTATATCACTTTCTAGCTTTTCCTTCCTTGGAAAATTGCCGTCTAGCCCACTGCATAAAATTTGTCTCTAAATTCTAGTTTGATACGCTTTCCCTTTATCTTGACTCCTCACTGTCCTCCTGCCCACTGCCCCTCTCTCCCTCAGATCAAACTACCACGACGCACCACCTCTACAGGCCAATCGTCATTCTCTTAAAGGTTCCCTAAGCTCTGGAACTCAATGCCTCATCAAATCAGGCACTCCTCCTTCCCGTGGTCCATCTTGACCTGCCTCCTCAACTTCTTATCTCCATCCTGCAGCTGCTCCTAATTTCCCCTCTGGCTCCTCATTCCTCCTAATTTCCCCTCTGGCTTCTCCAACTCCTTTCCCAGCCTAGCACTTAATGTGAGGAGTAACCAATGTACTTTATTACACTTCCTTGTCCGCATTGTGGTATTAGTCTGCAGTGCTGTTAATTTGCTCCTCTCAAATCAAATCCCAATGTTTATCTAATGCTACTGATGTATTGTTTTTTCACTCTGTTGCTTCTCTGTTTTATGTTACCTTTGGAAATGTGTTATTGAGTATTATATATATACTGTATATACTTTTCTATAATATTGCATGGAAATGTGCTTTTGATTACTGTACTCCCATGTTCTCCTTCCCCCAGGACGCTCCGTGAGATGAACAATTTTATATTGTTCAGTGTGCCTTTCCTGGTGAAACTTTTCAATAAATAAATAAATAAGGACCTCTTCTACGGGAAAGCACAGGTTCATTGACAGGATCCCTTCCTAGAGGCCTCTAGCAGACAGGGAACCTTCTCAGAGAGACCAAGGGATAAATATTTTAGTCTTCATGGAATCATGCTGTGAGATGCAGAGGTGATAGACTGGCATTCTGAATCATGCCCTTGAGCTGAGTAATAGTGTCTGGCCTAAGTGTGTGTGTGACTGGTGGATCAGGGCTGAGATGAAGAAGGTCCTAATATCAATGTTGGCATGATCTCACCTTTGCTATCAGAGTCAAATGGTTTTAGCTGAAGTGAGATTTCAGAAGAACATTATACACCAGGGGCAAGGGCAGGAAGGCGCAAAGTAACCTATTGTCTAACCCATGTCAGGAGCCTTACTGCATATTGTGCCCTTCATAGGAGAATGGGTATAAAAGAGTGGCATTTTTTGATTCTCTCAGGATGCATATAAGTCAATGTGTAGAGTCCCCCACCATTGAAAAATATTGCACACATATTGATGTACAGACCACTTGTGGTACAAGTTTCTGAAGCAGCTAAAACTGTCTGCCAACTTACTGTTCACTCCTGCCAGATGGGTGATGAACAGTTGGGGACTGAGATTCTTTGTTACTTTCATGTTTACACTGTTTTCCCCCATAGCCTGGAGGAGCAGATCCCCCCCAAGATCATTAATTTAGAATATTGTGGATCTGTGTTCCATAAATATCTGGCTGACTGCCCAGCCATAGATAAGAAGAATGATTGTAGTGCCAGATGAATCACCCTCAACTCAAGCACAGTGATGAGCAATCACTGTTTCAAAGTAGCACACTGCCCTTGTAGCTGCAGGTCCACTAAATGAGCTCCTTAACCCAGAAGAGAAGTCTTAGTGGTCCGAACCAGTGTTGGGAAAAGGTTGGATAAATGGAAACCCTTCTTTATGCTTGTCCAGGTTCAGGCACTGTGAGACTGTATCAGCTTTGATTGGAGAAACCATAACTAACTGGGACAAAGGAGCTGACTTTGGTTACCACCATGCCTTCAGTTCCCACTGGAGAGTGCGCATGTGATGCTGGACTCATGGGATCAAGAAAGGGGTCAATGCCATGAGGCAGAGGAGCTTAAAGAAATATCTATCTTGTGAACTGTCCCAAAACATGAATGAGTGGGCATACTCTGATCAACCCTGAGCCCACTAAGGAGAAAGCTGAATTCGACCCGCTCTGGAGTTTAACTTACCCTAATAAATTTCAGTAGTTGAGTCAGGAGAGCTGTGATTTCTCCAGATTCAGGATGAACCCAGCTTGGAGAAAGGTCTCCACAGTTACTGGAATAGCCAACCAATTCTACAAGGGTGACTCATGTCTGTCAATTTTTCAGATGGGGAAGATGTGGATCACTGTCAAAGAATAGGAGCTACCACCACTGCCAGACACTTAGTAAAGATGCAGGGTGCGGTTGAGAGGCTGAGTGGCATCACCTGGTACTGGAAACATTGATTTTGCACCCCAAACTGAAGAAATCTTTGATTGGAATGCCCAGCTGGAATATAAAATTATGAATCCATCAGTCTGAAAAAGCAAACGTAATTCCCTTTTCCATTGAGGAAATTTCTGTTCCCAAACTGACCATCCTGAATGTTTGATTCCTGAAGTTGGATTCAGGCCACAAAGCTCAAGGATTGGGTACCAGCTGCCTGTCTTCTCTGTCACCAGGAAGCACTGGGAGACATACCGCAAGTAAGCATCAGCAGGTGAAACCTGTTCAATGACATGAAAGCACAGAAGTGAGGAGACTTCCTCTAAAAAAAATGTGGAGAAGAGTGGAAGGATCCACACAAACTGATGACTGAGACAAGGTGGCTGTTACACAAAGTCTAAGGGGAGGCTACATTCCATAATCTAGAGCCGCCAACTGTCAGTCATTATGGCTAAAAACTATAATGGAACAGAAAATAGGTGGAGCAACTCCCAATTAGTGGGTTGAACAAGGACTGAGGCAGGCAGTAGATAGCACACTGCCCCATGCCACTTTGAGGGATGAACAGGTTTATCAGTATCTTTAGTGGCACTGGGGTCTCAACAGTTACTACCTTAACCTTTGTTATTATAATTGTATGGCAGATTCTACTGTCACTTTCTGTGATTCTTAATGCAAAAGGAAAGTAATATAGAGGGCAGCCTCTAATCCCAAGTGCAGCAAGTAATGGTGATCACAGTGACGGACTGCATCAACTGCAAGGTAGTGGAGGCCTGAATATCCTTGGGGGGGGGGCATTACCACGCATGCTTCTTCATGAAAACTCTTTGCTCATACACCTAGATTTGACATCTGCTTAACTGGCAGCCAGCTGAAAATGGCACTAGACCAAGGCCAAGCCAAGTACTTAATATTCTTCTGGGTCACACCAGGAAACAAGCTTCAGCTCAACATACTGTACCTTTTCCAGCCAAACATCCCAATAACTAACTAACTAAACGTAATCCCACTATGAACCAAATGGGAGACTTTCTTCTTGTGCTCCTTGGGAGCACCTCATGATTCTCTGCTTTCTCCTCCATGCTTTCACTTCTCATTCCTGCAATTGCAACTGATCCCTGCCTCTGTTCTGCTTCCCACTGCCCTCTAACCTCTTTCCTCCTCTCCCTTACCTCCTGTTCTGCACTTATTAG
Source organism: Neoceratodus forsteri (assembly GCA_016271365.2). Lineage (NCBI taxonomy): Eukaryota > Metazoa > Chordata > Ceratodontiformes > Ceratodontidae > Neoceratodus > Neoceratodus forsteri. Next base: position 1,362,857,479 of record CM057455.1, on the reverse strand, counting down.
CCCTGCCTCATGCTACCTATAGCATAAGCCCTATCATTCTGTTAATTTTTCATTGCCTTGGCACTTTGAATTGTACTTCTGAATGGCAGTTCATAGAACCTCACTGTATAGTTACTTTTCCTCATCCTTGCATAATTTGCTTACTGTATGATGCTTGTTATTATGATGTTTAGTTCTTTTTCCTACAATGTAATTTTTGCTCCTGATTGTTCCTCCTTGCCCTCCTTTCCCCCTCCCCCCATGACATATCTGGAAATGAGCTGTTATCAGCTCAGTAAAGTGCGTCTTTCCTGGTGAAACTTTCAAAATAAATAAATAATTAACTAATAGCCAACTAGAGTGTAAGAAAATCAAGACAAAAACTGAATAACTAGTCTGGTAAACACCCTGTCTTCCCACAGCATATACCTTACAGCCTCAAACATCAAGACGCTTAAACTCCTTATTGGAAGGATGAATGGGAGGAGCACCAGATGTCATTCCTTTACTGAACAACTTTGAAAACAAGCCCCATGAGTGAAGGCTGCTTGATAAAGACCTGGAAGCCCTCAGTGGAAAACTGTATAACAGTGGTTTCCACATAGAGGGGCATGACTGGCAGAAGCCGCGCAAGCCAAAATTGCCTTAGTCAGGAACATAATGGCATCCATGATGGACAAAGTCATGATAGAAGAACATATCTTCAACAAAATGTCTAGAATGTATATGTTCCACCCACTGCACTTCTTAGAATGGAAAATTAAACATGTTAGACATGCTCTGGATGATGTGCAAAAAAGATGCTAGGTCCTGCAGAGGAGGCATAAGGGAAGATCCAAGGCTGTCCTCACTGTCCACCTCTCTGGCTGAATGGTCCACATCAGAGCACAGACCAAGGGGATCTGGAAGACTTGGTCCAGGCAGTACTTAGTTTATGTCTAAGGGTTGCTGTTTGACATCGAACAGGAATCTTACAGTGAAGGAAACACAGACGTAGAGGTGATCCATTTGTTGGGCTGAGACCCCCCACACACACACACACACTGTTGGACCACAAGGAATGTGAAAGGTATATCCAACAGTGCTACCTGCAACTGCAGGGAGGATGGCTGCAGGAACAACTAATAAAACAGGTAAGACTGAGATAGGAGGCATCCCAACAGGAACAGTGGGAGGGACCAAAGGCACAGACAGCACTTGAAGAGGAGGATTGTGTGAACTCTTGGGTTTTAGGTCCTTACCTTTGGCTGCTGGAGTCACCAGATGTTGGTGGAGGTTGGTAACCATCTCTAGGGTCTGATTGTTTTTTTTCTCCAGGAGAAGCTGGCACGTATAATGCCAGCAATCTGAAGCTGAACCAAAGCACTTACTGTACTTCCTTGATGCTGTGTAAAGGAGTTCTGCTAATTCCAACTGCACTTTTTTGCTGATGGCTGGTGTCCCTCTTTTAACTAATATCCATACACTTTGGCACATTTAGTAGTCTGTTGAAAAGAGGTCTAGGACTAATAAGAAGGGGAAATTGGATTATCTTTTTACCCTAGGCATTCTGCTTGGTTACCACTGAAGTTGCTTACACTGTACCTGACACTGATAAAATCCAAATTTCATCAGTCCCTATTTTTTTATGAGCATTCAGTTTTTCACAGAAATGTGTGGAATATTATTAAGCAGAATCTACAACTAGATGAATGGCAATCTTCAGACAATATTATTTAATGCACATACTGTATGTATTGTGTCTTTGAGAAGATGAAAAAACCCACCTGTTTTCTAAGCGAGGAGATAGTTTGCTGCACTTCTTCCACAAAGTGATTAAAGTCCTGTTCTGAGTCAAAAGGTGATGAGTTTGGAAAATCTGTTGAATTTCTGTGTACAGTTCTGTGCAAATTTGCATCATCCTGGTATCTACAATTTGAACGAATAAAAGCAACACTGAATTTCAATTAAAATAAAAATGCGCCATAACACTCAAAGGGAGCAGTTTTCAAAAGCCTCCCTCACTGCCCCGAAAAGACCACAAGTTCCCAGCCTGCATCAACAAATTGTTTTTTTTCTACCCACTGTTATTCTGTCAGATACAGCTGATTTTGAAATAGCCAGCAAATTTGTGTGGGGTCTGGCCACTGTACAGTCATATGTGGGAAATATTTTCAAAAATGACTGGTAACAGATGGTGATGATAGATTTAACAAAATGTCTACCATCTGAAGTGCTGCAAAAACATTGGCATTTTTAGCTCTGGAGCAAAACAGAATTTGGCACAATTTTACAATACACCAGTACTGTGAGTTGAGGATTTTTTAACCCCTCACCCTGTTTAAAGAATGTTAAGACATCTGTGTTGCATTGTATTAATATTTTATTGGTATGTCTTGTTCTGATGACTGCTAAATTCTATGCTTTTCAAGGCAGAGCAACACACTAACAGAGATTTTTAACTGATTATGGGGAGGAGAGGGAAAATAGAGGAGGCTAGTGAAGCCAAAAACATGAAGGGAAGGGATGCAAAATGGCTTGGGATTATTCTACCCACGATGAAAATATCTCAAGCTCCTTATTGTCAAGAATTCATTTGGAAATGCCAAATCCATTTTTTAATACACCGGATAAGCTTATTAAGTATTTATCTTTATCGTATGGCACCTGTTGGCGATACTGTGGTGAGAAATGCGCCAACTCTGTTCACATTTTTTGGCATTGCCCGGCCCTACCTGAATTCTGGAGGGATATAGAAGTTATCCTAACAGAGCTGCTGGGCCCAGGGATTGTGTTGTCTCCACAACTTGTTTTGTTATATATAGCTATAGATGAAGCTGTCCCCCCAAGGGACGTTTATTGTATTTATACATTGCAAAGTCTAAGAAAGCCATTACTCACCTATGGCACAGTTCTACACCTCCTGCACTTGCCCAGTGGCATAATATTTTCAATGAAATATATTTTTTAGAACACCTTATTGCTTTTCAGTTGGGTCGATCTACCCGCTTGATAATAACTTGGGGACCGTGGGGTTTCAATATGTCCCAGCTGGACCCTGCATTTATTCCACGAAGTTTAATAGTTGATGCTGGATCCTTTTTTGCCCCTTACTCTCATTTTGGTTGTGTTTGTATGCAGACTATTCTGCACCTCAGGAAGTGCCACTAACACTAAGTCATTTGTAACAATTCTCAGTTGGGAGTTGTAATGTGTATGTCTGCATGTTTCTCCGTGCATGTAAATAAAGAAAAAAAAAAAAAAGAAGGGGAGGGATGCAAATGAACTAAGTCCTGTCAAACAATTGGTAGACTTGCCTGGGGTTCAAGGGGGCAGCGGGTGACCTTGCCATGTTTCCCACTAAATGCTATGAGAGCGTGCGTATCCCAAGCATCCTCTGGATGCTCTTTTTTTTTTACAGTGACCTTGCAGCTGCTGGCTTTCAGCATGCCCCCCTCATCTTTCTTACCGTGCTGTGCAGCTGCTGCCTCAGGTGTCCCTGCTTTGTTTGGGTGCGTTCCTGCTCCTTCTGCCCGCTGTCCATGCTGAAGCATGTTGGCTTGCTCTTTGTCTGCTGGGTGGCCTGCCTACATCCCCTCTGCAGCAGCTTCTCCTTCCAGCTTCACCACTCCTGGATCTTGTTGCCTCCATGTTCTGCTTGCTCCATGCGACTGCTGGTGCTGTGTTCCAGGGGCTGGCTGGCCCCTCAGTTGCCCTCAATGGGCTCTGTGTTAATGGAAGGGGCTCTCTCAGCTGTTTGCCACTGTCCTGGTGTCCTTGCTATCTTCAGTTGGGCCCTCTCTGGGCCCTGTAGCCATGTTGCCTGCTGTTGTTCCTGTCTGGGTCCTTGTGCCCCTTTCTCATGGCCGCCTCCACAGCTTCTGGCCCTCAAGGTGAGTTCCTGACCTTAATGTCCCTCCCCCACTTCTCTTTTTCTGGGGGTTTCCTGGGGGCGAGTGTCCTTCCTGCCCCCTACCCTGTTGCCACTTCTGGGGGTTTGCTGGGCCCTCAGTGTCCATTAATGTGTCCAGGCTCACCGTGTGTGTCTTTTTGGGCTTTGCTCCCTACCTACCTACCTGCAAGCCTGCTTTGGGCTTTTATCCTATGTCTTGGCTCCTGGCCCATGACTACTGGACTCCTGTCATGGTTCAGGGCTTCCACTCATGAGTAACAGGCTCGCACCCCACCGACAGCTGGGCTCATGCCCCAACACACTAGGCTAATGCCCCATGACTACCAGGCTAATGTCCCCTTCCTACCAGACCCATGCCCCCTTAGCAGAAGGCTCCACCTGGGCTACAGATAATTTCATTTTCATTGAACAGACTGTGGTGTGCACACATATGGAACCCAAACAAACAGAAGAGAGAAAGAAATAAGTGCCTCAGGTGGGATTTGGACCCAGGCTGCTCGGAATACCATTCCAATGTGCTACCCACTGCACCATCAAGGCAACTGGAAATCTTTGACTCCCAGAAGCACTTTACTCTTTCTCTAATGCACAATGTGATGCTGCACAGATAATTTCAGTTTCATTCATAAGGGTGCAATATGCTCATATATGGAACCCAAACAAACAGAAGAGAGAAAGAAATAAGTGCCTCAGCTGGGATTTGTACTCCGGCCATCCAGAATACCATACTGATTATACTACCAGCTGCATCACCAAGGCAACTGGAAACCTAGGACTCCCAGAGACACCGCCCTCTTTCTCTAATGTACAACCTGGTGTTGCACAGATAATTTCATTTTCATTCAAATTTCATTCGCAAGGGTGCATTGTGCACATACCTGGAACAGTGTGCACATAAATGGAACCCAACAACAAAAAAAAGAGAACAAAATAAGTGCCTCAGCTGGGATTTGAACCCAGGCTGCCCAGAATACTATTCCGATTGTGCTACCAGCTGTGCCTCTAAGGCACCTGGAACCTGGGACTCCCAGAAGCACCTTACTCTTTCTCTAATGCACAATCTGTTGCTGAACAGATAATCTCATTTGCATTCACAAGGCTGCAGTGTGCACTTATATGCAACCCAAACAAACAGAAGAGAGAAAGAAATATGTGCTGGGATGGATGTATGTATGTGAACACTGCACCCTTGTGAATAAAAATGAAATTATCTGTGCAACACTAGGTTGCATTAAAGAAAAAGTAAGGTGCTTCAGGGACTCTCAGGTTTCTAGTTGTCTTGATGGCACAGCTGGTAGCTTAAACAGAATAGTATTCTGGGCAGCCTGGGTTCAAATCCAAGTTCAGGCACTTATTTCTTTCTCTCTCTTCTGTTTGTTTGGGTTCCATATGTGTGTACACTGCACCCTTGTGAGACCTATGAATAGAGGCATTGGCAGTCAGAGTTCCTTGGACTACAAATGTGACAGTCATCTTATCCCGCTCGGACCACCAGGGTAATTCCCGTCCCCATTTCTGGAGGCATACTTTGTGGGTTCACAGGACCCTGTTGCCTGCCTCCAACAGCCTCTCTCATCTATGGTCCCCCAGGACTGCAGAAGTGGGGACCAGTAGGGCAGCAGCCACAATGGCAGAAGCCATCAGGAGTCCTAGGTATCAAACAGAGACTGGTGGGAGAAGACAAGATGACCCCAGGGAAGTATGCCCTCCAGTTGGGAGCCTGTCTAGCCATCTCACCTGCTCGCCATCAGAAACCCAAGGTACTGTATCTGTGACACCAGGGTTTCAGTTGTGCACCTAAGGAGACTGTTATTGTGCCAAGGACAGAAAAAGATGCTCTGGGCAGAACTTTACGAATTTGAGAGGCCAAGTCAGAACTGTGGAGGCCACCCATTTTTGTAGATTATGTATATGGGCCCCTTTTCTGCAAGTTTCAAATTAAGTGTTCCGCAACAGTTTGGGTCGCGTAACAGTTTGTTTTACCTGAAACAGATTAAAGTGCTCCACCAAGCCACCTGCCCTGCTAGCAGCAACTGCATCTTCAGTGAGGTACCCACTGCAATCAAAAAGTGAGATCTCCATCATGGCCTTTAGGAGATTTAAGTCAAGTGCACCTGCTTACGGATTTGTGGACTGTGGAGGGTGGGCAGGTTGTGTGGGGCTATTGTTACAGTATACGGTATAAGAATTTTAATGCTACTCTGTTGCTTCCATATTTCTTGACTGTCCCCCTGTTCTCTTTGTACTCTTACCTTTTAAATAAATGATTGGTTTGAACTGTATTTCTTGGTCTGGGGATTGTTATTGTTGTTACCAGTGTCTTTTGGTTTGTGGAGGGAATGTGTGGGCAGGATATTTACTATTTCCTGGGGGGTGATAGCGTTCTATATCAGCATTCAGGTACCCCATATTTTTACCCCAGGTGGAGACACCACACTACTTTTAGGCCTGAGAACCTAGTGTAGCACATCTGTAGGCAGCCCAGGTCAGCCCCCTTGGAGGGTCGGGGTAAGTGGACTCTGAGGGCCCCAAACAGTCACTACATTGGCAAACACAGCCATCAGTGACAGAGGACATGTCACAGTCAATCAGGATACTGAAGTCTTTCAGGAAGCCACAGAGGGCTGTTGGGACACAGAAGGACTAATTAATTTACTTGAGAGTTCAATGGCCAGTCAACCATCATGTGAAGGCCAGACCCCTCCCCAGTGACTAAACATTTAGCTGACTAGGAGACTGTTTGCTGCTTTGGGACTTAATAATCTTACAGAATGTCTTCAGTCTACTGTGGAGAAGAGCAGAACTACTGTCTGCTAGTGGTCAGTGGGAGAGCGAGTCTGCTGTTGGAGTGAGAAGCGTGCAGACCCACCATCTGCAACTGCATGCCTGCACTGACCCGTTACTTTGGAGGGAGAAGTGTGCTTTTTCAACCATCTAGGAGGAGACTGCTGCTTGCAGCATAGAAAGGGGAAGAGAGGGAAGGAGAGAAAGAGATTGAAGCTGCAGTTGGGGACCTCAGCCTATAAGGATAAGTTACCCTGCAGCTGAGCCTCAGTACACACAGCATGATAGATTTATTCTTGTCTGACTGGAGAGATCTGCACCTGTGACACAGTTGGGGGGGGGGGGCTAAAGCCACAGTGCTGATCACCACAGCCAGGTAACAGCTGCAAATGGGTGTCACCTTGGTGCACTGCCAAATGAGCTGCAGAGGCCTGAGATTCTCAAGACATCCAGAAAGACTGATGGAGTGACAGCTTAGCTGAAACTACATGAGGTGCCAGAGAGAGAAACTGGCAGAGGGAGCAATCAGAGTTATGATATAGGACTGTGGACGGTGAGTACATCCAGCCCAGACTGCAAACAGAGACAATGGCCAACCAGCCTCACGGTAACCATGAGAGCTTATTCAGGGTTTACAGGTCCTAAAAGTCATCATTTGTTAACTAGAGCCACAGTTTGGAGTGAGTGCATGATGGATGAGGTCATGCCTCTCAACAGTACCACATTATGAGGAATGTTCCTCATTTTACTTCACAAAAGCTCCCTGTTCCACATTGTTTGTTTTTTTTTTTTGTAATTTGCCTAGCTCCCACGGCTTTAAGAGGAGGCCTTGTACCTCCTCCTACTCCATCCGCCAGGGCGATCTCCATGGCATCCCATCCCCTAGTTTCATCCGCTCATAGGGCCAGGGGTGTTTCATTTTTTCCCCCCTGTTTTTCTCCCATTCCCCGAGATGCCTGCGCTTAGGACTGATATCCAGGCTTGCCGATGTGCTGACGCACGCCGACAGCCACACGCGAAACAGCTTCCCCACTCTCTCTTGTAGAGCCACCGGTGCCCCGAAAGCCCATTCATCCACCGGCTTCAGGGGCGTCGGGTCTTCGGCACCCTGGTTTCCCACCCCAGAGGGAGGACAGCATCCATTGGATGCTCAAGTCCTCCTCCCCTCCCCTCTGACCCCCAATGACCCGAGTCCGCATCCCGAACCTGGGTCACCGGCGTAGCGAGGTGTGGCGCTCCAGCGCCTCAACCCTCAGCGCCACCGGGCCGGCCCTGTTCCACATTGTGAGAACTCGTTCCACATTCAGTATTAAAATTTTAAAGCAAAAATCTATAGTACATGATGCGAAAAATATATTATTCAATTAATAACAGATTTTCTGAACATAAATGCAAACATTTAACAGTGTTCTGAATTTCCTAGGTAAAGATTTGATTAAGTGTTGTACATTTTGCTCATTTGTTCCACATTTTGAGAGGCAATGTTCCACATTTGGGGCACAAAAGGTTGAGAGGTATGGATGAGGTCAACCAGCTGGGATTACGGTTTGAGGTTTTGCCTTTCATTGTTGCACAACACACCAATGCTGATCAACCACATGCAGGCCTACACTGATCCAACACCAAATATACAGGTTCCCTGGAAGCTTCCTAGGAATTGTGGTATTAATTAACTGGTGCCTTTGGGGATTGGAGCAGTCCCCACAGTACAGTGGGGCTTAGCATTATGATTGGTTTGAGAAGGACTATACTAGGACCACATAAGGCCTAAGAACTAGCCACAGCTTATTACTGTTGTTTGTATTAGCCCTTTCTTTCCCCTTGGACCTCATTCCCAATAAACCCCTTGTTATTTGTCTGAAATTGTTGACTCATGAGCATGAGGGCCCCTATGCACTAAGTGGCGTAAGGTACATGCCAAAGGCGCATATCCCGAGTGCACCTGGTGGCATGCATGACCACTGGCCATCTGTCTGTGGCCTCACCTCCCCCCCAGGGCGCAGGCTTGTGTGGGGTGGATGGGGGTAGAGCTGCGGACCTGGGCAGGCATCAAATTGGTTGCCCATCCCGGGTCCCACAGTGGAACCCTTACGTGGCAGGGCACGTAGTGTCTGTGTGACCCTGCAAATGTCAGATGGCCAGACGGCGGCCATGGAGGTGTATGGAGGGCAGTGCCGCTGGCCACCCCGAGCCACAGCACTGATTAGCTGGTGAAGGGATGGGGGGTGCAGTCGGTGCTGCGGGGGTGTGGATGAGGGGGTATATGCCCACAGGGCAGGGCTGTGTTGGGGGGGCATTGCACAGACGAGGACAAGGCACTGGTGTGTGGCATCAGGATTGTGGTGGCAGTGATGGCATGTTAGCAGAATTGTGGGGGTTGCAAACCACCCCCGCAGTTACCATGGTACAGTCCCATATCAGGGATAACATTGGTGCAATGCTGTCCAGGGGTAGCAGGACACATCATAGGGGTTGTAACTACTGCATGGGTGTCTCAGTTGCAACCCCTGGCTACCCTACATGACACCTTTTGGGGAGGGATGCCACTGCATATGGGACGGGGAAGAGGCACCACTGTGGGTGTGTGGGGGGGCATGTGGGAAGTTGCTTTTGGGGTCATGGGCTGCCACTGTCTTCCAGGTCCAGGCAGGGTCTTGAGTGCACACTGGTGCATATAGGTGTTACAGCAGGGTCTCCTCTGCCGTAACCTGTGCCCTCCTCTGCACCCCCACGGGCAGCACTACTCAGCTTAGTGCATGGCATGCAGTGCTGGCATGCCCCCTGCCCACTCCCAGAAAGTTGCTCTCTGCACAGCCAGGGGAATTGGTGCATAGGGGACTGCGAACCTCAGGTCATGCATCACATGTGGTGGGCGCAATTGGTGCTGAGTGGCTAGGCGCCATGGGTCCATGGCGCCTAGCCACTCCGCATATTAGAGCATAGGGCCCATTATATGTAATTTAGTAAAGCATTATTCTTGCCACTCTGTTGATTACAGATTGCATTGTGTGGGAAGTGGATAGGGTGTACAATAAGGACCACAGCGTATTGGTGCTGTTTCCCTTGGGGCTGCACTTGCTTATTTCATAACCCAATCAATCTTACCCTAGGTGAAGGAACTATACAATTTACACCTGAACTTTAACTCAACATCTTCATGATGTAATGTGAAAGGCAACAGCCAAGGGAAAGAACAGTTATGTAAGAACTTACCGTAATAGTAGATCTTCGAGGGGATATCAGTTATCAGGTCACACCATAGGAACTTCACCATCGGTGAAGCTGGATCCACTTGGAAGATTTTCAGCAGTACAGCTGGGGCTACCCATGCCAATGTTGTCTGCCAACATCATCAACCCTATAAAGGCATGAGTAGCCCTCCTCCCTCCTCAGTTCTTTCCCCAGGAGACAAAGGGAGCATAGCTCTAGCCATGGGGGACCAAGGAGAGAGAGAGGTGCCCAAGCCTATAAGAAAGGCTGGATACACCAGATAGCCAGTTCAGTAAAAAGACCCAAACAGGCGTATGGTGGGAGGGAAGACTGACAGACCTGATGACTGAGATCCCCTTGAATATCTACTGTTGTGGTAAATATGTAACTGTTTTATCTTCTTGGGGGTATCTCAGTCATCAGATCACACTGTAGGAATGAGTCCCAAGCAGTTGCAGGTGCAGACAGTCTGGGAGGAAGGTCAACCTTAAGCTTAAGACAGGAGGCCTTGCAGCACAGCCCTGCCAAATCCTGCATGGGCTCTAGAGACAATGTCCAGACTGTAGAGCTTGGTAAAAGTGAGGACAGCACTCCAGGTGGCAGCTGCACAGATGTCCGTGGCTGAGACCCCTCGGAAACAAGCCACAGAGATAGCCATGCCGCTTGTGGAATGAGCTTTGACCACTCCAGGCAACTCTTTGCTGTACTTGTTGTAGCAGAACACAATGCAATTAGCCAACCATTTAGATAAACATAGCTTAGAAACCTGAACACCTTCACTACCTGGGGCAAAAGAAACAATACTTCAAAGTTCTGCGCACATCTAATGTATGGAGCAGTGCTTCCCTCAGACTGACACGCTCTGGAAAATAAACAGGAAGTTGGGGGTCTGTTCATGAAAAGGGGTTACCAAAGTGTGACTTGGTCAAATGTTCAAATTACTTCTAGATTACATTTGTGATACATTTCAAGATATTATGACTCACGTATGAAAAAAGAAACATATTGGGAGATAAAAGCCTCACAGGTTCCTGAGATAAAAGAACTGTATTGTGGTGAATGTAACAAGTGGCACCACATACCATGGTGAATGTAACACCTGACACAAGACATTTGATTTAGTAGTAAAAACTTTATTAAACACATGTAATGAGTTATATTAAAACACGAGAAACAAATATTTGCAAGAATTACATTACATTAATTGCAAATTTGATGTTTTGTACCACGTACCGTGGTGGATGTAACAAGTGACACCACATTTATGTTTCACTTACTAAAACTGTACTAAACATGCCTAACAACTAACATACTAATGCCATGGACTGACATACTGCTATAAAACATGAAAAAATGGGACAATTACATTACTGGCAAGTGTAATGCTTAATACCACACATTGTGGTGAATGCAACGAGTGACACCACACATTTGTTTCAGTTTTACAAAGTTTACTGAACATGCCTAATGGCTAACATGCTACTACTAATAACTGACACAGTGCTGCAAAACCTGGAGAAATCTGACAATAATAACAGTAGTGAGAGGTGTGATGTTTGACACCACATACTGTGGTGAATGTAACAAGTGACACCACACATTTGTTTCAGTAGAAAAAAAGTTTACTGAACATGCCAAATGGCTAACATGCTACTGCTAATGACTGACATAGTGCTACAAAACCTGGAGAAATATGACAATAATAATGTGACTGACAGGTGTGATGTTTGACTCCACATACTATGGTGAATGTAACAAGTGATGCCACACTTATGTTTGACTTACTAAAACTGTACTAAACTTGCCTAACAATAAACATACTACTACTACTGACTGACATACTACTATAAACCATGAAAAAAATGCAACAATTACATTACTGGCAAGTGTGATGCTTAATACCACACAACATGGTGAGTGTAACAAGTGACTACACATTTGTTTCAATTTTAAAAAGTTTACTGAACATGTCTCATGGCTAACATGCTACTACTAATAACTGCCACAGAGCCACTAAACCTGGAGAAATTTGACAATAATAACAGCACTGGCAGATGTGATGTTTGACACCACATATCATGGTGAATGTAACGAGTGACACCACAAAGAAAATCTATTTTAACCCCCACCTGATATACACAGTATAATCCCTTTTGCAACTGATGCCCAGCATTTTCCCTAGACATGCAGTTGTCACTGGAATTTACTCTCTAAAAATTTGCCCCACAATCAGCAAATGATGGCAACCGAAGTCTACCTGTGGTGAATGTAACTGCAGTCCTTGTTGTTGCATGCAGTGCTTATCTTCATGGAATGTAGCCCTACAAAATGGAGGAGCCACATGCAAACAATGGGTTTTAAACCATTACTCAGTTCCTCACTGTATGGCTGCTGACTGGTTCTGAGGGGCAGGTTACGGCAATGCAACTGTCTTAGAGTGATGGGTAAACATTGGGCCTGACGTGACTCCAAGTTGATTGAGGGTCAATGGTTGCTCTCCACTGTGTGAGAGAGCCAGATCAGGCAGTAACACAGTCAATTATCACAAGGAGGCAAGCTGGGTGAGCAGCCAGAACATCATTTAAAGTGCTAATAGCACAATTACAGATTTGGGGGCCATGCAGGTGAATGTAACGTGCTGTGACACCAACTGTTACATGCATCACACTAAATACAAACCTGCACAAATTAAAAATGGAGCATTACAATGGGCTAAAGAGTACAGATAATAAAAAACACAACTCCAGATTAGTAAGCAGAATTACTGTATTAAGGGAAAACAGTAAATAAAGCTTGCAAAAGCAATTAGTAAAACATGTTTTTGCATGTCACACTTTTTCAGGTAAAAAAAGCAGCAAAATGGAGTGGGATAACACATCAAAAAATATGGATACCCTAGAATTCTATAGTTATGTTATTTATCTGCACATATAGCCAACTTTCAGATTTAGTCAAGAACATATGACTGACAGTTCTTAATTTTTAAAAATGTGCTATGCACTGTATGGTGGGCATTGGTAACCCTTTTTCATGAACAGACCCGTGGATAAATTGATTCATTGTAAACTCAGACACCACCTTAGGAAGAAACTTAGGATTTGTTCGCAAAGACACCCTGTCTTTGTGAAAAACTAAATAAGGCTCCTCGCACCAGATGGCCTGAAGCTCTGAAATTCTTCTAGCAGTGGTAATAGCAACTAAAAATAATGATTTACAGGACAGAAAACATAGCTCGTAAGTTGCAGTTGGCTCAAAAGGAGACAGGGTCAACTTCTCTTAAACAAAATTCATATCCCAAGCCAGGATTTCAGATGGAGAATGCCTCTCAAAAAGGTACGGGAAACATCCAGCTGAGTTATAGTACGGTCAGCCACGGGCTCATGAAAGGCCAAGGTAGCCGAAAGGTGCACCTTGAGGGAGGATTACTGGAGACCTGAGTCAGACAGAGAGATCAGGTAGTCCAGGATCTGGTTCTCCGGAGAGGTGGAAGGGTCCAGATTATGCTTGGCAGCCCATATGGCAAACCGCTTCCACTTCATGGAATAAGTGGCTCGAGTGGAAGGCTTCCAGGTGGCCACCAGGATGTCTGCTACTCTACTGGAAACCCCAAACCTGATGATAGCTTCGTCCTCAGGAGCCAAGCATTCAGATGGAGGGACCTGAGGTTGGGATGACCAGGGTCCCCTGAGCCTGGGTCAGCAGGTTCCTGCAGAAGGGGAGAGGGACTGAATGTTCCTCTGCCAGCTGCTGCAGTAGAGGGAACCATATTTGGTGATGCCAGAATGGAGCTACCAGGATCATGCTGGCCCCTTCCATCTGCAGTTTAGTGAGCACCCTCTGAATCAGAGGAAATGGAGGGAAGGCGTAAGGGAACATCCTGCTCCAGGAAAAGGACAACGTGTCTCACCAGAAAACTCCAGGACCTGGATTGAGAGAGCAAAAACTGGGTAGTTTTGCGTTGAGTGGGGACACAAAAAGGTCCAACACTGGTGACCCCATCTGTCGAATAGACCTTCTGCGACGGATGAGAGAAGCTCCCACCCATGCATGCTGGACTGAGTCTAGCTGAGTCTGTCCACCAGAGTGTTTAGCACTCTGGGGACATGGACTGCTGAGAGGATCAGGCCATGGTCATAACACCCAATACCACACATTCATGGCCTCCCTGCATAGGGGGTATGAATGCATTCCCCCTGCTTGTTGATGTAGTACACTACACTGAGGTTGTCTGACTGAATCAGAAGCTGACCCAGAAGAAGATGGTTCTGAAAGGCCTGCATGGCATACAGAACTGCCCACATCTCCATGACATTGATATGCAGGGAGATTTCAATCTGGGACCAAGAGCCCTCGCTTTGAAAGGGACCCAGATGAGTCCCCCAGTCCAAACTGAGGCATCCATGGTAAGGATTTGCTGTGGTGAGGAGATCTGGAATGGAACTCCTTGCGACAGGTTCAGGATGTCCATCCACCACTGGCATACCTTGTGGACAGGGGGAGAGACCAGCACTAACTGATCTAATTCATCTGTATGATGGTCCCACTGTAGTCGGAGTGTCCACTGGAGGATACACTTGTGAAGCCTGGTCAGTGGAACAGTGGGAATGGCAGCCACCATCAGTCCCAACAGCTTCACATACACCCTGGAAGGAATATGATGGCACTGGGCTACCTCCCGAGCCTGGGCAATAAGACACTCCACTCTGTTTTGAGGCACGAAAACCTTTCCCTGTGCCGAGCCTAGAAACACTCCTATGTATTGCAGCCTTTGGGATGGAATCAGGGCTGACTTGGGCAGGTTGACAGTAATGCCCAGGGTGAGGAACAACTGAAGAGTTCTCTCTAAAGTCCCCAGGAGCAGTTCACTGGATGGGGCCTTTAAAAGCCAATCATCCAGATAAGGGAAAATGTATATTCCCTTCCTTTTGAGGGCTGCAGCTACTGCTATTAAGCACTTGGTAAAGACCTGCAGTGCAGAGGACAAGCCAAAGGGCAGCACTTTGAACTGGTAATGCTCGCCCTTGAAAAGAAACCAGAAGAACCTCCTGTGAGGAGGAAACATTGAGATTTGCAGGTAAGCATCCTGTATGTCCAGAGAACACAGCCAGTTGCCTTTCTTGAGGAGGGGCAGCAGACCTGACAAAGTTACCATTTGGAACTTTTTGTACTGGACATACAGACCGAGATCCTTTAGGTCTAAGACAGGTCTCAGATCTCTGGTCTTTTTGGGGACCAGGAAGAACCTGGACTAAAACCCCTTGTTTATCTGGTGCCTGGGCACTGGCTCAATGGACTGTTCATGCAGAATGGACTGCACCTCCTCCCGGAGAACAGACAGGTGGGCTGGGGAGTAGATGGAGGGCAGAGAAGAAGTCTCTGGGGGTTGCTCGATGAACTCCAGAGTGTGATCCTTGTCTATGACTTGAAGAATCCAGGCAGCCGATGTTATGGTTCTCCATTGATTGAGATGGAGGGAGAACCGACCTCCAACCACCACCTCTTGGTCTGGGACTGGATGAGTGGGTTCTGGCAAGGAGTCAAGTAGAGGCAGATCCAGCCACTGGGGCTAGTCCTTCTCCTTTGGGATGCTTGGCAGCAGCTCCAGCATTGGAAGGGGTGGGCAAGGCAGCAGAGTTTGCCTTGGGGCTGAGAGGCTGCTCTTGGTCTGTTGGATGCCTTACAAAAAGAGGGTGCTGTCTGAGCTTGGGTTGTGTGTGACAGAGCAAGTGGACAGATTTGATAGCCCTACCAGATGCCTGCAAATCATTAATGATATCCTGGACATTTGGTCCAAAAAGCTTAGAGCCATTGAAAGGGGCATTAAGCACCTTTTGCTGAACATCAGCAGTAAAGCCAGAAACCCTCAGCCAGGAGTGCCTGGGGAGGCAGATACTAGTGGCAGCAGCCCTGGTAATAGTGTCTGAGAGATCATAGAGGGCTCGCAGGAGGTGCTTGCTAACATCTTCTGCAGTCTGCAAGCATTTCAGAACCTCCTGCTTCTGCATCCCTTCTGGAAGGGCCTGGGCAGCAGCCTTGCCCTCCATCCAATTGGTATTCTGGTACTTAACCATGCAGGACAGATAACTGTCAATCCTCAGCCCAAGGGATGAGGCATAAACCCTCTTGCCCCAAAGATCAATTCTGTGTGACTCTGTCTGGGAGGAAGGGAGCTAAGGTGTTTAGGCACCTTAGACCTGTCGGGAGCTGCCTTTATGACTACGGAATCTGTTTCTGGCTGGGCAGCATAGTGTGGAAACCCTTGAGGGGCATGATAAAGTTTATCCGCCCTGCAGGGCATAGCTGGCACCATGTCAGGCCTGTGCCAAGCTGCAGTAGTAACATTCCTTAAAGCAGGCAAAATAGGAAGAATGATCCTTGGAGGAGACACTGGAATACCCAGAAAGTCCACCAAATCCTTTCTGGTGGCATCCTCCTCCTCAGTATGGAAACCCATGGCTGAGAACAACTGTTTCATCACATTGAAAAAGGTGGGGTCCTCTGGAGGAGAGCTAGGAGTATGTTTTACAGAGTCCTCACTGACAGAGAAAGCTGTGGATCTGTCTGAAGTGAGGAACTCTTCCTCCTCTTCTTCCTCATCAGGAAGAATAAGGTCAGGGTAGTACTCCTCCTTGATGTTGACCTCTTCCAAATCCAGGTCCGATGTTTGAGGCAGCAATGATGTTCTGCGGGGGCAGCCCGTGTCCGATGATGTGGGTCAACGATGATGCAGCCATCAACAGCACAGGTGATGCAGGTCTGAGTGCACCAAACTGGTGAACAATCACCAGGGGGAATTTGGTCAGAATCTCATTGAGGTCGACGACAGTCAAAGACTGCATCAATGGAGAGGGGTCAACAGTTCAGGGAGCAATGACCCACCAGTAGGGCCCTGAGAACCCGATGAACCTGCAGCCTAAGGGCCTTGGGACAGATCAGGCCTCAATGAGAGGGCTGCCAATGATAAGCCCATCATCAACGATGAAGGGGCCAATGACCTTGAGGTCGATGACCGGCTACCTTGTATGTCAGGTAGAGGCACAGTCGGTATGGGTCTGATAGACACTGAGACCTGGACAGAAGTTTCATGCGTCAGCTCAGCCAATGAAGAACTCCCGGACAAGAAAGGAGAGGCTGTTGGGAAGCAGAACTGCCGCTGGGTGGAGCAGTCCCAATCTCGGCTTTTTTTGTGACTCCCGACTACTTGTCTCGGGCTTTAGTAATCTGGGAGCTCGGTCACCCTGACTGCAACTGGGAGGCTGGGATCCTGGAGGACCCCTGCCAGGAACTGGCTACTTGTTGTTCCATTAGAAAATTTTTAAGAGCCTTTTTGCATCACCTGAGGTTGTTTGATTAAACCTCTGACAGAGCTCACAGTCGGAGACTTCGTGGACAGGCCCAAGACAGCAGACACAGAGAGAGTGTTTGTCTGTGGAGGCATTCTTCTTTCCACAGCAGCAGCGATGGAAGAGAGAAGTTGAAAGATTAACTCTCGACATAAACAAAATAAAGGAATCTCTTTTAAAAAAAAAGAGATTCTAAAAAAGTGGGTAGAAAAAAGTCATAGGCAAAAAATGGCACAAAACTGTGTTGGAGCTTCCATGGAGATCCATGCGAACAAGTTGACAGCGGGAAAGAACTGAGGAGGGAGCAGGGCTGCTCATGCCATTATAGAGTTGATAACATCGGCAGACGAAGTCGGCATGGCAGCCCCAGTTTTACTGCTGAAAATCTTCTGTGTGGATCCTGTTTCACCGATGGTGAAGTTCCTATGGTGTGACCTGATGACTGAGATACCCCCAAAGAAGGTGCATGTTTTTTCATGGGTAATTTCAATCATCCAGACAGAGGTATGTGGGGGGAACTGCTAAGACAAGACAAAGTATGCAATTTCTGGATATTACAGAGGACTGCTATCTAATACAATGGGATCAAGGGAACCACTGGACAGCACGCAGCACTTGAAGAGACCTCTAGCAATAAGGATAATTTGGTCAGAGATGTGACTGACCAACATGCGGTTCCAGGCTACTCACCACTCCATAAGATTTCAAAATCCAGTATTGGTTAGAGCAATGCACTTCTAGATGCAGCAGTGGCACTCAGAAATGGAAAAAGAAAGCTAAACTCCTCAACAATGCTTAGTAGAAATATTTATTTGTCCTCCTTGCAATCCCCAAAGTTTCATCGGAAGATGCCATTTTTCCAGGGAGAATAGTGGTAATTTATGAGTTATAAGACAGTAATGCGGGAATATAACCTTGATCTCAGTTGTTTCTTACATCATACTCAACTTTGTCTGACCCTCCCCTATCCAATAGAAATATATTGCTGACAGGAAACTTTTGGTTTGGGCTTGCACTGTAACAGTGTAGGGAGTGGCTAACTCCTCCACTGTCAAGATGGTTAGAGATGCGGAAAATGGAGAGACTCTGGAGAACAGTGATCACAACATCATCAGAGGTATCATTGGAAAGAACAAGAGAAAGTGGAGGGAGGGAGTCACACCACGCTTCTGCACAGGGTGGATTTGGGAAAAATGAGGCATCTCACACCATGGGTATCTGGGAAAGCACACTCATGGACAGAAGGGTTCAGCATCAATGGGACACTCTCAGACACCATCTAGATAGCTTGAAGCAAGTAAATATCCCACAAAGGTGAAAGTACAATAAAAGAAGAAGTAATCTTATGTGGACGGTGAAGAATGTACTTGACATAATCAGAGAAAAGGAGTCATGCAAGATGAGTGAATTACTGTACACCAGTGAAGATGGATAGATCTGCAGAGATGCTCAGGGAAGGCAAACTTTTAATTACGAGTACAAAGCAAATGTAACTTGCTTCTGCCCATTGGTGGGTCAGAGGTCAACATGGGTGGCAGAGGAATAAATTGGGAGTTTTGGCGTGAGAAAAGGGGGCCCACACGGACTTGGTGGTGGGCATGGGGAACAGCGAAGGAGCAGGGGTGATTGCCTTTTCTCAAGAAGAACCATGGTTTTTCAGTGGAAGGCCTGGGCATATAAGGTGGCGAATGACATTGGCGGCAGCCATTAGTGGGTTTGAGGTGGACCCGATATGTGTCTCCTTTTCTGTGATCCCTCTGGTGGTGTGAAGTGTATGAAGGAGAGCTGGAGAGAGAGAGAGAGAGATAGAGAGAGAGAGAGAGAGAGAGAGAGCACTGAGGCAAGAGTGGGCAGCAGGAGAGTAGTTACAGAAAGATACCATTAGGAGAGGACGGAGCCCTGGAACCTTGAGACAAGTGCCAGACATGGAGCGGTAAGCCAGCCCGGTTTTGGCAGCTCTGTGGATGCTTGTGGGTTTGGAACTACAGTACGGGGAGGGAAGGAAGGAAAAGGCCAACCCATTTGTGGCTGTAAGTGTGGGGACATCTGCTTCCTGAGCCTGTGAGGGGAGTCGTCTGCGCCAGTCCTTGTGAATGTCCTGCAGGAAAGGCGAGAGAAAGCAGAAGTAGCCTCGAGTTGAGATGACTATTTCTTGGAGCTGTCCTGAAGCCATTTGATGGGAGATGGGGAACAGACTGTAATTCATAGTAGCTGCTGGCACTTGTTGAGAGAGTCATCTTGGCCCTAAAATAAAGCTGATCGGAACTGTTTTTCAGCCTCCATGGCCCAGGAGAAATATGTCTAGAAAATGTTCGGTGGGGGCCAGCTCAACCACATCATAACCACTGCTTGCTTGTACTCCCCACTGAAATGTGACTTCCACAGTCTAAATGGATCGACTGTTTGAATGGCGCCATGAGTTTTGTTATTAATTAAATGGGATACCCTGTTTGAAGCTATTGCTGTTGTGGATTTCAGTTATTTCAATCGAGAGTGCTACCAGTCAACCGAAAGATTTGTTTCAGCCCAGCACCAGAAGATGGCACCCTCTGAGCACACCAGTGGATTCATTCCAGCTCAGCCATCCCGGTAAGAAAAAAGATTTTAAATCAAAACTGTATTTCTGCTGTTGCAGTACCCCTTCCCAGATTTAACATCAGGCATACCCCTAGACAATAGGGATGGAGGACTTACAAACATGGGGACTCATCCAGAATGGCATTTTGGGGGGGGGGGGTGCCTGGACTATTCTGGAGTTCTGCAATGGGTGTGGGGCAAGGCCTAAATGTTTAATGGACTTTTGGCCTAACCTTGGGCTGCAGAAAGGATGATTACTGTGGTGAGAGAATTGACACCTTCTGGAAGATCTTGTGGCACCTGTAAGTCTGGGGTAGATGCACACCATCGGTCAAGACATGTGTCCTCTATGTAAATACTTTATGGTACCTCATCCGGATTGGACTAGGGGATCTCTTTGGGGTGGAGTGAGCCATGTTGCCACATTGAGGACTTAGTGTGAGAGGGAATCGTAACCAGCTCATGGAGACAGGAGCAGCTTACAGAGCAGAACAAGAGGAATTCTGCTGATTGTTCAAGAGTCAAGATGGCTAAAGCCTTGGAAGCCTCCAATGTCACTTTCCTATCTGCTATGCTATGTTGGCTATGGGACACTGTTGAGAAAGTTTCTGGAAGCAAGTGTGTGCTGCTATGTCAGTTTGAGGGTCCCGAAGTAACTTTGTTGCCAGTGTGCACATCATTCCAGAGAAGGACTCCCTCGAATGTACAGCAACTGTTATTCCTTCGACCCCTAGAATTGGTGGCCTCAACTGAATCAGCTTTTGAGGACTAGGAGGAGATGGATGGCCAACTGAGTGCATCAGCAGCATCAAAGTGGAAGAAGCCTGCTGTAGGCCTAGTAGCTCCCAGAAGTCTTCGGTGCTCCGTGGAGTGGCCAAGCCAGAAGCCACTGTTCAGCCCACTGTGCCAGCCTCAGTGCCATGAGGTCAGGGTTGGGGACGTGCTGCACATATGAAGTTGCTGACCCCAGATGATTTTCGACCGTGGGAAGCCTTCAGCATCTGTGTTGAAAAAATCCTTGGGGGTGGCTGCCCCAGAGTCGTCTGAGCTTGAAGAAAAGCAGTTATGATCCAGTAGCCTCCCTGCTGCTGCTGCAGCAAAATCTGTTGACACCAAAGTCACAGATGCAGAAGCAGAAGGTGAAGTGGAACTCAATGACGGTGATCTGGAAAGGAACAATCCAACCTGTTATGAATCTATGTACTTGGCTCCATGGAAAGACAGGCCTACCCTCATCACAAAATGCTGGTGTAGGCAGGAAACATATGAGGCAATACAAAATGGTAGCCATGAGGTAACGAGGTATTGTGAGGGGGCATGGCTGCCAGATGGCCAGGCTCCGAGATCCACAGTTCACAGCTTGCCAGAATGGAGCCAAGCAAAGAGAATAATCTGCTGAAGGATCCGTCAGGATTACCCCAGTTTGTTTACCAGTATCTCCCAGAGAGGATATGAGATATAATTGAAGATAATCATAGCGACTGATTATTTTGAGGCACACTGGACAAATTGTACAAGAAGCACAAGCTGGGCCCCACAAGCTCGTTGATGGCACACCGAGAAATTCAGAGAATTGCCAAAGGAATGTGTGTTCATCATGTGTATGAAGAACTCACTATTTTCAAGACCTTGGCACTGGTACAAGACCAGGAAGGAAAGAAGAACAAGCATTATGTCACGAGTGTGGATTCATTCAGACAGGCTACTATCAAACCCAGCCTGAAGTTCTACTTCCCTCAGCAGTGAGGAAGCTGCTGGACTTTTGAACTGTTGCTGAGTTTACTGGTCCCCCTGAAGACACCGTTAACCTCCCCCTGACATGATGCCCTATGAACTTCAGTTATTCCAGTATGTGCGTTGACATATAAATAAATAAATGGATATGGACCGAACTGTAAATGGGTGAGATAAACCATTTTTCTTCTTTTGCTAAAATTTAGTTGAGCAATTGTGGTGAAAGCTGGCATGTGACTATTAATATGGACGCTATTGTGACTGCACCTTATTTGGACTGCTTGTACAGTGTTGGGGTTTAAAGGGAGGGGGTAGCTATGTTAATGTTATATCTTACACAGACTTCAGCTACCACAGCAGTCATGTTTAATGTTATAAAGATGTAACCCCTAGGCGGTGCTATCCCAAAGGTTACTACCCCTGTCTGTATGGCTGAGCACAAGTTGAGGGGCCTGGATTCCGTAGTGAGGTGCCTCCACCCAGAGTAACACTATTGGGGGTGTCTGTCTAGTTTGTTATAACCCTCTGGGAAGCTACAACCACCCACTAACCCTCCCAGCGGCTCTGTACCTCTAATAGCAGTTAACACACAATCAGTATATAGCAGTAATGATATGCACACACCATTCACACTTACCAGCAGGGATGGACCTTCAGCAACTTCCCTGGAGACCCCCTGTAAAATAAGGTTAGTAATACAGGTGCACACTTTCAACATTGTAACCCAACTAATAATATGCATACTAGTGAGGTTAAATGTGAAAACAGACAATCTGGTTTATTTAGGGGTCATGAACAAGGGAGGGGGACATGAATCTAGGCAAATGATTGGTAATCTGATTTGATTCAGGTTTGGCATGCACTTTAAAGTCTCAAATGAATAGTCACACAACACTGGGTACCCAGGATAGAATATCTGGCTAGCCAGAGGCGGTGCCCAAGGGTGGCCGGCATTGCAGCTGATGTTCAGACCCTTGATGGAAAGAAAGGCAGTTAGCATGCAAAACAACAAGCTGACTATTTGTAATCCAAGCCGGTTGTCTCAGTCTCTTGAAAACCCGGAAAGTACATGCAATCAGATGATACCACAGATGATTTAAACATTCGTTGCTGGGAGCTGCCCTGATTGTACTCATGCTACCAGATTTCTGCAGGAAGGCAGGCTATACAGAGACCTTGCGGTGTTCACCGATGAGCATAGGGAAGCAGAGCCTACACGACACATCTCCTCTTCATGGCCTTTCCTCCAGGTGGCCACAACCTGTGAGTTGTTGCTGTGCAAGGGCTGGATCCCCAAAGCCGGTTTCTCACCAATGACAGTCTCTGGTGCAGGGCAATCAGTCTGGGCTGAATTGGCAAAGGCCCGGACAGGATGAACAGATTGGCAAAGTTCGTTTGTCTTCTTGCTGGTGAAGCCTCCAGCTGGCATAACAGGTTGGGTCGCGGGCAAGCAGGACTCGACCCAAGAAACGCATTCAGCACATTCAAAATAGCCACACTAAATTTGTACAGTATGGATACAGTCCAGTTGCTAATTCATCAGTTTCACTGAGCAACCCTCTTGAGCCATAATTCATCTCACACACAAGCTGGGCCAATCGCTTCTCAGGAGCAAATCTCCATTCCAAAATGCAAGTGGTACTGGTAAACTTCTTTTCCTTTCTACCGGAGTTCCAACATAAATCGGAACACATCCAACTTCCTGCAATAGGCAGTCCCAAGCAGGAGAAACATGGCAGGGAGGCAAGGTAGGCCTCTTCCCACCGATTCCCCTATGCTCCGTTCAGGGAGCAGCTGCTCGAAAGTTCAAGCTGTTCCCACTTCAACCTCCAACTCTAACTGATCCACTGTCTCTTACGGAACTGGGGATTTCACTTGCAATCCAGGATTTGGATTGGCAGGGGAAGCTGTCAGTCACAGTTAGGGCTCCCCCTACAGGCCAGTTTTGGTGCCAACCTAAAACCTACAAAAACAGTTTTCCTTCCCACGACACACTTTGTCCAGGATCCATGTTAGGTCCCCTGAGTCCTATTGGTCCAGTTACTGGAAGACCTGGACCTAACATGGTGGCTCCCATTCAGAAAGATAAGCTGCAAAGGAAGCAGGTTAAACAAATGTCTCCATTTCAACTATAACAGCACATAAGCAGTAAATAAGCACAGTTCCCATACAGGGTCTCTCTGCCCAAATATCAACTGCAGAGTGCAGCAAAACAGAGTGGTGTATGGCCAATTACAAGCAATAAATCACTCGGACCCAGATCAGACCATTCACTACACACAGATTAGCTAGTCTCTTAAAGGGACAGGCATGGAGGCTCAGCATGGCACTCTCATGCAAATAACAGGATCACACTGGGACGAGACACCAGCCTGTCAGTGGGCATTGAAGAGCCCAGGAAGACATTAGGTAAATCCCAAATTTGTAGGGGGTTACACGCTTCCCTGTCTGGAAAAACTTGGTGTCCACATGAAGTATACACATAATACACAATTCTATCAGCTAAGCTTGGGCTGCATGGGGAAAGGGTATTAACATACTGATTGGAACGCTTTACTATCAGCTTAGAAGTTGCAGAGTAACTCAGTTTTGGAAGAGAATTTTCAGAAATGTAAACCCCTTTATGAACTACATTCATAGGAAGATCTACAGGCCTTTCTGGGGAATCATAACTAAGGTGCACTACAGGCTTTGTGGCTCTTCCAGACTTTCTGGGAGGGGCAGGCACAGGCTCAGTCCTTTCTACATTTGCATTTGGGTTGATCAGTCCTGGCTCATTGTCCATCAATAAGTTAGCTTCTGATGAAAGGGGTACCTCTGTACTGGCTGGCTGTTCAGAAATAGAAGGAACACTTTCATTGGCTTGTTCTGTGAGTTCTGGTTCAGCAGAAACACTTACATTAACTTGTTCTGAAATTCCAGGTTCATCATCAGAAGGAAATTCCATGGAATTTAAATCATGTAACACATTACTGATACTGTCAGAATCATCATTTTCATTTGCATTATTGTCCATCATATTATCAGAGTCATTAACTTCAGACATTTCAGTTTCAACTGGTATGTCACCAATTGTGCTCTCCATAGCAATGACGATTAGAATGGGGTTTACCTTACTTCTTGGTGTGTTTGGCTAAGGTGCGTATTCGGGATTTTCAATAAGCTATTAGTCGGCTAACTACCTTGCTCAAATTTTCAGAGAACCAGCACTCATTTTGCGTGTGCCCATCTCGTCCACAGCAATAACAGAATACATAATCTTTGGAGTAAATGTCTAGACAGGCAGCCCCAGGGAGCAGGGAGTCAGGATTAGAAGCTTCACTGTTTACTGGTCTTGTCTTTGCAGCATTAACAAGGATTTCTGGTTACTGAAATACTTTTAGCAGTATACCACACAATCCAGCAAACATGGTTTCTAACTTGCTCAGCCTTTCTTCCAATGGGGGAGGGTCACTACTTTGTGTTGGGCTAGATACTCCATCATCCTCACCCAGACCTCTTGACATTGGCTTGTCTCCAGAAGCAGCTGCCGGTTTAAATGCAGGAACCACAACAGAGTCTTCATCAGGTTGGCATTCCACTCTTCGCACTGCCCTCAGTAATGGAAGGAAAGAAGAGGCATCGTCCAAACACGGCTGCGTTTGTAACTGGAACATTACAGACTGAGAGTCCTGGACCGAGGTTAAAATGTGATTCATTCAGATTCAATTTAAATCTGGTAGTGGGGGCCCTCCCTGGTCTATTATTTTCTGCAGAACCTGCTCCATCCTTAATAGGTAAGCCAACAGTAATTCTCCGGGTTGTTGATGCATAGCCTTAAATTCCCACATTAACTGATTCACATCCTTATGATGGTCAAAGACGGAGGTCAAGGTGTCAAATTATTGCCACGCAGATGCAGTGGACCCAGTAGATTTGAGCCCCTGAATAACATTTACAGTGAGTCCCGAAGGGTTGCTATGACCTCCTGCCACTTTTGTTCCTCAGTCCCTGACCAGTTTTTAACCACTCAGCTGGCATGAGCCTTCCAAATCTCCCAATCTTTTTCCCCACTGTGGGTATGAGTAATTCCAGAGAAAGTACCCTCCATGACTCAAGTACATTCCTTGAGGATACAGACAACATGTGGCAGGATATTTTACTGCAAATTTGCAACTGATTGAAATTCTGTCTTTTGGCCACTAAGGGGGCGCTAATCACAGCGGTGCCTCCAAGATGTAACCCCTAGGCAGTGCTATCCTGAAGGTTACTACCCCTGCCTGTATGGCTGAGCACAGGTTGAGGGGCCTGGATTCTGTAGTGAGGTGCTTCCACCCAGAGTAACAGTATTGGGGGTGTCTGTCTAGTTTGTTATAGCCATCTGGGAAGATACAACCACCCACTAACCCTCCTAGTGGCTCTGTACCTCTAATAGCAGTTAACACAAAACCAGTATATAGCAGTAATGATATACACACACCCTTCACATTTATCACCAGGGATGGGCCTTCAGCAACTTCCCTGGAGACCCCCTGTAAAATAAGGTTAGCAATACAGGTGTACACTTTCAGCATTGTAACCCAACTAATAATATGCACACTAGCCAGATTAAACATGAAAAGAGACAATCCAGTTTATTTAGGGGTCGTGAAGAAGGGAGGGGACGTGAATCTAGGCAAATGATTGGTAATCTGATTTGATTCAGGTTTGGCATGCACTTTATCAATCAATCAATCTAATCTTTATTTATCTAGGCGAACACCATTGAGCATAGCTCATTTACAAGATGGACCTGGTTAGCACAGGAACACAGGATATACAATATATGGACAGTCACAACATAACGCCTCATTAATATTATACAGTACAGAGATACAATAGTTAAATGCAGTCATAAATGGAGAACAGTTTGGAAACAGTGGTTCAATTCCTTCATGGTGTATAATGAGTCTAGTAATAGTAGCTAGAAGTACTAACGAGGACAATTGTTAGGTAATGGTATATTACATACAATGCCATAAGTAACAAGACAGACAGTGAGTTAAAAAAAGTCCCAAATGAACAGTCACACAACACTGGGTACCAGGATGGAATATCTGGCTCGCCAGAGGCGTTGCCCAGGGGTGGCCGACGTTGCAGCGGATGTTTGGGCCCTTGATGGAAAGAGAGGCAGTTAGCATGTAAAACAACAAGCTGACTATTTGTAATCTGAGCCAGTTGGCTTCGTCTCTTAAAAACCCAGAAAGTAAATGCAAACAGATGGTACCACAGATGATTTAAACATTCATTGCAGGGTGCAGCCCTGATTGTACTCACACTACCAGATTTCTGCAGGAAGGCAGGCGATATGGAGACCTCGTGGTGTTCACCAATGAGCATGAGGAAGCAGGGCCAACATGATGCACCTCCTCTTCACGGCCTTTCCTCCACGTGGCTGCAACCTGCAAGTTGTTGTTGTGCAGGGGCTGAATCCCCGGAGCTGGTCTCTCGCCGATGACAGTCTCTGGTGCAGGGCAATTGGTCTGGGCTGGATTGGCAAAAGCCCAGACAGGATGAACAGATTGGCAAAGTTCATTTGTCTTCTTACTGGTGTAGCCTCCAACTGGCATAACAGGTTGGGTCACAGGCAAGCAGGTCTTGACCCATGAAACACATTCAGCACATTCAAAATAACCACACTAAATTTGTACAGTTCGGATACAGTCCGGTTGCTAATTCAGCAGTTTCACTGAGCAAATCTCTCGATCCACAATTCATCTCGCCCACATGCTGGGCTGATCGCTTCACAGGAGCAAATCTTCGGTCCAAAATGCAAGTGGTACTGGTAAACTTCTTTTCCTTTCTGCCGCAGTTCTAACATAAATCAGATCATGTCTGGGGCAGATGTGATTCCCCTTCACAAAAGTGGGAGCAAGGCAGAAGCAGGAAACTACAGACCTGTTAGTTTAACCTCAGTGGTAGGGAAAATGATGGAATCACTTCTGAAGGAAAGAATTGTCTAGTATCTAGAGGCCAGAGGGGCACAGGACCCAAGGCAGCATGGATTCACAGCGGGAAGGTCATGCCAGACAAATCTGATAGATTTCTTTGACTGGGTGACCAAAGTAGTAGATCAGGAGGGGCTGTGACATGGCCTACCTAGACTTTAGCAAGGCGCTTGACACAGTCCCACACAAAGATTAATATACAAGTTAGCCAGCCTGGGAGTGGGTCCCAAGATGACAGCCTGGAAAGAATTGGCTGGAGAATAGGACACAGAGAAGTAATAGAGAGTAATAGTAAATGGAGTCCACTCTGAAGAAAGGGGTTACTAGTGAGGTACCGCAGGGTTCAGTATTAGGACCGGTCCTCTTCAATGTCTTTATAAGCGACATTGCAGAGGGACTGGAAGGAAAAGTATGTCTCTTTGCAGATGACACAAAGATCTGCGACAGAGTTGATACACAAGGTGGGGTGGAAAGGATGAGAAGGGACTTGGCAAGGTTAGAGGAATGGTCAAATGTATGGCAGCTTAGATTCAATGCTAAGAAGTGCAAGGTAATGCACCTGGGAAACAAAAACCCAGGGGAAGAGTACACAATGGGAGGTGAGATACTAACAACAGCAAAAATGGAAAGGTACCCGGGGGTAGTCATATCAGATGACCTAAAGGTGGGCAAGCAATGTGAGAGGGCAGCAAGGAGGGCTGGGGGGATACTGGGATGCATAGGGAGAGGCATCACCAGTAGAAAACAGGAAGTTATTATCCCTCTGTACAAACAGCTGGTGAGACCCCATCTGGAGTACTGCATGCAGTTCTGGAGACCACATCTCCGCAAAGACATAGACAGAATGGAAGCTGTCCAGAGGAGGGCACTAAAATGGTGCAGGGTCTGCACCGAAGACATATGAAGAGAGACTTAAGGAGCTTAATATGTATAGCCTCGAGGAAAGGAGGGAGGGGACATGATGGAAACTTTCAAGTACCTCAAGGGAATCAACAAAAGTCCAAGAAGGTAGCATCTTTCAAAAAGAGGTGTGCAAGAACAAGGGGCACAATTTGAAGATAGAGTGGGAGGCTCAGAGGTAATTTAAGGAAGTATTTTTTCACAGAGAGGGTTGTGGATGCATGGAACGGCCTTCTGGAGGAGGTTGTGGAGTCAAAAACAGTGGTGGAATTCAAGCATGCATGGGACAGTCATAAGGCAATTCTAGGGGGTTGGGGTAGGAAGAAGTAGGCCGCTGGTTAACTAGGATCTGCAGCTTATCCATTAGGTAGGGAAATGGGCAGACTGGGTGGGCCAAGCAGTCCTTATCTGCCGTCAAATTCTATGTTTCTATGTTTCTGCAATAGGCAGTCCCAAGCAGGAGAAATGTGGCAGGGAGGCAAGGTAGGCCTCTTCTCACCGATTCTACTATGCTCTCTTCAGGGAGCAGCTGCTCGAAAGCTCGAGCTGTTCACACTTCAGGCTCCAACTCTAACTGATCCACTGTCTCTTACAGAACTGGGGATTTCCCTTGCAATCCAGGATTCAGGTTGGCTGGGGAAGCTGTCAGTCACAGTTAGGGCTCCCCCTCCTGGCTAATTTTGGTGCCAACCTAAAAACTACAGTTTTCCTTCATAAGATACATGTTGTCCAGGATCCATGTTAGGTCCCCTGAGTCCTAATGGTCCAACTACTGGAAGTCCTGGACCTAACATGGTGGCTCCCATTCAGAAAGATAAGCTGCAAAGGAAGCAGGTTAAACAAACTTCTCCATTTCAACTGTAACAGCACATAAGCAGTAAATAAGCACAGTTCCCATACAGACTCCCTCTGCACAAATATCGACTGCAGAGTGGAGCAAAACAGAGTTGTGTCTTGCTGGTCGCAAGCATTAAATCACTCGGACCCAGCTCAGACCATTCATTACACACAGATTAGCTAGTCTCTTAAAGGGACAGGTGCGGAGGCTCAGCATGGCATTCTCACGCAAGTAGACAGGATCACACTGGGATAAGACACCAGCCTGGCAGTGGGCACTGAGGAGCCCAGGAAGACATTAGGTAAACCCCAAATTTGTGTGTGGGTGGTTACGCTGTGTTAAAAAGTTCTTTAATGCTGTGTAACTTGTTTGCATGCCTGCCACAATAATTTTCCTGTTTGTGTTAAAAGTGACTTATTGCATTTTATGGGAATCCTGTACATATTTATGCATATTCTAGGCAGCTGGCAGCTTGTTAGGGAGGTAGCTGCAGTTGCAGTGTAAATAGTGTTGAGGCTGGTGGATGATAAGGCTAGGATGCCACCCCTGTGGCAGGCAATCCGTCTATGCCATAAAGGTGGTTGGCTCGCCAGGACTGCATCACTGTTAGCAGAGACAATAGTTGGGATGCCAAGGTTTAGGTCCCATAGAGTAGAAGATGTAGGAGTTATCCACCACTGTGGTGGTGAAACCAGGGGGCTGAGAAGTGGGAACAGGTAGGGAGTGCACATACCTCTCTGTATACCACGGTGCAGCAGCTGGGTTGAGGCACTCGCCAAGGACAATGAGCGGTTTAAAGTAGGGGAGAGATGTAACCCCACCCTGTGGGGTGTGCACTTTTTATGTACAGTTTTTCAGGTTCTTTTTTGGGCCTTTAATCAACTAGTTAACTTGTCTCTGCCCACTGGCAGGGACTCTGGGATCAGAGGTCAATGTGGGTGGCAGATAGAGATGCAGCAAAATTAAATTCTGCTGGCAAAGTGAATGCGAAGTGGCCACTTTGCATTGTCACTCCACTACATGGAGTGGCCAATAGGAAAGGCTCACTTCACCTTGTAATTATTACTTTGCGTTGTCATTCCACCTTAACGCGATGTAAGGCAGAGTGGCAACAATACTGCCAGCCCCCCAGTGCCTTCACACACACACACACAGTCACCAGAATTAATGTGCATCCCCAAAATGCTACTGTCTTGTGTCCAGAAAACTCCCCAGTGCTGTGGAAGTGAAATGAGAGCACAACAAGAAATACAAAGCCTCCCAGAATTAATGGCACACTCAGTCATGCACGCAGTGGTCACACACAGTCACCAGAATTAATTTGCATCCCCAAAATTCTGCTGTCTTGTGTCCAGAAAATTCTCCAGTGCTGGCGAAGTGAAATGAGAGGATAACAAAAAATGTAAAGTTTCCCAGAATTAATGGTGCACTCTGTCATGCGAGCAGTGGCCACACAGTCACCAGAATTAATTTGCATCCCCAAAATGTTACTGTCTTGTGTCCAGAAAATTCCCCAGTGCTGACAAAGTGAAATGAGAGGGTAACAAAACATGCAAAGTCTCCCAGAATTAATGGCACACTCAGTCATGCGTGCTGTGGTCACACACAGTCACCAGAATTAATCTGCATCCCCAAAATGCTGCTGTCTTATGTCCAGAAAATTCCCCAGTGCTGATGAAGTGAAATGAGAGGGTAACCAAAAATGTAAAGTCTCCCAGAATTAATGGTGCACTCCGTCATGCTAGCAGTGGCCACACGCAGTCACCAGAATTAATTTGCATCCCCAAAATGCTGCCGTCTTGTGTCCAGAAAATTCCCCAGTGCTGACGAAGTGAAATGAGAGCGTAACAAGAAATGCAAAGTCTCCCAGAATTAATGGTGTACTGCAAATGCACAGGCAGATTAAGATTGCGCTGCACACTTAAGAGATGCAGAGTCAGATGTAAAGGCACAACAACACCTAACCAGTGCTCACAACTCACAAATCCAAATCTGGAAAAGAATACCTTTTGCCGGTTGGGTGGGAAGTGCATGGCAGTAACAGTCCACTACCAGTAAAGATACCACAAAGCATTATAAAAAATTCATGCAGGTGCAGTGGATAGCAGGTTCACACTGCTGCAATTACTCTGGCACAATAAAAGTTGTCTGATCTAACAGCGATCACAAGACACTCACACACACACACACACTATATTATGTAGCAAATTGAAAACCTTTAGCAATTTAACCAAATGTTTTAAACAAACTGAAATTATACACTGCTGCACCACCACAATCAGCAAAAAATGTCAAGAATTACTGAAAATATTACTGTGTGTACATTATCACAGTTATACAAGAAAAATGTAACCAAAACAGGAAGCCTGCCTTTTTCTCCCAGTTAATCTACCTACACCACAAATATGCCCCTTCCCCAAAGCACACTTCACAGTACACAGACTGTTCTAAATTAACATTCAAAATCCACACACAAACAATAAACACTCGATGATATGAGTACAGGAGGGTTTCCTACAATCGATGCACTAAATCTTGAGCAAAAAAAAAATGACTCAAAAAGGCTTTTTTAACAGCTTTTAGAGGATTTGAATTGCAGAGCTCTGAGAGGAAACTGTCTCCATCTTCCGCTACACACACACACACACTACAAAGAACTGAGGCTGTGCAGAACAATCTAGAGCCCATGTGACCTGCAATCCCATGAAGCACTGCAAATTCGCCTTGGAGCTCAATAGCAAGGCGAAGTGATGTGAAATACATTGATTTCAATGTGCTTCGCTTTAATATTGATGGAGAAGTGGTTTGAGGAAGGCAGAATAACGCAAAGTCATTGGCTTCAATGGACTTCGTGTTCCCATTATAACGCAAAGAACTCTGCTTAGCATTGCAGGGCGTTTCACGGATTTCGCATTACTCCCCGAATCACTCTTCAGAGCGAATTTTGGCCACTTCACCCACCTCTAGTGGTGGAGGTATAAATTGGAGGTTTTGGTGTGAGAAAAGGGGACCCACACAGAGTTGGTGGAGGGCATGGGGAAGAGTGAAGAAGCAGGGGCAACTGCCTGCTCTCAAGAAGAACCGTGTTTTTTTTTGGTGGAAGTCCTGGGCATATAAGGTGGTAAGTGATGTGGCAGTGGCCATTAGTGGGGTTGGAGCTGATGTGATATGTGTACCCTTTTCCATGATCCCTCCAGCAGTGCCAACAGTATGCCAGAAAGATGGTGAGAGAAAGCAGTGGGGCAAGAGTGGGCAGCGGGAGAGTAGCCGCAGAAAGATGCCGTTAGGAGAGGATGGAGCCCTGGAACCTTGAGACAAGTGCCAGATGTGGAGTGGTAACCCAACCTGGTTTTGGCAGCTCTGAGGGTGATTGTGGGATTTGAGCTACAGTACAGGGAAGGAAAGAGAAGGCCAACCTGGTTGTGGCTATGAGTCTGGAGACATCTCCCTCCGGCGTCTGTGAGGGGAGTCACATGTGCCAGTCACTGTGAGTATCCTTCAGGAAATAGGAGACAGAAAAGAAGTAACCCCGAGCTGAGACGGCTATTTCTTGGAGCTTGTGGAGAGGTTTCTGGATGTGGTGTGGCTTCTGACTCAGAATAACACCAGTTGTGACTAAACCAGATATCTCTATCACTAAATATTTTGGAGGCTTATAGGTCAGGAAACATGAGCAGTCCAGGAGAAGTTGTAGAAAAACCACAAGTGGTGATTTATTGTACACAAAACAAAAACAAATAAACTAATTGGAAAACATCAGCATCTCTTATCTAGTCTCTCCAAATCAATCTCTCCAGCATGAAATAAAGCAGCCTGTTCTCTGCTGAAAATCTCTCTCCTTCTCCTCGTTAGCTGCAGGTGAGTCTCCACACAGACACAGACACAGACTGACTAATTCAGTTCAGGGCATCAGATTATACAGACAGCATGATGTCACAATTAGTATGACATCACAACCAGCATTATTGCTCCCATGGTTGTTAGTTGTCCTGAGGAGGGTGGGTGGGGGTATAGCCTCTAACCTGACCCTTACCTGTGATAGGTCACCTACTGACTCTATCACATATACCCCCCTGCTTAAGAGGAAAACCATAAGGGAAGTGTTGGTTTTCCTTTCACTAACTCCATTGACCTTCTAAAGAAACATTTGACATATATGCAGGGTCTCGTCCTGCACAATCTACATGTACCTGCAACATGTAGCACCTTTACCGGGGTGGCTAATTGCTCTATCTATCCCCACCAGACATGTTGGTACTAAGTGTGAGCCCTTTCCTTAGGTTCCATCCACTACTTAAACCCACAATATATTTTGTCGCTTGTACAGCTTCAGACACCTGAGGGTAAACAGTGGTGTTACCCCAATGCAGGGTTCATTAACATTCCCACCTACTTATTCCTATGTAGGTCTTTCTTAACCAGTTTCATAAACCTTTGTCATTTCATTTCATAACAGCCTCTCAACCTTAGTTAAGAAGTGTTTTTACTTTTATGCACCACTTAGCTGAGGAGGAAGGTTACCCTTAATTTTCCAGGGCCTCCAATCTTTTCCCAAGTTGGCCTTATCCCTTTGATATGCCGCCACCACCTTCCTAATGAGTGTACAGGAATCTTTTCTACTCTGGGCACTTTCTCCTGGGCCAACCTGGTAGTCACTGACACAGACTGGCAGACAGAACAGGCCTTGCAGTAGGCTGCAACCTGTCTGTACATACCTGGCCAGTAAAAGTGGGGCAACAAATTAGCCAGTGTCCCTCATCTTCCTAGGTGCCTTCCACAGGTATTGGAGTGTGCAAACTCCATCACATGCTGCCAGTAGGTCTGTGGCACTACTACCTGGGCATCTACTCTCTGGGTGCAGGGACTGGGCTTCACATGGTAAAGAACAACCCTTTGCACTTCATACCATGAGTACTGTCTCATGCCCACACCACCATTAACAGGTACACCTTCTTTAACTTTTACATATTGCATTATTTTCCCAATAGCAACATCCCCAGCTTGAAGCCTACCCCAGTCAGTACTATCTTGAATAACACTTACTGTGACTAGATACAGATGGCATACAACAAGCAGAAGTCCCTTCAGCCTTTATATATGCCTCTTCTTTCTTGATTGGAGTTATTATCCCAAATAAAGTATCCTTAGTCACAGTCTCATCTGGGGTGTTGCTCATATCTATGCTGGCATCTCCATCCTCCAGTAAACAGCAATCTGGGAACTCGAGCAATACTGGAAGGTCCTGCTCCACTATAGAATCCTCCTCCAGCTGTGTCTGGGAATTGTCATCCTCTGATTCTTCCTCCAAGCTTTCTGAGTGGCACAGCTTTGTCAGTTTAATGTCTTTCAAACAATCTATGTTTTGCTGATCTGTAGGAGCTGTACTAGTTCCTCCACCTATAATAGCTTGCAAAGCAGCCAGTCATAGCTGTCTGTCTTCTTTTCTCTCTTTCTCTCTCTCTCTGCACCTCTGATCATTGGAGGTCTTTTTCTCTCCGCCTCTCTGTCCCTATTTGCTGTATCACACACCATTTGAAAAAGACAGACTTTTTGGTTCTACAGCTGCTTTATATTCTTCTCCCATCTCTGGTGGCTTCACATTCATACTCCTGGTTGTCATTCCAGCTCTTTCTTTTACTGGATCCATGCTGTTCTGCTACACTGCCCTGGTTTCAGGTCTGGAACCCACCAACAAACTCTTGGAGTTAAGAGTATGAATGCTTTAAATCCAATAACTTCTAACACCATATGTGGAGAGGTTTCCAGATGTGGTGTGGTTTCTGACTCAGAATGACACCAGCTGTAACTAAACCAGATACCTCTATCACCAAATATTTTGGAGGCTTATATGTCAGGAAGCATGAGCAGTCCAGGAGAAGTTGTAGAAAAACCACAAGTGGTGATTTATTGTACACAAATCAAAAAACAAATAAACTAATTGGAAAACATCAGCATCTCTCATCTAGTCTCTCCAAATCAATCTCTCCAGCAGGAAATAAAGCAGCCTGTTCTCTGCTGAAAATCTCTCTCCTTGTATATGTGATAGTCAGTAGGTGACCAATCACAGAGCTGTCCTGAAGCCATTTGATGAGAGATGGGGAAGACAGTGTAATTCATAGTAGCTGCTGGCACCTGTTGAAAGGGTCATCTCAGCCCTGAAATAAAGGTGACCAGAATTGTTTTGTGGCCTCCAAGGTCCAGGAGAAATATGCCCAGAAATTGTTCAGTGGAGGCCAGATTGGCTACATCATAACCACTGCTTGCTTGTACTCCCCTCTAAAATGTGACCTCCGTTATCTAGATGGATGGACTGTTTGAATGGTGCCATGAGTTTCGTTATTAATTAAATGGGATCCCCTGTTCCAAGCTATTGCTGTTATGTATTGCAGTTATTTCAATCGAAAGTGTTACCAGTTAACCAAAAGATTTGTTGCAGCCCAGCACCAGAAAATGGCATCCCCTCGCCATGCCAGTGGATCCATTACAGTGCAGCCATCCCGGTAAGGAAAATACTTAAAATAAAAACTGTATTTCTGCTGTTGCAACACCTCTCCCTGTACTTAACATCAGGTATACCCTAGACAACGGGGATGGGGAGCTTACAAACATATACTGTAGCACTTGAAGTCAAATCCAACAATAGAAAGGTCTTCAGATACAGTATGAGAGAAGAAAAACGCCAGTGAATACTGGACCACAGAAGGGTCAGGAAAGTGGTATTATAATCACCATAATCATGAAAGAGGAACATATGTCTGAATGCGTAAATTGTATTTTACATCAGTATTCACAGAAGACAGAGATGGTGTGATAGCTGATAGTGAAAGGCTGTTCACAGGGGAGTGGCAGGATACATTACTGGACATTTGTACAATACCAGAAACAGTTGACAGAATGCTGAAGATGATAAACATCAGCAAAGCAAAGGGACCGGAGGGGATGTGCCCCCAGATCCTGAAGCAACTAGACAGAAGTGAAAAAGAAGTGAGCGCCCTAGCCTGGATTTGAGCACAGGACATTCAGAATACCATTCTGTTACACTACCAGCTGCAACACCAGGATAACTGGAAAAGTTGGACTGCAGGCAGAAGTGAGAAAGAAATGTGTCCTGGTTGTGCACTGGAGAAATAATTGGTGTCTATGGAAGCTCTAGGTTTCTAGATGTATTGGTGGTGCATCTGGTAGAACAACAGAACAGGATTGTGAGCAGCCAGGGTTTAAAACCCAGCTAAGGCACTTACTTCTTTCTCACTTTTGTCAGTTTAACCCATCATATATCTTCAATTACTAGATACTCTTGATTACTAGCTTCCTCTAATACAAGCCACACCACAAAATAGAAGTTAAAATAAGAGCTGCCTTCATTCAGAGGCCACAGCTACTAAGCGAATGACAAGCTAATAATTGCCTACAGTAATCTACCCTATCGAATGCCTAGTGGATAAGAGCTCACAGCGGCTTTGCTTTTGTAGTCCATTCCAGCCACTGGAGATGCTGAACAAATGATAAAGGTACTGAGAATCTACCAACCCCCTTTCCCCATGCCACTGCCTCACTGCCTCTCGGGAGGGCCTATGTTCCTGGCTCAGGAGGATATTTTTTGCCAGCCTAGGCTGCTCACTTGTTTATTTATTTTATTTATTTAGTTTTTGTTGACCGGGTAAGTGCACTAGACAAATCCTGCCTATTTTCAGGCACGACCCAGGGGAGGGGGATATAGATAAATGCCAACTGACCTTGAACCAGATTAAGTTGTTGGTGGTATTCTTAGTGAATGAGAGAAATTTGGCCAGGACACCGGGGAAATTCCCCTACTCTTTTCAATAAGTGCCATGGGATCTTTAGCATCCACCTGAACTACCAATCCAGGCAGATGGGACCTTGGTTTAACGTCTCATCCGAAAGACGGCACCTCAGAAGTGCAGCACCCCTCTCATGCTGCACTACAGTGTCAGTACTGGGATGTTAACCCAAGTACCAGATGTGGGAACTGAGCCCACAGCCCTCTGATCTTCTGGCCTCAGAGGCGAGTGTACTACCTACTGAGCCACTGACACTGCACTGCACTGTTTAGAGGTCAGTTCAGTGGTTGGAGATGCACAGCCAAAAACAGGAGTCTCGGAATCCATGTGGTTTCTGAACATGGATGACTGCCCCTCAGTTGGTGGGTCTCCAGGTCTGAGAAATGTTCTTGTGTTCCACTGAAACAGAAGGGTGGGCTATTGGCAGGGCAGGTGGACTATTAAGTGGGGAGGTAGACTATCAAGTGAGTGGGCAAGCAAACTATAGGTCAGAGGGCAGGTGAACTATGGTGTGGGAGGGTAGGAGAACTATCAGGTGTGTGGACTTAATAGGGCAGCAATGAAGAGCGGGAATGAGACATAATGAGGATCTCTCTTTCTTCATATAGTCTGCACTCAGTCTCGGTTCACAAAATGTGAACTTGTGTGGGGACAAGAACTGTACTCCACCTGGTTTCCTTGATGGCATTACAGTAAAAACTGTCCTCGATTAGAAGCTGTGACACAAAATCAATAAATGAAATACAACCCGAAGCCTCTAATCAGAATTTTTTTTTTTTCCCTTTGGTAATCAGGTAAGGCCCAGTGTGTACAAAACACATTTTACAGGGGTGAACTGGTAGCTCTGAGAAAGTCTCTCTCTCTCTTTTTTTTAATCCTGTTTGTCAGCCCTGGGTCTGCCCAACAGCAACCCCCAGCCCCATCACCAACCCTCTTGCAGACTTACCTGTTATCCACATGTGCAGCAGCCTGTCATGCCACAGCCTCCCTACATTGGTGTGCACTTCTGCTGTGCTGCCACCCACCCTCCACCAGATGGCAGTCCCTGTAGCTGGAATTGGTGTCCTCCCTTCCTGAGGAAGGAGAGCTGCCATCAGCAGCTCAATCCCATGCCAGCCCACCAAGTGACATGAATCTGTTCATGAACCTGGGTCACTAGTGTGGAGGGCAGAAGTGCAACCACTCCTCCGCTGGGCCGGATTACACTGGGAAAGTTAAATGACTTGCTCAGGGTCAGTCACCCAGCATACAAGCTAAGGTTGTGGGAATCAAACCCTGGTTTGCCAGATGTAGTAGGTAAGACTGTTTAAAGCTCATTGCCCTAACCTGTAGGACATACTATCAGCTTATATCTGATATATGGTGTCCACCCCATTGGGAATAATATTTCATCTCATATACAATATTTATACAATGGGGTGAACTGATAAACCATTGTATAAATCCATGTATTTTCACAGTCATTATGTAACTCTTCACAACCATTACGTAAATTAAATTTATCTAATGATTTGCGCAAAAAGTTACCGTTAGAGTGATATAGCACGATATGTGCAGTAACGCAATAAATGTTATTCAGTCACACAGTACCACGCAAATGGTCAACTTTTGCATGATTACCACTGTAATAACTGTGCTGTTTGGCTGGACTACCAAGGCCCTATGGTATAAATGGAATACGTGATATCTGGTTATTGAATACACTATTTACCTGAACTCGTGGAGAGATGGCCTTGGGAAACATCACTTGTGGCTCCGCTCTGCCACTCATAAGGTTACCCAAGGTCACTCTCCACTCATTCATATAAATAGTGAATTCAAAGGCCGGCCATCATGTATCCCCTTATTTAGTATCTATCCCATTGAGAATAATATTTACCTCATATACGATATATGGTATCTATCCCATTCAGAATAATATTCACCTCTTATTTGATATATGGTATTGATCCCATTGGGAATAAAATTCAATAAGTCATCATGGACTGCATACATTACTGATAACTGGAGGGTGGACCATGTTCCAAAAAGACTCCAAGGCTGAGCCTGGGATTTCTACACCAGTCAGATTACCAAGATAGATTTTTGAGACAATCAAAAAAACAGAACTGTTCAACACTTACAGAAAAGCAACTTAAGACTTGGTGGCTCAGTACAGAGTCTACAAGGTGAAATCCTGTCAGACCAATCTTATTGCATTTCTGATAATGCCAACAGGAAGCTTGATGAGAAAAAACCTGTTGAGGTTGTATACCTGGACTTCAGCAAAGCCTCAGACACTGTGTTGCACAAGGGGCTAGTTCATAAAATGGAGAACCTAGGCATAACCATTCACGTAATACAATGGATTAGAAGCTTGCTGCAGGTCAGGAAGCAAAGGGTTACAATAAATGGCACTCTATCTACATGGAAACAAGTGACCATTAGAATTCTATAATGTCCTGTTCTGGGGTCAACATTGCTTAAAACATTTATTTTTTAATTAAGTTTTTATTGGAGTTTCATAGTACAACATATAAATGTAGCAAACAATGAGAAGCAGAGAGTTTCATTAGACGTATAATAAATTTAATTAATATTTGATCTGGAGGTAGGTACCAGTAGTTGGGATGCTATGTTTGCTGATCACCAACACAGTATGGGTAGGTACATCATAATAAGAGGTTAATGACATACAGAGGGACCTGGATATGCATGGAAAATGAACAAAAATTGGCAGATGAAATTGAACATTGGAAATATAAAGTGATGCATCTACTGACCTAAGCGTTTATGTGTTAAATTTAGTTATGTAATTTTAATGTGTTTTAAATTGTGTGAGTATGGTGTAAAGGTGCCCTGAGCTATGGAAGGGCACCTTGTAGAAATAAAAGTTTACTTACTTACTGTAGGTAGAAAAAAATTTAAGCAAAATGTCACCTAAACACAATAATTATTCATACAGAGCATGAAAAAGACCATGGGTAATAATCAGCAACAACTTTAAATGGGGCAACAGTATGGGGCAAGCAGTTAGCAAAGCAAATGCAATCATGGCATACATCAAAAGAAAGTTTGTGAGCAGATAGAGAGATAATATTGCCCGTGTACTGATCGTTGGTCAGACCTAGTCTTGAGTATAGTGTATACTGTAGCTGGTCCCCATACCTGAAGATGGATATAGACAGGACTGAGAAGGTGCAGAGAAGAGTGACCAAGGTGGTCGAGGGCCTGGAAAACATGGGCTTTGAGGACTGACATAACTATAGCTGTTACAAATGGAAAAGAGGAGACTGAGGGGTCAGATTGTAGTTTTTAAATACCTGAAAGGGATGACACCATCAGGCCAATTGCAACTCTTCTGAATGTACAAGGATGAGAGGAT
Organism: Neoceratodus forsteri; assembly: GCA_016271365.2. Classification (NCBI taxonomy): domain Eukaryota; kingdom Metazoa; phylum Chordata; order Ceratodontiformes; family Ceratodontidae; genus Neoceratodus; species Neoceratodus forsteri. Next base: position 1,362,817,090 of record CM057455.1, on the reverse strand, counting down.
AAGGGAGCACTCAATGGAGTTGAAAGGAAGAAGATGCAGGGACATGGTTTCTAGTCTACTTTCAGACTTAAAAAGGAAACATTCATGTATAGTGACTGGCAGTTTGAAAGCCCATGAAAAGCTCTTTCAAATTAACTATTGGGCTCTCCTATAGCTGGAAATACTCTAGAGATACAGGCAAACAAGTTTGTTCAATATTAAATACTACATTGCAGTCATTTGTAGAACATTATGATGTCATCGAGGAACAAGCTCTCCTTGACTCAATGTAAATGGGTACAGCTTCTTTCTCAATGGCATCACAATGTTCTAAATATGGCTGCAATATTCCATCCTATATTTCTGTATTTTGGACATTGTCTTTGATTGCTCTGTTTAATGTAGCTAACTCCTGGTCACCCCTGAAAAGGGACATTTGTGTCAGTGGACCCACTCAATTAACAAAATTCAATAAATAAATAAAGTGTAGTACTAATGTTGAACAGACTTAGCCAGCTATATCGCTACAGTGTTTCCAGCTGCAGATGAGCCCAATACCTTGCCTGGTACAGCTTTTCATGGGCCTTCAAACTGTGAAGGTTATTGCTTGGGCATGAACGTGTCCTACTCAATGAGATACAGTAAACACCTTGAAGAAAAAGGGGAGACAGAATGTTCCCATTGAGTTGTTCGGAGGAAACATTTCATGGATCAGTGGTCTTCTTTCTTTCGTATGTTTGTGTGATCCACTGAATCTTTCTTTGCAAGCTCAATCTGTTTATTGGCAGATTAGTTAGGTCTGTCTTTGCACTCTGACTTTTTATCCAGGAATGAGATGAACTGTAGGACGTGTAAATAGTTATGTATTTGCAAGGATCTCAGTCTGTGTATGAGGCTAGATTATCACATTGTAGACACTTGAAAGAAAAATATACTAAGACATAATAAGTTAAAAGGCCATTTTGTTTGTGTTGCCCTTACCTGCAAAATCATCTTCTGGCAGGGGTGAATACTGAAATGCCAGCAAACCGCTTTAAGAAAACACAGGCATAGCCACCGTGAGCACTTTAACTGACAATGTTAAAGAAATACGTGTTATATGGTAATTATTGTGCAATTGTATAATAGGGGAATAAACAATCTGCAGAAGTGATAGGGGCAGCTACTCCTAATGGGTTTAATCATGGCTGTGACAGGGCAAGGGGATGCATCTAAATGAGGGACAGTAAGGGTTTGGTGAAGGAATAGAAGAAGGAGGGAACGAAGCTGAGCACTAAGACAGTAGGGTGAGGTATTATAGGAAAGAGGGCAGAACAGATGGCTCTTCGGTTTTTTTCCACCATCACATTCTGTGTATCTATGTATCTTTCATCCTTCATGTTTTTACTGTTTCTTTATATTTTTAATTCTTTGCTACAGTACATTACATAGTCATTTTTTTTTTTTGGCAAGCATATCTGACAACGAGTTTTTCAACCCAGTATACTTCCTGGTAAAATGAATTAAAAAATTGTATCACTCTGCACATATTTTCACATTGTTGGTTGATTGTCTCTAAATGAAAGTTTTAACTACTAGTAGTAGTAGTAAAATCTGTATTTACTGTATACAGGAGTCAATGAAAAATAACCATTAGGGTTATAAATACCCTTTTTACAAGGTGTTCCTGTGAGATGGTACATTTGATATACGTTTCACATAGAGCATAACAAATTTTACGGTCACAAACACTATTACAAAAATTATAAAAAGATAATACAAAAATACAGTAAATTACAAAATTTACATTACAATGGCAGTCAACAGTGGGGTAAAAAAATCTATAAATCTCTATAAACCCCTGGGGCCTGATTTGCAAGGGCGATGCAGGGCTTGGGTCATGTCCTGCCTTAAATCCTTTTATGGTGCAGCTGCCCCAAACACCTTTGCCACAACTGCACGCAATTTTGGTTGGTCAGGTACAGTTTCGACACTTTACCTGATTTATGGCAGCTTGAACCAATATTTGGCACAAGCCTTGTGAAAAGGGTACTTGGGACTGCCACAAGCTAGACCAGAGAAAGTTAGTCTAACTTGTGTCAGTTGGCGTATGGGACAGAAAATCCCTATCACTGGCTGGGAAAATGTTACAAGCCCTGTGTGCCATATGTCTGGCACTCCTGTGACTTGCAGCATTCGAGGGCCATCTGAAAATCCAGCCTGTGATACTTAAGTCAGCTGGTCATAGGGACATTGACCATAAGAGTGTCACTAAAGTGAAATGTGTCAGGCAACTGGTCAGGGTATTACCTTGTCCTGTTGCTTTGCATCCAAATAAAGTAAGAGTTTTTTTCCACTGTTTATCTTCTCAGAATATAGTCCATTTAATAAACATCTCAGAATACACTACATTTAATAATTATTCATGAAGGCAGAAACAAATCCAGCTTCAGGAAACTTACAAACATACTTTAAGTATAAGCCTGTACTCATTGATCACCTAATCAGTATCATGTGGCAGGGCTGCCCCCACCGTTGTTTTGTTGTTATAAGGAAAGGCATAAGACATATATGTCAAATGGAACTGCCATGGCCTCCTCAAAGCACTAGTTAAATAGTCTATGAAGCTTTGCTTCAGAAAGGTCACAAGAAATAGGAAAAGGGGGGCTGAGAAGAAGGGTAGTAGCAAAATCCAGAAGGCCATGTATGCAAATGCTCGAAGTCTGGGAAATAAAATTCTGGACCTATAGGCCATTATGGCAGAGGCCGACCTAGATACTGTCACCATTACCAAGTCTTGGTGCACTGTGAACCATGACTGGGATATAGCTATACCAGGCTATACTCTGTTCAGAAAAGACAGGGTGGGAAAGAAAGGAAGGGGAACAGTGCTTTATGTGAGGGAAAGCATAACAGTGACAGAGATACAAGGAATACAGGGAGGGGCAGAGGTACTGTGAGTTACCCTGGGGAGGGGAATGGAGCCGCTATTCACACTGGTGTGATCTACAAACCTCTAGCATGGGTGGGGTGGGGGAGTTGGATAAGGTTATGGTAGAAGCCATCTAAAAGATGGCAAATAAGAGGGAGGTGCTGCTGGTGGGGTATTTCAATCTGACAGATGTAGATTGGAGCCTCCCAGCTGCAGATTCAGCTAGGAGCAGGGACATCCTGGACTCCCTGGAGAGGGGCATTCCTCCGCAACTAGTAAAGGAACCCACTCATGATGGGGCAGTACTGGACCTTGTACTCATTAATAGGGATAGGGTTTCAGATGTCATGGTGGGAGGCCACCTGGGGACCAGTGATCACCATACAGTGTGGTTCAATATAAGAACTGTGGCAAAATCAAGCCACACAAGGGTGAGGGTCCTGAACTTCAAGAGGACCGATTTTAAAAAGATGGGTGAGTGCCTCAGGGATGCCCTGGCAAGGGACGAGGACCTGGATGGAGTGGAGGAACAGTGGGTGAAGCTAAGAGGGCCAAAGTGAAGACAACAAACCTCTGTGCCAGGCAAGTGAGCAAAAGTAAGAGGAAAAAGACTGCTACTGTTCTCAAAAGAGGTGGATGGGAAGGTAAGGGCCAAAAAGTTAGCATTCAAGAGGTATAAGAAGACACAGGAGGAGGAGGATACTGAAGTGTATCTGGGGAAACAGAGGGAGGCAGGGAAAGCAGAAAGGAGCCCAAAGGTGCAAACAGAGGAGAGAATAGCCCAGGTAGTAATGAAAGGGGACAAGACATTTTTCAGGTATGTTAAGTGGAAAAAGGAAAACCAGGGAGGGATTGTAAGGTTAAGATGGGGGGAGATTGGGTGGAGGGGGACCAGGAAAAAGCAGACATGCAGAACAAATACTTCTGTTCAGTATTCACAGAGGAAGGGGAAGATGAGGGGCCATGGAAACATAACAGAAGCATTTAAGTAAGGGAGGTGGACACCAGTCCATTTTCAGAGAAGAGAATCCTGAAGGAACTCACAAATCTGAAAGTGGACAATGGGGCCAGATGGGGTTCATCCAAGGATATTGCAGGAGCTCAGGGAGGTACTGGCCACAACTCTGACTCACTGGAAACGGGAATAGTTCCGGAGGACTGCAGGAGGGCAGATATAGTCCCACTTCACAAGAGTGGTAGCAGGGAGGAGGCTGACAATTATAGGCCAGTCAGCTTGACTTCAGTGGTGGGAAAATTAATGGAATCACTACTGGAGGAAAGGATTGTGGAATGTCTTGAATCTAGTTGCTTACAAGGTCCAAGCAGCATGGATTCACAAGGGGGAGGTCATTTCAAATGAATCTGATAGATTACTTTCACTGGGTGCCCAGGGAATTGGATCAGGGTGGAACAGTGGATGTGGCCAACCTAGATTTCAGTAAGGCCTTTGACACCGTTCCACATAGGAGACCCATAAGTAAGTTGAGCAGCCTAGGTGTGGGTCCAAAGGTGGTAAACTAGGTAAGAAATTTATCAGGGGATAGGCATCAGAGGGTGGGAGTAAACAGAGTTCACTCTGAGGAAGGCAGGGTGACCAGCAGGGTGTCATGGATCAGTACTGGGACCAGTCCTCTTTAATGTCTTTATTAGCGATATTGCAGAGGGGCTGGATGGGAAGATATGCCTTTTTGCAGATGACACTAAAATCTGCAGTAGGGTAGATACCCCAGGAGGGGTGGAGAAAATGAGTAGTGATCTGAGAAAGTTAGATGAGTAGTCAAGGGTGTGGCAGCTAAGTTTCAATGCAAAAAAGTGCAAAATCATGCACTTAGGGCACAGAAACCCAGAGGCAGAGTACAAAATGGGGGATATATTGACAACCACCAAACAGGAAAGAGACCAGGGATAATCATAACTGATTGCCTAAAAGTGGTTAGGCAGTGTGACAAGGCAATTGAGAGAGCTAGTGGGATGCTGGGGTGCGTAGGGAGAAGTATCAACAGCAGAAAGGGAGAGGTCATGTTATCTCTGTATAGATCACTGGAAAGACCTCACCTAGAGTGCTGTGTCCAGTTCTGGAGACCTCATCTCTGGAAGGACATAGAGTGGAGGTGGTCCAGAGGAGGGCAACAAAAATGGTGCATTGTTTGCATAAAAAAAACCTTTGAGGAAAGACTGAAGGACCTCAATATGTACACACTGGAAGAAAGGAGGGAGAGGGGGGATATGATAGAGACTTTCAAATACCTCACGGGTATAAATAAGATGCAAAAGGGAAGCATTTTTCAGAAGACAAAAAGATGCTCAAGAACAAGGGGACATGCTATGAAGCTGGAGGGTGGTGGTCTCAGGGTATATGTGAGGAAGTACTTCTTCACAGAAAGAATGGTGGATTCCTGGAACAGCCTCCCAGCAGAGGTGGTGAGAGCAAAAACTGTAGAAGGGTTCAAGAATGCACAGGATAGGCATAAAGGAACCTTAATGACGAGGCAAGGAGGGGTAGAGCTGGAGATCAAGTAGCGTCTGTAGTAACGCAGTAGGTAGGGAAAGTTGGGCAGACTAGGTGGGCCAGACAATCCTTACCTGCTGTCAGATTCTTTGTTTCTATGTAAGAAAAAGTAATCAAATCACTCAAACATATCTTTTCTTATTGATTTTGCTGTGCAGCTTCTATCTTGTGTGCCTCTGTATTTCTTTATCTCCTGCTGTATCTCCTGGACTGATTACCCAGTAGAGCTCTCTTGTCTCTTTTCCTTTCTTTCTGATCTCCCTCTCTCTGCCCTCCGCAGGTTATGGAAGGGAGGAGTGAGGTACCCTTGGTAAGTGGGAACCAACACCTAGTAGGTAGGCTTCCCAGATGGACACAAAGCCAACCTCTGTGAACTAACCACACCTGAAAATCAGGTTTTTTTTATTTGTTTTCATTTGTGCCAGTGTCTAACACTTGTCAAATATACTAAATTGTACCACTCTGCTGGACTTTTATCAGACTTCTTCCCTGCTGTGTCCATCATCAACAGCCACACTTTACATAAAAAGTAGCTTCAAAAAAAAGATTAGGACTACAGTACAAAACAGAGTGATGAAGAAAGCATGAAAAACAAAGTACTATTTTTATATACTTTTTTGTTGCTACCAGAGGCCTCTGAAGTAACCTTCTTCTGCTGTCATCCATGCCCTCTCTCATTTGAGATACCTATCTGATGCAATCAACCAATGGCCTTCTTCCGTGGCACTCTCATGCCTTTTCAGAGGAACATATGAACATACGAAATTTGCCAGCAGATAAAGACCTAGAGGTCTATCAAGTCTGCTTGAATGTGCAGCTAGCACCCCTTATTCTGCAGCTGCCCCTCCCTTTTACCCTTCCCCTTCATTGACCCTCCCCCTTGTCCTGTTCCATCCCCTTTTGAAGCAGTCCACTGTTCTACTGGATACCACTTCTGCAGGTAACGCATTCCACCCAGCCACCACCCTCTTTGTAAAAAAGTGTCTCCTCATCTCCCTCCTGAATCTTCCTCCCTCCAGTCTCATATCATGGCCCCTGGTGTCTCTCCCCTCCCTTACTTTGAACAGCCCTCTGTACCTGTCTTGTTTATTCCAGCGAGTACATGTTCAACTCCCTCAGCCTCCTCTCGTATGATAAGTCCCCTAGCCCCTTGATCATCTTTGTCACCTTGCGCTGCACCCCCTCCAGTAACTTAATGTCCCTCTTCAGATATGGGTGCCAGTACCGCACGCAGTACTCCAGGTGCGGTCTAACTAATGACCTATACAGTGGCAGAATCACCTCCTTCCTCCTCGAGGATATGCTTTGAATACAACCCAGCATTTTGTTGGCCTTTGCAGCTGCCTTCCTACATTGTGCCGAAGTTGTTCATTGACCCTGTAATGAGCACCCCCAGATCCTTCTCCTCCTCTGTCTGGGCTAGCTGCACTCCCCCAGCTGGTAACTTCTCCTTGGGTCCTTCATCCCAAAATGCAGCACCTTGCACTTTTTGGCATTAAACCCCAGTTGCCAGGTGTCTGACCAGGTTTCAAGCTTTGCCAGATCATCCTGCAACCCCTGCCATCCCCCTAGGTCATCCACCACCGCTCCTGCCTTGGTATCATCAGCAAACAGACTGATCTTGCTCTTGATGTCCAATGATATGTCTGCAATGAATATCCCAAACAACACTGGTCCCAACACCGAGCCCTGTGGAACACCGCTCGTCACTACCCTTGGGTGTGAGTGCTCCCCACCCACCACCACCCTCTGTTGCCTTCCCTGAAGCCAGTTCCCTACCTATCTCACCAGCTTTGCACCCGCCCCGTGCCTTCTAACTTACTTCCAAGCCTTCCATGTGGCACCGGGTCGAATGCCTTACTGAAGTCCAGATACAGGACATCCACTGCATGGCCCCTGTCCAGTTGCCTAGTTACCCAGTCATAGAACTCCACCAGGTTGGTTTGGCAGGATCTGCCACATATGAAGCCATGCTGTCTGCTGTCCTGTAGTCCTTTGGCCTCTAGGAGGGCCACCAGCCTCTCCTTCAGGATAGTCTCCATTAGCTTACCCACGATGGATGTGAGGCTCACTGGTCTGTAGTTTCCCGGTTCATCCTTGGGGCCACTCTTGTGGAGGGGCACCACATGAGCCACCCTCCAGTCCTCAGGTACACATCCCAAATGTAGTGAGGCATTAAATAGGTCTGCCAAAGGTCCCGCAAGGACCTCTGCCAGCTCCTTCAGTACCCTGGGGTGGATGCCATCTGGGCCTGGCGCCTTGTCCACTTTCAGTGCCTTCAAACCCTCCCGAACTCTGCCCTCCATGATTTCCCCATCTGTCAACCCCCCCCCCCCATTTCTGCCATTCCTCCCCTTGGGTGTCACCCCCCTCTTCTCCTTAGTAAATACCGAGCAGAAGTAATCATTTAGTGCTTCTGCCTTATTGCACCCTGCTTCCACCCAACCCCTCCTTCCTAATCCTTACTATGTGGTCCTTACAGCTCTTTTTCCCTGATGTACCTAAAGAAGTCATTCTCCCCCTTCTTAATGCCTTGTTCCAGCCTGAGTTCTGTAGATGCCTTGGCTCCCCTTACTGCCCTTGTCACCTCCTTCGATTCTGTCAGTACTCCTCCCTGTCCTCTCCCTCCCTGTTTTCTTGTACCTCCTAAAAGCAGCTCTTTTCCTCCTTACCTTTTCCATGACCTCCTTGCTCAACCAGCTCGGTTTCCTAGCCCTAGCCTTCTTGCTCTGGGCCTTGCAGCAGGTTTTGGTTGCCTCCACTATCCCTAGCTTTATGAGCTCCCACCTCTGGTTAGTGTCCATACTAGATTGAATTCTGGCCAGGTACCCTTTTACCACTTCCCCCTTCCTCCCAAAGTCGGCCCTCCTGAAGTCCAGCACTCTTGTGCTAGATTCCACTTCTTCCTTGCCCATATCCTATGTGAGCCATACTGAGTGGTGGTCACTCCCTGACAGTGGTTCCTCCACTGTAAGTTCTCTCACAAAGTCCCCATTTGCCAACACAAGGTCAAGGGTATTCCCTAACCTGGTTGGTTCACTGACCATTTGCAGCAGGAAGCTGTCCTGGAAGGCATCCAGCAGTACCTGCTCCCTTCTGTTCCTGGTTTTTGGGGTACTCCAGTCAACTCCTGGCATGTTGAAGTCCCCCACAACTGCCACACTACCCTTTTTGCAGGTCCTCCTGATCTGTGCCACTAGTTCCCTGTCTAACTCCTCCATCTGAGATGGCTGCCTGTACACCACTCCCATTCTGAGAATCCTATTCTTGGAATCCTGGATTTGCATCCAAAGTGACTCCGTACTACCCTCCTCCCCTTCCTCCTTTACACACTTCAGTCCTTCCTTCACATATAGTGCCACACCCCCTCCTTTCCTAATCACTCTGTCCCTACGAAATAACCTGTACCCTGGTACAGACAGGTCCCAGTCATTGTATTGGGTGGCCCATGTTTCTGTGATGGCTGCAAAGTCCACCTCTCCCTCTGCCATGAGCACCTGTAACTCTGCAGTTTTCCGTCCAAGGCTCCTAGCATTAAGGGTAACCACCTTCCACCCTCCCCCCCCCCATCCTGCCCTCCTTTACTAGCATCACCAATAGTACTTGCCATTTGTCCTTTGTCACTGTTATGAGGGGTAAGCTCATATGGTTTCCCAACCTGTGGTCTCTGCATGTCTCTTGCCCAATTGCCACCTCCCGCTCCTAGTTTAAATTCCCAACACATCTGCCAGCAACTTCACTCCTTGACTGTTTTGGGAACTCATACACAGCAGACAGGAGAATTTGTGTCTGTTGGACCCTGTATGACCTTGGGTGGTGTTGGCAGGATGGCAATGCCATCTCCTTAACCAGTGCACTTTATTTTCCACCTTTTTTCTCCCACCCCTAGCTACATTAAGGGGGGGCTTAAGCCACCCTGAAAGATGCATTGAGGCCCCCACTGCTTTTGTCTTCCATGTCAAAGCACATCCTTGCCCTGCCTGTGCCTACCAACCCTGGAGAATCAGAGGTCTATAAAGCAGCAGGACAGGCAGCACCCCACCCCACATAAGTAAAGTCTATCTTGTTGGATGCAGTATCCATCATTTCCGGTGTCTCAGGGTTTGTGAATGTATAACTGGGTCACAGGAATGGCAAGTGTCTCCCATCTGCTGTCCCAGTGAGCTGGCCACAGTACTGATTTTTTTATCTGGCCAAAGGATTTTTACATCTATTTCCCCTAATCAGACAAGACATTCAAACAACATGAAGTCTTGCCGTAGTCTGACTGTATGCAGTGATCTCCAACTCTTGAACTGCCCTGGAGAGTTAAGGGTTAACTTTATGCCAAGGCATAGAACGTTGAGCTCAAGCTCGGTTTTCCAACCTCTGCCTGTGGTACTCTGCAGTGTAACCATCAGATTCTTTACTCTGCCTTACTGTGAAGTCACTCTGGAGATTCTTCCTGTGCTTCCGTTTGGTTAAAGTACGCATTGGTCGTTTTTTCTGAACCGCGTATTTTTGTATTCAGTATTCTTACCTCTGTCTCGGTACCAGTAAGTGGTAGTATTGTAGGTAGTGATTATAATTGTCTATTTTGTTTAAGACATTGTTTTGTTCTGTTCTTTGCCGGTCGGTCCGGTTCAGAACCGAAACGATTTCAATCTGTGTTGTCTGTAATATTTCTGTGTGGTTTTCCGGTACTCATCGGCTCCTAAAAAAATCCGATTTCAGGATTTTTTTAATCGACCCGTGACACGGTTGGAATCGATAGGTGTGCAGTCGCCTGGCTTAACCACTGTGTAAGGTGATTTTTTGGTTTAAGGCATGTCTGAGAAACCCAGAAAGAAAACTGGACCCACTGGGTTTCAGCACTGTACCGAGTGTAAGGGGGCCTTTGCTAAGGCTGACCCTCACCTCATCTGTGTATATTGTCTGGGGTTTGACCACCTCAAAGAAGACTGCCAAATATGTAAGAACTTTCCCAAATCCACTCTCGACACACCCTTGAGTAGGCTAAGGGAAAGGGAGGCCGAGAAGTCCGCTGACCCAGATGGCCAGCCCGGTTTGGTTACGGACGAATCTGAGGAGGTGCCCACTGACCTCAGCGATACCTCCTCGGGAAAACGGAGAGCCGATTCTGCGGAATCGGTTCCGACTAAACGAAAAAGAAAATCAGCCAGTTCGGATCCAACTTCCCATGGTCTGACTGCCAAGAAAATAGTGAAAGCGATTTCCATTGTTCAATCGCTTTGCCCGGTCTCAACCGAACCGGTGTTGGTTCAACGCCGGTCGGTTCGGTCGGAGGTTTTGACTTCAGATGTGGACCCTGAAGTTTATTATGAGGGCAACTGGGAGGAGGAGGATGACGATTATGAAGAGGATGAGGGCCTGGATGAGCCAGTAGAGCCTGACATCTCCCCAGACAGGCCTTCTCAGGTTTCTCCTCTCAGGCTTTCTGAGTCCCCTTCCCATTTCTTGTTTTACAAGAAAGTGGCTGAGACTCTTCAGATTCCTATGGAAGAGGCTGAACAGGATCAGGAGGAACCTGACTTTCTGGAAATGATGGATGTCCCAGAGTCAAAGAGGGGTGTCTATTCCCTTACATAAATCCTTGGGAAAACAGACACAAAAACTTTTGCAATTTCCTACTTCCATACCTCCTGTGGAAAAAAGAATGGACAGAAGGTATGCTTTGTCAGGTCCTGGGACAGAATTCCTTTCTAACCATAGCAGCCTTTTTGGGGTAGTACAAGCTTCAGCCTGTGACAAGGCTAAAATTCCTCTGGCATCTCACCCCCCAGACAAGGATTCCAGGAAAGTGGATGCCATGGCAAAAAGGCAGTACTTGGCATCCTCTTTGGGACTCAGACAATCTAACTATATGGCATACACTGCCAGGTACCAGAAATCTATGTGGGATACGGTTCTGGCACTGGCTAAGAATGCCCCTCCCCAGCTAGCCAGTGAGCTGGAGCAGGTGGCTGCAAATGGTATAGAGGCATCTAAAGTGCAATTTCATGCTGCTGTTGACTCTAATGATGTTCATTCCAGGGTCATGGCTACATCTATCTCCATGAGGAGTTTTGCTTGGCTTAGGTGTACCAACCTATCCCAGGATACTCAGGCTCAGGCCATGGATTTTCCTGTAGTTGGTAATTCTCTGTTTGGGGATCAAACAGAGAATTACATGAAGAAAATGGACGAATACAGGATCACTTATAGGAGTGCTGCAGCTAAAGAGAAGTAGACTACTCCTCAGAGGCAGCAGCTTAGGGGAGGGGGCAGGCCTTTTTACCAAGCCCAGGCCTCCTCCTCTTCTTTCCAGCAGAGGGGGTTCTTTAGGGGAAGAGATAGACGTGGGGTAACCAGGACCCCAGCAGCTACTCAGTCCAAGCCCCCTGCCAAGCAAACACCCTGAGGTGTCAGTCAGGGTTGCCTCCCCAATCCCAGTAGGGGGCAGACTGACTCACTGCTCCCAGACCTGGGAGTCTGTTACTTCAGACAAGTGGGTCCTGGAAATAGTGAGCCAGGGACTTGCCCTCAGTTTCAACAGGTTTCCAAAAATGAGAACAAAGTCATTCAGTCCTCCCTCTCCCTCAGAGACAAAGGCCCTAGAGGCAGCAGTCTCCTCTCTTCTGCTTCTATAAGCAGTGGAGAAGGTACCTCTTTGCCAAGGGGAAAAGGACTATATTCAAGATACTTCCTTACCCCCAAAAAGACAGGGGAGTGGCGACCCATATTGGATTTAAGGTACCTGAACAACCATTTGACAAAACCAAAGTTCAAAATGGTGACTCTGGGAGTAATTCTTCCCTCTCTGAGACCAGGCGACTGGCTAGCCTCCCTGGATCTCAAGGATGCCTACTTCCACATACCTATCAGACATTCCCACAAAAAAATACCTCAGGTTCGAGTTGCCCTCAGGCCATTACCAATTCAGGGCCATGCCCTTCAGCCTAACATCTGCTCCAAGGGTGTTCACCAAGTGTCTCGCAGTGGTGGTGGCATTCCTCAGGAGGCAGGGCATCCTTCTGTTTCCATATCTGGACGACTGGCTTATAGTGGGCCAGTACTCAGACCAAGTCAAGTCAGCTTTAGAGGTCACTCAAAGACTTCTGGAATCCTTGGGCTTTATTCTAAATTTGGAGAAGTCTGTCCTTGAGCCAGCCCAGCTTCTCACCTTCATAGGGGTGGAAATAGATACAGTGCAAGCAAGGGCTTTTCTTCCTCCCTCAAGGGTTCAACCTCTGACCACTCTGGCTTCCTCTTTTCATCCTCTGGTGTCTCGTCCAGCCAGACACTTCCTACAGCTGCTAGGACACATGGCAGCTTCCACAGCAGTAGTTCAGGGAGCACAATTTCAAATGAGAGTTATTCAGTTTCATCTCAGATCTTTCTGGTCTCAGAAGAAGGACCCTCTCTCCAAGCTGGTTCCAGTTTCCAAAGTTCTGGTCCAGGCTCTTTAGTGATGGTTGGACGAGGACAACCTTCGACAAGGCGTCCCCTTTATCACTCAGGCTCCTTCAGTGATTCCCACCGCAGACGCCTCCCTCTTGGGATGGGGGGCTCACCTAGATCATCTCACAGCTCAGGGAACTTGGTCACAACCGGAATCCCTGCTGCACATAAATCTTCTCGAATTAAGAGCTGTCTTTTTAGGCACTCCAACACATTCTCAACAGTTGTTCAAGGGAAAGTGGTACAGGTCAGAACAGACAATACTACAACCATGTGGTATATTAACAAACAGGAAGGCACTCGGTCTCTGGCCTTATGCACAGAGGCCATGACAATTTGGTCCCTAGCCTATTCCCTTCAGGTATCCCTGGAGGCGGTGCACCTCCCAGGGAAGGACAGCATCCTAGTGGATGCTCTCAGCAGGATTTCTCAAGGTCACCACAAATGGACCCTGAACCCTGTCATTCTTCAGGTCATTTTCAGCAGATGGGGCACCCCAGAGATAGATCCCTTTGCAGCCCCAGACAATCATTATCTTCCTCTCTATTGCTGTAGACCACCCCTTCTGGGCTCTGTTCCCCAGGATGCTCTTCTACTGAACTGGACAAGCAGATTTCTGTATGAATTTCCTCCTTTTCCTCTGATTTTCAGGGTTCTGATAAAAATCAGGTCTCAGCCTTGCAAGGTGATTCTGGTGGCCCCAGACTGGGCCAGACAACCTTGGTATCCTCTACTGTTGTCACTGTCAGCAACACTGCCCTTGTGTCTCCCCAGGCGGTACAATCTCCTCACCTCTTCCCAGGGGAGGATTCTGTACCCCAACCTCCAGTCTATCAGACTCAAAGCCTGGCTCTTCAAGAGCTAGAATATGAAAGTTTGCATCTGTCCCAAGCAGTCTTGGACATTTTAAAAGATGGCAGGAAACCTGCTACCAGGAAGACTTACAACTCCAAATGGAAACGGTTTGGGTTCTGGTGCTCCAGTAGGCATATTAAGCCAGAGCTGGCTGATATTGCCACTGTTTTGGACTACCTGGTGCATCTTAATGGTTTAGGCCTCCGGTCTACTACCCTCAAGGTACATTTGGCAGCTGTGTCTGCTTTTCTTTTGGCTTGTAAGGCCTCTTCTCTAGCTTCTCATGCAGTTTTCAAAACATTTTTCAAAGGCTTGCTCCATGTCAATCCTCCTTTCCGAGAGCCTACTCCTTCTTGGGATCTGAACATCTGTATTGCACAGCTTATGCAGCCCCCTTTTGAACCCTTATCTTCAGCTGAGCTGAACTACTTGACTTGGAAAACTGTATTTTTGGTAGCCATTACCTCAGCTAGGAGAATCAGTGAATTACAGGCCTTGTCAGTGGAACCTGATTTCATTTCCTTTCATAGGGATAAAGTGGTCCTTCGCACCAACAGAAAATTCCTTCCCAAGGTAGTGTCAGATTTTCATCTGAACCAGTCTATCTCTCTGTCTGTCTTTTTCACTGATCATTCTTCTTCTGGAGAGAGGAGGTTACACAGTCTGGATGTGAAAAGGGCTCTCAGTTACTATATTGAGCATACTAAGGCCCATAGAAAAGATTGTTCTCAGTTATTCCTCACTTATGGTGAGGTGGGAAAGGGCAAGCCTGCTACCAAAAGGTCTATTGCCAGGTGAATTGTCTCTTGTATCCAATTCTGCTATTCCAAACTTGGGAAGGAGCCTCCCTCAGGCCTGAGGGCCCATGCTACCAGAGGTACAGCTGCTTCAGTTGCAGCAGCTAGAGATATACCTTTAGTGGATATACGTAAAGCAGCTACCTGGAAATCTGTTGATACTTTCACTAAGCATTACTCTTTGGACATCCTGTCATGAAGTGATGCTAGGTTTGGCACAGCTGTGCTGCACAGCCTGTTCCCAAAATAGGTTCTTTAACTCCCTCCTCCAAGGGGGTACTGCTTGGTAGTCTGCATATAGTCAGAACAGAGCAAGACTTCATGTTGTTTGAAGAAAAAATTACTTAACATAGTAATGTTGTTTCTTCTAATGGAGTCTTGCTGTATTCTGACCTCCCCTCCCGGAACCTAGTAGTTTTGGAATGTAGTGGGCAGGCACAGTGCTGCACCCCAGAGGTGCCCTAGACATGCCCCCCATCTTGGGGACTCTCTTTTCTTGCTTTAATTTTCGGAATCACTACCTTTTTGGGTTCTTTTGGGTTCTTTCGACTTGAGTCTTTGACCTAGAACCTTTATTAGCCATTTGGCTCTAACATTTTAAACAATTTCTTATACAGAGTTAGCTAGTTTAGTGCTCGTAAGAATCTGACGGTTACACTGCAGAGTACCACAGACAGAGGTTTGAAAACTGAGCTCAAGCTCAACGTTCTATGCCTTGGCATAAAGTTAACCCTTAACTCTCCTGGGCAGTTCAAGAGTTGGAGATCACTGCATATAGTCAGAATACAGCAAGACTCCATTAGAAGAAACAACATTACTACGGTAAGTATTTTTTTCTTGTTGCTCCAAGGTGCAGTATGCTACAGGTGTCTGTGAGCAATTTGTCTATTCTTTTAAATGGGATTGTGTGTGCAGTATTGCCCATGCACTTTTGTCAGTGTACCTGTGCAAAACAAATATCTTTACAATGTGGCATAGTTACAAAGAACGTGCTTTCCAGGCAAATTATGCAGCACACATGTTATTTAATGTATTTAGGTAGGATGCATGAACATATTCATCCTTAGATTTATCTGGGTATAAGCCCAGTTTACACTGTCGCATTGTTTCCTGTTTAAGATTATACTGTATGTATTAAATAACTCAACAGAAACTTTTGTCTGGCATCTAGTGAGAGACCAGGACTGAACTCTTTACCTGTGAGCTCGTGAAGCATATTAATCTAGAAAGTGCATGACATTTGTAATGTAAATAACATTTTCAGGAAACAATATTTTTTGTTCATGTTTGACCAGAATATATTTATGGGGGCAGGGGCAGCTGCCCTGGAGATTGGAAGAGAATATTTATTAAGAGTAAACAAGATACAGTGTTAAAAAAAATGGTTAAGTAAGGATAGCTCTCCACCCCCGTTTTCCATCTAAAGTCACTTTACAAAAAGTTGCTTCTAACAGGCTTTCTTTTTTTCACTCATTCTTGTTTACTTTTTCTCCATAGTTCAAAGAACTGATATTTCCTTACATGTCCCCAAGCCACACCACCAAGGAGCCCCTGGGCTATGCTCACCCTTGATGGACTACACTGCTTCGCTCATTGGTCCGACTTTATGCAATCCCCAACTTGTCTCCCAAGGTGAAACCTAGGAGGAAGGGCTGAGTCCTGCTGTGAGGTCTTGAGAGATGCGATCAGGAAGAGATACCATTCAAAAGTGGTACTGCTTTCTTGGGGCTGGGGTGGACTTCATATGATCAATTGCCATCATGTTTTTC
Organism: Neoceratodus forsteri; assembly: GCA_016271365.2. Lineage (NCBI taxonomy): Eukaryota > Metazoa > Chordata > Ceratodontiformes > Ceratodontidae > Neoceratodus > Neoceratodus forsteri. The sequence goes on along the minus strand of CM057455.1, from coordinate 1,362,800,830 downwards.
TACCCTAGGCCCCCCCTCCCTCTCTCTCAAGCGGACCAGGCCTCCTGTGCCACCCCAATCTCAACTGCCTGTTATGGAATGTCAATAAAGAAGACTCTAGCCATTCCCCCTTCTTGGCATCCCCAGGACTCAGGCTGGCACCAGGAAGCACTAAGCACTTCTCGGGACCACGACTTCCTTCCCACATGATATCTTGCTGCTGGACCATTAATTGCGATCCATGCCCCAAAAGAACTGCCAACACTCCACGAGGCAGGAAACATCTGAGACAGACACCTTCACTGCCTCTGACAGGAAGCTGCCAATTCTTGGGCTCGGAGTGTGAATCCAAGGGGACCAGCATGCCAAGCAGTTACTCAACTGCTGTGCTGCCAAGCCCTCCAGTGGGTCGTTTTTCTATATGAACATGCAAGATTCTGTGGTCAGATGAACTGGCATTACAGTACTATGAAGATCAAAGTAGTGTGGTCCAGTGGTTACAGCCAGGAATGGTGGAACAGGAGATCCCAGGTTCAAATCCCACCAGCCACTGAATAAGTCAGAAGCCCTACCCCCCGTGCTTCACTTCTCCTGGTGCCTATTTAAAGCAGGAATACATGTCAGTATATCTTTCATTTAACATAATGGTTTTAAGCAGTAAGGAATGATTGGGAATTGGGTTAGCGTTGGTCAAGTGCAGTGTACATGTACAACATATCTCAGCAGTAGATCCTGCATTTTTGGTAGCCAACAGTGTACCTGCTTTTTTCTGCATGGTCCATGTCCCCACTTCTGTGCTGGTCTTCCAGGTAACTGAACTTAGTTGAGCGTTTGTTGCGAAAGTGCTGTGACAGCGCCCTGAACTGCCCCTGTGTTCTACAATCTGCAAATACAGGAACACCAGTACAGTACTGAAAATTATTTTTCCCCCTTTTCACTGCAAAAAAAGGAAGTTCACAAACTCTTATAAAGGTAAGGCAATGCAATCTGTTTAGGTAGAGTGCGGAACTATGAAACAGGAGAACACAGGTTTGAAGCCCACTACTGGCACTGACTCAGCTCCTCGACTGACCTTGCGTAAGATACTTGACTTTCCTGTTCTGCAGTGCTCCTCACTGTAAAATTAGGTAGAAGCTGGGCATCACTCAAAGTGAGATGTTGCATCTCAGTTGGACTCTCCTGGGTAAATAAATTGCTACTAATTCTGGTTATACATGTAAGAGAAGAACACTTCTCTCCTATTTGAAGGAACAGTATTTAGGTTTCATTATACTGTAGTATCCTTTCATGAATACCTGCCAAGTGTCTCCCTTGAAATACCATCCTCCATGTGGAGTCTTTAGACGTGGGGCAAGTCTTTCTGTTTTAATATCATTTATTGGTTAGGCTTCTTTTATCTGGAGTTGCCCCATCTATTGAGTGGGGCCTCCTCCCAGCATTTTACAGTGCTTTCTTCACTGCTTACCTCCAAGGGTGGGGCCTTTGGGTGGTGAAGATCTCTTGTGTAAAATCCTAGACAGGGTCAGTGGTTGGCACATCAGGGCCTAAGAGTGTGCCCGCATCATCCTGCTATGTTGTAGGGTGTTTTCCATGTTCCTGTCCCCTACCCAGCCCCGAGGATGCTGCGCTAGCCCAGCAGCATTCTTACTACCCGAGCGTCTTCACTGCACCACCACCTATGTTCACATTATAGATCGAGGGAGTACTCCCGACCAGTTGGAGTGCTCCTTTCCTCTGCGTGTGAGATACTCTTATTCTGTGAAGAGTGTCTCATGTGCAGTCGTCCTGGAAATGTGCACATTGGGCAGATTTTTTAAAATGTTTAATATACATTATTGATCAATAATATATTAATATTGCTGCTGAGACCACTCTTAGGGTTGTTTGTAAGAATGGTTTCACTTACATCCCTAGGGAATCAGAGCCACTCACCTGCGGTTCACGGTTCCCATATGCTAAGAATGCATGTGAGGCCATTCTTACAACTATAAGAGTGGTATCAGCAGTGGTATAAACATACGCTGGTGGCAGTACTGCAGCAGACCTAGGCATCTGCACCACTTCTGATGTTCCCCTCATCTCCCCACCCCCCAGTTTGATTGCATGACCTCTGTTCCTCGGGGTTAAAAGGAATGTACTTGCTGGTCATTGCAGAGCCCTGGTATCCCTGGGGAGATCTGCACTACAGTATCAGTGGTGTGGATGCGCAGAGCAGGTTCATGTGACATGTCTCCCATGTTTGTACCCATCTGCCCACATTTCCAAAGGAGTGTCCAAAGGACTGGGTCAAAATAAAGAAAAATCCACAGTAACATATGTATGACTGGCAGACACATCTCCCCCTTCCCACCCTTGCCTTGCTTCAGGTTCTGGGGGAACACAAGGGTTTTACTGCCTGTTGAATCCTGCTGGATTCTGTCACTTGTGCAAGTCCACACCAAACTGCCTGCATGTCTGGCAATGCTTGTTGTCTGCTGAACACCTCAGGAATTGGGGGAGGAGGCTGCTTGTATCTTTTGCCTGAATGACTGCACACCCTTACTGTAGCTTTTGGCCACAGTACTTTCACAATTATGCCTGACATGCCTTCCACAGTATTTCCTGTTATGTACTGTAAAGGGAAGAGATAAAAAGTAAGATGCCCAGCTTTTATTTATTTAGTTTTTGTTGACTGGGAAAGGAGTGCTAGACATTAGACAATACTGCCTATTTTGAGCCTTGTCCCGAGTAGCCAGAAAATAAGCAGCTCACTTGAAACCTTATACTGCACAGAAAAGCACACACAACACAGCAAGGACAACAGACACAGCCACAACAATTAAACGAAACAAAAACAAGGACTAGTCGCAGTGGAAGTGGTAAAGGTGTTGGGGTGGTTTAATGCGATTATAAATACTTTGCTCACCTTTTTCTGTGTAATCACCTTTTAGAAATACTGACTATAAATAAGGGCTTGGTACTTCATATTCATCGTCTTTTAAATATTCTGGCTTGTACCAGCCTTGGCGGTGTGATTTATGGTATGAATTAAAAATGTTAGGGACATGAGTAAGCCATACAGTCTATTAAAGTCTACCACTTTCTATTGCACCAACCCCTCTGTCCAGTTTCACTACATGAGAGGAATGGCTAACAACTGGAAGTTAATATTCCCCTTTTCCTTTGATGCAACTCTTTTTAAGGGACATTATACTACTGGCCTTTATTGTCACCTGAGCAGTTCATGCTATATAAATCACTGTTTGTTTGTGAAACAAGACTAAATGTACGGTATATGTAGAATTCTGACATACTGCAGTGCAACCAAGGGATAGGGCCTGATGTTTAAAAACCAGCAAGCAGCCTGGCCCAGTGGGGCTGGCTAGTGGTGCACAGCACCGCTATGTTGGATACCCATTTTGGTGAAATGACCCCAACTCCTGCCCCCCCACCCTGTGAGTGGGGTCTGGAGTGTGATGGTGAGCTGATGCCAGTGGAAGGGAGAGGAGCATCCCTCTCTAGGAGTACCACCTGCAGATGGGGGGGCAGTGACGCTTTTGGTGACCATGCAGAATCAGATACCCCCTGCCTACAGGATGGCACAGCTGGTGCCCATAGGCAGACAGCCTGGGAGGTGGGAGGACCAAACACTGGGGAGAAAACCCACAGTGGCCGTAGATGACAAGGACAATGACCTGCCTACTCCAAAGCCATCGAACAGTCTGATGCCCCTTCCCCAACCTCCCACACTACAGCTGCTCCACAGTGACCAGCAGTGGGTGAGTCAGCTATCAGGGCCCCCATTATGAGGGGCATGCCAAGGGAGAGGAGACAAACAGGGTAAGTAGATGAATTTGTGTGTTAAGGGAGTAACCAAATGCTGACTGTGAACAAAAAAAAGAATATCATTTAAAAATTAACAAGCAGGCCAGACTAGTGGCATTGCTTGCACTAGGGAGACTGCAGTTTTGTATGCAAACCCTGAAGTACCACGCTGAGGTCAGCATGTGCTGGGGTATGGGCACATTGTGGAGGTGAGGTTCTCAGCTCTATGAAAAGGAGAGCATGAATCACTCAACATTTGCACAGCACATTGATATTCACTGAGAAGGTGTATTGCCCTCCTGGCCCAAGGAAATGATTCAGCTATGGCAACCCTACCATCAGGGTGGGAGACATGAGTTAAAAAAGGGTCCAAAATAAGGAAAAGCTCCTAAAAAGCCCCCCCCCAAAAAAAAATGGGATTAGACTGCCCAAAAATGAGATTACAGTTATGTTGTTATAAGAAAATAATCCTCTTGCACTGTGGTGACCTTCTGTTTTGGGGGCTCCCAGCAGGATTGGTTCTTTGGACCCTCTACCCACTCTCTCTTCACTCATTGGCTGGGCTGCACCTTGGCAAGTATTTTGTTCCTTATGATGTTATGATGCTACTTTGGAACTTTCTGCCCAGCCCAGTGATACTCCTTACCTTGTGTACTGTTCCGACAGGGCAGAGTCAGTGAATAAATTAAAATAAATCCAAATGCAATACATTTTGTTTAAAGACTGAAGACTTGCTCATGCTCTCCCTAGTGTCTGTCTCTGTTCTTGTAGCAGAAATCTCCATAAGCCATGCAAACGTGTGAGCCTGTGGTTTTGATTTGCCCCATATCTTGTAGGTTCCCATCCATACTCAGTAGTGCAAGACTGCTGCTATTCTGACTATCATGTCCATGTCTGGCTTGCTGGGAATACATCTTATCTGTTGTGACCCACAGCAGGAATCACCCATTATGAAATGATCTCAGGTGTAATGGAGTGGAAAACTCGCCTCTGAGAAAGGGTTTTGACAGCCACCGAGAGAGGAATATCACCAGCCTGACCAGCTTTAGGATACGCTGGCGTATGGGATAGAGGTGTCGCCTTGAATCTGTAATTGAAAAGCAGTGAGATATTGGTATACAGTTGAGCTGGCTTGTGGAACTCTAACAGCTAGCCAACCACTGCTTGAAACCAAGGGACCTCATTAAAACCCTACTAACTGTGATCTTACTTAGAGTGCCGCCTTCAGTAAAAAAAAAAAATCTTTAGAACTAGCAAAGAATAGTTCTTCATTAACTGGGAGATCTTATACATTACAAACATAGTTTGGGAAGAAATAAGCAGCTCCATATACAGTATGTAGGGAGCCTTTATATAAGTAAAATAATTCTTACTCCCCCACCCCAACTGCATATAATAAGGGAAGCTATAATTCTGAGGGAATGGCCTGCTTTCATGCCACGCCAAAAACAGTGCCAGAAATCTATGTATGGGGCACTGTTAAAACTCTTCTAACATTGCTGAAGGCAATTGCACACCTCAGCCAGTCACATGTAACTAGAGGTCATTCCATACATTTCTGAAGACGTGAGGTAGGGGTGTGCACTGGCCAAATGTTTAGCTACTTACCAGTCAAAGTAGCGCTTCAAGAGAATCTCCTCTACAGAACCACACATTTCAATGGTTAGTCATCAGTGTCAGGACCACTCAAAAACTTTTACGTAGCTGCAGCTGCCCACATTGACAATTTTTTGTTTTACATTGGCAATGCCTACAACATGGGCAAATCCATACCTCCTCAGTGTCCCACCAGAGATGAACCTGGAGTTATACAATTCTGGCAAGAACAGGAGATCAGCATCACGACCAAGCCAACAGGAGAGGTGGAGACAAAGAGACTCCTTTGAGGGCCACAGAAATTAAAATACCACATGTGCAGCAACTAGTAGGGTATCAACAGCATTCAACTTAAAAATCCAAAAGGGGATAGTTGGGCAGGAGAACACTGGTTCTATGGAAGAAATTATCTTGAAGATGCACTGTTACTGGTAAGCAAACTGTCTTCTTTGGGGACATCTCCCCCCATAGGCCACACATATACTGAATAATTCCCAAGTAGTTCAGCACTGCAGAGGAGGAGGATGGCCTGACAGGAAGGACACTTAGCCCCCTAAGACAGTAAGCCTTGTAGGATGTCAAGACTTAGGAGTGGTCTTGCCAGCAGCAAAGATTCCTCCATAATGGTAAAATGACACAAATCAGGTGATCCAGGGGTCACTTGAACAACCTAGGTCCACAGTACATGCTGCATCCACTGGGGAACTCACATCTGGAGATGGGCCAGAGGGACAGTCACAATGGCAGTGGCCATGAGGCACAGCCATCTGAGCATGAACCTGACAGTGATCCAATTGCTGGAAGCAACCATGTGAGCCTGAGCGATCAGGGTACAGATGCAATCCTCTGGAAAGAATGAATGCTGTGGCTGCCACAGCAGAGTACTTGATAAAGACCTGTAGCCCCGAGGACAAAACAAAGACAAGACACAAAACTGGTAGTCCTGGCCCTCCAGAAGGAAATGCAGGTACTGCCAGTGGTAGCAGCACATGAACTTTATATGCAGGTAAGCATCCTGCATATCCAGGGGGCAAAGCCAGTCCCCTACTGAAAACAGAGGGAGGAGTGACTGAAGAGAAACCACAGGTAACTTGTACTACTTGTCTACTTGTTCAGATCCCGTAGGTATAAGACAGGACATAGATTGTCCATCTTTTCTGGTACCAGAAAATACAAGGAATCAAAACCTTGGTTTTATGTGGAAAGTGGCACATGCTAAAGATCTACTTTCACCAACATAGTGCCCACTTCAGCCTACAGGACCAACAAGTGTATGGAGAATAAAAGCAAGGGCTGGGAGGATGCACAGGAGGCTGTTCCAGTAACTCCAGAGCATGGCTCTCCTGAGTCCTATCCAGGACCAACCTGTATGATGTTATGTCCTCCCACTTGGGAAGGCACAGGGAGATCCTGCCCCAACCTCTACCCCCGGCAGCAGGGCAGAAAGACAAGGAAGGGAATCAGAAGGATGGGGAGTGAGTGGCAGGAGTAGCACTTTTTCATGTACCTTTGGTGGGCTTTGAAGGGTCATCCAATAACTGCTGTCTTTGGAAGGTCACAAGGGCAGCCTACCTGCCCTTACTCATGGAGAGGGAGGAGTGGGAGCACCTATAAAAAATGCTCCCACCCCAACCACAAGGGGGCTGAGAACCAAGGGCATTAAGGGAGGGAAGAGTCATATTGGATGACTGCAACTCTCTGACGGTCAGCCCCATATCATGGTCAAATAGTTGCACATTAGTGGCAAAACCAGCAACATGCAGCCAGGAGTAGAAACAAAGGCAGATTCCTGTGGCTGTATCCTGAATGGAAGCATCAGAGTTGCCATAACCAGAATGCCATAGATGCTTGCCAGTCTCCAAGCCATGGGTAACATATTGTTTTCATCTTGGCGGCATCATTACGCATGTTATCCAAAATCCAAGCCATAGACTTCCACATGCTTTTCTGATATTTAATCATATATGCCTGGTAGTTGTCAATACAGAGGCCTAATGAAGCAGAGGTGAACAACTGTTTGCCCACAATGCCTACTGCAGTTGAAGGCAGGAAGAATCGCAACCTAGGATGAACTGCGCCAAGACTAGGGGTGAGGCAATATTATAGGCATGTTGAAGCTGGCACCAGTTCTAGATTGCAACAACAATTTATTTATTTATTTAGTTTTTGTTGACCGGGTAAGTGCACTAGACAAATGCTGCCTATTTTCAGGCACGACCCGGGGGAAGGGGATACAAATGAATGCCAACTGACCTTGAACCAGATTAAGCTGTTGATTCCAATGTGTATAAATTAAATACAGAAGCTTGGTTTACCAGTAGTGGGTATTTGTTTTTTAAAAGGTGCAGTTGGACTCCAGTAAACACTTCAAAATTAATTAAAAAACACTCTTCCTCGACAGAAGGAAATCACAGTATAAGGACATCACCCAGGCACAGCAGACCCCCCTCAGCTGTTACCTTACCCATGGTATCTAGTTTTTTGGGATTCCTTGTCACTGGGATTAGTGCTCATGTGGTAAGGTGCTTTGGACCTGTCATGAACAACCATAATGACCACTGAGTCCGTTTCTGGTGAAGTTGCATATTACAACTTGGTGGAGAAAGCATGCTATATGGTCTATCTGTTTTCCTAGGAAGCACAGGCAGAGTAATGGTCTATGCCAAGTTGCCATAATAGCATCCTTTACCGCAGGATAGACAGGAGGAATGGTTATAGAATCTGCAGCAGTAGCAGGGACTTTGAAGAATTGATGTAGATTTTTTTTTTGTGACTTAACTTCTTCAACCACATAAAACATTTGAAGCAACACATAAATAAACTAGAAAACTTCCACAATAGAAATCAATGAAGGTATTTCTTCAGCCTGATTAGACTGGTCCACTCCATGGAGGAAGACAATAAATTGAGGTGGTAGGAGGCAGCCCACCTTATATAGGCACTGCCATCATACACAGGGGCACGTCATTGTGGGCAGCCCCAGCTGGGAAAAAGTTTGTGACTAGTCCTGACACCAATAGGTTCCAGTTCAATATGTGCGGCTCTATGGAGGGAGATGTCCTCGAAGAAGATTACTGTATTTCCTGAATACTATGATTAATAGGCTTCAAGGTTACTCGGTCAAATACTGAATAACTTTTACTATTTGTGGTGTTCAGGAAAACATATTCAGTTGAAAATAATAATAAAAAAAACTTTCTAGCCCCCCAAACAGACAGGGATAGTTTCTGGCCACCCCCTCCCCGTGTTTGCCATTTCCCACCCTCCACCCCAATTTCTTATCCTCCAAACAATTTGTTTTCCAAAAGTCAACTCCTGTCTGGCAGTATGTCAGAAGCTAACACCATGACTAGAAAACTACCCCACTCTCTAACTAGACCCCCCAGTCCCTCGGTTCTCCTAATAGCTATTTTGACAAGGTGCCTCCATCCTGAACCTTGATTTTATTTCTTTGATGTTTTAAAATGTCTTTTTACTTTTTTGCTGGAAAGCTTAGACATATTTCAGAACTACCTTTAGCTGAGCATGGTACCTTTTACATACAGTATGTAAGGATTAACCCATGATAGGGCATGGGTTTAATCAGAATTAATCCATGCCTGGGGGACAGGGTGGTGGTTGTGAGGTATGAGGCCACAGGCTGAGTGACTTCAACCAACAAGGCGTGGATTAGTTCTCAGTAAACCCATGCCCTGGATTGGGGTTAATTTGCTTATAAAATGAGCAACTATATTTTAGAGGTTTACTTAAATAAGTATTTAAAAAAACACTGTTTACATGCATTTGTAATTAAATAGTTATTTCGCCTAATGGGTTCGTCCTTCTTAGGATGCCATAGTTGTTCTCCACTAGGTGGATTTGTCCTACTGAGGATGCCATAGTTGCCATTTTTTATATGTTTCTCTGGTGGAGTGATCAAAAAAGGTCACTTTACATTGCTGTCACTCAAGATTTTGTAGTCTGGCAAGGCAACTGTGGGTTTACAGGGGATTAATCCATAGTCAGGTGACCTGTTTTGGCGAATCAGAGGATTTTCTGAACCCATTTTAAAATATGTATTAATTGCAGGTAATATATTTCTAGTATAGGTTTAACAGATATTTTTTCATACTGTGTAAATGAATGCATGGCTCTATAATATTTTACTTTTGTAACATGCTGCTGCTTGTTGAGCTGTCCTGGCCATGTTTCCAGTGTGTATGAGAACTTGCTCTCAATGACTTAACTTGGCTACATCAAGCTTTAAAAATGATGACAATGAGGATGTTGTATTGATAATCTGAAACAGTCTATAGACTGCATGGGTCATTACTCATTACTGATCTGGTCAGGATAACATTTTGCTTCTTAAATCTGGAATACAGCTTTATATGGTATTTTATAACTACCACCCTATACATTATAAGATACTGATCAGAGAACCACAGTTTGTTAATCTGGTTAAAATTCATACTTCACTGCTTGAGTTTGGATACACATGGGCACTTAATGCAGAGCAGTGCATTGTTTACGTTATTAGCTACTAGGCATAGTAAATAATATGCTACGACAGTTAATAAACCTAAGAAGACATTATGGAGAATGGCTGCATTAAAGAAAACTGTTGTTCAGGATTGTGACAAACTCGCCTTTCAGGTGGTACTTAACAGCTTGTTTGTAGACTTTGTTGTATCGCTGGACAAGAGTAGACATGCGACTGTGAATGTTGGTGAAATGATCTGAAACAACACCTAGGACAGTAAACACAACACAGACACAAATCTCGAGATGGACAGACAAACTAGGAAAAGTACACAGGATGAAGAATTGAACCCCATTGACAAACACTGCAGACCAGAATAAAATGCATCTGCTTTCCTTTTTTTAAAATTTCTTTTACTCCTCTGATCACCACATTGGATCCCTTCAGTGATCTTTCCTTTTCTGGCTGCCTCTCAGCCTCAGTATTGGCTCCATACCCCAGAGGCTCACGCTTTAGGTTCCCTGGTTTACCCCTCCCCCCGTTGTGGTGGGACCTTCAGGGTGCCACCCCCTCTGTTGACTGAAATCCAGTGGTGGGAGCCTGTTGTGCTGGGTGAGCAAGGATGCAGGGCCCAAGAGTGGCAGGAGACATATCATCATGCCAGGCTGAGTGGTGCTTAACTACCTCCCCTGAGATGCTGGCATGAATTTAGATGTGCACGCATGCAATGGGCATGCTCAAAGCTGAGCCAAACACCTTCCTCAGCTGTCCCAGCCTGCAGCTCCTTCTGTGGTACCCCAGGTTGAGCTAATACAGCAGGAGCAGAAGGCCTCCCTCCCCAGAGAAGGTGAGCATCCTCTGAGATGCCAAGCCTCTTCCACTCACTGGCGTCACCAGTGGCAGCTTTACAGTGACATTGATGGGCTGGACTGCATCATCCTTCCTTCCATTTTACTCAAAATGCCAAATGTGGGTATGTTTTGGGGGTCAGTGAACATGACTTTGAACTGCAGAAATTCACACTATTGAGTAATTTTCAAGGAAATGTGAAGATGCCTGTAATCTTTCATAGTAGCAGTGGTAAGGTGCAATGTTTTTTATATGTAAAGTTCCACTGCTGCTTTAGCCATCATAACATAAAAACCTACTCTAAGTCTGTGCAGTAAATGCAGATTCTATGCTCAGTGCATCTCCCTGAATCAATATTCTGAACAAGTCTATAGATAACTAGAGGACAAGATAAGACCAGGTAGACCATCAATGCCCACCACTCTCAGAATTTAATTTAAACTGCATATCTAACCCTCCAACTTACCAGAAAATGTCTATCAGCTGCACCCTGCAATGCTCTCTGTCAGTGTCAGTAATCTAGCACTGCATTTCCTTTTAGAATCTGATATACTTCAATGAAGCCACCCATGTCCTCCTCATTCCCAAAGTATTAGGCCAAGTCTTTCAAGTTATTTTGCATAATTTGGTCTCCTGGTGCCATGATGCATTCTGGTTGCCCCTGGGATGTACTTTTTCTGTCTCTGAAATATTTTTTCAGTGGTTCACATGACTTGGCCAGCCATTCAGACTGAGCTTGAGTTCTGATTACCTCCAGCCCCACCCTCATAAAGCCCAGACCACAAAGTGGCCCACAGCATAGTAGTCTCCTAGTGTAAAAAGACCACTGCATTAGGATGTCGACTTGTGGATGTTGGCCCGTCATGTTGCACGATTGATCTTCCTGCTCCCCATGTGCTGGGTTCTGTTATGGATGACTCTGCCTCACCTGTCTGGTAAGCTATCCCCCTGCACTTAAACCTCTGCTGCTCTTACCTTTCAGGAAACAGACCATATTAATCTTACTATAATAACTGGGTTGTGTTTTTCTCTAAGGGAAACCTGTGGTGCAATTTGCCACTATAAGGAGTGTTTATAATGGCAAACATGCACCAGGCTTCCCTCGCTCCGAGCATATGCCAGCCGTCTGACTGCCCTCCAACTTCCAGTCATTGTACTAAGCCCTGCAACACCACTCAGTAAGTAACTGTTGCAAAAATAAAAAAAAATACTGGGCTGTCACTGCAAAGTTTTTAACCCCTACTAATAATTTAAATGTCAAAAACTTGAAGGGGAAAAGCCGCGGACTGCTCTTCAACCAGAAGGGATCGTGGCTCACCAGTGAGTGATGTAGTGCTATTTTATACAATTGCTGTGGTGAAAAAACATGACCCAGCACTTACATAAAATAAAACATGTGGTAGTCTGTAAAATTCTAATTTTACACACACCTTCGGGGTTGGATGCCTAAATAAATCCCTACCCCTCGAGCTTCGCTCTTGGGGTTTATGTTGCATCCAACCCCTTGGGTGTGTGTAAAATTCTCATTACACTCACCACCCCATGCTTTATTCTATGTGTAATATATCAATCAGCCTAATAATAATACTAAAACAATATAAAAAAATCTTCGTAATACAACACTTTGAATACTGTAATACCATCATTCAAATCTTGTAATACTATCATTTGGAGCTCATAATACTATAGTTCTGAGCTCTGCACGATAGTATTATAAGACACATACAGGAGCACAAGCTGTTGAATTCTTTGTGCTCAGTGCAAGCCGGCTTTTACTGTAACTGCCCTGCACAGTAAAAGTTGACTTGCTGCTGAGAAGAAAGCTGGTAAAATGGCTATGTCTGAAGAAAAAAACACCACTATTGAACAAACAATTCACATTATAAAAAATCAGCAAACTCTTAGCCTTAAAAAGTAAAACTGATAACAAAGTCTGGAAGTGCACAAAGAGTGGTGGCAGTTCATTCAAGGAGAAGACAGAGAGGGACTCAACAGCAAACAACAGTGAGTGGCAAGTTGAGCTGCAGGAAAGGCTCCACTGCTCTGAACTGACCCTGGGTGGGAATGTGCCGGTGTTGGAATGTGGCTGTATTAACACAGCAGCTTACCACATAAAATGGTCTCAGACATTGGTACCAGTGGGCAACAGGATGCAAGTCATCAGATTGTTGGATGGCGAGGAGGATGCAACACATGAAGACTACAGCAGAAATCAACTGCTGACATTCCTACAACTTCTGTTGCTTCCATACATGATCACATTTGTCAACCAGGTCTTCAAATGATTTTAGAAAAGAAATAACAATCTGTTATAGTTTACCAGTGAGATGGTGGTTTTGGGGGAGGGGCACTTCTGCAGTAAAAATGTGAAAGTTTATCAGACCCCTATATTAAAAAAAATGAAAAATAGGGGACAGTGTATCACTCATCTGTAATATCCTCTTGAGTTTCTGGTGACATGTGAGAGCCTCTCAAGCTTCACTGTCAAGGTTTACATGACACCAGAACCTATCGATGGTATTATGGCTTCATAATACACAGTCCCTTATCTAGTATTCCATTTGTATTCTAGCTAGTAATCTGCTATGTAGCTTCAGTCAGTCTTTGAACATGGGTTATCCATTTTCTGCCTAGTGTTAACAAATGTTGCATTTATTAGCAGCATTACTTAAGTAGATGCCTTTCCTTATTGTGTATTTGCTGTTTTCTGTATTAGTTGTCTAGTATTATCGTTCAGTTACAGCATCCCTTAATATTTATTTGTTTATTTCGTTATTGAATATTGGTAGCAGGGAGAGGCATGCTGAGCCAAGGCTCATTTACAGGTGTGGGAGGGAAAGAGGAGACAAAATATCCAACATATAGCAATATATATATATATATATATATATATATATATATATATATATTTATTTATTAAAGCAAAAACTCCGTTTAATGCATCAGTTAGGGTTGTTCACAGCGACAAAAGTGAGGAAATTGATGTTAGGGTTGAAACCCCTCAGCCCACCCCCAACTGGAATCAGGTGCGCATGGGGTTGTCAGCCCTAACTGTCACCCCATCACATGTGGAAAGAAGCTGAGGAATAGGAGAATTGGGTGACAGTTAGACCGATGACCCCAATGTGCACCCTGATTCCAGTTGGGGGTGGGCTGAGGGGTGCGAAGGGGTTTCAACCTAACATCGAATTTCCTCGCATGTTGCTGTGGAACAACTCCTAACTAATGCATTAAATGGAGTTTTTGCCTCTAATTTCCTTCTTTTGAGAATGATAATGAGAAATAGTGAATGTCAGGCGAGGCGGAGCCTTGGGCCTCAAGAGCGGGAGCGCGGCCCGCATTGTGCCGCAAACACAAATCGTAATGCGCATGGTGATGCAAAGCAAAACAGAAAGAGAAACAGTACTGTAGACAGAAATGTTAAAAACAATGCAAACACAACTGCAAATGAAAACGCAAAGGGTAACGCACATGGTGGCGTAAACGTGAACGGTAAGTGAAACGGGTACGGAACCGCAAGCGGAAATGGTAATGGTAACAGTAATGTAAGCACACAGGCTGGTTTTCCCAAAAAGCTGTATAGAGAAAGACAGTGAGTACAAAGAATGTATGCAAAATAATGAGTATCGGAACACAAAAATGAGGACTTGGAATAGTAAATTGCTTATATCTCAGTAACCGTACGACATAGAAAAAAAATGTAAAAGTCATATGAATTATCACTTTCCTAGCTAGTTTTGTATGGCGCTAAGAAATTTTTAGACGAAAAGTCCATATCTCACACCGTTTTCGAGATACGGGCCCTGAAAAGTGCGGCAAATGCCGTAATGTTATCCTATGGGAAAAAAACAGAAGTTCGGAGTGCCATAACTTTGCCTCCCTGTACTATTTTTTCACCAAACCATGAGGGGCACATCTGTGGGATGTTGGCTGTGTTCCCTGTAAATTTCAGCCCAAAAGACCAAACTGTTATTTTGCAGCAGGGCACCAAACGATTGCTGCAATGTGTCGTACGTCGTAATGTTATCCTATGGGAAAAAGCGTCAATTTTGGAGTACCATAACTTTGCCGCCATGTAATATTTTTTCAACAAAACACTGAAAGGCACATATTTGAGATGTCGGCTGTGTTCCCTCCAAATTTCAGCCCAAAACTCCAAACCGTTCTTTTGCAGCGGGATGCCAAAGAATTACTGTAATTTTGGTCATAGTGTCGCAAAGTAGTGTCGTGATTTGCAAAAGCTTTCGCAAAAATTTGCGACACTACTTTGCAAAAGTACTTTTTCCAGAAATCTGAAAAACATATTTCTATGCTGTTTTACCCCAAAATAAAGACATGGCTAGCATCCTCAGGGCCGACTAGGTGAATACAAAAAGGATTAGGTTGCTAGAGGGTCTCAATTTTAAATGCCAAGCATTTTTCTGATCACTAACTGAAAACAAAATGGTGGATTTGCGACAGTAAAAGGGCCATTTGCAACAGTAAAAATGCATTTGCAAAAGTGTTGAACTTTTTGTTAACTTTTCCCATTGACTTATAATGGGAACTTGTTTTTTGAATAACTTTTGAACCGTTTAATATTTCTTCACAAAATCTTTGAAAGGCACATCGGGGCCCTGGCTGCACATTCCCTGAAGATTTCAGACTGGTCGCGCAAACCGTGTGACCTGTAGGCGCGACCACAGAATTCCAAAAAAAGCGTAAATGCACACGCAGATCATGCTTAATAAGTCCGTAGCCGTATATCCGACCGGTACAAAACTTGGCAGATCCCAAGGTGTATGGGTCTTGATTCTGTATTACAAATTTCAGGCAAATCCGTTGAATGGTTGCAAAGTTATTAAGGTGCAAAATTTTGGGTTTAACATGTAAATGGCTCCTCAACCCTAACTATGGTAGCACTACCATGCTACCATAATATTATATATACACAAAGTATACATGGTAGAAAAATGTAAGGTACAATAAAAGCTGTACATTATTACATATTTTTTTCACACAGCAGAAGTTGGGCACTCTTTGCATCCAATAATATAGACAGTCATACAACACAACATAATCAGCCTGCCTGATACATTTCGGGTCATGAAATCCTGTTTGAAAGGCTGTCTTACATCAAACAGACATTCATTAAATAGGCAGTAAAAGATAACATCATTATGAGGTGGTATAAAGTTTTAAAATGATTGGTTAAAAAGCTTTACTGGTCATATAACGATACAACACTTAAGAGACTTCATAAATATATGTTATATAAAATGAATAATGAAGCTAAGGTAATCAGAATCTGGGGACACTCAGTATATGATAATAAGAATGAACGGTGACAATGATAGAAAGGAGGTCCAGTTAGCAAGGAACATGAGTGATTTGTCTAATAGATTCTATGAGAGGGAATATAGCCAAGAAACGATAACTATAGCAACAGAACACGTCTGTTCACAAGACTAAGATAAATTAGTACAAAATGTTAAAAGAGATGAATGTCATGATAAGCGTTTCAATTTTGTGACCACTTTCTCAGCTCAAGCCACATATTTAGGGAATGTGATTAACAAACATTGGCCAGTTCTCTCGAGTCACCAGGGTCTGAAAGATATTGTACAAGAACTTCCCAGAATGGCATAGAAAAGGGTCACCACACTTAAAGATGTTCTGGTGCATAGCCACTACACTGAACATTAAAATAACATCTGGTTAAATCAAGATATTAAAGGTTGCTGCCAATGTAACAGATGCATTTATTGTAAATTTATAATGACAGAAAAAGAGTTCCAGAGTTGCAATACAGTAAAGAAATATGAGATACACCAGCTGGTCACTTGTGACACGGCTTGTGGACTATATCTGTCTAGCTGAATGTACTTGTAAAGCATTTTATGCTGAGAAAACTACGAGAAGATTCAAGACCCCTATAGGTGAGCACATAAGGGCAACTGAGAGGGGGGGATAGAACATATGCCACAGCTAACCATGCATTAGAAGCTTCTGATGGCAAAGATCATACTTTCCTTTTCCACACAATAGATAAAATACATTCTAAGCCAAGGGGTGGGAATTATAATGACCTTGTCCTCAGTAGAGAGAAGCTTTTCGGATTGTTTACTTAGGCGTAATGAAGAAAAACAGGGCTTAACACTATTCTGGATATCAAACCATTTTTAAGAAAGAGACATATAGTGTCTTGTGTACCTGATGAGTTATAAAGTGCTATGTTAATAAATTGTGAATTGTTTTACTTTCAAATTCGATATATGATTTACCATATGTGATGGGTTTAAATTGAGATATGCCACTTTCTCCTGTAATATAGAGTATATATATGCCGTTTTTTGGGATTATGTATACAGATAATGGCCGCAGTTCACAAACGGGCTGGAGGTATGTGCAAAAGACACAAACCCTCCCTGTGCAGTCCCGCACCTGCGGACAGGCGTGTCTCAGCCAGGATTCACCAACGCTGGCTGCCTGTCTTTGGACCGCCCCCACCCCCAGTGCAGTTGGGTGTGGAGCTGTGGACCCAGGTGGGCATCCATTTGGATGCCCATCCAGGGTCCCAGAGTGGATCCCCTGCTCCGTGGGAGCAGGGGTGTGTGTGAGGGTGCAGGTTGGGACAACACAGTGGATGGACACTCACCCAAATGACAGTCCCCAGTCCTTCTCAGCTGCCAAGTGGGCTGGGGCTCGATTGGGGGTGACCTCCTAGACCTGCCATGGCTGCACTCCTTTGGGGGCATGCAATGGATACACCATTTCATCCCCACTGTATGGTGCACCCCCTGTGCCCAGCACTCCATGTCTTAATGAATGGTGCAGAGTGCAGGCGCACCCCATGGCATGCCACCAGACCACCTCTGGTGTGGGTGGGCCAGGGGATCCAGTGCACAAGGCACTAACATGCCTGTGGTGAATGCTGCGGGGGTCCTACGTAGGGTTGCCTACACACCTCTTTCATGCAGTGCATAGGTGATCTGCTCCTTAGGGAATCACTCCCAATATGCATTATGCATTTATATATGGGGGTAATGCCCTGTGAACTGTTTAGGACCACCTATTTTAGGTAGCTATACTCTGTTTTTTTTATATGGTTGTCCCTCATTTCTTTCTAATTCCTCCCCTGCTTTTTCTGACTACCCTAACTTGACCTCCTTTTGATCATTTTCACTGTTCATTCTTATTATCATATACTGAATGTTCCCCAATTCTGATTACCTTAGCTTCATGATTCATTTTATATAACATATGTATTTATGGAGTCTCTTATGTGTTGTATTGTTATATGAGCAGTAAAGCTTTTTAACCAGTCATTTTAAATCTTTATACCACGTAATAAGGATGTTATCCTATTTAATGAATGTCTGTTTGATGTAAGCCAGCCTTTGATAATGGATTTAACCAGCCCTGAAAAGCATTTATTCCACCTTGCTTTTCCGTACTCTAATTGATAGTTAGTGTACTGTAATTTTGTATTTATGATTATCTTTTAAAATCTGAGATTTTTAAATTTCTATTTATCGTGATTACATGTTTTTTGTCTTATTGTACAGTGCTCTTGACTTTGTGGAAAAACGCTCAAAAATAAAGTGGACAATGATAATGATGATCTCACAATTCTAAATGTGTCAGCTGGAGTGTCTCCGTGGACTGGCATTCAGTGCAGGCAGGTCACATGTTTAAGTGCCAGAAAGCCCTTGCAGCAGTCTGCAAATTGGCCAATAGGCTGGAGAAATTACTAGAGATCTCAATGTCATGTCCGATACCATCCATCAAATACCTTGAATACACAGCCCTTATCCAGCTCACGTCTGATGTCCTCGATGCTATTGACCGGGGCTCTCAGACGGGAGCTCTATTTATCGACCTGTCCAAGGCTTTTGACTTGGTCAGCCATAATCTACTTCTCTCCAAGTTCCACCTCTTTGGACTGGATGGGCTCTCCCTTTCCTGGTTTGAGAGCTATCTACTCAATCGAAGCCAAAAGTTCTATGGATAGGAACCCAATCCAGTACCCGATTGGTGGTCTCTGGGGTACCCCAGGCTAAATTCTGGGACCCTGCTATTCACCCTCTTTGTCAATGACATAGAGCAGGTTTGTGGGCCCAGCAAACTTGTCCTCTATGTGGACGACACCGTCATCTACTGCAGTGACCTGATGCCCGACGTGATCTCTGCCAAACTGCAAGCCAGTCGCTCAGCACTCGAAGCCTGGTTCTCCCCCAACTCCCTAGTACTGAATGAAGAGAAAATGAAGGCTGTCCTGTTTGGAACCAGATGTCTAGGTACTGACAGGTATGACCTGCTCCAGCTCCAAATAGCCCAGGGGAAGAGAGAGTTGAGGTCACTGACAGGATTAAATACCTTGGGATCCTCCTTGACCAGGAGCTGTCCTAAAAACCTCACATCGACTCCCTAGCCAAGTCCATCAACCAGAGGATCAGAATCCTCTACCAACTGGGAAACTCTCTTTCTGACAGGGCTCGGCGACCCATAGCTAATTGCACCCTACTCCCCATCCTCCTCTATGGGGTCCCCCCTTTCAGTTTCTTAGGGAAGGGGAACTAAGAAAACTACTGTGCTCTACTATACAGTGGCATGTTTTGCCACTAAATCCCCCCCCAGGAGGCACCACTGTGAGGCCCTTGCGAACATCCACTGGCCTACCATACGGCACAAGCTGGCCTACTCCTCTATTTGTCTGACCTTCAAATTCACCACCACTGGCCCTCCTCCTCACCTGCATGATTTGCTCAATCCCAGAGTACAGTGCCATGACATGAGATCTTCAGCTGGCCATCCCCTTGACATCCCATGGGTACGCACCAACCCAGGCAAGTGATCCTTTAAATATGCTGCTCCGCACTTATGGAACACACTCCCAGCAAATCTGATTGACAGGCCTTCTCTCCAAGGATTCAGGTCGGGCCTCAAAGTGTACTTTCTGGAACTTAACCTTTGTGGCTGCAATTGCTAGCCCCCTTATTCCATGCCCATTCCAATGAATGTGTCAATTGTATCTACTGTCACTCCAATGTATGTACCAAATGTAAATACCGTATTATCTACTGTAACTACTGTCGCTCCAGTGTATGTAACAATTGTGACTACTGTATTATCATCCAGTGTATGTAATTTCTGCTATATGTAACTAATCCCGGGTCGCTCCTGAAAAAGGGACCTCTGGTCTTAGTGGGCTTACCCGGTTACCAAAATCAAAATAAATAAATAAATAAATACACCCTAGTATTCATGTACTAGAAACACAGAAACATATAATTTGTCAGCAGAAATGGACCACTTGGCTCACCAGTCTGTCCAAGTGCTCCCTGACTGTTTTGCCTCTGCAGGTCATAACTAGTCTCTGCCAACGTCCTCTCTCAGTCTCTGTTCTACTATACCCCTGTATTTATCCCATACATGTTTGAAGCCCTCCATCATTCTATCTGCCACCACTTTGAGTGGCAGTTGGATTCATGTGTCCACTACTCTTTCAGTGAAGAAATATTTCCTCATAACTCTCCTGAATTTCCTCCCTTCCAGCTACATAGAGTGCCCCCTTGTCCTGGGACTCATCCTCATTTGGATAAAACTTCCCTTCTACACCCTATTCACCCCTGTGAGGTACTTGTAGGTCTCGATCATGTAGCCTCTCATCTTCTCTCCTCCAAGATGTACATGGTGACATCTCTCAGTCTTACCTCGTAGGACCTCGCTTAAAACCCCTGCACCATTTGGGTGCCCTCCTCTGGACAGCCTCCACCTTGCCTATGTCCTTTCTGAGGTGCTGTCTCAAGAACTGAATGCAGGACTCTAGATGGGGGCATTACGGGGAGTGATATAGCAGCAGCACAACCTCCCTCCTCCTGCTGGTGATACCCATCCCCACGCACTCCAGCATCCTACTAGCCTTGCCTACAGCCTTGTCACACTGTGCTGCCAACCTGAGGCCCTCTGATATAATAACCCCAAGGTCCCTTTCCTGTCTAGTGACTGCCAATACCTCCCCCAAATGCTATACTCAGCATTGTGGTTTCTATGCTCTAGGTGCATGATTTTGCACTTTTTTGGCTTTTTGGAATTCCAGCTGTATTTGAGGCATTCAATGGCTGAGTTCAGTTCAGCACACACCCCTAAAATGAACTCTAGTTATGTTGTCCTAAAAAAGTTGAAAGGTTTCCCCTTATCCACTTTATCCAACCCCCTTGCAGCATGTGCTATTTCATACTTCCTGATACAGGAAACAGCCTCTGTGGAAAACAGCATCAGTTAGTGGAAACACAACAGGACTCCAGCTGAACACCGTGGAAGTGGCACATGATAACTGCAGAGGTTCATCAGCTAAAGGGTAGCAGAGCAGGACACATCTGCCACGAAGAGCAACAACATAGCCAGCAATACAGGCACAGTAACAACAACATGCACACATGATGTAATTCATGAGGGCACTAGGTCAGAACAAGGCCAGTCTGTATAGTGTGGTCAAGAACCATGTGGTAAAAAATGCCGTCATTTTCTTTTTTATGGGGGGCTCTGCCCCCTGCACCCCCATACTACAAGAGCCTAACTCCAGGGGGAGTGGATCACGGGGAAAGACAAAAATTGTGGGGCCATGGAATACTGTTTCCACGGCCCTTTGTAACAACAGTATAGTCCCAAATCTGGAAAAATTCAGGGAGATCAGGATTAGAACCCTGGTCTCCACTGCCATTTGGCTGAATTGCTCTATGCCTCAGCCCTCCATGCTGCAGGAGCAGTTCAGCTAACCTCTAGAATTCTGCTGCCCATTTCCTCTGTCAGTGACATGGAAAGCAACCAGGGGAGTGCTTACTGCCTTGCGCGCTCATAATCCCCGCTTGCTGTCCATGATACTGCTGTATAGACTAGTACTGTGTTGTGCGTCACTATCATTGCAGTGCTATTTTAACCAGGTAGATTCATGAGGGATGCAGACTCCACATCACACAAAATAGCTACAAATGAAACTACCATCACAAGTGTGGCCATGACTAGCATACCAGCCACACCACCAGAACACTGTAGCACAGCATTCAGAAGGTAACACACTGTTCCTGCTGTGCTAAATCGGGGTTAAGCACCCATTAATAGCACAGTACTGCACCAGGATGCAGTAGTGCCACAAAATGACAATTGTACAGACTGCCTACATACCGGCAGCAGCCTATGAGGAGAAGGCAAGAGATGCAGAGGTTCATTTTATTTGTTTTTATATAGAAATGATTCACCCAGAAAAGCCCAGCTGAGATGTAACATATTGGTTACAGTAGCGCCTGCCTCTACCAATTCCACAACTGGATAGTCTAGAGCACTGGGAGGTTAAGTGACTTGCCCAGAGTCGCACAGTGATAATTTGGCTGTAGCAATTAAGGTTTGAACCCATGTTCTTCCAGTTTCAAAGTCAAGAAGTCAAGAGACCGCCTAAGATATTACAGCCCTGTGTGTACAGGAAACAGACTGACTACTGCATACTGGTTGACTGCTTTTAATGGCAGATAGCATGTTCTCTCTGCCCATTCTGAATCACATGGTGAGTGCACACTGCAGGCTTCTACATAGTACTGCCTTTGATGTCGACTTTGGCAGCCAAGATAACAAGCTAATTGCCTCATGAATTTTAATATTCCACTTGCAAAACTGCAGCAGTGATTCATGAACAAAACTACCATGCAGCAGTCCTGCTGCTTCCTGAATCTTATGGTACAACAGAAACGGTAGTGGTCTTGTGATTTACCGTGCGCTACTTTTACCTTCATGAATCTAGCTTCTAGCCTCTCTAAACATTCCCGTAATCATTTCTGTTCCTCTCTGTAGCAGCCTTTCACTTACTGCAGTATCCTTGTTGAAGTTGCAGTGACCAGAACAAACAATAAACAGCAAACAGTACTCTGCTGACACTTTTCAAAACCAGTGCCCTCTAAAGCAGCAAAATAACATCAGTTTCATTACACTGTATGCCCCCTTTAATAAAGCTCAGCATTTAGATTTCCTTAAAGAATGCTCACTCAAAATCTTGAATTCTAATTGGCTCAGCACTTTCTCTGAGTATACAGTTATTTTTTAACAATGGCCACCAAAAAAGATCCATGCCAATGTGCATACTACAACATAAATCACTGCCCCAAAAGTGAACTGTGAAAAACTGAAAGTCAGCCTTTTTTTTTTACACTTTAGCAAGCAGAGATCCCCCAGCACATACACCCACAACACAACAGCAACCTGTACAATAATATACCACATAGTGACGCAGTGTTATTATATTTTTCCTATTTTCTTTTAATAAACACAGCTTTTGTAATTCAAAATAGTAGCGCTAGCATTTTGCTAGCTCAGTGCTACTCTGAGTCAGCCTGGTTCGCATTTGCTCCACACCCACTCATAGATACATAGACAGTGTCGGCAGATAAGGGCCTATGGCCCACCCAGTCTGCCCATTTGAGCTTGTAAGTTCAGTTTATGTTTTCCTAGAAGTCTGTTGCCCCTTACCCCTGACCTCCAGAATTCCTTTATGTCTATCTCATGCATTCTTAAATCCCATGATTGCTTCAGCCCCCACCACTTCCTCTGGCAGGGTGTTCCACTTGTCCATCACTCGTTCTGTGAAGAAATTCTTCCTCATGTTTCCTCTGAATCATCCTCCCTCCAACTTCATCCCATGCCCTCTAGTCCTGGAACATCTTTTTCGCTTAAAAATAGAGTATTCCTGCACCCTGTTCCTCCCTGTAAAATACTTGTATGTCTCTATCATATCCCCTGTCTCCCTCCTCTCCTCCAGGGAGTACATGTTCAGTTCCTTCAACCTGTCTTCAAAGGACTTGTGATGCAATCCATGCACCATCTTTGTTGCCCTCCTCTGAACCTTCTCTACCCTGTCTATGTCCTTACGTAGGTATGGTCTCCAGAACTGTACACTGTACTCCAGGTGGGACCTCACTAGTGTCTTGTATAGAGGAATTATGACCTCCCTTTTCCTGCTGGTGATGCCCCTGCCTATACATCCCAGCATCCTATTTGCTTTACCTGCTGCCTTGTCACACTGTTTCCCTACCTTGAGGTCATCAGAGATGATAACCCCAAGATCCCTTTCCTGCTTGGTCCACTCGATCCAAACACAAAAAATGAAAGAAACATATTTATATTTTTTTAAAATGAAAATCACTTTCCTTAACTGCAGAATCACCATGCTGTAGGATTCCACACTCAATCACGCTCCATCTGTGAGTCACCATATCCACTGCAGTCTGCCCTGTTATCTAAGTCTGTTGCAGACTTTAGACTCATGAATCAACCCCCAAAAAAAACAATAAAATGAAACATTAGTGAGCGTGGCGGGGACAGGAGTCCGTTTTGCAGAAGTGGGAGAGGACAGTAAGAGAAATGCAGCAATAAACTATACTTCTCAGTTAACTGAGTAAACAGTAAAATTACTGTGAAACACTACAGTGCCCTCTACTGGCAAGTATACCAACTAAGATGGCACAGGGTTTTCACCAGAAAACATATGAGAAGAGACTAAAGGACCTCAATATGTACTCGCTGGAGGGGAGGAGGGATTGGGGGACATGATAGAAACATTCAAGTTCCTTAAGAGCATTAACAAGGTGCAGGCAGGAGACATCTTCCTGTATAAGAGATGTAAAAGAACCAGGGGGCATGATATGAAATTGGAAGGTGGCAGGCTAAGGGTAAATGTGAGGAAATATTTCTTCACAGAGAGGGTGATGACTCTTGGAATAGACTGCCCCAGGAGGTGGTGGGGACGAGAACAGTGGAGGGTTTTAAACATACATGGGACAGGCATAAGGGTACCTTAGAGGTGGGAAGGAGAGGTGAAAAGCCATTGACCAGGTAGGGTCAGAGGCCACAAACTGTTGTTGGGCTTTTGGGCAGACTGGATGAGCCTGGTGGTCCTTATCTGCTGAAAATTTCTATGTTTCTGTGTTTCTATGTTATTAGTACGTACTACTTTAGCGAGAAAATGACTTTCTGTTGATTTGTAATAACACTTTCTATACATTTTGTATCAATCTTACATAAAAATGTCACATGTAGCCTCTTTTCTAAGTGCAATAACATCCTCTAGGGTGGGTGGTATGGGCTATACAGGATCTCATTACACCCCGGGCGGTCTGGTATAGCCAATACTGCCCACCCTGTCAGTATTATTGCTTACTTTACTCACTGCTGATGCTGCACTCTGATGTGCCCCATCACTGATCACCTCCCATTCATGTCTTTTTCAACCAATAACCACCTGAATCCTTTTCTCGACCTAATATGTTCTACCTTCCACAAGCACTGATTTACGGTGATGACTTGAAAAAGTCAAATTCCAGAAATGTTGCCAATGTTTACCAGTGTTTTATGCATTCCAGATGACCAGGATTTTTCCAAATGTTATCTTTTTTTTTTTGCCAACAAATACCAATACAGAACACAAATCACTGCTCTTGTGGTGTATGATGACACCTTCTTTTCTGTAACTTTTTTTAACCTCCTTGTTTATCCACACACTGTAGGTCTTTTTATCCTTATTATACCAATAACTGGTTTTACACACATGGCTTCTGAATAGTCACTATTCTTTGCACAATTAACATTGCCCATCCACGTCCTACCCTCCCTACACTTTATCCCGTGAATTTTCTTTTAGCATATCCTCTCAAACAGAAGCCTACTGTATATTTAAGAACCACTTTTTCAGTGGCATAAAATATTTTTACCTAGCAGCTCAAGAAACACATTTTCACTATGGTGGGGAACTCAACTATGAGTGGGCTAGATTTGGGAATAGGAAAGGGAGGAGGGGCAGGTTAGGTACCTACACGGTGCCATGGCCTGGAGGGAATGGAAGTGGATCCTGAGGATCACTAGGGCAGCAGAACAGGAGGGAGAGCTGGATATCATTGTCCACCTGGGTACCAATGATCTGGCTAGGGATGGGGCTGGAATAGTGCAGGGGGAGTTTAGGGAGCTAGGGAGGGGTCTCAGGTAGCACACTCAGTGTCTTTTGCTGAGGTGCTACCTGTCTACAACAGGGGATAGGAGAGGGAGCTCCACACCAGGAACTTCAACTCATGACTGAAGGAATGGTGCAGAGAGGTGGAGCTCAGCTACACTGGGGACTGGAGACACACCTGGGAGGATAAGAGCCTTTACATGGGTGATGGCTTGCATCCATCCGGGAGGGGCACCACAGTTCTCGGCGGATGGTTTAAATGTTACTTCAATGAACATTTAAACTAGCTGAGGGGTGGCAGAAGGAATTGGGGAGACAGAAACTGCCCCTCCCACAGGTTAAAGGAGAGAGTAGGGAGAACCCAAGGGGAGAAGAACTCCCCCAAGGTGCAAATTAATAAAGGAAGCAGAGTGGTAAAGACAGAGGCAGAAAGGAATGGGAGCATTAAAATGAGAGGGGTAAGGAGGGAGGGCAAAAAGAAAAAAAGGAATTTTACAAGTAGGGTGCAAACAAAATCTGGAAGGCCATGTGTGCGAATGCTAGAAGTCTAGGAAATAAGATTCCGGACCTAGAGACCATTATGGCAGAGGCCAACATAGATATTGTGGCCATTACTGAGTCATGATACACTGAAAACCATGACTGGGACATGGCCATACCAGGCTATACTCTTTTCAGGAAGGACAGGGTAGGAAGGAAAGGAGGGGATGTGGTGCTTTATGTGAGGGAAAGCATAAACACAATGGAGATACATGGAATACACGGCGGTGATGAAGAGATACTGTTGGTCACCCTGAAGACAGGGAATGAAGCTACTATTCACACTAGGCTCATCTATAGACCTCAAACACAGAGGGAGGAATTAGATTAGGTACTGGTGGAAGCCACTGGCAAGATGTCAGAAAAGGGGAAGGTGCTACTGGTGGGGAACGTCAACCTGCCAGATGTAGATTGGAACATCCCATCAGTGGCTTCAGCTAGAGGCAGGTACATCCTGGACTCTCTACAAGCGGTATACCTTAGGCAACTAGTCAGTGAACCCACTCGTAATGGGGCAATACTGGACCTCATACTCACTAACAGGGACAGTATTGCAGACATCAAAGTGGGAGGCCACCTGGGGACCAGTGATCACAGTATGGTGTAAGGATGGCTGTGGAACTGAACCACACAAAGGTGAGGATCCTGGACTTCAGGAGGGTAGATTTTATAAAGATGGATGAATGCATCAGAGATAACCTGGCAGTGGGGGATGGCCTGGGTGGGCAGGAGGAAGAGTGGGCAAAACTAAAATGGAGCACAGTAAAGGCAGCAAACCTCAGTATCAAACAAGTGAGCAAAAGCAAGAGGAAAAAGAGACTACTACTGTTCTAAAAAGAGGTGGCTGAAAAGGTAAAGGCTAAAAGGGGGATAGGAAGGTGTATCAGGGGAAACAAAGGGAATCAGGGAAAGCAATAAGGACTGCAAAGGTGCAAACTGAAGAGAGAATAGCCTAGGAGATAATGAAAAGAGGACACAACATTTTTTAGGTGTGTATGTGACAAGAGGAAGACCAGGGGTGGGACTGTAAGGTTAAAAAGGAAAGGAGGGAGTGTGTAGAGGGGGACCAGGGAAAGGCAGACATCCTGAACAAATATTTTGGCTGACAAAGGAATTAGATCAGGGTGGAGCAGTGGACATGGTCTATCTAGATTTCAGTAAGGCTTTTGACACTGCTCCAAATAGGAGACAAGTAGTTAAAATTGATAGCTTAGGAGTGGGTCTTCAGGTGGTAAACTGGATAAGAAATTAGTTAGGGGACTGGCAACAGAGGGTGATTGTAAATGGAGTTCATGCTGAGTAAAGGAGGGTGACTAGCGGGGTGCCGAAGAGATCAGTGCTGAGACTGGTCCTCTTTAATGTCTTTATAAGTGACATTGCAGAAAAGCTGGAAAGGAAGGTCTGCCTCTTTGCAGAGAAAAATCTGCAATAGTGTAGACACTGGTAAGCAGAGATCTGAGAAAACTAGAGCAGTGGTCAAGGGTATGGCAGCTGGGTTTCAATTCCAAAAAGTGCAAAGTAATACGCTTAGGGAACAGAAACCCACAGGTAGCATACAAAATGGGTGGAGTGGTATTTACAACAACCAAGCAGGAAAGAGACCTGGAGGTTATCATATCCGATGACCTAATGGTGGCCAGGCAGAGCAACAATCGGGAGGGCTAGTGCTGAAGTACATAGGGAGGGTAATCACCAACAGAAAGAGGGAGGTGGTGTTTTCTCTGTACAGATTATTAGTAAGGTTCTACCAAGAGTACTGTGCCCAGTTCTGGAGACCATATCTTCAGAAGGACACAGACAGAGTGTATAGATCAAAAGTAAGATCCCACCTAGAATACAGTGTCCATTTCTGGAGCCCACATCTCTGGAAAGACATAAACAGAGTGAAGGCAGTCCAGAGGTGGGCAACTAAAATGGTGCAGGGTCTGTATCAAAAGCCCTAAGAGACTAAAGAACCTCAATATGTACACCCTGGAGGGAGAGGGGCGATATGATAGAGACCTTTAAATACCTCATGGGGGTAAATAAGGTATAGGAAGGAAGTATTTTTCAGAAAACAAGGTGCTCAAGTACAAAGGGATATGCTACAAAGCGGGGGGGTTAATACGAGAGAGATGTAAGGAAGTACTTCACAGAAAGAATGGTGGATTCCTGGAACAGCCTTCCAGTAGAGATAGTGGGGGTGAAAACAGTGGTGGGGTTCAAGAATGCATGGGATGGGCACAAGGGAATCACATTGGAAGGAAGAGGGGAGGGAGGGAGAAAGAGCTGTAGATCAAGTAGGGTCTGTGGAGATGATGTAGGTAGGGAAAAATGGACAGATTGAGTGGGCCAACCGGTCCTTAACTGCCATCAAATTCTATTTTTCTATGCTACTACCATTGTTATAGTTATTATTACATTTACATATCTGGTCTTTTTATCCTGCATTTCTTGCCGTGGGTGTGACAGGGTGGAATAGGACCGTGTCCCATTTGTTTTGGAGAAAGCATTTAAATGCAAGGATTTGTATTCTTTCCATTTCTGTCTCTTCTCTGTCTGGTTGCGCAACCAAATTTTCATGTGAGACTTCAGATTTGATCACCCCGAACAGTCTCACAGTTCTTTGCCTCTCTCTGTCTCTCAGTTTCCTCTTGCTGTCTGTTTTCCTCACTTGCATATCTGCTAATATAAAAATATGTACAAATCACTGTATGGAATGAAACTGATAATGGGATCACTTTTGTTTAGAGAATATTTAGTGTTACTGTTGAAATGTGTATATATTTATAATTTGAGATGACTATAGAAAACTAGAGGTTACTTGGGTGCAAATGTCTGAGTCTTTTGCAAAAGCTGGAGAGGCCTCGAGAAGCATAATGTGTTCTTGCCTTCATCCTGCCTGAAATATACAAGGACAGGATGTTTGCTGAAGTGGGGGTGGAAAAAGACTTGTAAAAAAAGCTAAGCTAAACTACAAGGAAGATTACAAGAAAGATTTTATTTTGCTTCTGTACACAGTTATCATGAACAAGTTTTTTTTTTAAATTACTGCTACTATAAATAAAGTTTTGGTGAATTTTACAACTGCTCCTGGGTTTTCCCTATGCTTCCTGACCTGTGCCTTGATAGCAGATGCTGTCATAAGTGGGATTTAAGCCGTGCATACCCTAAGACCGAAGATTTTTGCGTGGGTACTGGACCTAGTACCAGGGAAGCACAAAGGATCCAGCACAGATCCAGACAAGCAACAAAATGCAAGCAACTTAAAGGCCATTAAACTTACAAAGTTGCGTCCCTCGTATGATATTGAGGCATACCTGACAACCTTTGAAAGAGTTGCCACAACCTGCCAGTGGCCAAAGCAGCAATGGACAATCAGACTGGTACCCTACCTGACAGGGAAAGCCCAGCTTGCCTACAGCAGTATGGACACTGCACAGTCAGAAAACTATGACCTGGTGAAAAGCAAAATCCTGAAAATGTACAACAACTGCTTGTACTCAGCTATACAAATGTATGCAGACGATACCGTACTGTACGCCTCTGGCCCCTCCATCGGGGTTACAAACTCAGCCCTTCAACAGGATTTTGATGCCGTTCAGTCACGGCTCAGGTCCAACCAACTTGTCCTAAATGCAAAGAAAACTGTTTCCCTAACCTTCGGCATGCAGCCTAGACTCTACCATCTAGCTGCTCCCCCCCCGCTTTCCATACCCTGGATGGGTCAACCCTGGAATTCTGCACCTCCTTTAGGTACCTGGGTGTATGGCTCGATCGTCACCTAGACTTCTCCGTCCACATTGACTCTCTTCAGAAAAAACTACACCCCAAACTAGGCGCACTATACTGCAATAAAGGCTGCCTACCAACCACGGTCAGGAGGGAATTAGTGCACAAAATGATTCTCCCTATATTTGACTATGGCGACGTGGTCTACAGCGCAGCCTCCTCATCCACCCTGGCCAACTTGGACTCCCTCTTTCATTCTTTCTGTTGGTTCATCCTGGAATGTCCCCCCACCATCCATCATTGCAACCTCTACAGCGCCCTAGCTCTTCTCTCGCTGGAGTCTCGACGTCAGCTACATTGCACTAATCTCATAGCTAAATACTGGACCAATTCCCTCCCCCCCATCTCAGATCTGTCCTGTCAACACAATCCTCCCCGACATACTCCCTCAGATGCTTAGACTCAAAGCTACTCCAAGTCCCTTTCATGCACACATCGAAGGGCCAATCTGCCTTCAAATATCGTCTGCCCAAACTCTGGAATGACCTCCCTGTAGATATTAGACTCTCCCCCACCCCAAGGCTCCTTAAACCACTACTATATGCCCACTTCTCAGACATATGCAACTGCAAGCTATAACCCAGACCTGCTACCAAGAGGTATCTAAACGTGTCTTGAATTGTATAAATGCTCAGAAACTTACTGCATTTACTGTATATCTACTGTGTCTGCCTGTTTTTTTACCCTGCAGTCATAGGCCTAACTATGGCATAGCAAACTATGCACTCTGTGGACTTATGACTGAACTTTGTATGTTACTAACTAATGTATAGTCCAGCCTGTACATTTTCTGGACCTGTTGTAATCACCCTGTATGTATCTACTCTGAACCTGTTCTCACCATTGTACTGGATTTGAACCTGTTGGATTCTATGTAACACCCCCAGGTTGCATCTGGAAACGAGTGGTCCCCACTTAGTATGCTTATCTAGTAAATCTCTTAAATAAATAAATCTCCGGAGAGACCTACAGGCAGAGATTTCGATCTCTGAGGTATAACTTGGTCGACAATCCTCGAGAAGCCTTCACCCGACTCAGAGAATTCCTGATAAAATGGATCCAACCAGAGTGGCACATTTGCCATGGAACAATTCATCAGCATCTTGCCTATGGATGTGCAGCTGTGGGTAAAGGAACACCAACCAGAGAGTGGTGAAAAGGCTGTTTTTTGGCCGAGGACTACCAAATGGCCAGAGAGTCACTACAGCAGCGAGGTAACAGCCAAGCACTAGTAAGACACTCTTTTTCACACTTAAACTCCAAGCCTGATAAGAACTGTGGTAGGTGTAACAAATCTGTGCTGAGTGTCAGAAGGTATCCCCAGTCACTAGAAAAGACAAGGTGTCCTTGGTGCCCCTACCCTTGATAGATGTGCCCTTTGAGAGAATTGCAATGGATGTGGTTGGTCCTTTAGACAAAAGTAAAAAAGGGTAATAGATTTATCCCTGGTAGTATGTGACTATGCTACTCAATACCCAGAAGCAGTTCCAATGCGTACGGTTACAGCCCCAAAAGTGGCAGCAGCGCTTGCCAAAATTTTCAGCAGAGTGGGCATACCTAAAGAAATTATTACTGATCAGGGCAGTAATTTTAGTGCTGCACTGCTTAAGGAGCTGTACAGATTGCTAGGTATCACTGCCATAGGAACTTCACCCTATCACCCTCAGACAGACGGTCTTGTTGAGCATATTAACCAAACCATAAAACGCATGTTAAAAAGGTTTGTAAAAGGGGAAGGGAAAGACTGGGACCATTACTTGCCTTACCTACTTTTTGCTTACACAGAGAAGTGCCACAGGAATCAACAGGGTTTTCACCATTTGAAATGCTGTATGGTAGGCAGCCAAGAGGGCCACTGGATGTGATAAAGGAAACATGAGAAGATAACTCCACTCAGAAACAATCTACATCTTCTTATATGTGTGCCCTAAGAAAGAAGCTGGCAAAATATATTGAAATTGCCCATAGTAATCAGGAAGAGGCCCCAAACCAGTAGAAGGTATATTATGACCATGGGGTAAAGAAAAGGTTTTTCGAGCCAGGTGAAAAGGTTTTGCTACTGTTATCCACAACAGAAAATAAGCTATTAATGAAGTGGCAAGGGCCTTATAAAGTTCTTAGACGTACTGGCACTGTTAAATATGAGATTGAGATCCCTGACAGGAAAAATCCTTCTAAGATATACCATTCTAGCCTCCTCAAGAAATGGGTTGAAAAAAAGCCAAAAGCTGCTTTGCGAGTTTTACCAGAAACTGATAAGGAAGATATTGATGTAGCTTATGATAGACTAGAACAAACTGTAAATGCTGATGCTGTAAAGGTGAATGTTTCCTTAACCTCAGGACAAACTGCAGACATTCGTAATGTGCTAAAGACATTTAACAGTACTTTTACCATGGCACCAGGCCGAGCAAAAGGGGTTGAGCGTGTAATAGTGACAAAGAATGATTGTCCTATTAGACAAACATCATGCAGGTTGCCAGAGTGGCTAAGAGCTGATGTGGTTAAGGAAATACAAAAAATGAAAGAACTGGGTATCATAGAGGAGTCAATGAGTGCTTGGTCATCTCCCATGGTAACTGTAAACAGAAAAGAAGGGGGTGTTAGACTCTGCCTTGATTTCAGGAAACTTAATCAAGTGTCAGAATTTGACAGTTATCCTATGCCCAGGATAGATGATTTGGTGGACAGACTGGGGAGTGAAAGTATATCAGTACCCTCCGATCTCACCAAGGGTTACTGGCAAATACCTTTAGCTAAAGAATCGAGATAAAACTGCATTTGCCACCTATATAGGATTCTATCAGTTCACCGCCATGCCCTTTGGTTTACATGGTGCGCCAGCTACATTTCAGCGGTACATGGATGTAATTTTATCCCCTCACACTTGTTATTGTGCTGCGTACCTGGATGATGTTGTGGTGTACAGTCCAGATTGGAAAAGTCACCTGGAACACCTATGAACAGTTATTCAAGCTATCAAAAATGCAGGTCTTGCTATTAATCCTACTAAATGTGCATTGGGCAAGCAGGAAACCAGATATTTGGGCTATGTGTTGGGAAATGGAGAAGTTAAGCCAGAGATTTCTAAAATAGAAGCTGTAGCAAACAGCCCTGTACCTAAAACAAAGAAACATGTCAGATCATTTTTAAGGCTGGCTGGTTATTATCGAAGATTTGTTCCCAGCTTTGCTGAATTAGCTACTCCCCTCACTGAACTCAGAAAGAAACAGTACCCAAATAATGTGAAATGGACCCCAGAGTGTGATGAAGCTTTTCAAGCCATAAAGGCTGCAATATGTTCAGCACCTGTTTTAAGAAGCCCAGACTTTGAGAAACCATTTCTGTTACAAACAGATGCATCCGAGGTAGGCCTAGGTGTTGTCCTAAGTCAAAATGTAGATGGGAAAGAACATCCTGTTCTGTATATAAGTAGGAAATTGCACGACAGAGAGAAAAGGTACGCAGCAAAGTGGTCCATGGAGTCTCTTAAATTTTATTTGCTAGGAATTGACTTTGTTCTTGTAACTGACCACAATCCTCTCTGCTGGCTTAACTAGATGAAAGATAAAAATTCCAGAATCAGAAGGTGGTACCTGGCACTGCTACCATTTAAATTCACAAATCTGGTAAAGAGAATAGCAATGCTGATTTTCTGTCAAGATATGGATCAGGAATTGAGGGTTCTGAAGGTTGAAAAAACAAAAACAAACATATGAGTTTGAACTGTACTGTTTGCTGTACTGTTAAAAAGAAAAGAAAACTGAATGCACATGTGCTTTATGTCTGAAAGCAACAAATGTTATTAGAGAATAGAAAGTTTTGGAACAGGTTCCCTCTTAAGGTGTATGTGATAGGGTGGAATAGGACCCTGTCCCATTTGTTTTGGAGAAAGTATTTAAATGCAAGGATCTGTATTCTTTCCATTTCTGTCTCTTCTCTGTCTGGTTGCGCAACCAAATTTTCCTGTGAGACTTCAGATTTGATCACCCCGAACACTCTCGTAATTCTTTGCCTCTCTCTGTCTCTCAGTTTTCTCTTGCTGTCTGTTTTCCTTCCCTGCATATCTGCTAATATAAAAATATGTACAAATCACTGTATGGAATGACACTGATAATGGGATCACTTTTGTTTAGAGAATATTTAGTATTACTGTTGAAATGTGTATATATTTATAATTTGAGATGACTATAGAAAACTAGAGGTTACTTGGGTGCAAATGTCTGAGTCTTTTGCAAAAGCTGGAGGGCCTCAAGAAGCACAATGTGTTCCTGCCTTCATCCTGCCTGAAATATACAAGGACAGGATGTTTGCTGAGGTGGGGGTGGAAAAAGACTTGTAAAAAAAAGCTAAGCTAAACTACAACGAAGATTACAAGAAATATTTTATTTTATTTTGCTTCTGTATGTAGTTATTATGAACAAGTTTATTTTTTTATATTACTGCTACTATAAATAAAGTTTTGGTGAATTTTACAACTGCTCCTGGGTTTTCCCTATGCTTCCTGACCTGTGCCTCGATGACAGTGGGGTCCTGAGGGGTGCTGGCACTGAAGAGAAGCCCCCTCCTCCACCAACCCTGCCACTGTCTAACTTACACAGTATGATGTCTTGGAGGGTCAAGTGATTAGCCTGCATTCTCCAAACATCTCATGCTGAGACTCTTAGAACTGTACTGCTTTCCTCCAGTGTCTTTTAGGACTTACTTCATGGACTTCCCTAACTCACTGCACCAAGAAACTTTCCCACCCAGAAAAGTGATAGTTTGCTACCTTGCTAACTCAAGTATCCCAGCTATACACTATGCTGGTATAGGCTTCCTTCTGATTTTTGCTTCAGTAATTCTGCAGTACACATCTTATTCAGCTGCTTTCACCATGTGCACGCCTGTTTGCTTTTGCTTGTTGTTTACTCTCACACCTTGCTAAATTCTGGTAACTGTACTTGTTACACCACTCTGGGGATCAGCCTTTGTGTTATCTCTGTCAAGCCTGCACAGCTTAGTTTTAATATCATTCAACCACTATTTTTAACTGCTTGATAGTCAAAGGTTGCCTTTTTACTGCTAGACACTGCTAGTGTCTGAACAAGTTGTTCATCTCAGTTCTGTCTAACTGCTTACCATGCTCCATGCCCTTCTCCTCTTTCTCCTATTCCCCTTCTTTCACCCAACCCCCTTCCCTTCCAACCCATCTCCACCCTCCTCTTTCTTTCCCGCATTTAAAAATCACCCCCCTCCTCTCCCCTCCTTTGCCATCCACCTAGTCTCCTTCCTATCCCCTTCTTTAACCTGGAGTTCATCTACTGTTCCATCCTTTCCCCCTCCCATTCCTCCACCGCTGTTCTCCTGCCTGGCCAAAGAGACATACATTCTACCCCATACTCTGCCTCCTTACACTGCCTTTCCTCATTGCTGACAATGTGGAACTCATCTCTAGTCCCCACCCCAATTCCTCAAGGCCTTAGTGTTTTCCACCTTAGTGCTAGGAGCCTTCTTCCTTAACTGGATCTTCTTACTGTTTTGATCTCTCATCACTCTCTAGCCTCCTCTGTATCATGGAATCCTGGCTGTCTTGCAGGATTCCTGATTCCAACTTGGCCATTCCAGACTACCACCTCATTAGGCAGGACAGGGGTAAACGAGGGGGTTGGGGTTGCCCTATATGTCCGCCAGAACCTCTCCTGCACCATCACCCTCAGGGAGGCTGCATCCTCCTCCCACAAGTTTCTGCTAGACAAATTTTCCTTTCCCTCCTCAATAACCATTTTTATTGTTTTTTTCCATGCTTCGCTGAGAATTTCCCCCTCTTCCCTGGTAGACTTACTCTCCACTCTCTCCTCACTCTCCTTTGCTGGTGAGCTCATCCTCCTGGGTGACTTCAACACTAACTGGCTTTCCACGATCCCCAGGCAGACCACTCACAGGATTCAGTCTCTTAACCTTTCACAACTCATCAAAAAACCCACCTGACTCAGTCTCCACTCATAAAACCATACCCTCCTGGACTTGGTTCTTGCCTCACATTCCCACTGCACTAGCAGGTATATTGCTGGATGCCTTCAGTGGCCACTTCATGACATTTTGTGTCAGGAAAGTCTGGCTCCCTCCCTTCTCCCCAAAGTATATCTGGTCCAGGTCCCTTCATTCGCTGAACAAAGAAGTTCTTCTGAGCAACTTGACTGCAACTGACTGCTCCCCCATGCTAAATGCCCTGGACATTGATATGGCCCTCTCTTTCTTCCACTCAGTATTTACTTCTGTCTGGGTCAAGCAGACCCCCATCAGGAAATCCAGGGTTAAATCCTCTCACCAATCCAGGATTACCTTTGATCTTACTGACTTGTGCAAAACCCATGACCAAGCCTGGGCCAGGTATAAATTATCCTGCTCCCTGTTAGACATCCTCTCCTACAAGGCACTGAGCAACTCTTGCACTATGTTGTGTGTACTGCCACGTCCCTCTACTTCAAGGCCAACCTCCAGAACAATCTTAATTCCCCAGGCAAATTCTGGAAGGTGATTCACCCCCTTTTTGTCCCCCAGCCCAGTCCTTTTCCCCGGTCCTCATGGTTAATGGCTCACCAGTATCTGACCCTCTCTCTATTGCTGCCCACATCAATTAATTTTTTACCACTTGTGCTATCCCCTCCCTTCCTCCCACCTACAGGCTCCTCTCCTTTCCCCTTCTCCTCCTCCTCCTTACCTCACCCTGCCTGAGTTTGATCCCCCCCATCACTTCCCAGGAGGCTCTGCTCAGCCTTTCCTCACTCAAGCCTTCCAAATCTAGCCCAGATGGCATGGACCCTAAAACTTCTCCATCTATCAGCTCCTGCCATTGCCTCCCCCTTACTCACCTCCTAAATCTCTTCTTTACCTTTTGTACTGTTCTTTAGTCTTGGAAGACTACCAGGGTTCTTCCCCTCCACAAAATCGGTGATCTCTCCACTCCTGGCAACTTCCACACTGTCTCCCTCTTCTCTTCTCATACCAAGCTGGCAGAGAAATTTGTCTACTCATGGCTTGCAAACTTCCTCCTTTCCTCCAAATTCCTCTCTCCCTTTCAGTCTGGCTTTAGGAAGGATCATTCCACCATCTCCTCCCTATTTAGGGTCACTGACTCCATCCTCTCAGGGCTGGTTCAGGGGCACATCACAGTAGCCATTTTCATTGATCTGGTCAAAGCCTTTGATTCTGTGTCTCACACTTTCCTCCAGGATAAGCTGAGCTCAATTAGCCTCCCAGTCTCCGCTGTCGACTGGTTCTGTTCCTACCTCTCGGACTGTCATCGGTACAGGTAGGAGGCACCATCTCCCCACCCTTCCCTGTCCAGGCTGGGGTCCCACAAGGCTCCATTCTGGTCCAATCCTCTTATCCATCTTCCTAAATTACCTCCCCCTCCGCCTGTGCCAACTTGCATATTCACATGTACAGTATGCAGATGACACAGTTCTTGATACCTCTGGTCCCTCGACTGCATCTCTGGAAGTCTTGTTCCAGCAAGACTTTCACAATGTTCTGCTCTGGTTCCAGTCCAATCAATTTCAGGTTAACACAGAAGAACTGTCTGTAACCTTTGGTACCAGCCAAAAGCTGGCCCAGCTTGCTCCTTCCCCATCTTCTCCATGCTGGATGGCACACCGCTTGAAGTAGTCTTAACTTTCAAGTATCTCAGTGTGTGGTTAGACAGCAGGCTTGACTTCTCTGCCCACATTGATGTAATCCTTGCCAAACTCCACCCCAAATTCTGTGCCCTGAACTGCAGTAAGGACTGTCTTTCTCCCCAGATCCACGGGGAACTGGTCACCAAATAGTTATCCCAGTTTTCAACTATGCTGATGTGGTTTATGGAACTGCCCCCTCCACCTCCCTTGCCAGACTGGACACCCTCTACAAAGCCTTCTCCTGCTTTGCTACCAACTCACCCTCTCATACCTACCACTGCCTCCCTTTACACCTCCCTATCCATCCTCTCTCTCCTCTCATGCCACCAGTCCCATTGTGCTTCCCTCATCTCTAAACACAGGTTTGGGCCACTCCCCTCATACCTATCCCATCTTCTCTCCCCTATCCCCTCCTCCTCCTTCTACTCACAGTGCTGAAGAGACCGGCGTACCGTCTTCCTTCCAAACCCTCAATCCTCAGCCAGGAAATTTGCTTTCTTATACTGCCTCCCCTCCCTCTATAACCATCTACCCTTCCCCTCCCTTTACTCTATTAGATGCCAGATAAAACTCCTTTCACCTCCCCCTGCTCCTGCCAACCCTCTTACTGAACCCTTCCTTACCTTTCACAGGCTTTTGATCACCACATACCTCTCCCTCCTCCTAATCTAATAGTTCCAGCAACCTTGTTTAGTGTATCAACTGTTTTGACTCCTCCTTTCAGTACCAGCTCAGCCTCCTGTCACTCTGGCACTATGCACTTTTTGAGCTTGCCTAATTTGCACAGATGATTTATACACTAATTTATTTGTTTTCTCTCTCTCTCTATATATATATATATATATATATATATATATATATATATATATATATATATATATATACATACACATACAGTATATATAATATATATTTATAAAATGAGTTTGAAAAAAGAAGCTAATCAATTGGTGAAACACCATCAGGTGACCATGCGTATATCAGAGCGCAACTGCACACCTACACTTTTACCCCCTTCCAAAAAATGTTGACATTTTATAAGATAGATAAACCACTCTGAGGTGTGCGGTTGCACTCTGATATACGCACGCCTTGGGCGGTTGATGCACACCAAGGCGTGCATATATCAGAGTGCGACCGCATACCTCAGAGTGGTTTATTTATTACATATATATATATATATATATATATATATATATATATATATATATACAGTGTTTTGCCATTTTGCCTGTACTGCAATCAACTTATGCTCTTTATATCACTGTCATTGTAACCAAATCACCACACTTATTTTGTTTGTAATTTTGCTTCTCATTTTCTCCTTCCCTCAGATCACACCTGGAAATGAGATTCAACTCAGTGTGTCTCTCCTGGTTATCAGTTTTTAAATAAATGAACAAATAAATAAATACATTTGTTTTTATTTAACTTTTCTCCTGATCACTACTGTAACTCTAAAGGAATCAAGAAATCAACTGGAAAAGTGAACAGTAGCCCAAGAACACAAAATATCACTGAAAGACTATGTCATGAATAGCAGGATAAAATAAAGCTAAAATATCATGAGCTTCATGAACACCAAATGTTTATGACTATAGTGGGCTAGATTCATAAAAGAGATACCACACTGTAAATGCATGCTACTTGGCAGCATATGCTGTTTCATACTTCCCAATTTAGGAAACAGCCCCATTAGGAAACAGCAACAATTAACAGGGACACAGCTACACACCAGCCCTACACTGTTGAAGCAGCACATGCTAACTGCAGGGGTCCATCAACAGAAGGATAGCAGGGCAGGGCACCACTGCCGTTGAGAAGAAAAACACAGCAGCAATGCAGGTATAGTAACAAAACATGCACACATGACGCAGCTCACGAGAGACGCAGCACACAAAGCTGCTGCAAATGGAGCTGCCTTCACTAGTGTGGCCACTGGTCATGATTAGCATACTAACCACTCCTCCAGAACACTGTAGCATAGCATTCAGGAAGCAAATAGCACACTGTTCTTGCTGTGCTAATTAAGGAGGTCCTCAGGTACCCTTTTAATAGCACAGGAGTGTACCAGGATGCAGTAGTGCCACGAACTGGCAATTGTAAGGCTGCCACATACTGGCAGTAGTCTATGAGGAAGGAGGAAAGGGATGCAGAGGTTTATTTTAACTGTGTTTATTTAGAAATTATTCATCCAGAATACAGTGAGGTGCAACATATTGTTTACAGCGGATCTGCCTCTACCCATTTCCACAACTGTGTGGTCTGCAGCACTGGTGGTTTGCCCAATGTCACACAGTGATAATTTGGCTCTAACAGGGTTTGAAGGGCATATGTTGTTCCAGTTTCCAAGTTAGGGAGTCAAGAGACCACACAAGTATAGTCCTAGGTGTCCAGAAAACAGACTGACTACTGGATGACTGGGCTTTTAATGACAGATAGCATGTTGCTTCCTGCCATTCTGAATCACATGGTGCTTGCACTACTGCAGGCTCCTCTGCAGTACTGCCTTTGATGTCATCTTTGGCAGCCCAGATAACAAGTTAATTACATGAATATTGATAGGCCATTTGCAAATCGGCACCACGTGATTCATGAACAAAACGACCGTGACTGATAGCAGTGCTCTTGTTGCTTCTTGGATCTTGTGGTACTGCAGAAATGGTAGTGGTCCCTTTATTTACCATGTGCTTTCACCTTCACGAATCTAGCCCAGTGTGTTTTTTTCTGCAGTTCAAAGTTGTTCAGTTCTCTTCTTTTGGGTTTATCCCAGATGTAATTAGAAACTCACAAAGGTCATGGTTGAAAATTAAAACTAGTTTGTGCATTAGATAGCTGCAGCTCTGCAGAGTTGCTCAGATTTCTTCTGCCCGCTTTAAGAATAGCATTTAGAAGTTTTCTAGTAGAAAATCAGTTTTGGGTGCAGATATGTTTGGATATGGGGCTCAAGGATTCCAGCACAGATTTCCTGTGTTCTTTTGACACACAGACAGATAGACAGACAGACAGATAGACAGACAGACAGAGCTGGACATTTAGCAACATCCACATTCAACAGCAGTTCAGAAGTAAGAACTAACATTCTGTGGCAGTAAAAAGAACCTTAAATGTGTTCATCCTAGAAAAAAGGAAACATAGTTTATTGGTAATGTCATTTTCAAACATGAAACGATAATATGTGATACATTGGGTACAATACTTTTCAATATGACAGGTGAAATGAATAATAACCAAAACAAAAATATCACATTGTTTCTTCCTTTTGATAAAACAGCTTAAAGGAATGTTCCAAGACAACAGCTTGTACAATATTTATGAAGGTCATACTTCTATACCTTGTGCTTGCTAAGTTACTTGACCAGGAAAATATACTTTTTTATTAATGTCCCTTCAGGTTGGAAGGAATCGTAAATTTGGCCAAAGAGATGGAAAGATGATCACTTCCACTTCCTGACTGTGCTGGCCCAGCCCCAGCGCTCAGACATTTTGTGACAGCTGATCAGGGAGAGTGTGGTGATGTGCACCATGTAAATCTGAGTGCTATTTTTAAACATTTATTTCTATATGTTACCACAGTCTTAGATATATATTAACACCACTGCTCAACTAACAAGGGCCTTGTTAATTGAGTGGTGGGTGGTATTAATGCAGTATATATCTAAGGCTGTGGTAACATATAGAAATAAAGTTTCAAAATAGCCCCATAGACTTATATGGCACAAGGTATGGAATTACGAGTTTTATAAAGCCCTGTATTTTACAGGCTGTTATCTTGGAACATTCCTTTAATGTTACAAAAGTACATGCGGAGGCAGCATGGTCTAGTATCTACAGAACAAGCTTGGGGACCTGGAGATCGGGCTTTAAATCTCATCATAGCCACACACTAAGTGCGACAGTAAGAAAGTCACTTAACCTCTCAGTGCTCCAGCTGTCAAAATGGGTGGAAAGACCCTCTGAAAATGAAAAAAACTCAATTGGGATATTCTAGGTTAATAAATTATAAATAGATGGATTTTTTTCTGTTCTTTATAGGCTCAACCTGACCTTGGAATGATTCTCTTAGAGACACCCCATTTTGGAAGTTAGGCGATAAAGAATTATTATACAGCCCAGAAAAACCTAAAGCACCAGTGTTACAACATGGGGATGCAATCCTGTAATATTCAAGTAATGTATGACTACATAGCTGCTTTGTAGTGCACAATTTGTTTATCACAACAATGTCTTTTATGGACAGCTGGTGGCACTTGATGCAACCTCTAGGCAGACATATGCCATAACTAATTTTTAATATAAAAAAAACTAGTCTTAATTGGAAATCAGTTCACAATAATAAAAGGAGCTCAGACATCAGCTGGTGTCTGTACCCTTTGAAATTGGCTATTAAATAGTTCTACTGTAGATTCTACAAGGGTGCCATTTGCACATTAAAAGCCAATGCATAATTCATTAGCAGCTAGGCATCTCTTGATGCTTTTCAGAGTCAAAAACTATAGATCACTTGCCTTCAGTAACTTGTTCTGCAGACAATAAGCATGCTTTACCTCATATGTCATGCCTCCGTGTAAAACCTTTGAGATTCTTTAGGGGGAATTCTTTCAGAATGTGAATACATTTGTTTCAGTCAACGTGGAATCTGGGAATGCAGCACCATTGTTTGTTCTGCCTTGTTCCAATACTATAAATCTCCCTGGATTTTTTTAGAGACACTAAACTGTCATTTATGTCCCTGAGAGAAAAATGAAAGTATCCAAAAGGCAAAGTCATA
Organism: Neoceratodus forsteri; assembly: GCA_016271365.2. Classification (NCBI taxonomy): domain Eukaryota; kingdom Metazoa; phylum Chordata; order Ceratodontiformes; family Ceratodontidae; genus Neoceratodus; species Neoceratodus forsteri. The sequence continues at coordinate 1,362,758,426 of CM057455.1, read as the reverse complement.
ATTTTCACCTATGAAACTCACAATACTGTGGAAACATCATCAAGAAATGTTCAAATAAATGATGAAAAACAAAAATAACTATCTAAAAAAATACATATTTTTTTAGTAATGACTTAGCCATGTCTGACAAACATGGACATGCAGTATGCTGAAGTAGTTTTGGAATTATTTAAAACCTCTTTTTTTTTTTTTGCTTTTGTCTGCGTGAACTCCGTGAAGCAACGGCTTGATATTTTCTGATTTACTTGCCAATAAAAAGTCAAAAGTAATATTGCTTGGACTTTAATTATCAGTTATTATAAATAAAAGCCCTATTAGCACATCATCAAACTAAAGGTTAAAGTAAGTAAAGGGGAACAAGATCTTTGATGTATTATGCAAGCTCCCCAGCTATTGAAAATTATTCCCCAGACATAGATTGATTTGCACAATTACTGCTGGCTGAACTGGAGAATGCTGCTATAATCTTTCATTCAACCCGAAGTAACTGCATGACAGCCTGGGGTTTTAAGATGCAAGTTCATGCAGTCAGTCTGTATCAGTATAGTGAAGTGGAAGTGTCTGTATCAGGGACTCTGGATCAGTTGAAAGTAATTTTATTCCAGTGTACCAGCTGCACTGCAGGTCATCATAAAGGTTAAGCTTAAAGTGGGTATGTCACTTTTGGAAAATTTTGAAAAACACAATACAGTACTTATAAACAAATTAGCTAATATTTTGTATGTTTTCCTGCTTTTATTCTTCATTAATAGGTTAATTCACATGGAAATAGGATCCCTGTTCCCTATAGTTGAATTACTCCTGATGTTTAATCTTCTGCGTAAATGTTTCCAAAAGCTCTGTTAGTCTTAGAAGTCAGAGTCATCCATTGCTTAATATTAACACAAAATGGCCACCTCGGTGAAAATGAATTAAGTTGCAATGCTCTCTTTGTGAAACCATACCATAATAATTTCCACAGTGACAAACTGAGATGTCACAGAGGATTACGACAAGGGTCCATGCTCTATGCCACCAAGCTCGGTTTTACTGCCCAAGCCCTCACCCTCAAGGTTACCCCTGACCCAGCCAGGGGCCTTCTTTTTCTCACAGTCTCTTACATACCCCTGAGTGACCAGGGACCAGCTGTCCACTCCCTCATTGATTACCTCACCACACTCCCACACAAGGCAGAGCAGCTCATCTTAGGTGACCTTAATATCAATTGGCTGAGTACCACTGCCCCCCATATCAGGGACTTCTTCGCTGCCCTAGATATGACCCAACTAGTTACCTCACCCATTAGATTTAACCAGTCAGGTGACTCCAGCACCCTCCTAGATGTAATTCTGTCGAACCGTCCCCATAAAATCAGGGATATTAATGTACTACCAGACTTTCTTATTGACCACTCTCCTGTCCTCTGCCACTGGTCATCCCCCACACCAAAACCAGTGTCCCAGGTCACCTCGCACAGGCGCTTTCACCCCAGTGGTCTCAGAAAGCTAAAAATGCACCTAGCCCAGCTTGACTGGCCCCCAATCCTACTTGCAACAGATATTGACTCTGCCCTAGCCTATTTCTCTAGTACCTTCAGCAAGGCCTGCGACCTTTTCACCCCCCCCGACCAGAATCCATACCAAGAAACACAACACCCCATGGATCTCCCCATCCCTCATCCAAACACTGAAACAAAGAGATAATCTCTGGCATATTGCTGTTGAGACAGGCAAACTGGCTGACAGACAAGCCTATAATGCAGCACATAACAAGTACACCTGGGCTATAAGGCAGGCTAAGGCCAGATATTATCAAGCCACCCTTGAATCCACTTAGGGCTCATCCCATGCCTTCTGGGACAATAGGAAAGAGCTCAATGGAAAGACCCACTCCCCCCACCATCACTACTCTCCATAGACGGTACCATCACTACTGATCCTTCCCGCACAGCTGAGTGCCTCAATATGGCTTTCTCAGATCTAAGTTCTGTCCTCCCCAACTACTTTTTTGACCCTATCCGTGCCTCCACCCCCCACCTCGGATCGCCCCCTCCCTTCTACCTGCGTGCCATATCACCCCTTGAAGCCAGGCCTCATTTGCAAAAAGCCTTAGCTAGCAACAACCCCAGCTGTGATCCCCTGGACTCCAGGATTCTCCGATTAGTCCTAGATACTGTACTAGCCCCTCTCACCAACCTTTTAAACCGGTCACTATGTCTTGGTCAATTTTCCAGTGCCTGGAAAATTGCAGAAATCACCCCTATCCATAAGAGTGGAGATAGAACCTCCCCTAACAATTTCAGGCACATCTCCATTCTGCCCCCACTCTCCAAAGCACTAGAAAAAATAGTGGCCATTCAGCTCTCTGAGTATCTGGCCAAATACGACCTGCTGTGTCCAGAACAACATGGATTTCGCCCTGGACACAGCACCACTACAGCCCTCCTGGAGTTCTCCCAGCACCTCCACTCTGCTCTTGGCTCTGGTCATGTTGTGGGTGCTGTGTTCATTGACCTCTCCAAGGCCTTTGACACTGTCTGTCACCCCCTCCTACATGACTCCCTCCACCAACTTGGCTTCTCCCCTGGCCCACTGGCTTGGTTCACCAGTTACCTCTCTGCCAGATCACAGCATGTGAAGGTAAATGGCACCCTGTCCAGTACCCTACCCGTTCGCTGAGGGGGTTCCCCCAGGGTTCCATCCTGGGCCCCATTCTGTTCAGCCTATTTCTCAATACCCTTCTCAGCTCCTGCTCAGGCAATATGGTATTCTATGCCGATGATGCAGTTCTCCTTGCCTCTACAGGAATCCTTGCAGCACACATTCAACCAAGCTGAAAAGTGGTTCCTTGACCACCGGCTGGTCATTAACCTCAAAAAAACCAAATCTATGCTTTTTTTGCACCACCAGAATAAGGTCAAAAATGCCCCCCTCTGCATTCTCCCCAGTAATACTCACCCTCTTGAGCAGGTGTCATCCTACAAGTACCTGGGCATCACCTTTGACTCAGCTCTTGCATTCCACACCCACATCAATACCCTGTCCTCAGCCATAAAGTCTCAGATTGGCCTTCTCTATCGCCACAGAGATGGCCTCCCCCAAACTGCTCTCCGACTGGCCATCAACTCCTCTGTCCTGTCCCTAGTGGACTATGGCCTACCTATCTATGCTGCGGCTGACAATAATACCCTCACCAGAATCCAGACCTTGATAAACAAGGCCTGCAGGCTCCTGACCAGTGCATCCCTCTGCACCCATATTTGCCTGCTCTATTCCACCATCAATCTGCTCATCTTGGAGGAGTGCCTGTGCTACCAAACCTACTTACTTGCCAAAAAATCCCTGCTAGGACACTCCCCCCCAAGGGTCACCGCGTCCCAGCGGCTTGCAACCCCATCTATTGCCACCCATAGCTCAGTTAAGGCCACCTTTCTGGTGCCCCATACCAAGACCTCCCTAGCCCAAAGGTCCTTCCACTACTGCACCCCACATGGTTCAACTCCCTCACGCTCTCTGTCACTAAGTCTACCAAAATTGGTCCCTTTAAAGTCACTCTCCGTAACCACCTCTTTGGCATCCGAAGCTGTAGTTGCCCTTAATCAACCTAATGTTGGGGTCCTTCCCAGTTTCTTGCCCATAGACTTGACAATGTCCATTGGACTGCCCCCCCCCTTTTTTTGTACGATTGCTATTTACTGCATGTAACTTTATCCCATAAACCACTGTTATATTGTGTTATTTTTGTTATCTGTATTGCACCTGTATGTTACCACTGTTGTATCTCACACTGTAACCATGTCTACCCTCCCTGCAATGAGGTGCCTTTGTAAATGAGTCCCTGACTCAAAGGTTGTAAATCCGACTTTCAAAATAAATAAATAAACAAACAAATAAATAAATAAACAAACCTATTGATAGAGAATACAAGGAAATAAAATGCAAACAATATGTAAAATATAAGCTGAGTTTGTCTAAATATTATGTGGTTCAAGGCTTTCATAAAGTGGACAACTCACATTCAGCAACTTATTGATTTCTGTAGTGTTAGTTACCAGACTTCACTGACCTTCACAGCAGTCCTGCCATAATCTTAAATCAATCTTCGGGATCTCCTTACAGTTGACATAGCCCTGTGGATACTCGGCCATTAGGAAGACATCAGGCTGGACCTGCTGGATGTTGTCACCATTGTCACACAGGATACCAGCCAGGGAGGCCTGCTTAAGCTGGGTGAGCTGCCCTGGGGTGAACACCCCTGGATTTTCATACCAGAATCTAGCCAACAGAGAGAAGAAAGCATTTTCTGGTTATCCAAAAATCATGCTGCATGTGTGGCAACTCAGATGGAATGACACAGAGAAAACACAATACATCAGATCAGTAGGGGATATGCCACTGGCTGTCTCAGAATGTGCCATTTATCTTCACAAGTGAGGGGGCACTAAGGTTACCACCTGCCCCAATTTTCACAGGACAGTCCTGATTTGGGCCGCTGTGTCCTGCAAAAAAAATATGAAAAATACTATTTGTCCTGACATTACAGTGCAGAAAAATATTTTCTGACTTTCCTCTAAATGTTGCAAAAAACTGTAATACCTTTACTAAAATACTTTAAAATGATAAGAAACAGTAGAAAAAAACTAAAAAACTACAACACGTAGTCTTTATTCTGATCTTTAGTGAAAACAAGTCAGTTGCATTGGTCAAGGTTACATATTGTCCTTTGAAAAATCATGTTCCAGTAAGAAATGTCCCACTTTGGGCTTCTTAAAAGGTGGTAACCCTAGGGGGCATGCCCATAACTTATGAATAGTGAAGCTATGAGTGAGTTACAAAAGTCTTGCCTCCTCACAACTGATAGCAATTGTCATATTCTGAGCCAGGCCATTCTGTGTCTAATTTATAAAATGCATTTTAAATTGATTTTGCTGTTTCTGTTTGATTTCACTACTCTGTTTAGAGTACAGCAGAAGCCACTGTGATGCCATCAAACATTGTGCTAGCTAGCTGGCTTGGTGGCGCAGAGGGCTGAGGCACTGGATGCCTTACCTCATATCACGCTGGCGATCCGGTTAGAGAACAAACCAGGGTCGTCAGGGTGCCGGCGGGTGGAGGGAGGGAGCAAGACTGAGCAGCTGTAATAGCAGCTTTCCTCTCCCGTGGAGGATTTCCATCACTCTGCCCCGTAGCTCTGCTGCCCTCGGGTGTAGGTGCAAGGGGTAGTGTAGGCGGGTGAGGGTGGTGAGTAGTAGGAGGGTGCCTTGGAGCTGTGGCATGCATGTGCCTCCACATGTGCGACCGAGGCATGGGGGCCAAAATGGAAACAATCAGGGATAAAATGTAAAATCATTATGTAATCAAAATGTAATCTCACCTCCTCCTTAATAGAGAGTGGATATTGTTGGCAGACTTTAACAATAACTGGAAAGTTAATGAAACAGATGGCACTCGTGACCTACTGATTGTCTTAGGCCTCCATCAAATGATTCACGATGTTACCAGACACAACCATAAAGCTAATTCGGGCTCAATCCTTGATTGGATTTTGGTTACTAAGCCTGATAGGATTACTAGTGCAATGATTTTGTCTGACAGTATTAGTGACCATTGTCCAGTGGTGTGTGACTGGTCTGTTAAATATGCTAAACAAGCCCCTAGGTATATTGAATTTTGGAGAATTTCCTCCCTGACCCCAGAGGGTATATCCACAGCCAGTAAAGATATAGATTGGTCACAGCTTAAGCTTATTCATGACATTGACGTCATGTTAGACACTTTTATTACTCTGTATTCTACCTTGTTAGATAAATTGGCACCTTTGAAAAAAATGCGTATTCTTTCAACCAAGCATGAATGGTTTACAAAAGAGTTGTTAAAACTTATGAAATTAAGAGACCGGAGCTGGAAACACTATAAATGCAATAAAGATACTGACTCTCTTTTGGCCTATAAAGTGTTAAGAAATAGGTGTAAATCGGAAATTAGAAAATCAAAAGTAAATTTCTTTTTGGGACAACAGAAAAAAGCATTTGGTAATCCAAGACATACTTGGCAGATATTGAATAACTTGATGAGCAAGGGGAAAAAAGATCAATCGATCTCTCTTCAAAGTGATGATTTGCACAGCTCTAGTTCTAATTTGGTGGCAGAGGGTTTCAATAATTACTTTGGAGACCTTGAGAAGTTAAAGGTTTCTGGTTCTAATGTACTTTCTGAAACTGCTTCTAAACTTGAAGCTGATGTTGAATTGGTTCCTAAATTTGCACTTAGCAAAGTGACACCTGAGATAGTTAGGGAATACAGACTTAGTAATGACCCTAAACCCTCTTTGTTAACTGATTCTTTAGATATTCGTATTTTGAGATTGGGCATTGATACATTTTCTATTCCGTTAACTACTATATTTAATTTCTCAATTATTCACGGTGTGTTTCCAAAGCAGTGGAAACATGCAATTATTAGGCCAATACACAAAGCTGGTAACCCTTCTTTGGTATTTAATTATCATCCGATAGCTCTTCTGCCACCTTTGTCAAAGATCCTTGAGGAAATTATTTTGGACCAGACTTTGGATTATCTCATGAAAAGTGATTTATTATCTCCCTGCCAGCACGATTTCAAAATAGGGCATAATACTGAAATGGTCTTGGTGAGATTCACTAGCAGCACTCAGAGAGCTCTAGATAAAGGGCACTTGATTGCCGCTCTTTTTGTGGACCTCACCAAGGCCTTTGATTTGGTGGAGCACAATGTGCTTCCACGTATTATGGAAGAAATTCACTTTTCTCATGGAGTGATTAAATGGTTTTCCCATTACCTTGTAGATAGGTCACATGTAACAACAATTAAGGGTCATTTGTCCTCTTCTAAGGTCATTAAATGTGGTGTTCCCTGGGGTTCCATCCTGGGCCCACTTGTTTTTTCTCTTGTCATTAATGGTGCCCCAACCTCGTGTCCATCTAGTTCTATTATAATGTACATGGATGACACAGTCATTTATGAGGAAAGCCCCAATCCTAAGGAGGCTTTAGTTAAGCTTCAAACCAGTTTTGACTCATTTCAAACTTGGTTGTTTGCAAATTCTCTTGTGCTTAACTCAGTTAAGACAAAAAGTATGATTTTTTTGAACAAAAATATTAATCTGTCCGAATTTCCATCTGTCTGTGACGTCAAGGGAAATACTATTGAATTTGTTAACACATTTAAATATTTAGTGATAATTTTTGATGTTAATCTCACATTTGAACAGCGTGTGTCTTATTATAAAAAAAGTACATCATAGACTCAGATGTCTTTATAGAGTTAAGCACTATTTAACAACTGAATCTAGGAGGTTGCTAGCACATCGTTTACTTTTTTCTGTTTTGGACTATGGGTTGGTGGTATATGTCCCCTCGAGTGTTAAACTTCTGGGAAAATTGACAGTAACATATAATTCCATATTGAGATTCATGCTCTCAGTTCTTGCTTGAACTCACCACTGTTTGTTGTTAAAGTCTTCCAACTGTCTCTCTCCCATAAATAGAATTCAGTTTAAAATGTGTTTGTTTCTATTCAAAATCAAAGTTGGTCTGTTACCTAATTCTGTGAGTTCTCTTTTTTCTAAATATGTTAACTCTAATTGCACTAGAACACAATCAAAGTTTACATTTAATGTTCCATTTTTCATGAGAACCTCTGGACAACGTTCATTGTTATATAAGGGACCAAGTTATTTTAATTCACTCCCATATGATATATCAATTTGTAACTTTGTTTTTTCTTTTAAATCAAAGTTGAAAAAGTACCTACAGTGTACTCAAGAATGTACTTGTTTAATGTTTATATGTGAATTGTATTTTTGTATCATAGATGTCATCGTTCTTGTTTTATGTATTGTTTGTCATCTGTGAAAATGGGCAATTTACTCATCAGACTTACAAGGGTAAAAAATAAAATGAAAATGAAATGAAATAAAATAAAAAAAAAAAAAAAACATTGTGCTAGCTGCACTCCCATTGGCTAAGAGTTCTTTTGTGAGCATTTCAAGAGGAGATTGATGATGTAGAGTCTTCCAAATTGAAGTAAATGAGTTACCTTAATTTAAAATGCGTCAGTGTATAAAATAAAGCAATATAGGTATCTGTAAGGCTTGACTGTCATCTACAGTACATTGTAAAAGAACATATAAGCATTCAAACGTGTGAAAGCAGGAATGAAAGAAGACCATCAAGTCCTCTCCCATACCAATTCTCTTGTAAGAATTATAATAACCATAGGTTCCTTTTTCTCTTGATACTTATCTAGTCTTAGTTTAAAGACATGGGCCTTCATATTCAAACAGTTTGCATTTTGCAAACCAGGACTGCACTTGCACAAACAGACAATTGAGCATGAATGCAATATTCACGTATTAGCGCTGGCCAGTGGTGATAGCACATGTGCACTAACATAATGTAGCCAGTGCAGAAAAAAGGGGTGGTGATGTGAATATTCAGCACAGCATGCTACTCAGTAAATTAATGCTGTGCTAGTGGCATTCAGCATGACTTAGTGCTGTGCAAGTTAAGGACTGTAAAAAGCAAGTCATAACTGGGGAAAACCCAGAGGTGAACCCTGAACTACAACAACAATGGCCTGCATTGTCTATCTAATGGAGGCTGTCCTGGAGTATGAGAAGCAGAAAAATTCCCCTTCTGGGCCACCTGACAGGCCCTGGAGGTGCTATGCTGCAAACAGATAGTACTGTCCATGAGTCACATTCAGAGTCTGTGACAAACAAATCATGGGACAGTACACTCAACAGGCCGATCATGCTCACACAGCGGTGTGAGATGCTGCATGAGCAACTCAGGACAGACACCCATTGCAGTCATGCAGTGTCTGTTGTGCTCTGTGTGACAGCAGCATTGTGCTTTCTAGCTACTTGAACATTCCAAATACATGTGGGTGATATCACCGGTATCACACAGTCTGCCACCACACACCTGTTGGGCCAGTCCCTAGATGCCCTGTTGGCCCTTGCTGCGGAGTTCATTGTATTCCACACCAGCAGAGTGAACAACAAGCATGCAGCAATTCTATTGGGTTGCATACCTACCAGCTATACTTGGTGCCATTGACTGCACCCATGTTGCCATCCTTGTACCCTCAGGGGATGGGATGGAGGCTTACATGAATAGAAAGGACTTCTCCTCCATCAACTGTCAGCTGGTATGCAATGCAGCAGGGTGCATCATCACTGTCCTGGCACAGTTCTCTGACAGTGCCCATACATTCATCAGGCACAACTCTATCCTTTGCCAGAAATTCAATGATGGGGACATACCCAGTGGGCATCTTGTTGGTGAATATATGCTGATGGCCTCACCTCTGACCATAACTGACATTGATGTCCCTAACCAATGCCCTTTTCTTACACAGGGGACAGTGTATACCCCTTTTGTTTCTGGCTGCTAACACCTGTCCTATGAGCCACATCTGTTACAGAGAACTGGAACAAGGCGGCACACATCGCAACATGCAATGTTACTCAGCATGTCATTGCCATGCTCAAGATGTGGTTCAGATGCTTTGACCTTTTCAGTGGTGCCCTACAATACAGCCCTCAGAAGGCCTGTGCCATATTCCTTGCCTGTTGCATACTACACAACATGGTGCTGAACTGTAGAATATGCCTGCCTGTCCCAGAGGGCAACAAGGCAGCAGATGCAGAGCCAGTAGACCAGGGGATGCTGAAGCAGCTTGATAGGCATGATCCCACAATGGCTAAGAGGTCCAGGGACTGCAGGGACCACATCACTGCAGGCCTCTACAGACCCAGACTTAGAATAGTGCACAGAGGAGACAGTAATGGCTTAACAAAAAGTACTGTAGCAAAACTAAAGCCATCTGGGGGGCTGTAAAAAGGGGGCTTGAAACAAAACTGTAGCCATCCAGGTGGAAGGGGTTTCAGGTAAAATAAGGGACATCCAGGTGGGGGTATAAAAAAAGGAACTGAAACAAAACTATAGCCATCCAGGTGGGTGGAGGGATAAAAAGGAGGACTGAAACAAAACCATAACCATCCAATTGGGGGTAGTGGTAAAAATGGTGATTGAAACAAAACTATAGCCTTCCAGTTGGAGCGGTTCAACTAAATACTTGGAAGATCTCTGGATAATAAAGCACTGCCCCACAGATATAGGCTCTGGTTGCTGCCAGTGACATTAGAAGCTAAAAGGCAAAGCCTGCTGAACTGGAGGTTTGATATTCCTCCCACCTTCAGTGATTGGCTTTCTTCTCTAACAAAGCCGGCAGAACACAAGCATCTCTCTCACCAAACCGCTCATAAAATAGGCAGGTTTCCCTATATTTGAGATCCATTTTTATAAACTGAAAAAAGCATAGGCTCTGATTCTTTGTATTTTTATTCCCCAAGGTTAGGGTGACATTATATCATACTTCTGATTTGATATTGTTTTTCTAGTTAGTATAGCGTTTGTTGGATTTAGCCTTCATACAGTAGTTATGTATAGCCAGACAGTGGCTACAATTGGGGCTTGACACATGTAAGAACGCTGTATGCTTAATTAGTTATCTGGAAAAAGGAATGTGCTTTGCATATTGCATCACTCTATTGCAAGTGCAACTCTGGTCAGTTGACTTTTACTGTTGTATATGTATTGTTGTTCATTTCATTCCTCAATAAAATAAAATTACAAAAAAGGGGGGTTGATACAAAACTATAGCCATGGGGGGGGCAGAAAGAGTGGGAAAATGGTTTGTGATGAAGGCAGGAGGTGGCAAACCTAGGGTAGGGCATGAGTGACATGTATTTCTATGTGTGGCCCATACCCCCACCAAGGGCAGTGGGCTGGCACATGCAATGTGTCCTGGTAGGCATCAGGGGGGACATCATCCATGCAACTGGGATGGCTGTGGGGGATTGTGTGAGCCATCTATGGCCATGGCCCTGTGTGGTACTGACCCCAACAGTTGGTCCCCATGAGTCACCATGCAGGGTCTTCTAGGAGTTCTGGATGTACATGTGCCTGCACTGCAGGGAGTAGACAGATACAGAGGTGTCTGTTGTAGGGTGGTAACACTCTGAGGTGTCTGCCACAGAGTGACTCTCCCCCACTGGAACGGCCAGCTCTGTGGGTGGCCCCTATGGTTCTATGTTATAACGGCAAAAGCCTAAAGGCAATCACCATAATCTAGAAGTCAAGAGTGCCAAAATATGTTTTCTGCACTCTGACACCCCGCACACAGCAAAGGGTGCCGGGACTTAGTTTTTAATGTTTATGTATGGGCTGTGTCTTTCCGCACCCCCTACTTAAGAAGTCTCAACTCCAGGGGGGGTGCATGTCAGGAGGGAAGAAAAGAAAGCATGGCCGGGCGCAATAAAAACGCACCAGCACCCGGAACTGAACCCAGTACCTTGGCGGCCAACACTGCAAACCCACCCACTACGCCACAGAATTGGCTCAGCAACCCATCATGGCACCACCCTTCACATACCCTCCGCCCCTCACTGTGCGTGCCCGCTCCCCCCTGCGTGCATACGTACAGTGACATCCTGTCGCTATATTCACCCACCCCCCCCATCTGGCCACCTTACCCTCCCGTTGCCATCCCTGAAATGCGCTGGGGAGTCGGTTACTGTTATTGTAGGCACCCATTCCCCAGCGCTAATATCATGGGATACTGCCCCTACAGTCCCTGAGACCATGGTTGCTGCCTCCAGCACAGCGCCGGCCACTCTTCCAAAGCTGGTCACCATAGACTGCTCCATTCTGGAGAAGCCAGCATCCAAGGACACCACGTGCTCTGTTTGGTGAATCTCTGAGTGCTGCACATAGGTCTGCATCATGACCCACATGCAGCCCAGCTCAGCTTGCAGGCCCTCCTGAGCCCCTATTGTGTCCTGCAGCAGCTGCTTGTTGACTACTGCCTGCTGCCAGCATAGGCTGTCATGGAGGACTGGGTCTGGCTGCTCTGTGGCCTATTGTGTGAGCTAGGATGGCACTCAAGTTGGGGCTGTGCCAGCAGAGCAATGACTGTAGTGGGGTGACTGGACTGAGGTGGCACAGCAGTGGCTGGGCCAGAAGCATGGGCCTTCAGTAGCCCAGTGACAGCTGGGCCTGGGGCATGGACATGGGGCAGCACAGTGGTGACTAACCCAGGGAAGGGCTGACTGGGCTGTGTTGGCAGGATGGCCAGCAGGGATAGTGATGACTGGTGGCACTGTTGGGTCAAAAGGATGGCCGCTGCCACCATCCCACCACTTGGCAGCATCTGAGGATTCATCTGCCCACCTCCAGTATCTTCTATCTATATCTTCTCATCGCTGTCTGTCTCAGTGTCATCTGGTGCCCCAGCAGGGGTTAGCCGCAGGGGCAGCATTTGTCTTGATGGTCCCAGGACGTTCTCCACCATCTTGTCGAACACATTTTACTTGGCTGTTCAGAGAAAAAGAATCATTACTAAATAATGCACATACCAGTGGCTGCACAATGCCAGCCTGCAGCCCCAGTGAACTGTGTATAGACACACACATGCTGCCATACAGTGCAGTGGCCATATGACCCTAGTGCTGTACACATCACACACACCTCCCATCACCAGTGATCACACAGTATAAGACATCCATGTGGCAAAGTAAGGGATATCCCCTCAGATGTCCACACCACCAGGATAGCTGGACACCACCAGATGCAGCCTACCCCCATTGGGTATCCATCCAGCAGGTACACCATTACAGAAAGTGCATGTATAGTAGCAGTAAGGCCGATGTATGTAGTGTACTGTGGTCCATGGAGGATGCACGCATTTGGACTACTGTAGGAAGTGTCCAAAGAACACCAATGTGTGCAGTACATCCTGTGTTCGCCCTGTGCTTGGCCAGCTGTGGACCTTGTCACCATGGTGTGTGCCACCAGTGGTGAGCATGCAACCCCCAGTTCCACTAGTGCATACTACCCCCACATGTCAGAGTGCTGGGGCTACTGCAGTCACTCACATGGCTTTGTTGACCCACCTGGCTTCCATTGCCACCACTGGGGACCCCTGCAATTGTCATGGCCTGCACAATGCCTGACATCAGCACTTTGGCATGGGTTAAGGAATCTTCAGATTGTGGCCCACCAACTTTGGCCAGGACTCAGACTGCACACTGGCCATGAGGTCCTTTGTGTGCTGCTTAAGGTCTTCTGCCTACGTTTTGACCTCCTCCACTGTATGGACCATGCCTCCAGTGGTGTTTCTGAACTCTGTCACCTCTGCCCAGGCCTTGACAGTCTTGCTCCTTGTCCACCTGTGGTGGCCCACCAGTTACTTCCTGGCCATGTAGGCATGGGCCAGGGCCATGATCTCCTGCTCCAAGAGTCTCCTCTTTGTCTCTCCTCCTCCATTATGATACCTGTTGGAAAGAGGAGGACAGACAGCACTGAGCAATGTATACACAATGCAGAGCACATAGCACAGGCACTGTGGCATGCAGGCCCCCATGGTCCCTTGGCTGGGACATGTACATGTCCCTAAAGGGCAGCGTCAAACCCACAATGAGCTACCTGCTTATCAGACCAGAGGGCATGTGCGAATACAACTATAGGCAATTCTGTATACAGCATAAACCCATCTTATGAACACCCCGTCCCTGTTTTAGGCCATTTCAAAATACACTTACCCCCAGCCACCTTTAGTACCACTGTAGGGGCTGTATGGTGCTGTCTGCTCCTTTTATATGCTCCAGGCACAATTAGGCACGCAAATGACTGAACACATTTCAGTAATTACATGCAAATATGGATTAGGGGCCCAGGCTGCACAATTAGGTAATTTGCATGCACTGTTTCAATATTGCATTTCTGCACCCAGCGGTATCATGATAGCGCAGTGCTACCATGCTATGAGGTTGCACTATGCTATTGTGTATGTGCAACATGGTGTAGGGCATGTGCACCCTGCACCGTGGAATCACACTGCCATCTGCGTGTGGTCACACATCCCCCACCCAGAATCACTTAGCACTGTGTAAACTGCCATTAGTGATGTGCAAACATTAAACATACAGCGCTAACACCAGGCCTAATCAGTATAGCTGTGGCAGTCAAGGGAGAGGCTTGGCAAGTGAGAAGGAGTTGCACAAAACCAGGATAATATCAGAAAGGCAAAACAGGACCAGGGTGGCCAGACAGAGGGACACCTGGTGGTCGACTGTTGAGCTGGACAACCTGGTTGAGTTGGTGATGGACAGGGAGGAGCTGCTGCTGCTGGGGGAGGGAAGCATCTAACGGACCCAGGTGTGAATTGTGGGCATCAGTGGGTGGTGCCTTGCCCATAGGACAAGCACTGCCAGGATGAGAGACCAGTGCTGCCAGAGGTTCAATGACCTGAGCTGGGAGGAGCCACATTGACTCCAACAGCTGTGGGCCATAGTGGACAGTGGCACTGTGCCAAGTCCAGGTGAGTACAGGCAGCTCTATGTATGGTTGCTGCGTTGTCTGGGGTCCAGTACTATTTCTGTGCTACAGGACTGCTTTGCTACTGTCTTTGAGGGAAATGGCAATGTACCCATGTGTAACAGTTGATCACACTTTGTCCTTCAGGAGCTGATTGATTGTATTGTCCTTTATAACCAATGCATGTTTATGGGACCACCGTCCCTGTAGATGCCTCCATTTCCCTGTACAATAAAGGAATTGCTTTGGATCTGGGAGCCATGCTGCTTGCCATACCCCCACTATGTGCGATAACACATAGGCATATGATTACTGTATATTACTAGGTGCTGTGTCAGGTTGGATGAATATGTCCTGTACCTTGGTGTGTACTTCTAGCCAGGGTATTAGGTACACTAAATAGCATGTTGCTGTAGCCCATGTCTCTTCCAGGTATACTGCATGCAGTTTGTAGCATGGGTGCAGGTATGCATATGCCAAGCAATTCACGAATTATAATTGTACTGGAGTGGTTGAGACAATGTAGGACCTGCCATTGTGTTTGGTTATTCCTATGACATGATATCCACCCCCTACTGCCGTAATGGTATGATTATTGTGCTCAGTTTGTCTAAGATCTCATGCTACATGCATCCAATTAAGTAATATGGGGTTTATGTGGTGTTTGGTTGTCATGTATGGGTATGTTGGAATGCAGTAGCAAGGAAAGTGGTCCCAGAGGCATCAAACGGATTTTGTATACACACTGCTAGGTCTTAGCTACAACACTGGTATGTGCTGTTGATTTTGTGCCCAGTCCCTGGTCACACCTGTTGGTGTGCCATGGCATGGCTGTGCATACCCATCTGATGTTCCTGTCCATCTCAGCACTGCATGTGTAGCTGCAGTGGCACAGTACTGGTGTACAGGTGTGTGTAGTGCAGATGTTGCATGATACTGTGCCATGTTGTCTACTGCCTGTTACTGATCACATGTCACCCTTGTCCCCCTGCACAGACAACAGGGCCGCATGTACTTCCCAGGAGCAGCAGGATGCCATACAGGCAGAGAGGGAGGCCAACCATGATGTCTGAAGGTGGCTATTGAGGGAGAGTGAACGGTCTTCTTGCAGACCTCCACTTAAGTACCCCACATTGTGTGGCTCCCAATCTGTGTTTCATGTCTACATTATGCTGCATGTTTTTGCCTGGGGAGGGAGGGGATGTCCATGTGTGTGTTTCGGTAGGTTGCACCCAGCACTTTGGCGGTTGTGGCACCAGCTCCTCACCAGGGCCTTAGGGCACTGCCTGACCACTATACTGTGGTGTAGCAGGGGCTATGCAGGCTACTGGTTGGATCATTATGCCGACAGTCCTGCTGCTCTCTGTAGGTAATGTACCTTGGCATCCATTACACTGTTTGTTGGCCTGTACCCTGTGTTGCAACATTCGTACACCCAGTCAGTGACCATACCATTCACTGCCCTAGGTGGTATGCCTCTCATTGTTTGTCAGGTCTGTCATGCCACACGGTCTGGCCTAAGTATGCAGCCTGTCTGGTGATGGTAGTCACTGACCACAGTCATACTGTTACACCCGTGTGCCATGCCATGTGCAGCATACAGCTCACGTGGGCATTCCGTGGCAGCCTGCCTGCACTGGTTACATCTCAAGTGCCATCTACAATGGGTGCCATGCCATTGCAACTCACCGCAGCTGGCCTTCTGTGGTATGGGGTCTACAACAGGGATAATTATTGATGGACCTTGAATGTGCCTTAGCATGTATTCATTTAGCATTATAATACATAGTTGGTCAGGTCTGCCCAACCCCAGTGGTGTCCATTGTGTGATCATTCCACATTACACAGAGAGACACACATAGCGGTCGCTGGGCTGATGACCTACATAGGCTTTTTATTAAGGGCCATATTAGTAGGGCAGGCCCACCACAAGCTGGGACAGTGGGTGCCCTACAGACAGCTCTGCATCTCACACCAGTGTTATGGTGTATCTGGCACTCATGTACCACACTGCTGCACTCATGTGTTACCCTGCTGCACACAGTGCTGCATGATGGTCTCATCCATATACAGCTATGTTGTGTGGACCACTGGTGTGTGTACTTGGGCCCTATCCATGCTGCTGGCCAGGGTGACTCCGGCATGTCTGCTGTCCTGCACACCTGTGTGGGCCTGTGTACTGCATGTCTGGTCTGCAGGGTGCTGGGTGTGTGGCTGCAACACATGTCCACCAGGGGCGATACATTGCCTATTGCACTCTGCCTTGGTTCTGCTGTGGCACTTGCTGCATTCTCACATCTGGCTAGTCTGCCGGTGTCCCCTGTTTCCTGCATGGCTGTGTCTGGCTCTGCTGCAGCAAGGCACACTTATTCTATGTCTACTGTTTGGGTACACACTGCTGTCTCTGGCATGCCCCACACATGCCATCGCAGCTGCATGACTCTGTCCACCTGCACGTGGCATGTCACCCCACATGTAATCTGGTTCTACATCTGTTATGCACAATATGCCACTCCTGTGTACCTCATCCTGTGTACAAAGCTCACTGAATTCAGTGTCCTTTCTCCCAAATGTGTCTGGAGTGCAGCAGCAGCAAGGAGCTGAGAGTTTATGGTGATGGCCATGCCAGGTCTGCCTCCTGCAGATGGTGGTCAGGTGATGGAGGACAACTCCATTGCCATCCAAGATCTATCTGGCAGGGTGGGCAGCAGCAGCAGCCACCTGTAGACCAGTATGCGTCAGTGGACAGTATAAGTCCCAGCTAAAGCATTTACTTCTTTCTCTCTTCTGTTTGTTTGGGACAGTAAAAGTGGAGTGTGTGGTGCCAATATTGGGTGTGTTTAATGGTAGTAATGCCAGTTATTTTCAGTTATGGGCAGTTGCCCTGTTTTTTTTTTGTTGTTTATTTGCTGATGGGCTGTTGTCCTTTTTTTCAATGTTGCTTGTTTTTGTTGTTGTTTCATGTGGGACATTGCCCATGTTATTTGTTAAACCATTTTGATACCTTTGCTGCTCTATTCTTTGTCTTTCTTTGGGGCCCACCACTTCTGTCTCTCTTCCCTCCTGTGCTGTTTTCTGCACTACTTGTGCTGTGCCTGTATACAGATCTATATTCAATATGCTGTGCTTTGCTGTTGTGCTGTGTGTATGCACTGCACTGTTACCCAATATAGTCAGACATGTCAGTGCTGGTGTGCTGCTTCTGAATATTTTGGGGGCCACGCACATGTACTAGCACAAGCACAATTGACTGAATAGGGGGACATGGACAGTTTAAGTTAATACTGCTTTAAATGGAAGTATTTTCCTCAAATAAGTTTAGTTAAATCAAGAAAGGGATTGACAAAGAATATTTTTACCATGCTGGGGAAAACAGGTTTTCTTACATTGGAAAAATGTTCTTGTAATTCGTGTTGAGCTGACAGGTTTAATGTGCCATTTGATGCCAAACTGCTAAGGGAATCATGTGCAGTGACACTTTTCTATCAAAGGGACATAAACCCTGTTGTTTACATTTTTTGATATAACTATTAATTTGGGCATGTGTGATGTCCATTTCATAACTCCAATGTATTGTGTTGTGAGTTTGCTTTGAAAAAGTCCTATTTTTTTCTGCATCTAGGGTACCTTGGTAATGCTGCATTTTTATTTGCCCAATATTAATTTTTAAGGCTGCTTGGTGAAGGCAAAAGAGAAAGGGGAAACTGTTTAACCAGGAAAGGCACACTGAGCCGAAGCTTGTTTCCAGGTGGACCTGGAGCACAAGGAAGTTAAGTGACTTGCTCAGGGTCACACAGTATGCAAGTGGGAGCTGACTGGATTCAAACCCAGGTCCCCAGGTTTGCAGATAAATGCAAACTTCATGTTAGCAGTACAGAATGAATACAATCCTATAGATTGTGCAAGGATCTATAGGATTGTACAACAATGACAGCTACTTCAAGGGATCCATGATGCCGCATCAACAATTTCATGTTGACGTGATGTTTCCCCAACACCACTATGACAACAGCACTTGCGGTCGGCATTGTGCCATGGGAGACAAAGGTGCCCCTAGCAGCCCCCCAACTTAACATAATCAAATCCGAGTATGAGCTGATTCGGGGAGGGAGTGCATGACATCATGAAAGAGTGCCGGCGTCCTGAGTGGACTTTACAGTGATGTGTCGATATTGTTTGCATCGACATCGCTGTAAAGTTGTCACTGTAGAGAGGGCATACGGCCTCAAGGGGCTGCTCCCTACCCTTCTATTCCAATTGCAAGTAGCTCACAAGTCCAAACCATTCCCCCACCTGCCCTGAAAGAAACCCTGTCACTGTAACTCCCTTTCACACCATTTTCTCCCTGCTGGCCCCACAGCAAATCCTCCCGCTGCAGCATGTTTCTCCCACCTCCTAAATTGCTCCCTTGACAGACTGAATGAATCCTCCCTCTGCCGTAGTTCCCTCCTGCTGCTCAAATTGTTCCCCTGATTGCACAAAATAAGCTAAAATAGTAAGCAATGGTTTCCACCACTGTTTCACCAATTAAATCATGTCCAGCATTGTTTCAATAGCCGCCACACCATGCCTTTTCAGCTTTTTACTACTTTACATTTTTCAGTTTATATGCTTTGTTTCTTGGCCCCCTCTCCTTCATCTCTTTATTATTAATTATATCTCAACATTTCTAAAATGTGATGTTCAAATATGAAGAATACCAGGTGAGATTTAAAATTTATTTCGTTCTGGGTGTCTCGTTTGGTTGACAAGCTTAATTCTAGAGTAAAAGGGAACTAATTTGATCTGCATTTCTTCAGATGAAACATTAACAGTTGTCAAATCCACCTCGCTCCCAACCCGCAAATAGAAGCATAGAAACATAGAATTTGTCAACAGCAAAAACTGCTTGGTCCACTCAGTCTTTCTAATTTTTCTCTGCCTATTCGGCATCCGCAGACCCTATCTGGTCGCCAGCGACCCTCCCCTTGCCTCTGTTCTAATATACCTCTATATTTTTCCCATGCATGCTTGAATCCTCCCACCATTCTAGCCTCCAGCACTTTGGCTGGCAGTCTGTTCTGGGCATGTATGACCTTTCAGTGGTGGCTTGCTGGAGAGAGGATGCACTGAGGACGACTGGCAATACCAGAGATCTAAGGGTCCCCAGTGTGCTTCTTTTGTGACTCGTGAATTAAGGTATATCCACATGTGTGTTTTAGCACTGTGCTTCATCACGTATGTGGATAAATGCTTTTACAGTACATTTCTTGATCAGCTGCCATGTAAATAAATAAATAGAAAAAATGCTTATCATTTGAAATGATAAATACAATGAAGGGACAAAATTGCTTGAGAAAAAACAACCTAAGCACCCGTGGGTGTGGGGGTGGAGTGCCCCCACAGAAAAGCTTAAATTGAAAAATAAATAAATACATGAAAACATAAAAAGAAGGACAAAAAATCACTCAAGAAATGACAACTTAAGCACCCGGGTGGGGTGGGAGGCAAAGCGCCCCCACAGAAAAGCTTAAACTGAAAAATAAATAAATACATGAAAACATAAAAAGAAGGACCAAAAAAAATCACTCGAGAAATGACAACTTAAGCACCCAGGGGGTGTGGGGGGTGGAGCGCCCCCACAGAAAAGCTTAAACTGAAAACAACTCAGTATTCTTTTTCGTTTATTTAATTTGCAGAATCTGAGTCTGCCTATATCAAAGACGGTGTGCAATATTGGAACTTCCAAACCCAGAAAACTGAACTTTTATAATAGACTGACCTACCTGCAATTGCTGGCGTAAAAATGCCAACCCACTCTGATGCGTGCTATGTGTGCAATAATAATTTTCTTTCATTTGGTTTGTGTGCAATAAATATTTTTTTTTAAACTTAGAATAGCATTGGTTTTGGTTGCTTTCTTTTGCCACTGAATGAACTGTAAGGTTTGCTGGTAGCAGCATGTGCCTGACATTTGCATAGGTACCATGTTTGATCAAAAAACTGTTTGAAGTGCAAGGGGACCCTTAGATCTCTGGTAATGCTGGATGAGCGTCTCAATTTCTGGATGCTGGATTTGGATTTTACAATTTTATTATTTCCATATATCGATGTTTGCAGTATCTGAAGCGCATCTGCATTATTTAGTAGTATATTTTTATGCTTGCATATTTGCATATATAAATGAAAATTACGTACCTACCATAATTCTTGATCTTCTCAGATGAAGTCTCCACCACTCATTCACACTAATGGGAATATGCAGGAGGCGCTAGGACCCAGCAGGAGCCAAAAATCTTCAGGCGGGCCGGTGCCTAGGTAGGGCCATGAGGAAGCGGCATCATGAGCCCGGCTTGTGTCATATAGGCTACCTTGACGTCGACCCTCCAACCGCCTCATTATCTTTTTTTAACCGAGGAGGAGCAGTGTAAACTAACCTAGTGAAACTAACCTATGTCGGACATAAGATAGTTCGAATGACCTGTGTATGAAGGGTCAACACATCAGAGTCTTCACAGCCCAATCATAAAGGGAGTGAAGACCAAAAACAGATGAGTGGGCTAGGGGGATGGAGGGTGGGCGTGTGAATGAGTGGTGGAGACTTCATCCGAGAAGATCAAGAATTATGGTAGGTATGTAATTTTCATATCTTCCTGGACATAAAGTCTCCACCACTCATTCGCACTAATGGGAGAGTACCGAGCTAAATAATCCCCTGAGAAGGGCGGCAGGAGAGAGGAGCTCACTTAGGACAGAAGTCCCTTAAGGATTGTCCTGCCAAAGGACTGATGATGCCTGGCATGGACATCTAAAGCATAGTGCTTTACAAATGTGTGCACAGAGCTCCAAGTAGCTGCGTTGCAGATGTCTACAATGGGCACGTTTTGAATTTCTGCCAGAGATGCCGCAACTGCCCTGGTAGAATGAGCTTATACTCTGCCTTCCAGTTTAACCTGTATCATGGAGTAGCATTGGAGAAGACATGTCACCAGCCATGCTGAAATACATCTGATAGCAACAGGAGTGGAACGGCTTCTGTGGGGGCGTTTTGCCTTCCACCCCCCCACCCCCTGGGGTGCTTAAGTTGTCATTTCTTGAGTGATTTTTTTGTCCTTCTTTTTATGTTTTCATGTATTTATTTATTTTTCAATTTAAGCTTTTCTGTGGGGGCACTCCAGCCGGGCCATGCTGAAAGAGAAAAACAGTTGTTTTGATGTGCAGATTTCTTTAGTTCTGTCTAAATAGAACCGCAAAGCTCTCTTCACATCCAGAGAATGAAGGGTTTGCTCCCCCTCATTCTGGAAGTTCACGAAGTAGGTCAGAAGGACCAATGACTGGTTCAGATGGAATTCTGAGACCACTTTAGGGAGAAATTTAGGGTGAGTTCACAGAACCACCATATCTGTGTGAAATTCAGAATACAGAAGGTCTGTGACCAAAGCATGTATTGCAGACATTCTGCGAGTGGAGGTAATGGCTACAAGGAAGGTGGTCTTCCAGGTCAGAAACTTTAGCTCACAACTTGCTAGCGGCTCAAAAGGTTTACAGGTGAGCATGTCTAGCACAAGATTAATGTCCCAGACAGTTACTGGTCATCTGACCAGTGGCCTGGTGTGAAGTATGCTTTTAAGGAACCTCTTGACCAGAGGTAATTGAGCCAGAGACATGGAGTGTATGGGCTTGTGGTACACTGAGATCATGCAGAGATGAACCTTTACAGTTGAATATTGCAGACCTGTATTTGACAGGTCCAGAAGATACTCCAGGACTTTGTTTGGTGGGCAGGAAAAGGGATCCCAAGAGGACTTTGCACACCAGATGGAGAACCACTTCCACTTAGCCGTGTAGGTTTTTCTAGTAGCTGGCTTGCGTGCTGCTAATAGAATATCTGAGACCCTACATGAAATGTCAAACCTACTCATCTCTATCTCCTCAGGAGCCAGGCATGGAGGTGAAGGGATCTCAGGTTGGGATGGGCCAATGGGCCCTGGGTCAGCAGGTTCGTTTGAAGTGGAAGCTGTCACGGGGGAGTTTCTGATAATTTGTTGATTAATGGAAACCAGATCTGACAAGGCCAGAATGGGGCGATGAGGATCATTCTGCCCCCCTGCACCTCCAGTTTGAGCAGCACCCTCTGAACTAAGGGAAGAGGAGGAAAAGCATACAGAAAGTGTCTTGTCCACCGCAGTCTGAATGCATCCTGACAGAAAATGCCAGGTCCTGGATTTCTGGAGCAGAATAGAGGCAGTTTTGCATTGAGTGGGGACGCAAAGCGGTCCAGGTGCAGAGTTCCCCACTCTTCAAAGAGTGATTGCACAACGTTTGTGTCGAGTGACCACTCATGAGAATCTGTTTCCGTTCTGCTGAGACGATCTGCCAGATTGTTCTGCATTCCCGGCAGGTAAATTGCTTTGATTAGAGTTTTGTGTTCTAGGCACCATTCCAACACTCTCATCAGTTCCCTGCATAAGGGGTAAGAGTGTGCTCCACCCTGTTTGTTGATGTAGTACACCATTGCTTTGTTGTCTGTTTGAAGGAGAATGATCTTGTGACAGAGAATGTCCTTCAAAGCTCGGGCCACATACAGGACAGCTCTCATTTCTAGAACATTTCTGTGGAGTTGAGACTCGTCCTGATTCCATCGACCTTGGGTGTGAGATCTTGACAGTGAGCTCCCCATCTGAGTAGGAATGCATCCATGGTGATGGAGATCTGAGATTCCAGAGGGGCAAAGGGAAATCCTTCCCGAAGGTTGTCCTCATGTCCACCAGGTGAGTGACTGTTTTAGAGATTCCATCACCTTGAAGTGAAAGGACTGGGGATGTGTGGTCAGGGACAACTGAGTGCTGAGCATCCACTGAGTAGTCCTCATGTGAAGGCGAGCTAGAGGCACAGTGAACACCGAGGATGCCATAAGACCCAACATCCGCTGCATTGAGAGAGCTCAAACCGAGTCGTTGTCTCTGATGAAGTGGGCCATCATAAGGATGTCATTCCTTCTTTCCCCCAAAAGAAAGGCTTTTGTGTTGGAGGTATCCAGAAGGGCTCCTACAAAGAGGAGCCACTAGGAGGGCTGTAGCTGCGATTTTCCCAAATTTAACAGAACTCCCATGGATGTGAGGAAATTGGAAGCCATAGCCATGGTTTCCCGAGTCTCTTGATTGGAGGGACTTGCTAGAAGCCAGTCATCCAGATATATGAACACCTGGATTCTGTGCTTCCTGAGATGCGCTGTGGTGAGAACTGCAAAGCACTTTGTAAAGATTCGAGGTACCGAGGATAGCCCAAAGAGCAGGACTCTGAATTGGTTGTGTTGACCCAATGCCACAAATCTGAGGTATTTGTGGTGGTTTGGGTGCATGAGAACATGCTGGTAGGCATCCTGCATGTCCAGGGAAGCCAGACTTTTGTTCCGATAAATCAGAGGTAAAAAGACGCTGAGAGATATCATCTTGAACTTTTCCTTGTAAAGGAATTTAACGTCCTCAAATCGAGAATAGGGCACATGCAGCCTGTTTTCTTTGGAACTACGAAGTAATGGGAGTAGAAACCTGTGTTTTGCTGATCCAACGGGACTACTTCTATTGCCCTGTTGTTCAGAAGGCCTTGAATCTCGGAAGCAAGAAGGTCTAATTGAGAGACGGACAGCTTGGGCTGTCGTTTGGGTGGGTGATCCAGAGGTGTTTCTGAAAGGTTTAGAGAGTATCCCTCATGGATTATCCTGACTACCCACTTGTCTGATGTGACTGACTTCCACTGGTCATAAAACTGAGTTAGACACCCTCCTACTGCCAAGGAAGAGTTCCTCTCGAACAGCTAAGGTGGGACCTGGGCTGGAATCTCAGAGGGTGGCACTAGGTGCTTTGGGGCCCTGTGCCTTCTGCTGTGTTTTCTTTTGTGGCTGGGGGCCTGATTTCTGTTGAAACCCCCCCCCTTTGCCCTTACCACAAAAAGACTGATGGTTATCAAACTGCCACCGGTTTCTGCCCCGTTGAGGGGCTGCGGATGGTGGTCTAGTTGTTTTGATAACCATTCTAGTTTTCTGTGTGACCTCTAGTGCCTGCTTGACCTGAGGGCCAAACAGATACGTACCAACTTTAAAAGGCAAAATCATAACTCTCTGCTGGGCATCATTCATGAATTCTGACGTGCATAACCAAGAGAAATGTCGGGTGCATATACCAGCTTCTGCTGCTCTGGAAGCAGTGTCAAAGGCACCCATAGCGGCTTTAACTGCTGATTATTGGATTCAATGCCTCTAGTAATGGTCTGAAGAAATTCTGTGTTAATGTTCAAATCTGCAAGAGCTTCTACAGTGGCCTTGAGTGAATGCCAGATGGTATACTCATACTGAGAGAAATAACCCTGGTAGCTTGCAATGAGCATGCCCTGGATGAAGGCAATGAAGACTTGCTTTCCCAAAGTGTCAGTTTTGTGCAGTTCTCTGTTTACTGGGTGTGCCATTGATTCTTGAGGAAGAACGGCCTTGTCATTCTTTGCCAGGATAACTATGGCATCAGCAAAGGCTTGTGAGGCCAGAATAGGACGATCCTTGGGAGGGGTTTATTTTCTATCTATGGACTTGGCCACAGAGGGAATAAGCGTCAAATTATCCCACACCATTTATGAGAGGGTCTCAAAAGAGGGTTGCATGGGAGGAGTCAATTACACAGGAATATCCAGAACGTGCAGATACTGCAGATGCAGCAATTTTCCAGGATCAATCTCTGAAGTCTGGAGAGAGAGAGAGAGAGTGGTATTCATGTTCTTAAGCAGAGACTTAAAGGAAAGGTCCCTGACCAGAGGCTCTGTTGGAAAAGATGGTTTAATTTGCACCCCCAGAGAGGAATCGTTATCAAAGTTGTCCCCCAATCAAAGATCAGGATCAGGCTCAATATCATCTCCTACTAGCCCCAGTGGGATGGAGTATATAGGAAAAGGAGGAAAAAGAGGACAAGGAGCTCCGTGAATCAGAGTTGAGAACCCCGATGCCTGACATGGCACTAAAGATGCACCCGGTGCCGGCACAGGGTGTGGTGCAGAAAACACCAGTGGCGTTGGCACAGGACTTGGTGTCAGATGCAGCACCAGCACCAGAGGAGCCGGTGCCGCACCTGGCGCTGCAGGACCAGAGGCCTCTAACCACCCCACTTGGGGAGGGAAATCTGAGAAATTCAGCAGGAGATAAAGGCACCTGTGCCACAGCCATATGAGGGGGAAAGCACCAGAGTGTGTTGGTGTTGGCACCGGAGAAGGCGCCATGCAACTAGGAAGCCCCAACCGTCTTGCCCATAGGTCTGAAACTGGTAGGCCTAAGGCTCCAGCGATGGACTCACTGACTCAGTCAGGCGGGACAACTGCCAAACCCATTGCTTAATAAGAGCAGCTCAGTGGTGACACTGCTCACCGGAGGACCCTCCAGGGGGCGGAGAGGGACTCCGGAGTCGAGGATGCCGGTCACCAGGAACAGAGGCCATAGGAGACCCCGGAGGAGCTGGAGTCAAACCCCTACCCCTCGCCACCGATGATCGTTCCGCAGGCATACCAGAGGGTGACCTTGAGCGGTACCGTTCTTTTTCATCCAGGAGGCCGAAGAAGAACTCAAGGTCGAGCAGTGCCAAGTCCTTGATGAGGATCGAGAATGGGATCATTTCTTTTTGTGCTTTCGGAGGACCACCCATCCCCCCGAGCACCGGACTGCCTGTAGTCAAACCTCTCATAGAGGGCAGCGGACCAGACCCAGCCCTGTTGAAAACACAGCTTTCATGTGAAGTCTCCTAACATCACCTGCCCCATTCATGGTACAAGGAGGGCTGAAGACTTCTTCTTGAAGAAAATTACTTTAAGACTATATTGTATATATTTTTTTTTACTGAATTTAATAAAAGAAATAAAATCTAATCAAATACTAAAATGACTATAGCTGCTTTCGTATAGACGTGAAATTTTGACTCCTGGCAGGCGAGCGACATTGTCACTGAAGTGCACTCAACAGTGGGAAGAAAGGAACTGAGGTGGTTGGAGGGTAGATGCCGAGGTAGCCTATATGGCGCGAGCTGGGCTCACGGTGCCACTTTCTCGCGGCCCTCCTGAAGATTTTTAGCTCCTGCTGGGTCCTAGCGCCTCCAACGTAGTCCCATTAGTGTGAAGGCGTGGTGGAGACTTTATGTCCAGGAAGATCAACCTTATAAACTTCAGTTAAGTGGAGAAAGAGTAGAGAATGCTGAAATGGCAAAGAGTAATGGGGAACAGGTAATCAGGAGGATATAACTGTTAGGGAAACGAGGTGTGGAGGTAGAGTATGAGAGTTACTTTAATTTAGATTAGACTTTGTCTGTTTTTATGTGGGAGAATGGCTAAAGTGGAAAGGGGAAAAAGGCTAAAGCTGTAACTCAAGTCATTATACTGGGAAGTCAGTGCAGTTTGAACAAAAGGAAACTGACAGATAGATAGAAAATTAAAGGAGGAGCTCTGGTAAGTGGAAATAGCATGAAAGCCTTAAAAAGTGACTTTCTAATCCTTATAATGATACATAAATCTAATAAAAATAATAAGTAAGTAAGTTTAAATGGGTCTGCTCAGTGGTAAGAAGCTTTTTGTGACAGGACAAGAACTCTTGAGGTACTACCGTGAGAAATACATGGTGATATTAAATGGGGTATATGGAAGTGAACAAGTATGAAATTGATAGACATGCTGAAAGTACTGAGCTTTGGAATTACTTCAGACTACTTCAAATACTTAAAAAAACTCAAACCACATTAAAAACATTTTAAAACCTGAGATTAAAACTTTATGACAGATACACAGATACACAGATACACAGAAATGTGATGGCAGAGAAAGGCCCCTCAGCCCATCTAGTCTGCCCAACACCCTACCCCCCCCCCTTCTGTTATGCTTCCACCCTCCTTTCCCAACCCCTTAAATCTATCCCAAGCCATCTTGAACCCCTCCACCATTTCAGCTGCCACCACCTCCTCTGGCAGCTTGTTCCAGGCCTCCTCCACCCTCTCTGTCAAAAACCGCCCCCTGACATTACCTCTGTATTGCCCACCTTCCAGTTTGAGGCTGTGTCCCCTGATGTTCGCTCCCTTCTTCAATTTGAACAAACTATCACCCTCCACCTTGTTTATTCCCTTCAGATATTTAAAGGTCTCAATCATGTCCCCCCTCTTCCCCCTATTCTCCAGACAGTACAAATTCAGCCTTCTCAATCTTCCCTCATAGGGTACATCCTGCATCCCTCGTACCATTTTGGTTGCCCTTCTCTGTACCCTCTCCATCAGCTAAGCATCTCTGAAAAGGTGAGGCCTCCAGAACTGCACCCCATACTCCAGATGCGGCCTGACCATGGTTCTGTATAATGGCATTAGCACCTCCCTCGTTCTGCTATTAAAACATCTCGCAATGCAGACCAACATTCCATTTGCCTTTCCCACCGCCCTGCTACACTGGCTGCCCACCTTGAGGTCTCGTGATACCATAATCCCCAGGTCCCTTTCTGTTTCCTTCTTCTTAATCACCACCCCTCCAAGGGAGGAAGGTTCCCTCCTATTCCTCCTCCCCAGGTGCATCACCGAGCACTTTTGTGCATTAAACTTCAATTTCCAGGTGTCTGACCACCTCTCCAGTCTCTCTAGGTCCTGCCTCATGGCTTGCACCCCACTAGGTGAATCCACACTGTTGCAGACCTTTGTATCATCTGTGAAGAGGCACACCCATCCGTCCAGACCCTCCGCTAGGTCACTAACATAGATGTTAAAGAGTATTGGTCCTAACACTGACCCCTGTTGCACCCCACTGGTCACTGCCCATTCCCTTGAATGTGTCCCATTTACCACCACTGTCTGACTCCTTCCCTTCAACCAGTTTTCCACCTACCTGGTGATCCTGTGGTCTACTCCTAGTCTGTCCAGTTTAAGCACCATTCCACCATGCGGAACGGTGTTGAAGGCCTTACTGAAATCCAGATAGGCCACGTCCACTGCTCCTCCCTGGTTCACTATCTGTGTTACTCCATCGAGAAATTCTATCAGGTTAGTCTGACAGGACCTTCCCTTGGTGAAGCCATGCTGCCTGTCATCCTGCATGCCGCTCATCTCCAAGTATTCTATCAACCTGATCTTAAGTAGTGTTTCCATTACCTTCCCCACCACCGAGGTAAGACTAACGGGACAGTAGTTTTCAACCTCGTCCTTCCTCCCGCCCTTGTGCAATGTGATCACCTCTGCTCTCTTCCAGTCCATTGGCACCACCCCTGTGACCAAGGACAAGTTAAACAGCCTTGCCAGGTGCAGTGCCAGTTCATCCTTCACCTCTTTGAGAACCCTTGGGTGTATTCCATCAGGCCCCATTGCCTTGTCCATCCTAAGTCTACCAAACTCTTCTCCTACTCCTTCAGCTGTGAATTCTGCCACACCCACCTGCCTGTGGCTGTCACCCCCCTCCCCCCCATCCTGGTCCCCAACCCTCTCTTTCCTCCGTGAAGATTGAAGCAAAATAGCTGTTTAATGCCTCTGCTTTTTCGAAATCCCCTTCCAGTATTGTTTCACTTCCCCCCTTATCCTTCCAATCCCATGTTGTGCCCTCCTCCTTTCTCCAACGTACCTAAAGAAGGTTTTGTCTCCCCCCTTGCCTGCTTCGCTATCCTCTCCTCAGCAGCCTCCTTAGCCCTCATCTTTTGCCCTGCCTCCTTTCTTTTTTCTCTGTAGATTTCCCTGTCCTCATCCTTTTGTGTCTTCCTGTACCTCTTGAATGCTCTAGTCTTCTCTTTGACCCCCAATGCCACCTCTCTAGTGAACCATAGAGGTCTTTTCTATCTTCTGTTTTTCCTCACCCTTCTTATACGTGAGTCCATGGCTTTATATACTCCACTCTTGATGGCTGCCCATAATTCCTCCACCCCCTGCACTTCCCCTGTCCTCAGCATTTCTTCTCTAACTACCTTCCTTATTCCATTAAAGTCAGCTTTCCTGAAGTCCATTACCTTGGTTCTCGTCCTAACCCTTTCCCTGTCCACTCTCACCCTGAATCTGACAGCCCTGTGGTCACTGGTACCAAGCCCTTCCCCCACCTCCACCTCCTCCACACTGTCCCCATTTGTGAGGACCACATCCAACAGGTTTACACCCCAGTGGGCAGACTGACCCTTTGCTGTAAGAATATGCCCTGCAGAGCCTCCAAGATGCCCCTGCTCCTCGCGGAGATTGCTGTCTGGGCCTCCCAGTTGATGTCCAGAAGGTTTAAGTCCCCAACTAGCACAATTTCCCCCTTTCCGTGCCATCCTCACTATTGATTCTATAAAGTGTCTATCCCCTTCCTCCCCCTGCATAGGAGGTCTACAGACTACCCCAACGCGCAGGTTTTTCCCTGTCCCCAGTCTAGGGTGACCCACATTATCTCTGTTTCCCCCTCCTTATTCTGCCCCTCCATGGCCCCAATTCCTTCCCTGACATATATTGCCACCCCTCCCCCCTTCCCCTCCTGGTCCTTGCTAAACAAACAATACCCTGGGATCACTGTCTCCCAGGTGTGGTGCTCATTCCACCAAGTCATACTCACTGTTACAATGTCTAGGTTCTCCTCCATCGTGGTGGCCTCCAGTCCTCCCATTTTGTTCCCCAGGCTCCTGGCATTTGCAACCAAAGCCCTCCAACATGTATCCCCAACCCGTCCTTCCCCACTGCTAACTGTTCCCTTGATGAGTGTTGTGACATGGTGGGGAGGCTGCCTCCCCAGCCTCCCTGCTCTGCCTCCCATAAGGATGGCCTTGTCCTTAGCCCCCTCCACCTTATTCAGTTTAAATTGAACTCCCTTCCCATGAAGTCTCCCAGTTTACTCTTTAGTGCAGCTGCCCCTGTAGAGCTCAGGTGCAGTCTGTCTTGAGCATACAGTTCCTCCTTCTCCTCCCATGTACAGCCCCTGTCACCTATCCAACCAAACCCCATCCGACTGCACCAACCTTGTAACCAATTGTTGAATGCCTTTGTCTTTTCCTTTCTGGGTGTGCTCGCTCTTGGTACTGGCAACACCTCAGAGAAGGAAATGGAAGGAAAAACAGTGTTCCTCCTACAGAACCTAGTGAGTTACTCAAACCTTGCTTGTACTTCCATCAGACTGTACCCCTCCAAGTCATTTGTGTCCAGGTGAAACACCAGATGTGTCCTTTCATCCTGCTGTTTACTCCAGGAAGGAATATAATGCCTTACCTCCAGCGCCGTCATCCCTGGCATATACTGTACCCATACTGAATTGTTTTTGCTCCCTTCCTTCCCCATTTTAGTCCCTTAATTATTGAGTCCCCCAAGAGTGCCACCCTACTGGCCCCTGCTTCCTGGGTGTCCTTTTGGCCTCTAGCCTTGTTTCCCAGGGTTTGGCTCCCTTTGGCCTCCTCCTCATGTTCCATCCTGACTTGGTTATTGCCCCTGCTTGTCATTTGTTCCCCATCACCTAACCTAAGCTGATGTTTACCCACACCCAGCATTTTTTCCTTTTCACCCTCTCCCTTTAGCCTTTCCTCCAACCCCTCCCCCCCCCCGTACCTCTTCATCCCTTGTACTTCTGCCTGGCTTCCTTCATCCCTGCAAACCCCTCCTGCATCACTGCTTGAGCATGAGCCAACATCACCTAGCTCCACTATCTGCTCCTGGCCTTCCCCATCTGTATCACTGTGTGAGATTGTGCTAACTGTAGCATCCCCCTCCAACTGTTCCTGTCCCGCCCATCTTTGCAGAAGATTTTGAGCACCGTACCCCACTTGGGGAAGTCTTCCTCCTCACCACCTGCCCTGTCTGCATATTCCCCTTCTCCTGCACCCTGCCCGGTGCATGCCCCAACCTCCTACTGCAGCTCCTGCCCTGCAGGGTTCCCTCCCATTCATTTTCAGCCTCCTCGGAGCGCAACTGCAGCTCTTCCAGTGCTTCCTTCCTGCCCCTTTTCTTATGCTACAGTTTCCCTAGTGTCACCCTCTGGTGTATCCCTAATATGCAAGTCCCCTCCTACGCCCCTTCTCCTGCATGCAATGTGTCTGCCCCCTGCTCCCCCCCTTCCATTGCACCCAAGATATTTTCCCCTGCGTCCCTCAGCCACCCTGATTGCTTTGGCACCTCACTCCCTGATTGGCCTGCTCCTACACTGTGGTCTGCGGTTGGCCGGCCATCCTTGCTCCAATCGCTGAACTGCGACCTGCACCACTTGCTAGCCCCTTGCTAGCTCAGCTCCAGAAACAGCTCCTTCCTTTGTCACTGACTATGACCCCACTGCCAAATGCAGCCACAGCTTCACGCAGCCCTCTGCTCCTTCTCCAGTCGCTGACTGCAACCCGCTCCTGACTCAGCTCTGCAAAATACAGCTCTGCACTCTGTAGTTACAAACTATCTTGATTTTTTTTCAATGTGTGCCTTGTGCAAGTCTGATTAGTGTTTACATACGAATCTCCAGCAGAAACAGGCCACATGGTCTGTCTAGTCTGCTCAAATGCACAGCTAGCATCCCTCACATTGCAGTTACCTGTCCCTCTTCTCCCCCCCTCATAATTACTCCCCCCAACACCCTGTCCCATCCTCTTTTAAAACTGCTCACTGTCTTACAGGATACCACCTCCTCGAGCAGAGTGTTCCACTTAGACACCACCCTCTCTGTAAAAAAAGTGATTCCTCATTTCTCTCCTATATCTTGCCCCTTTCAATCAGAGACTGTCTCTTGTCCCTCCCTCTTCTCAGCTTAAATACCCCCTCCGTACCTGTATTGTTTATTCCCCTTATGTACTTAAAGGTCTCAATCATATCCTCCCAATCCCCCCACTCCTCCAGTGAGTATATATTAAGTTCCTTCAGCCTTCCCTTATATGGTTTATCTTCCAATCCCTGGATCATTTTTTGTTGCTCTGCGCTGCTCAAGTGTGGGCGCCAGTACTGCATGCAATACTCCAGGTGTGACCTCACCAATGACCTGTTCAGAGTCAGGATCACCTCCCTTCTCCTGGAGGAGATTCCTCTAGCAATACACCCCAGCATCCTGTTGGCTTTAGCTGCTGTCTTCCTGCACTGCGCTGAGTTATTTATTTGACCCGTTATAACCACCCCTAGATCCTTTTCCTCCTCAGTGGTGCTTAACTATATCCCTCCCAACTAATAGCACCTCTCTGGGTTCCTTGCTCCAAAGTGCAGTACTCTGCACTTTTTAGCACTGAACCCTAGTTGCTACATGTCCAACCATTCTTCCAGTTTAGCCAGGTCATCCTGCAACCCCTGACACCCTACTGCATCACCCACCACCGCACCTATCTTGGTATCATCTGCAAACAGACGATCTTACTCCTGATGCCATGTGAGATGTCTGCTATGAAGATCCCAAACAACACGGGGCCCAGTACCGAGCCCTGCAGTACCCCACTTGTCACAGACCTTGGAGATGGGAGCCCCTGTCCCACCACCACCCTCTGCTGTCTCCTCTGCAGCCAGTTCTTAATCCAGTTCACCATCTTAGTCCCTGCCCCCAGGTATTTTAACTCCACCCCCAGCCTCCAATGTGGCACTGAATCAAGCCCCTTGCTGAAATCCAGGTACAGGACATCCACTGCATGGCCTTTATCCAGCTCCCCTCATTACCCAGTCATAATAGTCAACCAGATTGTTCTGGCAGGATCTTCCTGAGCAAACCCATGTTGGTTACCCTCCTGGAGTCCATTCACGTCCAGAAAGGTTACCAGCCTCTCCTTTAGGATTGTTTCCATCAGTTTCCCCACAATGGATGTGAGGTTTACTGACCTGTAATTGCCCGGTTCATCCTTGGGGCTGTTTTTGTAGAGGGGCACCACATGAGCCATCCTCCAGTCTTGTGGTATGCTTTCTGTGTCCAGAGAGGTATTGAACAGGTCTGCCAGTGACCCTACTAGGATTACTGCCAGTTCATTCAATACCCTGGAGTGTATGCCATCTGGTCCTGGTGCCTGATCCACCCTCAGTGTCCTTAGACCTTCTAATACCTTGTCTTCTGTGATTATCCCATCTGTGAACCCCTCCCCCCCCGAGCTCACCTTCCCCACCCGTGAGGTAATTGATCGAACCTTCTTCTTTGTAAATACAGAGCAGAAGTATTCATTTAGTACTTCTGTCTGTTCTGCCCCTTTCTCCACCCCGCCTGTCTTTTCTGATCCTTATTGTCTTTGCAGCTCCTTCTTTCCCTTATGTACCTGAAGAAGCCCCTTTCCCCATCCTTGATGTCCTGTGCCAGTTTCAGCTCTCTGGTGGCCTTGGCTGCCCTGACTGCTCTGGTTACCTCTCTTGGCTTCTTCGGGTGCTCTTCCTTATCCCCCCCTCATCCTGGATCTCTTGAATCTCCTGAAGGCTACCTTTTTTGCTCTCACCTTTTCCAAGACCTCACTGCTCAACCAGTTCAGTTTCTTAGCTCTAGCCTTCTTGCTCTGTGTTTTTGTACAGGATCGAGTGGCTTCCGCTATCCCAAGCTTGATGAACATCGCATTTTTGGTTTGCATTCATGCATGGATGGATTCTAGACAGGTGCCCTTCTAATACTCCCCCCATCCTCCCAAAGTCTGTCTTTCTGAAGTCTATCACCCTGGTTTCTGTTCCTACAGCTTTCTTGCCCATGCTGAATGTGAACCACACTGAGTGGTGGTCACTCCCCCCCAGTGGATGCTCCACTCCTAGTTCTCTTACGGACTCCCCATCAGACAGCACGAGGTCCACAGTGTTACCCAACCTAGTTGGCTTATTATGATCTGTGTCAAGAAGCTCTCCTGGAATGCCTCAAGGAGGACCTCCTCATGTGAACTCGAGGTGGCTGGGGTTCTCCAATCCACTCCTGGCAGATTGAAGTCCTCCATTATCACAGTGTTACCCTTCCTGCAGACTCTTCTTATCTGCTCTGCTAGTTCCATCTCCAAATCCTCTGCCTTAGCTGGTGGTCTGTACACCACTCCATCCTAAATGCCCTATTCTTGGAATCCTGGAATTACATCCATAATGCTTCTGTTCTACCCTCCTCCCTCTCCTCCCTTGCACACCTTATCCCCTCCCTTACATAAATCACCACCCCTCTCCCATTCCCTTTGTCCCTATCCCTCCTGAATATCCTGTACCCTGGGATCATCAGGTCCCAGTCCTGGTACTGTGTGGCCCATGTTTCGATGATGGCCGCTATGTCCACCTCCCCCACTGCCATAACAGTCTGAGAGTTTTTACATTATTTGGTAAAAGACTGATAGATTCCTGCTGCACCTGACTGACATGTTGATGCATTAGTGACATCATCTACACTGGGTATAAGGACCCCACTATTCTCATCCAGAATTACTTGGTGGTCAGATGGGGTGAGTTAGGCATGCTGTATCAGAGCTTGCTGACTGAGCACAAGTAGAGTTCTATTTTAAAGGTATTGTATTGAGAAAAATGACTGTCAAAAGACTGCCAAATTACTGGGGAGACACCATAGTTAATTTAAAGGTGTCTCAAAGTGAGATACATTAGAATTTGAGGCAGTATAAAAGTTTAAACCATTTGCAAGTAAGTAAACATAGTTTGTGAATAGATCAAGGCATTACTTTATTTAATTTAAACCCCAATTGCAATCTCACTGAAATGAGGAGGTGTAAATCTCACTCAAAAACTTTCAAATCGGAGACATGGTGAACTAACTACTCTC
Source organism: Neoceratodus forsteri (assembly GCA_016271365.2). NCBI lineage: Eukaryota > Metazoa > Chordata > Ceratodontiformes > Ceratodontidae > Neoceratodus > Neoceratodus forsteri. The sequence goes on along the minus strand of CM057455.1, from coordinate 1,362,723,379 downwards.
AGTGTGTCAATCAATAAATATCATATTGTATGCTGCTGACACACTTTTTTCACAAGTCATAAACACCATGATCTTCTGAGGCAGAATTCTCCAACTTGACTTTAACGTAATGCAGGAGTGGTTCTTGCATAATCCGTTAATTATAATGATAAGAAAATAAAAGGTATGCTCTGTGGTACCCACAGCAAATTGGACTCCTTACCTTCCTTGAATATTTGCACTTCAACAGGTTCTGCTATTGAATGAGTAAACAAACTGAAATACTTGGGGTTGATTCTTGACAGCACACCATCATACACTGACCATATGAATTACTTGGTAAAGGCCATTAACATTCAGCTTAGTATACTATACTGAAACAAGATAAACTTCCTACCCGAAATAAACAAAAAAAAAAACTTGGTTCAGTTTCATTCTTAGGATCTCTGACTATGGCATCATATGATCTATGGTTCGACGAATAACAGTGTATTGTCTAGGGTAAAAAAACAACCTGTTAAATAGGGTTTGTCCTTTTGTGATGGATCTCGAGCTGGAAACTCACACCTGTGTTCTTTATGATTTTATATTTATTTATTTTGATGACCAGGCACACCTGTGTTCTTTATGATGGCAGAGGATGGCTCTCCTTTAACTTACAAGAGCAATTTCACTCCATGATTATAAAAAAAAAAAAAGCTGTACTTGGGTTACTTACCCTAGGGCTGCAGCATAAATTAGGATTTATGGATAGTAAATACTCAACACGGGCTATGGCACTTAATGGACAAGTTCACTATATTTCTTTTGTGAAACTTACATTTTTATTATGAAAAAGCTGTATTAGGTGACATAGGCAGTAAACTGAACATGAATGTGTTTGTCTACCTGTTACATGCCAATGCATATTATCATAGTTTAGGTTACCATACTTGCTCATTCTCTTTTACACCACATACAGTACCACCACACTGAAACTGGCAAGGCCTCTAACAAGAAAGCCCAGGGCATGGCAAAAAGACAGTAAACAGAGTAAAGACAGTAAAGAAGAGGAGAAAAATAAAGCAACAAACCCAATTAGTGACTATTTACAATCCCTATTAGTAGTCTTGAACAGAAAGTTCCTTCTGCAGACCAGCTGTTCATATCAAGTCCATTATGCTACACAAACTACATATAATACAATACATAATATACACTAAACATGCAGATAAACAGATAAAATAAACAGTGTGACAAATAAAAGAACAATTCATTTGAGTGTTACAGATAAATGGAGTTATTTTTCTCTTTGTGGTAAAACTACAATTCATTCTAGGTGGCAAGTACGTACAAGAGGTCACAGACCCATCATTGCCCAGGCACTGGATCCTAGCCCCTCCCACTGGGCCAAAAGAAGGCTCTGTTCTGGTCACATAAAAGTAACCCCCTGTCATCTGGCATCCTGCAAAAGCAAAAATGATCAGCAAACTCCAGTAAAATGCGGGTTGCAGCCAATCACATGGAAATCCAAACAAAACGATGCAGGAAGCACACTCACAAAGGTAGTCAAAGTCCACGTTTTTTAGTCACATAAATTCTTTTCCAGCTTACAACCAGTAGACAAGAGACCCTGGGGGGTAAAAAGTGCTTTGCGGTTCCGTACCACTCCATCTGTTCCCACCAATGAAACAGTATGACACCACAGAGTGTTGGAACGTTTGACTCTTGTCAGGTTAGCGTGTGCTGGAAAATAAACTTATGTGACTTGCAAAAAGTTCTACTTTTGCTCCCTCCACAGGATGTTGCTGCATGCATCTGAGGTCAGAAGGGGCTATGCACAGGGAAAAAACCCATGTAGCATCTATATGATATTCTGTGTTCCTGGATTCCCCTGGGTGTTAGCACCTGCCTGACACTAGATCGTAGCCCACAAATGGGGCTACTTGGGGGAGGGAGGAGTTGATGGCTTTACTTGGAGCTCCAATCCATGAGAGGGAAGTCATGGGGGGATATTGGGGTGGTCCTGGACCCAGAGGAGACTGGGTGCCTATGGCCCAGAATGGTATATCCCTGGGATCAAGGTTCATCCCTGAAGACGAACATTGCCAGGGAAATAAAACTATATTAAAAAAAGTTCTACTTTAACTGCCTTTGTAAGTGTGCCTTCAATGCCATGTCATCAGGATTTCTAAATGAACACACATGTGTGATAGATTCTTTTGTTGTTATTTTTTTCATTTTTCAATGTATTTACCTAAGACAACCCAACTGACATGCAGCATCTATATGTTATGGGCACCTTCTTCTACCCAATTTAACAGCTGAGGGTGACTGAAGCACTGGGAGATCAAATAACTAGCCCAAAGCCAGCCAGTTAGCACTACCGTTCACTATGTTGGCAACCCAAATTCTGGAGTTGACTCAAGTTGTCGGGGATCTGTCAGGAGTAAGAAGATTGAGTGTCAGAGGGACTGCTCTCCTTTTATGGGCTGGGTGGACTGCATGTCTTGGAATGTTAGTACAATTACCTGGAAAGCTATGTTTCCATGTAAAATGTGATATAGTCTCAAGAGCAATAATTTAAATAAATATCAGACCACTTACCTTATAGATTCAAGCATGTTTATTAAAAGTGCTCTTAAATCCCAAAATGCAAGTGCTGGATAAAATACAATGGCGGCAGAACTACGACATAATGAAATAACAAACAAGCTGGCACCAATATGGTGCTAACGTCCTGATGGCACAGACTCAGGCAGCCGTCCAGACAGTGTGTGCCCCACACACCAATCAGCTGATTTTTCCATGATTGCCCTATGCATCTGACCCACTTGAATGTTCCGCTTCAAAGACAATTGATGGTTGCTGCTATAGTGAAGTAAACTGCTGCATTCCATCAGTTTGCAAAATATAGTTGTCTTGAGTTTGCCTTCATTCTTATAAATTGTTAGAGCTAGAAAAGCCACTGAATCCAGGCTCTGAAAATATGAAAATTTCTAATTTTGGTCTGTACTATTGGTATGATCCGGTTCAGAGTTACCATCCAGAAGGTGCGAGACCTGAGATATTGATTCAGGTTGTGGAGATCTAGGATGAGGCACCAACCCCCCCATCTGCCTGGGCACCAGGAAGTACCTGGACATGAAGTGTGGGTCTGTGGGAGGATCCGGCACTGGAGCTACCACCTCCTTGCGGAGAGCCGACTGAGTGCAAGCTGAGATCCTTTCCTCCCTAGGGGCGTGGGCTTGGTTGAGAGGGTACTGCTTGAATTCCAGAGGCAGTCCCTGGCCGACCACTTCCAGAACCCACCTGTCCGAAGTGATACTAGACCAGGCGGAAAGAAAGTGGCGGAGCCGACCTCCCATGAGAGGACCCAGAGCTGGCGTGACGGGTGTAGGGGTGGCAACCCCCAACCCATCACTGAGCAGGCTTAGAGGAGGAGGAGGCTCCTGGACCAGCACCTCAGCCTCCTTTATGGGGCTGTTGGGGAACCTGCTTGGGCCTGGGGTGCCAAGCTTCAGCCTGCTGCTGCTGCTGTTGCTGCTAGCTCCTTTAAAGGAGGGCTGCCTAACCGCAGGGGAAGAGTGCCGAAAAGGCTTCTTCTTGCGCTTCTGCTGGTTCTTGCCTGAAGAACCCTTCACAGAGGTAGCATCCAAGGTGGCACTGGACTGCTGTATGCGCTGGAGGTGACCAGCCACTCCTGGACTGAAGAGGTCGGTGCCTAGGAAGGGCACGTCAGCTAACTTGTGCTGAGTATCTGCTGGAAAGGAGGATAACCTCAGCCAGGCTTGTGGTGAGTGGCCACTGCAGCTGCTAAGGAGCGGGCACAGGAATCTCCAATGTCCAGGGCCATCCGGAGCTGCTGTTTTGCAACAGCACGGTCCTGGTCATGGACTTGCTTCACAGTGGTCTGCATGTCTACTGGGAGATGAGGGAGGACTTCATCTAATGACCCTAAGAGGGCATGAGAGAAGTGTGCTATGATAACAGCTGAATTGGCCTGACGAAGACCTAAGGAGAAGGCCACATAGACCTTCCATGCAGAATGGTCCATATTCTTGGACTCCTTGTCTGGGTGGTCCATGTCGGCTGAGCTACCAGTGCATCTGAACACAGAAGCAGTCACAAGGCTTTCGGCTGAGGGATGCTCTGTGAACCCCACCAGGGACCCCATGGGTACTGTATACTTGCGGGCCATTCAGGCAGATGGAGCTGGACAGGAGTCCGGACACTGTCAGAGCTCAAGAGCCAGGCCAACAATGGCTTCGGCCACTGGAAAGGCCTCCGTCGGGGTATCCCCCCCTTTTGAGGATATCCGTAAGGGGGTATTCTGCCTTCTTTTGGATAGGCTCCAGGGGTATTCTGGTAGATTCGGAAATCAGGCGGGGGATGCCCTGAAAAGAGGAAGGACCTTCCTCCAAACCTGCCACTGATGACTCGTCATCCCCCCGATGCGAGTGCAAACCAGTGGCATCTGAGTCCGAAGAGTCAGGATATAATGGTCTCCCGCCTATGTCTCCCTCGATGCGTCAAGGACGATTGTGGACAACAGTGATGGACAGACAATGGGGCAGTCTGGTGTCTGTCCAGTTCTCTTTCGAGGGAGCCTGTCCCTGAGGCTGCTTAGGTGGTAGCTCCACAAAAATCAATGGGGAGACCGTAATATGCCGAGCAGGAATACGGGCCAGCCCCACAGGTGGGGGAACCAAAGCTTTCAGTTCTGGAGGGGTCGGCTTTGGCCTGGGAGGCGGGAGCCAAGCAATGGCCAGTGCTGCTGGTGGAGCTGGCTTCTGACCGGTCAGAATCAGCTGTTGCCACATGAGATTCTCATTAATGTCGACGGAGTTTCCGTCGAAGTCTCTCCTCATCCGAGGAGGATGAGGATCGATGGCAACGCCTCTTTCTGGAGAGTTTGTGACCTTTCTTTGGTTTTTTGACTGAAGGGGTCCTGGTCCTTGATTGAGACCGACGGGGTCGGCTGGCTCAATTGGGGGCTGCTGGAGTCGGTGAAAACCGAGGCTCCAGAATGGTTTCCTCGATGAGGTTACCCGAAGGTACAGTCTCCTCGTCGGGAAAAGAAAGAACCAGGGTCCTTTCTAAGTTATCATTGACAGGAGTCAGCAATAAGGGCTAGATGGGATCAAGTGTAACTTGGCCGGTTCGGCCATTTCATTGGTCTTGGTGCCTTGGCCCGACAGAAGATCCGTAAAGCCGGCAGCCGAGGATGCGATCTCGACTGAAGTCGAGACCGCGTGTTCCTGGGACTCGGACCTCTCTCGGTCCCAGAAGCATCTTCTTCTGGAGGAAGAAGATGTGAGGTCCTTGTCCCTCTTCTGAGGATGGGAGGAATGCGAGCCCGAGGGCGCCTCACCAATGGTGGGGAGAGACTGGCACAACTCCCGAAAGGAGCCCGTAAAAGTCGAGCCGGGGTTGAGGGGAACGAAGAAGCTTCGACTGATAGAAGCTTGAGCCACTTCCTCCTTGAATGCCTTCATCTGTTCCAATTGCTCGGTGGTTCCCGCAGCTGCGGAAACTGCCCACCTCGCCTCTTTGGATTTCACCGGTGGGTTCCTTTTCTCCAGTCTCCCCAGTTGAAGGCACGCCTTGCGGTCATCCAGAACGTTGGGATGGAAGGCCAAACAAATTGTACATGACAAGGTGTCATGTCCGATGCCAAGGCAGTACACGCATGCTAGGTGGGGAACAGTGCACTACATTTTCTGGCCGAAGGGACACCGGCGAAATCCGAGGGACAATTTCTCCTCCATATTCGAATCAGAATTGCAAACTCTAATGAGTTTGATAGCAAGTTGGGGTAAAACCAACGTTTTGAAACCAGGGCCTACGAAGTACAGAAGTAGCACGAGGGACCTGTATCTTTCAGTGGAAAGGAAGATCTGGTGTCATGGGGTGGAGCCGAGGTATTTACCACCCGGGTGGGTGGGAGGAGCCAGCTTGAAGACTTCTGGCAAGTTTAAAGGGGAAAGGTACATGCCAGAGAGTGTGGATGAACAACATATCCACGCTCCTAGAACCCTTGTCTCCATAACAACCCACCTGAAAATGAACACAGTGAGCTTTTAGTGACCCTCCTGCTTTATCATTTATAATAAATATTGCTCTCTAGAAGCAACACTAGATTATTTTATAACATTTATCCAATAATAAGAATGTTTAAACACTTTTCTCTTCAAGTAATATAGCTCCTCCTGTAAGAATTATTCAGTGGCTCAGCAGGAAAATTCACCTCCTCCCCAAACATCATACAGTATAAGGCCCATCTTGGCACACTTGATTTTAAAGCCAGTGTCCTCTTTCTTCAGTTTGCACTCTACTCGAATCCCTTCCTTGAACCCAAGTGGCTGCCTACTGCTGATAAGGTTGCAGGCTGTAGTCACTCCTGTTATCTTTCATCTGCTTTTCTTTTTCTGGCTGTCTCTTCAGTTCCCTATGATCAGCAGAGGGCCTTCCTCCATGCCGCTACTCTCTATTATCTCACTTACAATGTTTGCTCTTGGTCCACTGTGCTCCTTTTCTGGGGTCAATATCGCTTCTGTGCTGTTTCTCCTGCTTTATCACTTCATGGCCTCCTGCCTTTTCCTGGGTTCTGCCACTACTTTGTGTCTCTGCTCTTTCTTACAGTCCATCATCTTGCTGTAGCTCGGTGGTCTACTGTCAGTCTTTGTGCCTCCTGAGGTGGATGCTCTTTGCTGCTCTCTGCTGTGCAATTTTGAGTTTTCTTCGCCGGAGCATCCCAGTATTCTATGCTGCTTTGCTTTTGTCTCCTATACTGTGTTCTCCTCTGCTTTTTTTTTTTTTTGCTGGCTACTGCTTTTTTATTTAGTTGTTTAACCAGGTATAGCAGACTAAGCTGAAAGCTTTTTTACAGGAGCGACCTGGAGCACAAGGAGGTTAAGTGACTTGCTCAGGGTCACACAGTATGCAAGTGGAAGCTGTGGGATTCAAACCCAGGTCTGGTCTGCTGGATGTCACCAGATTTGCAGCTCAGAGCCTTAGACCACTGCTCTATACTGCCTCTTATACTGCCTCTGCTTTCTTATGTGCTATGGCTATGTCTTTAATATTTTAGATTTCATTCACTCCTACAATGTTTTGGTTCAACCATCTATGCTAAATGATGTCATATGGGGCAGTCCCAGTGCCCTTTAAACATCAAAAGGCTCAGCACCCCATGAACATCGACTTGGAGTTGATATCTTGGAGGTTGAAGACTTGGTTTGCTGGCCAAGGCACCTAGCTTCACCTGCGCTCTTTCCTTCTAAGACTGCTTGAAAGGCAGAGTAGAGAAACTTACCAGAGCAAGGGAAAAGGATTAAGACTTATTTTGGCTAAGCAGATTTACTGTGTGGTGTTGTTTTTAATTTTTACTCACAGGGATTGCTACTGTTTGTTGCTAACATTTCATTGCTTTATTTTTCTCTGATTCAAATTGTTGTTGCTGGTATACCTTCTTCTGCATTATTACAAGGTGTGCCTACAGGTGTGTGCTAACAGATTACTGCTGTAATCTTCTGATTCAAATTGTCTTTTGCAAGGTATATCTTCTGTTACTGCTTTATTTTCTCTGTAGCAAAGTGTTTCTTACAGGGTATATCTTCTCTGAAATTACTGTATTACAGGTGGAGCTTACATTTTTGTGACTTTTTTATCATTGGGCTAAGCAAAATTACTGTTTGACACTGTGTTTTATTTTATTCTTGTTTTTTTTTTTGTTTGTTGAAAAGGTTTGTTGTCTCAGAGGTGTTTCAGTCTCCTTCTCACATTGAAGGAGCTAATTGCTTTCCTCCCACAGCTCTTCCAAAGGATTAGGTGTGTATGTGGGGGGTGGAGCTGGCAAACTGTCAGTAATTTCCAACAGAAAGAAGGGTTAAAAAGTCAGGTTAGTTGATATCTTGGAGGTAGAAGACTTGGTTTGCTGGCCAAGGCACCTAGCTTCACCGGCGCTCTTTCCTTCTAAGACTGCTTGAAAGGCAGAACAGAGAAACTTACCAGAGCAAGGGAAAAGGATTAAGACTTATTTTGGCTAAGCAGATTTACTGCGTGGTGTTGTTTTTATTTTTTACTCACAGGGATTGCTACTGTTTGTTGCTAACATTTCACTGCTTTATTTTTCTCTGTAGCAAAGTGTTTCTTACAGCGTATATCTTCTCTGAAATTATTACAGGTGGTGCTTTACAGGTTTTACAGTTTTATCTAACATTAGGATAAGCTTTCAGGGTTACTGCATTTATTGTTGACTGATTGTTTCTGCTTTTACCTCATTGTTCTTTTGTCCGTGGTTTTTCTTTTTCGGCAGGGGAAGGGCCCAGCCACCCACCCCCATCCCCAACCACCCCACACTACAGTCCTTTTATAGGGTACCACAGTTGTGACATTTCCTGTGGCAGAGCAGGAAGGGGTGCATCAGTGGGGCCTCCACAATGTGAGCTCATTTACAGGGGCACTAGTAATTTAACTTGTTGTTATAACAAGTTAAACAAAACACAATCAAACCATTACTTGCATTTTTTTCCTTTATTTTTCCTTCTAATTACTCTGACTAGGTTATAAACCCAGCAACTTATCTGGAATGGATATCATTAACTGCAGGTACTGTGGAACAATTTTCAGAAGGACAGTCTTACAGGATTTAGGACACTGTCCTACATGCTGAGCCTTTGGAGATCTTAGGGCTCAGCTCCGGGCAGCATGGGCAGAGATTGCACGCCTCAAATTTCATATTCAAGAGGAAATACATTATAAGAACCACCCGCCATTTCCCCAGCATCCAACAGAAAAACCTCGACCGCAGAGGGTAGTTGGTCCAAGAGGTTGGCAGATGGTTAGGAGGGGTAAATCGGTTGCCCCATCACTCTCTGCTCTCCAACATATTACCTCCAAAAACCATATAAACACTACAAACAGGTATCTGCCTCTATCTCTGAAATCAAACAAAGAGGCAGAAGACACTGCAGAGCAGGACACTGCAGCACAGGAGCTAGCACAACAAAACTCACCCAAATCAGGAACCAAAACAAAAAAAGCAAAAAGGAAATCCAAAAAACTTCTGATCATAGGAGACTCCATGATTCGGGGAGTTGATACCCATCTCCAGCCAGGGGTAATGGTCAGATGTCTCCCAGGTACATCAGCATGGGAGACACTGACCGCATTGCTAAAATTGTTCACAAAGCAGGAGAAAACATTGATGTCCTAGTACACATAGGGACTAATGATCTCGCTAGCTGGTCAGTTGTAGAGACCAAGGAACACCTGACCAGGCTGGGTGACAAACTATCATCTATTTCGTCCGGCATCTCCTTCTCTGAGATCCTGCCAGTCTGGGAGAGGGGAGCAGATGGACGGAAGGTCAGAGAAGGGGAGATAGGGGAGCTAAACACGTGGCTCAAGGGCTGGTGCCAGGAAAAAGGACACAGATTTGTAGGGAACTGGCAACAGTTCTGGGAGCGAAAGTTCTTTAAATTTGATGGACTGCATCTGACTAAGGAGGGAGTCAGTGCATTGGGGCAGAAGTTTGACGTCTTTGCAGAATATTTAAACTAGCAAATGGGGAGAGGGGTGCAGCACCCCATACGTCGAATGGGAAGAACACCCCTCCCCCCTCAGCTAGTGGTCAAACAGGGATTCAGCATGTTTGCAGTTCATTTGCATCACCAGGTAAGAAAAAAGGTTTGTCTCCCCATACGACGCAAAGGGGTAATGCCAAACCTCACCCAACAACTAACACACCAAAATCTGGCCAATGGAAAATCATGTACACAAATGCTCACAGCCTGGGAAATAAGATCCCAGACCTGCAGGCAATAATGTCAGAGGCTAAACTGGACATAGTAGCAATTAGTGAGACGTGGTTTACCAGTAACCACACTTGGGAGACTTCAGTACCTGGCTATGTATTGTTCAGAAGAGACTGAGGTGCAAAAAGGGGGGGAGGAGTGGTCCTGTATGTCAATGAAAATATCAAAGCTACAGAAATTCAGAATACACATAAGGAGCCAGAAGAACTGTGGGTCACCCTGGAAACAGGAAATGGGACAGCCATAAGAACTGGGGTTGTCTACAGGCCCCCAGACCAGGGGGAGGACATAGACACATTACTGTTAGAAGATATACAAAACATGACAGCTAAAGGGAGGTTCTGATAATGGAGACTTCAACATGCGGATACAGATTGGTCAATACCAGCAGGAACATCTGCCAGAACTAGACACATAGTGGATTCCTGCAGGGGAGGGCCTCAAACAACTGGTACAGCAACCCACGAGAGACAGGGCTATCCTAGATCTAGTACTGACTAACAAAGAAGGGATCACAGATCTCCAGGTAGAAGGTCACCTGGGGCCAGTGACCATCACATGGTATGGTTCAATTTGGCTACTACATCTAAATCATCCCATTCCAAGGCAAAAATATGAGACTTCAGAGGAGCTGACTTTGATAAGATGGCCAACAGAGTTAAACTAGCCCTGGCAAAAGAAACACAGGTGAGGGGTACAGGCAAAGTGGGCAAGCATTAGGATGCAATACTTGAAGCAACATCCCATTGTGTTAGACAGAAAAGGAAGTGCAAAAGAAGAAGGAAACCACTTTGGTTCTCAAAAACAGTAGCAGAAAAGGTCAGAGCCAAAAGGCTGGCCTTCAGGAAATATAAGGGAACACAGCGGGATGAAGATAGGGAGGCATACCAAACTGCCCTAAGGGAAGCAGGGAAGGCAGTAAGGCAGGCAAAGTCCCAAACTGAGGAAACACTAGCATGAACCGTAAAAGAAGGTGACAAGACTTTCTATAGATACATTAGTGAAAGGAGAAAGTCCAGAGGGGGTATTGCTAAGCTTAATGGAGAAAAGGGAGCATGTGAGGAGGAGGACCCTGTAAAGGCATCTATCCTAAATATATATTTTGCTCAGTATTTACTGAAGAGAAGGTAGGGCAGGGCCCACAGCTCAGCATCATGGACACAGGGGGGAGGAAGGTGAGCACTACTCCCTTCACAAAAGAAAGGGTCCTACAAGAGCTTGCTAAGCTCAGGGTGGATAAGGCAATGGGACCTGATGGCATACATCCCAGGGTACTTAAGGAACTAAAGGTGGAACTAGCAGAGCCATTAGCAGAACTGTTTAGTGAGTCTCTGAGCACAGGAGAGGTCCCAGAAGACTGGAGAAGGGCTCATGTGATCCCGCTCCACAAGAGTGGTAGCAGGGAGGAGGCAGGGAACTACAGACCAGTCAGTCTTACCTCAGTAGTGGGCAAGATTATGGAGGCACTCCTTAAGGAAAGGATAGTATAACACCTGGAATCCATAGGGGCACAGGATCCAAGACAGCATGGGTTTACAAAAAGGAAGGTCCTGTCAAACTAATCTCATAGATTTCTTTGACTGGGTAACCAGAGTGGTGGACCAAGGGGGGGGAGCAGTTGATGTCACCTACCTTGACTTCAGCAAAGCTTTTGACACTGTTCCACATAGAAGATTGATGAATAAGCTGGGTAGGCTTGGGGTGGGTCAGAAGTTGGTCAACTGGGTGGCAAACTGGTTGACGGGCAGAAAACAGAGAGTGGTGGTAAATGGTATACAGTCAGAAGAGATGCAAGTCACAAGTGGGGTACCTCAGGGATCAGTCCTGGGGCCAGTCCTCTTCAACATCTTCATTAGTGACCTTGCAGATGGACTAGAGGGTAAGGCTTGTCTGTTTGCAGATGACACCAAGATCTGCAACAGAGTAGATGATCCAGATGGGGTGGGCAGAATGAGAAGAGATCTGGATAAACTAGCAAAATGGTCAGAAGAGTGACAACTGAGATTTAATGCAAAGAAGTGAAAGATCATGCACATAGGAAGAGAAACCTGACGCCACCTATAGGCTGGGGGGAGTTGCTAGCAGTCACAAAGGAAGAAAGAGACTTGGGCATCATCATCACTGATGACCTGAAATCATCCAAGCAGACCTCTAAAGCAGTAGGTAAGTTAGGGGGTGTTAGGGTGTATTAGTAGGGTATCACAAGTTGTAAGAGGGAGGTAATAATCCCTCTTTACAAGACACTGGTTATGCCCCATCTGGAGTACTCGTGCAGTATTGAGACCACACCTTCACAAGGACATTAACAAATTGAGGCAGTCCAGAAGAAGGCAACAAAATGGTGCAGGGACTGCATCAGAAGACATATGAGGACAGATTAACAGAGCTCAATATGTATACCCTTGAGCAAAGGAGGAGAGGTGATATGATCGAGGCATTCAAACACCTTAAGGGCATTAACAAGGTGAAAGAGTCTAACATGTTTAAATATAAGAAAAATAGCAGGACAAGAGGACACAGCATGAGATTAGAGGAGGGCTGATTAAGGGGGAATGTGAGGAAATTCTTTTTCACAGAAAGGGTGGTGGATGCATGGAATGGCTTACCACAAGAAGTGGTGGCTATGAATACAGTGCAGGGCTTCAAACAGGCATGGGATAGGCATAAGGGAGCAATACAAATGACTATGAATAGATAGGCCACTGACAGAGCAAAGGCCGATGGCACATTTATAAGGTAGAAAAAGAAATGGGCAGACTGGATGGGCCTTGCGGTCCTTATCTGCCGTCAACTTCTATGTTTCTATGTTACTTAATGCCCCTCAGACATCAACAGCTCAATGTCCTTCAAACATCAGCTGCTCAAAGATCAATAAACATCCACTGCTCAACACCTCCTCCTCAACCACGACTGATCACTTTTACGAACTATGCTGCCCTGGATAAACAAGCCTTCCTATTGGATATCTCCTGTATTGACTGGACTGACATTTTCACCACTACCAATGTTGATACTGCCCTCAACTCATTTCTAACCAAGTTTGGTAATGTTCAAAAGAAGCACCTCCCAAAAGCCAAAAGGAGAGTTAGAGGCCAGCACTCTAGATGGCTGAAAAAGACCTTCTGCACAAGTTAAAAGTCAGAGACAAGCAGTGGAGGAGATACAAACAGACTGGACTTCAGCCTGATCTCATTCTCTATAAGCAATACAGAAATGACTGCAAAGGTGCATCAGGCAGGCCAAAAGTAAATACTGCCAAAACCTGCTGGTTAATTCCTCCCATGACCCTCGTAAGTTTTGGGGTCACATTAAGTCCTTCTTAGGATCTGCTAAAGATGTCACTCCCTCTGATATGGTTCTACATGCGTACACTGCAATGACTCTACCACAATTGCTAATGCATTTAATCAACAGTTTTCAGACTTATCTGCCTACACAGCTTCCTTCAATCACAATCTCCTGCCTCACAACCTAACTTCTCAGCACCTGGCAGAACCATCTAACCTACCTAACCCCTTCTACTTCAGGGCAGTGTCTGGCATCAAGTTCTCAAGCTGCTCAGAGCCCTCTCTGACAACACCAGCACTGGCTCCGATGGCTTGGAACCAAGGCTACTAAAATGGCTTCTCACTACATCTCTGGCCCCTAGCAAGAATATTCACCCTCTCTCTCAATGGCGTTGTCCCTGAAGTCTGGAAAGCAGCCAGAATCACTCCAGTATTTAAGAAAGGTAGCAAAATGACACATCTAACTACCGGCCTATTGCTATTTTGTCTGTCCTGAACAAAATCCTGGAAAAATAGTATCAACACAAATCACAGAATACATTGAGAACTTCAATCTGCTCAGTCCAGCCCAACATGGCTTTAGAAAGCATCACAGCACCATGACTGCACTTGTAAAATTCTCTTCTGACATTGTCACAAACATGGATAGAGGGAATTAACAGGGCAGTCTTCATTGACTTAACCAAAGCTTTCGACCTGGTTGATCATACATTACCTCTACCCTCAGTACCTTGGGCTTCTCCCTTCCAGCAACTACCTGGTTGAAAAGCTACCTCACCAACAGAACCCAGGCTGTGAAGTTTAATTCAGCGATTTCAGACAGTCTGTCATCAACATTAGTGTCCCTCAGGGTCCATACTTGGCCCTCTTCTATTTTCATTATTTGTAAATAATCTCCCAGAGATGGTAACCACTGGTCACTCACTGCTGTATGCAGATGACCTGGTCGTTTATACTCACTCTGACAACGTTCTGGAACTGAATGCTGCCTCACTGCTGATTTTCACTCGGTACAACACTGGCTGAACTCTCAACGCCTTTTTTTAAACACAAACAAACCAAAGTCATGCTATTTGGCTCCACTCCAAGCTCAGATCATGTCCTTGACTATCTCTGTTCCTGACATTGATGGGAACCCACTAGAACCTGTCACTTCTTTCCGTTACCTGGGCATCCACCTCGACCAAACCTTGGACCTAAAACACACATCCAGCATACTTGTAAGTCAGTCAATTGCAAGTTAGGGCTACTTACAGAACCAACTACCTCCTTACCCTGCTGCAAACTGGCAGTAGCTAGAGGTATACTGTTGCCAACCTTACATATGGTTGTCCCATTCTGTCTTTGGCCAATAAATCTGCACTGCATCTGTGGGACACTACTTTCAATAATGTATGCAGGTATGCAACCAAAGCACCTCGACTGCAGCATCACTGCCAACTATATCAATACCTTGGCTGGCTCTCTCTCCCTCCTCTACCAGACAATACTACCTGTACAATCTATCAGATACCATCATAAGGACATCCAAACCTGCTATCCTATCAGAACTCCTTAGACCAGCTATTCCCACACGGAACCTTCTGCAGATCAGACCTTATTATCCATCCCCCTCTGTCGGACAAAAAAGGGCATGGGCTCCTTCCATTATGCTGCTCCTCACCTGTGGAACCTGCTGCCTCAGGAACTAAGGGATGTCCCTACTCATGCAACTTTTAAGGGCAAACTCAGGACTTTTCTTACTGCTTTGGACAAATGTGTTTGCTTTGATCCTACCTGATCCCCTTGCTCTTAACCTGTTTTCCCCACTTCCTTATTGCTAGCACTTGTGCCTTTCCCAATAGTTGTTTATGTGGTGTTTTACTATAATTGCTGCTTGAATCTGTTTGACTGTATGCAAATATTAGCTTTTGCCATTTACAAGTTGTTGTTTACTTCCTGCCACCACTTGGCTTCCCTTGATCCCTGTTCTCTTCTCCCTCACCTCTCAGCCTTCCTTCACTCAACTCCCTGCTCCTCTCTTCCCCCTGACCACATCTCCTGCACTCTCCTTTTCCCCTCCCCTCTGCCTTCCCTTCCTCTCTGCTTGCCTTGCCTCGCCTTTACCTCCTCCTGAGTCACCCCTGCCCGTTCGCTCGTCCCACCCTCCCAGCTGAGCATTGTTCCCTATTACCTCCACTTGCCGTAAACTTACCTCCTCCTACCGACCTCTTCTTCCCTGCCCTGCCGTCTCTCGGTTCCACTGGCTCGGCTTGGCGTTGTTACCTTTTCCACTATTGCCGTAACTCTTTCGCTTCTCTCCTCCTCTTACCGGCATCATCACCCTTGCCCTGCCGTCTATCGGTTCCACCAGCCCGGCCGCATTCTGCTACCTTTTGCCGCTGTTGCCATCTTTTGCCGTAACCCCGTCACCCTTTCTCCGCCTTCCGTCTTTCGGCTCCATAGACCAGGCCGCAGGTTGGAATCTTGTATCTCCGCTGCCGTATTTGCCGGCTTTCTTTTAACCCTCACTCCCCTCCCTCCCCTCTCCCTGCCATCCCTCCTCTACTCCCTCCTACCTCCCTATTCCTGCCACCGCCTCTCTGTCCTTATATTCTTAGCCATTCCTTTAGCACCCCCCCCCCATTTTGGCCCCTTGCCCCTCTATCCTTCCCTCAGCTCCTCACCTTCCCCCTTTTGTCATTTTCCCTCTTGTTTCTGGCTTACCCCTACACCTATCCTCTCCCGTTTCCTAGGTCCTTCAATGCACTTTATGTATGTGCTCAATGGAAAATGTCCTTGAAATGTATTTTGCCTTGTATTTTCCTTTGTCATGCATTGTATCCTGCCATATGTATCTTCCTGTATTTCTGTGCATCATGTATTTTCGTTATCCTTACTGTATCGTTATGTTCTGTAATTTTACCTCCCGGGTCATGCCTGAAAACAGTCACTTGCTGGCTAGTGCACTTACCCGGTTAACAAAAACTAAATAAATAAATAAAAAACACCTCTCAAACAACAACTGCTCAACACCTCTTAAACATCAACTGCTCAACACCTCTCAAACAACAACAGCTCAACACCTCTTAAACAGCCACTGCTCAACACCTTAAACATCAACTGCTCAACACCCCTCAAACATCAACAGCTCAATGTCCCTCAAACATCAGCTGCTCAAAGATCAATAAACATCCACTGCTCAACACCTCTTAAACATCAACTGCTCAACACCTCTTAAACATCAACTGCTCAACACCTCTCAAACATCAACTGCTCAATGCCCCTCAAAGATCAAGGGCTTACTGCCCCTGACATAACAGGCTCATGGCCCCCAGATATCACAGACTGCATACTCCACAGGCACCATGGGCTCAATGGCACTCATGAAAACAATGCCCCCAGACATCACAGGTTCAATATTCCCCAGACATCACAGACTCAACATCCCTTGGACATTGCATGATCAATGCCACATGGACATCATGAGTTCAACAAACCCACAGAAACACAGAACATAGAAACATACACAATTATGTCAGGAAAAGGCCTCAAGACTTGGAGTACAGGGTACAGTTCTGGAGACCGCACCTACGTAGGAACATTGAGGCGATTGAGAGGGTTCAGAGAAGAGCAACCAAGATGGTTCATGGGATGCTGGGAAAAACATACGAACTGAGGTGGAGGGAGCTGAATCTATACCTACTAGAGACTAGAGGAGAGAGGGAGGACATGATTGAAATGTTTAAGTATTTGAAAGGGATCAATAAGGTGAAGGAGGGGAGCTTGTTCAAAAGGAAGGAGGGAGCTAGAACAAGTGGGTATAGCCTCAGATTGGATGGAGGGAAATACAGAGGCAATGTGAGGAGGAAGTTCTTCACAGAGAGGATGGCGGAGGCCTGGAACAGGCTACAAGAGGAGGTGGTGGGATCCAAAATGGTGGGGGGATTCAAGAGCACATGGGACAGACATATGGGGTTGGGAGGAGGGGGGACAGTTCTGAGCCAGTAAAAGGAGGAGGGGGGAAAGGGGTGGATATAAGAGCAGACAAGATTGACTGGTGTGGTCCTTTTCTGCCATCAAATTTCTGTGAATCTGTGTCCTATCTGGTCTGCCAATCACCAGATATGATATGTTGTCAGAACCCTAGGGTTCACAAACTCACATAACAGGCTCACGTTTCCCACATGACAAACATAACTCACTGTCCCACAGACATCACGGGCTCAAGAACATCATGGGCTCACCATCATCTCCTGGGCTCTATGCCATATGGCCATCTTTGATTTGTACTCATCAATTTCAGCTCTGTGTCTGCTTCCCGTAAAACAGCCCTTACTGATCACTGCTTTGATCTTGCCTCATACGTTGCTGAACCAGCCTCTCACTGGCAGTAGTTCTATTTCTCTTCTTGATTATATGTATAAGCTGTGTGCTCTCAAAGTACCTTTTGCTTCGGCAGTCCCTTATGATCCCAGAGGGTGCGCAGTGGAATGTTTCTTTAGCCATTTTGGCCACGTCTGTGTCACTTCAACCAAGGGTAGTCCTTTTTTGTGGGTCAGGAGACCAGGATCAGCTAAACCATTCTGTACCTGTGTCTTTTAAGCATTTTCTGTCTTCTGGGAGTGAGGGAGCGATTCATATGTAATAAGGCAAAACTGGGTGTGGGTTGTTTTCTGATAAATGCACGTCCACGTGCAATATGAGGTGCAAGGCTTTAACCCCAAGTTCATTCAACACCTGGAAGTACAGTTATTATCACATACAAATCCATACTCTGAAATGTCTTATTAAATATAGAAAATGGGTAAACTGAAACAATTTCAAAAACCAAAAAAACTGCCATTTTATGAATTAAAATCAGGTATTTTCTTTTGTTAAAAGTAATTGGTAAAAAGTAGTCATTCCCCACCTATCAGTCATCTGTCTCTCAACACATTCAATAGATGGAATGTTTGAATATCATTGAATAGAGCAATTCAAATGTCTGCAGAATGTTACAGACAGAATGTTCGCCTCTCTCCAAACATAAACACACACAACAGAAGGCCTCAATAAATTTGATCTGTGGCAGGGTAAGCGGCAAAGATTTCCCTTGTAGACAAATAAAGATAGGAAGGGGATTTTTCATGGTCAGAAAAGACACTTCAGAAAATAAAACTGAGTACTAGTTCATTTTTTATTTGTGTATGTAAGAAGGGAATTATAAAGGGAAAGAACATTTAACTTTTTTATTATTTTTTTTATTTTTAAGGAGTTTTGCTTATAAGGGCATAGCTAACTTTTACTGAGCCCTATGCACAAATGGTATCCCAGCCCTATGCACCCCAATACGTGATGCGTAGGGTCGAGATACACACATCCCAGGTGTCCAGTGGACAACCAAGGATGCACAAATGGCATGAGACCACTGCACAGCCATGTCCACACAGAGTTCTGTGCAACTGTGTGGCCAAGTTGGGCAGGGGTTGGGAGCGGGCCATCCCCCAGAGTGTGGCAAGCATGATGCCTGTTACGCTCTCCTGGGCCAGTGTTGGGGGGCTTACCATTATGCCATTCAGAGGGCTAACATAACAGATGCACACCCCTCCTGAGTAGAGGCCATGAGGCTGCATGGTGCCCCGCAGCCACTTACCCCAGCCCTCCTCCATGCCAGAGAGGGCTGTTGGGTGACTGTTGTCAGTGGGGTGCTCCTTGCTGCTAACTGTAAAATAAGGTGTTGTCTATAAGGGACATGGCAGTCTGTATGTGGACCACAATGTTCCATGATCCCTTGCTCTGCATCCACTTTGGTGTCAATCGGGACTTCTGGTTGGAAGCCCACAGTCCAGCCCATGTCTGGCCCCATCCCACACATGGATCTATGCGGCCATGCATCGAGCTGGCCAGGGGCCATGTATCCCAGCCCCACGCATCCTGCAGGGGCTGGCTAGGCACCACTATCAGCGCATACTAGGCATATCAGTGCATAGGGCCTTTAGTTTTTAAAGGTGGTGGAAATCTCTGTAATGGAAATCAGGATTGTTTTTAAAAAGGAATTGATATGTTGGTGTCCTATGTCTTGGTTGCCAGTGCTTTTTTGAACCAGTGGTAGAGGTCTCACAGTGCACAGCTGATGAGCAAGCAAGATGTTGTGATTTCCCTTCCCATTTTATAATAGAAACAGAAACATAAAATTTGCTGGCAGAAAAGGACCACTTGGTCCACATAGTCTGCCCTTTTTTCCCTACCTATAGTGTCACCACAGACCCTGCTTGACCTCTAGCTCTTTCTCTCCCCCCACTTCCTTTCTGCTAAGGTTCCCTTATGCCTATTCCATGCATTCTTGAACCCCACCACCATTTTTGGCCCCACTACCTGCACTGGAAGACTGTTGCAGACATCCACCACTCTATCCTTGAAGAAATACTTCCTCACATCTCTCCTGAATCTACCCCCTCCAGCTTCATTGCATAACCCCTTGTTCTTGAGCATGTATCTTTCTGATAAACAATTCCCTCATGTACCTTATTTACTCCCATGAGGTATTTAAAGGTCTCTATCATATTCCCCCTTCCTCCTCTCTTCCAGAGTATACATATCGAGGTCTTCTTGTCTCTCCAAGTACAGCTTCTGATGTAGACCCTGCACCATTTGAGTTGCCCTCCTCTGGATAGCCTCTACTCTGTCTATATCCTTCCAGAGATGTGGCCTCCAGAAATGGACACAGTACTCTAGGTGTGGTCTCACCAGCGATCTATACAGAGGTAACACTACCTCCCTCTTTCTGCTGGTGATACCTCCTCCCTGTGCACCCCAGCATCCAATTAGCCCTCCCAACTGCCTTGTCGCACTGCTTGGCCACCTTTAGGCTATCAGATATGACTATGCCATGGTGTCTTTCCTGTTCAAGGTTGTCACTACCTCTCCATCCATTTTGTACTCCACTCCTGGGCTTCTGTGCCCTAAATGCATGATTTTGCACTTTTTCACATTGAAACCTAGATGCCATACTGTTGACCACTTGTCTAGTTTTCTCAGGTCTCTGCCTATTTTTTCCACCCCCCCCTGGAATGCCCATCCTGTTACAGATTTTGGTGTCATCTGCAAAGAGGCAGACCTTCCCTTCGAGTTCCTCTGCAGTGTCACTTATAAAGACATTAAAGAGGAGAAGTCCCAGTACTGATCCCTAAGGCACTTGCTGGTCACCCTTCCTTCTGCCGAGCAAACTCCATTTACCACCACCCTCTGCCGCCAATCTCCTAACCAATTTCTTACCTAGTTTACCTCCTTTGGACCCACTCTTAAGCAGCCCAGATTCATTACGAGTCTCTTATTTAGAATGGTGTCAAAAGCCTTACTGAAACCTAGGTAGGCCATGTCCACCACTCCACTAAGATCTAATTTCCTGGTCACCAGGTCAAAGAAATCTATCAGATTCATTTGACATGACCCCCCCCGATGAAGCCATGCTGCCTCAGGTCTTGTAATCCACTAAATTCAAAATATTCCACGATCCTTTCCTTCAGCAGTGATTCCATTAACTTTCCCACCACCAATGTGAGACTGACTGGCTTATAGTTGCCAGCCTCCTCCCTACTACCACCTTTGTAAAGTGAGATTACATCTGCCCTCATTCAGTGCTCCGGAACCACTCCTGTGTTCAGTGAGTTGTTAATTAGGTCTTTCACAGGTACAGCCAGTACCTCCGTGAGCTCTCTAAGTACCCTTGGATACACCCTGTCTGGCCTCATCACTTTGTCCACTTTGCGAATCCCTTCAGGACTCTTTCCTCTGAAAAAGGACTAGTGTCCACCTCCCTCTAGTGTTCCTATTACTTTTTTGTAGCTCCTCCCCTTCTCCTTCCTCTGTGAACACTGAACAAAAGTATTTGTTCAGGATATAGTGCAGTTACATCAAAAGTTAACGTAACAGTAGCTCTTCGACAAAATCTCTTGCAGCAGGTCACACTGGTAGGACTAAGCCATCAGGTGCCAGGACCCCACAGAAAACTTCTAGCTAGCAGTCTACCATGGAGGACCATCCACCACTGATGTCAATCAGCTGACGTCAGCCTAGCTTATAAAGGTGGGCAGTCCGCCACACCTACCTCAGTTCTTTTCCTGCTGTTGCCCCATGGACGTCAGACCTTAGCGGATGCCACAGCTACAGTTGACCACCATTAACTCACGCTTGCCGCGCTTTTTTATTTTTTGTTCTTTCTAAGTTCGAAACATCAAATTTTCTGTGTTTTCCTTGATGAGTTTATGTCTTTTCCACCAGCCTCATCATCCAACAGCTTGTCGAAGTGTGCCTGTGGCAAAAAGATCCCTGAAAAGGACAGCCACTCTGCATGTCTCATCTGCCCAGGCCCCAGCCATGACACTGAAGCCTGCCAGTTTTGCCAGTAATTCAAAACCAGGCCACTTGGAGACATTGCCTAAAAACTCTGGAGAGCCACCTTTTGAAACAGAAGTTGGTCGTGATGAAGAAGGAGATGCAGGCCAGGAGCTCTTCAGCCTTGCCAGCAGAGCCCTCCAGGGCCTCCTCATCTTTTCAAAAATAAAAATCCGGGAAGCACAAGCACTGGGACAAACACCGAGACCGGGCCCAATCAGTTTCCCACTCTCGGCTGCCCCTCAAACTGTCGACTGTGATGGGGTCACCCACCCATGGGGGGGTCAGCCTCTCCAGCCCCACCAGCCTTCTCTTCCTCCAGACTCCCTGTGGCTCTCCCACCCATCCTCATTTCTACCTTGGGCAGTGGCTCTTCAGGGCAGGGTACTTTGTTTCCTGCTCCTCTGCCCCTGACGCTCAGGCCCATATATATATTTTTTTCAATTGTTTAACCAGGCGTGGCACACTAAGCTGAAAGCTTGTTTACAGGTGCAACCTGGGAGCACAGGGAAGTTAAGTGACTTGCTCAGGGTCACACAGTATGCAAGCGGAGGCTGTGGGATTCAAACCCAGGTCTCCAGATTTGCAGCTTAGAGCCTTAAACCACTACGCTATACTGCCTCCATATCTTCCACGGGCTCTCAGCCATATGGCTTGGCCTGTGTTGATTTCTTGGGTGTTGCTTCCATAACTGTTGCCCCCCAGTCATGGCGCTGCCTTCATTGGTTCTCACTTCTGGGACTGATGTCAGTCCTTCCAGGCAACACTCGCAGCAGGCTACCACCATCTCCTCCCCTCTGGTGTTGCCTCTGCCTTTGCCTCAGGGGTCTCCTTACCCTCAGGCACCTGCTTCTCCAGCTAGGCCTGTGCAGGTGGATCCTACCCCTCGATGCTTCAGGCTGATGCCTGCTGGGCCGCAGCCCCAGCCTATGGGCCGAACCCTGTAGTTGCCCCTACCGCAACCTGCACCGCAACCGATGCCTGTTGGGCCAATGCCGGATCCTCAGCTGGTGCAGGGTTGCCCTATACCTGGGTACCCCCAACACCTACCTCACTTCTCCTACCGGAGACCTCAAATGGGCAGCAAATAGAGAACCAAGGAGGTTTCCCAAGAGCCAAAAGAGCCAAAAGAAATGCAGAAGAAGAACAAGAGAAAAAGAGCAGTAGGGGGAAGGAGGAGGGAAAACAAGGTCTGCTGCAGGAGTTTCTCTTGAAGATCTGCTGTTATGGTAAGTTTTTACGTAACTGTACTATCTTACTTTGA
The DNA here is from genome assembly GCA_016271365.2 of Neoceratodus forsteri. Taxonomy (NCBI): domain Eukaryota; kingdom Metazoa; phylum Chordata; order Ceratodontiformes; family Ceratodontidae; genus Neoceratodus; species Neoceratodus forsteri. Next base: position 1,362,700,694 of record CM057455.1, on the reverse strand, counting down.
GGAAGGCTCTTGTAGCATGCTACACCGGTAGGACTGAGTCCCAAGCAGTATTGGGTATCACCTGGAGAAAAACACTGGGAGGAAGAGGACAGATCAGCAATCAATAGCTCAGGAGAGAAGGCCCTGAAGAACTGCTAGGCCAAAACTGGCCCTGCACCAAGAGACAATGTCCAAACTGTAATGCCTGGTGAAGGTGTGGACAGAACTCCACGTGGTAGCTGCACAGATATCCGCAGCAGACATATTTCTGAAGTAAGCCGTAGAGGCGGCCATATCGCTGGTGGAATGGCCCTTGACCACTCCCGGAAGGGGCTTGTTGTACTTGTGGTAGCAATAAACAATGCAATTTTCTAACCACTTAGACAAACACTGTTTGGAAACAGGAGCACCCTCTCTCTTGGGGATGAATGAAACAAACAACTGGTCAGATTTTCTGAAAGGCTTTGAGCAGTTTGTGTAGGACCGCAAAATCCTATGTACATCCAAAGTATGGAGCAAGGCCCTCCCCGATTAGAATGTTCAGGAAAATAAACTGGAAGGTGGATGGACTGATTTAAAGTAAACTCCGACACCACCTTAGGTAAAATTTTAGGATTAGCACGCAAAGACACCCTGTCTTTGTGAAAAACCAAATAAGGTTCCTTACACGTAAGAGCCTGTAGCTCAGAAATCCTTCAAACAGGAGTAACAGCAACTTAAAAGAGCACTTTCTTTTCAATCACTTAAAACTCGCTATGGCCTCTCCAACTCTGACTTTTGGAAGTACCTCTAAATCCGCAGCTCTCTTGGACAATTATTAACTAAAATGAGCCAGCCCCCCTCTCCTGATGTACCCATCTCACCGGTTGGACGATGGACCAAAACTCTAAAGGTAGAGCAGGACTCATATATTCACATATTAGAGAGGCAATCCCTGACCAGACAGTTTCATCCAGAACTTATTGGACAAGAGCTTTGCAAGTTCCCATCTCTGAGGAGCAACAGTCAAAGTGCTGGCATACAGCCCATGAATCACTTAAAGACCCCAGGAGTCGGCTTATACAAAATAAAATCCTGCACAGTTGGTACCGGACACCTGAAGTGCTATATAAGACCAACATCACCCCCACACACCTGTGCTGGAGATGCTTTCAACCACACAGAGATCTATCTCACATCCTATGGTATTGTCTGTTGGTCCAAAGGTTCTGGTCATAAGTAACTAGCCTCATGGCTACTATCATAAGAACACCAGTTCCAGCTAACCCTGGCTTCTGGCTCACAGGACTACATGAAGGTCAACCCATTCTTTCAAAGAAACACAGCTCCCTTCTCATTCAGTCTAGCGCTGTAGCCAAAAGGCTTCTGTTACAAAAATGGAGGACCACTAACATTCCAACTATACACGAATACCTTTCCAACCTCTCCCAGCTAGCCACATATGATAAGCTCTCCCATATCCAATAACACACTGCGGATTCATATGAGTATTTGGGAACTCGTTTATCAGTACCTAAACAAGATGACTCCCACCTCACAGGGCCACACAGGCAACCTTCCCCAGCAGGGCATAGGTTAAGAGCACCCATGCCCAGGTACTACTAAGGCTATTTTAGGGATTAGATATAGATTAAGGGCTGCCATATTACCGCACCCCACCTTATTCGTCAAGTGCAAAGGATAATAGACAATTGCATATACCAAGTGTTTTTTTTTTTCTTATCCCTTTTTTCTTATCTTTTTTTGTCTATTTGTTTATGGATAACAACAGCCTTGAACAAGTGCCTTCTGCTACACAATTGACTTATCACTGTCCCTATTGGCAATAATTTCTCTAAATCTGACCAATGTGCACTGTGTCAGGCGTCTAATCCTACTTGCCTATAACAGTTCTTAAATATTGGCATATAAATATTTAATAAGGTAGTTAAAGCTATAAAATATCCTGTCTGTTGCTATACTGTACTACCTTACTCTGCAGACAGTTGCTAGGCAAGTCGAGCTCAGAGTACCCAAATGATACCCTTTCCCTAACAACCTGGCCAAGGCACAAAAGTATCTATAAGGGTGAGGATGCCTGGATAGAGCTCCTATCCAGCAGGGTATATGAAAAATTTAAGTTTGAAAGGCACTCAAACAGATATAGGTTATGAACCCTGGGTCATTTTTTTGTTGTGATTTATATGAAAATAAGTTGGTACAGCATGTAGATAATTCTTTACAGTAATGATAGGCCTCAGTCACTCTTGCCTTACATGTAACAGGTTGGCAACACAAATGTAATACAACTGTTTTGTTTTTGTTTATTGAGCTGTATGTTGTATGTTTATGTTTGAAAACCCAATAAAATTATTAAGTTAAAAAAAAGAGCGCTTTCCATGACAGAAAGCACAGTTCACAACTCGTGGCTGGTTCAAAGGGAGGTAAAGTGAGTTTCTACATCATAAAGTTGAGGTCCCAAATGGGAGGTTTCAGATGCAAAATGCCCCGCAGGAATGTGCAGGACACTTCAAGCTGGGCAACAGCTTTGCCCTCAATAGGTGCATGGTATGCAGAGATGGCAGAAAGGTGCACCTTGAGTGAGGAGTACCCCAAGCTTGAATCTGAAAGGGAAAGAAAGTACTCCAAAACCTGATTCACTTGGCTGGTGAAACGGTCCAAATGGTGAGCAGCAGCCCAAAGAGTGAAACACGTCCACTTCATAGTGTAAGCGGCTCTGGTGGAGGGTTTCCTCACAGCCACCAGGACATCTGTTACCCTAGAGGACACCCTGAAATGGACAATAGCTATGTCTGCAGGAGCCACACATGGAGATGCAGGAACTTGAGGTCTGGATGGACCAGGTTGCCCTGGTACTTGAAGAGCAAGCCAGTGCACAGAGGTAAGTGCACCGAAGGTTCCACCGCTAGCTGTTGCAACAAGGGTAACCAAATCTGATGCATCCAGAAGGGAGCTATGAGAATCATCTCCACCCCTTCCAACTGGGGCTTGAGCAGAACCCTCTGTAGGAACGGGAAGGGAGGAAAGGTATACAGAAACCTCCCCTTCCAAGAGAGAGACAATGCATATCACCAGAAAACTCCAGGCCCACAATCAAGCAAGAAGAAAAGTGGCAGTTTTGTGTTGAGTGGGGACACAAAGAGGTCCAACTCTGGAAGGCCCCACCTGTCGAAGAGCTCTTCGACCACCCAGCTTAGAAGCTCTCACTTGTGAGACCACGACCTGGAATGGCTGAGACTGTCAGCCAAGATGTTTTGAATGCCTGGCACATGTACGGCCAACAGCTCCACACTGTGCTCGATGGCAAAATACCATACTCTCATCACCTCCTGACACAGGGGGTAGGAATGGGTCCCTCCCTGCTTGTTGATCTAATTCACCACACACATGTTGTCCATCTGCACCAGCAGCAGGGAGGTGATGAGTCTGAAAGACCTGCAGAGCATAAAGGACTGCCCGCTTCTCCAGGATGTTGTTATGGAGACCCTGTTCAATGATCATCCAGGTACCCTGGGTCTGGTGATCGGCCAGATGAGCATCCCATCCCAGGCCAGATGTGTCTGTAATGAGAATCTGATAGGGGGTCGAAAGCTGAAAGGAGACCCCCCCGAAGGAGGTTGGCTGGATCCAGACACCACGACAGAACTCTGCGGAAAGGGTCCAAGATCAGGAACAACTGATCTAGGTCATCTGTGCGTTGGTCCCACTGAACCCTCAAGGTCCACTGAGGAACCTGCATATGCAAATGGACCAGGGGAACCATGGCAATATCCACTACCCTGTGGCCGAGAAGGCACTGGAACACTCTGGCGGGAACCTGCCAGCTGGAGGAAACCAGATGGGCCTGCTCTATCATTCATTCTGCCCTGTCCTTGGGCAAAAAGGCCTTGCCCCGGCTGGTATCCTGGACTACCCAATGTATTAAAGGCACTGGCAAGGAGAGAGGCAGGACTTTGGAAGACTGAAAGTGACCTCCCAGGCCTGAAAAAGTTGGAAAGTCTATTACAGAGTCTGAACTAGGTGATCTCTGGAGGGGGCTGCTAGCAGGAGCAAGGGGAACACATAGAAGCCCCGCCTCCTCAATGCAGCCACCACTACCTCCAGGCACTTGATAAACAATATCAATATTTTATTTATATAGCACCCATCTCCATTCGGACTCTGAGTGCTGTACAATAAGAACAGATTCAAAACATTTAAAATACAACAACCAAATTTAAAACAACAACAACAGCAACCTTAAAATATTTACTGATAACATAAACCTCTTCTCTACTTAAAAGATGCTAACCACTTTACATAAAATTCAGTTAAAAGCCTGAACAAATAAATATGATTTGAGGCCCTTTTTAAAGGCTTCCACCGAGGAAGCCTCCCTCAGATAACCAGGAAAGGAGTTCCACAGGGTAGGCGTGGCCACCGCAAATGCTCTATCTCCTGAGTGCCGCAGCTTAACCCTGGGAACCACAAGAAGGTCACCCCCGGTAGAACGGAGGGCCTGGGCCAGACAGTAGGGCACAAAGAGCTCTTGCAGATAGGCTGGATCCCTCCCATGCAGGGTCTTATAGGTCAAGAGCCCTATCTTGAAGACAACTCTCCACCGAACTGGCAACCAGTGCAGTTCCCGGAGGGCCAGGGTGGTATGCTGACATCTTTTCACCCCCAACAGTAGTCTTGCTGCCGCGTTCTGCACCAGTTGCAGTCTGCAGAGGTTGCCTCCAGATAACCCTAGGTACAGGGCATTGCAGTAGTCCAACCTGGAAGTGACAAAAGCATGCACTAGTGTGGGCAGGTCCTCAGGCAGGATCAGGGCTCGAATTTGGGAGATATTCCTGAGATGATAAAACCCACTTCTCACCACGACCGACACCTGAGTATCAAGTATCAAGCCAATGTCCAGAAATACTCCCAAGCTCTTCACCTGCCTAGAGGGGGCTAGGGGCACACCCCCCCCAGCACAAGGTCGGGGGTGTGCCCCACCCTACCCTGACGACCTGGCTCCACCACCAGTACCTCAGTCTTGTCAGGGTTAAGCTTAAGCCAATTGTGGGTTATCCACATCTGGATCTCCTCGAGGCAGCTGTTAAATACAGAGTGTGACATCTGGTTATTGGGTGCACAGGAAAGGTACAGCTGGGTACAGTATCATCTGCATAGCAGTGAAAACCCAGCCCATACTTCCTGATCATGTTCCCTAGAAGCAGCATATACACCGTGAACAGCAGAGATGACAAAATCGACCCCTGCGGAACACCACAGCACAGAGGCTTAGGATTTGATGAGAAAATTCTCATGGTCACCCTCTACACTCTGTCTGTGAGGTATGATCTGAACCAGTTGATGACATTTCCTGATAGACCACACCAGAACCGCAGGCGGTCCAGTAACACCTCATGATCCACGGTGTCAAATGCCGCAGAGGGGTCTAGAAGAACCAAGATGCTACGGTCCCTTCTATCCCTCGCCATCAGGAGGTCATTAAGCACCTTCACCAGGGCCATCTCTGTACTATGCCCCACTCAGAATCCAGACTGGAACAGCTCATAGGCAGAGGAGGCAGCAAGACACCTCTCCAGCTGAGCGACCACCACCTTTTCTATAACCTTCCCTAAAAATGGGAGGTTCAAAACAGGTCTGTAGTTGTCAAGGCAGTCTGTATCCAAAGATGTCTTTTTCAGGAGTGGTCTAACCAAAGCCTCTTTCCAGGCTAAAGGAAAAACACCACTCTTTAATGAACTCCAGACTACCTCAGCAATCACAGGACCCATCAGGTCCAAACATTCAACCAAAAGGCAAGTTAGACCTGGATCTAATTCACAGTATGTCGGCAGCAACTTAGAGGTTATTTCTACCACATCCTCTACCCCAATCAGCTCTAACTCATCCCAGACATGAGGAGTGCTCCGCCTAGACACAGGCAAGACCCTGCAGCCCTTTTGAGAGGCGTTCGATGAGACCTCAGCCCTGATGGAGGACACCTTGTCAGCAAAAAACAGAGCCAGTTCTTCACACCTTACATTAGACCCTGCTCCCCTCGTACGTAGACAGTCTGGATATAAAAGTCTGTCCACCGTATGGAAGAGCTGAGCTGGCCTGTTTCCTGATGCAGCATTCTCCCTAGACAGAAACTCCACCTTTTTACGGGAGATTGCCCCCAGATAGTACATATAATGTGACTTCAGGGAACGTTTGTCCCCCAACAGACCAGATCTCCTCCAACGCCTCTCTAACCTCTGGCCCCTAGTCTTTAAATCTCAGAGATTCTCATCATACCAGGGAGATCTCCAATGAGTAGACAGGGGACGGACACGCAAGGGTGCAATTGAGTCAAAGGCCGCACCAACCATCCCATTATAGGCCGCTACTGCCTCCTCCGACCCCATCGCACAAGCTGCTCCAACACCCGATAGGTCCAGCACCATCAAAAGGTCCTCTGAGGATACTCGCCTTAACAACCGGTACTGGACCATCTCCACAGGGGCAGGACCAACTAGGGGGGGCTCTAAACGTGAACCCCACGGTGCTATGGTCTGACCAAACCACTGAATCTACACTAAAGTCCATAATATCTAACTCTAAATAAAAAAAAAACAAATCCAATGTGTGGCTGCCGGTGTGTTGCACTAGGAATGAAAAGAACAAAAGGTAGAGCCCGGAATTGAAAATGGGCTCCCTGAAAGTGGAAGCGACGATGGGCAGAAAAGATCTGGATGTGCAGGTAAGCATCCTGCATGTAAAAATAAAAAACACACAAGTAGGTGCACAATGAAAATAAGCAGGAGCTGCTGCTAACAACAGGCTGAAGCACTGAAAAATACAGAATGAAGCAGCGCTACACAATGGCTCCAAAAGCAAAAATGTTAAATTTATTATTGAGCTTCCATACAAACAATTACCCCGATTGTTTGTATGGAAGCTCAGTAATAAAATTAAGCATCCTGCATGTCTAGAGAGCACAGCCAGTCCCTCTGGTGCAAAAGGGGTAACAGCCCCTGGAGAGTGACCATCCGGAAGCACTTGTACTTGATGTACAAATTCAGATGGCTTAGGTCCAGGATGAGCCAAAGATCCCCAGTCTTTCTGGGGATAAGGAAGAAGTGGTAGTATAACCCCATTCCCCATTGAGCTGGAGGGATGGGTTCTATGGTTCTTTTTTGAAGAAGAGCCTGAATTTCCTTCAAAACCAGAGACAGGTGTGCGGGAGGGTAAGTGGAGTTTACAGGGGGATTTTCTGGAGACCACTCCAGAAACTCCAGGGTGTGACCATGCTCTATGATCTGAAGCACCCAGTTGTTTGTGGTCACCCCCTCCACCCTTCTAGGTGGAGAGAGAACTGACCCCTGACCACCTCCCTTGGATCCGCCACTGGGGGACTCAGGTAAAGAGTCAGAAGGTGGGGTGGGTGCAGGCAGGGAGGCCGCTGGGGCCGTGGAGGCTGTGGCAGTGGCAGCGGCAGCAGTAGAGGCCGCTGTGGCCTTATGCTTGTGCTGACCCTTGGCAGGCTGGTTCTGAGACTGCTTACGGGAGGACTTGTGAAAGGGCTGATGTTGGCCGCCCGAGTGCATTGCACCTGGGGGGGGGCAAAGAAAGGCCAAAAGGTAGAGTCTGGAATTGAAAATGGGCTCCCTGAATGTGATAGCGTGAATGGACTGACTTGAGGGCATGCTCTGACTTCTGCAGGGTAGAAATTATATCCTGGCCATCACCTCCAAAAAGGACCGAACCCCTGAACAGGGAGTCTAAAATCTGGCTTCTATGTCTGAGGCAAAGCAGGATACCTGGAGCCAAGAATGGTGCCAGAGACAGACTGCAGCAGCTGCCCCACGAATGGAGGCATCCACAGCATCATAACCAGCCTGAAGGACATGATTGCCAACTTCCGAGCCCGATTTCATGAGTTGGGTGAGCTGTGTCTAAGTGGGGTCCTCTGGCAAGGTCTGCACCAGATCCCTGGCTTTGTCCCAAAGAACATTTTGATACTGGACCATCTGGGCCAGATAATTCAAGGCCTGGATAGCCAGGGTAGTAGAAGCAAACACACGTTTGCCCAGGTGATCCAGCTGCCTGGACTCCTGATACAGCGGAAGGGTACTGAAGTGCTTGGGCTTCTTAGTACAGTCATGCACCGCATTAATCACCACAGAATCCATCTTAGGGTGGCCGCCCAAAAAGGGCTTGCCAATTGGGGTGTGGTAAAGACAGTCTGCCTTCTTAGGCAGAGGAGGGTTGGTAGACAGGTGGTTCCATGATGCCTTAGTTACATCCTAATAGGAGTCGATCAAAGGGAGCACTATGACAGGGAGGGCATCCCGCTGCCAGAGGTAGATGGCCAGGTGGCATCTCTCTGGATCCGGCTCCTCCGTCTCTCAGCCCATAATGGACTGGATGTGGCATGTAACATCCATGAAGGATGGATCGTCGGGGGGGAAGACTTCGGTACCTCCTTGGGAGGATTATCCCCATCCGAGGACTCCCCAGGTGAGGAGGAAGATCCTGAAGAATCGATTCATCCTCAGTAGACCTACTCTCTGGGACTGAAACCAGAGGCCGGCACTCATCCCTGCAAGAGCCTGAGCTGATGTCAGGCTGAGCCCTGGAGGGCCATGACGTGTGGGGTTCACTTGGCACAGCCCAGTCTGGGTTTTGGGGCTTGGGGTCCTGGGGAGGATGGAGGGGAGATGCCAGAGGTGGCCCTTGAGGGGCACAGGTCTGCCTCTGGATGAAGGACCACCACATTGAGAAAAGGGCATTGTAGTCCAATGAGGGTGGTACATTGTACACTGGTGGAACAGGATAAGATGGTGCTGGGTAAGGGTACGACAGCGAAGAAGCCAGCATAAGGGTACCCAAGCATAAGGCCACCCGGCACTGGCTGAGGATCCAGCATTGGCCCAACAGGCATTGGCTGCGGTGCAGGTTGTGGCAGGTTTGATGATGAGGTTGGGCCCGTAGGCTGGGGCTGTGGCAGCATTAGCAGTGGCCCAGCAGATGTTGGACCGGAGTATCTGGGGTAGGATCTGCCAGCGCTGGCCTAGCTGGAGAAGCAGGCACCTGAGGGTAAGGAGACCCCTGAGGCAAAGGCAGAAGCGATACTGGAGAGGAGGAGATGGCAGTAGCCTGCTGCAGACATTGCCTGGAAGGACTGAAGTCAGTCCCAGAAGTGGGAATCGGCAAAGGCAGTGCCATGACTGGAGGGGTGTGATGGTTATGGAACTGACACCTGAGGAATCAACACCAGCCAAGCCACCTGGCTGAGAGCCCATGGAAGATATGGGCCTGAACATCAGGGGCTGGGGAGCAGGAGACGAAGTCCCCTGCCCTGAAGAGCCACTGCCCAAGATAGAAATAAGGGCAGGCAGATGAGCCAATGGGAACCCAGAGGAAGAGAGGGCTGGTGGGGCTGGAAGGGCTGACCCCCTGCGGGAGGATGACCCTGTCATGGTTAACGGTTTGGGGGGCAACTGCAAGCTGGAAGATGACCGGGCCTGGTCTCGGTGTTTGTCCCGGTGCTTGTGCTTCCTGGATTTCTCTTTTTGAGAAGATGAGGAAGCCCCGGAGGACTGTGCTGGAAAGGCTGAAGAGCTCCTGGCCTGCAGCTCCTTCTCCACTGCAACCAACTTCTGCTTCAAAAGGTGGCTCTCCAGAGTTTTTAGACGTTCTCTCTGAGTGGCCTGGTTTTGAATTTTTGGCAAAACTGGCAGGCTTCTGTGTCGTGGCTGGAGTCTAGGCAGATGAGACACAGAGTGGCTGTCCTTTTTAGGGATCTGTTTGCCACAGGCACACTTTGAGGAGCGGTTGGAAGACAAGACTGGTGGAGAAGACAAACTTATCGAGGAAAACACTGAAAATTTGATGTTTTAAATTTAGAAAGAACAAAAGGGCCAGCCCTGTGTTGGAATTGTCCGTTCCAGCCAGGTACTTGGTGATACACCGCCTGAGACTGGATCATAGGGAGGGGGAGTGGCAATATACTATAAATCAGACTTGAACCTCACAGCATTCCAGGTGGGAACAACAAGATCCTTAGAATGTGTGGCAGTTCAAGGGTTTGCAGGTGTAGGTTGTAGGATCCTTCTCATCTACTGGCCTCTGGGGGATGGGAGGGAATGCCTGCAGGAAGTCACAGACTTCGTCGCTGGTCTGGTGTTGGAGTCTCCCAGATGGATTATTCTGGGGGACTTCAATGCCTGGATCGACGATAAACTCTCGTAGCTCAGACTGGACTTCCTCCAACTTACGTGTTCACTGGGCCTAACACAGGCTGTTACCTCTGCAACCCATATTCAAGGTCAATTGTTGGATCTCGTCTTCCTGCTGGGAATGGAGGTCTTTGACCTTATGGTTGAGCCTGTTGCATGGTTGGACCACCATACTGTGAGGTTCTCATTTCAGCCCCCCCAATAGACCTCCCCTACAGAGATGGTCTGGTACTGCCCATTAATTTGTGTCACCCCAGATGGTCTGATGGCGGTACTGGTCCTATCAGGTGTGATGAGTGTGTGCTAGGAGCTGGGGAAATTGGTGGTGACCTATAATAGAGTCGTGACCAAGGCCCTCGACTCCACTGCACCTGTCTGTGTTCGACCCCTCACCTCACACCAGAGGACCCTGGTTTGATGGTACACTCAGGGAGATGAGGAGGAGGGGTCGAAGGTTGGAGCGGTACTAGCAGAGAATCACCCTGGAGGTGGACAAGCTTATATTGATGGTCCATTATAGAGACTATTAATCAGCACTCTCCCATAAGAAGGCAGAATTCCTGTCCAGGGAGATTGCTGCGGCAACTAACAGACCAGCTCAGCTCTTCCTCACTGTTGATAGGCTGTGCAATCCAGCCTGTCTCCAGTCTAGAGGAGTTTTTTCACAAGTAAGGTGTGATGAGTTTGCTCCATTCCTTGGCAATAAAGTTGCCACCATCAGGACAGAAATCCAGGTGATGCCCTCTAATGGACCTTGCGATGATGGGCTTGATGTCGCAGGCACTCAGGCTGTCTGGTGAGATTTCAACCGGTTGGAGGTCAAAGATGTTGGGAAGCTCATCCAAGAGTTGCGGACAACTTGCTGTAGTTTGGACCCGGATCCAACGCGTCTCCTAGTGTGGTGCATTGAGGTAATCGGCCTAGTCCTAGCCAGGATAGTTGAGTTCTTTAATGACGGGTTTTTCCAGAACCCCTGATGGAGGCACTTGTAAAACCACTCCTGAAAAAGACTTCATTGGACCCTGACTGCTTGGCTAACTACAGACCCGTCTCTAACCTGCCTTTTGTGGGTAAGGTTATTGAGAAGGTGTTGGCTGCTCAACTGGAGACCCATTTGAAAACTCACAGCATCTATGATCCTCTCCAATCTGGTTTCAGGAAAAGGCATAGTACCAAGACTGCCCTTGTTCGGGTGCTGCATGATCTCCTGACAGCAAGGGATCGAGGAAGACATACCATCTTGATTCTCCTCGATCTCTCGGCAGCATTTCACACTGTGGACCATGGGAGTTGATGGAATGCCTGCAGATCTGCTGTGGACTGGTGGGTACAGTCCACAAATGGCTTAAATCTTTCCTCACAGGCAGGTTGCAGCGAGTGGTCTCGGGGATCTTTTCCTTGGCACCTATCTCCTTGCCATGTGGGGTTCTGCAGGGCTCTGTCTTATCCCTAATGCTGTTCATGGTGTATATGCTACCGTTAGGGGGCATTATAAAAAGGTATGGGCTGAGTTTTCACTGTTATGCAGATGATACTCAGCTATACCTGTCTTTTGAACCTGAGCAGCAGGAGCTAGTCTCGGTATTTAACAGCTACCTTGCTGAGATACAAGGTTGGATGAGATCCAACTGGCTGAAGTTGAATCCATGAGGTGCTGGTGCTGGAACCTGGTCACGGGGGGCTGAGGGAGCAATCTGGACAGTTCTCTGGGCTTTGACTAGGAGACTCACAATTGCTTACCTCAGATCGGTGAGGAATCTTGGCATAGTGTTGGACAGTGGTCTGACAGTTAAACATCAGGTGTTAGTCATTGTCCGACCCTCATTTTATCATTTGAGAAACATTGCTAGGATTAAGCACCTGATTCCCCCGGTGATCTTGATTACTGCAATGCCCTCTATCTAGGGCTGCCAGGGTAGATCTTCGCCGCCTGCAGCTAGTGCAGAATGCAGAGGCCAGGTTGTTAACTGGCCTATCTAGGTCATGTCATATTACTCCAGTACTCTGCTATCTGCACTAGCTGCCAGTTAGGTAGTGGATCTCCTTCAAGGTCGTTTTGATGACCTGTAAGGCCCTACACGGGCAGGAGCCTGGCTACCTGCAAGACCTCCTCCAACCTGTTATCCATGGTCCAGCACCCCTGATGGTATCCCCACCTTTCAGGCAGCAACTTATGTAGGTATAGGTACTAACCTTAGAGTGAAGACACATCATATAAGCATAAGTGTCAGGATCTGTGTTCTATTAAGTTTTACTGATGCATATTATGCTTCACTGATTTATATATATATATATATATATATATATATATATATATATATAAGCCATGAGAAATGCTTTTTGCTCTATTCTTACTGTATTTTTTATATGTAAGGCAACAGGGCCATCTCTAGTAATTGTACACCACTACAACTGACCTTGGATTATAGAGGTCTCATTGTGTTGTTATCTATTTGTAAGCTATGCAACTTTTTATACTAGTTAGGATAACTACTCAGACCACCTGTTTTTGTCCAATTATATACATTTTATGTATCTTCCCTAGCCGTTGCTGTAGTAATTATCAGGGTATAAGACCCTTTGTAACACGTAGCTTCTCTGAGAAGAGAGAAACTGTCTGCATTGCCTAGGTAAGAAAAACTGGTGTTCTCCCAGTGTTCACACTGTAATGGTAGTAAGTCTGTGTTACTGAGCTATAATACATTTCGTTTATTACATGAGTACCACTTGTCTGTTGTCTCTTCCTTTTGTGCTATTAACCAAGAACCTGAGAGGGTGATTTATTACCCAGTTACATTTTGGCGACCACATGCAGGGTGGAATGTACAAAGGAAGATTCACATTCAATTTATTTTGAATGTTGAGTAGTGTAGTGCAAATTCCACCTACTTGGACCTACTCATGCTGACAGTGGTAGTGGCTGTGGCAGACCCACACCATCTTGGTCTTGGGCATGGCAGACCCACAGCGGACCCCCTTACACTCCTTTTGTGAGTGACAGCATACCCACTTGGAATGACCATTTACCCACTGGGGACCGGAAAACAGTTGGTGACAGCACCAGCATATTTTTACCAGTTTTCAAACTGCTTTACTGTTTGTATACCCCTTATTTGTCATGTCTGATCTGTGCACAGAACTGAGACTCGATGTCCCAAACTACCTCACATCCCATGGCGGATGGACAGATTTTGCGCTGGACACAAAATCTGCAGAAAAAACATTGCTGCTAATATCTGACCATTACTTAGAGTCCAAACAAGCAACCAAGAAATACAACCTCAGAAGTCTTTTGGTTGTGGCTCTACATACAGCTGTTGAGCCTCACAGCGAGGTGTGCCTCCCTTGAACTGCAAAACACATCTCTAAAAAAAGAGATGGGCTTGCAGGCATTGGAGTTACAGAAGAAGGAAAATAAACTAGTGGAGGAGACACAGTGACTCCGTGATGCTAATTCCAGGCTGATGCACTGTCCTGCTCAAGACACTGAGCGAGAGCTATGTTTGTTAAGAGATTATTGTGAAAGGCTGAAATGTGATAAGAAACAGTTAGCACATTTGAATGATATTTTGAGTGATATGAATGAGACTTTGAGAGTTGAGAATGCTGAGCTGAAAGAGGATTACAAGCATGTGAGTTGTGAGTTGGATAAAAAGCTTAGAGAAAACGTCAAATTGGGAGCCACGTATAGAGTGTTGCAGAGAGAGGTTGAGAGAGGTATTGAGCAGGGCACTGCAAAAGTCTGTCACAAGAAGTGTAGACAAAAGATGGCAAAGTTGCACCATCAATGAGAGGTTCTTGCCGGCCATGTTAAGGCCATGAACGGGTTTCAGTATACGTCCATTGAGATTACGTCATCCAGCAATGACGACTCTGACTTGGATGACGAGGCATGCCACGTTACATGCAAGTCTACTCCCCGTGGTGTAGCAACTTCTGCTTGCCATTCACAAGATGGCACAGATGTCGGCATGCACACTGCGTCACCACATCTATGCAAGCATGGCGGACGCCATTTACAATGCCAAGATGGCGGCCATGACACAGGTGAAGGGCCTGTATTCTGTGATGCACCTCCGTTCCCTCCTCTCACTAGGGGTGATGAGTCAGAGATTCGCAGCATGATTTGTGAAGCGATCAGTAGGATCACAGTCCTGGAGGATCAAAAACAGGCCATCCAGGACCAAATTGACAGAATGCTAAAAGACTCCATCACTCAGGATCATATGTACAAGGCAGTTGCTGATGCAGCAGCAGAGGCTGCACTTCGCGGGGCCATGCAACGTATTGAACTGGGTATGACTACGTATACTTCCAACCCCCTTCAAGTCGCTCATTCTGTCCAGCAAATTGCACAGAGCATCGGACAGATGGGCCCATCTGACAATCTCAGTTGTCACTTGGAGAAAGTGCGCTCCCTTTCTGAGAAGCTCTCTCTCCAACCCCAGTACCAGGTTCAAGTCTTGCGACAAACAGCTGAACCTACCCTCTGGGCTATGCTCTCAGAGACAACACAGAGTGCCAAAAATGTTACCTTTGATGAAACTGCTATGGTCCTCATGTGTGCAAATTACCCGGGAGTTGTGGGAACACGCTTGGCCTACAGAATCAAGCAAGGAGCAAAGGAAAACCCAGCCGCTTACCACCAACGGTTGTGGCTTGCGTACAAAACAGGCAAAGCTCTAGCAGATGAGCAATTTGACGTAGATCAAATTGAGTACAATGATTTGTACATCTGGAACATGTGCCTGGCCTTACCGGAAAAGGTCAAGCTGAATATTTTCCCGGGTACTGACAAGTTTCAGGATGTCCTCACTAAGACAGAGCGGGCTTATCAGATCTACCTCCGTACCCTTTCTTCCGGGAAATCCAACAAAGTTGCTGCAGTACAGTTTCCCCCTGACACCCCCACCCACTATACGGTGGAGGGAAACAACCAGAAAAGTGATACCCCTTCTGATGACAAGCAGTCATATGGGGGGAAGGGGGAACTGGAATTACTGGAACAACCAGAAAAATAGAGACAACAGAGGCAGTTGGAAAAATCCAAATGCCCAACAAAATAGCCACAACCAATACCGAACTGGTCCTAGGTATTAACAAATCAGAGAAGAAAACGAAACCCTCGCAAGCTGCTGGAGGAAATTCATGCCGAGAGGGGAGCTACAGCTACATGAACTATAGCTGCCCTAGCCCCGGCTGTCGAGCAATCAAGCAGCCGAGGAGAGGTTGCATCAGTTACTGGCCAGGCCGACGTGACAGCCAAGGCAGAACCACCCATGCAGACCATCACTGTGCCTGTGACATCAAAAGTACACTTGTACCAATTGCAAGACATACAGAAGGCCTTAGAAGATCCTGCAGGCCTTCAATTTCAGGAACAGGAAGACAATGCTGATTCTGAATGCTCAGATTGACAATTACAGGCCCCAGTCTGGATTGCGGTAACCTGATTGTTGACACAAACAGACGGCCTTGTGTAAAGGCCACGGTCAGGACCGCCACTTGCCATGCTTCTGGACACCCGAGCAGTCATGTCAGTCCTTCATGACGAGGACCCAGCCTCATCAGACTGGTCTACAGGCTGGAAGACCAATGCACAGGGTGTAGGTCATACCCAGCTACACACCTACTGATCTATTCCTCTTCCTGTGGTGGTAGGCCACCTCAGGACTAATTTTGCTTTTGACCTCATGGTTTTATGTCATCACCCCAGCATACTGGGTATTGATTTCTTAGCATTACACGGCTGTGTAGTGGACCTTGCCAATAGGCTACTCATTCAGATCAAAGGACAATGTCATGCTGTCACCATCCCAGACTTGCACATGATGGCAGCTATCTCCCATACCAAAAAGAAGTATGATGTCATGGCTTTGTTCAAAAGTCATGACCTTTTTTCAGAGCTTGCACCTTTGCTGCAAAAACACCTTCACGTGTTTGCTACCAATAAACACAACTGTGACAGGATGCACACTACCATTGAAATCACAGGGCCTGACCCTGTGAGGAAAAACAGTATCCATTTCCTGTTGAAGCCTTGCCATCACTTACGGAAACCATCCAATCACTGCTTGTGGCAGTTTGTCCACTTTGCTACCCCCCCTCCCCATTCTTTAAAATGAATGTGAACCACAGGACATCATTCCCTCTCCTCTACCCCTTTATTTTCTAGTCTACTGCAGTAGCAATCTCCGCTTTGGGGTCTTCCCTGACCCTTTTCTCTTTTTAGCTACAAGGGGTGGCCTCCCTTTGTAGTCCTCTACTATTCTACCCCTCTATCTTTCTCATTTCTGCCTGATGGTGTACAGAAAAGGACCTAGGTCTTATGGTCCACAAAGCCTGTAAAACATGGGGAGGTTATGAGTTGTTGATAACCCCATTATGAAGGAAAAGGGCTTGATAGTCAGTATAAATATCTGTTGGTATGAGAAGGGTAGTAGTAATATGGGGACACCTGTATGAAAAGACTGAATGACCCCCGAGAAATACAGTTACGCCTGTATGAAAAGATTGAAGGACCCTCGAGATGTTAGGAAAATGAGATGCCAGGTACAGTAATGTGGAAGGTGCCCCATAGGAGAATTCTGAAAGCAGCTGTTTTTCCAAATGTTTCTCTGAGGGAGAAAAGAACATGTACATGCCGACAGAGAAAGAACTTCCCCTTTCTACCCCAAATACAGAGAATGAAGTCTCTATGAGTCGCCTCGCATATAAGCACACAAGGATAGTTTGTGACTTGGGAAGAAGCAGAAAAGTGTTGCCTTTATATATTTTAAATGTTAGAAAACAAACCCTTTTTTCTAAATACATTGCAGTATGGTTCACTGGGTTGTTCTGCAGGGTAAAATAAGTGACTCTCATAACAACAAAAACTGAATGCAAGTGTTGAAATAAGGGCAGAAGCCCTACGTATTACTTGTTCCTTGTGACTCCATGCATTATCTGGTGAGCTCTGTAGAGCCAGTGGGCCCAAACCAAGCCATACTTATATATAGTAAGAATTATGTGTGATGTCACAGAAGGGGAAGGGCTTAAGCTCTTAAGTGGCACTTAAACTTTATAACCCTGATATTAAGTTTTAAAACCTCTAGATCATGGCAGGAAGATGGAACCATGCCTCAGAATGGATATAAATGTTTATGGTTAAGCCGAACCCCCAAATGCTTGTACTGGACTAGATATCTTTTGTATTAGAATTAGGGTTGGTCAGCTGACCACATGATGTCATTAGGTCTCACTATATAAACCCCTCTGAAACACAGATCGAGTAGTAGAGCTGGGAGAGCTATACTGAGAGGATGCATAGCTAGCGTATATAGAGCACAGAAGATAGTGAAATTTACTTTTTAGTATTTATTTTTCACTCTGTGGCAGCTTTGTTGGGAAGAACATTGCTGGAGCTCAGGAGAGCTAGTATTTACTTTATTAACAGTTTAATAGTTATTTTTCTTGATTTTGATTTTTTTTTTATTATTCTGAAATTAAGAATACATTCTTTAAAGAAAATAAATATCACACAAAAGACTTGTGTGTTTACACTCAAACCACTGTGTTGTGCTGTCTATTCCCACACCCTCCTACAAATTGGTGTCAGACGTGGGATACTGGCTGTCCATCGGATAGTGGGGGAAGCCAGTAATTGGTATCAGACCTGATACCTGGACAAACATATATAATGGCTGAAGGAGGTGATGACAAGAAACTTGGAGCAGTGACCGGATCGGAGACCAGAAGGACGGGAGAACCTCTAAACCCAAGGCTGGCTATCGACGGTCGTTCGAGGATGCGGAAGGAGAAACATGAGGATGAAGAAGAAGAAGAGGATCCAGTGCCAGAGCCTAGGGGGGAGACAATGGGAGACAAGAGAAGACCTACCAGAGGATTTAGGAGACTTACTCAGATGGCTGGTGGTTCGCCAGGTGGAAATTGAGAGGCAGAGGGACCTTGATGCCCAGGAGAGGGATCAAGACCGGAGGTGACAGGATCTCAGGTGGTCCGATACCATGCAGGCATTTAGAGACTTAAGGGTAGGGCTAGGAACTAATGGGAGTAAAGCCAGTACCAATCCCAAAGACATTAAAATATCTAAAATGTTAGCTACTGACGATATTGAAGCATATCTTACCACCTTTGAAAGAGTGGCAAGAGCATGTGGGTGGCAACAGATGCAGTGGGTAGTGTGCTTAGCACCCTATCTCTCAGGAAAGGCACAATTAGCTTAGGGTAATATGGAGTCAAGACTGGTTGATGACTATGATCTAGTCAAACAAGAAATTCTTAAAAGGTATGATATTAATGCCGAGACTTATAGGCAGTGGTTCTGTGCCCTTAAACACTATGCCAATGACCCACCTAGAGAGACTTATACACGGCTAAGGGAGCTTTGGGTCAAATGGATACAGCCTGAGGGAAAGTCCAGGAATGACATTATTGAACTGTTTGTGATAGAACAATTTCTGCAGATAATACCACTGGACGTGCAAATATGGGTGAAAGAGCATAACCCTGAGACTGTGGAGATTTCAGTAACATTGGCTGAGGATTTTCTTTCAGTCCACCAGCCATACAAAAAGGGAGGACAGCGGGCACCTGATCCCCCGGCAGCAAAACCATCCAGTCAATCAGTAAGACCTCCTCAGACTGTGTATAATAGAAGATATGACAACAAGAGTGGGTCAGGTGGGAGAACTTTTCCTCCAGACATAATATGTCGAAACTGTAAAGGCTTGGGACATATTGCCCATGTCTGCCCTACTAGGAAGGCAGAAATGACCCACTTGGCATTGTTAAACCCAGGAAACTTTACCATGCCTGTATGCCTAGGAAAACAGACAGTGTTGGGGCTAATCGACATAGGTAGCAAGAATACCTTGGTAAGGACTGATTTAATCACTGGGATTATTCAAGTACCTGTGATGAAAGTGGTTTGTGTGCATGGGGATACTCACCAATACCCAACCACTGATATTAACATTGGGGTAGAAGGAAAAGATGTGATTGTAACCGCTGGAATGGTGGTGAAGTTACCTGTATCCATTGTTATGGGGCATGATTTTCCAGAGTTTCAATCACTGATTAAGAGTCAGAATGCCCTGTCTGCATTAACCACCCGCTCCCAAAGTGATAAGGAAATAATGTTGGGGGAGGTTTTCCTTTCAAAGGGGAAACATAGACATAGAAACATAGACTTTGACAGCAGATAAGGACCGCTAGGCCCATCTAGTCTGCCCATTTCCCTACCTACAGGATAGGCCGCAGATCCTAGTTAACCAACAACCTATTTCTCCCCCCCCCCACAAGAATTGCCTTATGTCTGTCCCATGCATTCTTGAATTCTCCCACAGTTTTAGACCCCACAACCTCCTCAGGAAGGCTGTTCCATGCATCCACTACCCTCTCTGTGAAATAATACTTCCTCACATTGTCCCTGAGGTTGATGATCCATTTTAGATGTGTGGGAGGTGATAGACACACCCGGTAAGACCCGCAAAACCTTAAATGCTAAAAAGAAAGAGCAAAGACATTGGCAGAAAAGACAACAAGGGGTACTGTATACTGATAATGCCATGTTTATAAAAACTGACATGCATGAAAACCAGATGTCTGAAGAAACCTTGAAACCTCTTATTTCACAGGTTGGAAAGATACCTAAACCCGATGCCCCTGAGATTGTCCGCATACAAAAACTGGTCTATCGAGTATGTACTCACCCAGAGACAGGGGAAAAGGTAGAGCAATTATTGGTGCCCAAAGGTTATAGATGTGATATTCTGTCCTTAAGACATGACATACGCTTTGCTGGACATGCTGGGCAGGATAAAACCTTAAACAGAATTTGACAACGGTTCTTTTGGCCAAGTATCCATGAGGAAGAGGCAAAGTATTGTCAAGCTTGCCCTGAGTGTCAGTTAACAGCTCAAATAGGAAAGAAATATGTAGTCCCATTGGTGCCTCTACCATTAGTTACCACTCCATTCAAACACATAGGAATGGACATTGTAGGACCCCTGGATAAGAGCTCCAAGGGCAATAGGTACATTCTGGTGGTGTGCGACTACGTCACCAAATACCCAGAGGCCATTCCTATGAGGACTACTACCACCCCTAGAATTGCAGAGGAATCGGTTAAACTGTTTAGTAGGGTGGGGATTCCGAAAGAAATCCTAACGGATAGAGGAAGTAATTTTAATTCATCCCTATTGAAAGAGCTATACAAACTGTTAGGAATTGTAGCTGTATGAACATCCCCCTATCACCCCCAGATCGATGGATTGGTTGAAAGGTTCAACCAAACATTAAAGAGGACGATAAAGAAATTCGTAAGTGAGGAAGGGAAGGACTGGGACAAATATTTGCCTTTCTTATTGTTTGCCTACAGGGAGGTTCCCCAGGCCTCGACTGGTTATTCTCCTTTTTCTTTGTTATTTGGCCGAACACCCAGAGGACCTCTAGACATGGTCAAGAAATATTTGCAGGAGGGTTGAGAGATGAAATCCCCGGGCCTAACCAACTATTTGATGAAGTTACAACAGAGACTAATGTTGTTTACAGAGAAGGCTCATGAGGCAGGGATACAAGTGCAACAAAGTCAGAAGGAAAGTTATGATAAAGGTACTGCTAGTCAAAAAAAGTTTGTTGATGAAGATCAGGTTCTGTTACTCTTACCTATGTCTATTCACAAGTTACGCATGAAATGGAAAGGCTCTTACAAAGTGATAAGGCAGACTGGATAAGTCACTTTCGAAATTGAGACCCCAGATAGAAGACAGAGTAGCAAGATTTACCATGCAAACCTATTAAAGAAATGGTATAGTAGAGAACCGACAGGTCTGGGTTTGATAGTGTTCCCTGAAGTAAGGGATACAGAGACGGAAAATGCCTGTGGGAGGTCAGAGAAAGATACAGGGGTAGAGGATGTCCAGACCAAGTCCCAGTTAGAACAAAACCAATATGAGGAATTGAAAGTACTATTCGCTGAATTTGGGGATCTTTTTACAACTCAACCAGGTCAGGCTAAAGGAGTAGAACACCAAATCTATACTGAGGCTGCTCCCATCAGAAAGAAGCCTTATTGACTCCCTGAGCGGGTGCATAAAAAAGTTGAGGGACAGCTGAGGAAATTGAGAGACTTGCAAATCATACAGCCATCTAAAAGTGCTTGGGGATCCCCCAAAGTCATTGTCCCAAAGAAAGAAGGAGGCATCAGATTATGTTTAGACTTTCGGGGGCTAAACCAAGTATCCCAACTTGATGCCTATCCAATGCCCCGGGTAGATGATATTTTGGATAAAATAGGACATGCACAGTTCATTTCACATTAGTTGATGAAGGGCTATTGGCAGATCCCCCTAGAGAAATCAGCACACGAGAAGACTGCCTTTAGTATCCCAGTAGGTATCAATTTCGTACGATGCCTTTTAGATTGCATGGGGCCCCTGCAACATTCCAATGCCATATGGATAAAATACTAGCCCCTCATACTCACTTTTGTGTGGCATATCTAGATGATGTTGTTTATAGTATGAGTGGGGCAGATCATCTAGTACATTTAAAAGCAGTTTTATCTTCCATCAGACAGGCAGGAATGACGATCAACCCTACCAAGTGTGTACTAGCAATGCAGGAGACACGGTACTTGGGGTTCATTTTGGGAAATGGGACCATAAAGCCGGAAATTAGTAAGATTGAGGCTGTGGCTCAATGCCCAGTACCCCTTACTAAAAAACATGTAAGATCTTTCCTGGGCTTTGGGCTTGGCGGGATACTACAGGAGGTTTATCCCAAATTTTGCAGCCATAGCAACCCCCTTGACAGATTTAACCTGAAAGAAATATGGCAACAAGGTTATTTTGTCCCTGGCATGTGATGCGGTTTTTAGACAGATTAAAGGTGCCTTGTGTTCCTCCCCAGTTCTCAGAAGCCCAGATTTCAAATATCCCTTTGAAGTGCATACAGATGCCTCAGGGACAGACTTGGGGCAGTGTTGAGCTAGACCATAGGGGGTGAAAAACACCCTGCGATTTATATATCCCGGAAGTTACATGACCGAGAGCAATGGTATTCTACTGCTGAACAAGACTGTTTGGCAGCTAAATGGGCCATAGAAGCTTTAAGGTTTTACTTATGGGGAGTACCATTCTCTCTTGTGACTGACCACAATCCACTATATTTAATCTCTCAGATGAGAGACAAGAACAACCGCATTATGCGGTGGTACCTAGCTCTACAGCCCTATAAATTTGATGTAAGGCATAGGGCAGGAACTTTACATGTTAACGCAGATTTTTTGTCACAACATGGAGTTAACCAGCAGATGCAAACAGACACCCCAGGGTTAGAAGTTACGTTATGATGTATGAAGTATGTTTAAGCATGACAGGATATTATAATGTTGTGTTTCAGTATTTAAGGGACCCTGGGGTAGAGCTTCCAAGCAAGGGTGGGCGGAAGCTCCATCCTACCCAGTAGGTATTTGGGTAGGTTGTCTCAAAAACCTGTTTCTGTTTTTTCAACTGGTTTTCATTTAATGTTGGCGGGGTGTGACAGTTTGTTCACTTTGCTACCCCCCAATTCTTTAAAATGAATGTGCACCACAGGACATAATTCCCTCTCCTCTACCCCTTTATTTTCTAGCCTACTGCAGTAGCAATCTCTGCTTTGGGGTCTTCCTTGGCCCTTTTCCCTTTTCAGTTACAAGGCGGTGGCCTTCCTTTGTAGTCCTCTACTATTCTACCCTGCTATCTTTCTCATTTCTGCCTGATGGTGTACAGAAAATGACCTAGGTCTTATGGTCCACAAAGCCTGTAAAATATGGGGAGGTTATGAGTTGTTGATAACCCCATTATGATGGAAAATGGCTTGATAGTCAATATAAATATCTGTTGGCATGAGAGGGGTAGTAGTAATACTGGGATGCCTGTATGAATAGACTGAAAGACCCCCGAGATGTTAGGAAAATGAGGTGCCAGGTACAGTAATGTGGAAGGTACCTCATAGGAGAATTCTGAAAGTGGCTGTTTTCCCAGATGTTTCTCTGAGGGAGAAAAGAGTGTGTACATACCAACAGAGAAATAACTTCCCCTTTCTACCCTCAATACAGAGAATGAAGTCTCTAAGAGTCACCTCGCACATAAGCACACAAGGATAGTTTGTGACTTGAGGAGAAGCAGAAAAGTGTTGCCTTTATATATTTTAAATGTTAGAAAACAAACCCTTTTTTCTAAATACATTGCAGTATGGTTCACTGGGTTGTTCTGCAGGGTAAAATAAGTGACTCTCATAACAACAAAAACTGAATGCAAGTGTTGAAATAAGGGCAGAAGCCCTGAGTGTTACTTGTTCCTTGTGACTCCATGAATTATCTGGTGAGCTCTGTAGAGCCAGTGGGCCCAGACCAAGCCCTACTTATATATAGTAAGAATTATGTGTGATGTCACCAGAAGGGGGAAGGGCTTAATCTCTTAAGTGGCACTTAAACTTTATAACCCTGATATTAAGTTTGTAAAACTTCTAGATTGTGGCAGGAAGATGGAACCATGCCTCAGAATGGATATAAATGTTTATGGTTAAGCCAAACCCTCAAATGCTTGTACTAGACTAGATATCTTTTGTATTAGAATTAGGGTGGGTCAGCTGACCTCATGATGTCATTGGGTCTCACTATATAAACCCCTCTGAAACACAGATCGAGTAGTAGAGCTGGGAGAGCTATACTGAGAGGAAGTATAGCTAGCATATAGAGAGCACAGAAGATAGTGAAATTTACTTTTTAGTATTTATTTTTCACTGTGTGGCAGCTTTGTTGGGGAGAACATTGCTGGAGCTCAGAAGAGCTAGTATTTACTTTATTTACAGTTTAATAGTTACTTACTTTTCTTGATTTTGATTTTTTTTTGGATTATTTATTCTGAAATCAAGAATATATCCTTTAAAGAAAATAAATATCACACAAAAGACTTGTGTGTTTTACACTCAAACTACTGTGTTGTGTTGTTTATTCCCACACCCTCCTACACTGCTTCAACAAGGAGTGATTAGGGCCCGTGTTTCCACTGTCAATTCACCTATTTGGCCAGTTAAGAAACTGAATGGGGCCTGGAGACTTACAATTGACTACAGAAAACTTAATCAGGTTACTCCTAGCTGCACACCAACAGCAGCATCAGCACCTGATGTACTCAAGCTGTTGACACCTGACAAAAAGTGGTTCATGGCTGTTGACATTTCTAATGGGTTTTGGTCACTCCCATTAACACAGGGAAGCCAATACAAATTTGCTTTCACCTTTGACGGATGTCAATATACCTAGATGTGCCTCCCCAAGGGTTTCATAACAGCCCCTCCCTCTTCCATCTCCACATGATGGATGCTGTGCAGGGATTCTCCACACCCCAGTGTCTCCTGCAGTACGTGGATGACTTGCTTCTGGCAACCACCACGAAAGAAGATCATTTGGCCCATCTAGATGAACTTCTATCTCTCCTCAAGAGAGAGAAGGCCTCAAGTGCAACCCCTCCGAGGCACAATTGTGTGAGAAAGAGGTCATCTTCCTTGGCCTGCATATTACAGACCAAAGCAGAAGCCCAGCTGTCAAAAAGATCCAGGGCTTGCAAGATCTGCCACTTCCTACTAGTGTGGCAACACTCAGATACTTCCTAGGAATGGTAAATTACTCCAGGGATTTTATCCCTGATTTTGCCTTGAAGGCCACTCCCTTGTATGAACTTCTGAAAAAGGATGTCCTATGGACATGGGGCACCACTCACACTGATGCTGTGACACAGCTCAAACAGGCCTTAGCCTCAGCACCAGCACTAATCAATCCTAATCCAGATCTTCCATTCCATTTGGAAACTGCCACTTCTGATGTGGCTATGACTGCAGTACTAGCACAAAAGTACAATGGGTACTTCAGGTCCATTGCCTATGCTTCTCAGATGCTGTCCCCAATAGAGAGAAAGTGTAGTCTCTATGAATGAACACTCTTGGCAACCTACTGGGCTGTCAGACATTTCCTGTATATCACTGGGTATGCACCTATCGTTTTGCATACCTGTCACACCCCAGCCAACTTTTTGCTTTCAGACAAAGTAAAAGGTGGTTCGGTTTTCAATGCCAGACTTACCCACTGGTCTTGGCTTTTGCAGGACATGGACATCAAAGTATTACCTGCAAAAATGGCATCCATCTTGGCTCATGGCCTAGGCTACACAGGTAAGCCCCATGACTGTGCACTCCAGCCTCCTGACATACTTGAGCCGGAACCATTCTTACCAGCTACACCTGATGTTTTGGAAGATACCAGCATGTATCGCATCTTCACAGCTGGCTCCACCTCTAAATGGAGGGGGAACAGGTACCAGCATTTGGTGTGTTTATAGTCTATCCAGATGGCGACTTCAAGCGCATTGCTAGGAAAGGTACTGTCATTTCCTCACAATATGCCAAACTGGCAGCTGTGGCCTGTGCTCTAGAGGTCATGCCCCATGGTGCTAAGGATGCTATCATCTTTGCAGACTCCAATTGGGTCTGCTCCTCCCTTACTGAATTTCTACCATTCTGGGAGAGAAATAACTTCACAGCCTCTGATGGCACACCTGTCAAATACAGGGATTTGTTTGTGTACACACACACACTGACCCAGCAGTTTACTCATAAACTGTACATTCACAAGGTAAAGTCTCACTGTAAAACTGACCCTTACCATGAATTCAGTGATTTAGCGGACTCGCTTGCCAAAGTAGGCACTCTGGGGGGGGGGAGACATGGTCAATGACTCACCCAGTAGCTGTGGCAGCCATCTTTCCAGCTGCCAACACCAAGCAGAAACCACAACCAGAACCTCCACTGGACCTTTCTGCTGCACAGAAATCTGACCCAGGACTAAAAGATGTGTTCAAATACCTAGACAAAGGAATTGAAAAGGAACTACCTACTGGTAGTCCATACACAAGACATTCTGACAACATACACCTATCTCATGATCAGAAACTGATCTGGTATTGGAAAGACAATACAGGTCACAAACTGTGGGTTGTACCACAATCCTTATGAAACAAATTCATCCATATGGTTCATGACACCCCCACTAGTGGACATCAGGGGGCAGAAAACACCATCCAGAGACTTAAAACTGTTATCTGGTGGCCTGGTATGACCAAGGATGTGGAACACTATGTGGATAACTGCATAGTGTGTGCCCAGAACAATCCAATTTCAGTAAAAAGAAACACCAAATGAGTGCCACAAAGGCAATCTGGACCATGGAATGCAATACAAATCGATTTCATTGGCCCCTTGACTAATTCCAGCAAGAGCAACAAGTTTGCACTAGTTGTCACAGATTTGTTTCCTAAGTGGGTTGAGGCATTCCCTACTCGGAATAACATGGCAAAGACAACAGACAAGATCCTGGTGGATCAACTGTTCTCCAGGTGGGGTCTACCCCTTAAGGTAGACTCGGACCAGGGAACTAGTTTTATAGCTGAGCTGATGAAGGAGACACTCCAAATACTTGGAGTAGATCAGAAATTTCATATCCCATACCATCCTCAATCCTCAGGTCAGGTATAAAGAGCAAATAGAAGAACCAAACAGATATTATATAAATTCATCAATGACAATCCCAAGGATTGGGATTCCTTCTTGCCACTACTTCTGATGACAATCAAGGTCACCCCGGTGACAACTACTCAGTGCACATCATATGAGGTTATGACCGGTAGAGCAATGAGATTACCTGAGCACCTGTTGATTGACTACCACACCCCTACAGCAGATAGGGTATCTGTGGACAAATATGCTGAAAAATGTTGTGATGACATCATGAAAATACCCTTGTTCACTGCAAAGCATATGGGTAAGGCACAACAACATGCAAAATCCCATTTTGATAAGCATGCCAGAGAAGTTGACTGGCAAGTTGGAGATCAAGTCATGCTTCTCCAATACAGACCACCGACTCACTCATTTACCAGCAAATGGGAAGGCTCATACCCCATTGTCAACAAACTCAGCCCTGCTGTTTGTCAGGTGAGAGTTCAGCATCAGAAACAGACCACTGACAAGAGGTTCCATAATAATCAGCTCAAGTTGTATAAAGGTGACTAATTACTTTTCCCAACCCTCTTTGGGTGGAACAGTACCCCACACTTAACAATAATTTTCTGCTTCTTTCAGATATACTGGCAGGATGGCTATCTTGCACCTCCTTTTCCTGGTGGGACTACTTTTTTTGACTTACTCTCAAAACAAACCCCATTTGACTGAACACAGACAATGTATAGCACATTTGCTTGGCAAACTTGAACATTTAACAAGAGATGCACCCATCCCAGCCACCCAGGAAGTTCATATAGATGTACCCAACAAATTGATTACTGTCAAAGAAGGCTCAGATGCCTATCTTAATGCCATGGTTGTTGCCCCAGACAAATCCACATTGCAGATATAACGGGAAACTGATTTTAATAGTTACAACTTCCTGTCACACGTTTATCTAAAGGAACATTTCACGGATGGCCCAACACAGGGATTGCAAAATGGTACACTCTCTATTCGACAAGCTGCTTCTAGCCATACTGGTCTATACAACTTAACCGCTCTGACAGATCCTATCTTTTGTGATCGCCTCATCTCTGAGAATTCACAAGTTTTCTGTGTTCATGACTATATGGCTACTGAAGCTATGCTCCTTTTTATTTATTTGTTTATTTATTTTTATTTTATCTCTTTTTGTTTGCTGCCCACGCAGGTACCCTCGGTCCGCTCACGGACCTCTGCCGCCTCACCACCACATGAGCTGCACTCCTGATACTCCTTGGCTTTCCCCCCAGGGTGGGGTCATGGCACCTGGCCCATAGTGCCATGAACTTTGGGATAGGGCGGGAGTCGGCCTGGGAGCAATGAAGGTGGTGGGGCGGACGTCATCAAGGCGGCAGATGGTGGTGGTTTTTCCCCACTGTAAGGGGATAGGTATGTGCAATGATGACCTGCGTCAGTCCCGCCCACTGAACATACTGGCGCCGGCTGCTTGTAGTACCCCCGGCCTCTACCAGGGGACTGTCTTGCACCAGACACTCTCCCCACTCTCCCCCCAGAGAAGGAGAGCAGTCTGTAGAATGCCTCATCCTTCTCCCCTGGCCGGCCCTCCAATGCCCTGGGTTACATTCCCGAACCCGGGTCATCGGTGTCTCAAGCGGAAATCCAACCGCTGCACCGACGGTCCAGCGTCAGCGATGTTCCTTTCTGTGGTCCAACCCACTGAAGAAGAACTAACTGAATGTCCTCCTCAGGAGCCTGGTCTTCCTAGTGGTCTGGCCGCTACTTCCCTTCCAGGAGCTTTGATTAACAATGTTCAATTTATGCGTATTCCAGTTATTTTTAATCTTACACATTGGAATATGGCTGAGTTTGGTCTCTGTCTCACAATCAACACTTCTAAAGTTTTCAGTATGATGCTTCTAGACATTGTAGCTGCTAACCAAACTCGCACAAATGATCCAGTTAGTGGACCTCATGCCACTGAACACTTAAGAGTTTTTAGACCCGCATCTAATGCTAAAAGTAAACCATGCACTAGGCATGACACTGCAAATGTTACCGGTGCAGCAGGCACCGACTCTGGCCTTTTTGGTTCAAGAATGTCAATCTGGAATACAGCAGACATAGTTGCTATTAAAGCACAAACACTAAACTTTCAACAAGTCATTAAAAATGATGTATTACCACCACTGTTACATGGTGTAGATGGTTTAAGTAAGGAAGAGCATTTTACTGTTTATAACATGCTAGAAATTGCAAAAGGGTTCAACGACACTAGAAACAAAATTAATGAATTGATTTTACAAAATAACAAGGAGGCAGACAAGCAACATATTGCCAGTGCACTTTTATGCTCCGCTTATGGTTCTTATGTAATTGCACTGTTAACAGTCTCTTTAGGAACTTGGAAACAGGATGCATTCCAAATATTATTCATGATAGGAGAATGTCTAAATGGTATTGTCCTCATTGCAAATCTACTGCATGCATTACCTTGTGTATGTCAAACTCTGCCGATATTTCTGTGTCTACTGCTAGAAATCTTGGGTATGTTTCATGTTACCAAACCAAACCCCATGCTGTTTTACTAAACGTTGTTCAATTCATGACAACATGTTCATTACCCTCACCATGTCACTACCTCACTTTGATCCACAAACCTCTGTCTTTGACAAACTGGCTGCTATAAATTCCATCGGACATCTCGATGAGAACATTTACTGAGAACAAACTGACTTGCCTTCTTTGTTAGTCTACCATCCTGTTCTACAAGCTTGGGTCACACCGCATATCAACTGCTGCACCAAGAAGGGATATTATTACCTGTGCTGCTGTGACATATTTAACATTGATAAACCTGTATGCGGCTACTCTCCAGAACACCTGGACTGGTCCTTTACCTTGGGTGATGATCTGCCATCTAACCTGACTAAACAATCTTCGCAAGCTGCATCTTCAGCGCCCGCTGCTGAAACAGCTCATCCCAAAGCTACCTGGAGGAGGTACATCACTTCACAACATGGCTCACCAACCAGTCATTCACTTGTCCTATACATCTACAACAATGGAGAGTTCCAACTGTAAGAGTTACTTACACCTCTGATGGGCAGTACTGTGTAATGACAAATCATTATTCCTTTGCTTATGGTGCCAAAACTTGTACTATTAATTTTCCTAATTTCTGTTTTACTCCACAGCAGAAAACAGTAATTGGTCACACTGTCATTACTCCTGTTCCTCTCCCTAAACCAGATGTTATTGATACTGATTCACAATATTTGCTTATCTTTAATGTACACATCGACCCTTTGACACTTTCTTTGAAATCCCTTTAAGCTAGAAAGGATTCACATCTCATCTATATTAGCAACAATATTTCTAAAGCTGGTAATACTCTTAATACTCTTATTCATGATGGTGATTTTAGCACTGCTCTAGCCAGTACTTGGTTAGAATTAACTTTTAAAGCTTTTGTTATTATCCAAGCATTTCTGATTGTTTTTCTAATACTAACACTTTGCTGTCTGCAATGTACTCTTAGACAACATTGAGAACAACTCAAATTCCTTTACAAGGCTCATGCCTCAGGCTTGTAAATGATGGCTTCTGTAGCTTCACCCCACTATTTTCCTGTGGTTGTTGCCTTTTCTTTTGACAGCAAAAATGGGGGGAGGATGTTATCCATAGTCCAGCACCCCAATGGTGCCCCCACCTTGAGGGCAGCAACTTATGTAAGTATAGGTACTAACCTTAGGGTGAAGACACTTAACATATAAGTATAAGAATCATGATCTGTGTTCTGTTATGTTTTATCGATACATATTATGCTTCACTGATATATGTATTTGCCATGAGAAATGCTTTTTGCTCTATTCTTACTCTATTTTTTATATGTAAGGCAATAGTGCCATCTCTACTAATTGTACACCACTACAATTGATCTTGGATTATAGAGGTTTCATTGTATTGTTATCTATTTGAAAGCTATGCAACTTTTTATACAAGCTAGGAACGTTACTCAGACCACCTGTTTTTGTCCAATAATATACATGTTATCTATCTTCCTTAGCTGTTTGCTATAGTAATTACCAGGGTATAAGACCCTTTGTAACACGTAGCTTCTCTGAGAAGAGAGAAACTGTTTGCATTGCCTAGGTAAGGAAAACTGGTGTTCTCCCAGTGTTCACACTGCTATGGTAGTAATTGTGTATTACTGATCTGTAATAAATTTCATTTAATATATGAGTACCACTTGTCTGTTGTCTCTTCCTTTGTGCCGTTCCACCAAGAACCTGAGAGGGTGATTTATTACCCAGTTACAAACCCTCCCACCTCTCCGCTCTATGGACGAGGGATTGCTGGAGGTTCCGGGAGTTCGTTTACAGTCATCAGGGGCCTGTACTTTTGCATATGTGGCCCCAACCTTCTGGAACTCTCTACCTTGCCCTATTCAAGAGAGTCAAAATCTGGAGCATTTTAAGAGGGAACTGAAAACCTAATTATTTAGTATAGCATTCCCAGAATAGAAATAATTTTATTGATTTATAATGATTATGTACTGTTTTAGTCTTACTATATTTGTAATTTCATTGTTTTAATGTAAAGCGCATTGGTTCACAATGAGAGTTGAGCTTTAGAAATAAAAATTGATTGAAAAATTAAAAAGCACAGCAAGTGCGGGTAATGGCGGTTGACTGTAGCTGCGGCTTCCGCTGAAGTCCGACATCCATAGGGTGACAGCAGGAAAAGAACTGAGGTAGGTGTGGAGGACCACCCACCTTTATAGGCTAGGCTGATGTTAGCTGACTGACATCGGTGGTGGGCAGTCCCCTGTGGTAGACTGCTAGCTAGATGTTTTCCATGTGGTCCTGGCACCTGACGGCTTAGTCCTACCAGAGTGGCCTACTGCAAGAACCTTCCTAGAAGTAAGATCTGCTTTTTCCTGGTCCTCCTCTGCACAGTCCCCTCCTTCCCTTTTTAACCTTACAATCCCTCCCCTAGTCTTCCTCTTTTTATTTACATATCTAAAAATTGTCTTGTCCTCTTTTGTTACTGCAGTAACCCACGGGCAATGTAATATTTGAGCTGGGAGGTATTAGCAACCACAAAACAGGAAAAGGACCTAGGGTAATCATTTCTGATGAACTGAAGGTAGCCACACAGTGTGATAAGGCAGTGGAGAAGGCTAGCAGGATGCTCGGGTGCAGAGGTGCAGGGCCTGCATCAAAAACCCTATGAGCAAAGAATCAAGGAGCTAAATATATAACCCTAGAATAAAGGAGGGAAAGGGGGAATATGATAGAAACATTCAACTACCTCACATGTATTATTAAGGTACAGGAAGGTAGCCTTTTCAATAGAAAAAGATGCTCCAGGACAAGGGGTCATGCCATAAAGCTGGGCAGGGGGATGCTCAGAGGAAATGTAAGGAAATACTTCTTCACAGAGAGGCAAGGCAAGGCAAATTTTATTTAAAGATGCCCAGTCCCTGAGGCTCTGGGTGCTGTACATAAAAACAAACCAACAAAAGAAAACTCATCAATAAATAGCAACAATAATTAAAAATACAATAATAAATAAATAAAACTCTGTGAATAAATAGAAGAACATCAGGGACATGCAATATAAATAGTCAGAACGGGGTGATATTTATAAAACAGGATCAGGAAAAGCATGCCTAAAAAGGAAGAAGAGGGTGGTGGATGCCTGGAATTGCCTCCCAGCAGAGGTGGCGGGTGCTAAAACAGTAACGGGATTCAAGCATGCATGGGATAGACACAAGGGAATCTTAGAAACAAGGTGGGGGGGAGAGACTTGAGATCAAGTGGTGGCACAGTAGGAATGGAAAATTGAGAAGACTAGGTGGACCAAGAGGTCCTTATCTGCTGACAGCTTCTATGTTTCTATTGTTTCAGTGGCTAGTCTCTCCTCAGTTTGCACCTTCAAACTCCTTCCTGCTTTCCTGCCTCTGTTTCTGATATGCCTCCCTATCCTCCTTCCTGACATCTCCTTTAGCTACCTTTTGCCATTTTCCGGGAACCATAGTGGGCTTTCATCTTGCTTTGCTCACTTGCTTGGGTGAGGTTTGTTGCTTTCACTATGCCCTCCTTAAGCTTTACCCACTGTTCCTCCACCCCACCCAGGTCATCCCCCCACCAGGTCATCCCTAAGGCATTCACACATCTTTATAAAATCTGCCCTCCTGAAGTTGATGACCCTCGCCTTTATGTGGTTGAATTCCACAGCCGTCCTTATGTTGAACCACACTGTATGATGATCACTGGTCCCCAGGTGTCCTCCCACCTTGATGTCTGCAACACTGTTCCTGTTAGTGAGTACCAAGTGCAGTAGTGCCCCATCATGAGTGGGCTCCCTGACTAGTTGCCTGAGAATCGTCCCCTGCAGGAGGTCCCTTCTTCTAGCTGAAGCCACAATTGGGAGGCTCCAATCCACATCTGGCAGATTGAATTCCCCAGCCAGCAGAACCTCCCCCTTTTCTGCCATCTTGCCAGTGGCTTCCACCAGTACCTTATCCAAATCTCCACCCTGTGCTGGAGGTCTGTGATCATGTCAGTGCAAATAATGGCTCCTTTCTCTGTCTCCAGAGTGACCTACAGTACCTTAGCCCCACCCCCACCCCTTGGATTTGGATATATTTGAATTTACAAATAGCTTCTTATAACTGGGATTATCCGAGTTAAGAGTTTCTTCTTTTTGGGGACCTAAAAGCTACAATAGGTCAGGGTAATGCCCCAGGGATGAATGACATGGATGAGTTTTTGATAAAGAATCATTTAAACACAAAGATGTCCCAGGACAAATTTTTGAATGAGAGTGGGAACATTTATTGCAGCTTCTTATGGGAAACTTATCAATAGTACTTAGTGGGAGACTTTTGAATGCTGAAGCAGTGAAATTAATGTAAACGCCCCTCTCCCCAAATGGTGGGAACTTAGCCAGACTCCTTTGCCCCTCCAGAATGGCCTGCTATCATCTTTGTGCTCACTCTGGCCTCTGGAACTGCAGCCAGATGGGGGACTGGAGGAGCACTTCTCAAACAGCCGAGCTGCTGCCTTCGTGACAATCATCGTGCAGCTCCCTGCTCACCTTCAAGCAGTCACCCATTCGAACATGCAAAATCTGCCTCCTCAGATGTTGCTCTGCAGCATTCAGCATGCCAAACCCACCCACCCACCCACCTGCAAGCTTCACGCCACATCCTGTGGCCAGCACAGTACCAGCATCTCTAGAGTGCTCTGAACCCATGGGACACCAGCAGCCATCAGGGGGTAAGGAGGCACTAGGAGGGGGAGAAGAAAGAGACTTCTTGAGTTTAGTGCCTTTGTACCTTTAAGGAAAGAAACTTTAAAATAAAGTATAAGCCCCCCTTCCCCTGTCTAGGGGTAAGATGGTAAAAAGTCCAGGGGAGAGGGCACTATGCAGCATAGAAAATCCAGTCCATGGACAGAAAAAACAAACTTGTTACCTGGATTCAGGCACCCTGCATCTGGTGGCCGCAGGGGGGGTGGGTGCAGCAGAGGCAGTCTTCAGATTCAGCACTAGGGGGCACTAGGGGCAAACTGGTTACATCACTTTGAAATAAATCCAATGTCCAAACCAGGTTAATAAAGAAAAATGAACCATTTAATTCAAATTAATCTGACTCTATGGAGCATAGAGGAAATCAATGACAAACATAGCTAGTGGCTTTGAGGGCACAGAGCCCTTAACAGTGTAGACCACAAAGATCCCACAGCACAAAACTTAGAGTTACACATCCAACGGAGACAGGTCAAGCTCCATACAAATGGTGGTAGCAGCAACACATTCAGGTTGGAAAACATACTGCCAGACTGCCTCAGACTTGCTTCTCTGCTGACTTCTGTTCATCTCAAATATGCAGAGTGGCTAACCCACTCAGGCTGTGAGCATCCCTGACCCTCTCACTGTACACAGGGTGGCCAAACCCACAGCGTAGCTCTCTATTGATCCCACCTCCTCACCTCCATAATGGATCTCCATACCCAAATCGACTGGACACAGATGAACCGGGGGACACCAGGAGCAGGCTGCCACCACTGCTCACCGCTCCACAGGCTCTCTTCACCAATGAGGGACCCCTCAACTGTGCAGACTACTCTGCCGCTGTGCAGAGAAATAAAACAGGGAGGGGGACTGGGATGGGAAACGCTCCACCCCGGCCCCAAACCTATGGCCCTAAACAACTGTAATTCTCGGCCCAGCCCGTGAGTCCTCTGCCTCCTCAAATACTGCTCCTGGGCTGCCCTAAATGGTGCCCAAACTCCCAATTTATGCTGCCTGGCCAAGCTCTGCCTGCCAGCAGGCAGGATCCAGCACACAGACAGCCAAATAAAATCAGCTCCTTCCTAAGCTCCCCCAAAGAAGGGCTAACAAAAGCAATATTTCTTACTATGAGACAGCCACCATCTTGCCAACCCCTGACCTCAGCCATAACCAATGAGTAGTCATGGTTCTCAGCAGCTCACCACAAGAGTGTTCTGGGAGAATGACTGTACTGTATGCTTGTTGCCCTTTCTGCCAGCCAAGAGGACATCGAGCGAACACTCTGCATACTAATTCTGTTGACTGACAGCCCTGTGTGCTAATCAGAAACTGTCTTTACTCAAGAAAATGATGAGGACAGGTCCAGAAGTGAGTAGTCAGCAGTGATCTGTCATACACAGAAGAGCTAGTGCTGCTGACAAAAGCTCTGACAGCCAACCATCAGGCAGTGACTTCAGTGGTTTCGACAACCTGTGTAATACAGAGACTGAACTATTTGGCTACTGAAGGTGTCAGGATGACATTTTTTTCTTGTGAAAGAGACTGTGCCCTGCCTTGAGAGAAAAGGAGGTAAATGTATGATACAGCTGCCAACCTCTGGGCACCTGAGATTTCTTGAGTACATTCATGGGAGAAAACCTGCATTGATCCTGCAGACAGTCTGGAAGAAGGCCAGTTAGCGCTACTGGCAGGTACTAGCTAACACTCTGCACTAGGGTTCTGAGGCCTAGATGTGGGCATGAGACATGCGGCCCCTGCTCCTTACACTGGTCTGTCCTGCAGAGGAGAAAGAGGGAAGAGCCAGAGAGGTTCAGATGGCTGTGGATGTAGAGAGTCTGCTCTACATCCAATGGCATCTGAGACTTGCATCTTTGAGCTGCCCTCCCAACTGCACAACTGAACCATCAGCCTGAGAGAATCCGCACCTGCAGAGAAGGACTAGGAGTCCCAGCTGACAGGGAAGCTGGTAACACCAGAACCATGAAAATTCTCAGGGCTTGCCCTGCAACTAGAAAATTTGTACAAAGTTTGCCACCACATCTACAAATTTGGCCAATGGACCAGGAGTTATAAGTACCTTATCTGGAGGTTTGCTATTTAAGCACTTGCATGGTCTGTGGGGTTTGGGTTTAACTGTTTTCTGTTTTAACGTGCACTACTGCTGGTCAGCCAGCTGCAACATCACTGAGCCTGCATCGTTCCTATGGCTGGGTACCCAGTGAAGTACCAGGAGCTCCCTTTAAGGTTTAAGGGTTTAAATTGGCATCAGTGGGTGGTGCCCCATACAGGTGGGTGGGTAGTACCAAAAGGTTTACAGTCTTATTTGCTACTGCCCTGTTTTGCTTGGTGGGGGGTGGGCACTGTCAATTTGTTTCAAGTGTTTTACTGGTCGAGCCTAGTCAGGCACTTAACTTTGGTTCTGCATCTACAGTTCATGAGTTTCTTCCCAAAACTGTTTTGCTTTGCATTGCTCCATCCTTTGTGAATATCCCCCAGTACTTATTTTATTGGTACTTCACATTTTGTGTCATGAAACGATAAGTTGCCAGTTGCAGTTTTATTGAATTTGAGTTTGCACTGTGATTTTCATGCAATGGCGAACACTGTGGGGAGGTAGGAAGGTACTGCATCCCAGGGGGTTGTACTGCTCTGATGTGAGGGTCACTTAAATTCCACTCTGGGTGGAGACATTCACGAAACTTAAAACATCTGGATATGAACCCCCTAATCAGGAAAATCAGAACCCAGGCTTCTCAACCTTGTTTGAGCCCACAAGGCAGGGGTAGTAACCACAACATCCACGGTGACCCGGTTACTTTAACATATTGCTTGGCTAATGGAGGTTCTGTGGTGGATTGTGTAGTATCATCATCTTCAAACCTAGAACAAACAATATAACCAAGATGCACAGGACTTCAATTCAGTAACCACGACAAAATAGCAGACTGCAACAACAAAAGGTGTGGTGCACAAAAAGGAAAAATACCAAAACACAGTCAAGTAGTGGATTCTGAATGGTTTAACGTGCAGAATGAAAAATAGACTAACAATACAAGTGTTAGTCCATTTTTCATTCTGCACATTAAAGAACTGGTGACATGTTCAGGTGAACTTTAACAAAACATAATATTTAGACACAGTCTAGCTTGTATTTCCCATTAGTTCTGTATTTCTCCTCCTCATTATTTATTGCTGAAGTAATTTGTATGAAAACAGGATTTCTGCTCCTGAAGAATTCATCTATTCCTGCTGCTTTCTCCCTACCTAAAGTCATAGAGCACTGCGTGTGACCTCACAGTTACTCCCATGGCAACAGACTGTGATGTCACAACAGAGGATTATGACTTGGAGTAGGGAGTAAGCTACAGAGGCAGATGATGAACTCAAAATAAACTCTAAGAGAAAATGATCATATATTCATACACATTTCCTTAGTAATAAAGTATGGGGAGGAGAAATATATAAAATATAAATGGAATGCAAGCAGAATTGTACCTAATCATTATGTTTTTTTAAAGTTTTCTGTGAGGCCTCGGTAGCTCTTCAAAGCACTCAGCATCCACTACTTTGTTGTTGCAGTGCATCTCTGCAAGTGGAGTTGGTATTGTATTTTTAAGTAGAGACTGGACTGGTTAGAAACTCATAGACTGTACTATATTTTGCAGTTAGTATTGGTATCAGAACTGTAATTCTTAAGTAGCTTTCAGGGAACTTCTCTCTAAATAGACAGTTGTTTCAGGTAGAGTAGTATAGTTTCAGGTATAGCAGTATGGTAGGTACAGTAGTATGGTATCATATAGGTAGTTTAGAACTGCATGTTGTCTTATGCATCTGTACTGTACTTGTATAACTGGACTTTTAGTCAGTATTTTATGCTTCAAGCAGGTATCGTGGGTAATGCAACATATAGGTACTTTTAGTACTGTATTACATTTTAGGTAGAACTGTACTTTTTGGTGAGTACTGTGTAGGTATAGTTGGTAATATAACTTATAGGTATCTTTGGTGAATACTAACTTGCACCTTGTGCGCGTATAGTCGGTACAGGGCTAGACTGGTACAATTAGTATAGATAGTACTGTATTATTTTTTGTTTCATTAATAGGTAGTGCTAGCCCTGGGTAGGGTTGTGGGATGCAACTGTTATTGGGTAGCGGTATGGATGGACATATTGTGGAGGCTGGGAGGGTGTCCAATCTGCCACAGGCTGAGGAGGCTCAAGGATGAGGTGTGGTGGCTTGGTAGAGAGCTGGAGAGGATGGGGGAGGAGCGGATTCTAGGACAGGTGGGCCTTCACCAGGGAGTAACATAAGGACATCACATGGGAGGAACAATGGGTCAAGGGAAGGGATGGGGAAGGAGGTGGGAGCAAACCGGACAGGAGGCCTATGATGCAGGGTGGACTCAAGTCGGGCCTAGCACCAGAGGGGGGACTCAAGTCAGGAGAGAGGAGCCAATGCATAGCAGAACATAGTGGGTCGGAAATAGGTTTGCTGTACTGATGACACTGGTGGGGGAGGAGGAGAAGGAGGGTGGGCTCCAGGAGGGGGCAGGAGAGGAAACAGGAGATTGCACATGGGATGGTACTTGGGAAGAGGAGGGGAAGAGGGGCAATAGTGGTGGAGGGGGGGTGAGAAGATCACTGCAGAGGTGGGGGAGCACAGGGCAGATGGGGGAGGTGGAGGATAACAAGTGAGCAGTGAAAGGGGAGGGGATAGGTCAGGCTGGAGGGGGGGCACCACTGGAGTGAACTGTAGAGCTTCTAATATGGGGGACTCTAGAAATGGGAACCTGGGTAGAAGGGTGGGGATGAGAGTGAGAAATAAAGAAGGGGGTGTATTGGTACTGAGGGACTCCATACTTAAGGGGTTTAGATGGGGCAGCAAGGAGGAATGGCATAGTCGCATACAGGTGAAGTCCATACCGGGGTTAACAGCAGACAGGGCGGGCAGTCAATTCAAAAGTTCACAAGGAAGGGTAGGAGGAAACCGCATATAGTGGTGCATGTGAGGACGAATGACTTGGTGGGGAGATGGTGGAGGTAGTGAGGGAGAGGTTTGAGGATGTAGGAAGGCTGTGTGAGGTGATAGGGGAGTCGGTGGCCTTCTCGGAGGTGCTCCCAGTACCCGGTACAAGTACGGCGAGGAAAGGGAGGATAGGGGAGTTCAACACATGGCTGGGGGAGTGGTGTCAATCCAAGGGGTACAGGGTAGTGGGTGGATGGGGCAGGACCTGGGACAATAACAATCTATGTGCAGAGAACA
Source organism: Neoceratodus forsteri (assembly GCA_016271365.2). Taxonomy (NCBI): domain Eukaryota; kingdom Metazoa; phylum Chordata; order Ceratodontiformes; family Ceratodontidae; genus Neoceratodus; species Neoceratodus forsteri. Next base: position 1,362,661,402 of record CM057455.1, on the reverse strand, counting down.
TGCTACACTTGAGTGGGGAGAAGAAGAGGGTATTAAAGCAGAAGTTATGTGGGTATATAGCGACAAAGGTGGATTTAAACTAGGTGGGGGGTGGCGAGTGGACAGCTGATTGGTAGGGATCTCGAACAGAGGAGCCAAACGAGCTTACCCCCAAGCTACCAGGGAAGGAGTCAGGAAAGTTGCACAGGGTGGGAATAGGAGGGAGGACAAGCAAGGAGAGGAAAGGAAGGGGACAGGATGGAGGGTTGTCTCACTGAATGTGAGAAGCTTAGGTAACAAATCAGCTGAGTTACAGGCGCTCTTGGGAGTGGGAAGGGTGGATATTGTGGCCATCACAGAAACGTGGGCCACTGAGTACTGGGACTGGGATATGATGATCCTGGAGTGCAGGATATTCTGGAAGGATAGGGTGGAGGGAAGAGGGGGTGTGGCAATCTATGTGTGTGAGGGGATAATGTGTGTTAGGGAAGAGGGGGAGGAAGGCAGGACAGAGGCCCTATGGATGCAGTTCCAGGACACAAAGAAAAGGACACTGAGGATGGGGATAGTGTACAGACCACCAGCACAGGTGGAGGACCTGGACAGAGAGTTAGCTGATCAGATTAGAAGGGTCTGTAGGAAGGAGAACACAGTGGTGGTGGGGGACTTCAATCTACCGGTGGTGGACTGGAGCACCCCAACCACCATGAGTGCAAGGGAACAAGTCATATTAGATGCAGTTCTGGACAGCTTCCTGGTGCAGCTGGTCTGCGAAAAGACTAGACAAGGAAGAACTCTGGACCTGGTATTATCAAATGGAGAGGCTGTAAGGGATCTGGACATGGAGGACCCGCTGGCTAGGAGTGACCACCACACAATGTGGTTCACGCTCAATATGGGAAGGGGAAAAGGGTGGGGGCTACAGGAATCAGGGTGATTGATTTCAAGGGGTGGACTTTGAAATGATGGGGGGAGATTGTGGGTAGGCACCTGGCGAGAATCCAGCTTAACATGGATGCTTGTCAAAAGTGGGAGATTATTAAAACAGGGCTGGTGGAGGCTACTGGGACATATGTAAAGACACACAGCAAGAAGGGCAGGGCAAAGAAGCCCAGCTGGTTAACCCATGAGGTGATGGAGGGAGTGAGGGCCAAGAGAAAAGCATTTTAGAGACTCAAGAAATTATGAGGGAAGGAGACAAGAGGAGTATACAAAGAGGTCCAGGGAGGTAAGCAGGTTGGTTAGGGAGGCCAAGGCATTGAGATAGCTGAGACTGGCACAAGGTATCAAGGATGGTGAAAAGGACTTCTTCAGATACATTAGGGAGAGACGGAAGAACAAGGACCAGATTGTGAGGATTAAGAAGGACGGGGGGTGGGTAGAGAAGGAAGGAGATCAGGCAGAGACACTAAATGAGTACTTCTGTTCCATGTTCACGAAGGAGAAAGTGGTCAGATACCTCAGGGGAGGAGAGGGGTGAGCAGGGGAAGGGAGGGGGTGACTGATACAGGGATTATGGAGGCGAAGGTTCTGGTGGGGTTAAGGGCACTGAGGGTGAACAAGGCACTGGGTCCAGATGGCATTCACCCTAGGGTGCTAAAAGAACTGGCGGCGATCCTGGTGGGACCACTGGCTGACCTGTTCAGTACCTCCCTGGACACAGGATGTGTGCCAGAAGACTGGGGGATGGCCCATGTGGTGCCCATTCACAAAAGTGACCCTAGGGATGAGTGGGGGAACTACAGACCAGTGAGCCTCACATCGATTGTGGGAAAGCTCACAGAGACAATCCTGAAGGAAAGGCTGGTGCCATTTTTGGAGGACAATGGACTCCAGGATGTTCAGCAACATGGGTTTGTCTCGGGAAGATCATGCCAGACAAACCTAGTTGAGTACTATGACTGGGTAACCAGGGAACTGGACAAAGGCCATGCGGTGGATGTCCTGTATTTGGATTTCAGCAAGGCCTTTGATTCGGTGCCGCATGGGAGGCTGGGGGAAAAGCTGGAGGATACCAGGGTGGGAACAAAAATGGTCAAATGGATCACCAATTGGCTGAAGGGAAGGCAGCAGACAGTGGTAGTGGGGGGGAGCTGTCATCACCAAGGGATGTAACGAATGAAGTGCCACGGGGATTGATACTGGGACCGCTGCTGTTTGAGATATTCATAGCATATATCTCATTGGAATGTGGAGTAAGATCAGGCTGTTCACAGATGATACTAAGATGAGAGCTGTGGTAGATGACATAGATGGGTGAAAAGGGCTGCAGGATGACCTGACCAAACTACAGGAATGGTCAGAAATATGGCAGCTGGGGTTCAACACCAAGGAGTGCAAAGTACTGCACTTTGGAACTAGGAACCAGAGGAGGAGCTATCAGCTCAGAGGGGTTCAGTTGGAAAGCACCAGGGAGGAGAAAGATCTTGGGGTGATTATAACGGGGAATATGAACAACTCAGCACAGCGCAGGAAGGTGGCAGCAAAAGCCAACAAGATGCTGGGGTGTATAGTGAGAGGTTTCTCTTCCAGGAATAGGGAGGTGGTCCTTCCCCTGTACAAGTCACTGGTCAGACCGCACCTGGAATACTGTGTGCAATACTGGTGCCCATTCCTGAAGAAAGACATCAGATTATTAGAAGGGGTACAGCGCAGGGGCGAAAAAGATGATCCAGGGTCTGGAGGGTATGTCCTACGAGGATAGGCTGGGCGAGCTGAACATGTATTCGCTGGAGGAGAGGAGGGATGGGGGATATTATTGAAACTTTTAAATATGTAAAGGGATTAACAAAACTGACACAGAGAGGATCCTCCAGATAAGAAGTGGGAGGAACATGAGAGGGCTTAAATTGAGATTGGTGAGGGGAAGATTCAGGAAGGAAATCAGAAGACATTTTTTCACTGAACGGGTGGTGGATAAGTGGAATGCCCTGCCTGAGGAGGTGGTAGCCTGTAGTACGGTGTGGGGGGGGAGGGGTGGGACAGAGGGACAGAGTGAGGGGAAGGGTAATTAAGAGGAGTGGGAGGGAGGATGGGGCCGCTGCAAGTTGAGGGGCTAGCTGCACAACTGAGCAGGCTCGATAGACCATTAGGCCTGTTTCTGCAGGCGTTTTCCTATGTTTGTAAGTTCGTATCATATTCAAACCCTGAAAGTGATATTATCCTGGAAGATTTAGCAAGGGTGGATAGTGATCATGTCCTAATTTGTCTTACTAAATTATCAAAACAGCTAGATATACATGTAACCCCCCCCCTACAAAATGGGGTTCCTATAATGTCTTCCTGGGCTTGCCTAATGCCAATTGTCAGGATGGTGTCCTATGTCTGCGGTAGTTTAATGTATTTGCATGACAGCTATAGTAAAGCCTCCATGCCTGTCTCTTTAAGAGCTATCTATTCTGTGTGAGATAATTAGTCTGGGTTGGGACTGAGTAGTTTAAGGTTCATGACCCATCCTATGAGTGCTATTTCTGCTCCATTCTGCAGTCGCTATATGAGCAGAGGGAGCCTTTTTAGGATCTGTGATTATTTGCTGTTTATCTGTTTTGATAATAATAATAATAGTAATTTAGGAATTTGTCTAACCTGCCTTCCATTGCAGTTTGAACTTTTGCATAATAGTCACCATTTTGGTTCTGGACTACCAGAATTGGACAAATAAAACCTCAGGGGCCTTGAAATGGAGACTGTCCCTTGAGGTCTTGTGGGACTGAATTTCTGTAGGAATTGTAGTTTTCAAGGTTTGGTGATAAATGGACCTGGAGGGGGAGCCCTTTCTGTGACAGATGGTTCCATCAGCCAACTGAACCTTCTGGATCACTGGGAAAGCCCAGAGCTACCTGCAGCAGAGAGACAGTTGAGAGTTGAAGTTTGGAGAGTGAACAGCTCAAGTGATTCGAGCAGCCGCTCCTGCGTAGTAGCATGGGGAATCAGTGGGAAGGCTGTGTCTGGCTACCATCTTCCAGTGTGAAGAAGTCTGTGACAGTAAAATTGGACTTAAATCCGATAACCTGTATTGAGACCTGAAACCTGAGAGAAAGTGAGTAATTGTTGCCTGTGTGTGGACCGAAGACTTGCTTCAGAAGTGATCAGCCTGTCAGGTACTGAAGTGTGCCTCAGAATGAAAGGTTTACGCAGAAGCCCTGCTAAATTGCAAATGGACTTTATCCAATCTGTGACTGATAGCTGTGCTGCTTATAAGTGTGCTGAATGTGTAGTGTGGGTCGCAATTTGGTTCCCCACTCTTATTGATGTTATGTTAGCTGGAAGCTGCTCCAGCACTCGCTACGGACTAAATCTGAACTGCTTGCTCTATTTGGGCCCCTGCCACCTTGGCCTAGACTGCTGCTCCCACCGCAGAGACTTTTCCAACGAAAGACCCACTCTGAGTTTCGGCTCCCTGCTCAACACCATCTAACAGGTAGCGACCACCATGGTGAGTCATGTGGGCCCTGCTTCCCCTAGCAATCCAGTACAACATCCAGAGGTCTTCATCTCGTCAGTCCTGCATCCTGGTCTTGGTAGCATGATTACTAATCGGGGTTGCTCCCTTCAACAAAGCTGCAATCATTCTGTGTCATCTGATTTCTTTGTTTGGGTTTATTACAATGAACTGTGCCATCCGGCTCCAGATTACAAATTCTGGGTTGATGTGTATGCTAATTGTTTTCTTTCCTAAAGGCCCCAACAACAGCTGAAACACCAGCCTACCACGGGCAACACTTCAGGCAGGCCTGCTTAACAACTGGGTACCCAGGGTGTGTGACTGTAACAAAGGGACTCGTTATACATACATGTTCAGGCTGACTCAATCAGATCTAATAATCATCTGCTACATTTCTGCCCCACCCTTGTTCAAGTCCCCCTGAATAAATCAAATTTTGTTCTTTCTGCATTCAACATGGCTAGTGTGTACCTTCTTGGAGGGGATATTGTACTGCCCTTGAACTACTGTATTACAGGTCTTATTTTACAGGGGGTCTCCAGGGCATTTGCAGCTGATCCAGCCCTGGTAGTAAGTGTACAGAGTATGAGTTCTGTATTGCTATCATATGGTTTATGTGATTGCTTATCTGTTGAGCTGTTTAGGCCACTAGAAGGGATGGTGGGTGGTTATAGCATCCTGGAGGGCTATACCAACAGCAGTTACGCTAACCCAAAACCATTCCTTTTGGGTGGAGGCACCCGTTCACCAAGCTTAGGCCCCTCAACCGGTGCCTAGTTACGCACCAGAGGTAGTAGCCCATAGGATAGCACCACCTAGGGGTTACATCTTGGAGGCACTGCTGGGATTTGCAGCCTCTAGTGGTCAGAGGTGGGAACTACAACCCAGGAATAAAGTTTTTTTGTCAGAAATGGAGGCGCTTACTACGCCCAAGTTTAAGATTACTCCCCACAAGCTGGTTGTGCATCGCAGGATGGGGTGGAGTGAAGCTGAGGGGGTAGATTCCCGACATGCCATACTGCTACTTGATATCCCATTAGGGACCACTAATGATACCATTGTAGAAACTGTGGAGAAAGTCAAAATGTTTGGGGAAGGTTGAAGTGCTGGGGTGGGACTCAGATCTGTTCGATCAAACCCTGGTGACCCTCCTCTCATGCAGCCTCCCCACAGATCCTGAAAAAATACCCCCTATTATTCTGCCTGAAGGGTCCCAGAAGGGGTGGAGAGTTATCCATTTACATAGTGACCCATCTTCTCCTGGGGGATCCTGAAAGTGGAAGGGTTTAAGGACAAACTGTTAGGGTTGTTAGCTACTGAAGGGCAAACAGCCAAGGAACTGTTAAAAATGTTGGACATTTCAGAGAAGACCACTTCCTTACAGTCTCCCCCGGCATCCCCATCTACTCCTAGAGCATCCACTGTGATCACCTCCCCCATAGTGATACTGTCTGTACACCTGGAGTCCTATCGCAGGCTCAGACTGTTCTCTGGTGCAGTGCCCGTACCAGTGGGGGAGGATGATTTGGAAACTTGGATGGACTATGCTATGCCATTAGTCTAAAAGTGGCAATGTTCAGAGGGGGAAAGGAGAAAGAGACTTATGGAAAGCTTAAGGGGCCCTGCACTGGAAGTCTTCTGCTTTCTTCGATCCACTAGCCCAAAAACCACTGCAGCTGAGTACCTTTCTGCTTTGGAGGGGGTGTTTGGCAGTACTGAATCTGGGGAAGACTTAATGTGGAAATTCAAGTCCACCAAACAATGGAAGAATGAGAAATTGTCTGCTTTTGTCACCCGGATTGAACAGGCCTAACAGAGGGCCCATAGAAAAAGGGATGGGACGGTACCTGCTAGTGAACTGAATTGCGTCAGACTGGAGCATATCCTCAAATCTGCCAGACACTCCAGCGTGCTCATACTGAAATTGAAATTCTAGGATTGTAAAGCAAACCCTCCCAAATATTGCTGGCCCATGAAAGAAATTCGAGAGGCCAAGAACGCTGAGGAAGGATGGGAGCCCTATGCTGGGGTTGCCCGTATCTGCCAAATTGCAGACCAGTCCGAAGAGCGAGATGAAAATTCTGAAATCCAGAAAGTATGAGAACTGCTTAAAGAGGTAAAGGAGATGTGGGCCAGCCAACAAGCAGCAGCTGAAGCAAATAGAAGCTCATACCTTTGCCCGACGCCAAGTGAGACCCGAAGTGAGGCTTCACCTGGGGGTGTGGGGGTCCACACCATTGCCTCCAAACCCCAGGTTGAGACTCAACTAATGAAAAAAATGAGAGAATTGAGAGCTCTGGTGGGAGACCTCACCCATGCCACTCATGCCACTGGCTGTTGGAGAGGCCATGAGGATAGAGAGACTGAGCCCAAACTAAAAAAGGACCGTAGAACTCCTCCCAATTGGTCCAAAGTGTTGGATGAACCTCCCCATTACCGAGACCCCAAGGAACAAGTGTTTTGCTACAGATGTGGGGAGGATGGACATACCTGGCTGGTCTGCATGCTACCAGAGAACTTGAGAATGGTCACTGCCAGACTGTTAAACTTGGTTCACCAGAGTAACATAAAGCCTCAGCCCGGCCCAGATCCAGGTCAAAACCAACAATAATCCTCTTACCTAAACCTATGTTCAGACGTCGGCTAAATTGGACACCACAGGGCATTGCTGGTTGTCTGCACTTTCTACTTATGACTATGCAGTGGAGTATCGACCAGGCCTAAACCACATTGATGCAGACGCCCTCTTGAGAAGGCCAAATTCCAGTGAAAATTGGGCGAAACTGTCCGAGCAGTCTATCAAAGCCCTCTGTCAAAAGTCTGATAAAGATGAGCACTCTTCTTCTGAAACCATTGATTGCCTAGTAGACTGTTTAGGCCCTCCAGAAACCAATGTCCCCACAGCCTACTGGCCACTTTGTAGCTTTAGACCTCAGTGCTTTGCCTCAGCTTGACCTGGAGAATGTACAGTGGACCCAAACCCAAGATCCCATGATTAGGCCTGCACTTGATGCTTTGCTCGCTGGTAAGGATGTGTCCAAACTCCGTTCTTTAGACCCACGGATTGCCCTCATTTAAAGAAGGTCCCAGACTTAAGATATGTAATCAGCTCCTGTATCAAGAGACAGTAAATTGCCTGGGCTGACTTGATAAACAGCAACTGTTATTGTCCACAGCCTTCAAACACTTAGTCCTATGGGCCCTCCATAATCAAATGGGACATTTAGGTTGTGATTGGACTCTCGACTTAGCCCATGCCCAATTCTACTGGCCAAAAATGGGAACTGACATTGATGCCCATATCTGAACATGCAGCCACTGTCTTCAAAGAAAAGCCCTACTCCAAAGGGCTGCTCCGTTAGTTAATATCTCCACCAGCGCACCCATGGAACTGGTGTGTATTGACTTCCTGTGTCTTGAACCTGACCAAAAGAACATTGGAAACATACTTATTGTACATGATCATTTTACAAGGTATGCCCAAGCTTACCCCACCAAGGATCAGAAAACATCTACAGTGGCCAAGGTTCTTGTGGAGAAGTTCTTCGTCCATTATGGCGCACCTCAGAGAATTCATTCTGATCAGGGTAGAGACTTTGAATGTGGGCTGATAAACAAAATGCTCTCCTTGTGAGGAGTGAGAAGATACAGAACTACTCTTTATCACCCTCAAGGGGATCCACAACCTGAACGGTTTAACAGAACATTCCTTTTCATGCTGGGAACATTTCAATCCAAAGACAAGTCCCGGTGGAGCCAACAGATCAGCACCTCAGTACATGCCTATAATTGCACCAAGAGTGATGCCACTGGGTTTTCCTCTTACCGCCTGATGTTTGGCCAGGAAGCCCGGATGCCTGTGGACATTTGCTTCGGGGGGGTCGCCTGATGGAGTCCAAGCTGAGAATTACATGCAGTATGTTCAAAAGTTAAAGGCCCAGCTAAACCATGACTACAAACTGGCACAAACCATGGCAGCCAAAAGAAATCTGGCAAAGAAAGAAAGGCATGACAAATGAGTCAAAGCTCAGGAACTGTTACTTGGAGACCGTGTGCTGCTACAAAACTTGGGACTACTTGGAAAGCATAAAATTGCTGATAGGTGGAACCATCTTCCATATATCATTGTCAGCAAGCTGGACGATCTGCCAGTATATAAAGTGAGCCCAGAGAATGATCCTCAAGCGAACAAGACTGCTCAAGAATCACTTGTTGCCTATTGGTCAAGTCATCATCGATTCTGTACCTTCAGACACTGCTCCGCCTGGCCTGTAACTAGTGCTGCAGCCAAAAAGAGACAGATTCACCCTTTTCCAGCTGTCAAGGATTCAAGGCCTTCCCCCAGGCAGGCCCAAAATGACATTGATTGCCAGTCTGATTCTGATGACAGTGAGTGTGAAGCTTCATATTACCCATCTTATTAACTGAGTCAGTTATTTCAAGGTAATCCCATGTACAATTGTAGAGATAATGCTGGGCATTCAGGACTGCCTGACTCTCCAGACTTCTCCTCAAAACCTGTGCACCCTGAAATTGAGGTGCAAAGTGTGACTTCTGAAGTAGTTGACTCTTTGTGTCTGGTCAAACTGTTTGAATTGCCAGAAAGAGAGCCTGCAACAGGAAGCGTCCCTGGTGACATACCAGAACCTACCGATCTATGTGATCCTAACCCGTCTGTGATAGATGGCAATGGTGAAATCAATGATGCTGAGAGCAATAGTCAAGTGTTGCAAGAACTAAATGTTCTAGAATATCCCCTGGATGATGAATCCAGGCCCTCTTCAGAATCAATCCATGAAAACAATGTTGTGGAGTCAAATTCAATAGAGTAAGGAGCAGACAGTGCTTCCAATATGGAACCCATCAACCAGTGCAGAGCTACCCCTCCCCACAGGAGCAGAATCTAATGTAAATGTTGAAACCCCTGAGCCTGTATCTGTTCCTCCACAAAAATCTGGAAGAGCTACCAAGCCAGTGATACGTCTCAGTTATGACTCCCCTGGGAGGCCTGTGGACCTTCCTTTACATGTTGTTCATAAAGGAGTCTACATTTCTGAAAGTTCACTTCTCAAACTGAGTTTCTCTGCTACTTCTAAGTTAATTGTCCACCCAACAAAACCTGGTGCCCCTGCCCCATCTAGCCCCAATGTAGCCAATAGGGATGGGCCTCCAACTATGTTGTTTAGAATACAGGAGACCGTGCAGACCCAAATGGTCAAGAGTAGTGTGGTTATCTGTTTGAATCATTTTGAAACCTGTTATGTGTATGACAAATGCATAAATACTGTTATTAGAGAGAGTCAGTGATATCATGAATAAGTATATTAATGTTTACAGTGTTTGCTTTTACTGGTACATCAGTCTTTTCCTTTGTATGGTATACCAATGAAACATATATGTATCTTGTCTTGTGATGTCCTCCATTTAATGTCATAGTAAGTATAGACTTGACACAGATGCCAAGTTTCTCCAGGCAAGGAAGGGTGTAACCCCCCCTACACAATGGGGTTCCCATAATGTCTTCTTGGGCTTGCCTAATGCCCATTGTCAGGATGGTGTCCTGTGTCTGCAGTAGTTAAATGTATTTGCATGAGAGCACTATAGTAAAGCCTCTGTGCCTGTCTCTTTAAGAGCTATCTATTCTGTGTGAGATAATTAGTCTGGGTTGGGACCGAGTAGTTTAAGGCTTGTGACCTGCCCGATGAGTGCTATTTCTGCTCCATCTCTGCAGTCGCTATATGCGCAGAGGGAGCCCTTTTAGGATCTGTGATTATTTGCTGTTTATCTGTTTTGATAATAATAATATGGAGTTTGTCTAACCCACCTTCCATTGCAGTTTGAATTTTTGCATAGAGTCACCATTTTGGTTTTGGACTGCCAGAAATGGACCAATCAAACCTCAGGGACTTGAAATGGACACTTTCCTAGAGGTGTTGTGGGATTGAATTTCTGTAGGAATTGTAGTTTTCAATGTCTGGCTCCTAAATGGACCTGGAGGGGGAGCCCTTTCTGTGGTAGACAATTCCATCGGGCAACCGAATCTTTTGTATCATTGGGAAAGCCCAGAGCTGCCCACAGCAGTGATAGAGTCGAGAGTTGGAGTTTGGAGAGTGAACAGCTCGAGTGATTCGAGCAGCTGCTCCTGCGTAGTAGTGCTGGGGAATCGGTGGGAAGGCTGTGTCTGGCCTGCTTGTTACCATCTTCCAGTGTGAAGAAGTCTGTGAGAGTAAAATCTGACTTAAATCTGATAGTCTATATTGAGTCCTGAAACCTGAAGAGAAAGTGAGTGATCGTTGCCTGTGTGTGGACCGAAGACTTGCTTCAGAAGCAATCAGCCTGTCAGGTACCGAAGTGAGCCTCAGAACTAAAGGTTTGCACAGAATTGAGAGCTCTGGTGGGAGACCTCACCCATGCCACTCATGCCACTGGCTATTAGGTAGGCCATGAGGATAGAGAGACCGAGCCCAAACTAAAAAAAATGACCGTAGAACTCCTCCCAATTGGTCCAAAGTGATGGACGAACCTCCCCATTACCGAGACCTCAAGGAACAAGTGTTTTGCTACAGATGTGGGGAGGATGGACATACCTGGCTGGTCTGCACACTACCAGAGAACTTGCGAAGAGCACTGCCAGACTGTTAAACCTGGTTCACCAGAGTAACATAAAGCCTCAGCCAGGCCCACCAAGAAAGTCTTATTCCTCAAAAACTGCTGTGGGACAGACCACCAAACCAACTTCCCCGGACTGGACCGAAGGAGTAGGCCTCTCCATGGAGACTACTGTGACAGGAAATGGCATTTCCACTCATGCTGTGTTGGACAGTGGTTTGCAAGTGACTATTGTATTTCAAGATTGGTATGACCAGCATTTATCTGACGTCCCACTGCAACCCCTCGAAGGACTACACGTGTGGGGTCTAAGTGAAAAATCCTACCCTTATCTAGGGTATGTCCGACTCTGGTTATCATTCCCTATGGCTGTAGTAGGTGTGGATGAGCAAGTGGAGACTCTAGCCTTGGTGTGCCCACCCACCAAACTGTATGATGGTGTTCCGCTACTAACTGGTATGAATGCCAGTATGTTCAGATGGTTAGCTCAACTGTGTTGAGAAAAGCAAGCATACCGGACAGGCCCCACGATCCGGCCTTAGTAAAGTGAGCCTATGACTTGAAAATGGAACACCAGGAGGTGTAGAAAGATGAACCCGTGGGGGTAGTCTGGAGAAAGATCCTGACTCACTAGTGCTACCCCAATGCCCAATGCACCATTCGTGGTGAGGTGCACCTCAAAACTGATGTCAAAAACAAGATCCTTATGCTTGATGCCCCAGAAGAGGGAAACTGCCTGAGTGACTGTTGGTCAAACCCAGCATTCTACCAGCCCGGTCCATGCCTATGCCCGCGGGTAGTCGTGGTAGGTCCAGAACATGTCGGATCAGGAAATCCAAGTGAATTAGGGTGTACTCTAGCCACTGTGTGCTGTGCAGAGACTGCCTTGCTGCCCAGCAAGAAGTGCCCCATCAAGAGTGAAGAGGTGACTCTGACCTATTCTACTTTGGGGAGTCACCCTCCCTGTGGAATAGAAAACCAGAATCAGCCAGAAGCTGTCCCAGAGAAACCAATTGTTTTCCTTAAAGGAATGGGACGGGTTGTGTCACCGGGCTGAACATCACATTCAACTCCATGATGAGAGGCCATTCAGAGAGATCCCGTCACCTTGCACCAGCTGACATAGATGAATGTGCGGAGGCACCTTCAAGGATATTGGCTGCAGGGATCATCCAAGAGTCAAGAAATCCTTACGCCCGATTGTGGTAGTCCGAAGGATCAGTAACATGTGTGTTGACTACCGATCTTGAATCAAAGAACTGTACTGGATCAGTACACCATGCCCCATATCCAGGAGACCCTTGACTGCCTTAATGGCAGTCAGTGGTTTTCAGTACTTGACCGACGGAGCGGGTACTACCAAATCCCGATGGCCCCAGAGGACCATGAGAAGACAGCATTCATCTGCCCTCTGGGTTTCTGAGAATTCCTACGTATGCCTCAAGGTAGTTCAGGTGCACCTGCCACTTTCCAGCAGATGATGGAACGAGCAGTGGGAGACATGAACTTGCTAGATTGCCTTGTGTACCTTGATGATGTCATTGTGTTTGGGTGAACTTTAGAAAAACATGACGCTCGTTTGTTCCAGGTCCTTGATTGGTTAGAGGATTTCGAACTGAAGTTATCCATAGACAATTGTCGTTTTTTTAAACATCTGTAAAATATGTTGGACACATAGTATCAGCTGATGGGATTCAGACAGACTCTAGCAAATAGAGTCTTTGACCACCTGGCCGCAGCCGAAGAACTTTTTAGAGTTGCAAAGGTTTTTGGGGTTCTGTGGCTATTATTACAATTCATAAAAGACTATTCCAAAGTTATCTGCCCTTTGCTTAATCTCACTCAGGGCTAGCCCCCTACCAACAAAAAGTATAAGAAAAGCACCGATAAGGAGGAAGACAAGGTCTACTTCCGAACACATGAGCTTTTTGGAGCCAGGTGGACTTCTGAGTGTGAAGCTGCTTTCAATGAAATCATTCATCAGCTCACCCATGTACCTGTGCTTGCCTTTGCCGCCTCTACCAAATTCTATGTACTGCACATATGCTAGCTTAAATGGACTTGGAGCCACTCTGTATCAAGAGTATGAAGAAGGGCTATGCCCAGTAGTGTTTTCCAGTCGGAGCTGAACACCCTCTGAAAGAAATTACCCAGTACACAAGCTTGAGTTTCTTGCCCTCAAGTGGGCTGTGATGGATCAATTTCATGAGTATCTCTATGGGACCAAGATCCTAGTCAAAACCGTCAATAATCCTCTTACCTAAACCTATGTTGAGACCTTGGCTAAATTGGATGCCATGGGGCATTGCTGGTTGTCTGTGTTTTCTCCTTATGACTATGCAGTGAGTATCGACCAGGCCTAAACCACATTGGTGCAGACGCCTCTGAGAGAGGCCAAATTCCAGTGAAAACTGGGTGAAACTGTCCAAGCAGTTTATCAAAGCCCTATGTCAAAAGTTTGATAAAGATGAGCACTCTTCTTCTGAAACCGTTGATTGCCTAGTAGACTGTTTAAGCCCTCCAGAAACCAGTGTCCGCACAGCCTACTGGCCACTTTACAACTTTAGACCTCAGTGCTTTACCTCAGCTTGACCTGGAGAACATACAGTGGACCCAAACCCAAGATCCCATGATTAGGCCTGCACTTGATGCTTTGCACGCTGGTAAGGATGTGTCCAAACTCCATTCTTTAGACCCATGGACTGCCCTCTTGTTTAAAGAAGGTCCCAGACTTAAGTTACATAATCAGCTCCTGTATCAAGAGACAGTAAATTGCCAAGGCCGGCTTGATAAACAGCAACTGGTATTGCCCACAGCCTTCAAACACTTAGTCCTATGGGCCCTCCAGAATCAAATGGAACATTTAGGTTGTGATTGGACTCTTGACGTAGCCCATGCCCGATTCTACTGGCCAAAAATGTTAGCTGACATTGAGGCCCATATCTGAACATGCATCCACTGTCTTCAAAGAAAAGCCCCACCCCAAAGGGCTGCCCTATTAGTTAATATCTCCACCAGCGCACCGATGGAACTGGTGTGTATCGACTTCCTGTGTCTTGAACCTGACCAAAAGAACATTGGAAACATGCTTATTGTAACTGATCATTTCACAAGGTATGCCCAAGCTTACCCCACCAAGGATCATAAAGCATCTACAGTGGCCAAGGTTCTTGTGGAGAAGTTCTTTGTCCATTATGGCGCACCTCAGAGAATTCATTCTGATCAGGGTAGAGACTTTGAATGTGGGTTGATAAACAAAATGCTCTCCTTTTGAGAGGTGAGAAGATACAGAACTACTCCTTATCACCCTCAAGGGGATCCACAACTTGAACGGTTTAACAGAACATTCCTTTTCATGCTGGGAACATTTCACCCTAAAGACAAGTCCCGATGGAGCCAACAGATCAGCACCTTAGTACATGCCTATAATTGCACCAAGAGTGATGCCACTGGGTTTTCCCCTTACCACCTGATGTTTGGCCAGGAAGCCCAGTAGCCTGTGGACATTTGCTTCGGGGTGTCCCCTGATGGAGTCCAAGCTGAGAATTACATGCAGTATGTTCAAAAGTTGAAGGCCCAGCTAAACCATGTGTACAAACTGGTGCAAACCATGGCAGCCAAAAAGAAATCTGGCAAAGAAAGAAAGGCATGACAAACGTGTCAAAGCTCAGGAACTGTTACTTGGAGACAGTGTGCTGCACAAACTTGAACTACTTGGAAAGCATAAAATTGCTGACAGGTGGAGCCATCTTCTATATATCATTGTCAGCAAGCTGGATGATCTGCCAGTATATAGTGAGCCCAGAGAATGATCCTCAAGCGAACAAGACTATGCTCAAGAATCACTTGTTGCCTATTGGTCAAGTCATCATCGATTCTGTACCTTCAGACACTGCCCCACCCGGGCCTGTAACTAGATCTGCAGCCAAAAAAAGTCAGATTCACCCTTCTCTAGCTGTCAAGGATTCGAGGCCTTCCCCCAGGCAGGCCTAAAATGACATTGATTGCCAGTCTGATTCTGATGACAGTGAGTGTGAAGCTTCATTTATCCATCTTACGAACTGAGTCAGTTACTTCAAGGTAATCCCATGTACAATTGTGGAGATAAAGCTGGGCCTTCAGGACTGCCTGACTCTCCAGACTTCTCCTCAAAACCTGTGCACCATGAAAGTGAGGTGCAAAGTGTGGCTTCTGACGTAGTTGACTCTTTGTGTCTGGTTGAACTGTTCAAATTGCCAGAAAGAGAGCCTGCAACAGAAAGCATCCCTGGTGACATACCAGAACCTACTGAACTGTACGAAAGGAATGAACCCCACCCTGCTGTGATAGATGGCAATGGTGAAATCGATGCTGAGAGTGATAGACAAGCGTTGCAAGATCTAAATGTTCTAGAATATACCCTGGATGATGAATCCAGGCCCTCTTCAGAATCAATCTGTGAAAACAATATTGTGGAGTCAGAGTCAACAGAGTAAGGAGCAGACAGTGCTTCCAATATGGAACCCATAAACCAGTGCAGAGCTACCCCTCCCCACAGGAGTAGAATTTAATGCAAATGTTGAAACCCATGAGCCTGTATCTGTTCCTCCATGAAAATCTGGAAGAACTACCAAGCCAGTGATACGTCTCAGTTATGACTCCCCTGGGAGGCCTATGGACCTCCCCTTACATGTTGTCCATAAAGGAGTCTACATTTCTGAAAGCTCACTTCCCAAATTGAGTTTCACTGCCACTTCTAAGTTAATTGTCCACCCATCAAAACCTGGTGCTCCTGCCCCATCTAGCCACAATGTAGCCGATAGGGATGGGCCTCCAACTATGTTGTTTAGGATACAGAAGACCATGCAGACCTGAATGGTCAGAGTAGTGTGGTTATCTGTTTGAATCATTTTGAAACCTGTTATGTGTATGACAAATGCATAAATACTGTTATTACAGAGAGTCAGTGATATCATGAATAAGTACATTAATGTTTACAGTGTTTGCTTTTACTGGTACATCAGTCTTTTCGTTTGTATGGTATACCAATGAAACATATATGTATCTTGTCTTGTGATGTCCTCCATTTAATGTCATAGTAAGTATAGACTTGACACAGATGCCAAGTTTCTCCAGGCAAGGAAGGGTGTAACCCCCCCTACAAAATGGGGTTCCCATAATGTCTTCTTGGGCTTGCCTAATGCCCATTGTCAGGATGGTGTCCTGTGTCTGCAGTAGTTAAATGTATTTGCATGAGAGCACTATAGTAAAGCCTCTGTGCCTGTCTCTTTAAGAGCTATCTATTCTGTGTGACATAATTAGTCTGGGTTGGGACCAAGTAGTTTAAGGCTTGTGACCTGCCCGATGAGTGCTATTTCTGCTCCATTCTGCAGTCGCTATATGCGCAGAGGGAGCCCTTTTAGGATCTGTGATTGTTTGCTGTTTATCTGTTTTGATAATAATAATATAGGAGTTTGTCTAACCCACCTTCCATTGCAGTTTGAATTTTTGCATAGGAGTCACCATTTTGGTTTTGGACTGCCAGAAATGGACCAATCAAACCTCAGGGGACTTGAAATGGACACTTTCCCTAGAGGTGTTGTGGGATTGAATTTCTGTAGGAATTGTAGTTTTCAAGGTCTGGCTCCTAAATGGACCTGGAGGGGGAGCCCTTTCTGTGGTAGACAATTCCATCGGGCAACCGAATCTTTTGTATCATTGGGAAAGCCCAGAGCTGCCCACAGCAGTGATACAGTCGAGAGTTGGAGTTTGGAGAGTGAACAGCTCGAGTGATTCGAGCAGCTGCTCCTGCGTAGTAGTGCTGGGGAATCGGTGGGAAGGCTGTGTCTGGCCTGCTTGCTACCATCTTCCAGTGTGAAGAAGTCTGTGAGAGTAAAATCTGACTTAAATCTGATAGTCTATATTGAGTCCTGAAACCTGAAGAGAAAGTGAGTGATCGTTGCCTGTGTGTGGACCGAAGACTTGCTTCAGAAGCAATCAGCCTGTCAGGTACCGAAGTGAGCCTCAGAACTAAAGGTTTGCACAGAATTGAGAGCTCTGGTGGGAGACCTCACCCATGCCACTCATGCCACTGGCTATTAGGTAGGCCATGAGGATAGAGAGACCGAGCCCAAACTAAAAAAATGACTGTAGAACTCCTCCCAATTGGTCCAAAGTGATGGACGAACCTCCCCATTACCGAGACCTCAAGGAACAAGTGTTTTGCTACAGATGTGGGGAGGATGGACATACCTGGCTGGTCTGCACACTACCAGAGAACTTGCAAAGGGCACTGCCAGACTGTTAAACCTGGTTCACCAGAGTAACATAAAGCCTCAGCCAGGCCCACCAAGAAAGTCTTATTCCTCAAAAACTGCTGTGGGACAGACCACCAAACCAACTTCCCCGGACTGGACCGAAGGAGTAGGCCTCTCCATGGAGACTACTGTGACAGGAAATGGCATTTCCAATCATGCTGTGTTGGACAGTGGTTTGCAAGTGACTATTGTATTTCAAGATTGGTATGACCAGCATTTATCTGACGTCCCACTGCAACCCCTCGAAGGACTACACGTGTGGGGTCTAAGTGAAAAATCCTACCCTTATCTAGGGTATGTCCGACTCTGGTTATCATTCCCTATGGCTGTAGTAGGTGTGGATGAGCAAGTGGAGACTCTAGCCTTGGTGTGCCCACCCACCAAACTGGATGATGGTGTTCCGCTACTAACTGGTATGAATGCCAGTATGTTCAGACGGTTAGCTCAACTGTGTTGAGAAAAGCAAGCCAAGCATACCGGACAGGCCCACGATCCCGGCCTTAGTAAAGTGAGCCTATGACTTGAAAATGGAACACCAGGAGGTGTAGAAAGATGAACCTGTGGGGGTAGTCTGGAGAAAGATCCTGACTCACTAGTGCTACCCCAATGCCCAATGCACCATCTGTGGTGAGGTGCACCTCAAAACTGATGTCAAAACAAGATCCTTATGCTTGATGCCCCAGAAGAGGGAAACTGCCTGAGTGACTGTTGGTCAAACCAGCATTCTACCAGCCGGGTCCATGCCTATGCCCGGCGGGTAGTCGTGTAGGTCCAGAACATGTCGGATCAGGAAATCCAAGTGAATTAGGGGTGTACTCTAGCCACTGTGTGCTGTGCAGAGACTGCCTTGCTGCCCAGCAAGAAGTGCCCCATCAAGAGTGAAGAGGTGACTCCTGACCTGTTCTACTTTGGGGAGTCACCCCTCCCTGTGGAATAGAAAACCAGAATCAGCCAGAAGCTGTCCCAGAGAAACCAATTGTTTTCCTTAAAGGAATGGGACGTGGGTTGTGTCACCGGGGCTGAACATCACATTCAACTCCATGATGAGAGGCCATTCAGAGAGATCCCGTCACCTTGCACCAGCTGACATAGATGATGTGCGGAGGCACCTTCAAGGGATATTGGCTGCAGGGATCATCCAAGAGTCAAGAAATCCTTATGCTTCCCCGATTGTGGTAGTCCGCAAGGATCAGTAACGATGTGTGTTGACTACTCGATCTTGAATCAAAGAACTGTACTGGATCAGTACACCATGCCCCATATCCAGGAGACCCTTGACTGCCTTAATGGCAGTCAGTGGTTTTCAGTACTTGACCGACGCAGCGGGTACTACCAAATCCCGATGGCCCCAGAGGACCATGAGAAGACAGCATTCATCTGCCCTCTGGGTTTCTATGAATTCCTACGTATGCCTCAAGGTAGTTCAGGTGCACCTGCCACTTTCCAGCAGATGATGGAACGAGCAGTGGGAGACATGAACTTGCTAGATTGCCTTGTGTACCTTGGATGATGTCATTGTGTTTGGGTGAACTTTAGAAAACATGACGCCTGCTTGTTCCAGGTCCTTGATTGGTTAGAGGATTTCAACTGAAGTTATCCATAGACAATTGTCATTTTTTTAAACATCTGTAAAATATGTTGGACACATAGTATCAGCTGATGGGATTCAGACAGACTCTAGCAAATAGAGTCTTTGACCACCTGGCCGCAGCCAAGAACTTTTAGAGTTGCAAAGGTTTTGGGGTTCTGTGGCTATTATTACAATTCATAAAAGACTATTCCAAAGTTATCTGCCCTTTGCTTAATCTCACTCAGGCTAGCCCCTACCAACAAAAAGTATAAGAAAAGCACCATAAGGAGGAAGACAAGGTCTACTTCCAACACATGAGCTTTTGGAGCCAGGTGGACTTCTGAGTGTGAAGCTGCTTTCAATGAAATCATTCATCAGCTCACCCATGTACCTGTGCTTGCCTTTGCCGCTTCTACCAAATTCTATGTACTGCACACATATGCTAGCTTAAATGGACTTGGAGCCACTCTGTATCAAGAGTATGAAGAAGGGCTATGCCCAGTAGTGTTTTCCAGTCGGAGCTGAACACCCTCTGAAAGAAATTACCCAGTACACAAGCTTGAGTTTCTTGCCCTCAAGTGGGCTGTGATGGATCAATTTCATGAGTATCTCTATGGGACCAAGATCCTAGTCAAAACCGTCAATAATCCTCTTACCTAAACCTATGTTGAGACCTTGGCTAAATTGGATGCCATGGGGCATTGCTGGTTGTCTGTGTTTTCTCCTTATGACTATGCAGTGGAGTATCGACCAGGCCTAAACCACATTGGTGCAGACGCCCTCTCGAGAAGGCCAAATTCCAGTGAAAACTGGGTGAAACTGTCCAAGCAGTTTATCAAAGCCCTATGTCAAAAGTTTGATAAAGATGAGCACTCTTCTTCTGAAACCGTTGATTGCCTAGTAGACTGTTTAAGCCCTCCAGAAACCAGTGTCCGCACAGCCTACTGGCCACTTTACAACTTTAGACCTCAGTGCTTTACCTCAGCTTGACCTGGAGAACATACAGTGGACCCAAACCCAAGATCCCATGATTAGGCCTGCACTTGATGCTTTGCACGCTGGTAAGGATGTGTCCAAACTCCATTCTTTAGACCCATGGACTGCCCTCTTGTTTAAAGAAGGTCCCAGACTTAAGTTACATAATCAGCTCCTGTATCAAGAGACAGTAAATTGCCAAGGCCGGCTTGATAAACAGCAACTGGTATTGCCCACAGCCTTCAAACACTTAGTCCTATGGGCCTCCAGAATCAAATGGAACATTTAGGTTGTGATTGGACTCTTGACGAGCTCATGCCCGATTCTACTGGCCAAAAATGTTAGCTGACATTGAGGCCCATATCTGAACATGCATCCACTGTCTTCAAAGAAAAGCCCCACCCCAAAGGGCTGCCCTATTAGTTAATATCTCCACCAGCTGCATCGATGGAACTGTGTGTATCGACTTCCTGTGTCTTGAACCTGACCAAAAGAACATTGGAAACATGCTTATTGTAACTGATCATTTCACAAGGTATGCCCAAGCTACCCCACCAAGGATCATAAAGCATCTACAGTGGCCAAGGTTCTTGTGGAGAAGTTCTTTGTCCATTATGCACCTCAGAGAATTCATTCTGATCAGGGTAGAGACTTTGAATGTGGGTTGATAAACAAAATGCTCTCCTTTGAGAGGTGAGAAGATACAGAACTACTCCTTATCACCCTCAAGGGATCCACAACTTGAACGGTTTAACAGAACATTCTCTTTCATGCTGGGAATATTCACCCTAAAGACAAGTCCCGATGGAGCCAACAGATCAGCACCTTAGTACATGCCTATAATTGCACCAAGGGTGATGCCACTGGGTTTTCCCCTTACCACCTGATGTTTGGCCAGGAAGCCCAGTAGCCTGTGGACATTTGCTTCGGGGTGTCCCCTGATGGAGTCCAAGCTGAGAATTACATGCAGTATGTTCAAAAGTTGAAGGCCCAGCTAAACCATGTGTACAAACTGGTGCAAACCATGGCAGCCAAAAGAAATCTGGCAAAGAAAGAAAGGCATGACAAACGTGTCAAAGCTCAGGAACTGTTACTTTGAGACAGTGTGTGCTACAAAACTTGGAACTACTTGGAAAGCATAAAATTGTTGACAGGTGGAGCCATCTTCATATATCATTGTCAGCAAGCTGGATGATCTGCCAGTATATAGTGAGCCCAGAGAATGATCCTCGCTTAACAAGACTATGCTCAAGAATCACTTGTTGCCTATTGGTCAAGTCATCATCGATTCTGTACCTTCAGACACTGCCCCACCCGGCCTGTAACTAGATCTGCAGCCAAAAAGTCAGATTCACCCTTCTCTAGCTGTCAAGGATTCGAGGCCTTCCTCAGGCAGGCCTAAAATGACATTGATTGCCAGTCTGATTCTGATGACAGTGAGTGTGAAGCTTCATTTATCCATCTTACTAACTGAGTCAGTTACTCTAAGGTAATCCCATGTACAATTGTGGAGATAAAGCTGGGCCTTCAGGACTGCCTGACTCCAGACTTCTCTCAAAACCTGTGCACCATGAAAGTGAGGTAAAGTGTGGCTTGACGAAGTTGACTCTTTGTGTCTGGTTGAACTGTTCAAATTGCCAGAAAGAGAGCCTGCAACAGAAAGCATCCCTGGTGACATACCAGAACCTACTGAACTGTACGAAAGGAATGAACCCCACCCTGCTGTGATAGATGGCAATGGTGAAATCGATGCTGAGAGTGATAGACAAGCATTGCAAGATCTAAATGTTCTAGAATATACCCTGGATGATGAATCCAGGCCTCTTCAGAATCAATCTGTGAAACAATATTGTGGAGTCAGAGTCAACAGAGTAAGGAGCAGACAGTGCTTCCAATATGGAACCCATAAACCAGTGCAGAGCTACCCCTCCCCACAGGAGTAGAATTTAATGCAAATGTTGAAACCCATGAGCCTGTATCTGTTCCTCCATGAAAATCTGGAAGAACTACCAAGCCAGTGATACGTCTCAGTTATGACTCCCCTGGGAGGCCTATGGACCTCCCCTTACATGTTGTCCATAAAGGAGTCTACATTTCTGAAAGCTCACTTCCCAAATTGAGTTTCACTGCCACTTCTAAGTTAATTGTCCACCCATCAAAACCTGAGTCTCCTGCCCCATCTAGCCACAATGTAGCCGATGAGGGATGGGCCTCCAACTATGTTGTTTAGGATACAGAAGACCATGCAGACCTGAATGGTCAGAGTAGTGTGGTTATCTGTTTGAATCATTTTGAAACCTGTTATGTGTATGACAAATGCATAAATACTGTTATTACAGAGAGTCAGTGATATCATGAATAAGTACATTAATGTTTACAGTGTTTGCTTTTACTGGTACATCAGTCTTTTTTTGTATGGTATACCAATGAAACATATATGTATCTTGTCTTGTGATGTCCTCCATTTAATGTCATAGTAAGTATAGACTTGACACAGATGCCAAGTTTCTCCAGGCAAGGAAGGGTGTAACCCCCCCTACAAAATGGGGTTCCCATAATGTCTTCTTGGGCTTGCCTAATGCCCATTGTCAGGATGGTGTCCTGTGTCTGCAGTAGTTAAATGTATTTGCATGAGAGCACTATAGTAAAGCCTCTGTGCCTGTCTCTTTAAGAGCTATCTATTCTGTGTGACATAATTAGTCTGGGTTGGGACCAAGTAGTTTAAGGCTTGTGACCTGCCCGATGAGTGCTATTTCTGCTCCATTCTGCAGTCGCTATATGCGCAGAGGGAGCCCTTTTAGGATCTGTGATTGTTTGCTGTTTATCTGTTTTGATAATAATAATATAGGAGTTTGTCTAACCCACCTTCCATTGCAGTTTGAATTTTTGCATAGGAGTCACCATTTTGGTTTTGGACTGCCAGAAATGGACCAATCAAACCTCAGGGGACTTGAAATGGACACTTTCCCTAGAGGTGTTGTGGGATTGAATTTCTGTAGGAATTGTAGTTTTCAAGGTCTGGCTCCTAAATAGACCTGGAGGGGGAGCCCTTTCTGTGGTAGACAATTCCATCGGGCAACCGAATCTTTTGTATCATTGGGAAAGCCCAGAGCTGCCCACAGCAGTGATACAGTCGAGAGTTGGAGTTTGGAGAGTGAACAGCTCGGGTGATTCGAGCAGCTGCTCCCAGTAGTAGTGTTGGGAATCGGTGGAAGGCTGTGTCTGGCCTGCTTGCTACCATCTTCCAGTGTGAAGAAGTCTGTGAGAGTAAAATCTGACTTAAATCTGATAGTCTATATTGAGTCCTGAAACCTGAAGAGAAAGTGAGTGATCGTTGCCTGTGTGTGGACCCAAGACTTGCTTCAGAAGCAATCAGCCTGTCAGGTACCAAGTGAGCCTCAGAACTAAAGGTTTGCACAGAATTGAGAGCTCTGGTGGGAGACCTCACCCATGCCACTCATGCCACTGGCTATTAGGTAGGCCATGAGGATAGAGAGACCGAGCCCAAACTAAAAAATGACTGTAGAACTCCTCCCAATTGGTCCAAAGTGATGGACTAACCTCCCCATTACCGAGACCTCAAGGAACAAGTGTTTTGCTACAGATGTGGGGAGGATGGACATACCTGGCTGGTCTGCACACTACCAGAGAACTTGCAAAGGGCACTGCCAGACTATTAAACCTGGTTCACCAGAGTAACATAAAGCCTCAGCCAGGCCCACCAAGAAAGTCTTATTCCTCAAAAACTGCTGTGGGACAGACCACCAAACCAACTTCCCCGGACTGGACCGAAGGAGTAGGCCTCTCCATGGAGACTACTGTGACAGGAAATGGCATTTCCAATCATGCTGTGTTGGACAGTGGTTTGCAAGTGACTATTGTATTTCAAGATTGGTATGACCAGCATTTATCTGACGTCCCACTGCAACCCCTCAAGGACTACACGTGTGGGGTCTAGTGAAAAATCCTACCCTTATCTAGGGTATGTCCGACTCTGGTTATCATTCCCTATGGCTGTAGTAGGTGTGGATGAGCAAGTGGAGACTCTAGCCTTGGTGTGCCCACCCACCAAACTGGATGATGGTGTTCCGCTACTAATTGGTATGAATGCCAGTATGTTCAGACGGTTAGCTCAACTGTGTTGAGAAAAGCAAGCCAAGCATACCGGACAGGCCCTACGTATCCCGGCCTTAGTAAAGTGAGCCTATGACTTGAAAATGGAACACCAGGAGGTGTAGAAAGATGAACCCGTGGGGGTAGTCTGGAGAAAAGATCCTGACTCACTAGTGCTACCCCAATGCCCAATGCACCATTCGTGGTGAGGTGCACCTCAAAACTGATGTCAAAAACAAGATCCTTATGCTTGATGCCCCAGAAGAGGGGAAACTGCCTGAGTGACTGTTGGTCAAACCCAGCATTCTACCAGCCCGGGTCCATGCCTATGCCCGGCGGGTAGTCGTGTAGGTCCAGAACATGTCGGATCAGGAAATCCAAGTGAATTAGGGGTGTACTCTAGCCACTGTGTGCTGTGCAGAGACTGCCTTGCTGCCCAGCAAGAAGTGCCCCATCAAGAGTGAAGAGGTGACTCCTGACCTGTTCTACTTTGGGGAGTCACCCCTCCCTGTGGAATAGAAAACCAGAATCAGCCAGAAGCTGTCCCAGAGAAACCAATTGTTTTCCTTAAAGGAATGGGACGGGTTGTGTCACCGGGCTGAACATCACATTCAACTCCATGATGAGAGGCCATTCAGAGAGATCCCGTCACCTTGCACCAGCTGACATAGATGATGTGCGGAGGCACCTTCAAGGGATATTGGCTGCAGGGATCATCCAAGAGTCAAGAAATCCTTATGCTTCCCCGATTGTGGTAGTCCGCAAGGATCAGTAACGATGTGTGTTGACTACTCGATCTTGAATCAAAGAACTGTACTGGATCAGTACACCATGCCCCATATCCAGGAGACCCTTGACTGCCTTAATGGCAGTCAGTGGTTTTCAGTACTTGACCGACGGAGCGGGTACTACCAAATCCCGATGGCCCCAGAGGACCATGAGAAGACAGCATTCATCTGCCCTCTGGGTTTCTGTGAATTCCACGTATGCTCCTCAAGGTAGTTCAGGTGCACCTGCCACTTTCCAGCAGATGATGGAACGAGCAGTGGGAGACATGAACTTGCTAGATTGCCTTGTGTACCTTGATGATGTCATTGTGTTTGGGGCTAACTTTTAGAAAACACGATCCTGCTTGTTCCAGGTCCTTGATTGGTTAGAGGATTTCAACTGAAGTTATCCATAGACAATTGTCATTTTTTTAAACATCTGTAAAATATGTTGGACACATAGTATCAGCTGATGGGATTCAGACAGACTCTAGCAAATAGAGTCTTTGACCACCTGGCCGCAGTCAAGAACTTTTAGAGTTGCAAAGGTTTTGGGGTTCTGTGGCTATTACTACAATTCATAAAAGACTATTCCAAAAGTTATCTGCCCTTTGCTTAATCTCACTCAGGGCTAGCCCCCTACCAACAAAAAGTATAAGAAAAGCACCGATAAGGAGGAAGACAAGGTCTACTTCCGAACACATGAGCTTTTTGGAGCCAGGTGGACTTCTGAGTGTGAAGCTGCTTTCAATGAAATCATTCATCAGCTCACCCATGTACCTGTGCTTGCCTTTGCCGCCTCTACCAAATTCTATGTACTGCACACATATGCTAGCTTAAATGGACTTGGAGCCACTCTGTATCAAGAGTATGAAGAAGGGCTATGCCCAGTAGTGTTTTCCAGTCGGAGCTGAACACCCTCTGAAAGAAATTACCCAGTACACAAGCTTGAGTTTCTTGCCCTCAAGTGGGCTGTGATGGATCAATTTCATGAGTATCTCTATGGGACCAAGATCCTAGTCAAAACCGACAATAATCCTCTTACCTAAACCTATGTTGAGACCTTGGCTAAATTGGACGCCATGGGGCATTGCTGGTTGTCTGTGTTTTCTCCTTATGACTATGCAGTGGAGTATCGACCAGGCCTAAACCACATTGGTGCAGACGCCCTCTCGAGAAGGCCAAATTCCAGTGAAAACTGGGTGAAACTGTCCAAGCAGTTTATCAAAGCCCTATGTCAAAAGTTTGATAAAAGCCGGCCCGCCGGCGCAGCGGTTGGATTTTCGCTTGCGACGCCAGCGACCCGGGTTCGGGAACGAGCCCGGGAAGCTGGAGGGCCGGCTGGGGGAGAGGGCTTGAGCGTCCCAGGGACTGCTCGTTCTCTCCGGGGAGGGGATCCAGAGCCCGGCGCTTGACTGTCCCCAGGTGGAGACCTGAGGCGCAGCAAGGCCGACGGCAGGAAGAAGGGGTGACGTACAGACGCCGGCGCCAGCGCCTTGACATCAGGGACACGGCACGCCGCGAGTAAGAACACCGAAAGCACCTCGCGTCCTCGTAGACGGAGCACTAGGTCTCGACTAATGTTTCCTGCCTGCCCAGAGACAGCATCCCGACGAAATTCCAGTAAGTCCCGGGTGTAGGGCCCCACCCCGTACCCCGCCTGGGGGGTAAACCAAGGCTCCGTGGGGGATGGACTGCTCTGGTCTACAGGCAGGTGAGCGAGGGCTGAAAAGGCCGTAGAGTGTCTCCCGAAGAGAGGGGGACTGCAGGGGAGAGGAGGGAAAAAAAAAAAAAAAAAAGTTTGATAAAGATGAGCACTCTTCTTCTGAAACCGTTGATTGCCTGGTAGACTGTTTAAGCCCTCCAGAAACCAGTGTCCCCACAGCCTACTGGCCACTTTGCAACTTTAGACCTCAGTGCTTTACCTCGGCTTGACCTGGAGAACATACAGTGGACCCAAACCCAAGATCCCATGATTAGGCCTGCACTTGATGCTTTGCACGCTGGTAAGGATGTGTCCAAACTCCATTCTTTAGACCCATGGACTGCCCTCTTGTTTAAAGAAGGTCCCAGACTTAAGTTACATAATCAGCTCCTGTATCAAGAGACAGTA
This sequence comes from Neoceratodus forsteri, assembly GCA_016271365.2. NCBI lineage: Eukaryota > Metazoa > Chordata > Ceratodontiformes > Ceratodontidae > Neoceratodus > Neoceratodus forsteri. The sequence continues at coordinate 1,362,634,536 of CM057455.1, read as the reverse complement.
AATTGCCAAGGCCGGCTTGATAAACAGCAACTGGTATTGCCCACAGCCTTCAAACACTTAGTCCTATGGGCCCTCCAGAATCAAATGGAACATTTAGGTTGTGATTGGACTCTTGTCGTAGCCCATGCCCGATTCTGCTGGCCAAAAATGTTAGCTGACATTGAGGCCCATATCTGAACATGCATCCACTGTCTTCAAAGAAAAGCCCTGCCCCAAAGGGCTGCCCTATTAGTTAATATCTCCACCAGCGCACCGATGGAACTGGTGTGTATCGACTTCCTGTATCTTGAACCTGACCAAAAGAACATTGGAAACATGCTTATTGTAACTGATCATTTTACAAGGTATGCCCAAGCTTACCCCACCAAGGATCATAAAGCATCTACAGTGGCCAAGGTTCTTGTGGAGAAGTTCTTCGTCCATTATGGCGCACCTCAGAGAATTCATTCTGATCAGGGTAGAGACTTTGAATGTGGGCTGATAAAACAAATGCTCTCCTTGTGAGGAGTGAGAAGATACAGAACTACTCTTATCACCCTCAAGGGATCCACAACTTGAACGGTTTAACAGAACATTCCTTTTCATGCTGGGAACATTTCACCCTAAAGACAAGTCCCGATGGAACCAACAGATCAGCACCTTAGTACATGCCTATAATTGCACCAAGAGTGATGCCACTGGGTTTTCCCCTTACCACCTGATGTTTGGCCGGGAAGCCCAGTAGCCTGTGGACATTTGCTTCGGGTATCCCCTGATGGAGTCCAAGCTGAGAATTACATGCAGTATGTTCAAAAGTTGAAGGCCCAGCTAAACCATGTGTACAAACTGGTGCAAACCATGGCAGCCAAAAGAAATCTGGCAAAGAAAGAAAGGCATGACAAACGTGTCAAAGCTCAGGAACTGTTACTTGGAGACAGTGTGCTGATACAAAACTTGGAACTACTTGGAAAGCATAAAATTGCTGACAGGTGGAGCCATCTTCTATATATCATTGTCAGCAAGCTGGATGATCTGCCAGTATATAGTGAGCCCAGAGAATGATCCTCAAGCGAACAAGACTATGCTCAAGAATCACTTGTTGCCTATTGGTCAAGTCATCATCGATTCTGTACCTTCAGACACTGCCCCACCCGGGCCTGTAACTAGATCTGCAGCCAAAAAAAGACAGATTCACCCTTCTCTAGCTGTCAGTGATTCGAGGCCTTCCCCAGGCAGGCCTAAAATGACATTGATTACCAGTCTGATCTGATGACAGTGAGTGTGAAGCTTCATTTATCCATCTTACTAACTGAGTCAGTTACTTCAAGGTAATCCCATGTACAATTGTGGAGATAAAGCTGGGCCTTCAGGACTGCCTGACTCTCCAGACTTCTCCTCAAAACCTGTGCACCATGAAAGTGAGGTGCAAAGTGTGACTTCTGACGTAGTTGACTCTTTGTGTCTGGTTGAACTGTTCAAATTGCCAGAAAGAGAGCCTGCAACAGAAAGCATCCCTGGTGACATACCAGAACCTACTGAACTGTACATGAAAGGAATGAACCCCACCCTGCTGTGATAGATGGCAATGGTGAAATCGATGCTGAGAGTGATAGACAAGCGTTGCAAGATCTAAATGTTCTAGAATATACCCTGGATGATGAATCCAGGCCCTCTTCAGAATCAATCTGTGAAAACAATATTGTGGAGTCAGAGTCAACAGAGTAAGGAGCAGACAGTGCTTCCAATATGGAACCCATAAACCAGTGCAGAGCTACCCCTCCCCACAGGAGTAGAATCTAATGCAAATGTTGAAACCCATGAGCCTGTATCTGTTCCTCCATGAAAATCTGGAAGAACTACCAAGCCAGTTATATGTCTCAGTTATGACTCCCCTGGGAGGCCTATGGACCTCCCCTTACATGTTGTCCATAAAAGAGTCTACATTTCTGAAAGCTCACTTCCCAAATTGAGTTTCACTGCCACTTCTAAGTTAATTGTCCACCCATCAAAACCTGGTGCTCCTGCCCCATCTAGCCAGAATGTAGCCGATAGGGATGGGCCTCCAACTATGTTGTTTAGAATACAGGAGACCATGCAGACCTGAATGGTCAGAGTAGTGTGGTTATCTGTTTGAATCATTTTGAAACCTGTTATGTGTATGACAAATGCATAAATACTGTTATTACAGAGAGTCAGTGATATCATGAATAAGTATAGTAATGTTTACAGTGTTTGCTTTTACTGATACATCAATCTTTTCCATAGTAAGTATAGACTTGACACGGACGCCAAGTTTTTCCAGGCAAGGAAGGGTGTAACCCCCCTACAAAATGGGGTTCCTATAATGTCTTCTTGGGCTTGCCTAATGCCCATTGTCAGGATGGTGTCCTGTATCTGCAGTAGTTTAATGTATTTGCATGAGAGCACTATAGTAAAGCCTCTGTGCCTGTCTCTTTAAGAGCTATCTATTCTGTGTGAGATAATTAGTCTGGATTGGGACCGAGTAGTTTAAGGCTTGCGACCCACCCAATGAGTGCTATTTCTCCTCCATTCTGCAGTCGCTATATGTGCAGAGGGAGCCCTTTTAGGATCTGTGATTGTTTGCTGTTTATCTGTTTTGATAATAATAATGTAGGTGTTTGTCTAACCTGCCTTCCATTGCAGTTTGAATTTTTGCATAGGAGTCACCATTTTGGTTCTGGACTGCCAGAGTTGGACCAATCAAACTTCAGGGGACTTAAAATGGAGACTGTCCCCAGAAGTCTTGTGGGATTTAATTTCTGTAGGAATTGTAGTTTTCAAGGTTTGGCTCCTAAATGGACCTGGAGGGGGAGCCCCTTCTGTGATAGACAGTTCCATCAGCCAACCGATCCTTTTGTATCACTGGGAAAGCCCAGAGCTGCCCACAGCAGTGAAACAGTCGAGAGTTGGAGTTTGGAGAGTGAACAGCTCGAGTGATTCGAGCAGCTGCTCCTGCGTAGTAGTGCTGGGGAATTGGTGGGAAGGCTGTGTCTGGCCTGCTTGCTACCATCTTCCAGTGTGAAGAAGTCTCTGAGAGTAAAATCTGACTTAAATCTGATAGTCTATCTTGAGACCTGAAACCTGAAGAGAAAGTGAGTGATCGTTGCCTGTGTGTGGACTGAAGACTTGCTTCAGAAGCAATTGGCCTGTCAGGTACCGAAGTGAGCCTCAGAACTAAAGATTTGCACAGAAACCCTGCTTAATTGCAAATGGACTTTATCCGATCTGTGGCTGCTAGCTGTGCTTCTTATAAGTGTGCTGAATGTGTACTGTGGGTTGCAATTTGGTTCCCCACTCTTGTTTATGTTATGCTAGCTGGAAGCTGCTCCAGCACTCGCTATGGACTAAATCCGAACTGCTTACTCTGTCTGGGCCCTGCCACCTTGGTGTAGACTGCCGCTCCCACCGCAGAGACTATTCTGATGAAATACCTGCTTGAGGATTCAGCTCCCTGCTCAACACCATCAAACAGGTAGCGACCACTATGGTGAGTCATGTGGGCCCAGATTCCCCTGGCAATCCAGTACAACATCCAGTGGTCTTCATCTCATCAGTCCTGCCTCCTGGTCTGGGTAGCGGGAGTACTAAACAGGGTAGATCCCTGCAACAAAGCTGCAATCATTGTGTGTCATCTGATTTATTTGTTTGGATTTATTACAATGAACTGGGCCATCTGGCTCCAGATTACAAATTCTGGGTTGATGTGCATGCTAATTATTTACTTTCCTAAGGGCCCCAACAACAGCTGCAATGCCAGCCTACCCCGGGCAATGCTTCAGGCTAGCCTGCCTAACAACTGGGTACCCAGGGTGTGTGACTGTAAGAAAGGAACTCCTTGTGCATGGATGTTCAGCCTGAATTAATCAGATCTGATAATCATCTGCTAGATTTCTGCCCCATCCTTGTTCAAGTCCCCCTGAATAAATCAGATTTTGTTCTTTCTGCATTTAACCTGGCTAGTGTGTACCTTCTTGGAGGGGATATTGTACTGCCCTTGAACTGTTGTATTACAGGTCTTATTTTACAGGGGGTCTCCAGGGCATTTGCAGATGATCCAGCCCTTGTGGTAAGTGCACAGAATGTGGGTTCAGTATTGCTGTCATGTGGTATGTGATTGTTTATCTGTTGATCTGTTTAGGTCACTAGAAGGGTTGGTGGGTGGTTATAGCATCCCGGAGGGCTATACCAACAGCAGTTACACTACCCCAAAACCATTCCTCCAGGTGAAGGCACCCGTTCACCGAGCTCAGGATCCTCAACTGGTGCCTAGTCATGCAGGCAAGGGTAATAGCCCACAGGATAGCGCCACCTAAGGGTTACACACAAATCAGAGAACAATGGATTTTAGTATTAGAAAGCGGTTTATAAAAAAGTACCATGCTTGGGATAACAGCAGAAATTTAAACAAAGAAAGAAAACAATACCAAGCTCATGGTAAGACACAAAAGCAAATTTATTACAAATCACTATGGGATAAAATGATGGAAGCAACTCTAGATAAAAATACAAAAGTGTTTTGGAAACTAGCTTCTGGGGCTGTATCATATAAAGACTCAATAGATTCATATATATATATATATATATATATATATATATATATATATATATATATACACACATATATATATACTGTATATATATATTCCCCTAAGATTGGTCTGCTTCAACCATTACAGCCAATTAGTTTTTGACAGAGACAGAGGCTGTGACTATCACATTTGTGAGATAAAAGAACCATTTGGCTGGAAAACTCAAAATGAAGTGGAGGCCAGTACAAGGTAATGTCAGTCTAACACACCCTCAGGACCTGATGAAATACCACCTGATTTCTATAAGCTGGATGTTGAATGGCAGGCGTATATCCTAGCTAACTTCTGTAATAAAAGTATAATATATGGTTGTACCCCCCCTTCCCCAAATCTTGGCAGGGTAGCTATGTTGTGACAATATTTAAGAAGGAAAATAGGTATGACCCTTTCATGTGTAGGCATATTAGCCTTGTTGATGTAATGGCCAAAATATGTTAGGATTTTACTAAATAAGTTATCATGCTGGATTAAGACATTTGAAATCATTTCTCCCTCCTCCCCCCACACACACACCTAGCAGGCAGGCTTCATGGAAGGAAATGGTACAACAGATCACTGTTTTCTCCTTTCTCATATATTGGAAAATATGTGAATGTCAGGCAACAAAAAGTCTATGCTGTATTTGTAGACTTTAGTGCTGCTTTTAACTCAATTTCGAGCCCAATCCTTTGGGGAAAAAATATAAAATCTGGGCATAGATATGAACCTCTTGATCTTTCTTTTTTTAATTTCTTCTTCATCTTGATAAGAAACTTCATTAAATACCTGGGTTAAGGTTAAATACACTAAAGGTGGCTCTCTTACTAGTTCTGTTAACACTAATCATGGGGTGAGAGAAGATTGTGTCCTTGCATTCACTCTTTTCAGTGTTTATATAAATAAAAGTACATTACAAATGTTAAATACAGATTATCATAACCCAAAAATAGTACAATAACCATGCCCTATTTTGGCTGCTGCAGATGGCTTGGCTCTTATTTCATTCAGCAAAACATGTTTGCAAAGGGTGATAGATGAAATGTCAATATGCTGTAAATGCTTGAAACAGTAATGAAACAAAGTGCATGATACTGTACTACAGAATATGTTCACCTCATTTAATGTTCACTCTTTCATCTATGGCAACGTATTCACGTCCATTAATTTTAGTACCCTGCTGATCAGCTGTACTTGTACACCGCTGTAATCACAGTGCCTTTTTTATTTTACTGTCCTTTTAATTTAGTGCTTTTTCTAGATCAGTAAACACAACGAAAATTAAAGGACAGTGAACATTACCTGCAGTACAGCATTTGTTTCTTCTTTGATCAATAGTAAATGGTTCATAAATGGTGCCTCATTGGAAACAGTGAGGGATTCTGCCTATTTAGTGATTACCTTTATCTCAAAATGACTGCTACAGGCCTAGAAGTGTGACCATTCCTATAAGGAAAGCAATAAAGGCAAAACTGGTGTCTGTATGCAACTGATGTTTGGGGTATAGCTGACAAAAGTCCTAGAGAGAAAGAATCTATATAAGGATTCCAAAATCAACTTCTTATTTATTTATTTATTTATTTTTTTGATACATCAGAATACAACCCTTGAGTCAAAGACTCTTTTGCAAAGGCTCCTCGTCACAAATACAATAAAAGGGAAAGAGATAAGTAGCATACAATTACTCAATTATACAAAGTAATTAAAGCAGGACTGGAGGGCCCTAGTTATACAAACAAGACAAGAAGACAAAATATCACAGGGTGGTGTAACCCATGGTCAGTAACTGATGTAGCAGGTTACAGTTGATTTGCTAAACAGAAAGGGAGTCAAGGATTGGATGCACTGGCATGAGAATAAACCATTGGCCAAGGCAGCATCCGGTGCAGCAAGGGTCAGTTGCAGTTGTAGGCTGATTGTTCAAGGAGATAGCTCTTGAGGGCAGAGTTGAAAAGGCCAAGGCTAGGTAGTAGGGAGATGGTGGGTGGGAGGTAATTTAGCCACTTAGGTACCCGGTATAAAAAGGCCCTTTGACACAATGAGGTTCTGCAGCGCGGCACAAAGAGGGATGACCTAGAGGCACTTCTGGAGACTCCGACAGCGGGGGGCAATTGTGACAAGGGAGTCAAGGCCAGGAGGGGCAATTCTGAGGGATATTTTCTTTGTAAGGATGCATGTATAGTATTTATGTCTAGCTTCCAGGTTTAGCCAGATTGCAGATTTATACAGGTTGAAGGTGTGTGTCAGCCTGTCATAGCCCATAATCAGCCTACAAGCTTTGTTCAGGGTATTCTTTACCCGTGATAGGGAGGTTGGGTCAGCTATACCATAAATCACTAGGCCATAGTCAACGAAGGAGAGAACAAATGAGGATACTGCCAGGTGGAGCACCTCAGGGGAGAGGAAGTGCTTGTGCCGGTATAACAGTCCAATCCTGGTATTGAGAGCAGACAGGAGACCTTGAATGTGAGTATGATAGGAGACATGGGTATCCAGGGTTAACCCCAGGTACCTGAAAGAACAGACTTGCTCGATAGGTACATTGGCAGTGTTACAGATGGATAGAGTGAGGTTATGAAGCTGGTTTTGGCAGAGGGTAAAGACCATGGATTTGGTTTTATTACAGTTGAGGATTAACTTATGGGCCATGAACCAGGATTCGACAGTGTGGAAATGCTCTTGGAGCAAGGCTTGGAGGGCAGAGGGGCTGGGATGGCATTCGAAGATAACAGCGTCATCCACATAGATGAGCATTTTACCAGGGCAGGATTGAGGAAGGGGGTTAAGGAACAGGTTGAAAAGGAGGGGGCCAAGTATAGACCCTTGGGGGACTCCAGAACGAACAGAGCAGCAAGAGGAGAGGGTGGAGTTGATCCTAATCTGCTGGGATCAGTCAGATAGATAGCTGGCAAACCAAGACACCACCTCGGAGGCAAGGCCCACCAATGGGAGGGTGTGGAGCAGCAGGGCATGATTGACAGTGTCAAACGCTTTGCTAAGATCTATGTAGACAGATCCTACCAGGTATCTGTTGTTGAGAGCTTGGTGCATGAAGGACGTGTACTCAAGGAGCGCAGTAGTAGTGCTGTGCCCACTATGGAAACCATGCTGGACAGGGGGAAAGCGGTTATGTTTGGAGAGATATTCAGTAAGTTGTTCAGAGACCACTTTTTCCAGCGCCTTGGAAAGGGGGGGGGACGAATGGAGATGGGGCGATAATTGTTGGGAGCAGTGATAACTGCACATTTCCAGTTTGCTAATTGTTATATTAGTCTAATGTGTTAGTAATAGCTGAATTGGAAATTATTAAGACAGAGAAATAGACAAACAGATAGATACATACATACTGTACATACATACATACATACAATAGCTAACATAAGAAAGATTAAATATTGACTTACACAGCAAAATAAATGAAAAAGTGTCCTGGGATTATATTGGAAATACAGTGCAGCCCGTTTAAACAAATAGCATGGATAAGCATAACATTATTTATTTAAATTGGCTATTTTTATAACCAAGCTGGATTTTTTTAAATCTTAAGCTCAGGTGTTTGTTCCCGATTACAGTTTCAATTATATAAAGTAAGACCAGACATGATGTTTGTTCAAGAAGCTTTACTGACTCGCTTCAGTACACTCAACAAATGTTGTACTGTGTTGTAATTAATTAAAAGCAGTTTAAAAACATTTGACAGTTTAAAATAATGTGGTAAAAAAATAAATAGAAGTTCTGTTCACACTCCCTCTGTACGTACATGTTATTTCTCTTGTTTCTAGAAAAGTACACTAATAGCGGTCTGTCTCTGATGTTGGATGGCCATTTTGGATGCAATGTGCCCCATGTCACAGGAAGTTGCAACATCTTCTGTTGAGGTTGAATTCCTCTGTGGCAATGGTGAGGCAGGGTTAGGCTCAGCAGGCACAAGACCAGTTTAAAGTTAGAATTTGGCAACCTTTGAGTAGCCCTTTGAAGGCCTGATAGGTACAGCATTCCTGGAGTGGGACAGGTAGTTTGCTCTAGAGTTTTGATGCTATGTGTGAGAAGGACCAACTACCAAGTGTGGTTTGGGTCCAAGGGATACCTCTCAACCTTTCAGCATTGACATTCTTAGTGCTGGCCTTCAAAATTTATAGAAAATGGCCAGAATGTGTAGCACTTTCCTATTTTCAAGAATAGTATATCTATTTGCAAACAATATATGTGACTGCCACCCTTAGCAGCCTTCTGCTTATATTATCTTTGTTCTTATACCTTTCGGCACTTTAATTCTCGGCACTTCATTTCAGTCCTACCCTCGAGCCTTTTCCCCCTCCACCCCTCACCCCTGCTTCTTCCCTGCTTGCGCATCTTCGTGTTCTTCCCCTGCTCCTCCTCACCTTCCCCCTTCCACCCCCACCCATTCTCTTATCTCATGCCACCTCTTTTGCAACACTCTTCCCCTCCTCCCCCTATGTTTCTCTCTCGTACCTTCTCTCCCACCCATATTACTCACTTTCTTGGGTTTTTGACAAGTACTACTAGGCTGCCCCCTCCCCTGGCTAAACACCACCTTCTTCCTCTACTATTAATTTATCTCCCTTTCCCTTCCCTTTGCCAGCACTCCCCCCTTCTCTCTGCACTTGCCCCATTCTCCTCCTTCTACCTCTCCCTCCCCTCATCTCTCTATCCCCCATCCCCTCCTTTGCTACTCCGCTCCTTTCCCCTCCACCTCCTGGGCAACTCTTCTCCTTCTCCCCTCTTGTTTCTCCTGTCCTCCCAACTTACACCCCATTACTTTCTCTCCTAGATTTTGACAAGGTCTCCCAGGCTGCCCACTTCTCTAGCTCCCTTTACTGTTATATTGAGTAACATTTAATGCTATTTTGATTGCTTTCGATGCATTAGTTTTTTTATAGTATATTCCTGATGTCTGCTATTTACTTATCTATTATTTACCTTGTTTTGTTTTTTGTACTACTGATGTGGAACCTTTGTAAATGAGTTGTATTGCTCAAAGCTGTTATAATCCTAGACTCAATAAATAAATAAATAAATACAAATAGTGGGGCCCATACAATTGTTGTTAAGGAATGTTTCTATCAACTTAGTGCAATGATTTAATTGTTTGTTGGTCCAGGAATAGCTCTAACATTATTAAGAACATTAGTAAACCTTTTCGGAGCAATGGTAAATTTCAGTGTAAAATCATAGCACATGCGTAATTCATAGCAGTTGATAGATAAACATAGAAACATAGAATTTGATGGCAGATAAGGACCGCTTGGCCCACCTAGTCTGCCCATTTTCCTACCTAACAGATAAGCCGCAGATCCTAGTTAACCAACAGCTTAATTCCTCCTACCCCCCACTAGGACTGCCCTATGCCTGTCCCATGCATTCTTGAAGTCCCCCACTGTTCTTGACCCCACGACCTCTTCAGGGAGGCTGTTGCATGCATCCACAACCCTCTCAGTGAAAAAATACTTCCTCACATTACCTCTGAGCCATCCCCCTTCTATCTTCAAATTGTGCCCCCTTGTTCTTGCACATCTCTTTTTCTGGAAGATGCTACCCTCTTGGACTTTGTTAATTCCCTTGAGGTACTTGAAAGTTTCTATCATGTCCCCTCTCCCTTCTTTCCTCAAGGGTATACATATTAAGCTCCTTTAGTCTTTTCTTCATATGTCTTCGTGCAGACCCTGCACCATTTTGTTGCCCTCCTCTGGACAGCCTCCACTCTGTCTATGTCTTTATGGAGATGGGGTCTCCAGAACTGCACACAGTATTCCAGCTGGGGTCTCACCAACTGTCTGTACAGAGGGATAACAACTTCCTGTTTTCTACTATTGATGCCTCTTCCTATACATCCCAGTATCCCCCCAGCCTTCCTTACTGCCTTCTCACATTGCTTGCCCACCTTTAGGTCATCTGATATAATTACCCCCCAGGTCCCTTTCTATTTTTACTGTTGTCAGTATCTCACCCCCCATTGTGTATGCTTCCCCAGGGTTTTTGTTCCCCATGTGCATTACCTTGCACTTCTTTGCATTGAATCTGAGCTGCCATACATTTGACCATTCCTCCAACCTTGCCAAGTCCCTTCTCATCCTTTCCACTCCATCTTGTGTATCAACCCTGTTGCAGATCTTTGTGTCATCTGCAAAGAGACATACTTTTCCTTCCAGTTCCTCTGCAATGTCACTTATAAAGACATTAAAAATGGTCCAAGGAACCTCCAGGAGGGGCTGGGAAGAGGAGCATAACTGTCTTCTTGAGGGCTTCCAGGCCAGCATGTCTCTATGATTACAGGGGTTTAACATAAGAAGAAGAAGGAGAAGCACTTTGCAACAGAGAAAGAGCAATTACATTTCTGTCTGTCACTGTTGTTCACTGTTGTAAAAACAAGGACCCATTTTTTTATGCTACTCCTGACTGTATGAGATGGATGTCTGTTTATTTTTATTTATTTTATTGAGAAGAGTCGAACATACCGTTGAGTCAGGGAAAAGTTCCACATCACAGAACAAATAAACAGGATAGACAGAACAGTAATGTACAGCAGAAGGTATCAGTGCAACAAAGTACACCACAGGTTGGTAAAGAATTCAAGCTAGATCTAAGCAACTATGAGGAAAACAGGACAAAGGGAATGCCAATACAATGGATAACAATGTAGTCAAAATAAGTTTAAAACATTATTGACAATTTAAAGTAAATGCTGTCTAGTGGAAAAAAAATCTGAGGCAGGAGAAAGAACCCTTGTTGGGGGGGGACACAAGAAAAGGGCAGAAGGAGACTCCATTGTCAAAAGAAGAGGGAGAGCAGGGAGCGAGGGGGAGGAGGGAGAGGGTTAGTAACATTCCCAGGAGTTGGAGGACAGCAGGAGGGACTTGAGGGCAACTAGGCTAGTAGCAGTCGCAGGAGCTGGAGGATACAAGGTGTGACCTGAGGAGAGATTTAAAATGTCCCAATTTATTTTCAGAGACAATATTAGTGGGTAGCGCGTTCAGTCACTGGGGGGGCTCTGTATTTGAAGGATCTTTGGAAGAGGGAGGTGTGACCCCAGGGAGTCTGAAAAGAGGCCTTGACGGAAAGTCTAGTAGTTTTCAGAGTAGTGGCTGGCATTAACAGGGCGGAGAGTCTTGGGGGTTAAAAGCCAGTGGAGATTTTTTTAGCATAAAGGTAAGTTTGGTACTGAAGCCTGTTGTCGAAATTAAGCCAGTTAGAGAGACTGTAAAGGGTGCAGGTGTGGGTGTTGCAGTCACAGCCAAGGACAAGTCAGCAGGCTTTGTTCAGAGCAACTGTAATACGACGGAGTGAGGAATTGTCGGCAGCGCCATAGAGAAGGATGCCATAGTCAATGAGTGAGAGCATTGAGGAGGAGACAGACAGGCGTAGGGCATCAGGAGGTGAAACAGTGCTTGTGTCTGTAGAGAAGGCCAATTCTGATGTTGACAGCTGTGGAGAGTAGATGGATGTGTTCGTGGTAGTTAAGGGAAGTGTCCAGGATAATACCTAGATATTTGAAGGTAGTGACCTGGTCTAGGGATTGGAGCTGGGAATTGAGGATGCACAGGGGTTAGTCTTTGAGCCTGTTCTGGTGTTGGGAGAATAAAATGCTATTTATCTTTTTGTAATTTAAAACTAAGTGGTGCTCAGCAAACCAGGATTCCGCATCCGAGAAGACTTGTTGAAGGGAAACCTGGAGAGTGAGTCAGGAGTGGAGGGGAAAAGAACGGCGTTGACGGCATAAAGTAGTACTTGGCCTGAGCAGGCACTGGGGAGAGAATTGAGAAATGGGGTGAAAAGTAGGGGTCCAAGGATGGAGTCTTGGGGAACACCAGATTTAACAGGGAGACTGGAGGAGAGGGTGCTGCCAACCCTGACTTGCTGAGATCTGTCAGTTAGCTAGTGGGCAAATCAGTTGGAGGCATCCTGGGACACAGCGGGGAAGACATCCAGTAGGAGGGAGTGATTTACTGTGTTGAAAGCCTTCAACAGGTCCACAAAGACTGCACCGGCCAGATGGCCCTTGTCAAGGGCCGAGTGAATGGCTGAGGAGAATTCAAGTAGTGCTGACATGGTGCTGTGGGCTTTGCAGAAGCCATGTTGTTCTAGACAGAGAAGACTGTACTTGGAGAGGTGTTCGGTGAGCTGGTCCGAGTCGATCCTCTCAAGCTCCTTTGATGTGGGTGGGGGGGGATGGAGATGGGGCGGTAGTTCCCAGCAGAGGTAGGATCACCTCCTTTAAGGATAGGGGTAACTACCATGACTTTCCACTTGGCAAGGAATTGGCTAAGGCATAGGGAGCAGTTAGGAATGGCAGTAAGGGGGTGAGAAGTTCGTCGCGGGCTAGGCGCAGGAGTTTGAGGTCTAGGGAGTCGCTGATGAAATGGGAGCTCCTTATGGCCTTTAATAGGTAGGGCTTGGTGTCCCTGGTGGAAAGGGCTTTGCAGTGAAAAGGAGGGATGGGGGGCAGGGGCGGGTGATATAGTAGGATCAAAAAAGTGAGGAGGTAGTATACTGCTGAGGTCTGTGAAGGAGGAGTTAAAGATGTCAGTTATTTGTATGGTGTCAGTGACAGCAGTGCCATTTGAGTCGAGTTTTGAGGGGGGTGTGGGACACAGCTTTGCCACAGAGCTCTTTAAGATTGTCCCACAATTTTTTACCCTGGCCCCAAGATTTACTGAGGGAAGCTCTGTAGTGTTCAGCTTTGGCTTTGCATATTTCCCATTGTTCTTTGCTGTACGAAAGTGTTGTCGGTCATCTGGCCTGCCGGTGACAATGGCAATCTGCCAGAGGATGTCCCTGTGATGCATCAGGTCAAGACGAGATTTAGAGAGCTATGGGGTGCAGTGACCTTTGATTAGCCATTTAGTAAAAAGGGCAAATAGGTCACACACGTAGATAAAGGAGTGGATGAAAAAGTTGAGCGCAGAGTTAATATATGGGGCAGTATTTATGGGGGACCAGTCCCAATGGGCGAGATGGCATTTTAGGTGCTTGAGGCTTCCAGGTTTTAGCCTCCTCTGGAAGAAGACTTTGGGGGGAGGGGTTAGTGACCTGGGTGGACCACTGGCAGAGCACCTGTGAGTGGTCACTCAGGGCATTCGGCAGGACTGAGACATGGATTAGTCTGTTGGGATGGTTGGTGAGGACCAGCTCCAGAAGGGAGGTAGACCCTGTCTTACAGTTGTGACGAGTAGGAGTGGTGACAACTTGAGTGAGGTCCATGGTGGTGATGGCATCCTTAAAGGGGTAGAGGAGCTAGATAACCAGTTGATGTTGAAGTCACCAAGGGCTATGCATTCAATTTTGGGGAGGGTAGGTGGGAGAGGTAGTTTAGGGTAGAATGAAATGCCAGTTTTTGGTTGCGCTGGGAGGATGTAAACAGAGGTTACAACAAGAGGACCAGTAGCCGCAGTGGCCAAGACTTTCAAGGAGAGGGCTTGGGCACCATGATCTAGAAGGGCAGGGGGAGAGGTTGGACCCGTATGTAGAATGCACAGCTACCCCCGCATTTGCCGACTCTATCAGCATGAGAGATCGAGTACCCTGGAATGGAGATGGAGGAGTCAGAGGTAGTTTTGAAAAGCCAGGTTTCAACTAGGGAGAGTATATCATGTTGGTGTTGAGTCAACCAGCCTTGGAGGGAGTCGAATTTTTTCTGTAAGCAGCAGATGTTGATAGTTGCTATGCGCAGTCCTTTGGATGCAGAACAGGAGGGTTGGGGTGAGTAGACTGGGCCGGGGTTGGGGTGGATGTTTGCAGACAGAAGTAGGAGTAGGAGCATAAAGGCCCTCTGGAGGTAACGTCTGTGACGTGATGGTTTTCTGTGGTGAGCAGAGGATAGTGAGCTGCAGATGCGGGTGACAACAGGGATCAGGAGTGAAAGGATAGTGGGGGCAGCCAGGAGGATAGCACGCTGGCTTCAGTGATGGAGAGAGTGGGGGATGCTGGAGGGGGCGGGGGGGTTGGAGAGCAGCTGAGTTGGTAGAGGAACTGTGACGAAATGGAAGGTGTGGAGGGGGGTAGTCGGGAGTAATTGAGTTGGAATAAGTCAGGTCGGGGGTCATGGTGAGGGGAGGGAGTGAGAGGAGAGGTACAAGAAGGAACAGGACAGGTACAGGGGCCATGGGATCAGCGGGGGAAAAGGTAGAGGGGGTATGAGATAGGGGTGAACAGGATTAAGTAAGAATTAAAGAAGGCTGAAAAGGAAGAGCTGAAACAGGGGTGGCTATGATAGCGTAGCGGTAGGGTCACAGACTATAAAACAGAGAGTGCAGAGTTCAAAACTGGGGCCCGGAGACTAATTAAAAGGGGGAAAGGGGGAAAAAGTAGGTCTAGAAAGGGAGAACAGAGGAGGAGGGAGAGGAGAAAAGAGAGGTGGAAAGAGACTACAGAGCTGGTCAGAAGGGGGAGACAGTGACCCCCTAGTGGCAGCTAAGCATAAGGAGCTAATAGAGAAATGGAGACTTAGTACAAAATCATTGTGTGATCACGTGACCAGGCTGGGCTAATAAATTAGGAGATGCCCCTGGGTGGTTGGGGTTGGTGGGGCAGTTGATGTGAAGTGTTGACGGGCTAACACCCCTCAGAGTGTGTGCTAGAAGGAGGTAGTTACCTAGGCGCTCTGACTTTTCCCCGGTCCGTCAGCACTGGAAGCTGGGTTGTAGTGAGGAGGGAAGGGGGTACCTGAGCTGCCTATGTGAAGAGAGAACAAAGCACACATTAGTATGCAGCAGGAGCCATGTTTCAGCCTCCCCCAGTCTAGACTGGGAGGCGTGTACTGCGCATGCGCAAGCACAGAGAGGAGAATAAGATAGAGCCCATCTGAGAACCTCAGGAGAGTATGACTCCACACTGCAGGAGGTCTCTCAAGGGCCAGAAACACAGGTAGGGATACTCAGCAAACTAATCAACTGTACTGTAGTTTACATGCAGAGCTAGTGGAGAAATACACTCAGGCTACACAGAGTTCTGAAAATAGTATGTAGATCCTCGAAGCTTCATAAAATAGAAGAAACAGTGGAGTCTTTGTATAAAGTTAAATATGGAACTTTATACAAAAAATCCACTGTTTCTTCTATTTTATAAGAAGCTTGGGGATCCTGACTATGCACTAATTTTTGGACATTGTTTTTTCACACCTCAAGGACCCCATTGCAATTAAGCACAACCTTATTTCCCAAGAACATTCTAGATACAACAACAGAGACCTAAGCAAATGTTTGAGCAGTACAGCTAGGTGGAAAATCAGGCTATAACATCAGTGTGCTAAGCAAACGTTGGAACACAGACAGCAAATGATACAGTGCAGGTTAAACAGGGCTGCTGCGAGTAAACGCTGCATGGCAGCAGCAAGCTACAGCAAGTCACAGCAGATTGTAGAAGTCCTTAAAGAACTGGGCGAAAGCCCATGCAAATCCCTGGTATAAGAGCAGAGACCCTGCCTAAAAAACAATCAGTCCTAGTCGGAGGATAAAATAAGTCTTTTAACACCCCTCAGAGTGTGTGCTGGAAGGAGGCAGTTACCTAGGCGCTCTGTCTTTTCCCTGGTCTGTCAGCACTGGAAGCTGGGCTATAGTGAGGAGGGAGTGGAGTACCTGAGCTGCCTAGGTGCTCTGTCTTTTCCCTGGTAAATCAGTGCTGGAAGCTGGGTTGTACTGAGGAGAGAGGGGGGGTACCTGAGCTGCCTAGGCGCTCTGTCTTTTCCCCGGTCTGTCAGCACTGGAAGCTGGGCTGTAGTGAGTAGGAAGGGGGGTACCTGAGCTGCCTAGGTGCTCTGTCTTTTCCCTGGTCTGTCTACGCTGGAAGCTGGGCTGTGAGAGAAAACTTGTTTTGTTTAGCGGCATGGGGAGTTTGAGTGATTTTTTATGGTTTCAGTCGGCCTGCTAAAACAAAACAGGGAACAACTAGACAGACTGGGTGGTCCAAAGCAGTCCTTTTCTGCCAACCAATTCCATGTTTTTTGTTTCCTTCTTAAATTTATTTTGTTTATTTATTTATTTTGAAAAGTTTCACCACCAGGAAGGACATACTGAGCTAAATTAGTTCATTTCCAGATGTGTCCTGGGGGAGGGGGAAGGGGAAGAGATAAGTACAACATATTTTACTACAGCACAAAATAAAACATCATACAGAGATTAAACAACAGCACAAAACTTTGTACATTATGAAAGTATGTGTATTAGACATACCCATAGAGAATAAATATTAATAACACAAGGCTAGGATGGAAGGCAAGTCCCTTAGCAACAGAGAAAAGAACAATTACAGTATATCGATGAGGGCAGTAGAGTACAGTGCACAGATGGGGGAGCATGGGGGAGGGAGAAGGGGGAAGAGAACTAGTGTGGAAGGGAATAGGAAAGGCGGGAGGGGTAGGATGGTAGAGAAGGAGAGACAAACCTTCGTCCCTCTGGGATGTAAACCCATGAATGCTTTTTTGCACACCTGAGGTGGAGCATAAGATAATCTCGGTTACACAAGATAATGTGTAAGGGGGTGTTTGTAACTGAGATTTGTACACACTGATTTTAGGTTGTAATCATACCTAACCAGTAATTATTGTAAATATCCATACATGCATGTCATTCAGCAACAGGTGGCAAAAGTGTATTTGCTGTGAGACAATACAATGAGCAAAAATCTGGCAGCCACAACAGGACAGCAAGATAAAGCACAAAACATGTAAAAAAAATTGGAGGACCTTTACTTACTGTGAATTCCCCCAAGAACACATCTGGAAAGAAGCTGTTTACAAGTTCAGTACATCTTTCCTGGTAAAAGGTGGCAAAAGTACATCTGCAGTGAGGCAACAGCAAGTCCGTCCAGCAGCTGCAGCAACTAGGCAGACTGAAGAGGGGTGTTAAATGGTGGGAGGCTAACAAGTAGTATGAAATGGAGTGCACTGTGTGGTCACAGAGTAGGACCTGTAGCTGAAAGGGGAGAAGAGGGAGTAGATGGAAAGAGAGTTTGTTCCAATTAGAAGGGAGATTATAGGAGAAGGCATGACCTACATTGGATTTGAAGAAGGGAATTGAAAAGAAGTGTTTTTTGGTCTCTGAGGGAGTAGGATATGGAGAAGGAGGGAGAGAGAAGTGAGGTGAGGTGAGGTAGCAAGGGAGGGCAGAGAACCAGGATTTAGATACGAAGGAGATGGAATGGAGGAATTACGGTGAACAGGAGAAGGGAAGCTGAGAGCAAAACAGTGAAAGTAGTGATAGAAGGAGTCCACTCTGGCAAAGGTAGACATTATAGACTACATCCCCATAGTCAAATGTTGGTAGGATCTTGCATTTAAAATGGCACACAGATTGAAAATCTTACCAAATTGTGTCTTATCTCTGGGGTATGCCAGGAATTCATCACTAAGAAGTGTCTACTATGGCCAGAACCCCCAGAATTATGTGATTCTGTGGATGCAGACATGGCCACAGAACCTGCCACAGAATGATTAGCAGAATATAATTCATTATTTGGGGGGAATTTCCTTTAAAATATACTTTTTTCCCTATAGTGCCTGCCTTCAATCCATTCATTGTTTATACTGAAGCTCCACCTCCATGCTTTGTACCTGTTATGATCAATGACATCACACAGTGTGTGGTTCCCCTTCCTGTGTCTGCCGGTTAGCGGACCTGAAGGAGAAGTCAGAGTGTGCCAGGAAGAGCGGGGTTCAAGCTTAGCATGGGTGAAATGTCTTGCAGCCTGATTCAGATTAGTCTGCTCTGTGCACTGACAAGGAGAGATCATGAGTGTTCTGCATTCTCGGACTCGGATGCTGACTGTCAGGTGGCAGCTGGGAGTTCAACTGTAGAGTGAGGCCTAATTTGCCTTTTCTTTGCATGACTGCCAAATGCTGGGGGACTGTGGGTTGGAGAAGGGAAAGGGGAGTGAGCTACCATGCCCTCCCTCCCCTGTAGAACTTATTTGGGCTAACATCAGTGAGTTAATTTATTTGGATGGCATAGAACTCCATGTGAAGCCCATGGACGGTGAGAGAGTATATGGGCACAGATCTACTTCTTTCGGTTTTGTTTGCAACATTGCTTCAGGTTGCAGTGGGAGAAGCCTAGTGCATCTTCATTGGTTTGAGTTGTGCCTTTACTTCTTCTGGTAAGAGCAGAGTCTTGAAATTATGCACTTCTGCAATAACCGAGTTGGACATATTTTGAGCATTATTTCTAGACATTTTATCTGCACCTAAATCTGTAGTTATTTATGGTGTCTTATGTTTAAAATTCTTTAGTTAAAATGTTATTTTGATTGTAGTTCCTGGGTGGGACTGAGTTGGTGTGAGTGGCTGAGAGTAGATTTGAATGTCTGAGTGTTTGGTTAGTATTTATTCTGTATTACTTAGAGTGAGAATGTGAGGCGATTGTGTAGTGTGGGCTGGGTGGTTACAGTGCATTTGTGGGAAATGGGAACTGTAAGCTATTTGGGATTGTGTTTGGAGAGTGGAAGGGTTATTTAATGTGGTAGCATTATGTGCTTGGGACTCAGGGCCCCTCAACTCGGCTACTCCCATCCCAGTTGCTAGACCACCATCCCTTTGATAACCCCCCCATCAACAATTGTGTATAGGCACTGCAGGGAGGTGGGCATCACTAGAAGGTGGGATAACAATAATAAACTTTATTTCTCTAGCGCAATTCAGAATATCAAAGCACTTTACAAAAATGAACAAGGTTAAAATAAGTAAATAAATAGTTAAAATACACAATAATACAAAAAAAATCCTGATTAGCTCCTCAATTAGAGGAGGCAAGGTTAAATAGGCATGTTTTCAGTGTTGCTTTAAAGCTCTCCACCGTCAGGCACTCCCGAACCCAACGTGGTAAAGAATTCCACAGGGTAGAGGCTACATAAGCAAATGCCCAATGCAACAGATGACTTCAGCTGAGCCCTGGGAACCTCCAGCAATCCCTTGTTGGTGGAGCGGAGCGGGCGAGAGAGGCAGTAGCAGAAGCTCTTGTAAGTGGTGTAGCCCCAGTCCATGTAGGGTTTTATAGGTCAGCAAACCGACCTTGAAGGTGATCTTCCACCATACTGGCAGCCAGTGCAGCTCTTACAGCACAGGTGCAATGTGGCTAGTTTGAGAGAGCCCAGTCAGTAGCCTGGCTGCTGCATTCTGCACAAGCTTCAGCTGGCGGACATTGACCCACGGCAGCCCTAGGTACAGGGAGTTGCAGTAGTCCAAGTGGGAGATCACAAAGGTATGGACCAGTGTAGGCAAGTCGCCAGGTGGAACCAGGTGTTTAATTTGGGCGATATTCCTCAGATGGTAGAATGAAGTCTTGACAACAGATGACACCTGAGCCTTCAGGGTCAGTCCCTCATCAAGAATAACGCCCAGACTCCACATCCGCTCAGTGGTCCTCAGCTGGAGGTCGCCTAGTACAAGACCAGCTGACTGACATGCCAAGGACCCCTCAGCTTGCTGACTCGGATCCACAACCAACACCTCAGTCTTGTCTGAGTTCAACTTCAATCAATTGGCACTCATCCAACTCTGGATCTCAGATAAACCGGGACTGCAGTACCTGTGCATGCGCAAAGGACATGTACGCTGAGTATCATCTGCATAGCCGTGAAAACTCAGCCCGTACCACCTTACAATGTTCCCCAGCTGCAACATGTACACCACAAATAACATGGGAGACAGCATAGAGCCCTGCAGAACCCCACATGGCAGGAAGAAAGGGGCAGAGGAATAAATTCCCCAACACCACTCTCTGAAACCTGCCAGTAAGGAATGATTGAAACCACCTGAGGACTGTACCCGACAGTCCACAGATAAATTGCAGGAGCTCCAGCAGTATCCCATGGACGAGAGTGTCAAATGTGGAAAGATCAAGGAGTACTAAGATGGAACGACTTCTCTGATCTCTCGCTATAAGGAGGTCATGGAGCACCCCAACAAGAGCAGTCTCGGTACTGTGCCTCTTCCTAAATCCCAGTTGGAAGGGATCATAGATGTCATGGATGGCAAGACGGTCCTCCAGCTGCAGCGCGACCACTTTCTCAACAACCTTCCCTACAAAGGGTAGCTTAGAGATCGGCCTGTAGTTAGCGAGAGATTCCAGGTCAAGGGAGGATTTCCTGAGGAGTGGAATCACCGCTGCCTCCTTCAGGAAGTCCAGAAATGCCCCAGTCTCTAATGAACACCGGACAATCTCAGCTAGGACAGGGCTGATGACCTCAACACATCCCACAAAGAGACGTGTTGGGCCCCGGTCCAAACCACAGTAGGTCGGCCACATTTTCCGGATGACCATCATGACATCCGTGATCGCCAGCTGGTCAAAAGTCGATCAAACAGTCTGAGGTGCCGTGACCTCATGCCGATCACTGCCGCTTCCACTGGAGCAAGCTGAGTAGATCTCTGACCTGATGTCGGCAAACTTACCTGCAAAGAAGTGAGCAAACTCATCACATTTCTCCTGTGACAAAGCTCGCCATAACTGCAGACAGGCTGGATTGCACAGTCTGTCCACAGTTCTGAAGAGCTGGGCCGATTGGTTCCATGCAGCCATAATCTCACTGGGCAGGAACTCTGCCTTCTTATGTGAGATCACGGATTGATAGTCTTCATAATGTGCCTTCAATCTAAGGTTGTCAGCACCTAGGCCAGATTTCCATCAGCAGTGCTCCAGCCTACGCCCAACCCTCCTCATCTCCCTCAAAGTCCCATCAAACCATGGTGTGCGAGGGAGAGTGGAGCGGGAAAACATGGACTGGACCAATGGAATCCAGATCTTCCACCACAGCCCTATTATAGACCTGAAGTAGGTGCTCTCGGTCCAAGCTTGCACACGGAAACCCCGATAGGTCCAGGACCACCATCAGGCCTTCTGGGGTCAAACCCCTTAATGGGCTAGTACTGGACCATCTCCAAAGGGGCAGGCCTATAAGGGAGTGCCTGGATATTGAACCTGATACTGCAATGGTCAGACCATCTGTCCAGTTCCACCACCAGATCGGCGCTCTCCATACCCAGTAGGAAGACCAGATCCAAAGAGTGGCCCGAACTATGGGTCGCAGAGGAAACAACCTGTATGAAGTCCAATATATACATCAATTGGAGGAAATCTGGTCCAAAACACAAGAGTTCAGCATCGATCCAGGCACTGAAGTCTCCCAGCACCATCACTCTGGGAGACTCCAGCAACGTGTCAATGACGAAGTCTGTGATTTCCTGCAAAAATTGCTTCCCATATCAAGGTGGACAGTGGATGAGAAGAATTTTGCACCCCATACCTGCACCCAGAAGACATTCAAAGGATCAGGTCTCCCCCACTGGCACATCTACCAGGCCCAATTCCATTTTAAAACAAATGGCAACACCCCCGCCCCAGATCCTACCTCAGGCGGTGTATCACCAAAAACCCAGCTGGAACTGCTGCCTCTAAAGTAGGACCCGGCATTCTCAGCCAGCCAGGTCTCAGTGATGCAAGCCAGGTCTGATGACCCAAAAAGGTCGTCAATCACTGCCGTCTTGTTCCTAATGGATCTGGCATCACACAACACCGCCTGAGTCGGATGGGACTCCGAGGTAGATCACACCAGCTGCCCACCCAAGGTGGAGCCCTTGGGTATGAGGACCAAACAGGGCACACTCCTCTCCAGTCTCCATTTCACCACAGGGCATCTTCTTGCCCCTACCACTCCTATTCGGTCACCCCAGTCCTCTCCTTCCTGAGGTCCTGGCCAGCACTCCCCCCCCTTCCTTCTATCCCCAGTGCTCGATAGTGACCATAAACATCAGCGGGCAGAGGGGAATAGTTAAAGGGGTGGAGGCCCCGGAGCTCAGTGGGGGAATAGTGCCTGACGTGGCCTGGATGGTACGAGTCAGGGTGCAGGAACTGCTAATGGGGGGCACTGGTGAGGACCAGGAGGCACCCATGGGTGAAATGGGTCCAAGAGATAGGTCAGACATGGCTGGTGCCCATACCCAGGGCTCCCATGGGACAGAGTGGGCAGGTAGCCTTTAGGCCAGCAGCCTCCATTGGTCCCCTGAGGGCAGTGCTCTGCAATGCCAGATCAATGAGGAACAAGACAGCCATTATGGTAGATTTAATTTCTTGCTGTTCACTTGATTGGGCTTGCATAATGGAAACCTGGTTGCGTGATGATGCCGGTCCTGTTTTGGAAATGGGTATCCCAGCTGTTTTTAGGTTCACTGCCCTTGGAGGGATTGTGGGGGGAGGGCATGGCCATTTGTTTTAGATCTGAGATAAACATTACTGTGCATGCAGTTGGAGGAAACTTCATCATCTGAATGCATTTCCACGTGTGGGGGTCCTGGTGCAGGGCACAGGATCCTTGTGTACTGGCCTGCAGGGCACAAGACGGAGTTCCTGAAGGAACGTGGGTTTCATCACTGAGAGCATTCTGGAGTCACACAGATGGTTGATTCTGGATGATTTCAATGCCTGGGTTGACAAACTCTCACAGTTTGGTCAGAATTTCCTCCAGCTGATGGAATTATTGCTCCTAGCACAGGAAGTTACCTGTACAACCCATCAACATGGTTATGCTTTGAACTTCTGTTTTCTTATTGGGACTCGAGATTAACAACCTCAGGATTAATCCAGTCAGTTAGTCAGATCACTGCACAGTGAACTTCTCATTCAGGGCCCCCCATGTAGTCCACTCCCAGTTGGGATAGTTCACTACTGCCCTTTGAAGGGGTTGTCCCCAGAAGGATTCCAGGCAGTGGTGGGTCTCTTGAGTGTGATAGCTGCTTGTGGAACTGAATCAGAGGAGGTGGTGGTGGCCTATAATGGGGCCATTGCCGCAGTTTTTGATGCAGTCGCACCAGTCTGTATATGACCCAGGACTTCACTCTTGAGATCCTTGTGGTTTGACAGGGAGCTCAGGCAGCTGAAGTCTAAGGGTCAGAGGCTGGAGTGTTGTTAGAGGAGATCTTGGGCTGTTGAGGACAGACTGGCTTTGAGGACTCACTACGGTGAGTATCAACAGGCAATTTCCCATAAGAAGGCAACATTTCTGTCCAAGGAAATAGCAACAGGGAGAAACCAACCAGCTCAGCTCTTCTGGACTGTAGACAGACTGTTTAATCCAGTCTGTTTACAACTAGAGAGAAAATTCATCCACTCACTGTGAAGAGTTTGCTTTTTTTTCTCTGATCGGGTGTCCTCGACTTGGTCCCTGATCTCCACAACTAGATTTTCATGACCTGGCAGGGTTCGGCAGGTCATGACTGGATGCCCTCCTCAGGTCTGGGAAGAGTTTAGGCCAGTTTCCGAGGAAGAGGTCTGTGGGGTGATGTCAGAGTTTGAAGCCCACCTTTTATGAGCTGGAAGTGGGCTCGACATGCCTTTTGGTTAGGTGTGTAGGGTTTCTGGGTCCAGTGTTTGCTGAGTTATTCGGTTCTTTCTTTTGGAGGGGGCCTTTCCAAGTGCACTAAAAAATTTGCTAGGTAAGCCTCACCTTAAGAAACCATTCTTGGACATGGATTGCTTGGTGAATTATGGACCAGTCTCTAACGTTCCCTTTTTTGTTAAGGTTATCGAGAAGATGGTGCTACAGCTTGAAGAAAACTTTATGGCCTTTGACATATTTTAACATCTCCAAGCCAGATTTAGGTCAAGGCATAGCACTGAGACCAAATTAGTCAGGGTGCAAAATGACCTTCTTAGCACAAGAGATAGAGGAGAGCAGTCAGTTCTCATCCTTCTTGCTCTTTCTCCTCAGCATTTGACACTGTGGACCATGGGTTGCTGTTGTATCATCTCAGGGAGTACCATGGCCTTGCTGGCACTGCCTTTGGCTGGTCTGAGTCCTTCCTTGGGGATAGGATACAGAGGGTGGTGGTGGGGAATTTCTCCTCCCTCCCAAAACTCCTACTCTGTGGTGTACCTGTTGACGGTGTCCATGCTAGCCCTGGGAGGGATCATTAGATGGCACAGCTTTGGTTTTCATTGCTAAGCTGATGATACCCAGCTGTATTTGTCTTCTGTACCCAGGGGATTCAGGACTGGATGTCATCAAGCTGGCTAAGACTCAACTCGGTTAGGATGGAGGATCTAGTGACTGAGCCTGATCAGAGGTAGGGTGCAGAAGCCACCGTGGAGGAGGCTGGCCCTGTGCTGGGGTCCTTCAACTTGGAGGCCTCTGCTAAGGTGAAAAATCTGTGGGTCATTCTGGACAAAAGGCTGACACTTGAGGCTCAAGTGTCGGCAATAATCTGGAGTGGCTTTCACCATCTCAGAAACATCACTCGGTTAAAAGAATTGATTCCCCCTGAAGACTTGTCATCATTGGTACATGTGTTTGTCATATCCAGGCTTGACTACTGTAACACTCTGTACCTTGGAATGAGTGGAGATGTGCTACAATGTTTGTCACTAGTGAAGAACGCAGCAGCCAGGTTACTGATGGGCCATCCTTGGTCCTGTCACATGGCCCTGGTTCTACGTGAACTGCACTGGCTGTGGGTCAAGTTGCGTATCACCTTCAAGGTCGGTTTGCTGACCTGCAATGCCCTATATGGACTGTGTGAGGCTACCTGAGTGACCTTATGATTCCTTATCAGACCTCCCGCCCCCTCTGCTCATCATAGGTGGGCCCCCCAAGCTGTTCAAAGAGCATGGCTAAAAACTTCAGTTGATCGATGTTTGCGCTCCTCCTTGTTCTGCTGCCACTTCTAGCTTTTATGTTTTTTTTTTACTGCAATATTTTGCACATATTTATAACTGAATAGTATTTGTTATTGTTTATATTAATGCTCATTTTTCTTTATTGTTTATGCTGTAAGGCACTCAGATCCTCAGGGACCGGGCGCTTGAGAAATAAACTTTGCTACTACTACTATATGTTAGCCAATGGCTGGGCTGCATTCAATTAAAGAAGCATATAATGTCCTCTACAGAAATGTACAACAGTGCCATGGAAGCTTTTTTAAATTTTTGATCATATTCTATTTATTCTCCTGCTTGCCCCGGTTACTGATCAAGCCCCCCAAGCCCTGTCACCTGGCTTCTCTGGGGCTTACCTTCTGTCAGGACCCTCTCCCACAGAATTCTCTCTGTAAGAGGCTGTGGGACACAGATGGACTCGGACACTGATATCTTCAAATATATTCTCCATGAAGTTTATTAATAGGTTCAAAACGAAAAAAAAATCAAAATAAACACAGGCAGAGTGATTTGTCATGAAAATAAAATAAATCAGCATACATTAGCTTAAAGTCAGCATTAACTCCAAAACAAACGTACAGCTTCAGCAGAACTAGTAATCACTAGTCTGAATGGGTGTTTCCACTACAACACCCTCAGCCAAATCTGATCTACATCTTTGCTTTGGCTAAATATATAGGGTAAGAAGCCCTCTGATAGGTCGCTATGCCTGTCTATCAACTAGGTGTACAAAGTTTTATTTAACTTGCTTTAAGGAAACCAAATTAAATCACTTTTATAATTTCTTTCATATTATCAAGTAGATCTGTTACAGAAACAATAGTTTTCTGTCAAGCTGCCTTTAAAATAAAAAAAAAGAAACAACCATTTCCTTGAGTAAACTCCCCCCTTGTAGTCCATTCTATAAAAAAAAAAAAAACAATGGCTGGCCGGCTCTTAGAGAAAGGACTTGCAGGGAGGAGCTACTGAGAACACATACACTTTAAACTGGCTACAGAGGATACCAAATTGAGGGTAAAATAACACTTCTGTACATAGTTCCCCTGTATTTCTATAGTACTGTATTCATTTCCTTTAAATGTTCTAATAGTTTTTAAAATATGATAAACATAGAAGGGTTTGAGTGTGCTGAAAATTCGGGGAAATACAGGAGGCGAGTTGAAAGGAAAAAAAAAACAGCTTAGTGGCTAATATGTAGCCGAATTGTTTATCTCACAGCGGGCTGCCTTGCCAAGAGGCACAAGGGATTTAAACCGAGAGCGTATATTCTCGGTAAGCAGCTCCTGTGCAAATTCTCCAAAAGAAACATAATTTTGGGGAGAAACGCTTAAGTAGAGCTGCACGACCATGCGCACGGTTGCACAGTATGCTCCAGAGTCAGTCAGGCTTAGGTTGTCAAGCAACAGCTAACGCGCATACACTTAACAATTTGTTTTCTACCGTGTTGTGGGAATTAAGGGAGGGCTCTTTCTTTTTATTATTTATAGACATGGATGCTTTCTCACTTAGAATAAATGACTATTGTCAGTCATGAAAACAGCAGTCTACCCAATGGCTCCTATGAAATTCATCCTGATTACAGGGCACCGATAACAGTGCACAAATTATCCCTGAACATATATATTTCTCTTGATTCTGGATTATAGGGATAAGACAGGTTACTAAGCCAGGCTGAAGGTATGACATGGAGGGGGGAGACGAACAAACAACAACAAAATATAAATAATGAACATAGGTGGCCAGCCCATGTACACAAACAGGACATCATATAAACAAAACAACAGGATGGAACCAGAAGGATATTTCATGTCATACTTCAGCTAACTATGTGGCTTTATAGCATTTGCTATGTACTACTTCGTTCTGGTATTATACCCTTTTTATGCACCCTTTTACACTCTCCCATAGGATTGTGGTGTGTGCCTGGTCACTGGTGAGGGGCCTGCGAGGAGTTGGTCATCATCCTGTCGCCGGGGAGTTTTTCCTTTAATTTTTCTCCCCTTTACTCCCCGGGGCCTCAGCAAACACAGTCGCGCATACGCGTGGAGGCATGCATGCATGCTGGAACTGACAACTGCCATACTCCACCAACCCAGTCCAGCACTGGGTCCCCATCTGCCCAGTGCTACCATCAAGCCTCCACTCTATGGCAGCCAAGGGCCAGGAAGGCTTACCTCCCCATTCTGGGAGAGGAGATCTGCCTGGCGGCAGCTTAGTCTTCCCCTAGCCCTCCCTCCCAACCGACCCTCAGCACCCAGAGCTCACTCCTGAACTCAGGTCGCTGGAATGGTGGAGGTGAGGCACAAGGCACCTCTGCCCTCTGTGCCACTGGGCCAGCAAACAGTGCCATGGAAGCTTAAAGGAGAACTGTGCTGAACCTGTACATAATTTTCCCCTGTAGAAGCTGATTTTTAAACACCGGTTCCAGTTCTGTTACTGTTCCAACTCTATGGGCTTTTTAGTTATCCTAGTGGATGTTTTTGGTTTGCACAGGTAGTTCATGCCATTTTAGAACTATATGATGTAGTGTATGTCTTTGCTTAGCTCTTCCATTGTTGGCACCATGCATACCTGTGCTGGCTGGCTCCAACTTAACAACAAAATAAAATATCAAATCTGCCTTCTCGCCAAAAAGGCTATGCTAAACCGACTTCCTCATGGAGTTCAGAACCTGCTATCCCTACCGCTAAACACCAGACAAACCAGGAGCTCCTCTACACAAACATTCCATGTGCCCAGATGCCGCACATCCATGGCACAATGTGCTTTCTCCTACCGTGCACCACTCTGGACAAATGCGCTACTGCCTGATATCTCTGGTGCTACTACTCTTGGATCCTTCAAACTCAGACACCAACACCTTATTGACAGGAGTTCCTGCAGGTGCTGCCACTAGACACCCCACACACCCACTGACTACCACCAGCACTTCCCAGTCCCTGTCCCTTGGGAAAGACAAAACCCAACACTTAAGCAATCCCCCCAACCTCTTGTACCCCTATCCTGTCCCAGTCAAACCTCTGCCTCTTCCCACACTGCCATGCTTACCCTGCTCCTCTTCCCCCCTTCCTTCTCCTGCTCCTCCTACTGATGCAAGCATACTTTGTACAATGCCACAGCTTACCTGTTCCTGTCTGGATTTTATGTACCCATTATGTTTAATACTCTCATTATCTGTTTGCTGAACTCTCGTTGTATTATCTGTAAATTGTCCTCAGCCTTTTTTTTTGCCTAGTTGTTTAATGTATTTGACGTGGAACCTCTCAACGAGCATCCACTCAAAGGTGTATCCAAGACTTCAATAAATATAAATATAAAATATATGTTCTACTATAGAACTGTATGGCTGAGAGGAACATAAACTACATTAAAGAGTTCTAAAATGGTACTTAACACCTGAGTGTAAATCAGAAACACCCACTATGTCTATAAAATGCCTGTGTGGAGATAACTGTAACAGAATTGGAATCAGTATTTTAAAAATCTGCTTCTACTATGAAAATGACTTTCAGGGTCAGCACAGTTCTCCTTTACAGCCCTGCCACAGACAGTAGGACTGCACTACCACAGAGAGCAAGGGGCCCTGATTCTGGCCAGTTCACAAGGGGAATTTGACAGCTGTCTTGGCGTAAACTGTTCAAGGAAAAGTGCCAGTACAGTGACTAGAATAAAGTTGGAAAAGTGATCTGAGATTGGGGGAAGCAGTGGGGTGGGTGGGAAATGTAGAAAACCTAGTTTTCTTAACATACCAGTAAAAGTCTCCACAAAGCTTTGTACTGACATACAGTAGGTAAAAAACATGCCTCAGGCTTACCTGTCTCCGTCCCTGAGTCGTTGAAATTGGGTAACAAAGAGACACATGAGAGTGGGCCCCACTCTTGTACCAGGAATCAGATCCTCTACCATCAGTGCAGGCCACAGATCGATGTTCAATGGTGTACCATATAACCTAAGGAACACACCAACACAGAGTTTTGTATTTGCGAGAACTGAATTTGCCTACAGTGCTTATCTGTATGAGTTGTTTGAAACTACAGTTTAAGAACTTATTACATTTTGGCATAAAAAACTGAGAAGTAAACACATCCAACACATTCAATGCATGTTATAACCACTTGCTCCCTCCTCATGCATCATATACACTTACAAACATGAATCAGACAGGCAAGTATAGTAGGGTGACAATATTGCTGAAATGTGAAACTGGGACAAGTACTGACGTGTGTGCAAACATTTTTACATATAGCCTCGGGTCTGGGGAGCTGAAGCTCTGGTGTTTTAGAGACTGTCTGGTGATTTTTGTGGCAGACAAACATTTTTTTGGTCTCTCCCTACATGTGATTCCAGGAGGAAAAAACCCTGTTTGTCTTGTTTTAGGCACTTAGAGCAGCCAAGCAACCAAATCACTTGGCTCAGCAGCAGCTGGAGTAGTTTGCCTCAGAGTAGGTTTCTCTTGTTCCTACAGGCCACAGAACAGGCCCTTCAGTATTTAATTTTATTATTTGTACGCAGTCAGTCTGGCACATCCCAGGAAAAAATGAGCTGAGGAGATAAAAGAGGCCTAACATCTTCACTTCTTAAAGTTTAGTTCTTCCCCAGGCCCAACCACCAGACTCAAGACACCTGACACTACACAACACAGGCCCTGCATCTTCCTGCCTTCACTCTTGTAAAAAGCACCCACCTCCTGCTCTTTTTCTGGCCACTGTCCCCTGGCTGTGCTGTCTCCCTCTCTCTCTCTCTCTCTCTCTCTCTCAGTCTCCAACCTCAGACCTCCGGCTCAGGGTGGCTCAGCCTGCATTCATCCTCTGGATCTCCGACCGGTTCAGATTAGCATATGTGCCAACCACAATGCAGAAGAACAGAGTGGTAATGTGCAGCCCACACACTGACCAACTGCTATGTCGGAAGCATTATGACTGAGACAAGTCAGTGTGCTTGATGAGGTGATGGTGTGTGCATGCCATGCATGGTGCTGTTGGTTACATAAGTGGGAGTGGGGGCCCGGGGCACAAGCAGCTTAACTTGTTAAAAGTCCAGGAGGCCCTTAGCAACATCGCTGCCGTAAGTGCAGCTTTTAGCCAGGATGGAAAATCTGGTTTGAGGTAAAAACAGGCATGAAACACCTGCTTTTACAAATCTGGGACACTGGGACATGGCAGCAAAAAATCAGGACTGTCCCGATAAAACCAGAACATCTGATCAACCTAAAGTATACTCTGGGTCAGTTTTTCTGAAATGAGGCCACGAGAACAATTGTGTGTGATTACAGAGCTCATTGGAGCACCAATTAAAAATGCATGCAGCTGGCCGTATCCCTGCCTTTAGAAACATGATGAATAGATTACATCAGAGAGGCTATCAGGAAGTAAGGAATAAAAGAAAATGACTGGGTGTGCATTTATAGCATTTTCAGTACACACCCCACGGATATGAGGCATGGAGCCACAGACCAAGGGCAGGATTTTCAAAGCGTGGCACAGGGCTTGCATCCAGCCCTGCACCACAACACTTAGGTTCTGGCAGTGTGCCAAACCCTTTGCTGCAACTGCACCTGATTTTACAGTCCCAAGCGCAGTTGTGACAGTTTCCACGAATTACGGGAGCTTGCACCAAATATCTGGGGTAAGCTCTGTTAAAAGTCCCCCAGGAACGCCGCAAGTTAGACTAGAAAGAGTTGGTCTAACTTGCAGCAACTGCTGCATGGGATAGCAAATCCTGTTAGAGCACCGCAAGCCTCATGTGCTGTATCGTCAGCGCATCAGGGCTTGCGGCGATCTAAGGCTTTTAAAAATCCTACCCGAAGTGTCCTTCTGTCCCCGAGAAGTGCATCGAAAATGCTTTATGCTCTATACACATCCTAAGATGAGTTGTTACACTTATAAAATGCCAGATTTCATTTGGAAAAAAAAGTTATTTTGTGGCTGTAGAAAAGAGATCAGAAGCCTAACTGTGCATATATAGCTTTTCGATGCATGATCAGATGATGGGTTTTGGCCAGAGTGGAGGATTTTGGTACCCATTTTAAAACTTGATTCATGGTATACTCTGTGCAAAGAGATTTATTAAATTAGGAGATTGGAGTAAAAAAAAATACGTTTTAAGGCTCTGTAAGTTATTGTGAAAAGAGAGTCACTGGGTTTTCATTTTGGGAAGTCTAAAGCCCTCATGTTTGAATGCAGAATGAGGCCACATACCTTTTCTTTAACAAACTAAATAGATGGAAGGTTTTGTTCCAATATTCTAGGAAAATGTCTAGATGTACTCTAATTTGCATCCACCTTTTGAAATGTTGTAATGAAAGAAATTAATCTTTTTTCATTTTTCTCATAGTCCCTCAGGATTACATCATGAATTCAGCTTTGTCCAGATTGCTAGCCCCACCAAGCTATTGTTTGCATTGATCCTGTTATGGGAGGGTGATCACATCCTTTGGCAGTGAACTTAAAAAGCTCCAATGAATTAGTTCTGTTTCACAACACTCCTAGGTTTTTGATCGCATCTTGTCTCACCCTTGAGATAATTTTGTTTCAGTTTCCAACAGTCTGAAACAATGATTAGCATTGTTTTATGCACGTTTTCCCTTTGGGTACAAAATGGATTAGACTTCCTCTGTAGGCCCCTTATAATATATGGACATTTCATCTGTAAGGGGACAGAATTAGTCACAGGACTGCCATTGGACAACCACAGTGATCACCTGATCCTCAAGAAATGACTGGGGCATTATTAAACGGGGAGTAGAGACACCAGGAACCCGCTCCCTGACAAAGCTCTATACAAATGAAACGCCAAGGCACCAGGTCCTATCAATAGGACTGAATGTTAATAACTCCAAGGTTTTATTTTTTTTTTAAATTATGTTTCTAACCCTAGTGTTTCCAAACTTCGACCTTTCAAAATATAGTTTCATGTATCCTTGGAACCTTTAGTGTTAGACACTTTTTTATTTTAAATGAAAGCTTGGAGACAGGTACGGTGAGCTGATGTAGACAATCGATATGTGGTGTTGTTGGATTTTCCATATACTGTACAGTATCACTATATAAAAACCAAATTATTCACAAATGTTTTGAAATCCAGTTATTTTAAAAAACACATTGTATCAAAATGTACAGACGTTTATCAGTACATGACCAATGTGTCACTATGAGCTCTTCATGCATATCAGACTCCAAGCTTTTACTAAAAAAAAATAAGTTTATAAGCCTAGCAGTTCATAAGGAACAGCTTTCAAAATATAATTTCAAGCACTATAAAATATTATAAAAAATTATTTTTGGAAATGGTCAAAAGATATTAGTATTTGTTCTGTCTAAAAAAAATACATTATTTTCTAGTTAAAACGGTTACTATTGGATATAGGCCCCCATATTCATACGGTTACCATGGCACTAACCAGTTAAGCACCATGTTAACTGATGGGGTGGGGCCATATTCAAAGGCCCCCAGTGCACCACATCAGTGCAATTACACAAAACATACTGCTGCGCCAGTGCAAATTAGGGATCCTTATGCAGACTGGGCACAGTGATATATTCTTTGGTTTCTGCAGCACTAAACAGCCTTGGTCACAAACTATATAATGCTGCCGAAACCCTGCCCTTTTACCCCAATGCACAGGTGTGCTTCATGCTGACTGCCCTTAGTAGACTTATACTTCCTCTCTGGGTTTGTCCCCCAACCCCCTGGTCACCCTCTGCAGACATATAGCTCCCCTTCCTGGTGGTCAAGTGGTACCCCCACACCCTACTGCCCTCAGTATCATCATAGCTCCCCTCCCTGGTGCTTCAATGGACCCCACCCCCTATTGCCCTTGGTATCATCATAGCTCCCCTCTATGGTGGTTCAGTGGACCTCCAACCCCTATTGCCCTTGGTATCATTATAGTTCCCCTCTCTGGTAGTCAAGTGGTCCCGCAACCCCCGTTCACCCGCAGTATCTTCATAGTTCTGCTCCCTGGTGGTCCAGTGGACCCCCAACCCCCGATCACCCTCAGTAGCATCATATATCCCCTCCTTGGCATCTAGTAGCCCCCATTCTCTGATCACGCAACAGTGCAGTGTATGCAGCAATACATCAGTGCTCTTCTGTGCAATATATTGTAATGAGTCTCATGGAACATAACACACATGACTGTTTGGTACCCCCCAAAGGTCATCAGTCCTCCTTCTGACCTGCATTATCAGGATCCTCCTCTGGGCACCCCATGCCCTGTCGCTGTTCCTCTCATACAGTCATCATGATGGCAACCCGGCACAGCCCTCCATGCACCACTTCAGCTGGTCCCCATTTGACAGGAAGTCGTGATAGCACATTCTATAGAAATAGCTGTTTCTACAATATGTGGACTCACACATGCTTGTCAAACAATGGTCAGCCAAGGCTGTGAGCAGAGGGGTGATAGGATGGATCATGCAGGGGCTGATGACCTTTGGGAAGGCAAATTGAAAGACCGTTGTCATGTTACATTACACATGAGACTTATTACAACATATTGCACTGCACAGCACCTACGTATTGCTGCATACACAGCACTGTCAGGCTATCGAGGGTGGGGGGACTACTCTATGATGCTATTAAGGGTGATCAGATCATGTGGGGACCACTTGACCACTGGGGGAAATGATGATACCGGGGGCAGTTGAGGGGGGATCAGCAGACTGCCATGGAAGGGAGCTATGATGATACCAAGAGAAATCGGGGGTGGGGAGACATGGGTACTTGGCTGGGACAGGTGCTCTAGGGCTGTGCACACATGCAGAATAGCCCATAATGGGCATGCTAATGGCTCCTTAGCACCTTGCATCCCTAATGGGCTCACTAGTAGGCTATGGCTGAATATGGCCCACAGGAGCCCTGGCACTATCTCATTTAGGATGTGCTGTCTCCACTGGCTACCTTGTGGCTCATATTCAGTTACTATGCACTGTGCTGGCACAGCTCCATATTTAGTCAGTTTGTGTGCTGTGGTCAGAGTGCACAAATTTTCTGAATATTGCTCCGAGCTGACTGTGCACGAAGCATTTTTAAAGGTGCCAAAGGGCTGTGGAGGACTTCTGAGGAAATAGATATTATACTGACACTGGAGCTGGTGTAACATTATGCTGTCTTTCTGAAACACTGATGCAATATATTTTTCCCTAAAGAAAGATATTTACATACTAACATGCTAAGATCCCAGCAGAGTAGGCCTAAAGGTCTATCGAGTCTGCTCAAAAATCAGCATCCGGCCAAGACACCATTGCTGTCCCCCACCTCCCCCATAAATCCTTCTGACCCAATCCCCCATCAGAGTTACACCTCCAGATCTGGCATTCCTCAGCTTTACCTTACCCTTATACCTGTCCCAGCCCCTCTTGAATCCCTCCACTGTATCAACAGCCACCAGTTCCACAGGCAGTGCATTCCATGGGTCCAGCACCCTCTTGGTAAAGTAGCATCTCCCTGTTTCCCCTCGAGCCTCCTGCCAACCAGCCTCATGGAATGCCCCCTGGTGGCCCCTTCCTCCCTCCCTCCCTCAGCTGGAACACCCTATTTAGGCTGACCCTGTTCACTCCCTTTAGATATTTAAAAACCTCAATCATATCCCTCCTATCCTCCAGGGAGTACATGTTCAGCTCATCAAGTCTCTCCTCATAGGATCTTTCCCGAAGACCCTGTATCATCCTGGTCACCCTCCTCTGGACCTTCTCTAGAAGGGTAATGTCATTCTTCAAGTACGGGTGCCAAAACTGCACGCAGTACTTGAGGTGCGGTCTAACCAGGCAGTTAAACAGATGGAGAAGTACCTCCCATCTCCTTGATGTTATACCCCTGGCAATGCACCTAAGCATTTTATTTGCTTTAGCCACAGCCCTCCTACACTGCTCAGAGTTATTCATCTTGGCATCCATGACCACCCCAAGATCCTTCCCCCACCAAAACCTGCAGTATCTCCCCACCCAAAAAGTACTCATGATCAGGGTTCCTAAGCCCCAAATGAAGTACATTGCATTTCTTGGCCTTAAATCTCAGTTTCCAAGTGTGTGGACACCTCTCCAGAGTCTCTAGGTCCCACTGTAGGGCTCTTCTACCCTCCTCCCCTGTCCACCACTGCCCCCAGCTTCGAGTCATCAGCAAAGAGGCTCACCTCACTCCTGATACCGTCCCTGATGTCTGAGATGTAACCATTAATCAGGATTGGGCCCAACACTGACCCTTGTGGGACCCCGCTAATGACCCTCCTAGGAGATGATAACTCCCCCCCGACCACGACCCTCTGAAACTGCCCAGTTAACCAGTTCCCTATCCACCTCATCATCCTTTCCCCCACCCCCATTCCCCAGCTTGTCCAGCAACCCTGAGTGTGGCACTGAATCAAACACCTTGCTGAAGCCCAGAAAGAGGACATCCACTGGCCTTCCCTGGTCCAGTGCCTTTGTCATCCAATCGTAGAACTCTACAAGGTTAGTCTGACATGATCTGCCCTGAATGAAGCCATGTTGGTAGTCATCCAGATGAGCGATTCCTTGCTTAAAACTCATTCCCTTTTGGAGTGTATATATGCTGAAAACTCATTCACTTCTGGAAGTGTATAAATGAGTTGAACAGTTCTATGCTCAACTTTATTCAAAATGGCCACCTTAAACTGAAAGAGTTAAGCTCCCGGAACAATTTCCTGAATCAGTCTACATGGCAAATAGAATGGTAGGTTGGATAAAATACAATGAAGGAATTTGCAGGAAAGGGAGTTAGTAATGCAGCTTAATATGGCACTGATAGACCACATCTATAAGGGATAGAAAGGCAGTGGTGGTGCAGGGTTGTTAGAATAGAGGTCAACAAAGTTAGTCAGAGTGCCAGAGAATATAACCTTTGAACAGCAGCTGAATTATCTAGAATTATTTACTTTAGGAAAAGGAGACTTTCTGATGATTTAATTAAAATGGTTATGGACATATTGTAGCTGTGTTAAAATATGTACCATGTATTCACAGGGGGCTCAATTGAAGCTAGCAGCATCATTTCAACAGAATCACCTCATCATCCAAAATTACAAACAAGCACGAAATGCCTGCACAAAAGCCATACGGCTAATGAAATCCACCTATTACAAAGACGCACTCACCAATACATGGGAAAATGGTCGTGCTTTCTGGGACAATATCAAGGATGTCACAGGGAAGCAGCCAAAAACCTCTCCGGCCATGTTAATGGTTGATGGATCCTCAACCCTTGACCCCAAGGTGATCACAAACATCTTTAACACGGCTTTTTCAGACCTTAGTGCTGTTCTACCCCATGACTTTTTCGAAAACAGGGCCTACTCCCCAAATACCTCAGCCCCTCAGTCTAACCCTCTTCTACTTCAGGAAGGTAAGGCTGAATGAAGCTCGCCGCTATATTACTGTAGCTATCTCTAAATCTAGATCTAGTAGCGACACCCTGGACCTTAAGCTTCTGTTGCTCACCCTCGATGAGGTAATTCATCCATTAACAAAAATCCTAAACCTCTCTCTCAGCTGTGGAAAATTCCCGGACCTACGGAAAACAGCCACCGTGATACCCGTCCATAAAAGTGGGGACAAGACGATTCACTCAAATTATCGCCCTATCTCTATACTGCCCCCACTCTCTAAGGCACTTGAGCGCATCGTGGCTGATCAACTTACCGACCACTTGGATAAATACAATATACCTTGTCCACAACAACATGGCTTCCGGAAAGGTCACAGCACCACCACAGCCTTCTTGAGTTCACTGGAGCTTTGCACAAATCCCTTGACAGCGGCCTTCTCACAGGGGCCGTTTTAGTGTCGACTCAAGGCCTTCAATACAGTACACCATGGACTACTAATACACCAACTACTGAATGCCGGGCTATCACCTGACTCTTCTCTCTGGATTAAAAGCTACTTAGAAAACTGGCCACAGAGAGTAAAAATTGCGGACGCTCTTTCTAACACCCTGCCTGTTCGCTCAGGTGTCCCACAGGGATCCATACTGGAACTCCTCCTTTTTAGCCTTTTCTTAAACTTGCTCCCTTACCACTGCTCTGAGTAGATCATACTGTATACCGATGATGCTGCTGTATTCTCCACTAACAAAGATCCTGCAACTCTTCAACACAACCTTCAACTTGGTTTCAGTTCTGTAGAGACATGGTTTCTTAATCATAAACTGGTCCTCAGTGACAAGAAAACCAAATCTATGCTCTTCTGCAGCTCTCATAACCCGCACAAGCTACACCACTTGGCTATCTCCACTACCCAGGGGAACACTCTAGATCAGGTGGTGTCCTTCAAACACTTAGGGATACAGCTTGACCCTAATCTCTCCTATGGACTTCATGTAGATAATGTAGCTAGACCTGCTAATACACAGCTTGGTCTTCTCTACAAACATAGACCACACCTCACGCCAGAAGCTTTGAAGGTTGCAGTCCTGAGCTCTGTGATCTCTGTAATAGACTATGGTCTCATCATTTATGGCTCGGCCACAACCACAACCCTTAGATGCCTCTCAACTGCCTTACATAAAGCATGTCGGCTCATCACTGGTGCTCACCGTCTCACCCACACATGTGACCTGTACACTCAGACCGGCTGGCTCCAACTATCAAACCGCATAAAGTTTCTCACCTGCTCCATGGTCAAAAAAATCTACCTTGGCCTTGCACCTTCTGGGGTCTCAACTCTGTTACAACACCGAATTAACAATGGTGCCTTAGGAGATCCACGCTACAGCTACTGAAAGTCCCCCACTGTCACACTTCACAGGGACAATGCTCTTTTGCTTATCGAGCACCACTCTGGTTCAGTGGCCTCAGCCTAACCATCTCCTCTGCCCCAACTATTGGTATGTTTAAAACTAGGCTCCGGGACTATCTCACTACCAACAGCTCCTGTGACTGCCCAACTTAACCTTGTTTCTCCACTTCCCTTTCTGCTCTAGTTGTCCCCCCCCCCTTCCCCTCCTCACTGGATTCTACCCTCACATCTTGGTATAACCAATGCTGCACTTTTCACCCTCTCACCACCCTTTCTACTTTCCTTCTCCCCCCCTACCCCTGTGACTCTGGCACTTCTTATCTGTTGTCTATTTTCTCTGACAAATGCCGTTGGCTGCCTTGTTACAATGCTACCCTTGAACTGTATTAATCTGTACTCTGTTTGCAATGTCCACATTGTTGTAATGCCTGTCTTGATGTTCCCCATAATTTGTATTTCTTTGACGTGGAACCTTTGTAAAAGAGCCATGGCTCAAAGGTATTTGTAATCCTAGACTTGATAAATAAATAAATAAAAAGAATCATAGGGGGTGCAGAAGCACATTTCAGCAGAGTCAAGAGTTGCAAATCTTCTCCACCCACCACATTTTATATAAATAATGTTCTGTGTGGTTCATAGCCCAGTGCTTGTGCTACGTGCAGTAGAGCTGAATGATGTAAGTTATTCTTGGCTACATAGGCCAGACCAGTAAGTAGGACAATGCCTAAAAATTATATGAGTTATATGAATGATTAGTGCTTAGATACTTCAGCATAGTTATGAGCAAGTCAGTGATCGTAGTACATATGAACTGGATTGTATACGCATAGTGCTTAGGTCCTTGAACTGATGAATAACAACTTGTTAGGACTTGATGTTTTGGTCTTTCTCTGTATCCCACCTTAGGAAGGATGCTTAGTTGAAAAGGATGAGATCCCCCCCCGGTGGGATAAGAGTGCAAGAGAAAGAGGAGGTGTTAGGGAAGGATGGAGGGCAAGTGCGACTTGCTCCAAACAGAGCTGCGGTCGCCTGATAGTTTAAGTAGGATGTGGGGGAGGAGCTCTTCCTCCACAGAACTACAGGCATGCGCCTTACCATTCATTGTGGTTCATAGCTCAGTGCTTGTGCTACATACAATACAGCTGATTGATGTAGGTTATGCTTGGATACATAGGCTAGACCAATAAGTAGGACAATGCCTGCAAAGTATATCAGTTATATCAATGATTAGTGCTTAGATACTTCAGCATAGGTATGAGCAAGTCAGTGATTGTAGTACATATGAACTTGATTGTATATGCATAGTGCTCAGGTGCTTGAACTGATGAATAACAACTTGTCAAGACTTGATGTTTTGGCCTTTCTCTGTATTCCGCATTAGGAAGGATGCTTAATCGAGTAGGATAAGACTCCCCCATAGGAAATAATGATTGCAGGCACGATTATCTCCTCCAGCTCCGGAGAGTGTGGCCAGTAGCATGCAGGAGAGTAAAACTCCCTTGGAGGGAACCTCTGAGGACCCATTGCTACTGATCTGCCCATCCTTCTGGGCATACTAAAGGAGAGTAATCCTAAATGAGCAATATATACATATTATCGGCTAGTCCGAAACCCCAATAGATGAAGA
This sequence comes from Neoceratodus forsteri, assembly GCA_016271365.2. Lineage (NCBI taxonomy): Eukaryota > Metazoa > Chordata > Ceratodontiformes > Ceratodontidae > Neoceratodus > Neoceratodus forsteri. Next base: position 1,362,594,938 of record CM057455.1, on the reverse strand, counting down.
TCAGAAGGTCGGTAAGACTAAATGGAATCCAGTGCTGACGGAGAATGTCCAGCGAGTGGAAGGTAGCAGATCCTGAGCAATTCCTTGTCTGAGATGTCGATGTCCAGGGAAAAATATTGATAGAAGGGTATGTGGAATCCAGTTGAATGCAGAATCGATCTTGAAGGGTTGGTCCAAGTTCCGATATGCAAGTTTATTGAAGCATAGAGTCTTGAAGGTAAGGCGAGTAAGCTGGATGCAAGTTGTGAAGCTGAAGAAGGTAGAGCAAATGAAGCCCTGGTCCTGAGTGGGTGAAGCAGGAAATGGACAGTAGGCCAGAAAGCCCAGAAAACCTCCAACCCATCTGGCAAAGCAAGTATGGTAAGGAACAGAACCTCCATGTGCCAAGTTGGGAGAGGGAGGAGTATAGTAGACGTAATCGAACCTCCAGGCCGATGTTGGGCGAGGCAGGTGTAGAGTAGAAATATTTGAACCTCCAGGCCCCGATGCTAGGTGAGGCAGGTGTAACATGGAAATATTCAAACCTCCAGGCTCGATGCTGGGCGAGGCAGGGTGGAGTAGGAGAACAAAACTCAGGTGAGCCACTGAATGAGCATTTGTATGCTGAGATCATAATGAGCATTGAGTGCTAAGATCTTGCAAGGTCGAATGTAGTATAGAGTTAGCAGAATCCCAGAGGCTGAAGCCGGGGGGAGAACAGTAGGCATGAAGCAATGATCTGCGTAAGCGATGAGCAACGATTTTGTAAGCAAGGGTGGACCTGCACATAGGTCGGTAAACAAAGTGGTAATAAGGGGACCTGCATGTAGATGTGCAGAATATAGCAACAATAATAGTCAAACCCCCCATGCTCCAAATTGGGCAAGGCTGGTGGAAAGGCTAAGGCAAACTTATGAGAGCAGTAAGACGGTCCTGTAGAAACGTGGCATTCCAGAAGATCAAGGATGGCAGAAGAATGCGGTAAAGAGGACTAAGTCGGATGAGTTGGCAACTCGATCAGATTTAGTGAGCCTCATGGCACTGGTGTAGGTTGAGGACTGAGGCCTAAGCCATGAGATAGGATTGGCACAATGGATTGGAGCTCGGTTGAGTGTCCAGGCAGGAAATAGTAGTGGTAGGAAATCCAAATGAACTGAAGCAGCGTGGCAAGAAATGTCCAAGGGAATTGATTGCGTATATCCTGATATGTAGGCAAGATGTAAGTCCACAACAGAGCTAAGAATAATATCTTTGACTAGCGAAAGTAAGTGGGAGCATGCACGGTGAGGGGTGCAGTGTCCAGAACTTGAGTAGTATGATTGAAGGTGGATATCCTGGCAGTGCATCCGATCTTGCTGGAAAAGGTGGAGATGAGTAAGTGACATGGAATGAAAGCTTCTGGCAGAATAAGGCATCCAAGGACAGAGGCAAGGCAATCAGCTAAACCCCTACGTAGGGTTGGATGAGCGGCTGGACTGCACGTAGGTCAGCTGGAGGAAGGAGCAGAGAGTGGCAGCTAGGCCCCAAGAAGGCTAGCAGACCACAAAACCCAGATGCAGAGCAGCAAAGAACAGTGAAGCTTGACAGGCCCTCGTGTGACCAGTGGGTACAGCCAGATCTCGCGTAGGCCAGGCAGAAAGGGAGAGAGCAAGTCAAGCTAGACCCCATGTAGGCTAGCATGACTGGGGTGCCACCATGGAGTGCCGCCCGGCACAGCAGACATCCCATAGGCTAAAGCCGAGGGTGGTAGCAGGCAAGCAGCAAAGATCACGGAAGCAATAGGGACCTGGAGGTATGCAATAACAGAATGGCAAAATCGGACTTGTACGGTGGTTTGCTGGACAATAGCAACAAAACAGGAGAGGAACAGACAGCAGGGTAGCAGAGGTCAGATCAGGGAGTGGATGCAAGGAGGAACCGCAGGAAAAGCAGGCCTACTAAGGTAGAAGCCAAGAACTGAGTGGCCACCGAAGCTTGCAGGAGGCAACAGCCAGGTGTGGCAACAGGTTAATTCATCATATAGTGTAAGGTGTCCAAAAGGTATATGGCACAGGATCTCTGCTAGAGGCATCAATTGCCATCTCTGAGTCCATGTAATGTTAATACCGAGTCCCACTGCAGAGCAAAGGCAGGTGTACTGAACTACTGTTGCTGCGGTGCTGTCAGTGCCCTGATATGAAAATGGAGTTCGGCATGGTACTAGAGAAGCAATTCAATAGAGCAGGATATACTGGAGCAGATAGTCAGGTACACAAGAGCAAAACCATTGTCCGCCATAGTTCAGAACGATGGAACAGTTGGATAGGGTGCAAGTAAGTGATGAATCTGCTCGATGTCCTGCTGCTCTAAGCCTGTAAGAATGGAGTAATGCTACCATGGGAAAACAGGAGTGCAGGGTGGCAATGGACTTGGAAGAGAGGTGAGCTAGGCTTCCACGTAGGCTAGCAGGACCGACTAGACCTCCATGTAGGCCAGCCTGAGTAGTAGGGAGTAAATAAGTTGAGGGAGCATGAATGAACTGCACAGCCAGGGTGCAGAAGAAGCCTGAATTGGTCAAAACAATTAAGAACAGCAGGGAGAGCAGCTATGGTTGAGCTAAGTACACAGAGATCAGTGCAGTTGCACTGCAAGTGATGTGAGAAGTGTGGCCTGCCGGCTGGAGAGCGATGTGTAAGTTCACCCAGAGGGTAATGGGAACAAGATGCCAAATCCGAGCTCCCGGTAACATCAACCACCAAGTTGCATCCAATGTACCTGATTTTCCTGACTCCTGGATAACAGGCTGTCCCCCTTCTTGAACAAGCATGGAAGTGTATGCAAGCATAGCTGGTTGGTGCCATCTAACGATTGAGTGAGGGAGGCACAGGAGAACAAAAGAGACTGATAGAGATATGGCTGTGAGCCCAATAGTAATATTTGGAGTTAATCCTTAGGTTGTGGTGAAAAATGTGGAACGCTGTCATATGGGAAATGCTGAATGCCAGTCAGACAGTGTAGAGCAGGACAGAATGTTGGCTGCATCTACGTGCCGGAGAAGCAGTCAAGGAGGCTCCAGGCAACAAAAATCTAGTAGTCCACAGGAGCGAGCAGCTCCCAGACATAATGAACTACACGGCACATGGAGCAGTGGCTGCTGGAAGGGAGAAAACAGAGGAGGCAACAGCAATGAGGACAGCCGAGCAGGAGCAGAGAACAGTGGCAGCTGAATGAGCGGTCACAGGGAAGGACTGCAGGGGGAATAGAAAGAAGAGTCAGCAAAGCACACAAGCGCAGAAGCCCCAAGAAGAAGCACAAAGGTAGAAAAGAACAACAGGGCAATGGGGGGACAAGCAAACAAATGAGAAATGAGAGAGCAAGGAACAGGAGGAACAAGCGGGGGGGGGGGCAAGGTGAGGACTCAGGCAGAGGACGTAACAAAGAAGCAGCCATGGACCAGCAGCAGCACGCCAATGAGCGCAGCGAGTGTGACTCGCTCTAAACAGAGTAGTGGTAGCCTGATATCTTAAGTAGGATGTGGGGGAGGAGCTCTTCCCCCACAGAACTACAGGTACGCACCTTACCATTATAGGGGTTTGTAGTAGTTGCAGTTGACATCATAGAGGTTGCAAAGAAATCATAAGGGTCTCAACTATACTCAACTACAACCTATGGCTACCCCTCAGTGACGCCCCTGACCTAAGCTCAGACAAAGGATAAATAAGACAGACATATGAAATAACATAAAAAATCTTCCTGAGGCATGGAAGAGGATCATTAGGTAGTCTAATGCTTGGCAAATTGTCTGATACAAGAGGGAGGGTCTTCTTTTTCTGGTCAACCAGTGGGCTTTGTTTGGCAAGGGGTACATGTACAATCAAGATGCGCTGCACCTGAGCCAGTAGGGAGTGAATGGACAGGGGATTTAAACTAGAGAATGGGGGAGGCTGGTGCAGGGATCACCAAGAGTAGGAGGCAGATGTAGGAGATCACCGAAAGGACAGCGGAGAAAGGTAGCACTAGAAGAACCCCCCCCCCCCAGTGGATAGTAAGCATAGAGGGTAACTAATCAAATAGAACTGGCATCCTGGGATACTACAGTCTCCTGGGCATAGACTGGCAACAGGACAAAGCCAAAGGCAGGACTGAGACCGAGTTCCTGTACATCTTTAAGAACTGCTTCCTAGAACAAAATGTTCAGCTGGAGACTAGATTTCAGGCCACACTTCACGTTGTTCTCAGTACTAAGGATGAAGTCATCTCCAGTGTGACTGTCAAGAAACCTGTGGAGGCAGAGACTACAGCCGGGTAACCTTCTCCCTAGTTACAAGAAAGACTAGCTGGACTCAGCTAACAAGATCTGAAACTTCAAAAAGGCAGATTTTGCAAATCAAGGAGCTGGTGACCAAATTTCTGAATGGGTGGCAAGAGGACGGTAACACACAGCACATGTGGGGTTTGTTGAATAAGGTGCTGGAAGCAGTTGAGTGATCTGCATCCTTGTAAGCAAAAAAGGAAAAAGGGCCCAGGCTCAACATGGACCTAGGGAAACTGTTCCAGAACAATAAGAAGGCATAGGACCACTAGAAAGAGATAGGTTGCCTCCAGGTCAAAGAGTAATACAGGGTAGAACTGAGCCACTGCAAGACCAAAATTGATGGACCCAAAAAGGGTCTGAAAACCAGGATAGAAGTAGGATCTGTGAACAACACCAAGGCCATCTTCCAGTACATTAATGGAATGAGGAATTAAATGAAAGGGGGGGGGTGGGCCCTTAATAACAGTGAAAAAGTTGGGAAGGGGGCAGAACCTATGAGAGAGCAAGGGATGATGGCTGTGATACAGAATGGATACTTTATTTTCGTGTTCACAAGAGGGCCCTCGGGAAATGGTGCTCATTGGGAGGGCACATGGCCTCAGGGGCAGCTTATGATGCAGCCTGTGGACATTACATCCACTATGGTAACTGACTACCTGATGAAGATCCAGCTAGACAAGTCCAACAGTTCACAAGCGATACACCACAGGATCATAGTGAAGCTAAAGGAGTTATGGGTGGAATCAGCTACAATAATGTTTCATGAGTCTGTCCAGGCAGGTGTAATGCCTGAGGACAGGAACGTGGCCAATGTGGGCCCCATCTTCAAGAAGGGGACAAAGTTGGTCCAGGACAACTACAGCTGGATGTATGCCATTGTTAGGGCACTGTCATTAGGGTTCCGTCATGTAGGCACCGAAACAAGGTTGTGAGTGACAGGTGCGTTCTGGATTTTACAGCATCCTGCAGTCAGACCATTTTCAGTGTCTGGACCATTGTCTTGTCCTTCATGGCATGCACGACCCAGAGGTGATTATATTTAGTTTTGAGGGGTGCGGGGGATGATACTACCTGCAGTGTGGGGTGCTGGGGGCGAAGCCCTCTGCAAAAGGTAACTCTGTTAATGTACGGTCCTTTGGCATTGTAACTTTGTGGTGGTGCAATGTTCACCCACGATCATGATGGGCAACATTTTTCTTGCACTCTAATTTACGGTGCCCACATTACAGGTGCACCGACATGGGTTAAGCCAGCTGGGACAATAGTGTTGTTCAGGGTCCTGGAAGCCATTATCAAGGACAGAATAATGCAGCATTTGGTTGAAGCTAGGGGTTCTTTCCCCCCCTCTCAGTATGGCTTTATGTGGGACACAGCAAACTGAATCAAGCAGATCACCTTCTTCAAGGTAGTGACAGGCAGATGCACAGGGACAGGGCTGTATATGTAGTCTAGATTGACTTCAGAAAGGCTTTTGACACTGTGGTATGTGACAGACGTCTGGACAAAGTACACCAGTGGGGTATACATAAGGAGAACTGTTAACTGGCTTGTGGAAGGAAACAAGGGTTGTGGTGGTTGGGCACTACTCCTAATGGAGATGGGCTATTAAGGGCCATCATCAGAATCAGTGCAGGGGCCACTGCTGCAAGGCATTTTCATCAGTGATCTGGAAGCTGGGGTCTCCAGAAGGTTGCTGATGTTTGCTTATGACACTGAGCTGGCCAGGCAGGGGTGGGGGTGGGGGGTGCTCCTTGACTATGGTGGGGACAAATGTCACAAGGGTCTGAATAAGCTGAGTGACTGGTTGAACTCCTGAGTCTTAGATTCAATGTAGTCAAATGCATGGTGCTACACTTGGGGAGGAAAAACAAAGACAGAACCTACTCACTGTATGGGTCTTCTCTTGCTGCTGTGGAAGAGAAGGAGGGCCTGAAGGCCACATTAGCCAAGGGTCTGAACCATGGCAAACAGCACACAGCTGCAGTTAAGGGCAGAATGCTAGGGTGAATCAAAGTGGGTAACCAGAAGAACAGAGACATTAATCCTGCTATTTTACAAGGCCCTTATTAAGGGAGCTGGCAGAATGCTAGGGTGCATGAAAAGGGGTAACCAGCAGAACAGAAAAGAGAAAGTAATCCTGCTATTTTACAAGGCCCTTATTGAGGGAGTTGGCAGAATGCTAGGGTGCATGAAAAGGGGTAACCAGCAGAACAGAGAAACTAATCCTGCTATTTTTCAAGGCCCTTATTGAGGGAGCTGGCAGAATGCTAGGGTGCATGAAAAGGGGTAACCAGCAGAACAGAGAAAGTAATCCTGATATTTTACAAGGCCCTTATTGACGGAGCTGGCAGAATGCTAGGGTGCATGAAAAGGGGTAACCAGCAGAACAGAGAAAGTAATCCTGCCATTTTACAAGGCCCTTATTGAGGAAGCTGGCAGAATGTTAGGGTGCATGAAAAGGGGTAACCAGCAGAATAGAGAAAGTAATCCTGCCATTTTACAATACCTTTATTGAGGGAGCTGGCAGAATGCTAGGGTGCATAGAAAGAGGTAACCAGCCGAACAGAAAAAGTAATCCTGCCATTTTACAAGACCCTCATTAGGCCCAGCCTGAAGGCCATAATAGCAAAGGGGCTGAACTATGGCAAACAGTGCACAGCTGCTGTCAAGGGAGCTGGCAGAATGCTAGGGTGCATCAAAAGGGGTAACCAGCAGACCAGAGAAAATAATCCTGCCATTTTAAATGGCCCTCAATAGGCCCAACCTGAAGAGCTGCATGCAGTTCTTGGCTCTGTAATATAAAAAAGGACACTGAGGCAGTCAAGAGGGTGCAAAGCAGGGCCACCAAAATGATCAGGGTAGGGGGGACAAAAGCAATGAGGAGAGGCTGGAGAAACATAGACTTTGACGGCAGATAAGGACCGCTTGGCCCATCTAGTCTGCCCATTTCCCTACCTACAGGATAGGCCGCAGATCCTAGTTAACCAACAGCCTATTTCTTCCTACCCCACACAAGAATTGCCTTATGTCTGTCCCATGCATTCTTGAATTCTCCCACAGTTTTAGACCCCAAACCTCCTCAGGAAGGCTGTTCCATGCATCCACTACCCTCTGTGAAATAATACTTCCTCACATTGCCCCTGAACTGCCTCCCCATCTATCTTAAATTGTGTCCCTTATTCTTGCACATCTCTTTTCTGAAAGATGCTACCCTTTGGACTTTGTTGATTCCACTGAGGTACTTAAAAGTTTCTATCAGGCCCCTTCTTTCCTCAAGGGTATACATATTAAGCTCCTTTAGTCTCTCCTCATACGGCTTCTCTTGCAGACCCTGCACCATTTTAGTTGCCCTCCTCTGGACTGCCTCTATCCTGTCTATGTCATTGCGGAGATGGGGTCTCCAGAACTGGACACAGTACTCCAGATGGGGTCTCACCAACTGTCTGTACAGAGGGATAACAACTTCCTGTTTTCTGCTGCTGATGCCTCTCCCTATGTATCCCAGTATACCCCCAGCCCTCCCTACTGCCTTCTCACATTGCTTGCTAACCTTAAGGTCATCTGATATGATTACCCCCAGGTTCCTTTCCTTTTTTGTTGTTGTTACTACCCCCCCCCCATTGTTTATTCTTCCCTGGGTTCTTGTTTCTCAGGTGCATTATTTTGCACTTCTTTGCATTGAATCCTAGCTGCCATACTTCTGACCATTCCTCCAACTTTGCCAAGTCCCTTCTCATCCTTTCCACGCCTCCTAGTATCAACCCTGTTGCAGATCTTTGTGTCATCTGCAAAGAGGCATACTTTTCCTTCCAGTCCCTCTGCAATGTCACTTATGAAGACATTAAAAGGACTGGACCCAATACTGAACCCTGTGGTACCCCACTAGTAACCCCTTTTTCTTCAGAGGACTCCCATTTACAATTACCTTCTGTGTCCTGTTGTCCAGCCAATGTTTTACCCAGGCTACCACCCTGGGACCCACTCTCCAGGCTGGTTCAATTTGACTGTTAATCTTTTGTGTGGGACTGTGTCAAATGCCTTGCTAAAGTCTAGGTAGGCCATGTCCACAGCCCCTCCCTGGTCTACTACTTTGGTCACCCAGTCAAAGAAATCTATTAGATTCATCTGACACGACCTTCCCGCTGTGAACCCATGCTGCCTTGGGTCCTGTGCCTCACTGGCCTCTAGGTACTCAACTATTCTTTCCTTCAGAAGTGACTCCATCACTTTCCCTACCACAGAAGTCAAACTGACAGGTCTGTAGTTTCCTGCCTCTGTCTTGGTCCCACTTTTGTGAAGGGGAATCACATCTGCCTTCTTCCAGTCCTCAGGTACCACACCATCCTCCCATGATTTATTAAAAAGAGTAGTCAGTGGTTTCATTAGTTCCCCTAATTTTTTTAGAATTCTGGGGTGAATTCCATCAGGCCCCATTGCTTTGTCCACCTTCAGTTTTAGGAGTTCTTTCAGAACCCTTTCTTCTGTGAAAGGACTGGGATCAATCCCTATCAAGAGTATTTCTGTTAATTGATTAGACACTTCCTCCTCTTTGTGAATACTGAGCAGAAATATTCGTCTCAGTATCCCTGCTTTTCACTGTCCCTCTGCCCACCCACCGCTCATTCTATTCAGCCTCACTATCCTCCCTTTGTGTTTCTACCGCTGATGTACCTATAAAAGGTTTTATCCTTCTTAACCGAGTTGGCTATCTTTTCCTCAGTTTGGGCCTTTGCTATTCTGACTTCCTCCTGCTTCCATCTGCCTTAACTGGTACAGCTCTCTCGTCCTGCTCCTTCTGTGTTTCCTTATACTTCCGGAATGCTATCTTTTTCTTCCTGACTTTCACAGCCACCTCTTTTGAGAACCATAGTGGCTTTTTCTTTCATTTTGATTTATTTGCTTCACACAAAGGCTTGTTGCCTCTGTGATGGCAGTTTTGATGATTCCCTATTGTTGCTCCACACCTCCTTCTAGCCTGTTTGCTAGTGCTTTTCTGAGGCACTCTCCCATCTTGCCAAAGTCAGCCCTCCTGAAGTCCAGTACCCTCACTTTTGTATGGCTTGACTCTGTAGCTGAGTTTAACGTGAACCACACTGTTTGATGGTCACTTGTTCCCAGATGGCAACCCACTTCTAGATCTGAAATCTCTCACTGCTCCCGCTTGAGAGCACGAGGTCTAAGATTGCTCCTCACGAGTGGGTTCCAAACTAGCTGTCTGAGGCCTCGCCACCTGTAGGGCATCAATAATGGCCCTGCTCTTGGATGTGGCTGCAGCAAATGTGCTCCAGTTAAAATCTGGCATATTCAGGTCTCCCATCAACAGTATCTGCTCTTTCTCTGCCATTCTAAGAATGCCTTCTATCATATCCTTGTCCATTCCTCCCCTGACATGGGGGTCTGTACACAACCCCTGTGCGGATTGTGATGCTTTCAGTCTCCAAGGTGACCCACAGTGCCTCCTCTCCTCCCTGTTTACTCTTTTGTTCAGTTGCTTTTATCCCTTCCTTTACATAGAGAGCTACTCCTCCCCTCTTCTCCCCTGCCTGTCTCTCCTGTAGGTTATGTACCCTGGTATGTTAACATACCAGTCATGGTTCTCTGTGTACCATGTTTCTGTGACTGCTATGATATCCAGGCATCCCTCTTCCATCAAAGCCACCAGCTCAGGGAGCTTGTTGCCCAGACTACGGGCATTGGTACTCATTACCCTCCATTTCCTGATGGCCTTACTCCTTTTTCCCCATCCCTGTCCTTCTTGCCTTTGTCACTTTCTCCATTTACCCCCTGCCCTTCTCCCTATTGACACCCCATGTTGGTGTTTAATGACTACTTCACCGCGGATTTTTGGGGGCTAGGATTTCCCGTTCTTTCCAGTGAATCCCTGGCTAGTTTAAATGTTGCCAATGAAGCATTTAAACCTATCACCTAGGATTCTGGTTCCTCCTGGACAGATGCAGCCCATCATGCCAGTATAGGCTTGCATCACTCCAGATGGACCCCCAGTCCCCAGTGAAGCTAATCCTGAGCTCCACACCAGTTTTTCAACCACTGATTGAATCCCATGGTGCGGAACACCTTAGCCTCTCCTCGCCATAGATGGGCAGCACCTCCAAGAAGGTTACCGTGCGTGCTACTTGTCTAGGCCCTTCCCCAATTCCACAAACTCTTCCTGCACTTCTGTAATCCTTTCTTAGCCAGGTCATTTGTCCCTAGGTGGACAATGACATCCAGCTCCCTTCCCTGTGCAGCTGCTATGGCAATCCTGAGGATTCACTCCCTGTCCCTCCAAGCCATGGCGCCAGGTAGGCACCTTACCTCCATCTCCCCTTCCTCCCCCAGTTCTACCTTCCTAACAATGGAGTCCCCCACCAGGAGTTGTTTCCTTCCCCTGCGGGGTCCCCTGCCACTTTCCTGTGGGTCTCCTTTGTGGAGGTTCCCAGCATCCTCCTTGGTCCCCACTGCGGGTGCCTCCATAGAGGAACCACACTTTGCCAGAATGGCATAGGAATTGTGGAGAGGTACAACTGGAGGGATGCGCCTCTGTTCCACCACCCTCACCCTCCCTGAGCCCACTGTGGTCCAACCGCTCCTCTTTCTTGGCAACCACTAAGGCAACGGCAGTGGCACTGGCGGTCCCTGGATGGAAGAGGAGGTCCCACAAATCCTGGTCAACTCAGCCTGGAGATGAGCAACCTCCTTCCTCAGGCCAGAGAGGTGCCTGCAGATGGGACAACACCGCATCCTCCAGAACATCTCCCGGAAGACTGCTGCTCCACAGCCACTGCACTGCACCACTCCCTTCATGTTTTATTTCTGTCCCCTTAACTGTTTGCAATCCTTACTCTTTCCTCTTTTTTTTTCTCTCTCTCTCCTTACTTTCTGCCTGTGTGCCCTTTGAGCTCCTGATTGTCCTGTTCTGAGACACGAATATCCTATATTTCTCAGTAGAACCCTTACTTGCTCAGAGGCAGACCTCCAGCAGCTAGAGGGAGCCAGGGAGCTACTCTTGCCCTTCTAGGATGGTGGGTCTTTGGTGGCTCTGTGATCACTCACTTCCTGCTCCCAAACAGGAAGTTCCTGTTGTCAGTCAAATTCTGTGCCTATAAAAGTAGAACTAGCTTTGGAGGGGAAGGAAGTAGGGCAATATAGTCCCAGTAGAATAGTCCAGTCACACAGCAGTCCTTTCTCCTGGTGTCTTCTGCCAAGCTACTAGCAAAATCTTTCTAAGGCAGTCTTTAAATGTAGCTTCCTTCTAGCTAAGCCTCTCCCCCTGCTTACTAGATCTTTCTACAAGTAATTTAAACCTCATAGCTATCAAGTCCTTTCAATCACCTGAGATTTACACCTAGATAACTGTTCAGGTAACCATTCAGTTCAGTTAACTCAGACAAACACAACTTTTTTTTTGTTTTTTTGGAGGCTCTTAACATATGCACCCTGGAGAAAAGGAGTCTGAGAAAGGGCAAGATCTCAGTCTTCCGCACACTCAAGGGCATTGACAAGATTGAAAAGACAGGGATGCTTGATCTGGTGTGCTCCACCAGGACATGGAGACATGCCCTGATGCTTAGAGCTGATCAGTTCTGGGGTAATTTCAGAAGGCTCTTCTTCTCTCAGAGGGTGATAAATCTATGGAACAGTCTACAGGTGGAGAGAGTGGATATAAAGATAGTACAGGCCTTCAAGGTAAGACTGGACAAACTTCTGCTTTTCAAGGTAATCACAGGGTATACTGGATAGTAGAGTGGGTGGGTATTCCTATAAATAAAAGTACGTGCTTGCATAGAATACTATACTTGTGGCTTATGAAGCAAGGGGAGGACATAATCAATTTAGATTGCCTTACCACCTTAAATTACCCTATTACTAATATAATACTATGATTTTTGATATTTGTGCCACACTAGCCACTTGTTGCATTGCATACAGTATCTGTGCTTACATGGTTGTTGTAATGCATATTAGAGCTGGTTTCATGGTGACCCTAATCATGCTGCAAACTACCTTTATTTACCTCCTCCTACCTACCTTATCTGTTGGACCACAACTTAACCTCCCTCCAGCGGGCTACACTTTTTCTAACCTTATTGCTGCTAGAGAGGGGTACCTACAACCGCCACCATTGGAGCCAGCATCAGCAATGGGGGTCTGAGGGCAGCTCTGATTGTTGCTTTCTGCCCTCCCCCTGCATCATAGACTTTAACTTACTTTTTGGTCTCAAGAGACCCCCTCCTGAGAAAACAAACAGCGATGGGAGCAGTAGGAGCTGTCCAACGAGAAGGGTGCAGCTAAAGGCACCAATTTCAAATCCACTGTTGGGACTTTAAAACTGTGGCTTGCTTGCTCCTTCCCTAGATAGCAGCCAGAGCAAACATCAGCAACAGGGGTCTGAGGGAAGCTTTGATTGTTGCTTTCTGCCCTTCCCCTGCATTATGAACTTTAACTTAATTTTTGGTTTCAGGAGACCTGCACCTGAAGAAACTGTCAACAACAGGAGGTTTCTGCCCTCCTCCCACCCCTCATCAGCCCAAGTATTGAAGAGACTCTAAAGTTGATTGACATCAGTGCCAGAAAAATGGTAATGGGAAGAGCTGTGCAGAATGGGAAAATTCCGAACCTGTGGGATTTCGTCAATATTTCGAAGAATTCCACAAACCTTTGCAGACTTTCTTCAGAATTGTGTGGATTTTTTATTTATTTAGTTATTTGGTTATAGGTCAGACACTGTTCAAGTTAGAGCTCTAAGATTTGGCATACATACTCTCTGGGTCTATGTCCACTAACATGCTAAATAGCATGACAAGTGGATGGATAGTTTCAAAATTGTAGGTGCTCAAATGTTCTAATTTGATTGCTTGTGCGAAATTTCATGAACATTTTACCTGCATATACCTTAACCAAATATTGGGTCAGGAATCTTAAATCTGGCATTATTTCTTGATGATAGATGTTCTAACAATTTGCCAGACTTCATGACAATATGATACATTGTCTCAAAATTATATGTGCTCAAAATCTGTAATTTTATTTTATTTTTCAGGAAATTTCATGAAAAGGTTTTATCTGCATATAACTCAGGCACCTCTGGAACTAGACATGTGTAAATTAGTACAGATAACCTTTTCGCAATGCTTATAAAATTATTTAAATATGGAGAGAATTAGATAAGAGATTTCTAAGTTACAGGGGTTCAAAACATTATTATGTAAATATTTGCAAAACTTTGTGAAAACTATCAAAAATATGGATGTTTGAAAATTCTCTGCTCTTGCGTGCATAGAGTTAACATTTGACATGCATATCCATAGTCAATGTATCCTGGTGTCTAACACAACTGGATAAATTGGTTAAGCAGTTTTAATTTTGCAGAAGAAAAAAATGATTAGTAACATTTTCTCACATATTTATGATAGCGCATACTGTAGATGAAGCATCCAGATTTTTTTGGGTGGAATTTAACAACAACAATGCACATACAGTATCACTACTTCATTTGATAAGCTGGGCTGAGCTTTCTGCAGTCCTACTGTTACTCTCTGGGTGACTATCCCCCTTCTCGTTTGGCATAGCCAGATTGACTTGGTAGAACTACTGATCCCACTGATATCTACTTTGTTTTTTTACAGTGACAAACTCCCTTAAAATATGTCACCTACTCCTTTTCCTATCAACTTACCCTGTTGGAATAGCAATAATTCTTTCATCCTGCTGCCCACAGACATGGTGAAACTGTACATCTAACTCCAGAACCTGGTGACCTCCTGGGCTACCTGACTCTTATACCCCTATCCTTTAAATAGAATCATAAGATAAGGCTGAGTGAAATAAGAAAATTCCAGTTTTATGAAATTTTTCATGAAATTCTACAATTTTCACAAAGACTCTTGGGATTTGACTTTAAGTACAGATGTTATTTTGCAATTTCTTGCAGCAAACAATTAATAAAATTGGCACACACAGTCTCCTTGTAAGGTCTGAAAATCTGCCAAATTTAATGGTATTGCATTCTCTAGTTTTAAAGTTTCAAGGATTTATAAATTTGCAGTTTACATTCTTGCAAAATTAAATTGTTAAATGTTGTGAAAGTTTGACTTATTTTAATTCAGCCCCATTTAAAGCTGCAAATATGAATTTTTTTTCAGAAATGGCCACGTGGTATAGTAGTTTAAATGTTTCAACTCCAGTTAAATTTGGATATGTAGTTATAAAATTACAGGAAACTAACCAAAATTTTAATTGTGGCAACTTATTTGGCAGGCTATAACTCAGTCCCATTTAAAGCTAGAACTCTGAAATTATGTACATATACAAATGTAATGATAACCTGTATACTTGTCAACGTGTGTAACATTTCAATGAATACTATCAAAATTATACCAACATTACAGAAATCCAAAAGTTTGGCAAAATATTTGGCTACCTATAACTTGGCTCCTATTGAAGGTTGATACTTAAAACATGGTGCACATGCACATTCTATGTGCTTCTCTAAATCCTGATACTGTGGAGAAATTTGGATAAGAAATTGTAAAATTATCTTAAAATAAATTTAAATTTAATTTTGATTAAATGTTTGACCTCCCATAACTCCACCCTCTTTCACTCTACAATTCTGATATTTGGTACACTCTTGTAAGCTATGGGGTACTGTTAATGTGCCACATTTGGCTTTATTTGGACATGTACTTTTAAAATGATATTGAAGTAACTGAAATAAAAAAATTTGTGAAATTCCACGGAATTGTTATGAAAATTCTGTGGACTTCCTTGGAATGGGAACAATCATTCTGTGGGTGGAATTTTATATTCTGCACAGCTCTAGTAACAGGAGCTTGGGGTGATGAATGAGAGTAGGCGGGTCTGTGTGCTTTGAATGTTTAGTTAATCTGCCTGTCCTTATCTGCAAATTACCCTCTGTAACCTGCATTGTTTTATGTTATGTGTTACCCAGGGCTGGGCTTCTGTATGTATTGCTTTGCATAGTGATATTGTTACAGTTCAATTTAACATTACCTCACTACAGCCTCAATACAGTATTTAGCTTTTCTAACTCTGCTTTTGTTCCCATTTGCTTCTAACTGCTTCCCAAATATTCACAGCAGGGTTTACATCACAGCTGCCTGCAACTGCATTCGCCTAGTGTTACTAAAGTGATTAAGTTACTCTCTTATTTTGTGCTCAAGTTATCTACCACCTACTTGCTAAAGTTACCGACTGTTCATGTTTGCCTAATTACTTCCTGATACCCAAGTTACTCACTGATTATCTTGTATAAGTGCTTACTACTTACCAGTTTAAAGCTGCTGCTTAATTATTTGCCTAATCTAGTTAACTATTTGTCAAAATTTCTAACTGACTACTTAAATTTGTTGTGGATTACTTGCCCTGTTATCTCAATGATCACTCATTTAAGATGCACCATGCTTCTCCTGACTATACTATTGTTAACCCTTCTATCCCTTCCCACCTATGCTCCCCTTGTACAGGTCCCCCCTCCATCCCCACTCACCTTCCCTCCTCCCTACCTTCTTTCCTCCTCCTCCTTTACTATCATACACGTATGAAAGAAGGTGGCGGCCACACTGGGCTTGCTATTATGAAAACAGCTTATTCTCAGCAGTGATTTTTAATTTTTAACTTTTAAATTTAAAATATTAGCCATTTTATATTATTTTTTGAGTTAGTAAGGGTTAGTTTAGTTAGGGATTTTAAGTGAGATAGTTCGATTTTGTTAGTAGCGTTTTCGGGTGTAACTTAAAGTTGTGGAAAATAAATGTGAGCTCAGCCATTACTGCCCTTTTTAATCCCTTTAACACACTACCATTGATTTGGCTCGTGAGCTGGAAGAGGAGTGGAGGAAAAACAGAAAACAATCAGATACCTGGTGCAGATCGATTCTGGGGCTGGTCCAGAGTTCGTTTGGAGCCTGCATTTATAGCCTGATGGTGTGCAAGGGAAGAGGCAGTTAACATCAAGGAGCATCGGAGGAAATATTGTGTTCACCCAATTGTTTGGGTGGTGCAGTGACTGGTACGTACTGCATTCGGAAGACCACAGAGTGGAGACTGGTGCGGACCGCTGTGGAACTTGGTGTTAGTGGTGGAGGTTTGAAGAAATTGAAGTGAGAGAGGGGTTAAGGATCTTCGCGTCTGCCCTCTGGGGAGGGGGGAGTAAAGGTGCCTGGTTCCCAGAAGGGAGGTTGGAGTGGAGAGACAACCGTAGGGCTGGATCTGGACCCGAATCCCCTAGGTGCTTGGGGAGACATCTGGTATTAACTGAGTGGCCTCTTGGGGTTCATGGTCTGTGGGATTATTTGGGCTGCCTCCCTCTCCTAGGTGGTGGGTGTGTGAGACCCTGCCCTGTACTTGCTGGACCCTCTTGCAGAGACCGAGGATTTTCTATGGTGAGCTTAAGAAGAACTCTCAGTGGACTCCAGATCCTTGTAGAACTGGTTTGAGTAATTTTTTCTCCATTTTCACCTTTGTCTGGCTTAAGGGAAATAGACATTTTTAAGCAGTGAAAGTGCTTTGTATTTCATACTTTTATACTGCTAATTCCAGGAGGCTCAGGTGAAAGCTGGTGGCCTCTTGGATGTTTTATTTGACTTAACCCCCTTAAGTGAGAGTTCGTAGGGGGTATTTTACTACTACAAACTGGTGTGGAGAGACTAAATAGACTGTTTCATGGACATTATATGAGTCATCGATTGATTAATTTTTAGAGTGTGTTTGGGGTTTATTTTTTGGGGGGTTATTGGTTTTATAAAATAAGAATTTTTGTTACTAGTTTATTGAGTTATTGCTTTATTGTTAAATTTTTAGGGTATATCTGGAGTTTATTTTGGGAGGCTGTTGGGTTTATAAAACAGATTTTTGTTAATTTCTGTTAATAGTTTATTGTTGGATTCACTGCTGATATAGTGTTGGCAGCATGTGTTGGGACCATTTTTCAGTGGGCAGGTGCTGCTCCCCCTACAGGCTGAGGGACCTACACCCCTTCTATAGCCCCCATTGCAACCCGTGGTATATATGCGTTGTCATGCTCTGGGGATTGCTTGGAAGAGTTGGAGGTGCTGAGCCCCTAGATCTGGTGGGGGAAGGGAGTGGGGTGGGCCGACTGGGGTAGTGGGATCAAGGAGGCGCCCTGGGGTGAAATGGGTCCAGAAAAAGGGATCTCCCTGCCTGGTTCCCATAACTGAGGGCTCCATGGGTAGTGGCCAAGTGATCCACTCTTTCATGGCCTCTCATTCAACTTGAGTGGTGTTATGCAATGCCAGGTCAATAAAAAAAAAAAAAACAGTAATTATTACTGATCTTGTTGAGACATCTGACTTGGCTTGTATCACCAAGACCTGGCTGGATGAAAATGCCAGTCCGGTATTGGAGTCAGCGGTTCCAGCTGCGTACTCGGTGATACACTGCCCGAGACTGGATCGTAGGGGTGGTGGTGTAGCCATTTGTTTTAAGATGGAACTGGACCTTGCAGAGGTCCCAATGGGGACCACCGGATCCTTCGAGTGTATCATGGGAGCAGGTGTGGGCAGTAGGATTCTTCTCATCTACCATCCACCCAGAGATGGGAAAGTTTTCCTGCAGGAAGTTGCAGACTTCATGGTTGACATGGTATTGGAATCCCCTAGGTGGTTGGTCCTGGGGGATTTCAATGCCGGGGTCGACAATAAACTCTCACATTTTGGTCAGAACTTCCTCCAACTGATGACCTCATTGGGCTTCACACAGGTAGTTACCACTGCAACCCATTCTCAGGGTCACTCCCTGGATCTGGTGTTCCTCCTGGGTGTGGAGACCGCTGACTTGCTGGTGGAACCAGTTGGATGGTTGGACCATTACTCTATAAGGTTCAGTTTCGAGGCTCCCCCTGTGACACCTGCCCCTCTGGAGATGGTCCAGTACTGCCCTTTGAGGGGTGTTACCCCAGAGGGTCTGATGGAAGTGCTGGACCTACCAAGTAGGCCATTGGAATGCTTGGATCGAGGAGACCTAGTAGGGTACTATAATAGTATGGTACTGAGGGCCCTGGATTCCATAGCTCCTGTTCGAGTTCGCCCGCTCCCTCTCCATCCTCGGTTTGATGGGACTTTGAGGGAGTTGAGGAGAGTGGGGCGAAGGTTGGAACGTTGTTGGCGGAAATCTGGCTGGGAGGAGGAGGAGGACAGATTTAAGTTGATGGCCCATTATTTGGACTATCAATCAGTAATCTCCGTGAGAAGGCAGAGTTCCTGTCCAAGGAGATTGCTGCAGCAAATAATCAAACGGCTCAGCTCTTCAGGACTGTGGACAGGCTGTGCAATCCAGCCTGCCTCCACGGCCGGAGAGCCTTTTCACAATTAAAGTGTGATGAGTTTGCTCAATTCTTTGCAGATAAGGTGTCCTCCATCAGGTCGGAGATCCACCTGACTCATTCAAATGAGTACGGGGGTGGTTGATGCGAGTGCACAGGCACCCGATCTGTCTGGACAGATTTCGATCAGCCAGCGATCGTGGATATCATGAAGATTGTTCAGAGCTTGCGACCGACTTACTGTAGTTTGGATCCTGGTCCAACCCACCTCCTTGTGGGGTGTAAGGATGTCATTGGACCGATCCTTGCTGAGATATTCTGGTGTTCGCTGGATCACGGGGTGTTTCCAGACCTCCTGAAGGAGTCTGTGGTGACACCCCTTTTAAAGAAATCTTCCTGCGACCCAGACTGTCTTGCAAACTACAGACCTTTTTGGGTAACGTTTTGAGAAGGTTGTCGCGCTGCAGCTCGAGAATTTTCTTACCACCCATGAAGACTATGATCCTCTCCAGTCTGGTTTCAGGAAGAGGCATAGTACTGAGACGGCATTGGTTCATTTACTTAACGATCTTCTAATAGCGAGGGATCAGAGGAGTCATTCGATTCTGGTCCTCCTTGATCTATCTGCAGCATTTGACACTGTGGATCATTGGGTGTTGCTGGGATGCCTGCGGCTACTCTGTGGACTGTTGGGTACAGTCCTCAGGTGGTTCCATTCTTTCCTCACAGGCAGGACTCAGAGGGTGGTGTCGGGGAATTTTTCCTTGGCTCCCTTCTCCCTGCCATGTGGGGTGCTGCAGGGTTCCACGCTGTTCCCCATGTTGTTCACAGTGTATATGCTGCCATTGGGAGACATTATATGGTGGTATGGACTGAGTTTTCACTGCTATGCAGATGATACTCAGCTCTACGTGTCCTTTGTACCTGAACAGGACAGTGCAATCTTGGTCTTTAACAACTGTCACGCTGAGATCCAAGACTGGATGAGTGCTAACTGGTTGAGACTGAATCCGGACAAGACTGAGGTGTTGGTGGTGGACCCAGGCCAGTGGGTACAGAAGTTGACTCTTGGACAACCGTCTGGCCTTGTGCTAGGGGGTAACCAGTTGAGACCTTCTGAACGGGTGCAGAATTTGGGCGTTGTGCTTGATAACGAACTGACGCTAAAAGCACAGGTCTCAGCAGTTGTCAAGTCCTCATTTTATCATCTGAGCAACATCGCCCGGATAAAACACCTCATTCCACCCGAGAACCTTCCTATATTGGTTCACGCCTTTGTGTCCTCTCATCAGAATTACTGCAATGCTCTATACCTAAGGTTACTGGGGGTGGATCTCCATCACCTGCAGCTGGTGCAGAACACTGCGGCCAGGTTGTTGACAGGGTTGTCAAGAACTAGCCACATCACACCTGTGCTATGTGAACTGCACTGGCTGCCGATGTGATGGAGGATCACTTTCAAGGTCGCGTTGCTGACCTATAAGACCCTACATGGACTGGGACGGGGATACTTGCAAGACCTTCAGCCCTATTGCCCCCTCCGCCCCCTCTGCTCTGCCGACGAGTGATTACTAGAGGTTCCCAGGGTCAGTTTGCAGACATCAGGTGCTAGGGCCTTTTCTTTTGTAGCCCCAACCCTGTGGAACTCTCTACCTCATTGGATTAGAGAGTGCCTGTCCACCAAGACTTTTAAATCCATATTGAAAATGTATTTGTTTGAAAAGGCATTTGGGGTTAGTGTTCGAGTTCTGTGATTGCTACCTGTTATTTTACATTTTATTTGATTTGTTGTTTCATATTGTATATGCACTTTGGTTAGTTGAAAAGCGCTTTAAAAATAAATTTTGATTTGATTTGATTTAACACCCTCCTACTCCCCCACATCTACATTAGCCCTCCCCATCCACCTCCCCATCCCTCCCTTCTGTCAACCCTGTTCACCCTGGCATTCTTCATACCCACTCATCAAACCTGAAATTCCTCCACTGTTGCTGTCTCTTCCCCATCTACCCCCTGCTCACCTTCCTTCTCGACATAAAAGGCAGAGGTGGTTAACGGCTATCTTTCTTCTCATCCTCCTTCTTTCTGGCAATGTTGAACTTAACCCCAGCTCCCCTCCCACTCCTCCCCCTTCCCCCCTTCCATACCTAAAGGCTTCCAAATTTTCCATCTGAATGCAAGGCGTCTCACTCCAAATCTAGACATCCTTAAAGTATGGACCTCGATGTACTCTCCAGACATTCTCTGTATCACATAAACCTGTCTCTCCTCCCAAATCCCTGACTCTCAGCTAACACTGCCGGTGTAACCCCCCTGCAAATGGGGGTTCCCAAAAGACTTCCAGGAGCTTGCTTGAATGCTCCAAGCCTGAATGGTGTTTGGCGTTTAAGCCATTTATCAGTGAGTGTTTTTAGAACCTCTGGTACTGTCTCTTTAAGAGCTGTCTGCTTGCAGACATAATTAGTTTGTATGGGGGACTGTGTGTTTCTTTGATTGAGTACCACTCAAGCTGCTGCCAATTCACCCCATTTTGCAGTCACTAGAGTGCAAAGGGAACCTGTCTGAAAGATGTAACTGATTGCCAGAAATCATTTACAGTAATAATAAAATTACAGTTTGTCTAACCTGCTTTCTTTGCAGTCAGAACTGTCTGCCTAGTTCCCCATTCTGGTTTTGAACTGCTGAACTGGACCAATCAGTGTGGGGTAAACTAGCTCTAAAATGATGCCTTGGACGAATCAGAACTTGGGACTCATAATCTGAGCCAGCCACAAGAGGGATTGTATGGGCAGTGACTCTGGGAGATGTAGTTTAGACTTCAGTGCCTTTTTGGACCAACAGCAGCAGTCTATTGTGAGTGACAGCCAATCCAGTCAAGAACTGGGAGGAACTCAAAGGAAGTGCCTGTTTTGTCTGTTGGGAGTTTCAGTTTGAGATCTGAAAGTGAAGGGAAAGAAACCCTGTGCTCCTTCAGTGCACAGTTTCAGTCAAAAACTGTGCAAGGCCCAGAGTTCCGTCTACAACTTGTGTAACTGCTTGTTAGGACTGAATCCGTCCTGTGAAAAGAATCAAAGGATCTCTGAAGAGTAGAAACCAGGCTCACCCTGTAGAAGACTGAAGAAATTGTTGAATTACACTCGGTCTGTCAGGAACTGAATCTGCTGTGTGTTCTCCTGGTTATTGTGCAGTAATTGCGATTGGGATACAGATGCAGCCTGCCTGGTATAGTGCTTTCTTTTTTTACCATATAAATGTGTGAGGAGTCTCTTGGAGATCAAAAGTAGCCCTGCTGACATTGAAGGACCATATCTTCTTTGGAGGTCGTGAGTACTAATTGGGTCGCTCCCTGTTGAATTGCCACATTAAATCCAAATGGAATTACTGTACTGCTGACTGTTTAATTTTCCTCTTCTCTGTGTGAAAGGGCCCCTACCAGCTGCCACGGTTTGGACTAGCTACTAGGGCCTGGGTACCCAGGACAGTAACTGGTAGGGATAGGCCTGTGCACAGAGCCATAGGTAGATAGTAAAGTGATAAGCTAATTAACCTGATTTCCCCTGTCCTTGTTATATCCCCTAAATAAATCAGAGCTGTTTGTTTCAACAAAGTTATACTGCCTGAGGTATTTGTCTATGTTAAAGTACTGTACTGTGATTGTTGCACTGTATCTTATTTTACAGGATGTCCGGTGCCTGAACCAGCCTTGGGGTAAGTGTATACTGTGAGAGGTAATTCTGCTATATATGTGTGGGCCACTGTGGGAAGAAAGGGGGTTGCAGTGTCCCAGAGGGCTGTGACCAAGTAAGTTTAACTATTGAAACCCTGACCTCTGGGTGGAGGCACCCACCATTGGATCCAGGCCCTCAACCTGTTAGTGGCAAATCAGGCAGGGTAGTAGCCCTGGGATAGCCATCTAGGGGTTACATTTTGGAGGCTCACCGCTGGGATTGTGTGTCCTCTAGTGGCCATATTTACAAACCACTGTTAAGGAAAAAAATAAATAAATAAATAAATGGGTACCCGACAGAAGTGGCTGTACTGCGGCTGGTGGAGTGGTGTACTGGGAGGAGATCGACCCCCAAAATGCTATAGCTTATCCTGGACATCCCCTGGGTATCATGCGGACACTGTGCAGGAGTACTTTCCAAGGTGGAAGGTTTACAAAATCCTGTGGTGGTGGGTCGCACGCTAATCTGCTCACCCACACTTTCCTGGCCCTAGTAGAGTTTAAGGATCCCATAGATAGCTCCAAAGTACCACAGACCATTACCCAGAGAGCCCTCACTGCTTGGAGAGTGATAACTAAGGACAGTAAAGACCGGGGGAATGAGCCCCACCACTATCTGAAACTTTTGAGGAGAAATTTGCTAAATGGTTGCTGGGAGAAGGGAAAACTGTGGAGGACTTGAAGAAACTATTCTTGCCACCTGGGGTGTTCTCCCCAACACCCTCTCCTGCTCCAGTACCCTAATGGTGGCTGAACCAATGCAGACTCCTATTTCTGCACCTGCCATTAGTCACGACTCTACCGAAGGTTGAGGATCTTCTGGCACCCTCCCCACCCCCCAAGGAGGATGACTGGGAGACCTGGATAGACTATGTTGCCCCAAGTGCTAGAATGGCAATGCTCGGAAGCCGGGCCAAAGAGGGTTAGTGAGAGCCTCCGAGGTCCTGCCCCTGGCTACCATCCGTGCTAAACGGGCCAGTAACCCTGGACGACTGCACAAGCCTATCTTGAGGCCTTGGAGAATGTATGTAGGAGCCCAGATTCTGATGAGGACCTATGGTGGAGAGTAAGAAATGCACAACAGTACCAAGGGGAGGAGTTGTCTGTGTATGTCTCTCGGCTGGAAAAATTGTTGCAAGAATGCCTCAGAAAGGGTAGTTTGCCAGCGATTGAACTGGACCGAACCAGACTGGACAGAATCCTAAGTCTGCCCCTTCTCAGAACTGCTGTTGTTCTTCAGTTACGCCCTGGCAAATCGACTGATCCCCACCTCCTATGATGAGTTAATGAGAGAAATTGAGGAGTTGAGAAAAAGCTGACCTCGGGAGGACCTGCACCAATAGCTGTGGCGTGACCCAGTGACTGAGGGTGGCCCATCAAGGAAGTCTAGGGGCAGAGGTTGGCAGTCAATGAGTGCCTGATAAGGAAAAAGATATGCCACAATGGGGCGAACTGTTGAGAGAGATCCGGGAATTCAAAAACAGTCCCTTATGAGGCACACCTGCAAGTACGGGCCCCGACCTATATCCGACTGCATCTGCTATAGGGTGGGGATACCCACCATGTATCTCCTGCTGATAACAGCTCCGAACTCGATTCCTTGACCATGGAAGTGGAGAACTGACAGATGTCTCCAAATGCTTATCACGCGCAGACAGAGATGGCACCAAGGTTTCCAGTTAGTAATACCCGCCCTGGCTCCCAGTGTGGCACCTCGGCCAGCTCAAACTCCAAAAAGTATGTTTTGCTATAATTGTGGGAAGGATGGGCACATGAAAGGGAATGCCAATCCCAAAAGACACTGACAAGTTGCATATAGGCTACAAGGAGAGCTTGGAGAACAAATCAGTGGTTAAGAGGGAGTGACGAAATGATCCCAGTGAGGGCACCAAATTGCTAATTCACGTCCTTTGTGGCAAGGTCAGTTGCCCAGGCCCCCACTACCTCTCTCAGACTGGTCCAGAATAGTGGGTCCTCCATGGAGACCACTGTAAAGGTAAATGGAGTGTCTACAAGAGCTGTATTAGACAGTGGCTCCCAAGTGACAATTATGTTTCAAAGATTGGTATCAGAAGCATTTGTCAGGCGTGCCCTTACAACCATTAGAAGGACTGCATGTATGGGGTTAAGTGAGAAGGCCTACCCTATTCTGGGTATATCCGAATTTGGCTGTCTTTCCCCACCTCCGTGGCTGGAGTGGCCGAACAAGTAGAGACCCTAGCCTTAGTGTGTCCCCCCACTGGACTGTATGATGGTGTCCCTTTGTTGATTGGAACAAATGCTCATATGTTCAGAAGGCTGGCACATTTGTGTTATGAAAAACAGGGGTCAAAGACTAGTAGAGCTTTAAGAGTTCCGGCTTTAATTAAGAAGGCCTATGAGGCACAGAGAGATGCTGAAAATATAGAACCAGAGGAACGGTCGGTAATTGATGGAAGAAGGATCATGAGTCTCTGATCCTGGCACCAAATGCCAGTGTACCTTACAGGAGAGGTCCGTATCAGAAAGGATGTTAAGAATAAAATATTAATGTTGGATGCACAAGGCGATGGAAAATTGCCAGAGGGACTGCTGAGTCAAGCCTAGTATTTTGCCACTAGAGCCCATGCTTATGCCAGAAGGGTAATGGTCCAAGTTCATAATGTGTCTGAAAGAGACATTCGAGTAAATAGAGTTG
Organism: Neoceratodus forsteri; assembly: GCA_016271365.2. Taxonomy (NCBI): domain Eukaryota; kingdom Metazoa; phylum Chordata; order Ceratodontiformes; family Ceratodontidae; genus Neoceratodus; species Neoceratodus forsteri. The sequence goes on along the minus strand of CM057455.1, from coordinate 1,362,569,960 downwards.
CATCCTGGCTAATGTGCATTGTGCAGACACTGCAGTGCTACCAACAGCAAGAGTTCAAGGAAGAATGACAGAGTAGCGCCTGACTTGTTTGATTTCGACAACTCCGCTGCCAGCTGAATGGAAAGTGAGGATCAGTGAGAAGCTTGCCCAGAGAGACCAGGTGTTTTCTTTAAAGGAATGGGACGTAGGATGCGTGCAGGAGCTGAGCACAATATCCGGCTGCATGACGAACCATTTAAGTGAGAGGTCTCGACGCCTGGCACCTGCTGATATAGATGATGTGAGACGGCATCTGCAAGAAGATGTTAGCGGCTGGTGTAATACAAATCAGAAGCCCTTTATGCTTCCCCCATTGTGGTAGTGAGGAAAAGAATGGGACAGTAAGGATGTGCGTGGATTATCGCACCTTAAACCGTGGACTATCCCTGATCAGTACACAATGCCCGCATTCAGGATGCTTTGGACTGCCTAAGCAGGGAGCAAGTGGTTCTCTGTGCTGATCTCATAGTGGGTACTACCAGATCCCGATGGCCCCAGAGGACCGTGAGAAGACAGCCTTTATCTGTCCGCTTGGCTTCATGACATTCATGAGATGCCTCAAGGGATTCAGGTGCCCCAGCCACTTTTCAACAACCATTGATGGAGCGCAAGCAGTGGGGACATGAACTTACTAGAGTGCCTGGTATACCTAGATGATGTTATTGTGTTTGGCAGCTCACTGAGGAACACATGAGGCAGATTATTTAAGGTATTGGATCGACTGGAGGACTTTGGCCTTAAACTGTCCATGATAAAGGTCAATTCTTTCAAACATCAGTAAAGTATGTGGACACATAGTATCCACCGAGGAATAGAGACCGACCCAAGTAAAGTTGAGGCCTTGACCACCTGGCCTGACCAAAAATCTAAAAGAACTGCAAAGATTCCTGGGATTCTGTGGTTATTATCGGCGTTTCATCAAGGACTATTCAAGAGTGATCCGCCCTTTACTTAACCTTACTCAAGGTATCCCCAACCCACAAAAATACCAAAGTCAGCGTCCCTCAAGACTGAAAGAGTGTATTTTCATCCGGAGTGAAGTATTTGGGGCCCGCTGGACTCCTGATTGTGAGACTGCTTTTCATGAGATCATATATCAACTACCCATGCTCCAGTGCTGGCCTATGCCGATCCAAGAAAACCTTCGTCCTGCACAGTGATGCTAGCTTACAGGGTTGGGGGCTGTGTTGTACCAAGAGCACGAGAATGGCCTGAGACCAGTGGCCTTTGCCAGTAAAGCCTGACCCCATCCGAAAAGAACTATCCTGTACATAAGTTAGGTTCCTAGCTTTGAAGTGGGCTATTGTTGACCAATTCCATGAGTACTTGTATGGGGCTAAAATACTAGTAAAAGCGTAATAATCCTTTGACCTATGTGCAGACCTCAGCTAAGTTGGATACCACTAGCCCAGGTGGCTTTCTGCATTATCTACATATGACTATGCTCTCGAATACAGACAGGTCTGAACCACATAGATGCTGATGCTCTCTCCCGAGGCCTGTTCCCCAGAATGATTGGGTCCGATTGGCAGAACCCTGACATTCGGGCACTCTGCCGAGAGTTTGACAGAGACGGAAAAATGCCACAGACGCAGTGGACTGCATGGTGGATTGCCTGGGACCCTCTGAGAATTTGCATACCTGCTTATTGCCACTTTTCTGCAATAGACATTGGTGCACTGCCTCAGCTGGACAATGACAGTATTGGGAGCTCAATCCCACAATGATCCTATGATCAAATCAGCTTTAGAAGCCCTCTATGCAGGAAAAGATATGTCAAATTACGCTCCACTGATTTGAGAACTGCACTGTTATACAAAGAAGGTCCTAGTTGAAACTGATCAATAAACTGTTATAGAGAAACAGTAGACAGAGGGGGACAAGTAGACAAACAACAACTGGTGCTGCCACTGCCTTTGAGACTCAGTATTGAGGTCCTTGCACAACCACATGGGGCACCTTGGTATAGACAGAACACTTGACTTGGTGAGATCCAGATTCTATTGGCCTAAGATGGGGGCTGATGTGGAAGCCATACATCACGAACTTGTAGTGCGCTGCTTACAGAGAAGCTTTGCCCAGAGGGCTGCCCCATTGTTAACATAACCACCAGTGCACCTGGAGCTGGTCTGTATTGATTTTCTGAGTTTGGAGTCAGATCAAAGAAATATCAGTATGTGCTGGTGGTCACTGACCATTTCACGAATATGCCTAAGCTTTCCCCACCAAAGACCGAGAAAGCATCCACTGTAGCCAAAGTACTCGGTAGAAACTTTTTGTTCACTATGGGCTCCACAAAAGAATCCATTCTGATCAAGGGAGAGACTTTGAGAGTCGTCTGATCAAAGAGATGCTTTCTCTGTGGGGAGTGAGAAAATCAGAACCACTCCTTACCACCCCAGGGACCACAGCCTGAGCGTTTCAACCGCACTTTGCTAAATATGCTAGGCACCCTGCACCAAAGGACAAGCCTAGATGGAGCCAACAAATTAGCACCTGGTACATGCTTATAACTGCACCAAAAGTGATGCCACTGGGTTCTCCCCTACCGCCTGATGTTTGTAGAGAAGCTCTGACTACGGTAGATGTGTGTTTGGGGTCTCTCCTGATGGGGTTCAAGCTGACAACTATTTACAGTATGTGCAAAAGTTAAAGGCCCAGCTAACTCATGCGTACCAACTAGCTCAAACCATGGCTGCCAAAGAAATCTGGCCAGCAAAGAAAGGTGTGATAAAGGTGAAAGCACAGGAACTCAGGAGGAGATCGGGTGTGCTAAGAAATCTGGGACTGCATGGCAAACACAAGATTGCTGACAGATGGCACCATCTCCCTCACATTGTAGTGGGCAAACTAGATGATCTGCCAGTGTACAAAGTAAGGCCTGAGAACAATTCAAAGATGTAAAAACAATGCATGAAATCATTTACTACCCATTGGACAAATCCTGATTGAGTCTGAGCCCCAGAAGATGCCCCTCTGGACCAGTGACTAGAGCTGCTGCTAAGAAAAGATCAGGAAGTCTGCACCTACAGAAGCAGAGTTAAGTGTTCCCCTGCACAGATCCCAGTTGAGCATGACTGCAGTCCATATCAGAAGAAAGTGAGAGTGACTTTTGAATACTATCCTTCTACGAACTGAGTCAATTGTTTCGGGGCAATCCCTAGTCAATACTGGAGACAAAGCTGGGCCTTCTGGACTGTCTATGCCCCTAACTTCATCCCTGGAGCCAATGCTCCCAGAAAGTGAAGTGCAAGCATCAGATCAGATGAAATGGAATCATTGTGCATGGTTGAACTGTTTGAGCTTTCAGGGGAGAAAATGATAGATTGGGGCAGACTGGTGATACACCCGAACAAGAAGAGTATTTGAGTGCCCTGACAGTCCACTGCCAGTGTCCGAAAGCTCTCATGCGAGCCAAATGTTGTGGACTCAGAAACCTGTAACTCCTGGAGCTGAAAGTGCCCCAAGTTCTAGCCTCTCTACCCCCATGGAGACTCCTGACAAGTGTGGACAATGCTGAAAATGAGGCTCAGAGTGCAGAGACTGTAACAGTTCCCCTAGAAAACTGGTCGAGCTGTAAAGCCTGTGGTGCACCTCAGTTATGATTCCTTGGGAGGCCTGTGGATTTGCCTCTCAATGTTGTCCATAAAGGAGTGTATGTGTCCCGAGCTCACTGCCCAAACTGAGCATCAGTGCTAACTCCAAGTTACTTGTGTTGCTCTCAGTATGGTGCCTTGCCCCATCCAGCCCCCAAGGTAACTGATAGGAAGGTCTCTCTTCAGGTTTCATGTACACAAGATAACTTGAGTTATGGTACAATGTGTGTGTTATACTGTGTAAAGTGACTACTGCAATGTTTTAGAAATGGTTCTTGGTAAATGATGTATTGACTGATGATTACATGTGAGCCTTAATGAAAATGTATATGGTTGCAGTTGAAACTTGTGAGTACTTGCTTGGCCATGACGTCAAGCTTTTCCCAGGCCAGGAAGGTGCCTAACCTGCAAATGGGGTTCCCAAAAAGACTTCCAGGAGCTTGCTTGAATGCTCCAAGCCTGAATGGTGTTTGGCGTTAAGCCATTTATCAGTGAGTGTTTTAGAACCTCTGGTACTGTCTCTTTAAAAGCTGTCTGCTTGCAGACATAATTAGTTTGTATGGGGGACTGTGTGTTTCTTTTGATTGAGTACCACTCAAGCTGCTGCAATTCACCCCATTTTTGCAGTCACTAGAGTGCAAAGGAACCTGTCTGAAAGATGTAACTGATTGCCAGAAATCATTTACAGTAATAATAAAATTACAGTTTGTCTATGACTTTCTTTGCAGTCAGAACTGTCTGCCTAGTTCCCCATTCTGGTTTTGAACTGCTGAACTGGACCAATCAGTGTGGGGTAAACTAGCTCTAAAAATGATGCCTTGGACTAATCGAGAACTTGGGACTCATAATCTGAGCCAGCCACAAGAGGATTTATAAGGCAGTGACTCTGGGAGATGTAGTTTAGACTTTGCCTTTTGGGACCAACAGCAGTCTATTGTGAGTGACAGCCAATCCAGTCAAGAACTGGGAGGAACTCAAAGGAAGTGCCCGGTTTTTGTCTGTTGGGAGTTTCAGTTTGAGATCTGAAAGTGAAGGAAAGAAACCCTGTGCTCCTTCAGTGCACAGTTTCAGTCAAAACGTGTGCAAGGCCCAGAGTTCCGGCCTACAACTTGTGTAACTGCTTGTTAGACTGAATCCGCCCTGTGAAAAAAGAATCAAAGGATCTCTGAAGAGTAGAAACCAGGCTCACCCAGTAGAAGACTGAAGAAATTGTTGAATTACACTCGGTCTGTCAGAACTGAATCTGCTGTGTGTTCTCCTGGTTGTTGTGCAGTAATTGACATTGGGATACAGATGCAGCCTGCCTGGTATAGTGCTTTTTTTTTTACCATATAAATGTGTGAGGAGTCTCTTGGAGATCAAAAGTAGCCCTGCTGACATTGAAGGACCATATATCTTCTTTGGAGGTCGTGAGGGTACTAATTGGAATTGGCTCCCTGTTGAATTGCCCATTAAATCAAATGGAATTACTGTACTGCTGACTGTTTAATTTTCCTCTTCTCTGGAGAAGCCCTACCAGCTGCCACGGTTTGGACTAGCCACTAGGGCCTGGGTACCAGGACAGTAACTGGTAGGGATAGGCCTGTGCACAGAGCCATAGGTAGATAGTAAAGTGATAAGCTAATTAACCTGATTCCCTGTCCTTATATATCCCCAAATAAATCAGAGCTGTTTGTTTCAACAAAGTTATACTACCTGAGGTATTTGTCTGTTAAAATGCTGTACTGTGATTGTTGCACCTGTATCTTATTTTACAGGATGTCCCGGTGCCTGAACCAGCCTTGGGGTAAGTGTATACTGTGAAGGTAATTCTGCTATATTGTGTGGGCCACTAGTAGGAAGAAAGGGAAGTGCAGTGTCCCAGAGGGCTGTGACCAAGTAAGTTTAACTATTGCAAACCCTGACCTCTGGGTGGAGGCACCCGCCATTGGATCCAGGCCCCTCAACCTGTTAGTGGCAAATCAGGCAGGGGTAGTAGCCCCTGGGATAGCGCCATCTAGGGGTTACACCAGATTAACACCTGTTTTGCCAGGACAGAGGCAAGTGTGGAGGTAGAGTAGCTTTATATACTCGCCAGTCCTTCTTCTCCTCCATCACTCACAAGAAGAATCTCCCCTCCTCCCATGAACTACTCCTACTAAAACTCTCCCTCCCCTCTACCACTCCAGTTTTCATAAGAGTCCTCTACATCTCCCCAAAATCCTCTCCCTCCTCCCTCTCTAGCAGTACCAGGTATATATGCCACTGCTAAAACAGCATGCCAAGAACCGCGCTGTGTAAAGCATGGAAACATTTAGAGTGACAGGAGTATAATAGCGGTAGGGAATTAATGCTACCCCTGTCACTGTGCGCTTCAAGTGGGAGGGGATCTAGTTGCCGTGTGGTGTGGTGCCTGGTCAAGCTGCTCCTGTGATGGAGTAGCAAGGCACCACACACAGTAGGGTTGAGACCTGGACCATGGTTCAGTTCCCCAGGTCTCCTGGTGTTGCTACTTTTCTTTGTTATAAAAGGAATTCCCTCCCAAATTCTCCTATTCTCAAAGTCCACACCCCTTGGAGTGAAGTTATTTTAAGTCTGATGGGTGTAGGGCGAAGCCCCCCATGTCAGGGGGTGCAAAAACAAAGAGGTCCCATTATTTCTAATGGTGTGCACTGTTGTTGTTAGGGTCAGTGTTGTTACTGACGTTATTTTGGGGCATGGCATTTTGCTTGTGGCACTGATTCCTGCAATGTTTTTATTTCCGACATTATGACCCCGTGCCCTCCCTAACACCCTTTCCTCCCTTGTCTCCCTTGCCGCCTTAGGGGAGCTCATCCTTCTTGGCGATTTTAATTTAAAATTGGCTATCCCACACCTTAAATCCCATCGTCCAATCCATTGAATCCCTAAACCTCATGCAGCTAGTCACTCATCCCACCAGGCTCAACTCTCATACTGCTAATCATTCCCTCCTGGACTGAGTGCTGTCCTTCCACCCCCCATTGGATCACAGCTGCTGGAATACTCCCTGACTCATTCAGCGATCACTGCCCAACATACTGTGTTAGGAAGGTTTGCCCTCCTCATTTCTCACCTAAATACATCTGGCACAGGCCCCTCAGGTCCCTCGACACTGAGGCCCGCATTGAGGATCTCGCCTTCTCTGACTGGTCCCCTGTTTACTTTGCTTGCAACATCAACATGACCCTGTCCCTCTTTATTACCATCTTCAACAGGATTTGGGACACACATGCCCCTCAAAACATTGAAAGTCAAGCGGCTTGACCACCCATAGATCACCCCCCAACCTCATTGAGATGTTATAAGTCTTGTGACCTAGCGTGGGCTAACTTCAAGTTCACCCACACTGCAGCTGATTTATAGCTCTACAGTTCACTCAGGAACTCCTGTATCAAGGCAGTTTGAACAACCAAGGCTCTTTACTACAAGACCGACCTTCAGGCCAACCTAAGCTCCTCAGCCAACTTCTGGAAAGTGCTGCACTCCTTATTCAATTGAATAGCCTTGTCCCCCCCCCCTTCCTTCTAGTAGATGGCTCACTGGTCTCTGACCCACTAAGAGTTGCCTCTCTCTTTAACCATATTTTCTCCACCTGTACCCTACCAGCCAGCCCTCCCCGACCTCCCTCCAGCTGCTTCATCCTCTCCTTCCGACGTGTTTAGCTTCCCTCCTGTCATGCCTCAGGAAGTCCTTGAGGCTCTCAAATCCCTAAACTCTTCAAAATACAGCCCCGATGAACGAGATCCTAAACTTCTCCAACTATCCACTCTGGTCATAACCCTCCCTCTCACGCACCTCCTGAACCTATCCTTTTCTCTCTGCACCATCTCCCACACCTGGAAAATGGCCAAAGTCCTGCTACTCCACAAAGGGGGTGATCCCTCCTTCCTTGGAAACTACAGTCCAATCTCACTACTCCCCTCCCTAGCAAAACTGCAGGAATCCCTTGTGCTCTCCAGGTTTACCACCTTTCTTGGCACCTCATCCTTCCTCCTCCCCTTCCAGTCTGGTTTTAGAAAGAACCACTGCACCATCTCCTCTCTCCCCCAAGTGACATACTCCATCCTCACAGGGATGGCAAAGGACACATCACAGTGGCCATTTTCATTGATCTGGCCAACGCGTTTAGCTTGGTATCCCACCACCTCCTCCTAAACAAGCTGATCTCAGTAGGTCTCTCAACCCCCACCGTGAACTGGTTCCACTCCTACCTGATGGGCCACCTGCAGCCAGTACATGTGGGTGATATACTGGCCCCTCCATCCAAACCAGTGTGCCCCAAGATTCAATCCTGGGACCAATACTGTTTTCCATATTTCTCAATAACCTCCCCTCAGCTTGTGTCTCCTCGCACATACACATGTCTGCTGATGACACGGTAATTTACACATCTGGTACCTCAACCTTCATAGTCAAGGTCCCACTACAGTGTGACTTTCTAAACATGTTGCACTATCTCCAGGCAAACCAACTCAAAATGAAATCCAAAAACTGTGTCCATGACCTTCAGCACTGTCCAGAAGCTAGCTAGGCTCTCACCTTCCGCCATCTTCTCTACCCTTGATGGCACCCAACCTGAGGCAGTCCAAGCCTTTGAATATTTGGGAGTTATGCTGGACAGCAAACTGGACTTCTCCTCACTCCAAGCTCCACCCCAAGTTATGCGCTTTATATTGCAACAAGGACAGTTTCTCCCTCCCAATACACTGGGAGCTGGTCACCACATTGATTTTCCCCATTTTCAATTATGCCAATGTGGTCTACAGCTCTGCCCCCCTTTTCTCATTCACCAGACTGGATACCCTCTGCAATGCCTTCTACTGTTTTGCCACTAACATGCCTCCTGCACCCATGAACAGTACTTTATATGTTCCTTACTTCCCCTACCCATACACCACCAGATCCACTGCTCTATCTTCATTGCCAAATACTGGTTTGGCTCACTACCCCCTACCTCTCCTCCCTCCTTTCTCCTATAGCTGCCTCTGCTTATGAACTACATTCCAGAAACTGATGCACCCTCTCCATCAGTCTCCCAAACTTTTGTACTGGGCAAGCAGCTTTCTCACACAGGTTCCCCGGCCTCTGGAACCAGCTTCCCTCCCTCTGGCTTTCTCCCTCCCTCCTCCCTCCTCCTTCCTTCCATTAAAGCACCAATGAGGCTCTCTACTCTGCCTTCATACAATTTCAACCCTCCCCCTGAAACTATGTTAAAACTTACACTCTATTTTGTATTTGTATTTTTGCAGCCCCTGTCCTCTGTAATGATGTGAACACTTACATTCTATTTTGTATTTTGCAGCCCCCAGCCCCCCTGTAATTATGTGAAAACTTACACTCTATTTTGCATTTATATTTTGCAGCCCCCTGTCCCCCAGCAATTATGTGAAAACATATACTCGATTTTGTATTTGTATTTTGCAGCCTCCTGTCCCCCTGTAATTACGTGAAAACTTATACTCTATTTTGTATTTGTATTTTGCAGCCCCCTATCCCCAGCAATTACGTGGAAACATACACTCTATTTTGTATTTGTATTTTGCAGCCACCTGTCCCTCCGCAATTATGCAAAAACTTACATTCTCAATTTTGCGAAAACTTACATTCTATTTTGTATTTGTATTTTGCAGCCCCCTGTCCCCCAGTAATTATGTGGAAACACACAGTCTATTTTGTATTTGTATTTTGCAAACCCCGTTCCCCAGCAATTATGTGAAAACTTACATTCAATTTTGTATTTGTATTTTGTAGCCCCCTGTCCCCCTGTAATTATGTGAAAACTTACATTCTATTTTGTATTTGTGTTTTGCAGCCCCTTTCCCCAGTAATTATGTGAAACTTACATTCTATTTTGTATTTGTATTTTGCAGCCCCGTCCCCCAGTAATTATGTGAAAACTTACACTCTATTTTGTATTTGTATTTGCAGTACCCTGCCCCAGTAATTATGTGAAACTTACATTCTATTTTTGTATTTGTATTTTGCAGCCCCGCCCCCAGTAATTATGTGAAAACTTACACTTCATTTTGTATTTGCATTTTGCAGCCCCTGTCCCCCAGTAATTATGTGACAACTTACATTCTATTTTGTATTTGTATTTTGCAGCCCCCTGTCCCCCATCAATTATGTGAAAACTTACACTCTATTTTGTATTAGTATTTTGCAGCCCCCTTTCCCCCAGTAATTATGTGAAAACTTTATTTATTATTTTTTTAATTTTATTTATTTAAGAAATTGAAAGACCTTTGAGCCAAGAGCTCTTTTACAGAGGTTCCACATCAACTTACACTCTATTTTGCATATGCATTTTGCAGCCCCTTGTCCCCCAGTAATTATGTGAAAACTTAAATTCTATTTTGTATTTGTATTTTGCAGCCCCGTCCCCCAGTAATTATGTGAAAACTTTCATTCTATTTTGTATTTGTATTTTGCAGCCCCGTCCCCAAGTAATTATGTGAAAACTTACATTCTATTTTGTATTTGTATTTTTGCAGCCCCCTGCCCCTCTGTAATTATGTGAACACTTACACTTATTTTTATTTGTATTTTGAGCCCCTGTCCCCAAGTAATTATGAAAACTTACACTCTATTTTGCATTTATATTTTGCAGCCCCCTGTCCCTTAGCAATTATGTGAAAACGTATACTCTATTTTGTATTTGTATTTTGCAGCCTCCTGTCCCCCTGTAATTACGTGAAAACTTATACTCTATTTTGTATTTGTATTTTGCAGTCCCCTGTCCCCAGCAATTATGTGGAAACATACACTCTATTTTGTATTTGTATGTTGCAGCCCCCTGTCCCCCCGCAATTATGTGAAAACTTACATTCTATTTTGTATTTGTATTTTGTAGCCCCCTGTGCCCCAGTAATTATGTGGAAACACACAGTCTATTTTGTATTTGTATTTTGCAGACCCCGTTCCCCAGCTATTATGCGAAAACTTACATTCAATTTTGTATTTGCATTTTGCAGCCCCCTCTCCCCCAGTAATTATGTGAAAACTTACACTCTGTTTTGTATTTGTATTTTGCAGCCCATACCCCCTGTAATTATGTGAAAACTTACACTCTGTTTTGTATTTGTATTTTGCAGCCCATACCCCCTGTAATTATGTGAAAACTTACACTCTGTTTTGTATTTGTATTTTGTGTCCCCCAGTAATTATGTGAAAACTTACATTCTATTTTATATTTGTATTTTGCAGCCCCCAGACCCCCTGTAATTATGTGAAAACTTACACTCTATTTTGCATTTATATTTTGCAGCCCTCTGTCCCCCAGCAATTATGTGAAAACGTATACTCTATTTTGTATTTGTATTTTGCAGCCCCTTGTCCCCCAGTAATTATGTGAAAACTTACACTCTATTTTGTATTTGTATTTTGCAGCCCCCTGTCCCCCAGTAATTATGTGAAAACTTACACTCTATTTTGTATTTGTATTTTGCAGCCCCTGTCCCCAGTAATTGTGAACTTACCTCTATTTTGTATTTGTATTTTGTAGCCCGTCCCCCTGTAATTATGTGAACACTTAAACTCTATTTTGTATTTGTATTTTGCAGCCCCTTGTCCCCCAGTAATTATGTGAAAACTTACACTCTATTTTGTATTTGTATTTTGCAGCCCCCTGTCCCCCAGTAATTATGTGAAAACTTACATTCTATTTTGCATTTGTATTTTGCAGCCCCGTCCCCCTGTAATTATGTGAACACTTACACTCTATTTTGTATTTGTATTTTGCAGCCGTGTGTCCCCAAGTAATTATGTGAAAAGTTATACTCTATTTTGTATTTGCATTTTGCTGCCATGTCCCCCAATAATAATGTGAAAACTTACACTCTATTTTTTATTTGTATTTTGCAGCCCCATCCCCCAATAATTATGTGAAAACTTACATTCTGTTTTGTATTTGCATTTTGTAGCCCCGTCCCCCTGTAATTATGTGAACACTTACACTCTATTTTGTATTTGTATTTTGAAGCCCTCTGTCCCCAAGTAATTATGTGAAAACTTACACTCTATTTTGTATTTGTATTTTGCAGCCCCCTGTCCCCCAGTAATTATGTGAAAACTTACACTCTATTTTGTATTTGTATTTTGCAGCCCCCGTCCCAAGTAATTATGTGAAAACTTACACTCTATTTTGTATTTGTATTTTGCAGCCCCCTGTCCCCAGTAATTATGTGAAAACTTACACTCTGTTTTGTATTTGTATTTTGCAGCCCTCTGTCCCCAAGTAATTATGTGAAAACTTACACTCTATTTTGTATTTGTATTTTGTAGCCCCTGTCCCCAAGTAATTATGTGAAAACTTACACTGTATTTTGTATTTGTATTTTGCAGCCCCCTGTCCCCAGTAATTATGTGAAAACTTACACTCTATTTTGTATTTGTATTTTGCAGCCCCCTGTCCCCAGTAATTATGTGAAAACTTACACTCTATTTTGTATTTGTATTTTGTAGCCCCGTCCCCCAATAATTATGTGAAAACTTACATTGTATTTTGTATTTGTATTTTGTAGCCCCCTGTCCCCAAGTAATTATGTGAAAACCTACACTGTATTTTGTATTTGTATTTTGCAGCCCCTGTCCCCCAGTAATGATGTGAACACTTACACTCTATTTTGCATTTTGCAGCCCCCAGCCCCCCTGTAATTATGTGAAAACCTTACACTCTATTTTGTATTTGTATTTTGCAGCCCCCTGTCCCAAGTAATTATGTGAAAACTTACACTCTATTTTGTATTTGTATTTTGCAGCCCCTGTCCCCAGTAATTATGTGAACACTTACACTCTATATTGTATTTTTGCAGCCCCTCAGCCCCTGTAATTATGTGAAAACTTACACTCTATTTTGTATTTGTATTTTGCAGCCCCGTCCCCCAATAATTATGTGAAAACTTACATTGTATTTTGTATTTGTATTTTGTAGCCCCCTGTCCCCAAGTAATTATGTGAAAACTTACACTGTATTTTGTATTTGTATTTTGCAGCCCCCTGTCCTCCAGTAATGATGTGAAAACTTACACTCTATTTTGTGTTTGTATTTTGCAGCCCCCTGTCCCAAGTAATTATGTGAACACTTATACTCTATTTCATATTTATATTTTGCAGCTCCTGTCCCCCAGTAATTATGTGAAAACTTACACTCTGTTTTGTACTTGTATTTTGCAGCCCCTGTCCCCCTGTAATTATGTGAAAACTTACACTCTGTTTTGTATTTGTATTTTGCACCCCGTCCCCCTGTAATTATGTGAAAACTTACACTCTGTTTTGTATTTGTATTTTGTAGCCCCGTCCCCCAATAATTATGTGAAAACTTACACTGTATTTTGTATTTGTAATTTGTAGCCCCCTGTCCCCAAGTAATTATGTGAAAACTTACACTGCATTTTGTATTTGTATTTTGCAGCCCCCATCCCCCAGTAATTATGTGAACACTTATACTCTATTTTGCAGCCCCCAGCCCCCTGTAATTATGTGAAAACCATACACTCTATTTTGTATTTGTATTTTGCAGACCCCTGTCCCTAAGTAATTATGTGAAAAGTTATACTCTATTTTGTATTTGCATTTTGCAGCCCTGTCCCCCAACTATTATGTGAAAACTTACACTCTATTTTGTATTTGTATTTTGCAGCCCCATCTCTAAGTAATAATGTGAAAACTTACACTCTATTTTGTATTTGTATTTTGCAGCCCCCTGTCCCCCTGTAATTATGTGAAAACTTATACTCTGTTTTGTATTTGTATTTTGCAGCCCCCTCTCCCCCAGTAATGATGTGAACACTTACACTCTATTTTGTATTTTGCAGCCCCAGCCCCCCTGTAATTATGTGAAAACTTACACTCTATTTTGTATTTGTATTTTGTAGCCCTGTCCTCCAGTAATTATGTGAAAACTTACACTCAATTTTGTATCTGTATTTTGCAGCCCCCTGTCCCCCAGTAATTATGTGAAAACTTGCACTCCATTTTGTATTTGTATTTTGCAGCCCCGTTCACCTGTAATTATGTGAAAACTTACACTCAATTTTGTATTTGTATTTTGCAGCCCCTGTCCCCAGTAATTATGTGAAAACGTATACTCTATTTTGTATTTGTATTTTGCCACCAGCTTGTGGCACTCTTGCACTGTTGTCTCACTAGCACTGAATTATGCTGTGTATATGATGTTCTTTACTATGTTTGTAATTTACCCATATTATACCCTTCCCCTGGGTCGCAGCTGGAAATGGGCCCTGGCTCAGTCTGCCTATTCTGGTAACCAAATTTGAAATAAATTAAATAAACAAACAAACAAATAAATAAATAAAATGCATACAACCAGCCTGCCTTCTTAAATATCAGATAGTCTTACTATTCAGCCACTTTGTTAAATGCAAAGTATGCTGCTCCAAAATCTCTATAAAGTGGCTAGCTCTGTCACATCTCTGCTGGCTGTCCTCTCTACAAATTCCTCTGGCTGGTGACACAGAACCAAACCCTGGACCTGCTGCCACCCCAACCAGTATGTAGGCCTACTGTCTAGCTCAGTGCAAAAGGCCTTAAAATTGCTCATTCAGGCCTGGATATGTCTGTAGGTGGCAACTGAAAGTGTAGTCACTCAGACCAATAACAACTGTAGATGTACTTAGCTGACTTTCACTCAGGCCTGGAATCATCTGAGGAAGTCAGCAGTTTTTACCTAAATATTAAAAAAAATTGAATTGCTTAGAATTGATTGCATAGCACTATCAGAAAGGTAACTGTGTGCTGAATAACTTTGCCACTGATACTTTGTGCTTATCACGTATAATTTAGGAGTTATTCACATTTGTTTATGTTATCATGTGTAAGGCTGACATTTGTCCCTCAAGCCTCACCTAAGCACCTTGAATGAAACCGAAATAAATACATGTTTTATATTTGAAAAAATGTTTTTTAGTACAAAATTACTTTTGTACCAGCATCTAATCTATGGATGCTTAATTTGGTGTTGATATGTCACATATTTCTAACCAAAAATAGTTTACGTTGCCTTTTTTATTAAAAAAAAACAACTTTTTTGTGCTATTTCAACTAGTATAGAAAATAAATTGCTTATAATTAATTGCATAGCATTGTTGGAAAAGTAATTTTGTGCTGAACAACTTTGACATTCATACTTTGTGTGCAGCACTTATGGTTCATGAGGTATTCGCATTTGTTTGTGGCATGAGGATTACGGCTTGGTTTTGCTTAGAAAGGCCCAGGATGCAGTGTTAAGAGTATACAGGACACAAGTGGTAGAACTCTTCAAGAGCTCCTGTGGAGTGAATTAAGTATTTTACCTAACCATGCTGAACCTACCACATGGGTAATTCACTATACTCCTAACACTATGGGTTTAACTAAAACATGGCTTAAACCTTCGATTCCTGATTCTGCGTGTGCCCTCCCTGGATTTAATTTCATCAGGCTTCATCGCATCAGCCAGAAATGAAGAGGAGGCCTGCTGTTATACTATAAAAGCCATCTAAAAGTCTCCCTTATATATCCCATATGTACCTGTCTCCCCAGCTTGTGAGTTCCTTCATATGCTACTCCTTCTGGGTAATAGTAAGGAAATTCACCTAGTCTATGCCTATATCCCTCCCTTTGATGAAGTAAATGGCCTAAACTACCTTTCTGACAATATTGGTAAAAAGTTGTGCTCCAACGAGCTACTGAGACTAGGTGACTTTAATCTAAACTGGACAGGGAGAAATGCTAAGCAATACAAACCCCTGCAGACTGCTCTTTGCCTCAAGCAGCTTATTTCTGACCCTACCAGACTCTCGACATCTGGTGACCAGCATACCTTCCTTGGCTGGATCCTGAGAAATAGGGCTGAGAGGATCCCAGAGACAGGGATCTTTTCTGATCCTGTCGCAGACCATACTCCCACTTATTGTATTTGGAGGATGACATCACATAAAATTCCGCAGTAGACTATTCTCCTTAAAGATTTATCCAAACTAGAACTGGAGTCCTTTCATAGGGACCTTGCACTCTCTGATTGGTCCTCTGTCTTATCTGCTGGGAATTCCTTTGTTGCCCTAAATAACTTCCTAAATATCTTCTCCTCCCTACAAAATAAGCACTAACCATTTATAAATAGGAGAGTTAGGAGCACTGTCACCAAATGGCTCCACAGTGACCTGCTATTGCTCATGAAGCATAGGGATAAATGCTGGGCCAGATTTAAGGCTACCCAAGCTTTGTCTGACTTTCCTGAGCATAGACAAATCTGTAATATTTATAAAAAAACAATACATGAAGCCAAGAGTGAATTTTGAAAATCTATTTTATTGGCCTCTGGTAGGGATCCAAGGTACTTATGGCATAATATTAGAAGTGTAGTGGGTGGCTCCCTTAAATGTCACATGCATATTGGTGGGGTAAACTGTAACAACACTAAAATAATTACAAATGCATTTAATAGTCAGTTCTCTGACCTGTCGACCTCACCTCCTTGTTTGCTGGTCCTAACTCACATGATGAATCTGTGGCCCCCCATCTACCCCCTCATCTCATTCCCCCTTTTTTACCTCAAGACTGTATCAGTGGATGAAACTGCAGACTCTTGGCTAGTCTCACCACCTTTACTAGTGCTGGTCATGATAATATGGAACCAAAGCTTATCCACTTGGGTGCACCTTTCCTTGCTTTACCCATGTCCCACATCTTCAGTACATCCCTGCTTACTGGAGTTGTTCCTGACCCATTGAAGATTGCCAGAATTATATATATTTATTTACAAGACACTTGTAGGTTGGCACCTCATTACTGTCCACACAGATAAAAACTCCACTCCAGATGTAGACGGATAAAAGCCTTTTAATTCAAAATAGGCAAGCCAGCCAGCAAAGCAAGGTACATGGTGCCCCTCCCCACAGAGCCGAATGTTTTCGTGTCACAATTACACTTTTTCAAGACTTTTTATTTAGATTTTGTTGACTGGGAAAAAGAGGACTAGGCAATTCTGCCTATTTTCAGCCTCATCCTGAGGGAGGGGCCAATACAGATGGAAACCACCTGACACTGAACCCGATTAAGCTGTTGGTGGTATTTTTAGTGAATGGGGGAAATTTGGTGAGGACACCAAGGAAATTCCCTGACTCTTTCAATGGCAGAAAAAGACTGATGGTCCATCCAGTCTGCCCATGGGTCCCTATCTAACCCCAGGACTTACTGTCCATACAGGGGTCTAGCCCTCCCTATCCACCCCCTATTCTGCTCCCTGTTACTATCCTAACAAACTAACATACTAAAATGCCAGCAGAATAGGCCTAACGGTCTTTCGTGTCTGCTCGTTTGGTCAGCCCCCACCCTGGGTGCTGACCTTGCTGTCCCCCTCGCCTTCTCTGGCTTCTCCCTTCCCAGTTCTGGATATTCTTGCTGCATTGGATTTTGCTTCCTGAACCCTTCCCTGTACCTGTCCCACCCCTCTTGAACCCCTCCACTGTCTCTGCCTCCATCAGCCCCTAGGTGGTGCATTCCATGGCTCCACCACCCTCTCAGTGAAGTAGCACCTCCTCCTTTCTCCCTGAATCTTCCCCTCCAGCTTCCACCCATGCCCTCTAGTGGCCCCTTCCTCCTTCCTTCAAAGCACCCTGACTGTTTCCTCCCTATTTACCCTCTTCATGTACCTGAAGACCTCTATCATGTCCCCGGTCCTTCTCTCTTCCAAAGTGTACATATTTAGCTCTTGAGCCTCTCCTCATAGGTCCTGTCCCCAAGCCCCAAATCATTTTGGTTGCCCTCCTCTGGACCCTCTCCAGGAGGTTAATGTCCCTCTTTAAGTGTGGCCTCCAAAACTGCACGCAGTACTCCAGGTGCGGCCTCACCAAGCAGTTATACAGAGGGAGTATCACTTCCCTCCTTCTGGAGGTGATCCCCTAGTGATGCATCCCAGCATCCTGTTGGCCTTGGCTGCTGCCCTCCTACAAGTCTCAGAGTTGTTCATCTTGACATCCACCACCACCCCAGGTCCCTCTCAGCCATTGAGACTTGTAGTATTCCCCAGGGTGTACACTTGGCCTGGGTTTCTGGCCCCAGGTGGAGTACCTTGCATTTCCCTGCATTGAACCTCAGCTTCCACTTTCTAGACCATCTTTCCAGAGCCTCAGGTCCCCTGCAGGGCCACCCTCCCTCCTCCCCATCCACCACTGCCCCCAGTTTGAGTCATCTGCAAAGAGACTCATCTCACTCCTGATTCCTGTCCTTATGTATGTCGAATCGTGGCGTTGAACAGAAGGGGCCCAGGACTGATCCCTGTGGGACCCCACTAATGACCCTCCTTGGGGATGAGACTATCCCACCAACTACGACCCTCTGGGTCCGGTCCTGGAGCCAATTGCCTATCCATCTGATCATCTGGTTTCCCACCCCCATTTCTCCTAGCTTATCAACAGGCCTACGTGAGAACAGAGTCAAATGCCTTGCTGAAGTCTAGAAAGAGGACATCCACTGGTCTACCCAGGTCCAAGGCACTTGTCACCCAGTCATAGAACTCCACCAGATTTGTCTGACACGATTTCCCTGGGATGAATCCATGCTGTCCATCGTCCAGGCACCCTGACTTATCCAGGTCCCCCCTAGCCTCTCCTTGACAATGCCCTCCATCACCTTGCCCACCACCGATGTCAGGCTGACAGGCCTGTAGTTCCCTGCCAGCTCCCTTGATCCCCCCCTTGTGGATAGGCACTACATGCGCCACCTTCCAGTCTTGGGGCACCCACCCTGTCCTCAGAGAGATGGTGAAAAGCTCTGCCAGGGGTTTCGCCAGGACATCTGCAAGTTCCTTCAGCACTCTAGGATGTAATTTATCTGGCCCCGGTGCTTTCTCCGTCTTAAGGGAGCTGAGGGCTTCCCTCACTCTCTCTGCTGTGATTTCCACTTCTGGTACCTCTTCTCCCTGCTTAGCCCTCCCCCCACCTGCCAGTGATGCCCCCCTCCCCAGACCTGCCGATCGGTGGGGTCCCCCTCCTCATTATCTCTGTCTCCTCCCATGTTGATGCAGCATCCCCATTTTCCCTGGTGAAAACTGGGGTGAAGTACTGTTTAGTACCTCAGCCTGCTCCCCTGGGTCTTGTGCCCATCTCTCCCTGATTTAATTCTGCTAATCTGCCCCTTCACCTTCGTCTTTCCCCAATGTATCTAAAGAACCTTTTCCTCTCCTAATTTCCCTGGCCAGGTTCTGCTCCTTCCTTGCCTTAGCCACCCTCACCACTCTGGTGGCCCTTCTAGCCATCAGCTCATACTCCCTCGATCCCTTTCACTCCTTGAGCACTTGAATTTCTTATAGGCTGCTTTCTTTCCCCGCACCACCTCCTGGACCTCCCTGGTCCACCAACAGGGTTTTTGGGCCCTACCGCATTTTCGTCTTACTCTTGCACAGGTGCTGGTAGCATCCTGCACCCCTCTCCTGATGATTTCCCACCTACTATCAGCGTCCATGTCTGACCCAATCCCATCCAAATGCTCCTTAAGGATCCTTCCCATTTCCTTAAAATCCACCCCCCCTGAAGTCGGTTACTTCCGTCTTTGTGCAGCCTTCTACCCCTCCTAGGTCCAGGCAGAACCAGACCGTGGCATGGTCACTCCCTGCCAATGGGTCCCTTACCTCCAGGCCCCCAATCTGGTCACTGTCTGCCAGGACCACATCCAGTACCCGTGCCTCCCTGGTCGGTTCCCTCAGTATCCTCCCTGAGTATAGAACAGTTACGTACTTACTGCAACAGTAGATTGTCAAGAAGATTTCTTCCGTTAGGCCATCCCTTTGGAACTATTCCCGCATCAGTGCTAAGACCACATAAATGTTTGCTAGCTGAGGGCCGCCCCGAACGATGTCACATATCAGCATCTACATAAACATGGGTGACCTCATCTCTCCTCAGTTCCCTGCTGGAAATTGTGCTCGAGGAGGTCTCTTCTTGGGGAATCAGGAGATTATACCAGCACCTTTGATATTAGGCAGATGCAGATGGAGATAGCAGCCATGGAAATTCCCAATGCAGAATTGGATGTCATAGTCCCCCACAGCTGATAAAAAGGGGGAAGAAGGGAGGGCTAGCATTGCCTAAGGGAAGAAATTCTCTCGAAGACCTACTGTTATGGTAAGTACATAACTGTTCTATCTTCTTTAAGGATATTGCATTGCTTAAGCTACACCTTTGGAACGAGTCCCAAGCAGTCCCAAAAGCCAGCTGGGGTGATGGTACAGTCTGTTCATGATAGTAGGCCCTGTAGGACAGCAAGGTGGGAGCCCACTCATCTATGAGAAACAGTGTCCAGACTGTAATGTTTAGTAAAGGTGTGGACAGTACTCCAGGTGGCTGTATTGTGGATATCAGCTGCAGAGACATTTCTGAAACAAGCAACAGAAGTGGTCATACCCATTGTGGAATGATCACAAACTGCGCCAGGAAGTTACTTACCATACTTCCTATAACAAAATGTAATACAAAGTGCAAGCCATTTAGATAAGCACTGTTTCAATACAGGGATGCCCTCTTTCTTGGGGGGAATGAAACAAATTCCTGAGAGGACTTTCTGCAGTCCTTGGTGCAAGCAATATAGTATCTTAGAATTCTATGTACATCCAAATTATGGAGCAATGTTTCAGCTTGATTGGCATGCTCTGGTTAATAAACTGGGAAGTATACCCTTGAGGAAAGAAGGGAGCGGGGGAACATGATAGAAACTTTCAAGTACCTCAAGGAATCAACAAAGTCCAGGAGGGTAACATCTTTCAGAAAAAGAAATGTGCAAGAACAAGGGGCACAATCTGAAGATGGGGGGTGAAGGCTCAAAGGCAACGTGAGGAAGTATTTTTCATGGAGGGTGGTGGACACATGGAATGGCCTTCCTGAGGAGGTCATGGTGTCAAAAACAGTGGGGGAATTCAAGAATGCATGTGACAGACATAAGGCAATTCTAGGGGGTTGGGGTAGGAAGAAGTAGGCTGTTGGTTAACTAGGATCTGCAGCTTATCCAATAGGTAGGGAAATGGGCAGATTGTGTGGCCCAAGCGATCCTTACCTGCCATCAAAGTCTATGTTTCTAAGTGGATAGTTTGATTTACTGTGAACTCAGACACCACCTTTTGCAAAAACTTAGGATTAGTATGTAAATACACCCTGTCTATATGGAAACTCAAATAGAGAGGCTCACGCACTGGAGCCTGTAGCTCTGATATCCTTCAAGACAAAGTGAGAGCAACTAAAAATAACACTTTCCATGAAAGAAAGCATAAGCCACAACTCGTGGTTGGCTCAAAAGGAGACAATGTTTTCTCAAGCACATAATTGAGGTCCAAAGGTGAGACCGGATTATGAATGGGAGGTTTCAAGTGCATATGGGAGACCTCCAATTAAGCTACCATATGACCATCTACAGGGGCATTGAAAGCTGATAACAGCTGCCAGATGCACCTTCAGTGAGGAATACTGCAGACTGGAGTCTGACAGTGACAGGTAGTATTCCAACACTGCATTTACTGTACAGGTGAATGGGTCCATATTTTTGGAAGTGGCCCACAAAGTGAAACGCTTCCACTTCAAAGAATACGTATGTCTGGTGGAAGGCTTTCTGGCTGCAACCAGCGCATCAGCTACTTTTTGTGACACCACCAAACCATGCCAAGGCTATGTCTGCAGCAGATAGGCATGCAGGTGCAGGGACTTCAGGTCCAGATGAACCAGTGCCCCCTTGTCCCGTGACAACAGGCCTCTGCACAGTGGCAGGGGTATTGGAGGCTCCACTGCTAGTTGCTGTAGCAGCAGATACCATATTTGTTGAGGCTAAAGGGATGCAATGAGGATGAGTTTCAGTAATACTCTCTGTATTAATGGAATAGGAATGAATGCATATAAAAACCTCCCTTTCCAAGAGAGGGACAATACATCTCACCAAAAAACTCCAGGCCTTGGACAGAGCAAGTAGAAACGCAGCAGTTTTGTGTTGTGTGGGGATGCAAAAAGGTACAACTCTGGACAACCTTAATTTGCAAAGAGGTCAACTACCATGGAGGTCAGCAGTTCCCATTCATGCATCTTGGACTGTGACCTGCTTAGCTTGTCTGGTAAGACATTTTGGACCTCTAGGACATGCACAGCTGATAACTCCAGGCTGTGTTCCAATGCCCAGTACCACACTGTCATTGCTTCCCGAAACAGGGATAGGAACGAGTCTCCCCTTATTTTTTTATGTAATGCGTAACACTGACATCTGTCTGTACTAGCGACTGACCTGTAGTCAGATACTTCTGGAAAGCCTGGAGACTATATAAGACAGCTCTGCTCTCCTGGACATTTACATGTAATCTGGCTTCCACCCGGCTCCATTAACCTGGGGTTTCATAAGGGTCTGGATGTGCTCCACACCTCGATCCTGAAGCATCCAAGATGAGAATCTGAGTTGGAGTTGGGATTAAGAATGGAATGCCCCTCAAGAGGTTGCTGTGGTCCATCCACCATGTCAGTGTTTTTGCATAAATGGACATGATTAGCACCTTTTGGTCCATGTTATCCATCAATTGGTCCCACTGCATTCTCAGTGTCCATTGTGGCAGCCACATATGTGAGCGAGCCAATGTCACAGTCACTCTGGCCACAGCCATGAGTCCCAGGAGACACTGGAAAGTTCTGGCTGGGATGTAATGACTGCTGCGCACTAGTTGTGCTTGAGCCATGAGACATGAGACGTTCTACCCTGTTCAAGGACAGAAATGCTTTTCCCCATTCAGTGTCCAGGACTGCACCTATATACTGCAGCCTCTGGCAAGGGGTCAGTATTGACTTTGGCACATTCACTGTAACACCCAGGTCTTCCGAACAATTGCCTTGTTTGGGACAGAGTGTGCTCAGGTTGATTCCTGGAACTGGCTTTCAGTCGCCAATTATGCAGGTATGGGAAGACGTACTGACCTTCCCTGTGAAGGGCTGTTGCCACTACTGCCAAGCATTTGGTAAAGACCCAGGTGCAGAAGAGACAAGCCAAAGGGCAATACTTTGAACTGTAAATGCTCTCCTTCCAGGACAAATCTGAGATATTTTCTGTGATGCTGTCTGATCTTGATATGAATGTTTTATGTCCAGGGAGCAAATCCAGGCCCCTGTTTGCAATAGGGGAATTGTATTTTACAGGGATAACATGCTAAACTTCTTGTATTCTATGTAGAAGTTTAGGTCTTTCAGATCTAACAAAGGCCTGAGATCTCCTGCCCATTTGGGACTAGGAAGTATCTGGTGTAGAACCCTTTGCCCTGCTGAAGAGAAGGTACAGGTTGTATGGCACATTTGGTTAATAAAGCTTGTACCTCTTCTTTCAGCAGGGACAGATGTCCCAGGGATATGTTGAAAGAGATGGAAGATGCTCTGAAGGGGTTTCTAATAACTGCAGAGCATGTCCCTTTGCAATTATCTCCAGGACCCACTCACCTGTGGTAATCTCTCTCCATTGTGTCAGATGAAGGGAGAAGCAATCACCAACCACCACCACCTGTGGCTGAAGTCGTGTGGGAGAAGTCCATTACGAGTCATGTGGAACTGTAGGGGGCAGAGACACTGGCTTTGAATGCTTTGAAATGGGCTCTGGGGGGAGGGGGAGCTGGGCAGGCTCCACCACACATATCACGACCTTGCTAATTCCAGGCTTGATGGCCACCTCTGGCAGCAGGCTGATGAAAGGATCCTTTACCCTGACCTCAACCTTAAAGTAATTTTAGAGATCTGAAGGCCGCTTAATGCTTCCTCTACATGGTACCCAAACAGTTTTGTACCTCTAAAAGGAGCATTCAGAACTGTTTGTTTCACATCAGGTACAAACCTAGCCATTCTAAGCCAAGAATATCCTCTCATTCACGTACCAGTGGCAGCTGCATCTTAAATATCATATTCTGAGCATAGCAGATGTTTGCCTATCTCAGCTGTAGAAGTCAAATTATTAAGTAATTCATTCTTGGCAGTGCCTTCTTGAAGGGCCTGGGCTGCAGCTTTGGCAGCCTTCCAGAGGCTATTTTAATACTTGATCATGTGAGACTGCTAGTTAGCAATACGTAGGCCTAATGAGGCAGAAGCATATATTCATGTTCCCATTACATCAACCCTCCTGGACTCCTCATTACAGGGCAGGGTACTCGTATGCTTTGGTGCTGTGGATCTATCATGGGCATTCATTATGACCACAGAATCTGTTTCTGGTTGGCTGATATAATAAGCCTTGGCAGCAGGAGCAGGGTACTGCTTTTAAGCCTTTCTGGTTACAGCTGGTATAGCATTTGACCTGTACCATTCACCAAATATTGCATCCTCCAGTGCACAGTAAATTGGAGGGACAAAGATGGAGTATAAAGGATCTCAAGAAAATCCATCAAATTCTTTTTGGTGGAATCTTCTTCTTTCAAGGCAAAACCCATTGCATTTTGAATTTGTGTATTATTGTTTGGAAGGTAGGGTCTTCAGGAAGAGATCTGGGTGTATACACTACAGAATTCTCACTACAAGAAGATACTGTGGAGTTAGAACATGGATTACATTGTTCTTCTCCATAAGACTCCCCCTCTTCAGAACTGTCTTCCATTATGTGGTCTGGATAATATCCTGCCTTGTCGTCCTCATTCCTGTTGACGAGGGGAATGGAGGACCTCGCAGGTGATGCAAGGGGCCACTGCTCAGGAGGTACCTGCTGGGTACCAGCTAATGATGTTGATGGGGCCTGCAAAGCAGAAACCCATCGATGGTAGTACAGACTGCATAGGCAAGCCTGGAAGTATGCAATGTATCATATCTGAGAATGATGCCTGTACTGCCCATGTGTTGATGACATCCTGGCCAGGGGCCATGGCCACTGGATTCATTGACGAGCCTGGACCCATCAATGATGGTGATGTACCATCTGTAGTAGGTATTGTAGTGCCTAAGCCAAGCCTTGACCTTGGTATTTGGTCGATAGTCAGGGGAGCTAATGTCACCACTGCCGGGGCAGATAATGACGATGCAGGATGATTACCTGCAGGCCACAGTGACGACCTAGACCTCACCAGGGAAGCAGATCTGTCCTTACCCTTATACTTTTGTTTATGTCTTGATGACAACCTGTCTTTTTTGCGGTCTTTAACCTTCGATAACTGCAAATCGGTTGATGGGGCTGACCATGTCGCTTTGTGACCCAGAGGTTTTTCCATGGCTGCTGGAGTTTTCTCTAAAAAAAAATTCCCCAGAACCTTTCTTCTGCATTGCCTGGTTGCTTGATTGAAGCCCTGGTGAATCTCACAAGTCCTGATGTTGTGAGAGAGGCCTAAACAGCAGACATACACTTCGTGCACGTCATCCTTGTAAATCTTTTCTCCGCACTTGCAGTACTGCAACAATGTTGTTGGTTTTAGTGATATACAGAAGCATTGGTATCACTAAAATATTAGTGATTCCTTTTGAATAAAATTATAAATGACAATGGCCAGTTAGTCGGTGTTTCCACGGGAGGTCCAAAGAGTGCAATCAATGGTGGGAAAAAAACTGAGGAGAGATGGGGTCACCCACGTTTATGTAGATGCCTATACATGATGTTGTCATTGGCAGCCCCCAACTAGCAAAAGCTTCTGTTTGGTTCTAGTGCTGATGTGGATATAGTTCCAAAGATGTGGCATAAGGGATAAGATATCCTCAAAGAAGATCTACTATTCCCTTCACTTGGTCCCAACTGTGCTTGAAACCATTAATGGTTTTGGCAACCACCACCTTGGCTGGTAGATCATGCAATGTTTCCACCACTCTCTACAAAATAATACTTTCTCATATCCCTCTTGAAGCTCCCTCCTGTCAGTTTCCACTCATGCCCTCGTGACCTCGAACTGTTACTCTTGATAAATAATTTCCCACAGTTCACATTGTTTATTCCTTTAAGGAACTTGAAGGTCTCTATCTTATCACCTTCTCTCCCATCTGATCTCCAGTGAGTACATGTTCAGTGCCTAGAATCAATCCTTGTAAGACCTGCTTCGTTGGCCCTGAATAATCTTTGTCACCCTCCACTACACCATCTTGAGCCTGTCCTTATCTTACCTGAGGTGAGGACTCCAGAACTGGACACAGTACTCCAGGTGTGGCCTCACCAAAGATCTATAATGAGGTAGCATTACTGCTTTTCTTCTGCTGTCAATACCCTTTCCAATATATTCCAGCATCCTATTTGTCTCACAATAGGCCTTATTGCACTGGCTTGATTGTTTCTTCTTTCAAGTTTTTCTTCCAGGGTCTGTGTGGGTGGGGCTCTCTGCTCCATCCCTGCCTCCTCTCGCCCAGCATCTGCTGCACTTGACCACCATGTCCAAGATCCTCCACAGATTTCCCCTGTCCTCTCTCCACTTGACGTTACACATCCAGTGATTGGCGACAATATGGGGCAGAGGCAGGTGGGCAGAGCTTCATTTAGCCCACACCAACCCGTTTTTTCATTTTCTGTCCCCTCTTTCTCCAGTGGGCACGCTCATGAGTGTGCGCATGTGGAGGGAGGCATGCACGTGCCATGGAGTCCCGCAGGTATCCCTTCCACTGTCCTCCTTGACCTGCACTGCCATGTGGCCTCCACCAAGTGGCAGTCATTTGGCAGAGTGTGCAGGTCCTCCCTCCTGGGAGAGGAGTGTAGCTGTCGGGTGCTTGATCCTATCCCTCCTCGGCCAACCCCCAGCAACCCATGCTGGTGAACAAACATGGGTAGCTGGCATGGTAGGAGGTAAGACACTGATGAGGCCTTAGTCCGCCATGCCACTGGACTGGCCCAGCTTGATTGTTTGAGGGAGTCACTAATTATAACTCCTAGGTCCTGTTCCTCAGCCATAGTGCTAAATCTTACCCTACCCATCTATTACTCTCTCCTAGGGTTTTTGTTCCCTAGGCACATCACCTTGCAACCTTTTGGCACTGAATTTCAATTGCCAAACCTCAGACCACCTCTTCAGTTTTTTCAGGTTATGCTGCATTTCCCTTATTCCCTCTCTGCTATCCACCCTCCCACATAGCTTCATGTCATCTGCGAAGAGACACAACCTGTCCCAGATTCCTTCTCCAGTGTTGCTTAGAACATAAGAATGAGGAGCAGGCCCATGACAGATCCCTGTTGTACCCCAATCATGACCTCCCTGTCTTCTGATTTGACCCCCTTAACCACAACCCTCTGCTGCTTCCCCTTTAGCCAGTTACCTACCCTAGGTTGGAAAAAGAATTATGCAACAGAGATTTAGTGGACTTGACTCAAAATGGTTTTGTTAAGGGAAAATCTTGCACTACTAACTTGATATCCTTCTATGATGGTATTAGCAACAGTCTGGATAAGGGAGTCCCAGTGGATGTAGTTCTCCTTGATTTCAAGAAGGCTTTTGACAAGGTCCCACATGCTCAGCTCATCGCTAAAATGGTCAAACTTAGATTAAACCCCTATACAGTTAGATGGGTGTCAGTGTGGTTTTCAAATAGATCACAGCAAGTTCGAATATCAGGTACATTGTCCAATGAAATTATGGTAACTAGCGGGGTTCCCCAGGGATCTGTATTGGGCCCTGTACTGTTCGGTATTTTTATAAGGGACATTAATGAGGGCCTAAAATGCAAGATGGTTAAGTTTGCGGATGCTACTAAGGTGTGCTCAGAAGTAGATACTACTTTTAAAATAGATTTATTTCAACATGACCTTATGGAAATAGATCTATGGGCAAAGGCCAATAAAATGGGTTTTAATATTGACAAATGCTCTGTTATACATTTTGGTAAGACAAATCCAAATATTGTGTATACACTAGGTATGTACATGATCAAAACAGTTGATTCAGAGAATGACCTGGGGGTAATTATATACAAGGATTTTTCTTATGCAAACCAGTGCAGACAGGTAGCCCTCAGGGCAAACAGAATTTTGACATTGATCAAAAAAGCATTTGTCAATAAGAGCAGGGCATGTCTTCTTCCCCTTTACACTATGTGTGCTAGACCACATGTTGATTTTGCTGCCTCTTTCTGGGCACCTTATCTTGCAATTACGTGGGTGTAGCCAGGCATACTCCAAGTACTCCATGGTGTGCAATTTTATTTTAGGGGGTAGCAAATAGGCTCTGAACTTCTTCCTTTTTCCATGAAAACTAACAAAGAAAATGCTGAACCTTTCTGTAATTTTATTCATAGGAGTTGAAACTAGGACTGGTCACTAATACTATCTTTGCATCCCAAGGACAATACAACTTTACAGGCTCTGGGATGGTATGTGGGTGTCTTAGGGAGCAATGCATGTAATTTATATTTGCCCATGCATGGCACCAACCATTGTCATGGAATACAAAAGTTGTATTTATTGTGCCAAATGAGGCAACAAACACGGTCCTGGTGTACATTGGTATATTGTCTGGCTACACCCGGGGGGGTGGGGTAGCAGTGAGTCCACTTGGTGTGCAGATCTGAAATCCCTGGCTACACCCCTGCTTGCAAAGGATATACAGTTGATGGAATCAGTACAAAGAAGAGCCACACAACTGGTGTCATCCCTAAACACTTTTTCCTATCCTGAAAGGCTAAATGCATTAAACCTTTATGACCTTAAGACTCGTAGGATTAGGGGAGACACACTAATGCTATTCAGTATACTAAAAGATCCTCACCTCAAAAGGGAGTGTAACATAGAATGGGTGAGAAAACCTGAGGGCCTTTGATGCCATAGTAAAGAATTAAAAGTACCTAAGGTTAAAACTAATAAAAGAGAGAATCTCTTCACCATTAGGGTTAATAAGCTATGGAACTCATTGCCATCATATCTGGTTAATGTAAACTCATTCAAACAATTCAAAAAAGCCCTGGATAGTTATCTGTTTGGCAACAGGAAATAATATGCACCCTGCAGGTGCGGGGAAGGTGGACTCAATGGGCTTATGCCTTCTTCCACCTTCAGTATCCAAGTAATACTCATCTTACTATGTGCCAAGCCACAACCAGATCCTCCATCTTCTTGTATTGTGAATGTTTCAGTAATATACCCCTTGACAAAATCTAAATACCTGAAATGTTCATAGTATGTTATACCTGCATATCTGTTAGAAAATGTAATCAATAACACACGATAGGGTATGTGGTTATTGGGTAATCGCATGCCCCACCACTTCCATGGGTAGGATTCACAAGGCATTAGCGGAGTGTCCTGCAACCACGGGGTGGGAGGGTGCAGTAATTACCCAATATCCGCAAGCCTTGAAGTGTGTTATTGCATTTATTAAATGGCACCAAACTAATAAAAAACACAAGACTAAATAAATCTTTAAATTAAGAATAAATAAATCTTCAGCATTGGTAAACAGGTTCTCACATGAAACAGCCTTGTTTGCACCATCAAAGAGATCAGATTGGAATTCACTGATGTTGTTAATTGAATCCTTCTTTCTTTTTCCCCAACTGTCAAAGTTACTGAGAATTCAAAAACAGTTTTGTTGCAAGACTTATGAAGCACTTTCCAGATAGGTGTGGTTATTAGTCAGTTACCACACAGGTCGGGACAGGAATCGACCAATCAGATCACTGGATTTTTTTTTTGCCCATTTTATAAAAATAAGTTAAAGCCATATGTATCTTATGCCACTGCTTACATAAAAAGCTGGTATACACAGAGTCTAGGCTACTACATTTCACAATACATTTACTGGATTACTGTACTTACTTTTTAAGCTTCTCTCTAACTTCAGGATTTTTAATCTCGTTCTTAAGGTCCTCAAAGGTCTGAGCTGCAGATAAGTTACAGAAGGTCCTGTAATCAACGTACGGAGGGATTCCATGGTCACGGCCTCGCTGGATGTTAATAGCTGCCAAGTCCAATGCCACTGAGTGTGCCATGGAGAAGAGTCTCTCAGTTAGCTCAAGGTTAAGAAGTTGAGAAGGCACACGCATTTTGCCAGCAACACCAAAGAGACCACGTAGAAATGGATCAATCCCACCTTCCTGAATAATCCTAAAGGGTGAAAAGAAAGCTTTGTGCAGAGAGATGTGACCCTGTGGGATTTCTCCAAAGGTTTCATTCAGACGATATAGGATGGGATTGATCAGTGTGTGACCAAACCTGAAAGCAGCAGTAGCAAAGGCATTAAAAATTCCAGCATTAATGTTGGGATTATACCCCTTGTATTCCCCCATCATCTTCATACCATGATCCCCAAGAATCTTAGGTAGCCAGTGACTGTAAGTGATATGTTGCATCTCAGCACCAACTATCTTTCTGGCTTCATGATAGATAGTGTCCCCATCCCAGTGTGGGTTAAGTGTCAGCAGCTCTCTAGCGATGCGGTTATGTTCACGAAACCACACTGTGTGCATGGCTGTCAGCCCCAGCTGTTCATTGGCTCGGTGGTCCCCTGCAAAGAAGCAAGGAGTAGGACTCTCATTCTCATCCCTCATACACTCAGTTGGTGGCCCAGAGGAAAATGGTAGAAGGTGTTTTCCAGATGCTGCTACAAGCAGTCCCTGCTTCAGAAGACCACGTTGGCTTGCAAGGTCTCTTAACTCCTGTGCCTCATTGTCTGTGCTTCCATAGACATTTGAGGCATCAATGTATGATGTCAGATGGTTAATCTGTTCTCTTGCATACACAGAATTCATCAACAAAGAGGTCATCCCACTACCACAGACTGGGCTGGATCGGACAAAAAACATGCACCTAGCACCCCTCACACGTGGATCATTCTGAGGGATCAGGACAGGAAGGCATGGTGGATCATTAGTGCAAACGGAACTACAAGGCTGTCCATCGGAGAAACGTGACATACTTAATGCAGGCACGGTTTGGTCTAAATCATGATCCAAAAACTGTCCCCACTGCATAAGCATGTGTGAATACCTGTCATCAGGAGTTATGGTTTCTGTGCCTATCATTGTTGTTGAGACAAGCCGTGGCAGTGGGAGAGAGTGGCCATGGTATGAATTCTCAAGACGGACTCCCCTGGGAAGGCTTAAGCCATTTTCATAGACAGGTTTTAGAATCCTTTCAAAAGCTATCAAAGAAGATCCCCACATTGGGTGCTGGAGGTTGTTACAGGTCCCATCTGCTGTTCTGTACTTCTGATGGAAGCAGATGTTGGAGCAGTTAGGGGAGCGTCGGTGTGTTGTACATCCGGAGAGGTTTGCAATCAGACTAAGGTAGTATGGAGACACCAGCTCATTGTAGCGAAATTCTGCAAAGTCAAGAAGTGAAAGACCCAAATTAGCATTCTTCTAAAAGCCAGGCTATAGTCATTATCAGAATCTTCCCTTATTATACAACACAGTTGCCAATAATAAACTAGGGCAGTGTTTGGAGCACAGCTTCCTAAATGTAGGGGCATATCTCTCAACTGTCTCTGATTTTCAGGGATGTCCCTGATTTTGCCTCAAACTTTTCCACTGTCCCTCATAAAATATGTGTTTTTGTGACAGAACAGTGGGGATTAAAAGCACAAAATAATGTCAGACATTAAAGTTACAGACTTGTTCTTCTTCAGAAAATGCATCTTAACAGAAATCCCCTTATTCTATCAGTGTTCTAAGTGAATAGTACCAGTTTCTAAGATGTGTCCCTTATTTTGGGTCTTTGTCCCTGATTTTTTAAAGTTGTACCTGATTCATGAGGAAAGAGGTTGAAAGGTATGTTTAAGTGGATGTATTTTAATGGCCTGGTTTGGGTGTCAGGCAGAACTGTGTAATTGGTTTACCACAAATGCACCTGATGTCAAATATAAAAGCTTAAAAAAATTTACCTAGATGGTAGGGTTCTGTTAATATCTACCATCCAAGACATTTTGTGACCACTCATGGAAAAAGTTTCCTGCAAAACACTGTAAAATGCTTAGAGTCTTTGTAATTCAGGATTATTTTAAAATTCTTTACATAAATTATTATTATTAATTATTTTAAAATACTTTACCCCAGTGCTTCATGTCCTATGTGTGACAACTTCATTGGGGGCCTCCAAATGCACAGCACTTTACCCCAGCGCTTTGTGTCCCATGCGTGACACTTTGTCCTAGGACGAAGCACTGGAGTAAAGTGCTATGGATTAGGCTTCTTTGTACCATAGATGGCTTTACTTTGTGAGTTTTTAAAATAAACTTTGACACTGCAGAGTGTTGCTCGCTGTGTTTTTCTTCTTCTTCTTCTCCCTTAGACAGTAGAGCTGCTGAGATTTTGGTGCAGTCGGAAAGATACAGTTGCAGGAGAACATGCATCTGCAACCATGTTCTCCTACACTGAAAATCCCAGCCCAGGTATCTATGAAAATAAAATGTTTAACATCATCGAGTTTATAGCAATTTCAAGTGTGTTCAATGTTTGCTATGCATTGGACTCCATCAAATTATCAGTTGTTTAAACGTGCCATGACATCACCAGGAGAACTTTAAAAAAAAACATAATATTTCGGCATATGTCCACTTAGTTGACATATATGTAGCTTTCTTTTTTTTTTTTTTTATAACTTTGTACCTTAACTTGAAACCAAGATCACTGCATGTTAAACTTCATCTCCCTTGGCTGTGTGTGTGTGTGTGTATATACCACCTGGGGTAGTAATTCTTCAGATTCCAAGTCACAGAATCAGATTTGGCAGATTCTGATTGATTTTTGGAATTGCAGTCTGAAAATTCTAGTTCCAAAATTAACGGTTAAAACATGTTTTTCCTAGGACATTAGGATTTAGAAATCTGAATTAAGGACAGCCTATTGGTGCACAACAGCAAAAACAAAACAAAGACAATGCTCTTTGCTGGGCGTCAAAAGAGAAGAACAATTGCACCCTTCATCATAAATGACAGCTCTCACTCCACCCTCGAGCAAATGTCCTCCTTCAGATACCTGGGGATCACTATCAATGAGTCCTTTGCCTTCGACGAACATATTCGTACTATTACCACCACCGCTAACAGGAAGTTAGGGGCCCTCTACAGGTTTTGGTCCTGCCTCACTCCAGAGGCCAGGTATCAGGCCATCAGAGGTACAATCCTACCAATCCTAGACTATGGAATCGTGGTCTATAGTGCAGCCTCCAACACCAGCCTACACAGAGTCCACACCACCCTAAACAAAGCCTGCAGACTTGTCTTAGATGCCGATCGCCTTACAGACACTTGCGATCTGTACATTAGAACAAAATGGCTTCCTCTCAAGGACTGGATCCGACTCCACTCCTGCCTTCTGGGTATGAAAGCCCTGTTTGAACTTGCACCACCTTCTTTACAGTTTTTATTCTGCCCTGCCCCTTCTAAACATGTTGGCCCGGATATTCAAACTGCGCCATTCTGAGGCGCAAGCCCTTGCGCTGCGCCAAATAGTTCGCACGAGGGTGTGGCGAATATTCAAGGAGTTGCGCTGACTGAGCGCTCAGCTCTTGAATATCACCCAACCACAGCCACTGTGCATGGCTTGTGGAACTTGCGCCACCGCAAGTTGTCAGAGTGGAGCATTCAACTTGCGGTGGCGCGCCAAGTACCATTCGCGCCATCACGCCAAAATCCACGATATTCAAAAAGGTGACATGCAAATGGGCCATAATTCATGCAAAGGCGCAGGGGAGCCATTTGCATCTGATTATGGCCCCATTTGCATGCCATTAGCATGTAGGTGCGCCCGATCCCCGAGGACTTGCGCCTGGCTGCCCTGCCGAGGCAGCAGCTGTCGAGGACCGGCGCACCCTGCAACCCGATCGCGGGCAGAGCGTGAAAAGAACCCCCAAAATCTCCCTAATGCCCGATCGCGGGCAGATATAAAAGAACCCCCAGTGCCCGATCGCGGGCAGAGATGTAATAAAGGAACCCCCACCGAATATCTCCCTGGTGGTCCAGTGGACCATAATGCCCGATCGCGGGCGGGCAGAAAAATAAAGAACCCCCACATCCCATGTGCCCGATCGCGGGCAGAATGTAATAAGGAACCCCATAGCCAGAATATCTCCCTGGTGGTCCAGTGGACCATAATGCCCGATCGCGGGCAGAATGTATATTGACAACCCCCCACCCAAACATCTCCCTGGTGTCTAGTGTCCCCCCACCACCCATGAAGCCCAACCACCGCTCCCCGGCGGCGGTGGGCGGCAGCATCCACCCGCCTGCCGCCCGCCGCCCGCCGACTGACTGTCGGTAGGGCAGCCTATTGGTGCGGAGCTGAGCCAATGGGCGTGCAGCCCATACCTGTACTGACAGTCCAGATTTGTGAATGACATTCATTCCACAAATCTGGACGTAATAAACAGTATGGGGGGAGGGTCTCAGATACTTTCTGCCCGCGATCGGGCATTACGGTCCACTGGACCACCAGGGATGTGAATGGGAGGGGGGCCACATTGATGCCCGCAATCGGGCTGGTGGGGGGGCACAGGGACTGAGTTGGGGGCCAGCCACGGGTGGCAGCTGCTGTGTTGTGCCCTGCAATACAGCAGCTCACCTGTGGGTGGCCCTCAACTTAAGCCTTTTTTTTTTGGCTCAAAGTTGTGCAGGCGCA
This sequence comes from Neoceratodus forsteri, assembly GCA_016271365.2. Taxonomy (NCBI): domain Eukaryota; kingdom Metazoa; phylum Chordata; order Ceratodontiformes; family Ceratodontidae; genus Neoceratodus; species Neoceratodus forsteri. Next base: position 1,362,535,831 of record CM057455.1, on the reverse strand, counting down.
GGTTGGGGGTTGCGCCTGAACAACTCTGCACTGCCCGACTGAATATCAGGCTGTGCAGTTTATGCATGGTTCCTTCCCCTCCTGTTAAGCATGCATTCATTTGCATTACGCTGTTGCTCAGCCTGTTTTCAGTGGCGCAACTGCCTCCTGCTGAATATCGCAGAATGGCGCAATGTAGGACTTGAGCATGTGCAACCCTGTTGAGCATGGAGCAACCCTTTTGAATATCTGGGCCGTTATGAGAAGTGTTACAAAACATGCACTTGCAGTGCCATTCAGAAGAACTGCCCTATAGAGTCGTGCCTTTGCAGTCAGGACACCACCCTGGCTAAACTAGTTCCCTCAAGCCATCACAAGCCTCACCAGCATTAGTCACCTCAAATCCGAACTTTGGAATTCCATCGCCCCACCTACACACTGCCACTGCTCTAACTAACCCCCACGGCAATACCTGTGTACCCTACTAAACTATATCCATACATCCCCACTCTCTTACCTGTTGCCCGCTACACATTCACTAAGATGTTTCTACCTTGGCATCCTCTTGCCTACGACAAGGCTTCTTAGCCGTTATTTGTGAGTACCTAACTGAACTGTTAGCACCTTATTTATACTACCGGTGTTTTGTTCCTTATGTACTCTGTGTTAAGACTGTGCTTTACAATTTGCCTCTGTCTTTAATACTCCATTTCTTGTATTATATTAGTTTGTTAATGTGTTACTAATATGTTTATGACACTGCCTGTTAGCTGCATTTGCTCTTCCCAACTCATACAATTGTTCTCCTCCTTTGACTGACGAGGACCCTCTGTAAATGAGCTCTTAGCTCAAAGGTTTGTAATTCCGATTCTTTAATAAATAAATAAATAAATTCCAAATCTGATTCCAAGATACTTTCCAGAATTGGAATTGGAATTGGACTTAGAACTGGAAGTTCCTAAATTCCTATGAAGTCCTACTGGATCGTTAAGAGCCAGTTCCTAGCATCCCTAATAATAATAATAATAGTAATACTCTGCTTGTGAGATGACAGTCTAGAGCTGTGCAAACATTTATGATGTCACACACAGAGAAGTGTGATGTCAACTATAGACAAGGAGGCAGAGAAGATGAAGTACATGAGGCAGTGATTCTGTTTTCATGTTGAGATCCATAGTTATAAAAATAAAGGGAGACTACATATAGTAAATATCTAGGGCCAAATACAGAGCGGCAAAATGAGAAGGCACAAGTACAGTACATTGTTTTGGGGGGCACACTGATCCCTTTGAAAATAAAAAGTATCTAACTATCCTTCTAGCAACTCCAGTTCTCAGTAAAATAAAATCATTTCTGCTCATGGTTTATCTTTTTCACTTTTAAATCACCTCATGGGCTTGATTTTGTCAAGGAAAACTGTTACATAAGGTGCCTGCACCAGACAGAATATCGCAAGTGGCACCTTGTGTCATAGTTTGCAGTGATCCTGATTTTCAAATGCCGGCTGTGGTGAAATTGGATGCCATGCAACAAAAAACCCTGCACCACCCTTGCAGCAAAAGCATCCCGTACGCCAGGCTGCCATGGTGGTTGCACCACGGATGGACTGTACCGTCCCCTTATTTGCTATTCTACAAGCCCCACCGTGGTCATAACAAGGGGCTGCGAGTAGACCACCTGGAAGGTGGTCTAAGGGCCATGTGTTGCTGCCTGGCAGGGCAGTAATTGGGGGGTTGGCTGCAAAGAGGGGATCGGGGGCAGAAGAAGCATGGGTGGAGACCTTGGGGGTGATGGGGACATGGTGGTAATGTGCAGAGGATGAGGTGGCACACTGCGGATGTGCCCTGTGCTATGACAGACAGCTGATCAGCCTGGGTACAGGGGTCTGGCAGACAGGGACTGGGACCCAGCCCAGAAGGATACAGCCCTGGCACCTGCCCCATAGGTGCCTCTGATCTCTGTGACAGGGTTGAATAAGGCCCTGTCCCATTTGTTACGCAGAAAGAGTTAAAAGCAAGGATCTGTTTTGTCTTCTTTTCTGTCTTTTGTCTGTCTGGTTGTACAACCAAATGTTTTCATGACACTTAGGAACTGTTCACTCTGACGATCTCTCTGCCTTCACTTGCTGTTTCCGTCTTTTCTCCCCCTTGAATGTCTGCGGTTGTAAAAATATATGTGAATCTTTGTGTGAAACTGTAAGTGATACTGGAATCCCTTTGTGTGAAAGTGTATATAGTTATACTGCTGAAATGATTGCAATAACTGTTTAGAATTTAGGGCATTAACCTGAGATGCAGTCTGAGCTTCTCTCAGGCTTGTTTGCAAATTGTTTTGCAGAGTTGTCAGCAGGAGGTCAGCTTGGGACCCTGTTCTATTTGCAAAGAAACTGGCAAGAACATTTTGTGAGAAACAGGATGTCTTTTAATGAGTTCCCAGGCAAATACTTATAAAAAGAGCAGCAATACTTCTGCTAGAGAGAGAGACAGAGACTGACATTTGGAATTGAAAAGATACCCTCAGATGAAGGACTTTGTTTTCTCTGTTTGTACTGCCTTTGTAGATAGTTACACTGAACAATTTTATTTTTTGTTTTACTATTATTGATAATAATAAAACATTACCCTGTAATCCCCTGTGGAGAACCTGTTTGCCCCATAAGTCTCTGTTTCTCCCATTTTCCCCTAGCCCCCACTCCTTTCCTGAATTTCTGGTGCCCCTTGAGCTTTTCTCTGGCCCCTGTAGTGTTTGTAGCTCTGAATTGGGCCGGAGGAGCTAAATCACAGAGCCACCACCCTGGTTTGCATTTCGGTGCAGGGTCGGTGTTCCACACATTCCATTTTTTTTGGCTATTCTTGCACCTGTTAGAGTGCCTCTATGGTGTTCTCAGTCCCCTTGTTCAGCTATTTGGGGTCCGGACACCTGGGGAGGCACCACAGGAGCGGCCAGGTCTTTTTGTTTAGGAGAACTGATAGCATTCTCCGATCTAAGCCTCATGAATATTAATGAGGCAGGAATACATATTAATGAGTTAAGCCTGTCTAGCACCTAGGGACAGAGAGTAACATCGCTAGTGACAGGAGAAGGGGGAAAATAAAATGTTAAATTCAGGCAGTGCGTAAAGGGGCTGCTGCAAAACAGTGGGACAAATGTCCAATAATTGTGTTTTTACTGGCTGCAGGAGGACTAGAAAGTGGGAACATGGTATGAACTGCTATGGGACTGAATGGGAGCAACCACATATTTTTTTTTAAAGATAATTTTATTATCATTTTTGTGGTGTACATACATAAGATATTCAGAAAAGCAGTTATACAGGCATCATTAAATTATCTTAGCTTGTCTACAAAAATATCTTAGCCTTCAGGATAGCATAAATACAAATAAATGCAATACTGTCTTTATAAGGAGCATTCATTTCTCTCATAGTTTGACTAATTATCTCTAAAATCGTCAAGGGACCATTGAGCAATCTCTGTATTTAACAACTTCCAGATAAATTTAAAATTCTTAAAGAAACCCATATTATATAACAGTGTTAAGAAGGACATATTCCATTCATATTGTGTTAAAGGGAGATCTTCATCACCACATTTCCAAATTTTCAATAAAAGCCTCTTTACAGCCATAATATTGGCTTGCAAAAGATTTTTCTTTGTAAATGACATCAGTTTAATACTGTACATTTGTAAAAGAACAAATCTAGGATCATTCCAATCTGGAAATTGAAATCCCAGTTTTCCTAATATCTCAAAAGCTTTATGTCACCAATTCTGACTAACTGCACTTCCAGAACATGTGCAGCATATCAGCTTGTGTTTGTTTATAGTGCCAACAGAGATTGTTGTCCACCAACTTCATTTTAAATAGTCTATCCGGTGTATAATATGCTCTATTCAGAATCTTGTACTGTATCACACAATCTCTTGTTAAACTATAGTTCAATATGGCTTTGTAAGCTAAGCCCCATTGTGTCACACTGTTTACATTTTGCAAATCCAAATCCCATTTATGAAATAATGATTTGTACACCACCTCAAAGGGCTTTTGAAGATTACTCAATAACCAAGAAAATAATTTGCTAGCCTGATGGGTCAAAATTCTTTTGAGTGAGTCTTCCATTAGCCTGTTATTTGGGTCCCTTTCCCATCTTGAATAGTCCTTTCTATAGACACTAATACGTTGGTTAAAAAACAGAAATTGGTTAATCTCTATATTATACAGTATTTTTACCCTGTTCCATGTAATATGGGTCCCCACGAAAACTAATCTTTCCACTTTTTGATCCCCTTCTTATCCCAAATTTTATTTTTGATAGTCTTCCCTCATATCCGGTAATTCAAGTTTCCCCATATATTATTATCAGGGGATAAATGAATCACCCACTTAGTCTTATTTGTATATTTTATTACACACTCTGATAGATGTCAAACTATAAGACTTTTAGAGCTTTTATGTAATTTAGATGTGTAAAGAAGCTATGCAGTATCCAGCCGTTCTTGATAGAAAGGCTGGATCAAATTGGTAATCCAAGATATAATTGGATCATAAACTTCTTCCCTTTTAGCCCAAAGCAGGACCATCTTAAACATATATGCTAAATGATATTTACCCACATCTGGACAAGCCAATCCCCCTTTATCAGTTGGCAAACATAACTTATCCCAGGTAATTCTTAGTTGTTTTCTGTTCCATATAAATGTTTTTAGAATTTTATTTATTTGTACAAACCATTGATCAGGTATTGGGATTAATATAGATTGTAACCTATAAAATAAAAAGGGTATTATCATCATTTTAATAATTTGGACCCCCTGTGTTATAGGGATCTTTTCCCAACATTATAATTTTAACCTTAGTGATGAAGTGAGTTCTTGAAAGTTTAATCTAAATAAAGAATCAATCAATCAATCAATCAAAATCTTTATTTATTCAGGCGAGCATCATTGAGCATAGCTCATTTACAAGATGGACCTGAATCAATTTTGTTATGAATATTTATTCCCAAATATCTCATACATTCTTGTTTTAATTCCACATTTAAATACTGCTTGATTTGATCTGATCTTGTACATGAAAAATTATCATTTCAGACTTTGATTCATTTATCATATATCCTGCAACAGTAGAAAATCTTTTTTTTTTTTAATTATCTCTTTTTGGCCCTACAACTCCCATCAGAATTATCTGCTCTGGTCACGGACCCCCACTGCCCCCACCTCCGGATATGACCGCATCCCCTCGGTCATCCCTGGCTTACCCCCCAGAGAGCAGGGCCATGGCTCCGACCCCCTATATCAGGCCGCGGAACTGTGTCTAGTCGGGGGGGATCAGCTCCAGAGGCTAATCAGGGCACCCAGGGGCAGAGCGCCATTAAGACGGTGAGGTTCGGGATTTTAACCCCCCCTTAAGCAGGATGGGGACGCAATCGAGACCTGCATCCGCCCTATCCTGACGCGGCTGACGAGCTGCCGACGCAGCGGCTGCCCAGCCTCCGCTAGGTGCCGCTCATACGCCGAGTGCTGCTCTACCCTCCCCCCAGAGAAGGAGAGCTGTCCAAAGGACGCTCAATCCTTCTCTCCTCAGCCGGCCCTCCGGCGACCCGGGTCCATTCCCAAACCGCTGTGCCGATGGGCCGGCTTACAAAATCTTTTAAAGACAGTAGCTATTTCCTGAGAACTATTTTTCGGATCTTGAAGCAACAGCAGAATATCATCTGCATAGACATTTAATTTTATCTCTTCTGTACCTATCTTAATTCCTCTTATTGAGTTGTTGGATCTAATTTCATTTAATAAGGGCTCTAAGCCCAGCACAAAAAAAGAAGGGGAAAGGGACAGCCCTGATGAACTCCTCTGCATAACTTTATTTGTTTTGATAAATTCCCGTTTATTTTAATTTGTGCTAAGGGATTTGCATAAATAACTTGAAAAATAGGAATCAGGTCCTCTGAGAAAGCATAGGCCCTAAGCATACTAAAAAGATAAGGCTATTCCAGCATGTCAAAGGCCTTTGTTGCACCTAATGCTATAAAGGCAGTGGGAATGGATCTGTTTTCCAGATATTCTATAAGATATTGAATCTTTAACAGTCCAGACTGGATCATTCTAGTTGGATAAATCCCAGTTGATCTATATGAACTAAAGAGCTTAATAAAGGAGTTATCCTATTATTAATTAGTTTGGTGAAAATCTTGTAATCTACATTCAAGATAGCTATCAGGTGGAAATATTCAGGTTTATTTACAGGCTTCCCTGATTTGGGGATTACAGAGATAAAGGCCTGCAAAAAAGGAGGAATATTTTTCTTATGTAGAATTTGATTAAATAACATATGTAAATATTTCAATAAGATGGAATACATAGCCAAATAAAATTCCAATGAAAAACCATCCAAGCCTGGTGACTTGGATTTTGGCACATAGTGAATTACAGTTTTAATTTCTGATTTTGTAAACTGTTTAATAAGCTCTTCTTGTTCTATCTGATTTAAAGTGGAGCCTACAAATCCAGCATGATAATCAATTTCTTTTTGGGAATGACAGCAGCTTGACTTACACAGTTTAGAGTAGAATTTAGTGAAAATCTCCATAATATCCATTTTGTCTTTGACTGTTTGACCATCCTCTGAAACCATTACTGTGATCTCCTTTTTATCCTTTTCCATTGCCTGTAGCCTTTTTGCTAAAGTTCTACCCACCACCTCACTATTTGTTTTCCAGTTTTTATTATACCACGCCCAACGTCTTTTCAGATCATAGAATTCTCTTGCTTCAATCAACTTCCTCAAATCCTTCAACTGATTTAATTTAGAACTGTCCCCTCCTTTAACTGCTTGCTCTAAAATTTTAAATTTATTCTCTATTTCCTTTTGTTCATTCTTCTTTTCGCCAAGCTGTCTCTGATATGATTACCCCCCTTAAAGTTGCCTTAAAAGCGTCCCAGGAATCAATAATATTTTCTTCAGATATAGAATTCTCTTCCATAAAATATCTTATAGTATCCTGAATTTTAACCAAAAACAGTTTATCTTGTAATAGAACATTATTCAGTCACCAGAGCCAAGTTCCCCTAGAATATTTAGAGTTCAAAAATAGGTCCACAGCTACGGGACTATGATCTGAAATCAATATGAGTTCTAGATTCGATTTGGCCCCCAAACAGTTAATTAATAACTCCCTGGAGGTCAAAATATAATCTAATCTTGAGTGAGTCAAGTGCCGATCCGAGAAGTATGTATAGTCTCTTACATCCACATTCAGCTCCCTCAATGTAGCCACTAAATTATTTAAATCCAGAAAAGTGCTGAGAATCTTAGCTTTATATTTATCCCAACTTGAACTCTTAGAGGTTTTATCCAACTTCTCCATTAACGTGCAATTCAAATCTCCTCCAGTAATATAATATACTTCCCCCCATGTAAGCATAAGTTTATTCAACTCTGCTAAAAAAATATTATAACCCTTAAAGGGGGCATATACAGATCCTATTACAACAGAAATATCATTGATTTTAACTAAAACCAGTACAATTCTACCCTGTTTATCCGAAATTGAGTCAATAATTCCCCCCTTAAAGTTTTTATCAAGAAGAATTGCTACCCCAGTACTTCGTTTGGACAGTCTTGTGGAGAAGCAAATATTACCAGCACATCTCTTCTTCAACTTATTCCATCCTTTTTCATTTAAGAAAGTTTCCTGTAACATAGTCACATTAGATTTTAATTTTTTGATTCTTGATAAAACTCTAGACCTCTTCACTGGAGAATTTATGCCATTTACATTCCATGTACAGCTCCTAAACCACCTCATCATAGAGCTGTAAAAAAGATACACAAACACATATTTCATATTTCAATAACACACTTAATGCAAACCTTGAAAGACCTTCCAAATTCTGGAAAGTCATTAGCTCCCTCTTTTCCCCCCAAACAGTTAACCCTCCACCTCTTCTCCTTGCCCAAGGTACTCTCCTTTCTGAACCCCTGGAAGTCGCCACCGAGTTTAATTCATATTTCACTACCTGTGCCCAGGCCCTCCTCGAAGCCCTTCTGCCTGCAAACACTCCATCTCCTCAGTCTCCCATCCCCCACCTATCCGGCATGAACCCCTTCTCCTTTAGACACATTTCCCCCTCTGAAACCTTAGATGCCCTTTGTGCCCTAAACCCCTCCAAAGGCAAATCCCCTGATGGTCTTGACAACAAACTCCTCTTCTTATCTGCTCCCGCCATCGCTACCCCCCTTGCAGCCCTACTAAATCTATCCTTCAGTACCGAGTCACTCCCCTCCGTATGGAAGCATGCCACTGTTCTCCCCCTCCCCAAAGGCGGTGACTCTACCTCTGCATCCAACTACCGCCCCATCTCCCTCCTCCCCACCCTCGCAAAACTCCAGGAACACCTTGTGCTATCCCAACTCTCCCACTTCCTCACCGAAACTAACTTCTTCACCCCTTTCCAGTCCGGGTTCAGAAAACACCACTCCACTACCTCCTCCCTGCTCAGACTCACAGACTACATCCTCACTGGAATGGACAAAGGGCTAATCACTGCCATTATTTTCATCGACCTCGCAAAGGCCTTCGACACTGTTTCCCATTCTTTCCTACTATCCTACCTTTCCGAAGCTGGTTTAGCTGAATCCGCCATTAACTGGTTCAGTGCCTAGCTTCTAAACAGAACCCAATCCACTAAAATAGCTGACCGCATCTCCCCCCCTCCCTATCACCTCCGGCGTTCTGCAAGGCTCAGTTCTCGGCCCCATCCTCTTCTCCATCCACCTAAACGACCTGCCAAACTCCTGCTCCTCTTCCGCCATACACATATATGCAGACGACACAGTCCTCTTCACCTCTGGCCGGACCCATGAAGAAGTCGCTTCCAAACTTCAAACTGACTTCAACAAAATCCAACACTGGTTCAGTAGCAACCAACTCTCCCTAAACGCTAAGAAAACCAACTCTATGACTTTCGGCACCAGACAGCACCTTTCCAAACTCACCTCCCCTCTAAGATTCCACACCCTAAATAACACCATCCACGAAGAAGTACCCTCCTTCAGGTATCTCGGGGTTTGGCTTGACCGCCACCTCTCCTTTTCCACTCACGTCAATGCAATCATTTCCAAACTGTGCCCAAAACTTGGAGCTCTCTATAGAAACCGCACTAGTCTCCCTCTTCCTGTCAGACGTGAAATTGTTCAGAAAATGATTCTACCCTCCTTTGACTACTGTGATGTAGTTTACAGTTCCGCTGCACAGACCACCCTAGCCAGATTAGACCCCCTCTTCAATGCTTTTTGCTGCTTTGCCCTTGATGTCCCCCTCGATCACATCACTGCATGCTTTATCGTTCCCTGTCCCTACCTTCTCTGAGCAACCGGCGCCTAATTCATTGTGCTAAATTCACCTCCAACTTCTGGTTCAGCTCCCTCCCTCCCTATCTCGCAACCGTCCTAACCTCCCCACCCACCCCCTCACACGCCCTCAGATCCACTGACCCTAGACTACTATTCATCCCTCATCGTAGAACCACCACCGGCCAATCTGCATTCTCTTATCTCTTCCCTAAACTCTGGAATGGCCTGCCCACCCAGGTCTGACATTCTTCATCCAAGCTCTCCCTTTCCTATGCCCGCTCTAACTTCCTTGCACCTAACTGCTGCTGCCCCTGACCACCCTCCCATTGGCGCCTCCCCCCCTTCCCCGTGCCTGACCAGCGGCCTGGCCACTTAATAGTCTGGCTTATATGCTACCCCTGCCATTTATACCCTCTGTATTACCTACCCTCACTGCAATTTGCTCCCTTCCCCTTCCCAATCAACCTAAGCTCCCTTCCCACTTCCTCCCCTCACCCTGTCCTCTCCCTATACACCCACGTTTCTACACTCTCCATTTCTCCCCCATCTCACTCTCCAAATCCTTCCCTTGCTACTTTATGCATCTCCTGTAGCTCAACCTCCGCCACTACATTCAAATTCTGGTACTACTACCCCTGTTCTGTAACTGGCACTTATTTATTTCATGTTTAGCCTCAATGTGTACCCTTGTATTGTATACCTTGCATTAAGATCATGTTCTGCACTGTTTACCTCATTGTGTAACCACGATTTGCATAATCTGTACTTGCTGTGCCTGCTATGTGCTGAACTGCACCGCTTATGTAATAGTTCAAATGTAATCCCTCCCAACTATGTACATTTTCCATATTATGCTACTATAAGTTCGACTATTGTATGTATACCTGCCTCCTCTGTAACCCCCAGGTTGCACCGTGAGATGAGCATCTTTTTGCTCAGTGTGCCTTTCCTGGTGAAACATTTTCAATAAATAAATAAATATTAGTATTGCTAACCATTCTATGTAAAACTTATCATGATGCTAATCCACAGAATTAGTGTACACCATTTCCCAAACCCCTGCTCCCCTTCCCCCTTCCTATGCCTAAAACCTAAATCTGGCATATCAACCTAGATCACTAGATGACAAACACTGAGGTAAAGGACTAGTCTCCTCCTCCTCTCCCCCTCCCCATACATATATTTCCTGGTCCATTACTACATTAAATTCTTTTTAAGAAAAGTTCGGTCAGAACTCTGATTTGAACCTTGATGTTCCCCCTAAGCTATCCATTTTCATATCCAACAAAAACATTAGGTAAGCGAATTTTGAAATCTAAGTAAGCCTCAGCTCAGGAATTATAGATCAGTTGTTGATTATTCAAAAAAACCTTCAGCCTTGCCGGAAAAATCACATAAGCTTTGATGTTATTCCCCCATAATTTTTGTTGCAAACCTGAAAATTGCTTCCTTTTTTTCCCAAAGCACTTTGGAATAATCATTTTTAAAATACACTCGTTCTCTATAACTGAAGGATTTTCCCTATAATAAGCTTGCATAGCAGTGTCTTTGCCTTCTGAAGATAACATTTTGGCTATTACTGGCCTAAATTTGACTCCTTCTTCCCCTTCCCCAACCAAAACACCCTTTCTATCTCTGGAACTTCAACTTCATTTGATAACAGCAAACGGAAAATATCAAGTAAAATAGATTTCAAAGGCAATTCTTTTTCCCAGTCAACCATAATCCCAAAAATCCGGTTGTTTGATCTAATCACTCTATTTTCTTGTTCATCGAGCTTAGATGCACAAAAACAAAATTCATTTTTTTAATTTTTGTACATCTTGTTCAAGAGGAAATACCTTATCCTGCAAATCAGAATGGCTTGTTTCCAGATCTTTTAAATGATTAATAGTGTGTTCTAGTTTGCTATCCATTTTTTTAATATTTAAAGCCAGTGAACTGATGGAATTGGGTCACGTAGTCAATTTGTCCATTGTTATTTGAAGAGTTGACAAGTCATTTATTAATTTTAAGGCCCATTCCGGAGGTTTTTCCAGTATAGGGACTAAAGGAATTACAAGGCTAGGCCCCTCCAGAGCCTGAAATGGAGTCAGGATGTCCAGGCTTGAAGACTGTGCAGAAGATTCATCTGCCTTAGGATCCAACTCCTGTGCTTTATTGTTTGGTTCATCGGGCAATACCTCAGCATCTCCCTTTTGAAGAGGCTCCTCAGTGTTATCTGGTGCTAGATTTTGTTTGCAATTGGTAGCTGAATTTTTCCCCCGTTTCTCTTTTCTCCTTTCTGCATCTGTTTTGGGAGCCATCTTAGCCTCTTTTACACCCCTTGGATTATAGCAGTTTTTAAATGGGAGCTTTAACTGTTTAAAGTTCTTAAATTTAGCCTCAGTTCCTGTAAGGCTTTTTTTCTCTCCTGGAGCAACCATATTTTTGATGCTTTGACCCCTCAAAGACAGCCAATGGGATAACTAGGTGCCCAAAACTATTTCAGACGGATTATGAGACAGGGTGTTAACTATTTTCAGGCACCAAAAGATACAACAAATCATTTATGCTGGAGGGCTCAATATTGTGATTAATGACTGGAGGCAGCCAATCAGAGGGCAGGATTCTCAAGGGACATCCAGAGACTTTGGGCAGTTTGGTCAGTCTATGGCTGGGCTCTGATCAAGTCAGGAGGGCTCTGTGCTACAGGAGAAATCTTTCAAGGCCTTTCACAGGGCTTGCTTTGGAGAAGAGTTAAGATTGCCAGAGAAATATTGGAGAAGTGTTCCTGCTGATAGGGGGAAGCTGTGGATTCTGAGCTAATGTTCCAGGCATCATTTTGGAATTGCTGTGTTAATTGGAGACTTTGGTTGCAGTTATCCTGCAACAGTTTGGGACTGAGAGAAACAGCTTGATCTGGGGAAGAGATTTCCCAAGAACTGTGAGTAAGCCAGAGAAAAGCTGGAAACTGATTTAAAGCAAAGTGAGAAAGAGAGACTTTAAGTAGCAAGAGAGTGAGCAGGTGCACGAGGCTTCAGGGACCCGTGTCCACTGTTGGAATCCTTTGTGGACTAGCACTGCTGCTTTAGAGCAGAACTGAGCCTGCTGCTACGAGGCTGGTCAAGCAGAAAGTGTCAGAGAGACTGTTTGGGCTGTACACCACAACTGTTGTATGTTAAAAAGATGGAGAAACCAGAAGATTTCCAGCTAATCCAGAGCCGTGGGGAATTTGTTAACACCCACCAAGTGGAATCTGCTGACCGCAGGGGATCACGGGTTTACTCCCGAGTGCTAGGGCACTCTGACCTGTGAGGGAGCCAGGCTGTGGAGCCACTCCTAGGTCTGGGTCCTCTATGGCTTGGTAGGCCTCACGTATTAGCTCGGCAATGGGCCTCAATAGGCTAAAGGTGACAAGCGGCTGGATCTTCAAGTTAAGGGGACAACGGCCAGACCTTCAATCAAGTGCAAGTCCACAGGATACTTTCTGCTTCCCATTTGCGTTACCCTTCTTTGAATTGAGACCCCCTAATTTGGACTGGTGGAAGCCCTCTGCAGCAGGAACTCTTCAGATCTCCAGGAACATGAGTACCCAGGGCTTGCCCTGGCAATCGGGTGAGTGTCTGTTTAATTGTTACAACCATTCACATCATTTTTAGGGCCTTAACACCTGCCAACCTGCAGCACTAAGCAGGCCTGCACCTCTCAAGTACCCAGAATGGACAAAGTGTAACACTAGTACCAGTGGGGGTGCGCATCTGGGGTGTTTTGGCCTACAGGCTCATATGTTACTAATTGTTCTTAGCAAATTTATTAACCATTCTTCCTTCCACAGCTACCCCAGTTCCAGGTACCCCAATCCTAGCCCTTTCCCCCAATAAAGCTGTGTTTGTTGTTTGGAATTGCTGTGTGAAGAGTGTTTTATGGGAATCAGCTAACAAGTGTATGTGGTATATGGTATTGGGAAACTGTTTGGCATCCAGTGTGTGGGGCATTTGGAAGGGGAAGTGGGTAGGTACAGCATCCCAGGGGGTTGTACCAGTCATTCACCTGGCCCACTGCAACTTAGTCTGGGATAGAATCCCCGAATACCACCATAGCATGGCCCAGGACCCTTAACCTGTGTGCAGGTGACTGGCAGGGGTAGTAGCCCATTGGCTTATGGTGCCTGGGCTACACGTGTGAATTTTACAACTGCTCCTTGTCTTCTTATGCTTCCTGACCTGTGCTTGATGACAGATTGTATTAGAAGTGGGATTTACGCTGTGCATACTCTAAGCCAACATTGTCGGTGGGCAGCAGTGGCTGCAGGTTGCAGGGTGCAAGTGGTGGCTGGCAATGGTCCACAGGCACTGTGGCAATCCCCTGGTACAAGACCCCTGGTGAGGAGGCAGGCTGCTGCCCACCAATGGTGTTGAGGTTCTTGGCACCTATGGGGCAGTGCCAGGGCTGTATCCTTCTGAGGCCCAGTCGCAGTCCCTTTCTGCCAGCCCCCTGTATCTGGGCTGATCGGCTGTCTCTCATAGTACAGGATACACCTGCAAGGTGCCACCTCATCTCCTGCACATTTGCTGCCATACCCCCATCATCCCCAAAGTCTCCCTCTGAGCTTCTTCTGCCCCCAGTCCCTTCCTGGTAAGTGTTCCCCCACCCACCTTCACAGCCTCTTGAGTATTGCGCCAGCTGGGGGGGGGTTGACAGATCCTTCCATCAAAGCCTGGAGGTGCGCCACTACTTTGGCATCATCCTGTGGATATAGCAAATCTAAGGTCTTTTTTTTGTTGCTGTTGTTTTTGTTTTTTTCAACTTTATTTCCATCCGGTCATCATTTGCTGGGACCCCAACAGCCAGCTCCACCATTATCCTGTCCTAGTTGTGAGCCTCTCTGCTGGTGTCCTGTTCCTTTGACCCACCGCATCTCACCTGTGTGGTCCCCCCCCGGTCATGATACCCTGAGACAGGGCCACCTTCTGCACCATGGTGAACATACCTCATAGCAGATGCCAGCACAGGCAGAGGAGAAGGAGGGAGGCAATCAGGGTCGGACAGCAGGACGTGGTAGGTTGGAGTGGCATCTTCCTCCCAGCTGTCGGGGTTTCCCTGTTTCCTTGGTCCCTCACCAGAGGTGCGGCGTGCAATGACATCCCGTGTGGGATGGGTATACTCCCGCACCCTCCCACAGGACATCGGCTGTCACCTTCCCCCATGTCCGATGTGATCCTGGCTAGTGTACTCCCTGTCTCCACAGGGAGTCAATAGAGGCTGGGAATCACCACCCACCTTCCCATGGAGAGGAGAGTAGTTTTCTAGATGCTCAATCTTCTCCTCCTCAGCCAACCCCCAATGTCCTGCGCTTGCTCCCTACCCCGGGTCATCTGCATGGTAAGAGGTAAGGCACTTAGGTGCCTCAGACCTCTGCACCACTGGGCTGGCAGCAAATATAAGGTCTTGGTCGCAGGGACACTCATTTTTTTAAATATGGTGCAGGGTCCCTGATGCACCCAGAGATTGCTACAACCCTAGATCGCCGCAACTTGCTGTGATCTAAGGGCTCTTTGAAAATTGAGCCCCATGAGTTTCTATTCAGGGAGATAAAGCATCACTGCAAAGGGTGAGGCTTCCTCATGGATGGACTCACCCATGAGTTACCGAAGGACCGTCAAGAAAACAAGCTGATGCAGCTTATTGTTTCTCCCCTGAGGTGAGCAGATCCCAGACTGAGCAGCTGTGTGCAGGAACCAGACTGGGCTAACACTTCACTCTGCTGCAGATACATTCCCCATTCTGTTTACGCTTTACCATAATCTGATTTTGTTTAGACAATTATTGTCATCAGATCACCTGCAGAATGTGATACCAACATATATCAGGTTCAGCATTTTTGGACTCGTGCAACTGTGTGTGAGTGTTCAGGAAACATGGGGAAGAAGGACCTTGTCGAGATACTGCCGACAGCTTTTCTGCTTCTGCTAACACTTCCCTTTTAGTATGAATAAAAATGCTATTATAGTACATGGTTAGCCATTGTTCTGTATAAAAATCAGCCTGCTCAGAATCCTTGTTGTGCACATCCCAAGCTGTTGTGCGCACTCTAAAATGTTGTGCATATTTCAAACAGTTGTTCTGCATAGTTCAATGGTCATAAAAGTGTAAATTCCTTGTTTACTACCCACACAGCTGCTTACTAACCACTCAATGCAAAAAGTTGCATCTTTTAATCTGCAAATGCCTAAATTAAATTTTTTTTTTTTATTCTCCGTTTATGCCCCCTTACCGCACAGGGCCCTATTCTTGGGGATCCCTAGGCTGTGTATACTTCCATAGGTCCTCCCCAGGTAACTCCATCTTGAGTCCTGGCAGCACTGCCCCCATCCAGCTTCGGTTTGCCCCCCAGGCAGGGAAGAGAGGGACCCCTCCAGGTGTCCGTTGCAGGTTTTTTTCTCTTTTTTGGTGCCATCCCTCAGGACATCAGCACACTAGGGGAGCCAAGGGACAGAGCATGTCACAACATGCAAGTGCTCCAGCTCCTGTCCGACATCCTCCCTCCCTGCTGCAGACTGTCCCACTGCACCTCCACCCACAGTCACCCAGGTGGTGATAGAGCAGCGGGACATGCAACCCACCCCTCCCGGAGGAGGAGAGCAGCCTGTGTGCGCTCAATCCTCCTCCCCTGGCTAGCTCTTCAGCCACTGGAGTCTGTTCCTGAACCTAGGTCACTGGCATTGTGAATGGTAGCCCTACTGCTCTGCCAGCAGGCTGGCTGCCTGAATTTAATTTTGACTGTAGAACAGTTTATGCCGATTGATGATATTGCCATATTAATAATTTCTGTTTCAATCAGTATTATTGAAATGGAAGCACTTACATAGAAAGATAGACAATGGTGGCAGAAAAAGACCACTAGGCCATCCAGTCTGCCCATAAATCCTAACAAACCCAGGACCTGTTGTGTACAGAATACAGGGTCCACATTACCCACCCCCAGGGCCCCTAGTGCACTGCTGTATTTTGTCCTGATTCTGTGGCAGGGCTCCTAGATTTCTGCAACAGCATTTTCTGATTTCTGCAGCATGATTTATTCATTTCTGTGGCAGAATGTAGTCTTGCCATTGGCTAAAATATGATGTGATGTCATCAATGACATCACATGCCGAGCATAGAAGAGAGACTTCAGGATAAAGAAGATGGGGAAGGGAGCCGGGCACTATGGAAAAACTATATTTGAGTGAAAATTCACCAAGGTCAATGAATTCTGCGGCACTATATATACTGCCGCACGATGCCATTTCTACAGAAAATTCTGCATCCGTGGAACTACAGAATTCCAGGGGCCTTGCCCACCCCCATGCTCCCCGCCCTACTGCTATCACCCTAAGCAGCCACTAAGCCCTTCACTCTATACCAGCTGGTTTGAAACCATTGATAATTTTGAAACCCATCACATCACCTGTCAGATTGTTCCATGGCTCCACAACCCTTTCTGTAAAATAAAATGTTCTCACTTCCTCTTGAACCGCTCCCCCATCAGTTTTCTCTCATGCCCCCATGTTGTTGATCTGCTACTTAAGCTAAATAGTTTCTCACAGTTTACATTGTTAATTCCTTTCAGGAACTTGAGGGTCTGAATCTTATCTCCCCATCTCTTGTCTGCCCTCCAGTGAGTACATGTTCAGTGCCTTGAGCCAATCCTAAGATTTGCCCTGCTGGCTCTGAATTATTTTGGTCACCTTATGTTGCAATGTCTACAACCTGTCCCTAGGTAAGGACTCCAGAACTGGACACAGTACTCCAGATGGGGCCTCACCACTGATCTATATAGAGGAAACACTTCAAGAACTAGTATACTGCTAGGAATTAATAATAACTTTCAGAGGTAGTCAGCTATTACTTCTCATATCTGAAGTATTTTTTTCTTTTCTGTTTTGATAATTAGAAGATTTTGTACCTGACAGTACTAGGTGAGATGTGTGAAACAGCACTCTACCTGGAGGCTGACATTGTCAGTTATGTTCCTCCCTATACATCATCAGCATTGTGACCTCACTGACTGTGACATCATAGTAACCACAAGGAGTCAATCTTCAGCTGCTTGTCTGGTAACTTGTGACATATGTTACTAATCAGGCAGCAGGGCTTGGGATGCAACAGTGAGTGAGGTCACATGCTGCACGCTGATGATGTAGGATGTCTGCTGTTAGGGAAAGCATTCCTTTTCACATCACACCCAGTACTATTAGGTAGAAAACCATCTAATGACACATTCTGTAGAAAATGAAAAATGCTTCAGAAATAAAAAGTAATAAGGGACTACTTTTAAAAATGACTAACATTTTGTGCCTGCTGTTTTTTGACATTGCTAGCTCTTTTTTTTATCTTTATTAAAAAAAAATTTCCAAGGAACAATTTCGTTCACTTTACATTGACAGTATAGGTGCAGATATATTATCTGAAGTGATCTGTATAATCTCTCTTTTCATGTGTCACATTATTTCCTATAGTGGTCCATTCCCAGTCTCCCTTTCTTCATACTTCGAGATCTCCTCTAATATCTGTCATTATGGTATAATATCCGGTCTGTGGTTCATTATCCACAACAGCCACTTATTCCAGAACTCCCTGCGACTATTTTATTTCACGTTCAAACCCGCTGTAAATTTTTCCATAGTATAGATATGTTGGACTATGTCTTCCCAATCTCTCTGTTTCGGTGGGTCCATGCTCAACCATTTTCTGGAGATTTATTTTTTTTTGCTGCTAGCATCAATGTTCCTAGAATCTTCTTAGAATATTTATTTCAAAATTGATTAGGATAGTGATGTAGCCATGCTACAGCTGGGGTAACAGCTCCTACTTCTGGGAAGAGCTCTACCACAATCTGTTCCACAGCTTTCCAATATGGTCTAATCAGTGAACATTCCCCAAAAATATGGAAGTGTCCTACAGATAACTCCCCACAGTTCTGCCAACATTTTGAACCTCTTACTAGATCATACTTCCCCAAAACCTGAGGTGTTCTAAAGTATTTGACCACACATTTCCATCCATATTCTTTCCATATATACGAAGAAGTAAGTTTACATTGCATTAAATAATTCCCCTCCTATTCCTCATTCGAAATCTGTATTTCTAAATCTTCCTTCCACCTCTGTTGCATTTTCTCCACCGCTTGTACTGTCTCCTTCCTGATTGTTTTATATAGCAATGAAATTATATGTTCTGGTATGGGATTATCTAGTGTGTTCCTTATGATTTGCACTAGCGGGTGTGCCTCGGTCATTGAGCACTGCAGCCCGAATCTCTGACTCAGATAGTTCCTTATTTGCTGATACCTAAAAAAATCTTGCTGTCTCAGCTGATAAGTATCTTTCAACTTCTGGAAGGAGCAGAAGGAGCCATCCACAAAAAACTGATATATGTGGGTTAGTCCTTTTTTCTGCCATAGCTTACATGTATGATCTACCTTAACTGGTCCAAAATTTGGGTCCTCTGCCAAGATTTCCAAATATCTGGACGTATTCCTTACTTCTGGGTTACTAAGTCTTGTTTTCCATACCTGTATAATTTGTTTGTTATATCTGGATGTAATGTCAGTTAACTTGTCTGCCTTATTAGCCAAATTCCCAAATAATGCTGAATGAATATGATTATACTCCCCTCTCTCCTCCAGCTCCTTCAGTGTGGTTCTGACTGGGCCGTAAGCCAGTGTAGAGCATGTGATATCTGCGCTGCATGGCAATACCCTTTTAAATTCGGCAGGGCCAACCCCCCTCTTTCTTTGGGTAGTTGCAGCCATGCGTACACCTTTTGTGGCCTTCCCCCTGCCCACAGAAAGTTCAAAATCATTTTATCCCATTTTTGAAATTCTGTCTTAAGAGGTGTTAGTGGAATATTTTGAAATAAAAATAGAAATCTGGGCAGGATGTTCATCCGAATTGTCTCTATTCTCTGGGTAAGCGATAGTGGCATATAGAGCTAGCTCTCCATATCACTTCGTATTGCCTCTGTCAAGGGGATAATAATTTGAACTATAAAGATTCTTCTGATCACTGGTGAGAATGACCCCTAGGTATCTAAATTGCTTACACTGCCATCAGAAGGACAAGGTGGACTGGACATTCTTTTGCGGGTTATAGCCGCAACATGACACTTCCATTTTGTTTTTAATTTATAACCTGAGAGCCTCTCAATATTATCCAAAAATTTAAACAACTTTGGGAGGCAAGTTTTCAGGTTCATCATGTATAACAGTAAATCATCAGTATAAAATGCTACCATATGCTCTACGGTTTGATACAGTCCCCCATGTTTGGTTTTCTCTAATTGCTTGAGCTATGGGTTCGCACAAAGTGCAAAAGAAGGGGGGAGAGGACACTATTCTAGTCCCCTGTACAGGGAAATAGTCTGGGTAGGAGCCATTCACTTTTATTATTGGGGGAGGTATATATATGGTGGATCAGATTTCTGAATTCTAAAGGGAAACTGAATTTCTCTAACGTCTATTGTAAAAAGGTCCATGACATGCGGTCAAATGCCTTCTGCATGTCCATACTGAGAAGCAAGACAGGGGTGCCCTACTTTTGTATTTTTTCCATTAAATATATTGTTCTTTTTACGTTGTCTGATGTGCATCTATCATATATAAATCCCGCCTGGTCTTTATGTATAATGCTTGGTAGAATCACTTCTAGTCTTTTCGATAAAGTGGCTGCAAAGAGTTTATAATCCTGATTGAGGACTGATATGGGTCTGTAGGACACACTGCGATGGATCTTTGTCTGGCTTTAAAATAGCCAAGATATTAGCATAATGCCAGCTAAGGGCAATGGGCTGTCTCCTGAGTGAGCCTCTCTGAAAAGTCTGAACATCAGTGGATGTAGTTCCTTCCGAAATGTTTTTAAATTTCTGCTGTAAATCCGTCTGGTCCTGGACTTTTTCCCAGCTTTGAATACTTTATACTCTGAATCACCTCTGTGGTGTTAGTAGGTTGGAGAAGGAGGTGCCTATGTCCACTGGTTATTTGTGGTAGATTAAGGGAGTGAAAGAATGTCCTATAACATTCCTCCACTGGTTCTGTTCCCTGTGTGTATAGGGCTTCATAATAGTCCTTTAATCCTTTTTAAGATTTCTTTAGATTTAACTAAAATATTGTGTGTTATGGGATGTTTCAGTTTAGTTATCATTGTTGCCCTTTGCTGCCTCAGCAACCTATAAGCTAACATTTTTGAAGCCCTGGCACCTCCCTCGTAATACCATTGCTTTAAATAGATAAGTGCCTGTTCTGTTTTGTAAAAAACCAAAACAAGGTGTTGCGTCAGCATGTGGTCTAAAAGCAAAACAAAATGGTTATATTAAATGCACGCTGAAAATAGAAAATAGTGTTAAAAATCTGCGTTTCGACCTTAGGTCTTCTTCAGGAAATATCTAAAAGAGAAAAAATAGAGTTAGTGTAGAGGGAGGTAAATGATATATATATATATATATATATGGGAAAGAAGAAAGGGGAGCTCAGGGAAAGAAGTGATAAATGGTAAGATTAAGAGAGAATCTGTAGAACAAAAAGGTGATGATGGGAAAGATAAAGCATAATAGGAGAGAAAGAGCTAGGGAAGTTCCCAGGTGGGGACTAATTAACAGGGCTTAGTAAGAAGGCTGAAAGGTGACAAATGTGTGGGAAGGAGACAGAGATGGAGACTTACGGTGAAAATGAAAAAGAAATTAAATGAGTACAACAACAAATAGACTTTAGGGGAAAAGGGGATGGCTGAAAGATGTTAGTGGAAAATAAGTCTATCATTTTTACTGTATATATTAATAGGGTCTGGACGGGCTTTTACACTTTCTATCTGTGGTAGTAGAGTATTATCTCCTTGCATATGAGCCTGTTGGAGAAAAGCTAGTTCTTGTTCTAATTGTTTCTGTTCTTTAGCCTGCTTTTTCTTTTTATTTGAGGTATAACTAATTAATTCTCCCCTTAGAATAGCCTTTACTGTATCCCATAATATCCCTGAGGTTATATCAGGGGATGAATGTTCCTGGATCATTTGAGGGATCTTCTGTTTCACAGTCTTTAGTAACTGAAGGTCTCTCAGTATGCTGTTATTTAAACGCCACTGTTTCACTTTCATTTCTATCTGCTGTGTTTAATTCCACTCTAATGGGAGAGTGATCTGATAGCAGTATTCGATCAATTCGCACACTATGGATTAAATCTACATGTTTCCTGGATATAAAAAAACAATTGAGGTGAGAGTAGGAATGGTGTACTCCAGAGAAAAAAGTGTATTGTTGGGTTGTGGGATTTAGGTGTCTCCAAGTATCTATTAGGCCTAGTTCCCTCAGTAGCTTTTTACCATGCCTCTGTTCCGTTGTGGCTCTCGGCAGCCTTGGGTTGGAACTGTCCTTTCCTGCCTCCATTAATAAATTAAAATCCCTTCCTATTATTAGAACCCCTTGTTATTACTCAATAATTTTATTAAATATCTGTTGATGTGTTGAGGCATCAGCTCCTGGAGGGATATATACACTAGCTATAGTATATAATTGTCCAAACCACATTCCCCTCACCATAGCTAGACAACTCTCTTCTCTTGAAATGTATCTTGTACTCTAAACACTGAGTTTTTAGGAATCAATATGGCCACTCCTTTCTTTTGCCCTGGGTGGAAGGTGCTAGCGATCACTTGTAACATCCCCAGCTTACTCAATTTGTGGTGTTCAACTGCTGTCATGTGGGTTTCTTGTAATAAGATCAGCTGTGGGTGGAGGTTTTTTTTTTTTTTTGAGGTAATCGTACCTCTTTTTACTGGTCCTTTCAAGCCATTTACATTCTGGGAGACCATTCGTATTAATTCTCTTTTAGTCATGGAATCCAAGATTGTACTTGCAAGTATGCTATTACACATCTGCAATCATATTTTCTCAAGTTCCTTGAAACTTTAAAAAAAAAAACTTAACTGTGGTGCACTAGGCCAACCAGGTTCTTGTGATCAGCAACTGTAGGTCTCCCATCAGGCAGGGCAACCTGTCTCTGTCCTTCAATGACCACTAAAACTTTTATTTTGGCCCCAAAACTCTAGGGTCTGTGGTATAAAATCGTTAACTATTTTACAAAAGGTGACTTCCACTAGGTGTTCATTTCCAATCCCACCTAAGACGGCTATTTCCTGAGCCGTCGATTGAGAGTGCCAAATTCCACTCTGGGTTTGGCTCCTTGGAGGGTAGTTCCCTCGGGGAAGGGAGCTAGGGCCAAAATGAAAAGAAAATACAATCTCTCTTGCCACGGCCCTCTCTGTCATGTTAGCATATTTCAAGTGTAAGTGAAATATAAACCCAAATAAAAATATCCAGAGAGATGTAATTTTAGGGATTGGTAAAATAATAAGGGGGCATTGCTTCATCCCCAGGGCCCCAGTCCCTCTCCACCTCCACCCGCCTCTAAAGGTTAAATTAAAAAAGGAGATGATATAGTGCTTCATAGTTTGTCCACTGCATTACCTGTTGAGCAAGATTCTTAATACATAAACAACCTGTCTCCCATTCAGTTCCTCTAGTATCTTAATGATAAATTGACCCCAACATATAGACAACCTAATGATTTCATGATCTACTGCTCTTTGAAACAATTTTATCTTATTTTCAGTGCCCTTTTTTCTTTTTTAGTTCTGTACATGTGTTGTCCATTAAATGTCTCTTTGATGCTTTGGTAATTATTTATCAGTATTTAATCTCGCTGGTCAGTATTTCGATTTAAGTATAGGCTCATAGTCTTCAGAGTTCATCAGGCCTTCTGTTAAACATAACATCTTCCATGGGCTCTCATAAGCTTTCCTGTTGAATGTCCTTGGTGCTCAACCTGGCCAGGACAGGCCATGCCCTCCATCCCCTCCAACCCACCGCTCCCCTCTTGGCCACTTGAGCTGGGTTGCCTCCCCAGGTCTCCCCCTTGCCTCCTGATTATATATTTTTTAAATTATCTCTGTATATTAGGTCAATTCCTCCTCCTCCTGGTCTTTCAACAGCCAGTCCCTCGGATCCTCCCCTCCAGTTCCAAACCCGCCACACCAGCCTATTGTAGCCTTAGTTTAATTGTTGTTACAATTTAATCCTGACTGGTGAATCAGGAGTCTTTTTTTTTGCTATTAGTTTTATGTATTTATTTTAGATTTTTGTTATTAAGTGGAAGAGGGAATGTGCTTATGTCCCCACTCCTGAGGTCCAGCGCAAATCAGTCTCCCCACTACCTTTCCGATCTCCTATTTCCAGACTCCAGACCCAACACCTTAATCTTGTTTACTCGCTAGGTAGTACCTTTTTTAATTTCAGGCTGTATGTAAGAGGCAGGACTCCAAGAGGAGGGTCCGATCCAATTAAGATCCCATCAATAGGGAGCCAGGGCCTTCTCATCATAATGGGAGGTAAAATACTGATTCATCAAAATGGGAGGAAGGGCACTTCTCCTGGTCAGTGCCTCCTGCCCACCATTCTTCGGTCAGGATTAGGTCAGGGGTAGGGTAATACAGGGTGCAGCTGGGCCACCACCACCTCCCAGTCTCCCCTCCTCCCGGGTGAGCACCACTCATTTTCATCTGAAATCTCGGTAAACTGAGTCACTCACTGTGCCTCTGGTATGTGCATTCCAGTTACTCAGGTATCCATAGGAGCAATGCTGACTGACATCTTCTTCACTGCTTGCAAGGCCAATTGCTACTCCCATGTGTTTGATGATCTAGCTGCACTCTCCTCTCATGATGGCAGTTGTCTCTCTGGGAGGGGGAGTTTACTCAGCACTGAGAGTCCTCTTTTCTGCATGTATGCCAATGCCTCTCCTGCTGAGTCATATGTCTGTTGCCCTGTTGGGAATTGAACTGTTAGCTGGGCCGGTTAGGGAGTCCGGAACTTCAGTTTTTGCTGCTGTAGTATTGCAGACAGTGGGATAAACTCTGAATGTGTTTGCATAGTCATCGGGGCATAACCATTATGAAAAAAAATTCTAGTTTGTCCATGGAATACTTTGCCCTGTGACCATGCTGGTTATAGTATGAGCTATTTAGTAATAAATCTCAGAAATCTCACAATTAGTGATCGTGGATGGGCATTGGGGCCTGAGAGTTTTGGTCCCAGTGCCCAATGAGCTCTCTCGATCTCAAGCTCAGAGCCTGGATCTAATTTGAGAGCGGTACGGAGGACTGTTTCAAGGAATTCCACCATATTCAGTCCTTCACTGTTTTCTGGGATAGCATAAATCCGTAAGTTTTGTCTTTGTTGCCTGTTTTCTGCATTGTCTTGGTGATCTGTTGTCATTTGGCAAATCTTGATTACTTTACCTAGGGTTGTCTGTATTTGCTGGAGCTGCAAGGCCTGACCTCCCATTGTTGTTCAAGGTACTCCACTTTCGTTTCAAGGGCAGTCAAGTCTGTACGGAGACCTTCCTGCGTCTCCTTAAACGAATGTACCTCTGTCTTTATTTCTTGTAATTCTGAAAGTATTTTGCCTATCTTAGCCTCCATAGTTAGGGTATTCTTGTTACTTTTTGATTTGGTCTTTTTTCCTGTGGCAGTGCGCTCTGGTATTGATGACTGCACTGAGACCTCTGAATCTGTAACCTCCGAAGTTCAGAATTTAGTTCCTTGTGATCAAGCAATGTATATTTATTGATTCCTCCTTTTAGTCTAGTATTTGCCATGCCTCGCCTGCTATTTTTTACTATAATTATTTGTCTCAGACTGGTATTTTACGAGGACTTTTGAGGGTGATAGTGGGTAGCGCTGCACCGGAAGTCTCGACATTGCTAGCTCTTTAATATCACAGACCTGTCACCTGGCAGTGACATTTTCAATGGTAGAAATTTAATTAACAAATGTCTACAAGTTAAAAGGTAGATCTCTGGGCACATGGTAGGTAGTAAGCAGGTGGGTGTGGGTTGAATTTTTTTTTTCATAAACAAATAAATAGCATTTTTGTTACGGGGGTGCAGTAAAAAACATATACCATATAAAATAAAATATGGGTAGCAACACATAGCTCAGCATATGTTTCCATCCTGGGGTTGAGACAACAGCATGGACTTCTTGAGCTTTGCTCTTGAGGTCCATATGCTATCATTTCAACTCCTTATTGGAAACACAGCCTTGTTGTGTACAGTTCCCCAAACATTTATACTGTATTATTAACTCAGTTCAGATGTTTAAGTTGTCTTCAATATCACTTGCACTATTTTGTTTCATTTATTTTAATAAGGCGTATTTCTAACAAAACAATTCATATTATAAAAGATCAGGATGCCAAACAGGAGGAGAGCCACTTTGATAAGCTGCTGAAGATGGTTGGGGCTGATTTGACAAATACAATGTTGACTTGGAGTGCTGATATCAAGTGAGAGACCATGAAGTTGATATATATATATATATATATATATATATATATATATACAATAATATTTATCTTGCCATATTATTCTTTTGTTTATGTAATTACTTTCCTCATGTTGTACTACTTACTGAAACCATTGTAATTTGTTATAAACTCGACATGGAACCTCTGTAAAAGAGCCCTTGGCTCAAAGGTCTTTCCGATTTGTTAAATAAATAAATAAATAATTAAATAAATAAAAATATATCTGAAGCAGTGACTAGATGCATCCCCATGGGTAGCAGGGGCCTTCCTTGGTTGTCCAAGGACCTGCTGGGCAGGTAAGTTAATGGAAGAAAAGGGCCTATGATAAGAAGAAGGATTCTGGGGACCAGGCCAGTGATCAGAGTATAGGACATGATTGTGCAGGATATGTCTGGAATGGATGGAATACAAGACTGCACAGGGGGGCATGGGGAAAAATAAACTCTCTTCAATACAAAAGAAACAAATACAGAGTCAGGGATAAGGTGGTACAAGAGAACACTGAGAGGATGAGCTCGTTGTTCACAGCACAATAATGTGAGAAAAACAGAAATGAATGGCACACAGACAAAAAGTAAACTCAAATAAGTGTATTGTGGGACACACCGGCTCCTACTACTGCAGTGCTTCCAAGTGTGACACAGTTTAATTAGAGGGCAGAGACTCAGTGGAAATTGCTAACAATTTATTACACAACCTTTTTTCTCATATACAGTTTCTCCACCTGTTTTTCTTCTCCCTGGACGCAGCAGCACCCCCCAGCCTAGTCACCAACCCATCTCGGGGACTTACAGATAAGCCACTTAGGCAGCATGTCCTGTTGTGCAGTGCAGGGAGAGGGGGTGTCAGGTCAGCCTGGGTTATTTTTCCTCTGGTTTGTCCCAGGGCATTGTGCAGGCCATACCATGTGGGCATGCTCGCTCACAACACTTGCTGATGTGCCGCATCGGCTGACACCCTTCACAATCCCCTGTCTTTGACATCACTGCAAAGGCTCAATCTTATGCTCTATCGACTAGCCCCCTGAGTGACCCTGCTCAATTTCTGAGCCCAGGTTGCCAACATGGCTGGTAGTGTGGCGTCCCCAACCACCTCAACCCACCAAACCACAGGGCTGGCAATTGCACAATTTTTAAAGAAACATTGTTTAGGTGGGACCCTTGATCATTGAGCAGAGAGGACCAGTGAGGGAGGCAGGGGGATAGCAGAAGCACTGGATAACTACACTGTGTGGATAACAAACTGTTAATTTGAAACTAAGTAACTCAATTTGTCTGTTAGTGCTTTTAGGATGTAGTGACTCATTAACCTTGCATTTTCTGTTGTGCTTTGCCTTCACTTAGTTTCTCTCTCTCTCTCTTTCAGACACTACCCTGTTTGCTCTCTGTAACCTCCCCTGATTAAGCCTTTAGCTAAACTCTCGCCTCTGCTGTCTGCTCTCGTAGCCTCCTCCCAATTAATCCCTGGCTAAATCCTGCCTCTGCCTTCCTTTGTCTCTTCTACCAGCCTTCTGCCTTTTCTTTGTCTTTACAACCCTCCCCCCAATTAAGCCCCAAGGTTAATTCTTGCCCTTCCCTCCTTCCTTTCAGGCTCATTAAAGCCCTGTTCGGGCTTGGATTTCTACTTCGAACCACTCCTGTGGTTTGCTTAAGTCACCCGCCTGCCCTCCGTGGAGCTAGATGGAATGCCACACTCAGGTACGGATTGGAGCGCTTACCGCTTGCTTGCTGAACTCCAAGTCCGAGATGGTGGACTTTTAATTACTGGTGCCCTTGCCCAAGCCTCCCTATTGGCTCCTACCACTTTTTTTCAACTTTCTGAGTGGCTGCTTACTTAAGCCCTATTTGAATTTTGGCTTCAAGCTAAATCTGAACTGTATTCCATACCGAACTTAAACTGTTAATTTAACACTGTATAATTCAATTTGTCTGTTAGTGCTTTTAGGATATAGTGACTCATTAACCTTGCATTTTCTGTTGTGCGTTGTCTCTACTTAGTTTCCCTCTCGCTCTCTCTCCCCCTCTCTTTCATACACCACCCTGTTTGCTCTCTGTAACCTCCCCTGATTAAGCCCTTAGCCAAACCCTCACCTCTGCTGTCTGCTCTCTGTAACCTCCCGATTAAGCCCTTGCTAAAGCCACACCTCTGCCTTCCTTTGTCTGCTACCAGACCCCTGCCTTTTCAATGTCTTTACAACCCTTCCCGATTAAGCCCCGAGGTTAATTCTCACCCTTCCCTCCTTCCTTCCTTTCAGTCTCCTTAAAGCCCTGATCGGGCTTGGATTTCTGCTTTGAACCGCTCCTGTGGTTCGCTCAAGCTGCTCGCCTGCCCTCCATGGAGCCAGCCAGAATGCTGCACTCAAGTATGGATTGGAGCGCTTGCCACTTGCTTGCTGAACTTCCAACTGGTGTTACTGCTGGAGCTTAGTGCTGGCTCCCTACCCACCTCGGCTCCCTACCCACCCCCTCACCCTCACCCTAGGTGAACAGGGACTTATATACTTGTTGATCACATGATGCAGTGTCCTGTTTCTTATCTGTTCCCTATACTCGCTGATCACTAGGTGGCTTCACTGCTCTGTCTCATTAGGGCACAGACACTCCTATTCCCTACTCAGGACCCTAGCTGTCTCTCTTCCTGTCAAAATCTCTCTCCTTAAAAGCTTTCTACTCTGCTCTTCTCTCTCTCTCTCTCTCTCTCTCTCTCTCTCTCTCTCTCTCTCTCTCTCTCTCTCTCCTCCCTCCTCCCTCCCTCCCTCCTCTCTCTCTCTCTCTCTCTCTCTCTATATATATATATATATATATACCCTGTTCTTATTTTCCTCTCCTCCACTCTTAGCTTACCCATATTTATAGTTCCATCAAAAGCATTTCTATACCCTATAATTTATCCATGGCACCACAATTGCCAGCCATACTGGCTACCAGTCTGATACTTTCTCTCTGCCCTTTTGCTCTCAATCTTTCTAGTCCTCCACTTCCAATCTTTCAGATTTTACCTTCTCAAACCTGCTTATAATGCCTCACAGATGCCTCGATCTCACCCCCCTATTAGTCCCAAGGTGCTTTAACTACCTTGCAAATCATACCTTTAAAATATGCCTTAGCTACCATGTATCACTGCAACCTCCTTTTGTCCATCGTAAGCTCTGGTACCTTTTCCTCCCTGCTCTTTTGATAGCTGGTGATGTCAAACTCAACCCTGTCCCCTCTGCGCATTACTCTCACACTGATGTATCCTTGAATAATATGAAGGATCTACAAGTAGCTCACCTTAATATCTGGAGCCTCCTCTGCAACCTAGCTGAACTTGAGGCTTGGATAGCTCTCTATCACCCCATCATATGCCTGTGTGAGACCTGGCTCAAACCCTCCATACCTGATTCAGTCTGCTCCCTGCCTAAAGTCACACCTCTAAATGGGGATTGCTATTTTCTACAAAACTCATCTCAACCTCTCCATCCTCCCTACGCCTACCCTCCCTCAGTGTGAATCTCTTCATACTTCCCCTCTTCCTGGGATGAAAAAACTGCATGTAGTCTGTGCATACAACTCACCCCAAAGTGGTAACTCTGGTCTCAAAGAACTCCTTGACCAAACTGCCTTAACTGTTGGATGCAATGAAGTACTCATCCTTGGTGACCTTAACCTGAACTGGAAGGACAAAGTGCATAATACCCTCCTTTCCTAAGTGCAAGGCCACAGCCAGCACCAACTCATAACTGATCCTACTAGGTTCACGCCTTCTTCCAGTTCCCATACCCTCACTGACTGGATACTGACAAACCGTATTGATAGAATCTCAGCAGCCAGTACTCTAGCTGATGCTATAAGTAACCACTCCCCCATATTTCATATCTGGAGTCCTATGTCGGTCCCTTCTTCCCCACCTAAATACATTACCTTTTAGAACTTTACTAATTTTTATCAGTCCAGGTTCCTACTCTTTAATAGATTTCTGTCTCTTTAATAGATTGGTCATGTTTATACATAGCCAGAGATGCTCAGACTGCTCTCAACTTCTTTCTTACCCAATTCAGGGCTCTACAGGACAGGCATACTCCTTCAACCATGTGCCGTGTCTGGGGTAAGCAAACCAGGTGGCTCCACAAAGACCTACTTGCTTTACTCTGTGCAAGAGATAAAAGCTGGACGTGCTTTAAAAGCTCAGGTTTACCATCTGATTTTAATGATTACAGGACATGGCGAAATGCTTGCAAAAAGCAAATACAGCTAGCAAAAACCTCCTTTTACAAAGGACTTCTTTTAGACACTGCAAGTGACTCAAGAAAATTTTGGACCCAAATGAAAACCTTTCTCGGTACCAAACAATCCCAGTCAACCAATGATATGGTCCTAAAGTGTGTGCACTGTAATGACCCAACCACCATCGCAAACTCTTTCAACCGTCACTTCTGTGATCTATCTAAATATACTTCTTTCCCCTCTGCCCATCTCACAACCCCTCACACCTCGACTGACTTCATCCCTAAGCACCCACCTTTTTGTTTCAAGGCTATAACTAGGTCCGATGTCTTAAAACTCCTAAGTACCATCTCTGACAGCACTAGTGTTGGGTCTGATGGTCTTGAATCCAGGCTCTTGAAAATTGCTTCTCCCTTTATGGCCTCACCCCTGGCAAGAATCTTTATCTCTCTGTCACGGTCACATACCCAACATCTGGAAAATCACTAGAATGACTCCGGTTTTCAAAAAAGGGGATCCAAAGGACATCTCTAACCATCGGCCAATAGCCGTACTCTCACTTTTGAGCAAAATCCTGGAAAACCTGGTTGCATCTCAAACTATTGCCTTTCTCCTCAATCATATCCTCCTCTCTGATAACCAGCATGGGTTCCATAAAGGACATAGTACTTCCACAGCCCTTCTTAAATTCACAAATGACACTTTCTCTGCCATGAAAAATGGCCTTCTGACAGGTGCGGTCTTCATAGACCTTACAAAAGAATTTGATCTTGTTGATCACCCTCTTCTTTTTGCCAATCTATTATCCCTGGGTTTCTTACCACAAGCTGTGGCCTAGTTCAACAGCTATCTATCTAACAGAAAGCAGGTCATAAAATGTAACTTTGCCATATCTGATCAAAACAACTATCAATGTAGGAGTTCCTCAGGGCTCTATTTTGGGCCCCCTCCCCTTTTCTCTGTTTTTATCAATAACATTTCTCATGACATCCCTTCTTGCTCATCCTTCCTATACACAGTCCTGTACACTAGCTCCAAGCACATATCTGATATCAATCTACTCTCTCATCCACCTTTTTAAACATTGAATCATGGCTCTCTAGGCATAAGCTTGTCCTAAATGTGGGTAAAATTCAAGCTTTGTTCTTTGGTAGTGCTGCTAAGCTTAGAACCAGCCAAAATCAGCTCAATATATTCTGTTTAGATGTCTCCTTATTGGGCACTGTGAGCTCTTTCAAATATCTTGGGGTACTACTTGATGGGTCCCTTGACTTTGACCAACACATCTTAGCCACCTGTAAGTCAGTCAATGCCAAAACTGGGATTGCACATAAAACAAGTCACGTCCTAACCCCATCAGCTAGACTGGCCATTGCCCATGGCATATTGCTCCCATCTCTCACCTATGGTGCTGTCACGTATGCAGGTGCATTTAAAACTGGCCTTCACAAATGGGACACCTTATAATAATATCTGTCATTATGCTTCAGTATCCCTGCAATATAAACATCATTGTCAGCTCTATGCTGATCTTAAATGGCCATCTCCCTCCACCCTACAAGTCCTCTGCCTTGGCTCACTGACTGACAGTATCGTCAGGTCAAATACCCCTGTATCACTCACCTCCCTGCTGACCCCCCAATCCTCCTCTTATGGCTTCAGGTCTGTTGAACACAGTCCCCTCCTCATCCCTCAATGTAAAACTTCCAAAGGTGCCTGTGCTTTTTGTCATGCTGCCGCAAAATACTGGAACTCCCTTCCCCTAGCTATTTGATATGCACCAAGTCATGCCCTCTTTAAAAAGGAACACCTCATTCACTTAACCAACCTTGCTCCTTGTACATGCTTTATTCTGCCTTAGTCTACTCCTTTATCGCACCGTAACCAGCAAGATCCATTACTTCCATGCTTACACTGCTGTTACTCATTTTGTCCCCCCTGCACCTCTATGGTCTGCCTCACTGACATTTAACATTGGACTATACCTCCTTCCCTCTGCCTCTCTGTCTCCTGTCTCTTGTCCCAAACTACCCTCCTCTGCCTTGAGTCTATGCTTTCACCCCTCCTCCCCTCCTACACTGCCTCTTACTTTTATACTGATTAACCCAATGCCTACTGGCATTTTTGACTAGGTCTAGCATTTATGCTGTTAGTATCTAATATTTTTGTTCTCCTATGTTGTGGCCTTGCCAACCCTGGACCTGTGGTCCTGTTATGCTCTTATTG
The DNA here is from genome assembly GCA_016271365.2 of Neoceratodus forsteri. Classification (NCBI taxonomy): domain Eukaryota; kingdom Metazoa; phylum Chordata; order Ceratodontiformes; family Ceratodontidae; genus Neoceratodus; species Neoceratodus forsteri. The sequence goes on along the minus strand of CM057455.1, from coordinate 1,362,503,693 downwards.
TCAGATTTTGTATTTTTCCTTTCACTGAACCTTGTCTTCCCAACATATTTGATGTAGGTTTACAACTATGTCACTTACCTTGTATACCTTGTACCATCTACCTCTGCTGTATTCTAACACAATATTGTATTGATTGTCTGCCTTGTTGTATAATGTTCCACCTCAAACTGTTGTATCTGTTCTTGCCATGTATTTACTACATTGTAACCTCCCAGGTTGTGACTGAAAATAGGCATTTTTATGTCTAGTGCACTTACCCAGTTAACAAAAACTAAATAAATAAATAAGTGTAGCCAGGAAGATGGGGGTGGGGGAGACCCTGCTTATGGGGGGGAGGTTGTGGGAGGTGAGCAGGCTCAGACCAGGGAGAAGGCAGGTTCCTGTACATATTTGGGCAGTTTTACCACGGGCCATTTTCTTTTCTTTACCACTCTAAATTGGGATTACAAATGCTAATGTAGTACAGTATGCAACTGCTATATTTGAAAGTGTCCACTGATTAGTGGTCGTGACAGTCAAAATTAGATTTTTGTTATTTCGGACATGGCTAAGATATAGCATACCATCTAATGTGAGATTAGGTGAGACACTGTTCTTTCATTTTGAAGCTGGTTGGCAAAATGAAAAATAATTCCTGTAACAATTTGACTTTTTAATTATTGGATAATATTCACACTTTATTTGCTAAAAAGGACAGAATAGTTGCAAGAGCACACACAGCTGTATATGTGTGTGTGTGGGGGGTGGATGGCAGTTGGAGAGTGTGTGTAAGAAATTGAAATAGCTGGCTTCACTTATTTATTTAGTCATTTGAAAATTGGTAACTGGGAAAGGCACACCGAACCAAGGCTCATTTGCAAGTGTGATCACAGAGAAGGGAAACTGAGGATACAAAACACATGGCACAAACATAGTTCACAGTTACTGTCGAAGAGAACATGAATAATTACAGGAGTAAATACCAAATGAGCAATCAAGGTAGAAGCAACAAAATAAGAAGTGTCAGCCACCACTACACCTACATAGGAGGCAAATGCAACAGGAATAGTCAAGTAGAGGGAAAACAGGAGCAGGGGCGAGGGAAGGAATTTCGGCTGACACCTGAGGGAGCCTGGGGAGGCAGTGGACTGGAGGGAAGAGGGTAGTTGGTCCTAGAGTGATGGGAGATGTTAGGAAAAGGCTGACTGTCCAGCAGAGGAGTGGGGATGAGGAACGGCAAGCTGTGAGGATTTCTAGATAGGAGGGAGCAAAAGGCAGAGGGGATGAGGGAGGGAGTGATGAGAAGTAAAGTGATGAGTGCCTCAGGTGGCACACTGGATGTGTGCTTGCTTTGCAAGCAAAGGGACAGAGGTTCAATTTTAGATGAGGGAACGTATCTGCAATCTTATCAAGAATATTTATGAAATAAAGTCCAGAGTAGAGCGACTAAGATGGTACAGGGCTTGCACCACACAACGTACGAGGAGAGATTAAGGGACCTCAATATGTACTCTCTGGAGGAGAGGAGGGAGAGAGGGGACATGATAGAAACATTCAAGTACATCAAGGGCATAAACAAGGTGCAGAGGCAAGACATCTTCCAATACAGGAGGAGTACAAGAATGAGGGGGGTATGACATGAAATTGGAAGGAAGCAGGTTAAGAGGGAATGTGAGGAAGTTTTTCTTCACAGAGAGGGTAGTGGACACATGGAGTGGTCTGCCACAGGAGGTGGTGGGAGAGAGCATGGTGGGTGGATTTAAACATGCATGGGACAGGCATAGGGGAACCATAGAGGTAAAGCAGAGGGAGGGTCAGAAGCTGTAATCAAGTACGGGGCTTACGGGCAGACTGGATGGGCCTAGTGGTCCTTTACTGCCGACAAGTTCTATGTTTCTAAGAGGGAAGAGACCCAAACCAGTATCTGGATATGAATGAGGCACAATGGAACTGGCAACAAGTGGGTAGAGGGAGAATGGCTAAAGAGGAATAACGTGAACAATGAGCAATACATGAGGGGGAGCTGTTAAAGTGAAGAAGGAGTTGAAGAGGGTGTACAGTCTGGCCAGAGAGAATGAAGAAGTGGTACCACAGACCACATCCGCATAGTCAAAGACTGGGAGCACGATTCTGGTGACAAGCTCACAGTGGACTTGTGCAGATGACAATTTTTATTGCGATACAAGGCACCAAGTTTAGGGCAGAGCTTGGCATGGATGGCGTCAGTCTGGGCAGATAAGTCAAGTTTGCTGTCTAGCCACATTCTGAGGTACAGTGCAACCACATTTATCCGAACTGCCGGGGGGACATTAAAATGGTTCGGATAAACGGGAGGTCAGATAAGAGGAAGATAACTGTACCATTTACCAACAAATCGAAAAACAATGCAAAGCAAGTCTGAATGTTCACTGTTTAATTTTACTGTATTAATTACACCTGTTTTGTATGCTTTAAAATAAAATTTGATGCTCCAGTAAATGGAAAAATAAATTATTTTAAAAAATCAGTCATTGTTCTCTGCTTGTAGCACTCGACTTGTTTGCGTGCAGCGCGTTGCTTCATATTTCTGAGCAACATTACTTGCACTGTGTCACAATCAGGCTGGCTTTCAAGGTAAAGTATGCATGTCTCTAACATGTCAACTGCCTCACCATGCATTGGGATTGTGACTGGGGGTACAGTCTCTCCTTCTTCCTCGTCCTCGGACTCCGCTGCTGGATCCTCAGGCTGCGTTACCAGTTCCACAATCACAGCGTCAGAGAGGACCTCATGACCCATCTCGTCTGAATCACAGTGCACCCAGTCAGAGATCTGTTAGCTTTTGTGGCAAGGCTAAAGCAAGAGCTGTCAATTCTTGTGTAAATTCCTCTGTCAGCTCCTTAGTAGCATCAGGTTCCATCAGGTCAGTGTCTGTTCTGCTTGTTATGATGCCCGACTTCTTCCACGATTTCTGAATGCTTTCTGATTTTACACTGTCTCATGCTTCAGAGGCCATCTAGACCACATCCTTTAGAGTAATGTTCTTTATTATGCTACTAAGGGGTGCTTGCTCGTTTTCCTAAGCGAGCACTGTCTGCAAAAACCTTTTTCTATACGCTGTGTTAAAAATCTCCAGCACTCCCTGATCACAAGGCTGGAGTTTGGATGTTGCGTTGGCAGGTAGAAAAATTATGCGGATGGTCCCATCCCTTGTTTGAGCTTCTTGGATCTCAGGGTGGGCTGGGGAGTTATCCAACAACAGGATACCTCTTAGAGGCAGTCTTTTCGAGCACAGATAGTGCTTAACCTGAGGGACAAACTACTCCTGAAACAATCGAGTGAAAATTCTGCCGTCCATCCAGGCATTCTTCTGGACTTCATATTGGATGGGCAAGGATAACATGTTTAGGTGCTTAAAGCAACGTGGCTGCCTAGATTTTCCTACAAGCACAAGTTTCATTTTGTGACCAGCAGCATTCACTGTGCCCAGTATGGTGACATGGTCTTTTTGTTTCTTGAAACCTGGTGCATCTTGTTCTGACCCATGGGCTAATGTTTGGGCTAGGAGACAGCGCCAATAAGGGCCTGTTTCATCTGAGTTAAATATTTGTTCTGACACTAATCCTTCTGAAACAACAATGTCAAGGAGCTGCTCGATAAAGGGTGAGATGTTCTCATTGGCCGCACTCAAGTGCTCACCACAAAGCTTAAGTTGGCGAATACCGTAGTGGCGTTTAAATCAGTTTAACCACCCCTCACTGGCCACAAAGTTTTCACTGCTGCCCAGACATTGGTGGAATTGGATTGCTTTCTCTTTAAGGAGAGGCCCTGATATTTGGGTCCCCTTTTCCCTCTCCTGGCAGAACCACATGTAAATCGCTGCATCTCTCTGGTCATCATTGCAGGTCTGCATATTTTTTTGTTCCAAGGACCTGGCAGCACTTTCCATCATAAGAGCAAAGTCCCTGAGTTTTTCTTTGGAGGCCTTAATGTCACTTATGGTCGATTTTCCTACACCATACTTGCTGGCAAGAATGACAGCTCTCTCCCCATGCTCAAGCTGCACAACAATTCAGATTTTATCAGCAACTGTCAGGACTACACGCTTTTGTTTGCCAGCTATGCTATGGGTGTTGTAAAGCGAGTAAACGATTCAGGTTTCTAACTCATTTAAGGTCAATGCAACACCTGTAGTGAATTGATTAGTGTTTAATTGGGTGATTAACAGTAACAGGGTTACAAGCAAGGCAGTTTAAACAGCTCCATATCACAGTTACAGTGATCTGAACACTTGCAATTTAAAACTAATTGGGTGATAAGCGGCCACAATTAAGGCACAACATGGAGCAGAACCTAACAGTGGGGGACACTAATCTGGTTCGTTAGATATGGAGTTCGGTTAAGAAAGGGTCGGATAAGTGGGGTTGCACTATGCTTGAAGGATTGAATCACTTCTAGAAGGGCATCATCAAAGGTGGAGAAGACAGGCAGAGTCAGGAGTCTAGCCAATTTCTGGCTGATGACAAAGGTCATAGACACAGTTTTTTTTTTCTGTTGACTTGATTGGAATCTGCACAGGACATTGTGGAAGTTGTGCTAGAGCAGGCCATCTATGGCTATGGTAGAGGGACAAGAGGGGTAGATGACTGTAATCTGCACACATGCATGTATACGAGTTGTCTCAAGCTGAGAGGATATCATTAAGGAAGAATGGAAGAGGATGGGACCCAGGAATAAGCATTGTGGGACCCCCCGCCTGGACGGGAAGTGGAGGTGACAGGGCACTAGCAACCTGTATTGACTGCAGACAGCCTGGGAGGTAAGAACAGAACCACTTGACAGATGGAGCTTTGAGGCCAGCAGAACTCAGCTTATCCAGGAGGAGTGAATGGGACACTGAGTCAAAGGCCTTGGCCAGATCAATAAAGATGGCAGCTGTGATATGCCCCTGATCCATCCCTGAGAAGACAGAATCAGTTACATGCAACAGAGAGGAGACGGTGGAGTGATGTTTCTGGAAGACACTGTGGGGGTGGTGGAGGGACTGTTTACCATATTCATCAATATAATATCACACATACCCACATAACGCAAAACGTCATTGGATGTACATGCAAATCACTATGAAAATGTGTCAGTGGCTCAGCAGGTAGCACACTCGCCTCTGAGGCCGGGAGATCAGAGAGCTGTGGGTTCTAACCCCACATCAGGCACTTGGATTAAATCCCAATACTGACACTGTAGTGCAGCATGAGGGGGGTGCTGCACTCCTGAGGTGACGTCTTTTGGATAAGATATTAAACCAAGGTCCCATTTGCCTGTTCTGGTGGATGTTAAAGATCCCATGGCACTTCTCGAAAAGAGCAGGGGAATTTCCCTGGTGTCCTGGCCAAATTTCCTATGATTCACTAAAAATACCACCAACAGCTTAATCAGGTTTATGGTCACTTGGCATTCATCTGTATCCCCCTTCCCTGGGTCATGCCTGAAAATAGGCAGAATTTGTCTAGTGCACTTACCCGGTCAACAAAAACTAAATACGTAAATAAAATAAATAAATAAAAAATGTGCACTGGTTCTGGTGCATCCCAGTGTCAAAGGGCCTCTCACACAATCTGCAGAGGCTGAGAACAGAAGGTAAAGACATCTGTTTTGGCCTTCTCAGGGGTCATCAGTGTGTCTCATTTATATCTCAACCCGGGGAAAAATGAACCAGCCCAGATGCTAAGGTTCTTTGTCTTCTTAGCTTGCTTTCTTATTTTGGGCTCAGCATGACCCAAACACACAGGCCTGCATAAGGGCTGGTTTGTTTTCCCCTGGGTTGAGATACAGGTGAGGCATACTGATGAGTCTTGAGAAAGATGAAACGTGTCTGTGTCTTCTGTTCTCAGCCTTTGCAGATATGTGAAAGGCCCTTTGGCACCCGCATGCACCAAAACCCCCACCTCCCACCCACTCAACCTTGACCTGATGAGGAGAGAGGTTTTCTGGATGTATACTTTGGACTGTTTAAACCCCGAAGAGGGCCACAATGAAGAATGCAACTTTGCCCTGTTATGGTGAATGGACATCTTGGTAATATGGACTCTGTTACGTAAGATGTGTTATAATGAAGTCCTGTTTATTGCAACTATCTCATAACCTTTTTACAGAATTGTATCACAGTGAAATGGGGCATTTATATATTGCAGTAGGAATATAAGGAACAATACTTCGTTAACAAGCTCAAGTCTAATGTGATAAAACTGTGACAGGCAGATGATAGATTGTTACTGACACTAGCCTGGTGGTTGCCCTTGTTCTTTACTTTCATTTCCACTGGCTCCAACCGTTTTATTTACTAAGGCTTAAAATAGAAATACAGACACATGATGCGAAGATAAGCTGTTTTGTAAATACAAATTTTTTAAAAATTTAAGAAAAAGTAATTTCAGGCTGAAGCCCGGGAGGTGGGCAAACTGCTGCAGCTTGCTGGCTCCGTAGGGCTCAGTGTGCTCTGACAGTCACACTTCCACTGAGCCACAGGAGTTCCAGTGGAGGCATACATTATGCTCCCGTGGCAGCTGAGGTAGGCAAAATCTTGGTAGAGATGTCACTGGTGACGTAACCCCCACCCCAGCGCTGCTGTATAAAAACTGCGCAAGTTTGATGACCGGCCAGAGACAGCTGTGCTGCAGTGTGACTTCTCCTGATGTACTGAGTGAGTTCTGACACTTTGAAAGTTCTCAGACATTTCATTTAAGAAAACAACAGATAATGGCATGATCTATATAATTATTTCTTTTTATGACTAACAGAGTAGTGAAATGAAGGGACAGGCAGATCCAAATATAAAACAGAAGTCAGGGATGTGGCAACCCAGCTCCGCAAAGTATTGTGAATGAAGAGAAATTAATTTACATAGCTAAAAAGAAGGGGCATATTGGAAGGAAAAATATGTTTGGGATTCTTTTAAACTAAAATTGTATTTTTGTATTTAGCAGTCTAATGGACCGATAAATGGAAAATGGCACATATATGAAGAAGCAAATTCGAATCACAAAATCTGGGTATAAATATCACATGTATATTAGCTATGCAGATTGAGCACTGTGTTTGTAGGAGTGGGGCATTAATATTTAATACAGAAGATTACAGTAATATAAGATACTTGATAACAGATGCAGGTTTGGTTACATAGCCCCATAAATGGATATCTGGTTGAACACATGTGAAGTTTTTTTGGGGGGGAAATTCACTAATAAAAGTTGGTATACATAAGACCACTGCTCAGTTTGGGATGGAGAGTCACTTGTTCCATTAGAAAAAGGAACTAAATTGCTCTCAATAGGCTATGTGATAAAATCTGTAAGAAAATTGAACACATACTGGTGACAGTGCTTATAGCACTGTGTCTGGTGAAGGGGAGCACGTGGTGCTTGATATAGACACAGTTATGCTATATGTGTTTTAAATAAAATTTATTTTGATATTTTCACAGAATTTAAACAGAGAGGGCCTTAAGAAGTGGTGACATTAGCCATGAAACATTGCCCAGGCTGTGTTAAGTTTCAAATAAGCCTATAAAGGAACACAAAGAGTGGTCTGAGTGATATTTAGATTGTGTAAGGGGCCTATTGGCAGCATGCACTCCTGCTCAAAACAGAACCAGCCTAAATTTTCATGGTGATTTGCATATACTGTATATCCCCTGATGCTTTGCATTATGGAGGTATGTATAATTTTGTATTTCTTTGAAATCTGACTTTGTTGTCAATGCCCTTTTTGGGTTACCTTTGCCACAGTGCTTTCATGCTGAGGTTCTTAGTCTTTATAGCTTATATTCGTCAATAACCTGGCAGAGGTTGGGGAGATGGTACCAAAGGAATATGCATACATGGGGAATGTGGGCCATAAAATCGGGGCTTAGGTTTAATGTGAGGAAGTGTAACATACTTCATCTAGAGGGTGGATCATACACCTTGTATGATATGCAGTAACAGTGCATAGTACAACTTAGGACAAAAATGTGGTTGTAATTGGTGAACAGAACCTCATTAAATAGAGAAAATGCAATAGTGGGATGCATTAGGTAGAGGAATAAAAAGCAAGGTCATATCAGGTTGTCCTCCATCTGCAGCACATTATAGCCCTGTCTTCACTGATATGCTTTTTCAAAACATTTGATTTTTGTTTGAGCACGGTTGTCGAAGGGTCCACACTGTGCTCCGACACTGTGCTTGCCTGTTTAAGTTCCTAACTGGCAACCATGTCTGTCTGAAACCATGCTCAAGACCTGCTCCAATCAGGGTTTTAGCATGTTTTTTAAACATGGTTCCTAGCATGGTTTTACCCATGCTATGGTGTAAATGCAATCTGTGTTTGCCATTCTTGTAATGTTACAAACTGCAGTCTGCCGGCAATGTTACAAGAATGCAAGTGTGGACAGGGTCTGTAAGTGTTCTGATATGTATTGCATGACCACCAACTCTATCATTTGTTGTTGTATCTCTATATTGCATTTTTATCAGTAGCAGTTTTACATGGAAATTAACAAGTAGTCGGCTAAGTAACTGCATAGGTTTCCTCCTGCTAGAACCAGGTAAACCGCACCACTTGATAAACAGAAAATAATGCAACTAAAACATTCATTTTTATTTTTCTATTTAAATATTTTAAAATGTACCTTTTCATAAAGGGCTAGTAGAAGAATTAGAAGTTAGTGACTTAAAAGACAACCATAACGCTTAGGGTCTGAGAGATAAAGATACTTTGATACAGTAGATGGATAGTTAAGGACAGAAAAAGACTCCATCTAGTCTACCCTGATGTTCCTTCCCAGTGTTACTTTACCTTTTCGGACCTCCCCTCCCCCGCCTTGCTTTTGTTACTAATTACCCAATTGAAAATACCCCACTGGTTTTTGAACCATGAGGTAGTCCCAGCATTGATCACAATACTGGGTAGACTGTTCCACCTACCAGAAAGGGACAGCAGTGCTAAAACAGTTGGTTCTACAAAAGGACTGTTAGGGGCCACAGGACCACACATGCAATGTGTAAATACTGAATCAGCAAGCCAAGATGTTTTGGGCCAGAATCTAGGATGCAAGTACTGATACAAACTAGTCACAAAGAGAACATAGCACTGGCATGACTTGTATTATCTCCACTGAGCTGTACTCAATTGGGTCACAACTTAGTTCATCAGCAAAAGAGTTTGCAGATACTTGGCAAACAGGTAAGGTTGCCATGCATTTGGCCTGCAGAATTAAACACAGACAAATGATGGCCTTTTCAGGACAGCATGGATGGACTTCCCCTCTCCACTCTCCCCCCTTTACTTGGATTCCTTCTTGCCAGAGTCTGTCCAGAACACAATAACTCAGAAGAGTTCTGTGTACTACTCCCTTACCACGGCTCCTGACCCCCCTCTCACAATATTGCAACCCCTAGCAGCTACCTTATTGACTTGTTAAATCCTGACTGGACTTCACTTGGCTGCCAAGTCCTGCACCCTTATCCTAGCTAAGGAGCAAGTTACACTGAAATACTTTCATCCCATATTTAACCCATCTTCTCTCCCTCCCTCTCCCAAGTACCGCTTGCTCTTCACAAATCCATCTCTCCCTCTAGCCTTCATCTCTAAATGAGACCACCATCTCCTAATCCCCTTTGTAGCCACACTAACCCCCAAATGGTCCTACCTCCTTCCCCTTGCTAACACTCCCTTTTCTTGCTCTGCTCCAACTGCTTGCTGGGGATGTCAGGTGTAACCCTGGCCCAGTCAATTCCCCCATCTCATACAACAATCTTATATAGGGACGCAAACTTGGATTAAAAATCACCCCTCTAAATATCTGTAGCCTCCTGCCTAAACTAGCAGAGTGTGAGGCCTGGGTCTCCCTCAATAAACCTGATATCTTTGGCATCTTGGAGACCTGGTCAAAACCTACCACCTCTGGCCCACTCTGTTATCTAGTAGGTTACTCCTACATTAGAGTCGACCATGTTGGAGTTCAGAAGGGTGGCAGGGTTCTCCTATACTACAAGGACTCCCTTACCGCCACCCTATCCAGTTGATCCGCTACTGCTCCCCCGCTGAGTGACTTGTAGCTGAGGTGTCTATCAAGAACACAAAAAAAATATACATCAGCTGCTGCTACATTCCACCCAAATATGGCACCTCTGGACTTTCTTTCCTACTGAATAGCCTTGGGTCTCTCTCCCCACATGGGACATCATTATGCTGGGAGATTTTAACCTTAACTGGATGAGAAGCACCCACACTGCCTGTAACAATCTCCTCAAACAGTTCAATCTCACCCAACCCATCACAACCCCCACCTGCCGCAACAGCCAGTCCCAAAATCACACCACCTTAAACTAGATTCTGACCAACCGTGAAGATAGGATCACCCATGTCAGGATCCTATCCGACTCATGCAACCAGTGACCACTCATCTATTTACTGTATCTGGTCCACAAAAACTCCCCTCTCCCCCAAAAAAATCTGATTTTCCATGACTATTCCAAATATGACCCCTCACAACTACAAACTGGCACTATGTGCATGAATTGGTCCCCCCTTCATAAAATGAAAGATGCCTCCTCTGCACTTGACTTCTTCATCACCATCCTCTCTAGTACACAGGATAAGTATTTCCCCGATAACCACCAGGATAATGCACAGGGGTGATACATGTTGGCTCACCAAGGACCTCATAAGATTGATGAAGGTGTGTGATGCCAAATGGTCTTCTTACAAAGCCTCCCCCTCCCCTCAGGTATGGAGCGAATGCCAACAACTATGTACCCATTGCAAAACACAGGCCAACTCCTGTAAGGTTGCATATTTCTGTAACTTCCAATCCCACATCCTTGACAACCCAAGACATTTCTGGTCTGCATACCACTCCTTACTCACCCCAGGGGCCAGGCAGCCACCCATCCAACTTATCACCCCAAATGGCACACTGACTGATGTTGCTGATGCACTCAATACCAAATTTACTAACCTTGCTGAATACCTTGACAAGTTATACCCCCCCAACTCCATTCCTCCACTCCATGACCAATTTATCACTCACTCTAACATACCTCCTTTTTATTTGAGAGCTATCTCCCCCAGTGATACACTCAAACTCCCACAAAAGGGTAGTGCAGGTAGTGATAGCCTCTTGCTCCGCTTTCTCAGAATTGTGGCACATGCAATTGCCACGTTCTTCAACCTCTCCCTTGCCACCACCATGGTACCCCTGGTATGGAAACAGGCAAGGGTCATCCCAGTCTTTAAATGCGGTGACCCTAGCAATTAGGACAACTAGTGCACTATATCCATTCTATCCCATCTCAGCACCACCAGGTCACAAACTATGTAACTAAATATAACCTCCTCTGCCCTCAACAGCATGGTTTAAAAAAGGCCACAGCACTGCTATGGCACTGGCATGTTTCTCTGACCACATCCTCCAAAACATGGATGATGGTACGCTTACTGGAGTGGTCTTTGTTGACCTCTCCAAAGCATTTGACCTGGCAAAACATAGCATTCTCCTTGGCAAACTAAGTGGCCTTAGTCTGTCCCCTGCCACCACTGATTGGTTCCACGACTACCTTTCTGGCCACACCCAAATGGTCTGCAGGGGTGGTACAACCTCTTCCGCTTTGCCCATCTCTACTGGTGTTCCCTAGGGATCTATTCTTGGACCCATTCTTTTCTCCCTCTTCATTAACTCTCTGACTCAGGACTGTCTTTCCTGCCACTCATTACTTTACCCAGATGAGCTCATCCTCTACCAGAGTGATAAATCCCTGTCCTACCTCTCCACCTCACTTGCCTCCAGCTATTGTAATGCCCACAAATGATTCACTGCCAACAGATTGTTGGTTAATGTAAAAAGACAAAGGCAATGCTCTTTGGATCCAAGCTCAAGCTAGTCAACCTAACTCTAGCCCACAACTCTTTCTGCATCCTATCCCCTGATGGCTCACTTCTGGAGGCTGTAAATTCCTTCATATACCAGAGTGTCACCCTCAACCCTGCTCTTACCTTCTCAGACCACACTGAGATCCTAATCTGTCGCATAAATCAGAAACTGGGGATCGGCTACTGTCTAATCACTTACTTCAGCCCAGAAGCCCAACTTGCCAATTCCAAATGTAACCTCCTCCCTCTAATGGATTACTGCTCCCCTGTCTATTCTCAAACCTCCTCCACTCACCTGGCAAGGCTGAATATTATCTATAACAATAATTGTCATTTTGCCCTTTTGGCTCTGTACTCTTCCCACTACTGCACCCTCTCTATCAGGCCCTTAACTGGCTAGACGTAGCTACCTCCTAGCCTCTACTGTTGACAAGGCCATCCGTAATCCTATGACATCCCCTTTCTCCCCCACTCCTTCCACCCAAGACATTTAGCCACAACCTTTGTGTCTCTGCAAGTCCAATGAATAAGTGCCCATTAGTCCCCACCTGTATGGGCCAGAGGGCTTTCTCTTCTGCAGCCCCAACCTTATTAGAACCTTAGAACCCTCGACTCACAATGGCACTTCCAGTCTCTCCTCAGGGCACAACTAATGCTCTCAATCACCTGTTCTTGCTCCCTCGGTTGATTGGCATGTAACCTTATTCTCTCCCTGCCCCCATTGGCCCAAACCTCACTGTTACCTAATGCAATCCTATTTACTTGTGTCCTGCCTCTGTGCCTTGCCAGGATGCTGTTACTGAATTGGTTTACCAGTCTAGTGATTCACTTGCTATTATTGTACTTACTATTTGCACTCCCTTCTCTACAACTCCCCCGGTTCTTACCCAGTACCACTGTATAATCTATTCCCTGCAATTAAATTCACATGGCTTTGTATTGTATTACCCTGTATATAGTATTGTTCTCTAGTACTGCTGTAAGTGTTGCTGTAATTTACTTCACAGTGGTTTGTACTGTATTGACTTGTACTTTGAATTTGCTCTGTTTTGTTGCTGTTTTCTGTGCCATCTCCATGGCCTGGGTCATGCCTGAAACCGGTCTCTGTACCAGTGTACCTACCCAGTCAATAAATGCATAAATAAATAAACTTGTCACAGATTTGGGCACTATGCCATGTTCTGGGGGAACATCACAATAGTATGCTGTGCTGTGTCTGAATGCTTCCCATGCAATGTGTGATTTCCTTTGTGTATCACGGGTTCCGATGGCAGTGTACCATTGTGGACATAAAACACTAATTTTGTGACAATACACAACTGCAGTTTAGAAGTGGGCCCTTATTTTGTCCTACTTTGGACTAATTTGTGTGGTTTAGCTTTGGCCTCCACCAAGCAAAGTAGGTCAGACAGTCACCGATGAAAATGTTTTGGGTCATGGTGAGCTTCTTGCTAGGAAATGTCCCTTTACTTGCATGGTTATTTGTTAGGTTTAAAAAATAACAACAAAAAAAAAACTCAGAATATCGAATCCAACCTTTCAAGTTTCCTACTAAATTTAAAGGTCTTATACTCCAAAATTCAAAGTCAAATTTGTCAGTTCCAGGCCACCACAGTGAGCCCCAACTGCAGCATTTCACATTTCTGATGCATTTACCTGTTCCATTCAGATCGACTGTTAAACCTTGTTTGACATGATCCTGGATTAGCTGAAGGGTTTGTTCAAAGATTTCTCCAGCTCGTGCTGTTTCCACTGTGAATGGGTCTCGTGGATAGCGGAACAAAGCCAGTAGGTCACTGGGGGTAAGTGGACGCCTGCAAGATTTCCAAGAACAAAATAACTTTGAGAATCCAACCCTTTCAGCAGACTTTGTAAAACACTGAGCATTTTCAACAAATGTCTACATTTCATGAAACTAGGTTAAGGCTCATTTTATAGCCCTACCACATGGGAAACATTAAACACTACCCCCTCTGCCCCGTAGTTAAATAAACTGCCTCTATCAATAGGAAGAGGATCCCAGTGTGGCAAGGTTTTATTGCGGTCTGTCTTAGGTACTTAGTTACCCTTCAGATTTCTGCACTGCCTCATCCCAGTCTCACTCTAAAGGATCAAGCACTTGTCTTTGCCCTCCAATGTCATTTAACTTCCTCCACCTATCTATTTATATACTAAGCCTACCCCCTCCAGTAAAGCTTCCTATTCAGCTGATATGGGGAGGGTATCAGGCAGGGCTGTGCGGGAACCTTTTCCCAAATACTGTATTCAGTATTCTAGCAGACAAATATTTGGGTATTCAGGTATTCTGTACAGTATTCAGGGAACATTTGAAAAAAAAAGAACAGAACAACCCCCCACCCTCCTCCCTCAGCCCAAAACCCTGGAAAATACAATCCCATTTCCCCCAACCTCTATCAGAAACCCAGTCTCACATTCCTCCCCCAAAGCAACGGCAGTTTGTTGTATTATACTGTGAATTCAAGATAAAATCCTATGATGGGTAACTGGAACATCCACCCACCTCCATGGCCTGCTTCCATCTTTATCATTCACAGTAACTTGTTTACACTAAGAAAAAATTATAACTAATGTTCCACCCTGGTAGACCCCTGTTTCCACTCTCTGCCTCATGAAGTACCAAATTCTAATCTTGGGAGGCGACCGGCACAATCTGCCCTCCTCCACAGCCTGCTACATTCTGATTTTGCAATGCAGCTTTTTTTAATTTAAAAATAAAAGCCTGCTAAACCAGATGCCCCAATGTATAAATGGAATAGTGGAAGGAAAGGATAAGGGCACACACTAGTGGGGCAGTTTAGATAATGAGCAGGGGGGAATGAGGATTGGGTGGTATCCTGATTTCACCACAATTTCACCAGCCAAATTAATACTTCCCATAGCTTTAGTCAGAATAATCATTCATTTCTGAGGTACAGCCAGCTCAGATATTTCATTATCACCTCATTTTAAAACAAGATGTTGCAAGGTAGGGCAATGCCAGATATGCTTTTGTGTTCTCTGTCATGCAGAAATAAGATGTGCTAGTTTGTGCCATTTTTAATATGTATATTTCTCAAATACTATGTGCTAAATCAAGTGCATGTTTCATTGATTTCACTGTTTAATTTTGTTTTGATAGACAGCTTCTGTTGGCCTGTAATCTGCAAGAGTGTGGATCTGTTTCCCGGAGGCAATACCAGCTGAATGGGATCCCTGAATGAATATAGTATATCTGAAGGAAAGTTGTGTTCATGATGAAAACTAAGGGACTGGTGCTAGTGGACACTACACCCCTTGTTTTTCTGAGGGCCAGGTACAGTGCAGTGCAGATGGTTGCACTGCAGGTTTTCCTGCACTACACTTCCCTTCAAACCTCAGTGCTATTGGTAGGGACCATTACTATGTGGTGAGTGGGTGCTCTTGGCAAGTTATTTAAAAGCACAAATTCAGAGGCAAGTGCATGATATGCTTACTTCTGCAGTCACCTGAATCCATCTGAGATTTGTCCTCCCCTATTTCAGAAAGAGTGTCCGCTTCTGGCAAGAAGTCAGCATTTTTGGCAATGTCTGTCAAAGCATTACTCAAACTCAAGTTGCTTCATTTTTTGGATGCAAATTCAAATGGAAATCAGGTTGTTGCAGGGAACTGCTAGAACAGTTAACAGATGGTCTAATAATTCAGATGGATGCTGATGCAATTGAAAATATGGGAAAATGAATCTGAATGAAAATCCTGCCCATTGTCTATTACCTTGTTCAGTTTCCAGGCTGACCCAGGGCCATACCATGTGTAGTCCTCGTCATAGCCATTTGACTTGTGTAGCAGTTCAGTAATGTGATTCCTGTCTACTAATAACTGATCTGAGAACCTTTAGCTTGTTCCCATTGTGACAAGAGTTCAGATCTGCATGTACCCTAGTTGATGTTTAAATCCTACTGTACATTTGGTAGGGATAGGGGAAGTAGCTGTGACCCAGTTTAGATTCTGGTCCAGATCTCTGGGAATTTGACTAAGAATGATCCAGGTGATTTGAAGTCAGCTTGCCTCAGAGTGGTCCAGATTTGAACCTGAGCCAGATCGCACGTTATGATATATAGGCAACCCCCTCCCCGGAGGCCAATCTCAGCTTCAGATCTGGAATGACTTGGAACTCTTAAGACTTTCATTCAGATAATCCATGTCAGTTCAAGATGTGGTGATGGCCCCGACAACTGGGTCAAGGTTCTTGAAGAATTTGTTCAGACACATAGTTTTGTCTTCTTCCAGAAGCAGAGGCAGGCACAACTTTTGAATGCAACAATTAGGTTTATTATAAGGAAGAGTCATGCCGGGATCATCTATAATGCCACGAGGTCAATCATTTTAAAAGCTTAACTCCAACAACTGGATCGTAATTATTTCACTGCAGTGATAATGTAGTACTGTTAATGCAGTAAGGACTCTAGTACTTTAAACACTGTGCTCTATATGCAGTAAATATAGCCCTCTATATGTATTAAATTTAATACTCTATACACAGGAAATTTAGTACTTTATGAGCTTTGATCAGGAGCAACTTAGCTCAATGAACTTAGGTTAACCTTAATATGGAACCTGAGTGCTCAAATTAGCAACTTAGAATCAGATTTCTAGTCAGTGGGCAAGTAAGGACTCCAACAGTGTTGGTTCTGGGAACCAGAAGAATGGGTTTGAATCTACACCTCCAGGTGAGTCCAGAGAGACTCTAACTGCAAGTCAGGAGGCACAAGCAAAGTCTCATCATCAAATTCTCTGGACACTGGTGAAAGACTGCAGCAAATTATATTGCCATTTAGGATGCGTTAGAAGGGAGGATTTTGCTGAATCCTCTGGTTACCAGTTAACAGTCTTGGAAGAATGCAGGTCAGGATACACAAGAAAGTAAGCTTTCATCAAATCTTCTGGTCACCAGTACCTGTGGAGAAAACCCCTAATGTCACTGTTACATCAGAGCCATACTATGTGATCCTGTGTAGCTGCTCATCTAACACACTTTGTGGAGTGCCTAGGCTTGTTGACCACTCTGCCCTAACTAGTTTTGCTGTAATGTTGGCTAATAGTCAGCCCAGCAGCTGCTGCAGAGGAAGAACTCTCTAATGTTATAGAATAGTTTACTAGTTGTTACTTGGGAGTGCTTTATTATTACTTAGCCAGAATGGAACATTCAGGGATGAAATGCGGGAAATAAAATGGGTCAAATGCAGCCTCTGGAGTCATTCAGTTCTTTAGAAAAAATGTGTTAAACCTGCTATGTCCTTTTACTTGAATGCTTCCACCTTGGATCTGTACATGTACATTCAATGAATAGTTCTCTTTAGCTAGGCAGTTCATTTACTTACTGCAATTAGGCAATAAAAAAGTTACAGTCAAGCAGTACACATTAAATTGGCAGTTCAAATAAACTACACAGTGCGTGTTAAATAGGCACTTTGTTTAAATAAGCAGGTCAATTAAATTAGGCAGTGCACTTAAATAGTTCCCTTTAAATAGGCAGTTCACATAAATCAGAATATGGTAAATAGGCAGTTTGCTTAAATAGGCAGTGTGGTTAAATCAAGCAGTACATGTTAAATAGGCAGTTTGTTCACATAAGCAGTTCAAGTACATCAAACAGGCAATTTGT
This sequence comes from Neoceratodus forsteri, assembly GCA_016271365.2. Lineage (NCBI taxonomy): Eukaryota > Metazoa > Chordata > Ceratodontiformes > Ceratodontidae > Neoceratodus > Neoceratodus forsteri. The sequence continues at coordinate 1,362,486,187 of CM057455.1, read as the reverse complement.
TTAAAAAGACAGTTTAATAAATCAGGCAGTGCATTTTAAATAGACAGTTTGTTTAAAAAGCCATTTTAATAAATTGGGCAGTGCACGTTAAATAGGCAGTTTGTTTAAAAGGACTGTTTAATAAATCAGGCAGTGAACTTTAAATAGACAGTTCATTGAAAAGGGCAGTTTAATAAATCACACAGTGCACGTTTAACCAGCAGACAACTGAATTAGGCAGTTCACTTTAGCTAGGCAGTCTCTTCAATCAGGCAATGTACTTGACTAGGCAGCCATCTAAATCAATAATGTCCCTTTAAATATTGTGCTCAGTTGCCTGACTGGGGTTGACATTAATTAATAATGCTGGCCTACAACCCTGCCCTTGGTGCTGCTCCTGGAGAGAGCACTTGATAATCCCATCCTGTGAGCTGCAATACCTTAGACATCTGTTCACTCCTAGTAATGCTTCTTAGAGGGAGCACTAGTAGCTCCACCAGGTGGGCAGTTCTGGGGCCTGCTATACCTCTTCCCTTGCTCCTGACTGGAGAAATCTCCTAATCCTGAACTGACAGGTGGTTTGGTACCCAAGGCCTCCAGTGACCCTTCCATGGCATGAGGTTGCCACTTGAATGAGACAACTGGCACTAAACTAAGAGGAGAAGAATAAAAACAATTGTAATTTTCACATGGATGGCACCTGGCTCTGGAATTGCCACACTCACCAATACTGCTAGGGATTTACTGCTGCTGGGAAGATGAAGGAATTACCAGAGAGATACCATTCCTACTGTTATAGCTGCTGCTGCTGAGTGAGGGTTGGACCAGACATTGCCACCCCTCCCAATGTATTCCACAACTGCCACTCAATCAACTTTTTGGGGCTAGATAATATGCCCAATGCCCCTGACAGACTCACTGCCATGACCGGAGTATTACCTTCAGGTGAGGGGAGAGGGAGAGGGAGGGAGAGAGAGAGAGGGAGAGAGGAGAGAGAGGGAGAGGGAGAGGAGGAGAGAGAGAGAGAGAGAGAGAGAGAGAGAGCAGAGTTGATGGCAGTACAAAGGTATTTGCACACTATACTTTCTTTACTTTGACATATCTACCTCTCATCTGCTGCTCTCTTCCCCAGCTACCACTGAACTCCCTCCTAGTGATCTCTCTGGGGAATTCAGTCATGACATCTAAAATCCTGATAGCCCAACTGTCTTTAAAAAACAAAACAAAAAACACTCAGTCCATGCCTTGGGAAACAACTAGCAGAGGTCCCATCCCTCAATGAATCCTATGCTGCCTGAGGAATGGGAAGTGGGAGGGATTTGAGGAGAAGCATGGAGACAGAAAAAATAAACACAGGCTGAGTGGCCATTGAATGGGTCATGTTCAGCTGCAGCTCCCCTGACTCCACAATATGTCCTGTCATGCCTCTCTGCTGTACTCGGGCTCCCACCTAAGCCTCTTGCTCAATTCTCTTACTGTGTCACCCTGGAGTTCCTGGAATTTATACATTTTTAAAGGGCCCAAAAGGTTCACTTGAGTACTACAAAATCATCCTGCCTGGGAGTGGTGGTGGTGGGGGGGGACACAACATCTGAATGTGAACTGATTTGCCCATTCATCATTTTTAACAAGTGTTTTTGCACCTCCATTCCAGCTGGGCAGATATACTGCCTTCTGGCCATATTTGGCTGTGGTGAAGCATGGCTGGAGGGGATTTACATAGTCTTTAGGAATCTCAGGTTGTCCACTTCTCTTATAGAGGTCAGTGTCAGTGGCTCAGCAGGTAGCACACTCGCCTCTCAGGCCAGGAGATCAGAAGGCTGTGGGTTTTATCCCTACACCAGGCACTTGGGTTAAATCCCAATACTGACACTGTAGTGCAGCATGAGGGGGGTGTTGTACTCCTGAGATGCCATCTTACGAATGAGATGTTAAACCGAGGTCCCTTCTGCCTGTTCTGTTGGTAGTGCAGGTGGATGTTAAAGATCCCATGACACTTCTCAAAAAGAGTAAGGGAAGTTCCCCGGTGCCCTGGCCAAATTTCTCCCCATTCACTAAAAATACCACCAACAGCTTAATCTAGTTCATGCTCAGTTGGCATTCATCTGTATCCCCCTCCCCCGGGTCGTGCCTGAAAATAGGCAGAATTTGTCTAATGCACTTAACCCGATCAACAAAAAACTAAATAAAAAATAAAATAAAAATAGAGGGCTTTCTATGTGGTGGGAGATCCATATTGTGAGTCATCAACAGTAAATAAGACAAGTGGTGCATTCTACTCTTTTCAACTTTCATTCATTTTTATATAATTGACTTTCCACCAGAACACTCTGAAGCTTAAGATATGTGGCTCCACACCACTTCTTCAAAGCTACACATAATTGGTGCTACCCTTACATATTTGTCCCCTTTTTGCCAGCAGTGACACATTGCTCAAAGGTAATCATCTTTCAGTGTTATTCAGTTTCCTGAGCCCTCCCAGTGTCTGGTGCAGTTCCTTCATCCTGTTGTGGACCTTCTTTGTAATTGTTTGTAATTTAGATGCTGCCCCCTTCAGGAAGCCGTCACCTCCTGCACTGTTTCAAGAGCACGTCCTGTCTTTGAGGTGATACCAAGACTATCTTGATGGCCGGCTATTCTAATTTTGACTTCCAAGAACAAAACTGCACAAAGGAGCAGCTACCCTGTGTTACAGATTGTGGTGTCAGGACAGCAGTGCAAAGCCTTTTTTTATTTACAATTGCAAAAACAAAAAGGTATACACCAGGAAGTATGCAGAGTATATCTTCCTACACACATACCATCCTTTTTGTCATACTAAGAAACTGAACATCATTCAAAATCTGAAATTTCTCAGTGACCTACTTCCAGATGAAATATGGTAAGTTTCTGAAAGAATTTATAATATTTTTGTTTGTGATTCAAAGCAGGGTTCTGCACAATTCTGTCAGCTGTAAATTACTTCAGGCGTATGAAAAACCTTTTTTTAAGTTATGAGCAGAGCAGCAGAACCAATACTTCTGTTAAATTCGTCTTACTTGTCAAATAAATCTCTTCTTGTGGAGTTGATTGCACTGTCAACCCTGCGAATAGCATCTTGAATTGATGGTTCAACAAAGTTATCACCAGCTCGTCTTCCCTCTGGAACTGAATCAGAAACATCTCCAGTTTCAGTTTTACTGTTTTGTAGGAAATACTTGTAAGTATTTTCACTGTCAATTTGCAGAGAATCGCAGCCACAAGCCCTGTAACTATAACTGTAAGACATGTGGTCTGCCGTTTCAGAGTCTCTCCAGATACTGAAACATCATGAATAAATCATTTAACAGTTAATAAGGCTGTATGTATAATGGTAAGTGTTTTTTTCAATCTGATTTTTTTTATTGCTATGTGTGTATTTGTGTGCGCACATTTATAAAGAATGCAGTGTGGCAACTATGGGTAAAGAAAAAGCACTGAAAACTGACATCTTTTCAAATACAGCAGATACGTGTCACAAAAAGTACAGAGTTTACAGAAAGAAAATTACCTTCACTTCTCACATATTTATGTTCATATTTGATAGATATTTAAGTGAAATTTGGTTTCACACTTTTTCTTCTGATTAACATTTTCTGCTCCTGGGCCAAGGAAGGCAGGGCTCCCCTCAGCCCTGTCCCCTCCACCCCCTTCCCCAGTGATGACTGCCTCCCCTGGACTTACTTGACTGACCCTCTGTTCTCCCAAGGATTGCACCCTGTGGTGGGGCCAGGAGTCGGAAGGTCATCCCCCCAAAGTCATACATCCAGGGCTGGGCTGACAGAGTCCCAGTGGTGGGAGGGTAGGGGGTCACCTGGCAGAGCATCATAGATGCCTGCCTCACCTTCCTTTTTCCCCCATTTTTTCCCCTGACCCTAGCAGGGGCACACATGTTGGCGCATGTGTGTGGACACATGCAGACTCCACAGAATTCTCCAGCTTCCTCCCTTAGAGCCCTTTCTGTCATGCACTGCCACCAGGCCTCCACCTGACAGCAGTCATTCAGCAGAGCCAACATTCCCTCCCAGTGGATCGGATGCTTGATCCTCTGCCTCCCTCCCCTGGCCGACCTCCAGCAACTCAAGACTGTTCCCTATCCCAGGTTACCAGCATGGCTGGTGGTAGTACTACCACTGCATCACTGGGCCAGGTTATGTTATGTTTAGAGGGACATTGTCATCTCTTAGCTGATTTTTATTTAACCCCAGTAAATAAGGATACTATTTGATAGGTCCAAAGTATCACATTATTACCACTATAATAATGGTAACATTCTCATGCTGATCGACTGGATACTCTTACCCAGATTAGATGGGATTAGGTGCTCAGATGTTCTCTCAGATGTTATTAGTCATCACTCACCAGTGTATTGTGTATGGCAGGACAAGCCAATAAAAGCCCCTCCTAGAGTTATCCAATTCAGAGATTTCTCTAACCTGAACCCAATTGCTTCTTCTTCAGTGCTTTTTTTCCTAGCCATTTAGGTATGTATTGGCCTTATATATTTGATAATATCAGGTACTTATATTATTTATAAATATATATTTTTTGCTATTAAGTAACACTACTACTATTTATTATTGGAAGTAATCACATTCAGATAGTGCACCAATTATATAAGTCAGGAATGTGAAAATAGCTCCTTATTGTATTTATTTAGGTTTTATTTATGCACTGAGGTTGGGGTGATGTTATTGTTTTGTGTCATGTGCCTTGACTGATGAATTTACGGGGTGATTGCACCTTTAATTGTACTGAATTTAACTGTTACATGCTCTGTGCAGCCCCACCCACTGAGGAAGAACTGCAAGGTTCAAAGTGCTGGGGTACTGTGGTGCTGTGTTTTTTTTTGTTATGGTCTTCAATAAAATACTGCATCATGGATTTAGTTGTGTTAGCCTTTTATTTTAGTGCAATCTGTTTGTTTCAAATTTGAACATGTTCTCAACTGCTGCTCTACAATTACCTCCACTGCACCAGGGCCCTCTTCTTTCCCTGAGTTCAGCTAAACACAGTTTGTAATAGTATAAAGAAAGCTGAACTTAGGGAAGTGTTTGCTGTTTTGAAATGAGTGCTCAGTGTTAGGGAAATCATGGTTTGAAAATCAAGCCAAGATACTGGGCATGTGTGTATTCAGATCATGATTTCCATAACTTTGAGTGCTCATTTGAGACAGCAATCACTTTCCCGAGTTCAGCTTTCTTTATACTATTAAAAGCTGTGTTTAGTTGAACCTGGCCGGGATAATGAGTTCAGATCCTTTCAGCGTGTCAACATCATTTAGAAATGTGACCACACTTTGGCATCGGGTGTGGTGAATAGGGGCAGACCCAGAGGGTTTCACTTTGCAGTACAATTAGTAAAAATAACTATTTCACGAGGGAAAAAGTGCTGCTATGATATTACATTGCAGAGGGACTGCTACAGGCAGTGCAGACACATTTAGGAATACCTCCAGAAAAAGTTAAGTAAAGGGCTGATAGTGTACCTTTAAACATACTACAGTACTTCTTTTAAAGTGGGAATCACTTTGAGGAACTCAAAAAACTGTCCTCTTTCCCATGATCCATTTGTCAGTCATGACTTAATACAAACTCTTTCATGCATGAGTATACATGCAGTTTGGCACCATGTTAACAGTGCCTGCATCAGACTGGTGGGCAGCCCAGGATTCATTCGGGATAGAGAAAAGTAAGATTATTCATAAAACAGCAAAATATTAGCAGTTTATAATAGGCAGCCACAGTACATATGAAATACAGATCTTGAGATATGTGCCAGTATCCTTATTCAGTGGGGCTAAAAAATCAGCTAAAAGCTGACAGTGTCCCTTTAACATTATAATGTATGTTTCCTTCACTTTTTTTTAAAGCAAAAACACTAAATACAGTTGTCAATGAATGTCAACAATACACAAACAGATGGTTATTAGTCAAAATGTAGATGACATTCAATGATAAATATGATCATTTTTTCCTAAAGAACATTAAAGTATACTTTCTATGCACATCGAGTGTAACTCTACTTGTGAATCTGTATCAATATAAATACACAGAAGTGAGAAATGTTTTTTAAAGTTTTTCAGGGAGTGTACTCAGTCAGGAGTTGTGCTTGTGCAAAAGTTTTATTAGGCAGGACGTTAGTTGTATGACGGAGTGTTTGTTATATGTGGATGTTTTGGCCATTCACACACTCTGTCCCTCACGGGACTAGCACTCTGTCAGGGTACTATGAAGGCAAAGGAACCCTCCTGAGGAGGAGTCCCTATAGGTGTCATGGCAACACAATTTCTTTAAGCTTAAAGGCATCTTCAGAAGGCACCCAAAGAGAACTGGAAGCAGGGGCTGCAAACGCAGACTGACTGGCATAAACAGATAAATCTGGTGATGATTGTTAGAAGACAGAGACATGACTTCCAGAGAAGCGAGGGAATGGCAGTGTGGAGTGGTTGTAGGATAACAGATGGACCTGACACCAAACTTCAGGTTCAACACACAATATCTGTGTGATGTCTATTCAGAATACAGGAAATAAGCTTCAGCAATGACATATTCCTTCTTCAGTACATCAGATTGCAGCAACAGACTATGAATATCCACTCACTGCACTTAGCCAGCACCTACTGACACTGATCTAATTCACCAGTTGAGATGCAACTTCCACCTCTATGCGGACCCCGTTTGCTTGCATAGTGGGGGCTCAAAAAGAAAAAAACAACAACAAAACAAGCTAAAAACAATGAACCTCAGTGCAGAAACACTGAAACATGGGTTACCCCAAAGGGCATTGGCAACACATCAAGTTTCAAAGAAATATAACACCATACATACTTCCATAATGCAAAGCATCATGGGATATATGCAAATCATCATGGAATTTCAGACTTGTTCAGTTTACTGCAATTTACATGCATTATAAACAGCACAACTAACTTAATTTTTATAATAGTCACCTAGTACTTACTATTATCAAAAACACCTAGTGCCATGGTATTTTCAACATTTATAGGTTTCATAAACATAAGGTATATTCATCAAGGTATTTTATGACATAATGCTATTATATACTAAATCCAACAACAATTAACACAACCTGTTTTACATATGCTCAGAGGTCACCACAATAACCTTTCTGTACGAGGACCTGAGAAAGAAAAGGAAAATTAAAGAGGAGACTATAGCATAGTCAAGAAAGGGAAGGGGGTGCCCCTAGGTGGCCAACCTTATGGACTAGAAACTGTAAAGGATAGATTAGGCCAAGAAATAGAAGAACTATTGCAACAGATTTAAGAAAAGGTCAGTCCTCAAGCGTGGCAGGAGCTCCCTGACACATATCCCCCACTTTAAGAGGGAAGCAGTTATTGCAGACTGCTTACCACCTTCCTGTCCCAGGAAGAGATGGAGCTTCCACCCATCCAGGTTCAGAAGCTCTATCTCTGGGTCCCTATTAACGATAAACAGTCCATCTTAAACATAATGGATATCATCATTCTTTACCCTGAGGCATCAACACATTTCTCAACAGAGACCAACAGTACCTTCACATCTCTTTTTAAGGAAAGTCTGTCATATTTCCTAACCAAAAATCTGGATGGCTGTAAAGTCCAGTACCATTACCTGCTCCAACCCCACCAGACATGTCAGTTTTAAGCAGGGGCCCAGTCCTAGGTTCAATCCCTTTACATAAACCCACTATGTGTCTTGATTCATTTCCCTTGCTACAGATACAGACACCTGAGGGACGGCACTCTAGGTGTTACCCCAACACAGGTTCCTATCCATTTTCCACCTACCTCCTTCTTTGTAGGTTTTTCATAAAACAAACAAAAAAAAAAATAAAACACATGTACCACCTCCTTTATCTTAACATACTGTCACATTTTGGCAATATAACATCTTTAGCCTGCAGTATACCCCAGTCAGTACTGTAAATAGATTTAGCTGCATCAATACAACAAAAAGTCCCTTCAGCCTCATAGGCTTCTTCTTGCTTGCTTGGAATCTTCAACCCCAGCACAATATCACTAGGCACAATCTTACCTGGGGTCTTACATTCAAGCTCCATACTTGCATCTCCGACCTCCAACAGGTAACATCCTGGGAACACAGGAAACAAAGGAATATCCTGCTCAGTCAGGGGGTCCTCCTCAAACTGAGCCCATGAAAAATCCTCCTCCGACTCTTTATCCAGACTCTCCAGCAGGACCTCTCGAGCACCTGGCATTGGTGTTCTACCTCTCTGCATAGTCAGTTTGCCTCCAGCCATTGCCCACTCATCCAGTGGATCATCCTCATGAGGGTCTCCACCTCCTGGGTGTCGTATCTCGCATCTCCAGTCTGCCTCAACCTGCATCTCTTCATCGTCTTCAGGCTTGGCCTTTCTCTGGGCTCCCAGGTCCAGGCCAGGCAGCAGTTTCTCTCTGTCTGTTGGCCATGGTTCTGGTCAGAACTCCACAGGCTTTCTTCTCCAGGTTTCTACTCTGGCAACTCCTGCTATATTGGTCCACCTGGGATATCTGGGTGATATCCACCAGAAAACATCCCTCTTTGGCCAGTCCAGACACTTCCAGCAAGTTATCCCACTTCTGACACCAAGTCTGTGGAGGGGTTGTGGGATAACAGATGGACCAGACACCAAATTTCAGGTTCAACACACAATCTCTGTGTGATGTTTATTCAGAATATAGGAAATAAGCTTCAGCAATAACATATTCCTTCTTCAGTACATCAATTTGCAGCAACAGACTATGAATGTCCTTTCTCTGCACTTAGCCAGCACCTACTGACACTGATCTCTGATCTAACTCACCAGTTGAGATGCAACTTCCACCCCTATGTGGGCCTCATTTGCTTTGGTAGTGGGGGCTCAAAAAGAAAAAAAACAAAACAAGCTAGAAACAAAGAACCTCAGTGCAGAACCACTGAAACATGGGTTACCCCAAAGGGCATTGGCAACAAATCAAGTTTCAAAGAAATACAACATCATACATACTTCTGTAATGCAAAGCATCATGTGATATATGCAAATCACCATGGAATTTCAGACTTGTTCAGTTTACAGCAATTTACATGCATTTTAAACAGCACAACTAACTTAATTTCTATAATAGTCACCTAGTACTTATCATTATCAAAAACACCTAGTGTCATGGCATTTTCAACATTTACAGGTTTTATAAACATAAGGTATATACATCAAGGTATTTTATGACATAGTTCTATTACATACTAAACCCAACAAAAATAAACACAACCTGTTTTACATATGCTCAGAGGTCACCACAGTAACCTCCCTGTACAAGGATCTGAGAGGGAAAAGGAAAATTAAAGAGGGCACTATAGCATAGTGAAGAAAGGGAAGGTGGTACCCATAGATGGCCAACCTTATGGACTAGAAACTGTAAAGGATAGATTAGGCTAAGAAATAGAAGAACTGTTGCAACAGATATAAGAAAAGGTCAGTCCTCAAGCATGGCAGGAGCTCCCTGTCACAGGCAGGATTGTAGGATGACAAAAAGCAAGCCATCATCCAACCCAACTCATAGTGGAATCCTACTACTAGGGCAAACGCTATAATTAATAAACTTACTACATTATGGCCTTCAGCACTAAGGAGAGAAAAACAGTGGATGAAATCTATAGAGGTGCATGGTATCAGCCACCATCCATCGTGGCATGGGTAATTCTTCTTACTAATCTGGAATTGAATTCAGGGGATTGTGTGGATGGGATACTTCTCGCTCTGTCCCTTAACAGGATTACGTATAGGATGCCATGAGTCCATCTCTGTAGCTAAAGGAAGTTCCTTTGCAGTGGAGGCTCACTCTTCAAAGTATGGCATTAGGGGAGTTGTGACTGCCAAAAGGCTAGCATTCAGTCTCAAGATTATGAGGAGGCCTAACTTTGAATACAAAAATAAAGGAAGGAGATATGGAATAAGACTAGGTGGATCTTAAGCAGACACAGGGAAAATAGCTTTCAAAGGTGCTGCTGACATTAATCAATCATCTGTATTTTACCAGGCGAAACACCATTGAGACAGGCTCATTTGCAAGGTGGACCTGGGTAGGTTATAACAAAAACACACAAGCTAAATGTTGCTACAATACTATAAGACAATAGTCCATGTAGAGCAAATACTAGCTAGACATAAATAACAATGCATACAATGTGGCTAAAAGTACAGCCGACCTCAAAAACTCAAATACAACACTGATAGGGCAAGAACAAAAAATATTTACAGAATAATACAAATCAGTATTTACAGTATAAATAATACCTGCTCAGTTACAACAAGACTTATGGGATAGACGGGGGGGGGGGCGGTGTGAAGGGTAGGACAAGGTGAGGGCTAAGATGTTAGAGATGATTGGAAGTCAAGGGAGGAGGTAGTAAAGGGAGGACAATAGGGTGTTTAAGAAGAGGAGGGTACTGGGTTGGCAACGGGGTTGACAAAGGAAGACTAGCAGGGCGCAACGTGTTGAAGATGTACAAGGGGTGGACAATGTACAGGTAGTATACATTGTTCAAAATACAGGGCTCAGCTAGTTAAAGCAATCACAGGATTCACTGAACTTACGAAGGAACAGAGCCTTAAAGAAGGCCCAGTTAACTGGTATTGCAAGCATTAGAACCTTTAGCATGTTGCTCCATATCGCTGGAAGGGCATGTCTCATAGCTGCTGCTCCAAAGCATGTCCTGAACTTAGGGACAACCAGGAAAATCAGGGAAAGGCTTCTCAGCATGTTGCAGCCAGCAGAAGAGCTGGGCAGACAGGCGGAAATTATTGTGGAAGTTTGTTGATTATAGCCCTATAGGTCCAAAAGACTGCATTCCTATGGTGTCTGAAACTAAGTGAGGACCAACCAACCATGGCGTAAAGAGTGCAGTGATGGGTACGATATGGAGTATCTGTGAAAATCTGATCACCTGATGTTATAGTGTGTCTAATTTAGACAAGGCAGAACTTCGGGCCTTGCCCATAGATAAAATCTGCATAATACACAAGTGGCAGGAATGTAGTTTGGATTAGCCTAACCCTTGCTTCTTGTGTAAGTAGGTTCTTAATCCTGAAGAAAAGACTGAGCCTCTGTTTCAGTTTCTTTGCAAGCTTCTCCACATGATCCACAAGTGAAAGTCTGTGGTCAATCCACAGGTCCAAGTACTTGAATTTAGTCACAAATTCAAGGGGCTCGCATAGTAGGGTGCTGACCTGCAGGGCAATGGCAGAGTTATGTGCCTTTGGTACAAGAACAAAGGGTGAAAACAACATTGTCTTGTTTTTTTGGGCATTGAGTAATAACTTCAAGTGCAGAAGATTTTTCTGCAGGGTGTTGAATTCGTGTTGCAGGTCTGCACATGCTGACTCTGGGGTGGGCCTCGCTATGTATAGGACTATGTCATTGGCAAAGAGATGTATATTGGCCAAACTGATGCCAGTATCAATATTGTTTGTATAAATTACGAACAAAAGTGGGCCTAAAATGGATCCTTGAGGGACCCACCCCCCAAAAGGGGTTTTAGAAGGGGAAAGATCCCCACCAGCCTTGAAGCTCTGGTGGCGATCCGTTAGATAACTTGTGAACCAAGTCACAGCCAACTGGTCTAACCCAAGATTACTGAGAATAGTGAGGAGCAATGCATGGTCGACTGTGTCAGACGCTTTGCAAAAGTCTAAGAACAAAGCACAGACATGTTGTTTCTTGTCCAAGGTTATTAGCCAATCATTGGATATTTTGGCAAGTGCTGACATTGTACTGTGCTGAGGCCTAAACCCTGACTGTATTGGCTTAAGAAGGTTATTACTCTTGAGGAAGCACCTGAGCTGTTTGTTAACAACTTTCTCCAGCATCTTGGATAGAATATGGAGTAGGGAAATAGGGTGGTAGTTATTCAAATCACTCTGGTCTCCAGACTTGAACAATGGTATGACGTGCGCTGTCTTCCAGACCATGGGGAGGACACTGTGAGACAAGGACAGGTTGAATAAGTGCGTAACGGGAGGAGTTAAGGCATGATAGCCTAGTTTTAGGTAGTACGGCTCAATCTGGTCAGCACCTGTGCTTTTTCCTATATCCAGATCCAAGAGTAAATCTTCCATGGTTTTTACTGACACCAGAACGAATAAAAAGACTGCATTGTGTATGGTAGACACTGGGGATGTGCAAGCTGCATCCTGACCGCACAGCTGAGTGCGAAGAGTGTTGGCAGGGGAAGTATCAAATGCCAACCCTGCTGTGGCAAAGTGATCCTTAAAGAGATCAAGAATCTCATGCTTATCAGTATGGACAACCCCATCAGAGAAGACTTTGGAAGGGAGTGAACTGGCAGGGCAGTGTCCCTCCAAACCTTTGAGCATACTCCAGAATTTAGAAGCACATGTGGAGAAGGATTCAAGCTCACTATGAAAATATCTAGTCTTTTCTGCTCTGACTAGTTTGGTGTTACGATTTTTAGCCACTCTAAATACTGCCCAGTCATCTGGGTATTTGGTTTTTCTTGCCCTTTTCCATAGGGCAACTCTGTTTTGTAGGGTCGCCTTAAGCTCATTGGTGAACCATGGGCAGAACCTTTTTCTTGCGTGGGTCTTAACTAGTGGGGCATGTTTATTAATGGTATCAAGTAGAATGCAATGAAAAGGCTTGTCCACAGTGGGAGCTAAGTAGAACTTTTGCCAGTTGGCATGCTGTAGGTCCAAAAGGAATGCATTAGAATCAAAGTTCCTGCGGCTTCTTTTGAAAACATATGTAGAGGTAGATATATTGTATGTATAGGGGGTGTCCTTACACATGCAATGAAGCAGTGATCACTGAGATCATTAAAGAAAACACCAGAATGGGTATATAGATGGGGTTTGTTTACAAATATTAGGTCTAGCATTGTGCTACGAGACGGATTCTTGATGTTTGGATGGGTGAATTCCGAGGTAAGTTGAGTGAGCCCGAAGGCATTGCAAAGGTCTTTTGAAGGTTTGGAGGAAACAGACAGCCAATTAAGACTGAAGTCTCCCAGGATGGCAACCTCTGAAGTCAGCTGGGTTAGCAAATTATTTAAATACTCCATAAGTTTTAACCCAGCGGATGGGGGCCTGTAACAATCAATAATAGACAGGGACATAGATTGAGAAAGCTGGATCTTTATGGTCAGGCACCTAAATTCCTTGGGGAATGAGATGGCATCCACCACTGAGGCACTGAATTTATAACCCACATAGATAGCTACCCACCTCCCCTAGAATGCCTATCTGCATGCAATACATTGTAGTCAGGAATGTTGATGGAGTGGACCTGGGTGGATGCTCTCAGCCAGGATTCTGTTACCACCAAAACATCAGGCTTGGCAAGGCAAAAATCCAAGCCTGAATGGCATCAAACTTCTTCGATAAATTGCAGGCATTGATGTGCAGGAAGCACATCCCTTTCAATCGAGGGAGATCCGAAGGCACTGAGATTGAATGGAGGGGCCCTGGGTTAAGTTGGTCTGCACAGCTAAAGGAACCCAGTGGTGCTTAAGGCTCCACCCTGCTGCAACTGAAGTCTTAAAGATCGTGTGCAATGGTTTTTTACATATTTTTAATAAAAGCTTGAAAAGCTAAAATTCAAGTCCCTGTGTCATGATTGTTCTTTCCTGAAAATTTCATGCTGTTTGGTTTTGTGGTTTTCTTTAAATCAGCATTTGTTAACTTGCTCTACAGTGGCTGAAAACAGTGGAGTTTTTCTGTCCTCTCAGTCAAGCTTACAGAGCGATGACATCATTGTTGAGTAGCTTGCTGTTTCAGATTCCCAATCAGAGCAGCACTCTGTAGAGTTAATGGCTTGTTGAGCTCTCCTGGTTTCTAACAAATACAGTCTCTGGTTTGTGTTTAGATACTGTACAGCAGCTTAAAATCTATCATTCTCTTCCTTTAAAAAGCTGATAATTTCAGTTTAATGTGCTGAATTACTAAAGCAGCGGAAATCTTTCTCAGTGAGAAATCAGCTTGCATGCATCATAGCTCTCAGTTCTTTCTAATCAAAACTCAGATTTGTTTTCAAACTATATAACACAGGGCTGTTTAATGAATATCAAACAAATCTAAATGTTGTTCATTCACAGAAACAGTTTATCTTTGATATAGCCTTCATAAATACATTCATGTAAAAACATTTTTTTCGTGTCAGATTGGCAAACAGGTGCCTGTTACACTTCACTATAGTATTTCAAGCACATGCACTGTCTGAACTCATACATTTCAGTTCATGGGTGGTTTCTGTGTGAAAATACATCATGCATGTGTATAACTAGAAACACTATATGGCATCCAGATGCACCATGTCTCTGCCCCACAGTTGAGGCAGCTGCAGTCTACTGCCACCAGTCCCCTGCCCCAAAAGGCCACTGCCTTCTGCTCCACATTAGAGGCTGCTGCACCATGCTGCCCACTGTCTTCTCCTACAGTCAGGGATTGTGAATCCTGCTACATCCATACTCTGCCTAAAGAATCAGGGGTGCTGCACCCTGCCTTCCCCTGCCCAAACAGTTAGGGTTGGTACACCATGCTGCCCTCTCTCCCCCACCATCACAGGATGCTGCATCTGTTGCCCCTCTGTTCCTGTCTCCACCATCAGGGTTGCTGCACTGTGCTAAGCACTAGAGTGCTAGGTTCCCTGCCTCCACAGCTGGGACTGCTGCACCATGCTGCCCTAGCCACCCGAGGTGGGGCTTTTGAGGCACCCTGCTACCTACTTCCATTGCCCCAAATGGGCAGGACTGCTGTACCACGTGTACCCCATCTCACAGTCAGGGCTGCTGTACCATAATGCCACCATCTCTTGCCCTACAGTAGAGGCTTCTGCACCATGCTGACCTATATCCTCTACCACCACAGATAGGGCTGCTACACCCTGCTCTTTCTACACAGTTGGGGTTGCTATGGCCTGCTGTTCCCTAGAGCCCCATGCCTCTGCAGTTAGGGCTGTTGCACCATGCTGCAACTTGCCACAAGATTCAGGGCATTTGCTGCTCCCTGTTGCATGCCTCTATAGTTGAGGCAGTTGCACCGTGCTGTCCCCCTGCCACCAGTGTCAGATCCTTTGCTACACCCTGCTGCCCACATCCCTTGTCCCTAACAAGCATGGCTGCTGCACCCTGTCCCACAGTTTGGGCTGCTGTATCCTCATGCCACCCCTATCTCTTCCCCAAACATTCAGGGCTGCTGCATCCTGCTGCTCTCTCCCCCCACCCCCACAGTCAGGGCCACGGCAGCCTGTTGCCCCCTGTTCCTCTCTCCACATTCAGGGCTGCTGCGCTGTGCTGTGATACACCCTAGAATCTCATGCCCCTTACCACTCACTTCCATT
The DNA here is from genome assembly GCA_016271365.2 of Neoceratodus forsteri. Taxonomy (NCBI): domain Eukaryota; kingdom Metazoa; phylum Chordata; order Ceratodontiformes; family Ceratodontidae; genus Neoceratodus; species Neoceratodus forsteri. The sequence goes on along the minus strand of CM057455.1, from coordinate 1,362,470,853 downwards.
GCCCCAAATGGGCTGGGCTACTGCACAGTGAGCACCCTGGGTCATTGTCAGGGCTACTGTACCCTGATGCCCACCTATGTCCTGCCTCACAGTCAAGGTTTCTGCACCATGTTGTCCCCTGCCACCACTGTGCCCTGCTGCACCACAGAGCCACTTGCATCCAAAGGCAGGAGACAGTGTGCAGCAAATGGCCTTACTCTTCTGCTGCACCCTTTCCAACCAGCTGGGGTTGTTGCACCTTGCTGCCTTCTCTCTCCCTTCCTCACAGTCAGGGACAGTGCACCTGTTGCCCCCTGCTCCTGTCTCAGCAGGGTGTAGCAAAGGATCAGATTCTGGTGGCAGGGGGACAGCAGGGTACAACTGCCTCAACAGAAAGAAGCAGGATGCAGCAGCCCTGTCTGTGGTGACAGGGGATAGAGGTCAGCATGGTGCAGAAGCCTCAACTGTGAGGCAGGACACGGGGGCATCAGGGTTCAGCAGCACTGACTGTGAGATGGGGTACACATGCTGTAACAGTTCTGCTCATTTGGGGCAATGGAAGTGGGAAGCAGGGTGCAGCAAAAGCCCCATCTCTGGTGACTAGGGCAGCATGGTGCAGCAGCCCCAGCTGTGGAGGCAGGGAACCTGGCACTCTAGGGCTTAGCACAGCACAGCATGGCACAGCATTCCTGAGTGTGGAGACATGAACAAGGGGACAACAGGTGCAGTGTCCCTAACTGTGAGGGTGGAGGAGAGAGGGTAGCAGGGTGCAGCATCCCTAACTGTTTGGGTAGGGGCTGCAGGGTGCAGCAGCCCTGATTCTTTTGGAAGAGGATGGAGGCAGCAGGGTGCACAATCCCTGACTGTGTGGGAGAAGACAGTGGGCAGCAGCCTCTAATGTGGAGCAGAAGGCAGGGGGCTTGTGGGGCAGGGGACTGGTGGCAGTAGACTGCAGCTGCCTCAACTGTGGGGCAGAGACACGGTGCATTGGGATGCCATATAGTGTTTCTAGTTACAAACATATATGATGTATTTTCACACAGAAACCACGAAATAACTGAAATTTGTGAGTTCAGACAGTACATGTGCTTGAAATACTGTAGCAGAGTGTGACAGGCACCTGTTTGTCAATCTGACATGAAAAATAAATGTTCTTACATGAATGTATTTATCAAGGCTACATCAAAGACAAACTGTTTCTGTGAATGAACAACATATAGATTTATTTTATATTCATTAAACAGCCCTGTGTTATGTTTTTAGAAAAAAAATCACAGTTTTGATTGAAAAGAACAGAGCTGTGATGCATACAAGCTGATTTCTCACAGAGAAATATTTCTACTGCTTCAGTTCAGCATTGAAACTGAAATGATCAGCTTTTTAAAGGAAGAGAATGATATATTTTAAGTTGACCTATCTAAACACAAATCAGAGACTTGGTTTGTTAGAAACCAGGAGAGCGCAGCAAACCATTAACTCTAATGAGTGCTGCTCTGATTGGGAATCTGAAACAGCAAGCTACTCAAAAATTATGTCATCGCTCTGTAAGCTTGACTAAGAGGACAGAAATAACTCCACTGTTTTCAGCCACTGTACAGCAAATTAACAAATGCTGATTTAAAGAAAACCACAAAACCAAACAGCATGACATTTTCAGGAAACACTAATCATGACACAGGGACTTGAATTTCAGCTTTTTAAGCTTTTATTAAAAATATGCAAAAAAAAAAAAACACTGCACGTGATCTTTAAATATTACACCATGAGGTTCCGCTGACCACAGCTCTGCATGGCTACGGCTCACCCCTGGCGCATTTGATCTTACCATCCAGTGGGACTGCCAGGAAATGGTGCAGAAGATAAGTGGCCTACAGTGAAGGACTCCTGCCTGGTGAGGGACTCATCCTCATGATATGGACTTCAAGGAGAGAGAGTGAGTGAGCATGTACTGTATATCCACATAGTAACCCTGTAGGCAAGATTCTGGGATTATAATGATGGCCAGTATTATTGAATTCATAGAACTTGACAGCATTGAGGTGGAAATTGACTTGACTGGATGATAACTTCTGAAAGCGCTGACTGATATTACAGGGATTTATTTAACTCTAAAAATTGATTAGCGTTTTGCTCATCAAAGTGCTAAATCTTTGTGAAAATGCATAACTCTTGCCTCACTGTGTTTAACAAACACAGCACTTCTAGAAAATCTATATAAATACTTTCTGTACAGTTAGCATAGTCCCAAGAAAAAAACTGCTAATCAATTATTTAAAACCCTGTATTGATAGAGAGAATGACTAAAAAGGTACTTGAAATTTGAATGCATATTGAAGGCAAATCATTAGATGAAATTAAGACACAAACAGGAAAATTTGGAAACTGTATTAAACCAAGACTGAGGTGACAAATACTAAAGCAGACTGCCCAACTAATTAAGGCTAACTTACTTCATAGAGTAGGAGTGGAACAGCTGCCTGCCAGGAAGCCAGGTGAATGTAATTTAGGAGGAATGCTGTGGAAGTAAGAGGAGGTTTGCAAGTGGCTTGGTATGGAGAGCAGGTAGAACAGACTAAGAAAAAACAAGCCAAATACAAATAATGCCAAAGGTAGGACATACTGTAAAGACTAATAAGCACACCAAGAACCAAAACTGAAATGGAAACACAGGAGTTATACAAGGGCAGAAGTGCAGCAAATGTTGCACATGAAGAATAGAAGGAAGCACAATACTACAGCTGGGTAAGGCAGTAGGACTACATACTAACCTAGAAAGCTGCTGAAGGCACAGACTTAACTGAAAGCACCACAGCAATGAGGAATGTAGCAGTTAACACAGGGAGAAGCTTCCCACTCTCTGTCCTCCCCGACCCCTATTCTTTCTGTTCCCTTATCCCCTCCCCCCCTTGCCTTTGACCAGCATCCTGGGGCCCATCTTCATTCCACTGGTGGTCTCAGCAGCACTCTGCATTCAGTGGCCATCGTATGGCTGCCACTGCCCATTTAGTCTTTTACCCCTCTACCTCCTCCCTCCCAGGTGTCTGCCCCTTACCCCTTACTTTATGTATCTATCCTTCTACTTCACACCTAATCTAATAGCCCTCTCTCTTGCACCCTGTATATTCCTTGTAACTTGTATATTTATTATTCCCTTCATACAGTCCAGAGAATCTTATGTATATTTCTGTGTGTATATATATATATATATATATATATATATTTGCCAATAATTAGTACTGTTATCCATGTGAATTCTGTACATTGTTCTATGTTCAGTTTATACTGTATTATGACTTGTATTATGATTCTGTTGTGGATGTAACTCTTCTATGCTTGGCTATGTATTTATGTCGAGGTCCACCTGGAAAATGAGCTTTGCTCAACGGTGTTCACTTGGTCAAATAAAAATTTTGATTGATTGATTGATTGAGAAGGTGGGGAGAACAGCCACCCTTACAATAATTTCTTCAGAATACTGTTGTAATACCATTGGTTTGCCATTGCAGCAACACTGTGGTTACCACTGTACTATCACTAGGGTTTTACAGAGTTTGTTTCAGTTCCATTGTGATACCACTGTACCATTGTCCTACCACTGCATCAAGAAAAATTGAAATGTAAACTACCATTATAAAGCAGTCTCAGATTTTCATCCAATCAGAGTGGAGAACCACCATACCCGTTATTATGTGCACAGATGCTGCCTCGTGCACCATGCTCAACTTTTCTATTCTGCTGCCTGGCTGTCAACTGCTGCTCACTGCTTGCCTTCCTGTCCTATGCTCACCTTACTCTAACAGATGCCAGTATGTATCAGAGATACTTAAGAAGATAACAACAAAAAATACCCCTACAATGTTGTTATTTTTTCCTAAAATGAAATTTGTTTCGTAAGCTGCTGCCTGCTGCCATAACGGCATTTAGAGCAGTGCCCAGATGATACTACCTCTCAGAATTATTGGGGGGGGGTCAGAAAAATATAAACAAAAATTATTTTTAAACAGTTACTCTGACAATGTTACCTTGACGGAAAATCTTTGACTGCTTCATAATGTATTAATATGTCTACTTGTGTGTGTTTCTTACTGCATAAGAATGTTATCTTGTGCTGTTTGGGCTGACAGAATCACTCAGCTTCATACTGCGGTCCTCTTGCCAACATCACATTAGATAACATTCCTGTGCAGTAAGAAACACACACAAGTATACATATTAGTGCATACTGTGATACCAGGGTATCACTGGGTAGTATCACTGCAGATTTTTTAGCCTACCACTATATTACCATTGCAGTTCCATTGTGTTGCCATTGTGATGCATTTGGTAGAGGCAGAGCCCTGCAGAGTCTCTGGATACTGCAAAGAAACATTGCTTCTGAACAAAGCTGGAGTAAGTTGGTTTAAAGAGCCTATGAAAGGAAGTATAGCAGGTTGCCCCCCCCCACAACTTTTAAGTCTAAAATACCTAGTAGCACCTTTGTGACACATATCAGCAACATGCAAACTCTGCGGTGTAGCATAGCATAGTGTCAACTACAGTACATGGAAACACTCTCAGTAAGAAGGAGGGAGGGAAACTGTTCCAGAAGGAGGGTGCAGAATAACTGAAAGATGTTGCACCAATCCTCATAAGGGGGATGCATGGAACAGAAATGATAATCAGATGCAGATGAATATGAAAATAAGTTTAAAGACATGAGGCAGGAGTTTCAAAGGGACCCTAATGGGTGTGCTGACTTGTTTCACAATTTAAGAGCAATTGCCTTACTTCTGAAAAAAAACAAAAACCATATTCAATGAAATATTTTCTACCATTTTATCGCAAGTTCCTCAAGTTGCTCATGAAAAAAAGACATGTGAAATCATTTTTTTACAGTAAAGTAGCTGAACTTTCAAAAATAGATAAAAATGTTTAAAAATAGCCATTAAACATTTTGACGTATTTCTCTCAACGCAGGTATAGCCCAAACTTGGGCATTGCAGCTGTGTCTACGGTTTTGAAAATCTGACCCCTTGTGTGGCACAAGTCCATGATGTATTTTAAAAAGAAGCAGCACATTTTTACATTTAAAAACAGGATAGCAAGCCAGTCTGGCATTTAAGCGATGGAAGTAGTGATATGATGTTGCTTCTGAAAGACAATGAAAGGGCATCTTGCAGAATTCTGAAGGCACTGGAAATTGCAAGGAAGGGATCTGGGGAAGTTAAAAAAGGAGTTACAGTAATCCAAACAAGTGACTATAAAGGCATTGATAAGTTTTTCAGCAGAGGCTCAATCAAGACACTGACAAATCTAATCAAAATTTTAAAGATGATACAATGCAGTTTACAGATCTTGGAGAGATGAGGAGGACTCCAAGATTTCTAGCACAAGGAGAGGTGATAAAAGAATTAAGAAAGTGACTGTGGAGGAGGCATGCTGTAGCAGGATACTTTTTGCCTAGGGCAAAGACTTCTATGTTTGGAGGCAATAAACTGAAGGAAACTTGGATGTGGCCATGAATATAAAGTATTTTATTTAGGGAGGAAGGGAGAACAGGGCAGCATCAAATAAAGATTTAACAGAGATATAAAACATCTACAGCACATAGAGGTACAGCAGTACTCGAGATGGAAGTTGAATAGAAATTACAGTAACCAAGGGGAAGGATGTTAATGGGTGTTTACTCACCTGGTAAAGGTAATTGTGTTGGTTGACATCCATGGCACTCCAGACATTACCTCATGGATTGTAACCCCACCTGATAGGCTAGTGATGCACATGACTCAGGATCAGATTTCTCCCCTATCCAGGTCCCAGAAGCCCCTGCTCTCCAGTTCGAATCTTCCAAAGCTGAAAATAAGGTTAGTGAAAATGGAACACCAAGAAATGACCCCCATACCAGGAGATATTGTAATAGAAATAAGGCGAGTATACACGGAGATAAATGAAATCAGGCTAGGGCCCTAATTTATTCCCCTGACAATACAATCTAGACTCGATCCCCTAAGGGGTCGATGGTGGACATCCTGGATGTCGAATGCATGAAAATAAACATTCAGTTCAATGTAAGGTTATCTGCCCCTAGTCTGTACGCCTCTGACTACTATATCGGGTGGGTCATGGAGTACCACGGATGTCAACAACACAATCACCTTTACCAGGTGAGTAAACACCCATTGTGATTGGTTGACATCCATGGCACTCCAGACATTACCTCATGGGTAGATAAGAAGCAGTACTGTATAAGATGGAGGGGGACAAAGTGGTCTAGGGGCAGAAGGAATCGGTGTTGGAAGTGGCCGCAGAGAGGACTTGGGTTGCAAAGGTAGGTTGCAACTGGGACAGGTGATCTAGGCGATAGTGTCTGGCAAAGGTGTGGATAGAGGTCCACGTGGCTGCCTTGCAGATGTCCTCTGCTGACACGTTGGCCCTCTCTGCCCAGGATGTGGTTACCGCACGAGTGGAGTGAGCCTTGATACCCCGGGGAGGTACCTGCTGCTTAGCCAAGTAGGCCTCCTGGATAGTTCTCCGCAACCAGCCGGCAATGATGGTCTTGGAGGCTGCTTTCCCCTGTCTCTGTCCCTTTGAGACTATGAACAGTCTCTCTGTCTGTCGGATAGGTTGCATCCTGGATAAGTAGGTGGCTAGAGTGTTGCCCACGTCCAGGCTTTTAGGGACGGTAGCGTCTCCCGAGTGGGAGTCTCCCTGAAAGGTGAGTAACTTGATACTCTGTTCCCTGTGGAAGGGAGGAGACCTTGGGTCGAAAGGCCGGGACAGTCCGTAGGCGACTTCTGTGGGGCGTGAACACCGTGCAGGGTTCCCTGCAGGACAGAGCGCCTAACTCCCCGATTCTGCAGGCTGAGCAGATCGCACGAGAAAGCAGGTCTTTAACCCAACCCAGAACAAATCTACGTTTTGGAGGGGCTCGAAAGGGGCCGAGTTGAGGGAGTCCAGCACCAGGGGATGGTCCCAGGGGGCGACAGTTGGGTGTACTCGTGGCCGTAGCATCTCGGCCGCCCTTAGGAAGTGCAGGGGGTGTGGGTGGGCCCCGGGGCTGTGTCCATCTATGGGCCCCACAGCTGCTCCAATGGCTGATAGCTGTACCCTGAGAGACGAATGAGCCAGACCCCTATCCAGTCCTTGCTGGAGAAATAACAAGATATAGGGCATGTCGGTGCATTCCGGGTCCACTGCCCGATCATGGCACCATCTGGTGAACACCGCCCATTGCCTGCTGTAGGTGGTGGTGGTTGATGAGCGTCTGGACTGCAGCATTGTAGCGATGACTGAGTCATGGTAGCTCGTGTTCCTTAGTCTTCTCCTCTCAGGAGCCATGCTGTGAGCTTCAGGGTCCCGGGGTTCGGATGTAGGAGTGGACCCTGATTCAGCATGTCAGGACGGTAAGGCAGTCTGAAGGAGGCCATCATCATCGAAAGGATCATGGCAAACCACATCCTCCACGGCCAGTAGGGAGCTACCAGTATGATAGTCTGTCTCGAGGAGCGAATTTTGGTCAGTACCTGAGGTCCTAGGGGGAGAGGGGGGAAGACGAAGGAGTGGTCCTGGGACCAAGGTTGTGACAGGGAGTTGGTTCCCCGTGACTGGTTGTCCCTGTACCTCAAGAAGTAGTCCCTGACCTGTGTGTTCTGAGCCATGGCCATGAGGTCCATGGGGATAGGTCACCAGGTGTCCTGTATCATTTGAAAAAGGCTGGTGTGGAGATGCCACTCTCCTGGGTGAATTTGCTGCTGGCTTAGCCAGTCTGCTCAAATGTTGAGCTTTCTGGTGAGGTGGACCGCGCTGAGGTGAGCGAGGTGTGTCTGGGCCCAGTTGAGGACCCTTGCCGCCTCCCTCAGCATTGCTCTGCTTCTGGTGCCTCCTTGTTTGGCAATGTATGCCACCGTTACCCGGTTGTCGGATTGGATCAGGACTGATTGTCCCAAGATGGTGGATTTGAAGGCTGTTAGTGCATGGTAGACTGCCCGCATCTCCAGGATGTTGATGGATAGCCTGGACTCTGTGTGGGTCCATAGGCCCTGTACTGTCCTGTTGGCCAAGCAAGCACCCCATCCCTGAAGACTCGCATCTGTCTCGATGGAGACCTGGGGAAAGGCCTCCAGTGGGACACCCCTGGTTAGGTGTGATCTGACTGTCCACCAGGTTAGCGACTTTTTCACTGCTGGGGGTAACGGGAGGAAAGTCCCTAGGTTGTGTTCGTCTGGGGATCCCCATCTGAGGACGTGGGTCTGTAGTGGCTGCATGTGCCATCTGGCCCATGGGACGAGGTTGATACATGAAGCCATGCAACCTAGTAGCTGTGCTAGGGTAGCCATGGATGCCCGACGGCTGGCACGAACTGTGCGTGCCAGGTGAAGCAGGTTGAGGATCCTTGCCTCGGACGGTCTTGCCCACCCCTGAGCTGTGTCTAGGCTGGCGCCTAGATGCTCTATTTGTTGTGTGGGCATTAGGTGGCTCTTGTCCCGGTTCACTACCCAGCCATGTTGCTCTAGAGCCCTTAGAGCTAGGATGGTGTGATGGAGAGAGGCCTCCCTGGAACGTGCCCAGATCAGCCAGTCGTCGAGGTAGGGGATGATGTTGAGACCCTGTTCTCAGAATCTGGCTACTAGTACCACCAACACTTTGGTGAAGACTCTTGGGGCTGAAGAGAGTCCGAATGGTAGGGCCTGGTATTGGAAGTGTTGGCCGAGGATGTGAAACTGGAGGTACTGTCTGTGGGCTGACCTGATGGGTATGTGGAGGTATGCGTCCTTGAGGTCTATGGATGTCAGAAAATTGCCCACCTGAAGACTGAGAAGCGTTGACCTCAGAGTGTCCATTTTGAATGTCTGGGGCACCACGTGTTGGTTTAGGTGCTTGAGGTCCAGGATGGGGCGGAGGTCTCCATTCTTCTTTGGCACAAGGAAGAAGATGGAGTAGACTCCCGATCCCTGCTCATGTGGTGGTACTGGCTGGATTGCCCTGTTGTCGATCAGGTCCCACAGGATCTGTTGTACCTGATGAGCAGTGGCCCTCTTTTTCGACACCGGTGAGGTGATGAACCTGTGTGTCAGGGGAGTCCCCAATAACTCTGTCGAGTATCCCTTGGACACGACTTCGTGAACCCATCTGTCGGAGGTGGTGTGGAGCCACTGGTGACTGAAGAGCACTAATCTTTGACCCACGGCAGGGGAGCGCCCTTGTTCTAGGGGGGTCTGGCGCGAGCAGTCATTGCGGCTTGCTTCGCTGGGCTCTGCCTCTTCCTCCGAATCTCGAGTCATGGGCTTTGAAGGATGAGGTGTAGTAGGAGTAGGTGGAGGGGGCACGAGATGAAGTGTAGTGGCCTCTACCTCGAAAGGAAGTGGTCGGGTGAGTGTCCCTGCGGTTTTGGTATGACCTCTGGCTCCCCCAAAATCTCCGCCTATTGGAGGGGAGATAGGAGTGCCTACTCTTGTTTCTAAGGAGTTCCTTGCCCTCCTCTTTCTGTTTTAGGAACTCTAAGAGACCCTTCCCAAAAACATGTTTGCCCTTCAAAGGGAGATTTTGCAGTAAGGTCTTGGACTTATTGTCAGACTCCCATAACTTAAGCCACAAAGCCCGTCTGGCTCTGTTTGAGATGGCTATGGCCCTTGCGTTAAGTCTGAGGGTGTCAACAGCCATGTCGGCTAGGTACCTTGCCGCATCGATGGTGCACTCTAATAGCTCTGTCTCTCTGGGTTTGGGGTTGGCCTGCTCAAGGAGCTCCTCCAGCCAACGTATTTGTGCACTTGCTGTGTAGATGGCTGCTATGGATGCTCTCACTGCCATGCCTTCTGTTTCGAAAGCCTTCTTTAACATGTCCTCGACCCTCTTGTCTGTAGGGTCCTTTAGTGAGATTGTTCCACAGGGTAGGATAGTCTGTCTGCTGAGGGCGGCCACCTGGGGGTCGACCGTTGGGGCGGAGCACCAGGTGTTTGCTTTGTCCTCCTGAATGGGGTACATGCGGTCCAGGTTTCTTCTGTTGGGCATCCGGCCTGGGTCGGCGGATTGCCACTCCTTGTTGACAATGTCCTCGATGGCCAGAGAGACGGGGAAGGACTCTCGAATGGTGGATCTCTGCTGGATCAGGGGATCTAGCTGGATTGAGGTTTGTCCTCCTCCATTTCGAACCCCATGGTGGTCTTGATGATCTTGATGAGGCCTGGAATCATGACGAAGGAACATAGCTTGAAAGTAAGAGACAGAATGGCCTGTTGCTCCACATTTTCTTCGTCGGAGATGGCCCCGTCTTCCTCTTCCGGTAGGTCGTTGTCCTCCCCGGTGTCGGGTTTGTGGCTATTCTGGGATAGGTTCCGTCAGATCCATGCTATCTTCATGGCCCCTCCCCCTATGTCTTGTTCCAGAGGTGGGTTCGCAGGTAATCTCTGTTGGGTGAGGGACTCCAATTTTTCCATCACCTTCAGCATAAAGTTCTGCTGACTCTCCATCATGGCCACGGTCGCCTGTTGGTTCTACAGGAGAAAGGCACCCGGGTCCAACCAAGATGAGCCGCTAGGGCCAGGGTTGCTGGGGCCCATGGCGGTGGACTGTCCCAAGGATAGGTCATGGTGGTGGTGGAGACAAGCGGGGCACAGGGGGCCAGGGGCATGGGGCAGGAGGTTGGAGCTGCACGCTGTGCACTTCTTGGCCTTGACCATCTGGGGAAGACAAAGACGAAGCGTTACCATGGGTGCCAATTGGGCCTGCACCGGGTGGTGGGGCCCTGATAGGCTGTGCAGACACGCTCTGTACATAGGATAGAGAGAGAGAGAGAGGTAAGAAGGTGTGTGATGGCCTCAAATGGGGGTCGCTGTGGTGAGGGACCCACACGGAGGCTGAGACTCTGGGGATCGCTATAGAGAGGGACCCTATATGGTAATGTTGCTGGTGGCTCAGGTGGGCTGCTGTGGGAGGAGCCCATATGGGTGTACAGGGAACACTAGCCTTCTGTTTCCGAAAAATATATATATATATATATATATATATATATATAGATTTTTTTGTGTGATGTCCAAAGAAACAGGGGAGTGAGGCGTGCCTGGTCTCCTGGAGCTAGTTTGGCATCCTCCCAGCTGGGAGAAGGACATTAAGGCCTCCAAGAATAGAGGGCCTCCTGTCTAACTGTGAGGGGGAGCTGGACCTGCCCCCTATCCCTGCTGACTCATTAGGCCCTCCCCCGCGGTAACACTCCTGTTGCAGGAGCAGCTTGTAATTGTAAGGGGAGGATAGGTGCACCTAGGCTGTTGCGATGGAGTTTGGCCCGCGAGAGAGGGACCCTTTCCCTGCAGACTCCTGGCGTGGGGACCTGGTGGAGAGGGCCGCAGAGTTGGAAGACCTTGTGGTCCTATCTTGAGAGTCAGGGTCCCCGTAGGCACCACAGACCCAAGAGTAGGAGGAGGGGTAGGCAGGCGCAGCAAGCCACGTGGCCGCGGGGGAGCTCCGAGAAGAGCTGAGGCCTCGCGCCACGCCCGGGGGCAGAGGAAGAGCGAGAGGGTGACAAGCAGAGCTGCACCTGAGGCTGACGTCAGGGGAGCAGTGGGAGCATGCTCGGAGCACCGCTACACGGCTGCCGAATGGGCCTAGGCCTAGATGGCGAGGACTGGGCCGGAGAGCGCAACCAGGGAGGAACCAGGGCCCAACAGTGGAGGCGGATGCGAGAGCGGGTGGAGAGAGCCAGCCCACCGCCCACCGGAAATAGCCCCATAGCTGGACCTCCTATGACCGATAGGAAGGTAGGGATGCGGGAGGAGCACCTGCCTGGGCCCAGAAGAAGCCTGAGGGGGGGAAGGAGCGGAGCAACGTGGCTGCGATCCGGGGGCGCTGGTCACAATTCTGTACTTCGGTCGGTAAGCAGGCGAGGGGGAAATAGGGCAGAACCTGGAAGAGTTCTGCAGGCTCTCCAGAAAAAACTCGAGGGGGGACTTGTGAGCGCCCTAGGCGACTCGATCAGCAACAAACAAATTGGCAGCATGAAACCATAAGGAGCTTGTTTCAACAGAATAAGGCCCTCTCGGGCAAAACTCGATATCTAGACGTCAAGGCAGTCTCAAAGCTAAATAAAACCAACAATTCGGCAGCATAAAGAACCATAGGAAGCTTGTTTCAAACATAATAAGGCCCTCTGTTAGATAAACCCCTACAACTGCGATAAGGCAAGAGGTTCTCCACGGGATTCCAACGGAAAACCGAATTTAAGAAAGCGTTAGCTCTTTAAATTTATGCCTGATTTGCTTCATTGCTAGTTACTGGGATCATGTAAGCTTGAACAATTACAATTTAAAAAGGGCTTACCTTAGTAATTAGGACAGCAGGGACCCTGGTGTGCTAGCCTGATCAGATGCAAAGTTTGAACTGCAGAGCAGGGGCTTCTGGGACCTGGATAGGGGAGAAATCTGATCCTGAGTCATGTGCATCACTAGCCTATCAGGTGGGGTTACAACCCATGAGGTAATGTCTGGAGTGCCATGGATGTCAACCAATCACAATGGGGAACAGTCAGCACTAAGAGCCCTACACCCAAGAGTGGGTTTTGTCACAATTTGCACTTTGTGTGCAAAACATGTTTTTTTTTTTTTTACTTACTGTTTACTGCAGTATGGTACATTGTATCAGACTAATTCTGTTGACTTCTAAGCTAAAATTTTCTTTAACTATAAATCCCAGAATCCTCTGCAGCTCACGTCAGAGCAGGGTTGCAGCAGTGGGAGATTCAGTAGCCTGCAATGCATAAGTCTGATCTTTTGTTTGTTGGCCAATCTGTCCTCCTGGGGCCAAGTACAGTCAGAATTTTTCATTTGGCCTATGTAGCTAAAAATACAAAACACCTGAAGACAATAGTGTGCGAAAGCTATTGGTTCCAAAAGTTGTCTGTTCAGAGACTGCCAGACTGGACAAGGTTTCAAGTTCTGCCAAGGATATGTCGAACAAAGATTAATTGGCCAACTTTGCCAACAAATTAAGTGACTGTGATTGTAAGACAGATGATGGCAAGGGAGAAACAAGCAGCTCATATGTGACAGGCCACTGACCAGCAAAGATTCTAGTAAAAATTCCCCACAGTACAAATCTGGAAAAAATTTTGCTTGCTCATGGTGTTAAAGACCAGCCATGATAGGTTAGTCCCTCAGTCAAAAAAAAAAAATTGTCCCACCCTCCAAGAGTTAGACTTGGGGCTGTGCACACTGCAGCCTGCACAAGGGATGCCAGACACCATAAAAATAGGTGGGTCTTAGATCAGACAAGTCATATGGGTGAGACACTGAGGAGTAAAGGAATAATGTTACTGGGTAGTGAGCAGCAAGTGGAGGAGAGCAGCCACGGTATGGCAGCCAGTTAAAAACTGATACTGATGACAAGGGTCTAGGAGAAAAGAGCAGGGGCAGTACGAGGCTGGACTCATGGTACTAGTATGACCGATGGACAAAGAAGCCCTCCCCGTACACCTCATCATCATTCTCCTGTGTCAGAGCTGGTAGTGTAGGAGGCTCATCACCCATGAACCGTGAAGTGGAATAGGTCTTGTTAAAAAGGACAGGTTTCATTTAAAAATGTGAGCTATGTGCATTGTTTGTGGAACTGCACATTCTGTTGTTATTGTTGACTATAGTACCAGCAGCACTGAAAACATTAAGTACTGCTCATGCATTCAAGTGAACTACAGAGGCACTCAATGGTTACCTCAGTCAAAGAGGGCCAGATAGTCTTTTTCTGGTACCAGTATAATAGGGTGATGTCAATTCGTTCCAGTCAATGTGCTTCGCAACAACTCGGACCGGGCTATTAGCTCTGGCATCAATTGGCTCCCTGCGCAATTTGTTCCTGAATTGCAACCCCTGGAGTTTATTTTATTACATTTAAATGGGGGGGGGGGGATTGTCTGGGAATGATTTGTACAGGGGGCTGACTGATGCTGGAGCTAATAGTATGGCATGAGTTGTTGCAGAGAGCACATTGGCCAGAATGGACTGACATGTACTGTAGCCATATAACAGAGACTCAGCTCCTTTTGCCAGGGCCACATTTTCATTTCAGCACTGTTTTATTTGCTGGCATCTCTGGCACCACTTTGCGCCAACCATGTCTGTTAAAAACTACTAGGCTTCAAAAAAAACACATGCCATGGGTAACAGACCACTTAAAAAGCAACTTAGTATTAAAGACAGGACATGGAGAAAGGAGAAGAAGAGGGCAGCCAAATCAGATGATTGGGACAGGTTCAAAAAACTAAGGAACAACTGCAAAAAACAAACAAAGAAAAAATTAAAAGGGCAAAGGCCAAATATTTTATGAACAATATTGAAACTATGACCAATCCCTCCATGTACTAGAAAATGATGACAGGTTGTTATGGATCCAGTGGAAGTAGTAACAGAGTCAAATTCATGTAGAAAGATAACACAACCCAAAAACTGAAGCAAGCCAACTAAACCAGCACTTCTGCACATTCCCTGATGTAAAACTCACACCTACACAACTATTAACTGACTATGACAAGGAAAGTTGGGACTAGGGTGTAGAAGCCACTGACACAAATACACCTAGCTTTCATTTTGAAATAATTTATTTATTTAGTTTTTGTTGACCAGGTAAGTGCACTAGACAAATCCTGCCTATTTTCAGGCATGACCTGGGAGAGGGGGATACAGATGAATGCCAACTGACTTGAACCAGATTAAGCTGTTGGTGGTATTTTTAGTGAATGAGAGAAATTTGGCCAGGACACTGGGGAAATTCCCCTACTCTTTCGATAAGTGCCTGGGATCTTTAACATCCTGAACTACACCAATCCAGGCAGATGGGACCTCAGTTTAACGTCTCATCCGAAAGACAGCACCTCAGAAGTGCAGCACCCCTCTCATGCTGCACTACAGTGTTAGTACAGGGATATTAACGCAAGTGCCAGATGTGGGAACTGAACCCACAGCCCTCTGATCTCCTGGCCTCAGAGGCGAGTGTGCTACCTGCTGAGCCACTGACACTAGATATGAAAGGATACAAAGTATGAAATAACTAAGCAAACTAAATGTAAACAAGTCCCCTGGGCTGGGCAATGTAGAAATTAAGATCCTAAAAAAAGCAGCAGCCCATACAGTATATTCCCAACCCTGACAAAACTTTTTAACAGAAGCCTAACAAAAGGATCTTTCTCTGAGACCTGAAAACATTCGAAAGTGGTCCCAATCTACAAGGAAAGGGGGCCTAATGTCCCCTTCCACTACAGACTTATAATCCTACAATCCATGATATCAAAATTACTTGAAAAAATTGTATGCAAGCAACTAACTTCAAACCTAGAAAAATACAACCTATTGATGGTTCACCAGTCAGGATTCAGGGTGGGCAGGAGCATGTCCACCACGTTCCTAGACTTTGTTGGGGAAGATGTGTGGCCCTGAGCGATGGTGATTCTGTTGGAGTGGTTTACATGGACCTATTAAAGGCATTTGACATGGTGGACCATAACATCCCCCTAGAAAAATTAAGGAAAATGGGAGCTGCAGCAGAAGGGACCTCCTAGTTCACATGTTACTTAACTAACCACAGGCAGTCAGTAACTGCAGACAACACCCTGTTAGAGGTGGGGTACCTGTTCAGGGTGGTCCCATGAGGACCAATACTGGGTCCCTTGTTATTCCTGGTTTATGTGAATGAGCTCCCTGGCCATATACAATATTCCAAGAAAAAACTAGAGGAAAAAACTCCAGACTTTGATACCCTCCAAAAGTGGTGTGACTCTGCAAAGATGGTCCTCAGTCAGAAAACAAACAGTCTATGGTCTTCCACAGAAAAGGATAAAAAAAAAATAGACACTGAGCAAATCCAACTCCTAGATGACTCTACCATCAAAGAAACCACAGAATGCAAATTGACTATTCCCTAAACTTTGAGAACCATATTAAATCAGTGGTCAAAAAAGTGAATACCAGGCTGGGAGCAGTCTGCCACAATGCCTGCACCATTCCAAAAAAGCTGGACTGACTCTAGCCACCCAGCTGCTGCTGACAATTATAGAATATGGAAGCATAGTCCACCACTATAGAAAAAACTACCTATAAGAAAGACTGGACCTAACCTACCAGAAGATGACAAGATTCATCCTCAGATGCTCATACAGCACTCCCACCACTGTGAAATGCTCATGAGACTGAACTGGAATTCTCTCAAAACCGGGATGGAAAATTCCAAGGCAATCATGGCTTACAATATAGTTAAGGGCTAGATAAGTGCATACCAAAACTTACTAAATAACTCTTCCAAAAACAAGCACGATATGTGAGAAATCAAAAATAGGGGCCTCCACATCCCTAGGGGCTGAACCAATTTTGGGAAAATGACCCTCGATTACTTCGTCTCAAAAACTTGGAACTCCTTGTTTCCTGCATCACACTGAAGCAAAACACTGTTTGAATTTAAAACCATACTACAAACAGAATTCACCCATGTTTGTAATTGTAATACCTAACTGAAATCGAAATTGCTTGTCCGAGTGATCCTCCAACAGTGTTAACAACGTTCCCTGGATTAACATCTGTTGTCTTGGACCATACACTGTGTTTGTACTCCTATTTGTCAATGTTGATACTAATGTAATAAGTTTGCCCTCCTATCTGTAAATGTTGAAGTCATTATCACTGGACAACTTTGAAAATAGGCCCATGGTGATAGCTTAACAGCTGTTATCCTGTCTAAAGAAAAATATCTATCTATCTATCTATCTATCTATCTATCTATCTATCTATCTCTGGAAGCCCATGACTTGCTGCTCTTTTTATTAAGCTTCCTTAACACTGAATGATGTATTTCTTTTTTAGCAGCAGAAGTAGTAGTGGAAGTAGTTTTGGGTTGACATGAGAACAAGGGTGAGCAGTCCCTGGACATTTTCTCAGCAGCAACACCCTCTCTCCCCCACCCCCCGGTTGTTACTGGGCAAGCAAGTGATGACTGCTCCTTTTCTGTGCTTCCACCTTTAACCCTTTTTCAAACCATATATGCAGAGACCAGATGGATAATCCTGTCTTTATAGGATTGTTCATCCTCATCACTAGATATGCTGCATTCACCTGCAAAGTTGATGCAAAGTCAGGCACTTTGCTCTTCGCAAAGACTTCACAAATTTTCCAATAGTCTCTATTTTTATTTAAAAAAAAAAATTCTACATATTTCTATGCTTTTCACCAGCTGTACCCAGTCTACCAAAAAGTCTCCCAACCTTTTCCTGGATGATCTTCCCATCTTAACACCCTCTGCATTTCAGAACCATGGTATGCAGGGCAAGAATAACTTGATAAGTACACGTTAATTCATTGACACTTTGTTTTGATCCCTTGCAGATCATATTGCATAGCCGTAGTGTAACACATAACACTATTTACATGTTATGTGGGCCTAGTAACCTGCTATTATGGTAGTTGGATTACATACACACTCTGTAAGAGAAGCTACCAAAATGTACTATACACACACTTGAAAAGAAAACTGAAAATTAAAAAAAAAGGTAAAAAGAAAATATTCTCTACTAAATTCCAATAGCTGAAAAATCATGGTTATGAACATACATGATAAACAGCAGAGTTGCTTTTAAGGATGCCTTACCAGTAACACTCAGCAACATGCTTGTGGTGGAGTACCCAGTAGGGTTTCTTGCTACACATTCATATCTTCCCTGGTCTCCTTGACCAATGTCTTTGACGATGAGCGTTCCCTTGGAGCTGATGTAAAATTTACCACTCTCTGTGATTTGCACACCATCCTAACAAAGGGGGGGGGGGGAGAGAGGAGGAGAGAGACAGACAGACAGACAGAGAAAGACAGAGAGAGAGAGAGAGAGACAGAGAGATCACTAACGTACAATAAAACAGATTCATTGCATTAAAAATAATTTTCCTATATTCTATGAGGGGAATTAAAAGGTATTTTTTTTCTTAGGGATATACAGCAACTGCATTGCTAACATGCCTTATTCAAGTGCACAGCTGGGAGGCCTGAATCAAAGTAAGGCTAAGTGCCTGTTTGTGGTTAAACAGTGAGTCAGTGGTCCTGTGCAATGGGCACCTAAGTCTCCTGGTTCCCAAGCTCATGCCCTGACAACTAGATCGCCCTGCCTTCCTAACAGCCTAGAATAGAGTGTGGTTTAATTAAATGTTTTTCATACACACATTATGTAAATGGGCTTTACAGGCTAATGCATTAATACTAGTAGTGTCAGCCCAGTTGCCCCAATGGTCCAGCAGTAGTGCTATGTGCAGTCATGCAGGTGACCCAGGTACAGAGGTGAGCTTAGGCCCCTGTATATCAGTGGGTATTCCAGAAAGAGAAGTGAGCGCTCTCCCTCTGAAGGACAGCACAGTTGCACCACTACAATAACTAGTGCCTAGAAATAACAGTATCTAACCTGACTACCTCTGTCTCTGGGGTCCCCACAGAGATCCATTTTAGGTCCTATTCTTTATAATTTATATATGAACAATTTTACTTTGACTAATACTTGTGTAAGATAGCACTTGTATGCAGATGATGCTATTATGTATTTAGGGGGTCATCCATAACTCAAATCGAAACTTCACTCCAAGAAGGATTTGATGAGCTACACAGTTTTCTCCTTCAATCTAAGCTTATATTAAATTCAAAAAAAGTCCCAAGTTATGTTGTTCACAAGGGAAAAAAAACTTAATTTACACAAGACAACTTTACAGATTGACACCCTCAACAATACTGTACTCAAACAGGTTCTCAGGTACAGGTATTTTGGGCTTTATTTGGACGACAAGTTTAAATGGAACATTAAAAATAGATCATCTTATCAAAAAAATAGGAAAATGTCTAGGAGCATTATACCATGTTAGACACTGTATGACAGAGACAGTCAGGAAACATGTAATTAATACCCTGGTGCTACCTCTGCTGGATTATGAAGATGTAATATTTACTAGGGCTTCATCCATGCAGTTGCTTAAATTAGATACAACATACAACAAACTGACTAAGTTTATTATTAATGTCCCTAAGAGAATGCACAGATGTGAATTTTATAAATCCCTAGATTGGTTACATCTTCATATATTAATATATATGGTTAAATGTTATAAATATCGGGTCCCAGACCACATATCAGAAAAATTACAACTGAGGAGCACAGAAAATGGCCCGAGATCAGCAGAAGGTGTACAGTATTCACTTTCAAGATGTATTATACAATGGCAAGAAAGAATCTTGGACTGTGATTGGTCAGTTTGGGGCTGGACCCATCGCGTTATCCCAGCACAACACCACAGGTCTAGTCTCAGCCTCACTGTGAACCTGCAGATGAGCATTTGATGGAGCTTTTGACTGATTGTTTCATCTTCCCTTAGAAACAAAAAATATTTTTCCACACAAAAACATCTTTAAAATGATTTTTTTTTATTCTGTATAACAATGAGCCATTGTATAATAGGAATAATGCACTCCAGGATGTGTGTTATTTGGGATAATGCCACGCTTGGGGCATTGGACGCACTCGGCCTGCGGCCTCGTGCCCAAACCCCCCCAGGTGTGGCGTTATCCCAGCACGACACACACCCTGTCATGCATTATTCCTTCAGTACTGAATAGGGGAAATCTCACCTTTTCTATATGGGACCACACCTCTGGAACATCGTGCCCCCTTTTCTAAGGCCTCTGAACAGTAATATCCAACTAGGAGCTATAGAATAATGGTTCACCTTATGGGTCAATAAGAAATTAGAGTGCAGTTCCAATTTGAATGGATCATGAGATGTTTGGGATTGAAAAATGTGCTATTATACAAGTTTCATAAGCTATCATCCATCTGGTTTAGTCTGTCCATAACTGTATCAAGTAATTTTGGTCTTATTGATTATGTTATACTTACTATTAATTGTATTATTCATGTGTCTGTTTATGTATTAAAATTATCTGTTCTTGAAACATGGATTATTTGTACTAATGACCTCACTGGAAAACAACATGTCTCTGATAAGTTACTGACTCATTACTGAACGAACAACAATTTTACTACTACTCCCACAGCTGCTCATGTGGTGGACCATGGAAGAACTGAAACATAAACTCTTGGACCACCACCATTTTTGTATTTGTATTTTATTGTTTTATCAGCAGAAAGTGCCATTGAGCAATACTCATTTACAGTCAGATCCTGGATAGAACAAACAAACAAGCATTTGTCAATGCCAAATGTTCGCTTGCTGGCATTGGCATTGGTAGTGTAGGAGTTGGAGAGATGCATAATAGGAATGGCAGTGAAGTATTGAACTGAAGCCAACCCCACCACCACCCTGCAGAGACTGACAGGCACTGGGGTGTGCCTTTGGGTCATCAGGCATAACGGCAATGCCATTTCTCAACACCCTACCCTGCAGACACCGACAAGTGTCACAGTGTGCCTTACGACAAAGAACCTCTGTGCATAAACACAGAGGCAAGGGATACCCCAAAGGGCATTTGGCTGGGAAGCCAAGTTTCAAGAAAATACAAAATCACACATGCCCCCACAATGCAAAGCATCATGGGCTGCATATGCAAATCACCACAGAAAGTTATGCTGGTCCAACTTTAAGCAGAATTGCATGGTGCCGAAAGGCCTCTCACACAGTTTGCAAAGGGTGCTAACAGAAGACATAGACACGTGTTTCGTTCTACCAGGACTCATCAGTATGCCTCATCTGTTTGACACCCCAGTGCAATGGACCAGCTACCCCTAAGGCAGTGTGCCTGGGATATATTATGGTGAACCCATTAAAATAAAAAACTATTTAAACGACAAAGAACCTCTGTGCATAAACACAGAGGCAAGGGATACCCCAAAGGGCATTTGGCTGGGAAGCCAAGTTTCAAGAAACTACAAAATCACACATGCCCCCACAATGCAAAGCATCATGGGCTGCATATGCAAATCACCACAGTGTGCCTTGCAGTCTTTGGGCCTTATGCTCACCCCATTCCATAAGAAATATGGTGAGATGGGTGCAGTATAGGAGAATGGGGTGAACTTTGGGGCCAAATAGTCAAAAGCACACCTCGATGCCTGTCACTGGCTGCAGGGTGTGGGTGGGGGTGGAATGGCAGGAGTGTTATAGATGACAATCCCAAGTCACACCCCTCATGCCTGTCAGCCTCTACAGGGTGGGGTGTTATGGTCGGAAACCCTAACATCCCAGGTGTTTGTTGGTATTTTCAATCCAAATTTTAAACATGATTTTTTTGTGACCCCCACCTCATGAACAGTGGCAATATCAGTTCGTTAGCGGAAAGCTGATTTTGCACAGTGACTATGTCATTTGGCACCACTGCTGTGAAAACACATTTCGAACAGGATGTAAAGAATGACAGCTGTACTGTTCATGGGGAGATGCAAAAAATGGCAATGTTGAAAATCTGCAGTGATAATATAAAACAAGACTGGTGAAGTCACGAGCGTGCATAGAAACTGCACAACGCACACCCATAATGCAATTAGTTTGGGGATTTTTTACAGCAGATTGTCAATACAGGCATTTTGGAACCGCCGCTCATGAAGAGTGTCACTGTGATTTTCTTAATCTGTCCCGAATAGTGATTTCCCACAGCGACCACGCATTTCTGTGCTGGCAGTGCAAAAACACATTTCGGCCATGGTGTGAAAAATGACAGCTGTACTGTTCATAAGGAAGTGTGGAAAAATGCCAGTGGTGAAAATCTAGACTGAAAATATTAGAAATCCATGAACTTACGAAGGTGTGTGGAAACCGCGCAATGGTTGCTCGTAACAGTCATTTTATGGCATTTTCTCACCAAATTTTTAACATAACCATTGTAACACCTCTGCTCATGAACAGTGTCACTGTGTTTTTCTTACTCTGTCCTGAACATTGATTTTGCACACCGACTGCGCCATTGTGTGCGACATGCGTGGAAACATGTTTTGGGTGAGATGTGAAAAATAGCAGCTGTACTGCTCATAAGGAGGTGTGGTAAAATGGCAATGTTGAAAATCTGGAGTGAAAATAGTGAAAATTTGCGAACTTACAAGCGTGCGTAGGAACAGCGCAACACATGCTCGTAAAACAGTCATTTTTGGGAATTTTTTCACCAAATTTTTAACATAGCCATTTTAACACCTCTGCTCATGAACAGTGTCACTGTGATTTTCTTAATCGGTCCCGAGCATTGATTTTGCACACCGACTGCGCCATCGTGCACTACATGCGTGGAAACATATTTTGGGCAAAATGTGAAAAATGACAGCTGTACTGCTCAGAAGAAAGTGTGGTAAAATGGCAATATTGAAAATCTGGAGTGAAAATATTGTAAATTCTGAACTACAGGCGTGCGTCTGAACAAGTATAGCGCATGCTCTTAAAACAGTCATTTTGGGAATTTTTCACCACATTTTTCAACATAAGGTTTTGGGTCCTACCTCATGAACTGTGACACTGTCGTTTTGTAAATCAGTCCCGGAAGGTGGTTCCGTGCAGTGACCGCGAAATCACCTTTCGGGGCCGATTAACAAAATGACAGTGACAGAATTCATGAGGTGGGGTCCCAAAAACCCCATGTTGAAAATTTGGTGAAAAAATTACCCAAAATGCCTGAGATATGCAGCAAAGTTGAAAAAACCCTATTTATTACATTATACAGCTTACTGGCATTTCCTCAGTTCGCGGTCAGCTTGGAAGAGTGCAGATGTGTTCCCAGTTCACCAAGATCATCACACCGAGCTCGGAGGTAAATATGGGGTGAGGTGGGCTGTGGGACGTGATGCGTAGAGCGGGCGCGGGTGGGGGAGCCGGGGGTCAGACAGTCAGCGAGGGAAGATTTTCTTGCGGTTTGTTTTTATTCCTTGACGATGCGGGACTCGTGCTACAATAGGGTGGGCTCTCAGCATGGCAGCTGGAAGGCTGTTTGGGGGGGCAGTGGAGCCAACGGGGGATTGGGCACCCCTGTCGGCCATACGGACTGTTGCCACGCTGGAGTGGGCTCCCAGCGTGGCACCTGATTGTTTGTTGGGGGGGAGAGAAATATAGGAGCCGATCGGGGATTGGGCACCCCCGTCAGCCATATAGACTGTTGCCATGCTGGGGTGGGATCCCAGCGTGGCACCTGTAACTCTGTTGGGGGGGGAGCGCAGCAGAGCCGACGGGGATTGGGCACCCCATGGCCATCCAGTGTGTGCATGGGGGGCACGTGTAGCACGCATGCGCGTGTGTGTGTGTGTGTGTGTGAGGAGCGCATGTGCATGCAGTAGCTAATCGTTGCTCACTGAAGCATAGCTCTGCCTTTGAACTGTACGGCACTGCATTTTCAACTGCTATCATAGACAGCTGCAACATTCATTGGCGAACTGTGGCCGCGCCTGCAAACACACTGACTGCACTGGAAGACGGGTGCCACACCTACGAAAACTCGGATGATGGCACTATGTTTCTTGCACATGAGTGCAAGCAAAAATAATGATACAGAGACAGCATACAGTATCTAACTGCATGTCAATTGTGCAAAAAATATCAAGGCAGTTACTAGGTAATTCAAAGTCAGCAGTGATGCCATAGCTAATTACATGGACAATTTACAAAAGGATAGCAAGGCAATTACAGGCAATCCATGCTCAGCATGTCTAAAGATTTACAGGACCACAGGACTGTGGTGGATGACACATGCTCTTGGGAGGGGCAGAAGAGGATATGGGAGTATGCCATTAAAGCTGGAAGTGACCGGGGGAGAGTGTCTGCCTTCCCCCTCTTACTACCCAGATTCTTGCCACAACACATTATCAGTTTCTCCCAGGTTGCCCCTCCCGAGGGGCTCCATCATGGCAGGACAGACACGAGGGTTAGCAGCTGATGCTGATTCTGTGGGATGATTTGGTGTGCCTGATGTGATGCCTTCTCTGGCAGAACAAAATGTATACAGTTGACACCACTTATAGTGCCCACGCATAATATGGGCAGTCAGATATAACAGGCAAGCAGCCCGAACCATTTGCCCTTTCCTGCTGCTGCAATGTTAACTCCCGACGTATATACCAATTGTTGCCTGCCGTCTATGTTGGACAGTTCAGGCAGCTGAAACGTGCACAGTTAGTAGCTGGACAGTTAAAGATCATCGCTTAATGCCTAATTAAAGGTGCTTAGCACAACACCAGTTTGTGGCAGAGAATGCTAGTGTTAATGTAAGTGCTTAAGTACGGTATGCATAGTATGCGTTTCTTGTTGTTTTTTTCTGTTAATGATATACCGACCATTTCTTATAATGGACATCTAATGCTTGCACAGATGCGCCCGTTATAAGTGCTGGGGACTGCACTGTAAATTAAAAAGATACCTATAGACTAGGGACAGTATGCAGACAACCATAGAAGCCTTTAAGCGTCCAACAGCGTTTACCCACTGCCACAGACAAATGCTGAAACTGTCCTTTAGAAAGAGGAAATGCTAGCAGCACACTATCTTTAGCCCCTATTTCTCTTTCAAAGTGCCACCACATGGAAACCAATCAGTAATGGGACAAAGAGACCTGCATTTAATGTGTTTGCCTCTGCAAATCAGAGCAGCAAGGTTAATTTGAGTAAAGAAATGGATACTGCAAACTTCGGGTGTTCACTGTCTCTCTTGGATCAAATATAACATCATGGCGAAAATGCTAACTAAAGTTCAACTTGATTTGAACTGGTTTAACCAGCCAAAACAGGCTAAAATTTGAGTTTGAACCTATGGGTGACACCTAAACCCATAGATACAAGATTGAAATGCTCCCCTCCTCAAAAAAGTCAACATAAAAATATAACCCCACCCATACTCCCATTACCAGGTATGGCTATTTTTATTTTTTTATTATTTATTTATTTCAGTCTCAGATTATTACACCTCTGAGAGCAAAGCGACTCATTTACAAAGGTTCCACGCCAGTGGTGAGGGTTACATACAACAGAGGAGGACTAACATAGGTTAACTAGCAAAACATAAATCATAAACAATTTGAGACAATTGTAACAGGCCAGGAAAATCACTATAAACTAGAATATTTCAATTAGGCATCAATATAGTAGAATTGGTGAGAGACAGGAGAAAAGTAGGGATAGGGGGAGAGAAGTGACAGAAAGTGAGAGGCAGCCAAAGGCATTGTCATACTAGGCAACAGGGTGAGAAAGAAGGGTAATCTGGGTAGGGGGTGGTGGGAAATAGGGGTGAGCTAGGTAGGAGGAGGTGCACATGGTGAAGGGGAGGGAAGGTGGAAGGGAGGGGACGTTGGAGCCCCCATCAGCAAGGTGTAGGGGGTGGTAAATTAAAGGTAAGGGGAAATTATGTGAAAGGTGTGTGTGTGTGTGTGTGGGGGGGGGGTGATCTGAGGTTGGATGTGTCCCGGCTGAAGGGGAGCCACTCCAGAGAGCCTAGTGGAGTCTCTAGGTTTCAAGAGGGTAGCAGCAGTAGGTTGTCACTAGGCAAGGCAATCACAGGTGCTGCTTGATACAAGATACTGCCATAGTAGGGGTTTGAATTGACCAAGCTTTGATGAAGATGATATTTCAAGGTCCAGAGCATATAGCCAGAGTGGAGCTCTGTGGGAGAAAGATCGATGACCTTGCATTGTCCTGCATCTGGAGACAAGGAGGAGTTGATTAGTTGATGTCCGGGTGAGCTTTGTGCTACAATATGGGGTCAGTAGTTCAAAGATCCCTGGAGGCAGAAGGCAAAGAAGTGCTTTTATGGCTAGCAAACACATCTAATATTTAATCCTTCCACTGAGTTGGAGCCAGCCTGTCTGTGCATATAGATCACAAGTGTAGGTCAGGCATGGTGAGCCAGTAAGTAGCCTGCATACCGTATCGAGTGCTACAGTAATCTTTCTCAGAGAGGTAGTGGTAGCACAGCCATGAATAACAAGTCCATAATCAACGATTGATAAGATGGAGCTGTAGATTGCTATTTTGAGTGCTTCAGGTATCAAGCTTCGATTGTGCCGGTGTAGGAGTCTAACCCTTATATTAACGGCATTGGAAACATTCTCAATGTGATGAGCGTAGGAGAGGTGGTTATCCACGGTAACTCCGAGATATTTCAAGTGCTGAATAAGTTCAAGGGGGACTCCAAGGTGGTTTCTTATGGTTAGGGGATGGGTTTTATGCTTGTTGCAGGGGGAACAGAACATCTTCACCTTTGTTTTTTTGTAGTTCATGACCAGTTTATGAGCACTGAACTATTCATCTACTTCCACAAAGCTGAGTTGTAGTTGTTGTTCAAGAAGAGTGGGATCCAGATGGCTTAGAAAGATGACAGCATCATCGGCATATAGTAGAATCCATTGGTGGCAGGAATAGGGTAGATTGTTGAGAAAGACACTGAACAATAGGGGGAGGGAGCCCTTGCATCCAGCTGCCCCATCACTGCCTGCCCCAGTGTTGGACTAAGTGTAAGTATATTGAAGGGGCCTTCAATGGCCCCTTGGATCCCTCAATGAATTGCCACTGCTTGCCTTAACAGTGATCTGATTGTAACCCCCGTATAAATGGGGGTTCCTGAAAGCCTTCCCGGAGCTTGCCTAAATGCTCCCTACCTAACTGGTGTTCGGCTCAGCGCCGCCTAAATGTGGGTGTTGTGAGTGCTTCTAAGGCTTCCAGTGCTGTCTCTTTGAGAGCTGCCTGTTCGCAGGCTCCAGCGGGCTGGTATGGGGGGGACTGGTGTTCCCTTGTTCGAATCCCGCCTGAGCTGTGGTGAAATCACTTCCCTTTGACAGTCACTGTAGGCACAGAGGGAGCCCTTTTAAACGATGTGGCTGTTTGGCCATAATTAGCTAGTATGTTGATGAAATGACAGTTTGTTTAACCTGCTTCTTTTGCAGCTGAGACTGTGTGTGCTGTGCCCCTCCATTTTGGACCAGGACTTGCTGAAGGGTCCAATAAAGGCAGGGGGTGTCCTAAATGGAGTAACTGGCGACCAACCAGAATTTGTGCTCTCCAGGGAGCCGGTGGACCAATGAGGATACAGTTAGTGATTGTGGGATGTGAAGTCTGGACCATGGCGCCTTTTTGCACCACTGAGGGCAATATTAGGTGACTGGCATCTGTAGCCAGCCAATGAGATCGGGTGGCGTCCAAGCAGAGAGGAAGGCCCCATGCTGTCCAGGGGCAGAAGTGTTGTGGTTGTTGATGAGGAAGGAGTGGTGGGCTCCTGCGCCATTGAGTGTTCGTGCAGGAAGCGCGTGTAAGGCCTGAGTTGGCCGTTTGAATAGCCGGCGAGCGTCGGACTGAATCTTGGAAGCGGTGATCAGAGGAGGCTGTGTAAAAGCACAGCTACCTACCAGGCTCAACCTGTAGAGGACTGGAGAATCTGCTGAATCGCGCTCGGTCTGTCAGAAAAGTTGAAGCTGCAGTGAGACTCCCGATAGCTGTGAGTTCAGTTGGGCAAATGAAAAGCCGCTGTCTGGTATGGTACCCCTCTGTTATTTTCAATGTAAATGTGTGAAGAAGTGTTTGGAGCCTAGGCCCAGTCCTGAGAGTGGTGTGAGAGCATTTTCCATCTGGAGTCATGAGTACTGAATCAGGGTAGCTCCCTGTCTAATGTTCCTATTAAGGACAAGATCTTCTGGTTACTTTGCTGGCTACACAAACTGAGCCTGCTGGCTCCACTAAATTTTCATAGGAAGCTCATGTTGTTTCTGTGTCAGAGCCCCAACCAGCTGCATCAAGGAACTAGCCTTTAGGGCTTGGGTACCCATAGACAGTAATTTATAGGTTAGGCCTGTGCACAGAGCCATAGGTAGGTTGTCATATAGTGTAGTGGTAAGCTAATCAACCTGATTCCCCCGGTCCTTGTTATCTTCCCTTAAATAAATCAGATTGCTTGTTTTGCAAAAGCATACTGGCTAGTTTGTGTGTTAATGGTGAAATACTGCACAGTGAATATTGTGTAACTGTACCTTGCTTTTCAGAGGGTCCCCAGAGTGAGCTGAATGGATCGAGCCAGGGGGTAAGTGTCTATGGTAAGGACACGGTGACTGAACTGTGTGGGCCACTAGTGGGAAGAAAGGGGGGTTGCAGCTACCCAGAGGGCTGTGACCAAGTCAATATTGACTGTTCTAACCCTGACCTCTGGGTGGAGGCACCCGCCAACGGATCTGGGCCCTTCACTCTGTTACAGTTAAGGCAGGCAGGGGTAGTAGCCCTTGGGATAGCGCCCCCTGGGGGTTACATGATCTTTAACAACATTAAAAGGAAGGGCTTCTGATGGCCCCCAGTACTACGCTGACCTGTCTCTGCCTACCTTCACAAACTGGGTCCCAGTACCATTGCTGCCACCATCGATGACAGTACTACCCCCAGTCTGCATTCATTGTTAGGCAGACTTGCCAATTCCAGTACAAACCTGGTGAACTTGTAAAGACCTCGCTGAGCAAACACTGACATTTACTGGTGCTAAGAACTGGTGCACTTGTCAGCCAACCAGGTGTTACTGTATGAGGACATCATTATTTCATTCATAACTTGGGACTGAAAACAAGCACATGCTAATCACTCCAGCATGGAATGTGACTCAGACAAATCCTATTATACTAGTTGAATCCTTTAAAATATGGGGACTTCTTTTGGGGGTGGGGAGGTAGGGGCTAGAAAGTATGTTGGGTGGGGGGTTGTTTATTGAACTCAGGTTCTGTAATGGTGCCAGGGTGGGGGACATGGGAGGTCCCAATTATTTTGTCTGGTGGGGGATGGTTTCTTAAGGAAGCAGAAGCACTTGACTTTTTATTATACTAGTTGACAATAATGTGTTCACAGGAGGGTTGGAAGGAAGGAAGGAAAAAGGTTAGGGGTTAGAGGGTGGGTAGGGTGGAGGGTTAGCTAATTGCAGGGCAAGGGGTGTACTCGTCAGGCAGCAGGGTGTTTAATGCTTTTTTTTTTATTTTAAAGCCAGATTTCAGACTAGGATAGTCTGAAATCCAGCTTTTGGATCATATTTTGAGCAATCCAGTCAACCACTGTGGATGCCAAAGTCCTGGCCACAAAACTCACTCTCCTTAGACTGCTGGGGGGAGGAATGTGTGTAGGAACTGGAATTACCTATACCTACCCTCTCTAAGACAGGAGGAATCCAAGACAGATGCTTGTCCTTACCACTGCTGCCCAGTTTGCAGAGACCTTGGCTCTGGATGTGAACCCAGGTTGTCGCCACAGTCCTGTGTCAAACCACTTACTGTTTGGCCTTCTGATGGTCTTCTACAGTGTCATTTCTGCCAGTCACCAACAGTATGCATCATCGCTTGCAACAGAACTAATATTCAGTCCTCAATATAAATGTGAAATTTGCAAACTAAAAACATTAAAAGCCCCGTAGAAAAAGTCATACTTGCCATTTCTTCTTTACGTGTAGTGAAAAAATAGTCCGTAATTCATATCAATCACAAAACGTTTCTATTAACCAAAATTAATGTTCTTTTTTCTCTTGATTATTTAGAGCAATACACATGCCACAGACATGCTTTAGTTTGGTTTTAGGGTCTACTTGAAGAAGACAGTAGTATGAGATAATGTCAACTTCTTTTTTTTAAATTAGAGTTGCATGTATAATTATTTTGGCTTTATGGTTAAAAATTAATCTAATTTTCTCAATAACTATGAAGGGTCAGACTGTTTAACAGAATCAAAAACACATCCTGCTGGAATTTGTTATCTATGAGAGAATGCAGTTTATGCAAAGTAGTCCCATCTAGTGATGAAAGCTGTGAATAACCGTTGAAAGCACTGCAACCATCTAGCCATCCCAATTAGGTTAGTAAGTATAAAGAAGCACTCTAACCTCCCAGTTAGGGGGAGTTTCCCCGTAGCTGAATGGTTAGAGTTACTGCTGCATTTGTTTGTTTGTTAATTTGATTTGTTAACCATGAAGGCTTACTGTAACTTGCACTCCTTCTTCAAGAGTGAACCAGAATTGAGAAATAAAAAATGCATTACTAATACAAATGGAGTACACCTTATAAGACACAAACCATACATAATACTCATAACAAAACAAGTACTAACCATGTAAAACTAATCATATCAAACAAGTACAGCCAAATAATTAATAAAATGATTGATATCAGTTATGAATTTCCAGGGTATTGGGATAGAGTGGCAAACAGTGGAGGCACAACAAGTAAATAACTGTTGGTCTACAATTATCTGTGAAAATGGTACAGTACATGTAGCAGAGAAATGAATGAGCTAGAATTGTAATTACTATCATAAAGATAGCTTACCTCCTTTGCAGAGCAGATAAACATAGAAACATCGACAATGTAGCAGAAAAAGAACAAAGGACCATCTAGTTTCCCCGGAGTTCCCTATCTGCCACAAGACCAGTTATCCATAGAGAGTTTTATCACACCTGGTCCATCCCCCTGCTCCTCACCCTACTGTTACTGACCCGAGCAAGCCACCAAACCCTTCACTCTGTCCCAGCCATGCTTGAAACCATTTACAGCCTTGGCACCCACCACCTCCCCTGGCAGTCTGTTCCATGGCTCCACCACCCTTTCTATAAAAAGAACTTCTTCACATCCCTCTGAAACCTTCCCCCTGCCAGTTTCCATTTGTGACCTTGGGCTCTTGACTATCTATTTCTGTTAGTTTCCCACAGTTCACATTGTTTATTCCCTTCAGGAACTTGAAGGCATCTGTCATATCCCCCTCCTGATCTCTAGTGAGTACATGTTCAATGCCTTGAGATAACCTGCCATCAATCTCCATTCCGATACACCCCAGCATTCTGTTAGCTTTACTACAGATCTTGTCACACTACCTTGATTGTTTGAGGGATAACTAATGATGACTCCCAGATCCCTTTCCTCTGCTGTAGTGCTCAGTTTAACCCTCCCATCCAGTATGCTGTCTGTTCCCCCTCAGTGCATAACCTTGCATTTTTTCACATTGACTATCAATTTAATCCCTCCCATCCAGTACTCTGTCCTGCTGTCTCCCCCTCAATGCATAACCTTGCATTTTTTGGCATTGAATATCAATTGGCAAACCTTAGACCACCTCTCTAGCCTTTGTAGATCTCTCTGCATCTCTCTGATCCCTTTGTCACTGTCTACCCTACTGCAGAGTTTCATGTCATCTGCAAAGATAAACAACCTGCCCTGGATGCCCTCGTCTCTCCTTCAACCAGTTTCCTACCCAGCTAACTATGCCCCTAGCCATGCCCAAGTCCTCCAGCTTCTTCAGCAATCTTCTGTGTGACACTGAGTCAGAAGCCTTATTGAAACTGAAGTAGAATAAATCCACAGCATGGCCCTATCTACTACCTTTGTTACTCAGTCAAATCAGACTGGTCTCACAAGACCTCCATGCCACAAACCCATGCCATTTACTATCAAGTAGACTGCAGCTGTCTAGGTAGTCTACAAGGTCTTCTTTGATCAGTGACTCCATCACTCTACCCACTACAGATGTAAGGCTGACTGGTTTGTAATTTCCAAGTTGCTCCATGTCCCCCCCCATCCCCCACCGTGTAGCAGGACTACATCTGCTACCCTCTAGTCTTTTAAAAAGCAAACCAGGTTAGGTTACATTTAACCCTTACTGTGCCACAGACTGATATACTGTATTCATCCAGAATTCTTATATGTTCTAATTCTGTCGGCAGCTTAAGGGTTAACGTTCATCTGTAGAGAAGTAGCCAATTGAACCTGGACAGCACAAAACAATGATAGCCCCAGCAAGGCTCCATCTGGGCAAATTTATCAATCTTAGTAAGCAGAATAGATTTCTTAGACAAAAATGAGGATGGGACTGGCAGTATAGCCTAGAGGTTAGAGTAATAAACTGTGAATGAACTTGTTACAACTAGCAGACCTGGGTTTGATTCCCACAGCCTCCACTTGTATACTCAGAGCAAGTCACTTAACCTTCCTAATGCTCCTGGGTCGCCCCTGAAAACGTACTTATTCCTAATGGGCCTTACCTGGTTACCAAAGAATAAAAAAAATCAGTAACAATGCTACCATAATACAAAATACAAAGCACATTTTGCTGAGCAACAGCCATTCTGGTTTCCCTTAATGTATACAATAGGCTCTACTTTGAATGTATCTTTGACATGACATAGTTTAGGCATGATGCATTATTCTGGGACTCAGTGTCCCCAGTCTGATCGCCATCAAGGGTTGGAAGCATCTCTGCCAAGTAGAAGGGACAGACATAAGAGTGGCAATGAGGATAAGCTGCTTTGCTCTACAAAAAAAAAATAAAAGCAGTGTTGTATATAAGGAAAAGCAGTCTGTGCAATGCAGTGCCATCTGGTGGTGTATGCTACCATGGCTGCACATCTAGTGGTCAAAACTGTGAATAACAGAAACAGCAATACAGCCATCTACTGGCAGTCTACGGCATGTAAGCATGGGTGTGGGTTACTATTGCTGAACCGCACACCCAGATGTATCGTGAGGCATGAGGCACTTGCGCAGAGTGCCTACAGCCACCTGGAAGTGACGCTCAAGAATAGAAAGTGTCTTATTACACTTATAAAATCAGTACCCTGTAAAAGAAAAAGTAACAAAAAAAATGCATAAATAAACTTCAAAAGCAGCTTAAACGTAGGTTCTGTCCTACCTGCGAAATACTATGTGATCTATATACCTTTGTTTGTCTGCCTTGAGTCTACCCCGCTCCCACCCCACTGTCAAACTCCACAAAAGCCCAGTTTTTGGCTGTTGGGTATTACATTAGTCTGTTAAATTTGCCGGCCTTCCCCTCTTTTTCCAAAACAATGCTAATGGGATTTGTTAGTGCTTCCACTTTGTTTGTTTGAGCAATTGCTTACATGCTCTTTGTGACTCTCTTTCCTGTTGGCCAACTGCCAGTCCTAATACAGCCACTTTGCAGCTCTCTTGCAGCTGGCTGTCCATGTTAATACAGCTGCTTTGTGGGTCTCTTTCCTCCTGACTGCCTACCCATGCTGTTACAATTGCTCCGCAACTCTGAACTCCAGGCAGAGTTTATTTTAAATAAAAATTAAAAAACACACATGGGCCAGCCTGCCAGCACAGAGGCAAGGCATCCGCCTGTGGTGCTGACATCCCGGGTTCAGTGACGGACTCGAGAATCGAAGGGGAAGCTGGGGGGTCGGGGAAGGACTGAGCATCTCTGGGACTGCTCTCCTTCTCCAGGGGGAGGGAGAAGAGTGTCTGGTGCTTTATGGATCTCTGGCGGAGGCCGGAGGCACCATTGCTGCAGGCACCACATGTTAGGGGGTGGGGCAGAGGCTGTCATCATTGCACGTCCCTGCCTCCAGGAATCCAGCATGCAAAAAAAATGCTGGCTCCATTCATGATGGCCCCTTCCTTTGCTGCTGCTCCAGCTGAGACTAATGCCTTCCGGGGGGGGGGAGGTCTCACTCCTGTGGTTCCACCCTGGGGGGGTAAACCAGGGGCAAGGGACCAAATTCCTTGGGAAGAGGGTGCCCACCCGAGGAGTAAAGCCTGGGCATGGGGACAGCTAGTGTGGGTGGGGGGGCCAAACTCTCTGGCTTGGAGGGGTAGAAGACCACAACCCCCCCCCAAAAAAAAAAACACCCCACACATCTTACTGATAGCTGACAAACATTCCTTTTGGAAAATTTCTGGGAAGCATTGATACCTGAGAGTGCTGAATTCTGTTTGCTGGACGAAGTGCAAACCAGTGAGGTTCCTAGTCTGTAACCATACTGCTCATGAAATTTCTCAGCCAATCGGGATGAAGGGCTCTCCCTCTCTACCCATTTTATAAAGCAAGTATAAAGCAAATGAGCTCTCTAACCACCCATCTAATGGAAAGTTCCCTGTAGCTAAATGGTTAGAGCGGCTGATTTTGGGACCCAGGGTCCCCAATTTGATCCCTAGACATGGCTGTGGAGGTACGTGTACCCAAGTAGAGGTACAGACATAACAGAAACTAATATCCTCCTCACACACATGCATGCACATAAAAGGCAACTGGCAGTGAATTCCTTTACCAATCACAAGCAATGAGTTTAGGACAAATACACACTCTAGATATCATACCTTTTGGCAGCAATTCTCATTCTGTAAACAAACTGGCTACTGTACTATACTGTACTGCTATTACTTGCTACCTCACTGACACTGTGGTTTGCAGCTCATTATTGGTGAAAGTCACTTCAGTTCTGAAAAGTCAAGCATGTTTCCAGCCCTCTTGCATCATCACAACAGAAAAAATGTTCACTAAGGCATTTGGTGGCAGAAGGTGTAGATCACATGAGCCCTGGGGACTTGTAAAACTTTTAATTAAAAATGACTTCAATTAAAATGCATCAATACATTCAGACTGAGAATTTGTCTCCCCTTCAGCAATTTAAGTGTGTTATCTAGCAGCACCGCTGTGGAGTGCAGGCACAAAACTGATGATGGTCTTTATTCTTACTACGATGTTAGGACATTTGTCAATAGGTTGCAACTTGTGAAAGTGATCTGAAGAGTATCATTCACAGGACGTGCCTGTCTCTGAAACAAAATGTGAACACCCCCAGCCTGCTGCTTCATTCTTACTACATGAATGACAACAGAAAATGAAATGATACCTTATTCCAAGTAATTACAGGTTCAGGTATTCCCTCCGCACTGCAGGGGATCTGTACGTCTTGTTCAACTTTTACACTCATATCCTGGGGCACCTGGATAAACACTGGAAGTACTGTTGAAAAGAAAAATAATATAAGCTACAACATGTTAATACTGTAGCAACATTAACATTACAAACAAACAACAACAACAACAAAAAGTTTAAAGCCCCATGGAGCTATTAACTTTTTTTGGAAATCTGAACTGAAATCTTATGTCATAAACCTAACATAATAAGATCGTGACTTTAAAGAGCACTTTTCCCACCTCTTGCATAAAATCAGTCACATTTGCCACATTTGTCACACATACACTTTGGCCCTGTCCACACTCTACCTCTGTAATGTTACAGAGTGCCCAAACCGTTACCGCAACAGTTTGCGTTTACACCTGTAACGTTACAGCAGGCGTTTTCATAACCATTGTTGAAACCACATATGAGGTGGTTTCAATAACGGTTATGAAACCGGTTACGCCTCGGTAATGTTACCGGGCATAGTGTGGACGCGTGGTAACGGTCACCTGCAG
Source organism: Neoceratodus forsteri (assembly GCA_016271365.2). Taxonomy (NCBI): domain Eukaryota; kingdom Metazoa; phylum Chordata; order Ceratodontiformes; family Ceratodontidae; genus Neoceratodus; species Neoceratodus forsteri. The sequence continues at coordinate 1,362,435,765 of CM057455.1, read as the reverse complement.
GGCCTGTAGCGGAGTGCGAGCTGCATCCTGGGAATGGGTGCCACCGTAACGGTCACCCGGCACCCCTAGTGTGGACCGGTGGTACTGGTCCCATAATGGACACCACCGCAATGTGGACACACTGCACCGCTCCCCGGCCGTAACGGATTGCATCCGTTACCGGGCCGGAGCGGTGTAGTGTGGACAGGGCCTAAAGGTGTTAAATGGGAAGCAATCTTGGAAACAGATAAAATCCTGGTATTCAGAAGATTCCATTCTACCTAAAACCTGTTGTACCAACTTTGTAAAGGGCTAACTAGAGTACTGTGCCAAATTAAAATCTTTTTTAAACATTGTATTTATTGTTGAAATTTGTTGATGTTGTACATCTGTACTTTTTAAAGATCAATGTATCATTGTGAATGACTGTTGTATGAAAGCAGGCCTCCCTTACAAATGAGCCTCGGCTCAACTGGATTATCCTTTTCTTGATTGACAAGAATAAATAGACTACTGCTACTACATACAGACTTCTTGCATAATGTGCACCCGTGTGTTCTGTTTTGCTGGTAGACTGTTCCCTTTTGCATATTTTAAAACACAAAAAATGTGTTTCATTAGGTTTCTGTGTCTGCTCACAGCACCTGCATTGCGCTGCTCGATCTAGTGTTGCTGTTCCGCGTGACGTCATTGTATGGAGACAGCTGGAGTGCAGCAAGCACACTAATGTGGCTGAGGACTGAAGAGCACTGATGTCCTCAGCTGTGAGCACTTCATCCGATCCCCTGGATGGTGGATTGTCGGAATTATTTCTTGAAAATTCAGACTCTGAAGAGAAGGAGTCCCAGGCTTCTGCTTTTGAAACTTTTGGGGTGCTGCCCTATAAGTTTGAGCCCGAAGTGGACCGTGATGAAACAGTGACAGGTGGAGATGACTCTGGTGGTTCAAATGCTGTACAAGGGGGACGACTGGAGGACGAGCAGCTTTCCTTGGTACTGTAGTGCACTAACTATATGTTTATAAATATCACAGTCTCCATTGACATTGTAGTGCAAAAGCACAGCCATAACACTAGTTTCCTCTGTAATGCCCCACATGTTTGCCAGCTGTGCAGTGCACTGTTCATGCTGTGTGATTGTTAGTATTGGGATCAGCAGTGTCAGAACCTATAGTGTTCAGTTAGTCTGACCCCATACGTACCTCTGCAGTACACAGTAGTGTTTCTGTCATCATGTCCCTACAGAGTCAAACTGTTTGCCGGTCAAGCGTTGTGCAGCAGTCCTGGCAAGCAGCCCTGCTAGTAATGTGGCAATGGAAAAATGTGGTCACAGAAAGCACTGTATATTGCCCCCACATGTCTGTGCATCATCTGTTACTTACTCTTATTGCCAGATTACACCCAATGGGACAATCCCTTGAAATGAAACCTCTCATTTGCAAGGAGGTCCCAGGGCAACAGTAGCCACTCAGCTGCACCGGCTGTACAAAAGAATCATCTAATAGAGGATCATATATGTAAAACATTTATTTTCTTTATCTGTTTCACCAGTATTAAATACTAGCGATATACAAGTGAAGCAATTAGTTTGCATCTTGATAGCTGAAGGGTTGGGTGAATACATTCTACCTAATATTTGGCCAATTAATGATATTTGAGTCACCAGCAGTTGTCATTCCTGATCTGTAGTCATTATAATGCCATAATGAAATTTTATTTTAATAAAACATGCCTTCCTGCCCCTCAACAGGTGGCCAAGGCTAACCCCTTGGCAATGATCTCTTCATCCCAGTGCTGATGTGCCCACCTCACTTCATCCCCACAGCCTAACACAAAACCCGAGTCCACAAGCCGGATCCTGACGGTATGCCTGGTGGAGCCGATGATTTTTTCAGCAGAACCCTCTTTTTAGCAAGTCCTCACAACATAATATTTTAGAAGGTGGCAGTGCCCCCCCCCCCCACCTCCATGACCCTGGATCCATGATTTCATGAAGATGGCAGTTTTTAAACCTCAGAGATGCCCCCCCAACACACATGCAGCATGCCCGCTCCAGTCATCAAGTTTGCAAGACTGAATCAAGTGAATCCAGCCCTTTTTAAACCAACCTCTGAATGAGTGATCCATCCTTGCTGGGAGAAAACCGGGGTCTACGGCTGGGATCCCCACCCATCTATCACCCCTACTGTTGGCTGGCTTCCCCAAGAAGGTCCCCCACTGTTGCAGTAGGTTGGAGGTATACATAGAAAATTCCAGTGTAAATTCTGTGCCATCTGGTTGAAAGACTGTGGAGGAATCTAAGGGAGAAGGGGATATGGCTTGCTCAAATTTGCAGCCAGGCTGAGGATTGCTCGGAAGGAAGAAACCAATGGGTTATGTGAGCAAGGAGGGTCCCATGGTGTATTGTGGGAAGCAAGGGAGAGCTAGACCTCCTCTCCCTTGGGCAGGTGAATTTGCTTCAGAGCAATCCTAGGACGTTTTCCTAGCCATAAAACAGTAGAAACAACGCTACCCCATCTGGTAAACTCCCTGTGAGGTGGGATGAATGGTGTGTTGTGAAGCAAGCATAGTACCCGAGGCAGGATACTCACCTGGGTTGACTGCACCCTGTTGATTAATGAGATGGGGCAGTGTAACCATGTTTGGAGGTCTAATCTGACCTGCATGAACAAAACACTGTAGTTCACAGCTACCACCTTATTGGGGTCTGATGTCAAAAATACCACCATCACCAGCAGAAAACAGGAAGTTGTTATCCCTCTGTACAGACAGCTGGTGAGACCCCATCTGGAGTACTGCGTGCAGTTCTGGAGACCCAGTCTCTGCAAAGACATAGACAGGATGGAGGCAGTCCAGAGGAGGGCAACTAAAATAGTGCAGGGTCTGCACCAGAAGACATATGAAGAGAGACTTAAGGAGTATAATATGTATAGCCTCGAGGAAAGGAGGGAGAGGGGAGACATGATAGAAACTTTCAAGTACCTCAAGGGAATCAACAAAGTCCAAGAGGGTAACATCTTTCAAAAAAAGAGGTGTGCAAGAACAAGGAGGCACAATTATAAGATCGAGGGGGGATGGCTCAGAGGTAATGTGAGGAAGTATTTTTTCACTGAGAGGGTTGTGGATGTATGGAACGGCCTTCCTGAGGAGGTTGTAGAGTCAAAAACAGGGGTGGATTTCAAGAATGCATGGGACAGTCATAAGGCAATTCTACTGGGTGAGGGTAGGAAGCAGTAGGCTGTTGGTTAACTAAGATCTGCAGCTTATCCATTAGGTAGGGAAATGTGCAGACTGGGTTGGCCAAGCAGTACTTATCTGCCGTCAAATTCTATGTTTCTATGTAATACGTCTACGTATCTAATACATTTGCAGTCCCACTTGTATGTATAACACTGCCTTAGTGGTACAGAAGGAATATAGTGTATCAAAAGTACCTGGGTTTTGTGGGGATTTACCTTATATCCTGAAATCTGTTCTATTAACTGGAGGCATTGCTCTAATGCCGTCACTGAAGATTCTGATTGGGTAATGTAAAGCAAGCGATCATCTACATAATATTGGGTAATGTAAAGCAAGCGATCATCTACATAATATGCTACCTTATATAGGTGATTTCTCAGCTTATACCCTTGGATCTGTGATGGCTGATGCGAACATTGTGCTATGGGTGCCAAGTAAAGGTCAAACAAGTATGTGGAAAGGGGGCATCCCTGTCTCATGCCCTGTAATAATCTAAAGCATGTGGAATGGGATCCATTTACTTTGACCACTGCTTCTGGACTGGTGTATATACCAAATATATTATTCAGGAGTTCCTGGGGAAAGCCACATTTCTCTAATGTGTGTTTTAAAATGAGCCAAGAGACTCTATTGAAAGCCTTTTGGGCATCAAGACTGAGTATTAACAAAGGGGTTTTGCTACGATGGGCATGGTTCATTAAATATAAAGTTCTTTAAATATTGTCTGTAGTTTGTCTCGATACAATAAAGCCTGATTGGTCAGTGTGAATTAGGTGGGGAGGACATGGTTTAATCGGTGCACTAGGATGCTACAGTAGTAACATAGAAACACTGAAGTTGACAGCAGATAAGGACGGCAAGGCCCATCCAGTCTGCCCATTTTTTCTACCTTATGAATGTGCCTTACGCGTTTACTATGTCAATGGCCTATCTATTCATACTCATCTGGATTGCTCCCTTATGCCTATCCCATGCCTGTTTGAAGCCCTGCACTGTATTCATATCCACCACTTGCTGAGGTAGGCCATTCCATGCATTCACCACCCTTTCTGTGAAAAAGAACTTCCTCACACTACCCCTTAACCGGCCTCCCTCTAATCTTATGCTGTGTCCTCTTATTCTGCTATTTTTCTTATATTGAAACATGTTAGTCTCTTTCAACTTGTTAATGTCCTTAAGATGTTTGAATGTTTTGCTCATATCACCTCTTTCCCTCCTTTGCTCAAGGGTATACATATTGAGCTCTGTTAAGCTGTTCTCATATGTTTTCTGATGCAGTCCCTGCACCATTTTGGTTGCCCTTCTCGGGACTGCCTCTATTTTGTTAATGTCCTTTTGCAGGTGCGGCCTCCAGTACTGCACACAGTACTCCAGATGGGGCCTAACCAGTGTCTTGTAAAGAGGGATTATTACATCCCTCTTACAATTTGAGATACCCCTACTAATATACTCCAGCATCCCTCTAGCCTAACCTACTGCTTTAGTGGTCTGCTTGGATGATTTCAGGTCATCTGTGATGATGATGCCCAAGTCTCTTTCTTCTCTTGTGATTGCCAGCAGCTCCCCTCCCAACCTACAGGTAGCTTCAGGGTTTCTCTTCCCTATGTGCATGATCTTGCACTTCTTTGCGTTTAACCCCAGTTGCCACTCTTCCGACCATTTTGCTTGTTAGGTGTGAACTGTTTACTATTTCGTAGGCAGTGCACAGGAGAGGGTATTGAAAGTGTTGGGAGAGAGAGGGCCAACTTAGGGAGGCCAGTACCTCACAGTGATGGCACCTCGGATGGGATTTGGTGGCAAACCAAGCTATCTTATTGTAAAGAGTTTACATCCTACCCATTTCCTGTCCGGCAAGAGACTGCAAGACAGGAGCAGAGTAGGTGAGGCTAGGAAGGAGGATGCTGTTAGCAATTGCTATCCTGGTTTCTGATATGAGTTGTGAGTTTAGTCTATATAGTAGACCCAACTTTTGGTGAATTATTCGGGTGACCTGGGCCACATGCCATTTGCATATGAGTCATTGGTCAATGGTAAGGCCCAGGTACCTGAAGGAGCTCATAACTTATTTATTTATTTATTGAACTGTTCCACCAGGAGGGCACACTGAACAATAAGTAGCTTGTTTCACGGTGCAACCTGGGGGGAGGGGTTACATAGGGTTGTGAAGGATGATCAGTTATAATAGTATGTGGGTAGTACAAACAATACAACATTGTAAGGTTGTGCAACAGTTGGAACACAAGGTATTGTACAATAAACAGAAGTGGAACATTGGGCAAATTACATGTCCAAAATCATACAAAAGAACATATGAACATACAAAACAGTAATAATGCGATAGAACCATTTATAGTGCATGAGTGTACCAGGAGCAGGCTCGAAGTAGTACGCAAGTGCTGTTGGAGTAAAAAGGATTGGATTAGGCTGTGCACACTGGTGAGCCAGAAGGGCAGGAGGAGGAGAGGCAATAACTGAATATGAGGAGAAGGGGTAGCCATTTCCTGATTTCCCCCTTTAGGATGTTGAGAACCCTGCCGGGGGGGTCATGGTAGGAAGGCAGAAACTGGGGATAGGTATTAAGGTGGGTTAAAGCAGGAACAGCTGAGGGAAAGGTAATTGTTTAGGGCAGAGGTAAGGGAGTACTTGGAGGAGGAGTGACATATTTCTGGGGGGAGGGAATTCAAGATTTTAGGGAAATGATCTACAAAACCAGTCTGACCTATGGGGGTGGAGCAGTGAGGGACCATCAAGGTGCGGGCATCATTTGATCTGAGAGAGTGAGTAGTGGGGAGGTGGAGTGTAGACAGAGGACGAGAGATAGGAGGGGAGCACCCCGAACCAGAATTTGGAGGTTAGTCTGGCACAATGAGAGCTGCGTCTGTGAGGTAGTGGAAGAAAGGTTAGAGAGCGATAGAGTTCACAGTGGTGGAAGCAGGAAGGGGAGTTGATAGCAAAGCGGCAGAAGGAGTTAAAGAGAGTGTCCAACTTAGGGAAAATTTGGGAGCAGCACCATAGACTACATCACAGTAGTCAAAGATGGGGAGTATCATCTTCTGGACAATTTCGCGCCTCACAGTCAGTTGGATGCAACTACAGATCCTATACAGAGCACCAAGCTTGGGGAGCAGTTTCTTCAGGATAGCATCGATACGCACAGAGAAGTTGAGGTGCTGATCCAGCCAAACTCCCAGATATCGAAATGAGGAGGTGTCCTCCAAGATGGTCCCATCAAGGGTGTGAAAGGTGGGTAGGGCCGGGAGCCTAGAGAGTCTCTGCCTGGTGCCAAAGGTCATTGAAACTGTCTACTTGGTGTTCAGAAAAAGCTGGTGAGAAGTAAACCAGAGCTGAACTTGGTTGAAGTCATGCTGTAAACTGGTTTGCACAGCAGCAAGGTTTTTGCCAGAACTGTATAAAACAGTATCGTCGGCGTACATGTGGATAGAAGAGGATGAGCAGGCTGTGGGAAGATCATTAAGGAAAATGGAGAAGAATAGAGGACCAAGCACTGAGTCCTGAGGGACACTAGTGTTGATGGGGAGTGGAGGGGAGATGGAATCAAGGATTCTCACAGACTGGGTCCTGCCAGTGAGGTAGGATTTAAACCAGTTGGTGGCTAACAGAGCAAGGCCAGCTGAGAAGAGTGAATCAAGAATCAGGGGATGTGAAACAGTGTCAAAAGCTTTGGCTAGGTCGACAAAGATGGCCAAGGTGATCAGGCCATTGTCCAGCCCTGAAAGGATGGAGTCAGTAAGCCTGAGGAGGGAGGTGGTTGTTGAGTGGTTCTTCTGAAAACCAGATTGGAAGGGGGTGAAGAAGGAGAAGTCAGAGAGGAAGGGTGATAGTTGAGAGAGAACTTAATGTTCTTGAAGTCTGGCAAGGGTAGGAAGGAGGGAAATGGGGTGATAGTCGACAGGAGTTGATGTGTCACCACCCTTGGGGAGAGGAAGGACTACAGCGTGTTTCCAGGACGAGGGTACTTGGGCAGAAATAAAGGACAGGTTAAGGATTAGGGAGCTAGGATAAGCAATTGCAGGAGCAGAAAGGTAGAGAAGTTCAGGAGCGAGTTCATCTGGTGAGGAGCCTTTAGAGGGGTCGAGGGATAGGAGAGCATTAAGAGCTTTGTCAGGGGAGATAGTTGAAAAGGAAAATGGGGGAGGGGTAGGCACTGGCTGAGGCAAAGGGCTGAAGTTAGTAGGTGGCAATGGGGAGAGGGAATTTAGAAGAGACGTGGTGCACGAAGTGTAGTAGGCATTAAATTCATTCGCCACGGAGCCAGGATCGGAAACTAGGGAGTTATTTATTTTGAGAACTGTAGGTGGAGGGTGAGAGGGGGGATAGAATAGGGCAAGAACTACCCTCCAGAATTTAGATGGAGAGTTGGTGTTAGTCAGGAATGAGGAGTTGAAATTGTCAGACTTAGCCAGTCTAGTAGCTTTAGTACATGAATTGCGTAGCATTCTGTACTTGGCATAGTCATTTGGATGTTTAGTAGATTTATGTTTTCTCCAGGCCCAATCATGCTCCCTGAAGCAGGCCAGGAGTTCAGGGGTGATCCAGGGGAGGTGAAGCCCATGAACACTGGTCCGTCTGAAAGGAGCAAAAGCATTCCAGGTGGCAGTGAACTGGTCCTTAAAATAGTCAAGTGATTGGTCAACAGAAATGGCAGTGGAGAGGGGGGCCCAGTCGGTGGAAGCGAGTGCAGAGCTGATTGGGTTAAGGTCTAAGGATTTAAGGAAGCGGAGCTGTATGGTTTTAGGGGGAGGTTTGAGGCGATGAACCTTTACGAACAACGAAAATGGGGTTGTGGTTACTAAGGGCATCGGTGGGGAGACCAGATTTAATGACATGGTGTGGGTAGGTTGTGACTGCTCAGACAAGCAGGGTGTGGTTTTGTGTTTTGGGATTAGGGCGTGTGGGCTCAAGTATAAGTTGAGTGAGGTTTAGAGCAGTGACATCACTGCGTAGCTTGTTTAACTTGGGAGACAACCAATTTAGATTCACGTCACCCATTATGAAAAGTTCACCAGATTGCGATAGGGAGGAGATATTGGCAAAGAATTCAGTCATGATCAAGGGTTGAATGCTTCTAAGGGTGTACTGGATGATGATACTAGGGGGAGTAGTAGTAGGGTTTATATCCAATCCCAGAGTTCTTGGACCAAACAACATTTCTTTTGTTTTCTTGTCATTAAACAGTAGCCTATTGACCTGTAGCCAGCTTTCCAGAATTGTAAAATCGTACTGCAGCTGCAGTCCGAGGGCTGACACACTTCACTTGGTCTGTCCACATTTTTCTCAATATCTCATCTTTAGGAAAGTGGAACAGACTTACCCCCCTTTAGTGTGTGTTGCTGCAACCTGCAGCCACACAGCTGATCACTATAATGAAACGCAATGCAATAAAATATATAATCAGTATAGAGCAATCGTGAAACAAATGAGAAATGCAGATATGGAAATTACTTTATTATGGAGCTCCACAACCTGTCAGTAGTGCTTGGAGAAATGTCACAAATCACGTTCCCCTCCAAACAAAGACCCCACATGAACTGTGTGCAACCAGGTAGTATACATGCCCATAAGACAGAATATACTGTATTATGCACAAATTATGTAGTACAATATAATGCCCCAGGAGCACCATAAATGACCACTACATAACTGATGGAGTGCTCTCATATTGCCCCATACCAAAACCATCATCATGCTGGCATCACAGTACCAATGGTTTGGGGGGGGCGTAGAGGGTTGACATAGGAAGAAACCATTACAAGTACTGCAACCACAAACATGTAGTACAGTCTGACAAAGGATAAATGTCCTTTTAATGTCACAGCTAAGCAGTAAATTATATCTATCTACTCTATATATATGTTATAGATGCAAATCCCTACAATAACTGGACCTGAATTGACAATAATAAAAATCAAAACAGCTTTTCATGACAATGGAGTGGGGGTGCAGAATTGGGAAGGATTTACAATAATTAACAGTGAGTTAATAAGATGCAGCATCACTACACAAATCACTCTATTAATAGAGCCCTGTCATATGTATCTTAACAGAGATTTGAGTCAGCAGCACCACTATGCAGAATGAGTGGTGAATGCGATATAGGCAGACATGCTGGGAAGCCTCAGAAGCGCTCCATTTAATGATGTCACTGGCGTGATCTCGGGGCCTGTAAATACTGAGAAAGTCTGCCGGAAGAGACATTAGTGCGGTACTACTAAAACCAGGAACCACTTGCAAATGCAACACACAATCTTAGATAATTAAGCCAGGCACTTTCATTTGGAAACCAGCACACAGCTTCTGGTAATTTTTCATGCTGTACTTTGGTGATCGGGAAAGGTGCTCTTTAATGACCCCACAGATGCAGGCCACAAGTTGGAAGTGATCCAAAAGGATTGTGCCCAGCAGACTACTACAGAGAATGCAGGAAGAACAATGAAGAGATGTGAGAGACAGTAAAATTAGCAGCTACATGTTAATACCAAAAGCCTCCAAGTCCTTGGAGCTCAGAATCAGTTCCAATGCCACACTAATATAATGATAAAGTGATGGTTATCTTGCATCTTTCAATTATTGTTATACTAAAAACTGCTGAAGGATTCATCAGGTCCTTATAATGAAAGTAATGCACTAATCGATTTGGTTGTCCACCCAGTTTGCCAGCTTATCAGTAGAGCGCCTCAGCAATGTAGATAATGGCAGAGACCATGTGGGTTATAAGGTGAAGGGCACCCAATTAGCCCCCTGGACCATAACTGCTTAATGTGGCTTGAGAGGGCTTGGGTTCTTCTGGTGACCAGACAGTCAGGTAAGTCCCTGTTGTTGGGGGGTACATCCCCTTTTAAAATTCTCTTAGTAGCAAGACTCGGGTACAGTGTTTTATTATGCATATCTAGTGCATATATTCTCACCTGTTATTAGTTGGGTTATCCCCACAGAGCAGGTCATATTAAATTTACTTCAAAGTTTTGTAGCTGAATTATACTTACCAGTTGTACAATCAATCAGTCTAAATTTGACAGTTGCCATGCTTTAAATGTTTTCAATATTTTTAATGTATTGCCTCTCCACCAGAACAGTAGACTATTGATGGTATCTCTGGGTGGAGCGGGGGTCCCTTGAGGATGCACAAGGGGGAGTTCTCAGCAATCAGTATATTTCAGGGACTCTAGGGTCAAGTTGATGACAAGGGACCATCTCAATCGAAGGGATTCATTCAGTTGACATTTCATATAAATTTTACTGAATGGTCATCCGTGGTCCTGCTACAAAGGCCCTTCTGAGTGTCAAGTTTGAACTTTATAATGGCCCATTTTGTAAACCTCAAAGTGTTGTACCACAGAGTAAGGGGCTTAGTATTACATAATGTAACATTTCTGTGATGCATCCTACACCTGAAACCAAGTGTTGTACTTCTATGTTTATTGAAAATTTGAATGAACAATAAAGTTTAAAAACAAACACACTCTGCACTCCAAAGACTTACTGCATAACATAACAAATGTTTCTGGCATATACCCAAAAGATAGCTCAGCAGCTCTGCCCTTCTGCAGTTTGACTGTCTTTATTGGGCACATTCAGCAAAGTCCAATTAGCTATACAATAGTCAGAGAAGCGCTAATAAAGGTGCATAGTACCCAAAAACAAGTTCTGCATACAAGCAAGTAAATTCTCAAATTAGCCGGACTTTGACCAGCTCTGTGCTGTCTCAAGATTCATCAAGGTGCGTGCAGATATGGCTGGATCATCTATTCTTAAATGACAGCAAATCTTTAGCATGCACCATGAGTTTGTTTTTAGTCCGATGAATGAGGTTTGATGCTCCTTTGCTTGCTACTGGCCTCTACATGAATAGTGCATTCATATTTTGGGTAATACGTCTACCCTGTTGAAAGACAGATGGACTGAAGCATGGGGGGAGGGTCAACTGAACTCACAGTGAGCTACTTGCTGTGGTGGGAGTCGAACTCAGTTTCCAATGCAGTGCTCTAATCACTGAACAATACTACACAAAAGCATGACCTTCATCAGAAAGGTTAGTATCTGTTGTACATTAAGACACACATTCAAGATTTAGCCATGCATGCCGAAAAGATAGTGGGAAAATTACCTTTGGGATGCACTGTCAGCTGTATCGGCATCCGTCTCACCCCCACAGGACTGACAGCCTGGCACTCATACTGACCCTGATCATGCAGAGCCACCTGGTTGATACGTAAAGTACCTGATGACAAGACAGTATGCCGCCCATCACTAGGCAACTGGCCTCCTGCACCAGAACAACAGAGAGGTAGAGTCAGATGTTGCTTGATCATGTTACTTTTTAAAGTATACAAACTCCATGTTTCAGGTCAGTGCTATGCTATTACACAGTTACCAAATAAACAGAAGGGAGAAAGAGATAAGTTTCTTAGCTGGGATTTTGAATCTTATGAACTGGAGAAAGAGTAAGGTGCTTCTAGAGTGCCAGGGTTACAGATGCATTGGTGGTGCATCTGGTAACACAACAAAACCACATTCCAAGTGACCTGGCTTCAAATCCCAGCTAAGGTATTTACTTCTTTCTCTCTTCTGTTTGTTTTCATTCCATATATACACACAGTGCACCCCTGTAAACAGAGATGTAATTATCTGTGCAGCACCAGGTTGTGCATTGGAGAAAAAGTTAGGTCATTCTGGGAGTCTCAGGTTTCGAGCTGTCTTGGTGGTGCAGCTGGTAGTACAGTGGAATGGTATTCCAGGTGGCCTGGTTTCAAATCCAAACTAAAGCACTTACTTTTTCTCTTCTGTTTGTTTTGATTCCATTTACACTATATGCCCACCACACCCTTGCACATAAAAATATTACACATTTTCTAATGGAAAACCTTCTGTTAAACTACAATCAAGGACTGACTGGTGGGATTCATCGCACATTCATGTTGAACGCTGACAGAGTGTTACCCAAGTGTGCACCTTCTCAGCTCGGGTCACGCAATATAATGAATTTGCCGGTCTCAACAGTTTTCTGCCTGTTATAAGTGTACACAGCAAGAATCATTACATGAAATTCTATACAACTTAGTTCAGTTTCATAAAATAGGCTTTTCTGAAGCAGGGCCCAAATCAAAATGACAAATGAATAATCGCTGTACCTTGGGAGACAAGAGATCCCTCCAGGCCTGAGGCATCGCTGTACTTTGGGAGACAAGAGATCCCTCCAGGCCTGAGGCATTTTGATGAGGCAATGTGGGAAAGGCAGCACTTTTTTCAAGCCCATGGATCTGTAGAGCATTTCAATTTCCTCTACTGTCATTAATTTGTTTCCCTTTTCTGCACAAATTCATTATTGCAATTTATTAAAAAATAACAATCACAGTACAGTGGGTGCTTAATCATGCTGTAGATAAACACACTAGTCCTCTGCATGGTTGCACCTCTGGGATCTGGCATGAAACTGAGCCCCGAAGAATACTGACTGGAAGGAAATCATTGTGATCTAGTGACCATAGCAAAAAAAAAAAAAAACAGTTATGGAGTGGTTGGCTGGCACTCATCCCCAGGCTTCAACATCTGACCACCTCAGGAGGTAGTATAGTGTAGTGCTTAAGAGCACTGAGCTGCAAACCTGGAGAACTGGGTTTGAATCCCACAGCCACTACTTGCATACTGTGTGACCACGAGCAAGTCAATTAACTTCCTTGTGCTCCTAGGAAACACTTGGAAACAATCTTCAGCTCAGTGGGTCTTTCCTGGCCAAAAATTGTAAACTAAAATAAAACAGAACACCTCAGAACTGACACTGTACTCTACAGTCATGTCTCAGTGCAGACTGCAGCCATGTCTCTGGAAGACAGTTTAGAGAGTTCTGACAATGGTGCAGATTAGTATCATATAATCAGTCAGTGTGACACACCAGATAGAATCACACTGAGTCCTGCTACCAGGGATGTGGCCTTAATGCTATTGCATTGGACTATACCTGCTTTGGTCCAGGCAATGACCGGAGCTGGGCTACCCTCTGCTGTACAGCTGAAATCTACAGTGTTGCCTTCTATCACTGTCTGGTCTCTAGGGGACACCGTGAACTTTGGAGGAGCTGAAGACAGAGGAAGAAAGCAAATGAGAACAGTTTTACATCACTTTGTCAACATGAGATTCAATACACGTTTTGAACATTTAGATAGAGAAAGCTTTCTTAGCAATAAAACAAAAGTAAGAGAATCCAAACTTAATAAAACAAGTGAGAAACAGCATAAAAATGTCACAAGATAAGGAAACAAAGAGAACATTTTTCAAACATTTTTGAGACACTTAAGCTGTCTAACGCCAGAGCTGACGCAATATGCTGTACAGGCTGTGTCAGATTATAAAACCTTACAAGAGATGTATGAGAGACCATTCAGTTCAAAAATTACAGATTTCTTACTGTCCTACAGTACATAGCAAAATAAATATGACACACTGAAATGGATACAGCACATACCAGAAAGAATATTACGCATTAGAGTATAACACATATTAAAATGCATGCAACATACCAAAGTGAGTATTACACATACCAAACTAGGTATAACATATACCAAGTGGATTATGAGAAACACTGAAATAAGGAGTTAACACATACTGAAAGGAGTATAGCATTTACCAAAATGTGTATGGTATATACCAAAATGGGTCTGACACATACTAAAAACCATATGTACAGCATGCACTGAAATGAGCCTGGCACAACAACATGAGTATAACATACCAAAATATATTTTCCATATAGCACGATGGGTAGGACACAAACTGAAATGAAAATACTACGTACTGAACTGTGTATAAGACATACTGTGAGGAGTACAACTCATACCAAGAATCACATATCAATGGGGACCAATCATAATCTACTTATAAATTCTTACAAAAGTGCACTGAAGTTCAGTGTGCATATATCATACCAGAAATAATTTTTGGGTTGGGGGGGACCCACAATTAAAATCTAACCAAACGAGGAAATGAAAAACACCTTTATGGCCCTTTCGCTGCACAAAATGCAATACTTTGATAGAAATCTTTGGGGGAGGGGGGCCAATGTCCCCCTCCCAGTCCTATGGCCATGACAGCCCTGGTTCAGTGTACCTTCAGCTCTGCAGCAGGATATAAGTGTTTGAACTCCATTTTATTTTCAGCTATAACCATGCAGTTAAGAATTAGTAGTACTAGTAATATGACACTACAGTGAATAGAATCATTACTTGTTTAATTTTATAAAAAAAATGTACGTTGTACATATCATGCACTATCTACACAAAACATAAATTACTATATTGTTCCTTGCAGGAATGAGGACATCTGCATTTTGTTGGCAAGTTGTAACTGCACCTTGGCAAGTACTGTATGTAACCTGGCACTGTTCTCAGCTCTTCTTTTAGTTATTGAAAAAAATGATTTACTTTACAAGTCAAATTCTGCTTGTTTGGTTGATGGTAACAAGTTTTTCTATAGTTAACCTTTGAGACTAATTTATTTATTTTGGAGCTCTCAGACTAATAGCACCCATTACTAATGAAAGGGAGTCCATCATTAAGGGTAGAGGACCCAGAGAAATTGCAATAGATTAGATTAATAAATTTCAACAAGAAAGACATACTGAGCTGGTAACAGCTCATTTCCAGATGTATCCTGGGGGAAGGGGAAGGGAGGACAATGAGGAACGCTAATAACAGTAATGCAATAAGAGGTAGCGACGCATCATAAATAACAATTGTGCAAAGACAGGGATTGTGTGAAGTAAAATACATAGCAATATAATAAAGTGCTGGAGGATATCGTACTGTATTTGCAATTACAATACAGTAAAGTGATGGAGGATAACAACATTTGTAATGTTCAGAGGCAAGTAGTGAGTTCAGGGAGGAAGCAATGGTTGTCAATTTGGGAGGGTGGAAGAGGGGACTGCATTACTGTAGGTGCAGGGCAAAGAGGGGAGTGCAGGTAGGATGATGGTGGGCGGCATCCCACGGACCAGTATCAGGGCAAATGCAGGAATGTGTAGTGAAGTCATGGTGGAAAGAGGATAGTGAGTGGTGGAAAGAGGCAGAGCAGATGGTAAGGGGGAGAGAACACCATAATTTGGGGAAATCAGAAGGACAAGGTAGCTTGACCAGCAATGGCTTTCCTGGATGGGAGTGTGAGAGAGCAACAGCCAGAATTGCATATGGGTTAAGACGTGGTAGGGGAAGAGAGGAGAGAAACAAGGTAGGAGGAGAGGAAGTCAAGCTAGGAAATAAGCAATAATCCACAGCAGAGTGTGGGTTATGCTGGGATTTACTCATATCTGGTGTGGTTTGGTCATGGGGCTACAGGCTGAGTGACTAAACCACACCATAAGTGGATAAATCTCAGCATAATCCACATCCTGGAGTGGATTATTGTGATTACACAATTTTAAAATATGATTGAGACAAAAAAGTGAGTGAACATTTTTTTTTAAGTTTTTTATTGATTTGTATAGTATTATTCTTCCTCTCTTGTCAAATAGTGTTATGTTGTTAGGTAGAACATGGAAGTAGGCCCCCTTCCCGACACACACAAGACATTCTGGGATTTTTTTGTTTGTTTATTTTGCTGGGAATTGGATGCTTTTTTTTTGTGTTTTTCTCATTCTTTATTTTGTTAGAGAGCATGGTGCGAGCTGTGAGCAGCTGCTTTTGGAGACCAGTGGTGGTACGAAATGTCAGCGGCTCCCGTAGTTCAGCCTGTAAGATGCGGTGTTAAGAGTCAGTGGCTGCCATGTGTTTTGGGGATTAAGAGATGTGAACTGCTAGATTTAGTGAGGTGAAATCAGCTTGAGAGAGAAAGAGACAGCGCCATGGCCAACAGGTTCAGGGATAGAGAGACAGTGCACTGGTGAGAGAGAGAGAGACGCACACACATAGTGTGCTAGAGGGAAAAGAAAAACAACAATTTATTTGAGTGGGTGAATCGGTTGCAATTGAGTGTTTTATGTTCATTGAGAGAAATGGCAGAGCAGTTATAAGAACATAAGAACATAAGAACGTGTCAGCAGAAGGGGACCATATCATCCATCTAGTCTGCCCAGATTGCCTACCCCCCTATTCTGTTCTTCTTCCGAGATTATCACAGTACTTGTCCCATATGCTAGCTTAAAAGCAATGACTGTTTTGGCCTGCACAACCTCTGGTGGTAAGCTATTCAAAGGGTCCAGCACCCTCTCTGTGAAGTAAAACTTACGAATGTTGATTTTAAACTTACCTCCTGTTAGTCTTAAACTGTGCCCCCTCATTTGCGTGGTCTCATTTTTGTGAAAGAGGTTTTCTGCTTGTACCTTATTCATGCCCTTTATGTATTTGATGGTTTCTATCATATCCCCCCTGTTTCTCCTTTGCTCGAGGGAGTACCTTTGCAGTTACTGTAGTCTAGATTCATATTGCTCCTGGTGCAGTCCCTGTACCATTTTAGTAGCCGACCTCTGTACAGCCTCCAAGCGGTCTAGGTCCTTTTTTAGATGTGGCCTATAGAACTGTATGCAGTACTCAAGATGTGGCCTCACCAAGGACCTGTACAGAGGGAGTATGACCTCTCGCTTCCTACTTGTAATGCCATTGCCAATACATCTGAGGATGCTACTAGCTTTCTACGGCGCCTTTTCACATTGTCTACCCACATTTAAATCATCAGAAATAAGCACTTTGAGGTCCTGTTCAAGTTTTGTTTCTGTTAATTGTTCACCATCAAGTGTGTATTTTTGCCTTGGGTTTCCTTTACCTAAGTGCATGACCTTGCACTTTTTGGCACTGAATTTCAATTGCCAGTCCCTAGACCATGCTTCTAGGCTCTTTAGATCTGCTTCCATTGCTGCTGTTCCTTCAGTTGTATCTACCCTGTTGCAGAGCTTTGTGTCATCTGTGAACAGGCATACCTTACCCTGCAGGCCATCAGCAATGTCGCTGATGAATATATTGAAGAGAATTGAGCCAAGGACAGATCCTTGAGGCACAACACTGATCACCCTTCTCTAGCTAGACAGTGGTCCATTGACTGTGACCCTCTGTGTTCTACTGTGGAGCCAGTTTTGAACCCACTTGACTATTTTATGCCCTAACCTGAAGTGCTCTAGCTTATTGACCAATCTTCTATGGGGGAACAGAGCCAAAAGCCTTGCTAAAATCTAGATAGACTATGTCTACCACCCCTCCCTGGTCCACTATTTTGGAGACCCAGTCAAAGAAGTCAATCATATTCATTTGACATGACCGTTCTGCTGTAAATCCATGCTGTTTAGTATCTAGCTGCCCTGTTTCCATAAGGAATTTCACTACTCTTTCCTTAATTAGGGATTCCGTAAGCTTCCCCACTACTGAGGTGAAGCTCACTGACCGGTAGTTTCCGGCCTCCTCCCTGCTTCCACTTTTGCACAAGGGTATCACTGTGGCCCTTCTCCAGTCCTGAGGTATTTCCCCGCTCTCTAGGGACTGTGTGAATAATTCTGCCAGAGGGCTTGCAATTTCCTGTGCCAGTTCCTTCAGAAGTCTAGGGTGGATTTCATCTGGGCCCATTGCTTTATTTGTTTTTAATTTGAGAAGGTCTTTTAGGACACTAACTCTTGTAAATGGTCCAGCATCTGCTCCTATGGTGAGTCCGCCTGTGTTCTGCATTTTGGGTACATTGCCATCGTCTTCTTTTGTGAAGACTGAGCAGAAGAAACTGTTTAGAATCTCCGCTTTTTCGTTATCATTTTCCGCCCGTTTGCCATCCTTGGTTGCTATTCTCATAATGCCTCCTTTTGTTTTCCTTTTTTCTCTGATGTATCTGTAAAAAGTGTTGTTGCCTTTCTTCACTCCTCATGCAATTCTCTCTTCTGTCTGGGCTTTGGCTGCCCTTACTGCCTTCCCTGCTTCTTTTAGCTTTGTTTTGTAGACTTCCATATCTGCCTTATTGTTAGTATCCTTGAATCTCTTGAACGCTTTCCTTTTGTCCTTTATTTTTGTTGCTACATCCTTGGTATACCCTAGTGGTTTCCTCCTTTTTCTTGACTTAGAGAGCTGGGGCTGGATTCACAAAGCTTTCAGAAGGTGCAAAACCTTCCCTAAGTCCCCAAAATGCAGTAGCTATGGAAAAAAGGGGAGATTGCTCTAAGTGCAATTCACAAAAACCTCTGCAGCTGCAGAAAAAAAATACTTCGGACTGTGGAAAAAAAGTGCAGCTGTGGAAGTCCTTGAGGAAAAAAGGTGTGAGATAAGTAAGGCACATCCCCTGAAGGGCTATTCTCAGCCAGGTTTTTCCTGTAGTTGCAGAAAAAATGTTATACACAGTGGAATGAGGTGTGACACTCCCTCAGCAAACCCAGTAGTGCCCCAACAATTGGAATCAATTAAGGTGGAGGTGAGGCACAGGTAATAGCGTTCCAGATAGTATAGCAGTGGCTGATGACAGCAACAACAGCACACATTGCCATGATGTGGCAACAGACAACAACCACCAGACCCAGTGCAGCCCATGATGGAGCCTCACAGGCAGACTGGATCCTCTCTTTCATTCTTTTACTGCTTTGCCTTGGACTGTGCCCCCCCCCATCTACTACTGATCCGTGTAATCTTCCCTCACCTTCCCCTTCCCCTTCCTTGAGGCCAGATGCCTCACCCATTGTGCTTCCTTTATCTCTAATTATACAATGGGGTCCCAAAATACTCATCTGTGATTAGTTAACTGGCTTCTTGAGGCAAGAAAAAATTACTGCATAACCCATACATAAAGCACCAGTTAACCTTATTGCAAAAGTAAAAGAAATCATTTCTCTCACTCAATGTTTTAAACTTAAACAAAATGCTGCCATCTTACTTCTTGCTAATCTGTCCCTACTACATCACTTTTAATAAAAATGACATTTTACCACCAAGTTTCACCAATAAAAACAATATTTGACCACAGAAATTCAAAATATATCGTAAGACACTTTCCCAGCAGTTTTTATTCCCAGTCCGAGAATGACAAACTGAGCTGAAAATCTTTTGAGAACACTGCCCCTCGCATGATCGCACAAGCCACACCTCAGCCAACACATAGCAAAAACAGCATCTCTTGTAACACATCACAAAGTGTCCTACAGAACTGAGCTATCACGTCTGGTCCTTATCACACTGCAGTAAGCAAATAACTGGGTACCAGTGACCATAGGACCATCTCGATCACCATCACCAGTAAAGATGTAATCAGTCACAACAAACTCAGGGTCCTGGGGCAGGATTCACAAAGTGTTTGGGACCTAAGTCCCACTTTGCAACTTCAGTTGCGGACTGAAATCGCCCACAGTGGTGGTGGTTGCAATTCACAGCCACAACAGTGGCGGAGGGTGTTACGGCTGCTCCCACCAGCCATAGCAACTGTCCGCAGCTGTGGCGATCTCCCTGGTGATACCACCCACAAGCTGCCATAAGTCATAGAGCTGGTCATAATCCAGCTCCTTCTTTGTGAATACCCACCACTGCGGGACTCCTGTGGCTCTGCAAGTGGCCACCCTTTGGCGATGAGGTTTTGCCGCAGCTGTGGGACTTTCACGATCTTTGTGAATCCTGCCTCTAGATTTCACGAAGGCCAACTTTACTCAAATGAAGGCTTCTAAAAAGGAAATACTTAGCAAGGAAAGAGGGGGCACAGTGGAACAGAGGTGGAAAGCCCTGAAAGAAGCTTTATTCACAGTAACTGCCAAGTGCATGAAGCAGGGGCAGGATTCTCAAAGCACAGTAAAAATCCAGCAGCTGCGGGGGAAAAAGGCTTGCAGCTCTACGGAAATGCAGTTGTATGATATTCTTAAAGAAAATCCTGCAGCTGAAGGAATTCTGCAAAAAGTCCCACAGTCGCAGAATTCCAGAAGCTGCGGGAATTCCACAAGTGCTGCAAATCCGCAGATGCGGATCCGCAGCTATGGAAATGGCTGACGAGGCACAGCAATAGTACAACAAGTAGCTGAAGCAGCAGACATTAACACTGCTGCCATAGTATGAGGCTGACAGCACCCACAAAGATACCAGCAACCAGTCCCTCAACTGGGACCACTGCAACACCACAGGTACCAGCACTACCATGGCACCACAGTGGCTGACTCTCACCACTGGTCATTCCTCCCTGGGGTATTCCTGTTGCCTGCAGGGATAGCACATGCTGCAGGCTGGTCAGGCTCTACTGCCTGTGGGGCTCCGTTATGGGCTGTACTGGGTCTGGTGGTTGTTGCCTGTTGCCATAGTATGGCAACGTGTGGTTTTGTTGTTGTAACATCAGTTACTGCTATACTATCTGGGATGCTATTACCTGTGCCTCACCTCCACCTTAATTGATTCCAATTGTTGGGGCACTACTGAGTTTGCTGAGGGAGTGTTACACCTCATTCCACTGTGTGTAACATTTTTTCTGCAACTACGGGAAAAATCTGGCTGAGAATAGCCCTTCAGGGGATGTGCCTTACTTATCTCACACCTTTTTTCCTCAAGGACTTCCACAGCTGCACTTTTTTCCACAGTCCGAAGTATTTTTTTTCTGCAGCTGCGGAGGTTTTTGTGAAGTGCACTTTGAGCAATCTCCCCTTTTTTTCCATAGCTACGGCATTTTGGGGACTTAGGGAAGGTTTTGCACCTTCTGAAAGCTTTGTGAATCAGCCCAGCTCTCTAAGTCAAGAAAAAGGAGGAAACCACTGTGGTATACCAAGGATGTAGCAACAAAAATAAAGGACAAAAGGAAAGCGTTCAAGAGATTCAAGGATACTAACAATAAGGCAGATATGGAAGTCTACAAAACAAAGCTAAAAGAAGCAGGGAAGGCAGTAAGGGCAGCCAAAGCCCAGACAGAAGAGAGAATTGCACGAGGAGTGAAGAAAGGCAACACAACTTTTTATAGATACATCAGAGAAAAAAGGAAAACAAAAGGAGGCATTATGAGAATAGCAACCAAGGATGGCAAACGGGCGGAAAATGATAACGAAAAAGCGGAGATTCTAAACAGTTTCTTCTGCTCAGTCTTCACAAAAGAAGACGACGGCAATGTACCCAAAATGCAGAACACAGGCGGACTCACCATAGGAGCAGATGCTGGACCATTTACAAGAGATAGTGTCCTAAAAGACCTTCTCAAATTAAAAACAAATAAAGCAATGGGCCCAGATGAAATCCACCCTAGAATTCTGAAGGAACTGGCACAGGAAATTGCAAGCCCACTGGCAGAATTATTCACACAGTCCCTAGAGAGCGGGGAAAGTTTAAAACATTCAGTGAAAGAAATGATTTCTTTTACTTTTGCAATAAGGTTAACTGGTGCTTTATGTATGGGTTATGCAGTAATTTTTCCTTGCCTCAAGAAGACAGTTAACTAATCACAGATGAGTATTTTGGGACCCCATTGTATAATTAGAGATAAAGGAAGCACAATGGGTGAGGCATCTGGCCTCAGGGGAGGGGAAGGGAAAGGTGAGGGAAGAATACACGGATCAGTGGTAGATGGGGGGGGGGCACAGTCCAAGGCAAAGCAGTAAAAGAATGAAAGAGGGGATCCAGTCTGCCTGCGAGGCTCCATCATGGGCTGCACTGGGTCTGGTGGTTGTTGCCTGTTGCCATAGCATGGCAATGTGTGGTTTTGTTGTTGTAACATCAGTTACTGCTATACTATCTGGGATGCTATTACCTGTGCCTCACCTCCACCTTAATTGATTCCAATTGTTGGGGCACTACTGAGTTTGCTGAGGGAGTGTTACACCTCATTCCACTGTGTGTAACATTTTTTCTGCAACTACGGGAAAAACATTCAGTGAGAGAAATGATTTCTTTTACTTTTGCAATAAGGTTAACTGGTGCTTTATGTATGGGTTATGCAGTAATTTTTTCTTGCCTCAAGAAGACAGTTAACTAATCACAGATGAGTATTTTGGGACCCCATTGTATAATTAGAGATAAAGGAAGCACAATGGGTGAGGCATCTGGCCTCAAGGGAGGGGAAGGAGAAGGTGAGGGAAGAATACACGGATCAGTGGTAGATGGGGGGGCACAGTCCAAGGCAAAGCAGTAAAAGAATGAAAGAGGGGATCCAGTCTGGCCAGGGTAGACTTAGGAGCAACACTGTATACTATGTCACTGTAGTAGAAGATTGGGAGTATAATTTTCAAGATGATCTCTCAACGGGCAGGAAGAAGCATACACTTTTTATTCCCATTAACTGCACAAAGTTTGGGGTGTAGCTTCTTGTGGATGCATCTACATGAGTTGAGAAATTGAGGTGCCAGTCCAGCCAGACCCCAAAGTACTTGAAAGAGGGGACATCCATTAAGGTTATGGAGAGAGGGGAGAAGGGTAAACCTGGTGGGCCTCTGTCTAATGCCAAAGGTCACAGAGACCATTTTCTTGGCATTGAAGGACAGCTGATTTGCCAGGAACCAGTGCTGGATGTTAGTAAAGTTCAGTTGGAGTCTGGCCATGAGGTCAGCAACAGAGGAGTCAGAGACAAAGAGCACCATGTCATGTGTGTACATATGGATGAAGTGGAGCAGGCAGTGCGGAGGTCCTTCAGGAAGATGGAGAGTATTGGTCAAGAACAGATGCTTGGGAATGCCTGAGCTGATAGGGACAGGGGGAAATATGGATTCACCAATATGGACAGCTTGAGGCCTGCCCTCAAGGTAGGAGTGGAACCAACTGACTGAGGAACCCAGACAGCCCCTCTGCCTTGAGCTTCTTCAGGAGGAGGGGTGGACAACAGTGTCAAAAGCTTTGGTCAAGTTGACAAAAATAGTTGAGGTGACCCTGCCCTGATCCATGCCAGACTGAATGAAGTCAGTAACCTGGAGGTGGATGGTGGAGTGGGACTTCCAGAAGCCAGACTGAAAAGGAGCGAAGGAGGATGAATCAAGGAAGGGGGAGAGCTGAGATAGCACAAAGTGTTCTTAGCCAGAGTGGGGAGAAGAGGAATTGGGGTGGTATTTGCCAGGAGAGGTGGAATTTCCCTCCTTTGGAAAGGGGGTGACTGTAGCCTCTTTCCCAGTAACAGGAATGGAGGCTAAGGAGAAGGAGAGGTATAGAAGGGAGGTAATAGGTAGAGCAATGGCATGGGCAGAGAGATGCAGGAGTCTGGGGTCAAGACCATGAGGGCTCACACCCTTGGAAGGTTTAGAGCCAAGACGGCCTTAAGGGAAACAACAAGAGTGGTAGCAGAGAAGGAGGAAGGGTAGCATGGGTGGTAGGAGGAAGGAGGGGAAGAGGAAGAGGAGGAGAGGAGGGAGCATGTACTGGAGGTGAAAAAGGAGTTGAAAGATGAGGCAATAGAAGAGGGGTCAGAAACAGGACTGCCACTTACCTTAAGGATGGAGAAGAGGACTGGGTCGGAGAGAGAAAAGGGCATGGATAACCTTACAGAACTTAGAGGGTGAGAAATAAAGTTGTTCTGTAGCATGGATGCAAAGTATTTAGACTTGGCAAGCCTGGTGGCTCTGCTACAGGCATTATGAAGGGTCCAGTACTTGATTAAGTTGGCAGAGGAGCCAAAGAACCTGTGGGCCTGCCAGGCAAATGTTGTAACATGGAGATAGGCCAGCAACTCTGTTGAGATTGTGGGAGGTGGGAAACTCAGACCCTGTTTTTCTAACAGGGGCATGGAGATCCTAGGCAGACATGAATTTGAGGTTGAGATATTGGTGGGCAGTATTTATGTTTCTGGCTGAAAATATTAATCCGAGTCAATAGCCACCAAGTTGGTATGGCAGGAGAACATGCCCAGCAACCTGAGGGACTGGATCAGAATGAATTTTTTTTTTGGGGGGGTGAGATGGTGAATTTTGCACATGCAGTAGACCATGTGGTGGTCACTGAAGGTACTAGGGCGGGTACCAGCATCCACGATACAATGGAGGTGGGAGGTGAGAATCCAATCCAGAAGAGAGGGTGATTGTTGGATCTATGATTGTGCTGGGCTGGGCCAGTGATCAGTAGGGTAAGTCAGAAGGACATAATGTTTTGGCACAATTTATCTGGAGAGGGGAGCTTAAAATCAGCAAGGATAAGAACCTCACCAGGGGAGGCATGGGAGGAGATAGTGGTGAGGAGCTCAGTGACTGAAGGTAGAGACATGCCAGCACAACAGTAGACACCTGTTATGAATATAGGGACAGAGAAGGGGAAGGAGAGCTTGAGGTGGAGCAACTCACAGGCAGAGGGGGAGGTGACAGAGAAAACAGGGTCAAACTAGATGCTAGAGGAGAGGTAGATTGCAACTCCACCACCCCTCTCAGCATGATTCTGCTGCATGATCATATATCTGGGGATGGCACTAGCATGTATCATGAATCTTAGGGGAGAGCCAAGACTCCAAGATCACGAGCATGTCAGGCCTGAGATTAATGGTCAATCTTGGGGAGGAGGCTTTGGATGTTGACATGGGTCTCTCTATGTCCTTTAGGGAGATGACTGGGCAGGGCTGGGATTGAGCTCAATATTTATTTATTTAAAAGCTGGTAACCAGGAAAGGCACACTGAGCCAAGGCTCATTTCCAGGTGCAACCCGAATATCACCTGCTACTATAAGCAACAATGAGGCAAGGAGCTTAAGGGAGCATATGAGTCACATATGGGGAGAGAGAGTGTGCAAAGGATGAGAGAGGGGTAAGAAGGAAGGAGGCACCTATAATCAATCTATAATGAGTATATATAATCATTGCAAAAAACTATGTTAATGCAAATATTGTAGTCGAAGAACATAAAGTGAAAAAGTATAGTAATGAAAAACATAAGAGTTTGCAGTCTCAGGAGTCTTGGTGAATCTGTGGCATGGTATTTTTTGGGGTTGTCAACCCTAATGCCCACCCCCCTCCCACCATCCCCTAGCCTGCTGCCTGAACACAAGGTAAAGGTCAAAGTCCATGCCTCATAAGCATAGTGTTTGGAGGTATAGAAGTATGGCTCACCACATGTGTCCAACAGAATCAGTCATAACTTTCTTTGGGCCCTTCGTTAAGCAAGAGATCATGTATAAGTTTGTTTGCTCAGGACAAGTGGTGGGCATTAGGGATGACAACGACAACCCAAGGAACACTACACCATCGATTCGCCAAGACTCCTGAAAATCCAAACCGTAATGATTTTAATTTCCTTACTTCTCCACTTTGTGTTCTTCAAGCCTAATATCTGCATTAACATAGCTTTTTGCAATGATTTGCCTTGTTTTTTGTAATAGTGGAATTGTATCCTCATTCATGCAAGTTCCCCTTCAGGGCAAGACTGTGTCTATCTGTATGCAGCTCTGGATGCAAATGCGTAGGGCCTCAAGACAAGAATTCATGGGTTGTCCATGGCCCTGCACTTCTGTGCAACTACAGATGTAGATGTGCAAGGCTGTAAGACAAGAATCTGTGGGGCTGTCTGTGGAGCTATCCGTGGGGCCATGGAATTGCTGGGCCCTTCCATGTGACTACAGATGCAGACAAGCAGGGCCACCTGGGCCCTGCACCAAGGGAAGAGTCCACCTGGATGTGGAAGTATTAATTTATTTAATTTTGGTAACCGAGTGGGCCCACTGGAATCATTACAGTCCCTTTTTCAGGAGCAACCCGGAGTTAATTACAGGTAATGGTACATAGACATTTTATAGAGTACAAGAAAGGTAATTGATCACATTGCAACATACAAAGAGTCAAGGACTTAGAGTAATACAATCAGGACAGTTGCGTATTTTAGGACAAAAACTGCGTATTTTGCAAAAGAGTACACAACTTACACAGACAATCACTAGTGACCACCATAATAGGAGACAGAGGTGGTAGGAGCCATAAATAACAGTGCAATGACATCAGCATTAATACACAGACCAGGTTCCGAACTAGCAATCCCACTTATTTCAGACAATAAGTCATGGAGGATTGTTTCACTGTGGAGTTCTGGTCTAACGGGGCAGTTACACAAAAACTAGGCATGCATTTGCCCACCGCCCTGAAGTACTATGAGGGCTTTTATGGAGAATTAGTGGTAGCAAGTGAAGATACTCAGCTCCATTAGGTGAGCCTTGAGCCCTCTCCTCCCTCTAGAGAGTTGCATTCCTGGAGCTTTCCTAGCAATGCATTCCAAAGATGTGTGGTACAGGCAGAAAAGGACCATTGTCCTTGGGAGGACCTAACTTTTGGAACTTGGGGGAGCTGACATCTGGAGGATCTGAGACTCCTACTGCTTTGTTAAGTAACTAATGTGTCAGCCAGGCTAGGAGGGGCATTATCAAGTCTGAGTTTGTAGGCCAAGCACAGAGATGGATATTTTAGCCTGCCTTCTAATGAGGGCCAGTTTATGGTTTGGAGTACCTGGCAGTGATGTTCCAGGGGTGGGGCTCCTGTGGCGAACTGGCTTATCCTGTGGTATAAGGTTCTGAGTTTCTGGATCTCTTTGCCTTTAACTGAATATAGGACCAGAGAGCCATATAACAGGGAGGGTAATAGGGTACCAGTTGTAACCTTTAGCTGTGAATCCTTTGTTAGGAAAGGACTGAGTCAATACAGTAGACCTAGCTTCTGGTTCAAGGTCTTGTTCAAATGGTCTATATATGCATTAAAAGGTACTATCTTGATCCAGTATGACTTCTAAATACTTAATGGTATCAACTACTTCTACCTTTGAGCCATCTATGAGAGCAGGTGTTAGAAAATGTGATCTATCAGAGCTCAGGCTTTTGGGGCCAAAGAGTATGGCCTTAGTCTTTTTACCATTCTAAACAAGCTTGTTGCTCACCAGCCAGCTCTCAAGAAGTAGCAGGTTATTCCCCAAAGAGTGATTCAATTGAGCTGTGTCATGAGATATGTCCGCATACAAGGTCAGGTGTGCATCACCACAGTGTTTAGACATGTCATTTATAAATAGGGAGAATAAAAGAGGCCCCAGGTTTGAACCCTGGGGTACTCCATCAAGTACTGAACATTCATCAGAGAGAGCCTTTCCATCTAAATAGCTGTGACCTTCCCTGAAGGTAGTCCGAAAACCAATGCACTGTCAGACTATCAAGGCCTAGGTCATTCAATTTCTTTAGCAGCAATTGATCATCTACCAAATCGAAGGCCTTGGTGAGGTCAATAAAGACCACACCCGTTTTGAGGCCATTATCTGAAGCTGAGTAGATGTCTATTGTGAGGCTGATAGGAGCAGTAATGGTTTCATGATTCTTCCTGAAGCCGTGCTGCTAATCAGTTAACAGCTTTTGTTGCTCTATATAGCCAATTATTTGGTTGTACATGATCCTTTCCAATATTTTGCTTAAGATGCTTAGCAGTGATATGAGCCTATAGTTTTCGACATTCTCTCATGGCCCCCCGTGTGGATTGATGTTACCAGGGCAACTTTCCACAGCACAGGGACTTTCCCTTCCAGGAGGGATCCATTATAATGCCATGTAATAGGACAGGCAATAACCGTGGCTGCAATATTAACCCTTAGGCTGCCGACAGAATTAGAACGTATAGGAATTCTGGATTGATATATCAGTCTGTGGCACAGCAAGGGTTAAGTAGTCTGGGTTCCAATTTGTCATATCGCATCATCACGTCATCTCGCATGGTGTCCAGAATAAGATCAGTCTGTTCGCTGATGACACCAAGTTGGGGGTGGTGGTGGATGATATAGAAGGTTGGCAGGGGTTGCAGGATGATCTGACTAAGCTGGTGGAGTGGTCAGAGGTATGGCAGTTGGGGTTTAATCTGAAAAAGTGCAAAGTATTACACTTTGGTGCAAGAATCCTAGAAAAGGTTACCAACTGGGGGGGTGCACTTATGTACCACTGAAGAAGAAAAGGCTCTAGGGGTGGTGATAATGGTGAACATGAACAATTCAGAGCAGTGCAGGAGGGCAGCAGTGAAGGCCAACAGGATGCTGAGTTGTATAGTGAGGGGCATCTCCTCCAGAAGCAGGGATATCATTCTGTCACTCTACAAGTCACTAGTCAGATCACTCCTGGAATACTGTGTGCAATTCTGGTGTCCTTGTCTGAAGAGAGAGATGTGAAATTGTTGGAGGGGTACAATGAAGGGTGACAAAGTTGCTTCAGAGATTACAGGATATGGCCTGCGAGGAGAGATTAAGGGAATTGAACATGTATTCCCCGGAGGAGAGAAGGGATCATGGGATATGACTGAGACCTTTAAGTACTTAAAGGGAATAAATAAGTCTGGTACTGAAGAGATTTTCAAACTCTGGGAGGGGAGGGACACAAGAGGGCATAGACTTAGACTGGAAGGAAGTAGGTATAGGAGGAAAATGAGGAGGCACTTTTTCACAAAGAGAGTAGTGGCAGTTTGGAACACTTTGCAAGAGTAGGTGGTATCCTGTAGGATGGTGGGTAGCTTCAAGAGGGGTTGGGACAGGGAAGGGGGATTTGGGAAGGTGGAGGAGGGGGGAAGGGCAACAACACAGTAGGGGGTAGCTGCACACTCGAGCAGACTAGACAGACCTAGAGGTCTAATTTCTGCTAGCAATTTTTGTATGTTCGTATATCCTGCTGATCTAGTAGTTTTTATTTTTTGTAGAAGTTTTAACACCTCTTTCCTGGATACTATTTTGAAGTGGACATTAGGAGAGGTGGGGGGCCATATTTATAGGGTGTGCGGGGAGGGGTGTAGCCGATTGATGGGTCTTACACGTATCAAGATTAGTAAAGAAAGAGTTCATTGCCTTAGCAGCATCCTCAGGGTTCTTATGACAAACACCTTCGGCAATGATGTCACATTCATCCTTTGTATGACTTCCGTAAAGAAGCCCGTAGATCTGTTACCAAAACTTTTTTGGGTCAGAGAGGTTTATTCTGTGGGTCCCTGAGATAATTGTTTCTTAGCCAATTTCAATTCCTTTTCACATTTATTTCTAAGCTCTCTAACTCTCTGCCAATCCTTATTTTGATTAGAAGATTTGAAGGCACCCCCATTCCCTGTCTCTCTCCCTCATGATTTTATTCAGACAGCAAGACAGCCACCTGGATTCTTGTCCTTTAACCCTGAGTTGTTTTAGTGGG
This sequence comes from Neoceratodus forsteri, assembly GCA_016271365.2. NCBI lineage: Eukaryota > Metazoa > Chordata > Ceratodontiformes > Ceratodontidae > Neoceratodus > Neoceratodus forsteri. The sequence goes on along the minus strand of CM057455.1, from coordinate 1,362,406,538 downwards.
GCATGTTTGTTTGCAGCCGACAGGAAATTACTGATAAAGAAATCTAGTGCTAGGTCTAGGTTTTGGGGCAAGGTTTAGTTGGTGCCAATTCACTTCTGATATCGTTTTAAGAAAGGCACCTGTATCAAAGTTGGAATAATCCTAGGCCCAGAAAGTTGTGAGGGGGAGTGGTTGGGAAGTTTTTTTTTGCATACTCCATATGTGGGAGAGTGGTCTGCAAAGGTTTCTGCTAACTTCAATCGATCCGGTTTAGATACTAGAATCTAATCCAGCGTGGTGTGGTTGCCTGTTTTAATGTTTAGCCTAGTGGGTTCAAGAATTAACTGTTTGATCCGCCTCTTGTATGACGGCCTTTAGTTCTACATTTGTACGTGGCCCCCAATGTATATTAAAGACTTCCAGTATCACGCATTCTTCCTGTGGGAGAATTAGGAAGGGCAATAATTAGACTTTAGGGAGTCAAGTGCTCCTTTAGGTGGGCTGTATACATTCCCTATCACCAGAGAATTAGAGCCTCCCAGTAGCAGTTTAATGAAAATTCCCTTGCAGTCAGAATTGACTAGGGCAGGTATCGTCACCATAGTTGCATTCAAGGAGGACTTAACATAAATTAGGGCACCTCCTCCTTTTTTTCCAGTTCTATCCTGCAACCATTGATCACAACCTCATGAGCCAGAATATGTGGTTTCAGCCAGGTTTCAGTGATAGCAATAACATCTGGCTAGTACAGGCTTGCCCATGCCTCCAATTCATGTATCTTCAGCCTTAAGCTTGGGAAATGAACTTCAGGATAGGAGGCAGCATGGGTTAATCTTGGTGAGGTCTTGTCAGACCAATCTAGTAGAATATTACGACTGGGTTAAAAGAGAGCTGGACAAGGGTCACACTGTGGACATCCTATACTTGGACTTCAGCTTTTGATTCAGTGCCTCACAGGCGGCTAAGGGGGAAACTGACTTCCTTAGGGGTGGGGGAAAAACTGGCAAACTGGATAGGGAACTGGCTGGGGGGGGCAGCAACGGATGGTGGTGGTGGGAGACTCTCAGCACCTAGGCCAGTGCCGAATGGAGTACCTCAGGGCTCTGCACTGAGTCCAGTGCTGTTTGGGCTATTCATTTCTGATATCTCACATAGAGTAGGGAGCAGGATTAGTCTGTTCGCAGATGATACTAAAATGGGGGCAGTAGTTGATGAAGTGGATGGATGGAAACAACTACAAGGGGACCTAACCAAACTGAAGGAGTGGTCAGAGAGGTGGCAGCTGGGCTTCAGTGTGAAGAAATGCAAGGTTATGCACTTCAGGGCAAAGAACCCAGATAGGGACTATTGGTTGGGTGGGGTGAGGCTGGGGGACACTGAGGAAGAAAAGGACCTTGGGGTGTTGATAACAGGGAGCAAGAACTACTCTGGTCAATGAAGGAAAGTCACAGCTAAGGCTAACAAGATGCTGGGGTGTATTGCAAGGGGCTTCTCATCCAGGCATAGGGAAGTGATCCTGCCCCTCTACAGGTCATTGGTCAGGCTGCACTTGGAGTACTGTGTGCAGTACCAGTGTCTGTATCTGAAGAAGGACATGCTGGAGGTGGTGCAGTGGAGGGCAACAAAATGTTATGGGGAATGGAGGGCAAAGCCTATGAGGACAGGCTATGTGAGCTGAATATGTACACCCTTGAAGAGAGAAGGGATGGGGGGATATGATTGAAACATTCAAGTACTGTATTTGAAGGGGATAAACAAAGCTGGTGCTGATGGGTTGTTCAAGCTGAGCAAAGGTAGGGACACAAGGGGGCATGGGCTAAGATTAGAGGGTGGAAGATTTAGGAGAGCAATTAGGTGACATTACTTCACAGAGAGGGTGGTGTTGAAGTGGAATGCCCTACCAGAGGGAGTGATATCATGTAAGATGGTGGGAAGTTTTAAAAGGGCATGGGACAGGGAATGAGGGAGGGTCTGGGTGAATAGTGTTAAGAACTGGGGGAAATAGTGCTGAGAACATCCTGAAGATGGGGGAGTGGGTTGGGGCAGCTGCAATCTAGGGGTGCTATCTGCACCACTCAAACAGTCTTTGACAGACCATGAGGTCTATTTCTGCTGGCAGTTTCATATGTTTGTAAGCTATTAATATTCATGTGGGTTATTTTCAACCCCTTGGTAGTGGACCAGTTTGCCGTACTGGGCGATGTAATTCGAATATTCACCAGAGGAGGGACAGGATTTAATTCTACAGTATATCACCTCCCAGTGATAGTTTTAGGCACACTAGGAATTTGACTAGTGACCCTGGCAAGGAGAGGAAGGTCCTATGTTTTTGTGTTCTGAGAGATGCAATTATTTTACAGAAATTACCACCTTTTTTAAGACCCTACATATTGATGATAGATGAATTAAATACATCAGTGGGGTAAAAACTAATGTGTTGACAATGTAGTGGCATATCATGCTGCTCTTAGCCCTGAAGAACTCGAGATAAGATGCGATCTGTGCCCAGTACTATCACAATGTACACAAATACACCCCCCAGTCATTTTAGTGCAGAGTAGATTGTGCCTAAACAGTAAGAGATTAAGATAAGTGGTACCCTTTTCCTTTAGAGAATGTGAACCTCTTAAACTCCTGTGGATAATAAATCACCAGATGCTTGCTGGTTAAAAACTGCCCAGCATTCATTAGAATCTCTAAGAGCTGAACATCCTTACATACAAGAGTCGTAAACAAGAATGATTAAATGCTTTAAAAGTTGCCTGCACTTCCATGCAGCTATGGATGCAGATGTGCAGGGCTCTTCACCAAGAGAAGAATCCTCTTCACTATATGGTTACTTGTTTCTTGTCCACTAACGTACTTTTCAGTAACATTTTCACTTTCGTATTTTTCACTACTACATTTTTCTCCTTTGTATGCTTGACTACCATATCATGAAAGCGATTCTCATAAAAGCAATGCTTATGAAAGAGATTCTCATGAAAGCAGGTTTGGAGTGATGACAGTGAAAAACACAAAAATACTGCTATTGCAAAAACTCAGCTATCCATAGAATGTTCTGTTTTTGAACAAAGCATGCTCAGAAAACAGCACAGTTTTTAGCTTTTATTTTAAAATAAAAAACAAACAAAAAAAATAAAACAATATGTTAGAAACTTGTGAAAGTGTGTACTTTGGGTCAGATTCTACCTAACCAGTAAGTTTCAGGTTTCAAAAGAAAACCCTTTTTACGGTTGCAGATGTTTTGTATGTACAAAAGGAGTGATGTCATGTTTTCTGTCCCTGGAACTGACTGAAGGTGTAAATAGTCTCTTCCACCTTACTCTCCTCCAAGCAATGTTGTCCGCCCTCAAATAAATATGCTTTCATGTTAGTCAATGGTTGCAGGGTACTATTTTCTTTCTTAAATGGGTGGTACAAGAACTGGAACCTGAGTAGTGGGAGGCAGCATTAGTTTTTTGGGGGGGAGTAAGATCTGCCCCCACCTCCACACAAGAAGCTCCTAAAGATCCACCCCCAACGTTTTTCTGATTCATGTGGGAGGGGCATGAGGTAGCTCTATCATGCTGTAACAAGACACACTAGTTTGGGACCTGTATCAACCAACAGAACAAGTCTGTGCAGTAGAGAATAGAAGATACTTAATGCCTTCAAATTAACTTATAAAAACCTTTGGAACACATGATTATCAGAGCCACCTGGGGACTCAGAAGGGAACCTAGACACACATTCTAATTTACAGTTAAGAGCCACAGATTTTTCTTAAACATTGCATATATATATATATATATATATATATATATATATATACACATACACAGTGTGTATATATATATATATATATATATATATATATATATATATATATATATATATACATACACAGTGTGTATATACAGTGGCGTGAAAAATATTTGCCCCTTCCTGATTTCTCTATTATTACATATTTGTCACATGGATGTTTTCTAGGTCTTTAGAGAAAATGTAATATTAGATAAAGGAACCTGAGTGAACAAATAACACTTGTTTTTTTAATTTCCACTTATTTAATGAAAAAAGTTAACCAACACCAACTGGCACTGTGTGAAAAGTAATTGCCCCTTACACTTAATAACTGGTTATGCCACATTTAGCTGCAATGACTGCAACCAAACACTTCCTATAATTCAATATCAGTCTTTCACATCGCTGTGGAGGAATTTTAACCCACTCTTCCTCGCAGAACTGCTTTAATTCAGTAACATTTGGTAGGTTTTCGAGCATGAACTGCTCGTTTCAGGTCCTCCACAGCATCTCTATTGGGTTTAAGTCTGACTTTGACTAGGCCACTCCAAAACTTTAATTTTACTTCTTTTTAGCCATTCTGATGTGGACTTGCTTTTGTGTTTTGGATCATTGTCTTGCTGCATGACCCAACTACGCTTCAGCTTCAGCTGACGGAAGGATGACTGGACATTCTCCTTAAGAATTTTCTGGTACAGAGCAGAATTCATGGTTCCTTTAATTATGGCAAGCCATCCAGGTCCTTAGGCAGCAAAGCATCCCCACACCATCACACTACCACCACCATGTTTGACTGTTGGTATGGTGTTCTTACTGTGGAATGCTGTGTTTGCTTATGAGACATTATGGGATCCATGTTGTCCAAAAGTTCCACTTTGGACTCATCTGTCCATAGAACATTTTCCCAAAAGGCTTGTGGATCATCCAGGTGCTTCTTGGCAAATTAGAGACGAGCATTTATGTTCTTCTTGGTTAGCAGTGGTTTCACTTCTACTCTCACATGAAGCCCATTTTTGCCCAGTCTCTTTCTGATTGTGGAGTCATGAACACTGACCTTGGCTGAGGCAAGAGAAGCCTGCAGTTCTTTGGATGTTGTTTTAGTATCCTTTGAGACTTCTGGATGATTTTACACCGCGCCTTGGAGTAATTTTGTGGCAGGCCACTCCTGGGAAGGTTCACTACTGTTCCAAGTGTTCTCCATTTGAGATTATGGCTCTCACTATGGTTCGATGGAGTCCCAGAGCCTTAGAAATAGCTTTGTAACCCTTTCCAGACTAATAGAGGGCAACAATTTTTTTCTGATCTTTTCAGGAACTTCCTTGATCATGGCATAATGTGCTTGTTGAATCTTTGTGCTGGCAATGTGACTCTGATGGTAAGGGCCAAAATAAGTGAGGTTTATATTGAGCAGGGCTGGCTGTAATCAAGCCTGGCTGTGTTCAATCAGCTGACTCTAATTATCCCTTTAATTGGGTTGATTTAACTAGGGGCAATTATTTTTTCACACAGTGCCAGTTGGTGTTGGTTAACTTTTTTCATTAAATAAATGAAATAAGTAAAAAAAAAAGTGTTATTTGTCCACTCAGGTTCCCTTTATCTAATATTATATTTTGTATAAAGACCTGAAAACATCCAAGTGTGACAAATATGCAATAATAGAGAAAATCAGGAAGGGGCAAATACTTTTTCATGCCATTGTATATATATATATATATATATATATATATGTATATATATATATATATATATATACACAATATATATATATATATATATATATATATATATATATATATATATATATATAATTTATACATAATTTGTCTTTTAGTAGTTTCAAAACTTTGAAAGCATTGGCATTAGTAATGCATTTAGAAATACATTTTTAAATTGTCTTTACAGTTAAACATGCAGTTTCATGTCAGGGCACATTTTTAGGGGAAGGGGTTCAAATTATTTTAATTGTGGGCTTAGTACTTGGTGAATACAGTCTTTGATGATAAAGTGTGTTTTTTCTTTTAAGTTTGAGATGTATTAGAAAATATTGAACAAGAAAACAATTGGTGATTTTAAAAGCTATTCTGATCAGAGATGACATTAAAAAAATCTCAACTGTATTTTCTATTGTATTTTATCAAAGACACTAGAAACAGGATGCTAACATTTACTCTATGGAACCTGTTATTCAAGTTTTTTTTATTGCATCTTGTCCCAGGCAATCTTCCCATAGTGCAGTTTGTCAGGGCACATATTTGGGGGGAGGGGGTTCAAATTATTTTAATCATGAAGCGTTGGTGTTAGTAATGCATTTAGAAATACATTTTTAGTTGTCTTTACAGTTAAACATGCAGTTTCATGTCAGGGCACATTTTGGGGGGAGGGGGTTCAGATTATTTTAATCATGGGCACAGTACTTGGTAAACATAGACTTTGATGATAAAGTGTGTTTTTTATTTTTTGTTGTTGAAGAAATAGAGAACTCCCTGTTGTGGTGGTGCCAAGTTCAAAATTAGAATGTTGCTATATGACACAAATGAGACAGCACACATCTCATTTCAGTGGAGTAAGCATACCTCCTTCATTTTCCATTTATGTGGATTCAGTGATTACCGTTGGCATATCTTGTGATACTAGTGCTAAGACAGCTCGTTATTGAAAATATAGGTGTCTCAATACAAGATGATAAAGAGCAGCTAGAAAAAATAACATCCATGTAGAATTCTTAGATATTTGTTTGTTTGACACCAGCTCAGCATCCAGTTGTTAAAATTCCCAACTGATGTTTTACACTTTGTGCATCCTCAAAGTACTGTGTAACAATTTGTTAGCTATAATTTAAGTTCTGCCAGTGTGTATAATAACCTGGCAATGGCCTTCTATTGATCCAGTTCTTAATTAAATACCTACATTGCTTTGGCATACAATTGCTAGGTAGCCATAATGTCACCTGTTGCACATTCATTCCTTGGCTCCTAAATGGCAAAACAGTCCATTATATACACTTAAAACATTCATTTAAAATATGTTCTTTTCAGGCTAGAACAGGAGACAAGATCAACATGAAATTTTTTCCATTTCAAAAATGGAAGCTGCAGTCACGAACAAATCTTGCCCCCCCCCCCAATTGTTGTACCTCTGCATGTCTTGTTGGTAGAATAACTGATTTGCATGTTTTTTCTTTTTTTTTTATAACAGCCTACTCTCTAGCCAGCGAAGGAGAACACCTTGCTCCTGGGGACACTTAGCATATCCCAAACCACTGACTGTCATCATTTACATTATTCCGGTCAGAAGAAATGTGTTACTTCTTTTTCTCATTAAATTTTAAAAAAAGAGGAAAGGTCTAATATCATGAAACATTTTTTCAGCTCCCCTCTTTATGATCAGAGCTGCTGATGCCACAGTGAAAACTTTGAAAAAACTAATAACTTGGTACAACTCAGTTTACATTTTAAATATATTCTGTAGATTTCTCTTGCCTATCTTTTATTACAGAGGAAATTTGGATGAATATATGATCTTTATCTGTTAGAGTTCATCTGCCTCTATAACTTACTCCCTACTTCAAGTCATTATGCTGTGTTGTGACATCATAGTCTGCTGTCATGGGAATAACTGTGATGTCACAAGCCATGCATTATGACCTCAGGTAGGGAGAAAGCACCAGGAATACATGAACACTTCAGGAGCAGCGGTCCTCTTTTCATGCAAATGGCTTCAGTAAAAAATAAGTGGGGGAAAATACGGAACTAATGTGAAATATAAACTGAACTGTTTCTAAATATTATGTTTTCTTTCACTTATCCTGAAGGTGTCATATGCTCTTTAAGACTGGCACTCTGCTTGGGGGAGGGTGCTCATTGGAGCAAGGTGGCAACATGTATGTTCCATGTATGTTTCAGTGCTAAAGTATAACACAATTGCTTTCATTGTTTTTCCTCTACTACAACTGTTTTAAGACATTCTGAAACATGTTTAAACCAATAGGCAATTACTGACATCAAAATAGTGCTGCTTGAAAAGTTTTTCAACCCAAATTAGTGAACATAACTGTGACTCTATGGACAGTTACCTCTCCAAAGACCGTCATGACTATAACTTCTCCCTCTGTCTGGCTGTCTGTCTATCTGCATGTCTGTCTATGTAATTATCTATATTTCTATCAATTGCATCTATCCCTATTTTTACCTACTGTATATGTAAAATAAACCCGCATATCGCATTTGCCTGCACTCTGAACACATACTCATGATACAGTGCATATTTGTACTACACTCCTGTATAGACCTCATACTGTCCTGATGTTCCTATTATCACAGGCATAACTACCTTAACCTTATCAACAGAGACCCCTTATTAAAGTTACTATCACATTTTCTCTCCTAATGAAGTCCATCATTACACCTGACTGCCTGACAGCAACACATTACTTAAATATAACTTATATCACCGCATAGACAAACCCCGTTTTTCTCTATAAAACTGTGTAAATAATCCCAAGACTGAACATATGCCAGCCATTACTTTTCTGCCACCTATTCTACCTGTCAAACCTATATTGCTTGCCATTCCTTCCATTGAAATCTACACCTCCATATATTTTCCTAATAATGTGTCTGCCTTCCTTAGAATGCAAAATAAAACAAATCGTACTAGTTAAAAATCATTGTGTTGTTTCTCCATGTCTCCTCAACAGTTCCACATGACCTCACTAACTTCATTATGCAGCTGTGGTGGATCTGACCAGAATTTGTTTTGTTACAGATGAGCATAAAAAAAAAGTCTTAAAAGCACTAAATTGTAGCATTTTTGCACCTCTGAAAGCTCTCTAAACTGACTGACACATTTTCAGGATTCAGAGACCCTGGCCTAAATGTCATGCCTGCCAAATTTCTGTCAAATCAGTTGAATTGAAGCAAAGTTATTAAGATGTAAAAATAATGTCATTTTTTGCAATGAATTTACTTTCTTTTTGTGATAGTGGAATTGTATCCTTTCCTGTCCTCATTCATGAACCAGTGAACGCCTGCACTCTGGAGTAAAATAAAGGCTCAATTAGCCAAAAAATTATAAATGTCACAAAAAGTTTATTAGCGCTCGGTCCAAGTGGGACACCTGGCCCTGGCTCTTCAACCATAGTTGGTCTTCTTCAGGGGGCGTGCACTCTGATTCTTGTTCAATCAATTTATACAAAAAACCTTACGTGACAGTGCCACAATCACAACATATCCTTATATCTAATAAATTCACATAGAAACATAGAAACATAGAAGCTGACATCAGAAAAGGACCGCAAGGCCCCTCCAGTCTGCCCACTTTTTTTTCTACCTTATGAATGTGCCATAGGCCTTTGCTCTGTCAATGGCCTAACTAGTCATACTCATCTGTATTGCTCCCTTATGCCTATCCCATGCCTGTTTGAAGCCCTGCACTGTATTCATATCCACCACTTCCTGACGTAGGCCGTTCCATGCATCCACCACCCATTCTGTGAAAAAGAACTTCCTCACATTACCCCTTAATTGGCCTCCCTCTAATCTCATGCTGTGTCCTCTTGTCCTGCTATTTTTCTTAAATTGAAACATGTTAGACTCTTTCACCTTGTTAATGCCCTTAAGGTGTTTGAATGTTTCGATCATATCACCTCTCTCCCTCCTTTGCTCTAGGGTATACATATTGAGCTCCGTTAATCTATCATCATATGTTTTCTGATGCAGTCCCTGCACCATTCTGGTTGCACTTCTCTGGACTGCTTCAGTTTGGTTAATGTCCTTGTGAAGGTGTGGCCTCCAGTACTCCAGATGTGGTCTAACCAGTGTCTTGTAAAGCGGGATTATTACCTTCCTCTTATGACTTGTGATACCCCTACTAATAAACCCCAACATCCCCGAAGCCTTACTTACTGCTTTAGTGATCACTTGTACAGCTTAAACTAGGAAGGGGAAGGTACCCAGTTACAATAGCACTACCAGAATAGCACCGAAGAACACAGCGCTAGTCTGAATAGTGCTACCACAGACAGCGATATGGGATTTGCAGTGTTATGCTGTAAGCACTTCTCTGGTCACTGTCTGTGATGCTAGCAGAGCACAAGGACAGAAGGATTCAGGTCACTGGCTGAGCTGTTCCCATGGCATGGAGGGCTGAGGAATGAAGCAGCTCAGCTGGGTGGCAGTGGAGGCCAGGGTTCTAATCCTGGTCTGCTTTCATTTTGCCAGGACTCAGATTATTTTTACATGGGGCCATGGAAACAGTATTCCATGGCCCCACAATTTTCTTCTTGCCTCATGATCCGCTCCCCCTGGAGTTAGTATCTATTAGTCCAGGCTCTTCCGCCCGCAAAACAAAAATGGATGGCATTTTTGCAGCACGGTTCTTGACCGCGCTGTTTTAGTTGGCGGTGTTCCGACCTAGTGCCGAAGGGGAGAGGGGTTAGTGTGCTAGGAAATGGAATCAAACAGAAGTCCTAACGAAACTCATGAATTTCAGATGAAAAACTTAGCAACAATAACAGCTTATGAAGTACCCACTGGGCCGATGGCCTGCCCTAAGCACAACATTCCTTCTTAACTTTTTTTTTTTTACATTTTGACCCCAATTTTCAACATAGTGTTTTTATGTCCCCCCCTTCTGAACATGACAGGTGTCATTATAAAATACTGGCCATGTTATTTCACGCCACAAGTGGAAAACACATTTTGGGCAGAATTTGAAAAATGACACCTGTCACGTTCATGAGGTAGTGTGAAAAAAAAGACTACAGTAGGTTGAAAATTTTGGGTCAAAATATTGACGACTACCAAAGTTATTAGTGAATGTTGAAAACTTTCAATGTTCACTCATAACTTGGTAATTTTAACAGATTTTTTTACCAAATTTTCAACATAGTCTTCTTATGACCCCACCTCATGAACTTGCTAGGTGGCATTTTTTTCAAATCCCACCCAAAAGGTCATTTTCAGAGCACTTCGCTTGCTCATGAGGTGTTGTCCCAAAAAGGCCATGTTGGAAATTTGGTGAAAACATATTTTAAAATGACATAGTTATGAGTAAATGTTTAAAACACTTTGAAATACATTGACTGCACTTACCCTGTTTATTTCAGTTCTCGTTTAGCATTGTACGAGGAGGACGGTATTCTTTGCAGGGCAGATCTATGGTATTGGACATGCTGTAAGTGCATGAGGGGTGTAGGAGGTTTGGGGTGGTGGGTGCAGACTGAGTGGTTAGGGTGGGGTGTGTAGAGATCAAGGGGGTCAGAGATCACCAAGGGACAATTTTCTTCTCTTCCGATTTAAAAACAAAAAAAGATCTTTGAGGGACAGTTTCTTTCATTTCAGGTTTGTGGTGGTGGATGTAGCCCTTAGGATCTTCAGAAGCAATGGAGGTGGGCACACTGGTGTTGCCAGCTATGGACAGGGGCACACTGGAGAGGAGCAGGGCATCATCTGGTGGAGACCCTGTTCCACTAATTGTTCAGATGGAGGGGGTAGACATGCCAGTGTCAGTCACAATTTGAAGGGAGATTGTTAGCTGGCACTGGGGGTCGGGCACCCTGTTGAAAAAAACACATAGAATGGCAGCAGGACTGAGAACTCACCATCCATTTTTATATAACCGAGTTAGAAGGGAAGGGAGATACCTATGGGTACCTGCCGTCTGGTTTCTAGAAATAAATATGGGTCAGGGGAAGGGGATACCAGTGTCTTCTTAGGATGGGTGGGTGAAAGCAGTGTGTTTGATAGTGATTTCCTTCACATTGCTTTCATCACCCAAGGGTGACAAAAGCAGTGTGAAGGAAGGTAATCACTAATGCAGTTCTACCTCCTATCCTTAGAATGTTCAGTTTTTGAACTGAGCATGCTCATAAAATGGCACAGATTTTTTCCCCCACAAAGGTTTTTATTCTCCCCCTAGCAGACCTGGCTGATTATCAGCCTTGTCCCCATGTTCTGCAATCACCCCTTGCCTCTTTCCGGTCTGGAAGGTCAATTCCCCCATGGATCCACAACCCCCTTCCCCCACCGTGGCGAGACCAGGAGGGTGAGGGCCACCCCCCCCCCAAGCAGACACATCTAGATTTTATCTCAGGACCTGAGTGTCAGGGTGGATCATGAAGAAATGGGCAAGGCTTCACCAGGCCCAGCTCCCTAGTTTTTTCTGCTTTCCTTAGTCCCTCTCCATGCTGCAGTGCCAGGATGTGTGCATGGAGGTGCACCCATCCTATGCTGCCACAGCATCACCCTTCAAGTTGCTTGCACCTGCTCTACCACCAGGCCTCCACCCAGTAGTAGCCATGGGCAGAGATGACTTGCCCACCTACCCCCCCGGGAGAGAAGAGCAGTCCCTGGAACACTCGATCCTTTCCCACCCAGCCAACCCCTGACATCCCATGCTCATTTCCAAACATGGGTCACCTGCATGGTAGGAGGTAAGAGATTTTCCTTTACGTCTTAGCCCTCCACACCACTGGGACTCAAAACAGCACAGGTCTGAATTTATATTTTAAAAGCTATATACGTTAAAAACTTCTAACTTTGGAAAGCATGTACCTTGGGCCAGACTCTACCAAACTGGTCAATTTCAGATAAAAAAAAAAAACAAAAAAACTTTTTTTAGTTACAGGTGAGCAAAAAAAAAATTAGAAAACTGAATTTTAGTGGGTTTTGCACCTCTGTAACTTTACCTCCTTAAACCGAGTGACACAAATTTGCCAGGATCCAGAGACCCTGGCTGGACTCGATGCCTACCATATTTCAGGCAAATTGGTTGAATGAGGGCACAGTTATTAAGTAAGCAATAACCCACAACAGGATATGGGGTTATAGGGATTTAGTGCACAGCTTGGTATGTTGTGAGGCTTGAGGCTGCAGGCCGAGTGCCCTTGCAGCATCCCAGCTGTGCATTAAATCCCCCTAACCCCATACCCTGGAGTGGGTTGTTGCACTTATAACATGAGTCATGTCCAAAACACAGGAAACCCCACAGAAAGGGTGTTTTCTTATGTTTAAAGACCAAAAGAGTTACTGTATCCTGCCACCTTGCAAAATAGTTCCTAACAAATAATGCACACTGCATTGCTCTTATGCACATAGAAATGTCACACATACAGTACTGACACGATGTGTGATATTTCATGTGCATAATATGCTCTGCTACCTTGTATGTGCGGTGTCCATATTCGAACATCAGGTGGAATTCACCGCGATCTTGGCAAGTGCTGTTGTGTTTATTTCCATCCCGTGAGAGAGAGACAGCAACAGTGCACATTGACCACCCAAGTTCCTCACCACTGTATTTCACAGGCTGAGCCCCCCGCCCGGAGACACAGAAAAAGAGAAACAGTAGCCCCAATGTGCAGGTCTGTGTCCTGCAGTGACACTCATGTGTTGGTGGTAAGTAGAGAGACAGAGAGAGATCATATGTATTGTGTGGAATCCTCAGAGAAGTGAGTAGTCTGTGGTCCAATGACAGAGAGAGAGCAGGAGAGACACACAGTAATGCAAGTGGTGCAATCTACTGTTTGTCTCGAGGACCACAATCTCTCTGTCTGTGTCTATGTGTGGCTCCTGGTGTGTATCTGTGTCCCTGCAGTATAATGAGCAGGCTAGGGTTACCACCTGTCCTGATTTTCGAAGGACAGTCCTGATTTGGGCTGCTGTGTCCTGCAGAAAAGCATGAAAAATACTACATGTCCTGATTTTATAGTAGGAAAAATATTTTCTAACTTTCTACTAAATGTTGAAGAGAACTATAATACCTTAACTAAAATACCTTAAAATGATAAGAAACAATAGAAGCAACTAAGAAACTACAATACTTAGCCTTAATTTTGATTATATAGCAAAAACAAGTCTGTTGCATTGGTCGAAGTTACATACTGTCCTGCGAAAAATCATGTTTCAGTAAGAAATGTCCCACTTTTGGCTTCTTAAAGGAGATAACCTAGAGCAGTGATAGTGGGGAACAGGAATGGAGCACAGGCAGTAAGAAATGACTTTTTGCAATCTGTGGTCCCACGAGAGAGGAAGCAGAAGAGACACAGTGTAAACCAATTGCTGAAATTGGCACTGAAGCAGTCAGCATACAGGAAAGGTATAGCGTAGCCAAAAATTTGTGAGAAGTCAGGGACAGTGCTGCGGACCATGTTTTTTTTGTTGACGGTCCTGTGGTACTGAGCATATGTGCGCGCTGCCTTGGAGGCTGAGGAGGGGGTGCAGAAATAGAGGAAATGCTCTGGGAGGTACATTATCTGTCTCTGTCTCCCTGTTCAGAGTGGTGCTGCCCCCCCGACCCCCCACCTGATGATGTTAGGTGCTATCCTGGTGGTCCCAAATGATCACTGCTGAAGTGTGCAGAAGGCAAGAGATCATGGCCAAGACAGTGCCAGCAACAGTGTGACAAGACAATGAGACAGAGAGTGGCTGTTGCTGTTTCCCCTCCTGTCCCATAGCTACTCCTGTCATAGTGTACCAAGATTCTCCTTGTGGCTGGTGCAGTAGGTGGTATGCAACTGATCGGGACGAATGGCAGAGTGTAAATCAAAAGTGCACCTGTCTCTCTGTACCTGTCTGCAGAGATGTAATGCTCTGGAATCCTGTGATCCCGTTCCAACCGTCATCCTGGCACAGAGAGAGAGTGAGAGACAGAGCAACAGAGAGACACAGAGGGACATTGACAGCATTGTTTTTCTCTGTTTGTCTGTGTGTGTCATGGCAGGGGGAGCAAAGTACTGTGCAGTGGCAGCGTAACAAACTTGTTTCACACCCTCTCCACTCCCCAATCACAAAGTGGTGAAAGGTTTGCTAAAAGTGCTTTATCTGGTTGATCCCAAGTACAGAAGTCTACAGAGTCATATTCAGTCATATTCAGTTGTGTGCATGTGTCGTTTTGTGAGGTGGGGCTGCCAAAGGAAGTCTCATAGGCAAGGTAGCAAAGCATATTATGCACAGGAAATGTCACACATCATATCAGTACTGTATGTGTGACATTTCTATGTGCATAAGAGCAAGGCAGTGTGCACTACTTGTTAGGGACTATTTTGCAAGGTGGCAGGATACAGTACTTTTTTTGGTCTTTAAGCACTAGAAAATACCCTTTTTTGTGAGTTTTCCCCTGTTTTGGACATGACCCATGTTATAAATGCAATAACCCACTCCAAGGCATAGGATTATGGTGATTTAATGCATGGCTGGGGGACTGTGAGGGCACTTGGCCTGTGGCCTCAAGTCTCACAATGCACCCAGCCATGCATTAAATCCCCATAACCCCATACTCTGTCATGGGTTATTGTTTACATATAATATATCATGAAATTAATCTATAATTGGAATTTTTACATATAAAGTCATGCTGTGGCTTACCTTAATATTTGGTCTTTCTGCGTTGATATACTAAATAATATAGTAAATGTTTAAACATACAAAATCACACATGCCCCCATAATGCAAAGCACCATGGGCTGTATATACAAATCACCACAGAATATTATGCTGGTTCACCTTTAAGCAGAAATGCATGGTGCCAAAAGGTCTCTCACACAGTCTGCAAAGGGTGCCAATGAAACATGTTCTTTAGTCATTTTGTTCAGAAAATGTCTAACCCCATCTTTAATAGCATCATTCAGAAATCTGGAACTATCTTTTTTTCTGCATTCAGTATTAGTAGGGATCTCCATGTTTACTGCAACTCTACAGCTGTGGCAACCTCTCTAGAAATGTAGTCCTGCCATGGAAGCCACCACAGAAATGGCATCAGTGTGGTTAAAATCCAGTTCCTCCTTACCGTGTGCTCAGCTGCTACAAGCTGGGTGTGGAGACGGGGGTTGCTAGCCTCAAACTGCTATACAAAGTCCAAAATTGCTCTGCAGTCCAGGTGCAAATGAAGCTGGGATACCTTAATTTCTTCCAAAAAGATTTATTGGTACAAATACAAACACAGGCCCTTTTCACTGTGTGCTCTAGTGATGTGGAACTTGTGTGTCCCCTACCAAACTCACTCTCCTGAGTGGGTTTGGTAGTGGACACACAAGTTCCACAGCACTAGAGCACGCAGTGAAATGGATCAGTGTGGGCAAGACTGATCCTGCCATTGGAAAACATAAAGCATGCCACCAAAACAAGCATGAGCTAGCCCAAAATGGTGTTTCTGTGAGTTTACTGGCAATTTCCTTACACCCCCAAAGAAGAGCATCTGCATCGTTGTGGCCAGTAAGGAAGCCCCATCCTAAACCCCTGGTACTAAGCACTGAAGCTGATGGCCATTATGTGGTTGTGAAAAAAACATACAGAAAACCTTAGAAAGTCTGTTTCATGAAAAAATAAAAGGTGGCTCTATTTATCAATTGTAAAAATTGTGGAATATAAAAAATATTTGTAATTACTGCAAAAACATAAAATGGTCACACTGCTCCACAGCATTAAGGTAATTCCCTACACAAATGAGGAAGGAACTGTGGGATCAGCATTGATGTAAACTGGCACCATCGTTGTTGAAGTAGGTGGGTAGCAAGGAGCGCCTGGAGTGACACTGCAGCACAAAACAGCACCATCAGTCATCAAACAGATCCAGAATGGAGCTAGTGCTACGGGGGTGCAGGATAAGATGTGCCTGTAGGCACTGCAGGTCCCGACAGTTCAAGCAGTATAGGAGGTAGGCACACATAAGTCAAAAGTCACCATGCAGGCAGAGATGCAAACGCAGGCTTCAAAGTGTATGCAAAACAAATGTATTAAAGGAAAGTTCAAGGGGCAAACATTGTTCATACACAGCCCCCACTGTGTAGTATGGTAGACCCAAAATGGTCTACATGCCCTAAGGGGAGCTGAGAGAAAACAAAATAAAATATAAACCTCATGCAACAATGATCACAAAGTTCTACATGATAACTGGTTAACTAGCGCTCCTTACCTTGCAAGTACTGGATGGCTAGTGCAAGCAAAAAAACTGGGACCTGCTCTACATGTTCAGCTGTTCAACAACTGAGGCAATAGGAATCTTTGTATTGGTCCTTTATAACCAATCACTTAATCAATCAATCAGACTTTCATTTACTGTCTATGGCAATAGATAAGGCAGGCTCTCAGTGCATACTAAAAACATACCATAGACACAACATTAAAATAACATATCACAACATTAACTAAATAAATTACAGCCGCAATATGTATATCAGCAACAATAAATAAGCAATAATACTCAACAGAGTGGGCAGTATTGTGCTATACCGGACTGCCCAGGGGCATAATGAGGCCCGACGCCGCAGGTAGAGGGCCTTATAGACCCTGGAAGGTCTGGTATTGCCCAATACTGCCCACCCCGGAGGGTATTATTGCGCTTAAAAAATGGGTACTGTAAAAAAAATAAATTTCATAAAATATAGTTTAAAGTAACTTTTGTAATAAAATAGTTTCTCCACCTGCATTAGAATTATGTTTAGTTTAGACTTGGGAGGTGGTTGCCATGGTTTTACACACACACACACACACACACACACACACACACACAACACACAGAAACACACAGTTAAAATTGCTAAAACGCTTTCCTTTTTCCTTTTTTTTAGATTACTTCGGGGTGTAGTAGCTTATGGGCTTGAGCTGGAAAGGCTGCAGGTGGGGGCGGCACTATGGAGTTGCCAAGGAACTTAACAGAGCTGGGGGAAGAAAAGTGTGAGTGCAAAAAAAAAAGTACATTTCTGGGGTACATTATGGGGTACTGACATCGGGAGAATTAAAGTGAGAAGCAGTGGTGGTGGGCGGGTGACTGAGGGAGAGAGCTGGTTGTCATGGTTAACACAAACACATATTTTCTTTTTGTATTATTATGAATATGAGTATTTTTAGCAGGACTACAATCAGTAATGGTATGATCCGCAGTTCACAATGATTTTCAGCGGCGCGGTTCAATAGCGAGTTGTTGTAGGGTTGCAGTCCCCAGTGAATTCTGGCAGCACAGTTCCTGATTAAACAAAAAAAGAAATACAGAAAAAATGCTGTGCTGGTATCGGGAATGCATGGTGGCAGGGGAGTGGGACGGGAGTGTGTTTCGAAAGTTAATTCAGGCAAGAAGACTTCACTACCCATGTATCTGCAGGCACCAACGGTGGTTGGGAGCGGAATGGGGGTGAAGAGAGGGTGAGTCAAGAAAGCTGTCTGTTAGCGCTGAGCACATGACATGCTAGCACTGACACTTTTAAAATAAAATAGAAAATATTAACAGTGAGAAATAATGGTAAACTACTTGCCTACTAGATGATTTTTACAGAGAGCAAGTTTGTGTACTAAGCCGACTAGATGATAGGTTTAGGGGGTAGAGGGTCTCTCTTGCTAAATGAGGCAACTAGCATGGCGGCAGATTGACTCTCAAAGTTCTGACTGGTCCTATGATTTCAAAAATTGGATCGGTAATCAGTTGGGACTGGGACTTTTTCTAACCCGAGCTCTGTTGTTTGATACATGCCCACCTTGCCAGGGTTATTAGCCAATCAGAGCCTGGGAATTTCTAAGCCCATTTTCTAAAATATGTTTCAGCAGCAATACAGTACAAGATAAATATCCATGAATACTGTAACTACTGTAGTAGACCTAATGTAGCAGACTGCCTGGGGCCCTCGGGGTTCACTTCTCCATTTCTGCAGTGATACTGTAAGTAGGAAAAATTGGTCAGACTTTGTGGGCCAAGCAGTCCTTATCTACATTTCTATATTTCTCCAAGGGGGCTGCCTGGGTTGTATAATGTTGTGCTGCACTGGGTACTCGGGCTGAAAACTGGTGCGGTGCCTCCACCTAGGTAGCAATATTGGGGTACCTGGATGCTGACACACAAGACTACTACCCCCATAACCTGCCCCAAAACAAGTGACACTGTAACAGCAATAACAGCCCCAAACCAAGGAGTGCAGTTTGAGCAAATAATTTGCACAAAATAGGAGGGTGCTGAAAGAATAAGGGGACAGAAGAAAAAAATGGGAGCAACGAGGTACTGTAGCAGTTAAATCCTTATACTCTATGCAGGAACAACAACAATTGCTCCACATAATGTTCCCTACTCCTTGGCCATCTGTCAACCCCCAAGTGGGTGCACCCAACTTAAATTCCCCAAAGGCCATGGACAAGAGATCCCTTTTTAGTTGCAGTGGTACCTCACTGAGGATGCAGTTTCTGCTCGCAGGGTAGCAACTCAGTGGCATACTTTAACTGTTGCAAGCAAAACACTTTAAATTCCAAACTGTTGTGGAACAATAAAACTGTAAACTATCAAAAAGAGGCCCGTCTTTGTTATCCTCACACAAATGGGTGGCCAGATGGCCTCCACAGGTCTTCTGCCTAAGACTTTCAAAGTGGCAAAATCCTGCCAAGGGCTTCTTCTTCAGTTCTAGCACAATCACAATTTCCCCCTGTTGTGAGGCTGAAACCCAGATGGTTACTCATGGTTTTGTAGCTTCACAGATCTCTCTGGTGTCTGATGATAGGACAGGCAATGTGGCTGGACATGCACCCAGATGGAGGGGAGGCTTCCCCGGCGTCATCTGCTGTTCACTCTCCGGTCTCAGTTCTATCATCGTCGGTTTAGTGATGCAGGTGAACTGGATCCAGGGACCCTGAAGCAGGCAATGGCCTCCTCGGTTGGTTACTTGATCTTTGAAGAAGCTCATTTCCAAGAGGAGAAATTCACTGGTGGGGCAGGAAAAACTCCCGCTCCAATCCTCATCTTCAAAACCTGCTAGTTCTGATAAAAACTGTTGTTTTCATTACAAAAAATCACTTTCTGGTATCTCAGTCTTTTTTTTTAGCCTGCAAGGCCTGCAGTTCCTGGCAGGCAGTGGCTCACACAGATGACATGTCCTCTCTGTCACACTGGCAGAGGGAGACAGAAAGAAAAATTGGAGAAGACTGTACTGGGGGAGAAGGCCAAGGAAGCCAAAAAGCAAGCAAACTATGAAACAAAAGTTACCATTTATGTTACAAAATAACTTAACATAAGAAAAAGAAAATATATCATTTTACAAGAAAAAAATCTCTCTTATCATAAGAAAAAAACTGCCATTATATAAGGAAACATACCCTTATAAGAAAAAGAAAATGTATCATTTTACAGAAAAGAAAATTTACCATTTTACACAAATAAAATCCTTAACAAAAGAAAAGTTGTCATTTAAAAATACCCCAGTGGCTTTGGTTGCAGAAGACAGAGTTAGGGGGCAGAGGAGATTATGCGGGGGAGGTTACAACAAAAATGAAATACCGTACCCCATCACCAAGAGCAGAACATAAAAGTGGCTTCTGGCTACTGAGTGCTGTGTTGGAGACAGAGAGCGGGAGAGATGGAGGAGATTGTGCTGGGGGGTATCAAAATAATAAAATACCCCATCTCCAAGACCTCAGCATTAAAGTGGCTTCTGGCTGCTGAGAATGGAGTCAGGGAAGAGAAACATAGAAGTTGACGGCAGATAAGGACCGCAAGGCCCATCCAGTCTGCCCATTTGTTCTACCTTATGAATGTGCCATAGGCCTTTACTCTGTCAATGGCCTATTTATTCATACTTATCTGTATTGCTCCATTATGCTTATCCTATGCCTGTTTGAAGCCCTGCACTGTATTCATATCCACCACTTCTTGAGGTAGGCCATTCCATGCATCCACCACCCTTTCTGTGAAAAAGAACTTCCTCACATTACCCCTTAATCGGCCTCCCTCTAATCTCATGCCACGTCCTCTTGTCCTGCTAGTTTTCTTATATTGAAACGTTAGGATCTTTCACCTTGTTAATGTCCTTAAGATGTTTGAATATTTCAATAATAACATCTCTCTCCCTCCTTTGCTCTAGGGTACACATATTGAGCTCCGCTAATCTGTCCTCATATGTTTTCTGATGCAGTCCCCGCACCATTTTGGTTGCCCTTTTCTGGACTGCCTCCATTTTGTTAATGTCCTTGTGCAGGTGCGGCCTCCAGTACTGCATGCAGTACTCCAGATGGGGCCTAACCAGTGTCTTGTAAAGAGGGATTATTACCTCCCTCTTCCGACTTGTGATACCCCTACTAATACACCCCAACATCCCTCTAGCCTAACCTACTGCTTTAATGGTCCTCTTGGATGATTTCAGGTAATCTGTGATGATGATGCCCAAGCCTCTTTCTTCCCTTGTGACTGCCAGAAACTTCCCTCCCAATCTATAGGTGGCTTCAGGGTTTCTCTTCCCTATGTGCATGATCTTGTACTTCTTTGCGTTAAACCCCAGTTGCCACTCTTCCAACCATTTGGCCAGTTTTTCCAGATCTCTTCTCATTCTGTCCACCGCATCTGGATCATCTACTCTGTTGCAGATCTTGGTGTCATCTGCAAACAGACAAACCTTACACTCCAGTCCATCCGCAATGTCACTGATGAAGATATTGAAGAGGACTGCCCCACGACTGATTCCTGAGGTACCCCACTTGTGACTTGAATCTCTTCTGACTGTATACCATTTACCACCGCTCTCTGTTTTCTTCCCACCAACCAGTTTGCCACCAAGTTGACCAACTTCTGACCCATTCCGAGCCTACCCAGCTTATTAATCAATCTTCTGTGTGGAACAGTATCGAAAGCTTTGCTGAAGTCAAGGTAAGCAACATCAACTGCATCCCCTTGATCCACCACTCTGGTTACCCAGTCAAAGAAATCTATGAGATTAGTTTGACAGGACCTTCCTGTTGTAAACCCATGTTGTCTTGGATCCTGTGCTCCTATGGGTTCCAGGTGTTGCACTATTCTTTCCTTAAGGAGTGCCTCCATAATCTTGCCCACTACTGAGGTAAGACTGACTGGTCTGTAGTTCCCTGCCTCCTCTCTGCTGCCACACTTGTGAAGCTGGATCACATGAGCCCTTCTCCAGTCTTCTGAGACCTCTCCTGTGCTCAGAGACTCACTAAACAGTTCTGCTAATGACTCTGCAAGTTCCACCCTTAGCTCCTTTAGTACCCTGGGATGTATGCCATCAGGTCCTATTGCCTTGTCCCTCCTGAGCTTAGCAAGTTCTTGTAGGACCTTTTCTTTTGTGAAGGGACTTGTGCACTCCTCCCTGCCCCCCTGTGTCCATGGTGCTGGGCTGTGGGCCCTGCCCTACCTTCTCCTCAGTAAATGCTGAGCAGAAGTTTCTATTTAGGAAAGATGATTTCCTTGGTCCTCCTCCGCACACTCCCCCTTATCCTCTTTGATCTTAGCAATACCCCCTCTGGATTTTCTCCTTTCACTAATGTATCTATAGAAAGTCTTGTCCCCTTCTTTTACTGTGTGTGCTAGAGTTTCTTCGGTTTGGCCCTTTGCCTGCTTCCCTTCGGGAAGTTTGGTATGCCTCCCTATCTTCAAAGTGGTTTCCTCCTTCTTTTTGCTCTTGCTTTTCTCCCTAACACAATGATATATTGCTTCAAGTATTGCATCCTTAATGCATGCCCACTTTGCCTGTACCTCCTCACCTGTATTTCTTCTTGCCAGGGCTAGCTTAAATCTGTTGGCCATATTATCAAAGTCAGCTCCTCTGAAGTACCATATTTTTGCCTTGAAATGGGATGATTTAGTTCTAGTGGCCAAATTGAACCATACCGTGTGATGGTCACCGGCCCCCAGGTGACCTTCTACCTAGAGATCTGTGATCCTTTCCCTGTTAGTCAGTACTAGATCCAGGATAGCCCTGCCGCTTGTGGGTTGTTGTACCAATTGTCTGAGGCTCTCCCCTGCAGGGAATCTACTATGTGTCTAGTTCTGGACTATGTTCCTGCTGGTATTGACCAATCTGTATCTGGCATGCTGAAGTCTCCCATTATCAGAACCTCTCCTTTAGCTGTCCTGTTTTGTATATCTTCTAACAGTAATGTGTCTATATCCTCCCCCGACAACCCCAGTTCATATGGCTGTCCCATTTCCTGTTTCCAGGGTGATCCACAGTTCTTCTGGCTCCTTATGTGTATTCTGAATTTCTGTAGCTTTGATATTTTCATTGACATAAAGGGCCCCCCCCCTTTTTTGCACCTCAGTCTCTTCTGAACAGTACATAGCCAGGTACTGGAGTCTCCCAAGTGTGGTTACTGGTGAACCATGTCTCGCTAATGGCTACTATGTCCAGTTTAGCCTCTGTCATTGTTGCCACCAGGTCTGGGATCTTGTTTCCCAGACTGCTGGCATTTGTGTACATGATTTTCCATTGGCCAGATTTTGGTGTGTTAGTTGTGGGGCGAGGTCCAACTTTTCCTCTGCACATTGTGTGGGAAGCCGGACCTTTTTCTTACCTGGTGGTGCAAATGAACTACAAACATGCTGAACTCCTGTTTGATCACTAGCTGAGGGGGGAGAGGTGTTCCTCCTGTTCGATGTATCGGGTGCTGCACCCCCTCCCCATTTGCTAGTTTAAATATTCTGTGAAGACATCAAACTTCTGCCCCAATGCACTGACTCCCTCCTTAGTCAGATGCAGTCCATCGAATTTAAAGAACTTTCGCTCCCAAAACTGTTGCTAATTACCTACAAATTTGTGTCCTTTTTCCTGGCACCAGTCCTTGAGCCACATGTTTAGCTCCCCTATCTCCCCTTCTCAGACCTTCCATCTGTCTGCCCCCCTCTCCCAGACTGGAAGGATCTCAGAGAAGGAGATGTCAGATGAAATGGATGACAGTTTGTCTCCCAGCCTGGTCGGGTGTTCCTTGGTCTCCACAACTGACTGGATGGCGAGATCATTAGTCCCTATGTGTACCAGGACATCACTGTTTTCTCCTGCTTTCTGCATGAGTTTAGCAATGTGGTCAGTGACTCTCCACACTGATGTACCTGGGAGACATCTGACCATTACCCCCGGCTGGAGGTAGGTATCAGCACCCCGAATCATGGAGTCTCCTATGATCAGAAGTGTTTTGAATTTCCTTGTTGCTTTTTTTGTTTTGGTCCCTGTTTTGGGCGAGTTTTGTAGCGCTAGCTCCAGTGCTGCAGTGTCCTGCTCTGCAGTGTCCTCTGCCTCTTTGTTTGATTTCAGAGATAGAGGCAGATACCTGTTTGTAGTTTTTATATGATTTGTGAGGTGACATGTTGGTGAGCATTGAGTGATGGAGCACCCAATTTGCCCCTCTTAACCACCTGCCAACCTCCCAGACCATCTACCTTCTGTGGCTGAGGTGCTTCAGTTGCATGTTGGGGAAATGGTGGGTGATTCTTGTAATATATTTCCTCCTAATTATGCAATTTGAGGCACGCAATCTCTGCCTATGCTGCCCTGAGCTGAGCCCTTAGATCTCTGATAGTCCAGCATATAGGACAGTGTCCTAAGTCCTGTATAACTGCCCTTATGAAATGTGTCCCACAGTACCTGCAGTCAATAATACCAATTCCAGTTGAGTTGCTGAGTTTATAACCTGGTCAGAGTAATCAGAAGGAAAATTAAAGCAACATTTTGATTTTTTTTAATTTTTTTTTTGTTTGTTTTGTTTGTTTTTGTATAACTTTTTATAACAAGTTAAATTAAGTGCACCCTAGTAAGTGAGGTCACTGTGTGCATACCCCTCTGATCCTCCTCTTCCTGCTTTGCTACAGGAAATGGCATGACTGTGCTACTCTATAAAAGGAGTGTAGCATGGGGTGGTTGGGGATGGGGTGGGTGGTTGTGCCCTTTCCCTGCTGAAAAAGAAGGGAGAGAAAAAAAGGAAAAAGGTTGAAAAAGAAGAGAGAGAAAGAAATGAAAAAATGAGATTGACTGTTGTACTCTACAAAACAGATAAAGTACAACAAAATGGATTAAACAAGGAGAGAGAGAGAGAGAGAGAGAGAGAGAAGCTGAGTGTAAAAGAGAAAGAAAAAACAGTGCATCTTTGTTGGCTGCCTGGCTTCTAAAAAAACATAGAAAAGCACTGTGATGCCTTCACTATGCCTGCCAGCAGGCAACAAAATAATATAGACTTGGCAGCAAAAGTTATTAAGAAATGAGACTGACAGAGAGAGAGAGAGAGAGCAGAGAGAGAGAGATATCAATGAGTTAACACGCTTATCCTATCCTGACCTGACTCATGGTAGACTATGTTTTTTTGGTAAAGCAAAGAGAGAGGAAGCAAGCCATATATGATGTTTTTGACATTTATTAATGTATTGAGAGTAGACTATTGCAACTATAGACAACACTAGTGCTTGTCTGCTTATAAAGACGTGTCTACATCAATCATCATCCTGATTCTCTATCCTCCTTATTTTTCATCATTATTACTGTACCAGTGAGCTCCTCATAAAATCATAAATTGAACAGCTACATCACCAATTTAAATTTCAAGGCCCTAGTAGCATTACATTGTTGAGCTACTGAATACAGTCACTGAGCAGTAACACTGGGAGTCACTCTTCTTTTTCTTCTGTGGAAGGAATTGGTGGTAGTCATCATTCTTGTGTGGCTGGCCATGCTGTGTACAAATTGGGCCCTGTAGGGACGGGAGTAGGAGTCATGATGGTAAGGACTAGGAAGGGATATTGCTAGAAAATAAAAATACTAAAAAAATAAAACAATAGACAAAAGCATTCAGGCACAGATTAGTTCTGAGTTTCAGGTTCACACTGCAGCATCAGTCAACCAAAGCGAGGTGTTAAGGGCTAGGCTAAGCAATCTCCCTCCTGAATAGGGCAAACAAAATAAAACCCAAAAGGTGATTTTGGTATTTCTAAAGCATCAGCTTCCAAGCAAATGATTAAATCCAGTAAAGGTGTATCTTTCGGATCAGTCACAAATTAAAAATAAAAGGTTCTTTAGTCAAAATTAAGGGGTTGGTAGTTACCACCTGCAGAGGCACTCCCACTTATGGAACAATTAAGCAATATACCACCAGACGCTGTGGGGGATGACAGGATTTACCCATGCCTGGTGTGGTGGTTTGCTCACGAGGCCGCTGGCTGAGTGAGGAAACCACACCAGGCGTGGGTAAATCCTGTCATCACCCACACCGTCTGGTGGTATATTATGATTATACAATGTTTTAATTTCAATATTTTTCGTTTGAATTTCCTGCAGTCGGTAAGTGAGGAGAGGTAATGTGGCAGTCAGCCTGTTTGATCTTTTTTAGTCACAGTGATATGCACATGGTGGGGGGGGGACTGGCTGGCTGGTACTTCTTGCCATGGGGTGATGGCAGGATTTACACATTGTAAATCATGCCAGCCAATCAGGATACAGTATTTTTAGAGTCATTGTATAAATGCACACTATGCTGATGTTAGTCCCCCACAGATATCAGATTCCTCAGAGGCTGAGACTGACAAGGGATAAAGACAGTGATCGGGCACAAGGTGTACCGGTGGAGAATAAGGGGATGGAAGAAGTGGAAGCAAATGTTACTATGGTGGAGGAGGAGGATGGGTTAGAGGATGATAATAAAGCACAACAGGAACAGGCTCAAGAAAAATCCAGTAAAAAAAGACTCCTGACAAGGAGACTGAGCTGCAATACCTACCTGACAAAAAAACAAAAAAAAAATAACATGGTGTAACCCCCTATAAATCGGGGTTCCCAAAAAAAGTCTTCTTTGAGCTTGCCTAAGTGCTCACTGCCAGGCTGGTGTCCTGCATTTTAGCAGTTTAAATGTGGTTACCAGAGCCTGTATAGCCTCTGTGTACTGTCTCTTTAAAAGCTGCCTAATTGCAGTTTAAGTAATCTGAGAGGGAGCTCTGTTGAAAGATGTAACTATTTGCTGAAAATCATTTAGAGTGATAATGATAATGTAGTTTGTCTAACCTGCTTTCTTTGTAGCACGGACTGTTTTGTTTGTCTCCACTATCTTGGTCCTGGACTGCAAATTGGACCAAACAATACTGGTGGGGCCTAAAATGCAGCCGGACTACAGGAGCTGTCTGAATTCAAAATCTGTCGAAACTGTAGTTTGGAGTTGTTTTTGTGCCTTTTTTGCAACTGAAGGGGGAGCTCTTGCTTTGACTGACAGCCAAATCAGCCAACCAAATCTTTTGGATCTTGGGGAAGTCCCGGGCTGCTTGCAGTTTTTCAGTTAGTTCTGAGCTGGGAAGTGAAATGAGAAGAGCTCAGGTGTATTTTGGGCAGCAATCCTGAGTGGATTCACATGGGAAAACTGAAAGGGCTGAGTTTTTGGCTTGCATGTCTGCTAGCTGCTCCTGAGAGGGAATGAAGAGAATTATTTTGGACTAAATCCAAATTTGTGTGACTAAAGTAAGCTACTGAAGTGGGCCAGGCTCAACCTGAAGAAGACCGAAGATTTCACTGAATGCGATCGGCCTGTCAGGAGTTCCAGCTACCCCTAAGCTCCCGGTGCAGAGACTTTGCGATTGTGACCGGGGAGCGCTTTGCCTGGTACAGTAGAATTCCCATACATGTAAATTTGCTATGAGCTGCTAGTGGGTCATGAGTTAGTCCCCCACTGTGTGAACTATGTTCTGCTTGCTGGAAGCTGTATCCAGCCCAAAATGGACTGCATCCAAATTTGTCTCCATGCGGTCTGGGCCTTGGCAGACTGGCCTAGCCAGACTACCCACTGCACAGAGAAGCCATTGACGAGAGATGTGCCTGGGGATTAGCCCCCTGCTCCACACTTGAACAGGAATGACGCCTCTGCGACTTGTATGGGCCCTGCTTCTCCTGGCATTCCAGATCAACCACCTGTAGTCTCGATTTTCGTCCAGCCTGTGTCCAGTCTTGGGTATCATGAATAAATACCAGGGTAGCTCCCTGCAATAGCATTAATCTGAGTGTGTCATCTGATTGTCTTGTTGTTTTGTTTCCTTTACGAACTGAGCCCTCTGGTTCCGGATTACAAATATTGTGTACTGTGCATGTTGTGTTTTCCATCACAGGGCCCCAACCAGCTGCAACCCCGGGCAACCATCCTGGCTAGCCCATCTCTTCTCCACCTGGGTACCCAGAGGTGTGACTGTGTGGGGGGACTCAAAGCGTATGCACAACTGCTTGACTGATATAACCTTTAAGCTAATTAACCTGATTTTGCCCCTTCCTTCTTCAAGTCCCCTGAATAAATCAGATCTAACTTTTTCTGCATGTACTCTGACTGTGGTTCCAGTTTGTGCTCAAAGTACTGTACTGTTGCTATTTGCTGTGCATAACCTTGTTTTACAGGGGTCCCAAGGTCGAACCAGAGGAACCAGCCCTGGTGGTAAGGGCAAACAGTGTGGGTACTTTTGTAGTCTACCAGGGGTATTGTGAAAGTGATTACTGTACAGTGTTCAGGCCACTAGAGGGGAAAGAGGGGTATTACAGTGTCCCGGAGGGCTGTGCCCAGGTTAGCTTGACCATTACCAACCCCGACCTCCAGGTGGAGGCACCCATTTCAGAACTCAGGCCCCTTAACCTGCTACTAGCCAAGCAGGCAGTAGTAGTAGCCCTTGGGATAGTGCCACCTAGGGGTTACAATTGTTTGTTTTGTCATACTTTTCGGTTAGTTCTTTTAATGAGATGGTGGCAACATACTCTATTTGTAAATGGGCAGTCAGCAGGTGTAAAAAGAAAGGAGTGTTTGCACAGACTGAACCAGCACATTTCTACTAGATACAATTCAGTATTTCTTATGTTCCAAAGTCTGCTGGAACAAAAGAAAGCTGCCAGACAGTACAGCTTGGAAAAAAAAATTGGTGATGCAGACATCTATATTACTCCACCACAGTGGGCCATGCTGGCATTTGCAAATTTAGTTCTCCAGCCATTTGACGAAATTACCAGAGGTGACTACAAACACAACAACTCTGAGCCAGGTGATACCCTTAATAAAAATAGTAAAATACTGGTTGAATCTGATTAGGGACAATTTAGAGAATGGAGAATTGCCCATCCCACATGCTGCTGCCACTGCTGACACACACACACACACACACACACACACACACACACACACACACACACACACACTCACACACACATTCACACACACACACACACAAAGATTTGACCAAATGAATGATCAAAATAATTGATGAAGATGAAAAATTACATACAATGCTTCAGTCTGATCACTATATTAAAGAAACAATTCTGGACACACAATACAAATCAAAGCAACTGCTGAATGATGATGACACTTCTTGTGAGATAAACATACAAGAAACAATAGATGCAATCAGTGTTTCATGGAATGGAATACAGAATCAAATTCAGAGCAATCTTCTTTACAACACAGCAAAGCATCAGGAGGCCCCTCTTCTGGTGTTCTAGTTGTTTCTTCTTCTTCCTCTTCTTTGCCCACTGCACCAAGGTCTTCAATTTATTTGCCACCATCACAAAATAACAGTGTTTACTGATTGTACAGTTCAGCTTCAGGTCTCTGAAACACTTGAAAGATGTCACTAACTTTTTTGTCCACTTTTATTACAGCCTCAACACAGACCATTGTTGAAATGTACCTGGCAGAGCCCAATATTGATTAGAATGCAGATCCTTTGAATTACTGGAAATCCAAACAAAATATGTGGCCTGCTTTAGTAAAAACTGCTATAAAGTACATGGATTGCTCTCCTACTAGCGTTTATATAGAATGATTGTTTAGTTCAGCTGGTAATATTACTGACACAAGATCCTGTTTGTCACTGGAAAATGCTGGGTGTTTGACATTTCAGAAAGTCAATATTCCTCACTTTGGGCCATATGCACGAATGTGCAGAGTGGCTACACGCCACAAATCTGTGGCACGTAGCCACTCTGCACCCACTGCGCCCCACACCCGATCCCCAGCTGCGTGGACATCAATGTGCTGGGGGGGCAGGGGGAGTGCCAGCATTATGCACTATGCACCAAGGCATGTAGTGCTCTCCACAGGGGGGCACATAGATGATCAGGTTACAGAAGCTGGGACCCTGTTATAACTCCCTGCATGACCCCATGAACATGGCCTGCCAGTCATGGCAGAACAAGGAAACCAATCCCTGTGATGCCCCAGCCCACTAGGCTGCTAGTGAGGGCCAAGGCAGCTGACGGGGAGACTGCCTGGACAATGTAGAGCTGGGTCTTGTACTGGCAGTGCCACTCCATGTCCCTCCCCCAAGGGGCCAGCCCTACCCTGTAGTGCCAGGCATACCCCCCCGATCCTGTAGTGCCAGGCATACCCCCCCACACACACTGGTATGCCTGGAACGGCCATGCAATCCCGACCTCAGTATCACCAGCAGTGGCCAGTTCCCGACCACCCCACGGTACTATCAGCATCTGCCCCCATGGCCCAGTACCTTCCAGATGGTGGCACTGCCCTCCTCACTCCTCCACAGCCGTGGGCCATCCAACATCCACAGAGGTGCACAGCCTACACATGCCCTGCTGCGTAAAGGATCCACTAAGGGACCCGGGATGGGCATCCAATTGGATGCCCACCCAGGTCCATGGCTCCGCCCCATTTGCCCCAGGTGTACCTGCACACTGGGGGGGGCAGGGACACGGACAGGTGGCCGGCAGCTGTGCGTACTGCCAGGTGTGTACCTGTCCACAGGTGTGGAGCTATGTGGGCAGGATACACGCCTCCAGTGTGTAATTCCTGCCTGTTTGTGCATACGGCCCAATAATTTCAAATATGATATCTGAATGACACATTATGATTCTGAGAAAGCCCTGTCCATTAAACAGTTTCTCCTATTGTGCCTGTAGTAAAATTCTTATGTGAAGAAGGTCTACTTATTAATACATGAGGCACACATGAGATAGAGACAACAAGTCACGTCAGGACAGGCCAGGCCAGGTCAGGATTACCTGAAGGAACACAATGAGCACAGAGAAATAAAAAAAGAAATAATAAAATCAGTGGGTCCTGACAGTCCACACAGCAACTGCATTTCAAGTCCCAAACTTACTTGGTAGTACTACTAATCTGATCTGGATGGTAGGGTACTGCTACTACTACTCTTCTAGATCAGGGCATCCAGGCTGGAAGGCAAGGGGCGGGGGTAAAATGCAGAACTATTCTCCAGCTGAAGGGCAATGTCCAAACTTGGATTAAACTTCAAAACAGGATCCTTTTATGTAATTGATGCCCATGAGCAAACACTCTGCTTCCCCCATAGGACAGGCTGCAGTCTCTCACGGTCCCTCACAAACAGCAGTCTCTGAACCTCAGATCATCAAAGGGTAACGGTGAAGACATTTATGGGATAGTAAAGTCCGTCTGGTGAATAGATGGGTCGTTCCAACAACTTAGAGGGCACACAGGTATTTCTTGGTATCTATGTTCACAGCTGAATTCACATTTAGATTATCACACAGCAACTGCCTGGAACCTAGATAATTTACTGGGTCCCATGTAACAAGAACCCCCAATGGGATCCTAAGGAAGGCTCAATGTTTACACTGATGGAAGCATCAGGCTTCACCCTGCATGGTCCTTCTTCATGCAGAAAGGGTTATTTTACTCCACAGAGCTACCCGAGGAACAGGAAGCCAGACTCCCCTGAACCCGGTACCAGGCTACCACTACCTGCCCCTCTGCAGTGGGTAAGGAAGGGACTCCAGCCCTTAGATCCACATATACTACACAAGCTTTCAGCATAGTTTAGGATCTGATGCCCATGGGTGGTTGACCTCCCCACACTATTTACACAACCAGACTAAACTGGAGTTAAATGGGCATATTTCTAAACCCTCCTGCCTAGTGCATGGAGGGGGCATTGCTGAGTGCCATCTGCAATCCAGAGAATAAACAGTTCATTACCTCACCTCCATCCTTCTGTTTTAAATTTCTGTCAGTTCATGACTTCTACTTCTCTCTCAGCCTATGACTTGATGGGAATACTAGAGGAGTTCCCATTGTGGGGATCATTGCCAACAGCAGCCACCATGACTCAGCAAGTTCTTTTTGGGCCTTCCACACAGGAACAGAGTTTCAGCACCAGGGAGCAGGCACTGCATGCCTGCTGATCACCTCTTAGACACTGATCCAATATCCTGCAGCTCTTTCAGCTATAGACAGCTGGCTCCTCCCCTCAGAAAGCTGGAGCAGACTGGCTGGCCCAGCCCTTTGAAACTCCAGGGACTTAACCCTTTTGATGATTCTAACCAGGTCATACAGACTAACATGGTTTTAAACAGGCCTAGTAGGCCTAGGTAAGGAGCAGAGCTACTTATGGGGGCTAAGAGAGTTTTTGCCAAGTGTCCTATTGTGGTGTTACCATTCATAGCACTACTTCTGCTGCTGCAGACTCACTGGAACTCGAAGCATGAGCAGGCTGCTACAGCCTTTTCACCAGCTGTGGTGGTATGGGCTTAAAGAAATTGTTGTAGTTGGTGCTTCTCTGAGGTTGACCAACTTGTATGTGCATTGTAGTCAGTCAACCTTCTGAGTGGTCAGAAACATTAAAACATTCAGCATTTCCATGCATTTTCAGTACACATTAAAGATTTTGATCAGGAACTGAAAAAGGAATCTTTGTTCCTTCTAACTTCTCAGCAACACCTATCCCCATGCACATCTTGTACCAAATGATATATTTTGCCTGACTAGAAACATAAAAAACATAGAACTTGATGGCAGATAAGGACTGCTTGGCTAGTGCAGTTGGCCCATTTCTCCCTACCTACTCTATTACCTCAAACCATGTCCAATCTATAGCTCTGACTCCATCCCCCCCTTCCTTTCCACTATGATTCCCTTGTGCTTATTCCATGCATTCTTAAACCCCAACACTGTTTTCACCCCCACCATCTCTGCAGGAAGGCTGTTCCAGGAATCCACCACTCTTTCTGTGAAGAAGTACTTCCTCACATCTCTCCTGAATCTACCCCCTCCAGCTTCACAGCATGTCCCCGTGTTCTTGAGCACCTTTTCCTCTGAAAAAATACTCCCCTCCTGTATCTTATTTACCCCTGTGAGGCATTTAAAGGTCTCTATCATATCTCCCCTCTCCTTCCTCTGTTCCAGGGTGTACATACTGAGGTCCTTTAGTCTCTCCTCATAGGTCTTTTGATGCAGACCCTACACCATTTTAGTTGTCCTCCTCTGGACCGCCTCCACTCTGTCTATGTCCTTTCAGAGATGCGGTCTCCAGAACTGGCCACAATACTCTCGATGGGGTCTTACCAATGATTTATACTGAGGCAAGACCACTTCCCTTTTTCTGCTGGTGGCACCCCTCCCTATGCACCCCAGCATCCCATTCATCCTTCCTACTGCCTTTTCGCACTGCCTGGCCACATTTAAGTCAACCGATATGATTACCCCCAGATCTCTTTCCTGCTTGGTGGTCGACAATACAACTGCACCCATTTTGTACTCTGACCCTGGATTTCTGTGTTCTCAGTGCATTATTTTGCAATTTTTCACATTAAAACCCAGCTGCCATACCCTTGACCACTCCTTTAGTTTTCTCTGATCTCTGCTCATTCTTTCTGCACACACCCCAGAGTGTCCACCCCATTGCAGATTTTGGTGTTATCTGCAAAGAGGCAAACATTCCCTCCCAGCTCCTCTGCAATGTCACTTATAAAAACAGTAAAGAGGACTGGTCCCAGCACTGATCCCTGAGGAACCCTAGTGGTCACTCTCCCTTCCACTTAATGAACTCTGTTTACCACCAACCTCTGTCACCTATTCTCTAAACAAATTCTTACTCAGTTTACCACCTTTGGATCCACTCCTAAGTTATTCAGCTTGCTTACTAGTTTCCTGTGTGGAACGGTGTTGAAAGCCTTACTGAAATCTAGGTAGGCCAGGTCTACTCCTCTACCCTGATCTAATTTTTTTGTCACCCAGTCAAAGAAATCTATTAGATTTGTTTGACATGACCTCCCCCCATGAACCCATGCTGCCTCGTGGCTTGTAACCCATTGTATTCAAGATATTCCACGGTCCTTTACTTCAGCAGTGATTCCATTAAATTTTCCACCACTGATGTCAGGTTGACTGGCCTATAATTGCCAGCCTCCACCCTGCTACCACTTTTGTGCAGCAGGACTACATCTGCCCTTCTCCAGTCCTCCAGAAATGCCCCTGTTTCCAGTGAGTTGTTAAATAGGACTGTCAGGGATGCAGTTAGTACCACCCTGAGCTCCCTCAATGCACTTGGATACACCCGTCTAGCCCAATTGCTTTGTCCCCCTTCAGATTAGTGAGTCTCTTCAGGACACTCTACTCTGAAAAGGGACTAGTGTCTACCTCCCTCTCATGCTTCTGTTACATTTTTGTGGCTCCTCCCATTCTCTTTCCTCTATCAGCACTGAACAAAAGTATTTGTTCAGGATGTCTGCATTTTTCTGGTACCCATTTGCACTGTCTTCCCTGCTCTTTTTATCCTTACAATCCCACCTTTGGTCTTCCTCTGTTTACTTACATACCTAAAAGAATGCATTGTCCCCTTTCGTTACCTCCTAGGCTATTCTCTCTTCAAATTGTGCATTTGCACACCTTACAGCTTTCCCTGCTTCTCTCTGTTTCTCCTTATACATATCCCTATCCTCTTCCCTCCGAATCAATATTAACAATTGAAAAATATTAATTAAGGAATAATCATCGATCGGGTGTGGGTCGGGCCAGGATTTACCCATGGCTGGAGTGGTTCAGTCATGAGGGTGCAGCTCGAGTGACCAACCATACCAGCCATGGGTAAATGTCGGCCCAACCCACACTTGATCGGTAATTATTCCAGTTATACAATTCGTAAATATGAGAGTAACACAAAAAAAGTGAAGGAAAATCTTTTTTTCATTGTTTGTATGACAATTTTAATAGTATATCCTTATCCCCTATGCAAAACAGGTCATTGATACTGGGCAGACCTTCTTGTGCCCCTGAAGCCAGCTGGCAGCAAGGTGAGTGAGTTGAGCATCATATAAACTGAAAATATCGCTGTTGACTCTCAGTTGTCTCCCACTTAAAACTGCAGGTTAGATCAGATATTTTACATTGTTTTTACTGACGGCTTTTTGATTTTGCGAAACAGGGCAGTTAGCGGGAGAATAAAATGGCGGCTTTGCAAGTTGTAGTGGAACACTTAGAGTTCTGTATGGAATGGTTTTACTAACATGCAGTTGACTGGCACTTTATGCGGTGGTTCTTCAAAAATTACCCCATGGCATAAAGTGTCACCCAACCATTCAGAAAGCTTACATTTTAGAACCCATTGTATAATGCGGTTTATAAACTGGGAGACCATATTCTAGGAACATCAGGAAGTGAAAGAGATCTCATGGTTATAGAAGAAGAAGAGACAGTCAGAGTTTAAAAGTGATTAGACAAAGAGGAAATTTGAAATAGCAAGCAAGGTAACCAACACATGATTTAGAGAAGAAAGAGGAGCAGTAAGAGGGATGGCTACCCTCCATGGAAGAAAGAGAGAGAGGCTGGAGTTTAAGGAGCAGTGGAGTGTACAGTGTAGGTAATGAATGAGGGGGTTCAATGTAGACAAGGTGGGTTTGGACATTTGCACCTGTATTTGTGCGTTGGAATAAATAATTTACAACCCATCCAGTCATAACCACTGACTAATTTTTTCCACTTGTGGCTATTCTATGACTCAGGGAGTGCTGTCTGTTTTCAGTGATTTGTTCATTTATACTGGGTCAGCAAACCCCGGGCCGGCACCCTACCTTGCACCAGTGAGCGCAGCACTATTTTGGTGATGGACCATTTGGGCTCAAAAAGAAAACCGTAGGCTGGTTAGTCTGGTGTCAGTGGTGGGGAAGATAATGGAGACCATCTTGAGGAACCTAGTAGAACAACAACTGAGCAACAAGGAACTATGGGACATAAACCAACATGGCTTTAGGAAAAGGAGATCATGCCAGACCAATCTAATCAGCTTTTCTGAGAACGATCAGCAAAGCACTTGATGAAGGGAAACTGGTGGATGTGGTTACCTTGACTTCAGTAAGGCATTTGACACTGTGGCTCATGCTGAATTGATCAAGCAATATAAAATACACAGTAAGATCATAATATGGATTAAAAATGATTGACTCACAGATCTCAGAAAATTAGACTAAATGGAATAGATTCAGAAAAGATGGGAGTGGCAACTGGGGTACCCCAGGGATCAATGTTGTGTCCTATATTGTTTAACATCAGTGCATCCAGCATGAACATTACCAAGGCTGGGTGGATCAGCAAGTTTGCTGATGATACTAAGATAGGCCATATAGTAGAAAACAAGGAACAAGCATGCCAATTACAAGAAGAACTAAATGAGCTAAATGAGTGATCCAGCAAACACAAAATGAGATTTAACCAGAAGTGCACTATAATGCCCTTCAAGAAGAAAAATATTAACACAGTTTATAAATTGGGGGACCATATTCTCAGAACACCAGGAAGCGAAACAGATCTTGCAGTTATAGTATCTAATGACCTAAAATCCACAACGCATTGTAATGAGATAATAACAAAGTGTATGTAATAAGATCATGGGATGCATTTCAAGAAACATAACTAGCAGAAACAGCAGCATTATACTTCCTATATATAGAGTCCTCATGAGACTGCACATGGAATATTGTATTCAGTTTTGGTTGCCTCAAAATGGAGGTGACATTGTCAGGCTGGAAAGGGTCCAAAGAAGATCAACTAAACTAATAAGTGGCTTGGAGGGCAAGGGTCACATGGAAAGGCTAGAAAATCAAGGCCTATTCTCCCTGGAGATGAGGAGGATGAGAGGAGATTTAATTACAATCTAGAAGTCAATATTAAATCATAATCTTGGAACATGTTTAAGTTTGGAATTTAAACAAAATGAAAGACATACAAGAGGACACAAGTTCCACCTAACTGGTAAACATTTCAAAACAAAAGGAAGCAGTGATTTACACAGAGAGTGGTACAGTTATGGAATACAGTACCAGAGTTTGTAATAAAAAAATAACTTAACTATAGTATATTCAAGAATAGACTAGACAGTTATCTTATACGGGCTTTTACTTCATCCTGTCTGTACATCCCATGTATCCTATAAGCAAGTAATAAGGCATGACAGGGAGTGCAATATAGGAATTTAATGCACACCCCGGTGTGTAGTAAGACACGAGGTCAAAGGTGTCCTTACGGCCCTGGGATGTGCATTAAAATCCTATAATGCACACCCTGAAGGGCTTATAGAAACACAGAAAAATAGAAGTTGACGGCAGATAAGGACTGCAAGGCCCATCCAGTCTGCCCATTATTACGCTTATAAAATGTCTCATAGTAGTTGTTTTGGAGAGGAAAATGAGATTTAGCACCTGACCGTGTGTTTATACAGATTTAATGTACAGTCAGGTGACACCTCTCTGCCAATGAAATTTCTAGATTTTTTCTAGCCATTTTATAACCAGTGTTTTATGCTGTCAGAGTCCTAGTAAAGTTATGCAGCGAACTCCTGGGCTGAGGATCCACAGGTGAAAGCACAGTATCATTCATGTACATACTGCAAGGAGCCACTAGTCTTTAGTAGGTCATTAAGGGAAATCATGTACTGGATTGGGCCCAGGACAGAATCCTAATGGCCCAAGATGGAATGATGCTGTGGATCTGTAAAGTAAAGGGACTCTCCATATGCTACATCAACACTGTTGTGTGTGAAGCACTGCAATTCATTTCCTATATAATCCTGGGCTGGCATTCCTGTTACTGATCAAGGAAGGGAGCAATTGCTTAAAACTTACTAGTTGGTGACACCACAGCATAGAAGGGAGTCATTTGCCATTATTTGTGGGAAAGCTGAAGAGGCTAACATAAACTTTGCTCCGCAGGAGCAACATATTTCAGCTATGACCACGTATGATCCTGCAGTGCCTTTCACAGATCCCACAAAGGGCAGACTGTGTGGCCTAGTGATCGATGAGCTAAACTGTGGAACAGGAGATCACAAGTTCAAATCCCACTACAGCCCCTAGTTCACTGGATAACCTTGAGCCATGCACTTGACAATGCCGTGCTTTAGTTGTCCACACTGTAAAACTAGCCAGAAGAAGGATTCCACTGCAAGTAGGAGGTTGTATCCGTTTAGCAGTCTACACTCGGTAAATAAACTGTAGAAAAAAAATGAACCAAGCCATAAACATGCAGAATTCCTACTCTAAGCACATAAACTTGCAAACCTACCCACTCAAGTAATGACAACCAAATGATAGCCTGTTAATTTATTAAATGATGATAATTTAATTACACCTCCTTAACATACTGCCACTTGTACCGTGTATGTGCACTAATTAATTTGCCTTCCTGGTTTATCATAGCTTAATTCATTAATTGCTTCTACATATGGTATGACATGGACAATTTATGGCAACCTACTATAAACAAATAGACTTTCTTATTATATCTGCCAGCATGGCTTATTAATCATTAGCATAATGAGACAGCGGACAATTATTTATTTTACTATATCTCTATTATTATTATCTAAGTGTGCCATGCTATGCTAAAAATGCTGCTTTCCATTTCTCTGCCATTTGTTCACTAATTGCATCTTTCAGAATGTGGAAAGCCTCTGCATTTAGAATATGTTATCACAATGCCTGGATGTCTTTTTTTCATTAACATAAAATGAGCTGCAAGTGAATGCCTAAATACCTTAAATCTTTTCGTACTAGTATGGACTGCTTTAACTTGCCTGCTGTCCTCACATTTGTGGGGTGGGGTTTTTGTACATATTTCTGATATTACTATAGTTTATTCAGTAATTTTATATTCTTGAGTTATTTCTACCCATTGACTGTAGTAGTGCTGTTTCATTGAATTGTAGTATTGCATTTGTTTTGCTGTTTTTTTTTTACAGTTTCTTCACCTGGGATAGACCACCTGAAATGTAACATCTCATTCCCAGATTTGTCCTGCTTCTACCCATTTCTGCAGCTGGGTAGACTGGAGCACTTAGAGGTTAAGTGACTAGCCTGAAGTCACACAATGAGTACATACTGTAGCTCTATCGAGGTTTGAACCTGCGATCGCCCAGTTGTCAAGCTGGTGCTCTAACCACTCAACCACACTGCTTCGCTTGAGTTTACAGGTCATATCCACAACTCCCTGGATCAGGGTTCCCTTGTTGGTGCTGTTTTTATCGATCTAACAAAAGCGTTTGATACAGTTAATCATGTCCTTCTGCTTGAACAATTGGGGTCCATCGGGCTTGCATGTGACACTGTTGCTTGGTTTGAGAGCTACCTTTCAAATTGCTCACAGCGAGTGAAGATTGCTGATGTCCTATCTACAAGTAGACCTGTCTGATCTGATGTGCCCCAAGGATCTATAATGGGCCTGTTATTATTCAGTCTATTCCTAAACCAGCTCCCGTACTACTGTCAGTGCTGAATTCTGCTTTATGCAGATGATGCAGTCCTGTTTGTGAGTGATTCTGACCCAAAGCAACTGGAAATAAATCTCCAGATCAGGTTTCAAAGGTAGAAAGTTGGTTCGGTGAGCAAAAACTCATCTTGTACTCTAAGAAAACAAAAACAATGTTGTTCTCTAGCTCCCACAATAGACATTGTACTTACCCTGTTAATATCACAAATAAGGTTGGGACACCTTTGGAACTAGTATTGCACTTTAAATACTTAGGGGTAACAGTTAGTGCTTTGATGTATGTCTACCACATAGACAATACAGCTAAGGCAGTTAACAGGCACATAGGTTTTCTATACAGGCATAAAAATAGTCTGACCGGGGAGGCTCTTACTCTAGATATCCTTAGTTCGGTGGTACCACTAATAAACTACAGTCTAATAATCTATGGCTCCGCAACTGAGACAGCACTCCACAGGATTATAGTGGCACTAAACAAAGCCTGCTACCTTGCAACCGGTTCGGCAAGATTCACACATATGTGTGACTTGTATGTTAAGACAGATTGGCTCCAGTTTGAAGGAAGACTCAAATTCTAAACCTGCTTGATGGCTAAAAAAATAAGTTTAGGCCTGGTGCTCCCTTGGGTACAGAAGCTCCTCACCCCGCACGATAATAAGCACTGCACCAGAAGTACTGATAGTATGGTTTTCAAAATCACGCACTATCATATCTCCCAAGGACAGAAGACTTTCTCCCATCGAGCTCCGTCTGGCTTAACTCCTTACCCCTGGACATTTCTTCCACAGCCACATTAGGCCTCTTCAAACAAAAGCTAAAGAACCATCTTGTTGCAAATTCCAGCTATGACTGCTTTCACTAATCCCCTCACTCTTACAGGGGCTTGGTACTGTATACGTTCCTCCCAGGGCAACCCTTAGATGGCCCACAGTTTTTCTACTCTTGGTTCCTAATTTCCTTGACCTTCCAAAGCAATTTTCCCCTACTTATCCACTCCTCTAATATATCTCCCTCCAATCTTCCATATATCCTCCCCTCAATTTTCATCCCTAAAGTTGTCTGCCACCTGGACCTGTTTCCACAACTTGTAAATATATCCTCTTCCCCCTACCCGTTATGACGAAGCCTCTCTGGCTGATGTATTCTCCTTCCCTGTGTAAGTTTTCTTATCTATTATGTATGTCTTAGCCTGTCTTACCTAACTGTTTACCTTTACTACCGCTCACTCTCTTGCTTCTAATTGTATTTTACATACATTGTACAATGCCAACTTGATGTCTTGCTACCTTACTTGTCTAAGTTTAACATTGTATGCATAGTTTACTTCGTATTTAATTCTTGCTGCTTAACAGCAATCACTTATGTTTATACTGTTTGTCTAACTGTGACATGGAACCTATGTAATGAGCTTGTTCTCAAAAGGTGTTAATCTGAGATCACGATAAAATAAAAATAAAATAAAAAAATAAAACCACACTGCCTCTTTCAATTATTTATTTGCCCTTTCTTCCACTCTGTATTCTGTCCCCTTCATATTGCACCTAGAAACAAGCCACAGTATGACTTTCCCAGTCACCAGTTTTCAAATAAATATTGTGTGTGTGCGTGTGCGTGTGCGTGCGTGCTTGTGTGTGTGTGTGTGTGTGTGTGTGTGTGTGTGTGTGTGTGTTTGTTTATTTCTGGGTGGTGATGCAGCTCATATGCCATAGTTCATGCATGGAATCATAGACAAAAAGAAGTATCTGTTGTGCTGTTTAGGAGCAAGAGAATGTTTGCTGCCATGTTAGTCCTTGGTATACTGGATTTATTGCAGAATATGATACTTGTGATTGGACTAACCAAGAAATTGTACCTACTGTAGATGTTATATTACACAAGCTTTTGGGGCCACACAGGTGTCTGTCAGGTGTGTTGGCAGGTAGAGAATCTGCTTTCTCTGCTCAGCCTGCTAACAAACCTGATGAATGGATATATATGGTCCTCAAAACATATGTACAAATTGAACCATACCATCACATGGTATGGTTCAATTTGGCTACTACATCTAAATCATCCCATTCCAAGGCAAAAATATGGGACTTCAGAGGAGCTGACTTTGATAAGATGGCCAACAGAGTTAATCTAGCCCTGGCAAAAAGAAACACAGGTGAGGGGGTACAGGCAAAGTGGGCAAGCATTAAGGATGCAATACTTGAAGCAACATCCCATTGTGTTAGACAGAAAGGAAGTGCAAAGAAGAAGGAAACCACTTTGGTTCTCAAATACAGTAGAGAAAGGTCAGAGCCAAAAGGCTGGCCTTCAGGAAATATAAGGGAACACAGCGGGATGAAGATAGGGAGGCATACCAAACTGCCTTAAGGGAAGCAGGTAAGGCAGTAAGGCAGGCAAAGTCCCAAACTGAGGAAACACTAGCACTAACAGTAAAGAAGGTGACAAGACTTTCTATAGATACATTAGTGAAAGGAGAAAGTCCAGAGGGTATTGCTAAGCTTAATGGAGAAAATGGTGCATGTGAGGAGGAGGACCCTGTAAAGGCATCTATCCTAAATAGATACTTTTGCTCAGTATTTACTGAAGAAGGTAGGGCAGGGCCCACAGCTCAGCATCATAGACACAGGGGGAGGGAGGAGGTGAGCACTACTCCTTCACAAAGAAAGGGTCCACAAGAGCTTGCTAAGCTCAGGGTGGACAAGGCAATGGGACCTGATGGCATACATCCCAGGGTACTTAAGGAGCTAAAGGAGGAACTAGTAGAGCCATTAGCAGAATTGTTTAGTGAGTCTCTGAGCACAGGAGAGGTCCCAGAAGTCTGGAGAAGGGCTCATGTGATCCCGCTCCACAAGAGTGGTAGCAGGGAGGAGGCAGGGAACTACAGACCGGTAAGTCTTACCTCAGTAGTGGGCAAGATTATGGAGGCACTCCTTAAGGAAAGGATAGTGCAACACCTGGAATCCATAGGGCACAGGATCCAAGACAGCATGGGTTTACAAAGGAAGGTCCTGTCAAACTAATCTCATAGATTTCTTTGACTGGGTAACCAGAGTGGTGGACCAAGGGGAGCAGTTGATGTCGCCTACCTTGACTTCAGCAAAGCTTTTGACACTGTTCCACATAGAAGATTGATAAATAAGCTGGGTAGGCTCGGGGTGGGTCAGAAGTTGGTCAACTGGGTGGCAAACTGGTTGACGGGCAGAAAACAGAGAGTGGTGGTAAATGGTATACAGTCAGAAGAGATGCAAGTCACAAGTGGGGTACCTCAGGGATCAGTCCTCTTCAACATCTTCATTAGTGACCTTGCAGATGGACTAGAGGGTAAGGCTTGTCTGTTTGCAGATGACACCAAGATCTGCAACAGAGTAGATGATCCAGATGGGGTGGGCAGAATGAGAAGAGATCTGGATAAACTAGCAGAATGGTCAGAAGAGTGGCAACTGGGATTTAATGCAAAGAAGTGCAAAATCATGCACATAGGGAAGAGAAACCCTGAAGCCACCTATAGGCTGGGAGGAGTTGCTAGCAGTCACAAAGGAAGAAAGAGACTTGGGCATCATCATCACTGATGGCTAAAATCATCAAGCAGACCTCTAAAGCAGTAGGTAAGGCTAGGGGATGTTAGGGTGTATTAGTAGGGTATCACAAGTCAAGAGGGAGGTAATAATCCCTCTGTACAAGACACTGGTTAGGCCCCATCTGAGTACTGCGTGCAGTATTGGAGGCCACACCTTCACAAGGACATTAACAAATTGAGGCAGTCCAGAGAAGGGCAACCAAAATGGTGCAGGGACTGCATCAGAAGACATATGAGGACAGATTAACGGAGCTCAATATGTATACCCTTGAGCAAAGGAGGGAGAGAGGTGATTGATCCAGGCATTCAAACACCTTAAGGGCATAAACAAGGTGAAAGAGTCTAACATGTTTAAATATAAGAAAAATAGCAGGACAAGAGGACACAGCATGAGATTAGAGGAGGCCGATTAAGGGGAATGGAGGAAATTCTTTTCACAGAAAGGGTGGTGGATGCATGGAATGGCTTACCACAAGAAGTGGTGGCTATGAATACAGTGCAGGGCTTCAAACAGGCATGGGATAGGCATAAGGGAGCAATACAAATGACTATGAATAGATAGGTCACTGACAGAGCAAAGGCCGATGGCACATTTATAAGGTAGAAAAAGAAATGGGCAGACTGGATGGGCCTTGAGGTCCTTATCTGCCGTCAACTTCTATGTTTCTATGTTTCTATGTACTGTAACATCTATGTACAATTACTTTCTTGGTCTAATAAAAGGTACCCCAATCTTGAATGGATTCAGTTTAGGGAAAATGTTCTGTTTTCCTAAAATTCTTGTGATGTGCGCACCAAATTCTGCAGAAATCCTCTCAGCTGTTAACAGGTGGTTCTTGAGGAATCCGGTAAGTTAAGTAAAAAATGGGAAAGCTGCTGCTGTGAATGTGCTTCATTGATCCCTGCAGCACTCAGTAGCTGGGCCGTCACTGAAATAGGTCTTCGGTCCAGCGCAACTAACCTGGTTAACAAAAACTTAAATAAATGTTTTTATTTATTTTATTTATTTATTGAAAACTTTGGAGACTTACCTTTGAGCACAAGAGCTCATTTACAAAGGTTCCACTTCAACTACATAGTCACAAAGGCATTACAAGTACAATAAGCAGTTCCAGAGGAAATACAGTCAAGTCAGGCTCAAAGCACTCAAAGCAGAACAACTGCATGCAGTTTTGAACAAAATAAAATCCATACAGATCACTGTATAAAAAGTCACAGGTTATGTACAGAACGAAACTAAATAAAACTGTTTAATGCTTACAACTTCAGTAGACTACACATGCAGACCGCAGAGATGTCTTAAATTGATCTAACTTGGGTAGATCAGGCAATATGTTTAACCAGTTATCACCCCTGACACCAAATGACTGCTTGCTCAGCTGAGTACACCAGAAAGGAGGCTTAAGGGCATTCCTGGCTATGTTGCTGGTGTTGTGTTGGTCACAGACAATGTGGAAGCAATTTGTTAAAGCAGGGGATGTTAAGCCCAGGAGCACCTTTTTAATTAGCAAACAGGTCTGGAGCTTTATTCTGATGGGTAAAGGTAGCCGCTTAGTGAGTTTGTAAAGGGTACAGCTATGAGTGCAGTTATCTGTACCAAGTACATAGCTGCATGCCTCATTACTGATCAGCTTTACTTCATTTAGCACTGTGTCACAGGTAGCTGCATAGACAGGGAGCCCATAATCTATAAGTGACAGAATGAAG
This sequence comes from Neoceratodus forsteri, assembly GCA_016271365.2. Taxonomy (NCBI): domain Eukaryota; kingdom Metazoa; phylum Chordata; order Ceratodontiformes; family Ceratodontidae; genus Neoceratodus; species Neoceratodus forsteri. The sequence goes on along the minus strand of CM057455.1, from coordinate 1,362,362,273 downwards.
CTGGCCACGGTAATGCATCTAGCATCCCTGGAGAAACTGTTCCTGTCCCGGTACAAGGCACCCAGTCTTCTGTTAGCTATGGCCATCAGACTGTCAACCTGGGGTGCAAAAGATAAGGGGCTCAATTCAGAAAGCTACAGAAATGGTGCAAATGGCTTGTGCCAAAACATTTGATGCAAAGTGTGGCTTGCCTCAAACTTTGTGTCAATTGCGATTCAAGAAAGCAGCCTGTGTCAGAACCAAGGTAGTCTGTGCTAATGTGGCTTGTGCCACGCTTGTGTCCAAAACCAGGGTGTGCCTTGTCATAACGGGGTTACGTCACAAAAATCATGCAACATCTCCTATTCTGGGATTCACAAAAGTGGGAGCCCTGTCACTGTGCCGATGATGGCAGGCATCGGTTAGACAAGGGTGGAACTATGCCAGTGGTGCACAGAATGGAGCCAATCCAGCTGCAGACAGGGAGGATGAGACATTCCTAACACCCCTGTGGGATGGTATGGGGGCTGCACATGTCATTGCCATGGCCATTTCATCTGCCCTATGGCTTTTCGCAGGTCTCACTCCATGCAGCCATTTTTGCCACACCTTGCATCAGTTCTCGTCCACCTCATCTTCTTGATGCAGCTTGCGTCACTTCCCACTCTGTACCTCCCACCTCAGTTTTCACCCACCTTGCGGCATTCCCATCCTTGCATCATTGTGGTGCCTCAGTGTGGGCATTCCTGCCCCTCCTGCATAGCCTTTTTGGTTCACCTGGAGGCATTTACACCACATGCTGTTGCATCTCAGCTTGCAGCATTCTCTCCACATGCATCATGTGTTTGATGCAGCGAACCTCTTGTGTCAGTGTGGCAGACTTTGCCACAGAGACTGCTCTTCTTTCTGAATATGGTGCACAGTACTTGGCACACTGGAATTTAACACAAGGTGGTTCTTTGGTGCACCTTGCTTTGATCTAAGGGCTCTTTCTGAATCGAGCCCTAGGTGTCATCCAAAGTTACTCCAACGTATTTGAAGGCTCCACCTGTTCAAAGTTATGTCCTCCACCATTTCTGATGACAAAGGGTGGAACTTTCACCTTCTGTGGAAGGTTAAAGAACAGCATGGTATTTGTTTGTTTTTTTTGTAATTGAGGACTAGTTTGTTCTTGAAGAACCAGCTTTCAAGTGACCTAAAGTTACTTGGAAGAATGGCAGAAAGGCTGTCAAGGTCAGAGTATTTGGAATAGATGACTGCATCATCAGCATAGAGGAGCATGTTGGTTGTCTGGCAAGCATCGGGCAGTTGATTTATGAAAAAGTCAAATAGAACTAGGCCTGAGAGGGAGCCCTGGGAGACACCAATAGATGCCCCCCTAGTATCAGACAAAGATTTGTCAATCTTCACCAGCTGGGAGCAATTTGAGAGATAACTGTGGAACTGGTCAACTGTGTTCTGTGACAGATCCAGATCAAGGAGTCTGCTAAGTAGATGCTTATGACTGACCAGGTCGATGGCTTTAGCAAGGTCAATATATATAGCTCTGACTAGGCCACTATTGTTCAAGGACCTCATGACAAAGTTGGTGTATTCCAACTGTGCCGTGTTGGTGCTGTGGAGCATCCAGAAGCCATACTGCTGTACATACTGGACACTTAAGCTAGTGTAAGTAGTTGCTGTACCAGGGTCCTCAGGGTTCACCTATTCAACCCTCCCGAGGAGGCTGGCCTGGGTTCACTAAGAGTGTGCTTCACTGGAGTAGAGTGGCACAGTACCTCCCTCTGGGGTAGTGATATGGGGTACCAGGCAACTAAAACACTAAGGCTCCATCCACATTACACCAGAAAACACCCTCTGTAATGTTACAGAGTGCCTATAACGGTACTGTAATGGCTAGCATTTACACTGGTAATGTTACAGGAGGCGTTTCCGTAACCGTTGTTGAAACCTGTTGGTAGGTGGTTTCAACAATGGTTTCTGTAATGTTTGCAGTGCTGTAACGGTATAGGGCACCATGTAAATGGACAACCGTGTAGCCTCCGGTCCCCTCCTGTCCGCTAGTACCTACCGGGTCATAATGTCATACGCTTAATAGCGTACAGCATTATGGCTCCCAGGACCTGTGCACTCTTCCGAGTTGGAACCCCTGGAGTTAGAATCCCAGTGGGGGGACTGGCACAGCCCCTCAGAGCTGGGGTGTGTTGAGCCCCCACAGAACAATAGGAAAACAGAAATCATGCAACACAATTAAGTCGTACGGCATTCTGCCGTGTGACATTTTGACCCCATGCCCCACCAGTATACCGTAATGCCTTGCAGCGGCTCCATGATGCCAGCACCCAGCACGGGAGGCAAATACAGAAAGGAGCATGGCAATCTGCTCCCAATAATGCATGCCCACGGCATTACATTCCTCAGACAATTCACTCCCCATCAACACGCCCCTGGATGCCACATAGGAAAGACGCCATATGCTGCACCCGAACACCCTTCGCGCTCCCAGGCTATAATGCCCTTCATTCATCACAGTATGCCAGTCTGTGTCTACTGGTAGTGGTGCTCATAACATCCATGTATACAAACGACAAAATGATGCCCCCAAAACCCCACAAATGAGGTGCTGTGACTATCCGCCACCTTGCATATGTCCCTTACAGGTGCAGTTCGATACTGTGACACAGCCACTGATCTTGGGGGATCAGTAAATGAGGATAACTACACAGCTACAATCCTCACCCGTGTCACTGCTCTCACTCCGGTAGGCAACTGTACGCAGTCACACATGGAGGGACATACTGAGCATACATGCTCATTTGCTGCAACCACGGCCTGGGATGGATGACACAGTTGGAAGGAAGGTGGGCAGGCAGGGTATGCAGCAGCTGTGGGCAAGGACAGGGTGAGTTGGGGGCAGAGTGAGAGTGGGCAGGGGCCAGTGGGGATGAAATGGGAACTGGACACACAGCCCACACGGTGATCCCCTGGACACCACAATCACTATGATCTGTATGTCTCTGCACCACATATTCTGCAGGAGCATATTGATCAGCGTGTACAGTACTGGAGTGAGGTAGCACCGGAGCGAATTGCTGGGAGTGGGTTCTCGGGGAGTGCCTAGATGTGTGCGAAGTGTCTTGCACCTCATGCTGCCACGTGACGTCCTGCTGATAAGTCTGTATTTGTAGGTGCAGACACTACACAGTCTGGTGCCCTTATGTAGTGTGGGGCACTTCTGTATGTTTCTGCTGCTGCTTCACTGCCACAGGCTCATGGATGTGTGGAGCAGTGTGGAGCATGACTAGTGTCGGGGCCTGTGGCAGAAGACCCACTGCAGAAATGTGTGGATTTGCCCCACACCACATAGGGGCACCATACTGTTTATTTCTGCACTTACAGATAATAGCCTATCCACAAGACATCCGGTGGCAGCATGTAGTGGTACCTGATGTGGGGGAGCAGTGCTCCAAGCAACCCCCTGAACTGACATGCTGGCCGTTCTGCTGCCAGGGCATTTCACTGCAGCTGCTGCACCCAATACCTTAGCATGGCACTGTGGCATTCACATGCTTGGATCTCGGTAGTGACATTGTGCTGGGGAGGATGTACTGGGGATGGGAATGGTACTCTGCACAGTGCTGCATCATGGGATGTGCTAAGCTCTACACAGTTTGGAAATGGTTTCAGATCCAGTAGCAGTGTGGACAGGCTGTAATATTTTGGACACATTTTCACATATAGTGTGGACACACTATAACGTTTTCAGTCTGTACCATTTTCAGACCGTTATGGGATTATCAGGTGTAGTGTGGATGGGGCCTTAGTTACCATCCCCCAGGAAACAATGAATAAACTGCCCCCAAAGTCCCTCCCCCAAAGTAAGTGAAACTGCAAGCAAAGACAGGCCACAAATCATAAAATGCTATTTAAAACAATTTATTTAAAAGGGATCGTGTAGGAATGAATAAGGGGTAGCAAGGGAAAATGGAAGCAAGAGGGTAGCACTATCAATTGCAACTGCTAAATTGTTTCCCATATCCCTGCTGCATTGGTGTTTCAGCTGCAGCTGTGATGGCATTTCCTTCATGCCTGTTGCACTGGTGTTCCAGCAGTAGTGGTTAAGGCATATCCCTCATCCCTGTTACACAGATGTTTCAGCAGCAGCGGTGAAAACATTTCCTTATCCTTGTGGCACTGGTGTTTTAGCTGCAGCCCAAAGGCATTTCCCTCATCCCTGCTGCAGTGGTGTTTAAGCAGCAGTGGTAAAGATATTTTCCTCATCCCTGTTGCACTGGTGCTTCAGCTACAACTGTTAAGGCATTTCCCTCATCCCTGCTGCACTGGTGTTTCAGCAGCAACTGTGATGGCATTTTCCTTATGCCTGCTGCACTGGTGTTTCAGCTGCAGCTGCTAAGACATTTCCCTCATTCCTGCTTCTCTGGGGTTTTAGGTGTAGCTGTGAAGACATTTCCCTCATCCTGCTGTACTGGCATTTCAGCAGCAGCTGTGATGGTACTTCCCTCATCCCTGCTGCACTGATGTTTCAGCAGCAGCTGTGAAGACATTTCCCTCATCCCTGCTGCACTGGCATTTCAGCAGCTGTGAAGACATTTCTCTCTTCCCTTTTACACTGGCATTTCAGCAGTAGTGGTGATGGCATTTCCCTCATGCCTGTTGCACTGGTGCTTCAGCTGCAGCTGTTAAGGCATTTTCCTCATTCCATTTACAGGGGTGTTTCAGCAGCAGCAGTGAAGGCATTTCCTTCATGCCTGTTTCACTGGTGTTCGCTCTTCAGCTGCCATGCACTTGCAGGCATGCCACTGGGAAGGCATGTGTGAGCGTGAGTGCATCACGGACAAAGTCACTGAATATCATTGAAGAGGCCAACGTATGAGTTAACTAACTGGCAAAGGAGGAATTCTTTTTTATTTTTTATGGTCCTTCGCTTTTTCATACTTGTACTAAAGTATTCCCTTTGACAGTGGTCACCATCTAGCAACACTCTCACACCCCAGAAATAACAAATGGGTTTGTTTTATGAGGACAGTACATAATTATGTAATACCACAACCCACTGTTGTGTCTACTGTATGTATTATAAAATGGGTAAGAGGCTTTTGGCTTTTGGCATATGTCTCAACTAGTCCGCCCCTGATAAGCATATGTTTCAACTGCTTTGAATTTCACATAGTGCTATGATTTTTACACTCAAATTTGCCCTTGCACTACAAAGGTTTACTGTAGTTCCTCATACAATTTCAACTATTTGGGGGCACATAAACTATTAAAACATTAATTTAACTTGATAGAAATGTTTCTTAAAACTAAACATATGGGGCCTACAATAGCCATACTATTCTTTAAAATATGAAAATGCTACACATTCCGACCATTTGCTCTGAATTTAGAAGGCCAGTGCTATGCATTTTAATGCTGAGAGATTGTGAGCTATTGTGAGAGACAGCAAGACATATGATTGGACAAATGTGGTCATGCAATCATGCATTATACAGAATAGCAGCACAGGTCAGGCATACTTAACTTTCTGTATCTCATTACTGGGTTACAAAGTTGAAAAGCAGGGTAGTAATTTTATAATCACAATAAGACACATCAGGGTCAGGGTGTACGTAGCGGTGTAACATGGCACTTCCCTGGTGCATATGGTACTCAGCTTCAACTCATGCCTTACTTCCCAGAGCACATAATTATCTCACAATATTACACACCCTGTCATAATGTACTGCTCAAGTACCCTAATGCTGCAGTGGCCAAAATAATTTATTTTATTTATTTATTTACTGAGGTTTCGGAAAAGTACCTTCAAGTCAGAGACTCCTTTACAAAGGTTCCACGTCACAGAAATCAGATAGAAAACAGACATTACATGGCAATCCACCTTCACCAGGGCACGAAGCAAGCTATATACATAGAGTAGGGAAAAGGCTAACAGATTGATACTAGGAATAATAAGTTCAGTTCTTAAACAATACGTTAATAATACTCAGAAATCAAGCTGAACCTGACAGACTTAGGCTGGAGACTCAACGGGGGTGGGAAATAAGCCAGCCAGAGGCCTTAGTCAGGGAAGGGAAGGTGATCAGTGGCAATCACAGTAATTAGAGGACTGGAGATGTTCCTTAAGCTGAGTTTTGAAGGTGCCAATTCGGTTTTTGTTAGCAAGGGAGGTGGGTAGGCCATTCATCCAAGATGGGGCTCTGTAGCTAAAGGACCTTTGGAATTGGGAGGCACGGCAGGGAGGTACTGTGAGGAGCTGCTTAACAGAGCTTCGGGTGTGCTTAAGTGTTGGGGCCGAGTGGATTAGAGGTGTGAGCCCGGGGCAAGGCTAGGGTAACCTCTTTTGCCATGAGGCAGGTGTGGTACCTGATTTTATTTTTGAGGTTGAGCCAGTTGGTGGTATTGTATAGTGAGCAAGTGTAGGTGAGATGGTCACAACCCAGGGTAAGGCGGCAGGCTTTATTAAGGGCAAGGCAGAGTCTGGAAAGGGCTGAGGTGCTTGCCGCGCTATAGATAAGTAAGCCATAGTCAAGTAGGGAGAGGACCGAAGAGGAGACAGCAAGCCTAAGGACATCTTGAGTAAGACAGTATTTGAAGCGATGCAGTATCCCAAGACGAATGTTGAGGGCAGTGGACAGGAGGTGTATATGTTGATGGAAGCTTAGCGCTGGGTCTAAGGTAATGCCCAGGTATTTAAAGGAGTCCACTAGCTCAAAAGGGAAATGATTGACAGTTAGTAGAGGGGGGCAGTGCTCCATCTGGGAGTTCTGTGGGTGGGAAAAGATCATAACTTTCGTCTTCTTATAGTTCACTATGAGGCGCTGTGAGGAGAACCAGTTTTCAGCACCACTAAAGGAGGTTTGAAGGGAGTGATGGAGTTGAATGGGGTCAGAATTTGGGGAGTATAAGACAGCATTGTCCATGTAAAGTAGCAGGTTGTCTGTGCAGGACATGGGGAGGGAGTTAAGGAAGAGGCTGAACAGCAGTGGCCTGAGAATGGACCCCTTGGGGACGCCGGATAGAATGGGCAGTCTACTGGAGAAGGTGTTACCTATTTTGACCTGCTGGAATTGGTTTGAGAGGTAGTCAGTGAACCAGCAGAGGGTGTCCCAGGAGAAACCGAAGTTGGAAAGTGTGGACAGTAAGAGACAGTGGCTGACAGTGTCAAATGCCTTAGTGAGATCAATGAGGACAGCACCAGTGATATGGCCCCTGTCTAAGGCAGAGTGAACATGGGCAGTGAACTCCAGGAGGGCAGTAGTGGTACTGTGCCCCTTGCAAAAGCCATGTTGCTGTTTGCAGAGAAGGCTGTATTTGTTGAGGTGGTTGGTGAGCTGATCAGAGACAATCCGCTCTAGGGCCTTGGAGAGGGGAGAGAGAATGGAGATGGGGTGATAGTTGTTGGTGCTGGTACAGTCCCCACTTTTAAATATTGGTGTAATGGAGGCAGATTTCCACCGGGAGGGGAACTTTCCCTGACACAAGGAGCAATTTAGAATATGTGTGAGGGAGTTGAGTATCTCCTGTAGGATGAGTCATAAGAGTTTCAGATCTAAGGAGTCACTGCTATAGCAGGAGTGGCTGAGGGCTTTTCTGAGGTAAGGCTCTGCAGACTTTGGTGTAATGCAGCATAGATGGAAGGGGGGCTTCTGTGGGGAAAAAGGGGGGGCTAATTGAGGGTGGGTCAAAGAAATTAGGAGGTAGGACCTGGCTGAGGTATGTGAAAGTGTCATTGAAGGCTGTAGCTATACGTGTAGGATCAGTGGTCAGACATCCATCAACTAAGATCTGGTTGGGAACAGTGTTAGGGACTTTGCTACAGATATTCTTTATGTTGTTCCAGAAATTCTGCCCTGAGCCCCAGATGGAGGTAACGGAGGATTTAAAATACTCAGCTTTGGCTCTGCGCAAGGCGCACGTGCATTTATTTCGGGCCTCCCTGTACTTCTGACTGTCGGCAGGTGGGACTCATTGGAGAGGTGCCAGAGAGAGTCTCTAGTCCACATCAGTGCCAGGACGTGGTTCGAGATCCAAGGCGTGAGGTTCCCTTTGACCATCCTTTTAGTGAGTGGGGCAAACTTGTCACATATAGTATTAAAGGAATCAATGAAGAGGTCGAGGGCTCTGTCAGGGTCAGGGGTATTCATTATGAAGGACCAGTCCATATTACTGAGATGAGCTTTAAGTGGAGCAAGCTTGCCAGGGCCAAGCTGGTGAAGATGTATTATTGTGGGAGGAGATTTAGGTGCTTTGCTGGTCCAGGTGCAGAGCACTGGGGAGTGGTCACTAGGGGCATTTGAGAGAACGGTAGTGCTGGTGACTTTGTGAGGTTGGTTGGTGAAAACCAGGTCCAGTAGCGAGGAAGACCCTGTGCTCTGGTTCAGTCAGGTGGGGGATGTGACTACTTGCTTTAGATCATGGGCAGTGGCAGCATCGATGAAAGGTGCAGCGGCTTTACCTAGCCAATTAATATTGAAGTCCCCAAGTATGATCTTTTCCATTTGAGATGGAAGGGTGGCCAGGTAGGACAGTACTGAGTGGAAGGCTGCCTTCTGGTCCCTTGGAGGTATGTATACAGCAATGATGAGTAGGGGGGTTTGTGAGCATCCCAGGGTGAGTTTTAGTGTGAGGGCCTGGGGTCCTGGTTCCATCTGAGGGGGTGGAAGTAGCTCACTGTGTAGTGTGGCATTGGTGTAAATGGCGCAGCCACCCCTGCTCTTAGCCTTTCTGTCAGTTCAGTGAAGGCTGTAGCCGTGGAGGGTTATTGACAAGTCTGGAATCAGGGGGGAGAGCCAGGTTTCACCCATGGCAATGACATTGGGCTGATGCTGCAGGACCCATCCCTGGAAAGAGTCCCACTTTTTTAATAGGTTGCAGACATTAAGGGAGGCAATGCGCAATCCACCGGTAGAGGAGTGTGTTGGTGTGTGAATGGTCCGGGGTGAGGGTGTATGTTACCAGACATGAGAAGGAGGAGAAGGAGGCACCTGAGGACAGGGTTCCAGGTCAACTTTTTGAGTAGGCAGGATTTGCGGGCTAGATGCCCTTTAGGAGTTAAGAATGTAGGAATGGGGAGGTTTAGTATAAGGGGGGTAGCCAGGAGAAGGATCCGAGGTGTGTGTGGGGGGGGGTGACTGTAGCAGGTGTTTTAGGTGGTGAGGTTTATAGTGGTAGTAGTGAGCACACAAAGTGGCGCGACTAGGACGGTGGATATTAGGAGTGATTGTAGGGAGGAAGGCCAGAGTTGCAGTAGGGGGTAGGTGATAGGCAGCTAAGTGGTAGTCAGTGTCATAGGTGAGGTGCAGGCTTGGGAAGAGTATCAGGGAGGGAGTCAGTACAGGGAGGAACGGAAAGGACAGAGAGAGGGTTAAGAGAAGCATGGTGAAATATAATATCAGATACAGAGGACCAAAGGACAAGCAAGAACTTGCTGAGGCTGGCTCAATGGCCCTCTAGTGGCAAAAGGATATAGGCTGTCAATGGAGAAGTGGGCTGATTGGTTCAGCCACATGTCTCAGTCTCTATATAAGGGAGAGCACACCAAGGGTAGTGGTGGTGGGGGCAGTGGGGAGCCAATGCCTTAATGTCGGCGGGGCCAGAATACAGACAGTCTAATGCGAATCAAGATGGAGCTTTTCTACGTGGCGACAGCTCCGGTGCTGTACCTGATGGTTTCAGGGGGTGGGGGGAGGGTGACTAGTCCAGGCCCTCTTGACCTCCGCTGCGAACCGCTGGAAGCTGCTGTGAAGGAAGGCGAAAACAGGTAAGGATTTATACTGGCTGGATGGGGGGATCGCTTAAAATCGAATTACAATTTCATTTACTGCTCCGATTCTAGTGGAGAAAAACTGCAGGGGCTGGCAGGGGGAAAGGCATAAAATCAGATTACAACCTGTTTTTACTGCTGGGATTCAGAGCTTAGCATGCTGAAAAGCTGTTTTACTGCTCGGATTCAAAGCTTAGAGTGCTGAGCAAGCTGTTTTTACTGCTCAGATTCAGAGCTTACAGTGCTGATTAAACAAAGGAAGCACCTAGCAGAGCTCCGATTGCAAACCAGAATGGAAATTCTTAGCCCTCTGGGACACAGCTACAGTTTCCAAGATGGAGCCCGCCCAATTTACTCTGGGCTCATAAAACTCTAATTTTGGTGCTTATTTATTTATTTATTTATTTATTTAATCAGGGGGACAAATTTTCAAGACCCTATGCAGCAGTACAATTTTCAGGAGAGGTACCTTAAAGCCCTGCCGGCTACACAGACCCTAGGCAGCACAATTCATTAAAAAAGTCCTTATATTACATTAAAGGGTATGTTCCAACAATTTAGGGTCCATCATGTCCTCCCCCTTACCCCACGACAATGATTGTACCTCAGTTTGAGTATGGACATACTTCAAGTCATGCTGTGTAACCCCAATGCCTTTCTCCCATAGAAATCTGTTTAGTTCTACTTTAAAAGCCTGAATGCTGCCAGCTTCCACTACCTCACTGGGTGGGCTATCCCAGATGCTGATCACACTCTGTGTGAAGCATTGATTTCAGATGTTTCCTCTTACCCCCCCCTTCAGTTTAGATGTACACCCTCAAGTTTTTATTCATTAATTGGGAAGAAATATAAATAATTGATGTGATTCAACATTTTGCCATTCAATGGGAGTTCAAGATCTCCTGAGACTTTCTGTCCAATCAGAGGCCACTTTGGAAACTCATAGAACCCAGGTTGTGTGACCCAGCACTCACAGAAGATTCAGGCAGGACAGACAGATGACTTGAGCTGCTGTAGAGAAATAAACTGCTTCTACCCACTTGTTAAAACTGGACAGAAAACAAATCCAGAAATATTTTGTTCCCTCTCTAAAGCCCAAACTAGAAAGGGTATATTTATTTGCACTGTGGGGTGAAAAACTAGGATTTTAACAAAGGGAAAATAGAAGTGCTGTTTAGTGTTTGCTGAGAGAGGCAGGCAGGCAGGCAGTCCCAAACAGCACAGGCATACACAGGCTATATATGTGTGTGTGTGTGTTTATACTGCACTAAACAAATGAAATTTAAACCAGCACTATAGTGTTTTTTTAATTAAAGACTAACAGCTTAAAGGAGTAAGGAAGGTTTTATAGGGGTTTAGTTTTATTAGAAATTTAAGGTTTTTGTAACCTAGTTGTCTGAAACAAAGAACAAGGCAAGCAGTCTAACTGAAATGCAGTTATCTTAGGGACATTGTTTCTATTGTTTCTGTTGGCTTGGCTTCGTGCCCAAGAAGAAATTCAACATAATATTTTTTTCTGAGAAATTAGTCAGGTTTGACTATTAGGTGACAGTGAGACTTGTCAGCTCAGCATTGCTGCAGTGACTTGAGTGACTTGAGTTCATAATAAATATAATTTAAATATAATATCAGAACCATCAGGATGAGGACATTCTCCTTAATAACTAACACTGCTGTGATGCACCACCCATTCACTGAGACTATTAGTATCCCAACTTCTGCTGCAAGTGGCACTGCCAGCTACTGCTTCCATTGTGACTGAGACCACTCCTGCCACTGTGATTAAGATCACTGCTGCCACTGTGACCCAGACCATATCTGCATCCTCAGGTTTTTAAAGCATCAGGGTCTGTGCCTGTGGTTCCATCAGACCCATCTTGTGGTGTTAATGCAGGCAGTGGTGCTGGTGCACTGGCAATGCTACAGAATGTTCTGCCTCTGAAAAAAATGCTGCTGTGCCTGCTGCTGCTACCACTCCATCTCCCTCAACACCAAAGAGTTTTCTATACACCCCAAGCACTCCTGCAGGCATTGGTCCCCTGCTATTTACTCAAACACAGACACCTCAGGTGAAGGTCCTTAACCAACATATTTTTGCCACAAGGGCAGAGTTTATTTTTTTATGTTAATTTTTTTATGAACAATACTTGAGACATAAAACAAAACAATGACAACAAAAAATAACTTTAAGGAGTTTATCAGTATATATCACAGCAACACACTGGACACTGACAATCATACTTTTAACATGGTATGGTTATATAGGAGTTAGTCATGCTGCTTCAGCATGATGGAAGGACTGCTCACAAGGAGGGAGGTGCAACATAGTGCTATGCTAGTGGTCGTGTAAGCAGCAGCTGCATCACTCCCCCCCAGATCCCTGCATTCTGAGAAATTATCTGAAGGAAGATGTGGGTATGCTAAATGAGCTGGAATACTCTGAGGAAAATTTGGCAACATTGGAAAAGAAAGAGCACAGACTTTTCTCTGCCTTCGGGATAATGGCTACTAAATGAGAATCCAGGAAAGTTACTGCTATAACAACAAACAAAACTAGCAAAAGTTTGTCCAGTGTGCCTAGTCACAAGGTGCGTGCATATAACAGTAAATCGCAACCCTTGGACTGAGAGGAGGAGAATTTAGAAGGGACTAGCAGTACTCATTTGACAGTGTTTCTCCTTTTCATTGCAGATAAAATTAAAGAAAAGTTTGTACCTCACCTAGAGCCAGATACTGAGGCTAAACTCGCTCCAAACACCTTTTCTGCAAGTATGGCAAATACTTCTTCAGAGACCGAGCAGGTTAAAATTTCAGAAGAAGGAGAGTCAATAGCAGGATGTCCTGAGAGAGAGAAGTCGGTGGATTAGAGAAAAAAATCATCTGGCCACATCGACTCAGTAAGCTCGTAAAAACAACCAAATAAAAGGATCCGAACTGAGCAGAATAATAGCAAGACTGTGAGTAATTACCAACAACAGGAGAAATGTTTTGCTGGAACTGTAACTACATTTCAATGTCCTGACAGTACCAAGGAGACCAACACCAAGCCTGAGTTAAAGTTAAAAGACCAGATGAGAACGAGCGAATATGTTTCAGTGCATGACAAAGGGGAAAAACCTGGTCAATCTGAAGAAGAAAATGACACCCAAGATACTGATACCCTACTTCAAAAGGAAAATGGGGTAAGAAATACTATTCTTTTAAACTAGCCAAATGAAAAACAAACTGATGTTGAACCCCCGAAGTGTTTAATAAAAATATTGCTAGCCCTGAAAAAATAATGATGGAAGAAGAAAGCCAGAGTTACAACTTAGTTAAAGGGGAGAATACAGGTTGTATAAATACTTCAGAAAGCTCATATGATTCGTGTTCAGAAGAAGAAGCAGCTGGAGGAGTTTCTGACTCTGAGGATGACCCCCCCAGGCCAGGTGACTGTTTGCAAAAGTAAATATTATAACCAGCACATTAGATATGATGTTAAAACATCAGAGTCAAATTGAACATTATTTTTTACTAACCCAAGATCTAGTTAAAGATAACAAAATATTGAAAAGTGACATGTCTGAAGTTAAAAAGTAGCTTAATTTATTAACGGATGAAACCACACCATTGGCAAAACAAATAAAAACATTAGAATTGGCTAATACTGAGTTAAAAGAAAAAATTGTGGACCAAGAAGCCAGAGTGAGGAGAAACAATGTAAGAATCCTGGGACAGTATTAGACCTTTGCAGGAAACCTTTAAAATCATTGCTGCAGCCTATATGGACACTGATCCTGTGAATATAGATTTCACTCTGAAAGAATCCACAGAGGTTTAAGAACTAAGGGGGGAGATGACGCTCCTCTGAGACCAGTTATATTACGCTTTTTGAACTTTGCCGACAAAGAAAAACGTATGCCCTGTATTTATAAGAAAAAGCGACTGTTGGTCTTGGGTGCAAATACAGCATTGTACAATGATTTACCACAACAAATTATACAGGATAGGAAAAATTTTGATGTATTAAGAAATAAATTATGGGCATTGGGCTACAGAGCAACAATGCTCTATCCCGCAAAAATGAAAGTGGTTATAGATGCAAAAAGTTTTGTATATGAGAACGTTCAGAATGCTTGGACTGATTTGAAGGCTAGAATACCTGATTTGAAATAATTAATGGACTAGGCTTGCTAGGTTTTGACTGAATATTTAGCATACCTTAAGAATAATATATTGTATAGTCGAATAGATGCGGGGGGGGGGGGTAGTGAGTATGCAGTACAGTTCAAGCATAAAGGGGATGTCCTTAAGGGAAAACTGCAGTTTTTGTCTTACTGTGTTGATAAAAATAAAGCTTATTACTTGTATGTTTTTTAAGTTCTGGGTTGAATTGCTTAAAGGTATGATTCCAGATTGTAGAATTGATATGGTAGGAATGTTTATTGGTGGAAAGCAAAGATGTTTATTTAGGAGAAAAACTATACATGGGAACTGGATCAAACAGATAGTGTAAAAATAGTTTCATTGAATGTTAATGGAATCAATTCCCCTATTAAAAGAGCTAGATTATTAACATACTTTAAGAAACTAAAAGCACAAATAATTTGTATGCAAAAAATACACCTGGAAGAAAGGGAAAGTAACTAAATTGAAAATGAGATGAATATAAGAAATGTATTATTCATTAGGTACTAAGAAAAGCAGAGGTGTTGCCATTTTGCTAAAAAAAGGTAGTGGTATAAAGGTACTGGATGTTTACAAAGACAATCAGGGGAGAATATTATTAAAAATTAAAGTATTAAAAAAAGAAAACGGTGAGTGGATCAGTGTATGCACCCTTTGATAATTACTCGACCTTTCTGGCTCAAATTACACAAGGATTGCAAAAAATGCAACCTGATAGTGCTATACTAGCTGGGGATTACAGCGCTTTACATAATCTAATACAAGATAAATCTATTTCACCATATAAAGGTAATATTAATATATCAAAAAATGTAATTTCTTTTTAGAACAAGAACAAATGATTGACATATGGAGACATAAGAATCCCCCTTAAATAATCAATATACTCATTTTGATAAAAAGCAGAACATTTTCATAACTAAAGATTTGATAAATATGGCTCAGTCCACCCAGATTGAGAGTATCTGTATGTCTGATCATGCAGCAATATTATTACATATAAAATACCAGATAAGGATAGAATAGTTACTAAAACATGGTCATTTAGTAACATGTTGTTAAAGCAACCTGAATTTGTACAAGTAATTAGAAAAGCAATTACTGAATTTTGGTTCTTTAATTACTCAGGTCAAATTCCAGTTATAGCTTTATGGGATGCTTTTAAAGCAGCAATAAGAGGGCAAATAGTCTCCTATCAAATAAAATTAAATAAAATAAAAAAGAGGAATGGGAAACTGTAAATAAAAGATTTGAACATCTGGACAAATTGATAACAAATTATGAAACATATAAGGAAGAATGGTACAATATGAAAGTAAGAAAACAAAATTTCATACATCAAGAGACAATTAAAAATACAGCATTCCTGAAAAAGTATAAATATCATCATATGGCAAATCATGGAAATTATTGGCCAATTTACTTAAGATGGAGAAACAAAAAAACTTAATTCTAAAAATAACAGATGAAAAAGGTTGTATCTATACAACTGATGAGAGTATAACAAAAAAACATCATTCCCTTAAAAGAAGAGTTAGATTTATTTTTTAATAAAGCAAATATAACCACTACCCCTTTTGAGTAAATACCAATTACATCCCAAGAAATTAAGGATACATCAAATCACTACCAAGGAATAAAGCACCAGGTTTAGATGGGCTAACTAATAAATTTTACCAGGTCTTTGCAAATGTATTTATTTATTTATTTATGTATGTATTAATGAGATTTACCAGATAAGCATACTGAGCGGGAAATCCACTCGTTTCCAGGTGCGACCTGGCTGTTACACAACATAACAGTGCTAAAATTACATTTGGTACAGTAGGCATTGTTGCCATGAAAACAGATGCATATAGTACATATTTAGGTACAACAGGCTCAAACAAGGGTGAGACAAACAAGTCCAAAGATGCTACAGTCAGGACATAATGCATTCGATTGTTGGTTACAATTTTTTTTTTTTTTTAGTGCCAAGTACATACAAACAATGGAGACAGAGAAGACAGGCAATTCTTGCAGTGATCAAGGAAAGAGAGGGCATAGGAGGGAGCGGCAGTAAGGATAGTGTAATCGTTTGCATGTTCCCCCATTAAATACCAATTAAATACTTAGGTTGATCCGATCTGTCCTGAAGGTTACAGTTGCAAGTGTCAGAGAAATGGGCCTGAAGGAGAGTGGTCATGGTCCTAGGGGTGGAGGTGGACTGCCTGATTACTTCTGGGAGGTTATTCCAGAGAGTGGGCAGCCTGTATTTGAAAGCCGATTGGCCCTTAGAGGTGCACATGAAAGGGATTTGAAGTAGTTTTGTGTCAGAGCCCCGCAAAGAGTATGCTGGTGAGGGTTGCATTGTTAGAGCGGAACTGAGATAGGAGGGGAAGGAGTTTGACCAGTGCTTAGCTACGAGATTTGTGCAGTGGAGCTGTCGCCTGGTGTGCAGCGAGGGGAGGCCTAGGGCGGCATATAGGTGACAGTGGTGGGTGGTAGGGGGGCATTCTAGGATAAGGCAACAGAAGGAATGAAAAAGGGGGTCCAGGTTGGCTAGGGTGGATGGAGAGGCTGCTCCGTAGACCACGTCACCATAGTCGAAGTGAACTTGAACCATGGATTAAACAAATGATTGATGAATTCTTAGATAATAGAAGTCAAATACAAATTCCCCCTTCCATGCAAACTGCTAAAGTTGTGCTAATACATAAAGAAGGTAAGTCCATAGATTCAACTGAGAATTATAGACCAGTAGCATTACTCAATGCAGATTATAAGTTAATTGCCAGAATTATTAATAACAAGCTTCAACCTCATCTCAATAACTATATACACGAAGATCAATATGGATATATGGCAGGGAGAACATTCTATCAAGCAAATAAAAAAATCCAAACCATTATTCAGCTAATAAACTCCGACATGAATTATGAAAAAGAAATCTTTTATGCCCTAGCTATAGACGCTAGTAAGGTTTTCAAGCTGATAAACAGAATCTATATATATTATACTTTACAAAAATGGGGAATACCATCTCAACTGTTGCTTTTAATAAAGAAGCTATATCATAAAATGACTATTAGATTCCTAATTAATAGGTTCTTAAAAGAAGAATTTGTGATGTCAAATGGAGTTAGGCAGGGGTGCCCACTCTCGCCAACTGTTTTTATTTTGGCAATAGAACCTTTTTTTGTCAGCCATTAGGAATGACTATACAATTAAGGGATTCAAAAACACAAAAAGTAGAGCACACACACCTCAAATAACAAGGGCACCAGTCTAAATATAAGTTAAACTTTTATTAACACATGCCAAAAAAAAACCTGGCGGTTGGGATGGTCACATCCTTTCTCAAGATGTAATTTCATCTAACAACGTCCAGCCCCCAACATGTGGTTAAACATATTGAACAATATATATGTTGAAATCTACTATTTACAATATGAACTGAGTATTGTAGCACCACATCCTTGTGCTTACTCCATTTTGGTTTTGGAATTAAGGGATTCACTTTGCAAAACTGGAAAACAAAAATAAATGCATTCACTGACGATGTTTTATTAATAGTTAAGGAAATAAATACCTCCTTGTGTTCTTTTTTGGAACTGACAGAAAGTTTTTCTAAAATATCAGGATATCAATTAAATAGCAGTAACACAGTTATGATGAAACTCTCCAAAGCAAATGATGATAACAGTAAATATCAATCTATTTTTAAAATACAACAAATGAAGTACCTAGGCATATACTTATCTATTAATCATAACCAAAATATTAAAGTAAATTACGAAAGAGCTAAGGAAAAAATAAAACAATTGTTGGAAAACTGGAAAGATTTGACATTATCCCTATGGGGAAAAATCAATACTATTAAAATGATGGCAATGCCTCACTACATTTTTGTGCTTAGTAACATTTTAGGTGCACCAGGAGTTAAGTGGTTTCAAGACATCAAAATGATTTTTTCTAAGTTTCTTTGAAGAGGGGGGAACCACACATTCCATGGGATGTCCTAACTTTGCCTAGAGTGGGGGAGGATGGGATGTCCAAACCTATTGAAATATATGGAAGCACATATTATTACCAATGGTCTTTTTTTCTTAAAGAAGACCAATATTTATATCAGGCTATGATGTTTCCTTCAAATTCAAAGACAAAATTGCATCACATATTTTTTATGCCTGATCTTCACTATTATAAAGACCATATGTTGGCCACATGGTTCCAGTGTGGTAGAATATATATTAATAACCCATCTAAACTGCATCTACCTTGGTTATTTTTTCCTACTGATTATAATAAAAGAATTTAGGATAAGCATATAAGCTTTAATTTTCAGTTTCTACAGCATAATGAGATTAATAATTGGAAGGAGCTATTAATAGAAAACAAATTTCCAATTTATCAGGATTTTATTAAACATTGTACTGGAAAGGGATGGAATCAGTTATTTCATTATACCTTAACAGCCAAATTTCATAAAATGAATAAGATATTTAACAATAAAAATGAAAATATAACAGTACAATTTAAACAACAACAAAAAAATTATTGGAACTGGGTACAGAAAAATTCTTAACAAGATTTTATAAGCTTATAGTAGATATTCCCAAACAAAAAAAATAAGAGCTAATAACCATCACTGGAACTTTGAGGCCAATATAAAATTAACATATTTACAGTGGGACCACCTAAGAAAAATGAATAATAAGATATATATCTCTGTAAGGAATAAAACAATTCAAGCTAAAATAATCAACAGAGCCTATTGGACCCTAGCTATAATTAATAAATTAAACCCAGAATATTCTTATAACTGCTGGCATAAATGTGGATAGACAGGAACATTGATGCACTGTATATGGTCCTGTCCTCCAATATATGGATGGTGGGTTAAACTACAACAGATAAAACAAAAACATACAATAGATATAACAATCCCACTGTGCATAGATATATATATATATATATATATACTTATTTAATAATGTTTTACACTATATTAAAGATCAGGCTTTTAGGAAAATATTTACTTTAGCAACAATAGCATTGAAATTTATGATTCTAGAGAAATGAAAAAAGAGAATTTATTAGATCTTGACCACCATAAATGGTGGTACCAATATATTGAGACATTAAAATTGAGGAATTAGTGATTAATATTGACCCAAATTTGGACAACCCCAAAGGAACATCATGGAGAACAATAATTGACAATATACCTCCAATAAAGAAATGTGATTAATTGGACATCCTATCCCCTGTCAGAAAAGATAGTCTTTGGTTCCACTTTTTACTGTTTACTGTATATTAAATAAATATGAAGAGAACTAATTACCCTTTAGGTTATTTAATACCCATAAATAAATGAGCGGCTAGACTGCTCTATATAGTCATACAAGTTAAGGGAGGGTGAGGGGGTGATTAGTACAGGGATGAATTAACATGTTATGTATGATGTGATTATTGCTATTATAGTGTAAAAGTCTGTAACACTGAAAAATCTGAATAAAAAATAATATATAAAAAAAGGAGTTAATCATGCTGAGTAGATCTAAACTTGACATTCACCTCATCAGTCTAGGCTCATTGGGCTGGTAGTATAGCCTAGAGGTTAGAGGAACGAGGTGTGAACGAGCTTTGTACATCCAGCAGACCAGACCTGAGTCTGATTCTCACAACCTTCACTTGCATACTGTGTGACTCTGAGCAAGTCACTTAACCACCCAGTGCTCCCAGGTCGCCTCTGAAAATAGGCACTTGTGCCGAGTGGGCCTTACTCAGTTACCAAAGACTAAAATAAAAAATAAAAAAACCCAGACCTTGAGATATAATGGAGCCTGAATGGGCAAAGTAGAGGGACCACACCTTGTCATTCAGATGTAATTTGTTTAGTGCCTGGTAAGACAGGTGCTCTAAGGAGGCCAGTTGCCCTATTGCTTGTAGCCATTCTTTGACAGTGTGGAATTATTTGGACCTTCACAGTCTGTGAAGTAATCTCTTGGCTACCAGGGTGACTGCTGTTACCTAGTGAATCTTTAAATGAGATTGAGGCAGTTGAGGTGTTGGTAGGCCATGTAGTATTACTGAGACATGAACTGCCGAGGAGCCTAAGAGCATCTTAGGGCTGAAGTGACGCACCTGATTCCAGAAGGGCCAAATTAGAGGGCATGCGCACAAGATATGTGAAAGAGAACCTTCTTGGGCTTCACACTGCAAGTACCTGTCATGTTTGCAGATTCCTAGGGCTTTCACTTCCTGGGGAGTCCTATACCAGTGGTGCAAAAATTTTAAGCAGGATCAGTTTTGCCCTGATATCCCTGCATGGCACACGTGCATGGTACCAACATTTCTTATTCCCACATCATCCTGCAGGGATTTGAAAGCGAGTGCCCCTTATCTCTTATTTGTTTGTAAATCTGTCCAATCTTGCCTCTTGGTAGGTCTATCCCTGTTTAAATAGTCAATGTCTTGAAACTGGAGGCCATAGTCTGAGCAGTTGGGTGCAATCACAGATATAAGTTGGTGATATCTCCAAAAATCTTGATTAGGTAAAAGATATCATGCAGCCAGTTCCTGAAAGGAGGACAGACACTCCCCAATCCCCACCATAGTCAATCTCCCCAGGGCTTATTGACTGGTCCGTGTTCCCACATGGCTTTCCCCACTGTGGCATGGTCCGGAGCAGGAGGGCTGTCTGCCCCCTGAAGTCCGACAATCTGGTTGCAGCCGTTGGCTTCCTGGTGGTGAGGTGAGTGAGGGATTCATAGATAAGACTTCATGAATGCCTGACCCACCACCATTTTCCTCCAATTTTTCTCCCAAGCCCAATGCTGGGGCATGCACCTTGGCATACACACATGGACGTACACACATGTTGCAGAGTCTCACAGTACCTCCCACATCTGCTTCTTCTATCCTACACTGCCACTAGACCTCCACTTGCTGGTAGTCATTCAGCAGAGCCAGCAGTACCCCCGGGAGAGGAGAGCAGTCCCATGATCCTCTCTCCCCCCGCTAACCTCCAGTGTTCCATGTTCTGCATGGAGCAAGGTGTGGCATCCAACACCTCAACACTCAGTGCCACCTTGCCAGCATAAAGAGCATCCTTGAGGGGTGCCATGGGAGACAGAGAAGGATTTTCGAAAGTTGACTATTTGATAGGACCCAAGTGGCAGGACCCCATATAGTGTTTTCACCCCAGCCTTGAAACTGGGACCCAGACCTATCCTTTGCGTAGCCTCAAATATGTACCCCACTCCACTGAGTCAAAGGCCTTCTGAATGTCTATTGTTAATGCTACAACTGGAGTGGAGAAAGCTTTAGCTACATGGTGTAAGCTAAGAAAGGTACGGAGGTGGTCTGAGCTTAATCTCTCTTTCTTGAATCCAACCTGGTCAGAGTGTGTTAGGATGGGGAGTGCTTTCTTAAGTCTACAGGCTGGTATTTTAGGCAATGTTTTGGCATCTGCATTAATTAGTGAGATGGGGTGGTATTTATTGGGAGATGAGAGATCCTTGCTCTTCTTGGGAAGGACTGTAATAACAGCTTCCTGTAGAGAGGGAGTAAGGACTTGCTGTGCCAGTGAGTGATGGAACGTGCAAAGTAGAAGGGGAAGGGGTCACTTCCTTTGAAAGAGCCTGGTAAAAGATATGTATATATGTACCATGAAGGCTTGAACGATATGTATTTTGATAAGTTGTTTGATATTTAATTGTTCTTTTGTCAGTTCCACAATTTACTGTATAGTAATCTTGCTGCCTGTCAGTTTATTCTCATGCATTATTGTCTTATTTATTTTGACATACTTATTTCCATTCTATGTATATTGTACTTTGAAATTTGTATTTATTTTCTTCTCTCTTCCCCTTCACCTAGGACATATCTGAAAACAAGTTGATCCCATCCCAGTATGTCTTTCCTGGTAAAACCTTTGAAACAAGTAAGTAATAAATAAATAAATAAATAAATAAATAAATAAATAAAAGTCTATAAGGATACTGTCACCCCCAAGAGATTTATTTTTGTTTACTGATGATATCGCCGGTTTTATCTCCTCCTGTGCTATGGGGAGTTTCAGCTCATGTCTGTGAAATTCAGGGATATTTGGAAGTTCTACTGAATTCAGAAAGTTAGGGATTTGTTTGGTTGATGGAGGTGTTGGGGATGCATACAGATTGACATGGAAGGTGACCATAACCTCATTGATCCCTGAAGGCACAGGACTGCCAAGATGATCCCTTTCTCAGCCTGTATGCGAGAATCTTGCTAGAACACTCTCCTCTAGCCCAGTACCTATGCTGAGTGTGACAGAGAGCCAGTTCAGCTTTCCTGGCATAGTGTGTATTTAACTTAATATGGATACCAAGCATTTCAGGTAGACCAGCCTGTGGGTTAGCCTTCAGCTGTCCTCTAAGTCTTTTAACTTATTCTAGTCAATAATGGTTGTTACTATTTATTTTATATTCTGTGTCATGCTACTGGATGCAACTGTAAAAGACAGCCATGCCATCAATTTGTTTTTTTTCAGAAGTGCAATAATATAATCTTGGGTGTGGGTTACACAGTAATAATTGCAGTTCTAGATGGTCGAAGGCAAGAAGTGCACAAGTCACCTACTATAGGCGTGAGATCAATGCAGTACAACTCAAACCCTTTCATGTCATATTGCAAGTGTAGGAAATAGAAACACTTTACTGAGGGAACCCACCCTGTAATGTAGTATCAAACATACTGTACTTGACAGGAGCCTGGGGACACATGTTCTTTTGATATGTTACATTGTTGCATATTACTTATTCAGTTGTATGCCTTTAGGTGGGTTCTGTTTACACAAAAGCAGCCTTTCCCCATTTTAATCCTGGAACGGAGTCAGACTTCTAATTATATTCCTGAAACTGAGTTCAACTTCTCCTGGGTCCACCGCCCCCATTTCCACCACTGTTGATTGCTTCAATTTATAAAACTGAGTCATGAGGGGCCTCTCTGTGGAAACCAAAGTGAGGGGACTGTAACTAAAACAAAGATTAACCCTATCTTATGCTCACCAGAACTTGGACAGGGCAATATGCCTGGACAAATCAGATACACCAAAACTCTAATGACTCTAGCAATTGATGAAATACAAAAATAATTAGCACTAAGAAATGATTGGTGATGCTAAACAGGAGAATGGTGCATGCAGTTACAAGCCCTCGTTTTACATCTCAGTAAGTAAGACACAAGATCTGCCTTAGGCTCATACTGCATCTTATCCACAAAACTGAGTTACTTAGTAATGTATCATTTGATGTAATTCCTATGTACAAATTCTCAGTATGATCTCAGAAGCACCCATACCACCTGGATTTGATAAAAGTCTGCCCGAAGGCTATTGGCAGTGGTGCTTCACTCATGTGTAGACCCTGGCCATTCTACCTTATGTAATGCACAATAAGTTGTGTTTCCCTGAACATATCCCTTCAACAGTGATGAAGAAAAATGAGGAATGTGTTCACACATGTGAATCACTTTCCAGCCAGCGGCAATTGTATTGAAGATAAATGACAGCAATCAGTATGGTGCAAGCATCTCTTTTTTATCACTGATGCTTATACCCAAATGTATCCAGAGGTGAATGACAGATCTTCACAGACATAAATAAGACAAAGACATGATCCATGCCAAAGGCAAGGTAAACTGCCATTATAATTTAAAATGTTTATGTTCGGTATTGTTCATATGCAATGCGTGTGCTTGCAAGTGTATGTACAGTACAGTACAAAGGTTACAGCCTTGACTCCAACAGCTAAGTCTACATATCTAAATAAGTTATACTGAGACCACCTATGTCTTTCATGAAGGTTAGATAAGAACACTGAGGAAAATAAATTATGTTATTTATTTGTAATTGTTGACCATAAAAAGCACACTTAGCTGTGATAACTTGTTTCCAGGCGTGTCCTGTGGGTTGGTTACATGGATCTGTTTTATTGACAGGAGCAATGTTGGTCATGATACCTAGGAAACACCCCTACTCTTTGGTAGGGGGCACTGCTGTTCCTTCATGGGATGGCTGCCACTGACGTTAGTCAGGAGATGGAGGTGAATAAAGCAGGAGGGATGGCCTCCCCTTCTGCTTCTGAATTGCAAGAGGTCTATGTTGATTGCCTGGAGGATTTTGATGTGGAATGAAGTGAAACTATTCCACCCCAGCTGTTGACTTGACTGACCCCTGGGATGCCACTGCAGAAATCTGCTCAGGACATTGAAGATGATTTCTATCTGGAACTGGAAAGTTAGTGCCAACAGTTGGCAGATATCATTGTACAACAAGAACAGCTCCTTTTTGAACAGTGGAACTCTTCACTCCGGGACAAACAAGTTGGAAGGAAGGATGTAATGGGTGCACAGGTCATTGGTTGCTCTGGTTGCCAGGGCACTGGTGAGGTGGTTGCAGTACCACTGGTTTCTGGTTCAGAGCATCAGACTTTGCTGGCTGAGTTACCTGCGTAGCAAGTGAGGGATGTGGTGGTTTTAACCCTGCAATGGCCGAACATGCAGGACTCTTTCCAGAAGCAGACGGAGGATGGTCCAGCTTCATGACATTCGGAGGCTATTCCTCCGGATGCAGGTATTCCCATTAATTTCTCAATAAATTAATTTGTCCCTGAACCTTCCTGGCCTGTGGCAGTGGTGACTCCAACACTGGGTCTTGAGGTCAGGACTTTGGTGTGTTCTCTGCAACATGTTTTGAGGCCAGTGCCACATTTGGTATAGCCAGTACTTGATGCTGGGGTTGCTAATGTTCCACATGCAACTGTGGTTTCTCGGAAGGACCCACACCTACCTTGTGATGATGCAGTGATGTTGTCCCCCGAAAGAGTTCTGTGTGATGCAGGATGGCTCCAGAATGAAGCAGAACAGTGGGAGCCTGATGTTATGATGCTATGGTCAAGGAGCTCAGGCTGACGCAAGGCATCAAGAAGGGGAAGAATGAATTTTCCAGGTACAGCAGGGAG
The DNA here is from genome assembly GCA_016271365.2 of Neoceratodus forsteri. Lineage (NCBI taxonomy): Eukaryota > Metazoa > Chordata > Ceratodontiformes > Ceratodontidae > Neoceratodus > Neoceratodus forsteri. The sequence continues at coordinate 1,362,337,355 of CM057455.1, read as the reverse complement.
AAAAGGAGTTGTAGGGACAACATAGTAAGGATTAAGAGGGATGTTGGTGGTGGAAACAGGCAGAGCAGGCAGAAATGCTTAATGAGTACTTCTGCTCAGTGTTTACTAAGGAGAAAGGAGGGGTGCTACCAAGGAGGGTGGGATGTCAGGCTCGGGGGGGAGGAGGTGACAGATGGGGGAATCACAGAGGGCAGGGTACTGGAGGGCCTGAGGGCACTGGGGGTGGACAAGGCACCAGGGCTGGATGGCATTCATCCCAGGGTACTGAGAGAGCTGTCAAAAATCCTGGCGGGGCCCTTGGCAGACCTGTTCAATGCCTCCCTGGTCTCAGGAAGTGTACCTCTGGACTGGAGGATGGCTCATGTGGTACCCCTCCATCACAGTGGTCCCAAAGACGACCCAGGAAACTACAGGCTGGTAAGCCTCACATCAATCATGGGAAAACTGAAGGAGACAATCCTGAAGGAAAGGCTGGTGTCCCTTCTGGAGACCAGTGGGCTGAAGGACATTAGGCAGCATGGGTTTGTCATGGTCAGATCCTGTCAGACCAACCTGGTGGATTACTATGACTGGGTAACTAGACAGTTGAACAAGGGCTATGCAGTGGATGTCCTGTTTCTGGACTTCAGTAAGGCATTCAACTTAGTGCCGAATGGGAGGCTGGGTAGTAAGCTGGCAGGTACAGGTGCAGGGGCGAAAATGGTGGGATGAGTAGTAAACTGGTTAGAGGGAAGGCAGCAGAGAGTGGTGGCGGGAGGGGAGCTCTGATCTCCGAGGGCAGTGACAAGCGGAGTACCGCAGGGCTCAGTGCTGGGACTGGTGTTGTTTGAGTTGTTCATATCAGACATCTCAGTGGGCATCAAGAGCAAGATCAGTTTGTTTGCAGATGACACCAAGATGGGAGCAGTAGTGGATGACCTAGGAGGGCGGCATGAGTTGCAGGATGATCTGTCAAAATTGGAGACCTGGTCAGACACCTGGCAGTTGGGGCTCAATGCCAAAAAGTGCATGGTGCTACATTTTGGGGCAAAAAAACCCAAAAAGCAGCTACCAGCTTGGGGGGAGGGGTTCAACTAGCTGTGACACAAGAGGAGAAAGATATGGGGGTGATTATAACAGGCTAAATGAACAACTCAGCACAATGCAAGAAGGCAGATGCAAAGGCCAACAAAATGCTAGGTTGCAGTGCCAGGGGTATATCTTCAAGGAGAGGGGAGGTGATCCTGCCGACGCATAGGTCACTGGTTGGGCCACACCTGGAGTACTGCATGCAGTACTGGCCCCCATACCTGAAGAGGGACATGAAGTTACTGGAGGGGGTGCAGCACAGGGCAACAAAGATGATCCAGGGATTAGGGGACATACCCTACATGAGCAGACTGAGGGAGTCGAACATGTACTCACTGGAGGGGAGAAGAGACAGGGGGGATATGATTGAAACCTTCAAGTATATGGAGGGAATAAACAAGACAGGCACGGAGGGACTACTCAAGTTAAGGGGGGGTAGGGACACTCAAGGTCATGATCTCAGATTGGAAGGGGGAAGGTTCAAGAGGGAAATGAGAAGATACTTTTTTACAGAGAGAGTGGTGTCTGGGTGGAACGCATTGCTTGCAGAAGTGGTATCCTGTAGAACAGTGGATTGCTTCAAAAGGATTGGATAGGGTAAGAGGGAGGGTCAGGGGAGGGAGGAGGAGGGCAGCTGCAGTATAAGGGTTGCTAGCTGCACACTCGAGCAGACTTGATAGACCATAAGACCTTTATCTGCTGGCAAATTCGTATGTTTGTATGGACCAGGCTTTCCAAAGATACAGGCAATTTATTGTGCCTACTACCACTATATGTCCCCCTAGCAGGGTGGATACTGATGAGGTGCTTTTACAATCTGCTTCTGATGCTGCACAATTACGAGAGGGAACACTAGGGCTGGAAGCCCCTGAGTGATATACTAGCTTTGTCACTGGGCCTATGGCCTTTTCCACTACTACGACTTCAGCAGCTTTTTCCACTGAGAGGCCAGGGGAGGCTGCCGCAAGACAATTTTCTGAGTTATTTTGGTCCAGAGGGGAGCCAGCCCCCAATAAGAATGCTGTCAGATTCATATACAGGGGTGGCTAATATACTCCTCCAGATAGAGTTTATGTTGCTAGGATTCTACTTAAGGACTCTATGAAATGTTTCTCCTCAGAACTGTATGCTGTTATCCATATGGAGGAAGCCAACTATGACATTAGCTTCAAGCATATTGCAGGCCTTGACAGATTCTGGGCAGCTATAATGAATTATTTAAAATCCCTTTATGGTGCCCAGTTTTGGCTGTGGCCCTTGCAAGGAAGTAATTAGCATATGCAATTGTATATGCTTTACTAATGAGCATGTGCTAACTTATATATATAAAACCCCTTGCTTGGCGGGCAGAAACCTACATTTTCTGCAGTTATTACAAGTGTGTGTTTCATACAGTAAACTTATCAGCTCACTCCATGTTGGTGTCTGCATGATTATTACATGGTGTCAGAATGGACCGCCTGCAGCCTCCCACCACTCTCAATTTATATGGAAATGCATCTGAAAACTGGGGAAGATTTAAGCAGCAATTTGAAATTTTCTCAGTTGCCAGTGGACTCGATGAAAAATCCCAGAAAATCCACGCTATGACCTTCTTGCATATGGCAGGCCCTGATGTAACAATACTTTCATTTGGGAAAACAAGGAAGAGAAGGTGCAGTTAAATAAAGTTGTGGGGCAATTTGAGAGGTATTGTAACCCAAGAAAGAATGTGACTTATGTATGACATTTGTTCAATATGAGGAACCAGAATTTGGGTGAGTCCATTGATTCATATGTAACTGAACTGAGGCTAAAGGCTAAATCTTATGAATTTGGAGATTAAACTGAATTGTTGATCAGAGATAGAATTGTATGCAGTATACAGAGTGAGCATGTGAGATGCAGACTCTTGAGAAGAGTGGATTTGACATTAGATGATGCCATAGATATGTGCAGGGCTGCTGATCTGAGTGAAATGCAGATAAAACTCTTGAGTAGGAATGCTCAGGATGAAAGCGTAGCGCAAGTAGCAGTTGTCCAGGAGGAAGGAGTCAAAACAAGTGCCAATGTGTGCAAGAGGAGTTATGCACCTCGAGCGAATAAAGTTAAATGTGAAAAGTGTGGTTGTGAGCATGAGATAAATACATGCCCAACATATGGACAGTTTTCTAGATTGTTCCACAGAAGAAAATCTCTTTGCTAGGGTATGTCATGTGGGCAAACACAGTGAGATCCATGTTGTTAGAGAAGATGCTCTGGAGAATGAAAGTACTTTCAGCATTGAGACTGTGACTTCCTATTAGCCACAGACTGACTGGAAAGAGAATCTGAGTATAAACGGGAAAATGGTGACGTTCAAATTAGACACAGGAGCACAAATGTAATGTGATGCCTTTTCAGATGTATAAGACACTGTCTGGAGAAGCTATTCAAAGGTCATCATTTAGATTGGTTCAGTTCCCTGTTCCGGGCATAAACTGGATGTAAAAGGCAAAGTGATGTTGCTAACATGTTTTAAACAAAAGTATTACCTACTGCCATTTCAAGTGGTTAATGCAAATGTGACCCCAATGTTGGGCCTGTCTACTTTCTTGGAAATGAAGCTTATAAAGAAGCTATTTTCAGCAGATGCTGCAAATGGAAGTGCAGGGTAAACCACAGAAGGAATACTGGCTGAATTTACTGATGTATTTGAGGAACTGGGATGCTTAGAATGTGAATACCACATTAAAATAGATAAAACAGTCAGCCCTGTGATACACCCCCCTAGGAAAATACCTTTTGCATTACAAGATAAAGTGAAAACTGAACTAGAGAACATGGAAAGATTGGGGGTTATTGAGAAGGTGGAGAAACTCACAAGCTGGGTCAACTCGATGGTGGCTATAGAAAAACCAAAGTATGAATTTGCATAGATCACAGAGATCTTAACAGAGCAATTAAAAGGGAACATTACCTGATGAAAACAGTTGAAGAGGTTGCAGCCAAGCTAGCAGGGGTCAAAGTATTCACAGTGTTAGATGCTGGGCATGACTTCTGGCAGATTAAACTGGATAGGCCTAGCTCTGATCTAGTGACTTTTAATACACCTATTGAGAGGTACAAGTTCAAGCGTCTCCCCTTTGGGATTTGCTCAGCACCAGAAGTACTCCAAAAGAAAATTTCGCACATTTTTGAAGGGCTTGAGGGCACAGAGGTCATTATGGATGACATCCTAATATGGGGAGCTAATGTACAAGAGCACAATGAGAGGTTACGGCATGTTCTACAAAGAGCCAGAGTTAAGCATTTGTCTCTAAATCTAAAGAAATCCAAAATCAAAGTGTCAGAAGTCCAATATGTCATACACAAGTTAAGTAACAACGGGTTGTTGGCAGACCCCGAGAAGATTAAAGCAATTACACAGATGCCTGTTCCTCAAAATAAGACTGACTTACAGAGATTTATGCTCACGGTAAACTACCTGGCAAAGTTCATTCCAAACCTACCAACTGTAAATAAGCCGTTGAGAGAATTCTACAGAAAGAAACAGCATGGCACTGGGAGGAGTGCACCAACAGGCCTTTCAAGAACTGAAAACAGTTGTTACTAACCCCCCCGGTGCTGGCCTACTATGATCTAAGGAAACCTGTTGAATTATCTGTTGATGCATCCTCTGAAGAGCTGGGTACCTGTCTGCTGCAGGAAGGCAGGCCTGTTGCTTCCAGATCACTTAATAAAGCTAAGAGAAATTATGCACAAATTGAGAAGGAAACACTAGCTATTGTGTTTGGTTGTTCAAAGTTCCACCAATATATTTATGGCAGACCCAGGTCCATGTTGAATCAGACCACAAGCCCCTGGAAAGCCTTTTCAAAAAAACACTGGCCACAGCCCCACCAGGAATTCAACGCATGATGCTAAAACTGCAAAGGTATGATTTGAAAGTACAGTACAAAGCAGGTAAAGAACTTCATACAGCAGATGCCCTGAGTAGGGCTGTGGGAGAAAAGTTTGTGCCAGAAACTGAATTAGACAAATATGAGGTTCACACGGTGGACTATATATCAATCAGTGATGAAAAACTGAAATTGTTTCAGCGAGAGATAGATAACGATTCAGCACTGGTCAAGTTGAGGGACACTGTTTTGAATGGGTTGCCTCAGGAGAAAACATCAGTGCACCCTGAGATAAGGCAGTACTGGAAGTTCAGAGATGAAATCCCGATAGAAAATGGACTTTTGCTGAAGGGGGGAAGAGACTGATAGTCCCTACGTCACTGAGATCAGACATGTTAACCAGATTACACAGCAGCCACGTGGGCATTGAAAAATGCAAGCGCAGGGCTAGAGATCTTTTATTCTGGCCAGGGATGAACAGTCAGATTAGTGACATGGTGGCCAAGTGTGGCATTTGCCATCAATTCAGGAAAGCACAATCTACAGAACCGATGCAGCCACATGAGATAGCAGACAGACCTTGGCAAAAGGTTGGGGCTGACCTATTTGAATTTGAAAGGGAAATTATCTGGCAACGGGTGATTACTACTCCAAATACACCAAGATATCCAAGCTGCAAAATACAAGAAGTGAAACAGTGATTAACAATAAATCACAATGTGCAATACATGGTATTCCAGAAATACTTGTAACAGATAATGGCCCACAGTTTGCCTGCATTGAATTCAAGACTTTCAACAAAAGCATGAGTTTAGACGTGTGTAACGTCTTCACCAAGATACCCCCAGAGTAATGGCATGATAGTATGGGCCATTCAAACAATAAAGAGACTGTTGGAGAAAGCACAAATGGACCGTAAAGACTGTTACTTAGCTCTTTTGGAATTGAGAAATACCCCACTGGAGGAGCTAGGATCTCCAGCACAGCTGCTTATGGGCTGCAGAAACAGATCTTTAATGCCTACCAGATCCGAGCTACTTAAACCAAAAGTACAAGAAGTTGAGGTGTAAGCTACATTGTGAAGGGCTCAAGAAAAACAAAAATCTTACTACAATTTGCACGCCCGACCACTCCCAGCCTTACAGCCAGGACAGACTGTTTACCTGCGAACACCTGAGAATATCTGGACCCCCTGCAGTTGTGGAACACCATACTGAAGAGCCACGTTCCTGTGTAGTCCAAGTAAATGGGAAATTGTGTTGCAGAAACAAGAGAGGCCCACAAAACTTGCACATCTGAGGAGAGTAGGAGGGAAGTGAGCAGGACGACATGATGGAGAATGATGGGATCCCCGAGTTGCCTGCAATGGAGGTCCCTCCACAAGTGATGCTGGGGCAGTCACAAAGTGAGCCTGTGGTGTCGGCCCCACCCCTGAGTAGTCTGGACCAATTGACTGGCACCAGCTCCAGCACAAGAATCAGCTGTGACAGTGGACAGGAGATCCGAAGGCCCACCTGGCACCGTGACTATATAGACTCACAAAAAACTTTTAGCTACATAGAACTTTAAATATTTTACTTTGGGGGGGAAGTTCAATTGAGAAGGGAGATGTAAGGAAGTTAATTAGCATACGCAATTTGCATATGCTCTATTAATGCATATGCACTAACATACACATCTAAACCTTTTAGTTGGTGGGCAGAAGCCCACGTTTTCTGCAGTTTGTTTATTCACTTAATGGGTAAGCACACTGGAAAACGAGGTTTCTTTTTCAGGTGCGACCCACATCAAAATGACAACACAACAATACAAACATACATATTGAATACAATAGACACAGTTGTTACAAGTATGTGTTTCATACAGTAAACTTACCAGCTCACTCCATGTTGGTGTCTGTGTGATTATTACAGCCCTTACGAAGCCCCAGATAAGAACCATCACTGTGTCACTTAAAAATGAGGGGGTAAATGTTTCCAATATCCTTTTTGGGTTACATAATAGGTGTGAGATTTTGGGTACTCCAGTTCCCATCCTGGATTCTGGGCACATTTGGAAGGGTGCATGGAAAAGAAAAGTCAAATTGCTACAGACTGATGAGGGGATTTAGCATTTACCGGGTGTGTTTTTTCTTGGTAGGGATAGGGGTACCCTGTTTTATTATGGGCAGCAAAAATCTTGTTTTAAGTGTGGCTCCAGAGCACATTTCAGCAATGCCTGTGACAGTGCAAAATGTATTCACTGTTGGGAATATGGGCATTTGACAAAAGATTGTTTGAACTCTTTTAAATGCAACCTTTGTGAAAGGAGAGGACATTCCTATGTCAGATGCCCCAGGCCTCACACAAGTAAGGTGAGAGTGTGTAGAAACATAGAAAAATAGAAGTTGATGGCAGATAAGGTATGCAAGGCCTATCCATGCCTGTTTGAAGCCCTGCACTGTATTCATATCCACCACTTCCTGGGGTAGGCCATTCCATGCATCCACCACCCTTTCTGTGAAAAATAACTTTCTCACATTACCCCTTAATCGGCCTCCCTCTAATCTCATGCTGTGTCCTCTTGTCCTGCTATTTTTCTTATATTGAAACATGTTAGACTCTCACCTCATTAATGCCCTTAAGGTGTTTGAATGTTTCAATCATATCATCTCTCTCCCTCCTTTGCTCTAGGGTATACATATTGAGCTCTGTTAATATGTCCTCATATGTTTTCTGATGCAGTCCCTGCACCATTTTGGTTGCCCTTCTCTGGACTTCCTCAATTTGGTTAATGTCCTTGTGAAGGTGTGGCCTCCAGTACTGCATGCAGTACTCCAGATGGGGCCTAACCAGTGTCTTGTAAAGAGGGATTATTATCCTCTTCTGACTTGTGATACCCCTACTAATACACCCCAACATCCCTCTAGCCTCACCTACTGCTTTAGTGGTCTGTTTGGATGATTTCAGGTCATCAGTGATGGTGACGCTCAAGTCTCTTTCTTCCCTTGTGACTGCCAGCAACTCCCCTCCCAGTCTATAGGTGGCTTCAGGGTTTCTCTTCTCTATGTGCATGATCTTGCACTTCTTTGGGTTAAACCCCAGTTGCCACTCTTCTGACCATTTTGCTAGTTTATCCAGATCTCTTCTCATTCTGCCCACCCCATCTGGATCATCTACTCTGTTGCAGATCTTGGTGTCATCTGCAAACAGACAAATCTTACCCTCCAGTCCATCTGCAATGTCACTGATGAAGATATTGAAGAGGACTGGCCCCAGGACTGATCCCTGAGGTACCCCACTTGTGACTTGCATCTCTTCTGACTGTATACCGTTTACCACCACTCTCTGTTTTCTGCCCGTCAACCAGTTTGCCACCCAGTTGACCAACGTCTGACCCACCCCGAGCCTACCCAGCTTATTAATCAATCTTCTACGTGGAACAGTATCAAAAGCTTTGCTGAAGTCAAGGTAGGCTACATCAACTGCTCCCTTGGTCCACCACTCTGGTTACCCAGTCAAAGAAATCTATGAGATTAGTTTGACAGGACCTTCCTTTGTAAACCCATGCTGTCTTGGATCCTGTGCGCCCTATGGATTCCAGGTGTTGCGCTATCCTTCCTTAAGGAGTGTCTCCATAATCTTGCCCACTACTGAGGTAAGACTGACTAGTCTGTAGTTCCCTGCCTCCTCCCTGCTACCACTCTTGTGGAGCGGGATCACATGAGCCCTTCTCCAGCCTTCTGGGACCTCTCCTGTGCTCAGAGACTCACTAGACAGTTCTGATAATGGCTCTGCTAGTTCCACCCTTAGTTCCTTTAGTACCCTGGGGTGTATGTCATCAGGTCCCATTGCCTTGTCCACCCTGAACTTATTGAGCTCTTGTAGGACCCTTTCTTTAGTGAAGGGACTAGTGCACACCTCCCTCCCCCCTGTGTCCATGGTGCTGAGCTGTGGGCCCTGCCCTACCTTCTCTTCAGTAAATACTGAGCAGAAGTATCTATTTAGGATAGATGCTTTCACATGGTGTCCCCTGAAATGCTTGTTACACAGGCACAGCAATCAGGAGCTGCTCAGGCCTCGGCTCAGATGGAGGCTACTGTTTTGGTCAGTACTGCTGCTCTGCCTGCTGGTTCTGAGGCTTGTAAGTCACTGCTTCTGGGTGACTCTGGGGTGGAGTTGATGGATCTCCCTGACAAAGATGTGGAACCTCCAAGTAGTGAGGCAGAGGGCACTGGTCCCCCTCCACCCCTCGCTGCAGCCTCTGATTTGGCTGGGTCCCTGGCATTATAACCTGCAGAGGAGGTTGTATCTGAAACCCCAGTCACAAGTGAAGGGCAGGAATATGGGCCCACCCCCTGCCCCCATTGAAGTGGAATTCCATCCTGATCAGAATAAACAGAAAAAGAAATGTTCTAGAGTGGGAGGTAAGGCCACCCCGATAGGGAAGAAATCAAACAAATCGGTACTGGGCTCCTCCAGAAACCAGTTTTTTGTTCTGAGTAAGGCAGCGCTCCAGTCTATCTTGGATTCTGAGATTTAAGACATGGAAACTGTGCCAGATACAGCTTCAGTTGTTGTCTGTCGCTATGACTGTTCTCTCTGATGCCACAGAGCTGGATCCTGCTCTTCGGCACGGGGTCATAATGTCGTAAGATATTGTGCCGCAGCAATATACTGCGTTGTCAATACAGCGCAATATATTGCCAGCAACATAGGTCTTTGTTTTGCAGGGGGCTCTGCCCCCCCAGAAACCCACCCAACTAAAATAACTAACTCCAGTGGGGGAGTGGGTAACAGTTAAAATCGCACAAAGTGTGAAAAATAACAAAATCCCATGCGTCTGGGACCGGGAATCAAAACCCTGTCCCAAACACACTGCTGCCTCCCTTGCTGCCAGTGGCTCATCCCATCGAGCTACGGCAGCTGCTGGGTGGACCCTCGTCCCAGCAGGATTCTTTTCCTGTACTGGGAAGAGTGAGAGGGTGCACTACCACGCATTCATCCTTTCATGGTTTTGCAACCTCTCGCTCTTCCCTACCGCGCTATTCCTGCTACGCTGTCATGTCATGCACTGTAGAGCGTACAACATATTGACCCGGTAGGCTGCTCTTCCATCCAGGATTCAGACTAGGTCGTAGACCTCTCACATGACCTGATGATTTTTTCCTCTTTTTTGTTATGTACTGTTCTACTGTTCCTTTTCTCCTTTTTTATGGATCCCATTACACTGTCGACTGTTAATGTCAATAGCATTAAGGGGTATAGAAAATGTATTTCAGTGCTTACTGCTTTAACTGCCTTGGATAGTCATATTATACTGGTACAGGATACCAGGTTTAAGACTGCTTTTGAAATTAATCAGGCATCTAGGATTTGGGCTGATGGTCCATCATTTTGGTCTAGTGGTGAGGATAAATGTGATGGGGTGGAATTTTGTTTAATGACAGGGGATTGAAAGTGACCAGATTGACTGAGATACATCCTGTGAGGGCATTGTCATTGGACGTTACTTATGGATCCCACCGTCTCTGGATCATAGCTACCTATGCTCCACAGACTAAGGCACTGAGAGCCACTTTGTTTTCAGCTGTCTAACCTTTTCTACATACCTCTAGGCTGTTTTTGGGGGATTTTAATTGTGGCTTGACTAGGTTGGATCAGGGTCTTGCCACTGCGAAACCATTTAGTGACACCAATTGTTTAAATGGTGTTGTACAGGCAGCACAATTACAAGATGCCTATCGGGTTGTGCTTTCTGAGGGTGGTAATACTTTTTATAAAGGAGCATTGTCGACACTTACTGATTTTTTATTTATCTCCCAGATTATTTTGGTTTCTTCAGCAAATACTATTTGCTATGAATTCACTGATCACAAAATGGTAACGTGCTCATTTGCTTGGAACAATTTCCCTTGTACATGGTACAGGCCTTTGGAGGTTAAATAAGAGCAGGTTAGATGACCCTGAGTTGTTAGAACAATGGCCAAGACTTTGGGTACCTAGGCTGTCAGTTTGAATTTTTTATAAAACCCCTGATGACCAGTGGGTGGATAGTAAGCAAGATATAGTAAACTTTCTGAAGTCCTTTTCAGGCAAGAAATCTCACAAATCCAATTCTCAATTCCTGACGATGCGCTCTCAGTTGCAGAAACTTGTGTCTAGATTAGACACAGAGCAGTTTTGACTATCATACTCAGATACAGAATATAAAGGGACAAATGCAATTATTGCAATATGATAGGGCACAATCATTACAACAGGAAATGCGGTTTGGGACCAAGGGTCATAGGCAGACCTTTGACCTCTATAAGGACTGTAGTTCTGGTACTGATAAAAGATCCATTGATGGTTTAAAAAATGAACATGGTGTCTTAGTGACCTCCCAGGTGGATTTGTTATAGGTGGGTCATCAGCATGTTTTTAAGACCTTTAAGGCAGGCCCAGTGACTCCTCAGATTAAGACCTATTTAACTGACTTAGAGGTCCCCACATTGCTGGACTCGGAAGTTGCATCTCTGATAAGCCGCTATTTCAGCTAAGGATGTAATGATTGCTATTAAAGATTTGCATAACGGCTGGCTCGGTGGCACTGAGGGTTGAGGTGCTGGACGTCACACCACACGCCATGCTGGTGATCCAGTTTTGGGAATGAGCCTGGGTCATTGGGGGTCGGCAGGAGAATGAGAAGACTGAGCATCCAGAGGACTGCTCTCTTCTCCTGGGGTGGGTTCTGGAGATTTCCTCAGCAGCGGTGGCCTCTGGTGGAGGCTGGGGGTGAAACACCTGGGGTGGGGACATCTCATGGGGTCTGGTGTTGGCAGGCGTCTGTGGAAGTGGGCGGCTCGGCTCACTCTGTGCGCCGCCATTGCATGGCTGCACCAGGGTGCAGAACAAGGAAAATGGCCCTGCTTCCTGGTAGGCGAAGGGGGGGCACAGGACTGGCCAACCACGCCCAGTTCAGGGTCTCTCCATTCACGCCTCCAGCTCTCTTCCCTGCCTGGTTGCTCTGCTAGATTATAGACACAGCATTAGGAAGGAGTATGCGGTCCCACCTCAGGGGACTCAACAGAGGAGGAATGGAGGATTTCAGGTGGGCGGGATAATGGCTGAAGCTGGGCTACTCCCTGGAGAGAGTCTGGGTAAGGCAGCACAGGAGCATAAATAGAACTGAAAAAAAAAAAAAAAGGTTTTCATAACAATACTGCCCCTGGGGCTAATGGTTCAAGTGATGAATTTTTTGAGAAATTTCAAGAACAGTTGGCGCCATGTTTAGCTGACTTGTTTATTTATTGTTTATACACTGGGTGTCTTCCTAAGTCTTTTCGAACTGCTTTGATGATATTTATCCATAAAAAGGGCAATAGGACAGATCTTCAGAACTGGAGGCCATTGTGTCTCCTTAATTCTGAATACAAAATATTGGCAAAGATTTTAACGACCCGTTTGGGAGTTGCTGCTGAGAAAGTTGTTTGTTGTCAGCAATTGTGTTCCATAAAATCCCACTGTGTACAAGACGCATTGTTCTGGCTTTGGAAATCGTTTATACGGGGTACGCAGAATTTGGTTTCCAGCTTTCTTTTATCTGTTCATCAGGGAGAAAGCTTTTCATTATCTTTCTTATGATTGTTTATTTCAAGTGCTACATGCATATCACATTCCTGCCAGGTTTGTGTTTTGGATTAAAATCTTATATTATAAGGCTACTGTGCGACCATATGTGAATGGATGTCTGGGACAGCCATGTAAAGTGGGGAAGGGGGTTCAGGAGGGGTGTCCTTTGAGCCTCCTGCTGTACATTTTTGGCATAGATCCCCTTTTATGTCACATTCAGAAGAATGTTCACATTTTGGGATGTTCTCTGAGTCTGGACTCCCCTGCACAGTCCATATTGGCCTATGCTGATGAAGTGGTTTTAATGTTCCCATCATCGGAGGTCGGACCTGCTGTTAGTCAAGAGTTGAAGGACTTTTCAGCAGCCTCAGACTCACAGATTAATTACCAGAAGAGCAACGGAGTGTATATTGGATCTTGGGACTCTTTGCACCCCCAGGTTGTAGCTGGTATTTTGATAGTTCAGCAAGATATTACAGTGCTATGGGTTGTTTTCAGTGCCTCAGATATGTCCGAGAAGAACTGGGAGGCTGGTCTCCATTCTGCTCAGACGAAAGTTAATTTCTGGAAGAATAAAATGATTTCTAAATTGAAGCGAGTACTTCTAATCAAAACTTTGATTGTCTCAATTTTTTTTGTATGTTAGTTACATTTTTCCTTTGCCTAGAGCTATGGAGACCAGGCTTCTGAATATTTTTTTTCAAGCATTCTGGAGCAGTCGGTTGAACCCCATTAAACTTAATATTACATATTTATCAAAAAAAGATGGTGTCGTGCGCCATGATAAATCCTATTGTGTTCTATTATAGTGCATTTATAACATCACGTATTTGTGTTGCATTACAGCCAAATAGTAAGACATGGACTGCTGGACTCTTAGAATGGTTGCAGCCTTATATACCGGACTGGAGTAACAATTCCCTATGGGTAATCTGTAAACCGTGGTTTTGTCCTGAGTATATACTTGATACTATGTTCAAAATCAAACACTTGAAGCTGGGGCTGGCAAGGCTCCTGATGGTTGGCAGGAAACAACTTTATGCTGAAATTCAGGCCTCCTGTATTTTGGGGGATATGGCGATACCACAATGTACCATACTGCAGCAGGTAGATATGTTTGGCTATCTTAATAATAAGAGGTTGTTTCCATTTGCATGGGATATCCAGTGGCTTAGTGTATATGGAAAAGTGGGAATTCATGACTCCCACAAGCATAAACAAGTCATGGAGCGTTACTGTCCTAGAGACTCTTGTGATCATATTTTAGAGATATAAGATCATCTATATTCTGAATGTCCCTATGTGACAGAATTTTGGTCTCACTTGACCAGAAAATAGAAAGAGCCCTTGTTGTTAACAGTTACACATCTGGAGTCGGTGCCTGGTATATACTCTGCACAGTGGGCGACATTTAATACCTCCACATTACAGGTGGTGGGAGCCCTTTTGAAATACTATATTTGGCAAGCTCGCTGTGTCTGGGTGTTACAACAAAAGGTGGTAACCCATGACGAAGTAATAATAAATGTTACCATTGAGCTTAACAGACTCAAGATTTGGAAGAACATAGTACCTGACCCCAACAGATGTGCAAATTGTGAAGAAACTGTCCTTTTATTATTTATTTATTGAATTTTGATGACCAGGTAGGCCCACTGGGCCCCGGAGGTCCCTTTTTCAGGGGCAACCCAGGAGTTACAGGACTAGTAGGATACACAGTTAGTACAGATGTAGATTATAGCATGTAACAGGTGAATATCTATATATAGCAATGACATATTACGTAGCAGGTTACAATGATTAGCAAAGTGAAACAATGGAGTAGAGCCTGATCAACACCTGGGTTGCAATTACCCGAGTAGAGTATTTTTGGAAGAGAGCCAGTAGAGAAGGATATTTATTGAGTTATTTTGTTGTTATTGGTGGGGGAGCTTAAATATACATTCTAGATGCTCAGGTCATTCTCTTGTTTTTGTGTATGATACCTTGTTTTGATCCCTTTCATTTTTCATTTACATTGTTGGGAGGTTCTGTTTATTCTAAACTTGTGTATAATTTTTTTTATTTTTATTTTCTGTTGTTATGTGTAACTTTTCTTGTGTACTGTATAACACTGCATTTTTCTTTGTATACTGTTTGGTAAGTTTTATGCTTTGCTTGCAATAAAAATTCCCCTACTCTTTGACAAGTGCCATGGGTTTTTTTTCCTTCCTCAAGACAATAGGCAGAGATGTGCAGAAGGGATCTTAGTTTATTTACTGTACTTTTGGTCACTGGTCTGCCAACCCTCTGCCCCTTATCCATCAGTCCCATCACCCTGCTATCTCTGGGACTTATCTTTACTGACTAACAGTGCCACATGGTTCCCCCCATGGCAGAGCCTCTCAGGACCCCCCCCAGCTATCCTGGGAGGTGTTTAGGTTGATGCTGGTTGGGGAGCCCAGGAGGCAGGTGTGGGGCCTGCAAGGACAACAGTGTTATCCAGACAGACCATTGATTTTTTTTTTAATTAAGTCCCTCCCTCAATGCTCTGAGGGGATGGTGGCTTAGTGTACAGGTAGGTGTGTCAGTAGACATGCCCACATCACTCACTGGGAGTGTCCCCACCCAGAACTGCTGCCCTGAACTGGCACTGCTGGTACAAACCCAACAGGCTACCAGTAATGGAGCAGTCCACCCTTCTGCTGCCGGAGGAGGAGAGCATCAACAGGATGCTCAGTCCTCCTCCTCCTGGCTGGCCCCCAAGTGGCCTGGGCTTGTTCCTGAACCCAGGTTATCAGCATGGTGGCAGGTGAGGCAAAGTACCTCTGCCCTCTGTGCCACTGCGCTGGCCAGAAGGGGCCTTGGTTTAACATCTCAGCTGAAGCATGGCACCTCAACAGTTCAGCCCCCCCCCATATTGCACTACAATGTCAGTTATGGGCATTATCCCAAGTACCGGGTGTGGGCCTAGAACCCATGACCTGCCAGTCTTCAGGCTCCTGGGGTGAGTATGCTACCTACTGAGCCACTGATACAGAAATAAATGGTTATATCCACTGGGTCGGTGGGAGAAAGAACTCTATGCCCCAAAAGTCTTCTTTCTTTGCTATGTCTGAATAGTTACATATGTAGAAAAGGAGGGGGTTCTAGGATGCCCACTACCCTATTTGGGCAAAATCAGATAATGCGGTGTGAATGCACAATCTTCAGTAAAGCAGCCTCAAAAGAAGTAAACAGTGAACAGTAAGGACTCCACGCCTATGTTTAGGTTCAGTAATCCATTTTATTAATCCATCAAACCATGAGGACCTGTGTTACATTATACCTGGATCATTAACTTTTTTCCCCTAGGTATTCTGCTATAGTATTTTAAAGTGTGTTGGGACACTTTTTTGGATGTACAGAGGAACAGTAGGTGCTGCTCTAAGTTAACAGAGTTTAGGATTTCTTGCTAGACTTGCCCTGCTTTCTTTATTGCTGTCTTTTATTGCAGGGACACGGCATAGTTGTAGAGTCAGATATTAGTTAAAAACAGCAGCATTCGTGTCTGACTTAAGGGCAGCTCAGGGGATTTTGGGAGGTTGTTGAGCAAACTTGCTCCCCTCCCCCCAGAAGCAGTTAGCAACTGGGGCTCAGCTGAAGGGGAGGGATTTGGCCTAGTCTGGTAGAGTCAGGATATTAGTGAGAAACAGCAGCATTTGTGTCTGACTTCAGGGCAACTCGGGACATTTTGGAGGTTGTTGAGCACACTTGCTCCCCTCCCCCCCAGAAGCAGTTAGCACCCAAAGCTCAGCTGAAGGGGAGGGATTTGTCCTGGGTTGGTAGAGTCAGGATATTAGTTGATAACAGCAACAGAGACTTGGGCTAGAGGGAAGGGTGGAAGCTAGGGCCAGCCAAGGACTTTGGATGAAAAGGAAAGGAAAGTACCTTGCTACTGCTGTTCATATATACATATGCCATACCTGTGAGGATAAAAAAAGGCAAATATTTTAAATATTCTCAGGGTGGTCAGACCTACAGTGAGACTATCACATTTATCCTCACTGTAGGTAAATTTATCCACACAGTATGTAGAGATTGGCTCGTTCAGAACTCATTTGCATATTCAGCTGCAATAGCAGTAGTAACTGAGTTCAAATGTGAATAACTTTAAAACAAAAAATGATACCATGGTACTGTGAGCATGAAAGATGTTCAGCACAAAAATATCTACAAAATGAGTGGTGTTTCATTTATGGGTAAGTTTTATTTTTTTATATACTGTAATTGGCGGAAAAACAACAAAAAGTGCATTTCTTTCACTTTTTTCAACGAACAAATGTGGATAACTTTAAAATGCAAAATGATAGCATGGTACTGCGAGCACGAAAGTTGTTCAGCACAAAAATATCTACAAAATGAGTGGTATTTTATTTACAACTAACTTTTTTTATATAATAAACAAAAAAATAGAAGAAAATGCTATTTTGTTTTACTTTTTCAAAAAAACAAATGCAAATAACTTTAAAATGAAAAATGATAGCATGGTACTATGAGCATGAAAGTTGTTCACCACAAAAATATCTACAAAATGAGTGGTGTTTCATTGATATATACCTTTTAGTTTTTTTATAATTAGCAAAGAAACTGCAGAAAATTCAGTTTTTTTCACTTTTTACAACAAACAAATGCATATAACTTTAAAATGAAAAATAGTAGCATGGTACTTTGTGAAAAAAGTTGATCAGGACAAAAATACCTACAAAATGAGTGGTGTTTCATTTATAGATTTCTTTTAGATTTTTTATAATTGGCAAAAAATGTCAAGAATGTACTTTTTTTTCACTTTTTGGAGGTATGGCATAATGAATACGTAATCCTCCTACTGAAATATTGTCCAATATTTTTTGTTCTCAGACTAGTTGACCCGATAACATCACTCGTGGCTCACCACCGTGATTTTATCAGGTCAATTGGCACCTGGAACGTAAAATCATCGACAATATTTCCAGTAGAGGTTATGTATCCCATGCGAAATCACGATGACTAGTAGACATGCAAATGGGGCCATAATTCATGCAAGGCAGGGAACCATTTGCATCTGATTATGGCCCATTTGCATGCCATTAGTGATGTAGGTGCGCCGATCCCCGAGGACTTCGACCGCAGCCGCCGGGGACCGACGACTCTGCAGCCCAATCGCTGGCAGCAATGTGGCTCCCACCTCCTCCCATACATATCCCTGGTGGTCCAGTGGATCAAAATGCCCGATCGCTGGCAGAAAGTAAACTGAATCCCCCTAACATCTTCCCAGCCCGATCAACAAGGGCAGTGGCAAATTGACCCCCCTAAATATCTTCTTTGTGTTCCCCATCGCTGGCAGTGGTTTGATCTCCTTCGAATATCTTCTTAGCCGATTGCAAGGTAAGTATCTGAACCCCAAACATCTCCCCTGGCTAGTGTCCCTCACCCCACCCACTTCCACCTAAGCCCCACCACCCCGCTTCGCCCCCGGCAGTCAGCATCCCACCTGCCTGCCGGGCCTCGTTCGGCCGATTGATTGTTCGTGGTTGTGACGCTTGATTAGCAAGAGCTACCGGGCGGCATCAAGAGGATAGTCCAGATTTGTGAATGATCTATTCACAAATCTGGACTGTCATGCACGGTTGGGCTGCACGCCCATTGGCTCTTGCTCTGCACCACTGGGCGGCAGTCCTACCGGGCAGTCAGTCGGCGGGCGCGGGCAGCAGGTGGGTGGATGCTGCCATCCGCCAGCTGCCGGGGGAGGTGGTGGTGGGGCTTGTGGGTGGGGTGGGGGGGACACTAGCCACCAGGGAGATGTTTTGGGGTTCACTTACTTACTGCCCGCATCGGGCACAAGGAGATGTTCGGGGGTTTCAATTTACTTACTGCCCACAATCGGCACAAGGGAGATGTTCGGGGTTCAGTTTGCTTTCTGCCCACGATCGGGCATTTCGTCCACTGGACCACCAGGGATGTGGAACGGGAGGGGGAGTTATTAAACATACTTTCGTCCACTGGAACACCAGAGATGTGAACGGGAGGAGGGGGAGTCACATTGATGCCCGCGATCGGGCTGGTGGGGAGAGTACACTATGCCCGCGATCGGCTGCAGGGGGCACAGAGGACTGAGTTAGCCAGCCACAGGTGGCAGCTGCTGTGTTGCACCCTGCAATACAGCAGCTCACCTGTGGGTGGCCCTCGACTGCTTCCTTTTTGGTCAGAGTCCTGCAGGCGCAGGTTGGGGGTTGCGCCTGCACAACTCTGCACAGCCCGGCTGAATATCGGGCTGTGCAGTTTATGCATGGTTCCTCCCCCTCCAGTTGAGCATGCATTCATTTGCATTGCGCTGTTGCTCAGCCTGTTTTCAGTGGCGCAACTGCCTCCTGCTGAATATCGCAGAATGGCGCAATTTAGGACTTGCGCATGTGCAACCCTTTTGAATATCTGGCCCATAGTGTGTTTTTGTTCTTCCAGGTGGGATTATTAACTTTTTTTCCCCTAGGTATTTTGTTATAGTATTTTAAAGTGTATTGGGACACTTTTTTGGATGCACAGAGGAACAGTATGGGCTGCTCTAAGTTAACAGAGTTTAGGATTTCTTGCTAGACTTGCCTTGCTTTCTTTATTGCTGTCTTTTATTGCAGGGACATGGCATAGTTGTAGAGTCAGATATTAGTTAAAAACAGCAGCATTTGTGTCTGACTTCAGGGCAGTTCAGGGGATTTTTAGGAGGTGTTGAGCAAACTTGCTTCCCTCCCCCCAGAAGCCATTAGTAACTCGGGCACAACTGAGGTACAAATATCTAGATACTGTTGCTTTCTCAGGGAACCATACAGAGCTCTAGTGCTCTGAGCACTGTTGGCCTGATTGTTTCTTGAGAAGGTTGGTGTCTAATCCCACCACAAGGCTCACTTCCCCTTTATTCCCCTTTACCCCCACATCATATCCTGTTACATCACAGGATACGAGTCATAGCATGTCTGGTAACTAGGAGGAATATACAGGATAAGACTGATACACCAGGTAGAAGATATTGTTATAGAACAGCAATAGATGCCATAAAGTTATTGCATTGTACCTTACTATGTGACGTTATCTCAACTGTTAAAATGTTTGGCACAGTGATTACTGCTTACAAATATGTCCTATGTTTGTGTTAGCAAGGCATTTCTGGAAACCCCAGTATTGATATGTTTGGCACAGTGACTATAGGTTAGGATTTGCTGTACTACTAAAGTGTAACTGAGGTTTAAAGGGCAGATTGCTGTTGGTTGTGCTTAGGGGACAGACCACTTATTGGTGGGGCAAGCTTTGTTGGTTGGCTAACTTTTACATGAGAGTAAGGTATCAGAGAGCTGGGAAACCATGGGCAGAACTGGAAAAGGTGGATAGGAGGGATCAAGGGGATGGTATGGGCATCCTTTTACTGAAAATGAGGGGGGATGCTGGTGGGCGAAAAGTGAGATGGGAAGGGTGGTAGGCTGCAACAACTGTGGAGCAGCAATCTTTCTGAAAATTGTGTGGAGAGTGGGAGGGTGTTTGGTGTACAGGCAAAAAAGGCAGCTTAGGAACAAGATCAGCTGTTTGCAAACGGAGCTTAGGAGGGGAATGCAAGCTGCAACGGATGACAACTCAGTGGCTGGGGAGGGAAGGAGGGTAACTGAGGGGGGGAGGACAGATCAAAGAGGGGTGGGAGGAGAGGGGAAAAAAGTGGCAAATGAGGGAAGGAGACCGGGGGTACTGATTCAGAGGACAAACGAGGGTGGGAAAGGGGAGGAATGGAGGATGGGAGGGAAGGAGGAATCTAACAATCGTAGAGTCAGCAGCATTGGGGTGGTGATCAGAAGGAAGGAGGAAATAGGTGGCAGTGAAGGGACATAAAAAAATCAGTTTGCAGTACTGGCAGGATTGGGGGATGTGTTGTGGGAATGCTGGGTGGAGGAGCTGATGAAAGACCAGGCGAGAGGGGAATGGGGGGGCCAAGGGGTTGAAGGGATAGGGTATGGGGGCAAGGTCGAGTAAGGGGGGTTCTAGGAAGGGGGAGGGGAGGTATGAGAAGAAAGGGGTAGGGATGCATCAGGGAGAGGAGGCAGGTGGAGCCTGGTGGAGAGGGGAGGTAAAATCAAAGGAGAAAGGGGAGAAGGAGGGCAGAGCAGAGACAGGAGACATTACGACAGGAGTGGAAGGGGGAACAACAGCTCTGGAGGAGGAGGAGGAGGAGGAGTGAAGAGGAAGGGGATTGGATAAAGAAAGGTCAAGGTGAGCAAAACATGAAAACGGGGTTGGATCCTAGTGCTGGGAGACTCAATTCTGAAGGGGATCAGATGTGGAAGCAAGGGGGAGAGGCATAGTCACATATGGGTGGAGGCCATGCCAGGCATGACAGCAGAAAGGGTGGGTCAATCTGTTCTGAAGTATTCTAGGAGGAGTAGGGAAAAACCTCACATAGTTCTGCATTTAGCAACAAATGACCTGGTGGGAAATTCAGTAGCTGTAGTCCAGAGGAGATCTGAGGAGTTGGGGCTGATTTGTGAGGAGGCAGGAAGATCAGTAACTTTCTCGGAGGTGCTTCCAGTACCCAGGGCGAGCACAGCAAGGAAGCTGAGGATAGAGGGATTTAACACATGGCTAACAGAATGGTGTCAGTCCAAAGGGTATGGGCTGGTGGGGGTGTGGTGAAGGACCTGGGAGGGGGTGATCTCTACGCTAAGGACAGGCTACACTTAAGTGAGGAAGGAAGGAGGGTAGTGAAACAGAAACTGGGGGAATACTTAGCAAACAATGAGAATTTAAACTAGAAGAGGGGAGTGGCAAGAGGGCAGGAGTCAGGCAGAATCCACAGGTAGGGAAACCGAATGAGTTTATCCCCCATACTAGTAGCAAGGGACTTAGGGGAGGTCAGGAGGGGATGCTAGAAAGGGAGAGCAAGTAGGAGAAGAGGGAAGGAAGTGGGGTGGAGGGTGGTAACCTTGAATGCTAGGAGTCTAGGGAACAAAACAGCAGAGTTACAGGCTCTCATGGCAGACGGGGAGGTGGACATGGTGGCCATCACCGAGACATGGGCCACCCAGTACAATGACTGGGACCTGGTAGTACCAGGGTATAGGATA
Organism: Neoceratodus forsteri; assembly: GCA_016271365.2. Lineage (NCBI taxonomy): Eukaryota > Metazoa > Chordata > Ceratodontiformes > Ceratodontidae > Neoceratodus > Neoceratodus forsteri. Next base: position 1,362,315,740 of record CM057455.1, on the reverse strand, counting down.
TTTTGGAGGGATAGGGTAAAAGGAAAAGGAGGGGGGTGGCGTTGTACATGAGGGAAAGACTGAAGTGTGCCAGGGAGGAAGGGGAGGAGGACAGCATGGAGTCATTATGGGTAGAGCTCCAGGACTCCAAAAATAGGACCCTCAGGATGGGAGTGATGTACAGGCAACCCTCTGAGACTGAGGCGTTAGACAGGGAACTAGCAGGAGAGATCAGAGAGACCTGTGGGAGGGGCAGTAAGGTGATTGTGGGTGACTTCAACCTGCCAGGAATGGATTGAGGTACCCCAGCCACCACGAATAGGAGGGTGCAGAAACTTCTGGAAGCCTTCCAGGACAGCTTCCTATTGCAGATGGTCAACAAGCCAACCAGGTTAGGGAACACCTAGACCTCATGCTGGCAAATGGTGAGTTTGTGAGGGAGCTGGGGGTGGAGGAACCGCTGACGGGGAGTAACCACCACTCGGTGTGGTTCATGATAATCATGGGGAAATGGGGAGTAAGAACGGGCACAAGGGTGTTGGACTTCAGGAGGGCCAACTTCAGGAGGATGAGGGAAAAAGTACAGGGATATCTGGCCAGGATCCATCCAAACATGGACACTAACCAGAAGTGGGAGGTCATTAAACTGGGAATTGATGAGGCAACTGTAACATTTACAAGGGTCCAGAGTAAGAGGGCTGGGGCCAAGAAGCCTAGCTGGGTGAGCGGGGTAAGGTGTCATGAAAAAGTAAGGAAGAAAGAGCCACCTTTAGAAGCTATAAAAAAAAAAAACAGGAGAGGGAGGACAGAGAGGCATACCTGAAGGAGTTGAGGAGGTGACAAGGAAGTCACGCCAGCCAAGATGTCCGGGAAACTCAGGCTAGCTCAGGGCATCAAGGGGGGACTTCTTCAGGTACATCAGGGAGAAAAGAAGTTGTAAGGATAAAAAGGATGGGGAGGGTGGAAACGGGGCAGAACAGGCAGAAGCATTAAATTAGTACTTCTGCTCAGAATTTACTAAAGAGAAAGGGGGACCTGTACCAAGGGGGGGTGGGAGGTGGGCATGTGGGGAGGAGGAGTGACAGATGGGGGAATCCAGTGGGCAGAATACTGGAAGGTTTGAGGGCACTGAGGGTGGACAAGGTGCCAGTGCCAGATGGCATACACTCCAGGGTGCTAAAGGAGCTGACAGAACCATTGGCAGAACTGTTCAATGCCTCCCTTGACTTGGGGAGCGTACATCAGGACTGGAGGATGGAGCACGTGGTACCCCTCCACAAGAGCGGCTCCAAGGATGAGCCAGGGAACTACAGACTGGTAAGCCACACATCCATCGTGGGAAAGTTGTTTGAGACAATCCTGAAGGAGAAGCTGGTTTCCCTCCTAGAGGCTAATGGGCTGCAGTACAGCAGACAGCATAGGTTTGTTTCAGACAGATCCTGTCAGACCAACCTGGTGGAGTACTATGACTGGGTAACCAGGCAATTAGACAGGGGCCATGCAGTGGATGTTTTGTGCTAGACTTCAGTAAGACATTCGATTTGGTGCCACATGGGAGGTTAGGAAGTAAGCTGGAAAGCACAGGGGCGGGGGCCAAGATGGTGGGATGGGTAGTGAACTGGCTGCAAGGGAGACAGCAGAGGGGGGTAGTGGTGGGAGGGAAGCTCTCATCTCCCAGGGCAGTGACAAGCAGGGTGCCACAGGGCTCTGTACTGGGGCTGGTGTTGTTTGGTATCTTCATAGCAGACATTTCTATAGGCATCAAGATGATCAGTCTGTTTGCAGATGGTACCAAGATGGGAGCAGTAGTGGATGACTTAGAAGGGTGGCAGGGGTTGTAAGATGATCTGGCAAAACAGGAGGCCTGTTCAGACACTTGGCAGCTGGGGTTCAATGCCAAGAAATGCAAAGTGCTACATTTCAGTGCAAAAAAAACAAGGAGGAGCTACGAGCTAGAGGAATTCAACTAGCCAAGGTGGAAGAGTAGAAGGATCTGGGGATGATCATAATGGGAGCAATGAACATCTCAGCACATTGTAGAAAGGCAGCTGTAAAGGCCAACAGGATGCTGGCTTGTATTGGCAGAGGCATATCCTCCAGGAGGGGGGAGGTGATCCTGCCACTATACAGGTCACTGGTTAGACCACACCTGGAGTACTGTGTACAATTCTGGTGACCGTACCTGAAGGACATTAGGTTACTGGTGGGGGTGCAGCGCAGGGCAACAAAACTGATCCAGGGGCTAGGGGACTTACCCTATGAGAGCAGGCTGAGAGAGTTGAACATGTACTCCCCGGAGGAGAGGAGGGATGGGGGACATGATTGAAACCTTCAAGTACATGAAGGGAATAAATAAGATGGGCATGGAGGGGCCTTTCAAATTAAGGAGGGGGAGGGGCACTCGAGGGCACGACACGGGACCACAACAGTAAACACAAACAGTAACGATAACAGTAACAATAGTGCCAAAGGAAACAGAAACACAAACGAAAATGCAAGCGCATACAGAAACACAAACCGTAATGCACACGGTCACGGTACTGCAATTGTAAATGCAAATGGTAATGGTAACAGCAACAATAATGCCAAAGGAATCAAAAATGCAGTCACGTATGGAAATGCAAACCATAACGTGCACGGGCACGGTACTGCAATTGTAAACGTAAATGGTAATGGTAAGAACAATGATTATGCAAAACAAAAGTCAAATGCAAACGCAAACGGAAAGCGTGGCTGCAAATGCAAATGGTAATGTGCACGGTGACGCAAAGCGAAACACAAACAGGAACAGTAATGTAGACGCAAATGGTAAGAGTAACACAAATGCAAACGCAAACAGAAACGCAAAGGGTAACGCATACAGTGGCGTATACAGGAACGCTAATGCAAACGGGTGCCAAAAACCCACTCAGCAGGTCAGCCCTCTACTCCCAATGTACCAACCTCCTAGCGCAGTCTTGTGAACAGTTAACAGAAACAGGGTAACCCTCCTGTCTGTTTTGTGGGTTCGAATCAACCTTTGGTCTCAAGTTCTGGAGGGATTCAAACTGTGAACCTCTTGCTAGCGTACCCATTGCACAGGCTTAGATAATTCTGTCTTCGGGAGGCCAGATATCTTTCCCTACTGGCACCTAACCAGGTGTACAAATATTAACCCTTAAAAACTCTAATAAAAGACCTCAGATTAAACTCTAGCTTTTTCCAGTTTGGTATCACCATTCAAGCTTATGCATAGTGTCAGCTTTCACCATATATACTTCACTTGTTAAAGAAAGAAATTCAAAGACAGACCAAGTAGGCTCTAAAAATAGAGTTTTACTAAAATAGAAACAATATGTAAAACATAAAATACAGAACCATATATCACAAGAACCATAGAATCTTTTAAAAGAGCAAGGTTTTAACAGTGCAATTCCTACTACAGTAGTTAAATTTGTCTCTCTCTCTGAATACCTGCTTAAAGTGCTCAAAGGTGTGTCTTTCTCAGAGTGTAGACAGAAGTGTGTCTCCAAAGTAAAACAGAATACTGCTTAAAAAACTATCTTTGCCAACCCCTTTGCGTGAGGTCACCTAGCTCCTCCTCTGTTTATTAGAAATCATACACCCAGGATGTTTTATCACAATAATCATACACCCAGGATGTTTTATCATATTAGAAGGTAAGTTAATTAAGGCTACATCAGCTGAAACTCCTTTCCCCATGTGATTTCCCCAAACAAGTGTGTAAATTTCCTTTCATCTATAAGCAGTATCCTCTCTGACACAGACATCAAAGCATTAATAATTTCACACCAGTGTGCCATAACCTGGTTTCCTCCTCTAAACGTCATACAATTGTATTATTTCCCCTCTTAGCAACTACAGCTATAGTTAACTTAGATAAAAAGGAGATCCTTGATTAGGTATCTTCTAGCCCGTAGTTATCTCATGGTTTTCATCTTTTTGCTGAGACCTTGGGGGTGATTGAGGTCATTCCAAGAACACCAGATTTCTCAGCAGAGACAATCAGTAACACATTTTTTATATTTTAAAAACCATAGTGTACTCAGAAATGGCTGTCCACGTGTCACAATCCTCCCCACCTAGAATTAATTTGGGGGCTCTATCCCCGGCAAGGGATGAGCTTCCCAAATCAGTTCACTACTCATACACACGAGACAGACCATCTGAGTTCTGGTTTCTGGCTCCAGCTCTATGTACGATTGTCAGATCATACCCTTGCAAAGCAAGACTCTATCTTAACAGTCTACCATTGTTTTTCCCCATCTGCATCAGTCAAACCAGGGGGTTGTGGTCAGTCTGCACCACAAAATACTGCCCATACAAGTATGGCTCCAACTTCTTTAGGGCCCACACTATGGCAAGACATTCTTTTTTCCACAGTGGATTATGCCTGCTCTCTGGGAAGTAACTTCTTCTCAGGTACACTACTGGGTGATCCCTCCCTTGGCTCGATGTCTGACTCAGTACTGCCCAATACCCATGTCTGAGGTGTCAGTCTGAACTATAAAGGGTTTGCTATAGTCAGGACTTGTCAAAACAGGAGCACTGCACAGTGCCTGCTTTAGTTTCGAAAAGACTTCCTCACAGGCTGGGCCCCAGGTAATTTTCTTTGGCATCCTTTTCTTTGTCAGGTCAGATAGGGGAGCAGCCAGGGCACTGTAATTGGGTACAAATTTTCTGTAGTACCCTGCTGTCCCCAGAAAACTCCTGACCTGCTTCTGTGTTTCTGGTCTGCGCCAGGCTTGTATTATCTCTATCTTTATTTGGTTGGATGGAGCTGTCCTCGGCCTACCACATGCCCGAGGTATGCCACTTCTCCCATGGCCACCTGGCACTTCCCAGCTTTGATAGTGAGCCCGGTCCTCTGTACCCTGCCCAGCACTTCCCTAAGGTGGGATAGGTGTTCCTCCCAGCTGGTACTAAAGATGGCAATGTCATCCAGGTATGTCATGGCATACTCCTCAGCACTATTTAACACCTGGTTCACCAACCTTTGGAAATTGGCCAAGGGGTTCTTCATTCTGAAAGGCATTACTTTAAATTCAAATAAGCCTATTGGAGTGATGAAGAGGCTGACCTCTCTCTAGCTCTGTCCATCAACTCTACCTGCCAATACCCCTTTGTCAGGTCATTAGTCATAAGGAAGGTTGCCCCTCCAAACTTGTCCAGGAGTTTGTCCGTTTGGGGCACTGGGTTTGCATCTGACTTTGTGACTGCATTCAGTCCATGATAGTCCACACAGAAATGAGTAGAGCCATCTGGCTTGGGCACAAGGATGACGGGTGAGGCCCAGGGGCTGTGGGGTCTCTGGATTACCCCTAAATCTAGCATCTCCTCCATTTCCCTCCTAATGTCCTTTTGGACAGCCTCTTATACCCGATATGTTGTCTGCCATATGGGCGTCTGTGTCCTTGTCTCCATATCATGCGTCGCTAAGGGGGTTAGTCCAGGCATGGCACTAAACAATGGGGCAAAGTCTGCTAAAACCTCCCTTACTTCTTGGATCTGGTCCGGTGCCAGCTGGGGAGATAATTTTACTGCCTCCACAGAGGACTCCCGCTTGCTTTCCTCCAGCAAGTCCAGAAGGAGGTCTCCTTCATCTGTCCCCTCCCCATGACTACACACTGCAAACACCATGTCAGCCCTATTTGCATATAGCTTCATCATGTTGACATGGTACATCCTTTCTGTCTGTCTTCAGTCAGGTAACTCTATAATGTAGTTCACGTCATTTACCTTCCTAACCACTTTGTACAGTCCTGCCCACTCAGCATGCAGCTTGTCTTTCCGGACCGGAATAAGGACCATGACTTCCTGACCCACCATGTACGAGCAAGCTCTGACTCATACCACACTTTTTGTTTTTGTTGGGCAGCTGCTAGGTTGCTCTGGGCTGTCCTCATAAGCTGCTTTAGCCTTTCCCTAAACCTAAGGATGTAATCCACAATGAGAGTTCCCTGGGTGGCATGCTTGCCTTCCCAGTCCTCCCGGATTAAGTCTAGGGGCCCACGTACCCGGTGTCCATATAAGAGTTTGAAGGGGGAAAATCCTGTTGACTCTTGGGGCACCTTCCTTTATGCAAACAACAGGTGGGGAAGGTATTTCTCCCAGTCCCTCCCATGCTGTTCAGCAAATGCCCGGAACATTGATTTCAGGGTACCACTGAATCTTTCCACAAGCCCACTGGCTTGTGGGTGATACAGTGTCGTGCATCTCTGCACCACCCCACACTTCTCCCATAAACATTTCATCAGGTCCGACATGAAGGAACCCCCTCAATCGGTGATAACCTCCTGCAGAAACCCAACACAGGAGAAAATCCCAAGTAAGGCATCTGCCGCTTTTCTGTCCTCAGTGAGGATAGAGTGACTGCCTCTGGGTACCGGGTGGCATAATCCACCACAGTCAGGATGAATCTCTTCCCTGAGGAGCTGGGGTATGTAAACGCCCCACAATATCCATTCCCACCCTCTGGAATGGCTTCTCCACTATGGGCAATGGAATTGGGGTGGCTTGGGTTTTCTTGCCCGCCTTCCCTATGTCTTGGCACTGGTGACAAGACCTGCAATACTCCTTCACCTGCTGGGTGAAGTTAGGCCAATAGAAATTCTGGACCAACCGCTGCATTGTGTGTGTAATTCCCAGATAGCCAGACAAGGGAATATCATGTGCAATCTTAAGCAACTGCTCACGACACCCCTGGGGAATGGCAAGCTGCCTGCCTAGCACCCCCTCCCTCTGTCTGTACTGCCTGAGTATATATAAGTCCATTTTCCCAATAAACCTTATGTCTTCTATCACCTCCCTGTGCGCCGTCCGAGTCTGCCCAAGCCCTCCACTTCTCTAAACTAGGGTTACTTCTCTGAGCAGCTGCAAATCCCTCACACATTCCCAAGGCATGGGACAGTCCCCTTCAGTCGCTAAACTAAGGTCCCTAGCACTAGCATCAGGGCACTCAGGATCACTGTCAATCCCAACCCTCTGACAATGGGTCACCCCTTCCTCTTCAGAGTAACCCTCTGTAGCTGCGTAGTTACTTGCTACTGGGGAAATTTCTACCCCCCTTTTTCGTTAGTCTCCCCATCTGGAGACAAAGGCTGGGGAACCAGCCTCACAATGGTTTCTGTGGGGTTCAGGGAACTACAATTTTCCCTTGCCGCTTGGCTTTGGGTAACTGCACATACCATCCCCTGTTGGAGATTGTTGCCCAGGATCACATCCACTGCTAACGTTTTGACTACAGCCACCTGTTGCACAGTTCCCCCTGTTTCAACCCAGTCTAAGAGAACACTAGTGAGGGGCAATGTTTTTGCCTCACCAGTAAAGTCCTGTACAATGATTTATTTATTGGGTATAAGCTGTCCAGGCTCTACTGGATCCCACTTTACCAATGTCAGGGATGCCGCTGTGTCCCTTAACCCTTGTGTATGTACACCATTCACCATGACTGGGTGCATGTGTTCCCACAGGTTCACAGGCATGCTTCCAGGGACACACAAACAACCCACTTATTTTCTGGTACCATTCTGCATATTATTGCTTATTCTTTTGGGACACTGTCTGGCAATATGCCCAGTTCTTTACATAACCAACATTCACTTCTCTTTTCACAGAAATATTTTCTCTGAAACCTTGGGCTAACTGGTTTTGGTGGAGGCAGTGAGGGTTTTAGCTGCCCTGAAGGCGTGCTTTTCCCTTTCTGTGCTGCCACGCCAGCCCCATTCGGTCTCAGAGCAGGTCTGCTCTTGGCATAGCAGTCTGAGAGTTCAACAGTCTCATGCACTGTTTTGGGATCTTGGTCCTCCAGCCAGGTTTTTAGCTCTGCTGAGCATGCCCAATAAAACTGTTCTAACAAAATCACATGTTCAATTTTATCAACAGAGTTTGCCTCAATTCCTTCCCACCAACGTTTTAAAAACTGACATTGTTTCATGGCTAGCTCCTCGTAGCTCATGTCAGGGCTTCTCCTAAGCTTACAGAATTTAGCTCTGTATGATTCAGCAGTTAATTCAAATTTCTTTAACAGTGCAGCTTTAAGTTTGCTGTAATCATCACTGTCCTCATTGTCCATTTGACCCAATGCATCCTGAGCTTCCCGGTAAGTAAGCGGGATAGCTGGAAGCTCCAGAACTCTCTAGGAATTTTAGCCTGAATACAAACTTTTTCAAAACAATTTAAAAAGGCATCCATATCCTCCCCCTTTTTAAATTCGGCAAACCCAGTCCTGCAGTCCCAGTTAAACCCAAGCCACTTACCTGGTCTGGTGCCACTGGTTGGAGTCGTAGCTTCTCCAGTTCATATTGCCTCTGGTGCTCACACTTCTCACGGTCCGCCTCCCGCTGTTCCTGCTCTGCCTCTCGGTGTTCTTGCTCTGCCTCTCGGCTATTCTCGCTCTGCCTCTTGGCATTCTCGCTCTGCCTCTTCTCCTCTGCAGCTCGCTGTTCATGCTTCTCTTCTCTTCTCTCTGGGACTCCAGCTCCATTCTGTGCAACTCAATTTGCAGCCTGAGTACTTCTGGATCCAGGGTATTGGTGACCTTCCCCTGCTGCTGTGGGTCTTCACTGACAGTGGCCCTGTTGCCCTCCTCATCAGATCTGGACACTGCACTGGCTGCTAGCCCTGCCACACTCAAGGTCTGGTCCTTTTCAGTCAGAGTCTGTGACTCGCTGCTGTGGGTATCAGCTACTGTCAGGGCATCCACGAGGTTCTGCTTGCTGGCTTTTACCTGAAACAGGATTCCTCTGTCCCCGCACAACTGCTTTAAGTAGTCCACAGTGTGCCTGCTGTAGTTGGAAGCCATCTTCTTCCTTAACTACGGCTACTCTGACTTGCACTTTAGAAAAAAAAATAAAACAGGTAGGGACTTGACTATACGCCAAGTGATATAGTTCTGTCTCCTTTTTTAAAAATAAATCACTGCCTTTTTCTTTCTTTTTAAGTGAGCTGATGATCTCAATGACACACTGAACAATAAAAACATTAATACCAAAATGTTTTGTGACCACTGCCAACCAATCTGTCACAAACCCACTCAGCAGGTCAGCCCTCTACTCCCAAAGTGCCAATCTCCAAGCGCAGTCTTGTGAACAGTTAACAGAAACAGGGTAACCCTCCTGTCTGTTTTGTGGGTTCGAATCAACCTTTGGTCTCAAGTTCTGGAAGGATTCAAACTGTGAACCTCTTGCTAGCGTACCCAATGCACAGGCTTAGATAATTCTGTCTTCAGAGGGCCAGATATCTTTGCCTATGGGCACCTAACCAGGTGTACAAATATTAACCCTTAAAAACTCTAATAAAAGACCTCAGATTAAACTCTAGCTTTTTCCAGTTTGGTATCACCATTCAAGCTTATGCATAGTGTTAGCTTTAACCATATATGCTTCACTTGTTAAAGAAAGAAATTCAAAGACAGACCAAGTAGGCTCTAAAAATAGAGTTTTACTAAAATAGATAAAAATATGTAAAACATAAAATACAGAACCATATATCACAAGAACCATACACTCTTTTAAAAGAACAAGGTTTTAACAATGCAATTCCTACTACAGTACTTAGATTTGTCTCTCTCTAAATCCCTGCTTAAAGTGCTCAAAGATGTGACTTTCTCAGAGTGTAGACCGAAGTGTTTCTCTGAAGTAAAACAGAATACTGTTTAAAAAACTGTTTTTGCCAACCCCTTTTGCATGAGGTCACCTAGCTCCTCCTCTGTTTATTAGAAATCATACACCCAGGATGTTTTATCATATTAATCATATACCCAAGATGTTTTATCATATTAGAAGGTAAGTTAATTAAGGTTACATCAGCCGAAACTCCTTTCCCCATGTGACTTCCCCAATCAAGTGTGTAAATTTCCTTTCATCTATGAGCAATATCCTCTCTCACACAGACAATCAAAGCATTTATGATTTCGCACCAGTGTGCCATAACCTGGTTTCCTCCTCTAAACGTCATAAAATGTTATGATTTCCCTCTTAGCAACTACAGGTATAATTAACTTAGATAAATAGGAGATCCTTGATTAGGTATCTTCTAGCCTGTAATTATCTCATGGCTTTCATCTTTTTGCTGAGACCTGAGGGGGGTGAGTGAGGTCATTCCAAGAACACCAGATTTCTCAGCAGAGACAATCAGTAACACATTTTTATATTTTAAAAACCATAGTGTACTCAGAAATTACTGTCCACGTGTCACAACGGGTACAGAAACGCAAGTGAAAACGCTACGTATGACAGTAACTGGAGTGGACACCCTGGTTTTCCCCAACAGTGACAACAAATAATGTATGCATAATAATGGGCCTCGGACCAGAAAATGAGGTCTTGGAATACTGAACTGCTTGTATGTCAGGAACCGTATGATGTAGAGAAAAAATTAAAATTTCCTATGATTAATGACTTTCCTGGCTACGTTTCCATTACACACACAGCCCCTTAGAGGCTCTGCCTTTTTCTAATGAAAAGTCCGTATCTCGCACCGTTTCCGAGATATGGTCCCCAAAAGGCGCGGCGAATGCCGTAATGTTAGTCTATGGGGCAATGCATCAACTTCAGAATACCGTAACTTTGCATCTGTGCAATATTTTTTTCACCAAACCACCAAAAGGCACATCTGTGAGATGTTGGCTTTCTTCCCTCCAAATTTCAGACCAAAAGACCAAACCGTTGTTTTGCAGCAGAGTGGCAAACAATGCCTGTCATTTTGGCCATAGTGTTGCAAAGTAGTGTTGTGATTTGTGACACTTTAGCAAAAAAATCACAAAAGTGTCGCAGGTGCGACACTACTTTGCACACCACATTTCCCAAAAATTTCAAAAACATATTTCTGGGGTGTTTAACCCCAAAATAAAGACATGCCTAGCATCCTCAGGGCTCAACTAGGTAAACACAAAACTAATTGTGTCCCTAGATAGTCCCAATTTTAAATGGCAAGCATTTCTGTGATCAGTAACTGAAAAAAAAAATGGCTGACTCACAACACTACAGGGGTAATTTGTGACACTAAAAAGTGTATTTGCAACACTGTTGAACTTTTTGTTAACTTTTCCCTTTGACTATAATGGGAAATTTGTTTTTTGAATAACTTTTGAACCATTCAATATTTTTTTCATGAAATCTTCAAAAGGCACATTGGGGACCCTGGCTGCATGTTCCCTGAAGTTTTTGGACTGGTCTCGCAAACCATGCAACCTGTAGGTACGAGCAAAAGAATGCACAAAAAAAGTAAATGCACCCCGGAATGTTGCTTAATAACTCCTCAGCTGTAAATTCAACTGGTACGAAAGTTGGTAGATCCCAAGATCTATGGTTGCGCCCCATGCCTGCTAAATGTCAGGCAAATCCATTGAACGGTGGCAAAGTTATTAAGGTGCTAAGCTTCACCATTTAACATTAAATGGGGTACTCAACTCTACCTGTGTGTGTATATTCTTTGCAAAAAAAACTGTTAATGTATCAGTTAGGGTTGCTATTAAAGTGACAAAAGTATGGAAATGCAATGTTAGGGTTTTCAACCTTAACTCCACATCCCCCCTCCCCAGCAGCCAAAGGGGGCAAGGCAAGACAAGCAACCACAGACATCTATCATCAGGTAAGACAAACAACACACAACTCTTTCCACATGACACAAGAGACATCCATCATCATAGTCCAGCACTTCTTTGGCCATGGATACATATGAACATATGATAAATTGCCAGCAGATACAGGCCTTACAGTCTATCTAGTCTGCTCGAGTGTGCAGCACTTCAGCATTTAGACTGCAGCTGCCCCCCCCCCCACTTTGTCATTACTCCCACCTCATTCACAGACACCCCTTCCATCCTCAGTTTGGACCCTCTCTATGAACATATCCCAGCCTGTCTTGATGCTGTTCATCGTCTTCAAAGATACCACCTCCCCCGGCAGCTCATTCCACCCTGTAACCACCCTTTCTGTGAAACAGTGCTTCCACATTTCCCTCTTGAATCTTCCTCCTTCCAATTTCAGACTGTGTCCCCATGGTTTCCCTCCCATCTTTTCATTTAAACAAACTCTTTGTGTTTATCCTATTTATGCACTTTAGGTACTTGAAGGACTCAATCATATCCCCCCTCTCACTGCTATCTTCCAGGGAATACATATTGAGCTCCATCAGCCTCTTCTTATATGGTTTATCTCCCATTCCCAGGATCATTTTCATTGCCCTATGCTGTACCCCTTCCAGCAGCTTGATGTTGTTTTCTAAGGTAGAGGCACCAGTACTGCATGCAGTACTCCAAGTGCGGCCTCACCAGGGACCTGTACAGGGGCAGGATGACTTCCTCTCTCCTAGATGTGATTCCCCTAGCGATGCACCCCAGCATTCTATTGGCCTTTGCCACTGCCCTCCTGCAATGGGCTGAGTGGTTCATTTCCTCATCACTAAAATTCCCAGATCCTTGTCTTCAGATGAATTGGATAACTGCACTCCCCCCAACCAGTAGCAATTCCTGGGATTTCTGGCCCACAAGTGCATGACCTTACACTTTTTGGCATTGAACCCCAATTGCCATGTGTTCGACCAGCCCTCCAGTATTGCTAAGTCCTCCGGGAGTACTCTACTGCCTACCCTCCCACCCACTACCACACAGACCCTAGTGTGGTCCTCAAAGAGGCTGCTCTTACTTTTTATTCCATCTGATATGTTGGCAATGAAAATGTTAAACAGCACTGGTCCAAGCACTGAGCCTTGTGGAACACCGCTAGTCACAGCCCTTGGCTCTGATAGTTCACCCCCACAACTACCTTCTGCAGCCTATCCTATAACCAGCTCTTGATCCATCTAACAATTTTCCTCCCTGCTCCCAGGTTATTTAACTTGCTAGTCAGCCTACCATGTGGCACAGAGTCAAAGATCTTACTGAAGTCCAGGTAAAGAATGTCCACCGTGTGGCCCTTGTCCATGCCTGTGTCACCCAATCAAAAACATCAAACAGGTTTGTCTAACAGGATCTTTCTGAGACATATCCATGTAGCTTACCATCCTGGAGATCAGCTCTAATGCACACCCCTCCCCCATGAGTAAATAAGCTGCGATGGGTACAGTACAGGAGAATGGGGTGAGTGTTAGGGCTGAGAATTCCAAAGGCACGCCTCTGATGCCTGTTGGTGTATGGAGGGTGGGGATGGGGTGGAGTGTTAGGGTTGGAAATCCAAGCACCACATTTTCAAAATTTTGTTGCTGTAACCCTAACTGATGCACTAACAAAGTTTTTTGTAAAGAATTTCCTTACTTTTTGAGAAAGTATAATTGCAGCCTTATTTGCTTGTAGGAGGGCCCTGTGCTCCCATCATCCACAAGTGTAGAGAGCTTGTAATTGTATCCTTATTTCCCTGTGGGAGGGCCCTGCACTCCCAGGGCCCTGAGCTCCCTTCAGTCCATAATGGTGTCCATATATACATGTGGGAGCACAGGGTCTGGGCTCCCATCCATGTATAATATTTCAGAGAGAGTAGTGTTATCTTTATTTGCTTGTCAGAGTGCATGGTCCTCTGGGCCCTGCTCTGCCATCTCGTAGTGCACAGTGTCAAAAAAAAAAACTCACATTGAAATCTTATCCTATGGGAAACACAGCAAAATTGGAAAGCTGTATAACTCGACACCAAATTAATATATTTTCTCGAAACCACAAAAAGAATATTGGTAGCACACACCCCTTGTACCCTGGAAATTCCAGATCAAAATTGCAAACCATTACTTAACAGAGTAGTGACAAAGAAATGACTGAGTAAACCTCCCATTACAATGTTACCCTATGGGAAATCAAGGAAAATTGAAATTTACAGAAGTCCAAGTCAAAGTAATATATTTTCACCAAACTAGCAAAAGGCTCATCTGTGTGGCAAGCCCTTTTTTACCCTGAAAGTTTTCAGATCAAAATTCCTAACTGTTTCTCTGCTATGAAGTGACAAAGACACAGCCGTATACAATTTCTTTTTTCACAAATTGCGAAAAAGAATCCTTTTCCATGCATCCTTTTTTGCAATTTGTGGAAAAAAAGAAAATCATTTTTCGCAAATTATGGAAAAGGATCCTGTTTTGCTGCAAAGGTTTTCCACAATTTGTGGCAAAGGATTTTGGTGAATAAAAAAAAAAACATTTCTCAGTAAGCTATAAAAAACTAACCCCAGAATCTGATTCCTCAGGCCCTGATTAGGTAAACACAACTGTTGATGTTTATTTATTTTATTTAGTTGTTTTACCAGGAGTAGCTCACTAAGCAGAAAGCATTTTTACAGGTGCAACCTCAGAGCACAGGGAAGTTAAGTGACTTGCTCAGGGTCACACAGTATGCAAGTGGAAGCTGTGGGATTCAAACCCAAATTTGGTCTGCCGGACGTCACTAGATTTACAGCTCAGAGCCTTAAACCACTGTACTATATCAAAGTTTACCAAACTCTTCTATTATTTTTGTAATTTAAGTTTGTTTCCCTCACTAAGGAAAACAAGATTGTGGCAGCACAAACTAGGAATCCACATTTGTGGAATTGGATTCTGCGTTTGCAAATGAGGATTACGCATTTGCGATCAAGAATCCTATTTCAAGCCTCACCTCTAACTTTTTCCACTGGAAATAATGGGAAACTTTAAAATTTAATAACTTTGGTGTAGATTTATATTTTTTCACTAGACATTTAAAAGGCACAACTGTGACCCAAAATGTATATGCCCTGAAAATTGCAGACCAAAATTCCACACAGTTTTTGCGCAACACGGTGACAAAGAATTTGACAAACACAGTAATGTACGTATTTTTTGACACTCTGTATCTCCGTACCCACACAACTGACTGCAACAAAACTAGCCACATCCAGATATCTTTGGTCCCTAATAGTGCTTGCCAAATTTCATGAGAATTACCTGAACAGTTGCTAAGTTATTAATGTGCAAAATTTTCAGTTTAACACAGAAGTGAAGATTTAACCCTACCTATAGGGGAGCGACCACACTCCTGTAATTATGTGCAGATATACACATACATTATGTATGTATGTATGTGTGTATCAACAGAGAGAGAGAGAGACACACACACACAAAGATTATTTTAGTAGAAAAAAAATGTATGCGACACAGCATCGGATCATTAGAATCATTCATATTACAATAACTAGTCACTGGTTAAAAAATACCCAATGATAGTTCATCATAAACTATAAAGCAAATCATATTTATTTTATTTATTAAGTTGTTGTTGACCAGATAGGTGCACTAGCCATAGAAATGATTATTTTCAGGCATGACCCAGGAGGTTACAGAGTAGCATTACAGAGACACAAAACAAGGTTTTACAGCAAAAATACAAACATAATAATGAGGGCAGAGTACAGAAACAGAGTGTTTCAGTAACAACAATGAGATAAAGCATTAAGCAGGCAGGTACAGAAAACAGTAAATCACAAACTTGCAAGGAATAATCAGGAACAATGAGTAGAGTAAAATTCAATAAAATATTTTCCTGATGCACTGTAGCATTTATGTGTGCCAATTGCGAGCAGCTAAAGAAATTGGAAACTAACTTGCTCACCATACAAACACATATATTCTAAATATCCTTATCTGTTTTAATCAAAATTAAACTGAAAAAGAGCCCTGTACACACTCCACCAATGTGTAGTGATGCTGGTGGACAATTCTTTAGGGTAAGTAGGGATTGAAATTTACAGAAGACACACTAGAAGCACAGACAGTGTAAGTCCGTCTTCCCATCAAGTCTGCCCTGTTATACCCTATCTTTCCCCAAAATTTCAAATATCAGTTGCACTAGTTCCAATTAATACAGTATGTATGTTGTGCACCATATTCTTGCAGTTAAAAAAAAGATACAGTATATATATATATATATATATATATATATATAAGTACCTGTGCTAGGAACCTGTTCAGTAAACAAAAAAAGAGATACACCACTGGACCTACATAATATATCCAATCATCTTATAGGGTTAGTCTTCCTTTGAAATGGACCTCTTCATTAACACCTATAGTTTCATTTCTGCACTTGTAGATTTATGCACTTGATACTTCTCTTTCAGAAGCGTATAAATATTAGCAACAAATCATGATAAATGAATTCATTTCTCAAGCAGTCTAGCATTGATACCATCACTACATATGCAAAGTTTAGAACTGAACTAAGACTCCGATTGTGATGCCACTACTATACTGCTTTACTCATTAAATAAAAAAGACCCTTTCAGCAAGTAACTGTTTCTTAAATAATTACCTAATTGTAAAATTTTTCTCAAAGAGTAAGTCTAATATGTTACATGTTATAATACTAATGCAAGCTAAGTTCACTAGGCAAATTTAAGAGGGTCATCTTCCCCCTGGAGTCCCTGCCATGTAGGGCAGAGCTGTGGGGGTAACTGGTGGGCTGCTGGGGGCACGAGGAGGCCGGAGACACTGGCAAAAACAGGGTGCATCCTGGGGCGGGGTTATATCTCTATGACAGATGTGGCTGGGGAGAAAAAATCTCTAGGAAAAAAAAATGACACATGCACTAAAATTATGATGCATGCAGCATTTTTGGGTTGTTAAGTGGCATAAATACATTAGAATGTTTAAAGATTGTCCGCGAAACATTCTGGCACATTTACAGGGATGCAGCTGTGGCAGTAAACTGCCACAAGTGCTGT
Source organism: Neoceratodus forsteri (assembly GCA_016271365.2). Lineage (NCBI taxonomy): Eukaryota > Metazoa > Chordata > Ceratodontiformes > Ceratodontidae > Neoceratodus > Neoceratodus forsteri. The sequence continues at coordinate 1,362,299,103 of CM057455.1, read as the reverse complement.
GTTCAAACCTCTGAAAATCCAAGCCTGTGTATCTTAGAATACTGATATCCAAAATATGGTACTTAGCTAGCAGTTTGACTTCCAAAACAATGGACAATGCATACAGGGTGGGATATTCAAAGCAGTTGCACATGGCGCGACTGAGATATGCCTGTGCAAGAGCGGAAATGCACCAAAGAGCGATATTCAGTGGGAGACAATGCATGGCACAAATCGCAGTGGGCCAGGGTGCAACCCTAATGAATGCATGCACAAGTGCAGGGGGTGTAGCCATGAATAAGCAGCGCAGTGCGATATTCAAAATCAAGCCAATAGTGCAAGCGCAGAGCAACAGGGACAAGCGCGGAGCAAACTTGAGCCCATAAAAAGACGGAGCAAGCAAGAGAAGGAGGCTTGCACCCTGGGGAGCAGGGGGAGAGAGTCAGAAGAGAGAGAGAGAGAGAGACAGAGAGAGAGAGACAGAGAGTGACAGAGAGACAGCCAGTGGCCAGGCAGGACAGCAGCAAGGGTGCAAGACAGGCACAGAGGCAGGAGGTGCAACTGGGCTTGTGACCCTGAAAGTGCCTGTGTGTGTGAGCAGCTCAGTGCATATGTGTGCGAGTGTGTGTTTGAGATATCAGTGGGGGCAGCAATGGCAGCGTGAGCCTGCAAGCCCGGACGGAGGAGTGGCAGTGGGAGTACCCAGATGGGTGGGAGGCGGAGGCCACAGCCAACTGGCCACCAGCAGGGAACTCCCGACACAGGTGTGCGCCCAGTGCAGGGACACATGCAGCAGCACAAGCCGGGGGTTGCCCAGGGTGACAGCCGCACGGGGGGGACAGGACAGGACAGGCCATAGCCAGTGCAATCTTCCAGATGGAGGCAGTAATGAGGGGTGTGAGGAGGCAGGAGGCAGAGCGGCACGGCTGTGGAAGGGCCTGGCAGCAGTATACCTGGAACAGGTGGTACCGTGCCTGCACCATCTTCAAACAGTACAATGACACCGAGATTATGGGCCAGTACCACCTGAACCGGGCATTCTGAGGCAGCTCTGTGAGCTGAGCAGTGATGAGATACAGACACCCACAAGACGAAGCCATGCCCTGTCGGTGGAGAACAAGGTCATGGCCGTCATGTGCCTGTTCACCACGGGTACCTTCCAGAGACCAACAGGGGACACCACAGGCATAACCCAGTCGGCCGCATCACGACTCCTCATACAATTCCTCAACGCACTGCTGCCACATGCTGTGGAATACATCCATTTCCCCAGTACACAGGCAGAGTGTACAGTGAACATGCAAGAGTTCCACAGGGTGGCACGTATGCCTGGCATGCTAGGGGCCATCGACTGCACCCACTTAGCCATCCGCTCACCACCTGGGCCAGAGGGGGTGGCCTACATCAACAGGAAGGGCTACCCCAGTGTCAACTGCCAGGTCGTGTGCGATGCCAGGGGGAGCATAATCAATGTATGTGCCACACATCCTGGTGGAGCACACAATGCCTTCATCTGGCACCAGTCAGCACTGTGCCACAGGTTTGACAGTGGGGACATCCCCACCAGTCACCTAGTAGGTGAGTATGCAGCTGGAATGGGCAGTCTGGCACAACAGGGCAGGGTGTGGGGGATGCTAGGCCGGGGGCATCAGAGGGTGTGGCTGGGTAGGCGGGGGGGGGGCAGCCACACAGACCACCATGCTAACCCCACATGTCTCCAGACAGGTGACAGTGGATACCCACTCAGGCCCTGGCTGCTCACCCCATACCGGCGCCTGGTGACCCCAGTGCAGGAACGATACAATGAGGCACACGCCAGCACACGGAACATCATCGAGCATGTGTTTGGGCTGCTGAAGGCACGATTCTGTTGCTTGTACAGGTCTGGCGGTGCCCTACAGTACAGCCCCTAGAAGGCCTGCAGCCTATTCCTGGCCTGCTGTATGCTACACAACATGGCCACTGACCGTGGGATAGCTGTCGAGGTCAAAGAGGGGAACAGCAGTGGGGATGACGTGGACACCGGGCCAGGCAGTGGTCGGCAGCCCCCCCAGGCAACAGGAACCCCGGCTGCACAGCATGGCCCAGCAGCACCAGGACACAATTGCAGAGGAGCACTACGGTGCACACAGGTAGGTGAACATGACCACACACATGTCCCAGGGACCATGGCACAGTAAACAGGCATGCAAGGCCGAGCCCCATGACAGACACTGCCGGAGGGTAGCGTGGACAGGCATGGGACTGGACTCCGTGGAAGCACCCTGTAGAGCACTGTAGACCCCACCCACACACCCACACACACACCCACATACACATGCACATGGGCACCCACACGCGCACACCCAGAGGCTGCCAATGGGTATGTGTCAGACGCTGAGCACCAGTGCACAGTAGTGGCCGGTGTTGTGTTGGCATCATCATGCACATTCCACAGTGGCCTGCGGCCAGGTGGGTGATCAAGGCGGGCCTGTGGTGTGGACCATGGATGGCATGACCCTGGAATGCACATGTACATGCCACACCAAGGTGCACACAGGGCGGCGGCAGACAGCGGACAGGAAGAGTTGAGGATCAGGACTGCCGTGCAGTTGCGTGGCTGCTGCGGACACAAGGACAGCCCTGCTGAGACCGCCTAGCAGATGCAGGCTGTGCAACGGCCACAGGGGGTGTCACTGACGGTCCCCCAGGTGTGTTACTGTGGGAACATGACCGGTCCCATGCAGGTGTCTGCAGGCTCCCGAACAGGCCTGCTCCAGGTGTGCCCAGAATGCCCACAGAGGATCCTGGCGTAGACACTGACAGGATCACATGACACCAGGACCGAGGGGTGGAGAATGCACTCCGTGGGGTCTGAGGCAGACGGCCATGTGCCAGGGTGGCCAGTGGTGCTAGGCCGGCTGTGACCACAGCAGTAAGCTGATCCAGGGCTGCGGTCATGTCCTCCCACATGCGTGTGGTCTCGGCCAGAAGCTGCTCATGGTCCCGGTCACACCTTCCTGCAGACTGGCGCAGCTCTGTGCGGAGTACACGCACCCCTGCCACGACCAGCATCTGTTGCTCCAAGGAGGCCCAGAGCAGACGGGTGTGCTTGATCAGGGGGTCGGCGCCCTGGGGGGCATGGGCATGTGCCAACGCATGGGTGTTGCATGACCCCACAGCACAGCCCCATGCGCTGGTGGGGGCTGCACAGCGGGGCCCCCTTGGGGCTGATCAGTCTGCTGTGCAATGGCAGCAGCAGCAGCCACTGCACCCGGCCCCCCGGCCCCATCCTGCTGCCGCCGCTGCCCCTTTGGCTACTGTGTGCGTAATGACGCCCGGAGGCTGCACCACCACTGCCACCCCCTTCAGACTGCGCTGCACCATTGGTGCCCACAGCCTCGCCGGGTGTTGCAGCCGGTGGGCGGATGACTGCTACCAGGGCACCATCTGCGCTGCAGTGTCGGGTGTGTGGTATGGGTACCTCCCCCTGACTGGCAACACCACTGTCCAGGATAACAGTTACGTCATCATTGGTCCCAGACCCTGCCCCGATCTGTGTCTCAGCATACTAGAAGCCATGGCTGGCATCCTGCTGAAACACTGCCAGGGCCTCATCCACAACCATGCCACAGGCATCTGATCGGACAGTGGGGATGGGCTGACTGCGGTCTGGACCCCGGACACCGGTGGAGGTGGATGGATGGTCCTCCAGGTCCAGGACTGCCCCCATGGTGGTAACCCCCACCCCTGCCGCTGCATGCAGGTGCTCCAGAGCTGTAAAGGAACACAGACGTGTTAGTGCCGCTGGCACACACCCCTGCCCCCCAGCCCCCCTCTCCCCCTTCCCTAGGTGCCACTGTACCTACCATGCAGTAATGGGCTGCCCCCTGTCTGGAATCCTCTGCCAGGCATGCCCGTGACATTGCTGCGCTGCATGGATGCCACCACCAGCTCCTCCTACGGTGTCAACTGTGGAACATCAGGCTTGCGGCCCGGATGGCGGCCACCGTATCCTTTATCCTCCTCCGGTCCATGCCTACCTTCTTTTTGCACTCCTGTGCTGTCCTCTGATGGTTGCCCTGCTGGTTCACAGCCCTGGCCACTCCCTTCCATGCAGCTGCCCTGGCCCATGGAGTGCCTGTTGAGCCACTCAGGAGGGGCTCCTTGTCCAGGTAGGCATCAAAGAGGGCATTGCTCTCTGCCCTCATGAAGTTGGGCCTGCGCTTCCGTGCAGACCCTTGCTCCTTAACCTCCTCATGTTCTGACATGCTTATTCCTGTGGGTATGGACATGTGGTTAGCGATGGCTGCAACACACAGCGCCTCCCAGTCCACTGTCCCAACAGGCCCACAGCCTGGTGGCTTACCTCTGAAGGATGCAATACTGGTCTGGTGCCTGTGCAGTTCCATGGCACATTTATAGCACATCACATGCAAATGAGGGGATGTGCAACTGTAATGAGATGCAAATGCCTCTGATGCTCTGAGGATATGCTGATCAGCCCATCTACATATTCCGCTGAATATCGCGGTTGTGCAATGCACATTGGTGTTGCACATGCAGCAAGTCATGGCGCAATTGTATGACGGGCGCAGTAGGCCTGGCGGTGCGCATGCATGCACCAACAACATCACGTACGCCGTGGCGCATCCCACATACACTGCACTATACGCGGGTATAGCGCCGCCCCGCCGCTATTGGGCATGTGTGGCGCCTGCGGTGCTATGTGCCCTATGGTGCTCAGGTGTGACTGGCCCCATAGAACACGGGCACACATGTCCCTATTGCACACCATGCATGGTGTGCCCCTATCGCTCTGTCGCGCGCTAGATTCGCATGCCAACCTTGACCTCACGTGTTCTGACCCTCCGGGTGACCTGCGGCATGTGCCAGTGCTGCCCCAGCTGTATCCGCAGCACCAGGGAATGCGCTATTCAGAATGGCAGTGCATCACCAAACAGGTCGCACACCCACAGCACGTGTGGCTCGTGTGATACTGGGTGCCATTTTGAGTTCCCAATACCTGGATCGTGCATGCTGCCATGGCACAGCAAGTGCTCCCAACTGGAGCCAGGTGGAACTTGTCAATCTTGTGGCCCTGGTAGAGCCACATGTGGGCTGTCTCTTTGGCCAGGTGCCCCTGGATTGGCCACGTATGGATGTGTGGCAGGAGGTGGCCGAGGGGTTGGAGGAGGCCACTGAGGCACAGCGGAGCAGGGAGCAGTGCCACCATCGCTATGGGGACTTGAGAAGGAGGGACCCTGACAGGCTTCAGGCACTGCAGGCACGTGTCCAGAGGAGCACCATGCCACGTCCAGGTGAGTGCACTACGTCCATGTCTGTGCCATTCCAGTGTTCTGTGGGGCCAGCAGGGTGTCACACCATGCTGTGGGGGGCTGTGGCCGCATGCTCTGTTGGCCATGGCAGCACACCATGGGTGTGCTGTGCCACTGCACCACCACTGCGCAGGGCCAGGGGGATTGCTGTGCTGGAGATGGGGGGCCTGTGGGGTGTTGCCAGGTACTGATGTGCCCTTCCCAATGTCTCCCTACTAGGCCCTGAGGATTGGCGCCATGCACGGCTGGCGGATGCTGTGGGAGGACAGGGTCATGCCGATGCAGGAGCACAGCCACAGGGTGCAGGCCACATGGGTGGTGCAGCAAGACAGGCGCTAGTTGCATCACAGCAAGCAGGTAGGCACTCTTCCTTGGTTTGTTGTTGTGCAGGGTAGGGGTGGGCCACAGCCTCCTGTGCACATGGCCATTTCAGCTGTGCACTGCCTGTGGGGTCCATTGCACCATGCCATGGCTATCGCACAGATGTGTAGCTGCTGCAGGTGGGCTGTGGGTCCACCCATGTTCCAGCCATGCCACTGCCATCCTGCCGCTATGCCCTGTTGCCTGGCCACCATGGTTGTGGTGTGTGGCACGTGGGTGGTGTTGGTGTGCAGTGCCCTGCGTGGCCATGGATTGTTGGGATGGCAGCTTGTGTGGTCACACACACTGCGGGTGACTGTGTGCTGTCTCAGCGGCGCATGTCACCACTGTCCGCCGCGCATGGTGGGTGGGCTACAGTCGTATGGACATACACTTATACCATGTCCCCTCCTTTGTCCTAGGTGGCCAGTGGGATACAGTGAACTCAAGGCTACTACGGCAGATTCTGTGGGTCACCACGCCACACTCCAGGTGGCGTGACTCATTCATCAGGCCCTGTGTAGACCACAGAGAAGACAGTGCACAAGGCAACAGTAGGGCGGGATGCCCATAGGGCTCGTTGGCCTGCACCCCTTCCTTCCCTGTCCCCCTCCCTTCCCCTTGTACTCTTACCCAGCCATGTCCCCAGTCCCCCTGCCTCCTTCCCGGCCTACTTTTCTGTTTGTGGCCACCCCATTCCCTGCTCCCTGTTAATCTGTACATAGCTGTTGTTACATGGTTTTAATACACTTTTGTACTGTTAGCCATCTGTGTCTGTGTCTGCTTTGCAGCTGGCATGTGGAGCCATGCTGTAGTGGTGTGCATGGTGGCTGAGTGGTACATCTGGGGTTGACTGGGGCTTGTGCCGGGTGGTCTGTGCCCAGTGGCAGGTGGGTGTGCCCTGGGGCGTACGTGTGCACTCTGTACGTGTTGTGTGGCGTATGTGTTTTGTGCTGTTGGCATGTGTGTTGTCAGCAGGGGTCCAGGTGGCATGTCCCATGCCTTTCTGAGGGTGTTGCCAGTGACTGATTGCTGGTGAACATTGGTGCCACACAGCCTCCATGCACCACTGTGGTGCACATGGTCGGGGGCCTGAAGCCATGTGCCTGCCTGCCATGCCTCCCACCTAGCATCCTCTGTGCCCTGGTTGTGGTCTGTCCTGCTGTGGTGGCATGCTCCCTGCTGTGACTGTTGTCCTGTGTCCTGGCCCATGCACCTCTGGCCCTTGGTTGCGCTATGGCGCATGGTGGTTTGCTCCATGGCACAGCCCTGGTTGCACTATGGCGCATCCCTGCAATATTCAGCTGTGTTACGCTGGCGCTTACTGTCATGTGCAACCTTTGAATATCGTGGTTCGTGTGCACTGGAAGCGTGTGTACTTAGTGCTATGCAGCTGTTGCGCCTGCTCTGGTGCATTTCTGAATATCCCACCCACAGTAGTTTTCAATTGTCTTTATCCATTTATTATTGCTAATTTCTTTGGATTATTACAATTTAGAAGTGGCTTTAGACATTAAGTACATTTTGTGTACAATTTTTTGTTCTGTATGCAATGTAGTCATGGAAAAATTATACATAATTTATTTATTTAAAAAGTTTAACCAGGAAATACATACTGAGCTTGTAACAACTCGTTTCCAGATGTTTCCTGGGGAGTACGGAGAAGGAGATAGCTAAACAATATAATTACTAGAAAGAATCTTAAATATTAGAGACATTTTGTAATGAAATGCAATTTAAAAAAATATAACAATCTGAATATGTAAAAAGGAAAAAGTAGTGAAACAGCATGAACTGGGCAAAACTAGAGAAAGGAAGTAAGAAATGGACAACCAGTAGTAATTAAAGAGGGAGTAAAAGAGGAAAGGGTCATAGACAGTTGCAGGAAGGATAACAAGTCATAAAGAAGATATTTTAGGAGGAATGAAAAGAGGCAGAACGAATAGAAAGGGTAAGCAAGGACCAAAGTTTAGGACAGCAGTAAGAAAAAGCAGATTGGCCAACAGTAGATTTTCTAGTAGGAAGAGAGAGCTTAATGGGAAGTTAAAATGAAAAGTTTAATTATATAAAAACAGAATGACTTTCAAATAATGACTTTTAAGAGTTTTTACTTCCAGTGAAAATTATAACAACTGCTGCTTTCAATACTTTAGTGACTAATGTTTAATTCACGAAAATGTAAAATGGGTAAAAGCAGGATCCCACTTAAAATGCGGTGCTGAACCTCAACTGACAATCCTAGGTATGCAGACTGTACAATAAATGCTGGCTACCACGGTGCAACATAATTAATATTTTTAACAAGGATGCACACAAAATAATTGCAATTTCTATAAATATCTTTACTCATCTATTTATCCATAAAACACAGTGGGCCAGATATTCAAAACTTTGCCCCGGGGCTAAATTAGCACTGCCCCATGGGCAAACTGTGCCCAGAGCAAAAACATAGCTATATTCAAAACGAATAGCCCGGTGCAAAACCAGCTGAATATTGCAAGCGAAGGAAGCCGGGCAAACAGGCCCAGGAGTGCAGGGCAAACACTGCCCAGGAGTAAGACAGCACTGAATACAGCAACAGGGAAGTGCAAACTGCAGCTGCAGCTTATTAGGCTCTGTAGCAAGCCAGTGCTTGCAGGTGGAGAACATTGTGTGTGATTGCACAAAGATGTCACACAGCTACTGCAAACACACCTCAACCTCCTGCCTCATAACTCAGGGACAAGGCTTAAAACAATCAGGGACAAAGGTTTAAAATCAGGGACACACCTTATGAATTGGAGGTACCTACTCAGGAAGCTGGTAGAATAAGTGGTGTAGTATAAAATGCATTTTCTAAGGAAGAACACATCTGTAACAGTAATGTCTGACGTTATGTTATGCTTACAACCCCCACTGTTTGGTCATGGAAACACAAGTTGTAGGAGGGACAGAGTAAACATCTGAGGTAAATTCAGGGACGTCCCTGTAAATCAGGGACAGTTGAGAGGTATGACTGCAAACAACAATGTAAGCCACACACTGCAGAACTGTGCTATGCTGAAGTGAGGTTGTTTGCCCGGAGCTAACCTGATTGCACAGTGCTAACACATTAGCCCAGCGCAAACTGGTTAGCCCAGGGCAAACGGGAGCTATATTCAAAGCTCCCATGCAAATGAGCCTACTTAGGTAATCCATGGGCAAACAAGTACATTTGCATCTCATTAAGTGCTGTGTAGCATACATTACCATGCAGTTTGCCCGGTGCTACTGCATGGAGCGAAAAGCTCCCCCTTTTGGTCGGAATGGAAGTACAGGCTGGATACTGCAGGCCAAGGCATGCCCACAGCATCCCCTGTTGGTCGGAATGGATGTACAAGCTGGCAGCAGCAGGAACTGTGTGCTGGCAGGTACGAGCAGTGCATACAACATAGCTATGTAGCACTGCAAGTAGTACATAATGAGATATATAGATCCATAGCGATCTATAACTATAGATCGATACAGAGACACATGCATATACATATATATATATGCATATACATATATATATATATACATATATATATATGCATATACATATACATATAATATACATATATATATACATATATATATATATATATATATATATATATATATATATATATATATATATAGCTATATACACACACACTACCAGTGGCCACACAGGCTCCTGGATGATGCCCCCACTCCACACCAACAGAAGCAGCCCACAGCAGGTGTGGGTGAAACACATGTATGCATGGGGCAGGCATAAGGCAAACCTGCTGGGAATGGGGGTGTGTTGTCAGCTGTAGGGTCACTGGTGCTGTGCAGCACAGCCATCCAACATATAGGGACCTGGGCAGACAGGCTGGGCCAGGCAACCCTTCACAGCTGTCATGGTCCTCGTTTCCACCTGTGTTGTTACCACCCCTTGCAGTCCAGTGTCCCCCCCAAGCACCGCCTCCCACCATGGTTGAAAACAATATTCAATTTCTGGTAGTCTAGGGTGGTCCCGCCTCTCAAGCACCGCTCTGAAACATGGTTAATAAAGCATTTTCTTTTGTAGTCTAGGTGTCCTCTCAGTATCGCCCCAACCACGGTTGAAATATGTTAATAAAGAGTTTTCGTTCAGTTCTCTCAAGCATCGCCCCGACCCGTGTAAAAACAAACTATTTTCGGTAGTTCAGTTTCGCCGTTACATCTTGTCAGATTTGCATGAGCTGCGATCGCTCAGCTTTCTCTCACCACGGCCGCCACCGACTGAGGTAGGAAATCCTCCTACCTACCTCAGTCGGCCGGCCTGTGGTGGTGAGAGGAAGGCTGAGCCGGTCACTGGCTCCATTCTGGGAATCTGTTTTGATGGGCGGTTGTCACTGGGGGCGGGACCACTAGACTACCAGGGAAATAAGCTATTGTATTTGTCAACTATGGTCTGAAGCGGTGTTTGGGGGACCACTAGACTACCAGGGAAATAAGCTATTGTATTTTGCAACTGCGGGTCGGAGCGGTGCTTGGTGGGGACCACTAGACTACCAGGGAAATACGCCATTCATGATTAAACTGTGGTCGGAGTGGTGCTTGGGGGACCACTAGACTACCAGGGAAAATGAGTGTTCTTTTACACTGGGGTCAGGAGCGGTGCTTGGGGGAGGGGATCACTAGACTACCAGGGATACATCCTTTATGTTGTGGTCAAGGGAGGGTTGTGATTCATGGGGGCACCTCCGCATTACCACCGGCCTTTTTGGCGGAAGTAAGCGCCGCTGCACAGGTTGGCGCTTATCGCCTGTAACACGGCGCTTATACCTTTGAATATGCTGTTACGCGGGCATTCAGGTTCCTCCCTCAGTCCCTCCCTGCATACATTATGATTTAGCGTGAGTGCTAACACCTAGTGCCCACGCTAAATGTCCTTTTGAATATTGCAGTCGAGCGAAATTCGGTACTAATCCAGTGCAACAGATTTGCGCCAGCGCTACCCTTTGAATATCTGGCCCAGTAATTTTGTAATAATTTCAACATGAGTTTTAAGATAAAATATTATGCCAGTCATTTTTTTTTTTGCCCATTTAGTTATTTTGTTATTTATAGTTTATTTACCTTGGATAACCTAATTTAGACGAAACACCCTGGTCCAATTCTCAGTCACAAAGTTTGGAGTCTTAACATGGAACATGGGCTGCAAACTGCCTTCCCAGTGTACCTCCACACCTTCGCCCATACATAAAAGTGATCCAAAATCATAGGGGAGAAGTCCCCTGGCAGACACAATCCAGATCAGTCTGCCAGATGGCAGTGAACACAAGTGTAGTAATGCTTGTAGCAGAATTTTTATTAATGTGGTCCCCTATACTGCAGGCTCAGGATGCCTTACAAAAGAACAAATTAAAAGAAATGTCCACCTGTAATTGGGTCCAACCTCAGTGTAAGGCAGAGTTCGATTAACATTTTCACAGACAGTGTTAATTTTTTCACTTACACTGCAGTGATTAAGATTTTATCTGGTTGATCCTGCTGTCCCTCCTGCCAACATTTTGAAAGGAGTTTGCCCTAGCAGAGCACTCACAACCTCTCATGGCTGTCCCAAGAATGATGTATGAGCCAGGAAGTACAGTAGCTGTGGAAGTATGCATAAGGGTCCTGTGTAATCTGAGCTATTAATAGATCTGGTTTGCAATGTACATGTCTCGGAGCTACACCAAGAACAGGTATTGACTGGCAGTTGTCTGCAGAAACAGATTCAGATACAGCTGAGTATCATCAGCAAAAACTCACCTCATATCATTGAATGAGCTCTCCCAGTGGCAGTGTATACACCACAAATGATATGGAGACAAGATCGAACCCTGAGACACCCCACAGTCAAGGGCAACAGGGTGTGAGAAAAAATTTCCTAACACTACCTTGTACCCTACCAGAAGGGAAGGACTACAACCACTTTAAAACAATGTCTGTGAGTCCTCCCAGGCGCCAGTCAAGCCATTAGAACTCCATGATTTACGGTGTCAAATACTGATGACAGATCAAGGGAACCAAGATGTAATGCTATCCTGTATCCCTAGCTAGAAGATGATCATTACGCACCTTGATGAGTGCTGTCTTTGTGCTGTAATGCCTCCTGAAGCCCAACTGGAATGGCTCACAGATAAAAAATGTCATCAAGTGAATCTCAAGCTGCATTGCCACTACCTTCTTGATAACCTTCTCTAGAAAGGGAAGGTTCAAAACAGGTATCTGATTGGATAAAGTGTCTGCATTCAAGGATGATTTCTTTAGGAGGGGCTTCACCAAAACTTTCTTCATAGTTGTGGGAAAGACATCCTCTTCTAAGATGCCCCTAACGATTTCAGCAATAATCAGGCCCAGGATCTCCCAACAGTCCACCAACAGCTGGGTCAGTCCTCTATCCAGCACACAGAAAGTGTGACACAACTCGGAGATCAACCAGAGAATCTCTCTAGTTGGTTCTGACCGAAGCTCACTCCACACTGACAGAGTGCCTTTGTTTGCTAAGGACTGGTTACTGCTGGGCTACAGCAGCCCATCTTGGGAGATTCTGGACCAAACAGAGGATACCCAATTAAGGAAAAACCAAGCAAACTCCACACACCTTTCTGTGGACAACTCTCCCCAGGACTGTAGGTAGATTGGATGTAATAATCTGTCCAAAGTACAGAAGAGTTGGGCTGGTTTGCTCTACCCTGCAGCAATCACCCGTGACAGGAATTCTGGCTCTCTAAGGTGATTGTCCCTGATACTCTTTGTAATGAGCCCTCAGGGTTAATCTATCCTCCAGCTATTCCATTCTCCTCCAATAATAATCCACCCCTTTGGCCTTCATTTGACTAAGCTCCTCACTCTACCAGGGGAGCTCTGGCTGGAGACTCGCAGCTGCACACAAAATGGTTCAAGGGAGTTGAGTGTGTTAATGACAGCCATGTTACAGACCTCCACTGTCCTCTTGGCTCCCACTTCACACACATGCAATATACTCAAGAAGTCCAAAACTCTTAAAAGCCTCAAGGACTCAAGATTGTGCTTTGGAACAGTACTGGACTAACTCCACAGGAAAGGATGCTTTCCTTTGGGGCTAAAAAGAAAGCTCACAGCATGATTATCCAACCAAGAAATTGGATTAACCTTGACATTGCTGACCTCACAACCCAGAGGAAAGACCAGGTCCAAGGTTTGGCCCACTTGGTGAGTCATAGAAATAACAACTTTCTGTGTAGCCCAAGAGATTCATTTGTTGGAGGAATTGCTGACCAGGCCTAGAGGAGAAGTCAGTAACCTCCAACGGATGAAGGAGGAATTGCTGACAGCTGTTGACTAGGCTCAGAGGGGAAATTATTGACTAAACATTAAAGTCGCCCAACACCAATCACCTTGGTGCTCCCAAATCAGGACAGCAACACACTCCTCAATTTCTGCAGAACATTATTCTCACAGCCTGGGAACTGGTATAAGAAAAATGCGGACACTACACCCACACCACCCTTTGACAGCCGCACATTCAAAAGATCCAGTTTTACCCACTGGCTATTTTGCTTGCTTCAAACAAATCTAAAGCAGATGTTCACCCTCGCACCTTTGTGCTATCACTCTGGCAGTGCACCATTGGAATAAACTATAGAACACAGAAACACGGAAGTCGATGGCAGGTAAAGACTGCCTGGCCCATGTAGTCTGCCTATTTCTCCCTACTTACACTATTACCACAGACCGTACTTGATCTGCAGCTCTTTCTCCTCTCCCTTCCTTTATACTATGATTCCTTGTGTTTATGCTATGCACTCTTGAACACCACCACTGTTTTGCCCTCACCACCTCAGCTGGAAGGCTGTTCCAGGAATCCACCACTCTTTCTGTGAAGAAATACTTCCTCACATCTCTCCTGAATCTACCCTCCTCCAGCTCATAGCATGTCCCCTTGTTCTTGAGCACCTTTTCTTCTGAAAAATACTCTCTCCTGTACCTTGTTTACCCCTGTGAGTTATATAAGTCTCTATCATATCCCTCTCCTCCTCTGTTCTAAGGTGTACATATTGAGATCCTTCAGTCTCTCCTTGTAGAGATTTGATGCAAACCTGCACCATTTTAGGTGCCCTCCTCTGGACCACTTCCACTCTGTCTGTGTCATTCTGGAGATGTGGTCTCTAGAACTGGATGCAGTACTCTAGGTGGGGGTCTTACCAGTGATCTATACAGAGGCAACACCACCTCCCTCTATCTGCTGGTGATACCCCTCCCTATGCACCCCAGCATCCCACTAGCCTTCCTGAATGCCTTGTTGCACTGCCTAACCACCTTTAGGTCATCCAACATGATTACACCCTGATCTCTCCCCTGTTTTGTGGTCATCAATACCACACCACCAGTTTTGTACTCCACCCTGGGTTTCTGTGCCCTAAGTGCATTATTTTGCACATTTTCGCATTGAAACCCAGCTGCCATACCCTTGACCACTCCTCTAGTTTTCTCAGGTCTCTATTTATCCTTTCCACACACACACCCAGAGTGTCCACCTGATTGCAGATTTTTGTGTCCTTTAAAAAGAGGCAGACCTTCCCTTCCTGCTCTTCTGCAATGTCACATCCAGCTTCTCTGCAATGTCACTTATAAAGACATTAAAGAGGACCATCCCAGCACTGAATCCTGAGGCACCAAGTAGTTGGCTATCTCGATAGTCACAGATTCTTGGCATTTGCTTAGCATGGCTTCAGAGCGGGATATGGTATTGAAATGGCTCTCCTGATACCAAGTCTACTTGCATGGAAGACTGGACTCTGGGAATACAGCTGTAGTCATTTGTTTTTTAGACCTAACGAAAGCTTTTAACTTGATGAATTACGATGCCTGCTGTGCAAAGTAAAGAACCTTTATTTTTCTGAAAATTTGCCCATGATCTCACATATAGGAAATAGTAAGTTCATTTGGAGAATGTATATTCTCAGTTTACTTCCTTAGGTATTGGTGTCCCATAAGAATCTGTTTTGGGCCTTCTATTATTTAGCCTACATGTATTGTAAATGATCTGCCAAACATTAAAAAGAATTCTGAAATGTTTTTGTATGCAAATAACATTGGCTAGGGATGTGTGCCTAATCATGTTGATGGCTTAATACACTAAATACATTGTGCATTCAGCTGAAGTCCGAATATTTGCTGTATTTGGAGGTATTCAGTGGATGCTCTGGGGGGCTGTTTTTGGGAACTGTTTTGCCGTGTTGCCCCGCTCCCAGTTTTCAGTTGCACATCCACATTGTCTCTTCCCCTAGTCTTTCAAACACTTGCAAGACAGGTACAACTGTCAAAGACTAAACATCTCCTGCAATGCCACGCATCACAGCCCAGTAAATTACTGCACATCCAGCATGCAAGCATGCTTTGTAGGGCACTAGAACCCCAAGAACAACGTGGATTAGGATGAAGAGCTATTATCTTCTGGACTGCTGTTTCACTGTCTGAGCAGCACCACTGCTGCCAGTAATCCCCAGTACTGAAGATGTATTGGCTGTAGGTAAAGCATGCACAGCACTGCTTTACATTTTTTAACAGAAAATCACAGAAGTGGGCTTATGGGGCTTGACTGCTCCTTGTTTCAGTGTTTGATTTTGGGTTTGGGGTAGGCGAATGATGGCCAGATTCCCAAATACCGACTCACCAAATATTGAGGTATAGCTGAATACTTCAAGTACTCAGCAAATATTCCGCAAATACTTAATCGGTGTATTCGCACACCCCTAACCCTGCCCTGTTCTTCAGGGGCACGAAACAGTCTTGTTATCTGACTGTGTTCAACAGGACATTTTGTGAGTGCTTTCATGTATCATGTGTTACAAGGTCATTTTCATATATCTTAAAAATTCTGTTTGAAGAGTCAATTAATACAGGTACTGTGCCCAAGGATTAGCAAACCGCACATGTGGTGCCCATACATAACAAATTCTGGTCAGAGCCAACACGGCTACTGTGCCATTTTAAGAGTGCTCATGGGGCTCCAAGAACAAAATGCAGTTTCATTTTGCCAGAAAAAAAGAGCCTGTCGTGCCCAATATGGCCTCCATGAGCTCCACGTGCACGCGTGACTTCACTGCTACTATGGAAGTAGAATCACACGTGCACAACTGTGGAAGTGAAGTCATGCATGTGCACTGAGCTCACTCTGGCCATCCCGGGCACGGCGGGCTCCTTTTTTCAGTGAAATGGAAGTGACAGGCAGCAATCAAATAGTGTGGTCTTGGGGGAGGGCTACAGTGGCTATGGAGAGAAGGGGCGGTGGAGAAACAACAGTACAGCACTCACTAAAGCACTGTGGAAGAACAGAGGGAATGAATCCCGCCATGTGCTTCTACTGTCCCTTCTCTCTTCTATGTGATAGTAATATGGCTCTACCCATGTAGTTGTAAGAAGGGCTCTAAACAAGACCCTTATAATTATAGACCAATCCACTGTCTGTAAACTCTAAGAAAGTTTAATCAAGACATTATTACTGACATAACTAATAATCTGGACCACAGACTACATGGATTCAGGAAGGGAGAAGCAGCACAACAAACCTGATTTGTTTTTATGAAAAGATTAGTGATTTGTTGGACAGAAATGTACCATTTGATATGGTTCATCTTGATTTTAGTGAGGCTTTTATGTGATGGCATATTGGGATCTTACAGAAAATTCAAAATAATAACCGTAACTATTTCATAGTCAACTGGATTATCCAGTGGTTAAGAGAGAGATCACAATGAGTAATGGTTAATGGACATCTGTCCAGGGTGGAGAGGGTCACTAGTGGAGTCCACAGGTCTGTTTTAGGTCCTTCACTATTTCAAAATGTTATTTCTGATATGACAAAAGAGACAATAAGTTGGGCAGTCAAATATGCAGACAATGCAAAATTGGGGGCCCTTTGTGAAACATCATCACAAATTTGTGACCTTAAAGGTGACCTTGATCACATTTTTAGGTGGGTCAATAGGTGGAGAATGTGGAAAAGTGTAGGGTCATGTACTTTGGTAATAGAAATCATAGGAATACCTATTTGCTGTGTGGAAAGGAACTTCATACCACTGACAATGACCAAGAGTTAGGTATTATTATCTCTCATGATTTTGGTAGATCTAGTCAGGTAAACACAGCTATCAATAAAACCAAAAAACTAATATGGGACATAAAGAGAAATATCATATCCAGGGATGCTAAAGTCCTAATGCCCCTGTTCTGGGCCTATGCTTGACCACATCTGGAATATCTCTGGTGCCCCTTTAAAAATGGAGAGTGTAGTAATCTTGAAAAAGTACAGAGAAAGTTTACAAAAAACATAGTAACATAGTAGTTGATGGCAGATAAGGACCGCTAGGCTCATCTAGTCTGCTTGTTTTTCTTGCTTGCATCAGCGGCCACTGTCCCTACTTGGACATTGGCTTTCACCTCTCTTCCACAAATCTAGAGTTCCCTTATGTCTATCCCATCCATGCTTGAATCCCCCCACTGTGTTAGCATCCACCACTTCCTGGGGAGGTTATTCCAGGCATCCACCACCCTTTTCATGAAGAAACATTTCCTCACATTTTCCCTTATCCTGCCCCCCTCCAATCTCATATCATGCCTCCCCATCCTTGTACAACTCTTGTACTGAAACATGTCATTCACTTGCACATTGTTCAAGCCCTTAAGGTACTTGAAGGTTTCAATCATACCCCCCAGTTCCCTCCTCTCCTCCAGTGTATACATATTGAGGTCTTTTAATCTGTCCTCATATGCTTTCTGATGCAAGCCCTGCACCATCTTGGTCACCCTTCTCTGGACCACCTCCACCCTGCCTATGTCCTTGCGAAGATTTGGCCTCCAGAACTGAACACAGTATTCTAGATGAGGCCACACCAGTGCTTTGTACAATGGCATGCATCACCACCTCCCTTCTTCTGCTAGAGATACCCCTTCCTATGCATTTATGATATGAAAGACAGAACATATGAAGATCATCTACATGATCTAAACCTCCTGTTATTGGAGACTAGAAAACTAAGAGGAGATCTGTTATTAATGTTTAATATTATAAATAACTCTTATTTCTTATCAGAGCTGAGTATAAATTTTAAAAGATCAGACACAGAAATTAGAGGTCACCCTTTACAAATTGTTGGGAAAACATTCAAAACTGTACAATGCAAATATTTCTTTACACTAAGAATTGCTAACCCTCGGAATAAGTTACCTCTTGATATAATTAGCAAAACAAAAAGTGACTTTAAAAATAAACTTGATAAGCACATTTTAAAAGGCGGAAAACACAGTTATTACCCACAATGAGGCTTCTATAGGAGCATTTATGGGCAACTTGCCTTCTGGCTCCTCGACTTTCCTTAGTATGATTTTGAATACAAGGAAACTAAGTGTATGTTTCAGGGCAACTAAAGTGGTTCAGGGACAGCATCAAAACCCTATGAGGAGAAACTGAGAGATCTCAATATGTACACCCTGGAAGGAAGAAGGCAATGGGGAGACATGATAGAGACTTATAAAACCTCACTGGGGTGAATGAGGTACAGGAGGGAAGTATTTTTTAGAGGAGAAAGTGCATGAGAACAAAGGCGCATGCAATGAAGCTTGAAGGGGGAATTTCAGAGGGATGTGAGGAAGTACTTCTTCACCGAAAGAGTGGTGGATAGCTGGAAGAGTTTCCCAGCGGAGATGGTGGAGACAAAAACAGCAGAGGGCTTCAATAATGCATGGCATAGACACAAAGGAATCTTGGTAGGAAAGTGGGGGTGGAGTAGTCAGAGATCAGGAAAGGTCTGCAGTAAGAGTATAGCAGTGAAAAATAGGCAGATTAGGTGGGCCAAGAGGTCCATATCTGCTGACAAATTCTATGTTTCTACATTGTTTACAAATCAAAGGAAAAAAGGAGTTGAATTCTATGCCTCTAGAGATCAGGACACTGGATTCATCCATCATTGAAAGAGTTTTGTGTTTTAAATACTTGGGGCTTGATTTACAAAGTGAAACTATGATGCAAGGTAGCTGCAACAAACGGGCATGACACAAGTGGCACCTTGCTTCATAGTTTGTGGCAATCCCAATTTTCAAATAGCAACTGCAGTGAATTTGGGATACCATGCGCACAACCCGCCCTGTGCCACCCTTTTGGCAAAAGTGCTCCTGCGCCAGGTCACAAGGGGGCTTGCACCACAGCAGGCCTGTACCATCCCTTTTTTGAGGAGATTTTGCAAGCCCTGCCATGAATGCAGCAAGGGCTCCACTTAGACCAGCCAAGAGGTGGTCTAAGTGGACTTGCTCCAGTGCCACACACTGTGGTGAAGGGGTATGGGGTCTCAAACAGGGCTGCCGGGGCCAGAAGGAGGGATAGAAGGTAAGTAAGTAAAGTAAGTAAAATTTAATTTTTAAGCGCTTTCAAAACTAAAGCGCCTACAGAATTAAAACTGACACTTAAAAGACAACAACAATTAGAACAATAATAAATCATTCTCCGTATGCTTTATAAAACAGAAATGTTTGAGCTCCAATTTAAAACTCTCGACAGTCAGACATTCTCATCTCCGATGAGGCAGAGAATTCCACAGGGCAGGGGCAGCGTAAGAAAACGCACGTGCCCCAGATGTCTTCAAATGAACCCTGGGAATCTCTAGAAATCCCTCATCGGTGGATCGGAGTGAACGAGAGGGACAGTAGGGAGTAAGGAGATCTTGCAGATATTGCACTGGCATAATATGACTACTTCTAGATGTCCCAGTCAAGAGCCTGGCCACCGCGAGCTGCACTAGCTGCAAGCAAGAGATATCAACCCCAGGTAGCCCTAGGTACAAGGCATTGCAGTAATCAAGGCAGGTGGTCACAAAGACGTGGACCAAAAGTAGGAAGGTCAGCCAGAAGAACCAGGTATTTCACCCGGGCGATATTCCTAAGATGGTAAAAGGAAGACTTGACAACGGCAGACACCTGCGATTTCAGGGTCAAACCATCATCAATAATAACGCCCAGATTATGCACCTGGTTCATGCTCGAGAGCTGGACACCATCGAGCCATAAGCCTGATGGAACCCCAGCCCTACGACCTGCCTCAAGGCGACCCGGGTCCACATCCAACACCTTGGTCTTATCCGGATTTAACCTCAGCCAGATTGCATCATCCTGTCCAGGAGTAAAGGACAAATACAGCTGGGTATCATCTGCATAGCAGTGAAAACTCAGACTGTATCACCTAATGATGTCTCCTAATGACAGCATGTAAACTGCGAACAACAAGGGCGCCATAATGGATCCCTGCGGCACCCCACAGGACAGAGAGATGGTGTCAGAGGAATAAATTCCGGTGACAACCCTCTGTATCTGGCCCATGAGAAAAGATTGAAACCAGTGTAGAACTGTGCCAGACAGTCCACAAAAGAGCAGCGAGGCACTCCAAAAGCACACCATGGTCCACAGTATCAAATGCTGCAGAGAGATCAAGAAGGACTAGAATAGTACGAATGCCGATCTCGCAATTAGGAGGTCATTTAAAACCCGGACAAGAGCGGTCTCGGTACTATGTCTTTTCCTAAACCCTGACTGGAGAATATCATACACATTGTGATTTGTAAGATGGTCGCTCAACTGTATCGCAACCACCTTTTCAATAACCTTACCCACAAAGGCAGGTTAGAGATAGGTCTGAAGTTAGCTAGACAGTCTGGGTTCAAGGAGGGTTTTTAAGGAGTGGTCAAACAACTGCCTCCTTTAGGGATTAGGAAAGACCCCTGCTCCAGAGACTTTCAGACAATTTCAGCAAGGATTGGGCAGATAACATCTACGAACCTAATAATGGTGGCGTGAGCCCGGATCAAACTACAGCTGGTTGGTCGTACAGTCTGAACAATCCTCACAATATCCATGAACTCTGGCCTACTAAAGTCAAACAAGGTAGTACGGGTGTTCGTTTCCTCCCACTGAGCTCCGCAATCCCTTAAAGAGGGAGCTGGGCCGATGCCTGACCTAATGCTGGCAATCTTATCTGCGAAGAACCGAGCAAGCTCATCACACTTTATTCGTGAAAAATCTCTTCCAGACTGCAGACAGAGAGGATTGCACAATCTGTTGACAGTCTGAAAGAGTTGAGCTGGTCAGTTCCGGCAGCAGCAATCTCCTGGACAGGAACTCTGCCTTCTTACGGGTGATTGCTGATTGATAGACACCATAATGGTCCATCCATCTAAGTCTGTCAGCATCCAGGCCGGATTTCCGCCAAGCCTTCTCTAGCCTTCTCCCCACTCTCCTCAGCTACTTCAAGGACCCATCAAACCATAGGGTTCTTGGGTGCTGAGTGAGTGGGTGAACATGAACAGGAGAAACTGAATCCAGGGCATCACCCACCGCCTTATTATAGGCAAGTACGAGATCCCATGGACTCATGCACTCACTTGAAACACCTGCTAGGTCCAGTACCACCAATAGGTCCTCTGAGGTGATTCCCTCAAAGGCAATACTGGACCATCTCCGTGAGGCAGGCCTATTTGGGGTGCCCGAGCTGAATCTTATGGTGTGATGGTCCATCCAAGCATAGGCATAGGGGAGTCAGGAGACAGCTGGGCATAAGTGGGAGTGATGTGACCCCATCTGGGTGCATTTGTATTTTAATGTATTTAGTTACTGCCTATCAAGTCATAGTAGTGTACCACAAAGGGCTCCATGTTAATCCCACAAAACCAATACAGTGCGGTCAACACTGTGTGGACAAAACGGCTAAGTCAAAACTGTGCCAGAAGAATATCGCCATGAATATTTATTTCAAGTATGATTTACTATTCTAACACCACTCGTCATAGACCACCACTCCAGTGAAATGTGTCAACTTACATTTTCTTTCTTTTCCAGTGGTATTCCCGGTGCGATTGTGACTTGAGCGATTTTGTCTGCACTGTTTCTGATCGTGTTAGAATGTATGTCTAGACTTGACGTACTACACCACAAAGTACCATACCTGTTAAATATACTCTACATAAATTGCTGAGTTACAGTTAAATATGAAGACATTCTATTCAGAAATATCACCCCCTTGGATGAGTTGGAAATGATCTTTATATTTATGTATAGTACTAATGGTACAGTACTTTGTGGTACACTACTACGACTTGATAGGCAGTAATTACATACATTACAATGCAAATGGACCCGCCAGGTGCCACATCACTCCGCTTGTGCCCAGCTGTTGTCCTGACTCCCATGCCACCTCCCATGCCCCTTCTTGCCCTGGTCCCTCCTGTCCAGCAGCCGCTTCCTAACCATCCCAGCCCTCTGGTGTTGCGCTGAGTGGGGGTGCATCCTATGGCAATTCCTGCAGGTGCACCAACTGTTTGGAGCAGCTGTCAGCTTGTGGCAAACCTGGGGAGATTGCTTCCAGGAACCTGATTTTTCTGACATTGGGTGCAGGGTCCATGGTGCACCTGAAGCATGCTGCAGCCCTGGAGTAACGCAACTTGCGTCACTCTAAGGGCTCTTTGAAAATCGAGCTCTTAGGATTTATAAAACCATAAAAACAATAAAAACAAAAAATAGCTGCTCAAACCTTTAAATTACTACACACTGGAATTCACATTTCTTATAAGGGGTGCTGCTAGATGGTAACAAATAACAAACAAAGCAAAAGGACTAGCACACCTCCCCCATAGCATAACATTTAAACTTTCAAATGCCAAAATTGGCTATATTTACTTTCAAGGTCCATGTGAGGAGGGTCCTCTTAGTTTCAGATTGGAATTCCAATTTGAGTAAGCTAAATCACCAAACGTCAAGGTGAGACCCTTCGATTTAGTCCCTAACTTTACAATGCCTCAATGGCTACTAGCTAACTGCTTTTATACTGTGCTCCCAACAGGGATTTTACACAGGTGATTTAACTTTCATCTAGCAGCACCCCTTATAAGAAATGTGAATTCCAGTGTGTAGTAATTTAAAGGTTTGAGCAGCTATTTTTTGTTTTTATGGTTTTACTTGAATTTGGGGAGTTTATGGTGCTCCTCTATAGCATGCTCCCTTTAAAATGTCTGTGTTATATCCCTTCTGGGAGCACAGTAGCCATTTAGGCATTGTAAAGTTAAATCACCTGTGTAAAATCCTGTTGGGAGCACAGTATAAAAGCAGTTAGCTAGTAGCCATTGAGGCATTGTAAAGTTAGGGACTAAATCGAGAGGGTCCCACCTTGACGTTTAGTGATTTAGCTTACTCAAATTGGAATTCCAATCTGAAACTAAGAGGACCTCTCCTCACATGGAGCTTGAAAGTAAATATAGCCAATTTTGGCATTTGAAAGTTTAAATGTTATGCTATGTGGGGGAGTGGTGCTAGTCCTTTTGCTTTGTCTCTTAGGATTTATGTTGCACAATTATCTAACATTTGTAACTATATTGAAATTTTAACTAAAACTGTGTAGTCATTCAGAGTTTTGATATACAGTACGTAGTTGTTGACTATGGAGTCCAAGACTCTAGCAGCTCAGAGTTAGGGATGTCCCTTGTTGACTATGATGGGTTTATCTTGGGTGCAGATCATAGGATGCATCACTGCAACCAGTACTCAGGGTCAGGGTGGCTGTCATTTGAAAATCATTGTAAATTATGTCGTTGACAAAACTATGGCACACTTTTATGATATTCAGGCGCTTTAAAACTCATATGAAGGTATGCAAAGAACTCACTCTATAGAACATCTAACATTGGTGGCTCTATTCAGACATACCATTTGGGCCAACAAACTTTTGGATACATGGCTATAAAGTTTTGGAATATGTTGCCTTCTAATATTATTGAAGCTAATTATTTTACTCATTTTAAATTCCTGCTGAAGAAATAACTGGTTGATTCATCTTTAAGTAACTGTGTCACATGATTGTATTAACTGTATGTTGTATGTTATATTATTTATTGTATGTTTTTACTGTATGTCCTAGTCACCAATGAAAATGGGTAGGCCTGCTCTTGTTTTTTCCAAGTCAGTAACTAAATAATCAATCAATAAGTATGTCCCCACTGGCTTCTGTGATATCAGTTGCAGAGCTGTAACATCTCTATTGCCTACCTGTATTGGTTCTATAGGCAAGGGTTGTTGTAAAACTCTGTAACAGATTTTGTATGGTCTCCATGCTTTGTGAATGGCCCCATGGGCCATTTGCACAGCAACTCCTGCCCTGTTTCCCAAGATGGTCGCTATAAGTTTTATGATCATGCAAAGAAAGGCTGTGACCCCTGTTGTGTATGGCGGCATCATCAGTGTTGTGAAATCATGACTGCTGCTATGTGGTCATTGCAACCACATAGTGACAATCTCTTGCAACTGTGAATAGGGCCCCTCATGACCAGTGGTGTCATGCTTCTCTCTAATGATATAGTTAGGAGGAGGAGAACGACTGAAGCACATGGATGCAGAACAACTTGCTAGAGATCACATTGCACCAGTGATTGTACTGGAATTTGAACCTGTGACATTTTGCTTCCCAGTTCAGTGCGCCGACTGTTAAACCACACCATCATTCCAGCATATGTAGCAAAAATACTGACTGCATGGTCAGAAAACTGTATACAGAACTATGTGAAGGAAACTGGTGTAATATTATTAATTCCTATAATCGTTACTTCTTTTCCATGGCAAAAAATAACATTTTTTTTTGGTTCTTAGTTCTGAAGGTTAAAAACTGACTCTATGATGACAAGAGCTTTCTTCACAAGGAGTCTTACAGATTAAATTTTCTATCCTGCTAGTATTATAAAAGAAAGATTTGACTAAGAACACTTCCAGTCTACACAACTCATAAACGCATGTGAGTTCAAAACTTCAAAGACGCATGTTTACTCATAGAATGGGTACAGTGTGCACCATCAGGGCATTGTCAGTGTCAATGGCTAAGTAGACTGCAAGCTTGCCTCTGTGGTCAGAAGATCAGAAGGTCATGTGTTCAAGTACCGACAATACCCAATACAGAGATTGTAGTGCAGCTTTAGAGGGTTCTGCACTATTGAGATGCCATCCTTAGGATGAAATGTTAAACTGAGGTCCTTCAGCCAATCTTGGTGCCAATTCAGGTTGAAGTTAAAGATTCCATGGCACTTACTAGAAGAGTGGGGGTATATATCAGTGGAAAATCAATCAACACAAAATAGTATGATGGTTAACAGAAAAAAAATATGAACAAAATTATCATGTAGAAATCACAGAGAGAAATAACAAAGACAAAAAAATGATACCGGAGCAGAGAAATATACTGCCATAACATAAAGAACCATCTATAACCCAGATGCTTCTGTTCAGAGAAATAAAGGAAAAGCAAATAAGCCAAAAACTGTTGAACCAAGGCATTCAAAGGTGCTCCAATATTTCATATGCAAGCTTGGCACCAGGTCTAGCAGCAGAAAAGTTATTTTAGTCACATGTACACATGAGTTGGGAATAAATCCATGAACCACCAACTCACAGGAGGGTTGACCCAACTAAAGAAGCAACAAATGTGATTGACTCAGGACCAGAACTGCTTGGCATAGGGACACCCTAACAGAAAGTGAATCGTTGTTTTGAGCTGCCACAAAAATGGATTCCTTTGGACAAAAAAAAAATTACTCACTGTAATAATGACGCTTCTTCTAAGGGTTTTACTAGTTATTCATATAAGTCTGCAATCATCTTGTACCTAAGTTGCTGCCCTGGAGACAGAATTTGAAATGTTATGAAAAATTCATACTCTGTCAGATTTAATTGCTGAAGAGCCAAAGAGAGCAGTGGCCACCTATCTAGCTTAGTGTTCTTAATTAGCCAAACTAAATTAAGAATACTACTACCCACCATTTAAGTACTGTGAAAAGTTTGTAACAATAGCATGCTCAAGCAATACTAACACTGCTTACTACAGTAAATGATTATCTTGCAAAACCCTGTTTTACTAAGGTTCTAGAAGGGGAGATGGGGTAGGGATTGTATGACTCACTAGTAAAACCCTTAGAAGAATCATCATTACAAAGGTGAGCATTTTATTTCTTCTAAAAACAAGAGTTTACTAGTGATATCATGCATGTCTGCAGACTGCTAGTAGTAACTTGGGAGGCTGGATCTAGAACATATTGAGGAAAAAGGTTCTGCAGAACCACAGTCCCAAACCTGGCATACCTTCTGGATTGTATGTCCAGACAGTAGTGCTTTGTAAAGGTGTGTTCTGTAGATTGGGTAGCTGCTTTACAAATCTCTTGCAGGAGAATGCCCCTCATAGCTGCCACAGTGGCAGAAATAGCACTCGTAGAGTGTCTCTTATGCACTTGGATGGCAGCTTACCAGCCCTTTCATAACAAAGCTAAATGCTAGAAAATATCCAATGTGGGATAGTCTTCTTAGCGGCTGCTTGCCTTTGCCTTCTACACCATAAATGACAAACAACCGTGTGCTATTAGTTCTGGTCCCTTTTCATCTATGCAGATAGAAGCTCAGTTTACATCTAGGCTATGGAGCTTCTCTTCACGTGTTTTTTTTTTTTTTAGGCTTTGGGGAAAACACAGGTAAAGTAACTGAATGATTCAAGTGGAATTCTGACACCACTTTTTGGATGAATTTCATGTATGTTCTCAGTACTACAGTACTTGATCTTTATGTAAGATAATGAAGTCTGGTTCTGTACAGAGGACTTACAGTTCACTAACCCTCCTGGCAGAAGTCATTGCTATCAGAAAAGCTGTTCTCCAGGTTACATATTTGAGATCTGCTGAGGCCACTGGCTTGAAAGGGGGCTCAATTAACTACACTTGACTTTGTTGTATCGTCTGCCTTGATTTGGACTGTACATGGTTGCAATAGGGAGAAGAAAGACTGCACTGACAAGAATACTGCTCAGAGCTCTAACAGGTTTACGTGCTCCATGCTCTCCTGTGAGTTCTAGACACCACTTACTGTTCTGTCCTCTAGATTCTTTCCACACCCCAGTACTGAGGCATCATATGTGTTGACCTTTTTGGGAGACACTTGTTGGAAGGGGATACCCTCTCTGAGATTGTTTATGTCTTTGCATCATGCCAGTACCTGAACCAGCTTCAGTGTGACTGGGACTGGTTGTACAAATGAAGCACCTTTCTAGTCCAGTACCTTTTTAACGGGTACTGGACATCTCTCTTTTGTAGCCCAGCCCATGGCACAACAGCAGTTGTTGATGCCAGGTGGCCTAACAGCTGTAGAAATTCCTAAACGACCTTTTAGTTACCTGTCAGGAATGAGTTTGTGCACAGAATGAGAGATTCTGTTCTGTGAATTGGCAGAAATGCAATTCCCTTGTGAATGTGTCCAGCTCTGCTGCTATGAACTCAAGTACCTGACTGGGTTCTAGGTGTGATTTTGTAAGTTTAGGAGGAACCACAGTTTTCCAGTGTGTTCTTTATGAAGCACATGGCATGAACTGTTTCCTCCTGTGTTTTCCCACTATAAGACAGTCGCCCAAGGGGGGAAACACTACCACACCGCTCTTTCACAGACATGCTGCCACCACGGCTAGATAATTTGTGAACACTTTTGGTGCTCAGGTTAGACTGAACGGCATTGCTGGAGAACTGGTACTGAGCATTGTCTAACCTGAATCTCATATACAGTGCTCCCTCCTTTATCCACCCCCATTTGTCCGCCACCCTTGCTTACTGCCAGTGTGAGCTCACGTCCCATTTTCCAGAAATGTTATCTCCCCTTTAACTGCCACCATCTATTATCCACCACCCTTTTATCTGCCAGCATTTAGGTTGTATCCAGCCATGGGTGTTGCTTGACCCCACAGCACAGCCCCTGCGTGTCTGGTGGCTCAGACATGGGCCCCTTGGGGCTGATCAGTCTGCTGTGCAATGGCAGCAGCAGCAGCCACTGCACCCGGCCCCCCGGCCCCATCCTGCTGCCGCCGCTGCCCCTTTGGCTACTGTGTGCGTAATGACGCCCGGAGGCTGCACCACCACTGCCACCCCCTTCAGACTGCGCTGCACCATTGGTGCCCACAGCCTCGCCGGGTGTTGCAGCCGGTGGGCGGATGACTGCTACCAGGGCACCATCTGCGCTGCAGTGTCGGGTGTGTGGTATGGGTAGCTTCCTCCCTGACTGGCAAACACCACTGTCCAGGATAACAGTTACGCTCATCATTGGTCTCCAGACCCTGCCCGATCTGTGTCTCAGCATACTAGAAGCCATGGCTGGCATCCTGCTGAAACACTGCCAGGGCCTCATCCACAACCATGCCACAGGCATCTGATCAGACAGTGGGGATGGGCTGACTGCATGTCTGGACCCCGGACACCGTGGAGGTGGATGGATGGTCCTCCCAGGTCCAGGACTGCCCCATGGTGGTAACCCCACCCCTGCCGCTGCATGCAGGTGCTCCAGAGCTGTAAAGGAACACAGGCGTGTTAGTGCGCTTGGCACACACCCTGCCCCAGCCCCTCTCCCTTCCCTAGGTGCCACCCACCTACTATGCGGTAATGGCCGCCCCTGTCTGGAATCCTCTGCCAGGCATGCCTGACATTGCTGCGCTGCATGGATGCCACCACCAGCTCCTCCTCCGGTGTCAACTGTGGAACATCAGGCTTGCGCGCCGGATGGCGGCCACGTATCCTTTATCCTCCCTCCGTCCATGCCTACCTTCTTTTGCACTCCTGTGCTGTCCTCTGATGGTTGCCCTGCTGGTTCACAGCCCTGGCCACTCCCTTCCATGCAGCTGCCCTGGCCCATGGAGTGCCTGTTGAGCCATCCAGGAGGGGCTCTTGTCCAGGTGGCATCAAAGAGGGCATTGCTCTCTGCCCTCATGAAGTTGGGCCTGCGCCCGCAGACCCTGCTCCCTTAACCTCCCTCATGTTCTGACATGCTTATTCCTGTGGGTATGGACATGTGGTTAGCGCGGCGGCTGCAACACACAGCGCCTCCCAGTCCACTGTCCCAACAGGCCCACAGCCTGGTGGCTTACCTCTGAAGGATGCAATACTGGTCTGGTGCCTGTGCAGTTCCATGGCACATTTATAGCACATCACATGCAAATGAGGGGATGCGCAACTGTAATGAGATGCAAATGCCTCTGATGCTCTGAGGATATGCTGATCAGCCCATCTACATATTCCGGCTGAATATCGCGAAGTTGTGCAATGCACATTGGTGTTGCACATGCACAAGTCATGGCGCAACTGTATGACGTGCGCAGTAGGCCTGGCGGTGCGCATGCATGCACCAACATCACGTACGTCGGTGGCGCATCCCACATACACTGCACTATACGCGGGTATAGCGCCGCCCCGCCGCTATTGGGCATGTGTGGCGCCTGCGGTGCTATGTGCCCTATGGTGCTCAGGTGTGACTGGCCCCATAGATCACGGGCACACATGTCCCCTATTGCACACCATGCATGGTGTGCCCCTATCGCTCTGTCGCGCATGATGCGCATGCCAACCTCTGACCTCACGTGTGCCCTTTGACCCTCCGGGTGACCTGCGGCATGTGCCAGTGCTGCCCCAGCTGTATCGCGCAGCACCAGGGAATGCGCTATTCAGAATGGCAGTGCATCACCAAACAGGTCGCACACCCACAGCACGTGTGGCTCGTGTGATACTGGGTGCCATTTTGAGTTCCCAATACCTGGATCGTGCATGCTGCCATGGCACAGCAAGTGCTCCCAACTGGAGCCAGGTGGAACTTGTCAATCTTGTGGCCCTGGTAGAGCCACATGTGGGCTGTCTCTTTGGCCAGGTGCCCCTGGATTGGCCACGTATGGATGTGTGGCAGGAGGTGGCCGAGGGTTGGAGGAGGCCACTGAGGCACAGCGGAGCAGGGAGCAGTGCCACCATCGCTATGGGGACTTGAGAAGGAGGGACCCTGACAGGCTTCAGGCACTGCAGGCACGTGTCCAGAGGAGCACCATGCCACGTCCAGGTGAGTGCACTACGTCCATGTCTGTGCCATTCCAGTGTTCTGTGGGGGCCAGCAGGGTGTCACACCATGCTGTGGGGGGGGGCTGTGGCCGCATGCTCTGTTGGCCATGGCAGCACACCATGGGTGTGCTGTGCCACTGCACCACCACTGCGCAGGGCCAGGGGGATTGCTGTGCTGGAGATGGGGGGCCTGTGGGGTGTTGCCAGGTACTGATGTGCCCTTCCCAATGTCTCCCTACTAGGCCCTGAGGATTGGCGCCATGCACGGCTGGCGGATGCTGGGGAGGACAGGGTCATGCCGGGATGCAGGAGCACAGCCACAGGGTGCAGGCCACATGGGTGGTGCAGCAAGACAGGCGCTAGTTGCATCACAGCAAGCAGGTAGGCACTCTTCCTTGGTTTGTTGTTGTGCAGGGTAGGGGTGGGCCACAGCCTCCTGTGCACATGGCCATTTCAGCTGTGCACTGCCTGTGGGGTCCATTGCACCATGCCATGGCTATCGCACAGATGTGTAGCTGCTGCAGGTGGGCTGTGGGTCCACCCATGTTCCAGCCATGCCACTGCCATCCTGCCGCTATGCCCTGTTGCCTGGCCACCATGGTTGTGGTGTGGCACGTGGGTGGTGTTGTGTGCAGTGCCCTGCGTGGCCATGGATTGTTGGGATGGCAGCTTGTGTGGTCACACACACTGCGGGTGACTGTGTGCTGTCTCAGCGGCGCATGTCACCACTGTCCGCCGCGCATGGTGGGTGGGCTACAGTCGTATGGACATACACTTATACCATGTCCCCTCCTTTGTCCTAGGTGGCCAGTGGGATACAGTGAACTCAAGGCTACTACGGCAGATTCTGTGGGTCACCACGGCCACACTCCAGGTGGCGTGACTCATTCATCAGGCCCTGTGTAGACCACAGAGAAGACAGTGCACAAGGCAACAGTAGGGCGGGGATGCCCATAGGGCTCGTTGGCCTGCACCCCCTTTCCTTCCCTGTCCCCCCTCCCTTTCCCTCCCTTGTACTCTTACCCAGCCATGTCCCCAGTCCCCCTGCCTCCCTTCCCCGGCCTACTTTTCTGTTTGTGGCCACCCCATTCCCTGCTCCCTGTTAATCTGTACATAGCTGTTGTTACATGGTTTTAATACACTTTTGTACTGTTAGCCATCTGTGTCTGTGTCTGCTTTGCAGCTGGCATGTGGAGCCATGCTGTAGTGGTGTGCATGGTGGCTGAGTGGTACATCTGGGGTTGACTGGGGCTTGTGCCGGGGTCTGTGCCCAGTGGCAGGTGGGTGTGCCCTGGGCGACGTGGTGCACTCTGTACGTGTTGTGTGGCGATGTGTTTTGTGCTGTTGGCATGTGTGTTGTCAGCAGGGTCCAGGTGGCATGTCCCATGCCTTTCTGAGGGTGTTGCCAGTGACTGATTGCTGGTGAACATTGGTGCCACACAGCCTCCATGCACCACTGTGGTGCACATGGTCGGGGCCTGAAGCCATGTGCCTGCCTGCCATGCCTCCCACCCAGCATCCTCTGTGCCCTGGTTGTGGTCTGTCCTGCTGTGGTGGCATGCTCCCTGCTGTGACTGTTGTCCTGTGTCCTGGCCCATGCACCTCTGGCCCTTGGTTGCGCTATGGCGCATGGTGGTTTGCTCCATGGCACAGCCCTGGTTGCACTATGGCGCATCCCTGCAATATTCAGCTGTGTTACGCTGGCGCTTACTGTCATGTGCAACCTTTGAATATCGTGTTCGGTGTGCACTGGCGCAGTGTACTTGCGCTGCGCAGCTGTTGCGCCTGCCTCTGGTGCATTTCTGAATATCCCACCCACAGTAGTTTTCAATTGTCTTTATCCATTTATTATTGCTAATTTCTTTGGATTATTACAATTTAGAAATGGCTTTAGACATTAAGTACATTTTGTGTACAATTTTTTGTTCTGTATGCAATGTAGTCATGGAAAAATTATACATAATTTATTTATTTAAAGTTTAACCAGGAAATACATACTGAGCTTGTAATAACTCGCTTCCAGATGTTTCCTGGGAGTAATGGAGAAGGAGATAGCTAAACAATATAATTACTAGAAAGAATCTTAAATATTAGAGACATTTTGTAATGAAATGCAATTTAAAAAAATATAACAATCTGAATATGTAAAAAGGAAAAAGTAGTGAAACAGCATGAACTGGGCAAAACTAGAGAAAGGAAGTAAGAAATGGACAACCAGTAGTAATTAAAGAGGGAGTAAAAGAGGAAAGGGTCATAGACAGTTGCAGGAAGGATAACAAGTCATAAAGAAGATATTTTAGGGAGGAATGAAAAGAGGCAGAACGAATAGAAAGGGTAAGCAAGGACCAAAGTTTAGGACAGCAGTAAGAAAAAGCAGATTGGCCAACAGTAGATTTTCTAGTAGGAAGAGAGAGCGAATGGGAAGTTAAAATGAAAAGTTTAATTATATAAAAACAGAATGACTTTCAAATAATGACTTTTAAGAGTTTTTTTACTTCCAGTGAAAATTATAACAACTGCTGCTTTCAATACTTTAGTGACTAATGTTTAATTCACGAAAATGTAAAAATGGGTAAAAGCAGGATCCCACTTAAAATGCGGTGCTGAACCTCAACTGGACAATCCTAGGTATGCAGACTGTACAATAAATGCTGGCTACCACGGTGCAACATAATTAATA
The DNA here is from genome assembly GCA_016271365.2 of Neoceratodus forsteri. NCBI lineage: Eukaryota > Metazoa > Chordata > Ceratodontiformes > Ceratodontidae > Neoceratodus > Neoceratodus forsteri. Next base: position 1,362,266,869 of record CM057455.1, on the reverse strand, counting down.
TTTTTAACAAGGATGCACACAAAATAATTGCAATTTCTATAAATATCTTTACTCATCTATTTATCCATAAAACACAGTGGGCCAGATATTCAAAACTTTGCCCCGGGGCTAAATTAGCACTGCCCCATGGGCAAACTGTGCCCAGAGCAAAAACATAGCTATATTCAAAACGAATAGCCCGGTGCAAAACCAGCTGAATATTGCAAGCGAAGGAAGCCGGGCAAACAGGCCCAGGAGTGCAGGGCAAACACTGCCCAGGAGTAAGACAGCACTGAATACAGCAACAGGGAAGTGCAAACTGCAGCTGCAGCTTATTAGGCTCTGTAGCAAGCCAGTGCTGCAGGTGGAGAACATTGTGTGTGATTGCACAAAGATGTCACACAGCTACTGCAAACACACCTCTCAACCTCCTGCCTCATAACTCAGGGACAAGGCTTAAAACAATCAGGGACAAAGGTTTAAAATCAGGGACACACCTTATGAATTGGAGGTACCTACTCAGGAAGCTGGTAGAATAAGTGGTGTAGTATAAAATGCATTTTCTAAGGAAGAACACATCTGTAACAGTAATGTCTGACGTTATGTTATGCTTACAACCCCCACTGTTTGGTCATGGAAACACAAGTTGTAGGAGGGACAGAGTAAACATCTGAGGTAAATTCAGGGACGTCCCTGTAAATCAGGGACAGTTGAGAGGTATGACTGCAAACAACAATGTAAGCCACACACTGCAGAACTGTGCTATGCTGAAGTGAGGTTGTTTGGTTCGGAGTTAACTGATTGCACAGTGCGAATACATTAGCCTTCAGCGCAAACTGGTTAGGCCTAGGGCAAACGGGAGCTATATTCAAAGCTCCCATGCAAATGAGCCTACTTAGGTAATCCATGGGCAAACAAGTACATTTGCATCTCATTAAGTGCTGTGTAGCATACATTACCATGCAGTTTGCCCGGTGCTACTGCATGGAGCGAAAAGCTCCCCCTTTTGGTCGGAATGGAAGTACAGGCTGGATACTGCAGGCCAAGGCATGCCCACAGCATCCCCTGTTGGTCGGAATGGATGTACAAGCTGGCAGCAGCAGGAACTGTGTGCTGGCAGGTGAGCAGTGCATACAACATAGCTTGTAGCACTGCAAGTAGTACATAATGAGATATATAGATCCATAGCGATCTATAACTATAGATCGATACAGAGACACATGCATATATATATATATATATATATATATATATATATATATATACATATATATATATATATATATATATATATATATATATATATATATATATATATATATATATATATATATATATATATATATATATATATATATATATATATATAGCTATATACACACACACTACCAGTGGCCACACAGGCCCTGGATGATGCCCCACTCCACACAACAGAAGCAGCCCACAGCAGGTGTGGGTGAAACACATGTATGCATGGGGCAGGCATAAGGCAAACCTGCTGGGAATGGGGGTGTGTTGTCAGCTGTAGGGTCACTGGTGCTGTGCAGCACAGCCATCCAACATATAGGGACCTGGGCAGACAGGCTGGGCCAGGCAACCCTTCACAGCCGTCATGGTCCTCGTTTCCACCGTGTTGTTACCACTCCTGCAGTCTCAGTGCCCCCCCCAAGCACCGCCTCCCACCATGGTTGAAAAATACACAGCTAATTTCCTGGTAGTCTAGTGTCCGTCTCCTGCTACTACTTCCCAACCAGGTTGAAATATACAATAGCTTATTTCTCGGTAGTTAGTGTCTTTCAGTACCGCTCCCAACCACGTTGAAATATATAATAAAGAGTTTTCAGTTCAGTGTCTTCAAGCATCGCCCCGACCCCGTGTAAAAACAAACTATTTTCGTGTAGTTCAGTGTTTCGCCGTTCTACTGTATCAGATTTGCATCGAGCTGCGATCGCTCAGCTCTTTCACCACCACGGCCGCCACCGACTGAGGTAGGAAATCTCCTACCTACCTCAGTCGGCGGCCAGGTGGTGGAGAGGGAAGGCTGAGCCGTCACTGGCTCCATTCTGGGAATCTGTTTTGAGATGGGTGGTGTCATGGGGGCGGGACCACTAGACTACCAGGGAAATAAGCTATTGTATTTGTCAACCATGGTCTGAAGCGTGTGCTTGGGGGACCACTAGACTACCAGGGAAATAAGCTATTGTATTTTGCAACTGTGGTCGGAGCGGTGCTTGGTGGGGACCACTAGACTACCAGGGAAATACGCCATTCATGATTAAACTGTGGTCGGAGTGGTGCTTGGGGGACCACTAGACTACCAGGGAAAATGAGTGTTCTTTTTACACTGGGGTCAGGAGCGGTGCTTGGGGGAGGGGATCACTAGACTACCAGGGATACATCCTTTATGTTGTGGTCAAGGGAGGGTTGTGATTCATGGGGGCACCTCCAGACCACCGGCCTTTTTGGCGGAAGTTAGCGCCACACAGGTTGCGCTTATCGCCTGTAACACGGCGCTATACCTTTGAATATGCTGTTACGCAGGCATTCAGGTCCCCCTCAGTCCCTCCCCTGCATACATTATGATTTAGCGTGAGTGCTAACACCTAGTGCCCACGCTAAATGTCCTTTTGAATATTGCAGTCGAGAGCAAATTCGGTACTAATCCAGTGCAACAGATTTGCGCCCAGCGCTACCCTTTGAATATCTGGCCCAGTAATTTTTGTAACAATTCTCAACATGAGTTTTAAGATAAAATATTATGCCAGTCATTTTTTTTTTGCCCATTTAGTTATTTTGTTATTTATAGTTTATTTACCTTGGATAACCTAATTTAGACGAAACACCCTGGGTCCAATTCTCAGTCACAAAGTTTGGAGTCTTAACATGGAACATGGGCTGCAAACTGCCTTCCCAGTGTACCTCCACACCTTCGGCCCATACATAAAAGTGATCCAAAATCATAGGGGGAGAAGTCCCCCTTGGCAGACACAATCCAGATCAGTCTGCCAGATGGCAGTGAACACAAGTGTAGTAATGCTTGTAGCAGAATTTTTATTAATGTGGTCCCCTATACTGCAGGCTCAGGATGCCTTACAAAAAGAACAAATTAAAAGAAATGTCCACCTGTAATTGGGTCCAACCTCAGTGTAAGGCAGAGTTCGATTAACATTTTCACAGACAGTGTTAATTTTTTTCACTTACGACTGCAGTGATTAAGATTTTATCTGGTTGATCCTGCTGTCCCTCCTGCCAACATTTTGAAAGGAGTTTGCCCTAGCAGAGCACTCACAACCTCTCATGGCTGTCCCAAGAATGATGTATGAGCCAGGAAGTACAGTAGCTGTGGAAGTATGCATAAGGGTCCTGTGTAATCTGAGCTATTAATAGATCTGGTTTGCAATGTACATGTCTCGGAGCTACACCAAGAACAGGTATTGACTGGCAGTTGTCTGCAGAAACAGATTCAGATACAGCTGAGTATCATCAGCAAAAACTCACCTCATATCATTGAATGAGCTCTCCCAGTGGCAGTGTATACACCACAAATGATATGGAGACAAGATCGAACCCTGAGACACCCCACAGTCAAGGGCAACAGGGTGTGAGAAAAAATTTCCTAACACTACCTTGTACCCTACCAGAAGGGAAGGACTACAACCACTTTAAAACAATGTCTGTGAGTCCTCCCAAGGGCGTCAGTCAAGCCATTAGAACTCCATGATTTACGGTGTCAAATACTGATGACAGATCAAGGGGAACCAAGATGTAATGCTATCCTGTATCCCTAGCTAGAAGATGATCATTACGCACCTTGATGAGTGCTGTCTTTGTGCTGTAATGCCTCCTGAAGCCCAACTGGAATGGCTCACAGATAAAAAATGTCATCAAGTGAATCTCAAGCTGCATTGCCACTACCTTCTTGATAACCTTCTCTAGAAAGGGAAGGTTCAAAACAGGTATCTGATTGGATAAAGTGTCTGCATTCAAGGATGATTTCTTTAGGAGGGGCTTCACCAAAACTTTCTTCATAGTTGTGGGAAAGACATCCTCTTCTAAGATGCCCCTAACGATTTCAGCAATAATCAGGCCCAGGATCTCCCAACAGTCCACCAACAGCTGGGTCAGTCCTCTATCCAGCACACAGAAAGTGTGACACAACTCGGAGATCAACCAGAGAATCTCTCTAGTTGGTTCTGACCGAAGCTCACTCCACACTGACAGAGTGCCTTTGTTTGCTAAGGACTGGTTACTGCTGGGCTACAGCAGCCCATCTTGGGAGATTCTGGACCAAACAGAGGATACCCAATTAAGGAAAAACCAAGCAAACTCCACACACCTTTCTGTGGACAACTCTCCCCAGGACTGTAGGTAGATTGGATGTAATAATCTGTCCAAAGTACAGAAGAGTTGGGCTGGTTTGCTCTACCCTGCAGCAATCACCCGTGACAGGAATTCTGGCTCTCTAAGAGTGATTGTCCCTGATACTCTTTGTAATGAGCCCTCAGGGTTAATCTATCCTCCAGCTATTCCATTCTCCTCCAATAATAATCCACCCCCCCTTTGGCCTTCAGCTGACTAAGCTCCTCACTCTACCAGGGGGAGCTCTGGCTGGAGACTCGCAGCTGCACACAAAATGGTTCAAGGGAGTTGAGTGTGTTAATGACAGCCATGTTACAGACCTCCACTGTCCTCTTGGCTCCCACTTCACACACATGCAATATACTCAAGAAGTCCAAAACTCTTAAAAGCCTCAAGGACTCAAGATTGTGCTTTGAACAGTACTGGACTAACTCACAGGAAAGGATGCTTTCCTTTGGGGCTAAAAGAAAGCTCACAGCATGATTATCCAACCAAGAAATTGGATTAACCTTGACATTGCTGACCTCACAACCCAGAGGAAAGACCAGGTCCAAGGTTTGGCCCACTTGGTGAGTCATAGAAATAACAACTTTCTGTGTAGCCCAAGAGATTCATTTGTTGGAGGAATTGCTGACCAGGCCTAGAGGAGAAGTCAGTAACCTCCAACGGATGAAGGAGGAATTGCTGACAGCTGTTGACTAGGCTCAGAGGGGAAATTATTGACTCAAACATTAAAGTCGCCCAACACCAATCACCTTGGGTGCTCCCAAATCAGGACAGCAACACACTCCCCAAATTTCTGCAGAACATTATTCTCACAGCCTGGGAACTGGTATATAAGAAAAATGCGGACACTCACACCCACACCACCCTTGACAGCCGCACATTCAAAAGATCCAGTTTTACCCACTGGCTATTTTGCTTGCTTCAAACCAAATCTAAAGCAGATGTTCACTCCCGCACCCCTTTTGTGCTATCACCTCTGGCAGTGCACCATGGAATAACCATAGAACACAGAAACACGGAAGTCGATGGCAGGTAAAGACTGCCTGGCCCATGTAGTCTGCCTATTTCTCCCTACTTACACTATTACCACAGACCGTACTTGATCTGCAGCTCTTTCTCCCTCTCCCCTTCCTTTATACTATGATTCCCTTGTGTTTATGCTATGCACTCTTGAACACCACCACTGTTTTTGCCCTCACCACCTCAGCTGGAAGGCTGTTCCAGGAATCCACCACTCTTTCTGTGAAGAAATACTTCCTCACATCTCTCCTGAATCTACCCTCCTCCAGCGTCATAGCATGTCCCCCTTGTTCTTGAGCACCTTTTCTTCTGAAAAATACTCCTCTCCTGTACCTTGTTTACCCCTGTGAGTTATATAAGTCTCTATCATATCCCCCTCTCCCTCCTCTGTTCTAAGGTGTACATATTGAGATCCTTCAGTCTCTCCTTGTAGAGATTTGATGCAAACCCTGCACCATTTTAGGTGCCCTCCTCTGGACCACTTCCACTCTGTCTGTGTCATTCTGGAGATGTGGTCTCTAGAACTGGATGCAGTACTCTAGGTGGGGGTCTTACCAGTGATCTATACAGAGGCAACACCACCTCCCTCTATCTGCTGGTGATACCCCTCCCTATGCACCCCAGCATCCCACTAGCCTTCCTGAATGCCTTGTTGCACTGCCTAACCACCTTTAGGTCATCCAACATGATTACACCCTGATCTCTCCCTGTTTTGTGGTCATCAATACCACACCACCAGTTTTAGATACCACCCTGGGTTTCTGTGCCCTAAGTGCATTATTTTGACATTTTCGATTGAAACCCAGCTGCCATACTCCTTGACCACTCCTCTAGTTTTCTCAGGTCTCTATTTATCCTTTCCACACACACACCCAGAGTGTCCACCTGATTGCAGATTTTTGTGTCCTTTAAAAAGAGGCAGACCTTCCCTTCCTGCTCTTCTGCAATGTCACATCCAGCTTCTCTGCAATGTCACTTATAAAGACATTAAAGAGGACCATCCCAGCACTGAATCCTGAGGCACCAAGTAGTTGGCTATCTCGATAGTCACAGATTCTTGGCATTTGCTTAGCATGGCTTCAGAGCGGGATATGGTATTGAAATGGCTCTCCTGATACCAAGTCTACTTGCATGGAAGACTGGACTCTGGGAATACAGCTGTAGTCATTTGTTTTTTAGACCTAACGAAAGCTTTTAACTTGATGAATTACGATGCCTGCTGTGCAAAGTAAAGAACCTTTATTTTTCTGAAAATTTGCCCATGATCTCACATATAGGAAATAGTAAGTTCATTTGGAGAATGTATATTCTCAGTTTACTTCCTTAGGTATTGGTGTCCCATAAGAATCTGTTTTGGGCCTTCTATTATTTAGCCTACATGTATTGTAAATGATCTGCCAAACATTAAAAAGAATTCTGAAATGTTTTTGTATGCAAATAACATTGGCTAGGGATGTGTGCCTAATCATGTTGATGGCTTAATACACTAAATACATTGTGCATTCAGCTGAAGTCCGAATATTTGCTGTATTTGGAGGTATTCAGTGGATGCTCTGGGGGGCTGTTTTTGGGAACTGTTTTGCCGTGTTGCCCCGCTCCCAGTTTTCAGTTGCACATCCACATTGTCTCTTCCCCTAGTCTTTCAAACACTTGCAAGACAGGTACAACTGTCAAAGACTAAACATCTCCTGCAATGCCACGCATCACAGCCCAGTAAATTACTGCACATCCAGCATGCAAGCATGCTTTGTAGGGCACTAGAACCCCAAGAACAACGTGGATTAGGATGAAGAGCTATTATCTTCTGGACTGCTGTTTCACTGTCTGAGCAGCACCACTGCTGCCAGTAATCCCCAGTACTGAAGATGTATTGGCTGTAGGTAAAGCATGCACAGCACTGCTTTACATTTTTTAACAGAAAATCACAGAAGTGGGCTTATGGGGCTTGACTGCTCCCTTGTTTCAGTGTTTGATTTTGGGTTTGGGGTAGGCGAATGATGGCCAGATTCCCAAATACCGACTACCCAAATACTGAGGTATAGCTGAATACTTCCCGAAGTACTCAGCAAATATTCCGCAAATACTTAATCGGTGTATTCGCACACCCCTAACCCTGCCCTGTTCTTCAGGGGCACGAAACAGTCTTGTTATCTGACTGTGTTCAACAGGACATTTTGTGAGTGCTTTCATGTATCATGTGTTACAAGGTCATTTTCATATATCTTAAAAATTCTGTTTGAAGAGTCAATTAATACAGGTACTGTGCCCAAGGATTAGCAAACCGCACATGTGGTGCCCATACATAACAAATTCTGGTCAGAGCCAACACGGCTACTGTGCCATTTTAAGAGTGCTCATGGGGCTCCAAGAACAAAATGCAGTTTCATTTTGCCAGAAAAGAGCCCGTCGTGCCCAATATGGCTCTCCATGGCCCGCACGCGGCACGCCGTGACTTCACCACTGCTACTATGGAAGCGAGAATCACACGTGCACAACTGTGGAAGTGAAGTCATGCATGTGCACTGAGCTCACTCTGGCCATCCCGGCACGCGGGCTCTTTTTTTCAGTGAAATGGAAGTGACAGGCAGCAATCAAATAGTGTGGTCTTGGGGGAGGGCTACAGTGGCTATGGAGAGAAGGGGCGGTGGAGAAACAACAGTACAGCACTCACTAAAGCACTGTGGAAGAACAGAGGGAATGAATCCCGCCATGTGCTTCTACTGTCCCTTCTCTCTTCTATGTGATAGTAATATGGCTCTACCCATGTAGTTGTAAGAAGGGCTCTAAACAAGACCCTTATAATTATAGACCAATCCACTGTCTGTAAACTCTAAGAAAGTTTAATCAAGGACATTATTACTGACATAACTAATAATCTGGACCACAGACTACATGGATTCAGGAAGGGGGAGAAGCAGCACAACAAACCTGATTTGTTTTTATGAAAAGATTAGTGATTTGTTGGACAGAAATGTACCATTTGATATGGTTCATCTTGATTTTAGTGAGGCTTTTTATGTGATGGCATATTGGGATCTTACAGAGAAAATTCAAAATAATAACCGTAACTATTTCATAGTCAACTGGATTATCCAGTGGTTAAGAGAGAGATCACAATGAGTAATGGTTAATGGACATCTGTCCAGGGTGGAGAGGGTCACTAGTGGAGTCCCACAGGGCTCTGTTTTAGGTCCTTCACTATTTCAAAATGTTATTTCTGATATGACAAAAGAGACAATAAGTTGGGCAGTCAAATATGCAGACAATGCAAAATTGGGGGGGCCCTTGTGAAACATCATCACAAATTTGTGACCTTAAAGGTGACCTTGATCACATTTTTAGGTGGGTCAATAGGTGGAGAATGTGGAAAAGTGTAGGGTCATGTACTTTGGTAATAGAAATCATAGGAATACCTATTTGCTGTGTGGAAAGGAACTTCATACCACTGACAATGACCAAGAGTTAGGTATTATTATCTCTCATGATTTTGGTAGATCTAGTCAGGTAAACACAGCTATCAATAAAACCAAAAACTAATATGGGACATAAAGAGAAATATCATATCCAGGGATGCTAAAGTCCTAATGCCCCTGTTCTGGGCCTATGCTTGACCACATCTGGAATATCTCTGGTGCCCTTTAAAATGGAGAGTGTAGTAATCTTGAAAAGTACAGAAAGTTTACAAAAACATAGTAACATAGTAGTTGATGGCAGATAAGGACCGCTAGGCTCATCTAGTCTGCTTGTTTTCTGTTTAGATCAGCGGCCACTGTCCCTACTTGGACATTGGCTTTCACCTCTCTTCCACAAATCTAGAGTTCCCTTATGTCTATCCCATCCATGCTTGAATCCCCCACTGTGTTAGCATCCACCACTTCCTGGGGAGGTTATTCCAGGCATCCACCACCCTTTTCATGAAGAAACATTTCCTCAATTTCCCTTATCCTGCCCCCTCAATCTCATATCATGCCTCCCCATCCTTGTACAACTCTTGTACTGAAACATGTCATTCACTTGCACATTGTTCAAGCCCTAAGGTACTTGAAGGTTTCAATCATACCCCCCAGTTCCCTCCTCTCCTCCAGTGTATACATATTGAGGTCTTTTAATCTGTCCTCATATGCTTTCTGATGCAAGCCCTGCACCATCTTGGTCACCCTTCTCTGGACCACCTCCACCCTGCCTATGTCCTTGCGAAGATTTGGCCTCAGAACTGAACACAGTATTCTAGATGAGGCCACACCAGTGCTTTGTACAATGGCATGCATCACCACCTCCTTCTTCTGCTAGAGATACCCCTTCCTATGCATTTATGATATGAAAGACAGAACATATGAAGATCATCTCATGATCTAAACCTCCTGTTATTGGAGACTAGAAAACTAAGAGGAGATCTGTTATTAATGTTTAATATTATAAATAACTCTTATTTCTTATCAGAGCTGAGTATAAATTTTAAAAGATCAGACACAGAAATTAGAGGTCACCCTTTACAAATTGTTGGGAAAACATTCAAAACTGTACAATGCAAATATTTCTTTACACTAAGAATTGCTAACCCTCGGAATAAGTTACCTCTTGATATAATTAGCAAAACAAAAAGTGACTTTAAAAATAAACTTGATAAGCACATTTTAAAAGGCGGAAAACACAGTTATTACCCACAATGAGGCTTCTATAGGAGCATTTATGGGCAACTTGCCTTCTGGCTCCTCGACTTTCCTTAGTATGATTTTGAATACAAGGGAAACTAAGTGTATGTTTCAGGGCAACTAAAGTGGTTCAGGGACAGCATCAAAAACCCTATGAGGAGAAACTGAGAGATCTCAATATGTACACCCTGGAAGGAAGAAGGCAATGGGGAGACATGATAGAGACTTATAAAACCTCACTGGGGTGAATGAGGTACAGGAGGGAAGTATTTTTTAGAGGAGAAAGTGCATGAGAACAAAGGCGCATGCAATGAAGCTTGAAGGGGGAATTTCAGAGGGATGTGAGGAAGTACTTCTTCACCGAAAGAGTGGTGGATAGCTGGAAGAGTTTCCCAGCGGAGATGGTGGAGACAAAAACAGCAGAGGGCTTCAATAATGCATGGCATAGACACAAAGGAATCTTGGTAGGAAAGTGGGGGTGGAGTAGTCAGAGATCAGGAAAGGTCTGCAGTAAGAGTATAGCAGTGAAAAATAGGCAGATTAGGTGGGCCAAGAGGTCCATATCTGCTGACAAATTCTATGTTTCTACATTGTTTACAAATCAAAGGAAAAAAGGAGTTGAATTCTATGCCTCTAGAGATCAGGACACTGGATTCATCCATCATTGAAAGAGTTTTGTGTTTTAAATACTTGGGGCTTGATTTACAAAGTGAAACTATGATGCAAGGTAGCTGCAACAAACGGGCATGACACAAGTGGCACCTTGCTTCATAGTTTGTGGCAATCCCAATTTTCAAATAGCAACTGCAGTGAATTTGGGATACCATGCGCACAACCCGCTATATGCCACCTTTTGGCAAAGTGCTCCTCGCCAGGTCACAAGGGGCTTGCACCACAGCAGGCCTGTACCATCCCTTTTTGAGGAGATTTTGCAAGCCTTGCCATGAATGCAGCAGGGTTCCACTTAGACCAGCCAAGAGGTGGTCTAAGTGGACTTGCTCCAGTGCCACACACTGTGGTGAAGGGGTATGGGGTCTCAAACAGGGCTGCCGGGGCCAGAAGGAGGGATAGAAGGTAAGTAAGTAAAGTAAGTAAAATTTAATTTTTTAAGCGCTTTTCAAAAACTAAAGCGCTCTACAGAATTAAAACTGACACTTAAAAGACAACAACAATTAGAACAATAATAAATCATTCTCCGTATGCTTTATAAAACAGAAATGTTTTGAGCTCCAATTTAAAACTCTCGACAGTCAGACATTCTCATCTCCGATGAGGCAGAGAATTCCACAGGGCAGGGGCAGCGTAAGAAAACGCACGTGCCCCAGATGTCTTCAAATGAACCCTGGGAATCTCTAGAAATCCCTCATCGGTGGATCGGAGTGAACGAGAGGGACAGTAGGGAGTAAGGAGATCTTGCAGATATTGCACTGGCATAATATGACTACTTCTAGATGTCCCAGTCAAGAGCCTGGCCACCGCGAGCTGCACTAGCTGCAAGCAAGAGATATCAACCCCAGGTAGCCCTAGGTACAAGGCATTGCAGTAATCAAGGCAGGTGGTCACAAAGACGTGGACCAAAAGTAGGAAGGTCAGCCAGAAGAACCAGGTATTTCACCCGGGCGATATTCCTAAGATGGTAAAAGGAAGACTTGACAACGGCAGACACCTGCGATTTCAGGGTCAAACCATCATCAATAATAACGCCCAGATTATGCACCTGGTCTGCGTTCGAGAGCTGGACACCATCGAGCCATAAGCCTGATGGAACCCCAGCCCTACGACCTGCCTCAAGGCGACCCGGGTCCACATCCAACACCTTGGTCTTATCCGGATTTAACCTCAGCCAGATTGCATCATCCTGTCCAGGAGTAAAGGACAAATACAGCTGGGTATCATCTGCATAGCAGTGAAAACTCAGACTGTATCACCTAATGATGTCTCCTAATGACAGCATGTAAACTGCGAACAACAAGGGCGCCATAATGGATCCCTGCGGCACCCCACAGGACAGAGAGATGGTGTCAGAGGAATAAATTCCGGTGACAACCCTCTGTATCTGGCCCATGAGAAAAGATTGAAACCAGTGTAGAACTGTGCCAGACAGTCCACAAAAGAGCCGCAGGCACTCCAAAAGCACACCATGGTCCACAGTATCAAATGCTGCAGAGAGATCAAGAAGGACTAGAATAGTACGAGCGTTTCGATCTCTCGCAATTAGGAGGTCATTTAAAACCCGGACAAGAGCGGTCTCGGTACTATGTCTTTTCCTAAACCCTGACTGGAGAATATCATACACATTGTGATTTGTAAGATGGTCGTCTAACTGTATCGCAACCACCTTTTCAATAACCTTACCCACAAAGGGCAGGTTAGAGATAGGTCTGAAGTTAGCTAGACAGTCTGGGTTCAAGGAGGGTTTTTTAAGGAGTGGTCAAACAACTGCCTCCTTTAGGGGATTAGGAAAGACCCCCTGCTCCAGAGACTTTCAGACAATTTCAGCAAGGATTGGGCAGATAACATCTACGCAACCTAATAATGGTGGCGTAGGGCCCGGATCCAAACTACAGCTGGTTGGTCGTACAGTCTGAACAATCCTCACAATATCCATGAACTCTGGCCTACTAAAGTCAAACAAGGTAGTACGGGTGTTCGTTTCCTCCCACTGAGCTCCGCAATCCCTTAAAGAGGGAGCTGGGCCGATGCCTGACCTAATGCTGGCAATCTTATCTGCGAAGAACCGAGCAAGCTCATCACACTTTATTCGTGAAAAATCTCTTCCAGACTGCAGACAGAGAGGATTGCACAATCTGTTGACAGTCTGAAAGAGTTGAGCTGGTCAGTTCCGTGCAGCAGCAATCTCCCTGGACAGGAACTCTGCCTTCTTACGGGTGATTGCTGATTGATAGACACCATAATGGTCCATCCATCTAAGTCTGTCAGCATCCAGGCCGGATTTCCGCCAAGCCTTCTCTAGCCTTCTCCCCACTCTCCTCAGCTACTTCAAGGACCCATCAAACCATAGGGTTCTTGGGTGCTGAGTGAGTGGGTGAACATGAACAGGAGAAACTGAATCCAGGGCATCACCCACCGCCTTATTATAGGCAAGTACGAGATCCCATGGACTCATGCACTCACTTGAAACACCTGCTAGGTCCAGTACCACCAATAGGTCCTCTGAGGTGATTCCCCTCAAAGGGCAATACTGGACCATCTCCGTAGGGGCAGGCCTATTTGGGGGTGCCCCGGAGCTGAATCTTATGGTGTGATGGTCCATCCAAGCATAGGCATAGGGGGAGTCAGGGAGACAGCTGGGCATAAGTGGGAGTGATGTGACTCCCATCTGGGTGCATTTGTATTTTAATGTATTTAGTTACTGCCTATCAAGTCATAGTAGTGTACCACAAAGGGCTCCATGTTAATCCCACAAAACCAATACAGTGCGGTCAACACTGTGTGGACAAAACGGCGTAAGTCAAAACTGTGCCAGAAGAATATCGCCATGAATATTTATTTCAAGTATGATTTACTATTCTAACACCACGCCGTCATAGACCACCACTCCAGTGAAATGTGTCAACTTACATTTTTCTTTCTTTTCCAGTGGTATTCCCGGGTGCGATTGTGACTTGAGCGATTTTGTCTGCACTGTTTCTGATCGTGTTAGAATGTATGTCGCAGACTTGACGTGCTACCACCACAAAGTACCATACCTGTTAAATATACTCTACATAAATTGCTGAGTTACAGTTAAATATGAAGACATTCTATTCAGAAATATCACCCCCCCCTTGGATGAGTTGGAAATGATCTTTATATTTATGTATAGTACTAATTGGTACAGTACTTTGTGGTACACTACTACGACTTGATAGGCAGTAATTACATACATTACAATGCAAATGGACCCCGCCAGGTGCCACATCACTCCCGCTTGTGCCCAGCTGTTGTCCTGACTCTCCCATGCCACCTCCCATGCCCCTTCTTGCCCTGGTCCCTCCTGTCCAGCAGCTTCGCCCCCCCTAACCATCCCAGCCCCTCTGGTGTTGCGCTGAGTGGGGGGGGGGTGCAGATCCTTATGGCAATTCCTGCAGGTGCACCAACTGTTTGGAGCAGCTGTCAGCTTGTGGCAAACCTGGGGAGATTGCTTCCAGGAACCTGATTTTTCTGACATTGGGTGCAGGGTCCATGGTGCACCTGAAGCATGCTGCAGCCCTGGAGTAACGCAACTTGCGTCACTCTAAGGGCTCTTTGAAAATCGAGCTCTTAGGATTTATAAAACCATAAAAACAATAAAAACAAAAATAGCTGCTCAAACCTTTAAATTACTACACACTGGAATTCACATTTCTTATAAGGGTGCTGCTAGATGGTAACAAATAACAAACAAAGCAAAAGGACTAGCACCTCCCCCACATAGCATAACATTTAAACTTTCAAATGCCAAAATTGGCTATATTTACTTTCAAGTCCATGTGAGGAGGGTCCTCTTAGTTTCAGATTGGAATTCCAATTTGAGTAAGCTAAATCACCAAGCGTCAAGGTGAGACCCTTGATTTAGTCCCTAACTTTACAATGCCTCATGGCTACTAGCTAACTGCTTTTATACTGTGCTCCCAACAGGATTTTACACAGGTGATTTAACTTTCATCTAGCAGCACCCTTATAAGAATGTGAATTCCAGTGTGTAGTAATTTAAAGGTTTGAGCAGCTATTTTTTGGTTTTATGGTTTTACTTGAATTTGGGGAGTTTATGGTGCTCCTCTATAGCATGCTCCCTTTAAAATGTCTGTGTTATATCCCTTCTGGGAGCACAGTAGCCATTTAGGCATTGTAAAGTTAAATCACCTGTGTAAAATCCCTGTTGGGAGCACAGTATAAAAGCAGTTAGCTAGTAGCCATTGAGGCATTGTAAAGTTAGGGACTAAATCGAAGGGTCCCACCTTGACGTTTGGTGATTTAGCTTACTCAAATTGGAATTCCAATCTGAAACTAAGAGGACCCTCTCCTCACATGGAGCTTGAAAGTAAATATAGCCAATTTTGGCATTTGAAAGTTTAAATGTTATGCTATGTGGGGAGAGTGTGCGTTAGTCCTTTTGCTTTGTCTCTTAGGATTTATGTTGCACAATTATCTAACATTTTGTAACTATATTGAAATTTTAACTAAAACTGTGTGTAGTCATTCAGAGTTTTTGATATACAGTACGTAGTTGTTGACTATGGAGTCCAAGACTCTAGCAGCTCAGAGTTAGGGATGTCCCTTGTTGACTATGATGGGTTTATCTTGGGTGCAGATCATAGGATGCATCACTGCAACCAGTACTCAGGGTCAGGGTGGCTGTCATTTGAAAATCATTGTAAATTATGTACGTTGACAAAACTATGGCACACTTTTTATGATATTCATTGTGAGCCTTTAAGAAACTCATATGAAGGTATGCAAAGAACTCACTCTATAGAACATCTAACATTGGTGGCTCTATTCAGACATACCATTTTGGGCCAACAAACTTTTGGATACATGGCTATAAAGTTTTGGAATATGTTGCCTTCTAATATTATTGAAGCTAATTATTTTACTCATTTTAAATTCCTGCTGAAGAAATAACTGGTTGATTCATCTTTAAGTAACTGTGTCACATGATTGTATTAACTGTATGTTGTATGTT
This sequence comes from Neoceratodus forsteri, assembly GCA_016271365.2. Taxonomy (NCBI): domain Eukaryota; kingdom Metazoa; phylum Chordata; order Ceratodontiformes; family Ceratodontidae; genus Neoceratodus; species Neoceratodus forsteri. The sequence continues at coordinate 1,362,251,185 of CM057455.1, read as the reverse complement.
ATATTATTTATTGTATGTTTTTACTGTATGTCCTAGTCACCAATGAAAATGGGTAGGCCTGCTCTTGTTTTTTCCAAGTCAGTAACTAAATAATCAATCAATAAGTATGTCCCCACTGGCTTCTGTGATATCAGTTGCAGAGCTGTAACATCTCTATTGCCTACCTGTATTGGTTCTATAGGCAAGGGTTGTTGTAAAACTCTGTAACAGATTTTGTATGGTCTCCATAGCTTTGTGAATGGCCCATGGGCCATTTGCACAGCAACTCCTGCCCTGTTTCCCAAGATGGTCGCTATAAGTTTTATGATCATGCAAAGAAAGGCTGTGACCCCTGTTGTGTATGGCGGCATCATCAGTGTTGTGAAATCATGACTGCTGCTATGTGGTCATTGCAACCACATAGTGACAATCTCTTGCAACTGTGAATAGGGCCCCTCATGACCAGTGGTGTCATGCTTCTCTCTAATGATATAGTTAGGAGGAGGAGAACGACTGAAGCACATGGATGCAGAACAACTTGCTAGAGATCACATTGCACCAGTGATTGTACTGGAATTTGAACCTGTGACATTTTGCTTCCCAGTTCAGTGCGTCGACTGTTAAACCACACCATCATTCCAGCATATGTAGCAAAAATACTGACTGCATGGTCAGAAAACTGTATACAGAACTATGTGAAGGAAACTGGTGTAATATTATTAATTCCTATAATCGTAACTTCTTTTCCATGGCAAAAAATAACATTTTTTTTTGGTTCTTAGTTCTGAAGGTTAAAAACTGACTCTATGATGACAAGAGCTTTCTTCACAAGGAGTCTTACAGATTAAATTTTCTATCCTGCTAGTATTATAAAAGAAAGATTTGACTAAGAACACTTCCAGTCTACACAACTCATAAACGCATGTGAGTTCAAAACTTCAAAGACGCATGTTTACTCATAGAATGGGTACAGTGTGCACCATCAGGGCATTGTCAGTGTCAATGGCTAAGTAGACTGCAAGCTTGCCTCTGTGGTCAGAAGATCAGAAGGTCATGTGTTCAAGTACCACAATACCAATACAGAGATTGTAGTGCTTTTAGAGGGTTCTGCACTATTGAGATGCCATCCTTAGGATGAAATGTTAAACTGAGGTCCTTCAGCCAATCTTGGTGCCAATTCAGGTTGAAGTTAAAGATTCCATGGCACTTACTAGAAGTGAGGTATATATCAGTGGAAAATCAATCAACACAAAATAGTATGATGGTTAACAGAAAAAATATGAACAAAATTATCATGTAGAAATCACAGAGAGAAATAACAAAGACAAAAAAATGATACCGGAGCAGAGAAATATACTGCCATAACATAAAGAACCATCTATAACCCAGATGCTTCTGTTCAGAGAAATAAAGGAAAAGCAAATAAGCCAAAAACTGTTGAACCAAGGCATTCAAAGGTGCTCCAATATTTCATATGCAAGCTTGGCACCAGGTCTAGCAGCAGAAAAGTTATTTTAGTCACATGTACACATGAGTTGGGAATAAATCCATGAACCACCAACTCACAGGAGGGTTGACCCAACTAAAGAAGCAACAAATGTGATTGACTCAGGACCAGAACTGCTTGGCATAGGGACACCCTAACAGAAAGTGAATCGTTGTTTTGAGCTGCCACAAAAAATGGATTCCTTTGGACAAAAAGAAAAAAATTACTCACTGTAATAATGACGTTTCTTCTAAGGGTTTTACTAGTTATTCATATAAGTCTGCAATCATCTTGTACCTAAGTTGCTGCCCTGGAGACAGAATTTGAAATGTTATGAAAAATTCATACTCTGTCAGATTTAATTGCTGAAGAGCCAAAGAGAGCAGTGGCCACCTATCTAGCTTAGTGTTCTTAATTAGCCAAACTAAATTAAGAATACTACTACCCACCATTTAAGTACTGTGAAAAGTTTGTAACAATAGCATGCTCAATACTAACACTGCTTACTACAGTAATGATTATCTTGCAAAACCCTGTTTTACTAAGGTTCTAGAAGGGAGATGGGGTAGGATTGTATGACTCACTAGTAAAACCCTTAGAAGAATCATCATTACAAAGGTGAGCATTTTATTTCTTCTAAAAACAAGAGTTTACTAGTGATATCATGCATGTCTGCAGACTGCTAGTAGTAACTTGGGAGGCTGGATCTAGAACATATATGAGGAAAAGGTTCTGCAGAACCACAGTCCCAAACCTGGCATACCTTCTGGATTGTATGTCCAGACAGTAGTGTTTGTAAAGGTGTGTTCTGTAGATTGGGTAGCTGCTTTACAAATCTCTTGCAGGAGAATGCCCTCATAGCTGCCACAGTGGCAGAAATAGCACTCAGAGTGTGTCTCTTATGCACTTGGATGGCAGCTTACCAGCCTTTCATAACAAAGCTAAATGCTAGAAAATATCCAATGTGGGATAGTCTTCTTAGCGGCTGCTTGCCTTTGCCTTCTACACCATAAATGACAAACAACCGTGTGCTATTAGTTCTGGTCCCTTTTCATCTATGCAGATAGAAGCTCAGTTTACATCTAGGCTATGGAGCTTCTCTTCACGTGTTTTTTTTTTTTTTAGGCTTTGGGAAAACACAGGTAAAGTAACTGAATGATTCAAGTGGAATTCTGACACCACTTTTGGATGAATTTCATGTATGTTCTCAGTACTACAGTACTTGATCTTTATGTAAGATAATGAAGTCTGGTTCTGTACAGAGGACTTACAGTTCACTAACCCTCCTGGCAGAAGTCATTGCTATCAGAAAAGCTGTTCTCCAGGTTACATATTTGAGATCTGCTGAGGCCACTGGCTTGAAAGGGGCTCAATTAACTACACTTGACTTTGTTGTATCGCCTGCCTTGATTTGGACTGTACATGGTTGCAATAGGGAGAAGAAAGACTGCACTGACAAGAATACTGCTCAGAGCTCTAACAGGTTTACGTGCTCCATGCTCTCCTGTGAGTTCTAGACACCACTTACTGTTCTGTCCTCTAGATTCTTTCCACACCCCAGTACTGAGGCATCATATGTGTTGACCTTTTTGGGAGACACTTGTTGGAAGGGGATACCCTCTCTGAGATTGTTTATGTCTTTGCATCATGCCAGTACCTGAACCAGCTTCAGTGTGACTGGGACTGGTTGTACAAATGAAGCACCTTTCTAGTCCAGTACCTTTTTAACGGGTACTGGACATCTCTCTTTTGTAGCCCAGCCCATGGCACAACAGCAGTTGTTGATGCCAGGTGGCCTAACAGCTGTAGAAATTCCTAAACGACCTTTTAGTTACCTGTCAGGAATGAGTTTGTGCACAGAATGAGAGATTCTGTTCTGTGAATTGGCAGAAATGCAATTCCCTTGTGAATGTGTCCAGCTCTGCTGCTATGAACTCAAGTACCTGACTGGGTTCTAGGTGTGATTTTGTAAGTTTAGGAGGAACCACAGTTTTCCAGTGTGTTCTTTATGAAGCACATGGCATGAACTGTTTCCTCCTGTGTTTTCCCCACTATAAGACAGTCGTCCAAGTGGGGAAACACTACCACACCGTTCTTTCACAGACATGCTGCCACCACGGCTAGATAATTTGTGAACACTTTTGGTGCTCAGGTTAGACTGAACGGCATTGCTGAGAACTGGTACTGAGCATTGTCTAACCTGAATCTCATATACAGTGCTCCCTCCTTTATCCACCCCCCCCATTTGTCCGCCACCCTTGCTTACTGCCAGTGTGAGCTCACGTCCCATTTTCCAGAAATGTTATCTCCCCCTTTAACTGCCACCATCTATTATCCACCACCCTCTTTTATCTGCCAGCATTTAGGTTGTATGGAGGTTGGTGGACAAAAGAGAGAGCACTGTATTTTGTTTGGCTGGGTTTTATTGTAATATGAAAGTAGGCATCTTTCAGGTCCGGGGACCTTAACCGTTCTGCCTTTTACATGGATAGGATCATTGTTTTCAGTGTCACCATCCTGAACTTTTCCTTTTTTGGATGCCTGTTCAAGAATTCTAGGCCCAAAATGGGTCCCCATTCCCCATTTTTATTTTGGGTGAGCACATATCTGGAACACAGGCCTTTCCCCAGTTGTCAGGCAGGGACTTTTTCCACTGTTCCACAGGAAAAGAAGCAAACTACATGAGGATAAGGGTACTGGACTTTAGGAGGGCAGATTTTAAAGAAATAGGAGACCACCTTAGAAACTGCATCATTGGGGGGGATTGCCAGGGAAGGGTAGATGTACAGTGGGGAAAAATAAGGAGGGCATAATCAAGGCAACCAGCCTCTGTGTGAAGGAAGTGAGTAAAAGCAGAAGGAAAAAGAGACTGTTATGGTTCTGTAGGGAAGTGGCCCTGGTGGTGAAAGAAAAAAGGGTGGCATTTAAGAGGTACAAGAAAATGAAGACAGGGAGGTGTACCAAGTAAAACAGAGGGAAGCAGAAAAGGCAGTGAGGGGAGCAAAGGCACAGACAGAGGAAAGGATAGCCAAGCGGTAGCTAAAGGGGACAAGTCTTTCTTCAGTTACATAAGAGTGAAGAGCAAGGCAAGGGAGGGATAGAGAGGGTAGAGGGGGATTGCACAGAAGAGGACCAAGAAAAATCAGACATCCTGAACAGGTACTTCTGTTCAGTCTTCACAGTGGAGGGAGGGGAGTGGGCCACCAGTGAACAGAAGGAATAAGGGGGGGGTGGACACAAGTCCATTTTCAGGAGAAAGATTCCTGAAAGGACTTGTAGCTCTGAAAATGGACAAAGATATAAAACTAAAGAGAATACACCTAAAGTTACTAATGGAACTCGGAGAGATGCTAACTGCCCCACGGATGCCCATATGGAACAGCTCTCTGGGAACAGCTATGGTTCTAGAGGACAGGAGGAGAGCAGACATGGTCCCGCTATGTAACAGCAGCAGCAAGGAGGAGGCTAGCAACAATAGGCTAGACAGTTTTACCTCGGAGGTGAGGAAATTAATGAAAACCCAGTTAAAGGAAAGTTTGTTAGAGTATACTGAATCCAATGGACTGCAAGACCATGTGCAGCATTGATTCACGAGGGGGAGGTCATGCCAGACAAATCTGATTGATTTCTTTGACTGGGTGACCAGGGAAATAAATCACAGAAGGGCAGTGGACATGGCCTATCTGGACTTTTAGCAAGGTCTTTGACACTGTGCCGCACAGGAGACTGAAAGAAATTGAACAGCTTTGAGGTGAGATCCAAAGTGGTAAATCGGATTAGAAACTGATCACAAATAGTAATAAGAAAGAAATAATGTAAGCTACTGGAAATAAAATTCAGGCACCCAGAATACCATCCCAGTGCTCTAACCACTGAGTTATAGGCCTCAATGGTTGGACCTGGGGATCCCAGACACACTTCCTTTCTTTGGCATTGCAAATCCTGCAACTAGCAATACTCAAGATGACAATTAGATATTTTCTGATGCAGTATTAGCCACTGCTAAGCAATTTAAATCACAAATAGTAGCAAGAAAGAATGACCAAAATCTGTAAGAGGGTGGACACTTAGGAGGGGTGGCGAAAATACATAGGGATGTTGGGAAACTCGAGGAGTGGACAAGAGCATGGCAGTTGGGTTCAATACCAAAATGTGCAAAATCATTCATCTAGGGCGTAGGTACCCAGGAGATGAGTAGTTAATGGGGGGAGGTACTGGCAGTCACTAAGCAAGAAAGGAACCTTAGGGTTACCATTTCTTTTCTTTTATTTGCTGTTGATACCCCCTTCTTTCCCCACCAGTGACCACACTTTGGGGAGCCCTAGGCTGTTAGTCCCTCTTGCTCTGCCCCAGGTAACTCCTCCAGGAACCGGCGGACCCACCACCATCCTGCCTCAGATTGCCCCCGGGCGGGGAAGGAGGAGACCCCAAGCCCCCCCACAGTCCCTAAGTGTGTATCGGGTGCTCCGTTCAGCTCCCTGAAGGAGCCTGAGTAAGGAGTCGGGTCCCAGCTACCGGGAAATGGTGCGGGGGGTTTCCTGATTTCGGTCCTTCCCAAGGGACTGACACCTGAGGAAATCCAAGGAGGTGGGGCACGTTGAGACGTGCCACTACTCTGGATCCCAGCTGACATCCTTCCCTCCTGTGTTTCTGTGGACCCACTGCACCTCCACCTGTGGTCACCCAGGTGGTGGTAGAGCAGCTGGACCTGCAGCCCTCCATCCCCAGAGGAGGAGGAGGAGAGTAGCCCTTTGGGTGCTCAATCCTCCTCCCCTGGCCAGCCCTCCAGCAACCCGAGATCGCTCCCGATACTGGGTTGCTGGCGTCACAAGCAGTAGCGCTACCACTGCGCTGGTGGGCCGGCTAGGGTTATCATTTCTGATTACATCAAAGTGGCAGGGCAGTGTGAAAATGCAGTGGGTAGGGCCAGTGGGATGCTGAGATGAATAGGGAGAGGTATCTCCAGCAGAAGGGAGAGGTGATGTTGCCACTATATTGCTTGCTGGTGAGACCCCACCTGGAATATTGTGTCTAGTTCTCAAGGCTCCACCTCAGAAAGGACATAGGGTGGAGGCAGTCCAGAGGAGGGCAACTAATATAGTGCAGGTATTGTATTAAAAGCCCTATGAGGAGAGACTGAAGGATCTCAACATGTATACCCGGAAATAGAGGAGCAAGATAGGGGACATCATAGAGACCTACAAGTACCTCACAGGGGTAAAAAGGGTGCAGGAGGAGAGTATTTCAAATGAGAAAAAGCACCAGGACCAGAAGGCATGCAGTGAGGCTGGGGGGGGGGGTTTAGAGGGATGTGTACTACTGCACTGAAACAGTTGCAGATGCCTGGAACAGACTACCAGTGGAAGTGGTGGAGGTGAAGACATTAGGGGGCTTCAGGTGTGCATAGGATAGATATAGGGGAATATTAATAAATAGGCCTGGAGGAGGAAGGGTTGCTGGAGACTAGCTAGTGTCTGCAGAGACAGACTAGGCAGAAACCATCTGGTTAGACCGTCCTTTCCTGCCAGCAAATTCTATGTTTCTATGTTTCCACTGCTTTTGGTTGCATTAATTTGCTAACTCCAGGTCCAGGAGAACGCTTTGTTCCTGACTCTGTGCTGGAAAGACTCTTGGTCTGTTTAACCTTGGAAATTTTACAAACTGAAGGGTTAAACTTGGGCCTACTATTTCCAGGACCCACTTGTCTGTGGTAAATTTCTGGCACTCCTTGAAATAGTGGGCCAGATGCCTTCAACTGGCAATGAGTCTACTGGGATCTGGACAAAATTGTCAGAAGTTTGACTTTGCTAGTGGCGGAGGAGCTAAGGCAAGTTTTTGATTTGCTGCTCTTCTGCCTCTGCCTCACCCAGCACTTCTCTGTACTAGGTATTCATAGTGAACATACAGCCTGCTGTAGTAGGCCCTACCCCTACCTTCCTTCCCATAAGGCCTATAAGAGGCGGAGGCCTTTTCTTTTTTTGTCACATTTTTGAAAGTGGATTTTTGTTTGTCCACTTTCTTCATGTATGCTTCTGTTTTGTCACCAAATAGAGGGATGACCTATCAAAGGGGAGATCCATAGCTTTTCATGGGGTATTGTGGGTCAACATAGTCACCCTAAGTTAGGCAGACCTTATCAAGGCCACTGAATGTGCCAATGCCTTTAATACTTTATTAGGATCTCTGGCAATCTGAAAGTGGTATCGAGTTGCCTCTTATCCAGTTCTAATTGTACTGACTAGATTTACATGCTCTTCAGAGTAGAGATTTTTACACAGTGTCAGGACCGTATTTCACAGGCACAGACTACAAAATCAGCACTCAAGCCTATGTAGGAAAAAATTCAGGTCCAACCAAAATTAAAATGCAAACAAAGTGAAAATTTAATGGTGAAGACCAACAGGCTACAAAACAAAAGTTCACTCTACCCAGGGCCTTCTGGTATTCTGCTGTGTATGCCATGCAAGCTTCCTGCCTAAGCTGCAAGGTTGTTGTTTTGTAAGCCTTCCTTGCCATATGGTCCAGCTTTCTGGAGTCCATCTCTGGGGGAAGGGATGCCGAAGGAAACTGCCTTCTCAAATGCAATGGCTTGTACTACACCTTCATGGTTAGGGTGGGCATACAGGTATTCAGACCCCATGCTTTCCACCTGCTAACTTTTTCCACCTTTTCATATATGGCAAGAGCATATTTGGTGTTGCAAATACTCTAACCATGACCTTTTTCACTGATTTGTGAATGGGGACTGACATTCTTTTCAGCAATGTCAGGCTCAGCATACTCACAAACACTGCCTCCTCTATGTCCACTTCTGTTTCACTGGATGGGAGAGTTAGAGTGTCTGCCATAGGGTCACATGGCAGAGTTGGAGGAAAAATGTTAATTAACTCTTGAAGGGGAACAGAAGACCTGTTCAGGGGATACTGCAGGCTCTTTCAGTTCCTCTTCCTCCTCCATCTCCTGCATAGGAACCTGTGGTGGAATCAGAACCTAGGGACGTGGCAGTGGCCAGATTCCCATACTGCCTTCACGGATTGGAAAAACTGTCACATTTTCTTAATATCCTCCAGGGAGGATATTACATGTGATGCTCTGCCTCTTTCTCTGGTAGGGGAACCGTGATCATTTCTCCTTCCATGTTTTCTTACCAGACATTGAGGGCAATGGCTGGTCAGAGGTTCTTTTGTGTTTTGGGCCATTATAAGCATCAAGGCTCCTTCTATCAGACGCCCTCTGCTAAACCTATCACAGATTATCATAACCTATCTGAAATAAATATTTATGTATTAAAAAAATCCCAAACTTTGGCCACTAAGGACAGGAAGAGGAATCTGGGGTATCACCTCTCTTCAGCGGAGAAACAGATCTGCCGCTAGAATGCTAGAGGGAGTATGACTACAGTGCAGAATCTGAGTTTGCATAGCAATTCAAAATTTGTCTCTGGGGCACCAACTGAGGCACACGATGACTGCAGACTTCTTTGACATCACTAGTAAACTTTCATTAAAGCAATCAACATTTTTGTGCTTCAGATTATCATGAACCTGTATGGAACTGTGGAATCAGAGCCAGAACACATGCTACACGTTCACAGGGATTTTAGAGTAATGCTACCTTAGCAGGGTGTCAGAGAACTGAGAAGCCGTGCAATTCAGCAGCAACAAAGGGTCCTAAAAATACATTCTAAAGACAAAGGCATACAATTGTTATGAGAACCATGTGTAAACAGATGGTATATTCAGAACAGTCTTAAAGTCTGAGCAACATAAAGAGGGAAACCCTGATTGGTAAAAAAAAAAAATAGATTCGGTTAAGTAACCATGAGCCCACAAAGGACACAGACTGAGGTTCCATCCAGTCCTGAAACCATGAAAAGCAGGTAGATTGCAGGAAAATGAAACGAGCAGAAACATTAGAAATAAAAAAAAAAAAAACACAGTTCAAAGACAAATAGTCACTGGATTCACCATATCACCATTATTTAACCATACGGTGTTCGCCTGGTTAAATAAAGATGTTGATTGATTGATTGATATCCAAGCATCTCTTATCCTTCTCCCTAGGGAAATAGCTGACATTAAGCTCAGTGGGGTATAGCTTGTTACCTCATAAAACCTGGAAAAATAAATAGTAACATTGTGGCAAAGGAGTTCACAGGAGAAAAATGAAACAACTGAGGAAAATGAATAAGGATACCAAAAAGGATTCAATTAAACAAATGCAACGAGAAGAAGAAAAACACCACCATTTCCAGTGTGGACAACTTTCATTCCCTGAAGCCAGTTGCTCTGACCGATTCAGACTGACAGTATCAGAGGTACCAAAATACACCCCCAAAATGTTGATGACATCCAAACACTCAGCAGTACCTCTAGCCAGGTGAAAATATGCAGGGAACGGCTCAAGCCAGAAAGCCATTATGTTATGCAAATTTATTCTAGAGATAGAAGTCTAAAAAATTGCCAAATCCTCTAGCACTGTCTGTAAAGACAGCACATTTTGAAAAAAAACCCCACAAATTTCTTCCGCATAAGCAGAGTTCTAGAATGGTCAGGAGTCTGGAATCCCCAGCACCTCGCCCATACAGTCATCCTGCTGAACGCACCATAACAAAGAACTTACTGCAAATATATACAACAAAGGGATCACAGGGCAACCTTGCTGGACCCCAGAAAAAATTTAAAATGAGACCCCCCCTCAACTATTCACTTGAGGCACGGTGCGAGTGTCCACGTGTTAAAAAAAAAAAAAAAAAAAAAAAAACATAACAATGCCAGAAAAGCAGGCAGAATACCAAAATGCTTCAATACCTCAAATAAATAAACATGACTCATCCTGCCAACAGCCCTTTCTTGATCAAGTGACTGAACATAACCAGCAGTCAGTCCTCACCTGCCACATTCAAGAGCTCCCACAAAGTCCATAAATTGTCTGTAATCCTCCTCCCTGCAATGGAACAGGTCTGGATATTTGAAATAAGATTCTCAGAAATTGGGGTCAACCTTTGACACCAGAGCTTTGTGAAAGCTTGTAGTTTGTATATTTATTTATTAGCTTTTGGTAACTGGGTAAGTGCGTTAGGCAAAAGACCTGCCTATTTTCAAGCATGACCCAGGAGTGTACAACAATAAAGGGGACAATATTACAAATGATAAGACAGGTATATGCACAGAAACACTGGACCACCATGCAGGGCGGTCAAACAAGGGCACAGAGTAAAAACAACCATGTATGCGTAGGAAACAACAAACCATCCAGGTAATTATACAGGAACTCGGTATGACTACTTAGCAATATTAGACATGGAGTGAGCAGAAGAAACCAGAGTGGGAATTAGGGCAATAAATAGCAGACTGAGATCTCCAACTAGAACCCTCTTGTAGTAAACACAGAACAGCATCAGTAGAGAAATTTGGCAAAGACTGACCAGTTACAAGGTGGGAAAACAACTGCGAAATCATAAGCAAATAAATCAGAACAGATCATGTAAAATTCTACAATATGCCAATATGAACCAGGGGATTTATGACAGCAGCTCCAGAATGATCCATTGAATCTGTCACCATGACAGCAGTCATCAAAGAAGACAAACTAGTGGCCAGGGTAGGAGCTACAAAAACCTGGCATAGTCTTGAATACAAGTGAGATCACAGCTAGAATCAGCAAACAGATCCAAAATGATCACAAATCAGGGACAGCATCTTCATATTTTTAGCAATAAGGCCCCCTCCATCCATGAATACAAGCCAGACAACAGTGTAACCTTACAGCATTCTTTACAACATACTAACATACTAATTGCCAGCAGATTAGGCTTTACAGTCTACCGAGTCTGCTCAAACCTCAGATTCCTAGTTGGGTACCGAGGCCCCCCCCTTGTGTTCCAGAAACCCCTATCATCCATCCCCACCCCCCTGGGCCAGGCCATCATCTGATACATCAGCTTCCTGTGTCTGTCCCACCCTCTCTTGAAGCCCTCCACTGTGGTTCTCTGAACCAGCTCACCAGACAGCGCGTTCCAAGGATCCACCACCTTCTCAGTGAAAAACCCCCTCCTCTTTTCCCCCCTCACCCTTCCACCTTCCAACTTCAAACCATGCCCTCTGGTGATACCTCCCTGCTTTGGTCTAAAGATCCCCTCTGTGTTTACCCTATTTATTCTCTTGAGGTACCTGAAGACCTCAGTCATGTCCCCCCATCTCTCCTCCAATGAAAACAGGCAGAGCTCCTCAAGCCTGTCCTCATACGTCAAATCCCCTAGTCCTTGTATCATCTTAGTTGCCCTACTCTGTACTCTCTCCAGGAGCTGTATGTCCCTCTTCAAGTGTGGTCTCCAGTACTGTACACAGTACTCAAGGTGTGGTCTAACCAGTCCATTGTACAGCGGCAGAATCACTTCCCTGCTCCTAGAAGTGATCCCCCTTACGATGCATCCCAACATTCTCTTTGCTTTGCTAGCCACTCTCCTGCACTGCTCAGAGTTATTCATACATGCATCCACCATGACCCCTAGGTCTTTTTCCCCTGTTGAGGCCTCCAGCGCCTCCCCTCCCAGGGTGCACCTGAGTTTAGGGTTTCCCCACCCAAGATGTAACACCTTGCACTTGGTGATATTGAAATTTAATTTCCATGTGTGAGCCCACCTTTTCAGGGTGGCAACAGGCAAATATATTTTGTTAAGGCTGAGTATGATGAAGCTCAAATCAGTATTCCACTACAAGTGAACTTTTCCAATCATGGTGGATGGATTGTCATAAGAGGCATACTGGATGAATTTTATTTCAGACATAATTTTAGCCACGGTGGCATGGAAACCATGATACTGTACCTGACTGTAAATCTCAACACATTTTGAATAATTGTATGCACAAGTCTAAATAAGTATGATAATGAAACTACTGTTGTATATGCACCTGGGATTTAAAGATGGAAACAACATCTTTCTTTATGCCTTTCCATGAGATAACTGCATTGAAGAGTTTGTTTCACCCTATAAAACTCCACAAACTCCATCATCAAGGTCACGGAAGGGATGGAAGAGCAGGGAAAAGTGAAAAGCATATAGATCATGCTGGAGAGGAAGGCAGGGACAGCATTAAGACTAGAGGTGGTATACAGACCCCCTATGCTGACTGAGAAAATGGACATGCAGATAGTATGGGATGTTCAAAGAATGGCTCGGAAGGGAGACCTAAATCTCCCAGACATAGACTGGGATATCCCATTGGCAAGGTTGGCTAGTAATGAGGAGATTCTAGGATCATTACAGGGTGCCTTCCTGCAGCAGCTGGTCAGAGAGCCCACAAGAGAGGGAAACATACTTGGCGTGGTCCTAACCAATGGAGATAGTGTGGAGGGAATGGGGGTGGTGGTCAGCCTGGGAGATAGTGACCAAAGCACAGTGGACTTCAAGGTCAGAGCAGGGTATGAGGCTAGTTAAACCACCACAAAGGTCCTAGACTTCAGGCAGGCAGATTTTCCAAGGATGATGGAGATATTCTGGGAGGAAACAAGGGGGTGGGAGGGGATGATGGAGGGGTGGAGGAACTATGGAAAAAGATCAAGGGGGGCTCCATATAGCAACAGAGGGGTGTGTAAGGAGGGGGAGGAAGAACAAAAGAAGGAGGAGGTAACTGTGGTTCAATAGGGAAGTGATGGAGGCAATAGGGGAGAAAAAAGGGCATTCAGAGAATATAAGAGGATGCTGGGGAGGGAGGATAGGGAAACTTACAAAGAGAAGCTGAGGCAGAGCAGAGGATTAGGAAGGTTAAAGCAGAAACAGAGGAGAGAATTGCTAGGCAGGCCAAATGGGGGGACAAGATTTTTTTCGATACGTAGGGGAAAGGAGGAAGGTAAGGCAGGGGGATAGTAAGGATTAAGGGGGACAGGGAATTGCAGGTGGAAGGGGATTTTGAGAAAGCTGAGGTGCTGAATGTATACTTTAGTTCTGTTTTCACAACAGAAGGGGATGGAAGGGGACCAGCGCTAAGTGTGAAGGGAAAGGGGGGGTGGATCCTAGACCAATCGGTGTGGAAGTGGTAAGGGAGGAATTAGGTAAGCTGAGGGTGAACAGGGCCATGGGCTCTGATGGCCTACATCCTAGGGTGCTCAGGGAATTAAGGGGGTTACTGGCAGAACCATTGGCATAGTTATTTAACTCATCCTTGGATACAGGATGGGTACTAGAGGACTGGAAGAAGGTAGACGTGGTGCCACTTCATAAAAGTTGCAGCAGAGAGGAGGCAGGCAATCATCGCCCAGTCAGTCTCACATCAGTGGTGGGTAAAATACTGGAACGATATTGAAACAAAGGGTGGTTAGCTATTTGGAAGAGGGACCTGCAAGACATTCAGTTTCACTCGGAGTCGGTCATGTCAGACGAACCTGATCGAATTCTTCAATGAGGTGACAAGGGTGGTTGATTAGGGTGGGGCAATGGACGTGGCCTACATGGACTTCAGGAAGGCCTACGACACGGTGCCTCACAAAAGACTGGTTAATAAGTTGGGGAGTCTAGAAGTAGGGCAGAAAATAACAAGATGGGTGGAGAGCTGGCTGATGGGTAGAAGCCAAAGGGTGGTGGTCAATGGGGTGCACTCTGGGTAAACGGGGGTGACGAGTGGGGTTCCCCAGGGGTCAGTGTTGGGGCCCATTCTTTTTAACATCTATGTCAGTGACATAGCAGAGGGGCTTCAAGGGAAGGTCTGTCTTTTCACAAACGACTCAAAACTCAGCAACAGGGTGGACACCCCCCCCCCCGATGCAATGAAGAATGATCTAAGATTACTGGAAGAGTGGTCAAAAACATGGCAGCTAAAATCCAATGCCAGGAAATGCACAGTGATGCACATGGGGAGGAGGAATCCAAATACCACATGCATACTGGGGGGGGGGGAAAGTGTTAATGGCTGCAACCATGCCGGAGAAGGATCTAGAAGTTATAATCACTGATGACCTTAGGGTGGAGACCGAGTGCAGCAAGGTAGTGGGAAAAACTAACAGGATGCTGGCGTGCATAAGGAGAGAGATAACCAGCAGAAGAAGGGATGTGCTGATGCCACTCACAGTTCCATGTTTAGGCCACACCTGGAGTATTGGGTACTGTTCTGGAGGCCCAGTCTACGAAAAGACATAGATGGCATGGAAAGGGTGCAGAGAAGGGCCACTAAAATGGTGCATGGACTAAGTGGGAAGACATATGAGGAGAGATTGAAGGAGCTGGATTTGTATCCTCTGGAGACAAGAAGGGAGAGAGGGGACAGGATTGAAACATTCAAATATTTGAAGGGGATCAATAAAGTAAGGGAGAGCTTATTCTCAGGGAAGGCAGATACAAGAACTAGGGGGCACAGATTGAAAGTGGAGGGGGGAAGGTTTAGGGGAAACATTAGGAAGTATTACTTCACAGAGAGAGTGGTTGAGCCCTGGAATGGTCTGCCAGAGGAGGTGGTGAGGGCCAGTACAGTGGAGGGTTTCAAGAAGGCCTTGGACAAGCACAAGGGGTTGTCAAGGAGAGATGTGGGATCTTGGAGGGGGGGAACAAGTAGAGGGGGGGAAGGGCAGACTCTACGGGCCAGGAAGGTCCTTTTCTGCTGACACATCTATGAATTTGGTATCAACCAACAAGGAGGGATTTATTTTCCACTGATCCTGACCTAGCTTGATGGAGACAGCTGGATGACTGGTGCAACCTAAAAGCTCATGGTTAGAAAACTCCACAGGAAAGAGTTCCACTGAGCCATGTGAGCCACATTGGAAACAAAATGTTTATCAAAACAACTTTTACATAGACCCCAGAAAGAGGGGAAACCACCACACTCATCGGAAAATATTCTAATGACATATCTTTCAGGGAGGCCTGACCACATATCCGATTCAAAAAGGAAAAATCAGAATAGAATTTTTTGTACCTCTTACCCTGTCAAGTTTTGAGACAAAACTGTTAAAGTCACCCCCCCCCAAACAAAATAAGATGAGCAATATGCAATAAAAGATTGCACCAAGCAAAAAGGATCAGTGCAGGCAGACATTGATTGGGGGATAAATTAATCAAACAGTATCTGCAACTCTGGCAAAGCACATCCGATATTGAGCCTGGCCAAGACACATAACAGCTTTTCAAAGATAATATCCACCCCCTTTAAAATAATGCCAATCCCATCATAAAGGTCCAGGCCAAAACGGCAAAAGAGGGTCCCCACACTCAATTCTTCCTGGTCTACCAAAGACAATAGTATTTTCTGAAGAAGAAAAAAAAGTTCAATGGCAAAGTATGAAGCACATCATACACCACAGTTTGACTCCTAGGCATTTTTATACTATTAACTTTAATAGTGACAAGTTGCAAGCTGTCTAGGACTGGTGTAACCCCCCCTACAAATGAGGGTTCCCAAAAAGTCTTCCTTGAGCTTGCCTAAATGCTCACTGCCAGGCTGGTGTCCTGCATTTTAACAGTTCAAATGTGATTACCAGAGCTTGTATAGCCTCTGTGTACTGTTTCTTTAAGAGCTGCCTAATTGCAGATTAAGTAATCTGAGAAGGAGCTCTGTTGAAAGATGTAACTATTTACTGAAAAATCATTTAGAGTGATAATGATAATGTAGTTTGTCTAACCTGCTTTCTTTGTAGCAAGGACTGTTTTGTTTGTCTCCACTATCTTGGTCCTGGACTGCAAATTGACCAAACAGTACTGGTGGGACCTAAAATGTAGCGGGACTACAGGAGATGTCTGAATTCAAAATCTGTAGGAACTTTAGTTTGGAGCTTTTTTGTGCCTTTTTTGCAACTGAAGGGGGAACTCTTGCTTTGACTGACAGCCAAATCAGCTAACCAAATCTTTTGGATCTTGGGGAAGTCCGGGGCTGCTTGCAGTTTTTAGTTAGAACTAAGTTGGAAGCTGAGCAAGAAGGAGCTGAAGTGTTTCTGAGCAGCCATCCTGAGTGAATTCGCATGGGAGAACTCTGAAAAGGCTAAGTTTTTGGTCTGCATGCCGGTGTGCTGCTCCTGAGAGGGAGAGAAGAGAATTATTTTGGACTAAATCCAAGTTTGTGTGACTAAAGTAAGCTACTGAAGTGGGCCAGGCTCAACCTGAAGAAGACTGAATATTTTTGCTGAATGCGATCGACCTGTCAGGAGTTCCAGCTACCCCTAAGCTCCCGGTGTGTGCAGAGACTTTGCATTTGTGCCCGGGGAGCGCTTTGCCTGGTACAGTATGTAACCCCTAGATGGCGCTATCCCAGGGGCTACTACCCCTGCCTGATTTGCCACTAACAGGTTGAGGGCCTGGATCCAATGGCGGGTGCCTCCACCCAGAGGTCAGGGTTTGCAATAGTTAAACTTACTTGGTCACAGCCCTCTGGGACACTGCAACCCTCCTTTCTTCCCACTAGTGGCCCACACAATATATCAGAATTACCTTCACAGTATACACTTACCCCCAGGGCTGGTTCAGGCACTGGGACCTCTTGTAAAATAAGATACAGTGCAACAATCACAGTACAATACTTTAACATAGACAAATACCTCAGGCAGTATAACTTTGCTGAAACATGCAGCTCGGATTTATTTAGGGGGAATATAACAAGGACAGGGGGAAATCAGGTTAATTAGCTTATCACTTTACTCATCTACCTATGGCTCTGTGCACAGGCCTATCCCTACCAGTTACTTTCCCTGGGTACCCAAGCCCTAGTGGCTAGTCCAAACCGTGGCAGCTGGTAGGGGCCCTTTCCCACAGAGAAAAGAAAAATTAGTTTAAACAGTCAGCAGTACAGTGATTCCATTTGGATTCAATGTGGCAATTCAACAGGGAGCGACCCTGAATTAGTACTCACGACCTCCAAACAAGATAGGGTCCTTCAATGTCAGCAGGGCTACTCTTGAGCTCCATGAGACTCCTCACACATTTATATGGTGAACAGTAACAGGCAAAAGTCCTTTAATGGCAGCAGGATTCACTTGAGGTACACAAGCCTCTTCACACATTTATATGGTAAAACAGAAAGTACTATACCAGGCAGGCTGCTTCTCTATCCCAATCGCAATTACTGCACAATACCCGGGAGAACACAAAGCAGATTCAGTTCCTGACAGACCGAGTGCAATTCAGCAATTTCTCCAGTCTTCTACAGGGTGAGCCTGGTTTCTACTCTTCAGATATCCTTTGATTCTCTTCACAGGACGGATTCGGTCCTAACAAGCAGTTACACAAGCTGCAGACCGAACTCTGGGCCTTACACACGTTTCCGACTAAAACTGCACACTGAAAAGCACAGGGCTCCTTCCTTCTTCACTGCCAGAGCTCAACTGAAACTCCAACAGACAAAACCGGGACTTCCTTTGAGTTCCTCCCAGTTCTTGACTGGATTGGCTGTCACTCACAATAGACTGCTCCTGTTGGTCCAAAAGGCCAAGTCTAAACTACATCTCCCAGAGTCACTGCCCATACAATCCTCTTGTGGCTGGCTCAGATTATGAGTCCAAGTTCTGATTCGTCCAAGGCACCATTTTAGAGCTAGCTTACCCCAAACTGATTGGTCCAGTTCAGCAGTTCAAAACCAGAATGGGGAACTAGGCAGACACAGTTCTGACTGCAAAGAAAGCAGGTTAGACAAACTGTAATTTCATTATTACTCTAAATGGTTTCTGGCAAACAGTTACATCTTTCAGATAGGTTCCCTTTGCACTCCTAGTGACTGCAAAAATGGAGTGAATTGGCAGCAGCTCGAGTGGTACTCAATCAAAGAAACACACAGTCCACCATACAAACTAATTATGTCTGCAAGCAGACAGCTCTTAAAGAGACAGTACCAGAGGTTCTAAAAACACTCACTGATAAATGGCTTAAACGCCAAACACCATTCAGGCTTGGAGCATTCAAGCAAGCTCCTGGAAGTATTTTGGGAACCCCCATTTGCAGGGGAGTTACAAGTAGAATTCCTGTACATGTAAATGTGCTACGAGCTGCTAGTGGGTTGTGAGTTAGTTCCCCACTGTTTAAACTGTGTTCTGCTTGCTGGAAGCTGTATCCAGCCCAAAACAGACTGCTTCTTAACTTGTCTCCATGCGGTCTGGGCTTTGCCAGACTGGCCCAGCCAGACTACCCACTGCACAGAGAAGCCATCAACGAGAGACCTGCCTGGGGATCAGTCCCCTGCTCCACGCTTGAACAGGAATGATGTCTCTGTGACTTGTGTGGGCCCTGCTTCTATTGGCATTCCAGATCAACCACCTGTGGTTTCGATTTTCATCCGGCCTGTGTCCAGTCTTGGGTATCGTGAGTAAATACCAGGGTAGCTCCCTACAACAACAGCTTAATCTGAGTGTGTCATCTGATTGTCTTGTTGTTTTGTTTCCTTTACGAACTGAGCCTTCTGGCTCCGGATTACAAATATTGTGTACTGTGCATGTTGTGTTTTCCATCACAGGGCCCCAACCAGCTGCAACCCTGCGCAACTGTCCTTGCTAGCCCATCTCTTCTCTACCTGGGTACTCAGAGGTGGACTGTGTGGGGGGACTCAAAGCACATGCATAACTGCTTGATTGATATAACCTTTAAGCTAATTAACCTGATTTTGCCCCTCCCTTGTTCAAGTCCCCTGAATAAATCAGATCTAACTTTTTCTGCATGTAATCTGACTGTGGTTCCAGTTTGTGCTCAAAGTACTGTACTGTTGCTATTTGCTGTGCTTAACCTTGTTTTACAGGGGGTCCCCAGGGTCGAGCCAGAGGAACCAGCCCTGGTGGTAAGTGCAAACAGTGTGGCTACTTGTGTGGTGTACCAGGGATATTGTGAAAGTGATTATTGTACAGTGTTCAGGCCACTAGAGAAGAAAGAGGAGGGTTACAGTGGCCCGAAGGGCTGTGCCCAGGTTAGCTTGACCACTACTAACCCTGACCTCTGGGTGGAGGCACCCGTTTCAGAACTCAGGCCCCTTAACCTGCTACTAGCCAAGCAGGCAGGGGTAGTAGCCCTTGGGATAGTGCCACCTAGGGGTTACATCTTGGAGGCTCACCACTGGGATTTTGTGTCTTCTAGTGGCTTAAACTATGAATTATTTTCAAACATAAATGGCTACCCCAACAGAAGTGGCTGTACAACAGTTGGTGGGGTGGTGTACTGGGCAGGAGATCGACCTCCAAAATGCTATACTTATCCTGGCTACTCCCCTGGGTACCAATAAGGACACTGTAGAGGGAGTACTTTCCAAGGTTGAATGATTACAAAACCCTGTGGTGGTGGGTCGACAGGCTAATCTGCTCCCACAAAGTTTCAGGGCGTTAATATAGTGTAAGGACACAGTAGACAGTTCCAAAGTGCCACAGACTATCACCCCTGAAGGATCCCTCATGCCTGGAGAGTGATAACTAAAGACAGTAAAGACCCCAGGGAGAATAAGCCCCCCCCCACTATCTGAGACTTTTGAGGAGAAATTTGCTGTTGTTGCTGGAGGAAGGGAAAACTGGAGGACTTAAAGAAACTATTCCTGCCACCTGGAGGTGTTCCTCCTCCAACACCCCATCCCACTCCAGCACCCGTTATTGCCCCTCGTTCTGTGCCCATGCCAGTGCTGGCTCCTATATCTGTACCTGCCATTAGTCACGACTCTTACCGAAGGTTGAGAATCTTCTCCGGCACCCTTCCCACCTCCCAAGGGGAGGATAATTGGGAGACCTGGATAGATTGTGTTGCCCCTTTGGTACCTGAATGGCAGTGTGCAGAGGCTGAGAAATGGAAAAGGATCATAGAAAGTTTGAGGGGTCCCGCCCTAGAGGCCATTAAATTTCTGAGGTCCACAGACCCTGGTGCATCTGCCCAGAAGTACCTATCTGCACTCGAAGGCAATTTGGGGAGCATTGAGTCAGAGGAGAACCTGATGTGGAAATTTCAAGGTACAAAACAATGGCCAGGGGAAAGTTTCTCTGCATATGTTACTCATCTGGAAAGAGCGCTGCAAAAGGCTTACCGAAAAAGTGGGGTAGCCGCCAGTGACTTAAACCATGTGAGGCTGGGGCACATACTGCAACATGCAAAACATTCTAAATTGCAGCTTCTTTAATTAAGGCTCCCAGATAGAAGGGGTAACCCACCGGACTATTGTGACTTGATAAAAGAACTCTGGGAGGTTGAAGATGAAGAGGGGGATTGCAATTCTAGGGTGATTGCAGCCCAAGTGATCATGGCATCGGAAGGCTCTTCCGAAGTGGGGGCCAATGAGGGTGTGCCGCAATGGGATGAACTGCTGAGGGAGTTCAGGGAAACAAAAAACAGTCTCTTTATGAAGACCACTCCTGCAAGTACAGGCACTGACCCTTATCCAACTGCATCTGCTATGGGGGTTGGGGTGTCCACCCATGCATCTCCTGCTGACAGCAGCTCGAAACTCGATGCCTTGACTATGGAAGTAAGAGAACTGACGAGATGTCTCCAAATGTTCACCACACAGCAGACAGAGATGGCACTAAGGTTTTCAGTTGGTAGTACCACCGTCCCAGCTCCCAGTGTGATGCCTCGGCCACACCAAATCCTAGAAAACATATTTTGCCATAATTGTGGGAAGGATGGGCACATGAAGAGGGAATGCCGGTCCACAAAAGACCTAGATAAAGTTGTATACAGACTTCAAGGAGAGCTTCAGAGAACGAATCAGCGGCCAAGGAGTACCCAAAATGACCACAGTGAGGGTTCAAGAAGTAGTAACTCAAATCCCTATGTGGCTAAATCATCTCTCCAGGCCCCTGCTGCTGTCCCTCCAGACTGGTCCAAAATAGTGGGCCCTTCAATGGAGACTATGGTGGCTGTGAATGGTATTCCTACTCAGGCTGTGCTGGACAGTGGGTCGCAAGTGACCATTGTATTTAAGGACTGGTATGACAAACACTTATCTGCTATGCCCTTACAATCCCTGGAAGGCCTAAATGTGTGGAGGCTGAGCGACAAGTTTTATCCCTACCTAGGATATGTCCACCTCTGGTTGTCATTTCCTGCAGCTGTAACTGGTGTAGAGGAGCAAGTCGAGACACTGGCCATAGTGTGTCCCCCTACTGGACTGTATGATGGGGTTCCCCTGTTGATTGGGACCAACGCTCATATGTTTGGGAGACTGGCACAACTCTGTTGCGAGAAACAAGGGCAATGGACTGGGAGGGCCCTAAAAATTCCTGCTCTGTTCAAGAGGGCCTATGATTTGCAACAGAACCCCAAGGGAGTGGACCAGGATGAACCAGTAGTGGTCGTGTGGAAGAAGGATCCTGATTCAATGGTACTGGCCCCTAACGCCCAGTGTACAGTTCAAGGGGAGGTATGCCTCCGCAAAGATGTCAAGAACAAAATACTGATGCTGGACACACCAGGTGATGGAAAATTGCCAGAAGGATTATTGGTTAAGCCCAGCATCTTGCCAGCTCATGCTCACATGCCTATGCACAACAAGTGATGGTCCAGATTCATAATGTGTCAGATCGGGAGATCCGGGTGAACAGAGGATGCACCCTAGCTATGGTACACTGCGCAGACACTGCAATGTTGCCCAGCAACAAGCACCTTGGCAAGACAGATAGAGTGATACCCGACTTGTTTGATTTTGGTGACTCCCCATTGCCAGCTGAATGGAAGACTAGAATTAGCCAGAAACTTGCCCAGAGAGATCAAGTGTTTTCGTTGAAGGAATGGGACATGGGATGTGTCCAGGGTGCAGAGCATCACATACGCCTGCACAATGAACGGCCATTTTGAGAGAGGTCTCAACGCCTAGCCCCTACAGACATAGACGATGTGAGAAGACACTTGCAGGAAATGCTTGCAGCTGGTGTCATACAAGAATCCAGGAGCTCATATGCTTCTCCCATTGTGGCTGTGCATAAGAAGAATGGATCTGTGAGAATGTGTGTTGATTATCGAACTCTGAATCGGCGGACCATCCCCGATCAATACACCATGCCCCGTATACAAGATGCTCTGGATTGTTTGAATGGGAGCAAATGGTTCTCGGTGTTGGATCTTCGCAGTGGATATTACCGGATTCCGATGGCTCCGGAGGACCGTGAGATGACAGTCTTCATCTGTCCTTTGAGGTTCTACGAATTCCTGAGAATGCCACAGGGGATATCGGGTGCCCCAGCCACCTTCCAGCGACTGATGGAACGAGCGGTTGGAGACATGAATTTGCTGGAATGCCTAGTGTACTTGGATGATATCATTGTGTTTGGGAGCTCCCTAGAAGAACATGAGAGCGACTGTTCAAAGTACTAGACCGAATGGAAGATTTCGGCCTCAAGCTGTCCATCGACAAGTGCCAGTTTTTCCAAACCTCTGTGAAGTATGTGGGGCACATAGTGTCTACAGAGGGGATAGAGACTGATCCTAGTAAAGTTGAAGCCTTGATTACTTGACCCCAGCCCCACAATTTGAAAGAACTACAACGTTTCCTGGGATTCTGTGGCTACTACCCCCGGTTCATAAAGGACTATTCCAAAGTGATTTGGCCACTCTTGAATCTTACCCAGGGTTACCCTCCTACCAATCGGAAATACAAAAAAGGGTCCATCAAAGAACCAGTCAAAGCATATTTCCACCCAGGTGAACTTTTCGGGTCCCGCTGGACTCCTGACTGTGAAGCAGCTTTCCACTAAATCATATACCAGCTCACCCACGCCCCCATCCTCACTTATGTTGATCCCACCAAACCCTATATGCTGCATACTGATGCCAGTCTGCAGGGTCTAGGAGCTGTACTGTATGAAGACCATGAGGATGGTTTGAGACCAGTGGCATTCGCCAGTAGGAGCTTGACCCTGTCAGAGTGAAACTACCCTGTGCACAAGTTGGAGTTCCCTGCGTTAAAATGGGCCATTGTCGACCAGTTTCATGATTACCTCTATGGGGCAAAAATATTGGTGAGGACTGACAATAACCCATTGACCTATGTACAGACTTCAGCAAAGTTAGACACCATGGGGTACCGATGGCTCTCTGCATTGTCAACATATGATTATGCTGTCCAATACAGACCAGGCCTGAATCATATTGATGCTGACACCCTATCTCAGAGGCCCATTTCCAAGACCGACTGGGTCAGGCTGTGTGAACCTGACATCCGAGCATTGTGCCAAACATTTGATAGAAATTAACAGATGTCTACGGACACAGCGGACTGCTTAGTAGATTGCTTGGGCCCCTCTGACACCTGCATACCGGCTGCGTATTGCCACTTTTCTGCTCTAGATATTAGTGCACTACCTCAGTTTGACAATGACAGCATTCAATGGGCTCAATCCTGAGATCCTATGACTCAGCCAACACTTGACGCCATTCGTGCAGGAAAAGATGTGTCCAAGTTGCATTCCTCTGATCTGAGAACTGCTTTATTGTTTAAAGAAGGCCCCAGGTTGAAGCTGCTTAATCAGTTGTTGTATAGAGAGACTGTTGATCGGGGTGGCCAAATAGACAAGCAACAATTGGTCCTGCCCACAGCCTTCAAAGATTTGGTACTGAGGTCCCTCTACAATCATATGGGCCACCTCGGTATCGACCGGACCTTTGACCTAGTACGATCTTGATTCTACTAGCCCAAGATGGGGGCCGATGTTGAGCATCATGTAAGGACTTGTAGTCGCTGCCTGCAGAGAAAAGCCCTGCCTCAGAGGGCTGCCCCCCTTGTCAACATTACTACCAGCACCCCAATGGAACTAGTCTGCATATACTTCTTGAGTTAGAGCCTGATCAGCGAAACATTGGCAATGTGTTAGTGGTTACGGACCATTTCACACGGTATGCACAAGCTTTTCCCACCAAAGATCAAAAAGCATCTACCATGGCCAAGGTGCTAGTGGAAAATTTCTTCATCCACTATGGGCCCCCCAGCGAATTCACTCTGATCAGGGTTGGGACTTTGAGAGTCAGCTAATCAAAGAAATGCTCTCTCTGTGGGGGTGCAAAAGTCAAGAACCACCCCTTATCCCCCACAGGGGGATCCTCAACCTGAACACTTTAACCGCACCCTACTAGATATGCTAGGCACCCTCCACCCAAAAGATAAGCACAAATGGAGCCAGCAGATTAGCACCTTGGTACCCGCATACAATTGCACAAAGAATTATGCTACCGGGTTCTCTCACTACTGCCTCATGTTCGGGAGAGAGGCCAAGCTGCCTGCCGATGTCTGTTTTGGGGTTTCTCCCGATGGGGTTCGAGCCGAAGATTACTTGCAATATGTACAAAAACGTAAAGCTCAATTGAACCATGCCTATCAACTGGCCCAGACATTGGCTGCCAAAAGAAATCTAGCCAACAAAGAGAGACATGATAGAAAAGTAAAGGCTCAAGAGCTTAGGCCTGGAGACCATGTGTTGTTGCGAAATTTAGGATTGCATGGTAAACACAAAATTGCTGATTGATGGCACCATCTTCCCCATGTCACAGCTGGAAAGCTGTATGATTTGCCAGTGTACAAAGTGCGCCCAGAGAATAACTCCAAAGCTGTCAAGACCATGAACCGTAACCACTTGCTACTTATTGGTTAAGTTATAATTGAGGCTGAACCCACCGAGATTGATTCCTCTGGACCAGTGACTCATGCTGCTGCAAGAAAAAAACAGAGTCAGCCTGCCCCCCGTGGTTGCTGATTTAACATTTCCGCCGCAGCAGGCCCAGAATGATAGTGACTGCCAGTCTAACTCGGATGACAGTGAGTGTGATAATGCCTATTACCCCTCATATGAACTGAGTCAGTTGTTTCATGGAAATCCTATGTTGAATTATGGGGATGAAGCTGGGCCTTCTGGACTGCCTAACGCCCCGGCATCAACCTTGGAGCCAATGCTCCCTGAAGGTGCAGTGCAAAGTATCACATCTGAGGATGCTGAGTCTTTGTGTATCGTGGAACTGTATGATTTGCTTGAAGAGAGGCTGATGGTATGAGTCTTTCTGGTGACATACCAGAACTTGAGGAACACTATGAGAGTGCTGACAACCCCCCTTCAGTGCCAGAGTGTCTTCAAAATTTGCCAAGTGTTGTAGAAACAGAGACTACAGAGCAAGGGGCTGACAGTGCTCCCAGCCTGGACATTCTCCTTCATGCAGAGGCACCCCTCACAAGTGATGAAAGCTCCAAGACCATTGCTGAAAGTACAGAGACTGTGGTTGTTTACCCCAGAAAGATTGGCCGGGCTGTCAAGCCAGTGGTGCACTTCAGTTACGATTCCCCCTGGAGGCCAGTGGATTTGCCTCTCAATGTAGTCCACAAAGGTGTTTATGTCTCTCAGAGCTCACTGCCCAAATTGAGCTTGACGGCCCATTCCAGGTTACTTGTTTTGTCCTCTCACCATGGTGCCCCTACCCCATCCAGCCCCAAGTTAGCTGATAGGGAAGGGCCCCCTCTTGCATTGTTTAGAGTACAAGAAGTTATTACATGATTCTGTATTCTGTATGTTCAAGTTTACCTGTGTGAAATATGCATAATGTATTGTCAGAATGGAAATGACATAGTGAAGTACATTGAAATGTGTAGTCAAGTGACAAGTTATGCCAATTGATGAATCAAATAGTACTTGTATAGCATGCTAATGGTATAAATGTCTTGTGTATGTTGTATTTTCAATGTTATGATGGTACAGACTTGACGCGGATGCCAAGTTTTCCCAGGCAGGGAAGGGTGTAACCCCCCTACAAATGGGGGTTCCCAAAAAGTCTTCCTTGAGCTTGCCTAAATGTTCACTGCCAGGCTGGTGTCCTGCGTTTAAGCAGTTTAAATGTGATTACCAGAGCTTGTATAGCCTCTGTGTACTGTCTCTTTAAGAAACAAGAGTTGCCTAATTGTAGCTTAAGTAATCTGCGAGGGAGTTCTGTTGAAAGATGTAACTATTTACTGAAAAATCATTTAGAGTGATAATGATAATGTAGTTTGTCTAACCTGCTTTCTTTGTAGCAAGGACTGTTTTTTTTGACTCCACCGTCTTGGACCTGGACTGCAATTTGGACCAAACAGTACTGGTGGGACCTAAAATGTAGCCGGACTACAGGAGCTGTCTGAATTCAAAATCTGTAGAAACTTTAGTTTGAAGCGTTTTTGCACCTTTTTTGCAACTGAAGGGGGAGCTCTTGCTTTGACTGACAGCCAAATCAGCCAACCAAATCTTTTGGATCTTGGGGAAGTCCCGGGCTGCTTGCAGTTTTCAGTTAGAACTAAGCTGGAAGCTGAGAAAGAAGGTGCTGAAGTGTTTCTGAGCAGCCATCCTGAGTGGATTCGCATGGGAGAACTCTGAAAAGGCTAAGTTTTTGGCCTGCATGCCGGTGTGCTGCTCCTGAGAGGGAGAGAAGAGAATTATTTTGGACTAAATCCAAGTTTGTGTGACTAAAGTAAGCTACTGAAGTGGGCCAGGCTCAACCTGAAGAAGACCAAATATTTTTGCTGAATGCGATCGACCTGTCAGGAGTTCCAGCTACCCCTAAGCTCCCGGTGTGTGCAGAGACTTTGCAATTGTGCCCGGGGAGCGCTTTGCCTGGTACAGTAGAATTCCTGTACATGTAAATGTGCTATGAGCTGTTAGTGAGTTGTGAGTTAGTACCCCACTGTGTGAAAAGTGTTCTGCTTGCTGGAAGCTGTATCCAGCCCAAAATGGACTGCTTCCAAACTTGTCTCCATGAGGTCTGGGCTTTGCCAGACTGGCCCAGCCAGACTACCCACTGCACAGAGAAGCCATTGACGAGAGACCTGCCTGGGGATCAGCACCCTGCTCCAAGATTGAACAGGAATGACGCTTCTGCGACTTGAGTGGGCCCAGCTTCTATTGGCATTCCAGAACAACCACCTGCAGTCTCGATTTTCGTCCAGCCTGTGTCCAGTCTTGGGTATCGTGAGTAAATACCAGGGTAGCTCTCTACAACAACAGCTTAATCTGAGTGTGTCATCTGATTGTCTTGTTGTTTCATTTCCTTTACGAACTGAGCCCTCTGGCTCCAGATTACAAATATTGTGTACTGTGCATGTTGTGTTTTCCATCACAGGGCCCCAACCAGCTGCAACCCCAGGCAACTGTCCTTGCTAGCCCATGTCTTCTCTACCTGGGTACTCAGAGGTGGACTGCGTGGGGGGACTCAAAGCGCATGCATAACTGCTTGAGTGATATAACCTTTAAGCTAATTAACCTGATTTTGCCCCTCCCTTGTTCAAGTCCCCTGAATAAATCAGATCTAACTTTTTCTGCATGTAATCTGACTGTGGTTCCAGTTTGTGCTCAAAGTACTGTACTGTTGCTATTTGCTGTGCTTAACTTTGTTTTACAGGGGGTCCCAGGGTCGAGCCAGAGGAACCAGTCCTGGTGATAAGTGCAAACAGTGTGGGTACTTGTGTGGTGTACCAGGGATATTGTGAAAGTGATTATTGTACAGTGTTCAGGTCACTAGAGGGGAAAGAGGGGGGTTACAGTGTCCTGGAGGGCTGTGCCCAGGTTAACTTGACCACTACCAACCCTGACCTCCGGGTGGAGGCACCCGTTTCAGAACTCAGGTCCCTTAACCTGCTACTAGCCAAGCAGGCAGGGTAGTAGCCCTTGGGATAGCGCCACCTAGGGGTTACAGGGGTAAGCATCCACAAAAAAATGCAAAGAAAACATGACGGCCTGGCAAAACCAGAAGTGTGAAATCACTTTTTCTTCATGTAGGGCACTTTAACCTTTTATTTACTCCTTTTCTGCTTAACAAAAGCCTTGGACCTCTCCATCAGCTCATCCACCCCAGATGCATGACTGGACCAGCTAGAACCTAAGAAGATGAGTCAGAAACATCACCCTCAACCAAGTTCACCCAGTCTTGATGAGACTTCACTTCGTGGAACATGTTTTCCAATGGGACAGGAACAGTACCAGCATAGGTATGGTCACAGGGGCTGGGGGCTTAGGGGCAAATTGACCACAAGCTCACCCATATCGACATGTCAGTATGTGAATCAAGGAAAGACTTTCTCTGCCAGGTCAGATGAGCTGCATATACTTTGGATTCCGAATTATTTAATCTAATATATTTAAAGAGTTGTCGAGGCCTCCATGAGAACTTTGAAAAACATAGTATTTGGACTCTGTTTAACTTATATTTGTCTTAAGCGCTGAATCTTTTCTCCCCATTATTTATTACTGAAATCATATGCATGAAAACAGGACCTTTTTCTCTTAACTGTTCATCAGATAATTTTCGTAATACTCTGCTGTTGACATCACAGTTATTCCCATGACAAAAGACTGTGCTGTCACAGCAGAGAATTATGACTTCAGTTGTGGAATGGGCTGAAGGGGCAGATGAACTCTGGGGGTTAAAGCTCTTGTTTTTGTCTAACTTTCCTCAGCAATAAATAAGGGAGAGGAGAATCCATAGAAGACATGTGAAATACAAGCTGAATTTTCATCAGATATTATGTGTTATCGAAGTTTTATCAAAGATAGTCTGATAAAAGACTACTTTACATGTTCACTTTTTCTTAACTACTTTCTGTCCCAATTTTCTCCAAAGGCTAGGGACAGGGCCTCCTTCTGTGAACCAGATACCAAATGCTAGCCATGGAAACTGCTCTGTTCACTTACCTTCTGCTATAACACCCAGTGATCCCACACCTGACCCTACTCTATCTCCCATGTGGCTCATCCATGATATTTTATTAATCCCTCTCATAGCCTCTATGATTATTAGCTTATCGCCATGATGTGTGCATGTCCAGCAGGGATTTATTTCCCCTCTCTCTGTCTCACAGGGCTGGTCAAGCTTATATTATTTATTTATTTTTATTTATTAAGATCTCGGATTAACCTTTGAGTACAGACTCATTACATAGGTTCCACTTCAGGGTCATTACAGTAACAAACAAAACTACAGCTTACGGGAGGCTGTAAGAGGACAAGAACAATTAAGACAAATTAGGCAAGAGGTTACAAGTGTGACTGAAATAAGCAAACACTGTATACAATTGTACTTGCCACCACAAAAGGAAAAAAGTGAGGAAGAGAGAGTGAACAACAGGAGGGGTTGGCTCAGGAAGAGAGGGGTAATAGTGAGAAGGCAAACTGGAGAGACAGAATATATACTGAAAATCAGCCCAGAAGGTGGGCCTCGTCACTGGTGAGGGAGGCTTATACTAAGCATACTGGTAGTGCCAGTAGCGGGAAGTGTTAACAGAGGGTGCCAGGTGAGAGGGTGGTACAGAATCAGAGCAGGATGTCAGTATAAGAAGGGGAAGAGGGAATGGGAGCAGACGGGAGTGGTGGAGAGGGGATGAGGGAAGGTAGGGTAGAAGGTGTGGGGAGGAGGTTGGGTCAGTTAGGGAGGGAAGTAGTACGGGGTGGAGAGGCACCCGGTGGTACAGGGGTGGAAGTGAAGGGGAGGAGGGTGGCACAGTTTAGGGAGGGAAGAAATGGGGGTATAGACTGCATCAGGAGGTACTTAGGTTGACAAACAGCCAGGGGCTGGAGGCCTTAGTGGAAACAGTCGCAACTTGCTTTGGTAACCAGATATGATCGTAGCCCACATTTGAAAGGCCTAGCATTGGAATAGCAAAGAGACTTTGTGACAGGTTGTTAGTCCATTTAGGTGCCTGGTGGGCAAAGGCCCTTTGTCCTAGAGTGGTGCGACATACTGGAACCTTGAAAACCATACTCCCGGAGCTTCTTGTGGTGAGGCTGCATTCAAAGGTGGTGAGGAGCTTCAGGATGCCTATGGGTAGCATGCCTAGACTTGCTTTTTTTCCCAGCAGTCAGGTCTGGTACTGAAGTCTGCTATTGAACTGGAGCCAACTGGCGTGGGTATAAAGGTCACAGGTGTGGGTTTGACATTCTGAACTGG
Organism: Neoceratodus forsteri; assembly: GCA_016271365.2. Taxonomy (NCBI): domain Eukaryota; kingdom Metazoa; phylum Chordata; order Ceratodontiformes; family Ceratodontidae; genus Neoceratodus; species Neoceratodus forsteri. Next base: position 1,362,220,898 of record CM057455.1, on the reverse strand, counting down.
TGGAGAGGCAACATGCCTTATTTAAGGCGACTTTGATACGGTGGAGGGCTGTGTCCATTGCAGATCCATAGACTCCAATACCATGCTCCACAAGAGAGATGACTGAGCTGCAGATGGCAAGGTTTAGTGCTTCATGGGTGAGATTGTGCTTATGCCTGTGTAGGAGGCCGATGTGTATATTGTGTGATTTTACTATATTGTCTATATGGTAGACAAATGACATGGTACTGTCAAGTGTAACCCCCAAGTACTTAAAGTGCTGTACCTGTTCAAGTGAGGCACCTTCATCATTGGTAATGGTAAGCTGCTATGATCAATGTCGATTCTGCAGGCTGGAGAATATCATTGCCTTTGTTTTTCTATAATTCATGACAAGTCTGTGTGCTTTGAACCATTTTTCCACTGAGGAGAAGCTGTCTTGTAGGGTGAGCTCCAGTGACCTGAGGTATGTGCTGTTAGAGAAGAGGACAGCATCATCTGCGTAGAGCAGAATTTTGCTAGGACAGGAACTAGGAAGCTGATTTAGAAATAAGCTGAACATTAGGGGACCCAAGATGGAGCCCTGTGAAACACCTGAGTGAACTGGTCTGCTATCAGAGTAGACATTGTCTATCCTAACTTGTTGGGATCAGCCCAAGAGGTAGGATTTGAACCATCTTACAGTATCATCTGATAGAGTAATAGCATCTAGTTGCTCAGCAAGGAGGTCGTGATTAACCGTGTCAAATGCTTTTGACATATCAATAAACGTTACACCAACCAGCGTGCTGTGCTCAAGTGAGTTGTGAATAAAGCCCGTGAACTCAAGCAGTGCTGTGGTGGTGCTGTGTGCTTTGCGGAAGCCATGTTGTTCAGGGCACTGAATGTTGTATTTTTCCAGATATTCCACTAATTGGTCAGCGACAGTCCTCTCTAGTGCCTTGGATAGAGGAGGGAGAATTGAAATGGGTCTGTAGTTTCCTAGCATGGATCAATCACCACTCTTGAAGACTGGGGTCACTAATGCCACCTTCCATTGCTGCGGGAACTGACAGAATCTTAGTGAGGCATTGATTATGTAGGTTAGAGAGGCTTCAAGATAACTTCCTGAGATAGGGCTACAAATTTTAAATCAAGGGAGTCTCCACTGTATCGTGATTCTTCCAGGACCTTTAGAAGGTATTTCCTGGCTTCATTTAAGGAGAGGGATCTGAACCAAAAATGAGGTTTAGTAGGTGGTTGGTTCAGTGTTTGCATTGTGACAAAGGAGTTAGAGGGGTGGAAAAAGTCAGAGGGTAGTACTCCAGAGAGATCGATAAATGCTTTAAGTGAGTTAGCAATAGTTTCTAGGTCAGTAGTAGGTATGCCATCAACAGCTTCATTTGGTTCAAGGTCAGTTGGCATTCATCTGTATCCCCCTTCCCGGGTCGTGCCTGAAAATAGGCAGGATTTGCCTAGTGCACTTACCCGGTCAACAAAAACTAAATAAATAAATAAAATAAATAAATAAATGTTAAGCATAATAGGGGCTGGCTTGTTAACTTTCGCTGTGACCTCCTTGAGGTTAGCCCAAAATCTTTTACCGTCACTCCAGGACCGGGTAAGCACATCCTTGTGGTACTGTTTTTTTGCCACCTGTATCTCCTCAGTGCAGTCATTGAGGGCCTTTTTGTAGAGTTGAATGTTGGCCTGCTTGCCTGTCTCCCAGGCTTTATACCAGAGGCAGTCTCCTGCCTTCAAGTGCTCACGAAGCTCAGGAGAGAACCAAGGTTTGCTTCGGCCTTTTATTATCCATTTTTTTATTGGAGCGTGTGTGTGTCACAGACCGCATTGAACAACCTGATGAAGCACTCCAGGGCTGTATCCACTGAAGTAGAGGAGTAGACTTGGGACCAGTCCTGCTGACTTAGGTTGACTCTGAATTGGTCCAGGTGGTCTTGCTTAAGGACTCTGTTTGTGATAGTTCTAGTGGAGGGTTTGGAGTAGGTGCTAGACCAGCAAACTAGAACAGGTGAGTGATCGCTGAAAGCATCAGGTAGGACAGAGGTTTGGGAGATGTGTTCTGGCCTATTTGATAGGGCCCAGTCTAGCAAAGTTGATGTGCCAGTCTTGTAGTTTACCCTAGTGGGTGAGGAGACAATTTGGGAAAGGTGCACAGATGTCACTGCATCCCTGTATGGAGTTGCCTCAGTGGAGAGTCAATCTGCATTGAAGTCACCTAACAGTAGTATTTCAGAGTTGAGGTTGAGGGTACTAAGACATTTGAGTAGTGAGTCAAGTCCACTGGATTTTTGTCCAGGTGGGATATATACCAAGAAGACTGTGAGAGTTTTGTTATGCTTTCCAATAAATATTTTTACTGCAAGGACTTGCATGCTGGTACCCATATCAAGTAGGGGCAGGATGTGGGCTTGTAGGTAGTCTCTGAGATATAATACACAACCACCTCCTCTTTTGGCGAGGTGATCTGCCCTGAACACAGTGTACCCTGGGATTGAAATGGAGACATCCGCAATGTTGGGAGAGAGCCATGTCTCAACTACTGACAGAATATCAGGGTTATGTTGCTGTGTCCAGGCATACGGGTTGATCATTTTTGGTAGGAGGCTACAAATATTGAGTGAACCAATTATTTGTTTGCCAACATTGCCTTGCAACCCATTCAGGTGTGTTCGAGGGCCCAGGTTGGGGTGAATATTCCCGGAGAGTAGCAAGAGCAGAAAGGCTATGTGGCAGAAATATTCCTTAATCAGATTGACACTGAGCTTATGATGCCTACTCTGGCTTTTTGAGTATTGGTATTCTTTAATGTTGGGGATCCTGAGATAGAGGGCCATTGGGTGCAGGCACCATGAGTAACGTGCATGGAAATGCTTAGAGCTATTTGTTTTGTGCTCACTGAAGGGAGTGGGTAGTAAGACACTGTAAGACAATGTTGCTGAGGAGTGCACATTAAGGGGAGTCCCAGGGAGGGAAGGAGTATGCCCAGAAATCTAAGTGTCGTACATGCGGTTATTTAGGCTCAAAAGAGTAGCCCACCCTGTCATTGCACAAAATAGAGACATTATGCTGGTTATGCTTGGCTATCGCCAAACAGCAGAGTAGCGCTGGAGAGAAGTAGAGTGTGGGGAGTTGGAGAGCCTGTGTGTTGTGCTTGTGTGATTCAACAAGATAAGATGCAACTGACTTTTTAAGCTGGGTAAGAATAACTATTGTAATTGGCTCAAAAGGCCAAGTAGGGTGGGGCTAGTTGGGCTTGAGACTATTTAATAAGGTGCTGAGGTGGAATGGGGGAAAAAATTAAGCCACAGAATGAGCTTGCACAAGCAGAGTACTTAAAATGTGAAGCAGCTCCAATTAATTTGAGGATTTTGAAAATGGCGCCAGGTGCCTGAGTTGGTTCAATGTCCAATGGACTCGGGCTAAAAAAGCAAGCTGCTCAGGTCAGGAGGTGGGCAATGAAGGCCAGAGCAGCCCTGTGGTATGGTGGTGGCCAGGTTATCTGCCCAACTTCATCAGACATATTGTCAACTCTCACCATCCCTGGCATCTTGGGCATGCCTGAAAGCCTCCTAATTACTGTGTGATTAATATGCAAATGCATCTTATTTATTTGTTTTGAAATAAAATCTGAACACAAGAACATTCTAGAACCTTTTCCATATCGAATCAGAATTAGTTTGAACTAGAACTAGAAATAATTAATCTATTCTTAATTCCTAGAGCTACAGATACTGTACCTTGGACAGCAGGTATTGCTCAAGGAAGGACATTCTCTGCCAGGTCAGATAAGCTGCATATACTTCAGATTCTAATTGTTTTAATTCTAATATATTTAAAGAACTGTCAATGCCTCCATTAGAGCTTTGAAAAACATAATATTTGGACTCCATTCAGCTTATACATGGGGAATGAGCTGAAGGGGCAGATGAACTATAAGGGTTAAAGCTCTTGTTTTTGTCCAAATTTCCTCAGCAATAATAAGGGAGAGGGAAATCTATAGAAGATGCAAAATACAAGCTGGATTTTCTCAAAATATTATGTTTTCCAAAGTTTTCCCAGAGGCATCAGTAGCTCTTCTATTCTTGTGAGTTAGTTACTGGATTTGTGTTAGTCGACTGAATGAACAGATGAATGAATGAATGAATGAATGATCCTTTATTTGTACAGTAAGGTGCCTTTCCAAGGGGCTCAAACAATAAATTAAAACACAAAATATTAAAACATGCAAAGCATAAAAGTACTGTGGTATTATGTTGTTAACACAAGAACTACAACTCAGAAGAAAAATTGCCTTATCAGGGCAATAGAATTAACTGTACATTGTATGAATGCTTTGCTGAAATAGTAGATTTTCAGCTTCTACTTAAAATCTGCTTCCAAGGGTGCGAACATCGGTGCTAAAAGAAGGGAGTTTGAATGCACATGACCTGCATTATCAACTGCACATAACTGTGACTAATGCATATACTGTTTAAATTGCTGTGATCTTTAATCTATCGTTACTTTACCTATATGCTGATGTCTTTTCACTGTTAAAGTCTGTCTTGCCTGTGTATCTTTTGTAACCTCCTGGGCTGTACCTGAAAATAGGCATATATTTGTCCAGTGTGCGTATCTGGTCAATAAAAGCTAAATAAATAATCACCTGTCAACTCTAGTTGGCTAGTGCTGGAAACAATAGATCCTGCCATGAGGAATTATGGGACTGCAGTGAGCAATGGGGCAAGAAATCAATGAGAAAGAACAGGCCTGCTCTGTTGAGGGCTTTATAAAACAAAAATGTAAGTCAGTCCTTCACCTAACTGACAGCCACTTCGAAATGGGAGTTATACGGTTTGACATCCTGTAGGCTTTAGTCATACTCAGTTTGAAAGCGAAGTTTAGGAAACAAAAGAAGTGATTCACCACCAGCACTGGAAGAGCATGGCTGCTGCATTCTACACTAGCTGCACAAGCACTGGAGGGGACACTAACAAAACCACATACAGAGTATTATAGCAGTCATTCCACAGGACCACGAAGGCCTGCACCAATGCTGGTAAAACACCTGATTTCAGGAAGAGGCAGTGGCAGCTTCAAGAACTGAAGATGACCAGGTCACAGATAGAATACAGAGGTCTTGTATCCGGGAATGCTTGGGAATTTAAATCAAGACTATGTTGTCAGCAATGTATCCCTGCTGAGGCATAACTTGGGCACAGCAGATTTTTACTGGGGCAGGTGCCCTGTTAGCTCAGTCCTGCAGCTGCCCATGGGAACAGGCATGGTCTGGCAACATTTTTCAGGTGGAAAAATGCAGCTCTTGAGTACTGCTGATACCTTGACATTCGGTGCTGATACCTAGACATTCAGTGCCAACCTGCAGTAAAAAGTAACACCTAGGTTCTCCGCCACCTTAGCAGCCCTCAGCTGTTCCACATCAAGGGATGCCAGTCTAAAGACGACCACAGAAAAAGACCATTGATCTATCCAGTCTGTCCTGGTTTACCTTACTTTATACCATGACTTATCGTGTATATTGGGTTTTCAAACTCACCTCCCCCTTGTTCCCAGCCTTACCGCTACTGCCCTGTGTAATTATTACCCTTCTACTCTTTCCCATCCCACTTGAACCCATTAATGTTTTTTGTACTCATCACCACAGCTGGTGGTCTGTTCATCAGCTCAGCCACTCTCTCCATAAAATAAAAGTTCCTCTCATGCCTCCTGAATCCCACCCACCAGCTTCCATTCATGCCCCCTCATTATTGAACTGTTATTCCTGTTAAATGGTTTGTCGCAGTTTACCTTGTTTATTCCTATCAGGAACTTGAAGGTCTCTATTGACGAATGGTTCTAGATGTGTAATCAAGTATGTAATGTCACCCTCATTGTGGCACATGTATGTAGTGTCTCCTCATGTAGCAAGTGTGTAAAGCCACCATTAACTATGTAACACTTGTTTCGAATTGCTTGTCTCCTATGTACAACCTACTGATTGTTTTACGTATATCCTCCTCCCTTGTACCCCCCTCCCCCAGGTCGCATCATGAGACGAGCGTCTCGTTGCTCAGTGTGCCTCTCCTGGCGAATCATTTTCAATAAATAACAATAAATAAATATTGTGTCACCCCTCTCCCTTCTGTCCTCTAGTGAGTGCATGTTTAGTGCCCTAAGCAGATTCTCATAGGATCTGCGCTTTTGGCCCTGATCCATTTTGGTTAACTTATATTGCACTGTCTCCAGCTGATGTCTGTCTTTCCTCAGGTGGGGACTCAAGAACTGGGCACAGTATTCTAGATGTTGTCTCATTGTTGATCTATGGAGAGGCACTGTTACCTCTTTCTTCATGCTATCAACCCCCCTCCCAGTACACCCCAAGATGCATGTTGCCTTGCTGTAAGCATTGTTGAATTGACTAGTTTATTGTGAGGGAGTCACTTAAGATGACTCCTAGGTCCCTTTCCTTTGGAGTAGTGGTCAGCTTAACCTTCCAATCCAGTATTCCATCCTGGGAGTCTTATTACCTAAGTGCATCATGTTGCTCTATTTGGCATTGAATTTCAGTTGCCATAACCTGAACCATCTCTTTAACATTTGCAGGTCCCTCTGCATCTCTCACCCACTCCTGGCTGTCTGCCCTGCCACAGAACTTATGTCATCTGCAAAGAGACACATCCTGCCCTGTATTCCTTCACCCATGTTGCTCACGAACATATTATAAAGGACAGGTATCAGGGCTGATCTCTGTGGCATCCAATTCATGACCTCCCTCTCCCCCATATAAACCCACTTACCTCCACCCTCTTCTGCCTCCCCATAGTCAACTTCCCACTCATTGAACTTGGTTCATCACTGCTCTCAAATCCGCTTAACTTCTTCAGTAGCCTTCTGTGCGGTACCAAGCTAAATGTCCTGCTGAGGTCAAAGTAGAGTAAATCCACTACTTGCCCCTTATCAAGCGCCCTTGTTACCCATTTACCCAGCTTGTCTATTTGCAGTGACATTTGTTAAGCCAATCCAATTATCAGTAGTTTAGTTTTGTCCAGATCCCATCTAAGCCAGTTTATGGCAACCCAGTGCTGAACTTCTGCCAAACACTGTTCTGTCTGATTAGTTTCATTGATTGACTGATTTCGAACATTTTACAAGGAAAGACATACTGAGCTCATTTCCAGATGCGTCCAGGGTGGGGGGAGGGGGGGTACGGAAGATCGTACAAAAGAAATAAAAATAGATAGCACATTAACAGATATACAAAAACAATAGTCTGTGCAAGCAATACAGTACATCAGAAAGAAGCATTTATTATTATACAGTGCAGGGTAAAACATTACAGCAATGTGCTTTAGGTAGATAAACACTGACCTTGGATAGGTATAGGGGAAATAACCCCAATGAAGCAAAATGGGAGGGGGCAAACATGGCTGGAACAATAAGTGTATGTGGTTGGGGTGTCATTTAAGGTAAGGGGTCAAGGAAAGTTGCAGGTGGGAGCAGAAACGACATGGAGAAGAGACTGAAACTGGACAAAGTTTAACTGCTCTTGATTGGATTGGCTTGGCTCAAAAAATGTCATTTCAGAGGAAAGGGACCTGGAAGCCATCATAAGTGACTCTTACACAAACTAGCCAATGCAACAAGGCCTACATTGTAGCAAGGCAACCTAAATGTTGGGGTATACTAGGAGGGCTCTACGATGCCAGTTCGACAACACTTTCATTAACCGGCATCACATTGACAGGATTTATGTCAACTGCAAGTTGCAGTTATCATAAATACCGATTGTCTCTAGGTCTGTTTTTTCATTGGTGGGCTTCGCTCCCAAACCCCCCACAACCCCTGTACTATAGATTATCAACTCTGAGTCAGAGCTGATTCAGGGAGGGGTGCAGGATTGGGAGACAGTGTGCCCCTGTGTCAGGTGCACTAACATAGTGACCTGTTGGTGAACTGTTGATTTTGTCGACAGGGAAGTAGGTCGATGTGTTGGTATAGCCGATCATGACACATACTTACTTGGGGGAAGATCGATAGCAGGAGGAAAGAGGTAATAGTGCATCTCCACATTCCCATGGAATACATAGTCTACAGTAAGTGCTACAGTGAACCCAACACATGGCTTTTCCTATTCCACCATAGTTCATTCATTACCTCTTCTTCCCATTTCTCAGAGTAGTGATCCCATCCTCACCTCCAATGGTATGGCTTCCTTAAACCATGGATAGGTGCACCAGTAAGTCAGAATATTACTAAGAACCACTGACATGTTCTGAGCAACAAACCCTAAGACTCAAAGGCAGTGGGTTGGATTTTCAAACCTCTAAGATCACTGCAAGCCTCGGTGCGCAGATGATATGGCACATGGGGTTTGCGGTGATCTAATGGGATTTTCTATCCTGTGCAGTTAACTGCCACAGGGTAGACCAACTTTCTCTGGTCTACCTTGCAGCAATCCTAAGGGCCCTTGTTAGGGAGCTTGCGCCAGATATTTGGTGCAAGCTGGCACAACTCGAGGAAACTGTCACAACTGCGCCTGATATTGGAAAATTGTGTGCAGCTGTGGTGAAGCATTTGGTGCATGGCCAGAATCTAAGAGAGGTGGTGCAGGGCTGGACACAAACCCTGGAAAAGGTTTCGAAAATCCTGCCCAATATCTCTGTCAACTCTAGGCAAAATCTCCACTAGTAAGGCTTCGGAGCCCTGTTAGATCCCCTTTTATGCATCTACTGCAGTTTCCAACTGTGAGAGGCCCCTAGAGCATAGCTTTTCTCACTCTGGCTTTATACATGCACAGTAGTTACAACTCAGGCTGTGTTATATTGATAAAATCCTATTAAAAGCAACAGGAAACACATTTAAGAACGCTTACTTTCAAATGGTTCCTTGTTTTGTCAATCTTATTTAATCTTCTGATCTGTTTTTTTCTTCAAAAAGTATTTCTATTATTGTTATGTAACCCCCCCTACAAATGGGGGTTCCCAAAAAGTCTTCCTTGCACTTGTCTAAATGCTCACTGCCAGGCTGGTGTCCTTTGTTTTTGCAGTTTAAATGTGATTGCCAGAGAGTGCCTATATAGCCTCTGTGTACTGGCTCTTTAAGAGCTGCCTGGATTGCAGTCATAATTAATCTGAAAGGGAGCTCTGTTAGAAGATGTGCTTGTTTGCGGATCATTTGTTAGAGTAGTAATAATATTGCAGTTTGTTCTAACCTGCCTTCTTTGCAGCATGGACAGTTCTGTTTGTTTCCGTCATCTTGGTCCTGGTTTGCTGAAATGGGCCAATCAGTACATTTGGGACTCTAAAATGGAGCCTGTCTACAGGGGCTTGGTGGGGTCAAAACTTGTAGGAATTGTAGTTTTGGGCTTTTTGAGCCTAAAATAACCTGGAGGGGGAGCCCTTGTTGTGACTGACAGACAGATCAGCCAACCAAACTTTTTGGATCTCGGGGAAAGTCCCAAACTGCTTGCAGTTTCAGTTAGATCTAAGTTGGGAAGTGAAGAAGTAACAGCGTGAGGTAGTTCAAGCAACAATCCATACTGGATTCAAGCGGGAGAACTGTGGAAAGGCCTGAGTTTTGGCCTGCATGCCTGCCTGTCCCTGAGAGGGAACCTGTGCCTTTTTCAGACTGAATCCGAAGTTGGAGAGGGAAGTAAGCCATTGAATTGTGACCAGGCTCCTACCTGAAGAAGACTGAAGATTTGCTGAATGCGATCGGCCTGTCTGGACTTCCAGCCACCTCTGAACTCCTGGATTGTGCAGAGACTCTGTAATTGCAACCGGAGAGCCTTTTGCCTGGTACAGTGGAATTTCCTTACATATGAATGTGTTGTGTGCTTACAGTGGGTCGTGATTTGCTTCTCCACTGTGGTCTGAATTGTGTTCTGCTTGCTGGAAGCTGCATTAGAATTTCCTTATGTGTAAATGTGCTGTGTGCTGCTAGTGGGTTGCGATTTGGTTACCCACTGTGGTTTGAACTGTATTCTACTTGCTGGAAGCTGCATCCAGCCCCCCAGACTGAATCCAAAATAATTTCCATTGTGCCTGGGCCTTGCCACACTGGCCCAGCCTGACTACTCGCTGCACAGAGAATGCCATTGACGAGAGACCTGCCTGGGGATCAGCTCCCCTCTCAACACCTGAACAGGAATGACGCCTTGGTGATTCGTGTGGGCCCCGCTTCTCCGGGCACTCCAGCTCAACAACCTGCAGTCTTGATTTCATCCTGCCCACGTCCAGTACTGGGTATCAAGAGTAAACATCAGGGTAGTTCCCTGCAACAACAGCTAAATCTAAAGTGTTGTCTTCTGATTGTCTTGTTGCTGTTTCTTTCACGAACTGAGCCCTCCGGCCCCAGATTACAAGTAGTGTGTGTTGTGCATGTTGCTTTCTTCCATCACAGGGCCCCAGCCAGCAGCAATGTTCCTGGCTAGCCCACCATTTTCCTACCTGGGTACCCAGAGTGTGTGACTGTGTGGGGACTTAAAGTACATACATAACTGTTTGATTAATATAGCCTTTAAGCCAATCAACCTGATTTCACCCCTTCCTTGTTCAAGTCCCCCGAATAAATCAGGTCTTACATTTTTTGTTGCATTTAACCTGACTGTGGTTCCAGTTTGTGCCAAGAGTACTGTACCTTTGCTATTTACTCTGCATAACCTTGTTTTACAGGGGGTCCCCAAGGTTGAGCCAGAGGAACCAGCCCTGGTGATAAGTGCAAACAGTGTGGGTACTGGTATGGTGTACAAGGGGTACTGTAAGTGATTATCATATATTGCTCAGGCCACTAGAAGGGAAAGAGGGGGGTTACAGTGTCCCAGAGGGCCATGCCCAGGTTAATTTGACCACTACCAACCCTGACCTCTGGGTGGAGGCACCCGTTTCAGAACTCAGGCCCCTTATCCTGCTACTAGCCGCGCAGACAGGGGTAGTAGCCCTTGGAATAGTGCCACCTAGGGTTACAGTTAAAGAGTGTGTTTTGCATTTTGCCTTTTCATATTTTACATTATCTGTTTCTAGCGAAACCCCTTCCCTCCAGTTTGTAGGGTCAATGTGCTTTCCCTTAGCCTATTCAAACCAGCTGCAAAGCCGCCAGCTAATGTTGGCCATACATATGACTGACGCAGTTAACTGTTTCAGAAGTGGAATGACTCAGCAGAAGTTGTCCAGTGCTCTGATGTATGACAGTCAGAGGTCCTAAATAGGGCGGGTTGGTGCTCATCCAGGGGAGTTTGAGGGACAGCAGCAAGGGGGAGGATGCAGACTTCTGGAGTGATGGGAATCCCCTCCTGGGGCTTTCTTAACAGGAATTCACAGGCCTGATAGGAGGCAGTGTACTTCACCACGTATAGGGGTAGTAAAGAAGAATTCCTCTAAATGGCTGGTGTATTAGTATTCTAGTTTGGGGGTTACACATGTGTGCAGAGCTCTTCCAGCAGAGGTTGCTTCAGTTAACCAGTGAGCTCCAAGAATGTTTGCTCATTATGTAAGCTGAGTATGAGGGTGAAGTGCTTAATGTATGGGGGGCTGAATCTGTGAGTATAACACCTGATGAGGCCTTGTACTTTTTTAAAGCTTGTAGTTTCATAATCTGCAAGAATGTCATAGTAACTTGCCCCCCATTGGGACCCGTTGGACCACAATTTACCATACTACCTTGCATTTTATGATGTTTCAACAAATGAGTGCCATGGTCATGTTTTCAAGTTTGCTGCCTCCAAGTAAAGATTTGCATCTGTTCAGATTTATTTAAAAGTTAGATTGATTACTAAGAGAGTTGCATGTTGATTAGAATCCCACCACTGCATTCCCTCCAACCCAGATGCCCTCAGTCTTGCTTCACTAATTATTCTTGGGAAGTAGCCCCCGTGTGAATTGTGTGGTGAAGAACCTCGTGGGAAGAGGTGCCAAGAACAAATGTATCATTGATTACGAACATAAGGCCCCTTTCCTGGGGGTTGAAAAGCTCCAGCAAAGTAATTTTTTTCCTGGCTGCTCTATGCCTCAGGGAGATGGTCAGGCTACAGTAAGTTTCCTGGTCATCCTATAAGGTCAGGTTACACTAAAGGAATAATGTCTGACAGGGTGGGTGTTATGCTGGGATAACATCCCACCTCGGGTGGTTGGGGCCGAGGCCACGGGCTGAGGGCGTCCAACACCCGAGAAGGGATGTTATCACAGCATAACGCCCACCCTGGAGGGCATTATTCCTATTATACAATGGCTCATTGTTTTACACACAAAAAAAATAATTTAAAAGAATTTTGTTTAGTGTTTAAAAATATTTTTTTTTTTAGAAAAGATGGAAACAATCAGTAAGATGCTCATCTAGTTGATCAGCAAGGATGTTATGCCAGGGTAAAATCCCTGCTGTGATGCCCAACAGACCAATCAGGAGCCAGGATTCTTTCTTGCCAGTGTATAATGTTCCATAACATTAACGGGAAACACTAATGCTTTATTGAAAGGCACCTATCATAGTCACAAAATCAATGAAAAGCTCTTTTTTTTCTGTGTGTGAATTTCATGCTCATGAAAGGTGCTGGATTGATAGCACAGGAACCTGAAGTCCTCTATTTATCCATATGACAGGTACAGCATGGGTGATCACAGTGCAAGCTTCCCCACACTGCTCTGCCAATGTGCCTCCACTGTGCCATGGAGGGACCACCACGTAGGTGAGAGGATAGTTCAGACTCCATGCCATTCAGTTTTTGGCCTCTAATGTGAAACTGTCAACAATGGTGTAAATGTGGTATCAGACTATGGCAGACTTAGACAGGTATTTCGCTGGACTACTAGCAGCTATGGGTGAGCCCAATGCCTCCTTTAAAACAAGTTTTTTATGGACTTTCAAACCACGATGGCCACAGTTCATAAATGGTCCCCTTTAGCTAATCTATGTGGAACATGGGACCTGATAGCAAAGAATGTCCAAGACACAGTGGAACAGAAATTTATAAATAGTACAGGGTGTGGATTTAAACCACACTTGGCAGCATTATGTAAGCAACAAGGTGTGTATTAAAAGGTGTAGTAGCCACGGTGTTGGCTAAGTTACTTTTAAAAAGTAATCAGTTACAGTTACTAGTTACTTTGAAATACATGTAATCAGTTACAGTTTCTTATTATTTTTCTATAAAAAGTGATTAGTAGCTTTAATGCATATTACTTTTCATATTACTTAATATTACTTTTGATAACATGGTTGTATTTACTCATTGGACATAGCTATGTGCTCATGAAACCCCAAGAAGTGTATAAAAGAAATAAAACAGATTCTAAAGACAATGAATATGTTAATTCGTAATGCTGTACCCCTCTGACTTTGCCAGCCACAACAGTCCCTTTACATTTTCATAAATAAGAGCGCTATTACAAAAAAAACGCACTCAAACACACACCCTGCATCTACTGCCAGTGCCATTGGCGATCTTTCCCACACAGCTGTATATCCTAACAATGCCAGTCACAACTACTCCTTTACATTCCACCCTTACCCCACTGCCATACACACCCTGCTGCATCTTCTGCACTTGATTATCTTTCCCACATCATGCCTGTATTCTCCTCCTGACTATGCAAGAGCCACAACTACCCCTTTAAATTTCCATAATAAAATCCCTTCACATAATTCCCCCTACACTCACACACACACACACCCTACAGATCTACTGCCCTTCCTTGCCTTGGTAATCTTTTCTCATTTTCCCGCAGCAGCCTGAATCCTAACTTTGCCATTGCCAGCCACAGATCCACACCACATCACATACAACAAATTCCACCAGCACCCCCCTGCTTGCCACAACACACAATTTAAACACTCTTTCCCACAGCTGAACCTTGACTTGCCACTGCCACTGAAACACAATTATAATTATAACTACGTCTGCCATTTCTATTATGCCACAGCCAGTATGTCACATCCGAACTTAGACAGTGTCACTTACAATCAGATTATCACACAACACAACACACTTGTTGCACTCCAGTACATACCCCTTCGATGAGGATTTCCTTTGAGATGGGTCGGGCGATGGTGATAGACCTGGCAGGTGGGTGGACGATCAAGTGGCCTGCTCTGGCAGTTTGGTGCATGTGGTGTTGGTGGACATAGGCCCTGAGCCCTGCCTGCAGATGGATTAGTTGCTGTTTTCCCTACAACAGCTGTGCTGGCCCCAATTCCTTCAGGATGCACAACGGCTACTGTAGAGGGCCACAACTGATGATATGCAGGGGTTTAGCTAGCCAGTTAGCTATAAATTGTACATCAGCTGGTCAATCTGTTGCCCGCCCCCCCAAACAAATTTCATAAATTCTTATTGTGATTCTTAGCTGTACCATGTAGCGGTGTATAAGTAGTATAATTTATATATCAAATGTTGAAAAATTATATATTTAATAATAAACTGACAAATTAAATGGTGTGCTCTGACTTTTATTTGCACAGCATGTTACAAATAAAGAACAAATTGGTCAATATTAAATGCATGCTGAAAATAGACAATTGAGTTAGAATCTATGTTTCAACCATTGCTTTTCTTCAGGAATTATCTAAAAGAGAAAAAAACAGGTAGGGGAAATAAGAGAAATATATATGAGGAAAGAAAATAGGGAGAGGCTGTAGGAGAAAAAGGGATGTAAGGTAAGAATAGAATCTGGAACATGAAAAGGTGATTGTAGGTATGAAAATCATAGTAGAAGTGAATGGGCTTTAAGTCTTTAAGTGGGAGTAATTAAGAGGACCGAATAAGAAAGATGAAAGCTATGTGTGCACACTCATTTTTAATTTTTACAGCTTAAAGAAATACTCAAACTGGAGGGGCCAGTGATTTACACCAGATGTGTGACAACTGGTACAAGGATATCCAGCGCAACGACACCTCTCTAGAGCCATTCAGCTTAACAACATTTTCTGTAATGAGACAACTGGCAAAAACAACCCTGACACCCACCAGTAGTGGGACTGTAACCATGTAGAAAGTAGTGGTCCGATAAATGAGGTTACCTTCTAGTCATAGCCACTGTGTTAGAGCAAACATCTTGCATGACAAACTAGCATTAGGTCAAAATTCCTAGGCTAAACATTGCAAGGCTGCATATTTTTGTTCCCAGTTGTCGTGCCACCTATAGCTCTGGCAGCTCTGCGACCATGCAAACCTGAATATCAGCAAGGTTACAAAAAATGGCACATCACAGCCATGAAATGTTGCCTAAATTTTTTATTGTGAAAGAAGGCAAAAAATGGTACGCAACTTGCATTTAGTGTGCAAGGTGAAGATGCTGGGTGCTCATGCAGTGCTTGTCAGAAGGCAGTCTTTTTAGCCTGACGCTGTAATACATAGAGCACACAGTCAGCTTAGCAGCCTTTGTTTACACTGAAATCTGAATATCAAAAGACGCCTGCACAATCTCCAGATTCCTGTCATGTAATAAACCTCTTGAGCTTCGCTCTTGAGGTTTATGAAGTCACAGGGAAACCCATGATGGATTACAGCAACCATAACAGATGGATGCCCATCTGTTATTCTATTTATATTATAGTAACTAGCTACTTTTAGGGAAAAGTAATAGCATTACAGTTACTTAATACTTTATTTTAAAAGTAATCTATTACTATTACTAGTTACCTAGAAAAGTAATCAGATTACAATTACTAGTTGCTAGTAACTAGTTGCTACCAAACACTGGTTGTAGGGCACAAGGTCGAAGGCCCAGTGCTCTTATGCCCTTCTAAGATGCAGCAAAAATCCTTTAATGCATACTCCGAGGTTACCAGTTGTGCTTATAAAATGTTTTTTATGTAATAGACATAGAAAGTAAGTAAAATGACTGTTTTATAAATAAATTAAGTGGTGTAACTATGAAAAAAATGAAAAAAATGGTACTGTTTGCTTTAAAAAGTATCTTTATTAAATTTAGCCAGGAGGTGGCAGTGTGGGTCAATAGCTGATACTGCTTTGTCTGAAATTTTCTTTAACATTGCTAATTTTTTGGGCAAACGTTTTACTTGGTCTAGGTTTCAAATGTTTTCATGCTATAACCATCCAGTCTTGCCTGCTACCAGCAAACAAGTGTGCTTTTAATGATCTTGGTCCTGTCTGGTCCCACTGATGTTTTAGCACGTGCTGACTTGTGCTGGTGTACCAGCTCAGTTTTCCTGTCTGCTGTTAAGACCTTTTGGTACTGATCATGGTTTGGTGCAGTGGTAGCAGCCCGGGTTTCCCTGCATACTATTAATGTCTGTAGGTACTGTTTATCATTTGTCTGGTAACACTGCTGATATCCCGTGTGAGTGCTATGTCATTTTACTTTTAGTACCTACACGGCTGCTGACAGTGTTTATTTATTTATTTATTTATTTACGAGATTTACCAGTAAGGCATACTGAGCAACTTGCTCGATTCCAGATGCGACCTGGGGGCCTAGGCCCAGCACATGGCAGGTATAGAACAGTTACAAGTACAGTGACTTGACATACAATAGCATAAGAATTTGTGCTTTTATAATACAGTCTTTGAGTAAGAGTTAACAATAGGGTATAGGTATGATGTAATCTCCAGGCAAAACAGTGCCGGA
Organism: Neoceratodus forsteri; assembly: GCA_016271365.2. Taxonomy (NCBI): domain Eukaryota; kingdom Metazoa; phylum Chordata; order Ceratodontiformes; family Ceratodontidae; genus Neoceratodus; species Neoceratodus forsteri. Next base: position 1,362,204,357 of record CM057455.1, on the reverse strand, counting down.
GGTTGCAGCTAGATATGCACATAACACATAACAGTTTTTTTTATTTTTTTTTTTTATTGTACGAACATTTAATTTGTGGGAACTGGAGCTTATAGCACTAGCAGGAGCAGCTGGAGGAGAAATATGCCTGGAGTAGTCTGGTGCGAAGACCAGGATTTTGTGTGTGTCTGATGGGGCCGGGAGGGCATTCCAGATCTGGGAGATTCTAAATTTAAAAGCTGACTGGCCTTTGGTAGTGCGCATAAGTGGGACATATAGAAGTCTAGGGTCTGTGCCTCTTAGAGAGTATGCGGGGGGGGGGTTGTTGGGATAAGGTGGATTCAAGATAGGGAGGGAGGGAGAGGGTCCAAAATTTAGCAGCAAACCTAGCGCAATTTATTGATCTGCAGTCTTGTAGCAATAGTAAGGCTAGGGAGCTGTATAAAGTGCAATGGTGAGTGGATTGAGGGGAGTCAAGGATGAAATGACAGAAGGAGTGAAATAGGGTGTTGAGGCTTGCCAGGGTAGCTGCAGGGGCGGTAGAGTCAACTATGTCGCCATAATCCAGTACTGGGAGTATCATTTTTTTGTACTATGGCATGCCTCGTTTGCTTGGGGAGACAGGTTTTGTTATGATAGAGTGCCCCCAGTTTAGGGAGTAGCCTTTTATGCAGGGAGTCTACGTGAGAGGCGAAATCTAGGTGTTGGTCAAGCCAGATGCCTAGATATCTAAAGCTAGTGCATTGTTCAAGGGGTGTCCCTTCCAAGGTAGAGAATGGGAGACACGGGGTTTGTCAGGATATTCTTTGTTGGGAGCCAAACGTAAGAGACACTGTTTTTTTAGGGTTAAGAGATAGCTGGTTTGACATGAACCAGTGCTTGATGGCTGAGAAGTCCTCCTGGAGAAGAGATGCTACACTGCTTGATGAAGGGCCTGAGGCATACAGAACTGTATCATCTGCGTACATTTGGATGGAAGAGTGGGAGCATGCGGAGGAGAGGCTATTAAGAAAAATGGAGAAGAGTATTGGTCCAAGGACTGATCCTTGGGACTCCAGCTGTAACTGGTAGGGGGTTTGATGTGTGAGAGGCCAGTCTGACCGATTGCGTCCTACCCGCTAGGTAGTCTTAGAACCAGTCTATAGCTGGGTGGACTAGTCCTGCATCTGCAAGTTTCGAGATAAGTAGGGGATGTGAGACGGTGTCGAAAGCCTTTGCTAGATCTATAAAAATAGCCGTGGTGACTTGTCCTTTGTCGATACCTGTGAGGATGTCCCCAGTGACATGTGATAGGGAGGTGATGGTAGAATGGGATTTGTGGAAGCCAGATTGGAAAGGAGTAAAAAAGGAGGAGGCATCCAGAAACTGTGAGAGTTGGGACAGGACCAGTTGCTCCTGAAGTTTGGCCAGTATCGGGAGTAGGGAGATAGGTCTGTAATTCCCTGGGGAGGAGGGGTCGCCGCCTTTAGGTAGAGGTATTACAGTGGCCCTTTTCCAGGTCGTTGGTACCTTACCCAGGGAGAAGGAGAGGTTGAAGAGTGTGGCCAGTGGGGTGGCTATGGCAGGGGCTGACAGGAATAGCATCTTGGCATCAAGAGCTGACGGGCATTTGCCTCTGTTGGGGTTCAGTGCCCGTATGGCGTGGAGGACTTCTGTGGGTGATACTGGCTGGAATACAAAAGGAGGGACTTGGTGGAGGATGCTATGTATGGGGGTGGTGTGTAAATTCTGGCGGGAGGATTGAAGGTTGTCTGCGCAGCTGGAGAAGTGGGTGTTGAAAGCTTCGGCAACACCGATGGGGTCAGAGATAGGGGTGCCATCTACTAAAATAGTTAGGGGGTGGTTTATGGTACTAGCTGTGTTTCATGACAGGATTACAGTCTCTATGTTTGCTTGCATGCATGTGCAAGAAACACAGTGCCACCATACAACTTTTTGGAGGTGTGCCATCTGCTCTGCCAATGTCCTGATCCATTTTACAGGCACGACCACACCGCACCAATGAATGGCCAAGCTGTCTGACAGCAGTTCAGATGCAGTGGCATGCAGTTGAAAGAAAATCACCACAGCAATTGGCGGTGGTAACGTGTAGGAAATTTGCATATTGACGGCAAGTGGCAGCTGTCACCTGCCGCCTCTCAGTCCCCATCAAAGCCGATGGGGATGCCTAATCCCCCGTCAGCATTCTCCCTTCCCAGTTCATTTGCCAATGGGGTAGCCCAATCCCCATTGGCATAATGTCCCCCCCATTTGTTGTGTGCCAAGGGGGGTGCCCAATCCCCCTCAGCTCATATGCCCCCCAAGCACACTCTATGGCCAACATGGGTGCCCAATACCCATTGGCTCTAGCCCACCTGCCAACAAACACCCAGGTGGCATGCTGGGAGCCCACCCCAGCATGCCAAAAGTGTCCCGTGTTGTTTTTTCCCCTGTAAAACCAAAAAACAGTCTCTGGTGCCCCCTCCCTCAAACCGCACCCACCCTCTGTGCGTCCCACATCCCCGCACCCCTTTACCCCATACTTACCTCCAGAGCCCAGCACGATGATCTTTGGTGGACGGGGAACATGTCTGCACTCTTCAAAGCTGAATGCGAACTGAAGAAATGCCGGTAAGCTGTATAGTGGCATAAATGGGGGGTTTTCAACTTAGGTGGATATTTTGGCCATTTTTGTGAATTTTGGCACCACATTTTCAACATGGGATTCTTGGGACCCCACTTCCTGAATTCAGTCACTGCCATGCTGTTATTTCATCTCAAAAGGTGATTTCGTGGTCACTGTGCGGAATCACCTTTTGGGACTGATTAATGAAACGACAGAGTCACTGTTCATGCAGTGGCCTCCCAAAAAGCCTATGTTGCAAACTTGGTGAAAAAATTCCCAAAAATTACTGTGTTACGAGTGTGCATCACACAGTTTCCATGCACACTCATAACTTCTTGCATTTGTAATATTTTCTCTCCAGATTTTCAACACTGCTATTTTTTCACACCTCCTTATGAACAGTACAGCTGTCATTTTTCACATCCTGGACGAAATGTGTTTTTGCACTTTCGGCGCACAATAGCATGGTCGCTGTGGGAAATCAGAGTTCAGGACAGATTAAAAAAATCATTGTGACACTGTTCATGAGCAGAGGTCACAAGATGCCTATGTTGAAAATTTGGAGAAATAATTCCACTAAATGACAGTGTTACGAGCTTGTGTTGCGCAGTTTCCACATATGCTCATAGCTTCAAGCATTTTTAATATCTTCATTCCAGATTTTCAACATTGCCATCTCTTCACACATGGAAACATAGACATTGACAGCAGATAAGGACCGCTTGGCCCATCTAGTCTGCCCATTTCCCTACCTACAGGATAGGCCACAGATCCTAGTTAACCAGCAGCCTATTTCTTCCTACCCCCCACATGAATTGCCTTATGTCTGTCCCATGCATTCTTGAATTCTCCCACAGTTTTAGACCCCACAACCTCCTCAGGAAGGCTGTTCCATGCATCCACTACCCTCTCTGTGAAATAATACTTCCTCACATTGCCCCTGAACCGCCCCTCCCATCTTTAAATTGTGTCCCCTTGTTCTTGCACGTCTCTTTTTCTGAAAGATGCTACCCTCTTGGACTTTGTTGATTCCACTGAGGTACTTAAAAGTTTCTATCATGTCCCCCCTCTCTATGAATGGTACAGCTGTAATTTTTTACATCCTGCCCAAACTGTGTTTTCGCACATCTGGCGCAGAATGGTGTGGTCGCTTTGGGAAATCAATGTTCGGGACAGATTAACAAAATCACAGTGACACTGTTCATGAGCAGAGGTCCCAAATGCTTTCATGAGGTGGGGGGTCACAAAAAGGCCATGTTAAAAATTTGTAGTGCAAATACCAACAAATGCCTGGGGTGTTAGGGTTTCTAACTATAACGTCCCACCCTGTACAAACTGACAGATGTCAGAGGTGTGCCTTTGGATTGCTAGCTGTAATGCTCATGCCATTCCACCCCAACCCCCACCCTGAAGCCAGTGACAGGCATCGAGGTGTGCCTTGGAATCTTCGGCCCCACAGTTCACCCCATTCTTCTACACTGCACCCATTTTCAGAATATGTCCTTATGACATGGGGTGACTGTCAAGCCGAACACCCCAAGGCACACCTCAACACATGTCGGTGTCTGAAGGATAGGGTGAGGTGAAATGCCATGATTGTTATGGGCGATGATCCAAAGGCACACCCCAATGTCTGTCCTTCTCTGCAGGGTGGAGGTGGGGTTGGCATGAGTTCAATGCGTCACTGCCATTCCTATTCTGCAGCTGTCTAAATCCTGCACGTCCAATGCTAATCTCAGCAAGCAAACATTCGACATTGACAAATGCTTGTTTGTTCTTAAAATGATGTTGTGGTGCTCAGTTTACTAGTTTTCTAATTGAGCTGTAGCTACTGCTCCATTTGAAGTAGTGCTTTCATTTTTCAATGTACTTGACAAGTTGACAAACCACTGGGTAATGTAATGGATGGTGGTTGCTGTAGGTACATGTTAGTAGTAGTTATTATCAGAAGTGGGGCTTACGTTAGACAGAAAGTAATGGAAGACTATGGATGGTAAATATTGTTATAAATGTGGAAACCTATGAGCAGTGTTTTCAGATAGATGCACTGGCATGTTTTTAAAAAAGGCAAATAAATGAGGAACAAGATTTTTTAATACATGCGGGTACTTAAGTATAGGAAATTCAAGATGGCAGATTTCAGCTTTTTTGTTTACATTTTTTGTATAGTTTTATGTTGGAGTAATCAGGTTTCTGGGCTTGGCAAAAAGATCTGGTGGCTGACTGTGCTTGGATGGTTTTTAATGCATGGTCAGGTGATTGCTATCAGCTCTTAAAGTTGCAGGAGTTTACACTGGCATTTTATAAATGTAATAAAATGTGTTTTCTGAATCAAAAGCAAAACAATGCCAGATTATTGGATATAATTGTTCAAGAAATACAAGAGGGTGTTCAAAATTATTTCCTCTCAACTTCGATACAAACAGAAAAAAGAAGAAAGCATTAACACGATTTTGTAGCACAACAAACTTTGGTAACATACCATAGATATGTTTCTCTAAATAATTAACATTAACCTGAAAATTAGAGTCCCTTCCAGGATGCCAGCTACAAACCACCCTGTTCCCACACCACACCCCTGTACCTTGTACAATGATGTTTGCTGATGCTTGAATGGAGCTTTGGTTATTTGTGGCATGGCAGATGAAAGCTCCATTGTCCTCAAGGGTAACATTGTGAATGAAGAGTCCTCCTGAGGCAGTGACTGTGTATCGCAGGTCATTTGGAAGATCACCATTTCCTTTGGTCCAGGTGATCCAAGGTTGGGGGTGGCCAGTCGCACTGCATTCCAGCGTAATACTGGCACCTACCAGCACCTCTGTGTTCTGCGGCTGGATCACAAAACTGGGCTTGGCTGCAGCAAATTAAAAAAAATAATAATGAGAACATAGGTTAAGGTAATCTCTGCAACTCAAAAAAAGTTTCAGAACACAATTTCTCTGAATGCTATTGAATTTGCTGACTATAAAACTGAGCAACATAGAATCTGATGGCAGATAATGGCTACCTGGCCCACTGAGTCTGCCTATTTTTTCTGGGTTTTTTTTTGTTCATTCTTGCCACAGATCCCTTTTTTTTTTTTTTTGCCTGGTCCGCCTGGAAGCTCAGCCCAGCTCTGTCCACCATCCCCCCATGCCCAGGTTTACCCCCCTGGGTGGGGGCCACTGGGCAGGCACCCTCCCCAATAGACACTGGGTAGGTGAGACCCGGCTTCCACCCCCGGGTCAGGGCCAAGGGAATGGGACCCTCCCCCGATGGACATGGGTAGGCAGCGGGGATGGTGGCAAAGCCAGCATCATGTTTGGGGGCCAGCGTTTTTTCTCTTTTTGCTGCAAGGATCCCTAGGGCAGGGATGTGCAATGACGACCAGCATCTGTCCCACCCACTGACATGTGGCGCCAGCTGTGGCAGTACCCCTAGCCTCCGCCAAAGATCCACAATGTGCTGGACACTCAACTCCACCCCCCCCCGTAGAAGGACAGCAGTCCCTGGGATGCTCAATCCTACCCCCTTGGCTAGCCCTTCGACTCCTGAGTCTGTCCCCAAACCCAGGATGTCGGCACTGCAAGCAGATGCCTTGCTGCTGCACCAGTGGGCTGGCTGCCACAGGCCCTCTTGGTCTATAGCTCTTTTAACTCCCCTCCTGTTACCCCTGCAATTCCTTTGTGCCTATCCCAGGCATTTTTGAACCCCACCACTGTTTTAACCCCCACTACTTCTGCTGGAAGACTGTTCCAGGAATCCACCACTCTTTCTGTGAAGAAGTACTTTCTCACATCTCTCCTGATTCTACTCGCTTCCAGCTTCATAGCATGTCCCCTTGTCCTAGAGTACCTTTCTCCCTGAAAAATACTCCCCTCCTGAACCCTACTTATCCTTGTGAGATATCTAAAGGTCTCTATCATATCCCCTTCCTCCTCCAGGGTGTACATATTGAACTCCTTTAGCCTTTCCAAGTAGGGCTGCAATGCAGACCCTGCACCACTTTAGTTCCCTCTTCTGGACTGTGTCCACTCTGTCTATGTCCTTCTTGAGATGTGGTCTCCAGATCTAGACACAGTATTTGAGGTGGGGTATTTCCCTATGATCTATACAGAGGCAGCACCAACTCTCACTTTGCACCCCAGCACCCCACTACCTCCTGGCTGCCTTCTTGCATTGCCTGGCCAACTTTAGGTCATCTGCTATGATTACCCACCAATTCTCCATCCTGCTTTGTCATTGTCAATACCACTCAACCCATTTTGTACTCTGCTCATGGACTGCTGTGCCCCAAGTGCATTATTTTGCACTTTTTTTGTATTAAATCCCAGCTACCATACACTTGATCACCCCTCCACTTTTTTCAGAACCCTGCTCTTTCATTCCACCTCCCCTTCAGTGTCCACCCATATGCTGATCTTGGTGTCATCCCCAAAGAGACAGATGTTCCCTTCCAGTTCCTCTGCTATGTCACTTATTAAGACATTGAAGAGTACTGGTCCCAGCACTGACCCCTGAGGTACCTTACTGGTCACCCTTCTTTCATCAGAGTGAACTCCATTTACCACTATCCTCTGTCTCTTATCCCCTAACCAATTTCTTACCCAGCTTACCACTTTGTTGCCATCCTCAAATTGCCTATCTTGCTTACCAGTCTCCTATGTGGAACAGTGTCGAAAGCCTTACTGAAATTTAGGTAGGCCACATCCACCGCTCCACCACGATCTAATTCCTTGGTCACCCAGTCAAATAAATCTATCAGATTTGTTTGGCATGACCTTGCCCTTGTGAATCCATACTGCCTAGGAGCTTGTAGCCCGTTGGATTCCAGATGTTCCACAATCCTTCTCTTTAGCAGTGAATCCATTAAATCACAGATGTCAGGCTGACAAGCCTATAATTTCCTGCCTCTTCCCTGCAATCATTTTTGTGAAGTGGGAACACATCTGCCCTCCACCAGTCCTCCAAGACCACACTGATCTCCACTGATTTGTTAAACAGGACTGCCAGAGGTGCACTCAGTACCTCCCTGAGTTTCCTCAACACCAATGGATGCACCACATCTGGCCCCATAGCTTTGTCCACATCCAGGTTAGCAAGTGCTTTTAGGACCCTCCCCTCAGAAAAAAGACTAGAGTCCACTTCCCGCCCATCAAAGTACCTGCTGCTCTTTTGCAGTCCCTCCCTTTCCACTGTGAACACTGAGGAGAAGTATTTGTTCAAAATGTCTGCCTTTCCCTGGTCTCCCTTTTTACACTCCTCCCTCCCTTTTTAACCTTATAGTCCCTCCTTTTGCCTTTCTTTTTTGGTTATATATCTAAAAATGTCTTTTCTGTACAAAGACAGATATACAGCATAGCACATCACAGTAACGCATGGCAGACACGTATTATCATCAGTGGAAAACCTACAATCCCACGGCTCATGGTATCACTGCTATTATGATATAGCCTACACAGGGAGTTAGCTGCTGGTTGCACTTCTGATATGATATTGCCTACACTGGAAGTTACTGGTACCACTTCTGATATGACATTTCCTACACTGGGAGTTACTGGTACTACATCTAGTATGATACTGCCTACATTGGGAGTGACTGGTACTACTTCATGACTGATCCTGCCTTCATTGGAATTGACTGGTACCACTTAGGCAGCATGTCAATTAAGCGTGGAAATTTGAGCGAAGTAATTTGGGAGACTGAATATGAGCAACTGCACATTGGGTGACTGTGTATATACAGCAGATCAGTAAACTGAGCAACTACAAATGACAGCAACCACTATTATAACCTACCTACTGTGTCCGGGTGTGTTGTGGAGTAATCTATTAGATGAGGGAGTCTGGGGGCACAACCCCCCATGGGGGGTGCAGGGGGGCAAAGCCCCTCTGCATAACAAGATAACCTGAGTCACTCAATTGAAAACAGGTGCAGCCTGTATTCTGGAGGAGCAGAGGATGTCAGAGGTAAGGATGACACTGGTGGTCTCTGGTGCAGCAGCCTGCGGGAGTCATCACAGGCACTGTGATCTCACTGAACGTCTGCTCATGAAGAGTGGGGCACTGGAGCTGCGATACTGAGTAGCAAGCCACAGTGGGTAAGCAGAGCAGAGGGGAGCCAGAGTGGGGTAACTATTATCTACTTGGTAGGGTGTACTTTCTGCCTTGAAGTAAGATATTTTGTTCAGCTGCAGCTTTAGTTTCATTCTGGGACTGGAGTGGGGAAACAACACTCAAACTTGTTTTGCCCTAATGGTTGCAGAGTGAGGAAACTAATTTGTTTTGATCTAATGGGTGCAGAGCAGGGAAACTAGTCTCTAATTTGTTGTGCTGTAATTTGTTTTGTTTTTTTCTGTCTGACTGCAGCAGATACACTAATCTCTAATCTGTTTTGTTTCTGCTGGCTGAAGTGCAGTAATATATTTTTGGGCAGCAGAAGCTTCGGGTTTCACCTATAATTTTCAATTTGAGATGTGACACCATAGCTGAAATGTGCTATCGCTGAGATTTGCTGTCACTGAAATTGCAGTCGCTTAAGTATTTTAGCTGAAATTTAATTTGCTGTAATAAAATCACTCAATTGACATGGAACCCTTCTGGTATGATATTCCCTTCACTTGGTGTTGCTGGTACTACTTCTAAGTTGATAGTGCCTACCCTTGAACTGGCTGATACCTCTGCTTGTATGATCCTGCCTGCACTGAAATTGACTGGTGCCACTTCGAACATTGTACTGCCTATGGCTGAGTTGACTGGTTCCATTATCAGTGTGAAAGTGCATACACTGGGATTGGCAGGTTCCACTTCCAGTGTTATACTGCATACACTGGGGTTGATAAGTTCCAGTAGCAGTATGATATTGCCTGTACTCGAGCTCATGAGTTCCAGTAGCAGTGTGAATTTGCCTACACTCGGGCTTATGAGTTCCAGTAGCAGTGTGATATTGCTTACACTCAATCTCATGAGTTCCAGTAGCAGTGTGATATTGCCTATAGTGGGGTTGACTAGTACCAGTTATAGTATGGTGCCACATACACTGGGATTGACTGGTTCCACTACCAGCATGATATTGCATTCTCTGGGGTTGACAGGCTCTAGGTCCAGTGTGATATAGCTTACACAGGTGCTAACCAGCAGCACTTCTAGTGGGATGCTGCATACACTGGGATGGACTGGTTCCACTTTCAGTGTGACACTGCATGGTCTGGGAAGGATTCATTCCACTTCCCATGGGATATTGCATACAGTGTGAGTGACTGATACCAGCTGTTGTATGATGCTGCATACACTGGGATTGACTGCTACCACTTCGAGTGTGATGCTGTATACATTGAGGGGGACTGGGTCCATTTACTGTGTGAATCTGCATACACTAGCTGGCTGGCACTGTGACAGGCATCTGTAGATCGGCCCTCAATAATTTACAATTCCAATTACATTTATGGCACTTTCCACAGTTCTCCAGAGAATTTTTACTAATGATAAAAAAGCACTTCAGTTTTCATGTAGCCTAATACAAGAACCACTTCAAATCTAAGAGTCACACTGGTGGCATAGTTTGCACACACTTCAGTAATAATGCTGTTGTTTTATTCCCTAGATATGTTTACAGCCTCCTTTCTACTGGATGGCAATTTACGCTGCCTTCTTATTAGAGCTAAAAAAATTGCAATCACAGCTTAAATTGACTAAGCACAGTGGGGTATTTGGACAGGAATGTTAAACCATTAAAACTGAAAATAAATTAAATTACTTTTAACCTTGAGCAAAGCAAACCACTGTGCTTAGACACTGCTCAACAAGTAACACATCATCCTATCTTGTAAGTGTACTGTAGATAATGTAACAAACTACTGTACAATGCTATATAGAGTTTTCAAGATTTTACAAATCCGAAACTAAAACTTGGCTGGGAGTGCTACTGCAGGAAATACTTGAAGTCAAAGACAACAAAATAACAACTAGGTTTGTTTGGAAAAAGAAAACTGAAAACACGTCTTATTTTACTTCAACAAAAGCAAGTAAATACAATTCTTCTCTGCGTGAAGCAAATGTATGTTGTCAAGTATATGAAAGGTGTCACAGTGTTCATTTTTACTTTTGGCCTGAAGCAGTCCCACAATCACGGTATCCTCAACCAACCTTGACTCTGATCTTAGCACTGTCCACGGATCCAGCCCCAGCCCCCATAATGCAACGCTCAGTGCCTGCACTGCTGTTGGCACAGATGCTTGCTGGTCATCTGATGCGATTGGGGGGGGGCACATAGTAAGCAGTGATTGCACTATCCCTAGAAGCAGTATTAACAGTCCAAACCATCAGATCACGGCACCTCCTTCTGCAGAGAATGAGTAGGCTCTGGCTCTGAACATAGTGCCCCAGCACATATAACTGGCAGTACACCATGTAATGCAAAAGCATAAAACAAGTGTGCCAATGTTCAGAGCTTGATGGTAATCTCATCCCAAGAAGCGCTGGCCTTCTGAGTTTTTCTGCCTCCAGCTTCACTTGACTCAGTTCTCACCTTATTCTTCACAGGTAATCATGCATCATCCTCTGTATTATCCTTACAACTGCTAGTCCACCCTCACAATACCTATATGATAACAGTATATACTAAACACACTCTCTTTTGCCTTAGTCAGTGAGGGGACAAGTCTCCCAGGTAACTAGTAAGGTATAATGCAAATGTGGAAGCCAGCGGGGTCTGCACTGCTGAACACACTGAACTACACCTCTCCCAGAGGACTGTGCATAGCACAACATCAGTCACATGGTGTTATACCATGTGCAGTGCCCTGGGTACACAGCACTACTGCCATTGTCTTTCCTAACCCACCCAACCCTTACCAACAGGCCTGTTTCTGGGCCAGCTACATTTTTATTTTCATTTCATTTTCCTTGAGAGGCAGGGAAAGCGGTGAGGAGTACAAAGGCACAAACTGAGGAAAGAATAGCCCAAGGCATAATGAAAGGGTACAAGACATGTTTTATTTATTTATTTAGTTTTTGTTGACCGGGTAAGTGCACTAGACAAATCCTGCCTATTTTCAGGCACGACCCGGGGGAAGGGGATACAAATGAATGCCAACTGACCTTGAACCAGATTAAGCTGTTGGTGGTATTTTTTTTAGTGAATGAGGGAAATTTGGCCAGGACACTGGGGAAATTCCCCTACTCTGCTTCCTGTGAGCAGGGGGGTCCCATTTTCATGTGGGACCAAGATGGCTGCCTCTGGACATGCTGTGGAGGACATGGAGGTGTTGGAGGCAGGGGAGTTGGTCTCCTTCCCTGTCTCTGGATTGCCAGAGGCCTCATCGATTCTTCCTCAAGCTTCTTATAATGGATCTAAGTTGCATGCATCTCCCAGTTCATTTTCTTCCTCAGAAACCTCGATGGATCAAAGTAAGCAAACAACTGTTTCTTCCCAGTCTGTTCCTATACTGCAACAGCTAGCATCAGCTAAAGAGTCTCTACAGAATACTGAATGTTTACGACCTACAGATGTGGACGCTTTGCTGTTACTTGAGGAAACACGTTATCTTACAAAGAAACAGGAGCTTTTAGCACTTAAGAACTCAGCTTTGCAGCTGCATACTGATTCTGACTCTCTGTTGCAGACTACTGCGTCAGACGCCTGAAAGACAACCTTGACATTTCTGCATTCCAATGTGGGATGTTCGACAATTTCTTCTGCTCCTGCTGCTGAAACTTCTCCTGAAAACCTTGCTGTTTCTCCCGATCTTCTTCCACGAACCTCTGCATCTGACTTGCCCCCTGCAGAGGTTGTTCCACAGGGAGATTGGTCAGTTGACTCTGCTCTTATTGCGGCAGGGTGGGAGAGGGATCCAGTTGTCGGTACCCTGGCGCTCTGGTCCTTCCCCCGTTCGGATCACCCCTGCAGATGCCCCAACTATTTCTCATGTGCAAGACCAGTTGGACTTTACGCTTACGCCTGCTTTGCGCTTAACACAAAATCCAATTCTCAATTTACTGGTTTCCACTTCTCCTGCAGCTCCGCTTTCAGACTCCGACCCTCTTCACCAAAGTTTATCTCCCCAGGGCCCTGGTCTACCACCTCAACGGACTGAACGACCAACTTCTCTTGCTTCTACATCTAATAAAATGTATGCATCTTGTTTTTCTGTTCCCACCCAACAGGCTAAGAGACACAATGCTGTCAGATTACAGTATTTGGGGGGTTTACCTGAAATGCCTGATAGGGTTTTCGTGGGGCGCACTTTGCTTAAAGACTCCAAGAAATTTGCTGCTTATGATATCCATGCATTGCTACATGTTTCTAATGAGTCCCATTTTGATGTAAGTTTTAAAACCTTAAAAGGTTTAGAGAAATTTTGGTCCCAATTTCATCTGTTGAAAAATACCCCTTTATGGTCACCTTTCAATGCAATTCCTTTAACGAAACCTGCACAAAAGACTGTCACTGTTCTGTTTAGAAATGAAGGTGTTAGTTTGAACGATATTACAGTTTGGCTGAAACAAAGATGTACAGTGCTCTCTGACCCTGAAGCTATTTTTGATTTGGAAAATTTGTGGACGGGAGGGTGGAAGGTTAGGGTTATGCTCCGGACTACTGATACTGGTATTCAACACCTACCCAATAGTTTTCTGTTAGGCAGGGATAGGGGAGTTTTGTTCTATTCTGGACAACCTAAAGCCTGTTATAAGTGCGGTTCCACTTCTCACCTCAGCAGCATTTGTGACACTATTAAATGTACTGTTTGTGGTGGTCTTGGTCATGCAGGCTCACAGTGTACTGAAGAACCTCTCTGTGTTTTATGTGAAGACCTGGGACATACTTTTCAGCAATGTTCCTGGGCTGCCCATAATTCTCCTGCTTTAGCTGATGGAGAAGAGCAACGGCTTATTATTACAGTGGCCCAACGTTCTAACATTAAGGGTCCCTCTTCTTCTACAGTTGCCCCCCTCCCCCCTCCTACTACTTTAGCTGAATCACATAGTGTTGTTTCCACTGCCACTGTAATAAGTGCTGGGGAGGATTTAACTGAGCCTGTCCCACAACCTGTTACGTTTTCTCTACCTCCCCACCCTCCTTCTTTCCCAGTTGTTCCTAGCTGTTCTGCTTCAGGTGGCTCTTCTATGAGACCCTCCCCCCGGCACCATTAGAAACAATGGAACCTTCCCCTTCTGACCCTTTTACTACACCTTCTAGAATTACAAGGGGTTCAAGAAAGTTTGGTTCACCTTCCTCTAAGGCTGAGAGGGTAGAGACTCTCCCTTTGACAAATAAATATGAATAGCTGCGACATACTTCTGAAAACACAGACTCTGACTCTTCTTCTGTCCAGTCCTCTCACCCTAAACTTACTACAGATACTGAAGTCCTATCGACAATTTGGGGTCACAAAAAAGGAAAGCCAAGGCCAAGACAAAACATAAAGAATGTACACCGAGAAAGGGTAGACAGAGGTGATTGCTATGCATATGTCTACTTCTTTTGCAATACATACTGTTAATGCTAACAGTATAAAAAAACAACATAAGAGGGTTTCAGTTTTTTCATTTTTGTCTTGTCTTACTGCCGGTATCATACTTCTACAAGATGTTAGATTCCATTCTTTGCCTGAAATTTCTAGGGCCCAAAAGTCCAGGCATTTAGGCCCCTCCTGTTGGTCATTTGGACAGGAGACATGTTCTGGGGTGGGTATTTTGTTTCATCTTCCTAATGTCTCTATTATTAAGATTCTAGATTTATGCCCTGGCAGAGTATTATTGATAGACTTTAGGTTCCTTTCTATCCCTTTTCGGATTATCAATATTTATGCCCCACAAACCAAGTCGCTTAGGATTGAACTCTTGAAAGTGGTACATCCCTTATCTTTACACCTCTATGCACGTCATTTTTGGTGGCGATTTCAATTGTGGGTTGTCCACTAAGGACAGGTCCTCATTCTCAAAAACCACAAAATTATTTTGTGATACCACTTTTCTCAAAAATCTTTTATTTTCTGCAAAACTGAAGGATGCTTATCTTTCTCTCACCCAGACACATACCCCTACCTTTCATAAAGGCTCTTTAGCTACCCAGATAGATTTTTTTTTTGTGTCCTCCTTTTTATTTATTTATTTATTTAGTTAAACATCAGTTTAGAAACCTTTGAGCCAGAGGCTCATTTACAAAGGTACCTCGTCACAAAGAGGACATCAAAACAGTAGTACAAGGGACACAGTACTTACAAACAAAAAAGTTACAGTTCAATTACAATTTTGTTACAATAGAATACAATCTCCAACGAAGCAAAAGATAACAAAAGGTGCAAAACTTATGGTCGGGGGAGAGCTGGTGGGGGTAGAAGGGAGGGAGATGGGGGAGGAGGAATTAGTAGGGAAAGGAAGGGGGGGGGAGCCGCTCAGTGAGCATTTTTACAAACTTCCGCTGCTGAAGTACAGGTGGCTGAATTTTCAGATTATGATTTGTTTACCATTTTTCTTGGTCCTAAGAATGTTGCAATTTTTGGTCCTGGCTCTTGGAAATTTAATATTTCCTTATTAGAGAATTCTCTGTTGTTACCACTTCTTAAATCTTTTTTTCAAAACAGAAAATCTGTGTTTTTTTTCTCTACGATGATCCTTGGTGGTGGTGGTTAGATACGAAGAAGGATTTGATGAAATTATTGAAATCCTTTAGCAAAACCCATCATGAAGATTGTTATTTCACTTAACATAGGACACGACATCAGCTGCAAAAACTCCTTACCCTTTCGTATACCACTGGCCAGGATTTTTCTTCACAAATTAGTACCTTGAAAAAAATCTTTAATGGTCTATCACTCCAAAAAATATGCTTCAGTGCAACAACATCAATGTTTTAGTATAAAAGGTGCCTATGATGTGATCTGCCCGTTTGTACATTTTTCTAAACAGATTACGGGGAGAACCATTGATACTATTGTGACTGAAGCTGGCCATACAATTACTGATTCTAGGCTTATCCAAAATTATGTGGCCGAGTATACTCAAAACTTATTCAGTCCATTCCCTATATGTCTACATGATATATTGACCTTCCTTAGCCCCATTTCTGTTCCTGATGTGCAACAATCAGTATCTGATACGCTTGCTTGTGATATTCAGGCATGAGAAGTAGTTGAGGTCATCACAAGTCTGCGATTTGGAGTATCTCCAGGCTTGGATGGCCTTCTGAATGAGCTTTATAAATTGCTTAATACTGAGTTGAGTGTGGAATTGGCTGCAGTTTATAACTTTCTTTTAAAAGCTGATACTTTACCATTAGAATTTAACACGGGTAGTACCTTCTATATCCATAAGAAAGGAGACAGAAAATTATTGACTAATTGGAGGCCTCTTAGCCTATTGAATACGGACTTTAAAATTTTAACTAAAATTATTGCTCTCCGTCTAGCAAAGTTGGCCCCTCTTTTTATTTCAGAAGCTAAATCTAGTAATGTTCCAGGCAGAAGTATACATAATCATGTCCTTTTATTACGGGAATTGGTGGAACATGGCAATTCAAATAGGTTAACAGGCCTCCTGTATTGATTGGATCAAAGACAGTCATTTGATTCGGTGAGTCATGACTTTTTATGGCAGATTTGGAGATACTATAGGGTTTCTGTAACTACTCTCTCCTGGTTACGCTTATTATATTCTACAGCCACTTCTATTATCCCTCTTGTTAATGGCTGGAAGGGTCCTTTGATATCTTTAAAGAGAAGTGTTAGACAAGGGTGTCCATTCAGTCCCCTTTTGTATATCTTTTTTTTGGATCCCTTACTTCGCACCATTAATACAGCACACAATGTTAGGCCTATTTGTTCCTTACCACTTTCTGTTTTAGCCTATGCTGATGACATGAGTTTAATAGTAGCTGATGTTACTTCAGCAGACGCATCTCTCCATCTCTGTAAGTCCGTTAGTCTTGTTTCAGGAGCATCCCTGAACTTGGAGAAATGTGTCAGTCGACAGCTTGGTTCTCAGCAGTCGAATGATGTAATAGTTTCCAGTATTGCACTTTGTGACACCCCTATTAAGATTTTGGGCATTCTATTTGGCTCAGGTCCTTTAGACATTCTCAACTGGACTCCCAAACTGGACCTAGTGCAGGCCAAAGTTTCTCTTTGGAACACCTGGAAACTCAGTAAAAAGAGGGTTTACTTGATAAAGTCTCACTTGCTCCCGATTTTTTTGGTTTTGGCTTATGTTTTTCCCCCTCCCTGTGTTTTGGAAACCAAACTTCTGAGTATATTTTTTCAGGCCTTATGGGGCAGCCACCTGAATCCCATTAAGCGTTCCATTACCTGCTTACCTTTCAAGGAAGGTGGTCTTAATATGATACACCCTTTATTTTTTTTATAATAGTTTATTTTTTGTGACTAACCTTAAACCACTTTTAGTTAATTATGACATGGGATGGGGATTTTATTTTTTTCATTCCTGTCAATCCTGGTTTCATCTTTGGGACCTTAACACTTTGAAACAGGTTAAACATGTATCATCTACCCCTTCTTATCTTTGCAATGCCTTTTGCCATTTAAAACAATGGAAGATTACTAGCCCTATGATTATAACTCAAAATAGGAAAGCCATTTGTAATTTTTTGATAGATACCACTTGTGCAGACCTTGCAATTTTTCCCAAATGTCCCCCTACTTCCTTACCTGCTTTATACACACTGTTAAGGAACCCACACATTCCCCAGAAGATGTGGGATCTACATCGGCTTAGTTGTCATGAATGGATCAATATTAAGGCGAATCATAAACATAAACAGCTGAATGAAAGATTGTGTTCCAGACCTTTATGTGTAAATCAGGATGAAACAATACAACACCTGTTTTTTCTTTGTTCCTATATCACTGGTTTTTGGTTATTTTTAATGAACAGATGGAGGGAACCTTTATTTACTTCTGTTACCTATGAGATGTTATTGTATGGTAGGTTTCCAGCGACCTGGAAAAAGTGGAATATTGACACCCTAAACTTATTGTTTACCATCATTAAATAAAGGAATAATGCCTGACAGGGTGGGAGTTATGCTGGGATAACATCCCTCCTCGGCGGGGTTGGGCCCGAGGCCACCGGCCGAGGGCGTCCAACGCCCGAGAAGGGATGTTATCCCAGCATAACTCCCACCCTGGAAGGCATTATTCCTATTATACAATGGCTCATTGTTTTATACAGAAAAAAATAATTTCAAAGAATTTTATTTAGTGTTTTAAAATATTTTTTTAAGAAAAAATGCTCCAGCGCTGCCATAACAACATCAGAAGGGATGTTATGCCAGGATAACATCCCTGCTGTGATGGCCAACTGACCAATCAGGAGCCAGGATTCTTTCTTGCCATTGTATAATGGCATTTATGGACTGCTCGCTGTCTTTTCACCTTGCAGCAAAAATATATGTCCCACCTACTGGTGGTCCAAAGTATTAAACAGGATTTAAAAGATGTTTATTTTTCTGAACTAAGAAGTTTGTCATCTGGATCATTGTTTGCTTTATGGAAATGCTTACCATGGGTGACTGATTCTGATTTTCCTGTTACATGAGTCTTTTGTATATATTTTTGTCAATTTGATTTTGGTTTGTAGTTTCTTTGTCAATAAAAATTTCCCCTACTCTTTTCGATAAGTGCCATGGGATGTTTAACATCCACCTGAACTACCACCAATCCGGGCAGATGGGACCTCGGGTTTAACATCTCATCCGAAAGACAGCACCTCAGAAGTGCAGTACCCCTCTCATGCTGCACTACAGTGTCAGTACTGGGATATTAACCCAAGTGCCAGATGTGGGAACTGAACCCACAGCCCTCTGATCTCCCGGCCTCAGAGGCGAGTGTGGTATCTACTGAGCCACTGACACTAGGTACATAAGTGAAAAGAGGAAGACTAGGTGAGGGATTGTGAGGTTAAGAAGGGCAGGAGGGGACTGTGCAGAGGAGGATCAGGAAAAAGCAAATATCTTCTACAAATTTTTTTTTTTAGTCTTCACAGAGGAACAGAAGGGGGTGGGCCACATAAAAGAAACAGGGGCACTGGAGGGGGCAGGTAGACACAAGTCCCTTTACAGAGGAGACAGTACTGGTGGGACCTGCAAACCTGAAAGTGGACAAAACTATGTGACCAAGGGTACTGCAGGATCTCTGGGAGGTACTGGCTGCAACCCTGACAGTCCTTGTTAACAACTCACTGGAAACAGGAATAGTTCTGGAGGACTGGAGAGGGGAAGATGTAAGATGTGCTTCACAAAAGCGGTAGCAGGGAGGAGGCTGGCAACTATAGTTCAGGCAGCCTGACATCGGGTGGTGGGAAATCTAATGGAGTCACCACTGAAAGAAATGGTTGTGGAGTATTTTGAATCCAGTCAGTTACAAGACCTGAGGCAACACAAATTCAAGCGTTGGGAAAGGTCATGTCAGACAAATCTTATAGATTTCATTGATTGGGTGACCAGGGAAATAGATCAGGGTTAGGCAATGGAAGTGGCCTACTTGTCTTTCAGTAAGGCTTTCAACACTGTTCCACATAGGAGGCTCATAAGGAAACTGTACCACTTAGGGGTAAGTCCAAAGGTCATAAACTGGGTAAGAGATTAATTAGTTAAGGGATAGGCAACAGAGTATGGTGGTAAACAGAGTTCACCCTGGGGAAGGGGAGTAAGTCTGGGGTGCCACATGGCTCAGTATTGGGACCAGTCCACTTTAATGTCTTTATAAGTGACACTGCAAATGAGCTAGAATGGAAGGTCTGCCTTTTCACAGATGACACAAAATCTGCAAAAGGGTGTACACTGCAAAGTGGGTGGAAAGAATAGGAAGAGACCTGAGAAAACATGAGGAGTGCTCAAGGGCATGGCAGCTTGGCTTCAATGTGAAAAAAATGCAGAATCATGCACTTAGGACACAGAAGCCCGGAGGTGCAGTACAATATGGGAGAAGAGATATTGATGGGCTCCAAACAGGAAAGGGACCTGGGAGTAATCATATCTAATGATCTCAAGGTGGTGAGGCAGTGTGGCAAGGCAGTGTGTAGGGCCAATGGGATGTTGGGGTGTATAGGGAGGGGGTATCACCAGTAGAAGGAGAGAGGTGATGTTACCACTCTATAGACTGCTGGTCAGATTGCATCTGGGTTACTGTGTCCAGTTCTGGAGACCACACCTCAGGAAGGACATAGAATGAATGGAGGCAGTCCAGAGGAGGGCAACTAAAATGGTGCAGGGTCTGCTTCAGAAGCCCTATGAACAGAAACTGAAGTGCCTCAATATGTACACCCTGGAAGAGGGAAGGGAATGGACAGATATGATAGGGAAAATAAGGCATAAGAGGGGAATTTTTCAGAGGAAAATATGCATGACAACACAGAGACATGCAATGAAGTTGGAAGGGAAGGGTAAATTCAAGACAGATGTGAGGAAGTATGTATACACTGAAAATGTGGTGGATGCTTCAAATAGTCTGCCAGAGGAGGTGGGGGGATGAAAACATTGGTGGGCTTTAAGCATGCATAGGATAGGCACAAGGGAATCTTACGGGGGAAGCAAGGGAGGGGGAGCTAGAGATCAAGTAAGGTGTGTGGTGACAGTATAGGCAGTGATAAAAATGGGCAGACTAGGTGGGCCAAGTGGTCCTTATCTGCCATCTAATTCGATGCTTCTGTGTTTGAATATTTGTAGTTTGTTATCCTGAAGGTTCAGTCCCCTCCCCCCCTCAACTCCGGCCCTTAAGCAGTCACTACTATCCAGTAAATGCCCCTCTCAGTCTGTTCCCCTGCACTGGCTGTTTTTAATGTCTGGTCCTTTACTGATCTCTGCTCTGGAAAGAATTTACCAGGGTCGCATCCCTGCACCACCCTGCGGTACTGCTTGAAATAGTGCTACTTCATGCGGGCAGGGTATGTAGGGGCAGGTCCGTCACTGAGCATAGTTCAGCATATCATTTGCATTCTGACCTTCACGTCTTTCCCTGTGCAGTTGCAATACCTTGAGCAAACAGGTAAGGAAAGGCTAGCACCTCCATTGTCATTTGCACAGTGCAGCACAATGTTGAACAATGCAACAAAGTGATCATTCCAACCACTTTGTGCCATGGGAGTGTGACTGTGTATCATGAAACCCAGGTTTCATGATTGAATTGTTTTATCTTTTTTCTGGGCCTTACTTGTTTTATCTTCCTCTCTCATACTTTGATATGTCTGCTTTTTAGCTAGTCTTGTTTTGTTCTTTTTTCATGCATTAAAATGTTATCTATTTCTCTGCTTGTTTTCTAAGTTGTTTTCAAAACAAACATCTTTTATGTGTTGCTACTTCTCTACTTTTGCATTTTTGCAAGTTGTTGTCATTGTTTCATTTTCTGTGGCATCCATTTAACTTTTTCTCCTCAAGACATCTGTCCCTGTTGATGCATGTTGCAAACGGCAGTGCCCAAGAAAATGTGGTGTGCATGCTGCCTTTCTCTCTAGTAGGGTGGCTCCTCTTCTATGTTATTCACAGACCACTCGGGTGTGAATACATTTATACTCAAGCTAAATCAATAATAAACAAACAAAAATGGATCTGTTTGCTTAATGTCTTTATCATCTTTATTAAAACCATCCTGGCAAATGCTGTTCTATAACAGGAAATAGAAAATTGTGTACACTTACTATATACTAGCTGTGCAAAGTCACTTGTGTAACTCTGCCACCTAGTGGTTCATATTATAGGGGTCTATTGCATGCTCTGTTGCTCACAGAAATACATAACAGGTGGTGGCTTCAACCATCATTCCACCAAGGCATAATAGTCCCACATGTACTCCTAATATAAAGACAGCTAAATAACTAGCTAGCTAACTATCTAGACAGACAGATAACTAGACAGAGATAGATGGATAGATAGATAGATAGATAGATAGATAGATAGATAGATAGATAGATAGATAGATGGATAACACACACACAAACGAATGATATATACTTAGATAGATAGACAGACAAATAGGCAAAGTAAACTTATTTGTTTGGCACCCTATCCAAAAGACTCAGAGTAACTTACAATGTTAAAACTACTCAGTGAAACATATAAATATAAGTAAACAAGAAATACAGTAGCTATAATAATTTAGACTAGAAAGGCCTGTGCAAAGAGATATAGAAACATAGAAGGTGATGGCAGATGAAAACCATGTGGCTCACCTAGTCTACCCCTTTTTCCTACCTAATACAATACCTCAGACCCTAAATGATCTATGGCTTACCCTCTCTTCCCTATTACAAGGTCACTCTTATGTCTGTTCCATGCATTGTTGAATTCCCCTACCAGTTTTGCCCCAGCACTTCCTCAAGCATATGTTTGCAATTGTTGCTTAAATGCCCCCAAGTTAGCAGATGAGCAGATATAAGTCCCTCTGGCAAAGAGTTCCAAAGGGAACGGGCAGCAACCCCACAGGCTCTACCCCCCCAATTGTTAAACGAGGGGGGGGGGACCTGACTCAAGCCAGTGGATCGGGAAGGGTGAATGGGAGACTAAAGCATTAGGAGGTCTTTCAGGTGGCTTGGGCCTAAACTGTGAAAGGAACTG
Organism: Neoceratodus forsteri; assembly: GCA_016271365.2. Lineage (NCBI taxonomy): Eukaryota > Metazoa > Chordata > Ceratodontiformes > Ceratodontidae > Neoceratodus > Neoceratodus forsteri. The sequence goes on along the minus strand of CM057455.1, from coordinate 1,362,182,230 downwards.
AATGTTAAGCATATCTTGGAGTTGATGAGCCACTTCACAGGCAGCCAGTGCGGACTGCACAGCACTGGCATATTGTGGGCCCTTTTGAGAAGTTCCCATCATCAGTCAGGCTACAGATTTCAGGACCAGCTTCAGGCATTGCTTCAAATGTCCAGTTAACCAAACGTAAAATGTATTGTAATATTGTAATAATCAAATCTGGAAGTCAATAGAGAGATAGATGTATGGATGGATGGGGGGTTAAGAAGGCAGACAGACGGATGATGAAGAAGAAGAAAAGATGAAGAAAATGGAATAATAATAATATAGTGCTTTCATACACAATGTATTCCAGAGTGCTTTACAAGCAATAAGAGACTGGTAGTGAAGTGACTGTCAGCATGTAGTGGCAGCCATTTCACACATCATCATAAACACACAACCTTAAAAAGTTGCATGAACCTGTTTTATGGGTAAGGAGCATGTTTCTCAGGACACTGGTGAAATCCCTGATTCTTGCAAAGAAATCTGTGGATTCATTAACTGCACGTGGACACGTAGAAGGACAGCACCAGAGCTGGGTAGATGGGGCCTCAGTTTGACATCTCAAGTATGGCACACCCTGGTCGTATAGCATCTTCCTTGTACTGCACTTGGATGCCAGCATTTATGGTATGAGCCTAATCAATTCCTGGTGTGGGACTAAAACCCATAACCTTCTGACCCAGAGGTGGATGTGCTAGCAGTGGAGTCACGCTGACACCTAGGTAGGTAGATAGATAGATTGATAGATAGATACAGACAGACAGACAAATGGATAGATAGATGGCAGTGGTGTTCAGCTTCAGGTTCCATCATGACTGCAGATATTAGACAAATGCTGTAATGATGTCCTGCAGCTAGCTGTGATGCTTCATGTCACCTGGAGTCACTGTATTTAAATGCTACAAATATACATTATCATCTGCAGTGTTGTTAAAGAGTCAGTAGGAGGCATTGTACAGAAACAGTGCTGTACATGTGTATAACTGAAAAAGCCCTCTGGCATGCAGAGTATAATAGGCAGCTGACAAACTGCAAGAAAGGCATGTGCAATGGGTCAGCCCTGACTATTTTTGACTGTTCTTCACTCGAGATACTGATTGGCACAGGGAAACCTGATGCTGGGCACTACTGTATATAGTCAGATGGATAGATAGATAGTTAGACAGACATGGTGGAGCCAGCTACAATGCAACTCAATAACTTGCAGTAAATGAACTGTCACAAAATACTGCCTGGCAAAAGGGCTTAATTGCCATTGAAATACACTATTCCCAGCAGTATACTGCAGCATATTATGATATACTGCACCATATAATGATACACTGCAGCATTACTGTGTTGAATCCTGATAGATAGGGGGAGAGAGAGAGAGATAGACAGGCAGACAGAGAGAAGCAGAAGAGAGACAGTCAGACAGACAGACAGACAGATAGATGGATGGACAGACAGACAGACATGGTGGAGCCAGCTGCGATGCAACTCAATAACTTGCAGTAAATGACCTGTCACAAAATACTGCATGACAAAAGGGCTTAATTGCCATTGAATTAGACTATTACCAACAGTATACTGCAGCATTTTATGATATATTGCAGCATTACTGTGTTGAATCCTGATAGATAGGGGGAGAGAGAGAGAAAGAGAGAGAGACAGACAGACAGACAGACAGACATGGTGGAGCCAGCTACAATGCAATTAAGTAACTTGCAGTAAATGACCTGTTACAAAATACTGCATGACAAAAGGGCTTAATTGTCATTAAATGACACTATTCCCAGCAGTATACTGCAGCATTTTGTGATATACTGCGGCATATAGTGATATACTGCAGCATTACTGTGTTTAATCCAGATAGACAGACAGACAGACAGATAGGTAGATAGCTAGATAGCTAGATAGACAGACAGACAGAGAGAGACAGATAGATGGATTTATTTTATTTAAAAGTTTATAACTGGGAAAAGTACCATGAACAGAAGCTCATTTCCAGATGTGACCTGGGGGAAGGGGTACAGAAGTAAGGCAAATACAACAAAGGTACAAAAATGTACAGTGTATACATCACAATTGCTATTTACAATAGGGAGTCAAAATAAATACAAACTATAATTACATTGGTATATACAGTGAGTCTCAATAAAAGAAGTGGGGAATAGCCATACTGAGGTATGCAAGGTCTAGGAAGGACAGCAGATGCAGATAGTGTTAGGGGTTGGTTTGAGCAAGTGCTTAAGAGTGGGGATGGAGGGAGAGAGAGAGTGAAATTGGGAGGGAAGGCTGTTCCAGAGGGAAGGTAATCTATAGCAGAAAGATAGTTTGCCAGCTGGGGTGTGGACATGGGGGATTGAAAAGGTGCAGACACAGCTCAACTGTGAGTTGTAGGGTGAGGGAGTAGCAGAAGTAAGGAGAGAAGCATGGTAGGATGGAAAAGACCCAAACCAGAATTTACCAATGAAGGCGGGGCAGTGAGAGGAACGCCTCTGTGCAAGTGACTGGAAGGAAAGGGAAGCGTAGAGGTCACAGAGGTGAGTTAAGGGGGGGGAGTTAGAAGCGAACCTACAAAAGGTGTGAAACAGAACATCAGCTTTGGTGAGGGAGGTGGATGGGGCAGCACTGTAAACTATGTCTGCATAATCTAAGGCTGGGAGGATCAATTTAACTAAGAGATTGCGTCTTATGGGGAGGGAGAGACTGGCCTTGTAATGGTAGAGTAACCCAACTTTAGGGCACAATTTGGTGTGTAGTGCACTGAAGTGGGAGGAGAAATCAATGGAGGGATCAAGCCAGACACCAAGGTACCTGTTTGTCAAGACATTGTTCAGTGGAGTGTTACCTGCAGTGGAGAAAACTGGTAGGGTAGGAAGTCTGGCAAGTTTTTGTTTAGAACCAAAGGTCATGGTAACGTTTTTTTAGTGTTCAATTGTAGGCAGTTGGCATCAAACCAAGCTGTAACTGCAGTGAGATTGCATTGAAGGAGGGTTTGGAAAGATTGGACAGGAAAAGGACAATGTCATCCATGTATTAGGAATATTAGCATGGGTACACACTAAGGGGAGATCATTAATAAAGAGGGAAAAGAGAACAGACTTGAGGATAGATCCCTGGGGCACACCAGAGAGGATGGGGAGTGAGGAGGACAGGACGTTGTTAATTTAAACTAACTGCGAAGGGCCAGTTATATAGGAGCTGAACCAGGACACTGAAGAAGGGGATAGGCCAATGGAGCTTAATTTATAAAGCAGGAGAGAGTGTGAAACAGAGTGAAAGGCCTTTGCCAGATCAATGACTATAGCTGAGGTGATCTGGCCAAGATCCATTGCAAAGTGAATGGCATTAGTAAAGTGAAGGAGAGAGAGAGAGAGAGATGGTGGTTGAATGGGATTTCCTGCAACCTGACTGGAATGTAAAGAGAGAGAGAGCGTCAGAAGTAGGAAATTGTTGAGCCTAAAGAGGATTTGGGATTCTTGGACTTTGGCGAGGGCAAGGAGAAGGGAGATGTGGTGGTAGGTTCCAGGGACGGTGGAGTTGCCACATTTGAAGAGGGGGAGGACTGTAGCAGATTTCCAGGCTATGGAAACAGTGGCCAAGGAGACTAACAGATTTAGGATGAAAGTTAGAAGGGTAACAATTGCAGGGACCAAGATTTTGAGGAGCCTAGGTTGCAGATCATCAGGGGTTGACTTGACAGGGTTAAGTGATGTAAGAGCTCTAAGAACTTCAGATGGTAAACTAGGTGATGGCAGAAAGCCTAAGGGCTGTAAGGGGGATTAAGGGGAACAAGGTGGAGAGGAAGGGGGCCCCGGTGGAAATGCACAAGATGTGAAATACTTGTTTAGGGCTTTGGCAAGAAGTGAGGGATCGGAGATAAGAAAACTTGCCTTGTGGGTTGAGGGAGGGGGGATTCAGAGTGGGGGGTGCAGGAGAGGCGGAGAACCTGCCAGAAGGCAGATGGAGTAATATCGATGGATAGATAGACAGACAGACAGATACAGTATTTTATAGCACCTGCCCATGATGCTCAATGTTTTTTTACACTTTTAAAACATGTAGGTGCAACCAAACCAAGCTAGACTAAATTTCTTCATGGGGATTTTCATATATATTACTCATGTGATGCATTGCATTAGGGGGAGAAAATGGGTATTTTGTTTTGAAACATTGCTTTCTTGCTAATGCCCTTTCAGGGTGACCCTTGCTTCAGAGCTTTTGCACTGAAGTTATTGTGATTTAAAACAGCAGCATTTATTAGTCGGCAGAAAATGTATCAGACAGTTTTTAGAAAAAATGTATTTCTGATAACCTTAGATTCATCCTCAGTGTGTTTTTAGTTTTCTCAGATATTCTTAAAATAGAGAATAATGGTTATGCATCTGTGTGTTATGGATTTTTTTTTACACACTCGAGGTGTGTGATGACCCATAAATCTTGAGAGCGAAGCTCGAGAGGTTTATGAAGTCATCACATGACGAGAGTGTGAAAAAAAAAATCCATAACACCACAGTTGAATAAACTTTATTTTTTATAATTGCTGTTGCTAACAGTCTGTCTCTCCCCTACACGCACACACACTTTTACCCCGTTCTCCCTCACTCTGTGACTGACCTCTTTTCTATGAGCTTGAGTCATGCTGGGACCTGTTCAGGGGCGTCTGCCTATTTAGAGACAAGGCAGAATCAACCAGATATTTCTTGTGCATTTAGGGAGGCAGGATCAACCATATAATTAAAAAACAGGGAGGACAGTAAAGAAAAACAGCTTGTCAGCGAGCGAGAAGCCAAGCCACCATTTTTTCAGACTGCTTGGGCCACCCACATGCAGAGAATGAGCCAATGAAGAGGTGCAATACAGAATGTGCACAAGGAGACTGGTGCTGAGTTTCGAAAATGCCATAATAACAGGTTATGACGGCATTTCCCGATTATAACAGCATTTTAAAATCACAGTTAAGCCATATATTAAAGGGGGTCACCAGTAATCATACAGCTTTTATAGCTAATTTTGTAATAAGTGACTCACGTCATTAAAGATGGCCACCATCTGCAATTTTTAAAATCTTCGCTGTTGAGGTTACCTGTTGAATGTACTTGCTGGATTCATAATGTGGATGTATTAGGCTGGTGAACCACATGCTCCTGATGGTAAAAAGCATAGCACTGTACCAAGATATTTATTTTTTTTCATGAGGGGGCATGGCAGGGGAAACTTTAATAAACTTCAAAATTCTGTTTCTTAGTTCAGGAATGAAAGAAGGCAAAAAGCATAATGGGTATCTTGATATTTTTGCCAAACAAACATTACTGCTGCAAAAAAATGTATGGCGACTAGGAAATAATGCTGCTATAAATAATACAATGCAGATTAATTAATAATACATTAGCAGCATGGTGTCTGATTCTGCACAGGGCAGGCTGACAAGCAAAGAATTAATGAGTGTAGCTCAGTACAATTAAGCAATAAGGATTTATCATGTTAATAGATTTTTCATCATCCTCTAGGGGTGCAAAGTGCACAAGGCATAGCCGAGTACCACATGCCCCTAGAATGTGATTAACTGAGCATTATCATGATCCTTGGGAATGCATTATTGCTATTATAATAAAAATGTATTTGATAAAACAGTGTTGTACCTTGCTTAGCATGTGATTAGGCTCTCCATGTATGTTAACAAAAGATTAACATGAGGCTAATAGAATGCTTACAGCCAATTAGAGTGTTCTATTCCTCCATCCCTCTTTATAGTTTGTAGTATGTCCTGAACCAAAAAGTTATTATTATAATTAATCCCTCCCTGAATTAGTGGATAATTATTTTTTTTTTACAACTACAGTAACTATAGGATATGGTTTTGTACATAATGAAAATTCCAAACATCTGTTTCCTTTAGAAAAACTATTCAAAGAATCTGTCAGAAGCATTTTGCAAACAATAAAACCTCAGCAAACTTTATTTCTCAAGATGAATCTCTGCCAAGCATTTTCATAAATATTGATAGCTGTGATTTCCTAGGCAACCTGGGAGTTTTGCTTAGCAAAGCCTATAGGCTCTTTATAGTTGGCCAGTGACTGAGATCCTTACAAACCACACAGCTAGAGGCCCCTGCACTGAGCTGAGAGTTTTAAGTGCAGAACTGCATTTAAAAAGCAGCTGTGCACACCTCAGGGAGAACTCTGAAATACATATTTGTTTGACACAATTCAGCTTACAATATATGGCCAGCCCTTGTAATTCACACATAACCCACACACTTGTTTGCCATAACTCACAGCTGTGGCATCGGAAGCCCCATATTCACAGTTGTGATGTCAGAACTGAGACTTATGGCATTTTTAGAATGTGTGTGTCCCCCTCAAATTGTCTAAAATGTTTCACTTTCTCTAGAACATTCTAAAGTGAACAATGCCACTTGATTTACATTTTACTGACAAGAAAACAGCATCATTCATATGTTACAATTTTAAGCCCCATTCACAGTGTTTGACCCTATAATATACAAGATAAAAATGTAGCCAGTTATAAATTACAAGGCTTGTAATTCCATCTTTGGTTCTGCTCTGACATTAACAGACTGCTCAAGCTTCTCTTTTGTGGTTTATGTCATTAGGAACCCTCAATAGAATTATAGCCTTGTAATTGTTACCCAATTATTTATTCATATATACATATCACAAACAACTGCATTAATGTACCAGTTAGGGTTTAAATTAGTGCCACAAAAGCAGGGAAATGTGGCATTAGGATTTCCAAGCCTAACTACCCCTCCCCCAGAAGCAAAAGGACAATTCCACACAAGCAACCTCAGATAGCTATCATAAGATAAGATGAACACAACACAATTGTTTTCAAATGACATAAATGCAGCAGCAGCAATGCGGTACCTTCAAAAGTATGCATACAGCATGCTGCACTTTAAAAAACATACCCCGTTAGGGCTCTTTAGAAATGCGGCATTGTGACTGCAGAAGTGGGTGTGGCGTGTTTTGCAGTGTGCATGTATATCTGTGCCTGCAAAAGCACTGGCCCTAAAGAGGCAAGCACTTATGTAAACAGAAATAGTTGTGTAACTTGGATATTGTGGACTTGTACTGTATCTGCAGTCAGAAGTCATTGTGTATGTCATCAGCTGTACATATGTAACTGTGGGGCCAGTGCTTCTACAGATACAGATACCCATGCATAGTGCAAGACATACAAATTGCATACCCTATTTTTGTGGTGTTAAGATGAAATAACTGGTGCACTAATGCAGGTTTTTACAATGAACTTCCTTTCTTTTTGAGAAAGTGAATAAACTGAAATTACAACAGTAATTCTGGCTGCAGAAGCACTGGCCCATGTAGGGTCTGCACTTCTGCACCCACAGAAACACATGCCGACTGCAAGACATACATAGCCACTACTGGCTGCACAAACAAATCCATGATGCTTAATTTATAACACTACTTCTGGGTGCAGAACCACTTCCAAGCCTTCACAAATACCAAACAACAACCTTATGTCAATTAGCTGAATGTACGTATGGGCCGTTACATGCATACACAATTTGTGTAGTGCACTTCATTCCCCATGCAAATACCTTACTTCATTGTGATGTGCATCCTTAGAATTTGCATTAGGTGCTTTGTCCTTTGCCCAGCATTATGTGCATACCTGCACAATCACACTGCATCTCATCTGCCATTTTTTAATATTTATGTCCCAAATTCTCATAATTTATATTTTAAGCCCCCATGACTGCTACAGAATAGATGGACTTTCAGTGTGACCTTTCAAATGCTATTAAGGAATAACAACATAAAACACAGTTTGAATTGGAAGTGACACTTCTGATCCACCTTGTTCATCTAAGGCACTTAAAAATTGCTGAAAATTTGGTTAAAAAGTATAAAAAAATGGCTGAGTTATGAATAACAGTTGATACTGAATACAATTAGATGGTACAATTTGGGTGTTCATTGCTATCCTGATGATACCCAGTTGTACCTGTCTTTTGCACCCAGGACACCAGATGCAGTCAACTTGTTACATTTGTGCCAGCTGAGATCCAGAAATGGATGTCATCAAGTTGGCTTAGACTTAACATGGTCAAGATGGAGGTACTGGTGACTGAGTCTGGTGGGGTGTAGAGATCACCAAGAAGACAAAAAGCTTAATGCCTGGCACCTCTAATTTGGTGGCCTCTACTAAGGTGAAGAATTTGGTGATCATTCTGAAGGAGATCCTGACACTAGAGATTCAAGTGTCCACTGTACTCTGGAGTGACTTTTACCACCTTAGATACATTGCCCAGATCAAGGCCTTGATTCACCCTGAAGACTTGCCATAATTGGTACATTCCTTTGTCACATCCAGGCTTGATTATTGTAATGCTCTTTACCTTGGGGTCAGTGGACCTGTCCTATGACACTTGCAGCTGGTACAGAACACTGTGATCAGGTTATTGATGGAGCTTTCTGGGTCCTGTCACGTAACCCCAGTCCTGCAGAAACTGCACTGGCTGCAAGTGAAATGGTGCATCACCTTCAAGGTTGGTTTACTGACCTACAAGTCCCTATATTGACTGGGTCCTGGATACCTCGGGACCTTCTGATTCCCTGTCAGACTTCTCAGCCTCTCCGCTCCTCCAAGATGGGCCTCCTGGCCATTCCAAGGGCTAGGCTACACTCTTCTGGACACCAGGCATTTATACATGGAACCTGCTGCATGGAATAGCCTTCCATGAACTCTTCAAGAGGCCCCTTCAGTGGAGGCCATTAAGAGGTGCCTAAAATTCTAACTTTTTCTGGAAGCGTTTGGTCTGATATAGGAGGCTCCTAAGGTGATTCTGCCTAGGTATTTTATCTGATGTTGTTTTAATTGTTATGTCTGTACTATTATTATTTCTGCTAGACGATACTCTGAACCCCAGGGAATGGGTACTTGATAAATAAATTTGTACTTAATTACTTCTAGTGTGATGTTGCATACACTGGGAGGGACTGTTACCACTTCTAGTATGATTCTGCACATTGAGAGGGACTAGTTCCATTTCCAATGTGATACTGCATACACTAGCTGTCTGGCACTATGACAGTCATCTGTAGGTCTATTCTCAATTATTTACAATTCCAATTACATTTATGGCACTTTCTGCAATTCTCCAGAGAATTGTTACTAATGATAGAAAAGCAATTCAGTTTTCATGTAGTCTAATACAAGAACCACTTCAAATATAAGTGCCACACTTGTGGCACGGTTCGCACGGACTTCAACAATAATGCTGCTGTTTTATTCCCTGGGTATGTTGCCAGCCTCCTTTCTACAGGATGGTCATTTTTGCTGCCTTGTTATTAGTGCTTAAATGTAAAAAAAAAATTGCAATCACAGCTTAAATTAAGTATAGTGGGGTATTTTGATTAGAGACCATTAAAACTGAAAAGAAATTAAATAACATTTAACATAGAGGAAAGCAAACCACTGTGCATAGACACTGCTCAACAAGTAACACATTGTGCCATCTTATAAGAGTACTGTATATAATGAACTGTTGTGGAATGCTATATTGAGTTTTCAAGATTCTTAAAAAATTTGAAGCTAAAACTTTGTTGGGAGTGCTACTGAGGGAAATACTTAAAGCCAAGGAGAACAAAATAACAAATAGGTTTGTTTGCAAAAAGAAAAATGAAAACATGTATCATTTTAATTCAAGAAAAGCACATAAATATAATTCTCTGAGCAATGCAAATGTATGTTGTCAGGTGCATGAAAGGTGTCATAGTGTTCAAGTTTACTTTAGGCCTGAAGCAACCCCACAATCGCAGTAGTCTCCTCCACTCCTGACTCTGATCTTGGCACTGCCCATGGATCCAGCCCAAGCTCCCATAATGCTACGCTCAGTGCCTGCACTGTTGCCGGCACAGATGCTTGCTGGTCATCTGATCTGATTGAGGGGGCACATAGTCAGCAGTGACTGCACGACCCCTAGAAGAAGCATCAGCAGTCCAAACCATGGGATAATGGCACCTCCTCCTGCTGAGAATGAGTAGACTCTGGCTCTGAACATAGTGCCCCGGCACATATAATTGGCAGTACACCACGTAATGCAAACACATAAAACGTGTGCCAATGTTCAGAGCTTGATGGTAATCTCATCCCATGAAGCATTGGCCTTCTGAGTTTTTCTACCTTCAGCGTCACTCGATGCAGTTATTTATTTATTTAGCTTTTGTTTACCGGGTAAGTACACTAGACAAGTATTATGCCTATTTTCAGGAACGACCCAGGAAAGTACAACATGAGGAACAACAGTCAAGGAGACATGGCAAAGAGAGGACAGTTTTTTGTCAAAGTAAACAAACACGTGGGAAATACATCATTTGACGCTAAGGGAAACATACAGTAGTAAGCACATTTCAGATTATACACTCTAGACTAGCTAGCTCAACTGACAGATATATACAGATCATCATACATAGGAGAAGAGCATAGCTCAAGGACTGCATTGGTCATAATATAACTTATAACATTGTCGTACACACCCCCTAGGCTAGTTGGATCGCAGACAGGTATATACAGCTCATCACATTTTTCTAAATATGCACATGTTAGACAGAAACAGAAACACTTGGTAGTACAAGTTTCTACCCAGTGACCAAGGTGCAATATGTCATGGTTAGCTTATGACTGTGGAGCAATAATGGGTGTAAAATGCCCAAGGCTTTTTAGGCAGGAGTAGTCAGAAGTCATTGCTACAGTCGAGAAAATATCTTCAGGAATTCAATGGAGACACCCTGGGGAGGTTCGGACAAAACAATTTGACACTTTACTCTAGGGAGGTTTGGGGAAGTCACACCGTGTTCTTCACAGGTAATCATGCATCACGATCTGTATTATCCTTACAACTGTTATTCCATGCTCACAGTACCTATTGGATAATAGTATATACTGAACACACAATCTTTTGCCTTAGTCAGGCAACTAACTAAGGTGCAGTGCAAATCTTGCTGCCAATGGGGTTTGCGCCGATGTATATACTGAACTACACCTCCCTCAGAGGAATGCATATAGCATGACTTAGCATTAGTTGCATGGTGTTATACTATGTGCAGTGCCCTGGGTACACAGGACTACTGCCACTGCATTGTCATCCCCAGCCCACCCAACCCTTACTAATGCCTATTTCTGGGACAACTACATTTTTGTTTTCATTTCGTTTTCATTGGGAAGCAGGGAAAGCGGTGAGGAACAGAAAAGCACAAACTGAGGAAAGAATAGCCCAAAGGGTAGCAAAAGGGGTCAAGACATAAGTAAAAAGAATCAGGAACAAAGAAGGATTGCACTGGAAGGTGATGCTTCCAGACCAAAAATCTAGCATAAAAGTAATGAAGTCGAGCACTCACCACCTCACGCAATTATGACTCCAGACCAACTGTGATCACTTCCCAAAGACCACATTTATTAGTATAAACGAATAAAAGCCAATCATGCAGGTAACAACAGCCTGATGCATTTTGAAAATGAGGTTCCTATTTTAAACACTGAAATTCACACACACGTAACAGTTTAAACAGCATTTAAGTCGCTGATGTCATGATGACATAATTCGAAACAGCTCAATTTCATTGGTTAAAGGCTAGAACACCTGTGAACACATTTCAGATGTAATTATACTTTAACCATTCAATCCCATCATTCTGATAACAGTGCAAAGTTAGTAAATAGACTATAACCTATAAATACATACAATTCAAAACACTTCTAAAAATTACTATAAAATTATTCAATTATTTACATATAACACTCAGAAATGGGGAGGGAGGGTGGGAAGTTGAACTAAAAAGTCGACTCAAATGTATACATAACAATTACTGTTGAGTCTAGGTTTTATATTGCTCCCAGGGTTACAACCCAAAATGTCTCCCTTTGAGTATTAGATTGTTGTAGTCTCCACCCTTGGATTTCCTACAGTCTCTGTCAATTGCTTGAAAAGAAAAACTATGTTGCTCATGCAGTGGTGCATCAATAATGTGGGTAGCTGTAGCATAGGTTCTATCCCCTCTCTCTATTGCTCTGGCATGCACGCCTACCCTGACTTTCAGGGCTCTAATTGTCTTCCCCACATAGAATCCACTGTACGAGTATGTTGCCAAGTAAATTATAGCAGCAGTATTGCAAGTACTCATATGTCTGATCTGATACTCCTTATTAGTATTTCTACTGGTAAATGTCTTGGATTGAGTTATATGTTAACAGAATACACATCTCTGACATTTGTAACACCCGTTCATGCCCAGGTTCAGGTCAGATGTCTCCCAGGTACATCAGCATGGAGAGACACTGACCACATTGATAAAATCATGCAGGAAGCAGGAGAAAACATCGACGTCCTGGTACACATAGGGACTAATGATCTCGCCAGCCAGTCAGTTGTGGAGATCAAGGAACACCTGACCAGGCTGGGAGACAAACTGTCATCCATTTTATCTGGTATCTCCTTCTCTGAGATCCTGCCAGTCTAGGAGAGGGGGGCAGATGAACAGAAGGTCAGAGAAGGGGAGATAGGGAAGCTAAACATCTGGCTCAAGGGCTGGTGCCAGGAAAAAGGACACAAATTTGTAGGTAACTGGCAACAGTTTTGGGAGTGAAAGTTCTTTAAATTTGATGGACTGCATCTGACTAAAGAAGGAGTCCGTGCATTGGGGCAGAAGTTTGATGTCTTTGCAGTATATTTAAACTAGCAAATGGAGAGAGGTGCAGCACCCAATACATCGAATGGGAAGAACACTGTGCTCCCCTCAGCTAGTGATCAAACAGGAGTTCAGTATGTTTGTAGTTCATTTGCATCATCAGGCAAGGAAAAAGGTCCAGCTCCCCGTACGACACGCAAAGGAAATGCCAGACCTGGCCCAACAACTAACGTACTGAAATCTGGCCAATGAAAAATCATGTACACTAATGCCCGCAGTCTGGGAAACAATATCCCAGACCTGGAGGCAACAATGACAGAGGCTAAACTGGACATAGCAGCCATTATCGAGAGATGGTTCACCAGTAACCATACTTGGTAGACTTCAGTACCTGGCTATGTACTGTTCAGAAGAGACTGAGGTGCAAAAAGGGGGGAGGGGAGTGGCCCTTTATACCAATGAAACTATCAAAGCTACAGAAATTTAGAATACACTTAAGGAGTCCGAAGACCTGTGGGTCACCCTGGAAACAGGAAATGGAACAGCCATACGAACTGGACTTGTCTACAGGCCTCCAGACCAGGAGAGGACATAGACATATTACTGTTAGAAGATATACAAAACATGACAGCTAAAGGGGAGGTTAATGGGAGACTTCAACATGCCAGATACAGATTGGTCAATACCAGCAGGAACATCCACCAGAACTAAACACATAGTGGACTTCCTGCTGGGGGGGGGCCTCAAACAACTGGTACAACAACCCACAAGAGACAGGGCTATCCTGGATCTTGTACTGACTAATGGTGAAAGGATCACAGGTCTCCATGTAGAAGGTCACTTAAGGGACACTGATCATCACATGGTATGGTTCAATTTGGCCACAAGAACTAAATCGTCCTATTTCTAGGCAAAAATATGGGACTTCAGAGGAGCTGACTTTGATAAGATAGCCAACAGAGTTAAGCTAGCCCTGGCAAGAAGAAATGCAGGTGAGGGGGTACAGGCAAAGTGGGCAAGCATTAAGGATGCAATACTTGAAGCAACATCCCACTGTGTTAGGGAGTAAAGCAAGTGCAAATGAAGGAAGAAACCACTTTGGTTCTCAAAAACAGTAGCAGAAAAGATCAGAGCCAAAAGGTTGGCCTTGAGGAAATATAAAGGAACGCAGCAGGACAAATGCAAGGAGGCATACCAAACTTCCCTAAGGAAAGCAGGGAAGGCAGTAAGGCAGGCAAAGGCCCAAACTAAGGAAACATTAGCACAGACAGTAAAAGAAGGGGGCAAGACTTTCTATAGATACATTATTGAAAGGGGAAAGTCCAGAGGGTTATTGCTAAGATCAAAGGGGATAAGGGGGAGTGTGTGGAGGAGGACCAAGGAAAAGCATCTATCCTGAATAGATACTTCTGCTCAGTATTTACTGAGGAGATGGTAAAGCAGGGCCCACAGCTCAGCACCATGGACACGGCGGGTGGGGGAGGGAGGTGTGCACAAGTCCCTTCACAAAAGAAAGGGTCCTACAAGAGCTTGCTAAGCTCAGGGTTGACATGGCAATGGGACCTGATGGCACACATCCCAGGATACTAAAGGAGCTAAGGGTTGAATTAGCAGAGCCATTAGCAGAACTGTTTAGTGAGACTCTGAGCACAGGAGAGGTCCCAGAAGACTGAAGAAGGGCTCATGTGATCCCGCTCCACAACAGTGGCAGCAGGGAGGAGGCAGGGAGCTACAGACAAGTCAGTCTTACCTCAGTAGTGTGCAAGATTAAGGATGCACTCCTTTAGGAAAGGTTAGTGCAAAACCTGGAATCCATGGGAGCACACAATCCAAGACAGCATGGGTTTACAACAGGAAGGTCCTGTCAAACTAATCTCATAGATTTCTTTGACTGGGTAACCAGAGTAGTGGATCAAGGAGGTGCAGTTGATGTTGCCTACCTTGAGTTCAGCAAAGCTTATGGTACTGTTCCACATAGAAGATTGATTAATAAGCTGGGTAGATTTGGGGTAGGTTAGAGGTTGGTCAACTGGGTGGTAAACTGGTTGGCGGGCAGAAAACCGAGTGGTGGTAAATGGTATACAGTCAGAAGAGAGGGGTCGTAAACCCTGGTGCCTCATTTCCCTGCTTTTGTCGCTGTGGTGTCCACCCTAGCTGATGCATTAATGAAGTATTTTGCAAAGTATATATATATATATATATATATTTTTCATGGCAAAAAAATCCCTTTAATGCATCAGTTATGGTTGTTTCACTATGACAAAAGTGAGGAAATTTGATGCTAGGATTCCCACCCCCTTACATCCCACCCCTTCCCCACCAACAGGCCTCGGGGTGTGCGTTGGAGTCGGTCAAAACTCTCACCCCATCCCATGTGTAAACAAGCTGAGGTGGTGCAGTATAGGAGAATGGGGTGAGAGTTAGGACCAATGACTCCAACCCACACCCTGATGCCTGTTGGTGGAGGTGCGGTGCAAGGGGGGGTGGGAACCCTAACATTGAATTTCCTTGCTTTTGTTGCTGTGGAACAACCCTAACTGATGCATTAAACAGAGTTTTTTGCCATGAATTTCCCTTCTGTTTGAGAATGAGCACTATAAATAATGAATGGAATTTGGTGGTGGGAGCGCAGTCACATAGTAACGCTAACGGTAATGCAAACACAAGCACAAATGGTAATGCACATGGTGACGCAAAGGTAAATGGTAACCCAAATGGTAACAGAAATGCAAGTGCAAATGTTAATGAAAACAGAAATGGCAAATGCAAATGGAAATGCAAACGCTAATGGCAACAGAAACGCAAACGTTAACAGAAACAGTAATGTAAATGGTAACGCCAATGGAAAGGCAAACGGTAACAGAAATGCAAATGGTTAAGGCAACAGCACCATAGAAGGAAACAGTAACACAATCGACAACGGAAACAAAACTGAAACGCAAATGCTAAGGGCAATAGAAACACAAACGGTGATGAAGATGCAAACGGTAATGGTAACGCAATTGGAAACACAAACAGTTACAGTAACAGCAACGATGACGCCAAAGCAAACAGTAATGCAAAGGGAAATGCAAATGCAAGAGCGTACAGAAACGCAAATGGTAACTCACAAGGGCACAGTACTGCAACTGTAAATGCAAATGCTAACGGTAAGAGCCATGATGACGCCATAGGAAACAGAAACGCAAACACAAACTGAAGAGCGTATGCAAACGCACATGTCAATGCACATGGTGACACAAAATGAAATGCAAACAGAAACAGTAATGGAAACACAAAGGGTAACAGTAATGCACATGCAAGCGCAAACAAAAACACAAAAGGTAACGCACACGGTGTTGTAGACGGTAACGGTAACGCAAACGGTTATGGAAACGTAGGTGGAAACACTAAGTGTAACAGTAACAAAAGTGCACACCCTTTTTTTCCCAAAAAGGTGCATTCAGAAGCATGGTGAATACAAAGAATGTATGCATAATAATGCGCCTCGGAGAAGAAAATGAGCACTTGGAATACTAAATTGCTTGCAGGAACCGTATGACTTAGAAAAAAAATTAAAATTTCATATTATTTATGACTTTACTAGCTAGTTTTGCACTTAGCCCTCTAGTGGGTGCTAAGCTTTTTTTCTGATGAAAATACCATATTTTGAAGCGTTTCCGAGATACAGGCCCCGAAAGGTGCGGTGGACGCCGTAATGTTAGTCTATCGAAAAAATTGTCAACTTCAGAATACCATAACTTTGCATCCCTGTTGGCTTTCTTCCCTTCAAATTTCAGCCCAAAAGACCAAACCGTTGTTTTGCAGCAGGGTGGCAAAGAATTCCTGTTATTTTGGGCATAGTGTCGCAAAGTAGTGTTGCAAATCATGACACTTTCGCAAAAAAAAATTATGAAAGTGTCACAAGCACGACACCACTTTGCAACACTACAGTTTACAAAAATTTCAAACACATATTTCTGGGGTGTTTAACCCTCCAAAAAAGACATGGCTAGCATCCTCAGGGCTCGACTAGGTGAACGTGAAAAGAATTGTGTCCCTAGAGGGTCCCAAATTTAAATGCCAAGCATTTCTGTGACTAGTAACTGAAAAAAAAAATTACTGACTCACGACACTACAGGGGTCATTTGTGACACTAAAAACCGCATTTGAGACACTGTAGAACTTTTTGTTAACTCTTCCCATTGAATATAATGGGAAACTTGTTTTTTGAATAACTTTTGAACTGTTTAATATTTTTTCAAGAAATCTTTGAAAGGCACAGTGGGGACCATGGCTGCATGTTTCCTGAAGTTTTCAGCCAGTCGTGCAAACAATGCGACCTGTAGGCACGAGCAAAGAATGCGCAAAAAAGTGTATATGCGACATTCTATTGCACTTTATAGCTCCGCAACTGTATATCTGACCATTACAAAACTTGACAGATCCTGAGATCTGTGGTACCACTCCATGTCTGCCAAATTTCAGGCAAATCTGTCATACGATGGCAAAGTTATTAAACTGCAAAATTTCACACTTTAACCTTAAATGGGGTACTCAACCATAACTATAGTGGAACTACCGTACCACTATAACATATATATATATATGGCTGGGACGGGACAAATTCAGACACTGAAGGAGAATAAGATGATACAAAGTTCTGGAACAGAGAGGACATACAGGAAGCGGTCCAAGGAATGAAGGCAGATCTAAGAAAGCTGGAGGAATGGTCCAAGAACTGGCAGTTGAGATTCAATGCAAAAAAAGTGTAAGGTAATGCACTTGGGTAAGAGGAACCCAGGAACTAACTATGTCCTGGAAGGGCAGCAATTGGAAAAGACAAATAAGGAACTGGATCTAGGACTTATAATATCGGACAATTTAAAGGTACTGTAGGAAAGCAATGCAAAAAAGCAGCACGAAAGGCAAGTGGCATCCTTGGATGTATAGGTAGGGGTATTACTAGCAGAAAGTGTGAGGTAATCATCCCACTCTATAGGTCCTTGGTAAGGCCTCACTTGGAGTACTATGTGCAGTTCTGGAGGCCGCACTTAAAAAAAGGACATAGACCATCTGGAATCCATGCAGAGGATAGCCATCAAGATGGTGTAGGGAGTACACCACAAACCTTAGGAAAACAGACTCAGCCAGTTAAATCTATTCCTCTAGAGCAGAGAAGGAACAGAGGAGACATGACAGAAACATTTAAATTTGTTAAAGGGATAAACACCAGTAACCTCTTTCAGGAAAATAGGACTGCGTGTACAAGAGGGCGCAACTTACTGCATTTATGCCCTCTGCAGCAATAACTGTTAAGAAATGGTGGAACAAGAAGTGGAAACATTTTTTAAAACTTGCCTGAATTTAAATTTAACAACTTGTCCACAGCAGAGAGGCATGCTGTAGAGTCATTACAAAATTACCCTGAACCTATCATAAAAGAGACAGATGGGGGGGGGTCTTAATGAACAGGGATGATTATGTAAACGAAGGTAAGAGACAGCTGAGTAATGAACAGCTTTACATTGAATTAAAGAATGATCCAACTTGGGATTTTAAACATGTCATTGATGAAACTTTGGACAAAGCTGTGATAGAGGGAGATATAGATATGGACACAAAGGCACTCTTAGGTATGGATAATTCCACCAAAGTGACTTTTTATTTACTCACGAAGGTTCACAAGACACTCACAAACCTCTCCTGGGCCACCCAATAGTAAGTGGCAATGTCTCCTTCATGAAACCTCTATCACATTATATAGAGCCTGTTTTGTTTCCATTTGTTATTTCTTTCCCCTCCTATACTAAAGATTCAAAACACATTTTAAATATTTTGAGGGATTACACTTTAAGGGAAGGACACCTGCTTGTAACACTCGATAAAGAGTCCGTGTACACTCAGAATACCCATGAAGAAGCACTAGATGCAGCAGCATTTTATTTAAATCAAAGGGAAAATGAGTGTACACCATCCATACCTTTCGTACTAAAACTACTGGAATATGTTTTAACTTACAATGTGTTTCTTTTCAGTCAACAACTGTTCCTTCAAAAGAAAGGCATGGCTATGGGTGCCACATGTGTGCCCTCTATAGCCAACCTCTATGTTGACAAATGGGAACAGGAAAATATCCTTGACAGTAACAGCAATCAAATTATGGTGTCGATATATAGACGACGTTGTGATTATATGGCACGGAAACAGGGAAGAATTGTCACTCTTTGTGGAATTCATGCACGGTACATATAAAAATTTATGATTCACTTATACAGTGAGTGAAGCGAGACTGAATTTTCTAAATTTGAAAATTGACAAAACGGAGGAAAATAAGGTTGAAACATGTTTGTTTAGAAAAGAAACAGATGGCAACACATTGTTATTGGCTTCAAGTTTTCCATCCTAAACACACTAAAGATAACATACCAAAAGGACAATTTTTGTGTTTAAAACATAACTGTGGTACACCAGATATGGCCACAGTTGAGGAAATGGAACTTGCCACAGGTTTACAAGCAAGAGGTTACAGTAGTCATGTTATTGATAGGTGGAGGGAATTTGCTGTTAATCAGGACAGAGACACTCTATAAGAGGAAGCCAGTGTTAGTCAGAGAAATAAGAAATATTATTTTGTTACTACCTTTTCAGCACAGTCTGTTCATTTGGAACAGATAATCAGGAAGCACTGGGGGGTTTTAGGCAATGATAGTGAGCTAAAACACTCACAGAAATCCCCCCATATCACGTATAGGAGATCAAGTACACTAAGAGTCCAGCTTGTACACAGTCATTTGCAACCCATACAAAACAAAACATGGTTGAACCTGGGCATGAATGGGTGTTACAAATGTCAGATATATGTATTCTGTAAACATATAACTCAAGCCAAGACTTTTACCAGTAGAAATACTAATAAGGATATTAGGTCAGACAAATGATTACTTGCAATACTGCTGCTTTAATTTACTTGGCAACATGCTCGTGCAGTGAATTCTATGTGGGGAAGACAACCAGAGCCCTGAAAGTCAGGGTAGGTGAGCACGCAAGAACAATAGAGAGAGAGGGGATAGAATCTATGCTACAGCTACCCACATTATTGATGCACCACCGCATGAGCAACATAGTTTTTATTTTCAAGCAATTGACAGAGTCTGTAGGAAACCCAGTGGTTGAGACTACAACAATCTAGTACTCCAAAGGGAGACTTTTTGGATTGAAACCCTGGGAGAGACAAAAAAACAGGACTCAACAGTAATTTAGACATAAGACCATATCTGCCAAAAAGGAAGGTCAGATAATTGCAAGAGTCTTTACAGCGAGGCCAGGCATCTTGTATCTTTAATGTATTAGGAATCCGAGGAGAAATATAAATAGACAGAATGTGTATGTATTAATTATGTATGTATTAATTGTGAGAGCTGATCCTATGTAAATATTGTCAATAATTAAAAGGTGACATCTCTGTATTCAAAATATGTCTCTGGTCCTGTTTGTTTACAGTGCCCCCCCCAATACTACCGAATTTTCCTCAGCACTGTAGAGTTGTCTTAACATTAAATATTTGTTGAATGCACTTTCTCTCTATGTGATAAGAGATGATTGTTGAGTTAATTTTGTACTTAGTAATTTGAACAGATGTTACAGCTCGATTTCACAGAGGTAATGACTGTAGGTTTATGGGCAGTCATTCATACACACATATAAATCGAGTTGACTTTTTCTTTTAACCTCCTGACCCCCCCTTCTCCTTCCCCTCCCCCTCCCCATTTCTGAGTACTATATGTAAATAATTTTATAGTAATTTTTAGAAGTGTTTTGAATTGTATGTATTTATGGGTTGTATGCTATTTACTAACTTTGCACTGTTATCAGAATAGTGGGATTGAACGGTTAAAGTATAATTACATTTGAAATGTGTTCACAGGTGTTCCAGTCTTTAACCAATGAAACTGAGGTGTTTTAGATTTTGTCACCATGACATCAGAGACTTAAAGGCTATTTAAACTGTTATGTGTGTGTGTGAATTTTCAGTCTTTGAAAAAGAAACCTCAGTTTGGAAATGTGCCAGACTGTTGTTGCCTGCATGAATTGCTTTTATTCGTTTATACTAATAAATGTAGTATTGTGAAGCGATCACAGTTGGTCTGGAGTCATAATTACTTGAGGTGGTGAGTGCTCAACTTCATTACTTGTATAAGTGAAAAGAGGAAGACTAGGGGAAAGATTGTGAGATTAAGAAGGGAAAGTGGGGACTGTGCAGAGGAGGATCAGGAAAAAGCAAATATCCTGAACAAATACTTTTATATGGTCTTCACAGAGGAAGAGGAATGGGATGGGCTACATAAAAGCAACAAGGACACTGGAGAGGGGGAGGTAGACAGAAGTCCCTTTACAGTGGAAAGAGTCCTAATGGGACTCACAAATCTGAATTAGACAAAGTTATAGGGCCACACAGAGTACACCCCAGGGTACTGAGAGAGCCAAGGTACTGAGATAGCCAAGGTAGATAATGGCTGCACCTCTGGCAGTTCGTTTTAACAATTCACTGGAAATTGTAGTGGTTCTGGGGAATTAGAGGAGGAGGATAGATGTAATCCCACTTCACAAAAGTGGTAGCAGGGAGAAGGCTGGCAGCTACTTTATAGGCCAGTCAGCCTGACATTGGTGATGGGGAAGCTAATCGAGACAATACTAAAGGAAATGATTGTGGAGTATCTCGAGTTCAGTAGGTTACATTACTCAAGGCAACACAGATTCAGAGGGGGAGGTCATGTCAGACAAATCTGATGTACTTCCCTGGTCATCCAGTCAAAGAAATCTATCTGGGTGGGGCACTGAACATGACCTACTTAGGTTTCAGAAAAGCTTTCGACACTGTTCCACACAGGAGGCTCATAACAAAACTGGGCAGCTTAGGGGAGGGTTCAAAGGTGGTAGTCTGGGTAACAGATTGGTTAAGGGATAGGTGACAGAGGGTGATGATAAACAGAGCTCACTCTGAGGAAAGAGAGTGACCTGCAGGGTGTCACAGGACTCAATACTGGTACCAATCCTCTTCCATGTCTATAAGTGACATTGCAGATGAGCTGGAAGGGAAGAGAAGGTCTGTCTCCTTGAGGGTGACACCAACATTTGCAATACAGTGATCACCAAACAGGACAGGGAACTGGAAGCAATAATATCGGATGATCTCAAGGTGGCAAGGCCATGTAACAAGGCAGTGGGTATGGTCAGTGGGATGTTGGGGTGCCAAGGGATGTGTATTATCAGCAGAAGGAAGGAAGTGGTGTTTGTACTGTATAGATTGCCAGTGAAATTCCACCTGCAGTACTGTGTGCGGCTCTGGAGGCCACATCTCAGGAAGCACATAGACAGAGTGGAGGCAGGCCAGAGAAGGGAAAATAAAATGATGCAGGGTCTGCATTAGAAGCCCTATGAGGAGAGACTAAAGGACCTCAATCTGTACACCTTGGAAGACAGAAGAGAGAGGGTGAATATGATAGAGACCTATCATATCCCTCACAGGGAGTAAATAAGGTACAGGGAGGGGACTATTTCATACTAAGGATCATACTAAGGAAAATACAAGAGCGAGAAAGCCAAAGCCCATGAAGTTCCTATTCTAATCCAATATATAGTAAGAAAGATCATACCCATTGCAAATAAGGTTATCTAATCTATTTTTAAAAACGCTTTTAGTTTCACTAATGATAACCTAAAGCAGGAGTCTATTCCATGGACCAACAACTCTAATGGTGAAAAAATAATTACGACTCAATCTCACAAAGGGTTTTCTTACTAATTGTAAAAGATGTCCCCTAATATTGTAATAACAGCTTTTAAATTCAAGACCGAGTTTGCACAAAAGATAAGGGTCTTGAATTATGTCAAATAATAACATTAAATCGCCACAAAGCTGACGTGTAGATAGAGGCATCAGTTTTAGGATGTTCAGCCTAACCTCATAAGAGACATCATATAGCCCTGAAATCTTTTTAGTAAATTTCCTCTGTATTGATTCCGTCAAAAGACCTTCAGATTTTTTATATGGACACCATAGCTGCGAGGCATATTCCAAATGCAGTCTAACATATGCCGCGATACAATGGTAATAACACGTCGCTCTTTCTTGATTTAATATTTCGTATGATAGCCCACATGACTTTATTAGATTTATTAATAGTATTATGAATGTGTTTATTGTAAGAAAGGTTATCTGAAATGGTTATGCCCAGATCTCTTTCATCTGAAGTTGTATTGAGGATTGTGCCATTCAAATAATAAGGGGTTTGCAAATTACTAGAACCTAAATGCATTACCTTGCATTTAGAGATATTCAAAGACATGCCCCAGGTCTTAACCTATGTTGAAATATGACCGAGCTCTTTTTGAATAATGTTAGTTTGATAATCAAAAATGCAGGGGCCACCTATTTTTGCATCATCTGCATATTTGATGGAAAAAAGGATGAACAACCTGTAGTAAGGTCAGCGATGAAGGCCTGAAACAGGCATGGGCCCAGTACCGAGCCCTGAGGTACTCCACTCGTTACAACCCTCCAAACTGATTTAGACCCATCTATAATCTCATCATAGACTCATCATCAATCTCAAGAAAACCAAAACTATGCTCTTTTCACACCCCCAAAACAAAGCTAGCAACCACCCACTCTATATCCTTCCAAGCACCAACCAACCACTGGAACAAGTCTGCTCCTACAAATACCTTGGGGTTACCTTCGATTCCAGCCCTCACATTTCACACCCACATCGACACCCTAACATCCGCCACCAACACACGCAGCATCCTATTCCGCCATAAAAGCTGTCTTCCCCAAATGCTCTCCGGCTAGCGGTTACATCGTCTGCTCTGTCCCTTGGTGACTATGGTCTACCAATATACGGTGCTGCCGACACCACTGCACTAAACAAAATTCACTAACCCTGAATAAAAGCGTGCAGATTAATTACTGGTGCCCCAGACTCACACACACCTGTCAGCTATATGTCGATGCTAACCTGCTTACCCTGGATGAAGCGGCTCCGATACCAGACCTGTCTCCTCACCAAAAACCCTACTTGGCTCTCCCCTGGGGTAACAGCATCCATCCACCAGAGCCCTCCCACCATTGCAACACGGTCTTCCTACAAGACCACTCTAAAGGTCCCCAGAACAAGAACCAGCCGTGGCCAGAGGTCCTTCAGCTATAGACCCCAACCTGGTTTAACTCTCTCCCTGCCACCATCACCAATGCCATCACCATCTCCACATTCAAAACCGCACTTCGGAACCACATCTTCAGCACTCGTAACTGCTCCTGTCTCTGAACATAGCCTCCACCTCTTTATTTTCTCTCCTGACAATGCCCCCCGGGCAGCTCTCCACCCAACCATCCCCTACACCACTTCCATGTCCACCTTGCCTAGGTTTAACCTGGCCAGTGCCAGCTGTTTCAATGTTTATCTACCAGAATTGCTCACTTGATACCAACTTGTTTAATACCTGCTATCGATTACATGTACCCTGTACCCAATTGTATCTGTCTGACCACAATGTGACGTGGCACCTCTGGTGAATGCCTACTGATTTTTGGCAAATCTGTGCTATGTAACTGAAACGCAATGTATGTCTTTATGTGACGAAGTACCTTTGTAAACGAGCCTCTGGCTCAAAGGTTGTAAACTGATTCTTAAATAAATAAATAAAAAATAAATAAATATAATGACTTGCTGAGAATGGTTTTGAAGCCAATTGATTATCCAGTTAATTACAATACTGTTTATATGTAGTTTAAGGAGTTTAGAAATTAGTGCCCAATGAGGCATGATATCAAAGGCTTTGCTAAAATCAATGTAAATTATATCACATGGTATATTTTTATCAAGTACAGAACTAATCTGTTCATAGAAGCAAATTAAATTAAACAGCTTCTTCCCTTTTTAAATCCATCCTGTTCAACATCATAACGATTCAAAATAGGTGATATCATATATTTGATTAAACCTTCCATTAATTTACAAACTAAAGAATTTAAGCTTATTGGCCTATAATTTTCCCAGTTATTTTTTAAACCTTTTTTATGGATTAGGATAACATAAGCTTCTTACCAGTCCTGTGGAACAAAATACATGGCCAAAAAATAGTCAAAAATCTATTTTAATGGAGAGACAATAACATCCGCCAATAAGAATAATAAATGTCCCGCTATGTTGTCAGGACCTGCACTATATTTGCCTTTTAATGTCAATACTTTTTCCTTGATGGCATTTATAGAGAATTTTACTGGTGAAATATTGGTAGTGTCTATCAGAGCTGAGTCATATGATGATTTGGAAGTATTAGAAACAGAGAAACATAGAACTTGACAGCAGATAAGGACCGCTTGGCCCACCCAGTCAGACCATTTCCCTACCTAATGGATAAGATGCAGATCCTAGTTAACCAGCAGCCTACTTCTTCCTACTCCCAACCCCTAGAATTGCCTTATGACTGTCTCATGCATGCTTGAATTCCACCACTGTTTTTGACTCCACGACCTCCTCCAGAAGGCTGTTCCATGCATCCACAACCCTCTCTGTGAAAAATACTCTTAAATTACCTCTGAGCTGCCCCCATCTTCAAATTGTGCCCCCTTGTTCTTGCACACCTCTTTTTTTTGAAAGGTGCTACCCTCTTGGACTTTGTTGATTCCCTTGAGGTATTTGAAAGTTTCTATCATGTCCCACCTCTCCCTCCTTTCCTTGAGGCTATACATACTAAGCTCCTTAAGTCTTTCTTCATATGTCTTCCAGTGCAGACCCTGCACCATTTTAGTTGCCCTCCTCTGGACAGCTTCCATCCTGTCTATGTCTTTGCAGAGACTGGGTCTCCAGAACTGCACACAGTACTCCAGATGGGGTCTCACCAGCTGTCTGTACAGAAGGATAATAACTTCCTGTTTTCTACTGGTGATGCCTCTCCCTATGCATCCCAGTATCTTCCCAGCCCTCCTTGCTGCCCTCTCACATTGCTTGCCCACCTTTAGGTCATGTGATATGACTACCCCCACGTCCCTTTCCATTTTTGTTGTTGTTAGTATCTCACCCCCCATTGTGTACTCTTCCCCTTGGTTTTTGTTTCCCAGGTGCATTACTTTGCACTTATTAGCATTGAATCTAAGCTGCCATACATTTGACCATTTCTCTAACCTTGCCAAGTCCCTTCTCATCCTTTCCACCCCACCTTGTGCATCAACTCTGTTGCAGATCTTTGTGTCATCTGCAAAGAGACATACTTTTCCTTCCAGTCCCTCTGCAATATCGCTTATAAAGATACTGAAGAGGACTGGTCCTAATACTGAACCCTGTGGTACCCCACTAGTAACCCCTTTCTTCAGAGTGGACTCCATTTACTATTACTTTCTGTGTCCTATTCTCCAGCCAATTCTTTTTCATTACCCAGGCTGTCATCTTGGGATCCACTCCCAGGCTGGCTAACATGTATATTAATCTTTTGTGTGGGAATGTGTCAAATGCCTTGCTAAACTCTAGGTAGGCTATGTCCACAGCCCCTCCCTGATCTACTACTTTGGTCACCCAGTCAAAGAAATCTATCAGATTCATCTGGCATGACCTTCCCACTGTGAATCCATGCTGCCTTGGGTCCTGTGCCCCTCTGGCCTCTAGATACTTGACATTTCTTTCCTTTAGAACTGATTCCATCATTTTCCCTATCACTGAGGTTAAACTAACAGGTAACAAGAACCCAGAATGAGGGTCTCAGATGTAGAAATACTAAGCTTAACCCAGACTGTCTCAGTATATTCATCATGTATTGTAATGTTATTTGTTACATCAATAGAATTGAGATGATTTTTAATAAATAGTTCCTTAAGTTGACAAATTGTGTTCTTGAAATTTTCCCAGTAGGATTCCGGGGAAGAGTATGCCAATAACGATTCCCAGTTGATGTTATCAGTAATATGTTTCATAGTGCTTAAATTAGTGAAGTTATTACAGAAATTGTGATTAAACAAATCAGCCATTTTATTTGGGTCATATAATAAAGTGTTGTTGTCGAGAATAGGATCAACTTGACAAGTTGGTTTCCTTAGCGAATTAATAGAGTAAAAATGCTTGCTATTGGATTTGTTAGCAGTAGATGCTAATTTGTATTCCCAACAGCTTTTAGCCCTTTTTATCATGACCTTGCATTTGTTTTGTGCCTGTATATAAGAAGTCCAGTTTAAAGAGGTTTTAGTTTTTTGATATCGGATATATCTCTTGCATTTTAATTTAATGCATTTTTAATAGACTGGTTCATCCACTTGGGAGCTTTATTTTGGTTCTTATTTTTAATTTTGGATGGGATATATAGTTCCTTAAGTTGACAAATTGTGTTCTTGAAATTTTCCCAGTAGGATTCTAGGGAAGAGTATGCCAATAACGATTCCCAGTTGATGTTATCAATAATGTGTTTAATAGTGCTTAAATCAGCTTTGTCATAAAGATATATTTTGGTACAGTTGGAATTATAAATGTAATTTTGCACAATATTAAATGTAATAGTATTGTGGTCACTATTACCAATTGGTTCACTTACTGCAATATTGTCAACTAATATATCATCATCACAAATTACCAGATCTAAAATGTTGTCTCCTCTAGTTGGGATGAGTATGTTCTGTTTTAGTCCCAGCTGAGTACATGTGTGTAATAACTTATTACCCTGACTAGTTGTGGCACATAATTTCTGCCAATCAACAGATCCAATTTTAAAGTCACCGGTGACAACAATTTTACCTAATGTCTTTGCGTGTTCTATTTCAGATAAAATAGCATCTAGGATATCTACTGATGAATTAGGGGGATGATAACAAGAACCCAGAATGATAGTCTCAGATGTAGAAATACTACGCTTAACCCAGATTGTCTCAGTATATTTATCATGTATTTTAATGTTATTTGTTACGTCAATAGATTTGAGATTATTTTTAGTAAATAGTGCCACTCCACTGCCTTTCCGATTATGTCTATTGAAGGTGTAAGAAGTATAACCAGGTATAATAGTATCCCACGATGATTTATCATCACCCCATGTTTCACTTATTGCAATGATGTCAACATCGTTGTTATGTATTCTGCATTTTAATTCGTCCAGTTTTTGAGTAAGGCATCTAGCATTAAAACATAAAAAAATTAACTCTTTAGATATCATGGAGCTACCAACAGGAGATTTTAGAGATGGTGGTCTGAGCACCTTCTCCTCCCAGAGATTTAGTTTAAAAGGCGATTAATAGATGTCATAAATTGTCTGTTCAGTACAGCACTACCCTGTCTACTTATATATATGTATCCATCAAAACAGCATAATTCTGGACGATATTCAAATTTCTCCCAGTGACTTAAACATGTCAGGTTCTGATGTAAACACCATTTTCTTAGCCACTCATTCACAATTTTGATTTTATTATTGAGAAATGAAGAAAAACGTGGGATTGGTAAAATTTCCGATATACAGATGTTACAACCCATATCCACCACCTTATTGGTTAATGCAACATAGTCTTCTTTGATTGGCTGAATAGTGTCCCTGTAGATGTTATTAGCACCCACATGTATAAATGCAATAGAATTGTTGTCATGATCTTTCACGATCTCAGACAACATTAATGTGAGATCAGAAATTTTGCAACCACTGAAACAAGAACTAGTTCTGTTGGCTTTGTCAGGGTTGCATGTAGTCCTGTCTAAGTGTTTTGTCAATGAGTCCCCTAAAAGAATAGATTTGTCATGACCCGGGAGTATTAGAATTATCATGACAATCAGGCAAGGGGGAAGTTGTGAGATCAACGGATAAATCTATAAGTGGAGTGTCACCAATATGTGAATAGATGACTGGTGGAATGTCATTAGTACAATTATCAATCTGGCCTTTGAGGGTATCTGGAGTCCCATTTTCATCATCCAGTGTAAAGGAAGTTAAGGGATCAAACCTGTTAAATTGCTCAAGACTAAAGTGTTGGGCCTTTCTCCATTTTTTTGCAACTCTGGTAGTCTGGGTGAGGAACCAGCTGTCTTCAACACTTTGATTGTCATCATAAAGACAATTGTCTTCTCTGGCTCTTTTTCTAATGCCCTCAGGAGGAGGATGAGGACTATTAGTAATTGTTGGGATGAAAACCTCTAGGGAATGGGAGGTGCTTGGTGTAACATCAATTTTGCCTTCAAGGCCATGATCCACTTCTAAATTCAATGATACAGTGGTAGCCTTAAAATGATTATGCATGTCAGTTTGGCTATTCTTAAGTGCAATTAGCCATTGATTAAATAGCCCAATCATATTATGCAAATCCACAATTTCAAGGCATTTATTACATGTGTAAGGTTGATCAAAGAGGTCCCCCCCCAATAATGTATACATATTACATGCTATACATTTTAAACCAGTATGTCCGGAGGTAGTAACAATAGTGAAAATACTGCCTTCTGCCATTATTTAAAACAACAAACCTTAAGTGATATAGTTTCACTAAATATCTAAATTGTGAAACTTCCAATACATGACTAGACAGTATATTCAAACAACACCAAAAGAAAAATAAATATTGTTTGTTAAAACAGAATCACACCGTGAGTTTAAGAAAAACCTACCAGATAGCACACAAACACGGGACTTCTGTGCAGATATGTGTAATTCAGGAGCACAAAGACCCAAGAGTGTGGCCGCACAACCACACTACCATGCTAAACATGCAAGACATGTGCGATAACGCGAGAGTCTTAGTGCGCGTCTTCATGCGCATGACACGCTCGCATTTGCCCTGCTCGTTACAGGGCAAATTTATACACTGGGTGGGACCCGGAAGTGTGAAACCACAGCCCAAATTAGTCACTCATTCACAGCGAGGTCCTGTGCAAAATTGCAGCTAAAATTAGTAAATAACACACATTTAATTGGTATATGAAGCCAAATCGGACACAGCGTCCCTCTGCCTGCTTAATACAGCAGGGCTCGTAGTGTTAAAACAGAGTTTCAGTCACAGTAAATAGTTTAAAACAAACTGAGCTGTGCAGAGCAGTGTCTCACACAGTTTCAGTATATTTCTCAGAGGAAAAGATGCACAAGAACAAGAGGACATGCAGTGAACTTGGAAGGGAGTTAAATTCAGGACAGATGTGAGGAAGTTATTCTTCACTGGAAGAGAGGTGGATCCCTGGATTAGTCTGCCAGCAGAGGTGTTGGGGTGAAAATAGTGGTGTGCTTTGAGTATTTATAGGATAGGCACAAGGTAATCCTAGTGGGAAACAAAGGAAGAGGAGCCAGAGATCAAATAGGGTATGTGATAACAGTACAGGCAGTGAAAAAATGGGCAGGCTGGGGGAGATAAGCAGTCCTTATCTGCCTTCAAATTCTATGTTTCATTTGCTGTTCTTTTTATTCTGAAGGTTTGGTTGCCCCCTCCCAACTCCAACCCTTAAATAGTCACTAGTATCCAGTAAACATCCCTCCCAGTCCATTCCCCTGCACCATCTGTTTTTAATGTCTGGTCCTTTGCTGATCTCTGCCCCCCCCCGAAATAATTTACCACTGTTGCATCCCTGTACCACCCTGCTGTACTGCTTCTAACAGTGCTACTTCATGCAGGCAGGGTATGGGGTGGGGGCAGGTATGTCACTGAGTATAGCTCAGCACATAATTTGCATTCTGACCCTCACCTCTTTCCCTGAGCAGCTGCAATACCTTGACCAAACAAGTAGGGAAAGACCAGCGGCTCAATTGTCATTTGTGTAATGCAGTGCAGTGTTGAACAGTGGCACAAGGTGGTCATTCCAACCACTTTGTGCCATGGAAGTGTGATTGTGTAGGGGCCTAAGTATCACAAATTACTTATTTTATCTTTTTTCTGGCCCTTATTTATTTTATCTTCATTTCACTTACTTTGATTCATTTTTTTGTCTTTCATCTTGTTTT
Source organism: Neoceratodus forsteri (assembly GCA_016271365.2). Classification (NCBI taxonomy): domain Eukaryota; kingdom Metazoa; phylum Chordata; order Ceratodontiformes; family Ceratodontidae; genus Neoceratodus; species Neoceratodus forsteri. Next base: position 1,362,151,610 of record CM057455.1, on the reverse strand, counting down.
GTTCTTTTTTATGCATTAAAATTCCATCTTTCTGTTTTTCTACTTGTTTTTTAAATTGTTTTTCAAAACAAGCATCTTTTGTTTCTGTTACTTTTCTACTTTTGCACTGTAGCAAGGTGTTTTCATGGCTTCTTTTTCTATAGCAACCATTGAACATTTTCTCCTCAAGACATCTGTCCCTGTTAGATGATGCTTGCTGCAAACTGCAATGTACTCAAGCTCACACACTTAATTTAATAACAAAAAAACACAGACTGGTCTGCTAGCTGAACGTTTTTATCATCTTTATTAAAACATCATGACAAATGCTGTTCAATAATAGAGAATAGGAAATTGTGTACACTTACTATATACTCGCTCTGCAAAGTCACTTGTAGAACTCTGCCACCTAGTGGTACGTATTATAGGGTGTCTTTTGCATGCTCTGTTGCTTATAGAAATACATAGCAGGTGTTAGCTTCAACCATCATTCCACCAAGGTACCCAACTCCCACATGTAACCTAAAGATAGACAGACACACAGATAGATAGATAGACAATACAAAGATCTGCAACAGGGTTGATACACAAGGGGGGGTGGAAAGGATGAGATGGGACTTGGCAAGGTTGGAGGAATGGTCAAAAGTATGGCAGCTTAGATTCAATGTAATGAAATGCAAAGTAATGCACCTGGGAAACAAAAACCCAGGGGAAGAGTACACAATGGGGGGGTATTAACAACAATAAAAATGGAAAGGGACCTGAGGGTAGTCATATCAGATGACCTAAAGGTAAGCAAGCAATGTGAGAAGGCAGTAAGGATGGCTGGGGGGATACTGGGATGTACAGGGAGAGGCATCGATAGAAGAAAACAGGAAGTTGTTATTCTTTTGTACAGACAGTTTGTGATACCCCATCTGGAGTATTGCGTGCAGTTCTGGAGACCCCATCTCTGCAAGGACATAAACAGGATGCAGGCAGTCCAGAGGAGGGCAACTAAAATGGTACAAGGTCTGTAACAGAAGCCATATGAATAGAGACTAAAGGAGCTTAACATGTATACCCTTGAGGAAAGGAGGGAGAGGGGGGACATGATAGAAACTTTCAAGTACCTCAAGGGAATCAACAAAGTCCAAGAGGGTAGCATCTTTCAGAAAAAAAGATGTGCAAGAACAAGGAGGCACAATTTGAAGATAGAGGGGGGATGGCTCAGGGGCAACTTGAGTAAGTATTTTTTCACAGAGGGGGTGGTGGACACATGGAATGGCCTTCTTAAGGAGGTCGTGGGGTCAAAAACAGTGGGGGAATTCAAGAATGCATGAGACTGACATAAGGCAATTTTTGTGGGGGTAAGAAGAAGTAGGCTGTTGGTTAACTAGGATCTTTTGCTTATCCAATAGGTAGGGAAATGAGCAGATTGGATGGGCCAAGTGTCCTTATCGGCCGTCAAAGTCTATGTTTCTTTTTCTATGACAGATAGATAGATAGATAGATAGATACTGTAGATAGACAGATAGACAGGCAGGCAAGGCACTTTATTTGTTTGGCACCCTATCCAAAAGGCTCAGAGTGCCTTACAATGTTAAAACAACATAAACCAATTCAGTAAAACATATAAATATAATAAGTATACAATAAACAGCAATAATAATTTAGTCTGGGAAGGCCTGTGCAAAGAGATATGTTTGCAACTGTTGGTTAACCCCATTGCAAGCAGAAATAAATCCCTCTGGCAAGGAGTTCCAAAGGAGAGGGTCAGCAACCCCAAAGGTTGTGCCCTCCGATTGCTTTAAATGAAGGGGAGGGAGACCTGACACAAGCCAGTGGATTGGGGAAGGTGGATGGGAGTGTAAGGCATTAGGAAGTCTATCAGGTGGCTTGGGTCTAAATTGTGTAGGGACTTGAATGGTAAGCATATCTTGGAGTTGATGAGCCACTGCACAGACAGCCAGTGTGGACTGCACAGCACCGGTGTAATGTGGTCCCTTTGAGAAGTTCCTGTCACCAGTCAGGCTACAGCTTTCTGGACCAACTTCAGGCATCACATCAAACCTCCAGATAACCTTGCGTAAAGGCATTGCTATAATCCAGTCTGGTGGTGAACAGATGGATAGACGGATGGTTAGGTAGGCAGACAGACAGACAGATGGATGAAGAAGAAGAAAAGATGAAGAAAGCTGAAAATTAATGTAGTGCTTTCATACACAATGTATCCCAAAGTGCTTTACAAGCAATGAAAGACTGGTAGTGAAGTGACTGTACGTATGTAGTGGCAGCCATTTCACACATCAACACCCACACACAGCCTTTAAAAGTTGCACGAACCTGTTTTTTGGGAAGGAGAATGTTTCTCAGGACACTGGGGAAATCCTTGACTCTTGCAAAGAAGGCATTGGGTTCATTAACTTACACCTGGACACTCAGTTTAATATCTCAAGTATGGCCCACCCTGGCAGTACAGCATCCCCCTCGTACTGCACTTGGGTGCCAGCACTTATGGTATGAGCCTAATCTAATCATGGTGTGAGACTAGAACCCATACCCTGCTGACCCAGAGGTAGATGTGCTACTGAGTCATGCTACAGATAGATAGATAGATAGATAATAGCAGTGGTGTTCAGTTTCAGGTTCCATCATGACTGCAGATATTAGGTGACTGCACTATGTCCTGCAACTAGGTGTGATGCTTCAAGTCACTTGGAGTCACTGTTTTTAAATGCTATCAATATACATCATCCTCTGCAGTGTTGTTAAAAGAGTCAGTAGGAGGCATTGTACAGAAACAGTGCTGTACAAGTGTATAACTGAAAAAGCCCTCTGGCATGCAGATTATAATAGGCAGCTGGCAAACTGCAAGAAAGACACATTCAATGGGTCAGCCCAGACTATTTATGACTGTTCTTCACTCAAGATACTGATTGGCACAGGGAAACCTGATGCTGGGCACAACTTTATATAGTCAAAGAGAAACAGAGATAGATAGGTAGATAGATAGATAGATAGATAGATAGACAGACAGACTGGTGGATAAATAGATAGATGGACAAACAAATATGTAGACAGATAGATAGATTGATAGGTAGGTAGGCAGGCAGGCTGACAGACAGACAAACAGACAGATAGAGATGGTGAAGCCAGTCATGATGCAACTCAGTAACTTGCAGGAAATGACCTGTCACAAAATACTGCATGACAAAAGGGCTTAATTGCCATTGAATGACACTATTCCCAGCAGTATACTGCAGCATATTATGTTATACTGCGGCATTACTGTGTTGAATCCGAATAGATATGTGTAGAGAGAGAGAGAGAGAAAGACAGACAGAGAGAGAGAGAGAGATAGATAGATAGATAGATAGATAGATAGATAGATAGGTATGGTGTAGCTAGCCATGATGCAATTCAGTAGCAGTAAATGATCTGTCACAAAATACTGCATGACAAAAGGGCTTAATTGCCATTGAATTACACTATTCCCAGCAGTATACTGCAGCATATTATGATACACTGCAGCATATAATGATATAAAGCAGCATTACTGTGCTGAATTCAGATAGAGAGACAGACAGACAGAGATAGATAGATAGATAGATAGATAGATAGATAGATAGATAGATAGATAGGTAGGTAAATATGGCAGAGCCAGCCATGATGCAATTCAGTAACTTGCAGTAAATGATCTGTCACAAAATACTGCATGACAAAAGGGATTCATTGCCATTGAATTACACTATTACCAACATTATATTGCAGCATATTATAATATACTGCAGCATTACTGTGTTGAATCCTGATAGATAGATAGATAGATAGATAGATAGATAGATAGATAGATAGAGATAGACAGATAGATAGACAGGTGGACAGAGAGAGACAGACAGACAGGCAGGCAGACAGACAGACAGACAGCGACACATACAGAGAGACAGATAGACAGACAAACAGACATGGTGGAGCCAACTATGATGCAACTCAATAACTTGCAGTAAATGATCTGTCACAAAATATTGCATGGCAAAAGGGCTTAATTGCCATTGAATTACACTATTCCCAGCAGTATACTGCAGCATATTATGATATACTGCAGCATTACTGTGTTGAATCTAAATATATATATATATATATATATATATATATATATAGAGAGAGAGAGAGAGAGAGAGAGAGAGACAGAGAGATGATAGATAGGCAGACAGACAGAGACAGATAGATACATAGATATTTTACAGCACCTTCCCATGATGCTCAAAGTGTTTTATACATTTAAAACACATAGGTGCACATAAACCAAGCTAGACTAAATTCCTTCATGCTGAAATTCATATATATTACCCATGTGATGCTTTGCATTAGGGGGACTAAATGTGTATTTTTATTTTAATTTGCTTTATTGCTAATGTCCTTTCAGGATAACCCTTACTTCAGCGCTTTTGCACTGAAGTGCTTGTCTTTTGAAACAGCAGTATGTGTTAGTTGCCAAAAAATGTATCAGACAGTTTTTAGCAAAAATGTATTTCTGACAATCTTAAATTCATCCTCAGTCTATTTTTAGTTTTCTCAGATATTCTTAAAACAGCTTTTATTGCTAATTTTGTAATAAGTGACTCGCGTCATTAAAGATGGCCACCATTTGCAATTTTTAAAATCTCCTCTGTTGAGGTTACCTGTTGAATGTACGTGCTGGATTCATAATGTGGATGTATTAGGCTGGTGAACCACATGCTCCTGATGGTAAACAGCACAGCACTGTACCAAGATATTTATTTTTTTCATGGTTGGGGGATGACATGGCAGCGGAAACTTTAAAAAACTTCAAAATTCTGTTTCTTGGTTCAGGAATGAAAGAAGGCAAAAAGCAAAATGGGTATCTTGATATTTCTGCCAAACAAACATTACTGCTGCAAAAAATATACAGCGACTGGCAAATACTGCTGCTATCAACTATACAATGTGGATTAATTAATAATATATACATTAACAGCATGTGTCTGATTCTGCACAGGGCAGGCTGACAAGCAGGGAATTAATGAGTGTAGCTCAGTACAATTAAGCAATAAGGATTGATCATGTTAATAGTATTTTCATCACCCTCTAGGGGTGCAATGTGGCACAAGGCATAGCTGAGTACCACATGCCCCTAGAATGTGATTAACTGAGCATTAACATGATCCTTGGGAAAGTATTATAACAAAAATGTATTTGATAAAACATAGTGTTGTACCTTGCTTAGCATGTGATTAGGCTGTCCGTGTATGTTAACAAAAGATTAACATGAGGCTGAGAGAATGCTTACAGCCAATCAGAGTGCTCTATTCCTCCACTCCTCTTTAAAATTTGCAGTATGTCCTGGGCCAATAAGTTATTATTACAATTAATTGCTCCCTGAATTAGTGGATAATTCTTTTTTTCCAACTACAGTAACTACAGGATATGGTTTTGTGCACAATGAAAATACCAAACATCTGTTTCTGTTAGAAAAACTGTATTCAAAGAATGTGTCAGAAACATTTTGCGAACAATAAAATATCAGCAAACTTTATTTCACAAGATGAATCTCTGCCAAGCATTTTCATAAATATTGATAGCTGTGCTTTCCTAGGCAACCTGGGACTTTTGCTTAGCAAAGTCTGAGGCTCTTTATAGTTGGCCAGTGAATGAGATCCTTGCAAACCACACAGCTAGAGGCCCCTGCACTGTGCTGAGAGTTTTTCTTTTGATTGAAGTTTTGCATTTATAAAGCAGCTGTGGACACCTCAGGGAGAGCTCTGAAATACATATTTGTTAGACGCAGTTCAGCTTATAATATATGGTCAGCCCTTAGAATTTGCAGATAACCCACAAACTTTTTTTGCCATAACTCACAGCTGTGACATCAGAAACCCTGTCATTCACAGTGATGATGTTTTATAATGTGTATGTCCATCAAACTGTTTGAAAAATTTCACTTACTCTAGAACATTCTAAGGTGAAAAATGCCACTTGATTCACATTTTACTGGCAAGGAAACATCATTCCTATGTTACAATTTTAAACTCTATTTATAGTGTTTGACCCTATATTATGCAAGATAAAAATAGCCCAACTATAAATTACAGGGCTTGTTAATCAATCTCTGATTCTGCTCTGACATTTGCAGACAACCTGGGCTTCTCTTTTGTGGTTTATGATGTCATCAGGACCCCTAGATAGAACCACAGCCTTATAATTCTCTGTTGCATATTATTTATTCATATATATCTATACACTGTTTATTCTATGCATAAAAATTCAGTTAATGCAACATTTAGGGTTCTGGGTAAAATGAAAAAAGTAGAGAAATGTGGTATTAGGGTTTCGAAACCTGAAACCCCATCTCTAAAACAAATCAGGGTGCAGTCTTCCTTGGCATTGTCAACCCTAAAGCTCACCCCATTCTATACACTCCAGAAACATACACAACTAATGGGGTGAGCTTTAAGGTTGAGAATGCCAAGGAAGACTGAACTTCTGATCTGTTTTAGGGGTGGAGTGGGGTTTTAGTGTTGGAAACCCTAAAACCACATTTCCCTACTTTTTTTGCTTTACCCTGAACCTTAAATGTTACATTAATGGATTTTTTTGCAAAGAATTTCCTTACGTTTTGAGATAGTATAATCGTATCCTTATTTCTCTGGGGGAGTGCAGGGTTCCCATCCCCCATAAGATGCAAATACAGTAAGTATGTTGCTGTGGAAGTGTAGGGTCCAGAGGGCCCTGCACTTCCATTTGTAGCACAATATCAGCCAGATTGTCAGAACAGGTTTGTTATTACCGCACCTCATGTACGTTGTACTGAAAATTTTAATATCCCCGCCAAAATGTGATTCTGCACCACCACAATGTCATTCCATGTCACAGATGTGAAAAGACAGTTTGGGCAGGATTTGAAAAATAACAGCTGTCACATTCATGAGGTGGTGTAAAAATGCCTGTTTTGAAAATGTGTGGCCAAAATATGTAAAATTACCAAATTTACAAGTGAGCATAGCAACATTTGAATAGATGAGCATACCTTTCTCATTTTTAATTTTTTGATCCTACATTTTCAACACAGCCTTCTTAAGGCCCCCACCTCATGAACATGGGTAGTTAAAATTTTGAAATCCCCCTGGAAAGGTGATTTCATCAAGCCAGCTGGATTTTTCTAAAGCTACTGCCATTGTTCATGAAGTGGGGTCTCAAAAAGGCCATGTTGAAAATTTGGTGTAAAAATATGCAAAAATGGCAAAGCTATGCACCAAAGCTGAAAACCCAATTGAAATACATTGAACTGCACTTACCTTACTTTCTCATATTGCAGTCAGCGGTTCCAGCAGCAAGACGTGTCTCCCATAACAGAGTGGATCTTCACCCTGGGACTCGTTCAGGTGAGTGAGGTGTGTGGGGAATCTGGGGGTGGGGGCTGGTGGGTGCTCAATAAGGTGGGAGGGGTGTGATTGGTGAGGGACTGTTTTCATTTGTACAGATTAAAAAAAAGATATTGAGGGACCTTTTTCTTTATTTCAGTGATAGGAGATTGGGTGCCACTAGACACCATGAAAACAGAAACCATCAGTGGGGACAGCAATTAGGGGGTGCCACTAGACATCTGGGTACCAGATAAAATCAATGGTGATGGTGACCAGAGGGGGTGGGTGCCTCTAGACATCAGGGAAACAAATAACATTAAGGGAGATGGTGATTGGAGGGTGAGGGCTGCCACTAGACACCAGGGAAATAAATAATATCAATGAGGATGGCAATTGGAGGGTAGAAGGGTATCACTAGACACCAGGGAAAAGTGCCATAGTTACGGGTATGATGCGCAGATGGAGGGGCACCGCTAGACACCAGGGAAATAGTAAAAAATTACAGGCATGGCAATCAGAGGGCAGGGGTACCACTAGACAGCAGAGAAATACTTCACAATGATGGGCACAGTGATCAGATGGTGGGGGGCACCCCCAGACATCAGGGCAAAATGAAAGCATTACAAGGATGATGATTGGAGGGAAGGGGGCACCACTAGACACTAGGGGACATTTTTAAAATTGCAGAAACGGTGATCAGAGGGTGGGGAAAACACTGGACACCAGGAAACAACTATAAAAATTATGAAGATGGTGACTGGATGGTGGGGGAGATGCCACTAGACACCAGGGAAAATTAACAGAATTACAGGGACGACTGGCAAAATCCTTTTTTATTTGAAGGAATCATTTTCTGTATCAAACTAAAAAAAGGAAATGAAAAAGGATTCCTTCAAACAAAAAAAGAATCAGCAAAATACTAAGTCCAAAATCTTTTTCCATGTGAAGGGATCTTTTCTTTTTGAACAAAAATATCAAACAAAAAAGGACCCCTTCAAACGAAAAAAGAACTAAAAAATATGAAGTCTGAATTCCTTTTCCATGTGAAGGGATCCTTTTTCATTCAAATGAAAAAAGGTGATATGGAGAAAGCTGAAAAATAACTAAGTCCAAAATTTGTTTTCCATATCAGGGGATCCTTTTTTCATTTGAACAAAAAAGGCCATAAGGCAAAAGCTGAAGCGAAGGACAGAAAGGATCTTAAAAGAAAAAAAATAAATACATTTGAGGGTCAGTTCTGCAACAATTAACTGCAAAATCCACCTAATGGAGTTCCATCAGTAAGATACATGTTTTGGTCTCTCTGTAGGATGTCATTTTTGTGAATTTTGTAATTTTATTTACAGAGAAAAGGAAAATAAGATGGTGGCAAATGAAAAAGGATTTGTTCCTCATGAAAAAAAAATGGGGATTTAATTCTCCAACAAACTAACCTGTATAAAAATAAACTTTTAAACAAAAAAACAAACAAACAAACAAAAAGGATTGTCTCCAAATGAAAAGGGATCCTTTTTCGTTTGGACAAAATTCTTTTTTCGTTCCAGTCCTCTATCCAAAAGACTGTAATGAGCATTCTTAGAAGCGAAATTTTGAAATTGAATAACTTTGGAATGGATTAATATTTTTCACCAAACCAGCAAAAGCCACATCTGTGAACCAAGCCCTTTCTACCCTGAAAATATCAGACCAAAATTCCAAACCGTCTAGGCGCAAGGCAATGACATAAAAAAAAAAAAAAAACCCAGCACATTTTTACCTTTTTTCGCCATCTGGATCCCAGAATCCACACATCTGACCAGAAGAACACTAGGCACATCAAGAGATCTACCCCATAAAATCATGCATGCAAAGGTTCAGGCAAATCCACTGAATGGTTGTGAAGACATTAAAGTGCAAAATTTGAGGTTCAACATAGAAAGCCTTGCTCAACAAATATATATATTCATTGCAAAAAACTTTGTTAATCCATCGGTTAGGGTTGAACTGACAAAGTAGGTAGATGAGATGCTAGGGTTGAGCCCCTAACCCCCCACCCTACCACCCCACCCCCCATCCTCCACACACCAACAGGCATTGGGGGTGCCATGGATCATTAGGCCCAACTCTCACCCCATTCCGTGTATAAAGAGGCTGACATGGTACAGCATAGAAGAATGGGGTGAGAGTTGGGCCTAATGACACCATTCAATGCATGTTGATAGTGAGGAAGATGGAATGTAGGAGGAGGGTTAGGCGTTCAAACCTAACATCTCATTTCCCTACTTTGTCACTTCAACCGATACCATTTAACAAAAGATTTTGCAATAATTACTCACGAGAATGTGTAATGTAACTGGTATGTGCTGGTGGGAGCATGGGCCCTCCGGTCCCCGTGCTCCCACCAAGCTGCCCATTTGTGCATAATGATATGTGTCTGTGGGAGCGCAAGGCCTCCAGGCCATGCGCTTCCACTTCCACCAATAACAACAGAGCCATACAGTAGCCCTATAGGGTTGAAAAGGAACCCTTGTAACATTAATTTGCCAATATCTCAGTACAAGCTATGAAAAATATTCCACCGCAGTTGTAATCATGACTCTCAAACCTCCATGTATGCTTAGTCCATCGTTTCCGAGATATGGGCACCGAAAGTCACTGTGAGCACTGCAATGTTATCCTATGGTAAAATCTCAACTTCGTGATGGCATATCTATGGAACTTATTAACTTATTTACACCTAAACAGCATAATTCACATCTCTTGGACACCCCCTCTACACCCTGCAAATTTCAAGCTTAAAGACCAAACCTTTCATTTACAGTGCACTGGCAAAGTTTTTAAATTCCTAGTTTGTGAGGTGGCGAAATCCCCGTTCATGAGGTCAATTCTCATTCGTGAGCTATCAAAATCATCATTTGTGAGAAATCCTTGCTCATCAGATTTTGGCCATCTGGTCTGGAAGTTGCGAACAAGGATTTTGACATCTCACAAAAGGGGACTGGCTCATGAAAGGGGATTTTGACAGCTCGCAGATGGGGATTTTGTCATCTTGTGAATGAGGAATTAAAAAAACAATCCCCTTTCATGAGCTGTCAAAATCCCCTTTCATGAGTTGATCCCTTTTTGCAAGGTATCAAGATCCCCTTTTGCGAACCAATCCTTGTTTGGATTTTGTCAGCTCGCAAAAGGGGATCGGCTCGTGAAACAGGGATTTTGTAACCTTGTGAAAGGGGATTATGGCAGCTCACACAAGGAGATTAAAAAAAACGGCACAGGATCATTATGTCGCAAGACATAGTGCCGCATGGAACAATCGCGCTGCGCGATTTATGCCATGAGGCATATGTCTTTGTTCTGTGGGGGCCCTGCCCCCCACACCTCCTGTTATGGGAGGCTGTGCCCCGGACCCTCCCCACTAAAGATTTTCATCTCCGGGAAGGTCCAACTCGAAGCGCACAAGTCGGGTTCACCATAATGCGTGCGCTATTAAGTGTGCGACATTATGACCCAGTACGCCCCCAAAAAATCCGCTTCATAAATGACAAAATCCTTTAGGTGAGCGATCCTTGATCATGAGATAGGGGCCAACTGGTCCCTAAGTTGCGATCAAAGATTTTGTTCCTCACAAAAGGAATCAGCTCGCGAAAGGTGATTTTGTAAGCTTGTGAAAGAGGATCGAGCCAAATCATGAACAAAGAATTTCAAAGTTTAAAACGGCTGCTATTTGGCCAAAATGAAAAAAACCAAAACAAAGGCATGGGTTTGTAGAGGGTGTCACCCTGAATAAAACCCATGCTTTATTTGCAAAAGAAGTCAGCTGTGGGGCAAGCTACAACATTTTGTTTGGGGAAATGAAAACAAGATGGCAGCTCACGAAAGGGGAATTTTTCCTCATGAACAGGGATTCTGAGCCCAATCCCCTTTTGCAAAGTGTACATATAAATCTTAGACTGAACTGAACATGCTCAGAACCCAAAAATTAAAATTAAATAACTGTGGAACAGATTCATATTTTTTCACCAAACCAATACTGGATTAAACCTCTTTCTATCCTAAATATTTCGGAACAAAATACAAAATGGTGTGGCCGCAGCGCGATGGGCAGAAATCAGTAAAAAAGTGCAGAACAAAACGAAAAGCACGTTTTTTGGCGCATTGCTGCATGAAAAGCGCTAGTCTGATTGAAACATAACTTGGCAAATCAAGAGAGCTACCATATGAGACCATGCATTCCACGTTTTTTGCAAATACATTGAATGGTTACAAAGTTATTACGGTGCAAAATCTGGGGCTTAACATTCAACTACCTACTCAACCCTAACTATTCTGGTGCAACCACACCAGTATAATATATATGTATATATGTATGTGTGTATATATATATGTGTGTGTGTGTGTATATATATATATATATATATACAGTATGTGTGTGTGTGTGTATATATATATATATATATATACAGTATATACATGTGTATATATGTATGTGTGTGTATATTATGGTAGCACGGTAGTGCTACCATAGTTAGGGTTGAGGAGCCATTTCTATGTTAAACCCCAAAACTTTGCACCTTAATAACTTTGCAACCGTTTGAAAGATTTGCCTGAAATTTGGAATACATGATCAAGAACCATAGGCCTTGGGATCTGCCAAGTTTCGTACTGCTCGGATATACGGCTGCAGAGTTGTTAAGCGTGATCTGTGTGCGCATTTACGCTTTTCTGGAATTCTACGGTTGCGCCTACAGGTCGTACAGTTTGCGCGAACGGTCCGCAATCTTCAGGGAGCATGCGGCCGGGGTCCCCGATGTGCCTTTCGAAGATTTTGTGAAAAAATATTAAACGGTTCAAAAGTTATTCAAAAAACAGTTTCCCATGGGGCCCAGAGCCCCGTGCTCCCGCCACCGCATTATGCGGTGGGCTCCGCGCTCCTGCCGCTGCATTACATTCACTATTTCTCGTTATCATTCTCAAAAATAAGGGAAATTAGAGGCAAAAAACTCCATTTAATGCATTAGTTAGTGTTGTTCCACAGTGACAAAAGTGAGAAAATTCGCTGTTAGGGTTGAAAACCCCCCTTGCACCCACCCACCTCCCCAACCGGCATTGTGGTGTGCATTTGGATTGGGGTCTAACTCTCACCCCATTTTCCTATACTTCTGCTGCTTTATACATGTCATGGGGTGAGAGTTAGGGCTGATAATCCCAACACACTCACCACTGTCATCCTTTGCGTTTTCATTTGCGCTTGCGTTTCTGTTACTTTTGCCAATTGTGTGTACCGTACTGTTCCTCTTTCTGTTTCACTTTGCGTCACCATGCCCATTGACATTTCCATTTACAGGCACCATGTTACTATGTGACAAGACATCACATGGCACACCATTCCCGTCTACGCCACCGTGTGCGTTACCCTTTCTGTTCTCATTCACGCTTGTGTTACCATGTGTGCCACTGTTAGCATTTCTGTTTGCGTTGCTGCTCCTGTTACTATGCCACAAGACATCATGTGGCGGGAGCCGGCGCCCGCTCCCGCCACCGTATTACATTCACTATTTCTCATTATCATTCTCAAAAAGAAGGGAAATTAGAGGCAAAAAACTCCGTTTAATGCATTAGTTAGGGTTGTTCCACAGCGACAAAAGTGAGGAAATTCGCTGTTAGGGTTGAAAACCCTAACTCCGAATTCACCCCCCCAGCACCACACACACACAGACACACACACACATTCAAGTATGGGGGAGGACCAAGTCAACACAACCAATGACAGACATCCAGCAGCAGGTGACAGAAATAACAAACAATTGTCTAAATGTACTACGAGACATCCCCACCCACCTGACCAGGTACTGCATGCTCAGTGGAGATCAACAGCAAAACTGAGGCCATGTACACCAAACGTACACATCCCTGATTGCAGCTGCACACAACGTACCACACTTAGTAGTTGCATGGCCTTACCTACCGATGCCCCACACCAGACCAATAGAGTTCAGCAAAACCAAGGAGTTGTACAGGTATAATATCTCTGATTATAACAAGGGTTTGAGAAATGCAGCTTTCTAATTGACTGTAAACATTGTAACAGCCTTATGTTTAGTTTTTATTAACATACATGTAGAGCCTAACCATATGATGAACATGGTTTAATGTGGTTTAAAAAACAGTTTTATTATGATAGCAATAAGCCACTCCCAGGTATTATGTTAATGGTCAGTTTATCACTGTCTAGCGACATGTGGCACTCGGCTATGCCTCATTCAACATTAAACCCTAAGGGTGATTAACAGACCATTTAACATAACTGTTGGTCATGCCTTATTGCTTAATTGTCTTTATGAGTAGATACTCTCCCTCTGCTAGGCACTGCAGCAGCTTTGCAACACAGTGTCCCACCCAGTTACACCATACACTGTCTAGTTACTGGAGAATGGCTGTGAATATGAACCCATGAAGATGAACAGTGTAACTTGATCATTACAGTCATCGAAACCCTAGTGTGATTATAACTGACAGAGTCAGTGATAGAGGATAACCCCTGCTGTCCTAGTACACTTACCCCATTGTGAGTTAAATCAATACTAAAAGACATTCTGTTTATATCTACACCATACCTACTTGATTCCTGTTGTACCACAATTAACATAGTTATCACGTTGACAGCATTAGTGACAGAAGTGTGGCAAACCCAAACAGTAGGCATACAGCCTGAGTATGAAACAGCTGTTAAAAAAAATCACACTGTGTCCATAAGTGGCATAGATCACTCATTGCAACAATAGTAAATGTATTACTATTTGAATAAGTTAGTCATCACAGATGCAATGAGATTGTCTTTATCAGGTACAACATACTCAGTAAGTGCCTACAGGAAAATCTATCCTATATACATCTCCGATACAGGTACATCATTGTTGGCTCAGTAGTGCTGTGATATTTAGAAGTTGCTTGGCCTGATCCATGCAATTACAATGTTTCTTACAAAGAATACTTACTGCATCTTTAGTATTGAAACACACTGAAGGTCTATGTATGTACATCAGCAGTACACCTTCATCAGCAAGAATGCATGTGATACTGGCAGTCAATTTCTGGCGTTGAACAGGCAATGCTTTTCCATACGTTTACATCAGCCTCTCTATGTTGAGTAAACCATTGCAGTAAATGTACTACTATGTAAGTCACCTACTAAATGTATCACTACTTTTATCTTGAGCATGCTAGTGTCTTGTAGTTAATTTATGTGCTTCTCTTAATTAATGTATACTCACTAGTGTTAAAACCTTTCTACAACTGTCATCATGCACCTTCAGCATTTATATTGAATAACGGCACAGTACCAGTTGTGGTGTGGTGTGGGGCATCGGTAGGTAAGGCCATGCAACTACTAAGTGTGGTACGTTGTGTGCAGCTGCAATCAGGAATGTGTACGTTTGGTGTACATGGCCTCAGTTTTGCTGTTGATCTCCACCGAGCATGCAGTACCTGGTCAGGTGGGTGGGGATGTCTCGTAGTGCATTTAGACAATTGTTTGTTATTTCTGTCACCTGCTGCTGGATGTCTGTCATTGGTTGTGTTGACTTGGCCCTCCCCCATACTTGAATGTGTGTGTGTGTCTGTGTGTGTGTGGTGCTGGGGGGGCTGAATTCGGAGTTAGGGTTTTCAACCCTAACAGCGAATTTCCTCACTTTTGTCGCTGTGGAACAACCCTAACTAATGCATTAAACGGAGTTTTTTGCCTCTAATATATATATATATACAGTATATATGTATGTATATATGTAAGTATATATATCCACACACACATACACACAGTATATGTGTCAGTTGCATTAACGCACCAGTTAGGATTCAGCTTAATGCCACAAACGCAGGGAAATGTGGCATTAGAGTTTACAACCCTAACTCTCCCCCCCCCACACACACACAGCAAAAGGGCAAGACTGCACAAGCAATCACAGACAGCCATCAATTGATAAAATAACCAACATACAATACAAATGTTTTCAGATGATGTAAATGCAGTAGCATTGATGTGGTACCCTCAAAAATATGCATACAGCATGCCACAGTTTAAGGCCCACAGGGATGCTATAGCAGCAGCTAACCTCACCCAAATGGTTGACTTCTCTACCAGGAAAAACTATAAAACTGGAACCTGCACCCTGCTGGATTGGATCCTTACCAGCCACTCCACCCGGATTACAAACATCACTGTTCTCCCGGACTCCCTCAGTGACCACTCTCCTGTTAGCTGCTCTTGGTCCAACAAATTCTCCAACCCCCCCCCCAAAAAAAAACATCACCAGCAGAGTTCTACCTCATGAACAGTTAACACACCTAAAAACCCACCTTCTCCTACAGGACTGGTCACTAATCCTCACAGCCACTAATGTGAACACTGCCCTCGACCATTTCATCAGCATGTTCAATGAAACCTGCAACATATTTGCCCCACTAAAAAAGTGAAAAGTAAAGGCTCTCTGTAATCCCTGGCTCACAGGTGAACTCCTAAGGTGACTAAAGACAAGGGACCACCTTTGGGAGCTCGCCAGAAACACTGGAAGACAAATCAACATTGATAACTACAAACGTGCATGGAATGACTGTACCAAATCTATCCGGCAAACAAAATTGGCCTTCTGCTATAACGCTCTTGCAAGCTCCTGGGGCAATGGAAGAGACTTCTGGAATAACATAAAAAAAGTCACTGGGCAGCAGTCCAAATCCCTCCCCATCTGTTCTCTGCATTAATGGTATAACCACTCAAGACCCAAAAATCATTGCTGACACATTTAATGCTGCTTTACAGACCTTAGTTCTGTACTCCCGTCCGATTTCTTCATAGAAGATGACACTCCTAATTCCCCAACTTCCCACGCCCTCACTAGCCACCCTCCTTTTTACTTTAAATCGGTCAAGATGTACCAGGTGTGCAGCTATGTTACCAAAGCCATTAGTAAGTCCAGATCTAGCAACGACTCACTTGACCTTAGACTTCTATCACTCACCCTTGATGAAGTGCTTCTACCTCTGACCAGGATTTTCAACCTCTCCCTCAGACTTAGCCAGTTTCTGGATAAATGGAAATCTGCTACGGTAACCCCCATACATAAAAGTGGTGTCAAAACTGCACATGAGAACTTCCGTCCAATTTCCATCCTCCTTCCACTCTCTAAGGCCCTGGAACGTATAGTTGCGGACCAGCTTACCGACTTTCTGGACATGCACAACATCCTGTGCAGGCAGCAACATGGCTTTAGAAAGGGTCATAGTACCACCACGGCACTACTTGAATTTTCCGGCACCATGCACCACTCACTGGAGAACGGACAACAAACTGGGTCTGCTTTCATTGATTTAACAAAGGCCTTTGATACCGTCAGCCACTGTCTCCTGCTTGTCCAGCTACAAACCGCGGGAATCTCACCCAACTCTGTGAACTGGTTCAAAAGCTACCTTAACAACTGGTCCCAAAGAGTGAAAATTGCAGACACTCTCTCAGATGCCAGACCTGTCTGCTCTGGTGTCCCTCAGTGTTCTATATTGGGCCCCCTCCTCTTCAGCATGTTTTTGAACACACTACACTACCAGACTCCTGTCTAGAAAAAATCTTTACGCGGATGATGCTGTTATCCTAACCTCCCACCATGATTCTAATCAGCTACAAGAGAACCTCCAGCAGGGTTTCACTGCAGTCAAAAACTGGTTCTTAAAACATAAGCTGATCCTGAACCAGAAAAAAACAAAGACAATGCTTCTCAGCAGCCTACACAGCAAGAATAACCAGTATCACCTCACCATAAAAAACAAGAAAGGAGTCACCCTAGAACAAGTCCATACCTTTAAATACCTTGGCCTCACCCTTGACTCCAAACTCTCCTATGCAGACCACATTAATAATGTGGCAAAAGTGGCTAACACCAGACTGGGCCTACGCTTCTGCCACAGGAAGCATCTAACCACCGAAGCCCTGTTTGTTGCCATCCAGAGCTCTAGTGTTAGTATTATAGACTACGGATTCATTATCTATGGCTCTGCAACTGCCACCTCACTCAAACATGTTTCTACCTCCCTGAATAATGTCTGTCAACTTGCCACTGGAGCCCACTGTTTAACCCATACCTGTGACCTCTACTCCCAAGCTGGATGGCTGCAACTTAACAGCCGAATAAAGTATCAAACCTGCATCGCAGCAAAGAAAATAATGATGGGCATTGCTCTCCCAGGGGTCCGCTCCCTCCTCAAACCCAGAGTGAACAATTGTAACACCAGGAGTTCAAAACCCCTAACCCTGCAAATCCCTTACTATTGCACAACCCAAGGCCAAAAGTCCTTTCCTTATAGGACCCCTAGCTGGTTAAACAGTCTCACTACTGACATCTCTAACTCTCCAACACTGGGCACTTTCAAGACTAAGCTCCACCTCTCATTAGCAGGCTCAAGCACCTGTGAATGCCCTGCTTAATGCAATACTCTCCACGCTTCTGCCTATAGTCTCTACTGCCTGCTGTGGACAACCTGCATAGCACTTCATTCCTACCATGCCCAGCATTTGCTCTTACCCCTGCTCTGTCATGACAACAGCTCCTAGGCTGTCTTTCTTTGTCCCATCTCCCCTTTCCTAGATCCTCCTCACACTAACATTTTCTTTGTTACCTACATCTTCCCATTGTGTTTCCTCTAAAGTCCCTGTAATAACATGTTATGACTATTATGTTACTGATTGTTTTATCATGTATGTAACCTGTATGCCTGTACTTACTGATGTGGAACCTTTGTAAAAGAGCTTTGGCTCAAAGGTATTTGTAATCCTAGATTCAAATAAACAAAAAATAAGCAAAACAACATACTCCATCAGTGCTGTTTAGAAATGTAACAGTGTGACTGCAGAAGTGGGTGTATATGTTTTGCAGTGCTCATGTGTATCTGTGGCTGCAGAAGTAGTAATATAATTTGGGTATTGTGAATTTGTCTCTGTAGCCAAAAATTGTGTGTATGTCTTACACTGTGCTTATGTATCTATGGGGCTAGTGCTTCTGCAGCCATACATACCCATGCATAGTGCAAGACATACAAATTAAATACCCTACTTTTGTAGTGTTAAGTTGAATCCTAACTCATGCATTAACCTAGGTTTTTGCAATGATTTCCTTTCTTTTTGAGAAAGTTAATAAACTGAAATGTCAACAGTAATGCTGGCTGCAGAAGCACTGGTCCATGTGGTGTCAGTGCTTCAGCACTCACAGGAACACATGTACATTGCAAGACATACACAGTCACTTTTGGCTGCAGATAGAAATCCCTGATACTTAAATTACACTACTACTTCTAAGTGCAGAACTGCTTTCTTGCCCCATGCATGTACCATACAACAGCCTTATGTCAATTAGCTGAATGTATATGAGCCATTCCGTGCATACGCAATTTGTGTAGTGCACTTCATTCCCCATGCAAATACCTTATTGCAGCATTACATGCATCCTTAGAATCTGTGTACAGCTGTTTGTCTTTTGTCTAGCATTTTTTATGCATGCCTGCACAATCATACCGCACTGCATGTCTCATTTTTTAAATACTTATGTTACAAATTATCGTAAGTTATATTTTAAGCTTCTACAGCCTCCACAGAAGTGGTGAACATGCATTTTGACCTTTCAAATGCTTTTATGGCATTATAACTCAAAAACACATTTGAGGTGGAAGTGATACTTCTCACCTACTGTATTCAATTAGAGGGCTTAAAAAATAAAATCATGGACATTGTGGTGAAAAAAATACCAAAAAATGGCTGAGTTATGATTAACAGTTGATACTGAACATAATGTCCACATTTTATGTTGTGAACCAGTATTCTTTGATCACTGCTTCTGATGCCCTAAAAATCCTTGGTTCGTGACATAAAATTGATAACTGGCACCAAGTACAAATTTTTATGTCACGAGCCAAGAATTTTTTGTTTGCAGTTTTGTGATGACCTGACAATTATTTGTTCATGATATAACAATTCTTAATTTTCAAGAATTTTTAATTCTTATGTCATGAGCTGGTGTTCCTTGTTCACATTTTCTTTTGACCTAAACACTATTGGCTTGTGACACAAGAATCAGCAACCCTCGCTATCCAGCAACCTAAGATTTTCAGGGTGCCCAAAGAACATATTTCTGGGTCAATTTTGTTTAACAAAATCCAGAATGTAGCTAAACATGTCCTTGTTACCTAGGTTCAGGGGTTTGTTCCTCAAAAAAGCATGATTTGTATGTGTTCCTAGACTATTGCAACGCCCTGTACTTTGGGCTTTTTGGGGTTGAAATCCATCGCCTACAGCTGGTGCAGAACGCTGCAGCCCGGGTTCTGACTGGGACAAGTCGTTTCTGTCACATCACTCCCGTGCTGCGCGAACTGCACTGGCTGCCTGTGCGGTGGCGGATCACCTTTAAAGTCATTTTGCTGACTTTCAAAGCCCTTCACGACCAGGGTCCAGCCTATCTGAAAGACCTCCTAGTGCCTTACTGCCCTGACCGATCACTCCGCTCGGCCGACATGGGGTTGTTAGAGATCCCAGAGTGAGTTTGAAATCTTTTGGCAGCAGAGCATTTTCATATGCTGCACCCACTCTTTGGAACTCTCTACCATGTTGGCTATGGCAGTGCACCTCCGTGGAACTCTTTAAAAAAGAGCTGAAAACCTACTTATGGAATATGGCTTTTTTAGATAATTAGTTATCTATTAATGCTTTGGTTTTTATTATTATATATTTTATCTTGTGGTATGCCGATTTTATGTATATGTTTGTGTATGTTGTGTTTGAACTGTCAAATTGTTCAGCACCTTGATATGTTGAAAGGTGCTATATAAATAAATTATTATTATTATTATTATTAATAATTATATTTACCAAAATGAAAAAAACCAAATGGCAAGTGCTCATGACTTAAACATTTATCTTACAAACAAACATTTTATCATGACCACAATTTCTTTAGGTGAACCAAACAGCTATCCTAAAAACCCTACTCAACCCATGCTCAGAAGCCAACATTTTAAAACCTTATTAACTTGAGAATTGATTATTTTTTCACATCTTCCAATTGCACCTCCTTCAGCACATCTGCTTCTATCCTGAAAGTATCCAAACAAAATTTTAAACTGTTTTGCTCTAGACTCAAGCAAACATATGGCCAAAAAAGTGCATTTTTTTCTTATTTTTACACTCCCTGAATCTTGGAATCTGGATGAGCAGCCATCACGAAACTTGCCAAATCATAAGAAAGCAGCACTCTGAATGTGCATGCAAACTCTCATGGAATTTCATTGAACGACTCCAAAGTTACTACAGCTCAAAGCTCACAACCTAAAAAATTTTCTAGCAAATACAAAAAAACATTTTCTTGCTAAATAAAAATTGGCTTGCGACAATAAATTCTTTGACCACACCAGGTAGCTATCCTGAAAGCCCTACTGAGCATCCTTAGAAGACAAATTTTAAAACATTACAGTTTGAGAACTGATTAAGATTTGTTTCACAAAACCTTCAAATAGCACACCATTGGGCCAAGCTGCTTCTATCCAGAAAAATTCAGAACAAAATTCCAAACTATTTTTCTCCACAGGTGAGCACAAAATAGCCAAAAAGTGTATCTTTACAGGTTTTTCACTTTCTGGATTTCAGAAACTGGACAAGTGACCATCACAAAACTTAGCAGATCATAAGAACTTGCCACTCTGAGTGTGCATGCAAAATGTCATGCAATTTTGTTGAAAGACAGTAAAATTATTCAGGTGCAAACATTTGGGTTTAATGCTAAACATCCTGCTCAACCCTAACTATACAGGCGCTACCATGCCTGTCTAATATATATTTCACATTTTTAGGTATATCCTTTTCCTTATCATTGAGTTCATTAGTATAAAAAATATTTGCCGTTTGGTGTTGATCTGCTGCTTAATCCCCACTTGAGGTCATTATCTACTACTGTAACATCACGTTCATTTCTGCAGCAACAGACTGGGATGTCATTAACAGAGGATGATGACTTTACAGTGCAAATAAGCAGTGAAACTAGCTTAACTCTAATGCACACATATACTGTTGTAATGCAAAGAGTCTCAGTTATACAAAAATGGAAAGGTGAGATATGTACAAATTGTATTAATTTATTTGCAATTTGGTAACTGAGTAGGCCCACTGAGACAATGAAATCCCTTTTTCAGGATGACCCATAATTAGTTACATACACTAGAGGAGCACATTTGCACAAACAGTAAGGAACAACTATACAATTAATTGCACACTTACAAAAGCATAGCATATAGAATAATACATGGGGCGGTGTGTTTAATGAGATTTTACACACAGCCCGAGGTGTTGGATGCTACATAAACCCTGAAAGTGAAGTTCGAGGGGTTTACTTAAGTATCCAACGCCGAGGAGTGTGTGTGTGTAAAATCTGAAGTTAAACACACCACCTCATGTTTTGTTTTATATAATTGTTGGGAAGCCTTTTCTCGACACAGCAATTATATAAAATAAAATGACTGTGGTCCAGTCGAGATGAAGCGCTGTCTGCAGTCCTCACCTGGCTTTGGTCTATACTGCCAAGCAGCTGCTGAAACTTTTTATTTAAGTTTAACTATGTATATAATAATTTCCCTGTCCCTCATAAACTGAAGCTGGGCCAACTAACTCAACTGCTGAGAGACACCAAGCTGAGAAGCATTTTTATTGCACTTGACTTACCCCAAAGTGATAAAGCAAGGTGGTCAGCTTTCTGGTGCTGTGTAAGGGAAGAGCAGTGGCAGGCGCATGCGTGGAGTGAGGGAAACCCAGCATGTGTTCGCCGTTATAACCCGGTTTCCCTATGGGAGAAAAGGCTCCCCAGTTATTATAATGGAATTACATACAAGTGACAGTAGTATTAGTTACATACAGCAGCAAATAAGTTCAGATAGGAGACCAGAGATAGCATTACATCAGCGAATTACTGAAGCAGGTCAGTGTGTGCATTGGCATGGTGCGATTGCCCAGGAGAGGGCTTTGAGCCTCTCCATGAACAGTGTAAGGGTAGGACTGGAAAGAAGCTCATGAGGTAGGGAGTTCCACAGAGTAGGAGCCATGAATGAGTAACATCTCTTACCAGCAGCAGACTGAAGCCTAGGGATGTCCAGCAAGGAGCTAGTAGCAGAGTGCAGGGGCCTTACATAGTGCTTAGGTTGTAGTAGCCCAGCCAGAGAAAGAGGGGAGGTAGTTTAAGTAGTTTATAGCTAGTGATGGGCGTAGTGGCCCCAATTCGCTCCATGAAGTGATTCACGGAGTGAAGGAGAATCCGCCGAGTGCTCCGCAACGCGAAGTGGAGTACTTCGCATTATAATGGGTAATGCGAAGTCCATTGAAAACAATGACTTTGCGTTACTCCACCTTCCACTTCACCTCACTTTGCCTTGTTTTTAAGATCCAAAGGCGAATTTTGCAGTGATTCATGCGATTTCAGGTCACATGGGCTCTAGATTGTTCTGCACAGCATCAGTTTGGGGTAGTGTGTGTAGGAAGCTGTAGAAGACAATCTGCTCTGAGAGCTCTCTATGATTCAAACTTTCAAAAAGCTGTTAAAAAAGCCTTTTTGAGTCATTTTTTTTCGCTGAAACTTTAGTTCATCAATTATAGAAAACCCTCCTGTGCTTATATCATCGAACGTTCATTGTTTGTGTATGGATTTTGAATGTTAATGTACAACATTCAGTCTGTGTACTGAGAGACAGTGGAAGTGTGCTTTGGGGGAGGGACGTATCTGTGGTATAGGTAGATAAACTTGGAGAAAAAGACAGTGCTTTCTGTTTTGGTGATATTTTTCTTGTATAACTGTGTTAATGTACACACAGTAATATTTTCAATATTTCTTGCCATTTTTTTGCTGATTATTGTGGTGCAGCAGTGCATAATTTTAGTTTGTTTAAAATATGGGGTTACATTACTGAAGTTATCAATTTGCTACGCTTTACTTAGTGTGTGTGTGTGTGTGTGTGTGTGTATGAGTGTGACACATGCCATCAAATCAGACACCTTCTATTGTGCCACATAATAATTTCAGCAATGTGAACCTGCTATCCACTGCAGCTGTATGATTTTTGTACTTCTTTGTGGTATCTTTACTGGTACTAGTACTAGTGACTGTTACTGCAGCAGTGCAGTACACTGCCCCCCTTTTCCAGATTTGAATTTCTGATGGTGAGCACTGGTTAGGTCTTGTACCTTTGTGTCTGCATCTCTTCAGCGCACAGCGCAATCTTAACCTGTCTGTGCATTTGCATCTCTTTAGGGCCCAATCTCCATCTGTAACTTAAGTCACAGTTGTTTCTTTGGCTTCCCTTCAGAGTACTGGACAGGTGTGTTGCTTAATTCTGCATGAACATTGTACTCATTAATATGCGTGTTTTTAAGTCAGGACCATCATCACGAGTCACTCGTGATACAAATCACTTTCTTCATCATCACGGTCACAAATGCAGTCACAATTCACGATTTATGATCACGTCATGAATCAAAACATTAATTTTTTTTAATGGTTACTTGGATGTAACACTGACACTGTAGCGCAGCATGAGAGGCGTACTGCACTTCTGAGGTGCCGTCTTTTGGATGAGACGTTAAACCAAGGTCCCATCCACCTGGATTGGTGGTAGTCCAGGTGGATGTTAAAGATCCCATGGCACTTATCGAAAAAGAGTAGGGGAATTTCCCCAGTGTCCTGGCCAAATTTCCCTCATTCACTAAAAATACCACCAACAGCTTAATCTGGTTCAAGGTCAGTTGGCATTCATCTGTATTCCCCTCCCCGGTCGTGCCTGAAAATAGGCAGGATTTGTCTAGTGCACTTACCCGGTCAACAAAAACTAAATAAAAATTAAAAAAAAAAAATTAAAAAAATGTATTGTAAGCCTGTTTTGTAGTATCTCTCCATGCTTCACCACCCCACCATTGTACTCATTAATGTTTGTTTTTAAGTCAGGAAGTTGGACAGTGTCTGCAGTACATACACAGACTGGAAAGAAGACTGACTGCACACATGCAGTTTAGCACAGTATACTTGCACTGCTCAGAATACAAAGTGTCACGCATATAGAAGACAACAAAAAAGGGCATAATGACATACAAGGGTCGGGGATGGTGGAGGAATACATTTTATAACACAGCAAGGAAGGTGTGGGGGGGCACATGGTGTGAGGAAAAAAAACCTAATGTGGGATCCCATGGTGATCCAGCAGCAGTTCCAGCATGGACATAATTTGCAACTAATGTCCCTCTATGTGATCCAGCTACTGCTCCACAGCACTCACCCTCTCATTGCTCTCCTCGACAGCACTCCAGAGAACTGCCAAGTCAGCCTGTGTTACACGCAGTTCTCTGGGGTCCACACATTATACAGGCTGACCTGCTGGTGGTGGGGGTGGGGGTGAGGGTGCTGGTGGAGCAGCAGGTGCTGCTGTGGCCCTCCTCTTCTTAGGAATGCCGTAATGCACAGCTGTATCCTCTGCCACAGAATGGCCAGCAGGTGCAGGCATGGGTCTGTTCTGTGGCAGCCTGCCACTCCAACTTCTGATGATTGAGCATATGGGTGTGCTGGCCCCCAGTCCCCAGGTAAGTCCTCCGGGGGTCACGGTGCACCTCCACCTCACATAAGTGGCACTTGATCACACTGCTGTCCCCCCGACACAGTCAAAAAACTGCTAAACAATGGAGGTGCAGGGAGGCCCAGGCACAGGCAGGGGAAGGACAGATGAACTGGCAGCTAGCTGGTCATGGTGCTGAACAGGGATGGGATCCACACCTTGGCCCAGGGGAACAGGCACATCCTGCTCCAGAGGACCTGGTGCTGAACTTGGTGGTGGTGGTTCAACTGCCTCAGAGTCAGGACAGGAGGCGATGCTGGTCCTGTTTCTGGGAAGGGGACGCTCACAAGTTTTAAGCGGTCCAACAGGAATGGGCACCCATGCCCTCCACACATGTGCACGGTACGATGCTTACCACTACCAGGCTTTCCCAGAGCTGCCCCTGCCCCAGACATTCCCTCAACCTGGTCCATCTCTCCTACTGAGCTCCCACAGTCTGAGCAATCATCACTCACACTGTCACACAACACACACACAGTCACACAGACACAGACACAGACACACACACACAGTCACACAGACAAACAACTAACTACTTATATAGGTAAGAAAAATGAAATTTACAGAAAGAATAAATTAAGTAAAAAAGAGTACAGAAAAGACAAAAAATGTAGCTTTTAAGAAAGCTGTTGGGTCTAAATCAAAGTTTAAATCTCCTCATTGCTCTGATCTCAAAGTATCAGCAGTCACACAACACACTACTCTCCATCAGCACAGGAGAAAGTAAAAGTGTCTGCTTGTATGACTCACTTTCTTCCTGCCTAGCTAAGGAGCATGTGACTTACAGTTCTGTAAGCCATGTGATATGTGGGCGGGGCTGCCAAACCTGAAACACCAAGTGGATCACATATAATCATAATGAGGAACGGAAGTCCATTAAAAACAATGACTTCACCTTACTTTGCATTGCCATTCTGCTTTAACGCGAAGTGGTAATGACAAGGCCACTTCGAGTTCACTTCGCCGGCAGAATTTAAATTCACTGCATCTCTATTTATAGGTTAGACAGAGTAAGGGAAAATGCACTCTGGCTTCAAAAGAGGGCCAAGCCAATGAAGCAAGCACTCCACAGTGGCGATCCCTAAAATAGGCACCAGCTGCGAAGCACACTGTTTTGTTATAAAGAGTTTTCAGTTTGGACAGATTGGATTCATGAGCGGGATGAACTACTGGCGATCCGTAGAACAGGATAGGCAAAAGGGTACTGATTGCTATTGCTAAAAGAGCAGCAGTAGAGAAATAGGGAGATAGTCTGTGGAGAAGACCAAGCTTTAGATGAAGGAAGCAAAGCTGTATTTTAAGAAATAGGTTTTCTAGTGCTTTCCCAGCTATCATTGACAACATTAAATACATGTAGCTATGATTTTATTTTTACTGTTCACTGTACTAGCAATAAAAACTGAGCTAAAGTTACAAACATTCTGCTCAGACTTCTATCAGGGTTGTGGCAATGTGCTTTAATTCATTGCTCTCTCTCTCTTTCCTGCTGTTTGTCTCACGGCAGTCTGACGATGTCATTCTAATCATGTCCCCAATTATTTCTATTATTAGCCCTTTTGGAAAAGTTACTTTTTACAAAGTAATAAGACATGTACCTAATTAAGGCTCAAACATAATGGTACTCTACCCTGTTTTACATACCACTTCTAGAGACACAGTACCACTGTCATCTTTCTGGCACTGGGACTGGATTACCACTTTGCCATGCCATCCGTCTGCTCTCAAATATGTTGTACTGCACTTTGGGATAAGTTAAAAAATAGACCTTGAGTCAGTATATGAAATTTGGGTTTTAGGTATACCACATCTCATACCAGAATATTTTTTTCATTTCTACTTCTGCTAGTGATAAAAAAAATTAACTGTTTTAACTACACAAAATGCTTCAGCTTTCTGTTGTTAGCAGGAGGAAAACTATGCTGTGACTAGAAGAAGATAAAGTAGAATTAGCATTTAAATGCCAGAATGCTTCTTTCCCCTGAATGCCATCACTCAGAATGCTCAGAGCACGAGCCGCAATGACAAAAACCTCAATACACTGGTAAACTGCAACCATGTTTCTTTAAAATAAATAATATTATTTTGCAAATACACTTCAAGGTGAAAATATAAGCAACTAACATAAACTGGTTCCTTCCCTTCTCAAAAACATTCATTAAATGAATTGCATTTCTAAGCCTCTCTCAGCTATTTACTTGGACTCAAACCTGACACCTCCAATCACTCCTTCACTAGCTGGATGCTCTCCTCCCACCCCCACCACATCCGGGAAGCACTCTCTTGGATACCTTCAGTGATAATTATGTAGTCTACTGTTAGTAAGTCACCATACTAGACCTAATCTTCCTTCTTGATGATCTCTGCCATGCCAACTGGTGTCTAGCGATCCAGAAAACTATTAATTTCATGGCAAAGTTGGTGCAAAGTCGTGGAACATGGCACCTCACAAAGCTTCGTGAAGTTCCTGGCATGTGCCTAACCTTGCCAAGCAAAGTCTGTTTTTATTAAAATTCAAGCCCCAAAAGGGCTAAACCCATCTCACTGCTGTGGATAATGCCATCTACCCTCCCCAAAAAGTAAGTTGACCCCCCATTCCTGCTACCCTCCCTGTGCATATCACATATCCCTCCCTTCCCCCAATCACAATGAAATCAATCAGTATTATCAATAAAGGCACTTGCCCCATTCCCAATCCTTAGCTCAAAGAACAACTTTGCACTTCAGCATGTGCTTTCATAAATAAGAAGTTTCAGCTGCTACAATTGGCTAGAGAATACATTTTTCCATTCTTAAAGTTCCTTTCTAAGATTTACAGCACATCTTGGTAGTCCATCTAAAAAGTCTGTATAGAAAAGATGTGCCTCTCCTGTTAACTTCACAGTGCCTTTGTTTATGGTATCATAGTGCTCACCATGACAACAGACTGTGACGTCACAAACAGCAACTGTGTGACTAGCAGAAGAGAGTTAGACATAGCTTGAAAGACACAGTAAAATATTGCTACATTATTTACAATATTCAGCAGATCAGCAGCAGGTGAAAGTAAAAACTGTAACAAATAATTAGTAAACAAAAAAGTTACAACATAACTGCTGTAAAGCTAGTCATTTTAAGCTTTTTATTATAATAGTTGTTCTTTTAACGTGCAACCCCCTCACCCATTCAGCACCCACCATTCCAACCTCAAGTCTCAGTCACCCCAAGAAATGTCCAAAAATTGGTCCCATAGTAGACAGCTGGGCAACATCAACCCTGACCTCCTTCCCACCCTGCTGTCTTTCTCAACGGATGCCTTTCCCTTTGATTTAAAAGGGAAAGTGTGATGGAATTCAAAGTATGAAAGTGCAAATTTTACTGCCATTTTTTTATCATTCAGAACTTTTTGTTTTTTTAATATTTTACCCCATTTTTTCTGTTGAGGGCTTTTCTCCCTATCATCACAGTTCCTATGGGCATCAATTTTCAAATTGCCCCCATAGTGGGTGTTCACGGTGTACACTGTGAACAGCTATTTTGGGGCTGACCTGAAAGTGGACACCCATAGTGTTCATGAGTATGGGGGGAAAGCACTCAACAGAAAAATGAGGTCCCTTAACATTTATGAAACCTCTTCTAACTTTCAATCTAAAGTTATGTCAACCTGGAACAAACAGACCCCCTTCAGGTGACCTCATGCCTGAGGATCCCGCCTTCGACAGATCTCTGCAGAGCTCATTGCTCAGTTTAAAGCATGTGACTCTGCATGTTACTAACAGAAGGCCTTGGACTCCTAGATGATTAACTGAGGTACGAACTACTCCAGAGCACCAATTATGATTTCCAGGTAAGCCAAACCAAATTACTTTTACCTCCAAAAGACCTTACATCCATAGCTAATCTATGGAAGATGACCCATTTCATCCTTTTTTTCCCCAACAAAGCTTTTTTCTCTCTCGCTATGCTTTTTGCAGGGATATACCCAGATCAGGCTTATGGTCCCTGTTCCTTCTGATTCCTGGCCTGGTGCAGACTTTCCCTAAGGCCTCCCATCTACGGCAGTGACTCTGGGGGGGGGTGACCATCCCCCCATGACTGATCATTTCTGGACTAGTATATGGTATAAGCCCAGCAGCTGGAACTCTGAGGGGTTTGGGATCCAGGCCACCATGGAGATGGTGTATTGGTTTTTCTCCTGTTTTTCTACCTTGTTCCCACATTTCTCCACTGGCAAAAGCAGAGTTGTTTGGTGGCTTTGACCACATGCAGCAAAATCCTGCAGTAGAATCAAGCTCCCTTGGCTCACCACAGGGGTGCTGCAGCACCAGTTGCCAGATGCCAACCCTCCCTAATCACAGCACACTGGCAATTGGTAGCTGTTGCATTCTGGCTTACCTCCTGACTCAGCATCATGAGTTTGCTTCTGAACATGGGTCGCCCACACGACAGCATGTTATGCTGCTGCTGGGCTATCAGGATGGCTCCGCTCTATCCTTAACCCCCTATCCAGTTGACTACTTTGGTCCTCAAACTGGCAAGTTCCCCAACTCTGATCCAGTGGGTGCTGCTGTATCTTTTAATGAGTCTTTCACTTTCTGTGCTCCCTCCCTTCTCTCACCCCTGTCTTTCATCCCTTCTTCTCCCCACCTTCCTCCAAACTGCTGACCTCAGCCTCCTTCCTTCTCCCCTACAGCTACTCTATCTGTACTGCACTCTCTTGATCCCTCTAAGATTCACAGCTCAGATGGACTGTATCCCAAACACCTACATCTTTCTGCCTCTGAATGGCTGCCCTAATTCTTCCCTTCTTAACCTTTCCTTCCTACTTAGTTTTGTCTTCCAATCCTAAAGCAAGCCAAAGTACTCCCTCTTCTTAAATGAGGGAACTCTTTGTCACCAGGGAACTGCCATCCTGTTTCTTATCTTCCTGCACTGGTGAAAATTCAGAAACAACTGTCCTCTAACAACTCTCATTCTTCCTCGACTCCTCCTATTCCATTTCCCCTTCCATTCAGGTTTATGCAAATCCCACTTCATTGTTTCTTCCTTACTACCAATCACTGACTCCATCAAGAAAGAGGATGGACCAGGGCCTGCTCACTGCAGATATCTTTTTGGCCTTGTCAAGGCCTTTAACACTGGCACGCCTTATCCTCCTGGACATACTGGTGAAATCTGGACTTTCTGACCTTGCAGTTGGCTGGCTCCAGCCACACCTGTCCTATCATCAGCATTTGTTACAGGTTGGTGATGCTTTATCTCCCTCTGGAGTCCCTCAGGGCTCCTTCTTGTTCCCATCCTCTACTCCCTCTTCCTGAATTACCCCCCATCAATTTGTTTCCTTACACATTCACATGCACAAGGATGAGACAGTATGTTTTGCCTCAGGTGACTCTGCCTCCTAGTTGGAATCCTGCATGTAGTATCACTTTGACAACATCCAGTGTTGGTTCTGCTCAAAACAGCTCTCCCTTTAATGCCAAAAATAAATTCTCTATGACCTTTGGCACTAAGCAGACTAAGATCCCTGTTATGCTGGTTTTCACAGCTCTTGATGGATCTCACCTTAAAGAAATCCCTAAAGTGAAATACCATGGTGTGTGGCTGGATCAGAATCTTCATTTCTCTCCCCACATTGATGCTATGAATAAAAGCTCCACCTCAAACTTGATATACTGCAATATGTCCTGCCTTCCACTTCAGCCCAACACAAGATTATCCCTAAATGGGACAATTTATGAACAGTGTCTATTATAGTTTGAAAGTCCATGAAAAGCTCTTTTAAATGAGGTATTGGCCTTACCTGTAGCTGGCAGCAGTCTGGCATTATTAATGACTACATCTGTCTTTTGTTGCTACTATGATGTCACCACTTTTAGAACCTTGTTATGTCAATAAGGATGAAGACGTGCTTAACTACACTGTAGTTTAGCACAACTTCACCCTTAATGACAGCACATGATTCTAAAAATGGTGGCACTGCAGTACCAATAACAGGCAGAGTTAGTCATCAATATCTCTGGACTGCTGCTAGCTATAGGTAAGCCCAATGCCCCACTTGAACAAGATGTACATGAGCTTATCATCTAAGACAGATGGTGTTCATAAATTTTCCCCTTTAAGATGATCCTGCCAATCTTTAAAAATGTGGATGTAGTCTACAGTGCTATCCCCAAATCTGTTCTTGCCAGGCTGGACTCTATTTCACTTCTTCTATCAACCTGCTCTTAACTGCTCTCCTCAACACTCCTCCCCCCATACACAAACGTCTGTTCCCTTTACCTGACTCTTTTTCTCCCCTTGCTTATGGATTGGCACCTCTCTCACTGTCCTTCTGTGTATACTAAATACAAGATCTCCTGCCTTCCCCTGCCACTGCTCCTCTCTCTTCTCCCTATCCTATCCATCCCCTTTCTCCTACTCCTTCCAACCATCTGCTGTCTGATCATACGAACATATGAAATTTGCCAGCAGATAAAGGCCCAGAGGTCTATCAAGTCTGCTCAAATGTGCAGCTAGCACCCCTTATTCTGCAGCTGCCCCTCCCTTCCACCCTTCCCCTTCATTAACCCTCCCCCTTGTCCTGTCCCATCCTTGTTTGAAGCAGTCCACTGTTCTACTGCATACCACTTCTGCAGGTAACGCATTCCACCCAGCCACCACCCTCTCTGTAAAAAAGTGTCTCCTCATCTCCCTCCTGAGCCTTCCTCGCCCAGTCTCATATCATGGCCCTGGTGGCCCTCCCTCCTTACTTTGAACAGCCCCTCTGTACCCATCTTGTTTATTCCTTTCATGTATTTAAAGGTTTAAATCATGACACCCCGTCTCTCCTCTCCTCCAGTGAGTACATGTTCAACTCCTTCAACCTCCTCTCGTATGATAAGTCCCCCAGCTCCTTGATCATCTTTGTCACCCTGCGCTGCACCCCCTCCAGTAACTTAGTGTCCCTCTTCAGATACGGATGCCAGTACTGCACGCAGTACTCCAGGTGTACTGGATCCTTTGCTATATCCACTGGAAAACCTCTGCTGGCCCATCTGCTTTTTCTCCTACTGCCTCTCACACTCCTGAACAGTCTCCCCTTTTCTATCTGCTCTGCCTCCTTCAGTTCTCTATCTCAAAGTCCTCTATAGGTGTCATTTTGCTTTCTCCCATGCCGTAACTAGCCTTTCCTGTTCACCCCACTTTACTTTTCCCTCACCCATTTTCTTCTTCCCTTTCCCCACCCGCAGGCAGCTGTATTTCCACGCTATACTGTCTGTTTTTGCTACTTCTTTTGTGTACTTTGTGTCCCTCCACCATAGGCCTTAAATTGCTTTTCCATTTTTTTTCCTCTCCTTCACTGTCCTGGGCCCTCAATCATTGCATTTGCTTTTCTGTATTTTGTAATTAATTATTCAACTTGCTGCTGCCAGTTTCATGACTTGCTGTTTTTACACTGCTTTGGAAATTTGGACCTTACTGGTTGCTTTTTTTCCAGTATCCCTTTCCCAAAAGGCCACACATGGAAGTAGCTTCAATTCAGTTTGCTTATCCTGGCCAACAATTTTAGTACAAAATAAAATACATGTTTTACTGCCAGTGATCTTTAAGTATAACTTGACCATTAATATGAAGAACTGTAACGTTTAACTGCAGGGCAAACAGCAGAAAAACCTGAATTTTGAGATCTGAAAATGAAAAAAAATTTTTTTATTTAAAATAAATATCTAATAATTTACTTGTGGAGCCAAGGTATCTGAGTAGCACGCTATTCGTCTTGGTCTCTCCTGCTACATTCTTGGCCATGCATTGATAGGTGCCTTGGTCAGACTCGCGGGTGTTCAGGATCATAAGTGTCCCATCTTCCAGCAAATTCAGACGACTATCATCTTTCATGTCCAAAGAATTGCTAAGGGAATAAAAAAGACACCATAAAGCATAAAATCATGGTGTTTAAATGAATTAAATGGCAATGCTGGATTGAAAAATGCACATGGTGACGATCTAACAATTAATCCAAACTGCAGCCTGCAAAGCCTCAAAATGTTCTAATGCCTCTTTGCAACTCCCATAGACAGTATTCAGAGTCATCCATGTGCTACCATAGCACTAACTTTCTTTCACTATCAGCCTTTAAGCTCATACAAGCATCATCCTGGACCCCAGGTACACTCCTGACAGTATTCAAGGTTGCATAAACAGTCTCATATTACCAGACACCCTACGAAACAAATGTCCAAGGTTACATAAGCACTTTCATAGTACCAAATAATCTCCTGAAAATGTTAAGTTAAATAAGTAAAATCATAGCAGCTAATACCTTCCTGGCCACATCATGGGATACTTGAGATCTTGCATAGTATCAGATGTTCCTGAAAGTGTGTATTACATACAATTCAGTAAGTACTGCCAAATGCATATTCCCTGTTGACTGCGTCTAAGAATACACAAGCACTCTAACTGACCCAGACAACCTTCTGATAGTGTTCAGTTAGCCAGAGCATATGAAAGAATAACTGGCTGATAGGGGATGATGAAACATCCACGGTCTAAGGCCAATGCACGTAATAGACTACAGAAGCCAGCCATTTTGGGTATACTCCTGCTACCTGAATGTTATTATTATTATATGACTAGGAGTCTTGAAACCAGGATTACAGTGGCTTTGTTGCAGTTTAAGTAGACAATAATGGCAATACCCTTTTCGTCTTTTTCTCTGTGGACTAGGAGATGTTAGATTATCATTTGCATGTTTCCTATGTGAATGATTGAAGGTGTGGCTAACATAAACAACAGATCTGGGCATGTATCTCATTTTTGAGAATGTAAACCACCTGGCCAACTTATACTGTGTGTCAATGAAGACTGTAGTAGTTTGTGGAGTAATGAATTATCATTTCCCTCTGTTCTGATTGGCTAAATATACAGTAGATCCCTATTATATAAATACTGTAAGCATGATCTGTAAACAGCATGAATTTTCTGCCATATAGGTATTTGTGGAATTTCATAATCTCAAATATTTAGCCTACAACCTCATTTACAGTCTGTGCACTCTATCCTTCTATCTTAGGTCAGAAGAAGCATACTGTATGCTCTAGGTTTTCCAGTGCATTGTGGTGTCAATGGTCAGTTCAGCTGTTTAAAAGTTCTAGAGGGTTGAACCAGCAATAATATCTGACAGGGTGAGTGGTACTGGTCTACACGAGACTGCCCATGTAGCCTCTGTAAGGTCTGGTATACCCACACCACCCACCCTGGAGAATATTATTCTGCTTAGAAAGTGGCTTTTTATCTAAATTGTAAATACAATGGTTTAAAAAATGTAAGAAAAATGTACAAACTAAATGGAAAAAAAAAAATGGAAAGTAGCTCCTCCAATGCTGGCACTGCCAGCAGAAGGTGCTAGTGTGTTTATAAGTAAGCTACTGTCTTTTCATCATTCCCACACCTCCACCACCTCTAAGTAACAGTCCATTTTTCCCCTGTCCCCTCTCACTAGGTGGCAGTTTCTTTTGCTGGTCCTTTTGGAGTATGTCTTTTAAAGTTGGCAGAAGTTTAGCAGGCTCAAAATGCTGGTGATGCACAGTTGTGGTCGGTAACCCAGGAATCCTGAGTTGGGGTGGTAATCATGACTGAGCGTGGTCAGGAAAACCAGCTGTGAGTCAACAATTTAAAGTATATTTGTTTTCATGTTTTTGATATGTATGTTTTTTCAACTTTCCAAGAGGCATGGCTGACCACGGCAGGGGTGGGGGTTGGGTGACTGTAATGGGCAGGACAGCAGACGTAGCACAGGCTGCCTATAGCACTCAGTTTAAAAAAAGGCACAAAGTGTTCAGTGTATTTTTTTTTTGTCTGGGAACTTAATTGGGAGCAGGTTAAGTGATCAGGACTTGGTTCATATTGATAAAAGTTGGGGGCACTTGCTAAGTGAGAAAAAAACTAGCTGTTATTTAGGTTGTCCTAGGATGGCACAGTGATTTCTCTTGTGCTATGATACATTGAGCTGGCACTAGTTATTTTCCACTCTCTGTTGGCACATAAATTTGCCTCTTGCCAGGGGTCTCAGCCAATCAAAGGCCAGGAAATGTTCTACCCATTCTCTAAAAATACATACACATACAACATGTTTTTAAGGCTTCTTTTTTCTCACCGATAGCACAAAAACATCTGAGAGTTGAAACCGGAAACTTTCAGCTTCTTTAGAGTTTGGCCATAGGATAGTTCTTTGATAGGTGGCCTTACTGTAAAATGTGTAGATTTTAAATTATTAAGAAACTAAAATACTGTTTTTGTTCATACGTAGAAAATTTGTTTCACAAATTGTTCATAACCAGAATTTTGCAAAATTGACATACATTACGTTTGTGAGTTGAAACCCACTTCACGCAATAAGACCCCTGTTTTCATAAGTCTTAGTGGTCATGAAAGTGAAGAAAACAAGAGAAACCTTTGTGCATCAAAAACAACAAAATTACTTGGAAGTTAAGTCTGAACTTTATGTAGTCAATGGTGTAGGGTAAAAACTTGATTCTTCAAGGTTTTTTTATTAATAAAAACAATACTTTTCAAAATATTAATGCAATTAGGCTGCTGTGCCTCATGAAAACAGGCCCTGCATTCATGAGTTATGAACCTGCTTTCATGACTCACACATCCACTGAGTTTTAATAGTCATGAAAGTGGGGAAAAGAACAGAAAGCTGTGATCAGCAATAACAACTCAATCTGCTGGAAGCTAAATCTGAATCTTGTGTAGTCAGCAATGTAGGATGTAAGGTTGATTCAGGTCATTGCATGGCTGGTTTCCTAAAAGTTATGGACTAAATCTTTCACTATGTATTCGGATGTTATACCGTGACTTAATGGCCCCTAATGCCAAATGCTCAACTGAGTGCACTTCTATTGCTGCTGCATAATACTTAAATACTGTGAAGTTCCATTAAGTGTAATGCTGTTTGGTATGTTTGTTTTTATAAAAATGAAAAAAATATAAGCTAAAAAATACTTTTTAAAACATTAATGAAAATGGGCTGAAGCATGTCATGAAAAAGGCCTGGCCCTTGTCAATCGTGTTCTGTATACAGCAGGCCTAGCCTCCTTCTACTAAAATAGAGGCATGCCACATGACCTTAAATGGTATACCATTTAGTTTTCTGTGCCTGCATTACTTTCAAGCTATTCACTGAAGTGTGTGACACTGACATTCAAAATGTCAGACAGCACGTGGGACACATCATGGAACATGGTGATACAAACTCCAAGCACTTTTGAAACTCATGTAGTGCATACACTTGTCCATGTTTGCACCTGTATTTAGCAAAACATATTCTTATGAATTTCTACTTTAAAGTCTGAGTTTAGAGCATCTTCACTGAGTGTGTGCAGCGCTTATTCCAAGTGGGATGGATGTGGGACAGAGCAATACTCAGAGGTACAAATGTCCCTCCTAATATGGGACAGTTCAGAGATACTGTATGTGTGGATGTAGCACAATTTAGTAGGAAATTCATCATGGGAGCCAAAGGAACACATGTTGTTGCTTATCATCCCAACATTTCTACATTTCAGGTTGTCTATAAGTTCACAGCTTTGCTTCATGAACTCTGATTATCCACTACCATCACAAATTTGAGGAGTCCTGGGTAGTGAGAAATACTGATGTAGCACCCCTCACACAATTCTGTGGACCTAACTTTGCTGCATTTCCGTCCCTGACACTACACTGGGGAACTGAACACTGCATAAGACACTGTGTTTTGTTAATACAGGGGTAACTTTTTGAGTCTCACTGGCTCAGAGTGAAGCATTCTGTAACTTTTATTTATTTATTTATTTATTTATTTATTTATACATCGGTTTACAACCTTTGAGCCAGAGGCTCATTTCCAAAGGTACTTCGTCACAAAGAGCACAAAGAGGACAAACACAGTACAACATATAATTACAATATTGTGGTTACAGCATACAGCTCTGAGGTTACAGTTTTGGTAAAACAGGCAGTTATAACTTAGTTACAATTATTACAGGAATGGTAATCACAGTTTTATCAGTCAGTATAGGAGAGCCACTCAGAGAGCTTTGTCAGGGCATTTCAACTAGATCACCTAGGGCAGGAACAGCTACGCATGCTAAAGAGATGATTCCGGAGTGAGATTTTGAATCGGGAGATTGTACGGGTGTCAGTGATGGAGGTGTGGAGAGTGTTGTACCAGGAGGGAGCTCTGTAGCAGAAGGACCTTAGCCCATGTGTGGTCCTGAGCCTA
Source organism: Neoceratodus forsteri (assembly GCA_016271365.2). Taxonomy (NCBI): domain Eukaryota; kingdom Metazoa; phylum Chordata; order Ceratodontiformes; family Ceratodontidae; genus Neoceratodus; species Neoceratodus forsteri. The sequence continues at coordinate 1,362,114,392 of CM057455.1, read as the reverse complement.
GGGACAAGGAGGGTGGCCTTAGAGGTGTTATGAGTAGTGACTAAGGGTTGTGCAAGGTGGATAGAGGTTGTCAGACCAGGTGGAGATAGTCCAAGGAGGGTTTTTTTTGTAATGAGGCAGGTTTGGAATCTGAGCTGTTCGTCCAGGTTAAGTAGCCTGGCCATATCATATAGTCCGCAGGTATGTGTGAGCCTAGGGGCACCCGTGATTAATCTACAGGCCTTATTCAAGGTGAGGCAAATTTTATTGAGGGCGGTTGTGTCTGCAGCACCATACACAGGCAAGCCATAGTCTACAAGGGACAGTATTGATGAGGTGACTGCAAGTTGGAGGGCATTGGGGGGGAGGCAGTGCTTATAGCGGTAAAGGATGCCTAGCCGCTTGTTTGTAGCAGAGGCTAGATTATCTATGTGGTCATGGAATGTGAGTGCTGAGTCAAAGAAGACCCCAAGGTATTTGTACAGGCGGACTAGATCAAGAGGATGCTTGGAGCCAGGGAGGATGTGGAGTGGGAAATTTCTGGATTTGTTTTGGGGATGGGCAAAGAGCATTGCTTTGGTTTTTTTAGATTGAGTACAAGTCTGTGCTCTTTGAACCAGGCTTCAGTATCACCAAAGGCTTGTTGCAAGGAGTCTTGTAGGGAGTTGGGGTTTCGTGGAGGCGAAAATGATGCATCATCTGCATACAGCAGGATTTTACCAGAACAGGCTTTGGGAGGGTGTTGAGATATAGAGAGAAGAGAAGAGGACCAAGGATGGAGCCCTGGGGACACCTGAGCGATAGGGCATGTATCGGAGAGGGTCATATTAATTTTAACACGCTTGGGAGCGGGCAGACAGATAGCTGGAGCACCAGGAGACTGGACCAGGGCAAACCGGAGTGGCTGAGGGTTTCCAGCAGTAGGGGGTTGGAGACCGTGTCAAAAGCCTTAGAGAGGTCAATAAACACTGCCCCGGCGAGGGCGCCAGAGTCCAGGGAGGAATGAAGAAAATTTGAAAACTCAATTAGGGCTGTGCCGGTACTGTGCCCTGCCCGGAAACCATGTTGCTCATGGCAGAGGATGTTGTATTTGGTTATGTAATCCGTGATTTGGGTAGCCACCAGTTTTTCTAGGGCTTTGGAGAGGGGTGGGAGAATGGAGATGGGCCGGTAATTCCCAGCAGATGACTTGTCACCTCCTTTGTGAATGGGTGTAACTGTGGCAATTTTCCATGCTGAGGGGAACTGCCCCAGGCAGAGGGACTTATTGAACAGGCTAGTTAGAGGGGCAAGGACCTGATCCAGAACCCGGCGGAGAATACAGGGGTCCAGAGAATCACTGCCAGTACTATTGCTCTGTAGCGCTTTAATCAGGTGTGGCCTGACTTCCTGGGCAGTGACCCTGCGTAAGCGGAAGCTAGGATAGCGAGTGTCTAGGGCAGGTAAGGAAGAAGGAGGATCAAAGAAATCACAAGGGAGGACAGAACTAAGGTCTGTGAAAGATGAGTTGAGGAGATGGCAATGCAGTCAGGGTCAGTGGAGACAGAGCCTTCAATAGTGATCAGGGAGGGCGGCGGGGAGCGCACACTCCCATTTAGCTGTTTAATGTTGTCCCAGAAATTTCTCGCATTCCCCCAAGAGGTGGTGAGCACGGCCTGATAGTGTTCCGCTTTCACTTTCCTGATGGCCCAGGTGCATTTGTTTCTTGCGGCATTGTATGCCTGTCTGTCAGCCAACTGGCCAGAATCGGAGGCCAGGTGCCAAAGGTCATCCCTGTGTCTGAGCAGTTGCAACAAGGCCGGGGTAACCCAAGGGGCATTACGAACTTTGGTTCGTACAGCCGTACGTGGTGCGAAGATGTCACAGGCTTTGTTGAAGGTTTGCGAGAAGTAGGTAAGGGCAGTATCAATATCAGGGGCATAGTGAATGGGGACCAGTTAATTTGGGCTAGATGTAGCTTAAGGGCTTTTAGTCCACCCGGTCTGAAGCGCCGACGAGAGTTGGAAGACCATGGGTTTGGGAGTGGTGGCTGCCCAGCGGAAAAGGATAGGGAGTGGTCACTGAGGGAATCAGGAAGGACCTGGGTATCATGGATTTGTTGGGACGGTTGGTGATGACAACGCCTAGTAAGGTGCTGGTACCTTTCTTTAAGTTAACTCGGTGGGTTGGGAAACTAGTTGGAACATGTCTAAGGCTGCTAAGGAGTCACGGTGGTGGCGGCAGACGGGTTGATCCAGTTAACATTCAGGTCACCCACGAGGATTTGGTCAGCTGAATGAGGTAGGTTGAGAGATAATCAGTTAATGGAACCAGCCAGGGGTTTGGTTTTGGGGAAGGTAGGCAGTGGTGAGATATAGGGGGCCCTGGAGGGTCAGGAGTCAGTTTGAGGTTGGGGCCTGCGCCCCATATGGGAGAGCAGGGGCACGGAGGTCAGTCCAGTGAGAGAGTCCCTAGCATAGATCGCACAACCACCCCTCGTCTACCTACCCGATCCTCCCGGTAAAGGGAGTAGCCTGGAATGGAGACAAAGGAGTCTGGGGTGGATTTTTGTTGCCAGGTTTCCACCAGTGCAATGACATCTGGCCTGTGTAAAGTGATCCAACATTGTAAAGAGCCAAATTTTTTCAGCAGGCTGCATAGGTTCATAGAGGCTATGCAGAGCCCGGGTGACCCTACTGGTGAGCTACGGTGGGCAGGGCCTGGGTTCAGATGTATATTGCCTGTCAAGAGTAGTAAAATAACCACAGCCCTGGCCAGGGGACGGTATAGGGTGAGCTTTCGACAGGTATGTCGTGGGGATGAGGGGAGTTTCTGAACACAGGGGGTGGGCAGGGTTTTCCAGGCTGAGAAAGTGAGGGCAATAAGCCTCCAGAGCGCCTGAGGAAGTAGTGGGAGACAGCTAGGGGAGGTGCTGTACACTGGGGCAGATGATGGCGTGGGGTGGGATTGAATAAGCTCTGGAACAAGAGCAGGAGTGGGTGCCAGAGCGCCTGAGGGGGTATCAGGTACAGGGGACAGTGGTGTCAGGGAAAGGATGAGAGGGAGGCATTTTAGAAAGAGGTGGGCTAACATAATTGCTAGCAGTAGCAGTAGGGTAGTAGGTTGATGCAGTCTAGATTCCTTCACCAAGTGTGGGTGCCACTTTGGATTAGTGGTCTTTGGATTAGTGGTGGACTTTGGAGGACTCAGCAGTGTCCCCAAACTCTGATCATTTGCAGCCCAAGTAAAGGGCATTTTCTTTTTTTTTTTGTACTTTTGACATCCTGAGCCCTGGCAGGTGGCTACGGCCCACCAACCTGAGGGACTGTCTCTCTCTGGTCCCACCACTCCTGTGCTAGGCAACCTCTCAGTAGTTCCCCCATGGATTTCCCCCCACGGTGGGGCCAGGAGGAGGTTGCTGGCTATTCCCCCCTCCTGGGGACCCAATCCAGAATCCGGTGGACCGCTCCAGGGAGTGGCGGACCATCATCAAGTCTGCCAGGATCACTTTTTTCCCTGTTTTCATCTGGCCCCCCTTCCTTCTGATGTAAGAACATTGGCTTTGAGCCTCCTGACCTGTACTGCCCTTCAGTCACCGCCGGAGGGCAATCAGTGAGCGGGACGACTAGTCCTCCTCCTCCTCCCGAGAGAGGAGAGCAGTCCAGATGCTCAATCCTCTCTCTCCCCCCACCAACCCCTGGCAGCCCAGGCTTATTCCTGAACTCGGGTCGCTGGCATGGTGCAAGGTGTGGCATCCAGTGCCTCAACCTTCAGTGCCACCAGGCTGGCAGTATAGGGCATTTTCACTGGTTTTAGAAATATAGCAGCAAATTCAGGCCGTATTTAAGGGCTTTTAGCAGCACATTTAAGTCCTAAGAGTGGTTTGATAGCCCTGAGTGATGCTGCTAAACTGGAAGTAACATCATGGTGATTTCCAGTTTTGCCAGTATAAACAAACTGAGCCTCAGCCTGAGCAGTTGCTGCCTTGGGTAGTGAGAAATACTAATGCAACACCTCTCACACAGTTCTATGGACATAATTCTCCAGCATTCCATTCCCTGATATTGCACTGGGGAACTGTGCATACCGTATAGGGAACTATGCTTTGTTAATATAGGGGTACCTTTTTGAGTGTCACTAGCTCACATTGAAGCACTTTAGGATTTTGAAGGACTCAGCAGGGTCCCCAAACTCTGAACTACTAGAGGAAATGCACATCATGAAACTGAGACTGGACAAACTTGAAACTACTTTGGAAAGGATGGATATTGAAATTAGAAACAAAAATACCATGGAGGTCAATGTAAGACAAAACATACATAACTGCAATGGTACAGACACATAAACAGACAAGCATTTGTCAATGCCAAATGTTGTCTTGCTGGCATTGGCATTGGTAGTGCAGGAGTTAGAGAGATGCATAATAGGAATGGCAGTGAAGTATTGAACTGATGCCAACCCCACCCCCAACCTGCAGAGACTGACAGGCATTGGGGTGTGCCTTTGGGTCATCGGCCATGATGCTCATGCCATTTCACCTCACCCTACCCTGCAGACACTGACAAGTGTCACGGTGTGCCTTGGGGTTTTCGGGTCTTACACTTATCCCATTCCATAAGGAAATACGCTGAGATGGGTGCAGTATAGAAGAATGAGGTGGACTTTGGAGCCAAAGACTCCAAGGCGCACCTTGATGCCTGTCACTGGCTGCAGGGTTGGGGTGGAGGTGGAATGACATGAACATTACAGCTGACGATCCCAAGTCACACCCCTGATGCCTGTCATCCTCTACAGTATGGGGCATTATGGTTGGAAACCCTAACACCCTGGGCAATTGTTGGTATTTTCACTCCAAATTTTTAACATAGGCTTTATTGTGACCCCACCTCATGAACAGTGGCACTATCAGTTCGTTAGCTGAAAGGTGATTTTCCACAGCGACTGCGCCATTTGGCGACACAGGTGATAAAACACATTTTGGGCAGGATGTGAAAAATGACAGCTATACTGTTCATGATGAGGTGTAAAAAATGTCAATGTTGAAAATCTGGAGTGAAAATATGAAAAATCGGTGAAGTCACAAGCATGCGTAGAAAGTGCACAATGCATGCCTGTAACACAATTATTTTTGGGATTATTTTAACCAGATTTTCAACAGAGGCATTTTGGGACCTCTGTTCATGAACAGTGAAACTGTGATTTTGTTAATCTGTCCCAAAAGTTGATTTCCCACAGTGAAACACCATATACGCAAAAACACATTTTGGTTTAGGATGTGAAAAATGACAGCTGCAATGTTCATATAGAGGTATGAAAAAATAGCAATGTTGAAAATCTGGAGTGAAAATATTAAAAATTGTCGAAGTTATGAGTGTGCATGGAAACTGCAAAATGCACACATGTAACGCAGTCATTTTTGAAATTTTCAATATATTTGATATGGTTAGACCCCATCATAACAGTAGCACTGTCATTTTGTTAATCGCTCCTAAAAGGGGATTCTGTGCAGTGACCACGAAATTACCATTTGGGACAGAGTAACAAGATGACAGTGCATGTGTTCATGAGGTGGGGTCCCAAGAACCCCATGTTGAAAATTTGGAGCCAAATTTCCAAAAAATGGTTGAGATATCAACCTAAGTTGAAACTCCCCATTGATGCCATTATAAAGCTTACCGTGATTTAAGATGTGTTCCCAGTCCACAGAAGATCACAGTGCTGGACCTCCGAAGGTAAGCATGGGATGGGGGAGCGGGGAGGTGGGGTGCACAGAGGGTGAGTGAGGGTTTGGGGAGGGAGGTGCTGGGGACAACGACGGACTGTTTTCTTTTATACAGGGATAAAAACGGACATCAGAGAATGGTTTTCTTTATTTACAGGTAAAATAAAAAAAAATGTTGGGCACACTGGGGTGGGCTCCCAGTCTGCACCATGAGTTTGGGGGGGGGGACTGATGCTGACAGGGATTGGGTCCGCCAGCAGCAAAGAAAGTGTCTGGGATCGGGGAACATGATGCTGATGGGGACTGGGCCCCCGTCGGCAAAGAAAGTGTTGGGGAGGAAGACTGATGCCGATGAGGATTGGGCCCCCGTCAGCAAAGAAACTGTGTGTGTGTGAGGGGGGAACATGCCGACACGGGACCTGGCCACCCCAATGTCGGCTTTGTGGGGATTGTGTGTGGTGGGTGGCAGAAGCCACTATATTTACTGAAATGTTTCACAAGGAAAGGTACATAACGGAACCTTGTCATCTAAAGCTCCAATGAGGTAACTGTACCTCACTGGGAGTGGCAGATTTCTTTCAAGGTTTTGGCACTCTTTCATGTTTCGCATCAGCGCTAGCAGGCTTGCTAATTAGGGACTGAAGAATGCACCCACTAAAGTGTTCCCTGCATTGGCCAACACTGACACACCTCTGAAATGTGCTACTACCGCAAGATGTTGCTTGCGCCTATGCACGACAACATAAAAATCGGGTAAAAAGAAAGAGACAGAGAATGAACCTGACATTGAAAATTTTTGGTTTACAGTAAGGGGAACAAAAAGATAAGGAAGAGGGCACTATACAGAGGGACATCTAATCAGCTTTGAAAATGAAAATAATTTCAGTATTCTGGGAAATACAGACATAGAGACTGAAGTTAAGCAGTGAACAGAATCAAAGAAAGCTACCACTGAAATAATACTGGTTGGTGACTCAATATTATGATTCACTAATAAATATCATAAGTGAGGGTAGTAAGGAACACACCCAGGTACGCTGTCTCTCAGGAGATAGAACACGGGGAGTTAAAGGAATGTTCCTGTTTAAGGTATTGGGCTTTGTAGCCCAATACCTTATGCGAGCATAAGCTGATTTCAGCTAAAAGTACAATTTTTAAGTGTGTTTCCAGTAAGATACTGTTTCTACCCATTTGTACAGCTGAGTGGAATGGAGCACAGGTAGGGCAAGTCACTTGCTAAAGGTCACACTGTTTGTATTTGGCTCTACTGAGGTTTGAATCTGTGACCTCCCAGGTGCAAATCTGGTGTTCAAACCAGTGAACCACATTGCCTCTTATTACACAAAATGATGCTAGCGAAACAAAAATTATACACAACTGCTTCAGTACAAAGAAATGTAAAACAGCACTGGTGCAAAGTAAACATTGTTTAGAGTGGTACTAGCAGGACTCTTTGCAAACCACACAGGTGCAAAACATTTCACTCAACTGAAATGTCACAAAACATTGTACAAATCAACAGAACCCCAAAGGGGCTTGGAAACTGTTGGCAAGGGCGGCACACAACTTTTTTTTTACAACAGGGCACTATACTTGTAGCTCCATGACACAGTGGATTTACACATTTGTAAGATGGCAGGGGTGCTGATGTCTGAAAATGCCATCAGCACAATTTACTGCACATGTCTCTGAGAACTGAGTGGATCAAAAACTATTTATTGTAAATTATTGTTAGCACTGTATTTTTCCTCTGTTTTCCAATGAAGTGATGTCATTTCCTGTGTCTGTGATTTAGAAGATGGATGCCTGCAGCTATAAAGGGAGGGGCAACTAAATGGGTTACCGTTCTGACCCTAAAGGTGTTACAGGTTCAGCTAATAGTTGATGTAGAGCAGATTTCCAATGGTAGCAATACTGATACATTTTATAATTCATGTTAGTTTCACTTTAAACAACATCACATAAGAGCTGGTTGCAGTCCAGGAATGCAGCAACAGCATATCATGCTGCCATATGGGAGACTGGAGTTCATGTTTGAACCCTTGAATTTGGCAAAACAGTTTCTCTGGGGATGAGGAGCATCACAGAGGTAAAATACTTGGTTCCCAGGGAGGGATGACACAGACTCTCTGGCGTTGGTGCTCCCCCTGCTGGCCAAGCAGCTGTGGTGTTGGCTGTGATGGTAGCAGCTCAACCACCCTCCTTCCAGCCAGTGGAAGAAGACCCATACCATCTGTGCAGAGGACAGGGGCAACAATGGGATTGGGGTACAACTTAGGGCAATACATGTCCCAGGTGTGGATAATGAAGTGGCCAATGCTCTTTCTCATTTGCAGTGGGGATACATTCAGCAGCTGGCACTGGAAGCAGAGACATACCCTGGGGAAGTTCTGCCCTACCTCTGGGATTTCGTGATCTAGAAGAATGGGAGTTTCTTCAGTGCTCCCTAGCACCTAGCATGTTGGCAGCAAATACAATGGGGGGTGGACACAGTTCTCAGAATAAGGTAAGGGAACAGTTGGGGTGGGAAGAGGTGTGGCTAGTGCTGGAACCTCAATTATGTTCATACCTCCTGCACATGAAATGTCACGGTGTTATAACGGGAATGGTAGGACAACACTTGGCCACAACAGCATGGTTCGAAAAAGCAATGGGGGTGCAGGACACAACCCATGCTTTTAGAGTACAAAGAATGTTCGAGGAGTGGGCATGGGGAGATCCCAAAAGAGGGGATATGTGGCACCTTATAGGCCCATTGCTGGCCAAGATCATGGCAACACTGCCTAGAGTTTGCTCATCGGTCTCTGAGACCCTGCTGTTTCAAATGGCGTATCCAGTGGCATTTTGTGGGGCCATCAGGGTATCAGAGACTACATAGTCAAACAAAGCAAAGAAGCTGCAGGTGGTGTTGGGCAGTGATGACATGGTGGTGACCACAGAGGGGATAATCATATGCCTAAGGAAGAGCAAGCCTGACATGAGAGCCAGGGGGTGCTGGTGTAGCCTTAGGTTGCCCTCTGGAGTGCAGTGGGATATAATAGGATAGGTGTCAATGTACAGCCAGCAGCTGAAGCCCAGGGGCCAAGCCTTTTTCCATCATGAGGACAGATCTCTGCTCACCTCATTTCATTTTCAGCATTTGCTAAGCAAGGCACTGAGGGAGCTGCGGATGGAGGACCCGGGCAATAACACTTATTCCTTTAGAAGAGGGGCAGTGTCACATGCCACGTGGAAGGGTGGATGGACTCTCAGATTCAGTCACTTGGGATATGGAAGTCACAAACATTCAAAAAGAGACGTTTGACCAAAGTTGCTTTAAACTGTTCTGTTTTTTTGTCTGCAGCTCAAGACTCTTGGCCTTTGGACGTGTGGATGTGTGGCCATTCTTACATGTACTGAATGGCCATCAGAGCAAGCTGGATCCAAGGAGAATCTAATCTCATGTTCCATCACCAGCATGTGTGAACACAATGGATGGGCCGAAGGTGGATGAGATGGGGAGAGCTACTGCCCTGAATCACCACTGAGACTTGGGGCCACGGCCTACTGGATCTACACATTGCCACTTAGGCAGAAATGACTTGGGTCTCATGAAGTCCATGTAGTTGTGGAACAGGATGCAGGAAGATTTGGTAATGGTGCACTGAAGGCGGCTTCAGATACGGATAGTGAGGTCTCGTGATACAGGGGCAGAGGCATCATCAAGCCTAGAACTCCAATGCCTTAGGGTAGGGTGTGGGCTTACCAACATTGCAATGCAGCATGTTTTGGAATCTCTTGAGAGAAAAGTGCTGCCACATGAGGTGTTCAGGCGAACATCCCACAGTTATATAGAAAGATGTACACTTATGGGGTTTGGGGTATGATAGGTTTAGAGGATGTACAGTGCAGCTTGGAGTAAGTTCTGGCATGAAGTGCTTGCTAGAGGATAGGACATGTACTGGGGCACTCGTTGTGTGGCAGCATGGCAGTTGCACACTAGCATACATGGGGACTGAACAGAGTCATTACTCCTTTTCAGGTGGGCCTTGAGGATGGGGAGAGGCAAGACCTTGGTGGCTAGGGCCAGAGGGGTGCCAGGCATAGACGAAAGATAACTCTCTGATGCAAGTCACCAGTCGGTGATCCCCTCTGTGGGGGCAGGGTGCGGTAAGGAACTGGCCCATTCAGAGCCACCCCACACACCACAGTGGGCTATGGGCCACACAGGGTTGTTAAGTAGTAGAGTAATAGAGTGGCAAAAAAGATAGCATTCAGAAGGTATAAGGAGACACAGAGGGAGAAGGATAGGGAGGTGTATTAGGAGAAGCAGAGGGAGGCTTGGAAAGCAGTCAGGAGTGCAAAGGTGCAAACGGAGGACAAAAGAGCTCAGGCAGTAGGGGAATAAGACATTTTTTAGGAACGTAAGTGAAAGGAGAAAGAGCAGAGGAAGGATTGTAAGACTAAGGAGGGAAGGGGGGATTGTGTGAAAGAGGACAAGGAAAAAGCAGACATCCTGAACGAATACTTTTGTTGAATGTTCATGGAGAAAAGGAAAGGAGAGGGGCCTCAGATAAGTTTCAGGGTCAATGAAGGAAGGGAGGTGGACATTAGTCCATTTACAGAAGAGAGAGTCCTGGAAGCACTTGCAAATCTGAAAGTGGACAAGGCAATGGGGCCTGATGTGATACATTGAAGGATATTGAGGGAGCTCAGAGAGGTGCTGCAGGCTGCGCCTCTGACAGTTCTGTTCAACCACTCACTGGAGATGGGAGAGGTCCCAGAGGACTAGAGGAGGGCCGATGTAGTCCCCACTTCACAAATGTGGGAGCAGGGAGGAGGCTGACAACTACAGGTCAGTCAGCCTGACTTCGGTAGTGGGGAAATTAATGGAATCACTACTGAAGGAAAACACTGTAGAATATCTTGAATCCAGTGGTTTATGAGATCTGAGGCAGCAGGGATTCACAGTAGGGAGGTCATGTCAAGCAAATCTGATAGATTTCTTTGACTGGGTGACTAGGGAATTAGATCAGGGTGCAGCGGTAGATGTGGCCTTACCTAGAGTTCAGTAAGGCCTTCAACACTGTTCCACATAGGAGACTCCTGAACAAGCTGGGCAGTCTGGGAGTGGGTCAAAATGTAGTAAACTGGGTAAGAAACTGGTTAAGGGGTAGGCTATAGAGGGTGGTGGTAAATTGAGGTCACTCCTAGGAAGGAAGGGTGACCAGTGGTGTGCCACAAGGATCAGTACAAGGACCGATCCTCTTTTATGTCATTAATAGCTACATGGCAGAGTGGCTAGAAGGGAAGATATGCCTTTTTGCAGATGATGCTAAGATCTGCAATGGGGTGTGTGGGAAAAATTAACAGGGATCTTAGGAAAGCTTGAGGAATGGTCAAGAGTGTGTCAACCAAGTTTCAATGCAAAGAAGTGCAAGATCATGCACTTGGGGCAGAGAATCCCAGGGGTGGAGCACAAAATAGGGGGAGTGGTACTAGAGACCACCAAACAGGAAAGAAAACTGGGAGTAATCATATTTGATGACCTGAAGGTGGCCAAACAGTGTGACAAGGCAGTGGGGAGCCAGTGGAATGCTAGGGTGCACAGGAAGGGGTATCACCAGCAGGAAGAGGGAAGTGGTGATACTGCTGTATAAATCGCTGGTGAGACCACACCTACAGTACTGTGTCCAGTTCTGGAGACCACATCTCTGGAATGACATAGACAGAAGTAGAGGCAATCCAGAGGAGTGCAACTAAAATGGTGCAGGGTCTGCATCAAAAGCCCTATGAGGAGAGACTGAAGGACCTCAATATGTACACACTGGAGGAAAGAGGGGAGATATGATAGAGACTTTCAGATAGTTCATGGGTATAAATAAGGTTCAAGAAAGATGCCCTTTTCAGTGAAAAAGATGCTCAAGAACAAGGGGTCATGCTATGAGGTCGGAGGGGGGTAGGCTCATGCGAGGTGTAAGGAAGCACTTCTTCACAGAAAGAGTGGTGGATGCCTGGAACAGCCTCCCAGCGGAGGTGGATGGGGGCAAAAGCTGTGCTGGGATTCAAGAAGGCATAGAATAGACATAAGGAAACCTTAGTGGTAAGGAAAGGGGGAGGTGGAGTTCAGGTATGGCCTGTGGTGTTACAGCAGGTACAGAAAATAGGCAGGCTAGGTGGACCAAGCGATGCTTATCAGCCATCAGTTTCTTTGTTTCTCAGAAGGAGAAGGAGGGCCCCTATGAGTTAGCACAAAATTGGTTAATTAGTAGCTGTGACTACCTTGCTGTGCATGTCACACCTATTTCTGAGGTGCAGTATGATTTGATACTAAGTGGCTCACATTTTTTTTTTTTGTATGATCTTTTTTTGGGTTTTCATCATGCAGTTTCCACATGTCCATTCTGTCCAGCAATATAGACTATTTGAAAGCCAACATAATAAGCCATTACACATTTGGTATTGCTAGACCTATTCCAGTCCACTAGATTAAAGTGTTTACATTGCCAACAATGGTTCAATCCAAGGCAGACTACAGTGCATATTAGACTCATCCATTAAGTCTATAAGAGACTCACATTGTTGCCCAGAAAGAATGTGAACATCAGATATAATCATTTTAGGAATATAAACAGTGATAAAAACAACTTATCACATCAATAGAAAATTAAAATAGAAGTGTTTCAGTACAATCAATCTTTTAACTTAGTTCATATTATAATTGATTACCTGTGTGGTCCACTAGCAGGGTTTAATAAACAATTTCACCTCCTAACTACAATGATTGGGTACTTTGTTTATAGTAAGCACCAATATAAACCTCCCTCTCCCTCTGCAAAGGTTACTGCTTCCAGAGGTGAAAGAGAGGTCAGAAATTGAGCCCAGGTTCTATTGAACACCTCTTCCCTTCCCTTTAAGGCATATGTAAGTCTCTCCACACCAAGAGTGGACAAGGAAAGCATTCTCCACATAGAGATGATAGGTGTTGCTGAGGAAACCCATGTGTTTAAAATAATTTGTCTAGCTAGTATTAACAGCACTCTGATCCATCTTGGAACAATAAGCCACTCCCCCCCTTCACTGACCCATCAACATGGTGAGTAGGGATATCTTTAGGTGTCTGCACCCTGTGGTCTGGATTTCTCTTCCCACTGACTCCCAATGTATTTTAATTACTGGGCACTCCCAAAAATAATGGAAGTATGTACCTAAGTCTGTTTGACATCTGCCACATAGAGGGGATATTTCAGGATGAAACCTATGTACTGTCTCAGGTGGGTAATACAGGATAGGGAGAAACTTATACTGGGCTTCTTTGAGTCTGTTGCAGATCATAAGACCCATGTGCGATAGGACCAGTTCCTCCCATGCCTCATCAGATATGGGGATCCCCAGTTCCCTTTCCCACTTACTTCTAACTTTATGTGTTTCCTCACCTAAACTTTCTCTGTCTAATTTAGCTACCCTACTAATCAGGCCCTTCTCCTTAAACTTAGCCCCCAGTAGTTCTCTTTTGGCACTAACTATAAAACTTCCCCTATTGATGTTATTCATTAATTTTGAGCCAGAGTGTTTCACCTGGAAGCATAAAAAAAATTGGAATTTTGCAGGTTCAGGCATGCCTTGTCTCAAATGGGTGAACGCCCTCCCTGCCCCATAAGTCACCTATACATCTAATCCCTCTGTGTTCCCAGTCAGCCAGGCCATGTTTCTCCAACCCTGGTAAAAACTTTGGGTTTCTTGCCATGGTATTGGGAGTGTATTGTCTCTTAAGGCTTCCCCTCTTTTTTTAACATTTTGCCATGCCTCAAGGACTGCAGAGACCATGGAGGTAGGGGCTTGTGTACGGGCATAAGCCCTGTCTCCACCAGGAGCCAAGTAGGCTGTCAGTCTGCATGGGCAATACTCCTGCTCCAAATCCAGCCAAGAGGCAGCCTCTCCCCTATTAACCCAACTATGGATGTTTCGAAAGTGTACCGACCGGAAGTATCTCTTTAAGTCTGATAAGTCTAATCCTCCCTTTGATTTAGGCACCTTCACTCTATTAAGTGCTATTCTGGATCTTTTGCCCCTCCACAGAAAATGACTGATCCCCCTATCCAAAATACATAAGTCATGTGCAGACCAGTTAAATGGCACCATCTGCATTGCATACAGCAATCTTGGCAGGATATTCATTTTTTATGAGGTCCACTCTACCTAACCAAGATATGGGTAGCCCACTCCATCTAGATAGGTCCATCAGGACAGCCTTGATAAGAGGAGTGCACTTCAACTTGTACAGTTTGTGAATATCCCTGCCAACCTTGATCCCCAGGTATGTTATCCACTGGTCAGCTTTTTTCAGACCCCATGTGGCACTATGTTTTGTTCCTCCTTCTTTATTTAAGAAAAGTATTTCAGACTTGTGCAGGTTCAGTTTGTACCCAGAGAAACCTGCAAAGGTACTGACAATGTCCAGCAATGCAGGGACTGATTCCTCTGGTTTTATCAAGTAGAGCAACAGATCATCTACATATAGGGAGATCTTATGGTGTACTCCCCTTTTGTTATAATACCTTTAACTTCTTGACTCTCCCTAATTCTGCAGGCCAAAGGTTCGATTGCCATGGCAAACAACAGTGGGGAGAGGGGACAGCCTTGCCTCGTGCCCCTATGTAAACTGAAATCCTTTGAGGGTGTTTCATCAACTAATATTCTGGCAACTGGGTTCATGAATAACATTTTAGCCAAATTGAGGAAACCACCCCCCACACCAAACCTGCTAAGTACCTCAAATAGGTACTCCCATTCAATTCTATCAAATGCTTTTTCAGCATCCATCGAAGGTACGCAGGCCTGACCCAGGTGTTTCATGCCCCACCAGATCACATTTAGCAGCCTAGGCATATTGTGATAAGACATCCTGCCATGAATAAAACCAGTTTGGTCTGGGTGTATGATCCGAGGGAGAAGGCTCTCCAATCTCATGGCAAGGACTTTTGCAATTATTTTGCAATCATAATTTAAAAGGGAAATAGGCCTATATGAAGAACAAGCCACGCTGTCTTTATCGGATTTTAGAAGGACACAGATATTAGCCAGGGTGCACAAGGCCAGCAGTACCCCCTCCTCCTTAGCCTCTTCAATGAGATTGCATAATGGTTCTGCTAACACATTTTTCATAAACTTGTAGTATTCAGCCCCATAGCCATCTGGACAACCTGCTTTACCCAGTTTTAGGCCTAAAATAGCCGTTTTGATTTCTGCAATAGAAATTGGAGTGCCTAATGTTGCAGTCTGAGCCTTGCTAAGGGAGGGGAGCTGAATATCGTCCAATAATTTTCTGGCTTCCTCTGTGGTACCCCTACACTCTGCCTTGTACAAATTTACATAAAATCCCCTAAAATTTGTTCTAATATCCTTCTCATTGTTAGTTATTTTGCCTGTTGCATCCCTGATTGAAGTAATTTTGTTTTTTACTTGGCTCCCCTCATCAATTTGACTAGTAAGGGGCCTGGCTTATTCCCCCACTTGAATATTTTCTGTCTTGCAAACAGAAATTTTGCCTTATGCTTCCCCGTCAAGGTATCTGCCTATATCCTTATTCCCCTGCAGTACTCTTAGCTCTAATTCTTTAATGCCTTTTTTCTAGATTAGTAATTCTTTCCCACTGCTCTTTTTTGAGTTTGAGGTGTAGCTTATTATTGCTCCTCTCATGAAGGCCTTTCCAGCCTCCCAGATTATCCCCCTGGAGGTGTCCGAGTCCTTGTTATTACACCAGTATTCTTTCCATTGGGTCTTCAAATAATTCTGAAATTCCTCCTTGCACATAAGGTAAGCAGGAAACCTCCATTGCCCCGGGCCACTTCCTGCCCTCCCTCCTCTCATATTCTGCTAAACCATGGCATGGTCCAAAATCATAATAGGACTGTGGGACACTCGGGTAACAGCATCTTATATAAGTCATTGATGACAAAAATGTAGTCCAGTCTTGACCAGGTATCATGTGGGGCGGAATGAAAAGTGTACTATTTAGCCCCCGGGTACATTGCCCTCCAGCTATCAACTAAATTGAAGTTGTGCATGCCCAATGCCCATGATTTGGTAGATCTATTAATTCTGCATCCCTTGCCTGAATAGTCCAGTGTCCAATCCATTATACAACTAAAGTCCCCCCCCCCATAATTAGAGCTGTAAATTATTCTATATTTAAAATATCTAGCATCTGCTGAAAAAAGGCAGGCTCATAGACTGCTGGGCCATATATGCTGGCCGGCATAATTTCCTGTTCCTTCAACTTACCCCAAATGAAAATATATCTCCTCTCTTTATTGTCTCTTACTACTTTAGTCACCTCCAGGGGGAAGTTTTGTGCAGGAGAACTGCAACCCCTTTTGTGAGATGAATAGGAGGCTGCAAAACACACTCCCACCCCCCTCCCACCAGTTTCCCATGTTCTCTTAGGGTTAAATGCATTTCTTGCAGTAATGCCACCTGTGCATTTCACTTTTTAAGGGCAGACAGTATTTTGGAATGCTTTATGGGTGTACTGAACCCTCTCACATTACAGGAGATGATTATGTTATCAGCTTTTGTGTCATCCATAAGGGCAGGTTAAGTCCACCGTAAGGCATTTCTGAATTATGCCTATCTCAGTTAGATTACCAAAGTCAGGACCCAGACATTCCTTAAGTGATTTGTACAGACTACTGAACACTAGAAAAACAATATAACTATATACAAATTAACTTGCTCTTAAACTTGAATGTAACCAAATTAACTCTTCCCCACCCCCTCCCTCACAACCCCCCTTGAGGAAACACACTCCCCCAACTTGTGTATTCCCTTAGAACCAGCAGCCACATAGGCCACTTTGTTCTAAATTTCCAATGTCTCTCCCATGCATACCACCCCCCCGCCCAACAAACCAACCATATATTAGACAGATCATTCAAACAGATCGTTGATGTTCCCCACATCTCCCCTTAAAGCTATTGAGGAGGAAACCCCCTTCTACATCATGAAGGAATATTGTACTTAGAAAGGACAGCCTGGCATGTGTCTTAATTAAGTCATGTAACTGGCCCTTGCGATCCTCTTAATCCATGCCAAACCCACCCCCCATGGCTCACCTTATTACTTTTGCTCCTATTCCTTTACCCTCATAAATGCTCTAACTAAACAGTTATTCATTGGCTCCTATAATTATTAAGGCAGTACATGCCCCCCAAAAAGCCATGACCCCCTTCAATTATAAACACATTAGAAATAGTCCATTTCTCCCTAGTACTGGAAGAATCCAGGGAACAGTCAGCTTCATCCAGGCTCAGGAGCCCAGACAAGACCAAGCGAGGATATTTTATGCAGGGGGCCAAGGTTCACCTCCCACATCGTGGGAAGACATAGGCCACAGCCCGATGCCATCCTGATGGTATCGCAACACAAGGCCTCAGAAAAGGAAAACAGTACCTGATTTATAGGTCTTGCTTCAGAACAGTCATTTCACTGGATTTTTCTTGTCCCATGTTGCAATGAAGACCTTCAACTTATCTAGTTTCCAAATAGAGAAGCTTGCCCCTTTCAAATGAATGCTTACTGTAGCTGGATAGGCCATATAAAATTCAATGCTCTGTTCCCTCAGCATGTTCGTGGTGGGATTAAATGCTTGATGTTTCCTCTGCAGATGCTGTGAAAGATCTTGATGCAGTGTAAGCTTTGTTCCTTCAAAACGCAACTCTTTTTTTGTCCTATAGGCCGCCATGATGTCTTTCCTGTCCTTAAAAGTTGTGGAAATGGAAAATGAGCTGCCTTGGCAGTTGGTCCTCCAGTGGCCGCGGTGCCAGCACTCAGTGGGCATGCTCTAGATTCAGGTGCCCATTTTTATCTTTCAATTTCAAGCAATTTGGTATGGCTGACTTACAAAATTCTAATACACTTCTGCCTTCCTTGCCCTCCAGAAGCCCCAGTAGCCTCAAGTTGTTGCGCCTCTTATAATTTTCTTGGTAATCTACCACATCTTTAAGAGTTTCCAGCTCTTTTTCTAAAGCTTCCAGCTTAGTAGGAACATGTTGGATGGCATCTTCGGAGTTAGAGACTCTGTGCGCGACTTCCGATAGATGACCGGAGTGGGCACTCAGTTCTGAGGTGAGGGTACTAATTTTCTCTTCAAATGTGTCCAGGCATGGCCCAGGCCCTGGAGTATTTGTTCTCCCTATGCATGGCTCAGAACTGCAATCTCGGTTGCTGAGAGCGAGATAGTCCCCGGTCCGCCACCTCCCGTTGTCTTGCTTGGGCCCAATTTTCTGTTCCCCACTTTGGAGGTGTTTCGCAGGGTTTGCCCCAAATCAAGCATTCCTCCATCATCAGCACAGTCCATGTTATTGATCTTTGGGGTTTTAGTGTCCAAATAAACTGTCTAAAAGTGTATGTAACCCCTAGGTGGTGCTATCCCAAAGGCTACTACCCCTGCCTGCTTGGCTAGTAGCAGGTTAAGGGGCCTGAGTTCTGAAATGGGTGCCTCCGCCCAGAGATCAGGGTTGGTAGTGGTCAAGCTAACCTGGGCACAGCCCTCTGGGACACTATAACCCCCCTCTTTCCCCCTCTAGTGGTCTGAACACTGTACAATAATCACATTCACAATACTTCCGTACACCACACAAGTACCCACACTGTTTGCACTTACCACCAGGGCTGGTTCCTCTGGCTTGACCCTGGGGACCCCCTGTAAAATAAGGTTAGGCACAGCAAATAGCAACAGTACAGTACTTTGAGCACAAACTGGAACCACAGTCAGATTACATGCAGAAAAAGTTAGATCCGATTTATTCAGGGGACTTGAACAAGGGAGGGGCAAACTCAGGTTAATTATTAAGGTTATATCAATCAAGCAGTTATGCATGCACTTTGAGTCCCCCCACACAGTCCACCTCTGGGTACCCAGGTGGAAAAGAGATGGGCTAGCCAGAACCGATGCCCGGGGTTGCAGCTGGTTGGGGCTCTGTAATGGAAAACACAACATGCACAGTACACAATATTTGTAATCTGGAGCCAGAGGGCTCAGTTCTTAATGGAAACGAAACAACAACACAATCAGATGACACACTCAGATTAAGCTGCTGTTGCAGGGAGCTACCCTGGTATTTACTCACGATACCCAAGACTGGACACAGGCTGGATGAAAATCGAGACTGCAGGTGGTTAATCTGGAATGCCAGGAGAAGCAGGGCCCCCATGAGTCACAGAGGAGTCGTTTCCTGTTCAAACGTGGAGCAGGGGACTGATCCCCAGGCAGGTCTCATCATTAGCTTCTCTGTACAGTGGGTAGCCTGGCTGGGCCAGTCTGACAAGGCCCAGACCACATGGAGACAAATTCGGATGCAGTCTATTTTGGGCTGGATACAGATTCCAGCAAGCAGAACACAGTTCACACAGTGGGGGACAAACTTATGACCCACTAGCAGCTCATAGCACATTTACATGTAAGGGAATTCTACTGTACCAGGCAAAGCGCTCCCTGGTCACAATCGCAAAGTCTCTGCACACACCAGGAGCTTAGGGGTAGCTGAAACTCCTGGCAGGCCGATCACATTCAGCAAAATCTTCAGTCTTCTTCAGGTTGAGCCTGGCCCACTTCAGTAGCTTATTTTAATCAAACAAACTTGGGTTTAGTCCAAAATAATTCTCTTCTCTCCCTCTCAGGAGCAGCACACTGACATGCAGGCCAAAAACTTAGCCTTTTCAGAGTTCTCCCATGTGAATCCACTCAGTATTGTTGCTCAGAATCACTTCAGCTCCTTTTTGTTCAGCTTCCAGCTTAGATCTAACTGAACAACTGCAAGCAGCCCAGGACTTCCCCAAGATCTAAAAGATTTGGTTGGCTGATTTGGCTGTCAGTCAAAGCAAGAGCTCCCCCTTCGGTTGCAAAAAAAAGGCGCAAAAAGGCTCCAAACTAAAGTTCCAACAGATTTTGAATTCAGACAGCTCCTGTAGTCCGGCTACATTTTAGGTCCCACCAGTACTGTTTGGTCCAATTTGCAGTCCAGGACCAAGATAGTGGAGACAAACAAAACAGACCTTGCTACAAAGGAAGCAGGTTAGACAAACTACATTATCATTATCACTCTAAATGATTTTCAGTAAATAGTTACATGTTTCAACAGAGCTCCCTCTCAGATTACTTAAACTGCAATTAGGCAGCTCTTAAAGAGACAGTGCACAGAGGCTACACAGGCTCTGGTAATCACATTTAAACTGCTAAAACGCAGGACACCAGCCTGGCAGTGAGCATTTAGGCAATCTCAAGGAAGACATTTTGGGAACCCCCATTTGTAGGGGGGTTACACATATTTTTTATTTGTAATGGCGGAGTTGAAGAGGATTTCATCCTTTCTAGTCAGTGCTCATTAGCACCCCCAATTGGCTCATATTAATAAACGCATGGCTCTGGCCATTTCCTTCAAGTTCATTGTTTGTCTCATTTGTTTGGGTGGAAGAAAGTGTCGCGACCTACAGTATAAGACAATAAAAGCCTGCATGGGTTTGGCAACAGGCAGAGCTTTGTCTGGGGGCACAGCTTGGACAACACTGGGATGGACAGGTGGGGGGAGGATCCATCCAGGAGAGACAGAGAGGGCAGGGGGATGGGGTTCCCAGGAGACAGGACTAGTATATCTGCTATAGGAGGGGGCATGGTTATTTAAAGGGCTGTATCAGTGTGTTCTGCCTTTTTTTCAGCCCTGCCTGCAACAGATACTCTCCCAATTCCTTATCTCATAAAAGCAGGGGCATGGAACTGGAGGATAGGGAACCTGCTGTCCCACTAGGGGGATCACCTTGGGGGTTGAGAAGGAATTTTCCATTTTTTGTCCTAAAAGGTTTTTCCATCTTTTCACATTCCTCGGCAGGGTACTAGAAGTATTTACTAGTTAGCTAAGCAGGCTTTCACATTCAAGGAATGATGCTGCAGCATGGTAGTCACGCACTAGCATACATTGGGGATGAATAAGGTCATCACTCCTTTTCAGGTGAGCCCTGAGGCTGGAGAGAGGTGAAAACTTGGCAGCTGGAGCAGAGGGGCACCAGCCATAGGTGAAGGATAACTCCCTAACACAGGTCACCTGTCGGCGATGTCCTCTGCGGGGGCAGGAGGGTGCGGTTAGGGACTGACACATTTAGAGCCACCCTGCATGCCTCGGTGGGCTTTGGGCCATGTGATATGGTTAAGTAATAAAGCATCCCCCTCAGAAGTAGGAGGAGGGTCAGTACGTGATAGCACAAAATTGGTTAATTAGTAGCTATGACTACCTTGCTGCGTATGTCACACCTATTTCTGAGGTGCAATATGATTTGATGCTAATTGGCTTATATTAATAAATGCATGACTGTGGCCATTTCCTCCAAGTTCATTGTTTGTCTCATTTGTCTGGGTGGAAGAAAGGGTTATGACCTATAAGACAATGAACTACAGTGGAGAAAAGCAAGCTGTTCACGGTAAAGAGAAAACTGGGGGGAGGGGGGGTTGATAGGTTTAACAAGGACATTAGAAAGTACTTTTTCACAGAGTGGGTCATGGAAAAGTGGAATAGACTACCTACAGAGGTGGTCAATGTGAAAATGGTGGAGGGATTCAAGAAGGTGTGGGACAGACATAAAGGGCTGGTTAAGGGAGTTGAGAAGGACAGTGTGGGGGTTTCTATGTTTCTATCTATGTATCTGTGATAAGTGGATGTCTATAATGAGCTGAGGTGTAGACTATCCAATGCTCCTAATAGACAGACTCTCCTAGACAGCCTGTAGCACAGTACAAGATGTGCAGTATGTAACCAGCCTTTCACTCCCTTGTTTGAGGCAGATAACTAGTAAGCATTCCAAGGGTTAATGTATTCCCTTAGAGATGTTTCCTGCTGGGCCCTAGCCAGAGACAGTGTCTGGATGTCTGTGCTCTGGAGCTTTACGGCTTGTCATGTGAGTCTCTTCATGAATATTCATCTCTGCCCTCCCCCTTGCCTATATAGGGAGGAGGCTAACTGGGCCTGCTGGGGGAAGCACGTGGTCGGATATACAGTGGTTGGTTCCTATACCAGGAGGGATGGGAGA
This sequence comes from Neoceratodus forsteri, assembly GCA_016271365.2. Classification (NCBI taxonomy): domain Eukaryota; kingdom Metazoa; phylum Chordata; order Ceratodontiformes; family Ceratodontidae; genus Neoceratodus; species Neoceratodus forsteri. Next base: position 1,362,092,656 of record CM057455.1, on the reverse strand, counting down.
AGGAGAGAAGTCACCATGGAGTGCCACTTTTCCTCTACCCTCCAGGGGTGGGGAAAGTCCTCCTATACCAGTGATGGAAGAAGACCCCTGGAATCTTACTCTGACAGGGGACAGATCAGCTAGAAAACTTCATTAAAAGGCAACCAGAAGTATCTGGGAGTAGAGATGGGCTTCATCTCAAAAAAGGTCATCAGAGGCTCTTGTGGGCCCACTCCCATCTCAACTAGCAGTTCAAAGTACAGGAGTCTGTCTCCAGGAACACACATAAGGTAACAGTGGTATAGAAAAGTAACGAAGAGCCCAGAGTGCACCTCCATGGGGTCAGATAATTTTTTGGTAAGCACTAAGGTAACAAACTGGTAATCATGATGCGCTAGTGTGCATGCCAACAGTGTGGATCTGTCAAGTCACACAACAGTTGGGCCAGGTTTAAGGGTGCCTGCTCTAGGTCCTTAGGTAATCAGGGTTCACATAGCACAAGTAAGATATCATGCAAGGGCTCAACAGACTGTGCTGTATACTGGAAGCTAGCCTTAAAACAACGGGAGGAAGATCTTTCGCCTTTATGGCTCCTAACCTGTGGAATTCTCTACCCCACCAGATATGAGAAATCCAGACCATAGAGGGTTTTAAAAATCTTCTAAAGACATATCTATTTAACCAGGCCTTCTCAGGAATGTATTGAATTTTGAATTTATACGGATGTGTTTTAATATGTTTTTATATGTGTTTTATGATATGTGGTGAGTTTTTAATGTTATAGTGTAAAGGCGCCCTGAGCACTGGAAGGATGCCTAATATAAATAAAAGTTTGATTGATTGATTGATTGGTCCCATGTTCTCTGTGTGTGTCAATAGCTAGCACTCCAGTTTAAGCATGGGCATTTTTCCTTACAGGATAGTGTTTCACCCTGCCTCGGGAAGGTGCCACTAACTAACATGCATCCCATGGGATGTATTTCCCCATGGGACATCATCTTTTGGTAAAGGTAAAAAGGCAGCAATCCTAAGTGGATAGTGGTAATAACTAAGTAAAGTGATGCTGGTCCTATACAGAGGTGTACAGTGTGTACTGTAAGTGTTAACCCCACTGTGAACTTTGGGGGCTTGGAACCATGAAATAACAGCGGCCTGTAAAGTAAAGTATGTGATCATCATATAAAGTGAAATAAACAGCCCTGCCTGCTTGATTCCAGCTCCCAGTGTGGACAGTCCATTTGTGTGGTGTCTCTCTGTTATTGTTGATGTTAGGTTACTAGGTTCCTGGGAGCCGATTCCAAGATGAATGTTGCAACTCACAGATGTATACAAGTTGTGACATTTGCCACTATGCTGGGGATCCTGCACTGTATCTAAGAGCGTCAGAGTCCCAGTACCTATGACCTGTGACTTGCGGCAGGTGTAGGCTAGCGCCACAGGCACGGTGCAATAACCCTGCATGCTGTAAGTCACAGCCCACTGCATAATGCCCCCCTGGAGCCCTCCTGCCTCAGAACACCATGGCAAGGACCGGGGGAATGGGGGGGCTAGACAGGTGGCACAGGCATCTTGGGGGGGCACTTAAAAAAATGGACCCTCAGGGTCTCCAACATTTGGGGGTGGGGTTGGGGGCATGAACGTATTTGGGAGGGCATGGGGAGCACTGCAGGAACTTTGCCATGGTGCTGCGGAGTGGGCATTTGACAACTGGCACAGACAGATACCCCTTAGAGCATCTCCATGATGGCCTAACTCTGCTGCACCAATGCAGCTCTTAGAATAGTGTAAGTGGGTTACGGCAGCTTCCCTTTTAGAATAGGGTGCAGTTGCTGCCAAAACCCACCCTTGCACCATGCCATTGTGGGTTGTGGCATAGTGGGTGGTGTAAGCCACATTTGGCACAACCTGCATATGGCATGGTGCAAGGCACCTTTTAGAATAGGGAATGGTGTAACGCATGGCACAATTTACGATTTATGCCATGGTGTCTGGCGTAAATCAGCTTGCACCATGCATAAGCCATCTTGGAATCGGAACCCTGGTTCCCATGTCCCAGGCCCATAGTAGGAAGTTAAAGTGGGAGATATGGGTAACTCCTCTGCCCTGGATGAGAGTTCCATCAAGCCCCTAGACGCAGGGTCGGGAGAGTGTGTTACATGTAATATGACCAAGGCCACCAATTTACTCTGATTAAAGTAATGAATTTCCATTTCCAAGACTTGAAATTCCAGGAATTGCACTGGTGACTATTAGTCTAAAGGACTTCTACTGTCATTCTTTTAGTATGTGTATAAATAATCAGAATAAAAGAAGGCTTAATACACAGAACATTAAATGAAACAAATTACAAATAGTACAGGACACAATTATAGGAAAATTACAAGTTCTGTAGATATACTGATCTGGTATAAAATGCCAAATTCTGTGAAATTCTTTGTTTATATCAGTATGAAGGCAGTCCAAATTTCAGATTTTTACTGGGTTTTCCACTAAAAAATGAAAACCTGTAGCCTTGAATATGACATCAAGAATGTGAGCTTGTTTACACTTACTTGTTATGTATCCAGATTATCTTAGGTTTGGGGTTGCCCTCTGCCCTGCAGGTGAAGTAGACTGTATTTCCTAGTGTTACATCCACATCCTGTGGCTGAGAGGTGATCCGTGGTCTTTCTATGGAGATAAGAAATCAAAAAACCTGAGGCAACAGAAATCCAAGGGGAAATATGATAAAATCAGCAGTCAGGGTCTTGAAGGGAACAGCACTTATCTAAACATTTACAGATACATTATTTACATTTCAGATGAGTTTTTTGCAGAGAAACGATGCAGAATCCACAAATTAGGGTAGGCTGCATAGGCAGTGTGGGACCACCATAAGCAAAACATAAAATAACAGAAGTGCCATGTAAGATTTATTTTTTTAGCAGGGACACAGCCAAATGGCAGAAAAAAAACAGAAAACAGAACTTTGAAGATTACAGTAGCTGTTCATCTGAAAGAAAAATCAGGTCAGACGAATTGCAATATGAGAATCATAATAAAGTCCTGTTCTTGGTTAAAGTGGCAGTGGTATATGTAGGCAATAATACCTAACAGGGTGGGCGGTATTGGGCAATACCGGACCGCCCAGGGGCATAATGATGCCTGACGCCACAGGCGGAGGGCCTTATAGACCCAGAAGGTTTGGTATTGCCCAATACCGCCCACCCTGGAGGGTATAATTGCACTTAGAAAATGGGCATTGTATCATGTCTGGGTTTTTTTTTAATCATGTTAAATTATTAAAATGGTTAAGTATTTTATTTATTTTGTTAAAAAATAGTTCTTCCGCCTGTTTGACAATGCTTTTTTGAGCTAAGGACATTTGATTTAGTTGAGCGTCTGTAGTCTTGCCTTTTGGAGTTACTTATCATGCCCCCACCCACCTCCGCGATGGGGAAGATTCGGCAGACCGCTATTTTTTATTTTACTACTGAAGTTCAGTCTTGCTGTTTATTTTCCCATGTTTGTTGGTGACCAGGAGATTAGCAGCACTGCCGAGAGGGACACCAGTGGTGGTACCGAGCAGGACACCAGCAGCTGCGCTGAGTTTGATATTATCAGCAGTGCAAGCAGTCCGCTGCAGGGAAAGTGAGTTTTAAGGCACAAATTAATTTTTTTAAAATGAATGGGACTGTGGGATTCTTAAACTGTAGTCGAGCCGAGGCTGAATCTGGGGATTCAAGGGAGAGATTGTTGGTCTAATGAAAGGTGAGGACACTGGGAGAGAATTCTTTGAAGCTGACAGGCTTTACAAGCATGGAGTCTGTGGAGGGCTGGGCAGTGTAATACTTTTAAAAGTTGATCTAACAGTTTGACAAAACAAACAATATAAAGGTGGCAGTTGGGGTATTTAGCACCTGCAGTTTAGAGGGATGTGTGTGCGTGATGTGAGAGATCAACGTGTAAGAGAGAGAGCGAGAGAGAGAGATGAAGAATGGATGCACAATCAGAAAAAAAACAACACTACAAAAAGAAATGTGTGCGATAATTTAGCTTACTGGAGATTGTGTGAGGTTTTATCAGGAAGTTGACACTGAACTATGGAGTTACGAGTGCCACTTTCACTAAGCGAGAGAAAAAAATGGTGGTGATTTGAAACTCACTTAGGTGCTTTTGGCAAATCCGAAAGCAGGATGGGCACAGAGATATCACTGTGGGTAAAGGGGCACTGGGGCTGGCACTTTTAATTTCCTGGTCATCTGTTGAAAGTTAATGTACCCCTATGGCAGGGGTACCAGCCAATCAGAGACCAGGAAATTAAAAGACCATTTTCTAAGTAAGGGATAGGTAAGACCAGGGCCGTGTTTGTGGACTTGACCAAAGCATTCGATTTAGTTGATCATGACCTTCTGATCCCATCACTGGGTTCTCTTGGAGTAGGTCACTATGCCCTGGGGTGGTTCAAGGACTTCCTTAAGACAGACACCAAAGAGTAAGGTTTGGTGGGACTGTTTCAGAATTCGCACCTGTTAAGAACATACATTTTGCTAAAGTTACTTCCAAAGTTCATGTTAAAAAATCTCTTATTATATAAACTACGTTCATTTCTTACTAATGAGTCAAGAATGGCAATAGCCAAGCAATGTTTGGCTCTAGTTGTCAATTAACACATCTTTGGTTTCTGATAACATATCACTTAATGTGATAGCAAAAAATCTGTGCTATTACAATTTATTGGAAAATTTACAACGATGCTTCCTAGAACCACACATTATTGTGAAATCCTAAAATGAATGGGCTGGTTACCAATACACTTATACTTTCAATATTTAATAGCTACATTTTCTTTTAGAATACTTTTTTCTGGTGACCTAAAGAGACTTTTTAGACAACTTCAGTATTTTTAATCCAGTTTTATTCCAAGCAAATGGTTGATAACAGGGTTTTGAAGTTACCACTTATGACTACAGTCAGTGGCCAACGGGCCTTTGCTTATTTAGCACCAAGTATTTTGAATAAATTACCTCTTGCCATTAGTAACAAAACATCTGTTAAAATCTTTTTCACATGCACTGCTTAAGTATTTCACAACGTTATCTAACTGCAGATGTTTTAACTGAACATTTTTACAGTTATCGAAGTGGATTTTTTATTCTAGTTTATGTACTTGATCTGTATTATGTTTTATGTTTCTATATGAGAGTTGCACCTGTAAATGAAATTTATGTTCCAGTGTGCCTACTCATTAAGCAAATAAACAAACAAATAAGACTGCTGTGACCTGGCTTGGAGTCCAGCACAGGTTTTCTGGGATTTGTCCTGAATGATCTCAGCCAACTCCAAGGTAGCCCACGTATCTGAATCTGAACCACAGTAATTAATAGGGTATACACAACCTTAGTGGCCTGGCTCAGATCAGATCAGATCTCTGGGAGTGTGACCTAGATTATACAGACTAATAAAAGTCAGCCTACCTCAAGGTATGGGGATCTGACTCAAAACAAGTTTGCCCCTCCATCATACGGAACAGTATATCACACAAGCAGGTATGGGTGCTATTATGTAACGTATTCAGCAGAAGCCAGTGGAGCATGGAGCAGGCAAGCAGGAGGTGAGCAGCCTGCATTCCCCATAGTGGTCCAGTGGTGAGAGAGGAGAGAGAGAGAGGAGAGAAGAGCATCAGGAGGAAGGGTCCGAGGCTGATTGTTACACACATGACCGGGGGTACTGGCATTTGGACCATGGTGGGCTCAGAGAGAGTGGGGAGTCTGAAGTACATCCCCCAAATGGTTTGGTTAAGCAACTCCTACGCTGCTTTGGAGAAATGAGACAGCCCCACAAGGGCACCTGCAACTGAGACTACGGAGGATGGGTGGGTCCTCCATGATGGAGCCCCAGGGAAGGGGGATGGAGAAACCCAGAGGAGAATGAGAAAGCTTTTCCTGGTGGGGGACTCAACTGTCCAGGGAGTGAAGTTAGGGGAACCAAGCAGGAAGGACAGGTAGGTTAAGTGTCTTCCAGGAAGCACTGCATGGAGGGATGGGAAGTGGATCAATAGGATTGCACGGGCCATAGCAAGGAAGGAGGAGCTGGATGTCATCATCCTTCTGGGGACTAATGACCTGGCAGGAGACAAGGTGGAGATAGTCAGAATACAGGAGGATTTCAGGAAGTTGGGAGGGAGCCTTGAGCAGGTAGCACATTCCATCTCCTTCTCGGAGGTACTACCTCGCCACAGCATGGGAGAGGCTATGACACTCCGCATCTGGAAATTCTACTCCTGGTTGAAAGACTAGTGTATAAGGGAGGGTTTTGGCTTCATGGTGGACTAGGGCCTCACCTGGACAGATGTGAGCCTGTATAAGGATGACGACCTGCATCTGCATGGAAAGGGGACCACAGTCCTGAGTGAGACGTTTGAATGTTTCAGCAGCAAGCATTTAAACTGGCCAAGGGGGAGAGTCAAAAAGGTCAGGTGGCTTAGTAACACCACCCCTGTGGGCACATGCAGGTAAATTAATTGACATCAGGGACAATTGAAGCTGACGCAGAGGATGAAGCAGGGGAGTGGGTCCACACAAGATAGACAACTGGGGAAGAGGGAAGAAGCAGGAGAGGGGAGGGGGAAAGAAGGAGAAGAGCAGAAATGGGGGCAGAGGAAGGATAGGATGCAAAGCACAAAAGGCCATGGTAACTAATGCCCGCAGCCTGGGAAATAAAATCCCAGAACTGGAGGAATCGATAGTGGAGGCAGACCTGGACATAGTAGCAATAACTGAGACATGGTACTCTGCTAATCATGAGTGGGACATAAATTTACCGGGTTATGCTATGTTTAGGAGGTCTGGGGGTTAAAAAAGGAGGGGGGGTCACCCTATATGTCAGAGAGGTTATTAAGGCAACAGAGGTGCAGGGGAGGCAAGGGGAGGCTGAGGCACTGTGGGTCACTCTTGAACCTGGCAAAGGTGCAGCAATAGACACTGAGTGATCTACAGGCCTCTGGCACAGGGGGAGGAAGTGGGCAAGGAGCTAGTGGATGAAATACATGAAAAGGCAATGAAAGGTGAGGTTCTACTGCTGGTGGATTTCAATATGCCAGACATGGATTGGGTCACCCAGGCAGCTGCTTCTGCCACAAGCAAAGGCATCCTGGATTCCCTGCAGGGGGCAGGTCTAAAGCAGCTGGTGCTTGTTCTCACCAGAGAAAAGCAATGCTGGACCTGGTACTGACCAACCAGGATCGCAGATGTCTGGGTGGAGGGACAACTGGGATCCAGCGACCACCACCTAGTGTGGTTTAGCATGGGGACAGAGATGCAGTCAAGTCGCACAAGGACAAAGGTTTTGGATTTCAAGAAGGCAAACTTCGCTGAAATGAGGAGATGCATCAGAATAGCACTGGAAAGGAGGGATGTAGGAGGGGGTGGAAGAGCAGTGGGGGCACCTAAAAGAAGGCATGGTGGAGTGACAACCCAATGCATCAGGTTGGTATCCAAAGGCAAGAGAAGGAGGAAGACAATATGGTTCTCGAAAGAGGTGGCAGACAAAGTCAGGGCTAAAAGGGCAGGCTTCAGGAAATACAAGGAGACCCAAAAGGAGAAAGGCAGGGAGGTGTACCTAGAGTGTCTAAGGGAAGCACAAAAGGCTGATAGAAGAGCAAAGGCATGAACTAAGGAAGGATTAGCGCAGATGGTAATGAAAGGGGACAAGACATTCTATAGGAATATCAGCAGAAGGAGAAAAAATAGTGCGGGGATTGTAAGGCTCAAAGGGGATGAAGTCGAGTGTAAGGGGGGAGACCTAGAAAAGGCAGAAATACTGAATAAGTACTTCTGTTCAGTATTCACTGAAGAGGGGAAGGTTGAGGACCACAGCTGGGCAGCAGATGCCAGGTGGTGGTGATAGTTGGATACCAGTCCATTCACGGTGGAGAGAGTCCTGGAGGAGCTCACAAAAATGAAGGTAGACAAAGCGATGGGGCCAGATGGCATACACCCAAGAATATTAAGGGAACTGTGAAGAGAACTAGCTGCTCCTCTGGCAGCCATGTTCATGGAGTCACTCAATATAGAAGTGGTTCCAGAGGACTGGAAGAAGGCACATGTGGTCCATTTACACAGATCAAGCAGTAGGGAGGAGGCAGGGAACTATAGGCTGGTCATCCTCACCTCAGTAGTGGGAAAGATCATGGAGGCACTGCTTAAAGAAAGAATAGTGGGACATCTGGAATCTAACGCTGCCCAGGATCCGAGGCAATGTGGATTCACAGCAGGTAAGTCATGTCAGATGAAACTGATTGATTTCTTTGACTGGGTGAAGAAGGAAGTAAATCAGGGCGGGGGGTGGACATCGCCTACCTCAGTTTCAGCAAGGGTGTCAGCACCATCCCATATAAGAGGCTGGTTAACAAGATGGGGAGTCTGGGCATGGGGCATAAGGTGGTAAACTGGGTTAGGAACTGGCTAATGGACTGAAGGCAAAGGGTGGTGGTAAAAGGGATACGATCTGGAGAGAGAGGGGTGACCAGCGGGGTACCTCAGGGATCGGTCCTTGGGCCAGTCCTGTTCAATATTTTATTTTATTTATTTAGTTTTGTTGACCGGGTAAGTGCACTAGGCAAATCCTGCCTATTTTCAGGCATGACCCGGGGGAAGGGGATACAGAAGAATGCCAACTGAGCTTGAACCAGATTAAGCTGTTGGTGGTATTTTTAGTGAATGAGGGAAATTTGGCCAGGACACCGGGGAAATTCCCCTACTCTTTTCGATAAGTGCCATGGGATCTTTAACATCCACCTGAACTACCACCAATCCAGGCAGATGGGACCTCGGTTTAACGTCTCATCCAAAAGACGTTAAACTGACTAATTACTAATTACTTCATTAGTAATATTGCAGAAGGGCTAGAGGGAAAGGTTTGCCTGTTTGCAGATGACACCAAGATTTGCATTAGGGTGGATACTCCAGACAGGGTAGAAAGAATGAGGAGGGACTTGGGGAAGCTTGAGAAATTGTCTGAGGTGTGGCAGCTGAGGCTTAATTCAAAAAAGTGCAAAATTATGCACCTGAGACAAAAGACCCTAGGGAGAGCTATAGGATGGGGGGGGAGTTGCTGAAAATCACCAAAGAACAACAAGACCTAGGGGTTATTATTTCTGATAACCTGAAGGTATCAAAGCAAAGTACCAATGCTATAGGGAGGGCCAGTTGCATGCTGGGGTGCATAGACAAAGGGATCACTAGCAGAAGGTGGAGGTAATGTTGCCTCTGAATAAAACACTAGTCAGGCCTCACCTAGTGGACTGTGTGCAGTTCTGGAGGCCACACCTTCATAAGGACATTGACAGAATGGAGGCAGTCGAGAGAAGGGTGACAGAGATGGTACAGGGCTTGCACCACAAAACTTGTGAGGAGAGATTAAAGGACCTCAATATGTATTCATTGGAGGAGAGAAGGGAGAGGGGGGACATGATAGATACATTCAGTTACCTTAAGGGTATTAACAAGGTGCAGGGGAGAGACTCTTCCAATACAGGAGGAGTGCAAGAACGAGGGGTCATGATATGAAACTGGAAGTTGGCAGTTAAGAGGGAATGTGAAGAAGGTTTTCTTCACGGAGAGAGTGGTGGACACATGGAATAATCTGCCACAGGAGGTGGTGGGAGTGAGCACAGTGGTAGGATTTAAAGATGCCTGGGACAGGCATTGGGGAACCTTAGAGGTAGGGGGAGATGGTGGGGAAGCCACTGACCAGATAGGGTCAAAGGCCATAATCAAGTATAGGGCTTACAGGCAGACGGGAAGGGCCTTGCAGTCCTTGTCTGCTGACAGTTTCCATGTTTCTAGGAGATGGACTGCTCACTCAGCACATTGCTGTGAAGCCCTAACAGAGACTTTCCAACGACTATTGTGGCATGTCTTTCAAGGAGGAACAGTCATTTGTTTTATTTTTTAATAACAAGCTGACTGAACCACATAATGCATTTCTACATTACTACAGTACATAAAAAGAGTACACTATGGCCCCTCTCTTTTACGATATGGAGAACTCATGTTTTTTTCCTGTCTTTTCCTCACTTGTTGAGCATTAATCAGCAGCTACAGACAGAGGGTTGTGGTATACCTTCCATTATTCTGAGAATAGGTAATAAGGCTGCTGCCATGAACACACCAGCCTCCCAGCAACCAGCTGCTGCTGGGAGTCACCCAAGAAGGATATTAACGAACTGAAAAATGAAAGGCAAGAGGAGACTACCACAACCATCTCAGCATTCATCAGTCAATTCTGTCTCATAATCTCATAAAAGACACAGGAGAAATATATTTATTTGTGTGCTGGCTTACTGAAAAAGGAGAGCAGTCTGAATGTATAACCCCCCCACACACACACACACAGGAGATGCAGTACCTTGTTCACTACACCATACAGTCATGCTGCTCATGTGATTCTGATGTGAAGGGTTTGCTAACTTTGTTGTATTTAAAAGCAATGCAAGTGACAGGGTAACAGCCTCCCCCCCCATTACATGTAAGAGCAGACAAATGAGGCTTACCTAGAGGTGCTCCAACAACACACCCATTTTGTTGAAGCACAAGGGGCGCAATTCAGGCTTGTTGCATGCTTGCTTATTCATTTAAATGGCCTGAATGTTAAAACTTTTTTCTGCATGACTGTGCACTGTAGTAATACTGTATTACTAATGCCCATTTATTTCCTTAAGTAGATTAGAGAGGCCAATGCTAATGTTATGGCTCAAAAGCTGCACTGATGAAGTTTCAGATTCATCCTATTAAAATAAAAAGGCAGGAACAAGTGGCTCAGGATGTCTCAAACCCAGCCCTATCCCTGTAATTTTACATCTGTATTTGTTGTGAAATCCCAAGCATCCTAAGAAAACCATTGTTTCTCTGGTGAGCTATTCAATATTACACTTATTCTTAAGGGTCCTACAAGAGCAGTGTCAGTGGCTCAGTAGGTAGCACACTCATCTCTGAGGCCGGGAGATCAGAGGGCTGTGGGTTCAGTTCCTACATCTGGCACTTGGGTTAATATCCCAGTACTGACACTGTAGTGCAGCAGGAGAGGGGTGCTGCACTTCTGAGGTGCTGTCTTTCGGATGAAATGTTAAACTGAGGTCCCATCTGCCTGGATTGGTGGTAGTTCAGGTGGATGTTAAAGATCCCATGGCACTTATCAAAAGAGTAGGGGAATTTCCCCGGTGTCCTGGCCAAATTTCCCTCATTCACTAAAAATACCACCAACAGCTTAATCTGGTTCAAGGTCAGTTGGCATTCATCTGTATCCCCCTCCCCCGGGTCGTGCCTGAAAATAAGCAGGATTTGTCTAGTGCACTTACCTGGTCAACAAAAGCTAAATAAAAGAAAGCAGTAAACTTTTCCGGGGTGCATATATTATGCCTGCAATGATACATTATGCATACTCCATGCAAAGCAACAAGCAACATTTTTAAAATACCAACAGGGAATGGGCAAGACTGATGCTACACAAACTATTTTTATAAAAAAAAAAAAATTTAAGTTGTAAATGGCAATGTCCCTAGTCATTTTACAGAAAGGGGATAGCATATCTGCTATGTGCACATAGTGAGAGAAACCCTCTCTGAGCCAGAATACAGGCTTCAGACAGAAAGTCTTATGGCTGGCCCTACTCTGTGATACACTTACTGGGGTCCTTCCCTGACATACTGAGGCTCTGGGTTTAGTTTTAAAAATGTCACCAAATGGAACAGGATGGGCGGTAGCCCATTGACACAGCAAAGAGCTACTGCTTGCAATGCCAGTGATGTGGGTTTGGGAATGAGCACTGGTTGCTTGGGGGCCAGCTAGAGGGAGGAAGACTGAACATCCCAGTGGATGTTCTTTTCCTCCTCCGGGGAGGGTGGGTGGTATGCTCCATTGTGCTACCTCCAAATGGGTGCTCACAGGTAAGTGTGCAAGCTGGAGATGCTCTCGGGTGGGTAGGGCTATTGCTTGATGTTCACGCATGCATGCACAGACTGCCCGCATCAAGTAATTGCTCGCTGGAGGTATCCCCAAGGGTTCAGCACAAAAAGGCAAAACAACAACAACCTTGGCCATTGCAGGGTGAAGCTGCACTCCTTCTGCAGGCACCACACCACTGACCATGGCACCCAACACTTCTACACAAGATGCCCGGAAAGCTAGTGAAAAGCACCAGTGGTCCCACTATAGGAGGCAAATTATGGTATCCAGGAGGTAGGGGTAAGTTCCTGATGAAGATGGGTTATGTGGATAGAGGGGGAGACAGCATAAGGGGGCATGCCAGAGATGGCGTGAGCATAAACAGACAAAAAAAAGAATTGAAGTTAGAAAATTGTTGGGCAGTTCAACACTGTGATTCTGTGGAACAGTGTGCTCATGCAGAGACCCAGCACACACATCCTAACAATACTATAACTTACAACTGCTGAAACTTATTTCCAAATAGCATTAGTTCCCTTAGCTGGCCTGTCACATGCTGTCTCTAAACTATACAGTACCCTATTCAATTGGGCCTATCAACAAAACTTTGCACCGATTTCTTACTGGGCTTCACTATTCCCTGATGGAGTGTTTAACTGGACAGCTTTGTGGCATAGTTGTCACAAATATACTCTCCAAGGTCGGCTTAGATTGATGCAATTTAAATTATTACACAATATCTATTATTCCCTCAGAAGTTGGCTAGGTTTAGGAATAGTGTCCTCCTCAACATGTACCAGATGTCAGCAGGGTGAAGGAGACCTCCTATATTTTTGAAATGTCCTAAAGTAGCGTCTCTGGACTTCTATTAAAAGGAAAGCTGATCCTTTACTGGGGTTGGAAGACCTTTTACTCCGGAGATATGTCTGCTAGGGATGTGGCACATGTCCCAGTATGGAACAGAAAATTCCATATAACTTTAATCTCGCATCCCTTAAAAAGTGGTCCTCAAGCACTGGAAAGATTCCATTGAGATTACTTACACAGAGTGGTTACAGGAATTACTTGCCAACCTTAGAATAGAAAGAACTATAGCTATTCTTCAGAATAAATTACCAAGGTTTAATAAGGTTTGGGGCCCCCTGCAAGCATTGTACTCTCTACTAGAATAGGATTTGTTCCTCCTGAGTAAAAGGCACCAGTAATGGGTGTTTACCCATAGTGCAGGGGAGGTTAATGGGGAGAGGGGAAGGGGAAGGTAGTTGGGGGTAGTAGTAGGATAGGCAGAGAATGGATCCGAATGTTATGTGTGATTTGTATGTATACTTACATTGTATGTTCCTTTTCCAATGGATGTATTCTCTGCAATATAATCTCCAATAAAATTTTAATGGCAAAAAAAAAAAACAACTTACAACTGCTGGATTAAGACACACAAAAAAGACTTTATTTACTGGTCATAGAGTATAGCAAACACAAACAGTGAGCCAACAGGACTTCTTAATAAGTAACTCCAGTAGTTATGTGTTATTCTTGGGATGTGTGTGCTGGCCCTTTGCATGAATACTGAACTGTTTTGGCCATAAGCACTGGCCTCTATGGGAGTGGCCCTTTGTTTTTGACCCTGCAGAACAGCCTGCTTTTAGTGCTATGCCCTACAGCCTAAATGTACCATTCTTTATCATGAAAGACATTTGTATGAAAACAGGCTCTTTGCCCCTCGATTGCATCTGCTCTTGTTGCTTAAATTATGTGCCAAACTCATAGGACCAAATTTTCTGAACACATGAAACAGGCACCCCTAATAAACCATGTTGCATGCTAGACAATAGCCCACTCAGTGTCTAAAGCCTTACTGAAGTCCACACTGGCTACACCCCTGACCACCTCCTGTCTGCCTCCTGTTCCCCTAGTTACTTTCTCAAAGCAGGCAATCAGGTTGGTTGGCAGGATTTACCTTTTGTAAAACCATGTTGCATGTTAGAGAAGAGTCCTTTCTCTGTCATATGTAGAATCACCTCCTCTTGTGCAATTGACTCAAATACATATTCAGGCATAGAGGTAAGGCTCACATGTTTGTTGTTACCTGGGTTCAGTCCTGCTCTTTCATTTAGCAGGGGGTCAGCAATATCTGTTTTCCAGTCCTCTGGCACTATCTGTGTCTGAAGCCCTGAAAGATATTAGTGAGGAACCCAGCCAGAACCCTATTTAATTTCCACTACCCTTGGGTGGATACCATTCAAGAGGACCCTGGGATTCTCCTGGATTCACAACCTCCAGATATTTAAACATCAACTGGTGCCTGCAGTAGAACTTTAAAAAAAACACAATATTTGGGCACAGTTCAGCTTAAATTTCTCATTAGATCTGCATTTCTTTCTATTATTTTTACTGGGGTCAAATGCATGAAAGCAGCATCTTTGTTCCCTGAGAGTTTATCAGCTCCTATTAAATATTCCCCAGCTGATGTCATAATACTCTGATTGCGACATCACTGTTATTCTCATAGCACCAGACAATGATGTCACAACATGGGATTATGGCCTCAAGTGAGGAGTAAGCTGTAGATGTAGATGAATTCTAAAGCATAAAGGTCCTGCTTCCATGCAAATTTTCTAAGCAACAAGTAGGAGGAGACAGCTGTAAGATATTTATGAAATTCAAGCAGAATAACATCTGAATGTGTTTTTCACAGTTTTTTTAGCGATATCGGTAGTTCTCGGACTAATAATTCTGGCAAGATGCATCCTGTTCAGCCTGAACTGCTCCCATAACTTCAGGCTCATGCTAGCACTGCCCATTGACAAAGTAGCTGAATATTGACATAGAGTCTTCATTTAGTGCCTCTGCTATTCCTCCCTCCCTTACAATCTGGGGCCCCATCTAATTCATAACTCTCCTTTTCTTTCCTACATATTGAAAAAGGGTACAAATCACACTTCAAGTGCTAGTTTCAAAGCTAACTCTAGGGTAGGTGATCATTAGTTACATGCAACAGAGGTAATTACAACTGTAGTCCCATATTCGTTGTATGTAACTGCATTACAGTTGCAATGCAATTACGAGGCAGTTACACTGTAACTACAGTGTAGTTAAGGAAATTTAAAGGGTTTATTACTCCCCTTGATCACTAGCACAATCCTGTCTTCCAGACCAGCCTTGGCCTGTTTATTCCTTGCCCCCCATTCCTTTTGCAGTGCTGTTTACTTTACTTGCCTTGCTTTGACCCCTGAATCCTACTGCTTATCATATGCCCTGTTTTTCTCCCGTAACAATCCCGTGAAGTTCTTTGGAAAACTACGTAGGCACCAACCTCCAGTACAAATTTTGTGTGAAACTGTCATACCAGTGGGCTGCTTTAGCATTTCTCAGGGAGTTTTTATACATGTTGCTAGATCCATCAGAAAGTCTTGCAGACTAGTGCCTGGTGACTTGCAACACAGTTCTGCAATGCATTGTGACAGAACTGCAGATGTATTCCAGTTGGGTTGCACAGACATTTTGTAAAAGTTGCTCTTGAGCTGGCTAAGTGTTGAAAAATAACACAGTAACATGTTAAGTTTCCTTAACTACACTGTAGTTACAGTATAGCTACACTGTAACTGCATTGCAGTTGTGATGCAGTTACATGAACAAATGTATATGTACATTACCCATGTTTCATGTAATTAATGATTGTCTACCCTGCAGTTACATTGAAATTGACACTTCAAATGATGTGTGGCCAGCAACACAATGGAGTTGTCAGTGTGTTGCCAACTTAAAAAAAAAAAAAAATGCAAAACCAACTAATTGGCATGACAGCAAAATGTAAATTGTATTGTAGCCCTCCTTTCCTTGTTGCCCCAAGGGATGCATCTACTGTTGTCACTGACTCCATTATATGCTGCATAAAGGCTCTCATAGTAACAACAGCATAAATGCTCAGAAGACTATCTTTTATCAATTTAGCCCCACTCTCCCTCAACATTGCAAAATCAGCATTCCAGAAGTGTAGTATCCTGGTTTATTTTTAGTGCAGTTCCCCCATCACCTTTACGTCATGCTGATTACAGCACTGTTACCCATTGGTTCCCCCAACTCTTACTGCTCTGACCATGTCATTCCCAGTACTTAGCAAATCAAGAACTGCATCTCCTCTCATTCCATGCCTGACAATGGAAGGAAACATTCCTTCATGACTGACAATTCCTGTCTTCATTTTTTCACACCTCCCAGCCATTGGCGGAATGTTTATATCTCCTATGAGAACCAAAGGCCCCAGGTCTTTTTATTGTCCTTTGCCATTCTGAGTAATGCTCTGCTGTACTACCTGACTGTAACATACTCCCATAATTGCCCTTTTTCTTTCTGTGGATTCTAATTCTAGCTCCAGGCTATGTGTAGGGCTCCCGTACTTCCTCACTCCCTTGTATACACCTGCAGAAATCCTTTCTTTCACACAACATAAAGAAGCACTGTACTCCTTTGAAATTCCCTGTACAAACAAACTTGATAGGGTTTTATGACAGGGTCACCAAGGAACTAGATCAGGGGAGAGCAGTAGATGTGGCTTATTTGGACTTCAGGAAGGCATTTGACTCCATGCCCCATGGGAGGCTGCTGTGTAAAATGGCAGGACTGGGGCAGAGGGTAGTTAAATGGGTGGGGAACTGGCTGGGGGACAGGAAGCAGAGGGTCATAATAAATGGTGTGGCATCCGGAGAGGGCAAAGTCATAAGTGGGGTACCTCAGGGATCAGTGCTGGGGCCACTGCTATTCAATATATTTGTAGGGGACATTGGGGAGGGCCTTGAGGGAGGTGAGAGTATGTTGGGGAATGATATCAAAATTTACAACAGGGTGGACACACAGGAAGGGGTGGAACAGATGCAGAGGGATTTGGGGAGGCTTGAAGCATGGTCAAAGAGGTGGCAGCTTGCATTCAATACAGAAAAATGTAAAATCATGCATCTTGGCTACAGAAATCGGAAGGCAGGGTACTGTATGGGGGGGCAGAGATCCAGAAGAGACGGAATAGGAAAGGGACCTAGGCATCATTATGTCTGAGGACCTGAAGGTGGAAAGACAGTGCGGGAGGGCAGTGGCCAGGGGGAGTGGAATGCTGGGATGTATCGGAAGAGGGATCACCAGTAGAAATAGGGAGGTCATAGTACCCTTGTACACCCATCTAGTTAGACCACACTTGGAGTACAGAGTCCAGTTCTGGAGGCCATACCTCAGAAAGGATGTGGGGAGGCTACAGTGGGTTCAGAGGAGAGCGACAAAAATGGTAAAAGGGTTAAGCCACCTATCCTATGAAGAAAGGTTGAGTGATCTGAACATGTACTCCCTGGAACAGAGGAGAGAGAGGGGGGACATGATCGAGACCTTCAAGTACCTTAAGGGTATAAACAGGGTGCCAGGGGGGAGCATCTTCAAGATGAAGGGAAATCAGAGGATGAGGGGGCATGGCCTGCAGGTGGAGGGGGGGCAGTTCAGTGGTAACCTTAGGAAATACTATTTCACAGAGAGAGTGGTGGAAAAATGAAACAAACTCCCAGAGGCAGTCGTTGGAGAGGAAACAGTGGAAGGATTCAAAAGGGCATGGGACAACCACAGAAGAGTGTTAAGGGAGGGGCACAGGTCCAAGCAGATAGCTGGACAAATGGGCAGACTCGGTCGGCCTTGTTTCAGTCCTTTTCTGCCGTCACACTTCTATGAATCTATGAAAACATATGAAGAAGCCAGCAGAGTAAGGCCATTTGGTCTATCTAGTCTGCTCATACTGCAGGGTCCACAGTTTAAGTTACTGACCCTGCCCCCCTCCCCAATCCTCACATCCATTCCATCTGTCGCTCCCATGCCCCTTACTTCCCCTTTAAGTCTATCCCAGCCTCTCTTGAAGTTGCCACCCGTCTTCATTGAGACCATATCTTCCGTCAGCATATTCCAAATAGCCTCCACCCTTTCCATGAAGAAATTCTTCCTAGCCTCCCTCTTAAACCTCCCTCCCTCCCTCCAACTTTAGACTGTGTACCACGTATTTTGGTTGCCACTTAGCTTAAAGAGACCTGCATTAACTGCCTGAAGAGCCTGTAATCCTCTCCCTACACATTTCAACGTATTCACTCATTCCACTTGGTTTCCTTGAGTCCTGTAACATTTAAGCACATTTTAGGAAGTTCACCCTCTAGCTTGTCTGTCTGGCTAGCCTCACCAGATCTGCTGCCATGCAGCAAAGGTCTGTTCTTGTTGCTGCTTTTGGCTTCTTAGAGCTGACCATTTTAATTTTACTCCCTGTCAAGCACCTTGACCCTGGGTGTTCTCCTACGCTTATTCCTACCTCTACCCACATCTCTCCTAGTTTAAAGTCTCCCTCACCACAATAACTACATTGTGTTTCAGAGCCCTCCCACTTCTGAGCTCAGATGATACCAGTTCACTGCATATACACTCCTCCTACCCAAGAATACCTTCCATTGTGTAAGGAACCTAGCCCTTTGTTTCCTGCAGAAAAAAAAAACATGACTATGCATTTATAACCCAGCTGTCACAACAGGAGCTACAAGGACCCATGTAAAGTGCAAAGTATGAAGTGTTGCCATGGGGACTATGATAATGTATATGGCCTCCACTAGTATAATGTGCTTGTGATTTAAGGGATTAATCTTAGCCCTGTATTTCAATCTGCTGATACGCATTCTGAAATGTTAATAAGGTACCTCCTGTTTATCTGCAATGTGTTTTCTGCTTAGTGACAGTAAGTTTTGGTATGGTTCCAGGGCAGTGTTTTCCACTCACTAGAGGCATGTAAATCAGGGCTCAGGTCTGGCAAAAGTCAGTTCTTTAGTTCTTGAGTTCCAAGTCCCAGTGGGCAGTGTTCCAACTTTAGCACCTCTGGGTGTGCTTCTTTGGCTGCGACCAGCCAGAGGGGGCTTGCTGGCCCAGGGATGGTGACAGGGTACCTGGGTTCAGGTGGCACTGGCTCCCAGTGGTGCAGGTCTCTTGAGACTTGGGCCCTGACTGGGGTCTGAAATTGGAGGCAGCACCTACTGGGTCAATATGTTGAATACAGAACTGCACATGGAATACCATGTGGAACATACAGCACGGTGTAGTAGTGCGACAGGGAACAATCCACCGCAAGGCACATATGTTGCATGCAGTTTTGTACCCTGTCATGCATGGGTGGGGAAGAGTAGTGACGCGGAGGTCAAGACCTCTGTTGGGGAGGAGGATCTGCTGCGCTGCCATCATGGCTCAGTGGGATAAGCCACGGAAGTGCAGGGGCGCTATGCATCTGTGGACTGGGGCTCGAATCCTGGTCCCAGACTTTTGCGAAACTGCATTGTGCGGTTTCTTTTTTTTCACCCCCGGTGGTGTTTATCCCCATCCCTGTGTTGAATCACTCCTGGAGTTGATTATATTAATGGGGGGGGTTTGAGGAGTGCAGCCCCCTGTAATGGGGGGTGTGGGGGTGGAGTCCCCCACAGAAAACAAAGAAGCTACTAGCTTCTTTGGCTAAAATGTGTTTCAGCATATGTTTGAGTGGCAGCAATGTATCCACTGTATTTACAGCACGGTACATTGCTGCACTGTTATGTCATACAACATTATGACTCTGTGCCAAGGCAGCGGGGGCCTTTTGGAGACTCGCCCTCAAGAAGATTCTCCTGATCACTTCTGCATCATTTGTCCTGGGTATCTGAAATCGTGGAAAAGTTGTAAACGAGAGTCCTGAACTGGTGTGGGGCCTGTAGCCTAAAAGGGTTTGTGTTTGTGGGAAGATCAGCTCAGTTGGCACCAAGTATCTAAACATCCAAGGGCATGGGATGGATCTAGTATCCAGTAAAGGGTAAGGTAGAGTAGTCTGTGACCCTTAGGTGCTGACTCCAACCCCTATGGAAGCATGGAGCTAGGGGCAAGCCGACCATGATAGCAATATGCCTATCTCAATTCTCTGTTGTATGTGTGTGTGTTCAGAAGGGTACACTCCTTCAGTTTCCCTCTGCCAGAGACACTGTGCCACTGTTTCTGTGCCATGCAGGGCTGGGTACATCCTGATATCCTTAGCTCACTCACTGCTGCAAAGGGACCCTGAAAGATAACTGCTGATATCCCCAAGTGCTACTGTTTAAGTAATAGGGAAATATGTCACTGATGTGTAACTGAAGTAATATGCTGGAGGGAACTATGCTTGAACTATAAATACATTGATGATGCTAAGTTTCAAACCCATGACTGTCTGATCTAGGGACATTATACAACAGCAGTGATTATTGATGAACTGTAATTATTGGTAAATCTACTGAATACAATAACGGATTTGGAATACTGATTTGAAACAGAGCTCAAAATGGGAACTGTGATTTGGGCACCAGCTGCATGTCCACCGTCATTACCTTAAGATGTGTGTAATGCTTCTGTAAATAAATGTTTGGAGTTTTTGCAAGCAATTTCCTGTCCAAAGTGTCATGTTATGTGTCTGAGTGATTTCTAAAAGTGTACCGTCTTTAATCAAAATGCAATAGCTAATGTGACTTAAATAAAGTTATGAGTTTACAATTTAAATAAGTTCAGGCCACCACAAGTTGCTATGCAGGAACAGTAGTGTACAGTGTAAAGTGAAATCTATTTTCTGGCTAACAAAGGTGTCTCTGTGAACCCCTGGAGCCAAAGGGATGATGAAGAATGTGAAGATGAAGAAGAGTGGGTTGGAGGACACCCTTGCAGTACTGAATCTTAGGTGGTATGGTTTTGGGGGGGGACATTCTTAGTCAGCAGTAGCAGTCCAAGAAGTTGCCCAGACAGTGCAGCATGGAGGCCGCACTACGGAAAAAGGTAAGCAGTCTCCCTTTTAGTGGCACAAGTAGCGTGGCCAGAGCAGTTCCCACTGAGGTGCATAGGGGCTTTATAGACAGCGCTGGGAGGGCCACGCCTCCAGTGATGTGGGGAAGTGCCAAGCCTGGGTCTGTACAGTACACAGAGTGTGGCACCAAGCAAGATATTCCATCCTAATACCCTTAGACACTGGAGTCACACCTGGGGTTATTGCTCACTTCTTCCCCTGCTCACTGACAGCCAGTTTGGTAGGGCCGGCCAGAAATGGGGGCTGTGTCACACACTTAACTGCCTAATCTCTTGCTGCCTCACTGACCCTGTGCATGTCAGTATCTCAGAATAAAACCACAGAGGTCCTCTTCTTAGGGTTTTTGCCTAGTTCCCAAAATCTATGCTGCAGGACCTCTGGTCTACTTCTACCTGTTTTACTGGTGCCAGCTGATACCACCATAATCATAGAAACATAGACAATGATGGCAGAAAAAGACCAAAGGTCCATCTAGCCTGCTTAGTGTCTTCTATCTGTCCTCAGTCCTATTGTCCATACAGGGCTTTATCCTTCCCGGACCACCACCCCCTGCTCCCCTCCTTTCTGCTACTGACCTGGACAACCACCGAACTCTTCACTCTTTCCCAGCAATTCTTGAAACCATGTAGGTCTTGGCATCCACCACCTTCACTGGTAGGCTTTTCCATGGCTCCACCACTTTTTCTATAAAACAGAACTTCCATGCATCCCTCTTAAACCTTCCTACCACCAGTTTCCACTCAAGACCACAGGTTCTTAAATCTGTACTCCTGCTAATAGTTCCCTGCAGTTCACCTTGTTTATTTCCTTCAGGAACCTGAAGGTCTCTATAATATCCCCCTTCTCTTGTCTTGTCTCCAGTGAGTACATATTCAGTGCCTTGAGACAATCTTCATATGATCTGCCCTGCTGGCCCTGAATCATCCTGGTCACCCTGCATTGCACCGTCTCCAGCCCTTCTTTAGGTGAGGACTCCAGAACTGAGCACAGTATTCCAGGTGTGGCCTCACCAGCGACCTATGTAGAGGTAGTAGTAGTAGTAACTCCTTTTTCTGCTGTCAATACCCCTTCTGATACACTCAAAATCCTATTAGCTTTACCATATGCCTTGTTACATTGGTTTAATTGTTGAGGGAGTCACTGATGATGACTTCCAGGTCCCTTTCCTCTGTTGTAGTGCTCAGTTTAATCCCTCCCATCCAGCATTCTGTTCTATGTTTTCCCCCATGGTGCATAACCTTGCATTTATTTGGCACTGAATTTTAACTGCAAAACCTTGAACCAGCTCTCTAGCCTTTGCATAGTCTTCTGCATTTCTTTGATCCATTTGTAGCTATCTACCTTGTCGCAGAGATTCATCTCTTCAGCAGAGGCAATACTTGCCCCAGACGCCCTCTCCAGTGTCATTTTGAACATATTGAAGAGGAAAGAACCCAGGACAGATCCCTGTGGCATCCCACTTGTGACCTCTGTCTCTTCTGATTTGACCTCGTTTACAGTACCACCACCCTCTGTTGTCTTTCCTTCAACCAGTTTCCTACCCATCTATGTCTCTAGTCATGCCCGGGTACTCCAGCTTCTTCAGCAATCTTTTTTGTGGTACAGAGTGGAAAGCCTTGCTTAAATCAAAGTAGAGTAAATCCACACCATGGCCCTTATTTGCTACATTTGTTACCCAATCAAAGAAAACCATCAGGTTGGCCTAAAAAACCCTCCCTGCCACAAATCCTTGCTGTTTACTACCCTGTAGACCATCACCCTCTAGGTAGTCCACAAGGTCCTCTTTGATCAGTAACTTCATCAGTTTACCCACGGCAGAGGTAAGGCTGACAAGTCTGTAAATCCCTGGTTGCTTCTTGACCCCCTTCCCTTGTGTAGCAGGACTATGTTTGCTACCTTCCAGTCTTTTGGAACTACCTCTGTCTGAACTGACCTAGTGAATAGCCCTACAAGAAGCTCAGCCACTTCCGCAGTCAATGCATTGAGCACACTTGGGTGCATCCCATCCAGCTCTGGGGCTTTATCTACCTTTAAGGCTTCAAGCCCATTCTGGACGCTTTATCAAGTCAGTTCCTCATCCCCCTCCTGTACAAACCTGTCTAACCTCACCAAGTATTTGCAATACACACATCAGGTATGCAAGTGACTGAGCAGTCCACATGTCTCCAGTGTCGCAGCAATCCACCTGCCTTGCTAACATAGCTCACGATAATGTTCCTGATCTCCACTACCTTTCTGACACCCTCCTTTGTTTCCCTCCCTAGAGTCTCTTCTGTCAAACACCCTGTGCTGAAGCCCCTACCAGTAGCCACACCACCCTGAGGTGGCCCTCCACCTTCTCAGGCAGTGCCTCGTACCAGATTTGCATTGCCCGATGTGTTGGCTCTCTCCTAACCTCAGAATCCTGCCTACTTGCTTTCAGTTTCTATTACGGGGGTGAGACAGATGGTGACCCCTGGCATATTTGGTTCTGCTTAGATTCTAGGCCCTTTTCTTTGGTTTGGCCATTGCAATTTGGCCCATACTGTACTTCCTGTTCGCATTGTAACAATTAGCATAAAGGTAAAGAAAACAGCAAATGGATGAGGGGGAATTAAAATAAGCCTTGAGGTTAGAGTCATACTTAGAGTCAGTCATACTTAGAGCTATAAGACAACATAAGGCTTTCAGCCCATGATAGTTGTCCCCACTTCTTAGTGGAGGCTACCGAAGTTGCCAAATGAGTAATAGTGATCTAACATTGCCTTAAAAATATCAAAAGAGGGTGCCACAACTATATCCTCTGGTAACCTGTTCCACATTTTAATAACCCTAGGTTTAAAGCTATGTCTCCTTATATCAGTTCTACTCTGCTCTTCAACTGGTTGCTGAGTGTTTCCTCTTAAGGAATAGCTTGACTCCCTAAATCTGAGGTCCATATTATTTCTTAAGTCCTCCTGTTTGAGAATCTTGTATAACAGTAGCAGATCCCCTCTTGCTCGATGCACTTCTAATGGACATAAGCCCAGTTTGTTCAACCTAGCTTCATAGGGAACCTCATGTAGCCCTGTTATGAGTTTGGTTAATGTCCTCTGTAGTCTTTCAACTGCTTTTATATCCATTTTTAAAAAGGGATTCCAAGTGGATGAACAACAGTCCAAATGTGGACGTGTACATGTTTTAAAAACTGGTAATAGGATACACTCATTTCTTGAAGAAAAGTTCTACGGATACAGTTTATGAGATTCACTGCCTTATTGGATACATATGTAACCCCTAGATGGCGCTATCCCAGGGGCTACTACCCCTGCCTGATTTGCCACTAACAGGTTGAGGGGCCTGGATCCAATGGCGGGTGCCTCCACCCAGAGGTCAGGGTTTGCAATAGTTAAACTAACTTGGTCACAGCCCTCTGGGACACTGCAACCCCCCTTTCTTCCCACTAGTGGCCCACACAATATATCAGAATTACCTTCACAGTATACACTTACCCCCAGGTCTGGTTCCGCACTGGGACCTCCTGTGAAATGAGATACAGTGCAACAATCACAGTACAGTACTTTAACATAGACAAATACCTCAGGCAGTATAACTTTGCTGAAACAAGCAGCTCTGATTTATTTAGGGGATATAACAAGGACAGGGGAAATCAGGTTAATTAGCTTATCACTCTAATAATCTACCTATGGCTCTGTGCACAGGCCTATCCTTATCAGTTACTGTCCCTGGGTACCCAAGCCCTAGTGGCCAGTCCAAACCGTGGCAGCTGGTAGGGGCCCTTTCACACAGAGAAAAGGAGAATTAAACAGTCAGCAGTACAGTAATTCCATTTGGATTTAATGTGGCAATTCAACAGGGAGCTAATTCTGAATTAGTACTCACGACTCTCCAAATAAGATAGGGTCCTTCAATGTCAGCAGGGCTCACTTGAGGTACACAAACCTCTTCACACATCCATATAAAAGAAAGCACTATACCAGGCAGGCTGCATCTGTATCCCGATCGCAATTACTGCACAATACCGGGAGAACACACAGCAGTTCAGTTCCTGACAGACCGAGTGTCAATTTTCAGCAATTCCTCAGTCTTCTACAGGTGAGAGCCTGGTTTCTACTCTTCAGAGATCCTTTGATTCTTTTCACAGGACGTATTCAGTCCTAGCAAGCAAGCTGCAGACCGGAACTCTGGGCCTACACACGCTTTTGACTAAAACTGCACACTGAAAAAGCACAGGGCTCCTTCCTTCTTCACTGCCAAAGCTCAACTGAAACTCCAACCGACAAAACCGGCACTTCCTTTGAGTTCCTCCCAGTTCTGACTGGATTGGCTGTCACCACAATAGACTGCTGCTGTTGGTCCAAAAGGCACTGAAGTCTAAACTACATCTCCCAGAGTCACTGCCCATACAATCCTCTTGTGGCTAGCTCAGATTATGAGTCCAAGTTCTGATTCGTCCAAGGCACCATTTTAGAGCTAGCTTACCCCACACTGATTGGTCCAGTTCAGCAGTTCAAAACTAGAATGGGGAACTAGCAGACACAGTTCTGACTGCAAAGAAAGCAGGTTAGACAAACTGTAATTTCATTATTACTCTAAATAATTTCTGGCAAACAGTTACATCTTTCAGATAGGTTCCCTTTGCACCCTAGTGACTGCAAAATGAAGTGAATTGGCAGCAGCTCGAGTGGTACTCAGAGAAGCACACAGTCCCCCATACAAACTAATTATGTCTGCAAGCAGACAGCTCTTAAAGAGACAGTACCAGAGGCTCTAAAAACACTCACTGATAAATGGCTTAAATGCCAAACACCATTCAGGCTTGGAGCATTCAAGCAAGCTCCTGGAAGTCTTTTGGGAACCCCCATTTGCAGGTGGGTTACACATACCTACTGTGTACTCCACTTTTCAGATCTTTCCATATAAATACTCCCAAATCCTTTTCACAACCTCAGTTCCTTAATCTTACCCCCAAATCCTTTTCACAACCTCAGTTCCTTAATCTTACCCCCTGGATGTAATAATCCTGCTGAATGTTATTTTGCCCCATATGCATCACTGTACATTTGTCTAAACTGAAATTCATTTTTTTTAAATGGTTTAACCAGGTGAGACACACTAAACTGAAAGCTTGTTTACAGGTACAACCTAGGAGCACAGGGAAGTTAAGTGACTTGCTCAGGGTCACACAGTATGCAAGTAGGGAGCTGTGGGATTCAAACCCAGGTCTCCAGATTTGCAGCTCAGAGCCTTAAACCACTGCGCTATACTGCCTCCCTATTACTTTATTACTATTATTTTATTACTTGTTGCCCAGTCATTAATGGTTATTATGTCCTGACCTAAACTTAATCTGTCCTCAAAAGTGTCCACCACTCCCCCAAGTTTAACATCATCAGCAAATTTGAAAAGCTTATTCCCACTTGTAGTATCCCAGGGTACTTAAGGAGCTAAGGGTGGAACTAGCAGACCCATTATCAGAACTGTTTAGTGAGTCTCTGAGCACAGGACAGGTCCCAGAAGACTGGAGAAGGGCTCATTTGATCCCACTCCACAAGAGTGGCAGCAGGGAGGAGGCAGGGAACTACAGACCAGTCAGTCTTACCTCAGTAGTATGCAAGATTATGGAGGAGCTCCTTAAGGAAATGATAGAGCAACACCTGGAATCCATAGGGGCACAGGATCCAACACAGCATGGGTTTACAAAAGGAAGGTCCTGTCAAACTAATCTCATGGATTTCTTTGACTGGGTAACCAGAGTGGTGGACCAAGGGGGAGCAGTTGATGTCACCTACCTTGACTTCAGCAAGCTTTCGACACTGTTCCACATAGAAGATTGATAAATAAGCTGGGTAGGCTCGGGGTGGATCAGAAGTTCGTCAACTGGGTGGCAAACTGGTTGATGGGCAGAAAACAGAGAGTGGTGGTAAATGGTATACAGTCAGAAGAGATGCAAATCACAAGTGGGTTACCTCAGGGATCAGTCCTGGGGCCAGTTTTCTTCAATATCTTTATTAGTGACATTGCAGATGGACTAGAAGGTAAGGCTTGTCTGTTTGCGGATGACACCAAGATCTGCAACAGAGTAGATGATCCAGATGGGGTAGGCAGAATGAGAACAGATCTGGATAAACTAGAAAAATGGTCAGAAGAGTGGCAACTGGGATTTAATGCAAAGAAGCGCAAGATCATGCGCAAAGGGAACAGAAACCCTGAAGCCACCTATAGGCTGGGAGGGGAGTTGCTGGCAGTCACAAAAGAAGAAAGAGACTTGGGCATCATCATCACCGATGACCTGAAATCATCCGAGCAGACCTCTAAAGCAGTAGGTAAGGCTAGGGGGATGTTAGGGTGTATTAGTAGGGGTATCACAAGTCGTAAGAGGGAGGTAATAATCCCTCTTTACAAGACAGTGGTTAGGTCTCATCTGGAGTACTCATGCGCAGTACTAGAGGCCACACCTTCACAAGGACATTAACCAAATTGAGGCAGTCCAGAGAAGGGCAACCAAAATGGTGCAGGGACTGCATCAGAAGACATATGAGGACAGATTAACGGAGCTCAATATGTATACCCTTGAGCAAAGGAGGAGAGAGTGATATGATAGAAACATTCAAACACCTTAAGGGCATTAACAAGGTGAAAGAGTCTAACATGTTTAAATATAAGAAAAATAGCAGGACAAGAGGACACAGCTTGAGATTAGAAGGAGGCCGATTAAGGGGAATGTGAGGAAATTCTTTTTCACAGAAAGAATGGTGGATGCATGGAACGGCCTACCTCAGGAAGTGGTGGCTATGAATACAGTGCAGGGCTTCAAACTGGCATGGGATAGGCATAATGGAGCAATACAGATAAGTATGAATCGATAGACCACTGACAGAGCAAAGGCCGATGGCACATTTATAAGGTAGAAAAAGAAATGGGCAGACTGGATGGGCCTTGCGGTCCTTATCTGCTGTCAACCTCTATGTTTCTATGTGATACTCGGGTCACTAATAAAAATATTGACCAACAGGGATCCCAAAACTGACCCCTGCGGCACCCCACTGGTCACCCCCACCTCACCAGATACATGACCCTGCACTCTTATCGACTGCATCCTCTCAGTCAACCATTGCTTAGTCCATGTAATTATGGAGCAATCAATGCCTAGTTTCCTCAATTTAGCAATCAGAAGCTCATGAGACACAGTGTCAAATGTGCGACTGAAGTCCAACATCACCACATCCACCGCTGCCCCCTGATCCACACGACTACCTACATAATTATTAGAGACTTGTTATGTTAGTATTACATGATCTATTCTTTGTAAATCCATGCTGCTGCTGATCAACTAAATTTCTATCTATTAGGTAGTTTTGAATCTCATCAAAGATGATCCCTTCAATCAGTTTACCAACAACTGATGTCAGGCTCACTGGACGGTAATTAGCCACCTCCCCCATCACTCTTTTTAAAAATTGGTACTACTGTTGATGTTCTCCAGTCCTTTGGCACATACCCCTCCTCCAATGGTTTAGTGCCAATAAGAGCTATAATTGGTGCAAGTTCCTTGCCTAGCTCCTTGAATAATCCAGGATGGAAACCATCTGGGCCCGCTGACTTGTCAGCCTTAAGAGCCTGGATTTTGCTGTATACCTGCTCCTCTGTAATATGCCTCCTCCTCGAGGAGTTACTTGTCACAGGCATAGTTCCCGTCATACTGGGATCATCAATCTGGAAGACTTTACTCTGCTTTAGAAATAATTTCTCCATCAATGTTAAGTGGCCCAATATTTTTGTTTACCCCCCTCCTATTATTAATATAAGAAAGAAAAGCCTTTGTATCAGTTTTAGATGTTGCTAATCTGAACTCCACGGCCCAGATATTCAAACTGCGCCAGGCTGTGGTGCAATCTTGGGCGCAGCTCAACTTGGCTGCGCAGGGGTGTGGACTGGACAATATTCAACGGAGCTGTGCCATGGCTCAGCAGCTTTGAATATCGCACCCTGGCCACCCCCAGTGTGCATGGCGCAGTGGTACTGTGCCAGCGCAAGTGGCCACAGTGGAGCATGGAGATGCGCTAGTGCAAGTTCCATTGCGCCATGCACAGCAACTGCAATATTCAAAACCTGACATGCAAATGGGGCCATAATGTATGCAAGGTGCACATGGAGCCATTTGCATGTCATTATGGCCCCATTTGCATGCAGGTGCGCCGATCCCTGACGACTTGCGCCTGTCACCCTGCCAGGCAGCAGCCATCAGGGACCAATGCCCCCTGCAGCCCAATCGCAGGCATCTGTATAAAAAAAGAACATGTCCTGTATCCCTGGTGGTCCATTGGACCACTTTCTGCCCGGTCGCAGGCATTTGCAATGAAAAATTCTTTCAATATCCCTGGTGGTCCAGTGGACCACTTTCTGCCTGATCGCGGGCATTTGTAATCAAAAATTCTTCCAATATCCCTGGTGATCCAGTGATCGCTTTCGATCGTACGGGCATTTTGTAATGAAGTTTTCATTCTTGGAGGTTCAGGGTGTCGGTTGAGCCCGCTGGCATTTGTAATGAAATTCTTCCAATATCTTCTGTGGTTCCAGTGACCGCTTCGCTCGATCGCTGGCATTTGAACGAATAATCATTCCATCTCGGTGGTCCAGTGATCGCTATCCGCCCGATCACGGTTATTTGTCGTGCAGGGGAATCCCAATATCCCTGTGGTCTAGTGGCCCCCCACCCGCCCACTGAGTTTCACCACCCCACTCCCCCGTCAGCCGGGGCGGGCAGTACCCAACCGCCTGCCGTTACTTCACTGCTCACCGACTGACACTCGAGCGAACTGCCATTGCCTCAGCATGAGCCAATGGGCTGGAGTTTATACTGTACTACACATTCCAGATACAGATTCCAGATCCAGTGGAATGTGTGAAGTATTGAGTTGCACGCCCATTGGCTCACGCCAGAACCAATGGGCGGCAGCCCCACCGAGGTGTTCGGCGGGGCGGCAGGCGGCAGGCAGGGGTGCTGCCGCCCGCCAGCTGACCGGGGAGGAAGCGGGGCGGTGGGGCTCAGTGGGTAGGTGGGGGGGTACCACTAGACCACCAGGGATATTGGGATTATTTTTCCTTGACAAATGCTTGCGATCGGGCAGACAGCAGTCCACTGGACCACCAGGGATATTGGACGATGGATATTCTTTATACAGATGCCCGCGATTCGGCAGAAAGCAGCCCACTGGACCACCAGGGATATTAGAAGAATTTTTCATTACAAATGCCCACGACTCGGCAGAAAGCGGTCCACTGGACCACCAGGGATATTGGAAGAATTCTTTCATTACAAATGCCCGCGATCGGGCAGAAAGCGGTCCACTGGACCACCAGGGATATTGGACGATGGATTTTTTTCATACAGATGCCCGCGATCAGGCATGGGGGGGCGCCGCCAGGTGCAGCCGGAACTTGGGTGGCCACCCACAGGTGGCAGCTGCCGTGTTGCGCCCTGCAATGCTGCAGCTCACCTGTGGGTGGCCATCAGTTGTTCCTTTTTAGCATAACTTGTGCTGGCACAGGTAGGGTTGTGACATGCTGGCTCTGCACATCCCGGCTGAATATCGGGCTGTGCAGGTTATGCATGGGCACGCCCTACCTGTGCCTGCATGCATTACTGATGTGTCTGCGATCGGGATTTGTGCTGCTGTGACTTTTCCTTTTTTAATATCGTGCCAGGGCGCATCAGTGGGTTGTGCATGGTGCAACACTGTTGTGCCATGCACAATCCTTTTGAATATCTGGGCCCACTTGTTTTTTTGCCTTCCTAATTTCTAAGTAACTGTAAGGTCTTCTTATACTGTCTAATGTTCTCTCCTGAGTCTTTTTTAACTTTTTGTAGTATACTTGTTTCTTTTTGATCAACTGCATGATCCCTCTATTTAACCATATGGGTTTTCTCCCCCCGTTATTATAAACTGTTCGTATAGGGATATACTTGTTCTCTAATTTATTCATAATGTCAACAAGTGAGTCCCAAGATTCTTAAATTGACATGTTGTTCAGTAGCCCATCCCAATTCATTTCTGTAAGGTCCCTCCTTATCGCTGTATAGTTGGCCGTATTATACATTTTATGTTTTGCTCCTCCCCTTAAACTTTTCCTGATTTTACTAATTTGGAAGGTCACAGAATCATGGTCACATGTGCCTCGAGGAGGGGTAATCCTAATATTTAGGACAGTGTCTGGTATGTTTGTTAGTATGACATCTAAGATATTTTCTCCTCTAGTTGGCTCCTGGATACACTGTTCCATCCCTGCTGCTAAGAGGTCATTCCGTACTCTGGTTGCTAGTGCATTGTTGTTGGCTGGGGCTCCCCATCAATACTTGGTATATTTAGATCTTCCATCAGTAAGATATCTGATTCTTCCGCCAAAGTAGTAAAATAATCGATAAATATTTCTGTATCACTACTTGAGGTGTCACGTGATCTATAAAACATTACTACTCTAATTTTTTTTACCTGCAACTTCCACTATATCTACACATGTAACCTCAGTGTTACCAAGTTCCACTCACTACTACCTAGACATTCAATGCCACCCTTGATATACAAGGCGACACCCTCTCCCTTTCTGCATATCCTATCATTCTTAAATAAACCATAGCCTGATAACTGTATATTCCAGGTAGCAATGGATATTTATTATTTAAGCAATAATCCACAACAGGATATGAGTTATGCTGACCAAATCCACACCAGAAGTGGGTAAATCCCAGCACAACCCACATCCTGGAGTGAATTATTGCGATTATACAACTGACACTAAGTAAACTTTAACAAAAGAAATCTAAACAGTTTATATTTTGGCAAAAGAACATTTTTTATAGCATTGTAGAGGAATATCCTTCCTCCTTAGAAAAACAGCCCTAGGTTGCTAGGACTCCCACTTTTTATACGCATTTGCAGTACTGTTTTTCCATTCCTGGCCCCGACACTTTACCTGGGGCTAGGAAACCTTTCTCACTGTACCCGATGTCACGGGTTCACCATATCCTGGCTCTGTTTTTGTTGTAGGAGCTGGGACTGCCTTCTGAAGTTGGTCCATGGCCCAATTTGAACTATGGAGCACTGGTTCCATTTCCGCACATTCTCTGCGTCTCAGCGTACATTGCTGCAGCATTTCATAAGTCTCGTTCCCTGGCCCTCTTCAGCTCCTGGGAAGGTGAAACAAAGTAGCTGTTGTTCTTTTCTCTGATCTCTTCCTTGGCCCCCAGAACACTGGAGGGACAGAGTTCAGAGAGGTACCGAGCGGCAACAGCTGCAGATTTGGGTACTGGGTCAATATAGCACTACCTGAACAGTGTAGCAATAACCGTGCAGGAGGTAACACTAAAACTTGTACAGCGACAGGGTTTTTTCAGCATATGGGAATAACTGCTACTCCTGTCACTGTACACTCTGATGGGAGAGTGTTAAAGAGGCTGCCGTTGTGGTGCCTGGTTGAGCCACTCCTGTGGTAGAGTGGCCAAGGCACCAGGACCCAGCAGTGTAGTGGACCTGGGTCCGTGGTTCGGGTCCCCCCAGAACCCTTAGTGTTGCGGCTTTTTACTTTTATTTAAAAAATGGATTTTCCCCCTCCAGTGTTTTGCCCCATCCCTGAAGTCCACACCCCCTTGGAGTTTGTTATTTTTAGTCCAGGGTGTGTGTGGTGTGTGGGGGTGGGTGTGGGGGGTGAAGCCCTTGAAAAATAAATGATTGCTATTTTTTACAGTTGCTGTTTCTGTTGTGGTTGGTGTTTCTTCCTGACCTTATTTCAGCGCACACCATTTTGACTGCAGCATTGGGTTGTTTGCTGTTTCATCCACAACATTATGACCCCATGCCACAGATTTGAACTGTGGAGCTCTAGTCCACATCATACCAGGGCTCCTGGACTGCTGTGACTGCCCTACTTGTCCCCCTCTTTGGCAGTTCTATAGTTCCCTGCCTCCTCCCTGCTGCCACTCTTGTGGAGTGGGATCATATGAGCCCTTCTCCAGTCTTCTGGGACCTCTCCTGTGCTCAGAGACTCACTAAACAGTTCTGCTAATGGCTCTACTAGTTCCACCCTTAGCTCCTTTAGTACCCTGGGATGTATGCCAACCGGTCCTATTGCCTTGTCCACCCTGAGTTTAGCGAGCACTTGTGGGACCCTTTCTTTTGTGAAGGGGCTTGTGCACACCTCCCCCCATGTGTCCATGGTGCTGAGCTGTGGGCCCTGCTTTACCTTCTCCTCAGTAAATATTGAGCAGAAGTATCTATGTAGGATAGATTATTTTCCTTGGTACTCCTCCATGCACTCCCCCTTATCCCCTTTGATCTTAGCAATACCCCCCTCTGGACTTTCTCCTTTCACAAATGTATCTATAGAAAGTCTTGTCCCCTTCTTTTACTGTTCATGCTAGTGTTTCCTCGGTTTGGGCCTTTGCCTGCCTTACTGCCTTCTCTGCTTCCTTTAGGGAAGTTTGGTATGTCTCCCTATCTTCATCCCACTGTGTTCCCTTATATTTCCTGAAGGTCAACCTTTTGGCTCTGATATTTTCTGCTACTGTATTTGAGAACCAAAGTGGTTTCCTCCTTCTTTTGCTCTTGCTTTTCTCCCTAACACAATGGAATGTTGCTTCAAGTATTGCATCCTTAATACTTGCCCACTTTGCCTGTACCCCCTCACCTGTATTTCTTCTTGCCAGGGCTAGCTTAACTCTGTTGGCCATCTTATCACAGTCAGCTCCTCTGAACTCCCATACTTTTGCCTTGGAATGGGATGATTTAGTTCTAGTGGCCAAACTGAACTATACCATATA
Organism: Neoceratodus forsteri; assembly: GCA_016271365.2. NCBI lineage: Eukaryota > Metazoa > Chordata > Ceratodontiformes > Ceratodontidae > Neoceratodus > Neoceratodus forsteri. The sequence continues at coordinate 1,362,059,106 of CM057455.1, read as the reverse complement.
GTTCTACCTGTTTCATCATGTAGCTGACTATTCATAGTATACCACCCTAGGCCTGTTACTGTGCTTCATGCAGTACCAGTCTGCTTACTAGTTAGGCACAAACACTGCTGCTGTGCAGTTTTGCTGATGGTTGTTGCATCTCACCTCCTGACTAATATGCACCTTGACCTCCTCTGCCTTTTTCTTTACCCTCTCCTCCTCCTGCCCCTTCCCTCTCCCTCCATCCTTCAACCCCTTACCATCCCTTCCCCTCTCCTTCACCCATCAGACTCTGCTCCTCCCTTTCTATCCACTCTTGTCTCTTCTCCTCCCCCTCCCTTAACCTGGAGCTTGTCCATCATGCCCTCCTCCAGCTTCCCCATCGTCCTCCGCTCTCCCCCCTGATCCAAGGGACAGGTGTTTTCCTGCTCATCCAGTCTGGCAATGTGGAAACTAACCCTGGAACCCTTCCAGCCTTCTCCGTCCACCCCTTCAGCTACCAAGGGCCTCAGCATCTTTCATCTCAGTGCTAGGCGGTGTTGGGGAGTAACGAGTTACTTGTAACTAGTAACTGTAATATGATTACTTTTCTAGGTAACTAGTGATAGTAATGGATTACTTTTAAAATAAAGTAATAAGTAACTGTAATGATATTACTTTTCCCTAAAAGAAACTAGTTACTGTAATATAACTAGGGAATACATAATGAATTGCAGTGGAATAACACATTTATCTCCACTAGTGAGTGGTAAGACCCATAACGTATGAGTGGTGGAGCCACGAGTTAGTTATAAAGGTCTTGGCACTCATGTGTGTAGATAAATGTGTTATTCTACTGTAATCCATTATATATTTGATATATACCACACCATTTGTAATGTTTTTACTGGTGTTTTACCTTGTTTTAGCTTAAAACTGCCTTTCTTTCCATTGTAAGCTCCCTATCTGGCCCATTGTTCTCTGTGTTCCATTTCCAGATTCTAAGTGGACATAACATGTTCTAAGTTATAAATTGTGTTCTAAGTAAAATAAATGGTGTTCTAAGTGAAAATAAGTATTTATCCCCAAATAACATGATTTATTTACCCAGTTTATTCACCACTGGTGTGGTATATATAGAATAACAGATGGGGATCCATCTGTTATGGTTGCTGTAATCCATCAAGGGGTTCCTGTGACTTCATAAACCTCAACAGCTTTATGCCATCCACATGAATCTGGAGATTGTGCAGGTGTCTTTTGATATTCAAGTTTCAGTGTAAACAAAGGCTGATTAGCTGACTGCGTGCTTGATTTATTACAACATCAGGCTAAAAAAAACCTGCCTTCTGACAAGCATTGTGTGAGCACCCACCATCTTCACCTTGAACATTGAATGCAAGTTGACTACCATTTTTTACCTTTTTTCACAATAAAAAGTTTAGACAACATTTCATGGCTATGAGGTGCCATTTTTTGCATCCTTGCTGATATTCAGGTTTGTATAGTCGCGGTGTCTAGGTATTATGAGCTGTCAGCACTACAGGGTGGAGTAAACCTGTGGCATGACAACTGGAGCTAAGACATGCAGCCTTGCGATATTAAGCCTAGGAATTTTGATCTAATACTGGTTTGTCCTATGAGATCTTTGCTCTAACACGATGGCTATGACCACAAGGTAGCCTCATTTACTGCACCACTGCTTTCTACATGGTTACAGTCCCACTGCCAGTGGGTATTGGAGTTGTTTTTGCCAGTCATCTCATTACGGAAAATGCTGTTAGGCTGAATGTCTCTCGTGAGGTGTCATTGCAATGGGTGTCCTTGTACCAATTGTTGCAGATCTGGTGTAAATCACTGGTCCCTCCAGTTTGAGTATTTCTTTGATCTGTAGAAAATGAAAACTACTACGCACACATAGCTTTCATCTTTCAGCCTTCTTACTAGGTCCTGTTAATTAGTCCTCACTTAAGGACTCCTCAGCTCATTCAATTCTACTATGCCTTTTCATATCTATTATCACCTTTTCATTTTTCAGATTCTATTCTTACCTTACCTATTGTAACCCCCCTGTTGTGGGCTTACCTGTGAGCCCCCGGAAAAGGCTAATTTTCCTGGGGTTTTGGTTCCACCCCCCCATTCTTATTTCTGGTTTCCTGCCTTGCCCCCCATGTTCTGTGCTCTCCTGCTGGCCCCTGCATGGTTTTTAAGGGAGAATGGGGCTGGAGAAGCCAGTTTGCAGAGTCACCAGTTTTAGGAATGGCACTTCGGTGCTGGTGAGCTCCTTGCAAGCACAGTAGCGCATTTTCTTTTGGCCATTCCATGGCTGGCTCATGCTGTCTTTCTGGTTGTCCAGGTCCCAGGGAAAGATAAGAAATGGACTGGGACCATTACCAGGACCGGAGCGGCAGCAGGGAAGTGGAAATCTTAGTTTTTGTGAGCACCAATCGCACTCAAGATATGGGAGCCACCTCATTAATATTCATGAGGCGACCTATGAATAAAGATGAGTGGAAGGCTGTCCAGCACCTAGGGGCACTAAGAAATGACACTAGTGACAGGGACAGGGAATAAATAAAATGAGTGAATGTGCAAGGGGTCAGTAGAGAAAAGGTGTGGCTCCAGTTCTGTGGGAAAACTAAATAATATAAATGTATATGTTGGTTACAAGAAGCACTAAATGTTGGAACTGTGCATGAATAGTAATGAAACTTTGAGGCTGCCTGGGGGCACTTAGAAATGGCAGCAGTGACAGAGAGGGCAGGTTAAAATGGTTAAATAATGCAGTCGTTCAACAGGGCACAGGGATGGCTACAGCTGGTGGGGAAATAATTATATAAAAGTAGAGGGTTTGGCTGCAGGAAAGTTTAAAACTTGGGACACTAATAGATGTGTGGACACTATTTACATCCAGCCGCCATGTTTAGCAGCCACATGACACCAGCCTGCCAACCACTGAGTCAGGATTCTTGCCAAGGACTCTGGGACTGTGTGAACAGACTCTTGGAGGAAAATACTGGGGAAGGTTTAGGCTCCTTTTTCTGCACCAATGAGGCATCAAGGGAGCCTCATACATATTAATTTTTCTTAAGGACTGTGACTCCAGCCAATGGGGAGCTGCCAGAAAATTCCCAAGAGGACAGAACTGTTGGGTTTTGAGTCAGTTCAGAGGGAGCACCTCCAGAAGGAGAGGGCTCTTGCCCCTGGATAGAATGGGACTGCAGGATAGGCCTGCCTGGGGGCTGCCAGAAATTTGTCCCCCAGGGCAGGGAGTGTCTGCCCCATCAGGAAAAAGGAAAGCAGAAGCAAGGAAGAAGCAGCTTTGAAGAGAAAATGGGAAAGCTGCAGGTTGCTGAATGTTCTGCATTGTTCTGAAGTTGCACCACAGCAGTGAGATAAAGGCAGCTTGAATGGAAAAGGGAAAGCTGCAGATTGCAAGAATTTGTATTGAATTAAAGATATAACCAAGTGGTGGGAAGATGAGAAAAGAGGTTGTGTCCTGAGCCTGGAAAAAGAACAATGGTTGTGTCTAAACCTGGGAAAAGACAAAGGTTGTGTCTAAGATGGGGATAAGACGGGATACAGAGGAATGATGGGGAACAAGAGAATATAAAATGTACTGAGAGAAGGAAAGGAAGAGTGAGCCTCTTCACGTGGAGAATTCTGTATCTGCATGGTGAGAAAAGGGAATCTGAGTGCAGGAAATACAGTATGTGTGAGGCAGAGCGAGAATGTGGCTGTGTTCAAGTTGAGAGACTGTGAAAGCAGAAGGATGGACAGGTGCATTTCAGGGTTGGGTACCTGTTTTCTGCTCCTCAGATACAGCAAGGAAAAGAAACAGATTTGGCTACACACCACAGCAGAACAGATAGAGAAAGAAAGAGAGAAGAAGCAGAGAATGCGCTGAATGTTTCTGCTGACGCCCAGTGCCAGGTGAGGAACTCACTAACCCACATCAAGTGGGGTCTGCCACTGCAAAGGATCACGGGTCTTGTGCCAGAGTGCTAGGGTGCTCTGATCGGAGGGAACTGTGCCATGGGGCCACTCCCGGGTCTGGGTCCACTGTAATTGGCAGGCCTTGCACATGTGCCCTGCAATGGGCCTGTAATGGGCTGAAGGGGATAAGCTGCACATTCTGCAAACAAGAGCCTCTGCAAGCTGCAGGCTCTGTGCCCCCATTTCAAGCATCGAGCTCAGTTCTGCCTGCGTTGCCATCAGTCCCCAGGACTTCAGTGAACTGTGCCAACCAAGGACTGATTCTGCAGAACCGTGAGTAAAACAAATGTAGGAATTGCCATGCTCCTGGGGACTGTAAATAGTTCAGGAATGCCCACCAGGGCAGGAGGTAGAGCAAAGGTTTAAATAAAGGAAAGGAATGAAAAAAGTTATTTAAATCAAGTAAGTGCATCAACGCCAGCTACCAGCTGTACCTCAGGCCTGCAACTTAAAATCTGGGTACCCAGTGACAGGATTTTGGGGTTCATTGCACTGGGACCAGTGGGTCCAGGCTTGAGTAACCCTGCAGCAGTTAGCTAGCTAGATAGATCTAGTGGCTGCAATCACTGAGATTTGGGTTGAATTCAAGGGAAGATGTGATTTTGGGAAATGCAAATCTTTAAGATGCAAATGAAAATGTTTGCTTAACTCCAGTTCCACTTACCCTATCCTAGCCCTCCCCCATGTAAATAAACCGTGATGTTATTGTTTTGCAGCAGAGATGAATCGAAGGCCTAATTTTAGTGAGCAAGTTATTGGCTGAGATGAAAAAGGTAAATGGTATAACTGAATGTGGGGAGGTTCAAATCCTGGTAAATCCATGCCTGGGGTAACTGTTGGGGAGGTGGACTGGTACAACTTCCCTGGGGGTTGTACTGCAGGTAATCAGACCCACTAATATGTACTCTGGATGGAGACACCATCATTTTATTTTTGCTTTCCGGGAAAAGACCCCCATATGTCAGCTATGGGAACCCAGGCCCCTGGGCCTTGTAATGGCCAGCAAGGCAGGAGCTGTGACCCTCTCTGGGACAGCGCTGGAGAGGGGCTACATGTTATCACTTTTTCTCCTACAGCCTCTCCCTATTTTCTTTCCTCACATATATTTCTCTTATTTCCCTTACCTGCTTTTTTCTCTTTTAGATCATTCCTGAAGAAGACCTATGGTTGAAACATTGAATCTAACTCTATTTTCTATTTTCAGCATGCATTTAATATTACCATTTTGTTCTACATCTGTTAACATGTGCTGTGCAAATAAAAGTCACAAAACACAATTTTATGTAATAGGCATGGACTCAGAAGCTGTTGAATAAATTCATTTATTTTCACATATGTTGAATAAATTTTAGAATCCTAGATTTATTCAACATATGTTGAATAAACGGCACCTGTCAATCAACACTTTTTCATTCACTTTTTTGACAAATAAATGCAAATAACTTTAAAACAAAAAATGATAGCATGGTACTGTGAGCACAAAATATGTCCAGCACACAAATATCTACAGAATGAGTGCTGTTTCATTTATATATGCCTTTTAGTTTTTTTTATATAACTAGCAAACAGCAGCAGAAAAATCAATTTTATTTTTTTACATTTTCGACAAATGTGAATAACTTTAAAACGAAAAATGATAGCATGGCATTGTGAGCACAAAGGTTGTTCAGCAAAAAAATATTTACAAAATAAGTGGTGTTTCACTTATAGATACTTTTTAGTTGTTTTAATAATTAGCAAAAAACAGCAAAACAATCATTTTTTTTCACTTTTTGGACAAACAAATGTAAATAACTTTAAAATGAAAAATGATAGCATGGTACTGTGAGTATACCATTTGTTCAGCACAAACATATTTATAAAATGAATGGTGTTTAATTTATATATAACCTTATAGTTTTTTTTATAATTAACATAAAACACCAGAAAATTTCATTTTTTGCCCTTTTTCAACAAACAAATGCAAATAACTTTAAAACGAAAAATGATAGCATGGTACTTCGAGCATAAAAGTTGTTGAGCACAAAAATATCTAAAAATTGAGAGGTGTTTCATTTATAGGTACCTTTAAGATTTTTTATATTCGGCCAAAAATGGCAGAAAATTAAATTTTTAGTCACTTTTTTGACAAACAAATGTCCACAAAAGCAAAGGTAAAAGAATTGTGCATCAAACTTTTTCATTATGTACTGGCCATAATATAATGTTGGAGTGTCCATAGCAACCACTTAGTAGCCACTATGGTAAACAGTTACACTGGGAAAACCACAAAAAGTCCATGTAAATTTACATTAAATATTAAAGGGACACTGTCATCCCCCTTAGGCCTCAAAGTGTCCCTTGTTTAAAAAACACATTTTATGACTGCCAACATTCTGTAATGACTGCTGATGTAGCTAGTAGTTTGATTCTGATTATTTTTTTCTTTTAAAAAGTGAAAAACAGACTGCCCACCATACTGGTGTTACCATACCAACACGTTTGTCTACAGTCCTTGATCAGCTCCAACTGCATCTTTCCTGGACTTGGCAACATTCACAACACAGTCTAGCCCCTCATGATGTAGTGGGAGTTTAGATGGCTACTGCCTCATGAATGACTGCACTGTTTGGGTGTGTCTGTAATGCTCAGAAGGTATGCAGTAAGAACAGATTCAGGATTGTAAACAAAATGAAGTTGTTTATAAATATACATTATCATGCATTTCAGTTCTACTAAACAAGGAGACAGACAAAACAAATAGCAACATCAATACATTTTAGAGAAGGCAAGTTATCATAAAATGTGGGGTTTTAACTAGAAATAATATGATGCAAAACAGGTTGACAGTGTCCCTCTAAATAAACAATTTAAAACAAAACTCTCAGCACTATCCTAAAGGATTCCTATTGCATAAATGGAATACATAACAGGGACCTTGTGGAATACATGATTTATTTTCACTTGAGTTGTTTGACCATGGGCACATCACTCGTGGCTTACGCCACTCATGAGGGTACCCAACATCAAACAGCTCTTGTGAAAATAAATCATTTATTCCACAGGTCCCTGTTAAATATCCCTTATTTATTTGTTGGTTTATTATTAAATATATAATTTTGCAACATTTGATATACAAATTATACTACTTATTCACTGCGACATGGTACAGATAAGAATCACTACAGTAGAACCCTGTTTATCTGAATGTTATGGGGGACATGAGAAATCTTTGGATAAATGGGGTTTCAGTTAATTGGGAGATCAAGCCATTTCTGGTTCCTGAATGCTGCCAGAATGCAGAAACTGTGAAATACCACTACAGTACTGTATTTAAATAATGCAGTTTAGTTTATTTTGTGAGTAGACAGTACTTTAAAAAACAAGTTAAAACACTTTAAAACACTTTAAAAACACTGTCATAAAAGGACAGTTCAGTACTGTACTGCACAGTCCATCTTATCGCTTAAGGCTTACAGTACTTTACTTATCTTTATCCTTGTTGACCACGGCAAAGAAGTCTTTAATACCTCTCTGCCGCTTTTTGGATTGTGCTGCTTCAACAGCCTTTCCCCACAACTGCCGAAGCAGGAGAAGGAGTAGTGGGTCTGTTTCAGCCTGCGTTTCCATCCAGTGAAGGCATTTCTTGAATGCCTGGATCACCTCAGTATCTGTGGGGACTGAAGACTGGCTCCCTTTCCCTTCTGCCTCATCGTCACTTCCCTCACTCTTCTCATCTTGCTGATCTTCAGCTGTTACAGTAGAGATGATTGTGGCATCAGACAGCTCCTCATGACCCTGGTCTTCTGTATCCGTCCACAGTTCCAGATTAACTTCTTCCTGCTCCACCAGCTGTTGAAGTTCCTCTTCCACCACCGTGACCTAATCACTCTCCCCTCTGGCAGCGATTGTCACAAATCCACTCAGCAGGTCAGCCCTCTACTCCCAAAGTGCCAACCTCTGAGCATAGAATTGTGAACAGTTACCAGAACAAGGTAACCCTCTTGTCTGTTTTGTGGGTTTGAGTCACCTTAGTCTCAAGTTCTGAAGGGATTCAAACTGATAACCTCTTGTTAGCGCACCCAATTGTCAGGCTCAGATAATTCTGTCTTCAGGGGGACCACATATCTTTGCCTATGGGCACCTAACCAGGTATTTCAAAATGAACCCTTAGAACTCTATACACAACCAAGAGAACTCTGACCTGTTTTCCAGTTTGGTACCACAATAAGCCCATGCACAGTGTCAACAATAACCATCTAAGCTTCACTTATATAAAAAGAAGTTTCAAGGCATACCAGGCAGTTTCTGTTTTTAAAATATATATCTTTACTTTAAAATAAGTAAACAGGAAAACAGTGAAATACAGAACAAGATATCCCAACACATACAGCCTTAAAAACCAAACAAGTTTAAAAGTGCAAATTCCTACAATCCATACACTCAGAATAGTCTTATCTAAGGTCCTTACTTTCTTAATCTTTCAGAGCTTAGATGTTCCTCTTTTCTCAGTCATAAAATGAATGTCCTTGTGTAAGGTCTGCTCAGTATTTTTAAAAGCAGTCTTGAGCTGGCCTTCTCTCTGAGGTCTCCTAAGTCCACCTTGGTGTATTAAAATTTATATTTTATAACACAGGATGTCCTACTAAGATATTTAAAAAATAATAGGTGACATAAATGTGACTTTCCAAAATCAGTCTGTGGTCTGCTTCACATAGAATTCACTGGATAACCCCAAGCAAATGCATATTGGACTTCCTAATTTAGTCTCAGACATCAAAGCCTCTTTGATGTAATTCTGGCTTCCTTAGACAACACCCTCCAACACATACATAGTGTACTTCTTGAACCAGTCTGTGATTTGTTTCACCCAGTTATCAAAAGTCTCTTTGATGTAATGACTGGCTATCTCGGGAGACACCCCAACATATGCATATTCTCCTTCCTCCATGACACCCAGTGTAAATCAAAGGATTTCCCTGAGGACATCATGAATGGATATTTTATTTCTGGGGCTTCAAAGAAAACTTAACAAAGTAATTGCATTTCAGATATCTGCAGTTTAAGCTACCCCCTGTCCTTTGAACTTATCCCTGGGGGTTTGATGTATCAATTTCAGCAAGACAGTATTTCCTTCTGCGAGACATTCCCTTACATATTTTATTTTGCAGAAAAATATCATATTGAAATCAGAACCAGCTGTCCACATGCCACAATCCTCCCCACCTAGACTGAATTTGGGGGGTCTATCCCCTGCATGGGGTGAGCTTTCCAAATCAGTTCACTCCTCATACACATGAGACAGCCCATCTGAGTTCTGATTGGTCACTCCGGCCCTATGTAGAATGGTCATGTTATATCCTTGCAAAGCAAGACTTCATCGTAGGAATTGACCATTGTTTTTCCTCATCTGCATCAGCCAAACCAGGGGGTTGTGGTCAGTCTGCACCACAAAATGCTGCCCATACAAGTATGGCTCCAATTTTTTTAGGGCCCACACTATGGCAAGACACTCCTTATCCACTGTGGAGTATGCCTGCTCCCTGGGAAGTAACTTGTTACTCGGGTAGGCTATTGGGTGATCCCTCCCCTGGCTGGATGTCTGACTCAGTACTGCCCCAATACCCATGTCTGAGGCATCAGTCTTAACTATAAAAGGTTTGCTATAGTCAGGACTTGTCAAAAAGGAGGCACTGCACAGTGCCTCCTTTAGTTTGGAAAAGGCTTCCTCACAGGCTGGGTCCCAGGTAATTTTCTTGGGCATTCTTTTCTTTGTCAGGTCAGATAGGGGAGCAGCCAGGGCACTGTAATTGGGTACAAATTTTCTATCATACCCTGCTGTCCCGAGAAAACTCCTGACCTGCTTTTGAGTTTCTGGTCTGGGCCATGCCTGGATTACCTCAATTTTTATTTGCTTAGGATGGAGCTGTCCCTGGCTTACCACATGCCCGAGGTATGCCACCTCTCCCATGGCCACCTGGCACTTCTCGGCTGTGACAGCGAGCCAGGCCCTCTGTATCCTGCCCAGCACTTCCCTAAGGTGGGATAGCTGTTCCTCCCAGCCAGTACTAAAGATGGCAATGTCATCCAGATATGCCACGGCGTACTCCTCAGCGCCATTTAACACCTGGTTCACCAAGCTTTGGAAAGTGGCCAGGATGTTCTTCATTCCAAAAGGCATGACTTTAAACTCAAATAAGCCATTTCAGAGTGATGAAAGCTGACCTCTCCCTAGCTCTGTCCATCAACTCTACCTACCAATACCCCTTTGTCAGGTCAATGGCTGTAAGGTAGGTCGCCCCTCCCAACTTGTCCAGGACTTCGTCCGTCCGGGGCATCTGGTGGGCATCTGTCTTCATGACTGCATTCAGTCCATGATAGTCTACACAGAAATTAGTTGAGCCATCTGGCTTGGGTACAAGGACTATGGGTGAAGCCCAGGGACTGTGGGATCTCTGGATTACCCCTTAATCCAGCATCTCCTCTACTTCTCTCCTAATGTCCTTTTGGACAGCCTCTGACACACGATATGCTGTCTGTCATATGGGCACCTGTGTCCCTGTCTCCACATCGTGTGTCACTAAGGGGGTTAGTCCAGGCTTGGTGATAAACAAGAGGGCAAAGTCTGCTAAAACCTCCCTTACTTCCTGGATCTGGCCCAGGGTCAGCTGGGGTGACAATTTTACTGCCTCCACAGAGGACTCCCATTTACTCTCTTCCAGCAAGTCCAGAAGGGGGTCTCCTTCGTCCATCCCCTTCCCATGATACACACTGCAAACACCATGTCGGCCCTATTTGCTTATGGCTTCATCATGTTGACATGGTACATTCTTTCTGACTGTCTTCAGTCAGGTAACTCCACAAGGTAGTTCACATCATTTACCTTCCTAACCACTTTGTATGGTCCTGCCCACTCAGCTTGCAGCTTGTCTTTCTGGACCGGAATAAGACCATGACTTCCTGACCCACCGTGTACAAGACAGCTCTGGCTCTGCGGTCATATCACACTTTTTGTTTCTGTTGGGCAGCTGCCAGGTTGCTCTGGGCTGTCCCCATAAGCTCCTTCAGCCTTTCCCTAAACCTAAGGATGTAATCCACAATGGGAGTTCCCTGGGTGGCGTGCTTGCCTTCCCAGCCCTCCTGGATCAAGTCTAGGGGCCCATGTTCCCGGCATGCATATAAGAGTTCGAAGAGGGAAAATCCTGTCAACTCTTGGGGCACCTCCCTGTATGCAAACAACAGGTGGGGAAGGGATTTCTCCCAGTCCCTCCCATGCTGTTCAGCAAACACCGAGAGCATTGACTTTAGGGTACCACTGAATCATTCCACAAGTCCATTGGCTTGTGGGTGATACAGTGTTATGCATCTCTGCACCACCCACACTTCTCCCATAAAAATGTCATCGGGTCCGACATGAAGGAACCCCCTCAATTGGTGATTACCTCCTGCAGAAACCCAACATGGAAGAAAATCCCAAATAAGGCATCTGCCACTTTGTCTGTCCTCAGTGAGGATAGGGCGACTGCCTCTGGGTATCAGGTGGCATAATCCACCACAGTCAGGATGAATCTCTTCCCTGAGGAGCTGGGGGTATTTAAAGGCCCCACAATATCCATTCCCACCTTCTGGAATGGCTTCTCCACTATGGGCAATGGAATCAAGGAGGCTTGGGTTTTCTTGCCCACCTTCCCTAGTTCCTGGCACTGGTGACAAGACCTACAATACTCCTTCACCTGCTGGGTGAAGTTAGGCCAGTAGAAATTCTGGACCAACCGCTGCATTGTGCGCATGATTCCCAGATGACCAGACAAGGGAATATCACGTGCAGTCTTGAGCAACTGCTCACGATACCCCTGGGGAACGACAAGCTGCCTGCCTAGCATCCCTCCCTCTGTCTGTACTGCCTGAGTATGCATAAGTCCATTTTCCCAATAACCTTATGTCTGCCATCACCTCCCTGTGCTCCGTCAGACTCTGCCCAAGCCCTCAACTTCTCTAAACTAGGGTCACTCCTCTGAGCAGCTGCAAACCCCTCACACAGTCCCAAGGCATGGGACAGGTCCCCTTCAGTTGCTAAACTAGGGTCCCTAGCACTAGCTTCAGGCCCTCAGGATCACTGTCAATCCCAACCCTCTGACAAGGGGTCACCCCTCCCTCTTTGGAGTAACCATCTGTAGCTGTGTGGGCACTTGCTACTGGGAAAATTTCTACCCCCTTTTTATCAGTCTCCCCATCTGGAGACACAGGCTGGGAAACCAGCCTCCAAGTGGTTTCCACATTGGTTTCTGTGGGGGTGAGGGAGCTACAATTTTCTCTTACTGCTTGGCTATGGGTAATAGCACATACCATCCCCTGTTGCAGATGGTTACCCAGGATCACATCCACTGCTAATGTTTTGGCTACAGCCACCTGTTGCACAGTTCCCCCTATTTCACCCCAGTCTAGGAGAACACTAGCGAGGGGCAATGTTTTCTCCCCACCCATAAAGTCCTGTACTATGATGTATTTATTGGGTATAAGCTGACCAGGCTGTACCAGATCCCCCTTTACCAATGTCAGGGATGCTCTTGTGTCCCTTAACCTCTGCGTCTGTACACCATACACCATGACTGGGTGCATGTGTTCCCTTATGTTCACTGGCATGCTTCCAGGGACACACAAACAACCCACTTCTTTTCTAGCACCCAGTTGTGTATTACGGCTCGCCTTTTTGGGACACTGTCTGGCAATATGCCCAATTTCTTTACACAACCAACATGCATTTCTTACTTCAGAGAAGTCTTTTCTCTGAAACCTGGGGCTAACTGGTTTTGGTGTAAGCAGTGAGGGTTTTATCTGCCCTGAAGCAGCGCTTTTCCCTTTTTGCACTACCACGCCCGGCCCATTCACTCTCAGAGCATGTCTGCCCTTGGCATAGTGATCTGAGAGTTCAGTAGCCTCTTGCACTGTTTTGGGATCTCGGTCCTCTAGCCCAGGTTTTTAGTTCAGCTGGAATTGCCCAATAAAAATGTTCTAATAAAATCACATTTTCAATGTTATCAACAGAGTTTGCCTCAATTCCTTCCCATCAACATTTTAAAAACTGACTTTTCATGGCTAGCTTCTCGTAGCTCATATCAGGGCTTCTCCTGAGCTTACGGAATTTAGCACTGTATGATTCAGCAGTTAATTCAAACCTTTCTAACAGTGCAGCTTTAAGTTTGCTGTAATCATCACTGTCCTCATTGTCCATTTGACCCAATGCATCCCAAGCTTTCCTGGTAAGTAGCAGGGATAGCTGGAAGCTCCAGGACCCTCTATGAATTTTAACCTGAATACAAACCTTTTCAAAAGAATTTAAAAAGGCATCCATGTCCTCCCCCTCTTTAAATTCAGCTATTAATTTGGAATTCAATTTGTAACCCAGTCCTGCAGTCCCAGTTAAACCCAAGCCACTTTCCTGCCCTGGTGCTGCTAGTTGGAGTTGTATCTTCTCCAGTTCGTGTTACCTCTGGCACTCCTCTGTCTTCTCCTGTGCAGCTCGCTGGTGCTCATGTTCCTCATGGTCTGCCTCTCTCTGTTGTTGCTCTGCCTCTCGCTGTTCCTTCTCTGCCTCTCGTCGTTCCTGTTCTGTCTCTCAGCTCTCTCGCTCCCTCTTCTCCTCTGCCTCCCTTTGTTCATGGCCCCTCTCTCTCTGGAACTCCAGATCCATCCTACGCAACTCAATTTGCAGCCTGAGTACCTCTGGATTCAGGATACTGGTGACCTTCCCTTGCTGTTGTGGCCCTTCACTGACAGTGGCCCTGCTGTCCCTTTCAGTCACGGTCGGTGACTCGCTGCTCTGGGTATCTGCTACTATGCTGAGGGCATCTATGAGGTTCTGCTTTTTGACTGTCACCTCGAACGAGACTCCTCTGTCCCCGCACAACTGCTTTAAGTATTCTACAGTGTGCCTGCTGTAGTTGGAAGCCATCTTTCCTGACTACTGCTACTCTGACTGGCACTTTAGAAAAAAAAATAAATGGGTAGGAACTTGACTGTAAGTCAAGGGATATAGTTCTGTTTCCTCTTGAAATAAAACACTGCCTTTCTTTTTTTTAAGTGAGCTGAACAGTCTCAAGCTGACACACTGAACAATAAAGCTTATACCACCAAACATTTTATGCCACCACTGCCAACCAATCTGTCACAAACCCACTCAGCAGGTCAGCCCTCTACTCCCAAAGTGCCAATCTCTGAGCATAGAATTGTGAACAGTTAACAGAATAAGGTAACCCTCTGGTCTGTTTTGTGGGTTCCAGTCACCTTAGTCCCAAGCTCTGGAAGGATTCAAACTGATAACCTCTTGTTAGCATACCCAATTGTCAGGGTCAGATAATTCTGTCTTCGAGGGGCCACATATCTTTGCCTATGGGCACCTAACCAGGTATTTCAAAATGAACCCTTAGAACTCTATGCAAGACCTAGAGAACTCTGACCTGTTTCCCAGTTTGGTACCACAATAAGCCCATGCACAGTGTCAACTATAGCCATCTAAGCTTCACTTATATAAAAAGAAGTTTCAAGGCACACCAGGCAGTTTCTGTTTTTAAAATATATATCTTTACTTTAAAATAGGTAACATAGGAAAACAGTAAAATACAGAACAAGTTATCCCAACACATACAGCCTTAAAAACAAAACAGGTTTAACAGTGCAAATTCCTACAACACATACACTCAGACTGGTCTTATCTAAGGTCCTTACTTTCTTAATCTTTCAGTGCTTCAATGTTCCTCTTTTCTCAGTCAGAAAATGAATGTCCTTGTGTAAGGTCTGCTCAGTATTTTTAAAAGCAGTCTTGAGCTGGCCTTCTCTCGGAGGTCACCTAATTCCGCCTTGGTGTATTAAAATTTATATTTTATAACACAGGATGTCCTACTAAGATATTTAAAAAATAATAGGTGACATAAATGTGACTTGCCAAAACCAGTCTGTGGTCTGCTTCACATAGACATCAAAGCCTCTTTGATGTAATTCACTGGATAACCCCAAGCAAATGCATATTGGACTTCCTAATTTAGTCTCAGACATCAAAGCCTCTTTGATGTAATTCTGGCTTCCTTAGATGCCACCCTCCAACACATGCATATTGGACTTCTTTAACCAGTCTGCAATTTGTTTCACCCAGACATCAAAAGTCTGTTTGATGTAATTACTGGCTATCTTGGGAGACACCCCAACACATGCATATTTTCCTTCCTCCATGACACCTAGTTCAAATCAAAGGATTTCCCTGAGGACATCATGAATGGATATTTTATTTCTGGGGCTTCAAAGAAAACTTAACAAAGTAATTGCATTTCAGATATCTGCAGTTTAAGCTACCTCCTGTCCTTTGAACTTATCCCTTGGGGTTTGATGTGTCAATGTCAGCAAGACAGTATTTCCTCCTGACAGACATTCCCTTACATATTTTATTCTGCAGAAAAAATAACATATTGAAATCAGAACCAGCTGTCCACGTGCCACAGCGATCACATAGGGAGTGTCTGAAAAGTGCTCTGAAGGGAGAATGGTGGATTTGTCCCAGCACTTGATGATTGTTTCTGGCCAAATCTCTGCCCAGCTTTCAGCCAGCATGTACACCGCATCTTCAATTGAGAGACCTTTGATGATGGTACACAAATCGGCAGAAACATTCACGTCATTTAAAATCTGGGTCAGCAACTTACTCACAGTGTTTACCCAGGTTGACATATTTAAAACAATGTGGTTTGGTGGATTTACCTATGACCAACAAGGGATGTTTGTGACTACCTGTGGCATTACCACATGCCAAGACAGTCTGTCTTTGTTTGCTTTTTTGTAGCCAGGTGTATTGGTTTCTGTGTCAGCAGCTAATGTTTTTTTAGTGGAGGAGCTTCCAGTGCAGCCCGGTCTCATCAGCATTATACATTTGCTGACTGGACAGCCCCTCTGTAAACATTAGCATTTTTAACTTTTCCCTGAATGGGTCAATAGACTCGCAAGTAGAGGACAGGCTCTCGCCAACAATGGACAGCTGGCAGATCCCATGATGTTTAAACCTGTTCAGCCAGCCTTCACTTGCAGTGAATGGGGTATCAGCTCCCATTTGCTGATGAAAGTACTTTGCATTTTCTTTAGAGATCATGCCAAAAATAAGAGTTCCTTTGGCTCGATTCTGGATGAACCACATGTAAACTGCCTTGTTGTGGTTCTCGTCTTGGCAAGTATGCATGGTTTTTCTTTGGGAGGTTTTTGAACTGCAGTCCACTGAAGCTGTGAACTGTCTGATCTTGTCTTTCACTATCTGTATGTCACACACAGTAGAGTTGCCTATACCAAAATGACGGGCCATGTCCACTACCTTCTCTCCAGCTTCCAGGCATTCAAGAACTTTAACTCATTAATGTCTAGGACTGAGTGCTTACGTTTGGCCATGATTGCTGAAGACTGCTGCAAAAGCTGGTGAAGCAGTTCAGGGAAGCGCTCATTTCAAGAACAGCAGCAGGGTGTGACTGATTTGATGATGCCATATTAAGTAGCTTAGCAGCGATTACTTAGTTGGCATCACACTCTGTTGTGCTTGTAACTGCTACAGCTAAATTGAAATGCAAGGCACTAATTCATTAAGCGGTAACCTCTTAGCACAAATTGCACTTCAAAGAGTACAGATAATTGACTGGTGAAACAGTGGAGAACAGCGGGGGACATGACGACTTTCAGTTAACCGAGGTTTTCAGTTATCCAGGGTTCAGATAACTGGAGTTCTGCTGTATAGTAATCGATGAAATTTGTTTGAGGAGGCAACAGATTGGCCAGTTAATGTACAATTTATAGATAGCTAGCTACACCCCTGCACATACTTCTCAACCTCCCTCATCAAAAATCAGGGACAAGGCTTAAAATGATCAGGGACAAATGACCAAAATCAGGGACACATCTGAAACAAATAGTAATATTAGTCCCAGAAGATGTGTGTACAACATGCTTCTTAGTGTGAATAGCATTTTCTTAATGAGAACTAGACTGTAACACCAATGGCTAGCATTATTTTGTGATTCAAATCCCTACATTTCAGTGACAGAAATGCCAAATTTAGGAGGGACAGAAGAAATTTCTGAGGCAAAATCAGGGACATCCCTGAAACTCAGGGACAGTTGAGAGGTATGGCCCTGCATGTTGTCAGTCGTGTCCCTCTATAGTAGCCATTGTGAACCCCGAAGGAATCATGGCCAGCCTAGCCACTGTAGGGAAAGCGGCAAGTAGTCCATCTGCAGGCAGGGCTCAGGGCCTATTTCCATCAACACCACATGCACCGAACTGCCACAGGAGGCCCCTTGATTGTCTGCCCACCCACCTGCCAGGTCTATCATCATCACCTGACTTATCTCAAAGAAAATCCTCATCGAAGGGGTATGTACTAGAGTGCAACAAGTGTGTTATGTAATGTGATAATTTGATTGTGACACTGTCTGACTTCAGTTGTGGCATGCTGGCAGTAGCATAATAGTCATGGTAGACTTAGTTATAATTATAACTGTGTCTCAGTGGCAAAGTTAGGATTCAGGCTGCTGTGGGGAAATGAGAAAAGTTCACCACGGCAAGGAAGAGCAGTAGATCAGCAGGTGTGTGTGTGTGTGTGTGTGTGTGTGTGTGTGTGTGTGTAGGGGGAGTTATGTGAGGATGTGATTTTATTATGGAAATTTAAAGGGGTAGTTCTGGCTCTTGCATAGTTAGGAGGAGAATACAAGCTAGATGTGGGAAAGATTGCCAAGTGCAGAAGACGCAGCAGGGTGTGTGTGGCAGTGGGGTAAGGGTGGGATGTAAAGGGATAGTTGTGGCTGGCATTATCAGGATATACAACTGTGTGGGAAAGATCCCCAAGGCCACTGGCTGCAGATGCAATGTGTGTGTGTGTGTGTGTGTGTGTGTTTGAGGGTGAGGGTGGGTGTTATAGAAATGAAAAAGGTCAGGGGCAGCAGTGGCTGGTAAAGTTGGGATTCAGCTATGGGAGCAAAAGATTATGGAGGGCAGCAGTAGATGCAGGGTGTGTGACTGAGTGTTTTTTGGTTTTTTTAATAGCACTCTTATTTATGGAAATGTAAAGGGTTGTTGTGGCTGACAAAGTCAGATGGGTACTGAATTATAAATTACCATATTGATTGTCTTTAGAATATGTTTTATTTCTTGTATACACTTCTTGGGGTTTCATGAGTACATAGCTATGTCCAATGAGTAAACAGAACCATCTGATGAGTAAATACAAAAATGTTATCAAAAGTAATATTAGATAATATGAAAAGTAATATGCATTACAGTTACTAATTACTTTTCATATAAAAGTAATGAGTAACTGTAAGTGATTACTTTTATTTGAAAGTAACTAGTAACTGCAACTGATTAAAGTAACTAGTAATTGTAACTATTTACTTTTTAAAGGTAACTTGGCCAACACAGGTGCTAGGAGGCTTCTTCCAAAACTCAGCTCCTCTCTGTCAGGGTTTCACAGCACTCTCATGACATCCTCTGTATCTCCAAATCTTGGGTTCAACACTCTGGGCGCTGGTGGCAGCGTTGGTATGCAGGTATCTCTCGCTTTGCATCCCAGAACAACAACTGTGCCAGGGATCAACAAGTGAATGAGAAAGAAAAACACTTATGGAGGTTCTGAAGCTGAAAGAGTTCTTCACAAAGATAGTATGTGTGCAATCAATAGAAAATTTCAGCTCTCTGGTGACATGAAAAGGATATACTGTAACAACAGGATATAATTGATGGCTCTAGCCTAAGGGGAACATGGTTTGCAAGCTTCTGTTGTAATTGGAAAGAACAAACTTGGTCTCTTCACTATGCCAGTGATGTTGCCTCACCTTCAACGTAATGCCAAATGTAACTAATCTTTCAAGAGGCCTTTTTTATGGGAAAACATTTCTTTCTTGTTTATTTGTTGACCCCTGGCACAGAGGTTGTTCTGGGATCCAGAGAGAGATATTTGCATACTGCTGCTGACACCACAGGCTGGATTTCCGAAACCCCAAGACTGCCACAAGCCCTGGGTGCATCAAAGGTATGGTTCACCGAGCTTGCACCAGTCTAAAGAGATTTTCTGTCCCTTGCGGCAGTTATGCAAGGCAGACTATCTTTTTGTGGTCTAGCTTGTGTCAATACAGGGGACCATTTTCATGGAGCTTGCACCTGAGATATGGTGCAGGCTGCCGTGAAGTGGGTGAACTGTCACAACTGCGGCTGAGATAGTAAAATTGGGTGCAGCTGTGGCAATCCTGTGTGGAGCACAGAAAGGGTATAATGCAGGGCTTGATGCAAGCCCTGTGCCACTTTTTTAAAATCTGGCCTCATGTTTCTACCACCTCAGTCTAAAATACACAAATTAAAAACTCTTGAGTGGCAATGCACACACAGATCTTCCTCCCTATCTGCAGCAATTGGACCGTCAACCAAGGTACGGTAAATACATCACACCAAAAAAACAACAATCAGCAAGACAGGAACTGCAGTCACCATAAGCAACCAACCAATTCCAAGGCCAACATTTTCATTAAATTCTCCTATGCTACGTATCCCTTGGTTTCACCTGCATGCAAGTGCCATGGTGGCTAACTGGCTATTTAGTATGAGAGCGAGTTATGAAGCTGTAGCCATGTGACAAATACACAGATTAAGAGATAATGTAATATTCAAAAAATACACCAGAGCAATAAACCACAATCTGCATCTTAGGAACGGCAGTTACAAAATAAATAAAAAGTTCACAGGCTACACTTTTTTTAATTCTCATATCCATCCCCTGGTTTCAGCCACATACTAGTGACATGGTGGCTATATGGGACATGGCATATAGTTGAAGCCAGGGGAATAATTATTAATACAAGAATTTTGCAGAGCACTCTCTGATTCAGTAGTCCAGTGAAGGTACTTGTAGTAGAACCAGTGTCACATTGATTACCAAAATATCTCTTAAAGGGGAATGGCCAGCATGAAGTGCCCCCACACTCAAGTGTGTGGCTGGTCCCAATGTGTACTTTGTGGGCAAAAACATCTTGGTTTACTTACTGTTTACTGCACTATAACAGATGATATCCAATTAATTTTGCTTGGTTGTAGGTCGATATCTTCTTTTACTACAAATCCCAGAATCCACTGCAGCGGACATTAGAGCAGTAGGCAGCAGTGTCAGATTCAATAGCCTGCATCACATGTTAGAGCTTTTATCACCTCTGATCAGATGTTTTCTGGGACTGCTTTTCTCAAGGGGCTAAGCATAGTCCTCTGTGACTGAACATGGTCCAAGAAGGACATCAGGACCAGCACACAAAAGATCAAAGCTTACATAAACTCTAACATGCACTACAGGCTATTGAATCTTCTGCTGCTGGCTACTGCTCTGATGTCATCTGCAGGGGATTCTGGGATTTGTAGTAACAGATGTTGACCTACAACTAAGCAATATTTGTCTGATTCAATCTATTATACTACAGTAAACAGAAAGTAAACCAAAATGTTTTTGCACACAAATTGCACATTGGGACCAGCCCCACACTTGAGTGTGGGGGCTCCTTGGTGGTGACTGTTCTCCTTTAAAACTGTACAATATCTTGTCTATGATCTCTTCTGTAGATCTCAGATCAAAAGTTACTGAGTTTAATGTATCATTTATAATGGATTGTAAGCTAGGCAAGCACTAAGAATAGCCACAGTACCCAAACCCGGATTGCTGGTATCACAGATACCCCTGCTACTGCACCAATAAGCCAGCCATGTCCCATTGAGTTTCTGATCTTTGCCCCTTCCAACTCCAGTCCAGTTCCAAGTCTGCACCCCTCATCTCATAACCTAGTTCTTGATACCACTTTTCACAGTCCTGCTCAAATCTTGGTGTAAGGATCTGGAACAAACAGACCATGAACAAATACTTGTTTTCAACAAAAAACAATGACGGTTTTCCAAGCCTTTCTCTCCAAATCCAACTCTTGTTCTGGTAGCAACCCCTCCTCCCACTCTTTCATCTCAGTCAGTCTGTTCCAGTCCCAACTCATTTGTTCTACAACATGGTTATATGGTTTTCATCACATGACAAAGGGCACTGGCAACTTTCAAATTCAGGCAGACCTTTTGTTGTCTGCATTTTAGTAATAATTCAACAAGTGACTTTTTAAGCAACCGGAACTAATATTCCCTAAACAAACACATAGAGTACAAAGCCATGCAGTATAGTAAAATAAACTTGTAAAAATATAGCAGTATGCATGTCAACTATTATTTTTTGACTAACATGGCAAGAGGCTCCTGCTTATCCACCAGATACCACCACGGTAACCAGCAGAGACAATATTGCTGTCGTCATTTAGCAAAGTCTGGGTCTGTCTATCCAGTGCAACATCCACATTTACACAGTGTGGTGCAGTGGACAGAGTGCACAGAACTGAATCTGGCATCCCATATTTGAATTCCACTAGAGGTTCACTGTGTGACCCAAAGGTATTCCCTTGGCATCTCGTGCTTCAAACCACCCAACACACACCTAAACATAGTAGAAGCAAGACCTTCAATAACATTGAGATGTTGCATCTCAGAAGGGCTGTTCTGTGTTAATGATCGGCAGCAGTCTGCATAGCCAACCAAAGTCCTAACTGCACTTTTTATCATAGAAGTTATTTTAAACTAATATCTTTGAGTGTAATTCCTAGCTATAGGGTACCTTCATACCTCCCAGCCGCTATGCATTTCCTATAGCTGTATGTATTTTACAATCAAATTTACCTTAGCTGGGCAAAGTCAGAAACACAAAAACATAGACAATAATGGTAGAAAAAGACTAATCATCCATCCAGTCTACCCAAGTTCCCTGTTTAGCACCGGGACCTACTGTCCCTCTAGGGTCTTAGCCCTCCCCACCAATCCCCATATTCTTCTCCCAGCTTCTGCCAACCCCCGACAACCATGACACCCTTCATTCTATCCCACCCATGCTTGAACCCATCAACAGTTTTAGCACCCACCTCTTCAGTAGGCAGACTGTTCCATGGCTCCACCACCCTTTCCATAAAATAATACTTCCTCATGTCCCTTCTCAGCCTCCCACCTGTCAGTTTCCACTCATGCCCACATGGCCATCAACTAGTATTCAAGCTAAATATTTCCCCACAGTTCACCTTCTTAATTCCTTTTAGGAACTTTTAGATGCATCGACGTTCCTCATAATGTTTAATGTACAGAGTTTCTGGACCCACAAACAATGAAAAATTAACGAACTTAATAGAAACCTTCCTTATCACTAAACATCTGAAGCCTACTATTCTTTAACTTATTATTCTTTAAAATAAGAAAGTACTAAACATTCATGCCATTTGCTCCACATTTTCAAGGCCAGGTCTAGCATGAATAGATACCTTTGGAGCAGATTTGCACCAGAATCATATCTGCTAAGCCAGAAATTAAAAATGGAAATCTATTTATGGCCTTTTGCACAGTGGTAGCACTTTTGAGACTTTAAACCGAGGTCCCATCTGCCTGGATTGGTGGTAGTGCAGGTGGATGTTAAAGATCCCATAGCACTTATCGAAAAGAGTAGGGGAATTTCCCCAGTATCCTGGCAAAATTTACCTCATTCACTAAAAATACCACCAACAGTTTAATCTGGTTCAATTTCAGTTGCTTACCATCTGTATCCCCCCTCGCCCCCAGTTGCTCCTGAAAAAGGGACTTCTAGGCTCAGTGGGCTTACCGGGTCAACAAAATTCAACAAACAAACTATTGCTCATGAAGCTGGAGACCCAGGATCAGGAGTGATCTTGGGTTGTGGGGGACCAGCCATGGGGAAGAGGCTCAAGTGTCCTAGCGGACCCTCTCCTTCTCTAGGGAGGGTAGGTTATATCCTCCACCACAACACTGCTACCTGGGTGACCACAGGTGGTAATGCAACTGGAGGAACAGACTGGGGAGGAGGTGGAGGTGGATGCCAATGTACTAACAAGCTCTGCCAGTGCACATCATAGTGTCACTCCCACACACCAACTCAGGACTGGGCAATAGACAAAAAAAATTGAAGACAAGCCCTGGTACATCTGGCCTCACAATCTTGACCCCCCCAACCTCACAGAGGGACTGCAAAATGAATCCTCTTGCAGGTTGCCCCTACACTCGACCCCAGCTGAGGGGTTATCCATGGCAACACGAATGTGCCTGAGTGGAGCAAGCTAAGGTAAGATTCAGTGTGAGGTGCCCCAGATGCTACAGACAGAATGGGGCATAAGCCAAATGAAAAAAATGGAAATCAAATGCGCAGCATTCCCAATGCAAGGACATCAAATACACAGCATTCTCAATGTTAGCCATTTAAAAGAACAACATTCCCAATGCAAGGAAATCAAATGCATGGCATATCCAATGGAAGGAAATCAAATGCATGGCATCCCCAGTGCAAGGAAATCAAATGCATGGAATTCAAATGCACAGCATCCCCAATGCATGAAAATCAAATGCACGGCATCTGCAATGCAAGGAAATCAAATGTATGGCATTCCCAATGCAAGGAAATCAAATGCATGGCATTCCTAATGCAAGGAAATCAAATACATGGCATTCTCAATTCAAGGAAATCAAATGCATGGCATTCTCCAATGCAAGGAAATCAAATGTACTGCATTCCCCAGTGCAAGGAAATCAAATGCTCAGCATTCCCAATGCAAGGAAATCAAATGTATGTTATTCCCAGTGCAAGGAAATCAAATGCACAGCATCCCCATACAAGGCAATCAAATGCACAACAATTGGTGGCAGCTCAGGACTACACAACAGAGCCACAGTACAACAGGGAAATCAACCAAAGGAAATAAACTTGGCTACCCATCAAAAACCAAGTGCAAGTCCACTCTTAGGACAAAGCAACAGTGTGATGCAAAACACTGACGTGTGCTTGGGGAAGGGTGATACCCTTGTTACTAAAGTATACCTTTTACTGTGCCTTAACAGTGGACTTGCTTTTGGTTTTTGACGGGTAGCCAAGTTTGTTTCCAAAGGCAGTCAAATGCATGGCATCCCCGATGCACGAAAATGAAATGCACAGCAACCCCAAGGCAATCAAAAGTACGGCATCCCCAATGCATGGAATTCAAATGCATGGCATCCACGATGCAAGGAAATTAAATGCATGGCATTTCCAATGCAAGGAAATCAAATGCACAGCATTCCAAATTAGAGATGCAGCTAATTTAAATTCCACCAACAAAGTGCCCGCAAAGTGGGTACTTCACATTGGCACTTCATTACGTGGAATGCCCCATAGGAAAGGCTCACTTCACCTTGTTATTATTACTTTGCATTGTCATTCTGCCTTAAACGTGAAGTAAGGCAGAGTGACAACAATATTGGCAACACTCCACCCGCACAGTCACCAGAATTAATGTGCATCCCCAAATTGCTACTGTCATGTGTTCAGAAAACTCCCCAGTGCTAATGAAGTGAAATGAGAGCATAACAAGAAATGCAAAGTCTCCCAGAATTAATGGCGCACTCAGTCATGCGCACAGTAGTCACACACAGTCACCAGAATTAATGTGCATCCCCAAAATGCTAGTGTCTTGTGTCCAGAAAATTCCCCAGTGCTGACAAAATGCTACTGTCTTGTGTCCAGAAAATTCCCCAGTGCTGACAAAGTGAAATGAGAGGGTAACAAGAAATGCAGTCTCCCAGAATTAATGGTGCACTACAAATGCACAGATTAAGATTGCACTGCGCACTCAAGGGATGTATATCAAAAGGCACAACAACACCTAACCAGTGCTCACATGTCACAAATCCAAATCTGGAAAGGAATACCTTTTGCCAGCTGGGGGATTAGTGCACGGCAGTAACAGTCCAGTACCAGTAAAGATACCACAAAGCAGTATAAACAATTCATGCAGGTGCGGTGGATAGCAGGTTCACACTGCTGCAATTACTCTGTGGCACAATAAAAGGTGTCTGATTTAATGCAACGCAATGCACACACACTCACACACACACTACAAGTAATGTCTAGCAAACTGAAAACCTTTAGAAATGAAACCTAATGTTTTAAACCGACAAATTACACTGCTGAACCATAACAATCAGCAAACAAATTTCAAGAATTACTGAAAATGTTACTGTGTGTACATTAACACAGTTATACAAGAAAAATATAACCAAAACAGAAAGACTGCCTTTTTCTCCAGTTAATGTACCTACACCACAAATATGCCCCTTCCCCAAAGCACACTTCACAGTACACAGACTGACTGTTCTAAATTAACATTCAAAATCCACACACAACAATAAACACTTGATGGTATGAGCACAGAAGGGTTTCCTACAATCGATGTGCTAAATTTTGAGCAAAAAATGCAAAAAGGCATTTTAAACAGCTTTTAGAGGTTTTGAATTGCAGAGCTTTGAGAGCAAACTGTCTCAAGTTACCACTACACACACACTACCCAGGCCAGAACTGAGGCTGTGCAGAACAATCTAGAGCCCATGTGACCTGCAATCCCATGAATCACTGCAGAAATTCATTTGGAGCTCAATTACAAGGTGAAGTGAGGCGAATTACATTGACTTCAATGTACTTTGTCTTAAAATTGGTGGAGAAGTGGTTTGGGGAAGGTGGAATAATGCAAAGTCATTGGTTTCAATGGACTTCGCATTCCCATTTATGAAGTAAAATACTCTGCTTCACATTGTGGAGTACTCCGCAGATTCCGCATTACTCCGTGAATCACTTCTCGGAGCGAATTGGGGCCACTCTGCCCACCACTACTTACAGTACTGTAACTCACATGCTGTACAGGAAGGAATGCGAATGCCTATGGCTGTACTTCCCTGATGAGCTGTAGCACAAAACTCCCCAACTTGAAAACTCTTATTAATGAGTACAGTGGTGGGGTGGTGATGCCTGGAGAGATACTACAAAACAGGCTCACAATACATCCAAGTAACTACTAAAAATATTAATTCAGTGATTCGTGACCTCACGTGATTGTGAATCATGATTTGTGACTCCATTTGTGACCGTGATAATGAAGAATGTGATTTGTATCACAAGTGACTCGTAATGATGGTCCCGACTTAAAAACGCATATTAGTGAGTACAATGTTCATGCAGAATTATGCACCACAGCAGTCCAATACTCTGAAGGAAAACCAAAGAAACAGTTGTAACTAAAGTTACAGATGGAGATTGGGCCCTAAAGAGATGCAAATGCACAGACAGATTAAGATTGCGCTGAGCACTGAAGAGATGCAGACACAAAGGCATTACATCTAACCAGTGCTCACCATCAGAAATTCAAATCTGGAAAAGAATACCTTTGCTGTTGCCGGTTGGGGTGGACCACGGGGGGGGGCAGTGTACTGCAGTAACAGTCACTAGTACTAGTACCAGTAAAGATACCACACAGAAGTACAAAAATCATGCAGCTGCTGTGGATAGCAGGTTCACATTGCTGAAATTACTATGTGGCACAACAAAAGGTGTCTGATTTGATGACATACGTCACACACATACTCACACGCACACGCACACACTAAATACAGTACATGTCACATTAAACTGTTCCCTCAACTCACTGATGTAGCATTGTTCAATGAGTTTTCTAATCTGTGCAGGGTTTAATTCAATGAATTAGTAAAAGTTTAGTATTGGTTTGCATCTAGCTGTTATGTGCTATAAGCTTTATTTTCAGCTGAGTGCTTATGAGTTTCATTTCAGAAGGCAGACTAAACAACTCTTAAGGAATGCTGTGATATTTATAAACAATGCTCTAAAGGAATGCTGTGATATTTATAAACAATGCCATGAAAATGCAGCTACTGCCATTTCACAAAACGGTTACATGTGAGCTGAATAGGCAGTGAAGGATGGTTGGAAAATAGTTGAAAGCTTCAGCAGTTTGAGTTGCCAATCCAGTAGCATCACAAAAAAACAATTCTACACTAGTGAGTTGATGGAACAGTTTAATGTGACTTGAACTGTAATGCGTAGCCAATTAAAAACTTCAGTAATATAACCACGTACTTTAAACAAACTAAAATTATGCACTGCTTCACCACAACAATCACCATAAAAATGGCAAGAATTATTGAAAATATTACTGTGTGTATATTAACACAGTTATACAAGAAAAATATCACCAAAACAGAAAGAACTGTCTTTTTCTCCAAGTTAATCTACCTACACCACAGATGCGCCCCTCCTCCAAAACACACTTCCACTGTCTCTCAGTACACAGACTGAATGTCGTACATTAACATTCAAAATCCATACACAAACAGTAAACGCTCGATGATATGAGCACAGGAGGATTTCCTACAATCGATGAACTAAGGTTTCAGCCCAAAAAATTACTCAAAAAGCTTTTTAATAGCTTTTAGAAGGTCTGAATCACAGAGAGCTCTCAGAGTTGACTTTCTCTTACAGCTTCCTAGACACACTACCCCGAACTGAGGCTGTGCAGAACAATCTAGAGCCCATGTGACCTGAAATCCCATGAATCACTGCAAAATTCATCTTTGGAGCTTAAAAAACAAGGTGAAGTGAGGCAAAGTACATTGTTTTCAATGTACTTCGCCTTAAGAATTGGTGGAGTAGTGGTTTGGGAAGGCGAAGTAATGCAAAGTCATTGGTTTCAATGGACTTCGTGTTACCCATTTTAATGCGAAGTACTCCGCTTCGCGTTGCAGTGCACTCTGCAAATCACTTCGCAGAGTGAATTGGGGCCACTTCGACCACCACTATTCCCAATGCAAGGAAATCAAATGCACGGCATTCTCAATGCAAGGCATTCCCAATGTAAAGAAATCAAATGCTTGGCATTCTCAATGCAAGGGAAATCAAATGCATGGCATTCCCAATGCAAGGGAATTAAATGCACAGCATTCCCAATACAAGATAATCAAATGCAAGGCATTCCCAATGCAAGGAAATCAAATGCACGGCATTCTCCAGTGCAAAGAAATCAAATGCATGCATTCCCAATGCAAGGGAATCAAATGCACAGCATTCCCAATGCAAGGGCATTAAATGCATATCACTCCCAGTGCAAGGCAATCAAATGCACGGCATTCTCAATGCAAGGGAATCAAATGCATGGCATCCCCAGTGCAAGGCAATCAAATGCATGACATTCCCCAATACAAGGAAATCAAATGTATGGCATTCCCAATGCAAGGAAATCAAATGCATGCCATCCCCAGTGCAAGGCAAGCAAATGTATGGCATCCCCAATCCGAGGCAATCAAATGCATTGCATCCCCAATACAAGACAATCAAATACACAATTGATAACAGTTTAGGACTACATGACAGAGCCGTAGTACAATAGGGAAATCAACTGAAGGAAACAAACTTGGCTACCCGTCAAAAATCAAATGCAAGTCCAATGTTAGGACAAAGCATCAGTGTGATGCAAAACACTGACGTGTGCTGGGGGGGGAAGGTGCCACCCATGTTAATAAAGTATACCTTTTATTGTGTCCTAACAGTGGACTTGCTTTTGGTTTTTTGATGGGTAGCCGAGTTTTTTTCCTAAGGCAATCAAATGCATGGCATCCCCAATGCAAGAAAATGAAATGCATGGCATCCCAAATGCAAGGCAATCAAAAGTACAGCATCCCCAGTGCAAGGAAATCAAATGCATGGCAATACCAATGCAAGGAAATCAAATGCACGGCATCCGCAATGCAATAAATTCAAATGCATGGCATTCCTAATGGA
The DNA here is from genome assembly GCA_016271365.2 of Neoceratodus forsteri. NCBI lineage: Eukaryota > Metazoa > Chordata > Ceratodontiformes > Ceratodontidae > Neoceratodus > Neoceratodus forsteri. Next base: position 1,362,030,440 of record CM057455.1, on the reverse strand, counting down.
AGGACCTCAAATGTATGGCATTCCCAATGCAAGGGAATTAAATGCATGGCATCCCCAATGCAAGGAAATCAAGTGCATGGCATTCCCAATGCAAGGAAATCAAATGAATGGCATTCCCAATGCAAGGAAATCAAATGCCTGGCATTCCCAATGCAAGGAAATCAAGTGCATGGCAATCCCAATGCAAGGGAATTAAATGCATGGCTTTCCCAATGCAAGGAAGGTTTATTTCAATTAGTGCTGTGCAACACTGTGAGGTTCTGGTTTTCCAAAATCACCACTAGTTTTGTTTGTACTTCTGGTGTTGGATTCATGGCCAATATGCAGACAAACTAAAACTTCCTCTACGCCCTCATTTTAATGCAAAATAAAGAATATAACAGGTAAAATAATACTACAGAACTAATGGGTTTGTATTGGTAATTAGCAAGGCAGCTAGCGAGCACCATCTGTTGGTACTGTACTCAGGAAATCATCCTGAAAGGTATTTGAGAGCTAGGATTTATATTAAGAATTTGACAAGCACATATATTAGCATGCAGTCTTGCTTGCTGGCTAGCTTGCCAATCCATCTGCTCACAAGAGAACTGTGATACAGTGACTAACATGAGAAGCATTGAGGTAAATGACAGGAGAGAGGACATGGTGAATGACACTAGACAGACTGCAGCAACATAAATATTAAGTAGTCCTTGACTTGTACAGTCTTGAAAGCAGTTATGTGTTGGCAAAGTAACTTAGTGACTGAAGGGTGACAGGACACAATGAATTACAGGCGATGGGCTGGGGCGACATATTTAAGTGTAGCATTCAGCACATTAAGAACATTTAAGCCTTTTATGAGTTAACGTCATTTTCATTTTGTAAGACAACTTTGTTTTTGTTGGCAAATGACCCCACATTTTTGAATGGTAATTTCACTCTTTTTTTTTTCATCACTGAATGAAAAAACACAAGTAAGGATCCTATCCACCAAAGATTTGTGTTGGCATAGGCACAAATGGGAGAAAAACTGTTTTGTATTTGGGACCCCAAGAAAGAACAAGCTGGGACAGCATAGTAGACCATGACACAGAGGGTGATGGTAAATGACTGTCACTCCACAGAGGGAAGAGTGACCAGTGGGGTACCACAGGGATCAGTGCTGGGATCAGTCCTATTCAACGTCTTCATCAGTGACATTGCGCAGGACACAGAAGGCAGAATTTCCCTGTTCACTAATGACATGAAGCTTTGTAATACAGTGGGCATGCCAGAAGGTGTAGACAGAATGAGGAGGGATCTGCAGAAGCTTGAAGAATGGTCAAGGGTTTGGCAGTTGAAATTCAATGCAAAGAAGTGCAAGATAATGCATATGGGGCACAAAAACCCTAGAACAACATATCAGTTGGGGGGTGAGGCTATAGCATGCACCAAGCAGGAAAGGGACCTTGGAGTTATCATCTCTGATGACCTCAAGGTAGGGAAACAGTGTGACAAGGCAGCATGTACAGCAAATGTGATGTTGGGATGCATAGGCAGGGGCATCACCTGCAGGAAAAGGGAGGTCATAACTCCACTATACAAGACACTAGTGAGGCTCCACCTGGAGTACTGTGTCCAGTTCTGGAGATGTTACCTACAAAAGGACATAGACAGGGTGGAGAAGGTTCAGAGGAGGGCAACAAAGATGGTACATGGATGGCATCACAAGTCCAATGAGGACAGGCTGAGGGACTTGGATATGTACTCCCTGGAGAAGAGGAGGGAGGGGATATGATAGAGACATAGAAGTATCTTACAGGGAGGAACAGGGTGCAGGAATTCACTATTTTCCAGTGAAAAAGATGTTACAGGACTACAGGGCATGGGATGAAGTTGGAGGGAGGGGGATTCAGAGGAAATGTGAGGAAGAATTTCTTCATAGAAAGGGTGGTGGACAAGTGGAACACCCTGCCTGAGGAAGTGGTGGCAGCTGAAACAATCATGGGATTTAAGAATGTATGGGATAGACATAAGGGAATCCTGGAGGTCAGGGGTAAGGGGCAACAGACTTTGAGAAAAACGTAAAGGGAACTTACAAGCTCAAATGGGCAGACTAGGTGGGCCATAGGCTCTTATCTGTCAACAGTGTCTATGTATCTAAGTATGTATGATAAAGAAGATTTAGGCAGCGGCAACAAAACAGTTGAGAAGACTCTGGCTTGTACAGTATTGTAAGTCAGTTGTCTGTTGGCTAAAGTGACTTGGTGATGGAGCACCAACCCTTTATGAATGGATTTACTATGAAATCCCGACAGTCAGTCTCCTGAACTCTATAAGCCCAAGTTCAGGAGACTGACAGTCTGAAGACTGACAGGGTCTTAGTGCAATGCGGGGGCAAGCCCTCCACACCCCTCGTAACTAAAATAACCAACTCTTATGGGGCAACAATAGTGCAAACAAAAATTTTTCCCTCCTGGGAACAGGACCTGGCATGAGAGCACCATGCCGGCCTAGCTGCTAGTGGCCTATCTCTCCACACCACAGGGGCAGCTCCATCAGCTTTCACATTTTCTTCTTGCTTGTGGTGCCTGACTAGGGGTAGGGTAGCGGTTTGTCACATCTGCTACCTTACTCCTGTTGGCACCAGCTTCCTTCTGTTGGGCGGGTGTGTGTTGGGCTGCCAAACTTGGGATCCTGAATGTTGGGATTCCGAGTGTCAGTATTTTGTAGTGATACCTTTTGAATTGATGTCATTTTCTTAAGTAGGGCAACTTCTGTTGTTTGTTTCATTGGAAACGGACCCCCACATTATTGAGTGTAATTTTTTACTGTCATGAATGAGGATGCCTGTGCACACTACACTTTTTTGGTTTTGTTTCTTTCTTATTTTGGCTTACATAGTTCATCAGTGAGTGAAAAGGAGTAAGGTCCCTATTCAGAAATGTTTTTTGCCCAAGTCACAGAGTGGGAGAAACTCTTTTGTAGACAGGGTCCCAAACAAGAACAGGCTGAGGCAGCATAGTAGCACTGAAGAATAACATCTCGCTTTACGCATTGATATGAGTTTTCTTTTCATAACCTTTTGATTTTCTCCAATATATGAGTATCTTATCAGGCACAGCAGATTAGTCAGCAGTACAGTGGAGTTACAGGAAGAGTGTATCCAGGACAGGTTTTTGCATAGAAACAAGGCAGTACTGAAACAGAGGCTAAGGACAGTACCATCAAGTATTTGTTTCATTTATCTGTTTCACTTGGATGTTGCAATAGACCTTTTCAAACTACAAATAGATTGTGTGCAACTCATTCATAGAGGCCATAGAGTAGAGCGGCCCCTGAATTCTGTAATCTTGCTGACCTGCTGTCCACTGGCAAAACTGAAATGGCTCTTACAGTACATAAATACATAGATACACAGAAGTTGACAGCAAAAGGGGCACTTGGCCTATCCGGTCTGCCCATCCAACTTAACTACAGTATTCCGCTTTATTTTTGTGGCAATCCTCCCCTATCCTACTGCCTCCTTTTCATACCTTATTTTTACTCAGAGAGATATAGTATCACATTTCAAAATACTTTTTTTTAATTTTTGGAGGGTTAAAGGTCAACAAAACTTTAACAGAAAATGTAAACCAAGAGCAATATTATATATTTTTCCTCCTACTTTAGATATAGGCCCAAATATTCAAAAAGGAGAAGAACACAGTGCAAATACTTATGCTGCCCTCATGTTAGCAACCAACCCAGCGGCATCTATATTCAGTTGGATAGCAGACTAGTGCTGTCTGTCTGAATATCAGCCCATATTGACACAGCACTATGTAAACGTGCACTGCCCAAACATGGGCCTGTGCCATAGCCAGCCCACAGGGAACAGCTACTGTATGTGGGCTATATTCAGCTACACCATTTGAATGAGCCAATGGGGCATCCAAGATGCTAAGGGGACATTAGCATGTCCATCATGGGCTCATTTGCATGGGGGTGGTGGCCCTTTAACATTTGTCCTGAGTGTGCTTGACACATCATCTGCAGTGTCTAGTGGCACCCCTCACCCTCCAAACACCCATCCCATATCATGAATAGGTATCCATGGTGTCCAGTGGAATTTCCTACCCCAACCACCTGTTTCATACTATGTATTCCTATCCCAGGTGTTTACTAGCAGCTCCCACTCCCCGAACACCTGTTCCACATTATGTATATCTATCCCTCATGTCTAGTAACACCCCCCATCCCTGAATACTTGGTCCATGAACTTTAGAATATCCATGGTGTATAGTGGCAGCCCCCACCCTGAACACCCATTACATATTATGTATGGCTATCCATGGTGTCTAGTGGCCCCCTGCCCTGCGATCACATGGCCCACGTACTATATAATGTCGCTGGTGTCCAGTAGTATTCCCTCCCCCACTTCCTGAATGCGCATCAACAAATGAACTGGTGAACACTGCTCACCGGTCTGTCTGTCTGTCTGTCTGTCTGTCTGTCTGTCTGTCTGTCTGTCAATGGGCATTTGGGGGGTGGGGGTACCACTGGACACTAGGGATATTACATGGTACATGGGCTGGGTGATCAGGGGGTTGGGGATACCACTAGATACCAGGGATAAATATGCATAATATGTAACAGATGTAGCTCCCCCCAAACTTGGGGGCTTACCTTAAGTGTCTCCCTGGGCTTCTTTGATGCCCACTGCCAGGCAGATGTCCCTCAGAGATCGTGAATCCATGGTTGTTGATGCTCTTCTTTGATCTGTGTGAGAGTACCATGCTATGCCTCTGTGCTGTCCCTTTGGGTGCCCCAGCCAGTGTGTATTCTGTGGGTAGCCTGTGCTGGGTCTGAGTGTTCTGAAGCTCGTGACCAGCAAGATATTTCTCTAGTTTGCCCCACTCTTCTGTCGCTAGCAAAGCAGAGGGAGCCCTGCATGGTACTGTAAATATTTATTTCTAATTCATTACTGCTTTTGAATTGGAGCCATTTGTTTAATCTGTCTTCTTTGCAGTGTACACTCTCTGATGGGAGCCGCCATGTTTGGTCCAGGACTTCCAGGTTTAAGCCAATCAGGATCCTCAAGTCCTTAGGACTTCTTAATATGGTGGCCTATGGGTAAGACTGTAGTATTTGTAGTTTTTCAGGTTGGTGCCTAAACTGACAAATGGGAGCACCAGCACTGTGATTGACAGCACCACTAGCCAACCGGAATCCAGACAAACTGGACTAGTTTGAGAACTGACAGAAAAAAACAGTTCAGTTGTTTCTGGAGTGCTGAGCATAAGCAGCTAGAGAAAAACATAAAACAGCCAAGTACCATCCACTGATGTAATCCAAATAATCCACTCTGGAACTGGATAGTAGCAACAATGTTTTATTGCCCATATAGTGATAGCAAAAAACAAAACATAGCAGACTGCCACGTAGGTGCGTGACTCCACACTCACAGAGCCCGACCGCCTTTGCGCAGAGTGGATTATTTGGATTACATCGATGGATGGTGCTCGGCTGTTTTATGTGTTTCTCACATCTTCATTGCCTGCAGCACGTCACGTGTGAAGCCACCCTTCCTGTTGCTTTCTAGTAAGCAGCTAGAGCCATCGAGAAGCAGCTCCTGAGAAGAAATGAAGAGAAATGGCAGGGGAAAGGTCTGACTTGTCTTCCTGTTGTATTTCAAGTATCAGACTGCCTAAAAGCAGGAAACAGACTCCAGTGAAAGCGGCATTTCAGTTTGAGACTCTCACAAACAGGAGCTTGTGCTTTGCAACCGTGAGTTTTGCCACAGAAAGAGCCTGCCTTGTCTTTTACGGTTCAGTTCGGTCCCATGTGAGGATCAATTCCAGAAACTGCCTGCCAGCAGACCGAGAGATTTCTTAGCCAGTGGAGTAAGAGAGAAACCGTCCTGAAAGCCAAAAAGAGACTATTTGAAAAGTATTCAGCCATGCTGTCTGAGGCCTACCATGTGGGTAAAAAGGTGCCATCAGACTCTGTTCAAAATGGTGAGAACCGGCCTAGTAGCACTGAAATCTGTTTTCCAGCTGGAGGTTTCAACAGCTGAGTTGGCAATGTTTCCAGAGCCATTTCTACAGTGGGCCCATGTCAAACTTGACCCAGAAAGAGACTGTTTCCTGCACCAGATGCTTCATCCAGGGGATTCAGCCCCTGTGCAGCATCTAATCACAGGTTGCAGCTACCTACAGGGAAAGACCGTGAAGAGAGGGTGAGTCGTGTTGGCCCAGGTCCCCACCAGCTTCCAGATGGAGCACCAGGTCTTCATTTCGCCAGCCTTGTTGTCTTCCAAACTGGGTACAGTGAGTACAACCAGGATAGTTCCCTGCAACAAATGTTTTAATCATAAATGGTACCATCTGATTGTGTTCATCAGTGCTCAAGTGTTTGAAAAGACTAGGCCAACTGGCCATGGATACAAACATCTTAATCTGTTTTGCATTGCCAATGTTTGTTTTCTTCATCAAGGGCCCCAACAACAACTGCAATGCGGGCAATCCTGGGCACCATTCTGGCATGCTAGCATCATGCTCTGTGTGCCCAGTAGTTATTAGACTTGCTGACGTCCCCTTAATAAATCTGATCTACTGTTTTACTGTTGAGCTGGCTTGTGAGCATATCATTGCCTGGTCTAAAGTTACTGAAACCTGGGTAAAGTATTTAAAAGTGCTTGCTTTTGAAACTGTCATTTACAGGGGGTTTGCCAGAAGACCAAACCCTTGTGGTAAGTGTAAGGTGTGTGAATATATTATTAATGCTTGTTGCAAACCTAGAGACCTGGGTTTGAATCCCACAGCCCCCACTTGCATACTGTGTGATCCTGAGTAAGTCACTTAACTTCCTTGTGCTCCCAGGTCACGCCTGTAAACAAGCTTCAGCTTAGTGTGTCTCTCCTGGTTAAAAAAAAAAGTCTATTAAATGCTGAAACAGGTTATTGCCAGTTCAAAGGTACAAGGTCACTAGGTGGGATTGTGGGTGGTTATAGCTTCCCAGAGGACTGTACAAAGCTAGATAGATACCTACAAAAGCACTACTCTGGGTGAATGCACCAAAATATTGTGTTTACTGAGGGTAGGGACACCCTGGTACTTGCTAATTCTGAACCCAGGCTCCTTAACCTGCACTTAGGCAAGCAGGCAGGGGTAGTAGCCCTTGGTATAACAGTACCAGGGTTGCACAGGTGTTCGGTGTGGGGGGTGCCACTGGACACCATGGATATTCTACAGTTCATGGCCCGGGATGCTCATGGGTAGGGGTGCCACTAGACATCAGGGATAGGGAGACGTACTATAGTACAGGTGTTTGGAGGGTTGGGGGTGCCACTCTACACCAGGGATATTCTACAGTTCATGGACAGGGTATGTGGGAGTGGGGGGTGCCACTAGACACTAAGGATAGCGACCATATACATAATATGAAATGGGTGTTCGGGGGTGGGGGGATGCCACTAGACATAAGGAATATCTGCAGTTCATGGAATGGGTGTTTGGGGTGCCACTTGGCACCAGGGATATTTAAAGTACATGGGATAGGTGTTGGGGTGGGGGTGCCACTAGACACCAGGGATGTTTTACAGTACATAGGACAGGTGTTCGGGGAGGGGGTGCCACTGTACATCAGGGTCTGCAGCCTTGCTGGCATGATGGGCAATCAGCAGCGGGTGGCTGCAGTACAGTCATCCCCCCATCGGTGGGGTGGGGCACTGGCTTTATGCCTGGTTATGAGGTGGTTTTTGGCAGCAGTATATAGCTTTGCTTTGCATGCCATTTACCACTGTTGCAAACCTTTGAACATGCCGCTGAGCCTATGTGCATGAGGGGACATCTCATTTGCATGGGCACAGTGTTATGCTATCGCCTGGGTGCTAACGGGTTTAGCACATGCTACAGGGGCCTCTGAAAAAGGACCCACCGGTGCGTGCTGCAAACCTAAATAGTGCTGGTGCAAACCCTGTTAGCCCAGTGCTTACCTTTGAATATCTGGCCCATAGAATTTTATGCTTCAAGCTATTTAGCCCACTAGAACAATTATATTAAAGTTTATCATTTCAGCTCAAATACTTCCCACAAAACCAATCATGGTATTAGCGAACATCAGTAAACAAATTTTAAAGAAAAAACATTCCAGATATAAAGTTCAGGGGGTAATTAGTTAAAGATTATTGAAATCAAAATGACAACAGTTTTGGGAGGGCTTAGTCCAAGGTTCGATGTGGGGGAATAACTCCCCCCACATACATAAAAATCAGCCTCTCCCAGGACCCCTTGCTCTAGTGTTTGGAACAGTTACCTGCATGGAACTCCTGCGTGGCATGTGTGCTGGCTTGCTTTTCTGCTCCATTTTGTGTTTCCTTTGCTTCTTCCCTCATTTTTCCCTGCTTGTATCCACCTCCTGCTTGTTTGTGCGCTGGCCTCTGCTTGGTTTCTGCTGGATTTCGTTTGTGTGTTTCTCCTGCTTGGTTAGTACTGTTTGGCCTCCAACCACTGTGTGCTTCCTCCTGTGCTTGTTTTTCTGTTTGTCTTTTGGTTTTGTCTTTTCTTTTGGGGGATTTTAGTTGCCCTTCTGTATACTGTGTTAATCCATGTCTGCTATTGTTGCCATTCCTTTCAGCACTCTTTTTTTTTTTTGAAATTTAAGTTTATTGATTTTCAACAACAAAATACAAACCACTCAGCATGACAGTAGTAACAGACCAAAAATAATACATGGTACAAACAAACATAAATCCCTCCCTCCCTCCTCCCCCACCCCACATCTTCCCTGCCCGCCCAAAGTGAGTATGCTAAAGAAAAAAACATATAGATGCCTACTCTGACCACTAAGTACAATAACGATTCTAGAAAGAAAGAAAAAGGATAAGAAAACAGCTTCACGTCCACAAGTATTAATAAATAATTATACCAAAATAAGAGAAACAAGAGGAGGCGCTGGGCACCAGAGAAGGCCATAAATAACATTAATGAAGGTACAACGACAACTTACCCCATTTCTTTTGGAACAGATCGAGGCGACGATGCTGGCTATCAGTCTTTCAGCATTAAGACAGACAGAAAGCTCGGTCAACCATTCAGCATAGGACGGGTCAGCTGATCAGTCCAATGTCTAAGAACCAATTTTTGACCACGATAGAGACCATGGCTATATGATATCAGCGCCACACTTCCTATACTAACATAATCCCCCAAAATACAGACCTCAGGGGTAAAAAGCTCTGAGATGCCTAGTAATGGGTCTAAGTTATCTTTGATAGAGGACCACAGGGTGATCTTACTACAACTCCAGAAAACATGTAGCAAATCTCCTTCACTTTGCTCACATCTTGAGCAGAGAGAAGGGAAGCTTTTGAGCTGAAATAATTTTTAGGAGTGTAGTACATATTATTTACTTTATATAGTACTGTGTAAGTCTCAGCCTATCTTGGTATGAAACTTATGTAGGTCCCTCCAGATGCGGGTCCAATCCAGAGCAGTGTCAGGGGACAAAGAGAGCCAGGTAGAGCCCAGAGCAGGTTTTGAAAATTTATAATTAAGAAGAAAAGAATATATTGATGAGACAGGATGGGGTTTAGAAGCAAGTGTTGAAATCTGAGAGAGAAAGGGATGGACTATTGAGTCCCTATAGTGAACACCAAATTTCTCAACCAATAGGTGTCTCAGTTGATAAACCTTAAAAATGTTCCCGATGGGGATACTATATTTACTTAAAATGTCCCCTGAGACAAGAAGGGATCCCTGATCATAAAAATGTTCAAGGCTCGCTTCATTAATGTGTGGTAACCACCCAGGAGTAATCTTTGAACTGCCCAGCTTGAGATTAGGATTAGGACGATCGGCTGACCCAGATCCTTACTTGGAAAAATATTGACAAAACGAAGACATTGTGAGAGGGACTTAAGAGACATCAGAATTGTTTGGTCAGTTACCCAATGCGAAAGCATGGAAAGGGAGTATAAAAAGCGCAGGGATCAATTCCAGAATCCACTAAAATCGAACTCTCAATCTGAAGCCAAATCGGAGAGGGGATCAAAGTCGGCAGGCAACGTCTCCCTAATTTAGCTAGGTGGGCAGCCCAATGATAGAATAATAAATTAGGGAAGTCGAGACCCCCTTATCCTTAGGAAGAGACAGCTTGAGGAAAGAGCGCCGAACCCTTTCCCTCGCTAGATAAAATTCAGAACATTATGGAATTGCTGTAAGTAGAGATAGGCAACCAAAGAGTCAATAGATTCAATGGATAAAAATACGGGGAGGACATTCATTTTGATAATATTGATCCGACCCCAAAGGGAGATGGAAGAGTAGACCAACACTGTAAATCCTGCTGGATATGACTTTTTAAGGTTGTCTAAATTGAGCTTCCTAAGCAAGGAAAGGTCTGTTGAGAAATGAACCCTAAATATTTGATTGAACTAGAAGACCATCTCATGCCCAGCCTGGCGAGATCCTGTTTATATGTATAATTATTTAACGGATAGATCTCAGATTTCAAATGTTCAACTTATACTGAGAATGAGCCCATAGCATTTAATGACCTCAATGCCTGCTCGATAGAAACATCAGGGTATGCAACATGCAGGAGTATATCATCCGCGATAAACAGAAAGAACTAGCTCCTGTTGGCTGACAGGGCACCCTTTGATCACTGGGGAAGATTTAAGTCTGATAATAAGTGGTTCCAGATATAAATTAAATAAGAAAGGCAAGAGAGGCAGCCCTGCCTAGTACCAGTGTATAGCCGAAAAAGGGAGGAAAACAGCCCATTATAATATATCTTAGCTGAAGGACATTTATAGAGAGTCTGGATCCATTGTAGAAAAGGAGCCAGGAATCCCATCCTAATCATCACAGCCCAAAGAAAGGACCAATCCACCCAGTCGAAAGCTTTTTCAGCATCTAATGATGCTAAAGCCATTGGAAATTGAACTGTACACGTATATTGAGAGATATGGGAAAGGATCCTAAGATGGTCTGAAGGGGATCGAGAAGATACAAAGCCAACCTGCTCCGGGCTGAGAAGAGGGTCCAGACCTTCTTAATCCGCTCCGCCAAGATTTTAGAGAGGATTTTCATGTCATAATTTTGAAGCGATATGGGCCTATAACTAGCAGGATCAGTAGGTTCTTCACCTGTCTTAAGAATCAGGATGATAGTAGCTTCTAAGAGCGAGGGATCTATATCGGGAGAGAGAAAGAGGTACTCATAGAGTCTAAGAAGTATTGGAGCCAGTTCTTTGGAAAAGTCTTATAAAATTGGCGGGAAGCCATCCGGGCGGGTGCCTTATCTAAGGCCATAGAGGCAATAGTATCCTCTATCTCAGAGAGGAGATAGGGACATTTAAAGCTCTCCATGTTCCGGCAGGAGCTGGGGGATGTCCATATCCGCCAAATATGCTGCAATATCTAAAGGGGAAGCAGAAGAGACAGGTAAAGCATAGAGTTCCCTGTAGTAATCCTCAAAGATCTGCACAATCTCTTTGGGAGAGGGTCTAATAAAACCGGCGGACGCTTGCAAGGCCGGAATTATCCTAGAACCCTCTAAGGTACAGAGTCCTAAAGCTAAGAGCCTCCCAGCCTTCTCACCATGCTCAATGTACCTAGTCTGAGTTTTCATAATACAGTATTCTGCTTTTTCTTTAAGAAGATCAGTGTATTCATTTTTAGCCGACAAAAGTGTTTCCAAAACAGGTAGTTGCAAGGGAGGAGGATGCGACTCCAATTTCTTGATTTTGCCCATTAGAGAAAGTGCTTTCGCCAGCCGGGTTTTTTCCTCGCTGACGCTAACTTGATCAACTCCCCTAAGATAACACTTAGGAGCACTCAGATACTATCAAACCTTGAGGTAGAACCCAGGTTATCCATTAAAAAGAGTGAGATTAGGGATTTTATCTGCTTCACTAAGTCATCATCCTTAAGCATTTGGGTATTAAGTCTCCAGGTAGTGTCCCTTTGGAATTCCGGATCAGGAGAGACTTTAATCCAGACTATCGCATGATCAGAAAGGATTATCGGTTCTATACCAGACTGAAGGAAGCTTGGAAGGAGGGTCTTACTGATCAGGATATAATCTATCCTAGACCATGACCCGTGGGGTTGGGAGAAAAATGAGAAAGCTCGGAGAGTAGGATAGGAAAGTCACCAGGGATCACACAATCCTAACATATGGGAGAAATCCTGCAAAGCCCTCTGTATGGAAGTGGCCGGTCAATTAATCTGGGGGTCCTTATCCAGGGAGTACGAGGGCGCAACATTCCAATCTCCCCCCAGAGCTATCTGCGAGGGAAGTAAAGTACTAATTTTGTCCGCAAGAGCCATGAGAAATTCAGGGCTACCTCCAACCGGGCCATAAATTGAACCCAAGACTATCATATTCCCATTGATAGAGCCCCTGACCAACACAAACCTCCCGTCTGGGTCCTCTATCACAGAGTCTTTCAGAAACGGAACATGTTTTTTAATAAGTATAGCTACACCTTACTAGAACAGGTTCCACCCGTCGTATAAATTTGGGAGAAACCAGAACGGGATAACCACCTAACTTCAGAATTAATTAAATGAGTTTCCTGAAGAAATAACACGCCTATTTGGAGCAAAAGACAGTGATTAAAAACTTGTGTTCGCTGACTTCTCTCTGAGCCCACGCATTCCACTTACGGAGTTTCATGGCTCCTGCAGCCATTTTAATAGCCAAATAATAAAAGAGCAGGCATTAAAGGAAACAGAAACAAACCGGAAAAGGCACACTTCACCCCAGTACCCCCATCCCTCCCTCCCAGCTTGCCATCGGATATCCCCAAAACAAATTTTAATTTGTCAAGGTTAACATCCTTTAGAATCCAGACCTGAGCCAAATAAAGCTGGCAGGCTAAACCACCCCCCACCCCCAAAAGAAACCCTTAACTAAACTCCTCAAATAACTATATACAGTGTGGCCCCAGAACAAGAAAACACCAAGACTGCCACAAGAAATCCAGTGTCCTGGAAACCACCCCCCCAATGCGAATCCAGAGCCTCCCGATATATAGAAACCAAACAGACAAAATAAGTGCCTGAAAAGTACCTCCCTGGAAGGAGAAACCTTTCTGTCTCCCCACCAAATGCCCCAATAGACATTCAATTAGGAGGCCTAGATTAGCGAACCACCCATCCATAGGTTCGTGACTCAGCAACTTCCAGGAGCTGGGCCAGAGAGCAATCCCCCCCCCCACCTGCCATCTACCATAGCATTAGCAGACCGAGAAAAACTCCTCAATAAGTCGCGATCAATGATAGCTACAGCCTCCTCCCCGTTTGGGCTTAAAAAGGGAAAGGTAGATGCCCCAGCAAATAAAAATAAAAAAACAAACATTTTTACTCACCCCCTGAGAGGAGGCAAAGGAAAAAAAATGCCAACACAAGCCGGATGTATCGCGGGGTAGGAGGCTAATCATCGACCAGGCCGCATGTTTCCGGGGAGCACTTAATAGCGGCAGGACCAAGGCCCGGTCCTACCGCTATATTTGGAACCTCCGGAACCCATCTCTGATATGCAGTTCCAGAAAAAGACCAACTGGTCCGTGGTCGTGGTTTATTTCGCCTCTGGATAGCCCACCAGGATCTCACCACACAGCAAGGACCTGAAGACCACCAGAGCAGGTAGGGAAGTAGGCGACAGGGGCATCAAAGTGCACAGACATAAAAAAAAGGAAAGCAAAGAAAAGGGAGATGGTTAAAATGGAAAAAAAGGGGGAGAGGAAAGAGAAAAAAAAAAATAAATAACATCCATAGGCTTAAGTCCCTTCAAAATGTTTCACAGAAGTGATGTCCATAGCATCCATTCATCCCTTTGACGTGAAGAGGTCAGGGAGCTTGACGGCAAGGTCTCTTTGAGCCGCATCTGGTGAGTCATATCCATGGGTGGCGTTGCTAATCGTAACTCTGAGGGTAGCAGGGTAGGCCATTTTAAAGGGAATAGATGCCGCAATTAACTTTTGGACTATAGAGTGGAATGCTGCCTTTGACTCTCATCTCCTTAGGAAGATCCTGGGTGACCCGTAGATGTGCTGTTCCCCGCAATCGCTATAAACTTCGATTTACTAAGACGGGCTGCCTCTCAACATAGCTTAAGAATTTAATAATTAGGGCCGGGGGATCCAGGTGGTGGTCGGGTCTCAGCGACCTATGTGCCTCTCGAGGTGGTAACTCGGGTTAATCGATGAGGGCCCACTATCTTGACAAAAAAGTTGTAGGAAGGCCATCAGATCCGGCCCTTCTTCTAGCTCTGGAAGGCCCAGGATAAAGAAGATTATTTCTGCGGTTGTGACCCTCAGATCTTCGGTCTTCAGCTGAAGTTTCGCGCGCCGCGGGGCAATCCAGATATCTCCGTTTGACGCCCTTCCACTGCTCCAGGGAAAATTCTCGCTTCAATCCGATACCCTCATGGTGAGGGTAGAGAGGTCCCCCCGCAACGACTTCAATTCCGCAGTGATATCCTGAAGAATGGTTCTTATTGGGGCCAATTCCTGCAGAAATTTGTCCTCAGTCAATGGACCCGACGATTGGGACTTGTCGCTGTTTTTTTCCAATCTCATGTCCGCTTGATTCCACGGCTTCTTTGATTGTTTCTCCGGGGTCGCAGGTGGCGTGTGTCTAGCCGCGGCCTGCTTTCTATCTCCCTCCATCTCCCTATAAACCCCAAAATATTGACAGGGGTACACCTAAGGGTCGATGATTAAAGCTTGAGTGACTCAGTAAACGCGATCTGGCTAAAATTAGTACTTCTAGAACCGCTAAATCTGGCAGATAGGACGGCTGGAGGGGAGAGCTCTATGCCCTAGCTGCCATTCAGCCAGCTGCCATCACGTGACTCCTCTCAGTCCTTTCAGCACTGTCAAGTTCCTAATTGACTACACCTGGCTGGCTCTTCTCAGCTTCTCACTGTGTGTTTTGTTGTGTTTCAGCAGTTTGCTTTGGATCTGTCAGCTGCCTGCTTCCTGGATTTCTGTTCTCCAATCCCCACTGCTGCTACTCTTTACTCATTTGCTTCATTCAGATCTACTTATTTGTAGCCTACCTGGGACCAAGCATGCTAGACTGTGTACATGCCCTATTTTAATTCAGTGGCCTTGCATTTCACTATGGTTTTGTTACTGCTTACTTAACTCAGCCTTTCATTTGTTCACTACACATTTCCTTACGTAAGCCCTCAGTTTTCATGCAGCCCTTTTGGGGTTTTAAATCCATTCACAGATGTTTATTTGTACTCGGGAGGGAACCAAACTAGACTCTATTGCAATTCTATATTACTTTCTTCTTAGGATTCCAATCCATTAACTGCAATTGTACCAAGCAATTATTACTGTTGTTTTTCAGTGCATTATTGCCTTTGCCTACAATCCCTATGCTTGTTCAATTGTTCAGCTTAGCTACTGCTGGAAGTGATAACTAATTACTGCTGGAAGCTGTTAAACTGCTTTTGTACAATGCTTCATTTCACTCTGGAGGTCAGCTCAGCTACAGCTGTCTCTGTACACTAGTTTTAAATCCAGTTGTGGGTCACAGCACTTTACTGTGGCTTCTTGTTTTTCCTATGGTGGAGGACGTGGGAGTTATAGTGGAGAGTTGTGGCCCCGTGTGGTTCATATACCTCACATTCAAATACTGCCTTTGCTGCTAAAATCCTCACAGTATTTATGTCACCTTTTATTGGCATTCGTTGCTGACCTGGTTTGCTTGTGTTCCTACCTCTTTACTTGCATAGCTTGTCATATATCCTTGCCAGGTATGTGCCTCGCAGTGGATGAGGGCCCAGTTTAGCCTGAGTTGTTTGTTCCTTGCCTATTGCTTTGCATGCCTCTGCGTAATATCTGTTTACCATGCTGCACACTGCCTTTTGTGCCCTGCATTACCATGTACTGCCTGCTGTTTTGCTAAAAGCCCCGTTTTCTCTCCCAGCTTCTTCTCCTGTCCTTTTTTCTGCCTCCTCTTTTCTCTTTCATCTCCTTGCATTCATCCAGCACACTCCAGCAGTTTTACAGTTCCTGTTCCTAACTCTGCCTTTGGGGCACTGAGTGAAGGTAGGCTTCTGTCTGCTGGGAATAGAAGTCCTATTTATGCCTTACTCTTTTGTTAAGTCTCCATCCTCCAGCTGCTGTCTCATCTGTGGCAGTGGATTAGCCTAGGATGGGAGTCTTTGCTACCTCTGTGTTTATCTCATAACCTCTGCCTGGCATGGCCTCACATTGTATACGGGATCATCATGCTTGTTATGCTGTGCCGCCTCTGTTTCTCTCATAATATCTGCCTGGCATGGCCTCACATTGGATAAGGGATCATCATGCCTGTCATGCCTTGCTGCCTCTGTTTCTCTTATACCCTCTGCCTGGCATTGCCTCAGTTTAGATTCAGGATCATCATGCCTGTTATGCTTTGCTGCCTCTGTGTTTATCTCCTACCTTCTGCCTGACATAGCCTTGCCTTGGAAAAGGGATCATCATGCCTGTTACACCTTGTGTTCTGTTTCATTTCAGTCTTCATCCATGAGTATCTCTGACTGCTTGTACCTTTGGTTCTTGCACTGTGGGTTGGAAGTGCTATGCTTTCCTTGCTGCATTGCATTACCTGTGTTTTGATGCTTGTCATCCCAGCTCCTACTGCTGCCTACCACTGCTGCTACTGTATATTGTCTGCATTAATCAAGTCTCCCCCTACTGCTGCCTACCAGTGCTGCTACTGTATATTGTCTGCATTAATCAAGTCTCCCCCTACTGCTGCCTGCCTCTGCTGCTTCTATATACTGTCTGTAATAATCAGGTCTTCCGCTGCTGCAGCCTGCCACTGCTGCTACTGTATTTTGTCTGCATTACTCAGGTCTCCCACTCCTGCTGCCTGCCTCTGCTGCTTCAGTATACTGTCTGCATTAATCAAGTTTTGCACTGCTACTGCTGCTACTGTATTTTGTCTGCATTACTCAGGTCTCCCACTGCTGCTGCCTGCCTCTGCTGCTTCAGTATACTGTCTGCATTAATCAAGTTTTGTACTGCTACTGCTGCTACTGTATTTTGTCTGCATTACTCAGGTATCCCACTGCTGCAGTCTCCACTGCTGCTATTGTATACTGTCTGCATCAATCAGGTGTCACACTGCTGCTGCCTGCCTCTGCTACTTTTGTATACTGCCTACATTAATCAAGTATCCCCCTGCTGCTTTCTGCCACTGCTCCTACTGTATTTTGTCTGCATTAATCAGGTCTCACACTGCTGCTGCTTGCCTCGCCTGCTACTGTATACTGTCTACATTAATCGGGTCTTGCACAGCTGCTGCCTGCCACTGCCGCTATTGTATTTCATCTGCATTAACTGGGTCTCTCACTGCTGCTATTTGTCCCTGATGCTACCCTACACTGTCTGCATTGATCAGGTCTCACTCTGCTGCTGCCTACCATTGTTGCTCATTGTTCCAGCTTGGGCCTCTGTGGTGCCCTGTTTTTGATCTCCACCTCAGGTAGTCCCACCTTATTACTGGGACCTGCTTTCTTTTGGCTTCTTCCTCCTACTTGGATGCTCCTTTGCTGGACTGTGATGTTTCTCCTTCTACCATTCCTGCTGATGCTCCTATGCCGCCACTCGGTAGGGAGAGCATTTCCAAGACTCGACACTCTGTTCAGCATTAGACTATTCCTCACCTGACTGCAGAGCTTCGCTGACATGGCATTACTTACTCCACTTCTGCTCACCTACTGGAACCCTACAATCTCTATATCTCCAGATTCTAGCCTATGTCGACTTCATGCCTGTCCCTGTGGCTCCTCCACCTGCCTCTCCCTTGTCGGAGATCCATATCCAGTTGGATTCCCTCATACCATTGTTACTGCTTGGGCTCATTCCAATGCTTTGGTCATCCTGTCCAGCTATTTGGCAGCCATCCCATCAGCAATGCTTTCCCTACCCGTGGATGTCCTAGTTCTTATTGTACCTTTCTATGTGACTGCAACTATTGGTGCTGCCCATGCTCACTGTGTTTGTCCTGAGGCTTTCCAGTCTTCCGAATGACATTTCCCATCCATCATCTCCAATCCTTATCTTGGTGTTGGCACCTGCTTCAGCATCTCCTCCTTTTCATATGACTGTTGTGCCCTCCTTTTGGGGCTTCAGCATGGATTCATTCCAGTCTAGTTAATAAGTTGGGATTGGACAAATATTTAGAGAAATGAATACGCAAT
Source organism: Neoceratodus forsteri (assembly GCA_016271365.2). NCBI lineage: Eukaryota > Metazoa > Chordata > Ceratodontiformes > Ceratodontidae > Neoceratodus > Neoceratodus forsteri. The sequence goes on along the minus strand of CM057455.1, from coordinate 1,362,012,276 downwards.
TGGCTGTCTAACATAATTCAGAAGGTAGCAATCAATGCTTAGCTGTCTGCAGAGGGGAAGAGTCATGAGTGGGGTCCTGCAGCACTCTGTGTTGGGCCCTGTAATATTTCACTTATTTATTGCAGACTTGGGTAATAACAGTAAGAACAAAATAGCAAAATATGCAGACAACAGCAAACTGGGGAGTTTAAGTGATACTATGGAGGACATCAAATCTATACAAGATGACTTGGATGCATAACTGACTGGGCATTCAGATGAGGAATGACCTTTAACACTAACAAATGTTATGTACTGCACTTGGGACGTAACAAGCTGCGCCAGTATATTTTTTATTTATTTAGTAATTAGAATTACAACCTTTGCACTAAAAGCTCATTTACAAAGGATCATCGTCACAAGGGTAGGGGAGGGTACATAAGTTTGGAGTCAGTAGCAGCTAATTTGCATTGTCAACAACATCTAATAGTAAGAAAAATGTGAACAGGAGAAATCAGTAAACATTGGCAATAGCATAACAATGTAGGATAACATAGGCAAATAACAACACATAACCAAAACAAGGGTACATAGTCAATGGGGTTGGGTTCACATGTCATGCCATACAATTAAGTGCTTAAATTAGAGTTATGTGCTAGTTTGAGAAAAAAATCAGAGGTGGAAACTAGGCAGGATCTTGTATTGGGAGAAAACAGGAGATGGAGCTGTTCATCAGAACTGATACCTAAATGTTACTAGGCTATAGTCAGAGGAGTCAGCCTAGGCATAGTAGTCAGAAAGGGTAGAAAGAACCAATCAGGATTAGGTAGGAGAAGAGGAATCAGAAGAGGGGGATGATGGTAGGGTCAAAGGTGGGTGGTGTAAGGAGGTCAGCGGGTGAAGGTTTGTCAGGGAGAGTGTGAGAGGAGAAAGGTAAGCAGACAGATGGGCAGACATGGGCAGGTGGTGAGCAGGCAGTTTTGCATCAAATTGTAGGGTGAAAGAAAAACCTTGGCAAGCCTAGGGTTCTGGTACCCACTTGGCTAATAGTGGCTGTGGCAGCGTACAGGAGGGGAGATAGTCTTTAGGAGCATGGCTTTGGAGAACAGAGGCATGCTGGCTCATGGGTTTAAGCAATTCAACCTTAGCAAACTGCTAGTACAGAAACAGACCTGGGTGTACAATTTTACAAAAGCTGGACTTTGGAGAGCCATGTACAAATGTTGTGTCAAGGTCTAACATAGCAGCAGGTGCTATAAAGAGAAACATAAAATCTTGCAAAAAGTGAAGTGATATTACCCTTATATAGATCCTACATTAGGTCGCACCTTGACTTCTGTAGCCAACTCTGGAACCCTACATAAAGGTTGATATAAACATGGTAGAAAGAGTGTAGAGAAGTAGGACTAAAATAATATCTGAGGCCAGGGAACTTCCATATGCAGGAAGAATTAATCATTTAAAAGTGTACACACTGGAAGAAAGAAGAAAGATATGTGATCTGCTACTGTTTTCTAATATCATTAATGACCCATCATTAATTGATCATAGTATCATAGTATTCACAAAGCGTTAAATTAGTCTTTCATCCTTTTTTGCTTGCCATGAGTAAAAACCTATTAGTAATCTCTAACCTTAAATTTACTGCACATATCCAGTCTTGTTTTAAATATTTCTAAAGTTGGGCTATCGACTATCTCTTGTGGAAAGGAGTTCTAATGAGGGACCACTCGTTGACTAAACCAATATTTCCTTTTTAGTGACTTCCACCTCTGTTGTTTTAACTGTTTACAGTGAGTTTTAGTATTGTAAGTTTTTTTCATATAGTTCATGTCCTAGGTCTAGTCTAAGGTTATTACCTTGGAATGATCTATAAACCAAAATAATATTACCTCTTCATCTTCTATATGCAAAAGAATACAGATTAAGGTCCTCCAGTCGCTCTCTATATGGTTTGTTCCTCAACCCTACCACTGATCTAGTTGCCCTTCTTTGTACTCTCTCCAGTCTATCTATCTCCCCTCTCATGTGAGGGGCCCAGACTAGGGAACAGTACTCAAACTGGGTCCTCACTATTGACCCATACAGGGGGATCAAAATCTCCCTACTTCTGCTTGATGTGTGACTCAAAATACACTTTAGGGCTCTATTTGCATTTTTTACAGTCTGATCACATTGGGGCTAAAAGTGAGGTCATTTCTTATAATAACACCAAGTCCCTTTCTTTCACAATTTTTTATTGTTGTTTATTATTTATAGTGTAGTTTAATTCCAAAATTTTTTTACCCATATGTAGAACTATGCATTTGTCTTCATTTAATTTAAGCATATGTTTTGTTGTCCATTCCTCAATATATTTGAGGGTTTCTTGAAGTTTAATTTGGTTCAGAGTTGAATTTACCACTGCCCCCACTCTGCAGTTGTCTGCAAATTTGGTCATCCATATAGTCTCCGAATTGTATTTTAAGGATGAAATATATATATTGAACAGACAGGGTCCCAACACTGACCCCTGAGGGACCCCTCTCATCACAGAAAGCCAGTCGGATAGTTCTCCATTTATTACCACTTTCTGTCTCTTCCCTGTAACCAAGCTGCTATTCAATTGACAAGTTTTTATTGATCTTTAGGGAAATAAGGGATTTGATTAACTCATAACAAGGGAGTTTATCAAATGCTTTTGAAAAGTCCAGTTGTATTACATCTACTGATGTCCCTAAATCTAAATATCTGCTTACTCTCTCATAAAGCTGTAGAAGGTTGGTCTGGCAAGATCTTGATTTTTGTAAACCCATGCTGGCTATGATCAAACAACTCATTTTTGGTCAGGTGAACATGAATGTGCTCCTTTATAATACTGAAAATATAAAATTGATGATCTAAATATTATATTTAAGGATCCTAATTCCAGAACTAAAGGTCATTCAATCCAGGTGCAAGGGGGTAATTTTAGGGGCAACAGACAGATGTACGTCTTCACCAAGAGGGTGGTAAATTTATGGAACGGGTTGCCAGAAAGTATTTGTGTCAGTAAGAACAAGGAGACATTCAAGAAATGGTTGGATAGTTTCCTGATGGAAGGAAGGCAATTAACATACTACAACAACCTATAGGAGCTTCTCTTGGGCTATGTCTTTTTTGCTCCTTAAGCAATAGTGACTTTCCTTCTGAAGCATACACTTGCCACATTTGCAATCTGCATTTCAAGAATCGGACATTGTTAAGCAGCTAATTCAGAAAGAGTTCCAAAAGAACCTCATCATTGGTCTGGTTCCTTTGGCCCTGTTTCCTACCTTTTGTTACGACTGCAGCAAAATCGGTTTTGGCTATGTGGTCTTTATTCTTGGCTCACTGGAATGGATGTTTTATGTTCTATAAAGACCCTTCACCAGACTTCTACCCTAGGATTCAAACAAATGCCTCACCAACATAAGGATTGCGTACATGAAGGCGTTTTCATACCCATATTTCCACCTAAGGACAAATGGTGCCTTGTCGTTCAATTGGACATTCTGGATTAAATCATTCTCATCCTTTACCGTTCTCAATCCATAACTCTCCAATGACTACAAAATAGTTTGTAGGCCATATCAGATGTTTGCTTCATCAGCTGGACTTGATCCTTATTCATATTCTGAGCACTCTGTCAGATTTAGAGCAGCGTCATCAGATTCAAGAAATAACATCCCCAGCCATATCATAAAGAAGTTCGGAAGATGGAAGTCATCAGCTTATGAAACCTGCATTCTGAATCCAAACTCTCAAATTAGAGTAGCATTTTCAATCATCCCCTCTTAGTATGCCCAGAGGATGAGCAATTCAGTAACCATGGGTCCTCAGAGGTTCTCCCAAGTTTTTTTTTCCCTTTTCCTGCACATTACTGGGAGCTGGAGGAGGTCATCTAACATCATTTTGGGGCTCTCTATTCCTACAGCTATCCAGTTTAAATTTGCCACACCTACTTAGCTTAAAGTAATAATACCAAGGATGGGAACAGAGTTAAGCCACAAGCATAAACATATTTTATTCCACCAGCATTGAATGGGAGGGCTTAGCCCGAGGTTCAATGTGGGGGAATAACTCCTCCCACATACATAATAAAAACCAGCCTCTCCCAGGACCTCTTGCTCTAGTGTTTGGAAAAGTAACCCACCATCCACCCCTTCCTCCTCCTTCTCCAGCGCTCTCCCCATCCTTGGTGCTGGGCTCTCTATTCCTACAGCTATCCAGCTTAAAGTTCCTACACCTACCTAGCTTAAAGAAATAACACCAAAGATGGCAACAGAGTTAAGCCACAACAGAGTATGCACAAGCATAAACATACTTTATTCCACAAGCATTGAAATTGTGTTACTGGCATTTACTGAGTATTGCCCACCTTTTTGTCTCCATGTCAGACTCTATATCAACTGAAAGAGCCATGTTTTTCCCCCAAAAGTCCTGAGCAGCATCCACATTGGAAAAGAAATGATATTTTCCTTGGAAAGAGACCTTTAATTTAGTGGGGACTGCAAAACTGCAGCAACCCTAGCCTGGATGAACTCGGACCAAATGGTAAGAAAACGCTTTCTGTGGTCCTGGGTCACTAAACAGAATTCAGGATATAGGTGGAGTTTATGTCCTTCATATGTGAAACCCTTTCGCTGTATGACCTCCTGAAGTATATAGTTTCATATAGTACTGTATGTGAAGAAAATGTGCAGATAACATACCTTGCACCAGAGTTCACATTATCTGTTCTGGACTGAGGGTAAAACACAGATTCACGCCCTAAAGGAGTGTCCAGAGAGAAGAAAGTATTATTTTACAGAAAGGGAGGTGGAGCCGTGGAACATTCTTCCAGCCAAAGTGCTGGGTGCTAAAACCATTTGTGGTTTCAAGCATGACTGGGACAGAATGAAAGGTATAGTGGGCGCTCGGGGTGGCAGAAACTGGAAAGTGAATGGGGGGAAGGAGGAGGCATCCATTTTGTGGACAGGAAGGGTGCTGTGATGATATTTAAAAACTGGAATGTTTTCTATATATAAAATTAAAAAAAAGCAATTTTTTGCTCTAATTGCATATAATTATGATGTCACACATTAAAATGAACTTAAGGGGCTGTCCTTCACCCACTACCCGGCCCCTGACGAAGCCTTACATGGCAAAGCACTGGGGCAGCTGGTGAGACAGATGCACCATTTGGATTTTTGCTGTGTCGAGAAATGGAAAATTGTTCACCATTAAACTAATCCTTTTATTACACGGATTATGTTGAGACCCTTCACTGGAGTTACTTGCTAACTCCTTGCTCTGGAGTGCTGGTGCAATATTGTGTATGTGCAACCCCTAGGGGGCGCTATCCCAGAGGCTACTACCCCTGCCTGCTCTGACGTTAGCAGGTTGAGGGGCCTGGATCCAATGGCGGGTGCCTCCACCCAGAGGTCGTGGTTGGGACAGTCTGATATGACTGGGTCACAGCCCTCTGGGTCACTGCAACCCCCCTTTCTTCCCACTAGTGGCCCACACAACTAAACCACACTACCCTTGCCATATACACTTACCCCCAGGCTTGGTTCAATCAACTTGCTCTGGGGACCCCCTGAAAAGTAAGATGCAGTTATACAATAACCACTGTACAGTAATTCAACATAAACACACAGTTCAGTCAGTATACCTTTGCAAAACAACCAATCTGATTTATTTAGGGGCAGATAACAAGGACTGGGGGAAATCAAGTTAATTAGCTTACCACTCTAATATATATATATATATATATATATATACATACACAGTATATACCTAGGGCACTGTGCACAGGCCTAACCTATAAGTCACTGTCTTCGGGTACCCAGGCAGTAGAAGGCCGGCCTCTTGATGCAGCTGGTTGAGGCCCTGACGCAGAAAACAAGCATTTGATTCCTAAGAGGATTAAGTAGAGCCAGCAGGCTCAGTTCATGTAGCCAGTAAAGCAGCCAGACAAATCTTGACCTCACTATGAACATCTGACAGGGAGCTACCCTGATTTAGTACTCACAACTCCAGCAGAAAGATCACTCTCACACCACTTGCAGGACTGAGCCTGGAATTCAAATACTTCTCCACACATTTATATGAAGAGCAGAGGGGTACCATACCAGGCAGCTGCTGTATACTCCCGATTGCTTTCACTACAGTACACCGGGCCCAATGACACAGCTAACTTGTCCTGACAGGCCGAGTGCGATTGAAGCAGATTCTCCAGTCCTCTACAGGGTGAACCTGGTAGGTAGCTGCACTTTTGCACGGCCTCCTCTGACCGCTACCTAGCGGATTTTGTCTGACACTTGATGGCATTCAAGCCGCCCAACTCTGGCCTTCCACACGCACTTCCCGTGCGAAAACGCAATGGCGCAGGAGCCCAGAGCTCCTTTCTCGCTCACAACCACAATGACTCTGCCCCTTGGCAGTTTGGGCAAGGACTCTCAGTTCGGGCACCACCCGATCCCATTGGTGGGCTGCAGATACCAGTCACTTAAGTCGGTCCCCATTGGTGCAAAAAGGGCGTCGTAGTCCAGAACTTCATTTCCCAGAATTACTGACTGTATCCCCTATGGCCAGCCGGCTCCAAAATGAGTCCTGATCCTGGTTGGCTCAAAAGATCTCCATTTTAGTTACCCCTCTCTCACCACTGGCCCAGTTCAATAGTCCAGGTCCAAAATGGAGGGGCCAAGCACACAAAATTCCAGCTGAAATGAAAGCAGGTGAGACAAACTATAATTTCACTAACACTCTAAATAATTATAGCCAAACAGTTACATCTATCAAAAGGGCTACCTTTGCGCTTACAGCGACTACAAAATTGGAACAATCTCACCACAGCTCAGGTGGGATTTGAGCAGGGAAACCTCAGTCCCCCTTGCACAAGCCATGGGAGCCTGTGAGCAGGCAGATCTTAAAGAGACAGTACTAGAGGCTTCAAAAGCACTCACAATGCCTACATCTAGCGACATTACGCCAAACACCAGTTAGGCAAGGAGCTATTAAGCAGCTCTGGGAAGGCTTTTAAGAACCCCCATTTGTAGAGGGGTTACATATGGATTTAGCAGACAGCAACCCTGCACCAGCACCCTGCCCAGGTCGGCGAGCACAATATCTGTTTTTGTTGCTATGATGATATCACTGCCTCACCAACTCTAACAGTATGCAATTAAGCAGGTTAAAACAAACTGCCCCTACAGACAAGGATCCTGTTCTATCATGAAGAGAAGCACTGGATTCTTTTCTTGCACTCTGTCAAACATAAAACCCTGGGTGTTCCTCAGAGTATAATAGAATCCCTGACAACACAGTCAAACTGTTCTCACCTGCTGCACTGCATACTGTTAACACTGATGAGGCAGTGACATCATCACAACACCCTTCCTGTCCACAAAATGGATGCCTCCATATCCCTATTTAAAAGGCATTTTTCTGTCTTACTGAAAACATTTTCTTAATATAACCCAGAAATTTACATACTGGATTCTTATAGTAGCCATTACAATAATTTCATAAGGAAACATACGGATTCCCTTTAATCCTCTCCTCATAGTTCTACATTCTGTATTCAATTTGTGTACACCTATTAGAGAAGTTACCAAGAGTTTTGTGGAATATATCAAACAAGGCTCATGTCTCACCTTAAAAGGGCAGCACCAGCAGCCATCTCAGTTTATGAAAACAACATTATTGTATTACATGCCTGTAAAGAAGCAGTGGTAATAAAGGCAGACTGCCTTTATTGCCACTGCTTCTTTACAGGCATGTAATACAATAAATGTTGTTTTCATAAACTGAGATGGATGCTGGTGCTGCCCTTTTTTGGATTTGACTGAGACTGATTTGGGCTTGCACAGCTCCAGTGTGGAGCTGCTTTTTTGGTTTTTCATGTCTCACCTTGGAAGGTGACCAAAAGGTTTGCACTGAATTTTTTTTGTACACTCTAGTTCTTCTTTGGTGGGCCAGGGCATCTCGTGAGTACCCACTCAACCTCGGCCTCTACTCCTGACCTGAAACCACCCTTCCTGGGAGACACTTTGCTGAGCACCATTGCCCCAGACCCATGGACTCACTCAGCCCCTTCCCCAGATCACCCCCCGGGGAAGGGTCCACCCACCTACCTGGCGGCCTTTCTGTGATTAGAGGAACAGTCCCTGGGCCAGGTCAAGGAGCTCGGGAGAGTCGGTGGAGGGTTGGTCCAGCAATGGGATGTGGGCCTTGGTTCCTGGTGTCTCCATTGCCTCCCTGGTCCTCCAGGGTTTTTCTCATATGGGTTTCCCCTTGGAGCATGAATGTGCAATGATGCTGGTGCAGCTACGTGCAGGCGTCCACTGCCACTCAACCCCCTAAATCCACTGTCACTCCCTTCAGGGTCCCCAATCTCCACCAGGGGCTGCTTGGGAGTGAAGCAAGCCCCAATACCCATCCCAGGAGGGGAGAGCAGTCCTACAGACATGCAATCCCCTCCATCCCCTGCCAACCCCCAATGACCCGAGTCCATTCCGAAACCCAGGTTGCCAGCGTGGTGTGAGGTGTAGTGTCCAGTGCCTCAACTCTCAGCTCCACCAGGCTGGCCAGTTTTGTACTGATTGCAGATTTGACTTTGTCAGTATTTTGGGCTTAGTGCATGGCTCAGGGCACACTGCAGCAGGGAAAGACATCGTTCTGGAAGGGTACAGGAAAATGCCACCCTCTACCCTGTGTTGGAGCCATTTTCCTTGTCTTTGGGGAAAAGAACTTCTCTAGACTGTCAACTTTGGCTTCTATTAATTTCTTTACTTTAAAATGAGTTTGTGCAGCCATAACGATTCAGAGACTATAGGAAAATAGTTGAAACTGAAGTTTTTGCAGAGCAGAGCTCTAACACATGCATGTCGCCATCTTCCTCTTTCGAGTACCCCATCCCCTTTTTTCTAACTGAACAAACCAGCATGTCCCATCCCTGCTTAAAGCTGCTGATCGATTTGGCCTGTACCACTTCTTCAGCTAGCTTATTCCATTTATTCACCAACCCTTCTGTGAAGAAGTGCTTTATAGATGTCCTTTTTAATTTCCCCCCTGCTAGCTTCAGTAAATCCCCCGTCAAGCCTGTGTTTGAGCTCAAGGAGAATAGTTTCTTAGTGTCTACTCTATTTATCTCACACAGGTATTTGTATATCTCAGTCATGTAACCCCTTTTTCTCCTTTTTTCAAGGGAGTATATGTTACATCCTATAGCGTCTCCTCATACGTCTTATTCCAAAGACCCTGTACTGTACTGCTTCCACCTTGTCACAGTTCTTCATTAGGTGTAGGCTCCATTACCTTGCACAGTATTCCAGGTGTAGTGGCACTAGTGACCTCTACAGTCACAGGATCACCTCTGGCCCTCTACTGCTTATCCCCCACCATATGCAATCCAGCAATTTGTATGCTTTACTCACTGCCCTATTGTAGTGTGCAGACGTTTTTAGGGTCTCCGATATCATCACCCATAAATCCGTTTCTTCTGCAGTCCTGTCAAGCACCACTCCCCCATCTCATATTGCACCTTTGGGTTCCTCCTCCCAATGTACACTACTTTTACATTTTTTTGCATTATCAGCTGCCAAATCATGGACCAGCTCTCCAACTTGCCCAGATCCTCCCTCAGCTCTCTTCTCCCTTCCACCTTGTCCACTCCTGTGCAGATCTCTGTATCATCTGCAAAAAGGCATATGTTACCCATGATGATACCTTCACCAATGTCACAGATGAAAATATTGAAGTGGACCGGTCCTAGTACCAACCCAGAGGTACCCTAATAGTCACTTCCCTCATCTCTGAAAACTACACGTTGACTACCACCCTCTGTGTTCTACCCCCCAACTAGCTCTCTATCCAGTTTGCCATCCTATCCTCTACCCCATGATCCCTAATATTTTTTGACCAGCCTTCTGTGGGGGACTGAGTCAAAGGCCTTGCTGCAGTCAAGGTATACTGTATCAATTGCTGCCCCTTGTCTGCTGCTGTGGTCATCCAGTTGAAGAACTTTACCAGATTAGTTTGGCAAGACTGCCCCCTCATAAACTCATGCTGTCTGGGGTCCTGCATTTCATTCTCCTTTAGGACACCCACCACATCCTCCCTCAGTAGAGACTCCATGATCTTCCCCACTATAGCTATCAAGCTGACTGGCCTATAGTTCCCTGGCTTGTCCCTATTCCCACTCTTGCACAATGGTACAACAACCACTGTCCTACAGTCCCTAGGGACCACCCCTGTGTTTAGAGAGCAATTGAAAATTTCTGCTAGTGGCCCTGCTATAACTCCTGCTAAGTCATTCACCGTCCTTGTATGTAAGCCATCAGGTCTCATATATTGATATACTTTCAAGCCTGCTAGCTTTTCCAGCACACTTTTCTCTGTTATCTGGACCTTCCCCCAGTCTCTTTAGTCCATCCTCTTCATAACCCCACAATCTAGCAGTGGTCCATCCTTCTCCTTGGTAAATAGTGAGCAAAAATATTTGTTCTTTATCTCTGCCTTCCACTTGTCCCTCTCCTCTCACTCTTCCCTGTTCTTAAGTCTCGCTATATGCCCTTTTTACCTTGCACTTCTCTTAGATGTATGGGAAGAATGCCTTATCCCTATTCTTCACCCCCTTTGCCAACCGGAGCATTGTCTCTACTTTGGCCTCCCTCACCATCCTGGTGGTGTCTCTTGTTGCTTCCGTGTACTTTATCCTGTATTTCTCCCTTTGACTTATGCTATACTTAGAAAATGTCCTCCTTTTGGTTTTTGCTTGACTGACAGGAGACGGGACATAATGAATGACAAGACAGGCTGAGGCAACCTGCCATTTTTCATCACCATTCTTCAACATCTACATCACTGTCCGTAGGCTGCTTCTTCATCAATACTGTCTCAACATTGCTTTGCAAGTGGACCAGAGTATCCAGCAAATGTATCATAGTTAAGTTTAATAAAAGTTATCTTTTCAACATTTTCTGGGAGCAACTTTCCCTTCCTGTTACTGGCAACATAGCCAACAGTGCTAAATATTCTTTCTGAGTAGACACTCATTGGTCGGCAAATTAAATACAAAGAGCCAGTTTTTGCAATGATGATTGTTCTTTTCATGCTAATAATTCAGTGGGTCATCACAAACATGTATCTTTCTGGGATCCTTTAAAATGTCATCCACCATCATGCTGGCTAAGTAGCTTGTAATAGGGACAGAAACATCACTGTCTTTCTTTATGTCATCCAGTCCTGCCCAAATGTTGTCCTTTGATGCACCAGACAAATTGCCCATGGTTGCTGATTTATAATGCAAGGTTTTTCTTATAAGATAGATTCTAGCTCCCCTGGGATCTGTTTCTTGGCTGGAAGCATGGGGATTTTCATGGTGACTGCTGCAGCAGTGTCTTTTAGAGTCTGGATGTTCATTTTAAGAGGAACTTTATTAATGATCAGTTCTTCATTATGGTTGAGGTCTACAGTACCGGGAATGCTGAAGACAACACACTTGTTTGAAAAGAGGGTTCCAACATTGTGGGGGATAATCTCTGAGGCACTCCACATTAATGACATCATGGGTCTCTTAGGTGCATCAAGACAGTGGCTCCATTTTGGTCCATAGAGCTTCCTTTTCTCTGTGGGACTGTTTTTGGGTAGAAAATAGCACAAAGTGGTTGTGGGTGCTTTGATTTAGTGCCACTGAATTCCAGTAATGTCTGAATACAGCTCAGGCATTTTAAACATTTTCTAGTGCAAGGAAACATTTCTGGGTGAGTTTGAGAGTACCTTTTGCAAGTGGGGGATGTGGGATTCAAACCTAAGTCTCCAGATTTGCAGCTCAGAGCCTTAAACAGCTGTACTATGCTGCCTCCCCTTGTGTTCAATTATATGGGTCAGACATTATTTTAGTTCCTGGCACTGCTAGCAGGGGTGTTCAGGTAGCTAATAATCTCTATACTTGCACAATGTGATAATGTTCTTAATTTGAATATTCTGTTGCAATTTCTCGGCTAACATTTTCCTAGACAACCGACACTAGTAGAAGCTGCAGTGCTAACATCTGTAAGACTACCAGTTTTGCAATTTTAAACAGTTGCATATCTGCAGAAACATACTCTTGTGGTGTTGTTTAATCTTTGTTGTAGGATATTAATAAATGGCTTAGCCAGGTGGCTTCTTACCTTAGTAATGAAGTTGTTCTTTATAATAAACATTGTTCTTTACAAGAAGCGCACTGGAGCTCCAGAGTGTGCTGCAACCTGTCTTGATGCACATAAGAGACCAATGATGTCATGAATGTGGAGTGCCTCAGAGATGTATTCCCCCACAATCACCTTTACCAGGTGAGTAAACTACCATTATAAGAGTTTTACAGTGGTGCATCATGATAAGTCTGTGACGACATGTTTTGTGGAGGCAGTATAGCGCAGTGGATGAAGACTCTGAGCTGCAAATCTGGAGACCTGGGTTTGAATCCCACAGCCCCTACTTGCATTCTGTGTGACCCTGAGCAAGTCACTTAACTTCCTTGTGCTCACAGGTCACACCTGTAAACAAACTTTCAGCTTAGTGTGTCTCTCCTGGTTAAAAAAAATATATATATTATTGTCAGAATATAATATTCAAATTCCAACATCACATAAATCCTGGGGGTTGTTTCTAAAAACAAAGAAAGCCTTTGTGCAAGTGTGACACTAGATCTCGATCCACGCTTTTCAGATATAGCCCCAAACTTTCCAAACTGTTCATGAGAAGACATACTGTTGCACAGTCAGCATTCAGTTCAAGTGCTGCTTCCACAAATAGCTGTAGCAACTGACAAATAAGTATGAGATTCCACTCCCCAGATGTGGGCCATCCCTTTCACTATTGTGTGGCGTTGCACTGGTAATCTGCTTTGCATTGTTCTCGGAGCCTCTGCAACATGTTGGTTGCTGTGAAAAATAGCAGTATTTGCCAGTCTGATTGCCAGTTTAAACAAGCAAAAATGAAATGAAATGAAAAAAGAATGCCATGAAAAAGGTGGCTTTCCACTTGGTGGCAACATCTTGTTTTAGCTGGTGTAATGGTAAGTTATTCTGTTTTTGCAGGTCTCATAGAATGTTGCATGTTTTTGCTGAGTGCCTCAAATGTCCACATATCTTTCATACACATTACCCAACATATTTTGCACATGCCTATCTTCAGTGAAGAAGTCATGAACCATTACATTTAGCATATGCCCCAAAGCAAGGTCTATGCATAAACCCACCACCCTTTAATGCTTTCAAAATATTGGCTCCATTATCTGAAAGTACATTTCCTGGAAAAAGGCCATTAGAGGAAAGCTGTTCTGAGAACTGTTTCTTTAGCTTATGTAAGATGTTTACACCACTGTGATTTTCTTCTTTTAACCTTTTCTTTATTTAATTTCAAAAATAAAAGGCGATGAATACATCTCTGGTACAGTCATCATCAAAACTAACAAACATTTAAATGTTACTCCTTCAGGGTTACAACATGATGCACAGTACATCTCTGTAACCTCTCTAGGAGAAGTACTAAAAATCAATACCTTTTAACAATAGTAGAAAAAAAGAAAAAAGCTCTTGCTATCATGGAAGAAGACCTCTGTAATAAAAAATAAATGTTCATATTTAACACCTTGTGCCAAAATCAATAGACATCTGGTGTGCATGATACACAGTGAAGCTCGCCAGTATTAAACCCTTTAGCATTATTATGGACATCGAAAAAAACTCCTGCCACAAAAGAACTAGTAGCAAACAGCCAGAATCTATTCAGTATACCCCTCAGAGTCTAATCCAAATATGGATAACCCAAGTAACTATTCTAGCTGAAGCAATGTTTTCAAATAGATCTTATAAGTCAAAATGCATTACTAAAAAGAACATACAGCAAACACACTGAAAAACACAGATTTGTAGACACGTAACTTTCAGCACTGAAGCCCCCAACGATGCCCACCACTATAAACCTCCAACCCCCTTAAAACTTTAAACAATAATGTCACAGACCCAATTATGAAAAATAATTAAAAAATGAATCATAAGAACAGATAGTCTGGGCCATGACATTCTTCCAACTCTGACTAAGCACTGCCCATCATAACATATGTGGGGGGGGGGGGTCACTATAATGGGTTTCCAAAAGTAATAACATTATTTTGCAGTCCCACCTCAGGTCATGCTTTGGTCCTTTCTTCAGACTCCTCTGCATTATATCTCTCTTCATCCTGCTCCAGCTTATCTTCGTCTTCCTCAAGATTCTGCACTAGCCAGCCATTTTTGGGGGGAAAATATACATAAATACCTCAGAACTGACAGTCACATGAAGACCGACAAGAAACAACAAAGCAAAAGACACACCCAAAGCTCAAAAGTGGTGCTTCACCACTTCAGATTCTTTATGGCACTGCTTAGTTGTATATCCCCAAGTCAGAGAAAAATGTATACTTACTTCCTCTGGTCCAAATCTCCCGCATCTCCCTACCAGACTTCAATACATGATTACATATATTTGGGCACGTAAAAGTTATTAAAACAGTATGGGGTATATGGGTATTAGTATCAGTGTGTAAACAAGTTACCCTGTATACCCAGTCAATGAAACCTAGGGATGGGAAATCTGGTCATCCAAAAAGTCAAGGCAACCAATCTTCAAAAAAGGCCACTACTTCTTTGTCCCTTGAAGTTTTCTGGTAACCATGTAAGCTGAAAATTTCTGTCCCTTAAGCGATTCTCTGTTGTCCTCATACATTGTTTCAACCATTTGTTCTGCTGTTTCAGATTGGAAGTAGCTTCTATTTCCTTTTCAGCCTGCCCAACTGCTCCATCCATTTTTTTTTCAGATTATTCTATTACTGACATTTCAACAGGAACGGGCTGTTACTGAAAGCATCACATTTTTTCTCTAAGCTCTGAACAAAAGGCAAAGAGCATGAAGGGAGTTCTTAATGTCCTGAAGTTCAGATTTGATTTGAGGATCTGTTGAGGACTATGCATACACTCTGGTTTCACTGCTCCAGCAGGGACCAACTTTGCTTTGAAAATGTCGGGGCCTGCACCTGGCTTCCCTTCTGTTGAGGCTTCTTCTAAATGAACCCCAGGTCACCACATCTATCAAGGGTGAGTACAGTGCAAAGATTTTGTTGAAATTGCTGCAGACAATAACAGTCTTAAAAATAAATGAAGCTCTCACAGCAGGAGATCTCCAGATTGTCTAAGCCAATGGCAAGCTCCACACTGTGCACTGTGATTTTCTTTCTCAAAGTTCACAGCACAGACAACAGCCTGTTTTTGAGGATCTTGTGGGTTCCTGATAGTTACAGAGGATGTTTCAGAGGATGTAAATAAGACTCAGTGGGCTGTGGCAGTCATGTAGTCTGCTGTTTGACCACTTGTCTACATACAGTATCTGTTGTTATACCATGTGTATGTTTTAATAGTTGGTGATTGCAAGGCACTGTTTCCCTTCTGACCCAGTTCCTTATAAAGAGCTGGCACAGCTATTGTGGAAAAAACTGACAGATGTGGCTGAATAAGGGCATGTTCCAGGCAACTTTCTGGTTAAAAATAAAACAAACACGCAAACAAACATATTTCCACAATGCAGCAAGTACCAAGGATAAACTAATAGGATCCAGTGCACAACACCCCCCCCCCGACATGGCAAATCTGCAAAATTAAACATTTAAACTGCCTGAATTGGCTTTTCTTACTTTAAACTCCATGAAAAAGGGGTCCTCTTAGTTATCAGATTGGAATTCCAATGTGAGCAAGCCAAACCACCAATCGTCAGGGTGGGACCCCATGGTTTGGTCCCTACTTCCCCAACTCTGAAATGCCTGCAGTGGCTACTCTTAAATAGAGTACATTGCCTAACTGGCTCCATAAGCAATAAGACATGGCTGGGTATTGATAGTATTGAAATACCCATACACCCAGAAGCATAGCAAGGCGTGAGGCTGCAGGCCGAGTGCCTTCAGCCTCTGGGTGTGCAGGTATCTCAGTACTACCAACACCCAGCCATGTCTTCTTGCTTGTATAAAATGGGCCCACAGGCAACTTTAAAAAAAAGAACATTCTAAAGGTTTTCAAAGTTACAAAAAATATACTAAAATGTTGCTAAATAATGTAAAATAGTCCCTCCACAGATGTTTTTCACCTGTCAGTCGTCTGTCTTTCTTCACACTCAATACATTGTGTGACTGTTTACCATGGAATAGAAGAATTCAAGGCTCTGCATTATTCCAGTAGTAGATTGCTCCCCCCCCAACACAGACACACAGAATGGTAACATGGAATACATGAATTAAAAATTCTTCAGAGTTCAACTGGCATAAAAACAATGACACACACACACACACACACATGCCTCAAGTGGAGTCAGAACCTCAATTGTATCCATTGCCAAGTAAGGAGCAGGGAGTTCTCTAGCAAAGTGGTAGGGGTACGAGGGGGATTTTTCGTGCTCATTAAAGATACACCAGCAATGGAAACTCTGAATAGTATCTGATTTTTTTATATTTGTGTATGTGTGTAGGGGGGGGCTCATGAGTGTAAATAACAACTTTTATTTGTAGGGCCTAGTTGAAATTTTTGTTATGTATGAGTAAAGGCTGCAGCCATGTTTGTGATGAAAATTGGGAAATAGGTGGCTTATGAATTCTGTGAGTTGCACTGGCTGGCAGGGACTTGTTTTAGCCATTGGTGGTACTCTCTTACTGTCATGTCTAGAACCAAGTATCAGCCGATCAGGACACAGGGATTTTCTTGCTCATTTTGTATTTTATAGTAAAGCTTTTCCACCTTGGAAATTTCATAGGTGATCAAAGGGAGCATGCTAAAAGGAGAACTACAACTCCCAAACATCTAGACAAATATCAAAACTAGCACACTCTAACCTTTGCATTGCTCACAAAATATAATTCATATTTCCAAACCTTGGGGTCCCACCTTGACGACTGGTGGTTTGGCTTGCTCACATTGGAATTCCACTCTGATAACTAAGAGGACCCCTTTTTTATGGAGTTTAAAGTAAGGAAAGCCCATTCAGGCAGTTTATATATGTTTAATTTCTCAGATTTGCCATGTTGGTGGGGGGGTGCACTGGATCCTGTGTGCTTGTCTGTTACATGCCACAAACCAGTAGCACCCCTCAGTAGAAATGTAAATTGTATTTTGTGAGCAATGCAAAGGTTAGAGTGTGCTAGTTTTGGTATTTGATCAGGTATCAAGCAGCAGCAATTTTCATAGCCTCCCAAAAAATCAGCAGACTCGGCAACAGAAAAGGATGCGTGTTCAGTGCTATCATGCAGCTTTTGCTTTAGTGAACTGCTAAGCAGCTGGATGACCTTGGTTATACTTGGTTGTCCATTCAAAAGCATGGTGCATTAAGAGTTTCTGAGATGCTGCCGGCACACAGAAAAAGGCTGGAGGAGAAGGAATTATTTCTGGTTTCAATTGGAGAGCCATCTGTTTCTAATAAAGACTAGCAGATAAAGTGGATGACATGGTGAACAAATTGCAAAGCTCTGCTCTGTATCTGGGGTGTTATGCATTGGTGACTGAAAAATGTACTGAATACCAGACAATGTACCATTGCAAAGCACTGCAGCAACCTCTGCCATGTCATGTGGTGACTTACAATTTCTGTCCCCCTGAAATGGCTGTATCCACGGTGAGGGTCTTATTAAAGGGAACAGAAATGTCTTGGGTGGTGATTATGTTCCATTTTTAACTTATGTTAGTCATTAAAATCATGTATGTAGCAGTAATTTGTCTCCTGTATTATTTTCTGTGTCTTGTTTTATTCAAAGTGTTCATCTCCATGAATAGTGAACCAGAACATTCTATTTAATGCATGAGTGCTTCAGACAGGATGTATTGCCATCAGATGACCTGCCCATTTGTGCATTCCATGAGGTGACCTAATTTCAAAATCAAAACATTGTCTGGAGGGAAGTATATTGATCGTATATTTAAAGTTTATGTAAGGGCATAGTCGTCCGCTGATTGAGGGCAGCAAATATTTGTTCTCATTGTATAGCAATAGCAAACACTACTACACACATGGTAATTTCTGTATTTACAGTTTCCAGACATGCTACAGCTGAACTGCATTTCTTGCTACCGAAATCAGTACTTTGCCAGTGTGCTTTACTACATTTTACATAATATTTCCTTGTCTTACAAATTGCAAATAACATGTTATGTCTGAATCTTTTATTCCAAATGTTGCATTTCCCTGATCAGCTGTTTGCTATTCTCAGTCAGTACTTCAATCAAGCAGAGTTTATGATACCGATATCAGTTCCCCATCCCTTACCCAACCAAGGCTCCAGTGGCTGAACTGAACCTGACCTCTGCCTTCCTTTCTTTTTAAGTGGGCAACAGGGGAGTTCATTGGAGGCAGAGTGCACAGGCACAGGAACTACAAGGCAAAGGGGCACCCCCACGCTGCCCTTTAAGTCACTGCAGTCAGGCTCTCCTTGCTTCTATCCCAAGTATGCTACAACAGCAGCTGTGCCATAGATAGTCACAAAATAGAAAACAAATAGCTTCCTTATACACACACCACACACACACACACACACACACACACACACACACCAAAGACAGGTAGATGTGAAGTGCCTGCCTTGAAGCAGCTTCCAACAGTAAGGCATTTACTCCCTAGTCCCTCTTGTAAAATAGCCAGATTAACATTTCCCTTACTATTCATGGCATTGCTTTTTGATGGCTAGCTAATTGTAGTAGTCAGGCACTGGCAATTCATGAATAGCAGTTGTTATACTGAAGGAAAAGGCCAGGAAGCAATCTACATAACTAAATCCACAGCCCCCGTCACCCTTCCTTCTTACTAATCTGACCTGCCTCTGGAATATCGAGTTGTTGGTTGCTGTGTCAGGCAAGCCAGTACTACTTTTTTATGTACTTCTGGGTTCTGAATCTGCAAAAGGTTTTTTTTGCATCTGTTAGTTCCGATGGTATTAAAAATTCATGGTTACAGTAGTAATGTTAAAGTAAACACAAACATCAGTCCACTATCCCTTTCATATGTGAGAATGAAAAATGTTCAGACAGTGTTGATGCAGCCTACCAATGCTTCCTATAATAATGTCTGCAGTCCTCCAGATGTATCATCAAAAAATAATGGCATGGGTGGGGGGGTTATCCTAGACTGGCTTTCCGTAAGTTTCTACTTTCTGCAGGTGGGGATTGACTGCTTTTTCTCATATTTCTGCACCAAGCACTTAAAGGAGTACTACAGCCAGAAATTGCCAAAACATATGTCATGCTGATTGTTTTGATTTGTGTGTGTAGTCCTGGTGTGTCCTTCCCTCTGTCTACTATTAAGAGCTTTTCCTAAATTAGCCTGCTAGTTATATGATCATTTTATGGCCCCTGGTGGGTCTCCATATTAGCATGGTTTATTGCTTTTCTTGTTCCTACAATGCCTCCTGTCACATGTGACAGTGATACATCTGGGACTGGGGCATTCAGCAAGTACTAGAGATAGAAGCATGGGGCCAAATTCACAAAAAATTGCAAAGGCAATGCAAAATATTGTGTTGTGCTTTGTGATTGCCCAGG
Source organism: Neoceratodus forsteri (assembly GCA_016271365.2). Lineage (NCBI taxonomy): Eukaryota > Metazoa > Chordata > Ceratodontiformes > Ceratodontidae > Neoceratodus > Neoceratodus forsteri. The sequence continues at coordinate 1,361,992,720 of CM057455.1, read as the reverse complement.
TGTTAAAAAATGCTGTTCACAGACTGATAGTGTACTGTGCTATACGACTGTGAATAGGGCTAGGTAGAGTCAGCGGTTACCCCATTACTGCTACCTCTAACCCCACTACAGCCACCCAGACCTGCTTTTGGGGGAATGGCCTCCACAATGAATAGTGCAGGTGTGCTATTTGGTATTCACAAAAGCAGCCTTGCAAATGAACCCATAGGGCATGCAAGGTGTTAGGAGGCCATTCCCATGCCCATTATGGGTCCATTTGCATGGGCTGCAATGGAGTGTAGTGTGCCCTCTCCCCCAATCACCGATCGCTATCCTGTTATGAAATTAATTGTTTCCCTGGTGTTAGTGCCCCCCTCCTGTCACTGATTGCCGGCCCATTATAATATTAATAGTGTCCTGGTGTCTAGTAGTCCCCCCATGATCTCTGTTCGTTGGCCCGAGTAAAACTAAAAAAGTTTCCCTGGTGGCTAGTGGTCCCTCCCCCCACTGATTGCTGTCCCATTTAGAAATAAAAAGTATCTCCCTGGTGGCTATTGGTCTCTTGCTAGCCGAGTCCTTCACCCTATATTTAAATATATATTCCCTGGTGGCTAGCATTCTATGCCCCCACCCGAACCCTCGCCCAATATAAAAATAAATATTCCCTGGTGGCTAGTGGTCCATCCCCACCTTATCACCTGTCCAATCCATAAATATATTTTCCCTGGTGTCCAGTATACCCCCCATCGATATCCAGTGTGCCCCCATCCTGATCTCCTGTATAGGACAGCAACATATTTCCCTGGTGGTCTAGTGGACACCCCTCCCTTTCCCCAATCCCCGGTGTAGTGAAAGTAAACCTTTCCCTGGTGGTTTAGTGGACCCCCCACCCTGGCAGGCAGTGACCCACCACCACATTCCCCTCCATCCTGAACCCAAGCCAGTGACCAGCACAGCCTTCCTCTCACCACCATGGTTGGCCGCCAACTAAGCTGTCACTGAATGCGTACTGTATACAGTATGTGCTCATTGATTGACAGCACACTGTGAGCTGTCAGTCAATGAGCACGTACTGTATTAAGTATACTCCAGTGAGAGTTCAGTCCACAGCCAGCCATGGTGGAGACAGGAGGGCTGTGCTGGCCTCTGGCTTGGCTTTGGGATAGGGGCAGAGTGGGGTGATGGGTGACTACCTACCAGGGTGTGGGGTGGTGGGGGTCCAATAGACCACCAGGGAAAGGCTGGCTTTCTCTACACAGGGGATTGGGGATAGGGAGGCGGGGTCTGCTAGACCAGGGAAATGTGTCACTGTCTTATACAGCGGATCTGGATGGGGGTACACTGGACACCAGGAAAAAAACATATTTATGCATCAGGCAGGTGGTTGGGTGGGTGGCGGGGGGGAGAAACCACTGGACACCAGGGAAAATATATTTATGTATCGGGCCAGTGATTGGGTTGGGGAGGAACTGCTAGCCACTAGGAATATTTATTTTTATAGTGGGTGAGGGATCAGGCAAGGGAGGGACTGCTAACCACCAGGAATATACATTTATATATGGGGTGGGGAGGGACCACTAACCACCACTGAATATTTATTTATACATTGGGTGAGGGATTGGGCAGGGAGAAGGACCACTAGTGGCCAGGGAAACTTTTTTATTTCACTCTGGCCAGTGATGCGGGGTTGCGGGTGGGGGTAGACCACTGGCACAAGTGACTATTCTTTTTTTGGTCTCACACCAGCAATCGGCAGAGGAGGGGGACAGCCACCACAGTACCTCTGCCAACCACTTGGGTTGTGGAGGATTAAAGCAAGGTCTTCATCAGCATAATTTGCTTTGTGTAATGGGACCCACAAAAGGCCCTAGTGTGGAGTAAATACTTTGTGAATCAGACAGCACCAATATTCATGTCTCCTCCCCCTATTTACACTGTGGCCCACTCCACACTTTGCCCCAGTGCAAATTCTGTTTCTGTGTACAAACCAGGCTTTTGTAAATATCGACTCAGTGGAAAACCCAGTTTGCGCCGCACAAACTGGATTTGTGCCAGGGAAAACGTTTGTGAATCTGGCCCCTGATGTTCTGGCCTCCACTAAAAAACTCTAATTCAAGGAGTAGTACACCCAGAATTTGCAAAAAATATATGTTGTGCAGAGTGTTTTGATGTGTGTGAAGTCCTAGTGTGTTCTTCCCTCTTTCTGCTATTAGAAATTTTCCTTAAATTAGCCTGATAGCTTTATGGTAGTTTTACAACCTCTGGGGATCTCCATCTCAGCTACATCTATTGCTTTTCTTGTTCCTACAATGCATCCTGTCTCATGTGATAGTGATGTAGCTGGAACTATAGATTCAGCAGCAAGCACTGCTTTACAATTAGTTTTCAACAGTAGAGATGGCTATACTTAAAAAACTACACAGAGTTCAGCTTGGTGACTACCCTTATTGTAATAGTTTTTTTGTTGTGAACAATTGTGACACTGGTTGTGTATGTGTAGCTTGTATGGTTTTCAAGATATTTACATTTGTTTGGCATGTCTACTAGAGTGTTCACTCACAGAAAAAAAAAGCATCTGCTGTTTGCAAGTGCATCTGCACACATGCCAAACAAAGCTAAATATCTTGGAAACTTTACAAACTGCTCTGCACAACAATAGTGAGGGCAGTCAGGAACATAGGGACAGGTAGCAAGGGCCGGATCATGTAGGGCTCTATATGTAAACAAGCCTATCTTTAAGGAGAAGCACCCATTCCCAGGCAGCCAGTGGTACATCCACAGAACTGGAGAGATATGCTTGGAGCAATTAACTCTGACAATCTATCTAGCTATGTCACTCTGCACCAGTTGTAAGTGGCCCATCAAACCTCCAGATATCACGGTAAAGAGCATTACACCAGTCCAGTTTAGACACAAAAAAGGCATGGACCAGTGTCTTTAGGTCTCTGGAATTCAGATAGGGCTTGTTCCGAGTGATATTTCTTAGATGGAAAAATCTGCCATGGACCACCACAGACATCTGAAGTTCAGTGTCAGCTTATGGTCCGTGTTGATACCCAGATTGTTTACCCTATCCCTAGCAATAAGATAAGTGGTGCCCAGCTGTAATCCTGACACCACTCTTCCCAAATGAGCCACACTCAGAGCATCCATTTCCACTAGTAGCACTTCAGTCTTGACTGGATTCATCTGAAGCCAGCAGGAAGCCAGCCAGTCATTGATATCAGCTAGACATCTATTCAGCACATCAATGGCATTTCTCTCTACCAGGGCAAATGATAAATATAGTTGAGTGTCCTCAGCATAGCAGGGAAACTGTAGACTATATAGTTGAATAACTTCCCCCAGATGCAGCATTTACACCCCAAACAGCATGGGCAACAAGTTTGAAAATTGGGGGACCCCACAAGTCAGGGGAGCAGGATGTGAGGAAAAAATATCCCCATGCAACCTGCTGCACCCTGTTGGGAAGGAAGGACTCTACCACAACTGCCTTCATTCTTTTAACAAACTGTACACTTGCCAAACCTACTTTTCTTAACTGCTAGTTTGTCATCCAAACTTCACTTGCTTGTGGCCTTTTGGTCGGCCTGTGTTTGACTAGGTATCACCCACAGCAGCAGGCAAACAGAATGTCATCTCTAGCAATAAGGACTCAAAAGATAATGGAGGGTGAAATGGGAAAGGGGATTCACCACCTGCAGTGGAAGAGGCACTTCAATTTGTGACTTTTTTTGTTTTGTTCTATATTGTGGTCTTTTTTCAAGAAATCTGGACCTCTTGAGGAAGGGTTTCCCAGGGCATTGGATCCTTTGTTAGTCACTATATCTGAGGGGTCTAGGAAAAAACATCAACAAATTGAACTACCACCTTTACGGAGATTGCTCAGTTATTTATGCCTCTACGGAGTCCATCTCATATGCCAAGATGCCCTTCAAAATGGGGTTTCTGTACTTCAAGCTTTCTTTAGAGATTTAAAACTAATGCTAAACTCAGACAAAATGAAGATAATGTTGTTTGCTTCCCCAGCCAAGTAGAGAAATGCTTAAAATACTCTGTTTGTAATTCATGCTTCAGATGGCCAGGCACTCAAGATAATAAATATAAATATCTAGGCTTCTAGATGGTGTCTGGAAACACCCATGTTGACTGACAAAAATACAGAGACCAGAGTTGGCCTAGTGGTACTGAAGGTTGAAGCGCTGGACGCCACACCTCGCGCCATGCCAGTGACCTGCATTTGGGAATGGACTCAGGTCACTTGTGGGCCGGCCAGAGCAAGGAAGGATCGAGCGTCCACTGACAGCTATCCTTCCTCGGGGGAGGGGGGACAGTGTAGCGCACTTAGACTGACGCCCAATGGTGGCTGAGTGTTGGCATAGGCGCGCTACCCAGAATGGGGAAGACTCACGTGCAGGGTATTAGACCACCTCTGCGGAGACAGTCACCCCACCAACTGCACATTCATGGGCCCCGAGACATAAACTGCAGGAGAAAGATGGAGCTGGCAGGCTCCATGATGGCCGGCTGCGCCCGCGCCGACCCCTGGCAATCTGGATGTTAGCTTCCAGGGGTGGGGGAAGGCCAGTGCCCCTCACCACCAGCCCTGTCACGGGGGGGGGAACCCATTGCAGATGGCCAGGTGGGATGGGTGCGTGGAAACCTGGCCGGTGAGATGAGTTCCCTCTGAGGGAGGGGCCGGAGCCACCTGCCCGCTCCAAGGAGGAGCAGAACATGTAAATAGAAAAAAAAAACAGAGACCAAACTGAGACTGCTTCATAGATATAAAAACTATTTATCCACCGAAGTGGGGCAAAAAAAAACATACAAACACAGCTGACACCCCTATTTGACTGTGCAGCTGTAGTCTATAAAGGATGCAGTATCGGCGCTACATCTTTCTCAACTTGTCAGCTCTCTCACAAGAATTAACTACAAAACTGGGACAAGCACCACTCTCAACTGGGTAATCTTAAACTGCCCTGACCAGATCTCCAATGTAACTGTGCACCCTGACTCTCTAAGTGAGCACTCCCCTGTCACCTGTAGCTGAACCAACAAATTCCAATCCCCACCACCTCTGACTATATTCAACAGAGTGCTTATACGTGGCCACCTGGAGCACCTAAAACAACACCTTTGCTGTCAGGACTGGTCTCTGCTGGACTCCTCTGCCAACACTAATGAAGCTCTTCAGCACTTTATCAGTACTTTCAATGCCACCTGTTATTTACAAGCACCCCTCAAGAAACTGAAGGTGCGCGGCACTGTACATCCCTGGATTACCCCTGATCTTCTTGCTACCATCAAAATGAGGGACCACCTCTGATACTGTGCTAAATCATCAGGCAAACCTCAAGACTGGCAAGCCTGTAAAGCTGCAAGAAATTCCTGCACTCGGGCCATCTGCAAAGTAAAATCACCATAGGGAGCAGCTTACCAACAGTTGGGGTGATAGGAAATTCCTGCACTCGGGCCATCCGCAAAGTGAAAAGCAATCACCATAGGGAGCAGCTTACCAACAGTTGGGGTGATAGGAAATTCTGGTCAAATATTAAAGATATAACTGGAAAAGACCCAAAAAAGGCACCAACTATGCTAAACCTTGATAGATCCCACATACTGGATCCACTCCAAATTGCAAATACTTTCAATGATTCCTTTACCGATCTTAGCAATGTCCTACTACAAGATTTCTTTGATGATACCACCTTAAAGTCTGTGCACCAGCTAGAGAACAAGACAAATGTTCACCCTCTTTTCTACTTTAAACACATCCCTGTTGCCCAAGTCAGGAAGCTACTGAGCAAAGTGCTGGGTAAGTCATGGCATAGTGGGGACTCCCTAGACCTCAAACTAATCGCACTTACCACTGAGGAAGTATTCCCACCTATCACTAAGATCCTTAACCTCTCTCTGTCATTGTCTCAGTTCCCACAGGTTTTGAAAATAGCCATTGTTACACCAGTTCATAAAGCTGGGGACCGTGTGCTACATAGCAACTATAGGCCTATATCAATCCTCCCTCCCTTTTCAAAAATACTCAAGCGTATTGTTGCCAACCAACTAATGGACTACCTCAGTAAATACTCCCTGCAGTGTGCACAACAACATGGTTTTAGAAAAGGGCACAGCACCACCACTGCTCTCCTAGAACTCAACAGCTCCATCCACCAATCTATTGACCAAGGCAGTCTTGTGGGGGCAGTCTTTATAGACTTAACCAAGGCTTTCAACATGGTTAATCACCAGCTCCTCCTTAATCAACTCTCTCTAATTGGCCTCTCCCCTAATTCACTGTCCTGGTTTACAAGCTGTCTTGGAGATAGATCACAATGTGTGAAGATTTCCAACACTATCTCAAACCAAAAAACAGTTCGGTCTGGTGTACCCCAGGGCTCAATTCTGGGTCCCCTATTATTCAGCATCTTCATTAACAATTTACCATCTGCCTGCCACCTGTGCACCCTCCTCTATGCGAATGACGCTGTCATTTTTGCAAGCCACCCTGACCTGCATGTGCTCAAAAGCAACCTACAGAATGGTTTCCTGGACATCGAGCACTGATTCTCCAAACAGAAACTAGTGCTAAACTACAAGAAGACAAAAGTCCTGTTGTTCTCCTCTACCTGCAGTAGATACAACGGACATGCTCTCACTATCAGAAATAGCCAAGATGACCCCCTTGAACAAATACAGCACTTCAAGTACCTTGGGGTCACCCTAGATAGTCACCTTACCTATACACCCCACATTGAAAATGTAGCCAGAGCCGTCAATACTAGGATTGGCCTTCCCTATCAACTCAGAAAGTGTCTAACAACTGAAGCTCTCAATCTGGCGATTCACAGTTAGGTGCTCTCTATTATTGACTGTGGCCTTGTCATTTATGGAGCTGCTACCGATACTGCTCTCAAAAGGCTCACTGTTGCATTAAACAAGGCTTGTAGACTCCAAATGGGGGCATTCCACCTCACCCACATCTGCGATCTCTATAAACAGACTGGATGGCTCAATCTGGGAGAATTAAATACCACACCTGCCTTCTCACTAAAAAGATTCTACTTTGATTCATGCCGAAGGGTCTGTGTTGTCTGCTTCATAAATCTCCAAAGACCCAACATACGTGCACCTCATCCACTGAACTCCTACTAGTCCCATGGCCAGACCATGCAACGCCAATGTGCCTTTGGTAGCAGAGCTCCTTCCTGGTTCAATGGACTCCCCAGTAGTCTACCTATCCTTCCTAAACTTGGAGAGTTCAAACATAAGCTCCAAACTCACCTCCTATCTGAAAACTTCTGTGATTGTTCCACCTAATTTTCAGGTCCCATTCAGGACCTCCACTAGTCCACCCCCCCCCCCTTCTTGGACCTCCCCTCACTGACACTTCTATCACCCCATCTTACCACCCTCCTCCCTGCCTTTGCCCCTCTTCCCCGCTCCCTTCCCTTTCTAAGACTATTTCCTCCCCCCCTTTTGTAGTTGCAACTTTACAAGGCTGCCTGGCTGATCCTTTCCCTCTTGGTTCTTCCTCCTCCCTCTACTTTTCTTCTCTCTGCCTCTGATCAGGTTTTGCTTAATGTGTATATAACTGAAGCTTAATTGTTCTATACTATAACATAAACACATGTACATCTGTTCTGAAATATTCTGTATGACTTGTCTATTTCCCTGCAACTGTTTGTAACCCTCCCTACTGATGTGGAACCTTTGTAAATGAGCTGCCTGGCGCTCCAAGGTATTTGTAATCCAAGAATGAATAAATATATAAAAAAATAAAATCTATGATCACTCTTCTCTCAAAAGACTACACAGACCAGATGTGCTATATAACTGTTCAACAAGTTAATCTTGGATTGCCCCAAAACAACTCACCACTGTGAGCTGTGTAACATTTTTGGATGTATTATACAGAATTATGTAGAAATTGTCAGCAGATAAAGGCCACATGGCCCACTTAGTCTGCCCATTTTCCCTACCTAATGTAATACCGCAGACCCTACTTAGTCTCCGGCTTTGCCCCCATTCTAAATTAATAGAATTCCTTTATGTTTATCCCATACATTCTTGAAACCCACTACAGTTTTTGCTTCGACCACCTCTGCTGGAAGTCTATTCCAGGCATCCACCACTCTTTCTGTGAAGAAGTACTTTCTAATATTTCCCCTGAATCTACCCCCCTCCAGCTTCCTAGCATGTCCCCTTGTTCTTGAGCATCTTTTTTTCTGAAAAATGCTTTCCATTGTAGGTATTTTAAAGTCTCCATCATATCGCCTCTCTCCCTCCTTTCCTATATGGTATACACATTGAGGTTCTTTAGCTTTTCCTCATAGGGCTTCTGATGCAGGCCTAGCACCATTTTAGTTACTCATCTCTCTGGACTGCTTGTATTCTTTCTATGTCCTTACAGAGATGTGGCCTCCAAAACTGAACGCAGTACTCCAGGTGAGGTTTCACCAATGTTTTATACAACAGTGTAATTGCTAGGGCTGAGAGAACTCAGTGAAGTTCTGACCCTTATTAAATAAGAACTGGAACACCGTGGAGTTCTGATTTGTTCTGGTTAGTTCTGATTATTTATAAATATTTGAAAACATGTGAAAAAATGCACAAAACTGGCTAAAGTTGGTCACATTTGACACAGAGGCCCAAAGGAAATAATTTAATGCATTATTTGTACAAAAATTAAAGTAAAACTGCAAAATAAAAATGCAGTCACTCACTACTAGCCCCTTCATTGCTGGCCTATAATGGTGGCATATCCTGCTCGGGTCTGTGACATGAGTGTGCTGAGAGAGAGAGAGAGAGAGAGACAGACAGACAGGTGCAAATACCTATATCACAGTACCACCAAGCACTGCAGGCACTGCCAGGTAGCTAAGATTTTTTTTTATAAATTTATTTATTTAGTTTTTATTAACCAGGTAGGTACACTACACAGAAACTGTCTGTTTTCAGGTACAACCTGGGAGAGTACAACAATTGCAATACAAAACATATTACAATGTAAGAACAGAGAAGTAACAAGTATAGAGGTATAGCACTGAGTAAATTAAGCATGAATACATATCACATACATACATGAGTACATATTTTTGAACAAGTAGTAAATGCAGCAATACAGATTGGCACAGGTACATCATATACAACATCAAGTCATCCAGAGAATATGTACAGAAGTTTGTACAGTATATGGCATAAGCTGCCATCCCCAAATTGGTCTTGATATTAGGTATAGCAAGTAATCATAGGTCAGAGGATCTTAAGGGATACGAATTAGAGTGTGGGGCTTAAGCCACTCTGCAAGTTGTTGGGGTTGTTGATAGATCACGCATGGCATTTGGGGGGAGTCATTGTAAGTCTGAATATAGTTTACAGTGGTGAGCAACCCTGTTGGAGGAAAGTGCAAAGCAGCAGGTGTTATTACTGTATATGTAATATCCCACTTTCTAAGTGCTGTTTTAGATGCTGAGGATGAATAGACTACTACATTATACATGAGCTTGGGGAGTAGGATGTCTTGTGCGATGGACAAGCAAGCATGGTGGGTAAGATTGTGTCTAATTCTATAGGGTAGGCTGAGTCAGGAATTTACTGCTTTACAGGTTTTAGTTATATGCAAGAGAAAGTCAAGAGAGGGATCAAGCGTGATGCCAAGGTAGTTGAAGGAATGAGTGTGTTCCAATGGGACACTCCTGTGGCATGTGATTTGTAGTGGTGTTGGGCAGTTTTCAAGTTTAGGGGTGGAGCCAAACAGCATGGCTTGTGTCTTTGCTACATTAAAGAGGAGTTTATTTGTTTGTAGCCAACTTTGTACAGCCTGTACATCATGGGAGAGTGTATTATTGATTTTGCAAATGTCTGTCGAACTAGCAATAAGTATTAGGTTGGCTGCATATAATATTGGTGTGCTGTGTTTGAGACAGTCCTTCAGGTTGTTAATATTTATGGAGAATAGGAGTGGCCCTAGTATGGATCCTTGGGGGATCCCAATAACAGATGTAATGACTTCAATAGTGTTGTTCCTAGTTTTACCAATTGTTGTCTGTTTTGAAGGTAGCTGTTGTACCATGCTAGCACATGAGAAGATAGACCCAGTTCTTGAAGCCTGGTAAGTAGTAAGGCATGATTAACAAGGTCAAAAGCCTTTGTGAGGTCTATGAACACAGTGCCTGTGTATTCCCCTCTATCCATAGCAGTGGCTATGTGATTGGTTAATGTAAGCAAGGCAGTAGAGGTACTGTGATTACCTTTAAAACCATGCTGATGTGGAGACAGTAAATCATGGTTATTCAAATAATTGGTTATCTGAATGGCTACTAATTTTTCCAATATTTTATTTAGGACAAACAGAATAAAAATGGGCCTACTAATAGTACAGTTTTTGTGGTCCCCCTTTTTTGAGGACTGGGATAATGTGTTACATTTTCCAGGCAGAAGACATGACACCAATGGACAGGGATAGGTTGAACATTCTAGTGACAGCAGGAGCTATCTCGAATGCAGCAACTGGAGTAATTTTGGTTTGATTGTGTCAGAACCCTGCAGATTTGGATGTGAAGATGCGATTTAGCAATTTGCGCATTCCAGCTACTGTAGCAGCTCTTATGTAGAGGAGTGGGTGTTTAATCTCTTTGCGGTCTAGAGGTTTGTCACTCACAGGGGAGGATGTTTGTATGACAGAAGGTATCTGTATACACAGACAAATTACTAAATTGTGTGTTAAAATGTGCTGGCAATGGTGGTAGGATTGTTGCAGTTTATACCGTTGATATTCCTATTGGGGGTATAGAGGTATTATTTTGTCCTAGGATATGTTTTATATGATTCCAATATATGGAGGGGGAATGGAAAGGAGTGAGCGGATTAGGACAGTGAGGACAAGGAGACGCCCTGGGGCGAAATGGGCCCAGGAAAGGGGACCTCCCTGTCTGGTGCCCATACCCAAGGGTTCTGACTATAGTCAGCAGGTAGCACGGTCATCCTCGGAGGCTCATCCCACTCAGGCGGTGAATGTAACGCCAGGTCTATTAAAAACAAGATGGCTATCATAGCTGGTTTTGTTGAGTCATCTGACCTGGCGTGCATCACCGAGACCTGGCTTGATGAAAATGCTGGACCAGTTTTGGCGGCAGCAATTCCGGCCGGGTACTCGGTGATACACCACCAGAGGGTGGATCGTAGGGGCGGGGGTGTTGCTATTTGTTTTAAAACAGAACTGGGCCTAGTGGAGGTGCCGGTGGGAGTTACCAAATCCTTTGAATGCATTTTAGGCAAGGGTGTGGGGCGCAGGACACTTCTCATATACCGTTCACCAGGGGTTGGGAATGTTTTCCTGCGGGAAGTCGCAGACTTCATTGTCGACCTAACATTGGGATTCCCCAGATGGTTGGTTCTGGGGGACTTCAATGCTTGGGTCGATGATGAACTCTCGCATTTTGGTCAAGACTTCCTCCAGTTAATGATTTTGCTGGGATTCACACAGGTAATTTCCTCCTCGACCCATGTTGGTGGTCATTCACTGGATTTGGTGTTCCTTCTGGGGATGGAGATATCCGACCTGGTGGTGGAACCGGTCGGATGGTCGGACCATCACTCCATTGATTTCAGTTTTGAGGCCACCCCTAGTAGGTCAGCCCTGATGGAAATGGTCCGGTACCGCCCATTAAGGGGTGTTTCCCCAGATGACCTGATGGTGGTACTGGATCTATCGGGCTTTCCGAGAGATTGAATGGATCCAGAAGAGCTGATATGTTCCTATAATGAGGGTGGCAGGGCCCTGGATTCTATTGCTCTGTTCATGTTCACCCTCTCACTCTTAGCCCCAGGTCTCCTTGGTTTGATGAAACCCTGAGGGAGTTGAGGAGAGCTGGACGAAGGTTGGAGAGGTGTTGGTGGAGTTCAGGTCTGGATAGTGAAAAACTTATTTTGATGGACCATTATTTGGTCTATCAGTCCGCAATCTCTCATAAGAAGGCAGAATTCCTGTCCAGGGAGATTGTGGCTGCACAGAATAGACCAGCTCAGCTCTTCCGGACTGTGGACAGACTGTGCAATCCAGTCTGTCTTCAGCCTGGAAGAGCCTTTTCTCAAGAACGATGTGAGGAGTTTGCTCTGTTCTTTGCAGATAAGATTGCCAAAATCAGATCCGAGATCCATTTGACCCTCTCCGATGGGAGTTGTGATGGTCGGCAGGAGACGTCGGACACCCAGTTTGTGTGGTCTGACTTCAGCCTCCCCACAATCAGTGACATTGTGATGGTTATCCAATCATTGCATTCGACCAACTGTGATTTGGACCCGGGCCCCACACGTCTCTTAGTGGATTGTGTGGATAAAATCGGCCCGACTCTTGCTGAGATAGTCTGGAGGTCCTTGGAGAGGGGGATTTTTCCAGATTCTCTTAAGGAGGCTGTGGTTAAGCCCCTTCTTAAGAAGTCCTCCTTGGACCCGGACTGTCTGGCTAATTACAGGCCTGTCTCTAACTTACTCTTTGTGGGTAAAGTTATTGAGAAGGTGGTCGCATCACAGTTGGATGATCATCTGACCAACAACAATGTCTATGATTCTCTCCAGTCTGGATTCAGAAAAAGGCATAGTACCGAGACAGCACTTGTACGGGTACTAAATGACCTCTTGATAGCTAGAGATCGAAGGACCCTGTTCCATCTTGGTCCTTCTTGATCTCTCTCTGTAGCATTTGACACTGTGGACCATGGTGTGCTATTGGAGTGTTTGCGATCTATCTGTGGACTGTCTGGTACAGTTCTAGGAGTGGTTCTGCTCGTACCTTGAGGGTAGGACCCAGAGGGTGGTGTCAGGAATGTTTTCCTCGGCATCAGTCTCCCTATCCTGCGGGGTACCGTAGGGTTCCATTTTGGCACCCATGTTGTTTGCAGTGTACATGCTGCCGTTAAGGGTGATTATTAGGCGGTATGGTTGGGGTTTTCATTGCTATGCAGATGATACCCAGCTGTACATGTCCTTTGTGCCTGGCCAGGATACTGCCTTTTCTGTCTTTAACAACTGTCTTGCCGAAATCCAAGACTGGATGAATGTGAGTTGGCTGTGGTTGAACCCTGAAAAAACTGAAGTGTTGGTTGTGGACCAGGGTCGCTGTGAGGCAGGTTTGTTAGCTGGATCACCCTCGGGCTTATGGCTTGGGGGTGTCCAGCTGACTATCTCAGACCGGGTGCGGAACCTGGGTGTTGTATTTGATGACTGTCTGACCTTTAAGTCTCAGGTGTCAGTAGTTATCAAAACCTCTTTTTATCATCTGAGGAACATCGCCAGGTTGAAGCACCTGGTTCCTCCAGAGGATCTTCCAACTTTGGTCCATGCCTTCGTTACCTCCCGCCTGGACTATTGCAATGCCCTATACCAAGGGCTTACGGGGGTTGAACTTCGCCATCTGCAGCTAGTGCAGAATGCAGCAGCCAGGCTTTTGACTGGTTCTTCTAGGTCCAGTCATATAACGCCTGTGCTCCGCGGACTGCACTGGCTGCCAGTTTGTTGGCGAATCACCTTCAAGGTCGGTTTGCTGACCTATAAGGCCCGACATGATCAGGGACCTGCTTACCTGAAAGATCTCCTGCGTCCCTACTGTCCCCTCGCCCGCTCCGATCCACTGACGAGGGATTGCTAGAGATCCCCAGGGTTTGCTTAAAAACTTCAGGGGCAAGATCTTTTAGTTTTATGGCCCTGACCCTGTGGAATTCTCTACCTTGTCAGGTACGAAATTGTCCGACTGTCCAGAGCTTTAAAGGAGCTTTGAAAACCTACCTTTTTAACAAAGCTTTTAATGACTGTTCATTATGTAATCTTAATCTTGTTTAAATCCTGTTTTAAATATTTATTGTTTTATGTCATTTGTAAAGGCGCCTTGGTTTAAGAAAGGCTCCTTAAATAAATAAAGACTGATTGATATTGCTGAGGAGAACCTATGGTGGCAGAGAGAAGGTTTTTGTAATAATTGCTCTTGTTTAGTTTAATCAATTTTTTGCATTGTGTACGAAGATGTCTATATTTGTCCCAGTCAGTAGTACTAGTGGTTGCCTTGTATATTTTCAATTGTTTGTCTCGGTTGTTAATTAGAGCTAGGAGATTATGGTTAATCTATTTGTTTGCAAAACCCCCGATTCTTCTTGTAGTGAGAGGTACGTACTTGTCTTGCTGTATCGTAAAAGTTGTATTGAAGTATGTGACTGTGGTATTGACATTGTCAGTGGCCCAGAGGTAGGACCAATTAGGGTGTGCAATTTCAGTTTTAAAGGCCAAGGTGTCAAATTTCGAGTAGTCACGGAATGCAATTAATCTGGACAGGGGAGTTTGGAGTTTAGCTTTCCATACACAATAGGCAGGAGTATGGTCACTCATTATGTCATGGAGGATCCAAAAGTGAAGAATTCTATCCTTTCTGGGAGTAATGAGCCAATCCAGTATAGTTCCATTGTTGCCATTATTTGAGAGTCTAGTGGGTTCTTCAATAATCTGGGTAGAATTTAGTTTACCAAGGTATTGCTTTTGGATTCAGAAAAGGTCTGATGTCATTTTAGCTACCAAACAACATAATAGAGTGTTAAAAATAGTGTCCTCCACTGGAGCTGCATTACTATGCTGCCTGTGTGTGTGTAGGAGCTGGAGAGCACTAATTTTCCTCTGGCTTGAGGAGTTAATTGAGCCTTCCCTCAGCAGAGAATGTTCAACCCCACCTTCCTATCTTACTTCTCTCCTCCATCCATTAAGGATCACATAACATGAACAACAATCAATGGTACAGGACAGGGAAAACCAGGATTTATTATAATAGAACTCCAAGCTGCTTTTCTCTGAGAGCAAATGTGTACATATTCCAAACAAATCTAAATATCTTTAAAACTATTCAAGATGCATAAAAATAACTAGTGTGAAAGTTGTTCAGGACAAAAAGACCTTTCACATGAGGGTGGTCACTAATCTGAATTCATTATATTTTGTAAAATGTGGCCTTTCAAACAGCCTCATTTTTTTAATAGGCATGAACACAGTAGGAGTAATGCCAAACAAATGTAAATATCTCGGAAAGTATACAGGTTACCAATACACAACCAGCATAAAAGTTGTTCAGGACAAAACAACCTTTCAAATGAGGGTAGTCAGTACTCTGAATTCATTAGATTGTTTTAAATATAGCCATCTGAAAGGTGAAAATTGTGAAGAAAAATGAAAATTCAGGTAATCAGATGGCCATAGTTTAAAAAATGTAATTACTGCAGCTTAATGAATAGGCTCATTTGAAAGGTTTTCTTGTCCTGAACACCTTTCATACTGGTTGTTTATGTGTAACTCATGCAATTTTAGAGGTATTTACATTTATGTAGTATTTGTTCTTGTACTCCTCTAAGCAGCAGCCATACTCCTCTTAGCAGGGGTGTTTCATGTAGCATTTGCTCTTGTAATGGTAGATCCCACCCCCAGCCCATTGTTTCAAACAGCCTCATTTTATTTCTCTAGGATTGAACATAGTGGGAGTCAATGCTCAACCCCACCTTCCTATCTTATTTCCCTCTTCCATCCATTAGGTATCACATAACATGAACAGCAATCAATGATGCAGGCCAGGGAAAGCCAGGATTTATTATAATAGAACTTCAAGCTGCTTTTCTCTGCGAGCAAATGTGAACACATTCCAAACAAGTCTAAATATCTTTAAAACTATTCATGGTGCACAAAAACAAACAGCATTAAAGTTGTTCAGGAGAAAAAGGTATTTTGCATGAGGGTAGTCACTATTTTATGTTTGGTAAAATATGGTCTTCCAAACAGCCTCATTTTTTTTCTGTAGGATTGAACACAGTAGGAGTCATGCCAAACCAATGTAAATACCTCAGAAAGTATACAGGTTACCAATATACAATCAACATGAAAGTTGTTCAGGACAAAGCAACCTTTCAAATGAGGGTAGTCACCACTCTAAATTCATTAGATTGTTTTAAATATAGCCATCTGAAAGGTGAAAATTGTTAAGAAAAATGAAAATTCAGATAATCAGATGGCCATAGTTTAAAAAATATAATTAGTGCATCTTAATGAATAGACTAATTTGAAAGGTCTTCTTGTCCTGAACACCTTTCATACTAGTTGTTTATGTGTAACTCATATAATTTTAGAGATATTTACATTTATGTAGTGTTTGTTCTTGTACTCCCCAAAGCAGTACGCACACTTTTTTTAGCAGGGGTGTTTCATGTAGTATTTCTCTTGTAATGGTAGATCCCACCCCCAGCCCATTGTTTCAAACAGCCTCACTTTATTTCTCTAGGATTGAACACAGTGGGAGTCAGTGTTAAACCCCACCTTCCTATCTTACTTCTCTCCTCATCCATTAGGTATCACATAACATGAACAGCAATCAATGGTGCAGGCCAGGAAAACCAGGATTTATTATTATAGAACTCCAAGCTGCTTTTCTCTGAGAACATTCATGACCCACTAGGCAACAGTGACCACAATTCCCTCTTATTTGAAATAATTCATAAATATCATCCCCAAATAAATCCAGCTATATTTAGGAAATATGACAAAGCCAATTACAAATCCATCCATGAAAGCATAAACAACATTGATTGGAATAAAATTCTTAACTCCCTATCACCCGAAGATGCATGGAAATACCTTAAATCTACCATTGCTGACCTTGAAAATTTACATGTCCTAATTAAAATAAAATATAATAAAAGAGGGAAAATCCCCATTTGGTTTAATAAAGTGATTAAAACCCAAATTAAAAAAGGAGAAACTTTTCTTATGCCTGAAAACTGAAGACACAAATAATAAGGGAGACACTTTGCATAAATATAAACTTTCTGGAAAAAACTCAAACAATTAATCAAGCACTCTAAATGCAATTTAGAGTTCAAAATTGCACATAAGAACTCACACAAATCATTATTTTCTTATCTTAATAGTAAAAAAGGTAACAACAAAAATATTGGCCTCCTGATCATAAATAATTGCACTATCACATCAGATAGAGACACTGCCAACACCTTTAATGATTATTTTTGCTTCGTGTTCTCCACCAAAGAATTCCATCAACTTCCTGACTCCCTAGTACTTTCCACTCCCTACAATATTTCCCTAGCAGACACCATACAAGCCCTTAAAACTTTAAAACCTAAATCAAACCCTGGTCCTGATAACATTAGCCCTAGATTCCTCATGGAAACTACCAATACCATAGCAACCCCTCTGACAATTATATTTAATAAACCCCTTACAAGGTGTGGTCCCACAAGACTGGCTAAATGCTACGGTGATTCCCATCTTTAAAAAGGACTCTACATCTAATATTGAGAATTACCGTCCCATCAGTCTGACCTAGGTTATTTGTAAACTCATGGAAAAAATCATTAAAGGTCTACTTGAAAAGAAATGGAATCACTTAAGATCATAGATTTGACACAGCATGGTTTTAAACATAGACATTCATGCACCTCCAATCTAATTGCTTTTTATAATCATATTAGTGAAGGCCTTAACTTACAAATTCCAATGGATGTCTTCTTGTTGGACTACAGTAAAGCATTTGATAGAGTTTCACATGGGAAACTTATCAATAAACTCGAACTATAAGGCTTTTCAGCCCACTTAGTACACTGGATAAATAGTTGGTTAACAAATAGGAATCAGCAGGTCAAAATCCAGGGTATTCAGTCCCATGTAGGTCCAGTGAATAGTGGTGTCCCTTAGGGTTCGGTCCTCGGCCCAATACTATTTAACTTTTTTATCAGCAACATGCAAATTGGCCACACTAATTTCCTATTGACATTTGCAGATGATACCAAGTTAGGGGGCCAAGTTGACAGCATCAAAAATGTGAGGTCTTTAGTAAATGACCTCCTAGCAATTGGAAAATGGGCAGTGGCTAATGGCATGTTATTTAATACCAATAAATGCACTGTCTTACACTTTGGTACACATAATCCTAGATCAACATACACTTTAAACAATATCACCCTGAAGTCATCAAACTGCGAAAGGGATTTGAGTATTATTAATAATAACAAACTGTCATTCTCGGAACACTGTGCTAAAACTGCCATACGTTCAAATGGGCTATTAAAAGCCATCAACCATACTTCTATTTCGAAAACAGCAGAATGTATAATACCTCTGTATCGATCTCATGTCAGACCATACACTGACTTTGAGTCCCCTTTTTGGAGCCCATATCTCAGTAGGGACATAGCCATGTTGGAGCTCATTCAGAGGCATGTCACTAGGATGGTACCACACTTATCTACTAGAACCTATACAGAGAGACTCCAAGCTACTGGTCTTCATTCTCTCCAGCTTTAATGCTGCAGAGGTGATATATTATTTCTTTTTAAATTATTAAAAACACCTATCCTAGCACAGCAATGTGGAATATTTTTCACAACCCATAAGATAGCACCTAGACTTCATAACAAACAACTAGTAGTTTGCAAAGCTAAAACCAATAAAAGGTTACACTATTTTTCATTAAGGGCCCCTAGATACTGGAATCAGTTTCCACAGGAACTGGTTGACCAAGATACATTTGGTGCCTTAAAAGAAGGGCTTAGACAGATGGCTTACAGAAAATCACATTTGGGAATAATGTCCCACTCAATAGTGGGTGACAATCTTGATGAGCTTCGGCCTTCTTTTGCCCCAAGTTACCAAGCAAATGTGCACACATATCAAACAAGTCTAAATATCTTTAAAACTATTCAAGGTACACAAAAACAACCAGCATGACATTTGTTCAGGACAAAAAGTCCTTTCACATGAGGGTAGTCATTAATCTGAATTCTTTATATTTTGTAAAATATGGTCTTCCAAACAGCCTCATTTTTTTCTCTAGGAGTGAATACAGTAGAAGTCATGTGAAACAAATGCAAATATCTCAGAATGTATACAAGTTACCAACACATAACCAACAAGAACGTTGTTCAGGACAAAATGACCTTTCAAATGAGGGTAGTCACTACTGTAAATTCATTAGATTATGTTAAATATAGCCATATGAAAGGTGAAAATTGTGAAGAAAAATGAAAATGCAGGTAATCAGATGGCCATAGTTTAAAAAATATAAATAGTACAGCTTAATGAATAGGTTCATTGGAAAGGTCTTCTTGTCCTAAACAATTTTCATACTGGTTGTTTATATGTAACTCATATACTTTTATTCATGTTTATGTTTATGTTTAAGCCCATGAAATACCCTTAGCTACTTAATGCATTTGTAGCCAGAGTGGCTCTGCCAGAACTTGATTTTAACCTGTGCAAGTATTATATTGGTCAGACTCTCAAGGGCAATGATGCCACCTGTTGGTGGAACATAAACACATATTAGGTGTAGTTTCTTTGTGTGGCCTAGTTGAATTTCAGTATGACAGTATTCAAGTTTTACATTAGCATTAGGTGGAATGGGGGGTACCATGGAGACATTTAGGCATTTTTTGATATAAAACAAAGGTACCCCCTCTCCGTTTAGATGTTTGTCTATCTTG
Source organism: Neoceratodus forsteri (assembly GCA_016271365.2). Classification (NCBI taxonomy): domain Eukaryota; kingdom Metazoa; phylum Chordata; order Ceratodontiformes; family Ceratodontidae; genus Neoceratodus; species Neoceratodus forsteri. The sequence continues at coordinate 1,361,973,221 of CM057455.1, read as the reverse complement.
TCAGATACAGTTGTAGCCAGGCAGGGTACATATGTTGTCTGGAATGGAGGGTTTCAGCCAGGTTTCAGTGATCCTGAGGATATCAGGGTGGTAACTAAATCCTTAATTTAATTACATATGCATCGGATAAGGGACATTCTGTTGCTCCTCTTTAAAATATTACAAGATCAGAAGCTAATGACTCAATGTGGTTTAAGGTTTAAACCTAGGAATAATAACCTCAGATTGCATGATAGACAATTAATGATACCTAGAACAAACACTGTAGAGATGCAACTTCTTTACAGTTCGGGCTCCCAGAATTTGGAATAGTGTACCAAGCCAGTTAGTGATGGTGCCATCTTTTGAATCTTTTAAAAATGGGCTTGATGCCTTCCTTACGAACAGCATTAATTAATTTACCCACTATGGTGTGGGAGATAATTAAATGGGCATTTGGCCTACTTTTTCTTTAATTATCCAAAGTAATGGTGTACCCATGTACCACGACCCGGGTTGTTCCTGAAAATAGGCATATAACTTGTCTAGTGTACCTACCCGGTTAACAAAAGCTAAATAAATAAATAAATCAGTCAGGTTGGGGTAGCAGACTTAGAATGTTAAGGTGGGAAATCTTGAGCCCTTTGATGCTGGCTCAAGGAGGTGGGGATGAGTTGGGAGGATGACATGAGTTGGGGCCCCGGGTCTAATTCAATGTCTTCTGAGGCCAGTACTAGTAACATGGCCAAGAATATAAAACAGTGCAGGAAGGGGTACTTTAGCCGAGGTACCATATTCCATTTAATTTTTATGATAGTGTTAGCTGCAGCTGGTATTAATTGGATTATATGGTATATATTATTCAGCTGTATGTGGTTACTACATATAAGCTGGTTGGACATGTGATAGTTGGAGTTATTACAGTGATCATGTATTTGGGGCACAGGAAGGGATACAGTGCCTGAAACAGTTGTACAGCCTTGCAGGAAGAGTATAATTAGAAGTGGAGCTATAATTTTGTATGGGCTCACAAGTTTACTGCAGGGTGGGATAGAATATGAAAATAATGTAGTTGGAGAGAACAGGGTTATTATTTCAGGGATGTAAATAGCTGATAACAGAACTTAAGCAGCGATACGTACCTCTAGAATGCTTTAACAAATATGGTTTTAAACAGAATGGAAGCATGTTACTATTGGCTAGTGTGCTTAGTTATAGAGAAGCAGTGGTAATACTGGTTTGAATTGTGTATTTCTGTTGAATACATTAATGGTGCTGTATAGGTATTATTTTGATGGATGTTCCAGTCAGAGCAAAACATGCCAAAGAAATGGATATAAATGATCAAATGAGTAGCAGTAAGAGCCCACCTACCCAACCTACCCATGTGAATGATGCAACTGCATCACATGTCCCAGTGTACTGTGGTATATGGTACACTACCTGGTCCAAGAGGTGGTAATGTTTTGTAGTACTACGACTACTTCTACTGAATCTGATCAACATGCTGAATAAATTTATTAAAGAAAAAATGAAAGACATAGCGATCACTACCCAGGCAGCCAGTCACACATCACATCGGTCCAGTGCAGTGCAGTCATAAAATAAAATTTGCCACTGCCACCTGAAGACCTGATGACACACAATTACATCCTTCCTAGTTCCACAATTGCTGTCAGCCATTGCCAAGTAATTTAAGTATGAAAAGTAAAATAGAATAATAATCTCAGCCCAGTTACTGTAAGTGAGATGTAGTGTTACCGGTTACAGCTAGGCTAGCATATAATGCATAGTCGCACACACAAACAATAAAGAAATTATATGACTTCAGTAATTTTTCTCTGTGAAGTAATCGCAGCCAAATATGGGGGACGTGAGAAATATATTATACAAAGAGCATTCAGTTTCTGGGTTTCAGGCATCTGCCAAGCCATGCATTGTAAGAAAATTAAAACAGTAATACTACATCAGGTCGCTCGTAAAATAATACTTTCGTAATTAGTTGCTAAAGGCAAAAAAGTGACAAGTAGTAATAGTAGTAGACAAAAAGTGACAAGTAGTAGTTAGTCGCGACTCATGAGGACAAAAAGTGATAGTACTAGTAGTAGTAGACAGCAGTACCCTACCTTCCAGAACAGATACTGGTACCTGGTACCACCAAGTAAGTTTGTGACATGAAATTCAGTTGCTTGCTGTATTTGGACTCCAAACCCACTGATGTTATTTTTTTTTCATGTATCTATTCTATGCTCATGTGATCACTCAAGTAATAGTGGCCTGGCCTAGTTAATCCTGACCTGACTTATTGCAATTAATTGTTACCTCGTAGTAAACCCTATTCACAAAAGATTTTCACCATAGGCACGAATTCTTGAAAATGTTTTGTGGATAGGGCATGCTCAGAGCAGTCAGTGTATGTTTTATTCAGGTATTATAGTTGAAATTAAAGTGAGGCATGTTGACTTTCAGAAATGTCAGGAGCTCAGCATTTTCTGGTGTCAAACAGGATTGTGTGTCAGTAATGACGTTACCAGCTGAACTAAACAATAGTTCTGAACAGGTGCTAGTCAGAGGGCAATTCATGCACTTCACTGCAATGTTTACTAAAGCAGACCACATACTGTAGTTTGTTTGGATTTCCAGTATTTCAAAGGATCAGCATGCCAGCTGATTTTGGGCTCTGCCAAGTACATTTTAACAATAATCTCTGTTGAGGCTGTGTTACAAGAGGCAGATGAAGAAGATGTTGCAATTACATCTTGTAAGTGACTCCAGAAACATGAAGCTGAACCAAGTGACTGTGGGACAGTGATATGTTTGGCTGGTGGTGAAGAAGATGATTTGGCTGCAGTGGCTGTGGAGGAAGAGGGAGAAAATGTCACAGCAGTAGAGGATGGGCCACCTGATGCTGTGCTGTGTCGTGAAGAAGATTTTGAAAGTGGTGCTGCTGTCATACTCTGTTCCATGACAGCATGCACCTTATCAATTATTTCATGTTTGTTTATATCAAAGCAAGTGTCATCATCATCACTCAATAGTTGCTTCGATTTGTATCATGGTTCCATGATTGTAGCTTTAATGTAGTACTCAGAATGAAGCATTTTACATAGTTTGTCATCTTCTTCAACTTTTTTGATCATTCGTCTCGTAAGATCTTGTTATATTCTGGGGGGCAATCTGTATGTGTCAGCAGTACTACTTGCAGCCTGTGTGATCATGGAACTCACTTGGTTCTCTAACTTTTCCCTAATCAGATTCAACCTGAATTTTAACATTTTTATTAGATGTATCACTTGGCTCAGAGTTGCTGTGTTTGCACTAACCTCTCTAGTGATTTCCTTAAATGGCTGGAGGAGAAAAATTAGAAACACCACAATGGCCCACTGTGGCAGAGTAATATAGATGTCTGAATCACCAATTTTATTTTCCAAGGTGTATTGTCCAGCAGCTTTCTTTTGTTCCTGCAGTCTTTGGAACATATAAAAGGTTACATTTCATTGAGTAGAAATGTCTTGGATCAGTCAGTGCATAGGTAAACTGTGCCCCTGCTGTATTTTTTCAAACAAATGACAGGCTTTGCTTGAGTGACCGAAATGAGTGCTTATTCTTTTAGCAGTGCAAACAAGAGTCTTAATGTCCCTGTCGTCATCAAGAAAACTGAACTATTAAATTTAAACAATGCACAAAGCAGCAGATGTGAACAAAGCCCCCCTCCTCCAAGGCCTTCCTTATGTTGGACCCTATCTTCAACTATAAAGCCAACCAACAGTCCCTGTGAAGTGAGCCATTGTTGTATTGGTTTTTGGAGCTCTTCATTGATGTTGTATGAGGTATGTTCAGATGGAAAATAAAACATTCTTAGAACAGCAAACTGCGACGCTTCACTGTCCCCATGTAAATTATCAAAACATGCCCAATGTGTCATGATAGACATGAAGGGTTCAGGCTGACAGCTTGTCCAGATATCTGTTGTGAGATGCACCACCCTCCCAACAGCACTGCACAAGACGCATCTTAATTTTTTACATACGACATGGTAAAGATCTGGAATCCCTGTTGTCAAGAAGTATTTCTGTGATGGTATACTATATCAAGGTTTGAGGTACTCAAGCACGTTACATGGAAGCAAATCAACATCTATCATTTCTGAAATTTTCTTAGTTATTGTAACAGCAACAGGGTGAGTCAAGGCATATTTGGCTTTGCGCTCATATGTTTCTGAGATGGTAAGCTGTCTCCTTGAAGGAGGAGGGCTTTTGAACACATGGTCACTTTCAGCAACAGTAGGAATCCTTTGAATGGAGGAGGTGGTGGTGGAGGTGTTTCAGTAGTGCTGCGGGGGCTGCCACTGCTTTCATCTATCGGAGTTACCCCTGAGTGTAGTGAGCTATCACTGTCACTTTCTCTTCAAGACTCACAACTGGAGTTCTTAGTAATGCTATGACATCTGTCTAGGTGTCTTTTCAGTGCTGACATTCCCAATGCTCTTTTCTTTTTACCCCTGCTGGTTGGCTGTTTACAAATATCACATGTTGCCACCAACTCATTAGAAGCACTAATGGAGAAGTATGACTAAACAAAAGATGGTATTTTTTAGTTTTTTTCCCAGGAAGGCACTGCACCTTGGTCACCTTTTCAGGGTCCCCCCCCCTCTGAATTTTTATTGGACCTGTTCCTCTTGTGGTTTATTCCCACTGCCCTCCTCCTCAACTAAACATTTCTGTCTGTTTCTTCCTCATCTGCAATTTCCATCCCGTCCAGTAAACCTTGTGCTGCCTGATCATTCTCTTCATCATTATTATTACCCCCGTAAGGTTTAACCTCAGAAGAATCAGATGACTGTGAGGGACTGGCAGTAGCATAGTATGCAATTGTTCCATACCTTGGGGGTGCCTCTGTGGGTGGTTCCCACCAACCCTTTGGTTTTTACTACATAACTTTATTTTTTACTTGGAACTGATACGACAGATGCACCTTTTTTGGGTTCAAGCATTCACTTGGAAGATGAAACTTTAGATGTGAAAAAAATCACTTTCTGGGGTTTGATTTTGTTTTCCCTTTGCAGACTGACTGCTGTCTTTTGCACTGCCACTGCCTACCTGAGAATGTGCCTCATCAACACTTTGATCCATTTTTTTCTTATTTTTTATTCTAACCTGTTAAGAGATCCCTCTACCTTACATCCTCCAATGACTCCCACCCACACCCACAGGCCAGGGACAAATTTACTGTCATGACTGTACACAGCACTCCAACAGCACAGCAGTCTACCACCACTTCCTTCCAAGCTTACCTGACTGACTCCTACTGTTACTGTTCAGTGATCAACTGTATTCAGCAACTGTTACTCAACAGTGTGCCTCATAATTTACATTAGTCATACAGACACATCTGGCTCATGGCCACATGCACAGTCCCACACTGTGGTTGGTTAATTGGTTATATGTAACAATATCCGATAAAACTAAGAAGGATAAGGAGGAGGAATAATGGATGGAATGAGTGATGATAATGACATGTGTGTATATTTTACTTGTGTTGCAGTGTAAACAGACTGCTACGAGTCACAAATTCAAAATATCCCCTGGGACCCCACTGCCAGCAGCACAGATGCAGCAACATGTCTGTTGTTTGTCTGAAAATTCTTTTTTTTTAATACATTAAATCATTGAATGAATGTTAACAAGTGATCGTGACTGGATGGCACAAGTCAAAGATTTATTTTGCCAGCCTGCCCTTGCCCTGTACACACAGCCACACTGAGGCCAGGAAAAGAAAATACATTTTTGGGGGGATTTTTGTGACTATAAAATTTCTCATGGGCCCCCCTGTAGTCTTGCTCTCCCTCCTCTGGATGCTCAAGTCAAAGATTTATTTTGCCAGCCTGCCCTTCCCTATAAATACAGTCAGACTAAGGCCAGGAAAAGAAAATACACTTTTATTTGGGATTTCTGTGACTAAAATTTGTCATGCCTCCTCCTCCCCCATAGTCTCTCTCTCTATCTCTCCCTCCCCCCAGATCTAGATGGCTCAAGTCAAAGATTTATTTTGCCAGCCTGCCCTTCCCTATACATACAGTCACACTAAGGCCAGGAAAAGAAAATACACTTTTATTTGGGATTTCTGTGACTAAAATTTGTCATGCCTCCTCCTCCCCCCATAGTCTCTCTCTTCTCTCCCTCCCCCAGATCTAGATGGCACAAGTCAAGATTTATTTTGCCAGCCTGCCCTTGCCCTGTACACATAACCACACTGGGGCCAAGAAAAGAATACACTTTTATTTGGGATGCCTGTGACTGCAAAATTTCTCTTGGGCCCCCAGTAGTCTTTCTCTCTTCTCTGGATATGGATGGCACAAGTCAATGATTTATTTTGCCAGCCAACCCTTGCCCTGTACACTACATACAGCCACACTGAGGCCAAATATATGTCTTATTTTTAATTTGCCTTTTTCCTTTACCTCCCCAGCCCCCCACTCACTCTTTCTCTCCCCTCCTTCCTCTCCGTCCCCTGACAATGATGACTTTCTATCCCCCCTGACCCCAGTAGGTCTCTCCTCTTTTTTCTTCTTCATGCTACTAGTTGCCATTTATGTCAGCCAGCCAGCCACCCAAAATCTGCTGCAAAAAAATTCTCCCCTCTGGTTCTTCTCAGCTCAAAATATACTCTGCACTGATGCACGCTCCAGTCCTCCTCCGTCTTCACCTGCCGTAAGTCTGGGCCACATTGTGCACTCACTGCGGTTATATACTGTGAGTGCATCACGTGACTATCCCCTGCACTATTGCCTGACTGGATGCCGCTGGCCACCAGTACATGAAGTGAGCATGCCGATGGCATCCACACAGCAACAGTACACTCTGTGGCAACTCTGTGTGTAACCACAGACCTGGATCTGGACTTCTGTGGCTAAGTCTGTATTTATCCGGGTCTGTGATTTAAGGGTTAGATCCGGGGGTTCAGATCTCAGGCGGAACAGTCTGCCCAGCCCTAATAATTATCCCCTCTTCCTGCTGGTGATGCCCCAGCCTATGCACCCCAGCATCCACATAGCTCTCCCCACTGTCCTGTCACACTGCTTAGCCACCTTGAGGTCATTAGAAATGATTACTCCTGGGTCCTTTTCCTGCTTGGATGTCATCACTACCACCCTGCCCCCCCCATCATGTACCCTGCCCCTGGGTTTCTATGCCCCGAGTGCATGACCGTGCACTTCTTCACATTAAAACTCAGCTGCCACATTGACCACTCTTCAGGCTTTCTTAGATCACTAATCATTCGTTCCACCCCTCCTGGAATTTCTACCCTATTACAGATCAAAAAGGCATACCTTCCCTTCCAGCTTCTCTCTAAGGTTACTAACAAAGACGTTTAAGAGGACTGGACCTGGTACTGATCCTTGTAGCACCCTACTGGTCACTCTCCCTTCCTCAGAGTGAACTCCATTTACCAACACCATCTGCCCTCTATTCTCCAACCAATTTGTTATCCAGATTACCACTTTTCTACCCATTTCCAGACTGCTTAGCTTATTTACGAGTCTTCTATGTGGAATGGTGTTAAAGGCCTTACTAAAATCTAGGTAGGCCACATCTGTGGCTCCACCCTGATCCACCTCCCTGGTCACCCAGTCAAAGAAATCCATAAGATTTATCTGTCCGGACCTTCCTATAGTGAATCCATGTTGCCTCAGATCACGTAAGCCACTGGTTTCAAGATAATCCACTATCCTTTCTTTCAGTAGTAATTCCATTAATTTACCCACTACTGTGGTCAGGCTTACTGGCCTTTAGTTTCCTGGCTCCTTTCTACTTCCACTTTTGTGAAGTGGGAAAAACATTTGCCCTCCTCCAATCCTCTGGAACCACTCCTGTCTTCAGTGAATAGTGGAAGAGGACAGCCAGAGGTGCAGCTATTTCCTCTCTGAGCTCCTTCAATATCCTGGGATATATCCCGTCTGGCCCCATTACCTTGTCTACTTTCAGGTTTGCAAGTCCCTTTATGATTCTCTCCACTGTAAAAGGTCTTATGTCTACCTCCCTTTCCTTGATACTACTACCCCATATCTGTAGACCCTTGCCTTCCCCTTCCACTGTGAATACCAAATAAAGTATTTGTTCAGTATGTCTACTTTTTCTTAGTCTTTTTCCACACACTCCCCTCCTTCTCCCCTTAATCTTACTATCCCTCTGGTCTTTCTCCTTTTGCTTACATACCTGTAGCCCAGGCACTGTGTGCCTGTAGGCTACTACCCCTGCCTGTTGACCTTCACACAGGTTAAGGGGCCTGGGTCCTGCTACAGTGGTATTTCGGGGTTCTAATACAATAGCATGGTGCCTCCATCCAGAGTAAGTTGCAGTTGGCCAGGTGTATAACTGGGACAACCCCTGGGATGCTGTACCTACCCATCTCCTCCTCCAACCACCCCAGTGCTCCCATATTGATTTGACATTTTTCCTGTAACTCCAGGGTGATATTCCTGTGTTTTCCTGTAGATTACATTATTTCCTATGGAAGCTGAATTGACCTATTTTCCTGTATAACAAATGCAAGTCTATGGGAAGAATTTTCCTGAAGATGCCTCTAAATCCCTGTAAAATACAGGAATCCCTGTAGATATGGGAGCCCTGCCACCCCACACACCGGACACCAAACTGTTCCCCAATACCATATACCACATATACTTAACAGTTTGTTTCCACAAAGTACCCTTCACACCAGAGATTGCAATAATAGAACACAGCTTTATTTAGGGGAAGGGCTAGGGAAGGAGGTACCAGGAACAGGAGTAGCTGTGAGAGGAAGAAGAAAAAGTTTGAGCAAATTAACAGTAACAAGACCCATAGGTCAGATCACCTGCGCGCCTACCCCCACTAGTACCAGTGAATGTCCTTCGGTCCTAGCTGGGTACCCAGGTGTTCGCAGGACTGCTCAGTGCCATGGGTTGACTGACATTGGCGCTCTAGAAGCAATGACGACTAAAACGTGAACAAATAAGCCTTTACTCCCCTTGATTTCCAAGGCAAGCCCTGGGTACTCACAATTCTGAAGAGCTGAAAGATTCCTGGAGTGGAGGGCTTCCCACAGTTTAGCCTCTTAGGGTTTTAAATAATTGATTAGCAGTTTTTTTCTTGGGACTATACTAACTGTACAAAAAGTATTTATATAGATTTTCTAGAAGTGCTGTGTTTGTTAAACACAGTGAGGCAAGAGCTATGCATTTTCACAAAGATTTAGCACTTTTATGAGCAAAATGCTAATCAATTTTTAGAGTTAAATAAATCCCTGCCTCTGCAGATTCAGTTCAGAGAGGGCAGAAGCAAAGGTGCAGTAGAGAGTGAAGCATAGACTTGGACTTGATTGAAGGTCTAGCTGTTTGTCACCGTGACTGGAGGTCTTGTAGCTTGTCCCCTTCAGCCTATTCAGGACGGTGGCAGAGCTTCCATGCAAGGCCCACCCAACCACAGAGGACCCAGACCTAGGAGTGGCTCCACAGCCTGGCTCCTTCACAGGTCATGGATGCCCTAGCCCCCAGCATGCACTGGTGGCCCCCTGTAGTCAGCAGACCCCACTCGGTGGGGGTTAGCAAGTTCCCCACCTGGCTGTGAGATGCAGCTGGAGAATTCCAATGTTCCGTTTTTCTCTCAGACAGGAAAACAGCTTCAGTGTGCAGCCAGACAGTTTCACAAACCTTTCCACTTTCCAGTGCTGTTTGACAACAGATTCCCAAAGTGCAGATCAACAGTTCCTGTCCTCAACTGGGTATTTTAGCAGCAGCAACAGGTTCCTGAAGCATTGGACACCTGCTCACTCCTTTCCTTTTATAGTCTCTCCGATTCAAAACAGCATCCACTTTTGCTCTGGCTCACACACAGTTTCCAGAGAGTCTCTTTCTCATCTTAAGAGTTTCTCTCAGTCCCTCTGATGCAGGCTTTCTGCAGCAAACGATTCTCCTCAAAACTAGAAATATTCACCAAATACCTAGTCCGTTCAGCAAAGGTGCACAGTTCCTTCCAACAGTAAAATTCCGTCACCTCAATCCTCAGAAATAATCCACATAAGCTCTGTGAAAGGCCTTAGACTTTTCTCCACACAACACTGAGCTCTATTGACTTGATTAGAGCCCACAATCGACTGGCCAAACTGTCCCAAGTCCCTGGGATTTCTCCCAAAAATCCTGTTCTCTGATTGGTTGGTTCCAGTCATCGATCACAAATATCCACGGTTATTACTAGCCCCTTCTGACTATTGATTAGAAAAGGTCTCTTGGTGCCTGAAATAGTTCAAACCTTCTCCCATGAGCCCTCTCAAACAGTTTTTGGGTGCCTAATTAGCTGATTGGCTGGGGTCAAAGCATCACAACATGGCTGCTATCACATAGTATAAATGCGGTCCTCTTGCAGCCAGAATGAACATAATTATTTAACAATTCCCCCACCACTCTGTAGCAGCTTCAGTGCTCTTTCAAGCCAGTGCCCAGATTAACATTTCCATCTGGCATTCTTATGGAGTAAGGCATTTCCTGATTTGCTCTGATTTTACTTATGTTTTATTGAATTATTTGTGAACTTGTGAAGCGCCTTGACACTGTGAAAGGCACTCAATCAAATAAAGTTATTATTATTATCTGCTCCCCCACCTGTCACTAGCGGCATAAATCACTGCCCCAGGCACTAGGCAGGCTTGCCTCATTATTATTTATGACCCACCTCATTAATATTCATGAGGTGGATCAGTCCCTTAGTCAGCACTCATTAGACAGAGCAACAAGAGGCTGCCCTTGGGCCTCGGTTAGATCTCCACTCACCATTTAATGGAACCAGGGGGCCCCCATTTGACCATAAGAAAGGCCACAAGACACATCACTATGCAGATAAGGCAGGCTGGAGGCTGGCCACACCAGTGCAAAATGATCACTGCCACATTAACCTCTAGCAGACCCATTTTGGCCAAAAGCCAGTGCAGAGGCCAAGGACAGTGGGCCAACTAAGGTAAGCCCCCTTGGGAGTTACACACAGTACCTAAAAAATGTCTTGTCCCCTTTCTTTACTGCATGGGCAATTTTCTCCTCCGTTTGTGCTTTTGTGCACCTGACTGCTTTCCCTGCCTCCCTCTTCTGCTTCTCCTGATACACTTCCTTGTCCCCCCCCCCCGGTGACTTCTTATATATCTTGAATGTTAACTTTTTTGCCCTAACCTTTATAGCCACTTCTTTTGAGAACCACAGTGGCCTCTTTTTCCTCTTACTTTTGCTAACCAGCCTGACACAGAGGTCTGCTGCCCTCAAACTGACCTCTTGTTTTTGCCCACTATTTCTCCGCTCCACCCAAAGCATCCTTCCTGGGCACCTCTAAGGTATTCCTCCATCTTTGCAAAGTCAGCCCTCCTGAAGTCTAGGACCCTTGCCTTTGTGTGACTCGATTCCACCACAGTTCTTAAACTACACCGTACAATGATCACTGTTCCCTAGCTGACAACCTACTGTGACGTTTTCAACACTATCCCCATTGGTGAATACAAGATTCAATATTACCCCCCCCCATGAATAGGTTATCCTACTAGTTACTTGAGAAACAACCTCTGCAGGGAGTGCAGGACATAGCCGCTCCTAGCTGAAGCTACACAAGGAATACTCCAATCTATATGTGGTAGATTGAAGTCTTCCACCAGCAGCATCTCCCCCCATTTGCCATCTTTTGGATGTCTTCCATCAGAATTTTATCTATCTCTTCCCCTTATGTTGGAGGTCTGTAGATCACTCCAGGGTGAATAGCCATTCCATTTTCCTTTTCCAGCGTGACCACATTACTTCCTCCCCCCATATTTCCTGTACCTCTGTTGTCTTAATGTTGTCTCTCACATAAAGAGCCACTTCTTCCCCTTTCTAACCCACTTTGTCCTTCCTGAACACAGCATATCCTGGAATGGTTATCCCAGTCATGGTTCCTATTGCACCATGATTCAGTAATGGTGAGGCTGGCTGAAGTGTTTGGAGTGGCAGAGTAGTGGGAAGCGGTTGGGGTAACCAGCGTGGCATGAAGGTGAGAGCTTCACTGCCTCCTGAGATAACACTGTTTGTCTGCCACTATTTTCACCGGGACTAGGAGCTGTTTGTGGGGTTGGAGAGGAACGGCTCTCTTTTGACCTGTCTTTTCATGCTAGCTCTGTGAGAGCCGAAAACTTAGGGCTGCATTATATGGGACTGCCATATCATCAGATTTGAACTTGGTGATTAAGAGGTCTGTTCCCATCTTTTGGATATTGCAATGGGTGGCCTTGCAAATGCTGGCCCCAGTATTACTCATCTGTGTGCCCTCCTTTGACTTTGGAGCTCTTGATCCTGGAAGGGGTACTGATGAGAGTAGAACTTTTTCTTTGATTTAAAAGCGGCTATAGGTCCTGTGAGGGTCAGAGTGTCACTTTAAGAGAACTTGCTGAAGTTGATATTTTCACTTGTGAGAGAAGTGTTATATCCTGCTTTGCTGAAATTGGTCCTTTATGTTGGTTTTGTGTTGAGTCCAGCAGTGAGAGACTCTGTCTGGGTTATGGTGGTGTGAGTGCCATTCCCCTTCTCCTTCGGAGCTTCAGAACTGGTATTAGATAATCAGGACTGAATTGGCTGTTGGTGCCCTTTGGTTTAATATAATTTTAACCAATAATCTGTTTACCTAACCCTTTAGTGGTTGGGAGTTATTGTTATGGCACATCACACATTATTGTTCTCTCCCATTTATTATATTATCATTGTGCACTGGTTTGGGTGGGGGGATGGATTATTTTTTCGGGTGGGGAGGTTTGTGGTTTATGGAAGAGGGGATAATTTGGAATTAGGTTATTAGGGGTGTGTGGGTGCATGTGTGGTGTGTTTAGCTAGGCAGTTTGTTTTGCATTAGTGAGGTTGTATGCGGTTGTGTCTGCGAGTATTACTGGCTTTAGTTAAAAGTGAGTATGGTTAGTTGTGTGTGGTGTGTGTGATTGTTAATTGGAGTGAGTTTTTTTGTCATTGCACTTTTGTATTATCTTTTAGCGTTGTCTCGGGACTGGTCTTGCCAGGTAGGTGATGTGTTGGTGCCTTGGCCTTCCCCGTATCACCTATGCTGCCTTGGCTCCACAACCTTTGCCCCTTTACCGACCTCCCAGTTTCTGGTATCGCAGCAAGGTGCTGCATGGAGGTTGGTATTACTAGGAGACATTTGGTTCATTGAATGCCGAGGGCAGCTGAGGAGGGGGTGGTGAGCAGCATTGACGTTGTCTGGTACAGGAGACACCCTGGGTGTAAACGGAGCCTAGGGAGAGACCCGACGTGTTTGGTCTCTGTACCCAGGGTTCCCACCAGACCAAGTGTGCTGGTAGCTAGAGGACTGGCTGCATCCTCAAATCCTCTTCGGGCAGTGCTTTGCAATGCCAGGTCAATGAGGAACAAGACTGCTATTTTTGAGGACTTGATTTCTTCTGTCAACCTGGCTTACATCATGGAGACCTGGCTAGGTGACGATGCGGGCCCTGTTTTTGAGGTCGCCATCCCCACTGGGTATACCATGGTGCACTGTCTGAGGAAGGGGCAGTGGCCTTCATTTTTCAATCCAGTTTGGGCTCCTTGGTGCACCCAGTTGGTAGCACCCGATCTTTTGAGTGCATCACCGTGCATGGGGATGCAGGTGCAGGTTGCAGGATTCTCCTTGTTTACCGCCCGGGGGTGGGAGGGGAATTCCTGCAGGAGGAAGTGGACTTTGTCATCGATCAGGTGTTGAAGTCCCTCAGGTGTTTAATCCTGGGGGACTTCAATGCCTGGGTCGATGACGAATCCTTGCATTTAAGTTACGACCTCCTCCGGTTGATGCAATCACTGGGCCTGTCACAAGTGGTTGCTGCTGCTACCCATCAACACAGTCACACACTCAATCTGGTGTTCCAGCTGGGTCTTGAGATTGACAACCTCAAGATTGAACAGGTTGTTTGGTCTGACTACTGCACTGTGGAGTTCAGCTTTGGGCCCCGGAAAGTCCTTTCTCTGTGGAGATGGTCGGCTATCGCCTATTAAAGGGTGTTGACCCAGAGGGACTATTGGCATTAGCAAACCTATCTAGAGTTGATGCAGCATGTGTGATTGGCACTGGAGAGGCAGTGGCAACCTATAATAGGATGGTTACTGAAGCTCTAGATGCCATCACACCAGTCTGTATATGACCCAGATCCTCTCACTTGAGATCCCCTTGGTTTAATGGGGATCTCAAGGTGATGAAGATCAGGGGTCAGAAGTTGGAGTGTTGCTAGCGGAAGACCCAGCTGGAGGCTGACAGACTGGCCCTGCGTTCTCACTATGTTGAGTACCAGGGGGCAATTTCCTGTAAGAAGGCAGCATTTCTGTCCAGGGAAATTGCTGTGTGGAGAAACAGACCTTCTCAGCTGTTTTGGACCCTGGACAGGCTTTTACATCCTACCTGTCTCTGGCCAAAAAAAGCTTTTTCAACCACTTTATGTTAAGAGTTTGCTCTGTTTTTCTCTGACAGAGTGTTGGCCATCCAGTCGGGGATTCCGCCAGGGAAGCTGGTGCCTCACAGTGGTCGACTTGGGAGTTTTAGAGGCACTCAGTCTGCCTGAGAGGAGTTTAAGCCAGTGAAGGTGTCTGAAGTGACTAAGGTGATCTTGGAGTTGAAGCACACCTTTTGTGAACTGGACCCGGCACCACCGCTTTTCTTAATGGGATGTGCGCCAATGCCATCGGCCCGGTGTTCACCAGGATTGTCAAGTGCTCGATGGCAGAAGGGGTCTTCCCAGTTGCCTTGAGAGAAGCACTGGTGAAGCCCCTTCTAAATAAAACTTCCCTCGACCCAGACGTCCTGGTGAATTACTGTCCGATCTCCAACCTGCCATTTTTGAGCAAGGTTGTTGAGAAATTGGTGGCACAGCAGCTTGAGGATCACCTGGTGTCATCAGATATCTATGAGCCATTCCAGTCGGTTTTTCATGCCAGGCATAGCACTGAAACTGCTCTAGTGAGAGTGCATAATGACCTGCTTAGGGCTAGAGATAAAGGAGACAGGTCAGTTCTTGTGCTCCTTGATCTATCCTAAGCTTTTGACACTGTGGATCATGTCATGCTTCTTAATTGACTCTGTGAGTTTTGTGGACTCACCGGTATTGTCATCAAATGGTTTGAGTCCTATCTCTCGGACAGAGTGCAGCAGGTGGTGATGGGGAATTTCTCCTCCTCCCCAATGCCTCTGTCTTGTGGAGTACCGCAGGGTTCGATCTTGTCGCCGATGTTGTTCGCAGTGTATATGCTGCCCCTGGGCAAGATCATTCGACAGTACAGTGTGGAGTTTCACTGCTATGCAGATGATATCCAACTGTATTTGTCCTTTGCACCCAGAACATCGGGAGCAGTTGATGTGCTTAACAGCTGTCTGGCTAAAATCAATGACTGGATGGCTTCCAACTGGCTGAGACTCAACCCAGCTAAGACTGGGGTGCTGGTGATCGAGCCTGGTCACGGGCGTGATGGGTTACCACCGCGGGGTTGACTCTGAACTGGTTCTGGGGTCTACTCCATTGGTGGTTTCTCCGAGGGTGCGAAATCTGGGTGTGATCCTAGATGGCAGACTAACCTTTGAAGATCAGGTGCCAGCTGTAGTCAGCAGTGGCTTCTACCACTTGTGGAACATTGCCCGGATTAAGCCCCTCGTTCCTCACGAGGATCTGACAACACTAGTACATGCCTTTGTGACCTCTAGGCTCGACTACTGTAATGCTCTGTACTTTGGGGTCATGGGAGAGACCCTCTGCAGACTGCAGATAGTGCACAATGCAGTGGCCTGGTTACTGATGAGCCTTTCAAGGTCCAGTCATGTGACTCTGGTCTTGCGTGCTCTGCACTGGCTGCCAGTCAGGTGGAGGGTCCTTTTCAAAGTGTGTCTTCTAACCTTTAAGGCCCTTTATGAACTGGGTCCTGGTTACCTGTCTGGGCTCCTGACACTGAAGTCCTCTGCTCACTCCCTCCGCTCCTCTTCAAGGGCCTCCTGGATGTTCCCAGGGTTCAGCTTAAGATCTCTACAGATTGTGCTTTTAGTGTCTCTGGGCCAACCCTGTGGAACTCGCTCCCACCTGCTGTCTGGCAGGCCTCCTCAACTGAGGTATTTAAGGGAAGGCTAAAGGCCCACCTCTTCAGCCTGGCTTTTGATTGTCGATATCATCTTTAAGCTTTGGCCAGTCCCCTGAAGACTGACTCTTAGAAACCTCTATATTGCTGAATTTTAATCTTGTTATATTTTAAAGAGGTTTTATTATGCTTTTATTTACTGTTGTTTGTCCTTGTCTATGTTCGGCACCCAGAGCCTCCAGGATTGGGCACCTTATAAATAAAATTGCCTTGTCTTGCCCTTGCCTAGGTCAGCCTCTGCCATCATGGCCACCGGGTCCAGGAATTTATTACCCAGACTTCTTGCAATTGTACACATTGCCTTCCTAATACTATTGCTACCCCTTCAACCATCCACCTTTTTCCCCTTTTGCCTGTTCTCCTCATCCCCTTTGTCCTCATTCACATCCATCTTTATGCGTACCATTTAATTCTTCTTGTTACTATGTTCCCATAGGACTTTACCCCGGTATGATTCCCTCTATTGACTAATTCAGCTTGTGGCGGGGTAGTTTCAGTCACCCTGATTTATTCTGCCACCCCCCTTGGCTAGTTTAAATGCTCCTCAATGAAGCATTTAAACCATTTACTTATGACTGCTATACCCCACCCAGATGGATGTAAGCAATCTCCCATGTATAGGCTCTTATCCCTCCAGTTATATCCTCAGTCCCTATCGTACTCAAAACCTTCCTTCAAGCACCACTCCTTCAACCATGAGTTAAACCTCTTGGTACAGAGTGCCCTAACGTCCCCACCACCATAGACAGGCAATGCCTCAGAAAAAGCCACTGAGTGAGCTACCTGTCTAAGACCCCTCCTCAACTCCCTGAACTCCTGCTGAGCCATACTATCCTCATCCCTAGCCAGGACATTGGTCCCTAGGTGTACAGTGACATCTAATTCTCCCTCTCTTCCTGCTGCCCTAGAGATCCCTAGGATCCGCTTTCTGTCCCTCCTAGCTGTGGCACCAGGTAAGCACTTAACCTCCATCCCCCATCCCTAAATCTATCCCCCTTACAATGGAATCCCCCACTAAGAGCTGTTTCCTCCTCCTCTGGGGTTCATTGCCACCCTCCATGGAGTCTCCACTTCAGTAGTCCCCCACATCATCCCTTTCCCCCACTGCGGGGGAATCCATATAACTGTCATTTACTACCAGAGCAGTGTAGGAATTGTGCAATAATACCATATTGGGGATGTGCCTCTGCCCCTCCACCATTGGCTCCTCTGAGCCCACCATAGTCCAGCCACCGTGGCACTACCACTCCTTCTTGGCAGTCTTTGAGGCAGAGGCAGTGGAGTTGATGGTCCCTGGGCCAAAGAGAAGGATGCTCGACTCCCAGCCAACTCAGCCTTGAAAGAAGCAACCTCCTCTCTCAGCCCAGAGAGCAGTACACATATGGGACAGCACCGCAATCTCCAGAATGTTTCCCTGAAAACTGTTGCCCCACAGCCACCGCACTGTACCACTCCCAACATACCAATCTTCTACACTGCTACATTATATATATAGCGTCAGTTAGCAAGAATTATTAAAACATATTAATCAAAACTAACCTGTCTGGATAAGTTTATTTTCTTTAAACCCTATTTACCCCTACCCTAGATAGATAATATTATATATACAATGGCAAGAAAGAATGCTGGCCTCCGACTGGTCAGTCTGGGACAGGATCCATTATATTATAACATTACGGACCTAGTCTCAACCAAATAACAAATAAAAAAAAATCACTACCCACTTCCCATTCCATGCCACTACCACCCAGCTGCTTTCGAACATCAGCATGATTATACTGTAGAACTCCAGTTGCTCCCTGATTGTTCAAGCCATACGCAGCCCTCATCAAGTTCAAAATTAAATTCCAAGTAGGAAAAAAAGTTAAAGTAAAAGAAAAGGAAGCCCTTACTCAGCACTTATCTGTTCCCAAGCTTGGCAGTGTTGTTACGCGCCGCAGGCAGGAGTACTGTAAGTGCTGCACTCTCTCCTCTCAAACTGCCCACCTCAACAAACGCCCATACTTGGTCTGCTAAGGAGGGCTCCCCCCCAAAAAAAACCCAAACCAACAAAACCCGACAGATTTAAGTGAAGCCGGACTGTCAACCGGCACTGTTCAATAGCAAAAGCACTTGCCCGGAGCCATCACACACCTTCTCTTCACTTGCTTCTACTGTCTACTCCAGATGCTGAATGACTGATCGTGATTTAAATACACCTTCTTCCGGTGAACACCAACAGTATCTCCCACTCTGCCAGGACAACATGAGGAAACATGTTGGGGGGGGAAAAGATGCATAGGGTAACAAACTGATGAAAACAGAGCTAGCCTGAGAAAGAGAGACAGCAGACTAGCAGCAGCACCAGGACACAGGGAAGCCATATAGCTGCACCACCACCTGCTGGACAAGAGAGAAACCACGGACTCTTTTTTTAAAAGGTATACCTCCCCTAAGAAAAACTAAAAAAAAAAGTTATTTTAAACATATTTTTTTCCTTTTCTTTTTTTTTTTTTAAGTCAAGGAGCCATTGTATAATAGGAATAATACACTCCAGGGTGTGTGTCGTGCTGGGATAATGTCACTTCTAAGGTGTTGGACAACTCAGCCTGCGGCCTCATGCCCAACCACCCGAGGTGTGACGTTATCCCAGCCTGACACACACTCTGTCATGCATCATTCCTTTAATAATCTGTGACTTCCCCTTCCCTCCCCTGCTTCCCTTCCACTGTCTCCCCACAAAAGGATAAACAGAATTAAAACATAAATTGAAATAGAACAGTACAGAAAATATAAACAGAGCTTTCACCCTCACCCTTCTGTTCCCACACACTCAACGGGAATACAAGCACACCCTATATAGGGTCTTCTTGCAATACCCTTTTTTTTGCAGGCTAGTGAAAGTTTGTAATAGTATATCCTAACCCAAACAACAACTACCCCTCCTTTAATCTTCCCCACATAACTTTCTCCCACCCTTATTCCTTTTTGTCAGTCACAAAATAGCAGACTACTCCCACCCTAGAAAGGGTATTGCTACAACCTCCTTTTTTGCAGGTTATTGCCTGTTATGTACACACTTGCTTAGCCCAGACAACATCCACCCCTCCCACAGTTCTCCGACTAAACTCTTCCCCTTTCCCTTCCATTCACTGCTGCACACAATACATCAAACAGTATACACCTTCAGACATTTAGCAGTTATGTATGACAGTGTATGTCACAGAAAAATCACAGAAAATGACACAAAACTATCTTTGCTGTTAAAAGTGTCTATGGGTTAGTCACAAAGTATGTAAGAGAACAACTGGGTATCCGACCCATAGAAGCAACCTTGAGGAATGCTGGACTTTTAGAGATGGAGACTCAGAGTTGGATTCCAAAGATCCACCTTTTGATACAGTTTCTTGATTCCTGAGCTACAGTATGGAACTCTTTGCCAGCAGAGTTCAGTGTTATTCAAGGTATGAGTACTCTGTCATGGCCTTGAAGCCATGGCTTAAGCAGACAACTGCAAAAAAATTGTACCAGTTGCCCTGGAGGAAGAAGGATTACATAAAGATCTGGATGTGACAGATACTGTTATAACATGTTAATGTGTGTACACTAAATGTATCGCGTGAAGTGTATTTACTAAGTGACAGTGTATACATATATAATATATAGTACTTCTGCTTTTGTAACTGAAACATATATATGTTATATCTGTACTTGAAAGGAAGCCATTGAAAATGATCCTGCCTCTGTGGTTACATTCCCAAATAAAACTTAACTGAAAATTAAATGCTAATGCGAGCAGTTTCACAAACATACTCCCTCCCAGCTTGATACGGTTTTATACATCTAATTCAGTTAACAGCTGCTGAACAATTAAGCCAGCTTCCGTCTGAGAAAGAGGCAGTTATCCTAAGTTAAAATTGGGTAAACAGAGATTGCAAGGCTGAAGACAAGACAAGGGCAAGTAACAACTGGCTAGCAAGGCTGCAAGTCAGGGGTGTAGCCAGGAATTGTTAACTTGTACTTGAAAGTTGACAGAACTGTTGCCCCCCCCCCAAAACTTACACAAACCAAATGACGTGCTGCCCTGCCACACAAATATTGCCCCACCCCCACTTTAGTCAACAATATGTAGAAAGCCAATGATCCTAATAGATGCTCATTTTATTTTATCTAACATACACACACACTACCAATCAGACAACTGCTTTTAGTCACAATGTTTAGCATACATTTTGATAAGCCTCTGTACCACTTCAAGGTATCCAGCCTTACAGAGGTCCATTCACACCACCACCACCACTCATGCATACATACTAGATCAAGTCACTCTTGCAATGGTTTCCAAGTTCAGCACCCACTCACCTTTCAAAGTCCATTCGCAAACGCACACTAAAGTACCCAAGGAGGGGAAGAACAGCTCTTAATGTACATCAGGCTCTGTTTGTGTTTGTTGCCATGGCCTGAGGCACACGCTGCCCTGGATGTTTCCAGATTTTACTATACTCAGCAAAGTCTACTGAGTATGCTTGCCAACACCAAGGCTACTAGTTATGAGCTAGAGTACTTACGGCATAGAACACATGACGCAAATATGCTATTTATTTTTATTTGTTTATTTGTGGAACAATATTTCTGCTCCCACACAGGTAACTGGCTAGTGATGAGACTACAAGAAAGTGGCTACTCAACTACCAGAACAGTGCCTGCCACCCAAAAAAGGCTTCACAAGTGATCCAAGCCTACACCAAGCCTGGTACAACTGGTGTTTTTTTGGGATATGGAAGAAAAATATTCCAGGTAACTGGCTAGTGAGATTACACACTATGAGCTACCCAACAACCAGAAGGATATACTTTATGCCAAAAAATGCTTCACATGTGATGCAAGCCTGTGGCAAGTCTGGTACCATTTTTGCTAGACAACAACAGAAATATGTTTTTATTTATTTATATAAAAGTTGGTGATCGGGAGAGGCAGCACACTGAGCTGAGGCTCATTTCCAGGTGCAACCCAGGGGAGAGGGGAAAGGTTAATGAGATAATAATTGAAATATGACTTACAGACATAAAACAATATGTAATGAAATCATAAGGTGCATTGAGATTGCAATTACAGTAATGCAAAATAGGAAAAGAAAGGAGGTAGAGATATGCAAAAAGCAACAAAACAGGTGAGTGGAATTTTAGGGAGCAGTTCCATGAGTTACAGGGAGGAGGAGAGTCAGAAGCAAGGAGGAGGGGTGGATTGGGTGATGTTACGTGTTAAGTAGTGCAGGGAGGAAGACAGTCACAGGGAGATTGGGAGAGAGAGTTTCAGAGTAAGGGTATGTGATAGCAGAAGACTGCCTGCTCTGTACAGGATGTAGAATGGGGAAGAGAGAAGGTAAGGGTGTCTCTATAGCATAGAGGGTAGGAAGAGGGGGTGAGGGAGAGAGGAGAGGAGAGATAGGATGGAAGGGATCCAAGCCAGAATTTGGAGATGAGAGTGGTGGCATGGTGCTGATGGCGTAGGTAAAGAGAGGAAAGGGAGAGGGAAGAGTAGAGGGAGCATTGGTGAGTGCGGGGGGGTGCATTTAAGGCAAAGTGGCAAAAGGCATTATAGAGGGTGTCCAGTTTGAACAGGGAAGAGGCTCATGCAGATCCAAAAACTACATCTGCATAATCGAAGACCAGGAGGATACTTTTTGTGGGTAGTTCCCGGTGGACAATCGGGAGAGGGAGTCTTTGTTTCTATACATAGCTCCAAGCTTGGGATGGAGTTTAGAGTGCATGAGGTAGATGTGTGTAGAATAATTGAGCCAACTATCCAGCCAGATGCCCAGGTATTTGAAGGAGGGGACTACATCAAAGATGGTGCAGTCAAGGGTGGGGGGGGAAAGTCTGGCCAGTTTTTATGGAGTAGGAAAGGTCATAGACACAGTTTTCTTAGTGTTTACTTTAAGTTGGTTGACCAAAAAGCAACAGAGAACACTCAGGAAGTCGGACTGCAGCTAAGACTCTGCTTCAGGGGTGGTGGATACTGAGGCATACAGAATGGTGTCATCAGCATACATATGTATACTACAGGAGGTGCAGACAGAGGGGAGGTCATTTAGGAAGATAGGGAAGACAGCTGGGCCCAGGATGGAGCCTTGAGTGACACCAGCTTGAATGGGCATCTCCAGTTAGTACACATTGTGTGCGGCCTGTGAGATAAGACCTGAACCATTCAATCACCGGGGATGAGAGACCAACAGCACTGAGTCTGTAAAGAAGAAGAGGGTCAGGCACAGAATCGAAAGCTTTTGCTAGGTCGATGAATATTACTGCTCTCATAAAGGGAACTGGCTAATGAGTCTACAAGCTATGGGCTACTCAACTTCCCGCAGGTTATATATGCTCACTCAAAAATGGCTTCATTTCACACATGTTGCAGGCCTATAACAAGCCTGGTTGAATTTATTCTGATTGTGGAACAAAAGGAAAATATTCCTGCTTACAGAGGTACAGTAACTGGCTAGTGACTATGCCTGCAAAAAAGGGGCTATTCAGCTGCCAGAGTGCAGTCCCCACTCCCCAAAAAAGGGTTCACACATGAATCAAGCCTATGTCATGTCTGGTGCAAATTTTTATTGGGATATGGAAGACAAATGTTCCTGCTTTCATGCAAGTAAATGGCTTGCAACACTACAAGCTAGGGCTACTGAACTTACAGAGGGGTATACCCTCCCAAAAAAGAACCTAGTCTTTAATACATGTGATACAAGTCTAAACCAAGTCTGGTAAAAAATTAATTTTTGATTATGCTATAAAAAAATACTCCTGCTTGTACGCAAGTAACTGGCTAGTGACACAAAAAGCTAGGGACTACTGACAGAGGGAGGGATACACCCTTCTTAAAAAAGGCTTAGCCTTTAATGTGAGACACAAGCCTACTCCAAGTCTGTTGAACTATATTTAGTACCATGGAAAAAAAATACTCATGCTTATCTGCATGTAAATGGCTAGTAAGACTACAAGCGAGGGGCTACTGAATTGACGGAGGGAGTGATACACCCTCTTGAAAAAAGGCTTAGCATTTAACATGTGGCAAGTTACAAGCCTACACTAAGTCAGGTGAACTGAATTTTAATTGTACTATAGGAAAAAAATGTCCCTGCTTTCATGTAGGTAACTGGCTAACGTGTTGGGTTGCCAGAACTAGTTCTAAAAATATTAGAACCCTTGAAGATGGGGAAAAGCCAGTTTCCAGGCCATCCAGATGTGTTTCTTGAGAACTCCCAGTTTACAGAACTTATACTTGTTATTTTGGTTTAAGTTATCCCAAGTTCAACCTGAGTGTGCTAAGAGTGGTCGTTAGTGGACTGATGCAATTTAAGACAAAGCACACAATGGAAAAACCTAAAAATGTGGCCAGCACATCACAGAACTTTTATAATCACAAGGGAAAGGGCAAGGATGCAGGGAAAGCAGTGGAGGTGCAGAGTACTGGTGAGCCAGAGGCAATGCTGGTGTTCTTGCAACACACAAAGCAGTAAATGTATAAATGGCTTAGCCTTTAAAACATGACAAGTCACATGCCTACACCAAGTCTAGTAAACAGGATTTTTTTTAAATTGTGTTATAAAAAAATATTCCTGCTTGAACACAGCAACTGGTTAGTGAGACTACAAGCTAGGGGCTACTGAACTGCCACCGGACCACTGACCAAATGATGGTAGATTTTGTATTGGACTATCCCTACTGGAGAAAGAAAGGGAGCATTTCACAAAATCCTGGTTTCTAGTCAGGGGTTCAAAGTGAAAAAAAATTAATATACCCTCCCACTTTGGTGGAGCTGTGTTATTTTTTATTTAAGGATTTTTAATATATGTATTTTAAGAATAATACTATAGTAAAGCATACAAACAATTCTCGGTACTATCATCACTCCCAGAATGATAATAGCACAATTCACAAGTGCTAATACTATAATTCAGGTGCTGTAATAGTACAGTTCAGGACCTGAATGATAGTATTATCATCAAAAGTCAACAGCGCAAGTGCAAGTCTGCCTCCCAACATCTGCCAAAGCGTGCCTTCCAAATAGACACTTTTCCTGTGTGGGCAGGTGAAACAATTTTCAAAAACATGGTGGCTCTTTCTCTCACATAGTGAGAGAAATGTCCTCGGTGGTACCAGCAGTGGTGTTTTTATTTTATGTTTGTTTGTTTTCTTTTTTTTCCTTTTCCAACACCTCCAAAAATATCTGGTTGATCCTGCTTTCACCCATCTAACCACGGAAATGAGAGGTAAGACTCTGAGTAAGTCTTCAGCACAGTGCAGTGCTCATATCTAAGCAGAGCAGTCATCGGGCACCCGAAGCAAGTGTTAGCTGAAGTAATCGCCCAGGTGCCCATTTCTGATGCCAACAAATGTTGTAATTGGATCCACATATTATAAAAAAAAATAAAAAATAGGTGAGTGTGTATCACTTGGTAGTAAAACCATCTCAAGGTTCTGGAGACAAACGAACCTCTCGAGCTTCGCTCTCGAGGTTCCCTTGTCCCCAGAACCTCTTGATGGTTTTATTGCCTTGTAATACACACTCACCTATTCATTGTTTTATTTTAAGTTTTCTTTTCTTATTTGAGCTGCTACTAGCACATTGCAGCAAATAGGATAAGCCCTCTCTCTCACAGAAGTCTTATTTTATCCATCAATCTTCCTTCCTTTCTTTCTTCCTTCCTTTCTTCCTTCCTTCCTTCCCACCCACAGAATCAGCCTGAAATGAATCCCCACAGAGGAGATGCTGTGTCTTCTCATCTGCTGTCCTTTAATCATGTGTTTTTGTTTGTTTGCTTTGTTGCTTATGTGCATTTCTTTTCTTTTTTTCTTTTTCCCCCTGATTCTCACTGCAGGTCCCAACCAAGCGCCAACTCTGTCCTCCAGGTCTGGTCCTTCCTGCAAGTTCCCAGCTTCTTTTTTAAACCTTTATTCATTTTGTAAAATACAATACAAATAATTTTGCTTGTAAAGACATAAAATATACACATGATCCAGTTAAAATTGTGCAGAACTAATAGTGTGATAAATATCAGCGCATACATAACCACACAACTCTCATTAGTGAGTGCTTTTTGGGCATGGTAGTATACCGTGCAACTGTTCAAGTAGTGGCAAAGTAGGGAGTTCTTTTTTATAAGACAAGTTGCAGCATCCATGGATTTTACGGCTCATGCCTCTGAACCGACCCCATTTGCCTACAGTGCTCTAGTTGTAAAAAAAAAAGTAACAAGGAGAAGCCTTATTAGAGTAATGAGAGAGGCTCTGTCTGTAGAAAAACATAAGAAAAAGGTTAAAAAAATGGGAACTCTATGACTTAATTTTTCTTAAACAGGGGAACTTTGTTTTTTATTATTTGTTTATTTAAAATTAGTAAGTGGGGGAAGGCACAGAGAGCTGAGGCTCATTTTCAAGTGCAAGCTGCCGGAAGGATACAGGATAAAAATGCAGATTGCAAAAGTGATAGGGCCAGAACCACACAACATTAAATACAACACTGTATGAATGAACAGTGCGTCTGGCATAAAATGCATTATGTGTGATGAAGTCAAGAGGCTGATTCTAAAAATAAAGGAACAGAGTACAGTAGATATAGTCTGTAGGTGGCCAACGTGGAAAATGAAGGTAATTTGATGATTCAGATGATTACCTACTTCTTTATCTTTTTGAACCCCACCCCACCCCACCACCACCATTACAAGGTATCAGCACTGTCACCAAACAAAATATATTTACCTTGGCAGGTGAAATGAGCTTCTGATGTGAGTTTGATAATGTGATGATGAACAGCTTCTTAATCTCTCAACCATGTTGCAAATTCCCCAAGTTTATGCTACTGCTCTGTTCATTTCAGGAACGAGACACACAGGACACCACTACTCCTCAATCACAAAACTGTACTTTTCTCCTGAGCGAGCCATCAATTCATGTAAGCAAATGCAATCAATTCATGTAAGCACGATCGCTATATTGGCGAGCACTTAAAAATGCTGTGTCTTCTCTTTTGCTATCCTTTAATCATGTGTTGTTTGTTTGCTTTGTTGCTTGTGTGCATTTCTTTTCTACTGTGACCATGAGCTAATTTAACTGCACTTTAAAAGGCTGCACTATTACGGACCCGCAATTTTGACAGTGAACCAATATACACAGTACTGCACGTAAGTATTATTGTGGCAGGATTGCACCAGCACACGCTACAGTTGTTATTATTGGTGAAGAAAGAATAAGGTCTAATACATCATCATTTATCCAAACCATGTAGTCATCTAAGCATGGGTTCATGTACTACTGTTACATACTGTTAAATGGATACTATTTGTAATCAGCTTAACTATAAGCATTAAATAACCCTCTTACACTGGGTTTTCCATTACTGTAATAAATGAAGCCCCTGCTATAGCAGAATCACTGGTATGAACTGCAGAACTAGCAGGAACTACAAACATGCAAGGAATAGAAAGAAACATGAGAAGCCAACTGATATGATTAAACAAGCAGGGGGTGCATTCATGGGAAGCAGGGCTCAGTCTGCTCCCAATATCCCTCTGCCTATCCACCCAAACAGAACTGTATGACTCTCTCACTCTCATCTCACTTGTGGAATGGCACTGACCAAGCGCCTACTCAGTAATTCATTTAGCTGTTCAGGCATGCCCACTATGTCTCTTGTGGTGTGTGTGCACATCCAGTGCTGGGCTGATTAATAGACGGCTTTGAATCTAATCAGGGAGAAAGCACCTGAACCACTGTTGCCAGACTCCACCCACCCCTTGCCAAGTCACCACAAGCCCTTACCAAAACTAAATTCAATGTTTGGTGAATAGCATGAGTGCCTGTGCAAACTTTAATTTAGCCTTCCTCTATTACCACCCTTAGTCGAGGTGCCAGATGGTATTATGGGAATAATGTCCCAGAACTAAGGGTGACAAGTGTGCCAGGGGAGTAGGATGGAGGGTTTGAGACGTGCTAAGCATGGAGGGAAGGGAGAGACATGCTTTTATTTGGCCGGTGGGAGGACTTATTCCCCCACACTGAATCACAGGTAAAGCCCTCTCATTCAATGTTTGGTGAACAGTGTAAGTGCTTTTGAAAACTTTAATTTGATCTTTCTCTTTTCCCACCCTCAGTAGAGGTGCTGGGTGGCATTATGGAAATAAAAAGTCCAAAAATAAGAGAGAGATTTCCTCCTCCAACTCCCAGAGAGTGTGAACAGTAGCATGCAGATGAGGAAAAAGTGCCTGTGGAGGAAACCCCTGAGAAACCATTGCTACTGAACTGCCCTTCTTCTGGGCATAGTATGAGGAGCTAATCCTAAAGGCTTGTCTAATTTTCTGCTCTGGATTTGGGATGCAAGTTTCAAAACATGAAGAGACCCATCTTCCAAGCCATTTGATGATGTGAGCAGGAATGTTGTTTTGTGAGTCTGAAGAAGCTGCTCCGATCCAGAATAAATGACTTGTGAAAGAAAAATGATTACGTCCAAGTCATTGTAGTAGAATTCTCACATGCTCCATAAACCATTTGTTAGTCATTGTAGAATCATTCTTAGCAGACAGGAGAGGTTGTGAGGGGTTAGATCTGGCATGATATTGCATAAGCTGATCAAAGATTGGTACTGGGCACCAGCTGTTATCAGCTGGATAGTATGCGATCTGAACCCCTTTGTGCAGTCTGTCAGTTGTTGAATTCGACAGAATCAGGATATAATGATCTGTTTGTTTTCTTAAACTGGTGATCATAAGAAAATTAGCATAGCAGGCCGCGGATACTGTAAACTCGCCAGTGTGCAGGAAACCATAGAAGACTAAACATATAGCTGAGGAAATTAAAATGTTCATGGTAGGGTTGAAAGGATTAGAATGGAGCAAGTCCACAATTTTTGATGTGTAGGGCCATTGAGAGGCAGGCATTTAGGAACATTTTGGAAATACGCTCTATGGATTCCAAGTAGGAGAAGTTTAACAAAGGAATTGGATAGAATCGAGGACATAGATGGATTTGATTGAAAAAGGAAATACTGTATTCCAGACAAGTATTGTTTTATGGTCCGGTATGATAATTTCAATGCTTGATGGCAGTGAGTTATGAATGTTAGTATATGATCGATCAAATATGAATTGTTATGAAGTGACTGAAAGGCACAAAATGAGGAATACTTCCAAGCGGCAGAATATGTAGCTTGGGTAGTGAGAGCTGATTCTGATCACATGAGGGCTTTGGCTTGATGTTGGTAGAATGTTAGGTCATGATGAAATCAGCAAATTGAGGAGGAGGAGTCATGGTTGAGTCTGCTGTGGGACAGATATGATGGGATTCCTGGAACTGAAATTGAGAGAAATAATCTGCTGCTGCATTCACATAAGCAGGAATGTGAAAGCATTTCATGATAAAGTTATGGTATAGTGATAGCCAAGCTAGCTTCTGCACAAGGATCTGCCTTTAATAATAATAATATTGACTGCAGCTTGATTGTCTGAGAAGATCGAGACGGTCTGGAGGGATCAACGATGATCCCATGTGAAAGCAGCAGCCATGATCGAATAGATTTTGAATAGACAAAATGTTTTTGAGAAGTCTTGGAGGCTATATATGTCTGGGGGCCAAGGAGCGGTGAACCAGGAGTGTTAGGAGAAATGTCAGTGTAAATTCTGGGATGAAAATCTGGAGATAGATCCTTGCAAAACATAGAACATCCATTTCAGTATGCTAGGAAATGGGACCACATTGCTAGATCTGATTTGTCTGCAGCGGTAATGGTGATATGATGATGCAGGTCATAGATGGACAAAGCTAATGTGAGGAGGTATGAAATAAAAGAGCAACCCTTTTGAATAATTCACATGGTGAAATTGAGATACCCTAATAGTGAGAGAAGTTCATGGTTTGTATAGGAGGAGCGAATGGAGGATTCCACAAGAGCTTGGATCCTGTGGAGTTTATCAGGAGGCAATCGAACTTCCGTATGTATTGTATCCAATTCCATGCCAAGGAATTCAATAGGCATAGAAGGAACAAACATATTCTCTTCAGATTAGGGCACTGCTAGTTCTTGAAAGAGACGGATGAGTGCAGAGATGCCAGCAGCTGGAGGAGAATCAGGTAGATCAATTAGTAGGAAGTCATCTAGAAGATGATTAACAGCTGAAGGATGGCAAATGTTGAGCAATAGCCAACAAAGCATTTCTGAAAACATGTCAGATAGTTTTGGGCTACTTTTACAACTGAAGGTCAGACAAATGGCAAAGTAGTAGCGATCTTCCCATTTGATACCACAGAGGTGCCACAAGGATGGATGGATGGGCAGTAATTTAAAAGCATCTGAAATGTCTGCCTTTATAAGCCAGGAGCCAGGACCAAATTGTTTAATAAAGGTGATGGCATCATCAATACGAGCATACAAAAGACAGTAGTCATCCAATGGAATCAATGAATTAATGCAGGGCATGGATTTAGAACAAGGAGCTGATAAATCGCTGATCAGCTGTTTCTTGCCTGAAAACATTCTGGTAGCAATGCCAATAGGGCTATTACAATAAGAACATGGTGGATGCACAAATGGGCCAATGATTAATCCTTTGTGCAGTTATTTTTGCAATACTTGCTGGATGACTTCTGGTTCCTTTACAGTGGACTGCAAATTCTTACATATGAATGAGTCAGAAGGAAGTTGAAATGCCCATATGAAAGCCATCAGAGAATCCAGAAACAAGAAAGTCCACCAATTGGCACAAAGGATGGAGGGCTAGCACTTGAGCTAAGGCTTGAACGTTAATGGGGGTAGAGGGATGCTCTAATTGTCACTGCTTAGACTGAGACATTTTTGAATAAGTAATTTGAACATGTGCATCACCGATGAAACTGCAGAGATGAAGAAATTAACAGCCAGAGCCAGAGCATCCTTCGTTGGTGAATTTATTACAGATCAGCTTGTTTCCCATGTATTTTATTTGTCTGCCTCATCTATCCCAGTTGGGGCGGGTGACAGCGTTAGGGTTAGAAATCATCAATTTTGAAGAGGAAAAGGAAGGAGGAACTGATCTGACTGATGAGTCCTTCCTAGGTGGAATGGATGATGAGAGGATCTCGTATACTGACAGAGGACAGAGAGAGGCAAAATGGGCAAAGGAGCCACATAAGGGGCAGGAATGTGCTTGTTGCCCAGCAAAATAATGACAAACAGCTCATTATTCATGATGGCCCAATTCAGCTAAGTATTGAAATGAGCTGGAGCAGCTGCTGCTTTTTGTGAAAAAGTAGTGATGGACATCATAGAAATGCATTCCTCCATATCCATGCCTAGCTCTACTAAGAGATATAAATATGAGCCCAGTTGTTTGTGCCTGGAAGGAAATATGGAGCAAATGATGTCCTGAAACAAGCTGAAGCCAAGGACGAATTTCGGAGTAGTCAGTTTCTTCATGAGTCTAGGGTCTTTTAATTTCAATATGTCGGAAATGTCTCCACAGGATACTACTGTTTTCTATGGTGTTATGAGAGGAAATGAGGAGAGATATCAAATTGATGTCTTTTCTATCTATGATGTCCTTGTGGAGGTGACTTGGGATGAGGGTGCAGGAGATATAAATGGTGGATAAGTGGCTGAGGAAGAAATACCTGAATCTTGATGAGTTGGCAGATCTGAAGTCAATGGAGCATTTAAGGATGGAGAAGCACTTGGCATGGCAACCTCTTCTTGGGAATGGTTGGAGGACAGAACATTAGCAGAAGTTGCTGAACTTAAATCCAGAGTAGACTGTGAGGGAAGGGGAGCTTTGAGGGAGGTGATACCATATTGTAAGTCAAATACTGAGGTAGCAAGCTGAGCAATAAGGTTTTGAATTTCAGATAAGGCAGCAGAGACTGGCTGTAGGGCTGGTTGGTTAGGAGCAGGAGTTCCAGCATGCTGGGATTTGGCTGTTACAAACAGATCAAATAGTTTTTGTTTCCAAGAAGATGCTGAGTAAGAAATGTTAAGCTTCGGATGTTTGGAAAGCAGGCATGAACCAGTCCAGTCCTTTAAGAAATATTTTGATTCAGAGGATCATTTGTGTGGAGCTTGCATAATGGAAGAAGTCTGACAGGACCCAGAAGGACCTTCTTCAGCACTGGGAGAAGAATTGCTAGAAGGAGCAGAAGCCATGGTGCTAAACTGATGTACATAGCAGCTGACTGATTAAAAACTTGATAAAGGAGGACAAAGACTCTTGTCTTGTGGTGGAATAAGCCAAACCCTTGCTTGCACTCATAACCTCCTGAAGGTATGAGTTAGGGAGACAGATTCTAAAATGCACTGCTGGTGAGGGCTGGAGACAGAGGAGTGAAACAATCAATCAATCAATGCTTTATTTGTAAAAAGCGCAATTCACAAATTGATTAAAGCACTTGTACAGCTATGATAAAAACTTGAAATTAAAATATCTAATAAACATCAAAAATACAGACCAGCATAACATAAAACTAAATTAAGAATCAGGGAAAGCAAGATTAAATAAGTGGGTTTTAAGTGCAGATTTGAAGCTTTCTGTGGTCAGGAACTCTCTAATCCAATGAGGTAGAAAGTTCCACAGTGTAGAGGCCACAAATGCAAATACCCAGGCACCTGAGATCTTGAAACAAAGCCTGGGAACCTCTAGCAATACCTCATCAGTGCAGTAGAGTGGGCAGGGGGGAATGGTAGGGGCAAAGATCTTGCAGATAACATGGTTCTTGTCCGTGTAGGGCCTTATAGTAAAATGACCTTGAAAGTGATCCACCACTGAATAGGCATCTAGTACAGGTCACGGAGCACAGGCATGACACGGCATGATCTAGGTAAGACAGTCAACAGCCTGGCAGCTGCATTCTGCACCAGCTGCAAGTGGCGCATATCAACCCCCAGTAACTTTAGGTAAAGAGCGTTGCAGTAGTCAAGATGAGAGGTCACAATGGCATGGACCAACGTTGGAAGATCATCAGGCAGGACAAGGTGTTTAATCCAGGCGATATTCCTCAGATGATAAAATGAGGTCTTGATGACGGATGAAACCGGAGCTTTAAGTGTCAGCCCCTCGTCAAACATAACGCCCAGATTTCGCACCTGGTCAGAGGTCACCAGCTGGCTGCCTCCAAGCCAGAGCCCAGAAGGTCACCCAGCCAATGGCCCCACTACCTGATGACCAGGGTCCATGACCAAGTCCTCAGTCTTCTCAGGGTTCAACCTCAACCAGTTGGCACACATCCAGTCTTGGATCTCAGTGAGGCAATTGTTAAAAGTCAAGACAGCTCCACCTAGTTTGGGCACAAAGCACATGTATAGCTGAGTGTCATCTGCACAGCAGTAAAAACTCAGCCCATACACCATATAATGTCTCCCAATGGCAACATATACACCGTGAACAACATGGGTGATAGAACGGAGCCCTGAGGTACCCCACAAGACAGGGAGAAAGGGGCAGAAGAATGAATCCCCGACACCACTCTCTGAGACCTGCCTGTAAGGAAAGAGTGGAACCACCTGAGGACTGTTCCAGACAGTCTGCAGATCAACCACAGGTGTTCCAATAACACTCCATTATCCACGGTGTCAAATGCTGCAGAGAGATCAAGGAGAACCAAGATGGAATGGCTCTTCTTCTATCAGGAAATCATTAAGTACCTGAACCAGAGCCGTCTCAGTACTATATCTCTTCCTAAATCCAGACTCAAGAGGATCATAGACATTGAGGATGGTAAGATGATCCTCCAGTTGCAGCGCAACCACCTTCTCAATAATCTTACCCACACAAGGAAGATTAGAGACAGGTCTATAGTTGGCAAGACAGTCAAGTTTGAGAGAAGATTTCTTAAGGAGAGGTGTTACCACCACCTCCTTCAGGGTGTCAGGAAACACATCTGTCTCTATCAAGCACCAGACTGTCTCAGCCAGGACTGGACTGATAACCTCAATGTGCCCCACAAGGAGGTGAGTTGGGCCCGGGTCCAAACTACAGTAGGTCAGCCACATCCCCTGGATGATCTTAATGATATCCATGATCATGAATCAGTCAAACTCAGACCAGACAAACTGGGCACTTGCAACCTACCACCAACCACCAAGTGCTGTGCCGATCTCAGACCTAATGCTGTTAACCTTATCAGCAAAGAATCAAGCAAACTCATCACACTTATTCTGTGACAATGCTCTCCAAAACTGCACACGGGAGGGACTGCACAGTCTGTCAACAGTTCAGAAGAGCTGAGCCAGTCGATTCTGTGCCGCAGCAATCTCCCTGGACAGGAACTCTGTCTTCTTACGGAAGACTGCCAATGGAAAGTCCATGTAATGGGCCATCAATCTAAGTCTGTCAGCATCAAGGCCCAATTTCTGCCAGCACCATTCCAACCTTCACCCTGCTCGCCTCAGCTCCCTCCAAGTCCCATCAAACCACAGGGATAGAGGGCAAAGAGTGAGGGGGCAAACTTGGACAGAAGCTATGGAATCCAGAGCCATGATCACTGCCTCGTTATAGGCCAGTAACAGATCATCTGGTTCCAAGCTTACACTCAGAATACCCAATAGGTCCAGCACCACCGCTGTAACAATAAGGGAAGCTGCTAGAGAAAAAGAAATTGAGCTCACAGAAATGAAGCAATGCTAGGAGGAACATAACTGGAAGAGAAGAAAAAAGCAGAGTCTGAAAAGGGATGACAGTGGAGAATGCAGAGTAGAAGGAAAACTAAAGGAGAAGTTATAGGAGTCAGGTAGAATAAAATGGAACTGTAGCTTTAAGAAGGATGGTGAAGTCGCATGAATCACAACCCAAGAGAGAGGACTGTAGAGAGCTGCTGCAGAAGCAGAATCGAGAAAAGACACCCCCAAAAGGAAAGAAAACTACAGTATATGAGGACAAGGAATGAGAGAAGAAAGAAGGTATGAGGCTGAGAACACAGACAAGCTGTGAACGGCAGCAAGACAGGAGAAGGAAATCAAGGAGCAGAGCGAGAACACAGAAGGCAGGCAGACAAGGCAGGACTAGAGGAGGGAAGGCAGCAAGCCACAGAAACTAACAGCAGGACTGGGAGAAACAGGAGAGAAAGGTAAAAATGAGCAAAAGCACAGCCACACAGACCACGCAACTGCTCAGTGGTCAAGACGCACTAATCATGGAGGGAATGGAGAGGCAGGCTTTTATTTGGCTGGTGGGAGGAGTTATTCCCCCACATTGAATCATGGGCAAAGCACTCCCCCCAAAAAAAAAACAATTGCCCCAAATGAGATTCATGTGAAACTGAGCCACCCAAGTTCAGCTGACTTTTTTTTTTTTTTTTAGTTTTAAGATTTTGCACAGCTACTATATAATTTACATCAAAGTGTTAATGCAAACAGTGTGAAACAAAGGAGCTACTTGCCCAAGGAAGGTGACCACTGGAAAAGGTTCAGAGCAGGATTTTCAAAAGGGTGTACAAGGATACAAAATGCATGCTGGAATGTGTCTACCTCTGCTAATACATCCAAGTAGCCCTGCTGCGATTTCCAAAAGAAGTGTCCATTTGCATCAGTCAGGATTTGTGGGAAAACAAAATGATGAAAAAGAAGTTTGCATCACTTTTTAACACAATCACGTATTTTTTTATAGTAAAATTCAAGTGCTATGCCTGTCCTATAGGTGGTCTAACAGTTTGTACACATTTGTGTTTTCAAAATAGTGGGCGACACATTTCAGACAGATCCATTTAAAAATCCTCCCCACCATGTTTTGCTGTCCCAGTTGGTTGGCCAGTGAGGCAAGTAAGGAAGTCCAGCGAGCAAAGGCACTGAAGGAACTGCAGATAGCTAAAGGAACTAAGAAGGGGGAGAAGGCTTTCTTTCGCTATATAAGTGAGAAAAGGGACAGGAAGGAAGAGATTGTTAGGCTCAAGAAAGGGGTGGAGAGGGTGGAGGATAATGGGGGAAAAGCAGAGATACTAAGTGAATACTTCTGTTCCATCTTCATCAGGGAGCAGGATGGACCAGTGCCTTCAGGAGGGAAAAAGGAGTAGGGAGGGAGGGGAACACAGATGAAGTGATAGAGAAGGATAGAGTGAGGGAGGGAGGGGCTGCTGGCATTGAAGGTGGACAAATCACCAGGCCCAGACACAGTACATTCAAGAGTACTAAAGGAACTGGCTGAGGAGCTAGCAGGGCCACTGGCAGACCTATTTAATAGTTCACTAGAGTCAGACATGGTACCGGAGGATTGAAGAATAGCACATGTAGTGCCCCTCCCCAAAAGTGGTCCCAAGGATGACCCAGGGAATTACAGACCAGTCAGTCTGACCTTCATTGTGGGCAAGCTCATGGAGACCATACTAAAGGAAAGGTTGGTTGGAAATCTAGAGGATCATGGTCTCCAGGATGCAAGGCAGCATGGGTTCATGGGGGGGGGGGTTGTGCCAAATGAATCTGACTGATTTCTTTGACTGTGTCACTAAGACAGTAGACAGGGGCCAAGCGGTAGACATCCTCTATCTTGATTTCAGCAAGGCCTTTGACTCCGTACCCCACAAAAGGTTGATCAGGAAGTTGGTGGATCTTGGGGTTGGGAAAAAGATGGCCAGATGGGTGGAAAACTGGTTGAGGGACAGAACTCAGAGGGTGGTTGTGGGGGGAGAGTTATCTGGCACCAGAAAGGTAACCTGTGTGGTCCCACAGGGCTCAGTGCTTGGGCCAGTGTTGTTCAATGTCTTCATCAATAACGTTGGGGATGGCATTAATTAATTAATTAATTTATTTATTTATTCATTTATTTATTTTATATTCGCATCAGAATTACAACCCTTTAAATTAAGGACTCATTTCCAAAGGCTCCACATCAGTAACAGAGTATACAATTGCAAGACATAAATACAACAAAATAGGAGGCATAAATACAAAGTATACAAAAATAGCAGAGTTACAGGCTTGGTTACAAACTTGGTATTGTTTAGGAGGATTATAACATAATAGAATGGGCACATTTACAGAGTCTTAGACAGTGCAGCTGCGGTGTTATACGGGCAGTAGCTAGGCAGCTAACATAGGGCAGGTACATTGATTCTAGTGGTGCTTAAGGATGCAGTCCTACAGGAGACATTGTCAAAGAGGCAATGATAATTGAACTATATGTTGAGTGGGCACCCAGACAGTAGGACGTCACCTACTGCGGACATGAGCATTTGCGGGTGGAGAGGATGTGATTCCTAAGTGTGACCTTAAAAGGTTCTATTTTAGGGAGGATGGAGACTAAGGAGGGGAGTGCATTGAACCAGTAAGGGGCCCTATAACACAAGGATCTTTGGGCAAGTGATCTTTGTGCAAGTCCTTACCTGGGCACTAGGAAGGTCATCTTGGATGAACTGCAGATGGAAACAGAGGGGAAGGCAGAGATTAGGGAGGTGGACACCCCCGGGAGGGACAGATCAAGGAGTATTTTTTTTTGCCAGGAGGCAGGACTGGTATTGAATTCTCTCCTCAAAACTGAGCACATTGGCTAAGGAGTATAGAGTGCATGTAGGGGTCCACTTGTTGGCACCGGATAGTAGCCAGCAGGCTTGTTAACAGATTTGGATTCTGTTGATAGCAGTGGCATCAGCCGCTGCTGTAGGCAGGAAGTCCATAGTCAACTAGTGACAGGACAGAGGAGGTGACAGCCAGGTAGAGCGCTTCTGGAGGCAGACAGTCTTTATGTCTATATAGGAGGCCGACACAAGCATTAGTGGC
This sequence comes from Neoceratodus forsteri, assembly GCA_016271365.2. Classification (NCBI taxonomy): domain Eukaryota; kingdom Metazoa; phylum Chordata; order Ceratodontiformes; family Ceratodontidae; genus Neoceratodus; species Neoceratodus forsteri. The sequence goes on along the minus strand of CM057455.1, from coordinate 1,361,936,386 downwards.
TGAAGTAAGTGTGCTGATGCATGCATAAAAAGAAAGTGCAGGGTCAAATGTGACGCCCAGATATTTATATGAGAGGACTTGTTCCGGCATCTGAAACAAACTGGAAAGTATCTGGAGGGGAGCATCCCTGGCTTTACTTTGATGATGTGCAAAAGCATAGATTTGTTTTTTTTAATGTTAATGATAAGTCTGCAGTCTAGGAACTGGCAAAATGTGCCTATTCGTGGATGACATCAAGCTCTGCGGGAGACTGAACACAGCTGAAGGGATACAGGACCTACAGGAAGATCTCGAAAAGCTGGGGAGGTGGTCCAGGATCTGGCAGCTTGGCTTCAATGCCAGGAAATGCAAAGTTATGCATATTGGAGCCAAGAATCCCAGGACAGAGTACTACCTGGGTGGAGTCCAAGAATCTGCATCAGAGGAGGAGAAGGACCTGGGAGTGATGATCACTAGTAACCTGAAGCACTCCACGCAGTGCAAGAAAGCAGCAGTAAAGGCAAACAAGATGCAGGGTTGCATATCTAGGGGGATCAGTAGCAGGAGAGAGGAGGTTATACTGCCCTTGTACAGGTCACTGCTAAGGCCACACCTAGAGTATGGAGTTCAGGACTGGTGCCCACACCTCAAAAAGAACATAACCTGCTGGAGAAGGTCCAGAGGAGGGCTACAAAGATGATAGTTGGTCAGCAGGGTAAAGCATACGAGGAGAGGCTGAGGGCACTGAACATGTACTCCCTGGAGGACAGGAGAGAGAGAGAGAGAGAGAGACAGGGGACATGACTGGGACCTACAGATACTTGAAAGGGATAAATAAGGTTGATAAAGACAGTCTGTTTATGCTGAGTGTCAACCATAACACGAGGGGGCACAGTCTTAAGCTGGAGGGTGGGAGGTTTAGGAGGGAGGCCAGGAAGCACTTCTTCACAGAGAGGGTGGTGGACACTTGGAATGCACTGCTGGAAGAGGTCATCTCATTGAAGACAGTGGGCAGCTTTAAGAAAGGCTGGGATAGGCATAGGAGGAAGGTAAGGATCATGGGTAGGGAGGATGGGAGGAGTGGGGAGGGAGGGCAGGGACATTAGCTCAAGCTGTGGACCCTGCAATATAAGCAGATTTGATAGACCAAATAGCCTTCTTCTGCTGGCTTCTTTGTATGTTTATATGTTCTCCTGTATGCTAGAACATTATGGTTTATACAAATGCCCCTTGCACTTGAAGTGGCATGCATTGGATTTCCATTTTGATCTTCTTTTGATAAATGAAAGATACCTGTGAATGGTTTCACCCTTGGAACGTGCCAGCGTTACGATGCTGTGACATTAGGATGCCAATCAGCAATGTTGCCGACCAATGTTTTTGTGGGGGGCTGTGCCTCCCACCCCCCCAATACTGTAAATGATACCAACTCTGGGGGCAGACCTCGGGAGGGGGCGGTAAATCCTGATTTTGGCACCGTAATGACACGGCACCCTAATGCTGGCACTCTGACTGCCTGCAGCGCCTGTGAACTATAAAAGCATCATAACAAAACACAGCCCAAGCCTAATTCATTCAGTAATAACTAGATGGGCAACGTATACATGCTATCTAGACCCCCCCCAAACAAAAAATACCCATTTTAACACTGCTAGCACAACACAACTTCTTTACACTGAGCATCTCCGCTGAAATGCAGCATCTCATTTTCAGTGGCTCCTGCTTCTGACTACTTTTACAGCAGGACTGGGAAACAATAAGGTTAAGTGACTTGCTTGATGTCACACAGTGAGTTAAGTGACTGCGGTGGGATTACAACCTGGGGGTTATCGTATTCGACGACCTGAAGTTGTCCAAACAATGAGAAAAAACAGTGGGGAAAGCAAGCAGAATGCTGGGGTGCATAGAAAGGGGCATAACCAGTAGAAGGCGTGAAGTGGTGATGCCACTGTATAGATTACTGGTGAGGCCGTATCTGGAATACTGTGTCCAGTTCTGGAGACTGCATCCCAGGAAGGACATAGACAGAATGGAAGCAGTCTGGAGAAGAGCAACAAAAATGATACATGCACTGCACCACAAGCCTTATGAGGAAAGACTCAAGGAATTTAACATTTATTCACTGGAAGAGAGAAAGGGAGAGAGGAGATATGATAGAGACTTTCAAATACCTTAGAGGAAGAAACAGGGTACAGGAGCGGAGCATATTTCAGAGAAGAAAGTGCACAAGGACAAGGGGACATAACATGAGGCTGGAGGGAGGGAGGCTTAGGAGGAATACTAGGAAGTATTTTTTCACAGAGAGGGTGGTGGATCCATGGAACAGCCTGCCAGCTGAAGTGGTAGAAGCGAAAACAGTACAGTGATTCAAAAGTGCATGGAATAAGCATAAAGGCACCCTGCTGTGCAGCAGAGTGGGGGAATGGCAGTCCAGATAAGAGTAGGGTTTGCCAAACCAAGTAGGGAAATGGGCAGACTAGGTGGACTAGTTGATCCTTATCTGCCATCATATTCTGTGTTTCTATGTTTCTAACCTGGTCTCTTTGTTTCCAAGCCAGTGCTCTAACCACACTGCCTCGTTTGCCACCAGCACATGAGTGGGCCAGCTGCAGTGATAAAGCAGCAAGAAAGCTATTAGTGCAGGAGGGGCTAGGATGAGTAATTCATGATGTGATTTACACTGTGCGTGACCAAATTACAGTTCAGTTCTCAGGGACTCAAATCAGTACAATTGGTTCAAGAGGCTAACTGATTCAACCCAGGCTTGCAAGACAGTTCTAAAGGTTGTTCCAATCTGAAAAGAATCAAATACCCAAACTTGGAGAGGCTGTGCGTTTTGACACTGACTAGTAATTTCAGTTTTATCTGAATGTTATCTGAGGGGCATGCCAATAACGAGCTTAAAAGAACCAGACAAAATGTGGCTGTGCACTCTAGGCTATTTAAAGATTGAATTAAGTTGTTTATACTTTACTTAGATCCTCTGTTTGGTCTAGTTCAATCTTTCTAATTGTCTTTTTTCTTATGTAACTGATTGTATATCTACTTTAACATTTTCAGTGCTCCCAGATCAGGCAAAGCATTTTCCTGTAGTGCTCCCTAATTTTCCCTGTATTTTCCCTGTAAAACTGGGATGAAATTCCTGTAGATTTTCCTGTATGCACAAATCAATGTAAGTACGCAATTGGTGTCATTATGCCAGTCAGTAAAATCACTAGGACAAATGTTCAGGCTGTTTTATGTGTTCTTATTTATTTTAAATATAAAAAATCACCTACAATGTATCACTTAACAACTCTACAATTATAAGAACTTTATATGTAACAGTATAATACCATCTTGAGGTTCTGGGGACATGTTGGAATGTATAAAGCTCAGTTCTCAAGGTTCACATGTCTCCAGAACCTCCTGAAGGTATTATAACCTTGTAATAATACAGCCCCTTTTACAGTATTCTATTTATAGTATGAAATGCCTTAACTTCAAATTTACCCCTTAATTGCAGACTGATACATTTTGTGTTCTGCTCACAATGCATGAAAGGGGCATAGGGATGCACAAAATGCACATATCCCACCCTTGCCCCTGCACCCCACGGACAGGTGCCCCCATACTGGCATTCATCAATGCAGACCACCTATCCATGGCTCCTCCGCCAATGCACAGGACTCTGCAGGGTGGCCGGGGGAGGAGTCGTCCCAGGCAGACATCCAATGGGATGCCCCCCTGGGATCTATAGTGGATCTCACACATAGGGTGGCATGGGTCTGGGGCTGTGCATGCCGATAGCATGCACCCAGACCAGCGCAGCACCCTGCAGTCCCAGTGCTGCCTCACATAAACTTTCTGGGTGCTCACCCATCCAGCTGCCCCTACCGCCTCCTGCTGCCCAGCAGTCAGGAGCAGCACAGTGTTCACTGTCCTGGTCCCCCAGTGACTGAATACCTGTGTTCATGGGGGCATGCTGTGGGTTATGGCAGGGTCTCCCTGGTGTTCCCTGCACCACTCTCTGCACCCATGCGGCCAGCATTACATGGGTTAGTGAATACACATAGTGCTGGCACACTCCCGGAACATCCCCATCGCGGAGCTGTCTGCAGACATGGGGGATCGGGTACAGTGGTTCTGCATGTGACCCCTTTGTGCATGCCATGCGGGGGGCACGGGGGTGTGTGGAGTAGCTACTCGCCCCAGATATGCGTGCATAGCCACTGCACACCAATCGTGCATTGGGCCTACAGATCTGTGTACCTATAGTGCTCCATTAATAAACATTGTTTCAGCGTACTGTGTTTTTCATTGGTATGCTTAAGCACCCCCCTACACAAACACACACACACAGCTTTGTGCACTGAACTCTAAGAGGTAAAAACAAATATTCCCTTTTTTTTTCATTTATTTTACTAACCTTAGGCCAGACCAGGGTCTATGGGTCCCTTCTGATCTCACACATATAATTCATAACTCCTGCTTATCTTGATGAAGACACCCCCATACCTTTCCCAGGCTCACAATTAAATAGAAACACTGTCTAATTTTTTTTCAAATAACCTCAACCTCTAGGCTGGTCAGAAGAAGTGCTGCCTTAGTGATCTTTTTTAAAAACACAACTCTGCTCTGTGCACCAAACACGCCAAGTAGCACGTAAGCACTCTTTGTGTCCCTGTCACCCTTTAAAGCCCACCATCATCGAGCCTCTTGTCTGGCTCGCTTTTTACACTTCATGTGTTTAAAATAGACAAATTTGCAAAACAGAAGGTTTGTTTGCCTTGGTGGTTCAGGGCGCTGCTTCCCTCAAGCAACGCTTAAGCACCCTTTCTTGCACCCCTCCCCCCAAAGCATATCATCGTCATCAAGCGGTCAGTCTTTTGTCTGACTCATTTTGCACTTAAAATGAGTTTAAAATAGACTAACCTGAGGCTGCCCACAAGAAGGCTAGTTTACCTTCAGTGGCTTAGGCTCTCTGCCAGTCCAGAACAGTGGCATTTGAGATGCAGCTCAGCTGACTCAACGGTGTTGCTGTTTTGAGTGGGGCCACATGGCAGGTGTTTGGATCATGCAGCAGCTCACTGGTTCTTGATCAGAAGATCTGAATTCATTCTCAGAAAGATGCACTGCCAACACATTACCTTACTACCCCAGAGAAACACAGGCTGCAAATGGACCAACAGAATTGCTTAGTGTAGCAAAGTCAGCAAACTGAGCACCAATTGGAGGGCTCTGTCTGGATCGTGGCAGCCATGAGATTCATAGTGGGCATTCTCCCGTAGTGTTTGTCCATTTCCCCTGATATTTTAACAATAAAAGATTTCCTTACTGTATCCCATTTTTGTAGCAAAAATCCCTTAAAATACAGGAATCCCTGTAGATCTGGGAGCACTGCATTTTATTTTGTAAAATAATGATTAAAGTATACAGGACATATTACAAAAATCAATAAATAAGTAAAAAAAAAAAAAGAATCAGACCAAGAACATGCATGCTGTACTAATACTTAGATACAGATCGTGAGATCACTGACGCATGATGATGTATCTATCAAGTGCCAAAGGAACTGGCTGATCCCTACTGAAGCAAACTGAGACATGAAGATACGAAACCTTTGCAAGACATAGACAATGACAACAGAAAAAAGACCAATGGTCTATCCGGTCTTCCCGTAGTTCTCTATCAAACCCCGTAATCTATTGTCCATACAGGGTACAAGTACTCACTCTCCACCCCCCTGTACCCCTCCCTGCTGCTGCCGCCCTGAATAACAACTATATCCTTTGCTATGTCCCAGCCGTGCTTGAAAACATTTATGGTCCTGGCACCCTCCAGCTTGGCTGGCAGACCATTCTCCAGTTCCACCACCCTTTCTAACTGTCTCACATCCCTCTTGAACCTCCCTTTCATCAGTTCCAACTAGTGCCCCTGTGTTCTTGAGTTCTGACTCCTGCTAAATAGTTCCTTGTAGTTCAACTTGTTTATTCCTTTCAGGAACTTGAAGGTCTCTGTCACATCCCTCCTTTCTCATCTAGTCTCCAGTGAGTACATGTTCAGTCAATTCCCATAAGATCTGCCCTGCTGGTCCTGAATCATCCTGGTCACCCTGTGTTGCACTGTCTGTGACCTCTAACCCAGAACAGATTATGGGGCGCAGCCATGCAGTTTCAGAGTATCATGCATGGATTAACTTTTCAAACAACTGCAAAGCCACTTGGCATAACTGCCTTTCACTTTCTGAAAAATAAAAAGCATTTCATTTTTATTCAGTAAGAAGCATTTATTTTTTATTAAATTTGATTAGACATAAACTCTTTTAGGTAAGAGCATATTTTCAAAGGAGTTAGTGTTATACATAAATAATGTAAACATTACATCAGTGACATACAAAGTAGTATGAAGGATACATTGTCCAAGATTCATAAAAAATTAAAAACTATTACAGGTTTTCAACACAGTTCAGTCCATAACTGATTCTTAAAAAAGTATATAGAATCACAGTATTATAACAAATCAGATGAGGCATTCTAGGATTAAACAAATGTATAAGTGAATTAATTATGACTTAATGTTTAACATTCATAATGACAACAATAAATGGTAATGTGACATACCCCTTGTAGAATATTTATTTTCAATTTATTTAAATTTGGTCTGCTGCTCCACAGTATGCAAGCCAAACATTTTTTTTTTTGCCCAAAACCACAGAGTGTAATTGCTCACATTAGTTTACAGCTAGCCATCCTATGCTACTATAAACTCACAAGTGTATCAAGCTTCAGATCCATAACTTGACATGTCCTGTTCAAAAGACTTTTAACCCTTGACAGTACACAATGCCAAGAATGAAACTCTGAGTCAACAATTTTGTTTTAATTTCTGCTAGGAAGTTTCTCTTGTTTCTGTAGAGGAAGCTAAAGTGAATGTTAACAGCCTTCATCAAGTAGTCCACATGGTCAGCAAATGACAGTGTGCTGTCAAGAAACACCCCCAGATATTTAATTGTGGTCACTGGTTCAAGAGCAAAACCAGATAAGGTACAAATGTTCAGGGCAGGCGAGGACTCCCAAGATGCTATGGGTTCCAAAAATCATACTTTTAGTTTTCTTTACCTTCAGTATTAACAGATTCTATGAAAACTAATTTTGTATTAAAGTCAAACTGGAGGTTCTGCTTCAATAGATCAAAATAATTTGGGAGGATGGAGACAGTATAGTACTGGAGGCAGTATAGTGCTGTGGTTTAGGGCACTGACCTGCACATCGAGAGACCTGGGTTTGAATCCCACAGTCCCCACTTGTGTACTGTGTGACACTGACCAAGTCATTCCTTGTGCTCCCAGGTCCCACCTGGAAACAAGCTTCAACTTAATGTGCCTCTCCTGGTTAAACAATTTTCCCTTTCCTTTTCCCTAATTTTTATCAGATTGGGAAGACAACTGCATCATCCGCATATAAAATAATGTTTGTTATTTGACACACAGTAGGTAACTGATACAGGAATAAGCTAAAAAAACAGGGATCCAAGAACAGACCCCCATGGGACACCTACTGATACTTTTCTGTCTTTGGAAATTAGCTCCCTACATTTCACAGCTTAAGTTTTATGACTCAGATAATCAATAAACCAGCTGACTGTGTCCTGTGACAGCTCCAGTGAGAACAACTTATTGTACAGTAAACCATGATCTACAAGGTAAAAGACCTTTGAAAGATTGACATAAACTGAACCAGCAAATTCACCTCATTCCAATGCCTTGTGAAAGAACACTATATATTCAAGAAGTGCTTGTATTAATGTTTTTTCCTGAAGCCATGTTGTTCACGATCCTACCAAGGACCTTGGACAGGAGGGAAAAAACAGAAATTGGGCAGCAGTTTGTAGGATTATTAATAGTGTGGCCCTTAAAGACAGGAGCTTTCTTCCAAATTTGAGAGATTTTACCAAATCACCATGATAAATTAACAAATAATTGAATTTGGATAGGTAATGTCTTGTTAGAGTTCTTTTGTGCAGAGAAGGAGTCACAGGTTGACGCAAACTTAAAATTGTTTATTGCGGGACACAGCCATAAACAACTGCCTCACAGCGTGACCTCTCAGGTGTTACATAACTTCCCCATCCTTAACCTGTAAGTCTCTCCTCTAGCTACCCTGCTGTCAATCACAGTATATAAGCAGTACAGACTAATACCACATCTCTCATTTTTAGAAGAGGTAAAAAAACATTATTTTGAAAAATGTTTTAACTCATTTTTAAACAACTTGTTAATAGGAATACCACATTCATTTTCACACATTATGAGTCTGCAGTATTTATTCAGATTTACTGTATGTGTCCATAATGGTGAGTTTGTAATATGTTCAGTTTCACTTGTCAAAAAGACAGTTTTCCACAGTTCATTCAGATTCATTGTCTGACGGCAGGGATCTCTGGTTTCACTGCTTGTAACTATCCTAAAGGTGCAGAATAGAGAGATGGGCCGAAGTTTTAATTTGCCAGCGAATTTCCGGCGAAGTTGCCAAATTCACCTCTGTGGATCTTTTTACAAAGTTGTCCTGTTTACTTAAAAATTCAACATTTGCAACTTCGTCTTGCTTTTGGGTTTTTTAAGTGAAGTTAGAAATGGTGACCCCCCCCCACCAATCGCCATCCCAAATAAAATTAAATGCCGTGATGTTTAGTGGCCCCCTGCCATTCTGATCACCAGCCCAATGTAAAATGAAATTCCAGTCTCTAATGTCTAGTGATCCCCTTCCCTCTAATTGCAAAAATTCCAATCCCTGGTGTCTAGTGGCCCCCCCCTTACTGGCTGTCATCCCGATGTAAAATTAAATTCCAGTCCCTGGTGCCTAAAGGTCCCACCACCCGATCTCTGGCCCGTTGTTGAATACAATTATATTTTCCTGGTTTCTAGTGGGCTCACCTTCCTATCCCCATCCCCAAATGTTGTTGTCCATTCCCTGGTGTCTAGTAGACCCCCCACACACACCCTCCCTGACCCCATGTGGGCAACCAGTACAGCTCTTGCCTCTCCACCATGGCCGGCCACCCGACTCAGCTGTCAATGAATAAGCATGTGTTTGTACAAGCATGCACTCATTCATTGAGACACTTAGGGGTTCACAACACCATTCCTCCCTATCCCGGCCCCTCGCTGGCAACTGGAATAGCCCTCTGCTCTTGTCTGCACCCCTGACAGAGCCCAATGAATGAGTTGCGAGCTGTCCTGTCAATGAATGAGCTCATGCTTTTACAAGTGTGCGCTCTTTCACTGTCTGCTCAGTTCTCCTGTGGTGGAGAAGCAAGGGCTGTGCCGGTAGCCCACTTGGGGTCAAGGTGAGAGGGGACTACCTGCAAGGGTGGGGGGTCCACTAGATACCAGGGAATACTTTTTAGCACTAAGGGGCATGGGTTCAGGTGGGGGAAGGGACCACTAGCCACCATAGAATACATTTTACCACTATGGGCATGGGTTCTGGTGGGGGGGAGGGACCGTAGCCATTAGGGAATACATTTTATCACTACAGGCATGGGTTCAGGTGGGAGGAGGGCCTGCTAGCCACCAGGGAATACTTCCTAACACTATGGGCATGGGTTCAGGGGAGCGGGACCACTAGCCACCAGGGAAAACCTTGACTTAATATTGAGCTGGCGATCAGCGAAGGGGGGGCCCACTAGATACTGGGGGAAAACTTTATTTTATATCAGGCAGCGATTGGCGAGGGAACCACACTAGCAAAAAAAAAAAACTCCACAAAATGCAAAGTTTGAACTCTGCTGCCATGAAGTTTGTGACTTTGCACAGTGGATAAATTCACAAAATGAGGCAAATTCATGAATTAATCCACAAACTGAAGTTTTCCAGCTTCACACATCTCTAGTTCAGAAGTCACTTTGGTCACTTCACAGTTTGGTGAATATCTTGAAGAACTTATCAAAATGTTGTACATCCAGACTGTACCAAAGCGGTAGCACCCCTTGTTGGTTTAAATATTGTGCTACAAACTTCTTCTGAAATTGCTAGACTGAAAGACACAAGGTGGTGGCAACTATACCTCAGTAGGCCTTGCAGACTGTGTAGAATGTAAAATCTCGGTGAATGGGTTTATGCCACTACTGCAAGTACTTTTGTATTAGTTACCCACACTTCCTCACTTGGCTACTACATCTCCATTTCTCAAACCCTGTGTTTTTGATCATATACTTCTTTTTTGTTTTAGTCAGAGAAATGATTACCATTCCTTAAACTTAATCTGGTTAGTAAGTTGAAGGGGTTAGTAAAGAAGGCAAAACAAGCAAATGTGTCCTCAGTCTTTTCCCCGTCAGCAATTCTGCTGGGCTGTACCCATTACTGAAAGGTGTTACGCAATATGCAAGCAAAGCATGATAGTGGTCACTGGACTTCTGTAAGAGCATTTTGAGTGTCTGAACAGCTCTTTCAGCTTTCCTGTTCCCTTAAGGATATTGAGAGCTACTGGTTATGCACTTGAATTCACAGTCTTGGGCAAAAGTAGAATACACACTGCTGGAAAACTGAGGACCCTTATCCATTATAAGGACTTCAGAAACTACGTGTCTTGCAAAAAATGGATTTCGTATGAACAGAGACATCAGCTGATGCTGCTGGCATCAATTTAGCAATCTCAATATATACGGAGCAATAGTCCAGTATCGCAAGATAAGGGCTCCCCTTTAGCTCAAACAAATCTGGTCTCAAGTTTTTGACATGCGCATTCTGGTAGTTCAGATGGCAGCAGTAACTCTACTGGATTCTTTGCATGTTGGAGCATGTGTTACATCTTAAAATGAACACTGCCAGCTGTTTGCTTAATCCAGACCACCACACTAGGTTTATCTGGTTTGAAAATAATAAATTCATCACAGAAAGAAAACTACAAAAAGTGTCCTATGATTTATTTTTTCTGGGAGCCCTCCCAAGACTTTGAATTGCTACGGCGAGCGTCCTGGGGCAGCTTCACTTTACATCTTTGTTAACATAGACTGGAACATTTCCTGTAGCAGATCCACTTTGTGTAACAGTTCACCAAACTGACTGCCTGGCTATCTCCCTGCACTTAACAATGCCCTAGTGCCTTTCATTAAGTTTGATCAGAATCCCCTCTCTCATTACCTGGGGAATTATAGTCCTAGTTTCTTTTACAAATGGCCCATTCTCTACAGTGAGAAACCCTCTTTCAAGCTAAACTAGTTACAGAGTTCCTTAAACTTGACCTTTATCAGGCCATCCTTCTGTGCAGCAGTTCATAACATCTCATAAACAAGGTCTTCCTCCAGCTTGGCTCTATCTCATTTAGGTTGTTCACAGTTGCTAGAAAACGCTGCAGAATGTAATCAATACATGTATCTTCCTATAAGTCATTTTCTGTTTGTGCCGTATCATGAGGAATTGAGAACATAACAAGGTAGTATCAGCTGTGATGAGAGCTTTACCTAATACCTGTGTTAAGGTATAGGAATGTCTCATCAGCCTCATTGTGAAACACTGAATCCTAGATGGTAACTCTTCTAGACTTTTCGGTCCTAATAAAAACAAGTTTTATGATCCATTTCCATCTGAAAGTAATCAGCCACGAGATAACCACGGAACCTCTCACATGCCCAAACCAGCACAAAAGTCTTCTTTTCTATGTGGGCATAACAGTGCTCCGTGCCTGTCAATCCCAGAGATGTATAAGCCACAGGCCTCCAATCATGTAAATCTCTCTGCAGTAATACTGCTCCCAGTCTGTAAAAAGAGACATCTGTTGACACTTTAGTCTCTTTGCTGGGTCCAACAAAATCAACACTGATGCTTTCTCAAGCTTTTTTTCAACTTACAAAATGCACAGCCTTGTATCTCACCCTGGTGTCACTGGTTTTGGTTAGACAGCAGGTCTCTGATAGTTTGGTATTTTCATCAGGTTCTGGCATGAACTTCCCTAATTAGTTCACCATGACTAAAAAGCCTCTCACCTCAGTGATACTGGTAGGTAGATCCATCTTCTGTAAGGCTACCAGCTTTCTGGGATGAGGCTCCAACTTTTTTCTAAAACAACATGCCCCAGAAATATGACTTGGTGCTTCCCAAATTCAAATTTTGTAGGTTCTAGGTTCAAGGTAACTCCTGCATCCTGAAGTTTCTGAAGAACTACAGCAACACGTTGATCATGCTCTGTTCTTGTATTGCCTAAGATTAGTATGTCATCCATGTGGTGGACTACTGCCAGAATTGTAGACTGTCTCTTTTGAAAATGCTCTTGTAGTCTGCAAAAACAGTTCTATCCGAATGGTGGGATGAACATTAACTTTGATGAGGACTCAGAAAGACAAATTTGCCGGAATCCAGTATTAGCATCGAGCTTTGTGAATAGGTTTGCATTCCCTAGCATACCAAGTGTTTGTTCCACAGGAAGAAGGATCAATTTTTCTTTCTGTACTGATGTATTTAACTTGGTGGCAGCTACACAGATTCTTACTGTGCCATCCAACTTGGGCATGACCAACGTGCCCACACAACATTCTGTAGGCTCTTGCATATTCGTAATAACCCCACAGGGATGGTAGAGGCAAAAATGGTGGAGGAATTCAAAAATGCTTGGGACACACACAAGGGAACCCTATGAAAGCAGCAGATCAACTACAGTCTGCAGCATAAGTTAAAGGTAGAAAAAAATGGGTAGACTAGATGGGCCAGGTGGTCCTTATCTGCCAACAAATTCTATGTATCTAAGTTTTCCAAGCAAAGAAGTTCTGTTTTTACTTGTGGTAAGAGGGGCACTGTGACGCTCCTTGGTGTTGTGAATGAAAAGGGTATGGCATCTGCTTTCAGTTCAATCTCTTATTCTTGGCTGTTTGTCCAGACCACAAAATACTTTGGGAAATTGTTGTTAGTGACTATTTTTGTATTACATCCATTTGAGCAGTGAGCCTCAAGTTCTCAGTGGCTGGTCTGCCCATCAATGGAGTAGGCAGATTTTGTATGACATATACTTAAGTGTCTATCTGCCTTTTTGATCGTCATAGTAAACACAACTTTTAGGTCTAATGGGGTTATACCCAGGACCGAGCAGAAGTTTCTCAGGTTGTCTGCAAGGTTATACTGTAAATGCTTGTTACACATACTGTGATACCAACTCTCTGGTAGTGCAGTAATATATGCACCTGTGTCCATTTTAAATTAGAACTCCTCCTGATCAAGCTTAACATAGGGTTTTCATGCCTTGCTTTTAGCATCATTAGCACCTAAGAAAGCAATATCCTCTTTTATTTAATTTTATTTAAACCTTTGTTTACCAGGTAGGTACAGTGAGCCAAGGCCCATTTTCATGTACGACCCGGGACCATAAATATACAGTCAAGATGTTACAAATAAAATTAACAAACTTACAATACATTACTAACAAGTAATAAACATGCATCACAATATTACAATACAACAATCATTAAAATAATATACAGATGTAAACACTCACTCAAAAATAATGACAATGCAATTTGCCAAGAAAATAATTTCTTAGCTTAATTTTAAAAGTTTGGTGGGTAATACTCCCATATAAAGCAATTGGAAGCTCATTCCAATTTTTAGCAGCAGAGTAAGAAAAGGAGCCATCCCCCATTTTGGTCTTGGTTTTGGGAACATTTAATTTAATCTGATAATCTGAGCGAAGTCAAGGACTGTATGCACTACCCCTTGAGGTCTGCACTTCTTTATGTTTGCTTGCACATGTACACAAAGCAAAGATACTGGTACCACTCTGAGCAGAGTAGTGGCAGAGTTGGTCTGTTTTGTAAGCAGCCAATGTAGTTGAGCCTGCAGGAGGTGTGTCTGTGCACATCCAATCCTGACAAGACTGCTGCTAATGCTGCTGAGATGACTGCTAGGCATAAACTTCTCATATATAAAAGGATGTAGCTATACCATACACAGTGCACCTTTCATATGGCCTCAGCCAGCCAGAAGTGTCCCACCTCCTGTTTTCCCTGCCACCCAACCCAGCTTTGCAAACATGACTGGCAGCAGCTCATGAATCTCCCACTGACAGTATTCCCCCTCCCACCTGATCCAACATTTAAATTATTACTAGTGGTGGGCACTCATTCAGCCCCACCACTGGTATCCTCCCATCCAACCTACCCTTTGAACGTCACTGAAAATGAGTCCTCAACCCTGCTGCTGGTATCCATCTGACTTACTTTTTAAATATCACCAGAATTCCCTCATACTTGATCTGGCATTTGTCCGGTGCTCCCCACTACCACAGTCTGACAGCATGGTTCCCACTCCTGCTGCCACTATTCCCCCAGAAAAACAGGATATGATACAGGGGTGCCCACCCCCAGTACCTCCAACCAACCAGCACCTAAAGTCCCTCACTGTGACATCTTCTTCTGTCCCTTCTTGTCTTTTGTTTTTCCTGATAAAAAGAAAATGGTCCCTCCATGTTGTCTGCTCCCCTATAACCTTTTACTCTTAAACTTTATCACTTTTTAATATTTTTCCCAGTTTTCTAACATAGCCTTTTTGAGATCCCCACATCATGAGCAAGATAGGTGAATTTATTCAAATCCCCCCAAAACATTGTTTCGCAGTCACTCCATAAAATCACCTTTCATGTGGGATTTAAAAAATTCTACCTGCCTTGATCATAAGGTGGATTCATAAAAAGACTGTAGAAACTTTGGGGTAAACAAAACAACAAAGTTATAAAGAAAAGTTGAATTTTTTCAATGTTTACTCATAGCATTGAGCTTTTTGTAGATTTTGGCTACAAATGTTCAACATAGCCCTCCTGTTACCCTACCTCATGAACATGACTGGTGTCATTTTTCAAATCCCCACTGAAACATGTTTTTGCATTCACTCCACAAAATCACCTTTCAGATGGGATTTTAAAAAAATCTGTTTAGGATTAGAACATGGTGTCATAAAAACACTATGTTGAAAATTTGTGGTCAAAATGGGAAAAAAACCTTGGTATAAAGAAATGCTGATTTTTCCAACATTTACTCATAACTTTATTTTTGCAGATTTTGGCCCCAAATGTTCAACATATCACTCATGTCACCCCATCTCATGAACATGACTGGTATCAATTTTAAAATCCCATCCAAAATATATATTTACACTCACTCTGCAAATGACCATTTCGATGTGATTTAAAAAAAAAATCTACCTGACAATCAGAACATCATGTCATACAAAGACTATGCTGAAAATTTGGGGATCAGAATGCTGGAGCCCACTTAAAATTAGCTATTGCTTCTCAACTGACTTATTATGGGCAAATATAATCTAAAAATATATAAAAGCAGGACACCATTGAAAATGAGATATTGCATCTCATCTAGTCTATCCTGAGTAAATATATATAGTAAAATGTGTAAAAGCACGAACCCAGTACAGCAGAGTCCCCACTGAACTGTGCATCTATGCTACTCTATCCTGGGAAAATACATTGTCAATCAATCAATCAATCAAAATCTTTATTTATTCAGGCGAACATTATTGAGCGTAGCTCATTTACAAGATGGACCTGAGTGGTCATACAAAGAAGGATACAAGTTTTATACAAAGACATGAAAATAAAATAACATTAATACAATCAATTAGATAAGAGATATATACAAAATTTACAGATATACAAGGCACAGTAACAATAACTTAAAACCTGTAAAAATGAAGAGGACATTCAATATAGGAGGGATAATATTCAGATAGTAGGGCTTCTGTAGTCTTTTTATATGAAGTGGGATAACTGACAGGGTAGAAGACTGAAACTAACATAGTGGATTACAGAAGGGAGGGTGGGGGTTGGGTGGGAGACTAGGCCTTATGGAAGCAGTTGCACAGTTCTGGGAATAGGGTGGTGTATAATTTTTGAAGGATGATAAGGGTAAGAGGTATTCAGATTCATAGATTTTGGAGTGAGTTCCAGATAAATGCTAGGGAATAGCTGATAGCAGCCCTCCCAAACCGGGTGCAGGTATTGGGAATCTTTAGCATAATGAGCTTATTGATCCTTAGGGTGTATGGCCTGGATGTGATTCAGGTGAAACAGTCTGAGATGTAGGAGGGGAGTTTGTCTGATAAAGCTTTATAGATCCAGATTGCAGCATTCTTTTTTCTTCTGTGCTGTAGGGATGTCCAATTGACTGCATTGTAAAGAGAGCAATGATGGGTGCTGGAGGGAAGGTCTGTAATAAATCTAATGGCTCTATGATACAGGGTGTCCAGTTTATTTAAGAGGAGAGGAGCAGTGGCCGTAGAAATCAGCATAATCAGTGAGTGATAGGAATGATGCCTGGATTAATCTTTGTTTGGAGTCTCTGGTAAGGTAGTGTTTTATTCTGTAAAATAGGCCAAGTCTTTGCCTCAACTTTTTTAGGAGCTCTTCAACGTGGACATAGTAGTCAAGCTTATTGTCAATCCAGACTCCAAGATATTTGAATTTATCCGCAAATTCCAGATTTTCTCCAAATAAGGTGGATAATTGTGGGGTGGTGAATGATGGGGTAGTGGAAGAGCAACTCTTGGTGGCAAAGAACATAGCTTTTGTTTTTTTGGCATTTAGAAGTAGTTTTTTTTCCAACAGGTTGTGTTGTAGGATGGAGAATTCTGACTGTAACAGTTCACAGGCTTTTGATGGTGAGGGATTACTGACATATAGTACAGTATCATCTGCAAAAAGGTGAATGTTAGATTGAGAGAGGTTGGAGTCAATGTTATTGATATAAATGGCATAGAGGATGGGGCCCAGGATAGAGCCTTGCGGTACACCTCTTAGTAGTGGTTTAGAGGTAGATAGGTAACTTTCATTTTTTACCAGTTGTAACCTTCCAGAGAGATAACACCTGAACCAATTGAGAGAGAGTGAATCAAGGCCTACGGAGCTAGAGAGGAGATTAATGATTCATGATCCACTGTATCAAATGCTTTACTCAAATCCAGGAACACAGCACAGGTACTATTCTTTTATCAAGGCAGTCTGCCAATCGTTAGTGACTTTGGCTAGGGCAGAGATGGTGCTGTGCATTGATCTAAACCCAGATTGTGCTGGATTTAGGAGATTGTTGGTGTCAAGGTAGGCCCTTAACTCAGAGTTTACTAATTTTTCAAGCATCTTGGACAGTACCGGTAAGATGGAAATGGGCCTGTAGTTGTTAAGGTCCATGGGTCCATTGTAAAAGCTGTATCCCACTAAAAATAAGAACCTTTCAGCTGGGCTATCCTGGGTCAATACATTATAAAAATGGGTAAAAAGAGGGACCTGTCCAAAATGAGATATTGTATCTTGGCTAAATACTGTGTAAAAATTTTGAAAATCAGGACCCCACTGAAAACAGGATAGTACATCTGAGCTGTGCTATTCTGGGTAAATACAATACCAAAATGTGTCAAAACAGGATCCCATTGAAAATAAGATATTGCATCTCAGCTGAGTTATCCTGGGCAAATATATTGTAAAATGGTGTAAAAGCAGGACCCTGCAGCAGGACCCTGTTGAAAATGAGATACTGCATCTCAGCTGGGTTATCCTGGGTAAATATATTGTAAAACTGCATAAAAGTAGGACCCTACAGCAGAACACAACTGAAAAGAAGATGTTGCATCTAAGATGATCTGTCCTGGAATAATACATTGTAAAAGCAAGACCCTACTAAAACAAGATATTGCAGCTGACCGCTACTATCCTGGGCAAATGCAGTATAAAAATGTGTAAAATCAGAACCCCCATTGCAGATGAGATGTTGCATCTCATATAATCTATCTTGGGTAAATATATAATAAAAATGTGAACAAGCAGGACCACAGTATTGTAGAGCCCCACTGAAAAATGTGCATCTATGCTGGTTTATCCTGGGAAATGTGCATTGCAAAAGCTGGACCCCACTGAAAACAAGAGAGTACATCTCCAGTGTGCTATCCTAAATAAATATAGTGAAACAATGGATACAAGCTAGACCAACTCGAAAATCAGATGCTGCATGTCATCTGTCCTGTCCTGGGTAAAAAAAAGTGTGAAAATGTGTCAAAACAGAAGCCCATTGAAAATGAGTTATTGCATCTCAGCTGCCTTACACCGGATTTCCTGGGTGCACCAGGATGATCGGAGTCAGTTATGCCTTTTATTGGTGTTTGGGGCAGAGGAAGAGAGAGTAGAGAGGAGAACTATTGGGGAGGGGGTAGGAATCAAGTGCCACACAGCAGCTTGTTGGAAAAGCTGCCAGTGCCAGTATACAACGAGAGATGCAGCCATCTCAGCTTTGCTATCCAGGGTGAATAAGTCAACAAATGGGTAGCCTCACTGAAACCAAGATATGGCATCTTAGCTCGGCTATGCTGGGTAAATATATTGTAAAATCATGTAAAAGGAAGACCCTACAGCTGAACCCCACTTAAAGATGTGCATCTATGCTAGTCTATCCTGGAAAAGCTACACTGTGAAAGATCACACAGAAAATTAGAAATTGCCTCTCAGTTGGGATATCCTGAGTAAATACATTGTAAAAATGAATAAAAGCTGGGCCCCCACTGCAAAGGCAATATTTTATCTCCACTGGACTATCCTGGGTACATTGTAACAATGGGTACAAGCAGCAACCCTCAGGAAACAACATTTTGCATCTCCACTGTCCTATCCTGGGTAAACGCAGTCTAAAAAATGATAAAAGCAGAACCTCACTAATAATGACATATTGCTTCTGAGCTATGCTATCCTAAGTAAATACAGTGTAAACATAAGAACATTCAGCCTGTAGCCTCAACACACTGTTAACAAATGCTTGTTCTATAATGTCCCTTCTTTTGGGATGCATAGCAAATGACAAGCCTGGTCTCACACTGAGCCTTCGGGTGAAATGGTACCTTTCCACATCTTGTCTACTGTCTGGTAAAATCTTGGCCACCCCTGAATTTCTGCTACTGCTGCTTGTTTGGGGGGAGCTGACATTCACTAATTTCAAGCATGAAGAAAAGGAACCCATTAGAAGGGGTTGCTAGAGCCAGTCTGTCAATCAGCTCTCCTCCACCTTGCTCCACTGCCAGATGCCTCTCTGCATGCAGCGGGAGCTGCTTTTCTGAACTGCTGCCCCTCCACCAGTCAGAGTCTGCTGTGCTTGCACATAGGAGGGTCTTACTTCTCTGTGCTGGGAGCTATTTTCTGCCCATGAGGAATAGGAAGCCATCAGAGGGAGTGACTACAGCCAATCTGGTAATCAACTCCCCACACCTCACCCAGACTGCCAGATACTTCTCTATATGCAGCAGAACTGCTTTTCCAAACTGTCGCTCCTCCATCAATATGGGACTGCTCTGCCTCTTTCAACCCTGTGTTCTCTAATGGTCCCAGCATAAGTTGCACTGCTAGAGTAGGAATCCTCAAGGAAGTCATCAGAGGGAGTTGCCAGGATAACAGAGAACTCTGCTCTTCACCCCCCACCCCAACCCCACCAATAAGCTGTAATGTTACTTCTGTCTCAGTTTGCTATGTTCTTCTCATAAGGGGTATCTGGGGTCCTCATCTGTACTGTGCTAGACTCCGAGGTTCTGTTGGTAACTTAGCTTATTGCTGTCTAGTGTTAGGTACCTGTTGTAGGTCTACTGCTGCTGATTTGTTAGATATCATTACTGCTACCTTATATTAGGTAATCTGCTGTAGCTCCTAGTAACCTCCTCAGTTCATTCAGTGGTTTCATCACATATTTATATTGTTGAACTGCTCCTTATTTGCTCCTTAGTTCCAACCTCCATAGATTTCACATGTATGAAGCCTCTTCTGCTGCCTGGGATTTTACTCCCTTCTGCCTCCCTTCTTGGTCACTAACTTTAACGGCAGATAAGGACTGCTTGGCCCACCCAGTCTGCTTATTTCCCTACCTACTGGATAAGCTACAGATCCTAGTTAACCAATGGCCTACTTCCTCCTACTCTTCCCGCTCCTTCACTCCTCTTAGCCTCTCTATCTGGGTCAGGCCTATGGTGCCCCTTGCCTCCCTATCTGGATTAGGCCTACGCACCCCCTTGCTTCTCCATCTGACTCAGGCCCACATTTTTCCCTTGCCACCCTAACTGGATCAGACTTACTACCCTCTTGTTCTCCTAGTGTCCCTCTATACTGTTAGACTCATCCACCATGCCGCATGGCACCCTAGCCCTCCTCCCCCTCCTCTTTTCCCTCTTCTCCATTCCTCCATCCACTGCCCCCTCCCTTCCTCTCTCCTACTCCCTCCACCCCTCTCCTTCTCCCATTTGTCCCTCCTTATCCCTTCCCAACTGCCTTGGCATCATGGGTGCTGTCTCCTACTTGGTCCTTGGCTGCACCTTGCAGCTCTGTGGTGCCTTCCTCCTGCTCTCCCCCCACCACCACCACCACCACCACCACCTCCTCTCTCTCTCTCTCCAAGCAGCTCAGTGGATCTATAAAGATCCTTGAAAACTTGCTGCTTCTGGTGGCAGATAACATTAAACCTAATCCTGTCCTCCTTCACCTATGCAGTTTATCAAAGGACTCTGTGTTGCCCACCTTAATATCTGCAGGCTCCTCCCAAAGCTGGATCTGTTGCAGACCCTCATGATCAACCTACAGCCAGATATCCTCATCATCTCAGAGTATTGGCTCTCCCACAGTGTCCATGACTCTGCAGTGGCCATCCCAGGTTACTCTATAGTTAGGCAGGATTGCTGTATGAAGGGCAGTGGTGTTGCTATCTACCTAGCCTTCAGATCTGTCTCTTTCCCTTCTGCCTCGGCTATGACCTGCTCCTCCTTAAATTCACCCTCCCCTTCTCAGTCCCTCTTTTTTTGCAGGGGTGTACTGCTGTCCTGGCCTATTCCCTGTATCTGTTACTGAACTCCTCTCATGCATCTGCACCCACTCCTTGTCTGGTGAGTTGCTGATATTTGTTGATTTTGACATTAATTATCTCACCACGTCTGCACACTAAATTTGTCAAAATGTTAAATCACTCTGCTGTCCCAACAGATCTATTTGTTAAACTTAGTTCAAGAAAAAGTTGTGAAACAAGGTCTATGAGCAGCAGGAAGCACTGAGTTTAACATTCCGGTCACCAAGTCTATTAGGGGCAGTTCCACTTTTGTTTGTCAGGGACCCAAGGCGTGGAATAACTTGCCCCAACGTTTGAGGTTGCCCTTGAAGGGTGTAGCTCCTTGGAATCCAATAAAAAGTAGCATGCTAATAATGCTTTTCGCCAGAAAATTGTTGTCCATCGATAGGCTATGGTTAGGATACTGAAATTATTATTGTAATTGTTTCTATGGCAACATAGTGTTATTGAGTGTTTGTATGTATTGACAATTATTTTAGGAATTACCAGTTACTTCTGGCTTTATAGTCCATGTGTATTACATCCAATATTGAAACGGCTGATACAGTGTAAAGCTTGTTAATATTTTTATATCATGTAACAGTGTGTACGAATAGTTTGGATCACATTGTAAATGAGTTTCAACACAACTGGGTGATTCTATTCTTGGATTTAGAATAAACTATTTTACTACTACTGCTACTTAATAATAAATGCTCAAACCACATTCTTCTGGACTGGGTGCTCTCTTCTCATCCCCACCAAATTGTGGATGTACTGTAGGTATCCTCCCAGATGACCTCAGTTACCATCACATGGTATACCATATGCGCAAGATCCACCACCCTAAAGCTCCCCCTAAAATCCTCCTCCTCTGGTCCTTCAGGCTGCCGGATTTGCCCTCCTTCCATCCTGACCTCTGAACTTCTCACTGGCCCACATCTCTACAGCTACTGACATCAACTTGGCCCTCAAATTCTTCCATAAAAAATTTATGGATATCTGGGACCATCATGCCACCCCCCCCCCACTCAGGAAACCAGGGTCCAGGGTTCCCACCTTCCCTGAATTGCTGCTGAGCCCCTGGCCTACCTACATGCTTGTGACCTAGCCTGGTGGTCTTTTAAGATCAACGGTTCCCCTGCTTACCTGTTACATTACTGGACTCTTCACAATACTTACACCAAGGCCACCAGGCTTTTGAAATCTGAGTACTTCACATCCACACTCCAGAACAATCTTAACCACCCCTCAAAGTTATGAAAAGTTATCCACTCCCTCTTCCCCACCCTGCACCTGTCCTTCCCCCTCCCAGTCCTCAAGACTGGCAGCTCACACATCACTAACACTGCTGCCACTGTTTCTTCCTTCAACTCCTTTTTCACCACCTGTGCCCTTTCTCTCCTTCCCCACCCTCCCCCTCTCCTTTCTCCTCTTCCCTTGAACTCCCTCTCCTTCTGTCCTACCACTCCCTCTGCCTTTCTTAAGGTCCTTCTGGTTCTGAAACACCACAAGGGATCAAGTCCTGATGGACTTGATCCCAGACTTCTGTATCACTCTGCCCCAGCCATCACCATTTCCTACTATCCTCACCCTTAACCTCTCCTCCTCTCCTCCTCTACCTCAGTCCCAGATGTCTGGAAATGGGCTACTGTCATTCCCCTCCCTAAAGAGGGTTATCCTTCCTTTCCTGGAAATCATCATTCCATCTCTCTCCTCCCCATCCTGACCAAGCTCCAGGAACAGCAGGTCCTCTCACAACCTTCACTTTTCCTTGACTCCTCTTCCTTTTTCCCTCCTTTCCAGTCTGACGTCAGGAAGTCGCACTCCACTTTCAGCTTCCTCCTCGAGCTCACAGACTCCTTCCTATCCAGCATGGACAAGGGCCAGTTCATGTCTGCCATCTTTGTTGACTTGGCCAAAATGTTTGACACTGTTATCACACCCCCTTCTCCTAGATAAACTTAAGACAGTGGGTCTCTCTGCCTCTTCAGTCAACTTGTTCTGCTCCTACCTGAGGGCAAGTTGTAAGCTGTACATATAAGTGACATCCTTCCACCCACCCCCAGTCCCTATCTACTTAGGTGTTCCCCAAAGTTTTGTCCTGGGCCCCATACTCTTCTCCATATTCCTTAATGACCTCCATTCAACCATTTCCTCTGTGTCTATCCACATATACGCAGATGACACTGTGCTGTTTGCCTCTGGCTCCTCTGCTGCTGACCTTGCTGTCTATCTCCAACAACATACTAACAGTATTCAGTGTTTGGTTCCATTCCAACCTTTTGTTGTTCCATTCCAAGAAAACAGTCTCCATGACCATCTGTTTCCAAGCAAAGGCTCACCTGGTTCTACCCTCCTTCCACATGCTTGATGGTACAGCAGTTGAGGATATCTCCTCCTTTAAGTACACTGGGGCCTTGCTTGACTATCACCTCGAATTCTCAGTGCACACTGATGCCATCCCCCTTCAAGCTGCATCCCAAACTGGGGGCACTGTATACAAACAAATTCAGTATTCCACTCCCTGCCCTCTTACAGCAAGTCATGAAGATGATCCTCCTAATCTTCGACTACGGTGACACTGTTTATTGCGCAGCTCCCAAGTTGACCCATGCCAGACTGGACCCCCCTTTTCACTCCTTTTCATGTTTTACCTTGGTCTGCACTCCTCGTGCACATCACTGCTCTCTCTACTCCTCGCTCTCCCTCCCCTCGATGCCAGATGCTTTGCCCACTGTGCCTCCTTCACTTCCAAATTCTGACTTGGCTCACTCGCTCTCTACCATTCCACTCTCCTGTCTTCCCCCTTTCTTCCTCCTACCCCCTGTAGAACACTGCTTCCCATTCTCTCCCTTCCCTCCTGGAAAACTTCTGTAGGCCTAACTACCTTTTTGTATCATTTTCCAAAGCTCTGGTCCTCTCTTTCCCCTCTCTATCCATTCAGCCTCGTCCTCCTCCTCCTTCCTCAAGTTCCTTCTTCATGACTTTATTAACCACTTCTGCAACTGTCCCTGACCCCTGTTCCTTGTATTACCACCTCCCTGTTTTATTAATTCACCCTACACCCCCCTCCAGCAGTGAGAAATTACCTACCCACCATAGTCTCCTGGTCTGTGTGGCTCTAAACTGCTCCTAATCAGTTATTTACATTCTGAACTGTCCAGTTCCTATACTGGACTGACACTGATAACCCCTGCTCCTTCCCATTCTGGATGGTAGTAATCTGCTCCTTATCTGATTTTGCTCTCTGCACAGTATTGCAATTAAATGTTAATTGTGCATTATTTTACATCTTTACATAGAAACATAAAATTTGATGGCAGATAAGGACCGCTTGGCCCACCCAGTCTGCCCAGTTCCCTACCTAATGGATAAGCTGCAGATCATAGCTAACCAACAGCCTACGTCTTCCTACCCTCATCCCCTAGAATTGCCTTATGACTGTCCCATGCATTCTTGAATTCCACCAGTGTTTTTGACTCCACACCCTCCTCAGGAAGGCTGTTCCATGCATCCACAACCCTCTCCGTGAAAAAATACTTCCTCACATTACCTCTGAGCCATCCCCTCTCTTGCTTCAAATTGTGCCCCTTGTTCTTGCACACCTCTTTTTCTGAAAGATGCTACCCTCTTGGACTTTGTTGATTCCCTTGAGGTACTTGAAACTTTCTATCATGTCCCCCCTCTCTCTCCTCTTCTTGAGGCTATACATATTAAGCTCCTTAAGTCTCTCTTGATATGTCTTCCGGTGCAGACCCTGCACCATTTTAGTTGCCCTCCTCTGGACTGCCTCCATCCTGTCTATGTCTTTGCGGAGACTGGGTCTTCAGAACTGCATGCAGTACTCCAGATGGGGTCTCACCAGCTGTCTGTACAGAGGGATAACAACTTCCTATTTTCTACTAGTGATGCCACTCTCTATGCATCACAGTTTCCCCCCAGCCCTCCTTACTGCCCTCTCACATTGCTTGCTCACCTTTAGGTCATCTGATATGACTACCCCAGGTCCCTTTCCATTTTTGTTGTTGTTAGTATCTCATCCCTCATTGTGTACACTTCCCCTTGGTTTTTGTTTCCCAGGTGCATTACTTTGCACTTCTTAGCATAGAATCAAAGCTGCCATACATTTGACCATTCCTCCAACCTTGCCAAGTCCCTTCTCATCCTTTCCACCCCACTTTGTGTATCAACTCTGTTGCAGATCTTTGTGTCATCTGCAAAGAGATACACTCTTCCTTCCAGTCCCTCTGCAATGTCACTTATAAAGACATTAAAGAGGACCAGTCCTAGTACTGAACCCTGCGGTACCCCACTAGTAACCCCCCTTTCTTCAGAGTGGACTCCATTTACTATTACCCTCTGTATCCTGTTCTCCATCCAATTCTTTACCCAGGCTACCATCTTGGGACCCACTCCCAGGCTGGCAAACTTGTATATTAATCTTTTGTGTGGGACTGTGTCAAATGCCTTGATACAGTCTAGGTAGGCCATGTCCACAGCCCCTTCCTGATCTACTACTTTGGCCACCCAGTCAAAGAAATCTATTAGATTCGTCTGACATGACCTTCCCGCTGTGAATCCATGCTGCCTTGGGTCCTGTGCCTCTCTGGCCTCTAGGTACTCAACAGTTCTTTCCTTCAGAAGTGATTCCATCATTTTCCCAATCACTGAGGTTAAACTAACAGGTCTGTAGTTTCCTGCTTCTGCCTTGCTCCACTTTTGTGAGAGTGGAATAACATCTGCCCTCCTCAGTCCTCAGGTACCACCCATCCTCCCATGATTTATTAAAAGGGTAGTCAGTGGTGTCACTAGTTCTACCCTTAGTTCTTTTAGAATTCTGGGATGATCCCATTAGGCCCCATTGCTTTGCCCAGCTTCAGTTTTAAGAGTTCTTTTAGAACCCTTTCTTCTGTGAATGGGCCGGTATCAACCCCCATATCCAGCGTGTTTCTATTATTTGGTTTACATACCTCCCCCCTCTTCATTTGTGAATACTGAGCCAAAATATTTGTTTAGTATCTCTGCCTTTTCACAGTCACCCTCTGTCCACCCCCCTTCCCTTTATTAATCCTCACTATCCCTCCCTTGGTCTTCCTTCACTCCCTGATGTACCTATAAAAGGTTTTATCCCCCTTCTTAACTAAGTTGGCTATCTATTCCTCGGTCTGGGCCTTTGCTGTTCTGACTGCCTTTCCTGCTTCCTTTTGCTTTAACTAATACAATTCTCTGTCCTGCTCCTTCTGTGATTCCTTGTACTTCCTGAATGCTCTCTTTTTCTCCCTAACCTTCTCTGCCACTTCCTTTGAGAACCATAATGGTTTCTTATATTGTTTTGTTTTATTTGCTTCACACAAAGACGTGTTGCCTCTGTGAATGCAGTTTTGATTATTCCCCATTGTTCTTCCACCCCTCCTTCCTCCCCATTTGCTAGTGCATTCCTTAGGCCCGCAACCATTTTGGCTAAGTCAGCCCTCCTGAAGTCCAGTACCTTTGCCTTTGTATGGCTTGACTCTACTGCTGTGTTTATCGTTGAACCATACTGTTCGATGGTCACTAGTTCCCAGATGGCTACCCACTTCTAAATCTGTGATCCTCTCGCCATCTCCATCTGAGAGTACCAGGTCTAAGATTGCTCCCTCTCGAGTGGGTTACGATACTAGTTGTCTAAGACATGACCCTGTAGGGCATCTAGAATGACGTCACTCTTAGAAGTGGCTGCTGCAAATGCACTCCAGTTAACATCTGGCATATTCAGTTCCCCCAGCAGCAATATCTCCCCTTTTTCTGCCATTCTAAGGATACTTTCTATCATTTCCTTGTCGATTTCCTCCCCCTGAGATGGGGGTCTGTATACAACCCCCGTGTGGATTGTGGTGCCATTGCCTGTCTCCCAATTGATGCACAGTGCTTCCTCTCCTCCCTGTTTACCCTTTTGTTCTGTTGCTTTGATTCCTTCCCTTTTGTAGAGAGCTACTCCTCCTCCTCGTTTACCCTCCCTGTCCCTTCTGTAGATAGTGTATCCTGGTATGTTTACGTCCCAATCATGGTTCTGTGTGTACTATATTTCTGTGACTGCCACAATATCCAGATGTTCCTCCGCCATCAAGGCCACTAATTCAGGAAGCTTGTTACTCAGACTATGGGCATTGGTACTCATTGTTCTCCATTTTATGATGGCTTTACCTCTTGTAGCACCATCCCTGTCCTCATTGACTTTGCTTTCTCCATTTACCCCTGTCCTGATCCCCACTGACCTTTCTACCTTGGTCTTTACCTCATTTAGTACCCTGTTTTGTAGGGGGAGGCTGGGAATTCCCTGCTGCTTATCAGTGCCTCCCCCCTTGACTAGTTTAAAAGCTTGCCAATGAAGCATTTAAACCGATCACCCAGAAGACTCGTTCCCTTCCTGGACAGATGCAGTCCATCCTGCCAGTATAGGCTGGTATCCCTCCAGGTGGAACCCCAGTCCCCAATGAAGCCAAACCCCTGTGCTCTGCACCATTTTTTCAACCATTCATTGAATTGCATGCTGAAAAGTACCCTCGCCTCACCGTTGCCATAGACAGACAGCACCTCTGAGAAGGATACCTTGTGTGCTACTTGCCTTAGGCCCCTCCCCAACTCCACAAACTCCTCCTGCACTGCTCTAATCTCATGTTGAGCCAAGTTATTCATCCCTAGGTGGACAATAATGTCCAGCTCAGACTCCTGTGCAGCTCTTCTCATGATCCTGAAGATGCGCTTCCTGTCCCTCCAAGCCATGGTGCCAGGCAGGCACCTTACTTCAGTTTTCCCTGCTCCCCCCAGTTCTATCCACCAATAATTGAGTCCCCCACCAGGAGCTGCTTCCTTTCCCTGTAGTGTCCCTGTCTCCTTCCTGTGGGGCTCCCTTGTGACAGTTGTCTGCAACCTCCTTAGTCTCCTCTGCGGGTGCATCCATAGGGGAACTATGATCCATCAGAATGGTATATGGATTGTGGAGTGGTACAACTGACTGGGTGTGCCTCTGTTCCATCACCCTCACCCTCCCAGAGCCAACTGTGGTACAACTGCTGTGCTTTCTTGGAAATCTCTGAGGTAGTGGTGGTGGCCTTGGTGCTCCCTGGATGGGGGAGGTTAACTTACTACTGTCTAGTGTGACCTAAAGACGGGCAACCTCCTCCCTCAGGGCAGAGAGTTACCTGCAAATAAGGCAGCATCTCAGCCTCCAGAAAGACACCTGGAAGACTGCTGTCCCACAGCCAGTACATTGCACTACTCCCCACATGTCTGTCTACCTTCCTGTTTATCCGGTGTAAGTTTTTTCCCCCAGTTATTGTTTTGTTTTTATATATATATATTATATAATGTGTATGCTTATATTGTCAGTGCAGTGTGCTAGAAAGTATATGACAGTGGTATGCACCTTGTCCTCTTGTGAAAATGATGTCAGAATCCCTGGTATAAAGGAAATGGTACCAGGGGTGGGTGGGATGAGGGGGAAGGTGGTTTAGGGCCCAAACTGTGCCCTCTCGAAACAATCAGCTGAAAGCACTGAGTCACTACTACAATGAGTGTTGACATTCCTGTCAGCAAGATGACCTACATAACAATTTAACAGAGAAAATACCCTGCTAAACAAACTGAGAAAAAAACAAACAGCTGAGTCAAACACAGGTAAACCTTCCCAGTACCAATACAGCCTGGTGATTTGTGGTCTGAAAGCAATCAGCCCCAAAACAAGTCAGCTGTGCACGAGGAAAGACACAGTAAACAATTATTTAAAAATAGTTTGATGCAGACTGTCACAGAATACTAGTAGACAGTACAGTTACCCACAAGGGAAGATCAAATATGCAGTTATTTCAACCCTTCTGAAGTTACTCACAAGATAAGCAGTTTTGCAAACCCCCTTCCTGATTTAAAAACTAAAATAATTAAACACAAAGCGATACCAATGCAAGAATGTAAAGTAAGGAACATCTCCCTCAGATTTAAGCAAGAGTGAGATTTGTTGCAGATTTCTAGTTCAATATAGAATCTCCCATGCAGCTCTCAGTTGTTTCAAAGCACACCCTATTACAACTTCAAGAAGACAGGCTTCTGTTTCTTTATTTTGTGTTGCCATATCTGTCTGTACATAGTGACCACACAACTGTAATGTATTTTACTTTTAATTTTGATTGTAATTTCTATTTGTTTTTATTGTATTGCATTTTATTCTATTGCACCTTATAGTATGTTATTTTCATTTGCATATCTTGCATTGTTTACTCTTTATCCCCATCCCCCAGGTTGTATCTGGAAACAAGCTGTTACCAACTCATTATGTGTCCTTCCTGGTAAAAGTTTTGAAATAAATAAATCAATTTTGTTCTGCACCCTTTTTTAGCATGTACAAAATCCACTGAATCTAATCCCTGTACCACAACTCAGGATGAATGAATCTGTACAGTATATCAGACTGTTTCTTGACAGCTTCTGATTGTCTGGCCACAGTAACTGTTTTTTCTAGAGTCAGATTACTGTCCAGCTGCATTCTCTCTGCTAAATTAAAATCTCTTAGTCTTACCAATATGCAGTTTCTTATTAGCTTCTCTCTTAGGCCACCATAATCGCAATGTTCAGGCTGTGCATACAGTGCAGTTCTAAATCCATCTGCGCTGTCACTTTCTTCCTATATCCTTCTGTTGAATTTGTCAAGCTCATAAATCACATTTCTTCACACACCAAAATATTTTTCCAGTTCATTTTTTACAACATGCCAGCTCTCCCTTTGCATCTCACTGTGAGTCATGCTCTAGAGAATATTGTCTGCTTCATCTCCCACTCAGTAAATGAAGGTATTTACCTGGTTCTCTTCAGATGATTCACTTAGATTTCTGACCATTTGAAACCTCTCAAGTCTTTGTATTAATTTAGGATATTCCTCTTGCCTTGCAAAGTCAAATGGCTAAGGGGGCTAGATTTGAAAAGAAGCTGCTAAAGTCATGCTTACTCTTTTTGTAGCTGTCTGTTTTTTGGGTGGGGCTCAGATATTTATTCTTGTCATTTTGGCAGTACAGACCTAAGAGTCGTTTGCCATCCAAGGCAAAGAATTTCATTATAGCCCAGTTGATACAGTGTATAGGGGAGAACAGAAAAGAAAGAGGCAAAAGACAGAAAGAACATGAAGAACACGAGGGGCTGGCAATGAACATGTGTACAGAAACAATTCTTAAGAATGAAGAAAACTAAGGAAAGGTTACCACAGAGCACTGGATTTCTCTTTCAGTCTTAGCTGCTTCTGTCATAAGGTTCAGAAAAACTTTGCAGTTTGGTGGCTGATGATCATTCCAGTGTTATAATATGTTTTTTTTTTAGTATTAATTAGTATTATAGTAACCAAATCAGAATTTTGTTATGTCAATTCCAGAGACAAAAATGAGTATAGTAATAAAATTCCAGGATCAAAAGAAAATGTTAAGTCAGTGATTTGTGATAACAATCTCAAAACTGTTTGCCAGTATAGCTGTAATATTGGACAAGTTAAGAACATATGAAGTAGTGATCCAGTGTGTGATGTGCAACAAGGACAACAATCTGTCCTTTCAATGTCTTCATAAGCAACATCGCAGAACAGCTGGAAGGGAAAGTATGCCTTTTTGCTGATGACACCAAGATCTGTAAATGGGTGGATACTCAGGAGGGGGTGGAGAAAATGAGAAGTGATCTTAGAAAATTTGTGGTCCAGAGAATGGCAGTTGGGGTTCAAGGCCAAAAAAGTGTAAAATCATGCACCTGGGGCATAAAAACCTATGTGTGGAATATAAAATGGGGATGGGGTACTCTTCACCACTAAGCCAGGAAGGGATTTTACAGTTATAATATCTGATGACCTCAAAGTAGCAGGGCAGTGTGGCAAGGCAGTGGGTAGGGTCAGTGGGTGTATAGGGAGAGGTATCACCAGCAGGAGGAGTGAGGTGGTATAACCACTGTGTAAGTCATCAGTGAGACCACACCTGGAGTACTGTGTCCAGTTCTTGAGGCCGCATCTCAGGAAAGACATGGACAGGGCAGAGGCAGTCCAGAAGAATGCAAATAAAATGGTGCAGGAGTTGTACAAGAAACCATATGAGGACAGACTGAGGGATCGTGACATGTACACCCTGGAGGAAAGAAGGGACAGGGGGGACATGATAGAGACCAACAATCACCTCACGGGGGTGAACAAGGTATTGGTGAGGAGCCTGTTTCAATAGAGGAAGTGCAACATAACAAGAGGGCATGCAACAATGCTAAAAGGGAGGAAGTTTCGGAGCACGTGAGGATATACTACTTCACTGAAAGAGTGGTGGATGCCTAGAAAAGCCTGCCAGGAAAGCTAGTGAGGGCAGAAACAGTCAGGGATTGTAAATATGAATGAGATAGGCATAAGGGAATAATGGTAAAAAAGTAGTGAGAGGAGAGGGTCACCAGAGACCAGTTAGGGTCTGCAGTGACAGATAAGGCAGGAAACATCTGGACAGACTGGGTGGGCCAAGCGGTCCTCTTCTTTTGACAAATTCTATGTTTCTATGTATCTGGGATGATATTGTTAAATTTGTTGTACATCGCTGGTGTACAATATATCATGCGAAGGAGAGTAAACTGTATGTGTTTTAATTTCATTTTTTGTGAGATAGTACGTGGGGTGTAGATATACAGTAATTATTCAATTGTACCTCTTCCAAATCATAATTCAGGTCCTTTTCCTTAGTGGATTTTATTAAAAGGATTTGTTTCTGTCTCTGAGTCCGGTTGTTCAAACTATACTCACCAACAGTGCACGCTTCACACTGCAGGCACTTCTGAAACCATGGGCTGGATTTTCAAAGGGGTACCGCAGGGCTTGTGGCAAGCCCTGAATCAGACCCTTGCATCGGTGTGGTTGCACCAGTCCTGATTGCTGCAACTGCACCCAATTTTACAATCTCGTGTGCAGTTACAGTTATGACAGTTTCTGTGATTTATAGCAGCTTGTGCCAAATATATGGCTCAAGCTTCATAAAAACTGCCCCCGGAACTGCTGCAAGCTAGACCACAAAAGGTTGGTCTAACATGCAGCAACTGACACAGGGGATATAGAACATCCCATTAGATTGTCACAAGCCTGATGCACCGCATCATCGGCACCCCTGGGGCTTGTGGCAATCTATGGCATCTGAAAAATCCAGCCCCATGTCTTGTTAGGGTTCTTTCATGGTGAGAAGGAGTCAGGCTGATGCAAACTTCAGAACTTTTATTGCAGGACACAGCCTTAACAACCTCCTCGCCCTTAACCTGAACACCCTTCCTCCTGTTACCCTGCTATTAATCACAGTACATTAGTAGTACAGACTAATGCCACAGATAATTTCATTAAGACTGAGTTTCAAGAGTTTCAAATAATATAATCAGTACTCAGTCTAGTATTTATTATATTTTTTCAAGTAAGGGTAAACCTCAGACCAGGCAAGCTGCTTAAAATTAAATTTAGGTAGGTAATTCTTACAGGGTGTGTCACTAGGCAGAGTCAAGGACTTTTCTGAATCTGGTAGATACACTGACAAATTACTAAAAACCTTATTAATCTCATTGGCAATATATTGGTCCCATCTATTGTGATGGCATAGGGTAGTGGTTTCTTTGAATTACTCAGAGAATTGTCTGTAGCCATATTGGCCCTTGTACAAACAGATGGCCAAAGCAGGTGATTTTATACCTTTTATTGAACCAAGAAGTACTTTTCAGTACACAAACTTTCAGGGGCTCACAGTGAAACACAGCAACATAGAATTTATTGGTAGAAAAGGACTGCTTGGCCCACCCAGTCGGCCCAGCTGTTTCTAACTAATGTCTCTGTAGACCCTAGGTGGTCTCCAGTGATCTTCTCCCCTCCCTGCCTAGTCCCTAATCACACTGGGTCATGTGATTAGGCACTAGAAGAGAATATGAGGGGTTTTATTTATTGTTATTGAGTGGAGGAGTGTCTGAAGTGGGTGAGAGGGTGTTTTTTAAGTAGTGTTGTTAGTTGGAACTGGGATGTGTCACTTCCAGTTGACCCCAAGGCTGTTACTCCTCATCCCTGCTCTGAGGTCTGTGTTCCTTTTGTGACTCCCTGCCTAGTGCAGTGTATCGATGGTACCGGTAGGAGGGGATGAGGAGGAGGAGCGGAGATATAGCAGATGATTGGGGGAAGGCTGGCTGGGAGGATGCGATTAGTATTGTGAGGACCAGAAGATGCCCGGGGTAAAATGTGGGCTCGACAGAAGCTGGATGTGCTTAGTTTCCATACCCAGGGATTCCACTGGACTGAGTAGGCAGGTAGCTGATGAGTCAGCTGCCTCTATCCGCCCTCTTCGAGCAGTGCTGTGCAATGCTAAATTGAGGAATAAGTCTGCTATTATGGCAGATCTTATTTCCTAGGCCAGTCTGTCTTGCATTATGGATACCTGGTTGGGTGATGATGCTGGCCCAGTCCTGGAGTCATCTGTCCCAGCCAGGTATTCCATAGTGCACTGCCCATGAAAAGACAGTAGGGGGATGGCTGACCCTCTGCTTTAGATCTGAGCTGAACTTGGTGGTACAGCCAGTGGGGGATACCTCGTTGTTTGAATATGAGGTTATGCATGAAAGTAGCACCTGCAGCTGGTGCAGAATGCAGCTGCTAGGCTGCTGACCAGACTTTTGAAGTCACGTCATGTCTCTTTGGTGCTGCGTGATCCGTACTGGCTGCCAGCCAAGTGGTGTATCTCCTTTAAGTTGGCTTGATAACTTATAAGGCCATACACGGGCTGGGCCTGGGTTACCTGGCAGATTATCTGCACCCTTACATATCCTTATGCCCTCTTTGCTCCACTGAGAGGGCCTTCTTGTAGTTTCCAGGGCCACATTATAAACCTTGGGGGACTGGGCATTCAAAGTGGTGGGCCTGGTTCTTTGGAACTCTTTCCTGAGAGCCCTGAGGGAGGCACACTCAGTGGAGGCCTTTAAGTGGTGTTAGAAAATGCACCTGTTTGCTTGGGTGTTTGGGGAGTAATCTCCCCTTTTCCAACTCCCAAGTCTATAGCTTAGTCATTTATTTATGAATAAGATTAATATTGGTCTCACATTTATTTTATTACTTAATTTGAGTTTAATTAGTTTTCCATTTTTATGAAACTGTAAGTGTAATCCTACTGCTGTGTGTTTGTAATGGTGCCCGGAGCCCACTGGGAAGCGTGCCAATGTATAACTAGAACTACTACTAGTTACTAATATTCCCCTAGGTCTGTGTGAACTTCTGACAGTTCTACTTCACAAACTTTATGGCTAGAACCTGAAAAAGTTCTATCAAGTTCTATCCTCTTGCTTTCCTCTCCTTCAGGGTGTACATGTTGAAATCTCTCAGTCTCTCCTTATATGGTTTCTCATGCAACCCCTGCACCATCTTAGTTGCCCTCCTCTGGACCACCTCCACCCTGCCTGTGTCATGTCTGAGGCATAGCCTCCAAATCTGGACACAATACACCAGGTGGGGTATCACCAGTGAGCAATATACTAGCAACACCACCTCCCCCCTTCTGCAGGAAATACCCCTCCCTATGCACCCCACTAGCCCTACCCACTGCTTTGCCACACTTCCCTGCCACTTTGATGTTATCAGTTATGATAACCTAAGGTCGCTTTCTTGCTGAATGACTGTTAGTACTGCCACCCAATACTATATTCTGCTCCTGGGTTCCTATGCCCTAGGTGCATGATTTTGCACTCTTTAACATTGAACCCCAACTGCCATGCTCCTTAGCCACTCCTGATGTTTCCCCAGATCCCTGATCATTCTCTTTACCACCTCCTGAGTGTCCACCCTTTTACTGATTTTTATATCATGTGCAAGTGCACCTACTTTGGTGATTTGTTTGAATTACCTAGGAGATAGTTAATGTTATCCCAGAGCTTGTTAGGATGGCCCAGCAGTTCTTATTTGGTGTGCTTTAAAAAATTCAGCCTTAGCTGCATACATTTGTGTCTTTGTGTTATTCCATAGCATTTTACATTTTAATAGCTACTTTTGTAGCCCTGAGTCCTTAAGCAGATTCCAAAGATGATCCCACTCATGAATCCTATTCTTAAGAGCAGGAGTAACCCAATCCTGTGCATTAACCTTCATAACAATTAGGCTAACAGGTGCAAAACTGTCATATACCCTACTGAACTGCTGAATAAAACAAGTGCTAAGTTAACATCTTTGGTTTCTGCATGAGAAAATGCCCATCTAATCACTGTAGAAGCTCTTTCAAATAAAGGAGCTTCTGCATACAAAATACCTGTGAGAAATTCTAGTGGGTTCATTCTTCCTATACTTGGCAAACCACCTACAAGCAATTAGGGGATGGTCAGTTAAAAAGTCTGGTAAGTCATCAATAGCAATGATGCTATCTAACCAAAATGCAGTCTAACAAAGCTGCAATGACAGTTTTGCAATTTATATCAGTAGTAGTAATAACTTGAGTAAGATGAGTATTTGCTTATTTATCCTTAAAGTCCTTGTTCTTATTTGCTAACCAATTACAATTTAAATCACCTACCACAATTTGTTCATGACCGTTCAAACCACTGACAATATTAATAAAACAATCAAAATCCCTAACGACATTTTGAGGTGAAATATAAACAACGAGATAATCACTTTCTTTTCTTCACTTAACCCCTGCTTTAAATTTAGGGCAAGAATTTCACAAGAGTAAATATCATTCTTAATATCTTGTTTAGCAGATTTTATGATACACTTACTGTGCACTAAACAACCTCTGCCCTTGCTCAAAGTCCTGTCCTCGCTAAAAAAAAAAATTGTAAGAGTCCTTTTCAATCCCATTATCATTATTCCTAGTGGAGAGTCATGAATCTTGCAGCCCTGACAGCATGACTCTTACAGCCATGACAGCATGACTCTTACAGCCATGACATCATACTGAGATTCAAGAACCCATAATTTTAATTTGTCAAATTTTGGCATCAGGACAGCAATACTGACATGCTACATCCCAAAAAACCCTATAGGATGTTGTAGCTGCAACGGGGCAAGGATTGGGATGTACATTTCTAGCATTTGCAATTTCTTGTTTTGTTTGCTGTGACACTTGTTGTGACAAATGGAGCTTTTATGTTTTGGTATTACAATTATTTGTCTGAGTACTGCCTTGCTCAGGAAACAACTGGCAAGTTTCAAAGTAATTGTTTGAAAAATAGTGAAAAACAAACAGGAAAATATGCAGATTTAACCTTTCAACTAAAGGTCAAATGTCACAGGCATTTGTTTTTGCAGTACTATTGGTTTTGTTGGATCACTAAATGAGGACATAAACCACGTCTGATAGTGATCTACAGTAGTAGCCACAGATATTGCCAGTTATTTCCTGACATTTCTGTGATATTTCTAGAGAAATCTCCAGCTTTTTGCATTTCCACAGTAGGGGCAGCAGAGAGAAACTCTTCAAAAATGTTGCAAAATATCTGGAAATAGCTATCAATTTCTGTGGCTACTACTGTAAAGTTAATTGCTTTTCATTACCTATGCATTTTAACGCTATCAATATAGGGTATGTAGTTATCAAGTTTGAAAAGAAAGAAAAGGAATTTGGTTTTATATAACACATTTTATAACACCATTTATACAATGGCATATGAAAATCCTGTAACCTCATTGGTCAAAACACATCACATGACTGTGGTATATCCTGCAATAACCCACAGCTGAGAAATGGCATTTATATAAAACATACTTACGCATTTTAAATTTATTTTACACATGGGTCCATTGTCAGCTGCGCCTCGTGACACACCACACAAGGCGTGGGTAAATCCCCCAATAACCCACACCCTGTCATGCCTTATTGTTTAAATCCTACACTGCTTTCAATCTATGAACAGTTACATCAACCAGGCAAGCACAGCTTAGGCAGAGTCCCATCTGAGCCAAGGACGCTGTTGTGGATGTACTGTATGCCACTTTGATTAAATAGTGAACACTTTGCCAGAACTTCAGGGGAAAGAGGCATTTTTTTGTTTTATTCAGGATTCATGTATAGATGTGGCTGTTTTCCTGAGAAAAGTGGCACCTTTGCAGTCGACCATGGTGACATAGTAAGTGGCAAATGTGGGACTCAGACATGGGTCTCCAGGGTATCAATTCTGCACTAAACTATGCCATACCTCTCAAACTTTTGTCGCTGAAATGAGGGACATTGACATTTGTGGACACTCAAAATTAGGGACAATGAGGGACACAGACCCTCAGAATGAGGGACACATCCTCAAACATGGAGATACAAGCTCAGAACACTGTGAAAAGCTTAGAACACTGTGAAAACCATAGTGTTTACTTGTACAAAGTTTATTTCGGATTTAGTATTTTAGAATATTAGGAGTTTCTGCTTTAAATTCTGAATTTACAGCGCATTCTCTGTGTGGGCAGCACCTTTTCCATGAGGGACAGAGCAATTTTAAGGGGCAAAATGAGGGACGTCCCTCGCAATGAGGGACACTTGAGAGGCATGAACTATGCTACCACCACAGAACAGGATTTCAGCAAACAGTATCCCAGGTGAGAATACAAGGTAAAACAGGAATAGAGTCAAATGCTAATTTTTCAATGCACAGACAAACAGCAGCAATATTAATAGTAGCAGGTTGTAACATTATTCAAGGACAAAGATTCAAGGCTGTATAGCCCTACAGCATTCATAACACTACAAGAAAATCTAGCACTGCTAGTCCATTTACAATTAACAAATCATTTCACAAACACAAAGCCTTTTTGAGACTTAATTTATGTCAAATGTCCCCAGATGTTCTATAAACAGTTGCAGTAATATTCATCATTGGCAGGATTGGGTAGCCAAATGCCAGACTTTTGGGAGAGGGATTGTAGGAATGTTCAACAGTTGTGGGGTTAGGCACCCAACTGCCACACTTTGGGAGGGGGGTTTACAGTAATGTTCACTGGCAAAAAGCATAATTCAGAAAAACAGAGAGCAGTGGGCACAGTTATGCTTCCTTGCTAGCTCACTGCTTTAATATTGATTAAACTATGTAACATTTGTATGACCCTTTTCCAAAGCAAATGGTGGGAAAATCTGTTTTACTTTGGGGTTTTCAGAAAATATGAAACAAATAGGATGGTTTACAATTGCTATACTTGTGTTGCAGTTCAACTGATAACTGGTACTGGGTACCTGGATATACTTAGTGGGTATGGATTCAAATCCCAGCTACAAATAACCAAACCAAGATGTAGAGTCATGCACTCATCAAGTGACTAACCCCTTCATTATTCTAACCAGACCTACTGAAAAGCTATCCCACTCGGGCTTTCAGAAAGAAGTACTGCTCTTACTTTCCTAAACTATCCTGCATGCTTGGGTGAAAAAAGTTATCCTCCAAGCTCAGTTCTAAGTTTGACATGGGCAACTTGGTCCTCATCAGCTGGTACCTGGAGACCTTCTTCGTTTTCTTCCTCCTGCCATCCCCAGTGAAACCAATCAGTGCATCCAGCTCTTTGCACTTCATCACCTTCTTGTTCAGTGTCAGTGGAGTGAGAAGACCACCACTGTCTGGTCAATCTCCAACCCCTAGTAGTTATTCTCTAGCTTGGAGGGATACACAGAAAGCACCCCAAATGGCCAGCAGCAGCAGCAACCGAGCTTCCTCATGAACTATGCTGATCGGGAATTCATGCACATGAGCACTTGCAGCCTGCTGTGCGGGTGGCTACTGATTACCAACGGACTCTGTGGAGGCAGTTACTAGTGGTGCATTGTAGGTTCAGAGTAGACTGCACTGACAGAGCCCTGTTCACCAATGTTATTTTCATAACAGCTAGGATATGAAGAGTAAGGGGTCGGGTGTGTGAAAACATTTATGCTTGGCTGTTCCTGTTCAGGTGAGCAGGAGGGAGAGAGTCATGGGAATGACTCGTAGGTATTTTATTTAGAGCAGGACAGCCAGCACACTGAGAAAAAAATGGTAATGGGAAATGAAGTGACATGGCTACAGAGGGGTGATGGACAGGGGTGTAGGTTCACAGCATCATCAAAATAGCAAAACCCAGCTCACTTACTGAAGCAAAGAAACTCCTTTGAAATGTGTGCTTTCCAGTGGGTAACGTGCACAAAGCTATACCAACATGTTTAGTTTACATTCTGCAATCAAAAATGATATGTCACAAACATAAAAAAGAAATGGAAAGACATTAAATTTAGGGCATTGCATATTCTCTTCACAATATTTTACCAACCAAAGATGGAGATTATGTTTTCTTTTTTTCTTTCAATTTTAAGTTGTTGTTTTTTTGTGTGCATTAATTGAACTTACAGTAGTTTGAATATCACCACTGCTTTAGTCAAGGAACAGGAACACCAGGCACTTAACACCCCATCCCCTGCACTCAGAGTTGGTTTTGGAAAGGGCAGTTATCAGGTAGTAGACATAATGCCAATCCTTTGTTTATTTGATAGAAAAACTACAGGAACAAAAAAAACAAAATAAAAAAAAAAAAAACAAGAAGGATCAGTGAGAACAAAAGCCTGTTACTGACGTTTTGAGTGTCCTAACCATGCTTTATTAAAGTTTTGCCTCTAGTAATGGTTAGCATCATGTATCCTTTATTTAATGAGGAAATTACATTTTACTATACAGAAAGTAACCGGGGGGTTGGGGGTTAATACCAAAAAGTGCTATACATAAACAATTACCCACAAAGGGCATGCACTTGTAGAGAATTAATGCATGCCCTAGATGAATTGGAAGAAATTAGTCCAATGGCCGAGTGACTTGCAACACCCCCCCCCCCGAGAAGTGCATTAATTCTCAAGAATCCTATGCCCTGGGGTGTGCTATTGCACTTATAAAATGGCAAATGTTTTCTTTTTAATGGAAAAATGTTTATCTTCCTTTAGTTAAACTGTTGCTAAGCAGAATATGTGAGTTTGGCAACAGAGATCAAGTGCCTTATCTCCGCTCCCACCATAGCCGTAGCATCTCCTCTGACTCACCTGCTCAACCTCTCCTCCCCACTCAGTGCTGTCCCTCAGTCCTGGAAGTTAGCCAAAGATCTTCCACTCCACGAGGGGTTGGGCCCTTCCTTCCCTGGTAACTTTTGATTCACTCTTCCTCCTCCCCTTTCTTACCAAGCTGCTGGAGAAACAAATCTACACCAGACTCTCAGATTTCCTATCCTCCACCAATTTCCTCCACTATTCCAATATGACTTCCAGAAGCATCTCTCTCCACAGTCTCCTCCCTGTTGCATGTAACTGCTTCTATCCTCTCAAGGAAGGATCAGGAGCACATTACAGCTGCCATCTACATCTGTCTGTCCAAGACCTTTCATTCAGTGTCCCACTTACTCCTCCTGGATAAGCTGAGTTCTGTTGGCTTCTTGGCTCTGATGGTGGACCGGCTCCATTCCTACCTCATGGGTCATCTATAGTCAGTTCAGATTGGTAGCACCCCATCTACTCCTCTTCCCATCAAGACAGGGGCCCCACAGTGCTCAATCCTGGGTCCTGGTCTCTTCTCCATCTTCCTCAATGACCTCACACAGGCCTGTTCCAAATATCCACATGCATGCAGACACAATCATCCACACCTTTGATCCCTCCTCAGCTGTGGAAGGTCTGCTCCAGTAAGACTTCCACAATTTTTTGTGCTGGTTCCAATGAAACCAGCTCCATGTCAACACAACAAAAATTGTCTCCATGATGTTTGGTACAAGCCAGAAACTGGCCAGACTCCCAACTTTGTCCATCTTCACCACCTTGGATGGCAGCCCTCTAGAAGTGGTCCAATCCTTCAAGTACCTTGGCGTGTGGCTAGACAGCAAGTTCAACTTCTCTGCCCACACTGGCACCATCCATGCAAAGCTCCACTCAAAACCTGGTGCCTTATGCCACAGTAAAGACTGTATCCTCTGGTTTGCCATGGGCTTGTTACCAGAATGGTGCTCCCAGTCTTTGACTATGTGGATGTGGTCTATGGACAAGACCCCTCCTCCTCTCTTGCCAGACTGGATACCCTCCACAATGCCTTCTGCCACTTTGCTACCAACTCCCCTCTTTGTACTCATCATTGCTCACTATACAACTTCTTATCCATTCTTCCTCTACCTTCACATCACCAGATCCACTGTACCTCATTCATTTCCAAATACTGGTTTGGGTTCCTTCCCTCTTACCTCTCTTCTCTCATCTCCCTTATCTCTCTGCTGCCTGTTCACTCCATTCCAGGGATGTTCTCATTTTTGCCATTCCTCATCCCTGCTCCTCTGCTGCACAGACAATCTTTTTCTATCACCTCCCATTATCCTGGAACCAATCCCCTTCCTCCCTCCGCTTCACTGCCTCCCCTGGCTCCCTCAAGTACCAGCTGAAACTCCTTCCCTGCCCCCTTGCTCCTGTATCCCCCCTCACTGATTGCTCCCCTTGTAGTTGCATCATACCTAGGTGGAACTGTTGCTGAAATATTCATTTGCTGCTCATGCCTTGTTTCCCTATCTTGCACTAATTTTTTGCCCTTACTCCTGTATATATCTATGTCTCCAAGTGCACTTTATTATATCTGCAAAACAGTGTCTGTGCTATGTATTATGTACCCTCTGCTCCCTCCTCCAGGTTGAACCTAGAAATGAGCCTTGGCTCAGTGTGCCTTTCCTGGTCACCAGTTTTAACATACATAAATAAATAAATAAATAATTAAATAGTGACTTTGAATGAACCAGGGAAGTGAAGACACCCATGCCCTGTTGTGGGTTTTTGTATTTCAAACATGGAACTGTTTTTATTTTGATGGGAAAAGGTTTTATTTTAATTTAGTTAGATTGTTGCTACAGTAGGTAGACTTGGGCAGGTTAATTATGAACTGCTAATATGCCAGAGATTAATGAATGGTCAGGTGATGTGTTTAGGCTAATGAAGTTGTTAGGATTCTGAATCCCATGTTATAAATAATAATACAGTGCAAAGTTAACAGGCTGCCAAACTAATATGTTGATAAATGTCTTATGGGTAACAAATACATACATATAGCATGTAATAACACTAAAAAAAGAATGTTAAAATCATTCGGCTTGCACTGAAAATGTTATCAAGTAATGGCAAACAAATACTGGTTACTCATCTGTAAATGTAGTTCTATAACTGGTATTCACATCCACACTTAGGATGTTCCACTGGGTGTAGCTCAGTCACCAAACATCTTCAAGCCTGACTTCTGTCACCACTTATGGTGTCATCCTCTGGCTCCACCTACAAAGCCCTACATGGACAGGGACCGAGTTATCTGCAAGAGCTCCTGTGTCCCTACTGCCCCTCCTGACCACTCTGCTCCACTGATGAGGGATTGCTGGAGATCCCTATGGTCCAGTTAAAGCCTTCTGGGGCTCGAACTTTTGCTTTTGTAGCTCTGACCCTGTGGAATTCTCTGCCTCATCGGGTTAGAGGGTGCCTGACTGTGGAGAGCTTTAAATCTGCTCTCAAAATGTATTTATTTTCCCTTGCTTATCCTGAATTTTAGTTTGTGAACCTGATCTTGCTTGACTTTAACTGTATTGTTTTTAAGATTTTACTTAGTAAAAGCACTTTGATACTATTGTGAATTGTGCTTGATATAAATAAAGTTATTATTATTATTATTATATGACATAAGATCTTTGCATGCTGGAAGAAAGGATCTGTGTGCCACTTGTCAGGGGAGGTCGGGTAGGTTCTGTGAATGTGAACTGAAAAGCAATCATAGAACTATGGTTGCAGATGAGTAAACAGTATTTCTAATGACTTGGATTCTGTTCGCCATCCTCACATAAGTGTACTCCTAGCAGTTTTCCAGAAGGAGGGAGCAAAGCATGCATCTCTATTTAAGAGAGCCCTGCTGCGAGCGCCCGGTTTACAACTCTCTGATAACCTCTATAAACTGTGGGCTGCTAGGGGTTAGACTGTCTTAAACTGAATGAACCTTTGAAAGTACTGTTTGTTTGCTTTTATTCTGGGAGCCCTGTCTAATAGTGTGTGGCAGGAAGAGAGACTGACTCACAGTCTGATTCAGTGCACATATTTTAAGATTGCAAATCGCAAAACAGCCAAACTAGGTTCCTTTGCAGTCTCTGTCTAGACTGCTATATCAGGCTACTTTGGGGCTGCTTTTATTTTACAAACTGCTAATATTTGTCACTTGCTATTGCGTGACCCCACCAGTGCACTTCCAAGGCGTCATGTGCGCAGAGACATGCGCGGCTGCTGTGTCCGCTGGGGACACTGGGGTGCTGGGCAGACCCTAAGGACGAGGAGATTAGGTACAATTCTGAACTAGTAATTGTACCTGTGTATACAGTTGTACTAGAACTTACCAAATGGCTCAGGCTAGGGGGAAGTGAGGTAAAAATGAAAATAAAATGTGCTCACAATGTAGCATGTTTGTGGAAGATACGCCAACACTGGAGTTTGTTTGTGAAAAGAGTTTGTTGGTCGGCTCACTTCAAGAAGAAATCTGTCGGTTATGGAAGAGACTTGAGACCCAAGCAGAAATAAAGCTAATTGAAAACTTCATAGAGAAAGCACTGTTTGAAACTAGTACTAAACACACTGATTGTATTGGTAACACCTCAACTGAAGTATTATCACCCCCTATTGAACGGTATTCCTCTGTGAGGATACAGCCCTTCCCCACAAACCATAGAGAACAACTTGCAGCTCCATTAGCTTTGTCTAATAAAGTTGAGTGCCTTGCAAGGGAAGAAGACAGCCCTACTGTTACCCCTACCAAAGATATGGAGTCATCTAACCCCTTACCACCAAAGCATATAAGGTCTGAATCAGTACATAAAATCCTGGTCCTATGAGGGATATTGTAGTAATTGGCGATTCAATATTAAGGGGAGTTGGCACTGCTGTTTGTGAGGGGCGGAAAGCACATGTGACAGTAAGTGCACTTATTGGGGTGTGGACTAGTGATATTGTGTACCTTTTGGATGGACTACTGGAGCATACATCCAATCCTTTCGTCCTACTTCATGTAGGAACTAATGATCTTGTCACATGGAATATGGATGATATCCAGGCTGATTACATAAAAAAGAACACAATGGGGAACTTATATTATCTGGGGTCCTACCCACCTATGGGAGATAATCACATAGAAATCCATCTATCCATAAGTTAAATTCCTGGCTAAGACAACTTTGCCTGTCTCAAAATATTGGATATATGGACAATTCAGTTACATTCAGTAATGCAACTTGCTTTAAAGGGGATGGTTTGCATCTGAACCACTTTGGTATTAGAGTCTTGGGGAAAAAAATTAACAAAGTTCTGGAATTTCATTTAAACTGGAAGATGGGGGGAGGGCTGCCAGGGATAATAAATACTTTAGAAAGGCAGACACCAACTGGACATTTTTCAAGACTCACAGCTGGAAGGGGGTATTGATAAATGCTTGTAGTCGGACCAGCAAATTTGATGAGTTCAAAAATGTACTAGCTTCAAATGATATCCAGATAGCCCTAGTTACTGAAACCTGGTAGGATGAGGCTGATACCTGGGAAAAAAACAATCCAAGGTTATAATGTCTTCTCTAAA
This sequence comes from Neoceratodus forsteri, assembly GCA_016271365.2. NCBI lineage: Eukaryota > Metazoa > Chordata > Ceratodontiformes > Ceratodontidae > Neoceratodus > Neoceratodus forsteri. Next base: position 1,361,892,005 of record CM057455.1, on the reverse strand, counting down.
AGTCAGAAATATAGAAAAGGAGAAAGGGTAGCTATCTACCTAAATGAAACAATAGAATGTGAGGAGATTACATCTGACACAGGTGATACTGAATAAATCTGGGTTAAACTATCCCCCCAAGGAGACCCCCCACTTACCATCAGCTTAGTTTACAGACCCTCCTCAACAACTTTTGATATTGATAAGTAGCTCTAAATTACATTGCAAATCTTGAACCATCTAACAATATAGCAATTTTTGGGGATTTTAATCTATCTAACACCAATTGGACATTAGCAGCAGCAACTTCAAAAAGTGATAGATTATATATGGACATTTTTGATTAGCTCGGGTTAAAACAGTTGGTCCTACAACCTACCAGAAATGACAAAATTCTAGACTTGATACTAACTAACACAGTGAATTGTATGTCTAACATTTCAATTAGTGCACCTTTGGGGAACAGCGAGCATAATACAGTCACATTTCAAATTCTAGGTAATCAAATGCAAAGGGCCACTGGCTCAACTGAAATATTAAATTTCAGAAAAGCCAATTCTGACAAAATAAAATCTAGCCTGACTAGCTGGGATTGGGCTAAAGAGTTTACCAACCTTTCGCTTGAATCAAAATGGAACTTTAACTGAAAAATCTCATTATAGCATATATTCCAACCATAAAGAAGTACGACGGAAACAAAAGTCTAACATGTGTTTGGATGAGCCCCTCAATAAAGAAACTAACAGGAAAAGTAAGATGTTCAAGTGTATAAAGCATGGTAAAACTCAAGTTATCACTAAGTATAGGGAATTAGTAAAATAAGTGAGTCCAAACTGGCTGGTAAGGTTAAAAATAATAAAAAAGCCTTTTTCTCCCATATAAACCAATTAAAGGGAAGAACGAATAGCATAGGTCCCTTTTTAAATGATTCTGGACAAATTGCTAACAACAAAGAAGCTGCAGATATACAGAACAGATACTTCTGCACTGTATTTAACAAAGTTAATGCCAGTCTTTTAAAAACAAACTCACCATCTTCTCCTGGTCAGGTAACCATCTAACCCAAAGAGGTACTTGATAGACTCATGAAACTTGATGTAAATAAATCGCCAAGGCCCGACGATATCCATCCCAAGATTCTTAAAGAGGTAGCTGAGTTCATTTTTCTACCCCTAACTAATATATTCCAACATTCTGTAGACACTGGGGAAATCCCTCATGAGTAGAAAATTGCCACAGTTATACTTATAATAAAAAAGGGACCAAAATCAAATCCTGCGAATTTTAGACCGATAAGCTTAACTTCACTTCTATGTAAGATTCTAGAAAGCATTGTAAAAGATTACATCCTAAAATTTATTGAACAATCTAGGCTAATTGACCCCTTGCATCATGGGTTTACTAAATCTAGATCCTGTCAAACTAATTTGCTAGCTTTCTATGATTCTGTAAGTAGGGAAATAAACCAGAGGAACTCTGTTGACATTGTGTTCTTGGATTTTGCCAAGGCTTTTGACAAGCTTCCACATATAGAGCTTGTCGATACCCTTGCGTCCTACCAACTAAATACTAATATCCTAAATTGGATTCCTGGTTAGCTTAGGGGAAGGAAACAAGGGGTATCCATCAATGGAGTTTTATCCAATTGGGCCTCGGTCACTAGTGGGGTCCCTCATGGGTCTGTTCTGGGCCCTCCTCTCTTTAATATTTATATTGCTTCACTCAAAATTGATATACCTAATATATGGATTTTGAAGTTTGCGGATGATTGTTAGTTAGGTACTGTGGTCAATGGCCCTGAAAATTATGCCACTCTCCAACTAGCCCTCGACAGAATTTTCAGTTGGACAGACTGTAGTGAATTACTCATAAATACTACTAAATGCAAAGTTATGCACCTGGGAATGCATAATAATCATTATGTATATAAGCTAGGGAATAATGATCTCGCAGTAACTTACCAAGATAAAGATTTGGGAATGACTGTCACTCCTGACTTGAAATTTAGTTCCCACTGCAGTACCCAAATCAAAAAGGCCAACCAAATACTAAACTATATTCTCAGACAAATTTCTAGCAGAAAAAAGGAAGTCATTCTCCCACTGTACACTGCCTTGGTCAGACTCCACCTAGAGTATTGTGTCCAGGTTTGGACACCTTATATAAAAGAAGATATCTTAAGGCTTGAAGGGGTCCAATGTAGGGCCACTAAGGCCATAGTTGGGATGAGTAATAAGTCCTATAAAGACAGACTTACATCATTAAACATGTACACTCTCCGCTACAGGAGACTTAGAGGGGATATGTGCCTCCTTGTCAAAGCTATGACTGATCCAACCCTCCGGGATGATCTGAGAATTATACCGAGTGAATACAGAACAAGTACTAGAAAACATAACAAACAACTAGTTTTGGCTAAATTGGTTTAGTAACAAATATGGAATAATCTCCAACTTGCTGTAGTAAATTGCCCTGATATGGATTGTTTTAAATTAAGCTTAGACCTAGCTATTGCAGATGATGAGAAATTTTGTTTTGAGTAATACACTGGCAAGCACTGGCAAGCACCACGGACTTATTGTCAATTTTTTTTTCTTGAATCTACCTTTGAGACCTATGAGACCCCTATTTGGCAAAAAGGCACTGGAGAACTAAAGCCCCAAATGCAGCATAAAGATGACGGAGCACATCAATTCTATAATGGAATAAATGTGTGCATTCTAGATCAGGTAGCAGCCTTGCAGATCTCCTCAATCTAGATGTCCCTGACATTGGCCATGGAGGCAGCAGTATACCTGGTGAAATGAGCCTTCAACCCCTTTGGCAGCTCATTACCAGCCAACCTGTAACACAGATCAATGCAGGATGTGATCCACCTGCCAATCATTCACTTAACCATCAGTCTGCCCAGAGTGGCTTCAGAATAGGTCAAAAACAGGTGGTGCTCCTCACCATAAACATCTGCAGTGGATTTATTGTAATAAAGGAATGCCTAGCATACATCTAACATGTGGAGCACATTCACAGCATCATAAGTGGGCTTTCTAAAAGTAGACCAGAAGGTAAAGCACCCAGTTGAGGCAAAATTCTGAAATTACTTTGGGCAGAAACTTCACATAAGGGCAAAGAAGGACCTTATTCTTGTGGAACACCAGCTCGGAGACTCCACAGAGATCATCCGGAGCTCACTCAACTACCTGGCCACGGTTATAGCAACAAAAAAAGTGATCTTCCTCAACAAGTGTGACATCCCACTCTTGTGGATTGGCTCAAATGGTTTACCCATCAGTTTAGTAAGCATCAATGGTAGGTCCCACAGAGGCGGTGGCTTGAGTACTAGAGGGACAAGTGGTCTAGGCCTTTGAAGACGCACTCAAACACCTTATCCTGCACCACCATCAGCATATCAGCCCACACCCAGTAGACAGAGATGGCCATCAGGTGCACCTTAAGGGTTAAGGCTCACAGCCTGACTGAGATGGGGGCCAAATGTAGTCAAGAATCATTACCAATGGACAGGCAAGGGAACCAACAGTCTTGCCCTTGCACCAGAGTGAAAACCTCTTCCACAACCACAAGGAACATGACCTCTGAAAGGCCCAAAAACTGGAACTGTACTCACTTAAGTACATGGTAAAGAGGTGCAGGGACTGAAGGGCTGGGTACAGGACCTTCCCCTTGTCTTTCAGCAAGTCTGGATGGAGAGGAAGCCAACACAGTGACCTGCTTCTGAGGCAGAGGAGATCCTGGTACCAGAACTGCCTGATCCAGTCTTGTGCTATTAGAATCAAGTTTTCCTTGTCCCTACATGTCATAAGCACCTCTTTGGAATCAAGGGGAAGGGAGGAAAGGCATACAGAAGTTCCAGGGTCAACAGAAGGCATCTCCCACCAGCATTCCAGCTGAGGGGGTCAGGCACAGAAGAGCCTCAACTTTCTGTTCTCCCAGGAGGTAAATAGGTCCACCAGAGATGTGCCTCACCAGGCAAACATCTGTTTCACCGCATCCTGATGTAAGGATCACGTGTGAGACATCTTACCCATGTGGCTGAGAGTGTCTGCCAACTGGTTATCCTTCCCTGGTTCATGTACTGCAAAGAGATCAACCTGCAGACTATATACTAGAAACTAGATATGAAGTGTCTTTTGACACAGAAGAAAGGAGTTCACCTCCCTTTGCTTGTTCAGGCAGAAGATAATGGTCATGTTTTCCATCTGAACTTACATAACCTGACTCCGAATCTGCAAAGTAAACTCCATTAGTGCCAAGTGCACTGCACAGACTTCCAGCAGTTTGAAATGCATGCAGGTCTTGCTAGGTGACAAGAACCAATGAACTATGTGGTTGCACAGGTAAGCATCCCATCCCACCAGAGATGCATCTGTGGTCAATGTGAGGGTCTGCTGTGGGTGGACAAATACAATTCCCTCCATGAAGTTCTAGGACACAGTCACCAGTCAATAGCATTCAATATTGGCTGCGTCACCAGGACCGGCTGCTCCAGATGACCATTACGTTGAGATGACTGGCAACTGAGGCTCTCAGTGGATGGGGTGCATACACCAGTGGGCCCAATGGACCACACTGGTTAGAGCCACCCACCATGTACCCCAACAGCCTGAAGAATTTCCAGGTTGGGCACGACTGCCCAACAACAAAGGACTGGGGAAAGAAGGTAAGATCCTCCGCCCACTCTGCGGGTAAGCAAGCCCTGACTTGGAGGAAGTCCAACTCTGCCTCAATGAACTTGGTCACCTGCTTGGGGACTGGTGTGGACTTGGCTGGCTTGATCAGAAGACATAAGTCCTTTTAGGCTCAGAGGACTAGATCCTATGATCATTGATCTCCTTGAGTCAATGAGTGTCCACCAGAAGTACAAAGTAGACCACTGGCTCTGGCAGCAAAACAACGATGGGTGTCACCACAGTGGGCATCCGCACATGGATCTCAGGGGAAAGCTACATCCTGAATGATTTGACTAGAGTTGGCTCAACTGGGGGCACTGGACAATCCCCCTTCCCAGCCAGGAAGGGGCCCAACAAGGTAGAACCGGGGGCATGGAGAGCCACCAAACCTCTTCGGCTTCTGACTTCTGGTCGACAGGTTTGGGGGGAAATCTCAACCAGCTCCTTGACTTGAGTCAACATTGACTGCAGCAACAGGGGCTCCATGGTGGTAGTCACTGATCCCTCAACCAGCAGAAGCTCAGCCAAGATGATGGGTTGGAGGAGTCAAGCAATCAGGAAGAATGGGAACAAAGCCCTGCCCCAAAACTAACAGTTGTGGTGCTTCTCATGCTTTTTTGTGATACAAAGGGCTCTTGAAAGTTTGGATAGCTGCCATAAATATCTCTCTAAACTCCAGGCAGTGCCTAAATGGAGTGCCCATGATAGGGAACCATTGCCAAGATTGATGAAGAGTTCCCAGCAGCCTCTTCCTCTATGGTTGCAAGTTGGGCCACTAACCCAGCCAACGTTGAGGCCTGTTGATGCTTCTGAGGCCTACCATGTAGAAAGCACACTTTCTATTCTTCCAACACTGAAGGATACATGGCCTGGCAAGATGGGCTCCCACTGACACCATGGTTTGTGCCCAGGCAGTATAGGCACATGTCATACAGATCCTTGTCAGACATCTTCTGCCAACTCTGAATGCACTGCTTAAATCCTGTTTTCTTTTTTGTTTGTTTTTCTGCGGTTCATCGGCAAATTGTCAATGGAGTGGAACCCCAAATACAAGAGACAAACAAGATGAATACTTTATTAAAATGTCTAAAAAATCACCAAAGAACTAGCACTTGAAAACTAATTTTCCTAACATGCTGCAGGAACTGTGAAGGAGGAGACCTGTCGCTTCTAGTGGAAAAGAAGATCTCATGTCTGACAGGGTGGAGCCAATGGTAGATGGTAGAAAAGCCAAGCTTGATGACATTTAGTAACTAAGCCATGCCCAGTGGGACTCACCTATGTGTGGACAGTGAACTGAATCCAAATCAGTAGAAGTGAAGAACTCTCAGGAGCCACATCCTTCTATTGATCTCCAGTGCTGCTAATTGACTGGGTCATGTGGCTTGTAGAAATCTGCACAGGCTTAGTGAAGGATTCCTGTGAAAAGTTACTATGGCATGATACAGAAGTGCCTAAATGCCTTAGTGACGTTGAATCCCTTCAGATCTGATTCACTGGTGTCAAAAGAGCTGGTTTCAGTGTCTCCATGGAACTCCAATTCAGCATCGGCTCACTCTTACTCCCGATGACTTAAATGCTGCTGAAGAGTGGTGTTACCCTTCACAAGGAACTGCTCATTTGCTCCAACTTGAGTTTAATAGATTCAACAACCCCCACTTGTACCACTTCCTTTGGGAGCTTGTTCCATAGGTTTACCACTGTCTGGATGAAAACATGCTTGCTCACATTACCCCCAGGTATATCCCCTTAGGGTAGTTTAGGACATGCCCTCTATTAAGATGAAAGAGTTTTTCCTAATTCTTTTTATCAAATGAATTGAACATTTTAAAAACTGAAATCATAAGTTCTCTTCTTAGCTTTCTTTTCCCTGAGAAAATATACCTAAGCATTCAAGACATTCTTCATAATGAAACCTCTTTATCCCCCAAACATTTTAGTTGTTCTCTATTACATCCTCTTGACTATTGCAATATCTTTTTTGTACTGTGGTGACCAGAATTGCAAATGTGACATCACTAGTGCATTATAAAGGGATAGAATCACATCACTCGCACTGCTTGTTCAGGTAAAAATGTTTGGAAAAATATCATATTAAAAATATCTAAAATGATGGAAAACTATAGTAATCTATTGGTTTTTTAACAGCCCCCTCACAATGGTAGGAGGCAGGGTTGTTACTAGTCTGTGCTTCATCCTTTGAAGGATAGGGGTTAGTGGCTGTGGGAGGAGTGAAGGCAGTATATGAGGGGTCCTTGTGGCCCTAGTGGAGGAGTTCTTAGTGGGAAATCAGGACGAGTGAGCCACAGGGCTATGCAGCTCAGAAAATAAATGGGAGGGGATGACACAGGTACCCAGGTGCCCATGAACATGGGTGAAGGGCCAGTTCAGCTCCCTATTCCCAGGTACTGGCCAGGAGGAACCAAAGACAGTGTCAGTGGCTCATTAGGTAGCATGCTCACCTCCGAGGATGGAAGATTGGAAGGCTGTGCAACTAGGCCCACGCTTGGTACTTGGGGTACTACCGATAAATGACACTGTAATGCAGTATGAGGGGGATGCTGCACTGGTAAGGTGCAATCTGTGAAAGGGCTGAATAAGGCCCTGACCCATTTTTTATGCAGAAAGAGTTTAAATGCTAGGGTCTATTCTATCCTCTCCTTTCCTGTCTCTTCTCTATCTGGTTGCGCAACCAAATTTTCTTGTGGGACCTAGGGACTGATCACTCAGACGGTTTCGCAGTTCTTCACCTCTCACTATCTCTCTACCTTCCCTTGCTATTTCTGTCTTTTATTCCCCCTTGCATATCTACAGTTATAAAAAATATATATGCATCTCTGTATAAAACTGTATGTGAAACTGGGATTCATTTGTTTACAACTGTACATAGTTATACTGTTGAAATGATTGCAAAAAGCTATTTGGAATTCAAAGGGTTAACCCGAGATGCAGTTTCTAAGCCCTTTGCAGAGTTATCAACAAGAGGTCAGTTCTGGGACATCATGTACTCTTTTGCTACACCTTCAAGGAACAAAACTGACAAGAACATTCTATAAACTTACAGGAACATTCTATGAGAAGCAGGCTCTCTTAACGAGTTCCCAGACAAAGACATATAAAATGAACAGTAATGCTTCTGCTAGAGAGAGAGAGAGCAAGGCTGAAACTTGTAATTAGAGATGTCCTCAGATGATGGACTTTGTTTTCTGTGTTTGTACTGCCTTTGTAAATAGTTATACTGAAAACATTTATTTTTTATTTTACTGTTATTGAAAAAAATAAAACGTTATTTGCAAAGTTTGAAACTACTCCTGATTTTCCTATGGTTCCTGACCTGTCCCTGTCACACCATCCTTCGGATGAGACATTAAACTGAGGTCCTTCTGCCCATCTCTGGTCATTGTCCAAGTGGAAGTAAAGATCCCATGACACTTATTGAAGAAGAGCAGGGGAGTTTCCCCGGTATCTTGGGCAACATTTCACCTGTCAATAAAACAGATCCATGCACCTCCCATCCCCAACCCCGACGCACTTGGAAACAATCTAAAGTAGCTTAATGTACCTCTCCTCATCAAAAGTTACAAATCAATAAATAAAATGGCTAGTTGTGTGACTGGGTGCCAGGGGCACTGGTTTGCTCCTGGAGGGATGGGCACATGATATGACTCACCATGTGGCTGGCCCAGGACACAGGCCAGGGGTGCATAGTTCCCATGGTGGGCTCTCACCTGGGCATGCAAGTGCCAAGTTGCCCTTGATGTTTGAGTGTGGCAAGGGATCAAGACCCCTTACATTGTGAAGGAGTGGCACAGTACATCTGTGTGCCTGGCACAGGTCAGGTCATACTCTAGGTGCTCAGGACATTCCCTTACTCAAAACAGAGATGGGATTAGAACATTTGTGACCATGGTAGTTGGGACAGCTAGAGGGATCCCAGGGAGTACTCCCTCAAGGAGTGCTGCCTGATGGCTTTCAGGCCTGATGAGGATGCCAATGTAGATGGAGTGAGGAACAGTACTTTGGATTGAGGGGAGTGACAAGTAACTATACAGTAAGTCCTCCTAGGGACAAGAGAACAGAAGGAATCAGGACCATAGATGCACACTTCGTGAAATGTAGAATAGTGTCTCCGAGAAATGAGGGGAGGATTCTCCAAAAGTAAGCTGAGCACTTGTAGTTATTATGATGGGTTGTCCTCCGGGGGGGGGGGTGAACTATGAGGTTCACAGCAATGCAAAGTTCTGACTGATGTGGACCATGCCAGGACTGTGGGAGTATTGGGAGTTCCATGGTGCCAGGTCCCAGTGAGGGGATTCTGGTCCAGTATGCCTAGTGTGAAAGAGAAAATGCACCCTGAACATATGGGCACCCTACCAGAGCACCAGTTAAGCCCAAAGTTTGAGACCACTCATGCTGAGTAGCAGTAAGCTAAGAAAGATATTCCCATGGCTCAGAACAAGGATCAGGAGAGTTCAGGACAAGGTTACAGGTCATGATGCTGCTGTGGTAGTGTGTTTAAGTTGTGAGAGTACTGTCATTAACTGTATAGAAGTCAAATGGAATTGATCTGTGACCAGCGTAACTGGGTAGCTGTGCAGATGGCACAAATGTTGTTTTCTTAGTTACTACCCCTGCCTTGCACCCTTGGGAGCCAGCAAGGTTGACAGGCCTGGTCTCAAACTCATGTGGGGGGTTGGATGAGGAATAAGGGGAACAGCGTGGTGCCTCCACTCAGAGAAGGACATATTGTAGTTGGCCTGATAACAAGCAGAATGCTGCTTTTGGGATGCAGTACTACCCCACTTCTCCAATAGTTATCTGTCACCACCCTGAGATACACTGGAACCAATATCCACCCTACAATTGCAATCTCAAACACTCTTTGCCATTTAGGGTATATTTGCTAATAACATGCTCAAGCACCAAATTTTAGAAGTTAAGAACAGGACTTTATTAATCAATTTTTATGTTGCTTGCACGCATGTGCAAGAAACATAGTGCCATCATCAGAGATTTCGGAGGTGTGTCACCTCCTCCTCCAATTCAGGCAGTGTCCTGGCGGCGCATGACAAGCCTAATGCATTTTGGAGCTGTCTGACACGCTCAAAATGCTGTTTCTCCCTGATTGAAGGGGAGCTAAGGCAGTTGAGCAGCGATAAGAAGCTGCTCACGCCGCTCTCCCTCCCAACTGCAGGTGTCGCCCCGCATACACTGTATAGCCGACAGGGTGCCCAATCCCCATCGGCTGAGCTCGTCGTCTCCCAGTAGTTGGTGCCACGCTGAGGCCCACCCCAGCGTGGCAAGAGATCCTTTGCCAGCCAGGGGCTGCCCAATCCCCGTTGGCTGAACGCCTCAAAGTCCTTGTGCCACACTGGGAGCCCACCCAAGCGTGGCAAATGTCCCACGCATCTTTTTTTTGTACCTGTAAGACAAAAGCGGTCCAGGCGTTCGTCCCCCCCCCTCCCACAACCCGCACCCACTCACTGCGCACCCAGCCTCCACATCCCCTCTCACCCCATACTTACCTCCGGACTCCAGCGCGACGATCTTCGGTGGACCGGGAACACGTCTGCACTCTTCAAAGCCGACCGCGAACTGAGGAAATGCCGGTAAGCTGTATAATGCGCTAGATAGGGGGGTTTCAACTTTATTGCATATCTCAGCCATTTTTGAGAATTTTTGCACCAAATTTTCAACATGGGGTTTTTGGAACCCCTTCTCATGAATGATGTCACTGTCATGGCGTTATTTGTGCCCGAAGTGTGATTTTGCGCAGTGACTGCGCGGTGACTCAAAATCACCTTTGGGCTGAATACTCATGACGGTGACATCATTCATGAGAAGAAGCCAAACTCCCATGTTGAAATTTGCGCCAAATTCAAAAAATGACTGTTTTACGAGGCACGCAGTTCTACGCAGGCTCATAAGTTCACGAAATTTCAATATTTTCACTCCAGATTTTCAACATTGCCATTTCACTACACGTTCTTATGAGTAGTATAGCTGTCATTTTTCACATCTCACCCAAAATGTGTTTCCACCCATGTAGCGCAGAATGGCGCAGTTGGTGTGCGAAATCAATGTACGGGACAAATTAAGAAAATCACAGTGACACTGTTCATGAGCAGAGGTCTTAAAATGGCTATGTTGAAAATTTGGTGAAAATTCAAAATTACTTTACGAGCGTGCATTGCGCAGTTCCCACGCTGTCGAGGGTTTGCGAATTTCAATATTTCCACCAGATTTTCAACATTGCCATTTTCCACACCTTCTTATGAGTAGTACAGCTGTCATTTTTCATATCTCACCCAAAACGTGTTTCCTGCATATAGCGCACAATGGCATGCAGTCATTAAGCGAACTCAGTGTATGGGACATATTAAGAAAATCACAGGTCACTGTTCATGAGCAGAGATCTTAAAATGGCAATGTTGAAAATTTGGTGAAAGAATTCTAAAAATGACTGTTTTATGAGTGTGTGTTGCACAGTTCCACGATCATCTCGTAGGTTTTGCGAATTTTCAATATTTCCTCCAGATTTTCAACATTGCCATTTTACCACACCTCCTTATGAGCAGTACAGCTGTCATTTTCACATCCTGCCCAAAAGCGTGTTTCCTTCATGCATAGCGCACAATGGCGCGATCGGTGTCAAACTCAATGTATGGGACACATTAACAAAATCACAGTGACACTGTTCATGACCAGAGGTCTTAAATGGCTATGTTGAAAATTGGTAAAAAAATTCTAAAATCAGCTGCTACGGCGGGCGCTATGCGCAGTTCCTACGCACGCTCGTAAGTTCGCAAATTTTCAATATTTACACTCCAATGACTTCCAAATACCTAAACAGCACATAGAAGCAAGCAACATTCGGCATTGACAAATGCTTGTTATAGTGGGGGTGCTGAAAGTCATTGAACACAACTGTAGAAGAGGCCATAGGGAATTGTACTTCAAGCAAGGGGGTGCTGCCGCACCCTCAGCACCCCTAGTTCCAGCACCTATGCCCCCCCAGTCGGTTGTTAATCCCCAGGAAAAGACTAGCTGTTCAATTATTGCTTAATAACTGTTCTAATAGAGACTTTAGGGCCTAATGTCATGGTGCCCATGATCTTGCGTTGGTGAATTTACAGATATGCAAGCTTGCTTTAACACCACCCAAGTCCAGGGATGCAGCCGGGAATTTTAAACTTGTACTCCAGAGCTGATGGAACTGCTATCCCCCCTCCCCACGTAAACACAAACAAAAAGATGTGCTGCTCCACCACACAAACATTTCTCATTCTGTTTCAGTCAACAATATGTTGGAAGCATAATCCTAATAAACACACAACATTTTATTTTCTCTAACACAGACACTACCAACCAGACAGAAGTTGACTGGATTTTAATTGCACTATTTAGGATGCATTGTGCTACACCTGTGGATCACATTAAGGTAGCCAGCCTCAAAGATGTCCAAAGGAACAAACCACATGCAGTCCGACACATGGCATGTAGCCCCCCCAACCCATCTCCACACACTGTGATCATGCACAAATTCACCTTAGTACTTGCTGGCTGCTGCGTAATCCCCTAACCACAATGGAAAAGACAGCTTTATTATTATACTCTGACTCCGTTTGTGTTTGTTGTTCTGGCCGAGGCTCATGTTGCCCCTGGATTTTTCAGATTTTACTGTACTCGGCAAAGTACAATGAGTATGCCTGCCAACACCTGGTTACCTGACTGATTTCTGGCTAGCACTTTCATATTTGCAAAACAAATTGTAATCCAACCGGGAATCAAAGCAAACTAATCCAGCAGGGAATTTCCAAACAGTAGAAGTAGTTTTCTGGCTGGCAAACCAGTATTCCTGTGTCCTACACCAAGGACAGCAGTCATGTATGCTTCTGGATGACTATGTCACAGCAGCAGGGAGATGGTGGCTGTAGGCCCTGGCTAGGCCTGATCTCCGCATCACAGCTCCTATTCCTTATGATCAGCACATGACAGGGTGACTAGTTCGGAAGGGCCGAGACCAATGAGCCACCCTGCCTCACTCCAGTGGGTGTTCACTTGATCAAGGGTACAAGTACTCTGAAGATAAGCTCCTGCCCACATCCTGCTCCCGTGAACACACAAGACTGGGCAAAACAGCTTGTTCTGCCGATGGCTTTAGCAGATTCAGTCTCTCACAGCAATGTAGGCTTCACAGTACCTTGCCTCAGCTTGGATGGAACATCCAGTAACTAGATTTAGACACACAAGGATCCTTGGTTTTGAGACCTGGCTATTGTCTAGGCCCTCAGTTCTCCTTCTCAGCACCTCTTTCCTCTCCAACCACTTGGAAGGACTGCACTCTCAACACCTCCTATACTGGTAGAATGGTTCAGCTCAGCTCACTCCCGTTTCAGTCTCTCATTAGTTGTCCAGTTTGCCATTCGTACTCTGGCTCCCTCAGTGGCGACAAAAGGGTACTAAGCACTTTGCTGCTGTTCTTCTCAAGTGCCTGTGTTCTTTCTAGTACCCCTTGCATTCCAGTTGGTTGACTGCAGGGTGTCAAGGGTCTTAAGTGTAAGCCCCCCACGTCAGTGCTTACCTGAAGGTTATGGCCTCATTGCTACCCCATGGCATCCTCAGCAAGTGGCCCTGGGTGGGATTCGGGCAATGGCGCCTCATCAGTTTTCCATGGCTGTGGCTGCCGTCTGTTGGTGTCTCGGCCCCATGTTTGGAAGGCGGCCAAACTCCGACTGCTGTTTTGGTTCCTCTAGGTGATTTGGGAGGCTATGTTTCGGTCCTGGTTAGCTCTGAAAACTGGACAGCAAGAATAGAAAGTAAAGATGGCCGCAATGCCCCTCCTACACATGCACGGTTGTCGATATTAAAGAAGCCTGGCTCCATTGTTGTACTTTATTCTGGGTACATTCAAAAAGGTCTACCCAGCTCCAAAGCAGGCAACTGAGTCAGGGAGCAAAGGTAGAAGATATCAGAACACTCCGGGCGTGGGGGGAATGGTTTTCTGCCCTTGTAAGGGCACATAACAAATAATAAGGGTTGGAATTATTTTGAGTCTAAATGTAAACATATATGGTGGCCCTCTTGGACTTGCAGCAAGGTGGGGCTGCTGGGTAAATGTCTTGGGACACTGAAAAAGCCCGGGAGTGCCTGCATCCAATCAGAAGGGGACTCTTGGAAAATTATAAAAGGGACCACCAAAAAAGGGAGATTTCTTGGAATCCATGGAGAGAGCAGAGTATAGGAGAGACTGCTGTGGGCTAACTAGCCCTAAGCCTGCACCCAGAGCCCAACAGCCTACTCGACCAAAGCATCATAATAATAGGCAGAGCACCTGAAGAGCCAGTTGCAGCAGGGAGAGAGAGAGAGAGAAACTCTGGAAGTTTGCTGCAGAGAGAAAGAAAATTTGGAGTTGTGCTGCCAGAAAAAAGAGAAAGAGATTTTGGAGTTTTGCTGCAGATAAAGAGGAGCTGGAGTCTTCAGACAGAGAGCCTGGAGTTGCAGTGTAGGAGCAGCAACTGCAAGTTGTGAAGCTTTGAAATAAAAAGTTTTGCAGGCAAGATTAATGTCTGAGCAGCCTGTGTTCCTCTCAGAGGGGCTAGAGATTGGAGACTGTTGATTTGCTTCCATCCAGAGGGGTTGTGTGTGCTGGGCTAGAGACTGAGCCAAAGGCCCAGATGCACGTGAGTTGTGGAAGAAGCTGTGAGCCAACCAGAGAAGTCTTAGGGACCAAGTCTGTCCCGTCCACAGACCACGGAAGAGGTACTGGAGAGGAAGATGTCAAGAGGCCTGTCAGGTGACCATTGTCTACAAAGGCCTTAGAGGTGAAGCTAGAAAAGGCCTGACAGGTGAAGTCCAGCATTCTTCTTCCTTTCTTTAGCTAGCCCTGCTGCTGTGGTGTGCCACCAACGTGATACCTCCTTGGTATAGTTCAAAGCCAGCCTGCTGAAACCCCCTCAATAAATTGTAAGTACATCTGGGCTGTAGTACAGAGGAACTCTTATTTAGCCTGCTAGCTGGAAAGGGACAGAGGGTTAGGTTCTGGACCAGACTCTGCAATTTAAGCTAAGTCCAAAACTGAATTTTGAAGTGTTCTACTGTTTAAAGTAATTGGGCCCACACACAAGTGTTTCATTTAATTCTTCAGAATGTTTAAAGCCACCACATCCCAGCCTTCAGAGCCATCACGCGATGAGGTACCCACCGCAACAAACTGTGAACTGGTAGAGGGGTAAGGGTGCACCCACAGTTGGGAGATGTGGGAGAAAGTGGGGTACAGTCATTTATAGTAAATTGGTTATATTGCTGTGTTGTGCTAGTCTCCCTTTTTACACCCTCCCCTTAATAAATACTGTTGTTGGTTCATGTTATATTCTGTCATTGCTGTTTATTGCAAAGTAGGGATTGTCCTTGTGTGGGGGAGTGTCCGTGGGGGTAGCTATTGTATTTCCTAGGGGGTGGAAACCTGCAATTTGTCCATAGGTATCCCATATCAGTACCCCAGGTGGAGGCACCATGCCATTTTTTCATCCAGGTATTTCATACATCAGTGAACCCAGGCTGGCCCCTTGGAGGTAGATGCAGTGTGGACCCTGAGGGCCCTGGAACAGCCAAGGTGAGTCAAGGGGATGTTACACAAGAAAGCGACATCCATCTAATCACATTCAATGCAAGGCCTGGCTGCTGTTTCCCCCAGTTTTACTTGCTGCTGGCTGCTGTTTCCCCCAGTTTTACTTGCTGCTGGCTGCTGTTTCCCCCAGTTTTACTTGCTGCTGGCTGCTGTTTCCCCCAGTTTTACTTGCTGCTGGCTGCTGTTTCCCCCAATTTTACTTGCTGCTGGCTGCTACTTTTTCACCAATATGAATTAACTGCATGCCACAAACTACCAGCTGCCTCTGTAAGAGAGAGTCAGGTATTTGGAATCCCTGAATATTTATTCCCATTGAGTACAAAGTACCCCTTAGGGAAGTATGAATACCTTATCCTGAATATTTGGGCCGAATAATCCATTCGGGCCCCAAAATAGTCAGTATTCATATTTGGTTAAAAGAATAGAAAAAGAAACAGTCAACCCTCCACCACCCAAGACCTATAATTTGATATTAATTTATATTTTGGGAACAAAACTCCATCAATGGGTGACTGAGACAACCCACCCAGCTCCACGGATGTCCATTACCTTTCAGCAATATAAAACAAGCATGTCCCCCCACCCCACTCTGGCAGCAGTATCTTCTGGCCTCTTCCCACCCCCAGCACCCAGTTCTGAAGCGGGTGAGCTGGGAATGAAAATGGTGACTGACACGGCCTGCTCTCCTCCGCGGCCATCTGCTGTCTTCCGAATGAAAGCTCGTCCGTGCTTGCTCGCATAGTAAAACCAACTTTGCCCACTTCAGAATTGGGTGCTGGGGGTGGAAGGAGGTCAGGAGGTGAGGAGTGTGTTGCTGAAAGGGTGGGGAGTACAGGACATCCTTGTTTTATAGCACTGCAAGATGGCAGTCAGATGTGGAGGTGGACTCGGTGTGCCAGTTGTCCATTGTTGGAGTTTTTTTCTAACATTCAGTTCAATTTCAGTTCAATTTGTATTTAACAAGGGTAACACCATTCAGACAGCTCATTTGCAAGGAGGTCCTGGAAGACACAAATACATTTACAGATAAACTAACAAACATACACAATGCACATTCATAAAACATCAGTACGTATACAGGTAAAGCTAAAGGTGTATGCAATACAAGTTCAGTTAGCACAGCAATTACAGCAAAAAAAAAACCCACCAAATGTAAATTAATATTAAATTCTGGGTGCTGGGGGAGAAGGGTGAGACTGGGTTCTTACTGAGGATGGAGGACAGGGGTCTTGTACATTTTAAAGGATCTGGGCTGGAGGAAGAGGGTGGGGGCTGATTAGATTTCCTTTTTTTGTTTGTGTTTGGTTTAACAATAGCATTTCCTAAACAGGTACAGTAGACAAATAATGCCACTATTCGTTATTTGGACTCGAATAATAAATAGTGAGTTATCAGCGGTATTCAGGAAATAGTATTCATTACTCACACACCCCTAATGCCCCTGGTCCAGCAGCTCCTAGGGAAAGAAGAATGGTGAACATGGAGTACACTGGGCCACTCCTACCCCCAATCAAGGGCACAGTCAGGTCATTCTGCACACCAATAGACGGGGTTGAAGGTTATAACACATCTTTCAGTCACAGTTTCACTCTTGATGCATTGATAGAAGTACTATGTAAGGGCCCTATTCTTAAGAGATGTTTACCACAGTATCTTGGTCACAATGTTTCCTAAACTTCCTTTTTCTGACATGATCTCAGCCAAGTAGTAACTGAGTCAAAAACAGTAACAGTAAAAAGCTGGAAAGATTACCGACTCATTCACCATCACTGATATAGTAGTTGTGGATGTAGGTTTATACAAGCACTGTGTTTAGAATGAGCTCTGTAGGAATTTTCCTAAATGACTTCAATAAGGCAAGGCAAGGCAAGGCAAAATTTATTTAAAAGACACCCAATCCCAGGGGCTCTGGGCACCATACAAAACATTAAAACAGGCATTTTAACATAATAAATATAAAAATTTGCACATAAATACAGATCATTACAGAACTAAACATTTAAATATAAATCTTTCCATTTCCAATAACCATTGCTTATTTTCATATGTAGGGGACACAATTTCCCAAAGTCACACAGAGGATTGTTTCTAGACAACCTCTTAAAGATGTCTTCAGACAAGCATTTCACTGTGATTTACACTTTGTGAACTGCAGTAAAGCAGAATTAATCATTTCTATCAAGGAAGTTTGGCAGTATTAAAGGACACTTTTACGTGGGTTCTTAATTGTAAACATGCACCATTCAAGAAATATCGTGTGAAAGGAAGGGATAACCCTTGGTTCTCACTGAGGGTTACTGAATTAATTAAAATTTGCAGTGAAGCCTGGAAGAAAGTATACAAGGGTCTAAAATGCTTCCAAATGGTTTGGAAAGCTAACTGTGTTAATCAAATCTCTTTAAATAAAATAATAAAATGGGTAAGAGAAATGCTATGCCCTCATCGAAGGAATCCAGTCAGGTAACCATCAGTTAATGTTTACTTAATGCATTAACTTGACTTCTAAGCTTCTGCTCATACCTTTAAACCCCCTGGTTCACAAATCCAGGATAAAGCAAAGGCAAAAAAAAGGTCAGAGACAAATAACCAAACTCATAGTATCATAGACAATGTCAGCAGAAAAAGGCCATCAATCCATCTGGTCTGCCCAGTTTTACCCTACTCTACCCTGTATCGTATTGTCTAGATTGGGTTAGATTGGGATTTTGCCCTTGCCTCCCCCTTTGCTCTCTGCCTTACTCCTACTCCCCTGAGTAACAAGCTCTTTACTGTGACCCAGTCATGCTTGTACCCGTTAATGTTTTTTGCACCTACCAACTCTGCCAGTTGGCTGTTCCATAGCTCAACAACTCTTTTTGGCCTCCAGTGAGTACATATTCAGTGCCCTATCATGGTAGGCACAAGGGTTGCTCAGAATCCATCAGACCGAAATGGATTCCTCAGATTCCAAGCCTTTTTCCTTTTAATTCAGGATTTCAGAATTGAAGGCGAAAATATGAATTCCGTAAAAAGTGGTCAGATCCAGAATTAAAATCACAATCTGATTCCCCATTCAATTAGATTACACTCAAGCAAAGGATCAGTAGGACTCATCCCTATGTCACCCAAAGTCCTTCCTTCTTCCCCCTTCCTCCCTTTCCTTGGGTGCTCCTTCTGGATCTGTAGGGCTTGTCCTGTTATGACAGGTCTTAGTTCCCCCCCAATGCTGGTCCACCTGTCTCCATCAGTGATTCCACACATTGTGTCCAGCCAGGTCAGGACATCCTTTGGTCCACTCTGCTACACAGCAATGAGTCACCACTCCAGTCACCATTGGTTTGAGATAGCCTAGTCAGATGGACGGTCATCCCCCTCCTTCTTAATTTGTGGCTACCTTGCCTCTCTGTGTGGCCATGATCCTCCAGGTGGATGTGATGGTCACTCACTGCTGCCCGCCCACTGCCAGCTTATATATTTTACTGGCCCAGGCACTTTAGGCAGTTGCACTTTGTTCTACTGGGCAGCACACTAAACAACCCCCTGCCACTGCCACCAGCCATTTCTCCAAGGCTCTCTCCTGGTCTTGGACTGCTCAGTACCCAATCCTAGCCTGCTGGGAAAATTCAGGGTTAGAAGTAGACTGACTGGACTACAAGCACCCAAATCCTGATTTTTTTTTAGCCACAGACACTAGACTCAGAGCAAAGTGGCTGCTGGGTTACCCAGGGTTTGATGTAGGCTGGCCACCTTCCATTTTCCCAGCAGACTGCACACACTGCCAGCACACTGAGGACTAACAGGACATCATTTTTGGCTAGATAGTGAACTGGTTGTGTTGACTGTCGCTGTTGGTTGGTAACTGGTGGATTGGAGAAAGGGTTGGGAGTCAGGACAGGCCTCGGGAGTCAGGATGGGTCACGCAACTCAGACAGACTCAAAGGCAAGCAATGAGAGGAGGAGTTAATCTTCTATGACATTGCCACCAGATGACACTGTCTTCACTACCATTACCACCAAATCAGGCAGTCAGTCCAGGTCAGGAGGACTCCAGCCTGATGATTTAAGGTAGGGATGAGTGGGACAAGGAGTGTGGGCCAATGGAGGACCCAAAGGTGGGGAAGGGGGAAAGTCACTCACTAGGTGCAGATCATGATTGTAGTGTATAGTTGGACACTTTGTTTTGTACCAGGGTGGGGGAGGTTTGTTTTCACAGGTGCTAAGATGCAGAATCGGATATTTCAATTCTGACTCTGATTCCTATTTAATCTCTCAATCAGAATTAGATCAGAATGTCCAAATTTCCAAATGGATGCAGGCGGAATGAATTTCAAAGAATCTGAGCATCCCTAGAAGAGTCTATGTGGAATATAACAACTCTGGAAACTGTTAGAATCACTAAGAAAAAGATTTTCTAACAGAAAATAAGACTATAAATGTATTGTTTAATATACTTTGCTGTAACACTCAGAATGGTTGGAAATAGAGCTTATGGATTCTCTAAATAATCCAGCAATAGTACTTATTCTTCTGACCATGTCCCTCTAAAGCAAGCAAACTCTGGTCAGAGCTGATACAGCTGCGCAGAGCTTTTAGGAGCTACTGTACTGCAGTGTATCACAACATGGCCATATTTTAAGGAATTATGAAGTAAGGTTCATGTGAGCTGCTCTTTAAGCCTCCAGAGTATGGCAGTAGTTGCAGCTCCAGAATATGCCCTGCAGCCTTCAGTCTGCAAAACACCTCCCTTACATGCCTGACGTGATCCTCCCATGTCTTGCTGTAAATGGCGATGCCATCCGTGAAAGCCAGTGCATATTCACTTGCCCCAACCAGGATGTGATCCACAAGCCTCTGGAAAGTTGTGGGTACATTTCTCATCCCAAATTTATTTATTTAGTTTTTGATTACCAGGTAGGTACACTAGCCATATAAATGACTATTTTCAGGCACGACCCGGGAGAGTACAGAAACAGAACATCAGTGACAATTACTTTACAGGTTGAAAATTTTTGACAAGTAAATTGATACAGACAAGCAGCAGATAAACACAGGCAAACGCATGATAACATTGTCAGATATATGCATGAATGAAACAATACATAGCAAAAATTAGGGCACATGTTGATTGGAGTAGGATAAAACAACAATGAACAGTAATACTATAGTAATCAAAAGGAGATATAAAAAAAATTTGAAAGAAGGATAGGAGTAAGGTAGATAGAAGAAGGACGGTAGAATTGAGTATTGATAGGAAAAAGGTAGAAACGTATAAGACAGCAGGTAGCTGAGGTAAACCAAACAGGTTGCAAAGTGCTGAGACGTAGGGAAAGGGCAGGACTGAAATATGGCAAGGGGGGAGCAGGGTTAGGGAAAGGGGCTAAGGTGGTTTGAAACAGAAGCATTTACTGGAGAAGAGGAGAGGAGATGAGATGGGTTCGAAGTAATTTTTTGAAGGAGGTGTGGGTAGTGGCCTGGCAAATAGTTAGTGGGAGGGAGTTCCAGTATTGGGGGGGGCAAGACAGGCAAAAGAACTTGCGCCTTTAGAGGTAGTATGTCTAGGGATGCAGACCATGGCATTGTCAGATGAACATAGGAGGTCATAGCAGGATGCCTGATTTTGAAAGAGTTCTGCTAGGGGCTTAGGTATTTGGGCTCTGATAATGTTGTCTATGGCGGAGAAGAAAGTATAAGACCTAGATGCATGAGGGGGGAAGCCATCCAAGGTCGGAGTAAAGGAGGCAGTGGTGTTTCATTCGATGGGAGGAGGATGCATAGTGACAGATATTGTTGCAGGTGACATCCCACTTGCGAAGACTTGATTTACATGCAGATGTGTAAGTAGCAACCCCATAGGTAAGCTCCGGAAGAAGAATCCCATGGGCTATGGCAAGCCTTGACGAGGGGGTGATGGCATAACTGGTTCAATAGGCAATATCAAGTTTCGTGTTCCAACTTGCATATCCGTTGACTATGGAGATCAAAATTTAGTACCAGGTCCAGTGCGACTCCCAGGTATTTAAAGGAGTTCACCACCCCAATGGATGTGCCACTTAAGGTGGAGATTTTAAACATGGGTTGGGAATGTTTGAGTTTTAAGCTCGATCCAAGTAGCATGGCTTGGGTCTTAGACTCATTTAAGACTAGTTTGTGATTACACAGCCACTGTTGGATTCATTGAAAGTCATGGGACAGCCATAGATTAATGTCTTCAATACTTTTGGCACTAGTATACAGAACGATGTCATCCACAAACAACAGGGAGTCAGTTCTCAAGAAGTTAGAGGTGATGCTGTTTATGAAAACAGTGAAAAGCAGTGGGTCTAGTATGGACTCCTGAGGTACTCCAATGTTAGTGGTAGCCTTGTCAGAAAGGGTGGAGTTATAGTTTACAATTTGTGTTCTGGCAGATAGGTAGCTACTGTACCAATTTACAACATTTGGCAAAAAGCCAAGTGATCGAAGTGAGTCAATAAGGATGGAGTGGTCTACTAGGTCAAATGCCTTTGTCATATCAATAAATATTGCCCCAGTGAGAAAAGCAGAATCCATGGCCACCAAGGCATCAGATGTGAAGTTAAGGAGAGCAGTAGTGGTACTGTGAACCTTTCAGAAACCAAACTGGGCAGAGGATAGACGGTCGTATTTCTGGATAAAGTCAATTGTTTGAGTGGCTACAAGTTTTTCTAGAATTTTGCTGAGAACAGACAGGATGGCTATGGGTCTGTAATTGGAAGGGTCTTTGGGGTCACCTCTTTTAAAAACAGATGTAATCCGAGCCATCTTCCAGATATCAGGGATGTGACTCTGGCATAAAGAAAAAGTAAAGATCTTGGCTAGGGGAGCAGCAATGTACAGAACAGCAAGTTTAAGGAGCTTGGGTTCTAGGTTATCGGAGCCAGCTGCCGCATGCTCAGAAGTGTTCTTAAGCAGCTGTAGTACCTCATGCCTAGGGACCAACTTAAAGAAAAATTCAGGCCCAATAACATTTTTCGGAGTGGTTGAGGTTGGGTTGACAGGGAAGGAGGATGTGTATTTAGTTAGATCAAAGAATTTCTCATTGAAAAAGTTGGCAATAGTGTGGGGATTGTTGCAGTGGACACCATTTAGTGACATATCATTAGGGGTGGAGGATGAGTTCGAGCCCAGGAAGAACTTAATATGGAACCAGAATTTTTTGGAATCACCATAGGAGTTTAGTAAGAGGTCTTTACAGTAAGTGCTTTTGGCCTGTTTGATATGCTTTTTACAGGAGTTTTGCAATGCCCTATAGGTATTAAGGTCAGCCGTAAGACCACAGCTCCTGAAACAGACCCAACCTTTGTCTCTTTGATGTAGCTTACAGAGTAGGTCAGATTTTAGCCATCAAGTTTGCCTATTTTTTTCCCTGCACGTTACAAGAGGACAGTGTTTGTCCTGTAGTGCTTGGAAGTGGGTCAGAAAGATAATCAGAGAAAACTGAGCATTACTAGACCTAAAGAGAGAGGACCAATCAATACTGGCAACATCTAGCAGGAAAGCCTGAAAGTTGAAATTGACATAGTTGCGAAAAGTTATGAAGCGAGGCTTAGTCGGAGCAGGCCTCCCTTTACCCCAGATGCAGTAAGTGGGTGAGTGGTCAGTGATGGCGTCTGCTAGAATGCCTGAGTTGACTATGTGTTCTGGATGGTTGGTCATTATCCAATCCGGCAGTGTGCTTGTGTTAGAGTGTGGGGCAATTCTAGTGGGTTCCTCGATCAGCTGGTGCAGGTTAAAGCTTTGTATCCTGGGCAGGGATGAGGCTTGGGAGTTACCCAGCCAGTTTATATTAAGGTCCCCAAGTATAAGAACTTAATTTCTCCCAAAGAGAAGTGAAGTTTGATCCAACAGCTCATCCAGGCAGTTAGGCCACTTTTTTGGGGTTGTAAACACAGAGTGCATGTCATTTTTTGGTGCCGAGTGTGAAAAGGGCAATAAGTGCTTCCAGTGTTTGAGAGGAAGTGAGTTGATGGCAGAGAGAGATTGAGGTGATCTTTGAAGTAGATGGCAGCACCATCCCCTCTCTTAGATGCCAGTCTATCAAGTCTCAAAAGATTATAGGATGGCAGGGAGCACAGTGAGCCAGGGGTAGAAGATTTGAGCAAGGTTTCAGTAAGCCAGATGATATCAGGCTTGTAGAGGGAGGTCCAGGCCTCCAGTTCAGCAAAATTCCTCTCAAGGCTCCTAATATTATGGTGAGCAACTATGAGACCTTTAGCATTATTAAAGGTATTGAGTATGAGGTTTGCTGGTCCAGGGTTTAGCTGAACATCTCTAGATAGCAGCATGTCCAAGAGAGTTAGGTACCACAGCTTGTGTCGCAAATATGGGCATAAGGTTCAAATATGAAGAAAACAATTTTTTGGGACATGAGCAATCATATGGATCCATGCCCTGTTTAATAGTAGCGGAGTGGGGTCACAGCTATGTTCAGGCATCACTAGAAGGTTTGAAAAATAGAAAGCATGGGGTGGGAAGTGAGGAAGAGCAGATTCTGCAAAGGGGGTTGTCAATAGTGACAGATGATGCAGAGGGAGAGTGGATGCAAGGAAAACCAATAGTATGTGTTGATTCATAGTGAACTGTCCTAGAACAGGTGAGCTACCTTAGTGACTGGTGGCTCATAGGGGAAAAATAAGGAAAAGGGATTAAGAAGAGGCTTTAATTCTGAAACACTAGTAGCTAGTAACAGAAATCGGAAATTGCTCCGGAAGCCGAGTAGGGATATGATATAATGAGGTTAGATTGGTTGCCCAGTGGAGTGAGCAGAAAAAAATTCTGAGAAATATAATAATGTATCACAGGAAAATCAAGAAGGAGCAAGTATAGAAGAGAGTGGCCGAGCATAGGCAGAGGGGATTAATCAAGTTAGAGTGTGGAGCAGTAAAACACAGTCCAAAGCACCGGTAAACTTATGACCTTACAGCGAGGTCAGGTGGTAGGTGGGGTAAGCAGGCCAAAGAGATGGGAGCTAATCAAGGAGGGAGGGAGGGGCAAGACTGTATTTAAAGGAGGCCTGGGAGGGGGGGTGGGTGGGAGAAAATACGAGTGAAAGCCTTAAAATACAAGCAAAAGTCTTGCCGAAGAATAGAGCTCGAGACTTGTATATTTTAGCTAGCAAAAGGCACACCAATCCGGAGAGGTCAAGCAAGCCATACGGACCAGTCAGGGTCCAGTTTCAATGTGCTGGACCAATCGGAGAAAAGCCATAGCGAGGCAGCTCTAAGCAAAAACCAGCGACTGTACCTTGATGAGGAGACCGGTCATGGCATCACTCTGAATTCTCTCTGAATATGAATAAGCCATATGGGGTAACAAAAGCAGACCTCTCCCTGGCTATGGGAGTTATGGCACCGGTCAGTAGCCCTTCGTCAGGTCCATCATGGTCAGGAGCCAGGCTTCCTCTAGCTGCTCCAAGGTCTCATCCATTCTGGGCATAGGGTATGTATCAGACTCTGTACAACTGTTGAGCCTCCAGTAGTCGACACAGAACCATGTAGTACCATCCTTTCATGGGGATCAGAACCATGGGTGAGTTCCAGGGGCTACTGGACTCCTGGATCACTCCAAGGGCCAGAATCTCCCTGAGTTCCTCCAGCATGGTCTTCTTAATCCCCTCTGGTACCCTGTAGGGGGACTGCCCCAGCGGACCTTGGGCCCCAGTGTCCATGTGGTACTCAGCCATTGCAGTGTACCCCAGATTCCCTGTGAATGTGTCCCCAAAATCTTGCAGTACCCCCCTCATATCCTCAGCCTGGGCCATTTTCAGCTATCCTGAGAGGGTGAGGTTATTTACTGAGGATCCATCTGGGCTTCCCCAAGGAGGCCCACCAGGGAATCAGCCTCGTTTCCCCTCCTCTGACACACTGTATACAGTGAGGACCATCTCCTCCCTGTCGTAGTAGGGCTCCATCACAGAATCATAGAATCATAGAAATCTGTCAGCAGGAAGGGACCCCACGGCCCATCCAGTCTGCCTGTAAACCCCCCCTCTAGGAAGACCCCTCCTTCCATTACCAGCCTGCCCCCTGCCCGCTAAGCCCATGTACTTATCCCAGGCTCTTTTGAAGTTGCCTATCATATCCACCCCCACCACCCATTCCAGCAGACTGTTCCATGGCTGTACCACCCTCTTGGTAAAGAACCTCCCCCTGATGTCCCCTCTGAACCTTCCCTCTTCGAGTTTGTAGGTATGCCCTCTATTGGAATTGTTCTCACTCATTCTGAAGATGTTGTTGACCTCACCCTGTTTATGCCCTTCAAGTACTTGAATGTTTCCACCATATTCCCCTCTCCCTCTTCTCTTCCAGTGTGTACATGCCCAGCTCCCCCATTCTCTCCTCATATGACTTCCCCTACAGCCCCCTCATCTTTCTGATTGCTCTTCTCTGGACCCTTTCCAGCCTCTCCTTGTCCCCTTGCAGGTATGGCCTCTAGAACTGGATCCCATATTCTATGTGTGGTCTGACCATGGTTTTGTATAGTGGCAGGATCACCTCCCTCCCCTTGCGAATCCCCTCCCTATGCATGCCAGCATTCTGAGAGCCTTTCCTGCTGCTCTGTCACACTGACTCTGGACTTTCAGGTTGTCTGAAGTAGTGATCCCCAGGTCTCTTTCCTGTTTTGTTACCTCCAGCTCCACCCCCCAAGCTGGTACTTTGCCTTTGGGTTATTACGCCCTATAAACATAATTTTGAATTTTTTGTATTGAACTGCAGCTGCCACTTTTCTGACCACTCCTCCAGACTAGCCAAATCCTCCCTCATATTCTCCACCCCCCTCTGCCATATTAACCCTATTACTGCATATCTTCATGTTTTCAGCAAATAGACACACCTTACCCCATAGACTCTCCGTGATGTCCCCAATGTATATGTTGAAAAGTATGGGTCCCAACACAGACCCCTGGAGAACCCCACTCATCACCTTTTCTTCCTTTGAGTACACCCCATTCACCACAACCCTCTGTGTCCTCCTCACCAACCAATGTTCTATCCAGTTTGTGAGCTTGCTCCCCACTCCTAAGCTGTCTACCTTGCCTATTAGCCTCCTGTGGGGGACAGTGTCTATGCCTTCCTGAAGTCCAGGTAGGCCACATCCACTGCCCCCTTGGTTCCATTTCTCCATCACACTGTCAGTGAATTCAATCAAACTGGTCTGGAATGACCTACCACCTGTGAATCCATGTTGATTGTCATTTAGGAGGCCCTCCCCCTCTAGATATTTTGTCAGCATTTCTTTAATAAGTGCCTCCACTAGTTTATCAACCACGGAGGTAAGGCTAACTGGGTGGTAGTTTCCCAGCTACTCCCTTCCTCCCCTTTATGTTGGGGTACTACCTCAGCCCTTTTCCAGTCCCCAGGAACCCTTCCCTTGTGCAATGACAGGTCAAATAACCTCATGAGTGGTGCTGTGAATTCCTGTTTTAATTCTTTGAGTACCCTCGGGTGAATCCTGTCCAGGCCCATCGCCTTATCCATCTGTAGCTTTCCTAATTCTTCCAATACCCTAGCCTTCATGAAGGGACTCAAGTCCATCTCACTACCCAGCCTTCCCCTGTTTTCCAACTTCGTCCCCTTCCTCTCCTCCACCGTGAAGACCGATGTGAAGTATTTATTCAGGACATCAGCTTTTTCTATATTTCCCTCCACCATTGCCCCTCCTTCCCCCTTGAGCTTCAAAATCCTGCGCTTCCCCTTCCTTCTGTCGCTCACGTATCTGAAAAACGTCTTGTCTCCCCTTTTTGCCTCCCTTGCTATATGCTCTTCTATTTTAGCCTTTGCCCATCTGATCACCTTCCCTGCTTCCCACAGTTTTTCCTTATATACCTCCCTGTCTGCCTCCCTCTGCGATGCCTTATATATCTTGAATGCCCTCCTTTTTTCCCAAATTGCATTCCTCACTTCTGTTATGAACCAAAGTGGTTTCCTCCCCCTCTTTTTCTCATTCACCATCCTAACAAACAGTTCTGTCACCTTCAATATTCCTCTTTTAATTTCCCCCATAGCTCCTCCATGTCTTCCAAGTCTTCCTTTCCCTCTAGTTCCTCCTGAACCATTGCTCTCATCCTCCCAAAATCTGTCTTTCTAAAGTCTAGCACCCTAGTGTTGGAACTGCTCTTGACCTGACCTATTCTGATTCTTGTTTACTGTCCTATGGTCACTGTCACCAAAATTTTCCCCAAACTCCACCCCCTCAACACAGTCCCCATTTGTCATAACCAGGACAAGTATGGCACTCCCCCTAGTAGATTCCATTACCAGTTGGTTGATGAACACTTCCTGCAGAGCTTCCAGCAACTCCCTACTCCTTTCTGTGGATGCTGCCGGGATGTCACAATCCACGTCCAGCAAATTAAGATCTCCCACCATCACGACTTCCCCCATGCTGCTCATCTCCTGTATCTCCCTACCCATCCGTCTATCTACTTCCTCCTCCTGATTTGGTGGTCTGTGGACCAACTCTACCTTCACTGCCTCCCCCCCATTTTGCTTAAAGTGACCCATAGTGTCTCTGCTGATCCATCCCCTTCCCCGCACACCATTGCCTTAATCCCCTCTTTTATACTGTATAAAGGGCAACCCCCCCTCCCCTTTTTCCTGTCCTGTCCCTCCTGTAGAGTACATACCCAGGTATTGGCGCCTTCCAAATGTGGTTTTCAGTCCACCAGGTCTCTGTAACTGCAATTAGGTCTAGGTCATCCTCCGCCACCACTGCCAGTAGTTATCCAATCTTATTACCTAGACTCCTGGCGTTTGTTAGCAAACCCCTCCACCAGCCCTGCTCCTCTCCCTTTCCCCCTTTTTGGCTTCTCTTGCCCCCAGCTGTGGGGGACACCAAGTTAGGTCAGTTCCTCTCACCATTTCCACTGGGCTACACCTGGCTTCACCCTCCCCCTCTCCTACTTTAAAGCACTCCCTAGTATTCTATCTATGTATCCCTGCAGTTTCCCCCTCAAAATCCTAGCCCCCTAGTCATTTATATGCAACTTGTCCCTCACATACAGATGCTGATCCACCCATGTGACCCCCCCAATCACCTATACATTCATAGCCCTCCCTCCTGTACCACTGCCTTAGCCAGTGGTTAAAGTATTTGATTCTCAATTGTCTAGCTGTACTTGCACAGTGTACTGGCAGAACTTCTGGAAAAGCTATGGAATCCACCATCCCTTTGCACCCTCTTGCTAGCTCCATAAATTTCTGTACCTCTTCCATCTCCTCCCCAGCCAGATCATTTGTTCCTAGGTGCAGAATCAGGTGAGGTTTCCCCACAATCAGCCTAATGCACTCTTTAATTTTTGGGAGTGCCCTGCTCGCCTCCATCCCTGGCTCACAAAAAAATGACCTCCCTCTGAAAGCTACTCCCTTCTTTAACTAGTGGATCCCTTTAATAATAGAGTCCCCATACACTATCACCAATTTTTCCTGTGCTAACCCCAAGGGTGCCTCCATTGCCCTTACCTGTTTTTTTCTCATGTTCACATGTTATACCCTCTGCCTGCGCCTTCTATCAGGCAGCCATACTATATAGTTAACATCACTCAGCTTCCTCATTATGGAGAATGGGCCATCCCATGCTGCCTGCAGTTTACTGTGTCAGACTGGGACAAGTACTATCACTCGCTATCCAGTTTCATACTCCCGGGCTCTGGCCCCATGGTCGTATCAGGCTTTATGTTGTTGTTGTACAGTGGCTAAGTGCTCCTGGGCAAGTCCCATGAGCTCCTTATGCCTGGCCCTGAAATTTAGGACATACTCCACAACAGACTCCCCTTGGGTGGCATGGTTACCTTCCCATTCATCCTTGACTAAATCTAGGGGAACCCTCACCCTGTGACCAAACAGGAGCTTGAAGGGTGAGAACCCTGTGGACTGCTGTGGCACTTCCCTGTATGCAAACAGAAGGTGGGAAAAATATTTGTCCCACTCCCTTTTGTGTTGTTCAGCAAATGCCCTGAGCATAGTTTTAAGTGTCCCACTGAACCGCTCAACCAGGCGATTTCTCTCTGGGTGATGGGGCTGAGCACAGAGCTGTTTCACCACTCACTTTTCCCACAAACTGGTCTTTAAGGACAACATAAATTCATCCCCTGGTCTGACAAAATCTCCTGGGGAAGTCCCACTCAGCTGGAGGACATTGCCACTGCCTCCGGGTACCTGGTTACGTAATACATCACAACTAGTATGTATTATTTGCCCATGCAACTTGGGGTACTTAGGGGCCCCACTATGTCCACGGCTACCCTCTTAAAGTGTTCATCAACAACAGGTAGGGGCACCAAAACTGCCTTAGCCTTGTCTCCAACCTTTCCAACCCACTGGCACTGTGGACAAGTCAAACAGTAATTTACCACATCTGGGTACATGCTTGGCCAAAAGGAATTCTTGGCAAGCCACTTTTTTGTGCAATTAATACCCAGGTGACCTGAAAAAGGAATGTCGTGGGCCAGGGCCAGAAGCTGCATTTGGTAGTCCCAGGGGACTACCAGCTGCTGGAGTAACTCTCCCCCTAGTTCCATCTGTGGTGTACACTCCCTGTACAACAGCCCATTCTCCCAATAAACTGACTTTTTACTCCCTTGAGAGGCCTTAGCACTGTTATCTTTCTCAGTTTTTGGAGGGTTGGATCAGCTCACTGTGCCCTACCCAGCTCCTCCCGCCTGACCCTCCCCAGTTCTTCTTCAGGAGGAAAGCTGCCCCTGGTGGCAATCTCTTCTGCTTGGGGCTTAGGGATGCTGCTCCCAGCTAGCCCTTTACCCACATTAGCCACTTTCTCAGCTGCTGAGGGATGGGTCTGAACAGGCTGTGTCATCCCCTCCTCAGCCTCAGAAGCTTGCCTTTTTGCCTGGCTACGGGTAGTAACACATGCTAGGTTTTCTCTGTGGTCAAAATCATTCCCCATGATCACATCCACAGGGAGATCAGGTACAACTCCCACCTCCTGTACCCCATGGCTGCCCTCCCAGCTCAGGAAGACCCGAACCATTGACACTTGGACCACTGGACCTGTGACTCCTTGAATCTTGGAGAATTACCCTGGCAGAATCTGCTTCATCTGGATCAGATCCTTCCTTACCATGGAGATGGAGGCACCAGTGTCCCACAGTCCCTGTGTGACTGTCCCATTAACTAGAATGTGCTTGGTGGAGTCTGGAGGCACTACATTGTGTGCGCGCAGTTTACCAACTACAATGTACTGTCTTGGTCACCCCCTCACTCAGGCTTTTGCCCTTTACTCATGTTTTTAGGGCAGTCATATAGGCTAGACGCCTCACTTTCTGGCAAATCCAGCATTCCTTTGTCCCCGGCTCCTTGTTCCCCCTAGAACCTGTGGGTTCTGTTTTGGGCTTGGGTCCAGGCTGGTTTCCTTTAGGCTGCCCTCCCTGGGTCCCCTTAAACCATGTGCTACGCCACCCCCATAGTTCTTATGCTGTAAATGTGGTCTGCTGGCCACATACAAATCAGCACTTTTTGCTGCCTCCTTTGCGGAGTTGCATGCCCGGTTCAGTAGCCAAATGTGCAGGTCATCAGATACAATTTTAAGAAACTGTTGCCTCACGATTAAATCTTTAATTTGCTCTACAGTCCTTGTCTTAGCCCCAATCTACCAAATGGTCTAAATAAGCACACATTTGAACCTGCAGTTCTACATAGCTGTCTCCTGGGCCTTTTTTTAATTCTCTAAATTTCCATCTATAAAACCTCAGGAGTCATTTCAAAACATTTTAATAACATTCTTTTAACTTTATTATAGTCCATGTAATCATTATCGTCCATTCAAGCAAGTGCATGCAAAGCACGGCCAGTAAGCAATGGGGTCAGGTGGATCATCCAAGAAGCCTTGTCTAATTTAAATTGTCCACAAACTCTTTCAAATGATTTTAAAAATAAATCCATATTGTCTTCCTCCCAGTATTTATTTATTTATTTTGCTTTTGTTAACTGGGTAGGTACATTAGACAAGACATTTGCCTATTTTCAGGTACGACTGGGGAGGGTACAGGAAATACAAGTTCGAATATATTGGACAACACAGGTACAGATACAATCAGTATACAGAGTCCGAGCACACGTTACATGATCAAGTAGGACTTGTGCATTAAGAAACAAGCAGTGCAGTGCTTAAAATTAGAGGCACAATAAATACTATTATGTATACAACTATAGGATCCCCAGAAGGAGGGCCCCCAGTACAGATTATGTACCTCTATTGGACCCTAGAGAAGTGGAGCCATACCCAAAGCTGAGTCAAGGGTGGAGGCAACACAAACCAAGTCACACCCCAGAACCATGGCCAGGTGAAATCATGGGGGGCTTGGGACAATCACACATGGAGGAAAGCTTCAGGTGGTTCCATAGGGAGGATCTGAGGCAACCTTGTGAGGGAGAGGAACGGATCAGGACAGGAAGCGAGTTCCACAGCCTGGGTGCGCTCGAGGCAAAATCTCTGTCTCCCATTGTGTACGAGTGGCCGGTATCTTAAGGACAGCAGAGCCCATGGGCCTGAGAGTAGTGAGAGGAGGCAGCCGGCACAAGGAGCTCCGCCAGCACAGGGGAGGTGCCAGTCTGAAGAACCTTACCCGTAAAGCATCCCAGGACAAAGTCTAAGTAATGAGATGCAGCAAGCCAATTTAGCTTGTTGTACAGATCACAGTGATGGGTGAGACGAGGGGCAGCAAGAGCAAAGCGACAAATATTATTATAGGAGACGGTCCATCTAGAAAGGTGAGCTTTGGTGGTGCGAGCAAACAGAAGGAGTCCGTAGGAGAGAGAGGGGATGAACACACCACAAGCCAGTGCAAGTCGTGCAGCAGGGGTGAGGTTACTCTTTGCTCTGTAAGCCATATTCAGTCTACAGTTGACAGCTTTACATACATTCTGGATATGATGCCCAAGGTCAAACTGTGGGTCAAGTGTTACTCTAAGGTATTTGAAGGTGTTAGTGCCGAGGACTGGAGCAGGAACATTTTAGTATTGATCATGGCTTTGTGGGTTGAACCTCCTTTACCATTACTTATGGTTTGCCATGGTGTTTGCTGGCCCAGTTTTTCCATCTCAATCTTGTGCTGTCATTCTCTCTCTTGCCCTACTCGTTCCTTCTCTCTCACACCCATCTGAGACTGTCTGCCCCTCCTGCAACTGGTCATGCCCCAACAGGGCTTCCAGGAGTGCACTCTTTGTCATGCCCTCATAGACAATCCCCCTCTCTATGCACAGCTCATGAGGTCACAGGGAATCAGCTCCCTCTGTGGCAGACACACTTGTTCTGCATGGTTACCCATCCAGTGTTCTCTATATCCAGTTAATCTGTTCCATGTCCTCCCTAAGTGCTGTTTCATTTGCCCTAGCATATGCATATATTTCACTTTTCCCTCGCTTCATATCGGATGTGATGTTAATTTCAAACTTAACAAAGTTATGATCACTATTTTCCAGATGTACACCTATCCTGCAGTTTACTATGTTTATGCTATCTGAGGCAATGACTCCAACATTCTTTCATTTTGCATTGGTTCTGTAACATACTGTTTTAAATGCAATTGAGCCACAGTGTTGACCAAACATGCCCCTACTGAAGAATGTTATTCCATGTTATACCAACTGACCTCTCCCAAATTAAAATCTCCCTTAAGGACACTGTTACCTAATTCGCAGGCATACTCAGTTTCCTTTGTTATTAGGATTGTATTTTCCATTGTTGTGTCAGGGGGTCTCTAACACACACCCGCAATAATTGAGTTGATTACTCTTGTATTTATTTTAATCCAGATGGTTTCTGTTAGTATGTTTAGATAATTTTATTTTTTCTGAGATGTCATATGATTTTAGACCTACCCTAAAATATAAGGCCACACCACCATTTTTGCTCTGTATTCTGTCTCTGCTGAAGAGGGTTCATCCAGAAATAGCCTTTCCCCATATGTTCTTTTCTCCCCACCAGGTCTCTGTAACAGTTACTACTGAATATTTATTCACAGTTGCCAGTGCTGTTACTTCATTCATTTTATTATGCATGCTTCGTGCATTAATTAATGTACATTCCAGGATGCTCTTTTTTCCTTTGCCATGTGATTTTCTTGAGTTTTATTGCAATTGTTTTCCTCAGGAAGTTTTTTTTTTTACCTTATCCCTGTTTTCTCCCAACTTAATTAGTTTAAACTGAGGTTTGTTATAGAGTGGTGCTCATTTTTCCCCAGAATTCTAGTCCATATTTTATTTAGATGTAACCCACCGTTTACAAATAGATTTGTGTTCTTGTGAAAGTCTGGTCAGTATTCTGGGTGGCCTGTGTTCAAGCCTCAGCTAAGTAACTTACTTCTTTTTTACCTCTGTTTGTATGTGTTCCATAAATATGTACACCACAATCCTGTGTGATTGTTATAAGTAAACATTTGTGTTGCCATTGGGTTGTACATTTGAGAAAGAGTAATGTGCTTGGGGACAGCGCAGGTTCCAGCTGTCTCAATGGCATAGCTGGTTAGTGCAGTCGGAACGGTATTCCAGGTAGCCTGGGTTCAAGTCCTAGCTGAGGCACTTACTTCTTTCTCACCTCTGTATGTGTTCCATAAATATTCACACCTCACTCTTGTGTGATTATTACATACAAAATGTATTCCATCACAAAACTTGTTGGTTCCTGTATTGGTCAGGGAAGCTTCTGCATGCCTTCCCTCCAGTTTCCCCAGCTGTTTCAAAACTCTATACCTTGTTTATGGCACCAGTTTACAAACCTAATATTTATTCTGGAAATTGTTAGATTTTTTTTTCTTTATGTGCTCTGGGGATGGGTAGAATACCTATAGAAGGCTAGAAACTAGGACTGTCAGCTTGCCCGGTTGTTCATACCACATCGCTGACCTGTGGACACAAAGAATCATTATGTATGCTTTGAGGTGGCCCCTGCATCAATGTAGGGTGATCTATGTTTTGCATTTATTTCTTCATATTCCTTCCAACTGAAAGTCTCCATCCCCCCAGAAGCAGATGTCAATCTGGGAACGCGCCAGGAACATGTGTCTACTGTTCACTCAGTGCTGAGGTGCACCTTTTAGCAAAAACATCACAGCAGACACCTAATACAGCATAAACAATAACATTAAAGAGCTGCTGGTATGTACAACTTTAAAATGAGCACTGGATTAGCTTTGATATCCTACTGGAGTCTGGTGCCAAAATCTCGCGCATGAGTGCTAGTGGCACTTTCTGGCGCATGCGCAAGATCTCTCCTCTGACCGCAAGTGCGCATGCTCAGGATTTCGGCCCCAGACTCCAGTAGGATTTTAAAGCTAATCCAGTGCTCATTTTATCATTGTATGTACCAGCAGCTCTTTAATTTTATCGTTTATGCTGTATTACATGTCTGCTGTACTGTATTTGCTAAAAGGTGCACCTCAGCACCGAGTGAACAGTAGATGTACGTTCCCGGCATAACATCTGCTTCCGGGGGATGGAGACTTTCAGTCGGGATGAACATGAAGAAAGAACTGCAAAATATTAGAAATCAGGTAAACTGATCACCTTTACTTTGATGCAGGGCTATTCCAGTGCATATATAATGCTCGTTTGTGTCCACAGGTCAGCATTTGTGAACTGAAGGTAAACCAAGGGGCAAAGCTGACAGTGTCCCTTTAATCCAACTGTCTTCACTTTAACTGCAAGATTTATAAAGTGGTGACATACGTCCTTTTTGTGGAGTTTCCTCACATCATTTGATCCTACATGAATTATGACAGATGTCTTTTTTCTGTTTCTACTAATTATGGACACAATTCTGGAGTCCACGTCATGGATTCATGCACCAGGGAGGCATGTGACCATTTTAGTTTCTTTGTTAAGCATACAAATTATGGAGTCAGTGTAGCAAATTACAGTCACCTATAACAGTTTGCTCTCTCAGTTCATGTGATACTCTGGGGTTTGTATTTGTCTTGTTTGTGCTTTCAAAAGATGAAAATCAGTTGCTTAGGTGAATAGTTTAATTTCCATACATAGACCTTCTGCATTTCTTCCTTCCTTGAGAGCTTTGTACAACACAACAGTCCTCCTGGTCACTTACAATAAGGAATGGACTACTGTCACACCTCAGAAATGACACAGAAATGATTGGGTCTCTTCTGGCATCAATAAACTCATTAGGGCCTGGGACAAAGCTTGGTCATGCTCCAACAAAAAACGTGACTTTTCCCTCCTTATTACTTACAAAGAACTAAGAAACAAGTGCAAATCTGCCAGCAGAAAGGCTAAAATTGACCATTTCCATAACAAACAACTTGGTGAATCTAACAACCCCAAAAAGCTCTGGAGGACATTAAACTCTCTTCTAGGAAAAACAAAGACTTCGGAACCCATTACCCTGCTTCAAGTGGACAGGCTCACAAATGATCCCAACGAAGTGGCCAACATGTTTAATTCTTTCCTTGGTGATTTCGACAAGTTCAAACACTCCACCCAAGACCCCTGTCACTCAACTACCCCGCCTGCTGATAACCATCCCTGCAGTGACCCCAAAAACTGCCCTAAATTCTACTTCCACACCCTAAAGCTGTCGGATACCATCCACCTCATCAGAAGCAACAACCCTGAGCCTGCATCGGTGATGATGGCACTGATTACAAAATTCTGAAGCTCTGTATTTTGCCGCTGGACAAACCCCTGACAAACATCCTCAGCCACTCCCTTTGTTCTATCACCTTCCCTAGCATCTAGAAAACAGCTACGATCAAACCCCTATAGAAACTGGGGTCCAGTTGTGATGTAGGGAACTATCACCCTATCTCACTTCTGGCACCTCTTTCCAAGGTCATCAAGAAGGTTGTTCATGCACAACTAACCTCTTTTCTTCAAGAAGATAATCTGCTGGCTGCCACACCTTGCTCCATGTCGGTGACCCAGGTTCGAGAATGAGCTCGGGTCATCGGGGGTCAGTAGGGGAGGACTAGGATTGAGCATCCAATGACAGCTCTCCTAGTCCTGGGGAAAAGGGTTGGATACACACCGCACTCTGGTGGTCCCTGGGGATGCCTGGAGGTACTGCAGATGCACGGGGGTGTCAAGAAGGGGGGGCATGGCGGTTGTCTTCATGTTTGTGCATGGACGTCATTGCACAGCCATGCTCCCATGGGGAAGAAAAAGGGAAAAGGCAGCACAAGTCCATGGCAGCTTGATGGCTACAGCTTCACTGGCCAACGATGCCTGAAAAAAGGTGTGTGCCGGTATTGGATCCTGGCTGGGCACAGGGGCATAGGGGGAGCCCCTTTCGATGGTACAGCTGCATATGCCAGCTTGGCACATCAGCTTTGAGGTCGGCGGTGGGCGGTGAAGGAGAAGTGGTGGCTGGAAATAGGCAGGACTGTGGCTACAGAGGGAAAAATAGTGATGTGATTAAAAAAAAAAGAACATGATCTGCTCACTGAAGCACAGCATGGCTTCAGAGCTGGCCACAGCATGGAAACGGCTTTAGTCAGATTCACCAGTGATATTACTAAAGCAAGTGACAATTGTCAGTAGTCAGGGTCGGTATTCATTGATCTGACCAAAGCTTTCAATTTGGTGGACTACAGCCTCCTCTTAGACTCTCTCTCCAGCCTTCACATATCCCGGGATATAGTTTGCTGGGTAGACAGCCACCTCCCAAATAGATCTCACAGGACAACCACAAAAGGGGTACTCTAAAATGTCTGCCAAATTAATTGTGGTGTCCTGCAGGGTTCTATTTTAGGCCCCCTGCTTTTCTCTCTCTCTTCATTAATAATCTCCCAAAAATCTGTCAAAACACCAAGACAGTTCTCTATGCAAATGATGCATCTCTATACTGCAGTGATAGAAACCCCAACGCCATGTTCTCTAACCTGCAAACTGACTTCCTTCACAGAAACCTAGTTGTTAAGTCTAAAAAACTAAGTACATGCTCTTTGCAGGCCCCAGAATAATGTAGACTTAAACCTCACCCTCTCTGACCTTCATGGGAATAGTATCAATAAAGCTGAAGATTTTAAATATCCGGGCTTGGTTCTTGACCCACACCTCACTTTCCAAGTACACATTACTAATCTTATCAAGAAAATAAACATGAGGTTAGGACTGCTATTCAGATAGAAAATTCTTCTTCCAGCCTCGAGATTTAGCTCTGCCTAGGCGCCGGCTGAAAAGGGAAAGCTCAGGTGCTCAAGCACCCACAAATGAAATTGGCACCTGGTAAAACCAGGCCGTTTATATTCTCAGAGAATACGAACAGCCCAGTTTTAATTAATTTCACTGTACAACTCTGTAAAACAGACTGTGTCCAGACTGTCACTTCAGGCCCGTACACTGGGGAGTTTGGGGGGGGGTTCAGACAACACTCCCCCACAAGATGTCTTGAGTTCTGTTTTGTTCTGTCTTTTTTTTCTTCAGAAGGCAGATGGCTTAAGAGCAGGGAAGGCACTTAAATCCAGGAATTAGTTGGGGCAGTTTGTGGCAGATAGGGGGGCGGACCAGCACACTACATCTGCACACACGGCAGCTGAGTGGTGACACGGGGTCACTATGTCTATTTAAGTGGGTCTCCTTGTGCCAGTGTGCTGCCATTAATTCAGCTGCAAGTCAATGTCAGCTGCCGAGGAGAAAGTCCTTTAGCCAGCACTGAGTGATCCGTCCGTTCAAGGTTCGAACTTTGAAGTGGGGAAGCGTTGTGGTTGGGCGGTCGGGTCGTCATCTGCCAGCCTTTCTGGAGTGCCCAGTTTGATGAATATTGAGCCAGGTAGGCAGAACATTTCAGTTACTGGTGACCCCATGACCTAGTGTCTGTGCAGGCCCATGTCCACAATACTAGAGGCTTTATTTAAAAAAAATGTAAAAGACTTTTTGGCATGTAATGAGGATTTTATTAGTGAAGAACACCTTTAAGTGAGAGAAAAATGAGAGAGCAAGTTGAGTCATTAAGAATAATATCATATAAATTCCCACTTGCAGCAAATGGGAATGTATACAATATTATTCTTAATGCCAGAGCCCGTTTTGTGAAGGTTGAACTGTGAAGAGAATGTGTACGAGGATCTGGTTGTGTGTGTGTGTATGTGTGTGGGGTTATACGATATTATTCTTAAATATGTCAAAGCTTAAAAGTTTTATGAGGGTTTAGCTCTGTGAAGAGAATGTGTAC
This sequence comes from Neoceratodus forsteri, assembly GCA_016271365.2. Taxonomy (NCBI): domain Eukaryota; kingdom Metazoa; phylum Chordata; order Ceratodontiformes; family Ceratodontidae; genus Neoceratodus; species Neoceratodus forsteri. The sequence continues at coordinate 1,361,853,575 of CM057455.1, read as the reverse complement.
GATAGGATCTGGTAAAGCCCAAAAGTTTTGTGAGGAGGACTGATCTGTTAAAACGAAGTGTTGTGCTTGGCGCAAGAATGTTTGTCAGTGTGAGTGCAAACACTCCTCTTGGGCTAAATCTATTGCAACCTATTCAACACTGTTCCACATAGGAGACTATTAAGCAAACTGGGTACCTTAGAAGTGCGTTAATAGGTAGTAAACTGAGTAAAAAAATAGGTTTGAGGATAGGCAACAGAAGGTGGTGGTAAACAGATTGCACTCCGAGGAGGGGAGGGTGACCAGTGGGGTGCCTCAGTGATCAGTACTGGGACCGATCTTCTTTAATGTCTTTATAGGTGACATTGAAGAGAAGCTGGTGGGAAAGGTCTGCCTCTTTGTGGATGACACCAAAATCTGCAATAGGGTAGATATTCCAAGGGGTTGGAAAGGATGGGCAGAAATCTGCGAAAACTCAAGGAGTGGTCAAGGGTATGGCAGCTGGGTTTCAGTGCGAAAAAGTACAAAAGAATGCACTTGTGGCACTGAAACCCAGAGGCAGAGTACAAATTGGAAGTAGTGTTTTTGATGACCACCAAGCAAGAAAGAGACGTGGGATTAATAATCTCTGATGCCATAAAAGCTGCTAGGTAATGTGACAAGGCAGTTGGAAGGGCTAATGGGATGCTGGAGTGCATAGGGATAGGTATCACCAGCAGGAGGGGAGGTGGTGTTGTCTGTATAGATCACTGTTGAATCCTCATTTAGAATACTGTGTATAGTTCTGGAGGCCACATCTCCAGAAGGACATAGACAGAGTGCAGGTGGTCCAGAGGAGGGCAACTAAAATAATGGTGCAGGGACTGCATCAAAAGCCCTATGATGAGAGACTTTAGAGAGTACAGTAGAAAGGAGAGGAAGTGAAATCTGCCCTGAATATCCTTTCATAGCAACTGCAGAGGATGGCGTGTGTCTGAACTAGGAAACAGAAGACTGGGCTAAAGGGACACATACAGCCACAGAAGGGCAGATAGGAAGGTAGTTAATCAGGAGAGATGGATTTTAGGGGAGGAAATAAGAAAGGTTGCAGTGCATTCAAAGACCAAGACAGGAGTGGAGGTAGTGAAAAAGTAGAGAAGGGAGGATATCTTTTGTCAACATGGGGCAGTCAAAAGGATGGGAGGGCAGGGGTACAGAATGGTAGGAGGTAGGTGGGCTGGAGATGATAGATGGGGGTAGCAAGGGGGAAATGGGAGGATGGTCAGCTGTAATGGTTGTGGCACTGCCATCTATAGTCTACTGGCAAATCGGGCAACTTAAGGAGGAAAGTGAGTGGCTAAGATGGGCTCTGGGAATGAGGGGGAGGACGGTGGGGCTGGGGAGCAGGGAAGAACAGATAGGAGATTGAGACAGGGGCTCAACGCTGAGAGGGGCACAAGGCAGGAATCTAGGAGGTCACCCCAGAGACAGAAAGCACTTGTGACATGGATTCCAAGAGGGGTAGAAGGGGGGAACTGGATGATAGTAGGTGGGCTGAGGCAATCAGAGGAAGGTGAGAGGCATAGGAAGAAAAAAGGGAGAACAGGGTAAAGGTACTGAGGGCATCACAGGCATAGAGGTGAAGTTCTCAAACAGGTTCTTTATCCTGCAGGATCTGGATGTACAATGGGACAGCACTGTATTGGGAAAGCAGGGGAAGGGGCATACAGATCAAAGTAGTGGACGCCATGAGGGAAGGAGTGAGACTTGGGGGCAAGACGGGTAACTGGGGTAGGGGGCTAGGAAGCCACACAAGGAGGATAATATAAGGGGGGATGCTAAGAGCAGGAGGGCTATCTGGGGCAGGGAAGTTGGGAAGCCAGGTGGGGAGGATAGCACAGTAAGCATGAGCAAGGGGGACCAGGAGGAAAGAGGCCACAGCAAGGAAGCGGCATCTCCAAGGAGGAGTCCACAGTGGGGGAGAAGGAAAGCCTGGGTGGAGCAAACCAAGGAGAGACCGAGGGCAGGGAGGAAGCTGGGGAACAGGAAGGAGGCAAACACAGGAAGGATGGACAGCATAGAATGCACTCTATGGGTAAGAGGCTGAAAGGGGAGGAGCGAGTTGTAATAATAGGGGACTCCATCCCGAATGGAATAAGATGGGGTAATGGGAACTCTAGCAGTAGCAACAAGAGGGTGGAATGCATGCCAGGTATGACAGCAGGAAGGGTGGGAGCAATATTACCAAACTATGTGGGTCAGGGAAGGCCTCACATTGTAGTTCATTTGGGCACCAACAATCTGGCAGGCAGTGAGGCAACGGTAGCACAGGAAAGGTTCTTAGAGCTGGTTAGGATCTGTAGAGGGTTGGGAAAATCAGTGAACTTCTCAGAAGTGTTGCCAGTCCCAAAAGTAAGCTCAGTAGACCATGGAGCCGTTGTCTGCCGTCAGAATCATCAGCTGCAATTCAATGCAGTTACAATTAGTTGCAATTGCATTGAATTGCAGTCACAATTTGGTAGCGTTGGCGATTCCATAATAAAAGAGACATGCTGTGCTGTGGCAGTGAATGTGTTTTTTTTTTTTCTGAAGGCGGGGGGTTCCTTGAACCATTTGGCTCCATTTGACAAGAATAGCAACAATGTTTTTTTTTTTCCGTCAAGCCCCAACTGATGTCCATGTTCATTTGCTGTGCACCATCCAAAATGGGCCAATAATGCTCCTTCTAACTCCTGTAGCACCAAGTATGCACCAGTGATGACTGAAGGAGGAGGAGTCGGGAGCTGCTTGTGGTAACGGCGGGGAGAATGTGCTTAACAGTCCGCCGCTGAGGAGGAAAGGAAGTTTTGCAGCACAGAGCGAGGTCGATGATCGTCAGTCATCGCATCGGTGTCCCTATATTGAACCGACCGTATTCTAAAAATAATTATTTTATCAGGCACGATCTGTCTGTGTAGTGTGTTGACCAGTCTAGTGTAGGAGTGACCCCGTGCCGTGTCATCATCCGTGTAGTGAAAGTGAGTGAGCGGCTGCCCCGGCCCAAGGGCATTTTCTGAAGCCACAGAGGGTGGTTCTTCATTCACTGCTGCCTGTCAGCGGATCGCAACTCACACTGGGTCCAATCCAATTTAATTTTGGATGGTCTGTCATCTCCAGACTGAGTCCCAGACAAGTGGTGGAGTCAACGGTCAACCAAGTGCGAGTGAGCACTGTGACTGCGTTGCATGGTGGAAAAGGAGGTAAGCAAGCCGGACGACTGACCGACACAGTGCTGAGCCACCTAAGGGGGGGTACTTGGACGGGTGGGAACAGCAGTTCGAGTAGTGTGGTGGAGACAGAAACACAGCTGAGGCCTAGCCTTCCTAGCTTGGAGCCACGAGATGCCTGTGAGTGGAGGACCGACCTGCCATCACAGCAGCAGTCAGTCTGAGTCCTGAGTGAGTGAGAGACTGAGAGGTGGGTGCCGAAAATTTAAAAGCTTTAACCCGGTCCCCTTGCTGTGGTTTGGGCATTGGGCTGGGGGAGAAGTGGGGAGTGAGGGATGGAGATGACTGATGGTGGATGGTGTAGAGCATTGTAAAGTAAAATGCACAGTAATTAATGATAAATGATGACAAGGAGTGACAAGGAGTGACACATTTAATCAGGCAAAAGCAAAAGTGCAAGACAAGGATCAAAGGGTTCTTATCCCCAGCACCACAGAGTTTTACCAATGCCCCACTGGGCTATTCAAGCACCCCCGCTTCCCCCTGCCTGACTCCTGACAGTACCCCACATTCCCTGGTAGTCTAGTGGCCCCCACCCTGCAGTGCCAGTCCAACCCCCCACCATCAATGACTCAGCACGTACTGTATACAGCAGTACGTGCTCGGAGGGAGCTCAGTCGGTGGCTTGCCATGGGGGTGAGAGGTGGGTTTTGCTAGTTGGTGCTGGGGCCATGTTGGGGAGGGGTGGACTGGCACTGCCAAGTGCCACTGGGGGGTAGCAGACTACCAGGGATTGTAGGAGGTTACTGTACGTGACAGTGTAACAGGGATTAATGTAAGGCTGGTGGTTGAAATCTGATTCCTAGCATCCAGTTGTCACTAAAAAAGGGGCTTTTGTGTAGTCACAGTGGTGTTCAGTGTTGCAGTACTGCAGTAAGTAATGTGCACTCCTTGGGCAGGATTTTCAAATCCTGATGCAGTGCTCACATCCAGTCCATTGCCACGGGCAGTGACAGCACTGGGGGGTTTAAAACAATGGTCGAATTGGTCCCAATGGTGTAAAAAATATGGGTCTAAAGAAAAACTTACTGGGTCAAAACATAATCAGTGGCAGTTTTTTAACAGTTCACATTCCCTTCTTTTATATATTGTTATAGAGTAGGTGCATCAATTTGGACCCACTGGCAAAGGAAGGAGGGGTCAAATTTGGAAAGGATGCAACTTTTGCCCTTTTGGTGTATGTTAGCGCTGTCACTGGCCACGGGACTTTAACATTTGTAGTGCGCCATCCCCCTTTGCCACAACTGCACCTGAATTTCTATTCTCGGGGTGCAGCTTTGATAATTTCTGTGACTTACAGCTGCTTGCACCAATGCTCTGGTGCAAGCACCATAACTTTGTCCTGGAGTGACGGCACAAGCAAGACCACACTTTTGTGGTCTAAGGACCTATGCCAGGAGCAAGAGATGGAAATTCCCAAATGTCACTCTGGGCATCCTGCAAGCCCTGTGTACTGTATGTTTGGCACACCAAAGGTTTGCGGCATGCCTTCATGGATGAAAATCCAGCCCCTGTTTACATACAAACATGTGAAGAAGCCAGCAGAAGAAGGCCATTTGGTCTATCAAGTCTGCTCGTACTGCAGGGTCCACAGCTTGAGTTAATGTCCCTGCCCTCCAACCCCACTCCTCCCAACCCATGATCCTTACCTTCCGCCTATGCCCGTCCCTACCCTCTTAAAGCTGCCCACTACCTACAACAAGATGACCTCTTCCAGAAGTGCATTCCAAGTATCCACTACTCTCTCTGTGAAGAAGTGCTTCTAAGCCTCCCATCCTCAAGCTTAAGACTATGCCCCCTCATGTTATGGTTGCCACTCAGCTTAAAGAGACTCTCCTTATCAACCTTATTTATCCCTTTCAAATACTTGGAGGTCCCAATCATGTGCTCCCCCCTCCTGTCTTCCAGGGAGTACATGTTTAGTGCTGTCAACCTCTCCCCATATGCCTTGTCCTGCTGACTGGCTAGCATCTTTGTAACCTTCCTCTAGACTGTCTGCAGCAAGTTAATGTCCTTTTTGAGGCATGGGCACCAGTCCAGTACTAAACTCCATACTCTCGATGCGGCTTTACCAGTGACCTGTATAAGGGCAGTATAACCTCCTCTCTCCTACTACTGATCCTCCTAGCTATGCATCCCAGCATCTTGCTTGCCTTTGCTACTGCGGTACTACTACTACAACACCACTGTGTGTATAAAACTACCTTTTTTATTGATGACCCAGCTGGTGTGGGGGTTGGGATGATGAACGTATGATACCAATTAAAATGGAAACAGACTCAACTATGTGGGTTCATCAGTGGTGGCACAATTTCTTTTCTGGCAGGTCAGGATGAAATTATTGATGCGGATGGGTGATCGCAGAGATCTAGTCTACCGTCTTGGAGTGGAGCGAAATGCTGATGATGTATCACAAGACTGTCCAGTGCAGTGGCTGCATGGAGTTTTGAGTTAGAGGTGAGATGGGGGATTTGGGATTATGCCAGTGCAGGTAAAGTGGTTCAGCTGGGGGAGTATAGGCCAGTAATATTTCTGATTTGGGGGAAAATTTGTTGCATGTGCACACCTCTGGGGGAGAAACACACCAACAGTAAAAGTTGTATTTTTATTTAATATTATATTTAGGGCAGCAGTTGCAGTACTGCCTTTGACTGAGAGTCCCGAAGGCAAGGAAGATCCCAGAAGAGAAGAATGAGAGTCATGACTATAGTGCAGTGGGAGTTGCTCTCAGTCATCAGACGTGTCATTCAGAGCTGGATACAGGAGACTGGACAGCAGCTGCCTCTTTGAGACTTCTGTTTTAGATATTAGTGGAGTCACCAAGGGGTAAGTAAATGCCTCTCCATCATTCCTGGCTCAGTATCTGTCTCACCTCTGGGGACAGTAGTCGATAGACAATGGCAATGCACACTACACTACAAAAGAAAGTAAGACTGTAATAAAATTAATGCAGTTGATTTCTATGCATGTGATGGTAATGTGCAGTAGTATTTTGGCAGCAGCTGCAATGCAGAGTTAGGCTATACTAGCCTTGCCTTATGAGAATAATATAGTGTGGGGGAGTGGGGCCTGTATTACTATCGAGCAGTAAGCGGAGTGTGACTCCTTCCAACCTTGTTATGTCACTGATATGACATCACTCTGTTGTTATCCCTTCTTAAGTATGTTATATCAGTGATATAACAAAATGGAATGCTCACAATAGTCAATGTTCAACTTCAAGAAATATGTTGAAAATGTTGGTATTCAATTAACTGTTTGCATCAGACAAGGCTGTAGTGATGAAAAGAGTTGTGACGAAGTGAGTTGAAACTTGGTAGATGAGATGAATCAGTCTTCCTATTGGATGTAAAATGCTTAAAAAGGTACTGACCCCTTTGGAGAAAACTTTGAAAAACATAATAATTATGCACACTTCAGCTTGCATTCTATTTATGTTTTCTAGATATTTTTCTTCCCCATTACTCATCATTGAGTACATTTGCATGAATATGCAAATTCCTTAAGTTTTATTACTGTTTATCGGCCTCTGTAGCTTACTTCCTACTTAAACTCACAATCCTCTATTGTGATTTCTCATATCACAGTCTTTCCATGGGAGTAACAATGATGTCATGAGCATAGCATTTTGACCTCATGGGTTGGGATAATGGGAATATGAACACTTCAGGAGCAAAGATCCTGTTGTCATGGCAATGATCTCAGTAATAAATAATGGAGAGGCGGGTAGGGTTATAACATTAATGTGAAATACAAGCTGAACTGTGTCTAAATATTGTGTTTTGTTAAACATCTCTTGAAGGTGTCAGTTCAGCTGCTGTTTAAGAAAAAAAGAAATTGAACTCAATAAATGTTGTTGAATCAATTTTCCTGTTTGATTTCAGACTGCTTAAAGGAAAACTGTCCAAATTAGGTGCTTCAGCCTCCGAGTCCGTGCACTGCTAGGCTCATCCCCCAGTTTACCAGTTATAGTAAAAACTTGTTTTTCTCATGCCACAGTTCACTGTATCTTAATTTTGAAAAGTCTGTGCTTTGACCCAGAAGTATGGGGGGAGGGCTCCATTTACTGTAAAGGTGTGGTGCTACACTGCTCACTTCCATTCATTTGTATTAAAGCGAACAGTGCATGCTGCACCTTTACAGTCAAGGAGCGCCCACTCCCATCTGCCATACTTCCAAGTCGCAGACTTTTCCAAATTAAAATACAGTAAGTTGGGGCACAAGAACAACGCCGTTTTCACTATAAAAAGTCAAACCGTGGTAAACCTTTTGTGGGTGGTAACCCCCAATTTGGTCAGCTTTCCTTTAAGAAGACCAGCTCAATAAACATGGTGATGAATCAGTCTTCCTGTTTGATGATGGAATGCGTAAGAAGAGCAGCAAGTCAGTATACATTATTGTCGAATCAATCTTCCTGTTTGATTTCAGACTGCTTAAAGGAAAGCTGTCGAAATTAGGTGGGGGTGATCCAGGCTCCGGGCCCCGCAAGGCTTACCCCCCAGTTTAGCTGTTATATTAAAAACTGTGTTTTTCTCATGCCACAACTAACTGTATTTTTAGTTTTAAAAGTCTGTGACCCAGAAGTATGCAGACGGGGTTTCCATTTACTGTAAAGCAAAGCTGCACTGTTCACTTCCATTCATTTTATTGAAGCAAACAGTGCGTGCTGCACCTTTACAGTCAAGGAGCGCCTGCTCACCCATCCGCCATACTTCCGGGTCGCAGACTTTTCAAAATTAAAATACAGTAAGTTGTGGCACAAGAACAATGTCGTTTTCACTATAAAAGTTAAACTGGGGTAAACCTTTTGTGGGTGGGAACCCCCAATTTGGCCAGCTTTCCATTAATAAGACCAGCTCAATAAACATGGTGATGAATCAATCTTCCTGTTTGATGATGGAATGCTTAACAAGACCAGCTCAATAAGCATTGCTACATAAATTAAGAATCAACCTTCCCATTTGCTTTAAGAATGGTAATTTAAGAATCAATCATAAAAGTAAATCAGTCAGTGATGACTTTTTTCTTGGTAGCCTATATCCACTATGACATACTGTGTCATCTTTGGATATTGTGATCACCACACTGAAAAGTCTTGAGCCGCCTGCTTGCCATGACATGTACACCTCTGGGGCTACATTTTCGATGTTTACCACGAGGTAATGGCAACCTCTTGAAGTGTTTACAGCATGGTTAAGACCATGCGTTATCCTCATGTATTTTATTTCATATGTCTTCTTGGTTCTAGTCTCATCATTAGTCAGTTCTGTATTTTCATTTCAGACTGAAGCAGCAGTAGCGATGGTCAAGGTTCAGTGATGTGTGATTCACATTGCAGTGTTTATGAGATCATGTTTTAATGATACATACTACTTAAGGGATGAACATTATAGCAATGATGCCATGCAGCCTTGCTGTTTGTCTTCTCACTCAGTGTTCCATAGTAGATGGGTGCAGTCCAGAATAATGGTACATTAGCAGTTGCACCGCTGTCTTATACCTTTTTCCATACCTTGGTGATGTGACAGAATTCTAATATCACAGGTACAGATGACATTTTAATGCAATTACGCACTTGTTTTTAGCTATGAAACTGGCTGCTGCAGGAATAGTGCAACATATACTACCTATACCTGGGCCTTACAAGAACTTTTTGTATTGTAGAATGAGGTAGATTAGCTGAAAAGTAAGTTGGAGGAAGCAATTAAGGCTCACCTTCTTGATCGGACTGACACTTTTTATAGAGGAAGTGAAGTAGCAAAGACAGGCCTGGAGTCTACAACATTAATTCATCAAGAAGAAAAAATTACTCACCTTAGTAATGTTGTTTCTTCTAATGGAGTCTTGCTGTATTCTGACAATAGCAGTGAGTCCCAACCTTCGAACTGCCCCGGAGATGAAAGAGTTAACTTTCCATGCCAGGCATGGAACACTGAGCTCGAGCTCGGTTGAGACTCTGTCTGTTGCTGTTTGAACTCAAACTGTCAGATCTTTACGAGCTAAACTCACTGAGGTCCTGTGTGGAAGCTGTAAACCTACACTAGCCAACTGGCTACTAAATATAATAACAGATTTTTTGGTCCCAAAACAAAGACTCAAGTCAGAAAACCCAAAAAATGAAATAAACACAACAGCCACTCACCCAAAGAAAAGAGGGTGATAACAAAAAAGGGGGGCACCTCCTGAGTGCCAACACTGCTACTGCCCACCCACATCCCAAAAACAAAGGTTCTGAGAGAGGAAGGTGGGGGGGGTCAGAATACATCAAGACTCCATTAGAAGAAACAACATTACTAAGGTGAGTAATTTTTCTTCAAACAACATGAAGTCTTGCTGTATTCTGACAATAGCAGACTACCAAGCAGTACCTCCATGGAGGAGGGACAGAACCTACTTAGGAAATAGGCTCCGAAGCACAGCTGTGCCAAACCGAGCATCACTCCTAGCCTGGATATCCAGAGAGTAATGCTTGGTAAAAGTGTGAGCTGTTTTCCAGGTAGCTGCTTGACATATCTCTAAGATAGGAATATCCCTGGCAGCAGCCAGGGAAGCAGCTGTACCTCTGGTAGAGTGAGCCCTCAGGCCTGAGGGTAGAATCTTACCTAGTTTTTCATAGCAAAATTAAATGCAAGAGACAATCCACCTGGCAATAGATCTTTTAGTGGCAGGTTTTCCTTTACCAACCTCACCATAAGTGAGGAACAGTTGGAGGGAGTCAAACCTGTGACCCTTGGTATGCTCTATGTAGTAGCTAAGGGCTCTTTTCACATCCAAACTCTGCAACCTCCTCTCGCCAGAGGAGGAATGGTCAGTGAAGTACACAGGAAGAGACATAGATTGGTTAAGGTGGAAGTCTGAAACCACTGTGATGGTCGCTGCACTGGTAGACCTCTGGGTTCTTCACTCGGAGTGGTAAAGGGAACTGTCTCACTACCAGCAGTGCCAGCAACACCCTCAGCAGGTGGGATGGTGAGGGGCCGCTTGAGGTCCGAATGGGGTTGGGCTGGTGGAAACACCCGACAAGGAGAGGCAGGAGTCGTTACACAGAGATTGGATGAAGCAAAGATGTTTATTAGACAGGAGGAGACGGAGGACATGGTCATACAGGAACATACCAACCACAAAAACAGTAGGGAGTATGGACAGCATTATGGATATCTAAACAGTAACAACTAAACTCTAAAATGTCTAAACTCTAGACTATTATTCTCTATGGGTGCACTACGGCCTATTGCCACTATACTCCTAAAATTCCTTAGCAGTATCCTGTAAGAGCAACTAGTACATAGACGGAAATCAGGTGTTTTTCACTACCCACAATACAATATTTGGTTTTACAATGACCATCCAATTCTGACAAAGTCCAAATGTCTGTCGTCTTCATGCGCACCATCTTTCTTCATTGGTAGCTACAAGGGAAATAAAACAGAACTGTAGAACCCTAATCTCAATTCCCAGCAAGGACCTAGATAAGACCACTGGGGTGGTGAGAGGTTTGCAGACAGCCATATGTCTTGGCAAAAGCCCACTCTCTCCGAGGCTGCTGGAATGTAGAACCAAAGCAACTGGTTCCTGAAATAACACACACTGAAGCAAGAGGTTCCTCGGCCAAAACCCACTTCTAGGGTTGCCAAGGATGAAGAAAGACCAAGATCTATGTGGCAACCAGGATGGGGCGCAGAACAGGTTCTCCAAGATGAGCTCTCTCTCTCTTCTGTAGAGGGCGACCAATTTCGGGACATCTGGAACAGGAACCATACAGAACGACACTGGCATGGCTGTCGTGATGCGTTTCGGCAGACGTACTTTCAAGCTGTGAAAACAAGAAAACGGCAGGTACGACTTGTACGACTGATGACGGACTTGCCTTCGACGGACAACACAAACGGATGGGATGAGTTGATGGATGATCTTCCTGGAGTGAAGAATGTTGGAAGGATGTCTTCTGAGTAGAGACTGATTCTGAGCATGTGGTGTAACAGACCACACTAGGAGACTGCAGTGTGGTAGAAGATCGAGACTGTCTTCGTACAGTAGTAAACATATAACTGAAGAATGCTCAAAGAACTGTGGAATGGTACAATAATTTGCCGGAGGAAGGCAAATTATAACTTCAGGGGTAATTGTTACTGATAAGGGCCAAGGTCCAGGTGCTTAGAGCAATAGTTCAGGTACTTCGGACAATAGTTCAGGTACTTAGGACAATAGTTCAGGTACTTAGGGCAATAGTTCAGGTACTTAGAGCAATAGTTCAGCATAAGCAGTACAGTAATCACAGTAATTTCACAGTATAGGCAAATAGAACAGTCTCAAATGAACCCCTGTTTCTATAGGTAGGGTATTCTGGGATAGGATCCCTTACTGTACGTTGCTGCTAGGGAACCCTTTAGTACCACTAGGCTGGCTTGCCCTATTCCACTAGGCTGGGGCCTCCCTTTAGTATCACTAGGCTGGCTTGCCCTATTCCGCTAAGCTGGGGCCTCCCTTTAGTACCACTAGGCTGGCTTGCCCTATTCCGCTAAGCCGGGGCCTCCCTTTAGTACTACTAGGCTGGCTTGCCCTATTCTGCTAGGCCGGGGCCTCCCTTTAGCACCACACTTTACCTCGGGCCTAATGCCCTACCTTTACCTCGGGCCTGAAGCCCTACGTTACAATGGTCCGGGTGCCCCACCTTAGATTGGACCTGGTGCCCCACTTCACAATGGGCCTGGTGCCCCTCGAAATACTGGGCCTGGTGCCCCAATTTACAATGGGTCTGGTGCCCCTCTAAACTTTGGGCCTGGTGCCCCTCCTTATAATGGGCCTAATGCCCTACTTTATATTTGGGCCGGAATTGCCCTTTTAAATGATGTTGCCCTTTTAAATTTCCAGGCTCCCAGTGCCTGCTGTCAGTTATCTGGTAAAAGCCCGCCTCCATTCCGCCCCTAATGAATATTCATAGACCTTTTACCTGGCCTTAATGTACTGGCCCCTCCCCATGGGTGTCGCTAGCCCCGGCTCTCAAATGAATATTAAATCGTGGGTCCTAATGACCCGATGCTCCCTGCGGCACTCGGCCGATTTTCGCAAGCGCCTAATGTGCTTTTAAAACAAAATACAGTCCCCTTTCCAACACAGGCGGCCAGCACAACATGTGCTGCTGCCGACTCACCACTCTGCGGTCTCCAGGAAAGGCAGGAGGCAACCGGGAGGTGGGAGGAAAGTTGCAGTGGGAGGGAAACGTCAGGCGATGAGAGGGACGGCTCCGGGGGGGCCTCCAACAGCTGATTGGAAGATGCAGCTTGCTTGCTGCCGACGTGGGACTAAATAAAACTTTTTTTAAACACTTGGGGGCTAAAATAAACAATCGGAGGGCAAAAACAAATAGACGGAGGGGCTTTTAAGGCCATACAGCGTGGCAGAAACGGCGGTTTTCTTCCTGGTGCCCCGATGGCACCACCGACGACAGACTACAGCAGCAGGCTTCTTCAGGCAGTGGAGGCAGAGCAGGCACACAGGTAAGTCCTCAGGGACGGCTTCAACCCTCCAGGTAAGCCCTTTCCTTGTCCCTCTGACTTACTGTGTCCTCTCTCCTCAACAGCTGCCCAGGAACTCACTAACTGAACTGTTATTTTTAAAGTTAAACCTTCTTGAGTTCTAGAATGGCTGGATTGGAATGCTGTGCATGAGCCACTCAGCACAGCATTCCATCCAGACCATTATGACATGGAATGCTTTACAATCTGTCTTTTTACCAGCTATAAGTGCACAAGTGCACTTTTTCTATTATTTACAGTGTTTTGTGTGTGTAGGGAGGTTGACTTTTTATTTCTAGGGGTCCCTTTGTACAGTACCCTGCTGCCTACCCCTGCAGCAGGTACTCTAAGCACCTGTATATTCTGCTTTTATTTAATTTCATTTTATTTTTCTGTAATGACCACCTTTGGGGCATTACAGATTCAGGCCCGCCTAAAAATACATGTCCCCATGTATTCCTTTACACTTTATAAAACATTTCTTAAACATTACTTCTATAGGTTTCTTAGAGTATATCATACCATTCAACATAAACTTCTATGTATGTTAATTATAACATTTTTAAAACATCTATAACTTTTCAGAAAACTTTCTTATTTAAGTGACCATGTCTGTGGATTACTTTTAACAGGACTTTCCAGAAAAGGAAGGTGATACTTGATAAGCTTCTGATATGTATCTTTTCCGGGAACACCAAAATTGGACCTCTGTGACCTACGTATCTGGGGAACCATGTTATCATCAGAAACACACTCTATCTCCTGGAAATCTACAGGCCTATGATTTACTGTAGGCTTAGTAACTGGACAGTAGGACAGGTTCATATGGGATGCGTGAACCCAGGGTTCAGCACACCACTTCATCAAGGACCCTATGTCAGTGGGTCCATCCATAGTACGCTCCTGCCTCTCTTTTGGCACTGAGTTAGTATTTTCTTCCACAGTTCCTTGAAGTATACAGGGTTTGAGCTGGCTTTGATGTACCAACTTTTCAACTCCCTTCCTATTTTCTGCCTGGATCTGGTACACTTTGAAGTCCAGATATGGAATTGCTACAACAATATAAGGCTCAGGTTCCCATTCCTCAAGTGGATTGTTGCTTTGATTGGCTTTCTTCGCCATGACACGTTCTCCCACAAACAGTGAAAGCCTTTTTGGTGTAACATTGTCCAGCTTCTTTGGTCCCCAAGGGTTAACACATCCTTCTGGTTCAGTCATCATCTCAGGTTCTGTTTGTCCGACAACCATTTTACTCTTGGACTGTACTCCAAGGGCAAGACAATCCGACTTTTTCTGGGCGTCATTCTGCTGGAGGTACTTGGCTTCAGGTGATGCCTTACATGGCTGGATTTGTTTTCTCTGCCAGTCCTCAACTATACACTGGAGCTTTTCAATTTCTTTGCAGAGCTCTTTTCTCTCTATATTATTCTGGAGAAGCCTTGTGGTTTGTTCTTTGGCCTCCTTTTCTTGCCATTGGAGAGTTTCCCTGAGGAATTTGCATTCTTGCACCAGTTCCATCTTATTGTGTAAAACTTCCTCAGCTTGCTGTTCTGGTTGGCTTCTCAAATTGACTCTTACTGTTGCATTGCTGTGATCGATTCTTCCGGGTGTCTTCACATAGCTGGAGCCTTGTCCTTTCGGTCTCTGGTCTGTCAGTTCTCCTAAGACCTCGCTGTCGTTCGTGTTCATCAATATCACATCTTCTGTAGATGGGTCTCTTCTGGCCATCAAACATATCCATCGGGCATCTTCATCTTCTTTTCGGTTGTCTTGTAAAGAGCTCTCTCTTCCAGCCATCTTTAAAGTCCCGCACCTCTTGGCAGACTTCAGTCACTTTGTGGATAACAGCAGCAATCTGCTCCGTCCATTCCTGGTTTGGGTTCCTTTTCACTTTCTGGTGAAGCTCTTGGGGTTGAGACCACTGGGTGTAGGCCTTGGTGGAGTCCGGAAAATGGTTCTGACAACTCCCCATCGGTGCTCCCTCATATTTGGACCTTGGGTGATGTAGCCTTTCTGAACATGTCTCTGGCTGCCATGGATCCTCCCGTACCAAGCGTTCAACGGGGTATTCAGGCCATGCCGCACTCTGGGGCATCATCTTGTGTTGGCGGGCTGCCACTTCCTCTCCCATCCTTCTGGATCCCCACATCCTTATGGCCTTTTCTTTAAAATCCTGGAATCGAGCATTGGGATCTTGCCAATGTAGCAAACAGAGCTCTCTTTGTAGGGACTCACTATTCACTCCCTCTGTGAACTTTTCTATCAAGGTTCCATCAGGGTCCTGAACCTCCCTCGGGTCAATCTTCTCAATGGCTCTCAGTGCCTCCTGCAGACTTAAGGCATACTCCCATAGCATTTCTTGGGGCTGTTGAGTGCGTGACAAGAACTGCAACTTCAGGCCATAGATAGTTCGCATATCAAATGTGTACTGCAAGTGATGAAAGATCTGGTCAGCAGTGGCTCTCTACCTTTCTGACCAGGGCTGGACCTCACGATGGGCAACTCCTCTCAACTGCCCTATCAATATCTCAATCTTTCGGTCTTCCGGAATCTGATACAGCCAGAACACGGACTGCATCCTGGAGCAAAACTCTTCCAATGTACTGAAGTTTTCACTATCCTGTTCCCCAGTATACAGCAGAAGCCAGGGTGCTCCTAAGTAATACAGCATGGATAAAGGTGACCAGGGCACTTGACCTGGACCTTCTCCAACTCCTCCACACAGTCTGCTACTGCCTTCCATTCCAAACAACATCTTGCTCTGTGTCTTCTCCAGCTTTGGACTCCTCTGAACATTTTCTATATCCTGCCGACTACGCCAAAAATGTTGTGATGGTCACTGCACTGGTATACCTCGGGGTTCTTCACTCGGAGTGGTGAAGGGAACTGTCTCACTACCAGCAGCGCCAGTGACACCCTCAGCAGGTGGGATGGTGAGGGGCCGCTTGAGGTCCGAATGGGGTTGGGCTGGTGGAATCACCCGACAAGGAGAGGCAGGAGTCGTACACAGAGACTGGATGAAGCAAAGATATTTATTAGACAGAAGGGGACGGAGGACATGGTCGAACAGGAACATACCCACCACAAAAACAATAGGGAGTATGGACAGCATTATGGATATCTAAACAGTAACAACTAAACTCTAAAATGTCTAAACTCTAGACTATTATTCTCTATGGGTGCACTACGGCCTATTGCCACTATACTCCTAAAATTCCTTAGCAGTATCCTGTAAGAGCAACTAGTACATAGACGGAAATCAGGTGTTTTTCACTACCCACAATACAATATTTGGTTTTACAATGACCATCCAATTCTGACAAAGTCAAAATGTCTGTCGTCTTCATGCGCACCATCTTTCTTCGTTGGTAGCTACAAGGGAAATAAAACAGAACTGTAGAACCCTAATCTCAATTCCCAGCAAGGACCTAGATAAGGCCACTGGGGTGGTGAGAGGTTTGGTAAACAGACCATATGTCTTCGGCAAAAGCCCACTCTCTCCGAGGCTGCCAGAATGTAGAACCAAAGCAACTGGTTCCTGAAATAACACACACTGAAGCAAGAGGTTCCTCGGCCAAAAGCCACTTCTAGGGTTGCCAAGGATGAAGAAAGACCACAATCTGCGTGGCGATGAATCCAATGGAGGACTACCATGATTCTACTGATGCTGCAGCACTCCAAGGGCCAGCTGGACTCAGAAGGAACTCTGACAGGACCAGGAACCATAAGAATCTGAAGAGATGATGGTTGACTCTGCAATCCTAGGATCAGGAACTAACACAACACAAAGAAATGGTGGACGCGTCCCGGACTGGGTTTCGATGGACTCGACTTTCAGCGAACGACCAGGATGGGGCGCAGAACAGGTTCTCCAAGATGAGCTCTCTCTCTTCTGTAGAGGGTGACCAATTTTGGGACATCTGGAACAGGAACCATACGGAATGACACTGGCACGTCTGTCATGATGCGTTTGACGGACGTGCTTTCAAGCTGTGAAAACAAGAAAGCGGCGGAGTGCGACGCGTAAACTGACGGACTCACCTTGACCAGACACAAGCGGACGAGATGAGTTGATGGATGATCTTCCTGGAGTGAAAATGTTGGAAGGATGTCTTCTGAGTAGAGACTGATTCTGAGCTCGTGGTGTAACAGACCACACTAGGAGACTGCAGTGTGGTAGAAGATTGAGACTGTCTTCGTACAGTAGTAAACATATAACTGAAGAATGCCCAAAGAACTGTGGAATGGTACAATAATTTGCTGGAGGAAGGCAAATTATAACTTATGGGGTAATTGTTACTGGTAAGGGCCAAGGTCCAGGTGCTTAGAGCAATAGTCCAGGTACTTCGGACAATAGTTCAGGTACTTAGGACAATAGTTCAGGTACTTAGGGCAATAGTTCAGGTACTTAAGGCAATAGTTCAGCATAAGCAGTACAGTAATCACAGCAATGTCACAGTATAGGCAAATAGAACAGTCTCAAATGAACCCCTGTTTCTATAGGTAGGGTATTCTGGGATAGGATCCCTTACTGTATGTTGTGGCTAGGGAATCCTTAAGTACCACTAGGCTGGCTTGCCCTATTCTGCTAGGCCGGAGCCTCCCTTTAGTACCACTAGGCTGGCTTGCCCTATTTCGCTAGGCTGGGGCCTCCCTTTAGCACCACTAGGCTGGCTTTCCCTATTCTGCTAGGCTGGGGCCTCCCTTTAGCACCACGCTTTACCTCGGGCCTAATGCCCTACCTTTACCTCGGGCCTGAAGCCCTACATTACAATGGTCCGGGTGCCCCACCTTAGATTGGGCCTGGTGCCCCACTTCACAATGGGCCTGGTGCCCCTCAAAATACTGGGCCTGGTGCCCTAATTTACAATGGGCCTGGTGCCCCTCTAAACGTTGGGCCTGGTGCCCCTCGTTATAATGGGCCTAATGCCCTACTTTATATTTGGTCCGGAATTGTCCTTTTAAATGACGTTGCCCTTTTAAATTTCCAGGCTCCCAGTGCCTGCTGTCAGTTATCTGGTGAAAGCCCGCCTCCGTTCCACCCCCTAATGAATATTCATAGGCATTTTACCAGGCCTTAATGTACTGGCCCCTTCCCGTGGACATCGCTAGCCCCGGCTCTCAAATGAATATTAAATCATGGGTCCTAATGACCCGATGCTCCCTGTGGCGCTCGGCCACCTTTCGCAAGCGCCTAATGCGCTTTTAAAACAAAATACAGTCTCCTTTCCAACACAGGCGGCCAGCACAACGTGTGCTGCCGCCGACTCACCACTCTGCGGTCTCCAGGAAAGGCAGGAGGCAACCGGGAGGCGGGAGGAAAGTTGCAGTGGGAGGGAAACATCAGGCGATGAGAGGGACGGCTCCAGGGGGCCTCCGACGGCTGACTGGAAGATGCGGCTTGCTTGCTGCCAACGTGGGACCGAATAAAACTTTTTTTAAACACTTGGGAGCTAAAATAAACAATCGGAGGGCAAAAACAAATAAACGGAAGGGCTTTTAAGCCCATACAGCGCGGCGGAAACGGCGGTTTTCTTCGTAGTGCCCCGATGGCACCACCGACACAGACACAGCAGCAGGCTTCTTCAGGCAGTGATAAGAGCAGGCACACAGGTAAGTCCTCAGGGACGGCTTCAACCCTCCAGGTAAGCCCTTTCCTTGTCCCTCTGACTTACTGTGTCCTCTCTCCTCAACAGCTGCCCAGGAACTCACTAACTGAACTGTTATTTTTAAAGTTAAACCTGCCTGAGTTCTAGAATGGCTGGATTGGAATGCTGTGCATGAGCCACTCAGCACAGCATTCCATCCAGACCATTATGACATGGAATGCTTTTTTCTGTCTTTTACCAGCTATAAGTGTACAAGTGCACTTTTTCTATTATTTACAGTGTTTTGTGTGTGTAGGGAGGTTGACTTTTTATTTCTAGGGGCCCGTTTGTACAGTACCCTGCTGCCTACCCCTGCAGCAGGTACTCTAAGCACCTGTATATTCTGCTTTTATTTAATTTCATTTTATTTTTCTGTAATGACCACCTTTGGAGCATTACACCACCTTAAGTAAAAACTTCCTGTTAGTCCTGAGGACCATCTTATCTCTATGGAAAGCGATAAAATCAGGCTCCACTGACAGGGCTTGTAACTCACTTATGTGCCTGGCAGAAGTGATGGCCACCAGGAACACAGTTTTCCAAGTCAAGTACTTAAGCTCTGCTGAAGACAAAGGCTCAAAAGGGGATTGCATAAGCTGAGCAATGCAAACATTAAGATCCCAAGCAGGGGAAGGGTCCCTGAATGGCGGATTGGTATGAAGCAATCCCTTGAAAAACTTGGAGAATACAGGGTGAGCTGAAAGAGAAGAGGGCTTACCTGCTGAAAGAAAGGCAAAGACAGATGCTAGATGCACCCTTAGTGTAGCTGGTCTGAGTCCCAAGCTATTCAGATGGACCATGTAGTCAAGGACTGTGGGCAGGTCAGCAGACTGTGGGGAAATATGCTTCCAGAGCACCACATGGAGAATCTTTTCCATTTGGAATTGTAAGTAGTTCTGGTAGAAGGCTTCCTAGAAGCCTTTAGAATATCCATAACACCTTGAGAGAGGTGTAAATCAGCAAACTCTAACTCTTCAAGAGCCAGGCCTTGAGATTGAGAGATTTGAGATTCGGATACCAGACCCTCCCCTGAGCACAGGTTAACAGGTTGTAATTCCTGGGAAGAGACAAGGGAAGGTGAACTGCTAAGGACAACAGGAGAGGGTACCAGGGCTGTCTGGCCCAGTCTGGAGCAATCAGAATCACCTTGCAGGGTTGAGACCTGATTTTGACTAGCACTTTGAACAGGAGAGGGAAGGGGAAAGCATACAGGAACTTCCCTTCCCAACTGAGAACCAGGGCATCCAGGGGGACTGAGCCCAACACTGGGGGCCTGCAGCAAAAAAGGGGAAGTTAGTGATTGTCTGGGGCTGCAAAAAGATCTATCTGTGGGGTACCCCATCTGGAGAAGATCACCTCCAAAACCAGGGGATCCAGTGATCATTCGTGATGGCCCTGAGATATCCTGCTGAGAGCATCTGCCAGGACATTGTCCTTGCCTGGGAGGTGTACTGCTGTGAGGGAGGTGTTCGGAGAATAGGCCAGAGACCACAACTTCATTGCTTCTGTGCACAAGGCCATAGACCAAGTGCCCCCCTGCTTGTTGATATACCACATTGTGGTGGTATTGTCTGTCCTGATCTGAACAACTTTGTTCTGAACAGACTTGGAAAAAGCTTGAAGTGCTAGAAACACTGCTCTGAGTTCCAACAGATTGATGTGAAGCAGAGATTCCTGAGGGGACCACAACCCTTGAGTGGTCTGATCTCCCAAGTGAGCCCCCCACCCCAAGAGGGAGGCATCTGTAGTAAGGATTAAAGAGTGAGACTGAGTGACAAATGGAACTCCTTGTCTTAGATTGTCCTGCTCCTGCCACCACTGCAAAGCTTGGATCAGGGTTCGAGTCACTGGTATCAGTTTGGTCAGAGGGTCCTTTTTCTGGGACCAAAAGGCTCTCAAGTGGAACTGAATGTCCCTCATCTGAAATCTTGCTCCCTGCACCACTGCTGTAGAAGCAGCCATGTGCCCCAGGAGCTGTAGAAAATGCCTTGCTGGCCGAGACACCTGTAGGGTGAATGAAGAGGCCAATGTGATAAGGGTCCTTGCCCTGTCCAGGGGAATGAAGGCTCTTGCCTTTTCTGTATCCAGTTCTGCACCTATGAAGGTGAGGAGCTGAACAGGCTCTAGAACTGACTTTGAAAGATTCAGAAGGAAGCCTAGAGAGGTGAGCAGTTGCTGAGTTATCTGTAGATGTAACTTGACTTGGTCTGGGGACTGGCCCACTATGAGCCAGTCATCCAGGTATGGGAAAATGGCAATTATTTGCCTTCTTAGGGAAGCAACTACTACTGCCAGGCATTTTGTGAACACCCTTGGAGCAGAGGTTAGGCCGAAGGGCATTGCTCTGAATTGGTAATGGCCTGAGGGCAGCTCGAACCTGAGGTATCTTCGATGGGAGCTTCTGATGACAATATGGAAGTAGGCATCCTTGAGGTCCAGGGAGACTAGCCAGTCCCCTGGCCTTAGAGAGGGTAGAATTATTCCCAGTGTCACCATTTTGAACTTTGGCTTTAAAAGGTTCTTGTTTAAATATCTGAGATCCAGGATGAGCCGCCATTCTCCTGTCTTTTTGGGAGTAAGGAAGTACCTGGAGTACAATCCTTTCCCTTGGTGTAGGGGTGGAACCCTTTCCACAGCTCTGAGAGCCAGGAGGGAAGAGACCTCTGCCTCTAAGGTAAGTGCCTCTGAGGGATTTGCAGGTGGAAAGGATCTGGTTCTCAGCTTTGGAAATTTTTTGAAGCTGAGAACCAGTTCCTGGCTTACTACTTCCAGGACCCATTTGTCTGATGTTAAAGACTTCCAGTCCTGGACAAAGTAAGCCAGCCTGCCCCCTACAGGTGGTGGAGAATCGGCCCTGGCAAACCCATCAGGGTGCCTGTTTGGCAGGGGTTTAGGCTGAGGAGTGGAAGCAGGTCTGCTTGTACCCTTCTGCCTCTCCCTCTCCTCTAAAGAACCCCTCTGAGCATAGGCAGAAGAGGAGGTCTGGCTTGGTAGAAAGGCCTATGAAAAGGCCTGCCCCTGCCCCTGGGATGCTGCCTCTGAGGAGTGGCTTGCCTTTCCTTGGCCTGAGCACTCCTATAGGTGGTCCTATATTCATCCATTTTCTTCATGTAATTCTCTGTTTGCTCCCCAAACAGAGAATTACCCACAACAGGAAAATCCATGGCCTTAGTCTGGGTATCCTGTGAAAGGCTAGTACACCTGAGCCAAGCCATCCTACGAAGTGCCACAGATGTAGCCATGACTCTAGATGAAACATCATTGGAGTCCACTGCAGCATGGAATTGCACCTTGGATGCCTCAATACCATCAGCAGCCACCTGCTCCAGCTCCTTGGAAAGCTGGCCAGGGACCTGTTTAGCTAAAGCCATGACAGTGTCCCATCTAGATTTCTGATACCTAGCTGTACAGGCCATATAATTGGCCTGCCTGAGTCCCAAGGATGCTGCCAAGTACTGTTTCTTTGCTATGGCATCAATCCTTCTGGAGTCCTCGTCTGGGGGGTGTGAAGCCAAGGGTATATTAGCCTTATCACAGGCTGCAGCCTGCACTACCCCAACATGGCTGCACTGCTGTGTAAGGAACTCCATATCTGAGCCTGACAGAGTATACCTCTTGTCCATTCTTTTATCCACAGGAGGTATAGTATTAGGAGTCTTTAAAATCTTAAATGTCTGTTTCCCAAAAGACTTGTGTAAGGGAATAGACAGCCTCCTGGACTCTGAGATATCCATCATTTCCACATAGTCAGGCTCCTCCTGGTCATCCACAGCTTCTTCCATAGGAAGCTGAAGGGTTTCAGCCACTTTCTTGTAAAACATGAAATGGGAAGGGGACTCAGAAAGCCTAGGAGGAGACACTCCTGAAGGTCTGTCTGGGGAGATGTCCGGGTCAATGGGCACATCCAGACTTTCAAAACCACATTCACTTTCCTCATACTCTTCTTCCTCCTCCTCCAGTTCATAGTATTCTTCCAAATCATAATCCGGAACCGTGGAACCGCCGAACCGAGCGCCTTCCTGATGGTGCCGGTTCGGTCGGAACCGTGGAAAGCGACTGCACAATTTTTATCGCTTGGCTACTTCATCAGCGGTTGGAGAAGAAATTTTTGGATCCACACCAGCTGATTTTTCCTTCTTGTTCTCTTAACGAACCAACTCCTCGAATCGGTTCTCCTTTGTCCAAGAAGTTTCGCCTGGTCAGAGGTCATTCCTTTGGTTCAGTTTGAACCAAACCGGCTGGCCATCCGGTTCAGCTGACTTTTTGGCCTCCCTTTCCCTGAGCCTACTAACTCTCTTTTCTAGGGTAGCTGCAAGAAAATTTTTACAAATCTGGCAGTCTGAATCGAGGTGGTCAAACCCCAGACAATAAACACAGGTGGTGTGGGGGTCAGCCTTAGCAAAGACTTCCCCACACACACTACAGTGTTGAAACCCAGTGGGCCCGGTTTTTCTTTTGGGTTTCTCAGACAAGGTGCCAGTCCTAACAAAAACTTACCCTTTTAATGGCAATCCGCCAGGCAAGACACTCTTATTGGTTCCTGACCGTGTTACGGGTTGTGGAAAAAACCATAGTAAAATCTATTTTTTTTAGAACTGATAAGAACCGGTAACCACACTCTAAAAGTAGAAATTAAGATTTTTTAACAACTTGATCGGTTCAAACCGAACCGATGAACTGTTTACAAGTTCCACACAGGATAGAAAACAATATAAACCTATCTAGTACTCACGAATACCATAGACAGAGACTGAACCGACAGGTTACGGTTTAAATTCGGTCGAAAACCGAGAAAAGCGGTACTTTAACCGACAAATTGAACCGAGCAAAGGAGAACTCTCCGGAGCTACTGTTCAGTGAGGCGGAGTAAAGAATCTGACAGTTTGAGTTCAAACAGCAACAGACAGAGTCTCAACCGAGCTCGAGCTCAGCGTTCCATGCCTGGCATGGAAAGTTAACTCTTTCATCTCCGGGGCAGTTCGAAGGTTGGGACTCACTGCTATTGTCAGAATACAGCAAGACTTCGTGTTGTTTGAAATAGACATTTTCTGAATGAATCACATCCAGTAAGACTTGGTGGTGCAGACCCAGCTGGGCACATCCTCTCCCCTTACTGGGGTGTATGTTCTACTTTACCGGGGTGGGTGTGGCGGGACAGGCACTGTAGGGGACTTGCAGCATTTATGCAGGTAACCATGAACACATTGGTGGTCAGAGCATGAGTCCCATTTGGGTTGTAACCTTCACCTTCACAGTGCTAATGTGTTGTGCGCTACTGGTACTGTACTGCAGCATTATTCTGTTAAAGTTCTGTGTATGCACTATGCCATGCCTTGTCATAGAACTGTGTTATCTTGATTGAAATGTGGATTAACTTCCTGGTTGAATAACAGTTTTCTTGTCTATGCTGGACATCGCATCCTGTTCTTGTTTTTTCAAGTGTTGACTTGGTGGTATTTTACTGTATACATATATCCACTACTTATACTGTGTGCATTATCCCATATCATAATACTGTGGTTTTGTTAAGAATTCATTCATTTCTACCAGTTTGTTACAGAAAAGCCAGTACTGGGTAGTTGTAGTGTAGTAGCTGTCAAAGTCAAATATGGCTGGTGCATCACCTCGTCGTAAAACTAACAAGTATGTCAGTACATCACTACTGTCACGAAATGAGAAATCTGAAATATGCAACCTGTTTGTTGCTCCAAAATTGAGGTCTCATGGCAATAGTAAGTCCATTGTTTGGAAGTACTTTGGCTCACTGTATGTTAAAACACAGGTCCCAGGTACATCTTCAGGTGATCCAGGTTCAGTTTCTCCACTCTTGCTTGATGATAGTAGATATTCTGTTCTCTTTGCTTAGACGCACAGCAAGCAATGTACGCAGAAGGTCAGTCTACTGCGCACATTAGCAAAGTTAAAAGTTATGCCCTACAGACAGCTACTACATCCTTAACAGAACATTTAATCCACATCCATAATGTAGATGTGCATGAGGGTAAACTACAGAAACTGAAGAAAACAACTATTAATTTGACTCTTGGTGGTGGCACTAGTAGTGTGCGGCCAGCTTCCTCTGATTTTGAACTGGTTTGCGATGTCTTGGTATGGTTTTCTTTGGATATGATGCCTTTTGAGTCAGTCAACAAAGAGGGATTCCAACTTTTCTTCTCCAAAAATTTCCCGAGTATGAAAATACCTAATGAGAGAAGCTTACATGGTAAAGCGCTACATGATGTATACAGCTCATTAAAAACCAAAGTAAAGGACGACCTCTGTATAATGCGTTCCTTCTGTATTATATTTGATGGATGAACTGACAAATACAAATGTCGCCCTTACCTTGGTATCCGCTTAGCCTATATTAACGCGGGTTGGGACTTTCGCATTGTTACATTGTCATGTAAAGTGTTGCCTAACCACACTGAGGAAGCCATGGCACAGCATGTCCACAGAGAACTTGAGGATTTTGCCACTGACAGAACAGTGAAACTTTTCTCGACGCATGATGGAGCAGAGAACATGAAGAAGGCTAGTCGCATGCTACGGGTGGAACAGTGTAATCACTGTGTTGCACATGCATTGCATCTGTTGCTGATGACTGATTCCATGAATCATGTCAATGACGTACAAGACTTGACTGAGAAATGCAAATCCATAGTGACTACATTACATTTCAAAGGGTATCTCATTGAGAAGGAAGTAGCCAACAGTAATGACCGGCAAGTGATGGACAGCCTCCTGGAGAAGATTGAAAATGCACAAAACATTCTGTCATTGGATTCCGAGTACCCCATTGAAGACAGTGGAAGTGGAATAGATGATGAGGATATGCATTCAGATTTTGGACTCTGTCTCAGTGATGATGATGATGATGATGCAGCACCAGAACCCATTCTTGGTAACATCACAGGCAGTGGCACACAGGAAAGACACAGTCGCAAGAGTGACCCTGTTAAAGGAGCAACATACTCCAGAATTGTGCAACACAAAAAAAGGCATCACATAACTTTAAAACAACAGGTCGTGACTAGGTGGAATTTGGGTACTTGTTGTATTTGAAAGCATTGTAGATCTTCACCGGGAGGCTGAGCAAGCTTTGAAACATACTGGACACAGTGAGCTGTGCCTCACAACTGAAGAGTTTGATATTGTTGAAGAACTCAAACATTTTCTTCTCCCATTTAAGGAGCTAACCCATCTGGTCAGTAGTAATCAACCACAACTGGCACTAATACCACCCATGAAAAATGAGACTGTAGAAAAATCACAGATAAGTAAAAAAGATCATCCCACTGTGCAGCAGGTAAAATGGCTAGTGCTGAAAAATGTTGAGAGGTGCTTTCCAGAAAGTGATACTGTCAAACTTGCATGCTTACTGGATCCAGCCACCAAAGATGCTTTGCAGCTGTCTAGGGAGGAGCAAGTAGCAGTACTGAAACATGCAGTGGAAGAAATGAGGGAATTTGAAACTATGAAAACAGCTTTTTCAACAAGTACTCCAAGTAGACATTACAGAGCCAGCAGCACACCATCAGTGACAATACCACTTTCAAGTGTCTCCTTCAGTGATGAACAGGCAGAGGATGAAGATCCAAACTTTCATGCCGATATGGATAAATGCATTCCTATGAGTAAGAAGAGGAAAATGCTTCAGAAGCTCAAAGTAAGCTTGCCTCTCAGTGACAATAGCTCAGCTGTGGAAAGACGAAATAAACAGATATTTGATGGTAAAACCTACAAGTGAGGAGGAAGATTTCCCACTGACATTTTGGAAGAATAATGAACATGGATACCCTACTCTGGCTCAGCTTGCAAAAACGTACCTTGGCATTGCGGCATCCAGTGTACCAATGGAATGCATGTTCTCAGTGACCGGGTTTTTGCTGAATGGTAAATGGTCGAGCATTGCCCCACATCATCTGAACTATACAGTATGTCATTTATTCATGATAACTATCCACCCTTTTTTCCCATTACCAAATAAAAAAAAAGAAGCCCAACCCCAAGTATGTGTGTGTGTGTATGTGTGTGTCTGTCTGTCTGTGTGTGTCTGTGGGGGGGGGGATAAGACATTTGGTGCAGTACAACTCTACAAAAAGTTCTTGTTGCTGCAGGCTGCTTTCAGTACTGTCTCCCATCAACTAACTACTTGTCTTGCAGTTGCTCGCAATAGACACCACCCATACACCCACCATTCCACGACACGTTGATCCACTATACCTGTTACTGTTCGTATGCTGCAAGGTATATATATGCCAAAAACATAAATATTGGCCATGTAAATATGACAACAGCAACTTGAGTCTTTCCTTTGTCTACCCTGAGTTCCTGTTACCACTTGACTTAAAGAGCACCTTTCATGACTGGCCACAATGTTTTACATCACGTGTGCCTGGCTGCTTTCTCCACAGTTGGATACATCACCCTTGGGCACAGTACTGAGTAACAATGTTCAGCATACTGCACTCTGTGTCACAGCCCAGCTGTTTTTTAAGGGGAAACTACCAGTAGTCGATGAACTCTGTGTTCCCCTTCCCCAACACACCCACCTGCTGCTGTCAGCTGTGCATTGTGCCTGCCAAATCATCCATATGTCTTGTCACTCAGTTTACTTGTAAAGCTTTCCACTGCCTCTGCATGGCTGTGAATAGAATTTACCCTAATAATTTGACAGCATAATGCCTCCTTCAAACCCATGCCATAGCAGAGCCTTACTTGTCTCTCTGTTGTAAAACGTGAGTCACCACAATGGAATGTGGATGTAAGACACTAGTAAAATGACATGATTCAGAAGGCATTATTGTTTTCGAATGATCAAAGTACAGACAGTAATCACAACAGTGGATAAACTGACAGCTGGGTAGACTGACATTGACAGCAACTTTTGATGAATTATCATCTTCAGGGGGATCTCACACATCAGGTACCACTGCTGCTATTCTCTGCAGCTGCCACATGGAGGGTTTGGGTTGCACCGCTTCTGCATGGGCCGATGCCAGCTCAGTATCAAGGCTTTCTGTTTTAAGTTTATGAAAGTCATTAGTGCACAGAAGGTTGTTATACATCATCACATCTCCTGTCTTAAGTTTATAGAGATCACACCTTACAGCCTCCCACTTATTTGTTGTACATGCTTGGGACTCATTCCTACATGTTACGTGATGTCTAACATCCCCTCAATGATCTACTTTTTTTTTCTCACCCTATTTTTATGTTTCTTCGGTCTTCTGAGGCATCTCTCAGAGGAGCCTGCTCGACTCAGATCTGCTACTCCCCACCGAGACTCCCCCCCAAGTGACCCTCTCCAACAGACATATCAGCCCACTGGATCACCCCCCCGGGAGGGCCTGCCTCTCCTACTTTTAGTGGAGTCTATCTGAAATTAGAGGGTTCATCTCTGCAGGTGGTGCCTGTGGATCACTGGTGCAGCAGTTTGGTGTTGGGGATGTGCGACCTGGTCCCTGAGGCCCTCGTCTCCTCCTCAGTCCTCCTGGAATTTTTCCTTGTGTGTTGTCCATGGGAGCGTGGATCTGCAATAATGTCCAGTGCAATGTGGGCAAGCTCCCTAACCTGCTTGCAGGACATCCGCCATTGCTCCCATATCACCAATGTGTGCTCTGCATCTTGCTGCAGTCTACCAGCTTCCGCCAGGAGCCGCTAGAGCAGCAAAGAGCACAGACAACCCACCCCAGGAGGGAAGAGCAGTCTTACAGATGCTCAGTCCTCTCCTCCACCTGCTGACCTCTGGTGCTCAAGTTTGTTCCTGAACCCAGGTCAATGGCACAGCATAAGGCAAGGCATTTGGCCCGAAGATCTACTGTTAATGGTAACTTGCTGTGTAACTGTTCTTCCTAGGGATGTGGATATGTTGTTCTTATCCACTCTTGTTGGCATGTCCCTTTCCCTTTAAATCTTGCCAGAAGGTCTAAAAGCTGGCTGCTCCCACCCACCTGGGTGATACAGGGTGGCTTCAGCCACATTTCCACTCCACTGCATGAACCACCACCTCCTTGGGATAAACTGCTGGTCTGGGCAAAGCTCATGGACAAACCATTTGAACTGATGTACAGGTGTGAGATGTCACATCTGTCATGGAAGACCACCTCCTTGGCGGTTATCACATCAGCCAGAAGGACTGGGGAACTACAGGTGCTCTCTGAGTCTCCCTATCTGGTCTTCCACAGGGACAAGGTTCAAGGTTGTCCTGTGCCTCCATCCAAAACTTCTTCTGAAGGTGATGTCAGAGTCCCACCTGAACTAGGTGTTGACTTTATTATTTAGTTTTTGTTGACCGGGTAATTGCACTAGGCAAATCCTGCCTATTTTCAGGCACAACCCAGGGGAGGGGGATACAGATGAATGCCAACTGACCTTGAACCAGATTAAGCTGTTGGTGGTATTTTTAGTGAATGAGGGAAATTTGGCCAGGACACTGCGGAAATTCCTCTACTCTTTTCAATAAGTGCCATGGGATCTTTAACATCCACCTGAACTACCACCAATCCAGGCAGATGGGACCTCGGTTTAACGTCTCATCCGAAAGACGGCACCTCAGAAGTGCAGCATCCCTCTCATGTTGCACTACAGTTTTAGTACTGGAATATTAACCCAAGTACCAGATGTGGGAACTGAACCCACAGCCCTTTGCTGGTGTACTACCACAATTGCATCTCAGAGGCAGAGTACAGGCTCCATGCATTGGACATGAGATGAGTGCTGTCTTAATATAAGGAGTGAACAGCTGAAGTTTGGGGAGAGGTTCACCAGCTGTTTGTCCCATATGCTGAAGCTACACCTGGCAGACCCGCAGCAAAACAGATGACTGGCAGATGGATAACATCCTGCATTGATCTCTGCTACCAGTTGGCGGGCAAGGAGCCTCCCATAGAGATAAGAGCTCATTCTACCTGACATACTGCTATTAAGGACGCCCCACCCTATCCAGGATATTTGCAGGGCTGCTACCTGGAAGTCAGCAAACACCTTCATTACTCATTTCCACATCAACCTAGAGTCACACCAGGATGCTGGTTTTGGGGCCTCAGTTCTACAAATACAGGTTACTCACCTGTAACAGGAGTTCTAGGAATGGTATATGTTGTTCATCCACACTGTCTGGCAGGTATCCTTGCCGCTTTAATTCTTGCCAGAAGGTCTTCAAGCTGGCTCCTCCCACCCACCCGGGTGGTAAAACTCTCAGCTCCACCCCATGATGCCAGATCTGGCTCGCTGGAAGCTCAGGTTGTGCGTCGAAGCCGGGGAGGTCGGTCATGTGGATGAACAACATATACCATTCCTAGAACTCCTGTTACAGGTGAGTAACCTGCATTTCTAGGGCATGGATATGTTGTTCATCCACACTGTCTGGCAGACTCCTAGCAGTTCTCCGGGAGGAGGGAGGCAAGGCGCACACCCCCAATACTTACTTGGGAAAGAGAGATTGGAGAACTGAGGCCCCAAAACCAGCATCCCGGTGTGACTCGAGGTCGATGTGGTAGTGGGTAATGAAGGTATGTGCCGACTTCCAGGTAGCAGCCCTGCAGATATCCTGGATATGGATGTCCCTGGGAGCAGCTACCGATGCAGTGGTATGGCGGGTAGAATGAGCTCTTATCTCTCTGGGAGGCTCCATGCCCGCCAACCTGTAGCAAAGCTCTATGCAGGAGGTGATCCACCTGCCTATCATCCACTTTGTTGCAGGTCTGCCAGGTGCGGCTTCAGCGTAGAGTGACAAACAGCTGGCAAACCTCTCCCGAACTTCAGCCGTCTGCTCCTTAGTAGGGCTTTAGCTGCCTAGGGTCCAAAGTATGGAGCCTATACCGGCCTCCGAGGTGTGATTGGGGTAGAACACTGGCAGAGTCAACACCTGGTTAAGGTGAAACTCCGACACCACCTTCGGGAGGAACTTCGGGTGGGGGCACAGGACAACCTTGTCCCTGTGGAAGACCAGGTAGGGAGGCTCGATGGAAAGCACCTGGAGCTCTCCCATCCTTCTGGCTGACGTGATAGCCACCAAGAAGGCGGTCTTCCACGACAGGTGTGAAAGATCACACCTGTGCATTGGTTCGAATGGCTTGCCCATGAGCTTGGCCAATACCAGCAGTAGATCCCATGGAGGTGGAGGTTCTCGCAACGGAGGGGAAATGTGGTCAAGACCTTTGAGAAAGCGCCCGACCACCTTCTCCTGTGCCACCGACTGCTTGCTGGCCCGTGCCCGGTAAGCAGAGATGGCTGCCAGGTGCACCTTAAGGGTCGCACCAAGCCCTTGCTGAGAAAGGGACCACAGGTAGTCCAGAATGCTTGCCAAGGGACAGTCAGAAGGGTCCAAGCCCTTCCCCTGCCACCAAATGGAAAACCTCTTCCATTTGAAGGCATAGCATTTTCTGGTCGACACCTTACGGGACGCCTCAACAACGTTGAGGACCTCGTCGGAAAGACCCAAGACCTGGAACTCTAGCCGCTCAGGAACCAGGCCATCAGGTGCAGGGATTGAAGGTCCGGATGGAATACCTTCCCCTGACTGACTGAGATCAGGTCCAGGTGGGCTGGAAGCCGCCTCAGGAGCCTGGAGCTGAGGCTGAGGAGATCTGGATAAAAGAACTGGCGGGGCCAGTCTGGCGCTACCAGAATCACCTGCGCCTTGTCCCTCCTCGCCTTGAGAAGCACCTTGTGGATCAAGGGAAATGGGGGAAAGGCATAGAAGAGGCCCAGGGTCCACGGCCTCGAGAAGGCATCCCCCTGCAGTGAGCCCTGCTGAGGGGGGCGGACATGGAACAGACTCAGCTTCGCATTCTCCCTGGAGGCAAACAGGTCCACCTGAAGCATGCCCCAGTAGGAGAAGAGATCTTGTACTACCTCCGGCAGGAGAGACCACTCGTGAGATGCAGCCCCCTATCCAGCTTAGGGCATCGGCCAGGGTGTTGGAGGCTCCTGCCACGTGAATGGCTAGGAGATCCACCTCCAGGCTGCGCACTACAGACCAAATGCGGAGAGCTTCCTTGCATAACAGCAGGGAGCACGTACCGCCCTGGCGGTTCAGATAGTACATGGTCGTGGTGTTGTCCGTCTGGACCTGAACCACTTGACCCCGTAGAAATGGAGCGAAGGTAGTGAGAGCTAGACGGACCGCTCGGAGTTCCAGCAGGTTGATGTGGCATCGGGACTCCCGAGGGGACCAGAGGCCGTGTGCTCGGTGTTCCCCAGATGGGCACCCCAACCCATCAGAGATGCGTCGAGAGAGAGAGACCGTCGGCTCGGGGTGGATGAACGGGATGCCCTCCTGCAGATGAGCTGAAGGGGAATGGTCCATCATTGGAGAGCATTCCACATCTCCTGGGTCACTGTCACGGGCCGGTCTAATGGATCGTGGCGTTGTGACCATTGGCTGGCCAGTCCCCATTGAAGGGGACGCATGTACCAACGGGCCCAACGGACCACGCTGATGCAGGCTGCCATGAGGCCCAGGAGGCACAGGAAGTCCCGGACAGGGTGCAATTGCCCAACCAGAAATGATTGGGCAAAGGAGGAAAGAACCTCAGCCCTGTCTGCTGGGAGCCGTGCTCTGGCTCGCAGAGAGTCGAGCTCTGCCCCGATGAACAGAATCACCTGCTTTGGCACGAGTTCCGACTTGGCCTCATTGATGAGGAGGTCAACCTGAGAGCAAACCTGGAGGGCCAGATCTCTGGACCGCTCCACCTCTTGTCTGGAGGGGGCTGCTATCAGCCAATCATCCAGGTAAGGGTACACCCGGACCCCTCGGCGCTGCAGGAATGCTGTCACCACTGCCATGCATTTGGTGAAGACCCTGGGAGCTAGGGAGAGGCCAAAGGGCATGGCTCGGAACTCGTAAAGGGATCCCTCTGCTCTGAAGTGGAGGAATCTCTGATGGGACGGACGGATTGGGACGTGAAAGAACGTGTCCTGGAGATCCAGGGAGCAGAACCACATGCCTAGTTCCAAGGATGGGATTATCTGAGCCAGAGTGACCATCCTGAAGGTTCAAGACCTTAGGAACTTGTTCAGGTCGTGCAGGTCGAGAATGAGACGCCGCCCCGTCCGTTTTGGGACCAGGAAGTACCTGGACACAAACACCGGGTCTGAAGTAGGATCCGCCACCTTCCTGATTACCTCTTTTTCAAGGAGCAGGGCAATGTCGGCCCGGCGGGCCAACAGCGAGGCTGCGGACCCTGTGGCCCCCCGAGGGGCGATGGCTTGAAAAGGCGGAACCTGCTCGAACTCCAGAGGCAGACCTTTTCCTACCATCTCCAATACCCAGCGGTCCATGGTGATAGCGGACCAGGAGGAAAGGAAGTGGTGGAGCCGTCCCCCCATGGGGGGAACCCAGGGGGGAGTGACGAAGTTGGGGGCGGCACCCCTCAACCCATCACTGGGCAGGCTTGGAGGAAGATCCGGCCGAGGGACCTCCCGGGTCTTTACCTCCTTGCTTCCTCTTGGAGGAAGCTGTCAGCTTGGGTTTGGGACGCCAAGCGTGAGCCTGCTGGCCCTGTTGCTGGTGCTGTTGGGCTGGTCGAGGAGCAGGGACCGAAGGACGAAAGGACTTCTGCTGCTGATGGCGGCCTTTGTCCCTCTGGGCGGAGGTGACCGAGTCCAGAGTGGCATTGGACTTTTCGATCCGCTGGAGGTGTCCCTCCACTCCAGGGCCGAAGAGGTCAGTCCCCAAGAAGGGGACATCCACCAACTTATGCTGGGTATCCGCCGTGAAAGTGGATATCCTCAGCCACACCCTGCATCGCATGGCCACTGCAGCCGCTACTGACCTGGCACAGGAATCACCTATGTCCAGAGCAGTCTGGAGCTGCTGCTTCACCACCGCCCTGCCCTGGTCCCACACCTGGCAGACCGTGGTCTGCAGGTCAGGCGGGAGATGAGGAACACCTCATCCAGGGAGCCCAAGAGGGCATGGGAGGAGTGTGCCATCAGCACGTCTGAGCTGGCCTGTCAGAGGCTGAGGGAGGACGCAGCATACACCTTGCGCCCGGCAAAGTCCAGCTTTTTGGATTCCTTGTCGGGGGGCTTGTCCACGTCCCGAGCATTACCGGAACACCGGAAGACGCTGTCGGTGACTAACCCCTCCACGGAGGGGTGTTCCGAGAAACCGGGCAAAGAGCCGGTAGGGACCGCATACTTCCTGGCCATTCTGGCTGAAGGTGCTGGACAGGAAGCAGGCCACTGCCAAAGCTCCAAGGCTGGGCTGACAATGGCCTCAGCCACCGGAAAGGCCTCCGTAGGTGAATTCCCTCGGTCCAGAATCTTCATCAGGGGATACTTGGCCCGTTTGGACACGGGCTCGAGCTGCATCCCGGTGGACTCCGAGATGAGCCGAAGCAGACCCAAGAAGGACGATGGGGTATCATCCACTGACTGGTCCCTGGAGGACTCCAGATCGCACTGCCTGGAGAACAGGGAGGAATCATCGTCGGATTCCGAAGAGTCTGCGAAGAGCTGCCTCGGCCCTGAGCCACCCTCCACCTGCCGAGCACGGTCGGGAGTGAGGGTGACCGACAACCTGTGGGGCAGGCCATGACCCGACCGAGAACTTTTGGTCGGTTCCCCGGACTTCCGTTGTGGAGTCGGAGGTTCCACCACAATCGGTGGACCAGCTGGTTTCGGCTTAGCAACCGGCCCTGTGGCGGGCAACTTAACTGGAACGAGTGGTTGCTTCGGCCGTTCCGGATACAGCCACTTGATAGCCGGGGTCTTAGCCAGGGTTGGCTTAGGCCCGGATAGCAGCAACAGCTGCCACATCAAATCCTCACAGCGCCGTTGCAACGTGCGTCGAAGCCTCTCCTCCGAGGAGGAGGACGAGAGGCGTCACTGCTTACTTCGGTAACGAGACCGAGACTGCCGATGTCAGCAGGAACGGCTGGACCGAGAAGAGGTCCGCGACCGAGACCGAGACCAAGACCCCTGTGGGGACCGAGTGTGGGTCTGGGAAGGGGCAGGGGATACCCACTCTTCCCTTGGCTCAGGAACTTTAGCCGGGGACTGTGGTCCTGAAGGAGCAGGCAGACCCTCGGATTCCATCGGGGGAACCGGTGAAGTAGGGTTGTCGGCTTCTCCAGTCAACAGCCCATCTAACGGATCAAGAAAAATCTTGACTTCGTCGACGGGACTCTCGGCAGGCTGGCCTGACGGGGGCACCGTGAAGACAGCGGCCTCAGCCGCAACCTCGACCGAAGTCGACGGTCGGCTACCCGGGGGGGGGACCTTTCCCACTCCCAGGAACGCCGACGGTGGGACTTACCTTTCGACTCTCTTTTCTTGGGCCGAGAAGAGTGTCCCGAAGGCCCCTCTCCCTTCATGGAAAGGGACTGGCAAAGCTACTTGAATGAAGTGGTATAAGAGGAACTCAGAGAGAGCAGGATAAATGCCGCGGCCGAGGAAGAAGATGATGCAGCCTGGGCTGCTTCCTCCTTGAGGGCAATCATCTGCTCGAGCTGCTCAGCCGAGCCAGCCGCCATGGACACCGCCCAATGAGCCTCTTTGGATTTCACCAGCGGGAAATGTTTCTCGGGGCACCTGAGCTTCAAATGGGCAGCGCGATCATCCAGAATGTTGGCCGAAAAGGAATGGCACAACTCACAAGCCTGCGGGTCGTGACCTAGGCCTAAGCAGTAGATGCACGTGGAGTGCGGATCCGTCCTGGACATTTTCTGCCCGCAGGGGCACCTCGAAAGCAGGGGACAGATTTATCACAGCCACGAGGAAAAGAAGACCAAGTTTAGAAAACTTCAAAATCAATTTCAAGAACCGAGCGATTAGGATCCAGTCTCAAACGCAGAGCGCTAAGGAAGGAACCCGAGCTTCCAAGTGGTAAGGAAGATCTGGCGTCATGGGGCGGAGCCGAGAGTTTTACCACCAGGGTGGGTGGGAGGAGCCAGCTTGAAGACCTTCCGGCAAGAATTAAAGTGGCAAGGATACCTGCCAGACAGTGTGGATGAACAACATATCCATGTTCCCATCTACCTCGACAGCTTCAGTGCACAACCTCTGCTTCCAGTGGGCAAGATCTGCCATCATGGGGCAAAGCAGAGGCCTACACAACCGGGTGGGTGGGTAGGAGGAGTCAACTTTAGATCTTCAGGCAAAATTTAAAGAGATTCACCAAGATAAAGCATTGCACCACATGGTGTGGTGCCTTACCTGAGCAGCACCCCGTCTGGCTATATTTAGCCAAAAACATAATCCACATTAAACAGTGGAAGGGATCATAAATTTGTGAACTGCCAATCACTTCAACTTCCTGGTGCTGGAAGCAGATTAAAGACATGCCCCCATGCTCAGGCACATAATGACGTGTGCCCAGGGAGAGCGCGGGGGCTCACTCCATTATTTTCTATGGGGACTAAGTTTTTAAAACATTTTTTGATACATTTGCGGTCATTCTGTCTTTAATCATGGGCACCGGTCAACTAACAAGGTCTTTGTTAGTCACCCGGTGCTCATGGTTAATGACAGCGAATATCTTGAAAAATGTTTTAAAAGTCAGCCCCATAAAGAATAATGGCACACGCCCCCGCACTCTCCCTGGGCACACATCATTACATGCCTGAGCATGGGGGTGGTGGGTTTTTAGTCAGCTCCCAGCACCGGGAACTTGAAGGGATCATCTGCTCACAAATTTACAACCCCTTCCTCTCTTTAATATGGATTATGATTTGGGCTCAGGCAAGTTACCATACCATGGTGGTGCACATGATATTCTACATGTTCAGGACCCGCCACTCCTTTGGGCAGCCACGGTCTCTGACATCCCCCCACTACTCCTCCCCCTGGAGCCCCCCTTAATTCATATTTGTAGCCTGACACCAGGGTAGCCCTTAGGGGGTGCAGTAGGCTGGCTGCCATCATCCAGTCAGTTCTGAGCAGTTTGCCATTTTCTTGGCACATCCCTCTGTTGTGATGCTCATGCAGTGCTCCCGGTCTCCATCAGGGGCTGTTGCAGAGCAATGCGATCCTGCTCCTACCCTAGGAGAGGAGAGCAGTGCAATAGATGGCTTGGACACTCAATCCTCTGCTCCCTTGCCGACCCCCAGTGCCCCGAGTCACTTTCTGAACCTGGGTCACTGGCGTGGTTCGAGGTAAGACACCAGCACCTCAGCCCTCTGCACCACTGGGCCAGCCTGCGCATGGTATTTTAATTAACTTGTTGAACCTCGTTAAAGGGGAAGAGTAAAGGGACATGCCAACAAGTGTGGAAGAAGAACAACGTATACCACTCCTAGAACTACTGTTACAGGTGAGTAACCTGTGTTTCAGCCCCCATGCTGCTTTGTTACAGAAGCAGAAAACAGTTAAAAAAAAAAAACTTTTGAGGCATTTTGGATTTTGGCATAATGCATTGCTAACAGGTGGGTGTCTTGGGGAAGGGGGGCACACGATCCGTAGGTTGACTACTGTTACTTTACCCTTGCAAAACCAAGCCTTCCACTGCACTGTGCTGCACAGTGCAGTGAGTCACTCCTCTGCCCTACAGTGATGTCAGCACTGCAGCCATGACTATATCCACAGCCACAGCCCACACCAGGCTGCTTGCTATACAATCTGTGGCACACACAATAGTTTTTTGTAGCTCAGAATGCTAAAATTAACTTCAGATGACACTATTGTTTAAAATACAGTGACAACATTGGTTAAATAATGGTTTATTCATGCATAAAAG
Source organism: Neoceratodus forsteri (assembly GCA_016271365.2). Classification (NCBI taxonomy): domain Eukaryota; kingdom Metazoa; phylum Chordata; order Ceratodontiformes; family Ceratodontidae; genus Neoceratodus; species Neoceratodus forsteri. The sequence goes on along the minus strand of CM057455.1, from coordinate 1,361,816,500 downwards.
TAAAAAGGCTGTGAACGGTGCTCTTTAATCATTCAGGTACTGAAATGTAATGCAATGATGGCGCTTAATTTGCCGTTTCAGCCATATACATCAGTTCAAGAATTTGTAACAAGAGTTTAAAACCTCAGCTGGGCATTTCTCTAATCTTGCAATATGATTTATTCTTGCATGTCAGTGTGATTGGTATTAATAGCAGATGTAGAAAGCTGTGGTTACATTACACATGACAGACAAATTCAATATCCAATACCAAGATCATCATTTACTTGGTGGCCACTGTCTATTCTGGCTAGCCACTTGCTGCAGCTGAATTTCCTATCGCACAGTGTGATGATCTTTTCTTTATCTGTGATTGTACTGCTGATGAATGTAATCATACAGAATTCATAACTGGTCACTTGTTGACTTATTTTTGGTGTCGGGGATGGTGTAGTTAGGCACATCATCATGCAATACAGTTAAGATCACTTAATGAGAAAACGAAATTCCTTGTGTTACACTCTGGAGATAACTGTTCCAAAAGTTATTTCTTGGCCTACACGCCATTCAGGGAGTCAGACGTAATAGCAAACTACCAACTGTTGCTTAATTACATTAATTCATGTAGTGGTTGTAATGTACTTTTATTATCACTATTATTGAATTCTTCTTCACACAATAAAACGTTCTCATTGACAGTGATCTAACTCGGACTCTGTGCTGGACACCAAGTTGGACCTTTAATGTGCACTCCCATTTAAAAATCAGGATGGATCAGATCTGAGCCACTGTCTGTTACTGTTTTTTGGCCTGGCACGCTACATTGCACAATATGCCAGCCTGAGGGAATGGAAAAATAAATGGGTGGAAGGGATGTGAAACAGTCAACTCACTGTTGACGTTGAACAGGCGCCATAGGACCTCTCACCATGTTGATCCCCACTGGTGAGACAGTGGGGGGAGTGGTGCTTGGGGTTGAGGCATCAACACCCAAAGGCTAGCTAGACTCCTCCCATACCACTATCAAGTCAAGCCAGGAGTCAAGTAATATACTGCAGCTGCCCTGAATTCAACAAAACACATGTAATCTGGCCTCATTTCTGAAGACTTTTACCAAAATATTTTATTATCATTCAAGCAAACAATGTTTTAACTGAACACACTTTGACATGTAACAGTTGCCCTTGATTGTGCTTTATGTATCTTTCAGTGACTTTCGATGGAATAGATCACTCAAGAGTTGTCAATATTTTTTGGCCCCTCCATTGCACAATATGCCAGCCTGAGGGACTGGGAACATAAATGGGTGGAAGGGATGTGCACCAGTCAACTCACTGTTGATGGTGAATAGATGCCATAGGACCTCTCACCATGTTGATCCCCACTGGTGACACAGTGGGGGGAGTGGTGCTTGGGGTAGAGGCATCAATACCCGAAGGCTGGACCCCTCCCTGACTACCATCTATCAGAACATCAGAAGTTAAGGAGCCTCTAGACTCAGTGATATACATCATCTGCCTCCAAATTTACCCCTGTCATAGACATATTTTGGTATAAATCTTCATAGGACTCAGATTCAACAATTCAATAAATGACTGTTCTACCTTTATTTCACTGAACAAATCGGACATGAAACAGGTTTATCTTGATTGTGCTTCTTGTGTTTCTTTTTGACCAAATCATGCTGGTTCGCAGCTGTCAACATCTCTATACCTGGACCACTCTGTTGCACATATGACAGCATGAGGGACTGGGCAAATAAATGGGTGGAAGGGATGTGCACCAGTCAACTCAGTTGATGGTGAACAGGTGCCATAGGACCTCTCACCATGTTGATCCTCACTGGTGCCACAGTGGGGGGGGGGAGTGGTGCTTAGGGTTGAGGCATCAGGATACCCAAAGGTTGGACATGGTGATGACGGACAGTCAGGCATAAGTTGTTCATAACCAACAGATATATGCTAAAATGTTACTACAATCATTGTCCAGAGGTTAACAGCAGTGATCAAACACGATTTTGTTAAAACAAAACATACGATGCAATCATAAATAAAAACTGTTCAAAAGAAAATTCATAATGCTAAAACATTGTCAATTGACAGACAGACATAGTTTTTCAGAAATAGGTAGTGCAGATCAGTTTCGCTGATTCATGAATGGGAGCTGCTCATCATCATCATTAGGATTTGTGCGGATAGGGTGCATGTCCTTTCAGCTTGGCGTCCAGCAGAACACAGTAGAAATCAAGAGATGAGTTATTTCTTGCCATGAAAAAGGCTTAATTAAGTCTGAACAGAATTAGGGCCTAGTGTTTAAACATATTACAATGCAACTCTTCTGTATTACATAAAGCCTCCTTGAATGGTGGTAGGGTTACCACCTTTTAGGAAGCCCAAAGTGGGACATTTCTTACTGAAACATGATTTTTCACAGGACAATATGTAACCTCGACCAATGCATCAGACTTGTTTTCTCTAAATAATCAGAATTAAGACTATATGTTGTAGTTTTTTAGTTGTTTCTAGTGTTTCTTAGCATTTTAAGGTCTTTTAGGTAAGATATTATAGTTTTTGTAACATTTAGAAGAAAGTCAGAAAATATTTTTTCTACTATAATGTCAGGACATTTAGTATTTTCATGTTTTTGCAGGACACAGCTGCCCAAATCAGGACAGTCCTGTGAAAATCAGGACAGGTGGTAACCCTAAATGGTGGGTATGCTCCCTCACTGAAATCTTTACTCATTGTTACCAAAAGTTCACATCAGCCTCCACAACCTTGCCAGAATCATTAACTGTGCCTGGCCAATGGACACTTTTTTGTCTTTTGTTGCTCTCTGGACTTGATGAACATTCTCCAGACATGCTGTGCCACTGCTTCCCTTCACACCGGTGTGGTTTGCCTTAATACAACAAACAAATTAGGACGGTTCACCAATCCATGGCATTCTGTGTCCATCCATGTTCTCACTGTTTTCTATGATCATAATTTATGTACTGTTACTGTAAATTTCAACGAGCTTGTTACTGTAAGGAGTAATGACAATGTGAACTTGGATGTGATGTCCAGCATAGACAAGAACAGCAAAAGAAATCAGAATTTATTTGGGGGTACTAGGACAATGCATGCTTGTGTTATGTTGCGACATGCATAGGTAATAGTAATCTGGTTTATATTATGGTAATGTGGTTTATATTATAGAAGATGTTGCTGTGTCCCCATTGAATAAACCAAGATAAGTAGACCTGTACAGTCATGGAGTTAGACTGAAAATGGAACATATAATTAGTCTGCTTACTTACACTACAACATGAGATTCCTGCAGCTATGGTATACTTCTTGTTTGCACCAATGGAAAATGAAAATGGCTTCTTGTAAACTACCTAGGTCTGATTATGCAGCACATAATTACAAAACCATTTAAAGCTGTGGCGTGGGGTGGGGTGGGGTGGGGATAGAAGACATCTGCCTATGCTAAGCTTTTATTAAGATTTTTCTTAAATACTTTCTGGTTCTGATAAGTTTCTGCTTATCACTGATTCTGGATACCTTTCTGGTTACATGTTGATGAATATTATAGTTATAGCTTAAATGATACATAGCTGGCATTATACAACTCAGGAGGATTGGACCTTTCTTTGCTAGCCAGGTGGAACATGTGAAACTACTCTACCTTAATGCAAGTAGGATAGCTTAAAGTGGAGCAGTCAGAAAAGCCTCATACCCAAGTGTGAGTCTGATCACATTTTTCACTTGGTGTACATAAAGATTTCATTTTAATTACTGTTACTGCACAACAAAATGCACTAGACTAATTTAACTGACACTGATTTGTAAGATACTATTTCATGTAACCATAAATCCCAGAATCCATGATGCTCCCATCAGAGAACTCAGATAGGATATGCATTCTTCAGTAGCCTGCACCCTGTAGTATACATGTTCACTATCTTGTAAGCTAAAATCAGATTTTGCTATCCTCATGGTGCTTCCTACAGTCCTCTTAACTTCACTGTACCTAGCCCGAGTCACCATACACAAACAGCTGTGCAACAAATTGAAGATTAAAGCTTACAAAACACTGACATTCGCTGCAGGCTGGCTATTAAAGGCAATCGAATCTACCAGCTCTGCAGTTCTCCTCTAAAGTCAGCATTATGGCATTCTGGAATGTCTAGCTACATGAAATTACATCGAACAAGTTAATAACATTACTTAGCCTGATTCATGTATTACGCTGCAGTAATCAGTAAGTAAAACGGTGTCACTGCACACAAACACTTAATTACGATTAGCCTCACACTTCGGGGTTGTCACAGGCTGTCAGATTATTTGGATAGTTACTTACCCATGCATAATCTTTAAAGAATGCAAACCTATTTTCTTGCATGTTTATTATCTTATGTCATCGTATGTACGTCCTGTTGATCATCTGGTGGGAGTGGACTTCACTGTATTATTCACGGGATACTGGGTTTGGATAGAACCTTTGATTAGTTTGTCTGTCTGTACTGTATTTATTTTTTCTGTATTGCTGGTGAGGGTGATTGCTGTCTATATTGCAAATCCGAAAAGCCTGCCTCTTATGTCAATTATACCTATGTATTATAACATATGCAGTATATGCCAAATAAGTGTAATCATGTATTCATTTAACAAACAGAAGATATGAAGTTAACGTATACAAACATACGACATAATAAAATTCAACGATGGTGAAAATTGAAAACATTGGTTGCATTTTCTTTACTTAGTTGAAGTCAAAAATTTCAAACTAGTTGGAAAAATCAGTCATAATGTGTGGTAAGTCAGTCAGAATTTGTTTTCAACTGACTCCAGGGTCTGTCAGTTAGAAGGTGATTATTGAGGAGTTCAACATGTGGCTGAGGTGGTGGTGTGAAGAAAAAGGTTTCAGCCTGGTTGCAGAGTGGGGCAGGCCAAGGAATAACAAAGAACTTTATGCAAAAGACGGGCTGCACCCTAATCAAGGAGGGCACTAGGGTCCTGAAGGGTAACTGAAAGCTACTTAAGGGACAAGATACATTTAAACTTAATGAGGGGCAGCAGGGGCAAGGAACTCAGCACCAGGCATGGGGTCCAAGGCCTCCCCTAGGAAGAATGACAAATGACAGGGGTACAAGGGAGGGACAGTAGAGGAGGGGGTGAGGCACAGTATAAACAGAGGCAAAGATGGCCATGGGACACACTGGAAGGCAGTGACCCTGAGTGCAAGGAGTCTGAGAAATAAGGTACTAGACCTACAGGCACCACTGGAGGAAGGTAATGTGCATACAGCTGTCGATACAGAAACGTGGGAAACTCAGTTCCACGACTGGGGCCTAGAGATCCCAGGTTACTAACTGCACAGGAAGGACAGGGCTAAAGGAAGGTGGTGTGGATTTGATTATAAGAGAAGGGATAGAGTGTAGTAGGGAGGAGAGGGAGGAGGGTACGACAGAAGCCCTTTGGGCAGTACTACAGAATATCAATGGCAGAAGAATTCAAGTGGGTGTGGTGTACAGACCACCTTCACAGGGAACAGATTTGGATAGGCAGCTGGGAGAACAGATCAGAAGAGCAGGAGCAGAAGAAACTTAATTCTAGGTGACTTCAATCTGCCAGGTGTAGACTGGAGCACTCCAGCTACCACATGTAGCAGAGAACAGGTCCTCCTGGATGCTATCCAGGACTGTTTTCTGACCCAGAAAGTCAAGGAGCCAACAAGGGAGGATGCCATATTAGATCTAGTGTTGTCAAATGGGGAGCAAGTCCAGGACATGGAGGTAAAGGAACTTCTCACAGGTTGTGACCACCATACAGTATGGTTTTCAATCTACATGGGAAAGGAAGCAGCCAGGACTAAAACAAAGGTGGTGGACTTTAGGAAGGCAGACTTCAACAAGATGGGAAGCATAGTGATGGAGCACCTAGCAAAGATCCAATAAGCGATGAATGAGACCAAAAATGGACCGTCATCAAGATGGGGTTGATTGGTTGATTGAGGCCACCAACTCTTGTACAAAGGCACAAAAAACAGTGCCAGAATCAAGAGGTCAAGCTGGTTTAATAGCAAGGTGGCAGAAAAGGTAAGGGATAAGAGGGCAGCCTTCCTGATGTACAAGCGTATAGCAAGGGAAGAAGATAGGGTGATTTACATGGATAAATCTAGACAGGCAGACACGGAAGTCCAGGCAGCCAAGGCTGAGAAAGAACTAAGATTGGCTCAGGGGATTAGGATAGGGCACAATGGCTTCTTCCGCTATATTAAGGAGAAAAGAAGTAGAAAGGACAGGATAGTTAGGATCAAGAGGGAGGAAGGGTGGGTGGAAGAGGTGTGGAACAAGCAGAGACACTTAATGAGTACTTTTGCTCTGTCTTCACCAGGGAGGCTAGTGACCCATACCAAAAGGAAAGATCAGGATGCCCTTAAGGGGTGAAGGAGCATTAGGGGAGATTGAGGTAGACAGTGTCTAGAGAGGACTTAAGAAACTGTGGGTGGACAAGGCTCCTGGCCCCAGATGGGGTGCACCAAGGTTTCTGAAGGAACTAGCAGAGATATTGGCAGCACTACTGATGTACCTATTTAAATTTCACTCAAGGAGGGGTGTGTCCCTCAGGACTGGGAGAACAGCTCATGTGGTGCCTATCCACAAGAGTGGCCCTAGAGATTAACCAGGAAACTACAGGCCAGTCAACTTAACCTCCATAGTGGGTAAGTTAATGGAGGCCACTCTGAAAGAAAGGCTTGTGGTCTTCCTTGAAGAAAATGGTCTCCAGGTTGACAGGAAGCATGAGTTTGTTAGGGGGACATCATGTCAAACCAACATGGTGGACTTCTTTGTCTGGATTATAAGGACCTTGGACAAAGGGCAGGCAGTGGATGTACTTTATCTGGACTTCATCGAGGCATTTGACTCAGTGCCCCATGGCAGGTTGGTCAGCAAGCTGAGGGACCTAGGGGTTGGGGACAAACTTCTGGAGTGGGTTGAGAGGCTGGCTGATGGACAGAACCAGAGAGAAGTGGTAGGGGTGAGCTGTCCAAAACTAGGCTTGTGACCAGTGGTGTCTCACAGGGCTCAGTACTGGGACCTGTGTTGTTCTATGTATTCATTGGTGACATAGCAGAGGGGGTCAAGAGCAAAATCTGTATTTTGCAGATGATACTAAACTCTGTGGAAGGGTGGACACAGAAGAGGGAAGAGAGGATCTAAGGGAGGACCTGGCAAAACTAGAGAAATGGTCTGGCATCTGGCAGTTGGGTTTTAATGCTAAAAAATATAAGGTGATGCACATGGGAACCAAAAATTCAAAGGTCAGTTACTGGCTAGGGGGAGTTCGGGTGACAGTATCAGAAGAGGAGAAGGACCTAGGGGTTATGGTAAGGATGACATGAAACACACAGCACAGTGCCATAAGGCAGCAGCCAAAGCAAACAGAATGCTGGGTTGCAAAGGCAGGGCATCACCTCTAGGAGGAGGAGGTTATTCTGCCACTATACAGGTCGCTGGTGAGACCACACCTGAGTATTGTGCCCAGTTCTAGTGCCACTACCTTAAGAAAATATAAAACTACTGGAGGCAGTACAATGGAGAGCAACAAAATTAATCCAGGGCATGGGGGACAGAACATATGAGGAGAGAGTGAGGGTGCTGAATATGTACTCTCTGGAGGATGGGAGAGAGTGAGAGGGGATATGATTGAGATCTTCAAGTACCTAAAAGGCATAAATAAGACCAGCACTGAGGACATCTTTAATCTAAGGAAGGAGGGTACAACAAGGGGTCATGGCCTGAACATGGTGAATGGGCAGATTCAAGAGGGAAATGAGAAGCACTTCTTCACAGAAAGGGTGGCGAAGGGGTGGAACAAGATGCCAGAGGAGGTGGTGGTGGCAAAGACAGTGACCAGTTTTAAGAGGAGTTGGGACATGGTAAAGAAGAAGATTAGGTCAACAGGGAGCACAGGGGATGGGGTACAGTGAGGGAGAGAGAGGGGTGGGAGTACAACTCCAGGAGGAGTGGGGGGCAGATACTTGGTATAACTAGCTGTGCAGTTGAGCAGACTTGATAGACCATTATGGCCTGTACCTGCTGGCAATTTCAGATATGTTCTGTTCCGAGCTCAACTGAAGCCTTCATCCAACACATATTTTCCTGCCCTGAAATGTCTTCAAGTGTGCAAATAACATAAACCCTTCCTCCAGCACCCAAACCCTTAACTATGCATTTCACAGCCTGATCTCCTGTTTTATTTATTTATTCATTTATTTAAAGATTTGGAATTAACCTTTGAGCATAGGCTCTTTTACAAAGTTTCCACGTCAAATAACAATTAAACAGACACATTACAGAACAGGTAAAGCATAATACATCCAGAATCAAAATTACAACTCTAGATAATTTTTACAACTCATGAACTCCATCTGGTAACGGATAGGGCTAAAAATAGGGAAATGTGCAGAGAGAGACCCCCTGAAGGAGGGGGCAAATATAGAGCAGTGGTCAAGTGGTGAAGAGAGGAGCCTCCCCATGGGGGTGGGGGTGGGGGGTAATAGGCAGTCTCAGACCAGAGGCTTTGTCAACAGCATTGGGGGAGCTGGGAGGGTTGGCTGTGCTATGGAGGGGTGGCAGGCTGGCTGCAAGATAAGTGGGAGAAAGGGGGAGAGGACAGGTGAGCCATGGGGAGGGGGGAGTTGGAGGACAGAGAGTGTGGTACAGCTGGGGAGGGGTGTGGGAATGACAGGGGTTGGGAGACAGTGCAGGGTAGCGGGAAACTGAGGAACAGCCCCGGGTCAACTCAAAGGGCAGCTTGTTGAACTAGCCAGTGGGTTTCAGGAAGATAAGTCATGCCTTCAGAAAGTGGGGCAGCGCTAGTAAGAGGTAGTGCCTAAGGTCAGATTTGAAGTAGGAGAGACTAGAGGTATTGTGGTGATCGTGAGGACTCTCGTTGAGCCACAGGGGGCACTGTTGGAGAAAGCACTTGGCCAAGTGTGGTTCTTTTGACAAGGCACCAAGAGTGCCCCCAGTTTCCTGCCTCTGGTGCCATACCTGGAGTCTGTCAGAGAAAAGATATCAGATAGGCATGGGGTGCTTGCCCAATAATGCCATCTTGCCAAGGAGGCTGATTTGGAACTTGATGCGTACCCTAGTGGCAGCCACTTTGTCTGCTTGTAAAGTGAGCAAGTATATGTAAGGCAATTGGCAGCTAGGGTGAGTCTGCAAGCCTTATTGAGTGCAGTTTGTACCCTCTTTCGTGCCGTATCCATGGCTGCTCCTTATACTACCAGGCCAAAGTCAATAGTTGATAAGATGCAGCTAGTGACTGATAGGCAGAGGGCTTCCGAAGTGAGGTATTTTCTGTGCCTATACAGCACTCCCACCTTAGAGTTTACTGTCTTGACCACCAAATCAATGTGTTGAGCAAAGGACAGGGTGTCTTCAAAGGTGATCCCCAGGTACTTGAACGAGTGCTCTTGCTACAGTGGTGTTCTGTCTTTGTTGAAGATGGTGAGGGTGGGGAACTTTTTCTTGAATTGGGGACTGGATAGGAGCATGGTCTTAGTCTTTATATAGTTGAGCAAAAGCTTGTGTTCGCAGAACCAGCCCTCTAATTTGTTGAAGGAATACTGTAGTTCAGATTGGAGAGAATCAATGTGTGTGCTGCTGTTGAGAATGACCACATCATCAGCATAAGATAATTTTGGTGTCACAGGATTTGGGAAAATTATTCAGAAAAAGGCTGAAGAGCAGGGGTCCCAAGACTTACTCCTGGGGGACACTCAGTGAAACTTCTTTGGATCCTGACAGTTTGTCCAACTTTGACACGTTGAGATCTGAGAGACAAGCAGTCCTGGAACCAGTGTGCTGCATTAGCTGCCACACCCAGGTTCTGCAGCTGGGCCAGGAGTAGGGTGTGATTAATGGTGTTGAAGGCTTTTGTTAAATCAATAAGCACTGACCTGACCAATTTGTCTTCATCCAGGGCTCGGTGCACGTAGTCAGTGTACTTCACCAGGGCAGTGGTAGTACTATGATTTTGCCTGATTCCATGTTGGTTGAGCCATTGCAATTGATATTTGTTGAGGCATTCGGTAAGTTGATCTGCAACAATCTTTTCCAGTGCCTTGGAAGGGGGGGGAGAGGATTTAGATCGGTCTGTAGTTGGATATACAGGACCTGTCACTGCTCTTATGGACAGGGGTCACTAGCGCCTGTTTCCAGATTGCCGGGAATTCAGCCAGGGTCAGTGATTTGTTGAATAATTTGGTTATGGGCATGATGAGTACGTCAAGAGTGAGGGATATTAGTTTCATGTCCACACCATCACTGCCCATTCTGGTCTTGCCTAGCACTTTTTTTTTTTACATGGAACACAGCCTCCTTAACTGTCACTCTCTTAAAATAAAAGTCTGGATGGGTGTTAGTGGTTGACTTGTTGTTGGAGGGATCCTCGGTGGGTGTAGATAGATAGGGGCGAGTACAGTACTCTGGTCAGTAAAGGCCATGTTGAAGGATTCAACAATTAGGAGTGGGCCTGATGTGGGAGAGCCGTTTATGTTGAGCAGTTGAAGATGCTTCTTACTATCCTTCCCACGGAGACTTTTTATGTTCTCCCAGAACCTCTTATCATCTTCCCAGCTTCTGTTTAGCAGTTCCTTGTGGTAGTTGGCTTTGGCCTGCCAGATAAAATACATGCAGTGATTTCTGGTGGCTCTGTAGCACTGGTAGTCATGCTTGTTACCAGTGGACCTGGCTTTTGACCAGGTTATCCCTATCCCTTATCTTGGCAAGGAGCTCCCCAGTGATCCAGCCATTGTTAATCCCTCCAGCTTTCCTTCTTCTCATTGGAGCATAGAGATCACAGATTCTGTTGAACCCCTCAATGAAGTAGTTTAGGGTCAGGTCTAGGTCTGACAAAAGGTCAATGGGGGACCAGTTAAATAGGGAGAGGGCTGTTTTGAGAGACCCTAGCTGGTCTTTCTTCAAGACCCTGCTCTCAATTATGATGGGGCAGTGTCTGAGTTTGTTGGACCACATGAAGATGATCGGGGAGTGGTCACTCAAGATATCTGGCAACACTGTGACCTAAAAAATCCAGGAGGGGGCTCTAGAGAGGAGCCAGTCTAGGAGTGTATCATTGCTTGACTTGTAGTTCTGTCTGGTGGGTCTAGTGACTAATTGTGTTAGGTAGGTGTTACATAGATACATACATAGATACATAGACAGTGTCAGCAGATAAGGGCCTATGGCCCACCCAGTCTGCCCATTTGGGCTTGTAAGTTCAGTTTATGTTTTCCAAGAAGTCTGTTGCCCCACAATGGCCACGATGTCGCTCTGGGGGGGTCAACTCATTAACTTCCAAGTTTATGTTGAAGTCACCTGTGACGATGAGTTCTCTGCCCTTAGGGAGAGTGGCCACCGCATCCAGGATCTTCAGAAAGACTATCTCTGGCTTTTTTAAGGGGTAGGTAGACCGTGGCTATGATCAGCAACTTAACATATTGACCAACCTGCGCTTTCACCACTAGGAGTTTGTGGTCATCCGCCAACCCGGTAATGGGGAGGATGGAACAATGGAGGGAGTCCCTAGCATATCTAAGGCAGCTGCCACCTTTCTTGCTCCTCCTGTCAATCCTGAAGGCTTGATACCCTGCTAGTGCTATTTCGTTATTTTTTATCTTGTCTGTCAACCATGTCTCCGTAAGACAGATTATATCGGGACTATGGTGTGCCATCCAGGCCTGCAACTGTACCAACTTGACAGTTAGGCTGCAGATATTCATGGCAGCTATTCTTTGTCCTTTGGTCTTACACCCTCCTATACCTGAAAAAGTTGGGGGCCAGGGTTGGCATGTACATTCCTAGATAGGAGGAGTAGCATTAGGATCACTTTCCTAGCTGTGAGGCTGGTGGTTATTGTGAACCGTACCTTGCAGCATCTGATTTTGCTGGGGAATGGCTGATTAATCTTTAGTAGGGGATTTTTCATGGTTAGTAGCATGTAGGTGCCATGGCAGGGGGCGGCGGCTTGGGTCCCCAGGTTAGTCAGTGGTATGGAATACTCCTGGAGGACCCCCACTGAGGATGGTGCCCACAGGTCCATTATCATGCTGCTGGTGCCAAGACATGAGTCAGGGTATGGAGGCGGTGTGGGTGTTTCTAGACGGTCACTGGGGCCTGCTGCAATAAGTGTAGCTACGACAAGTAGGAAGAATGTGGAGCCATTTCAGTTCCACAGTTGCTGGAAAAGATTTCCTGTGCGATGGTACTGAGGAAGGGTGTTGATTCAGTTGCGTGTTGCTTTTAAGGCCTGGCTGTGAGAGAGATCCAATGAGGAGGGTGCTGAGTAAAGAAGGCAGAGTTAATGAGGATTTAAAAGAGGTTGGGCGGGAGGCAGGCAGGACAAATTACTCTAATCAGAAGCAGAGTCGGGGAATCGTCGAGGAGGAGGAGGAAAAAACAGCGGTCCAGAGATGGCTTGTAGATTGTCCAATCAGAGGCTTCGAGCTAGTGGTCCTGGCCAATCAGAAGGCCAGGCAGTACAACTGAAGCTCAAGGAGCCTGAGAAAGCTGTACCTGGTCGCTAGTTCTGCAGGTGCCGGCTGTAGGGGATAGCGGCAGGACAGGGCACCACCTCTCAGGCGTAGATCAGCTTGTAGCAGGCTTCAGGTTGCCTCACTAGTCCTGCACATGGCAATGGTAGTATGCTGAAGACATTTATCTTGGAAATATAGAAACATAGACTTTGATGGCAAATAAGGAACGCTTGGCCAACCTAGTCTGCCCATTTCCCTACCTAGAGGATAAGCTGCAGATCCTATCTAACCAACAGCCTATTTCTTCCTACCCCCCACAAAAATTGCCTTATGTCTGTCCCATGCATTCTTAAATTCTCCCACAGTTTTAGACCCCACAACCTCCTCAGGAAGGCTGTTCCATGCATCCACCACCCTCTCTGTGAAAAAATACTTCCTCACATTGCCCCAGAGCCGTCTCCCCTCTATCTTCAAATTGTGCCTCCTTGTTCTTGCGCATCTCTTTTTCTGAAAGGTGCTACCCTCTTGGACTTTGTTGATTCCACTGAGATACTTAAACATTTCTATCATGTCCCCCCTCTCCTCAAGGGTATACATATTAAGCTCCTTTAGTCTCTCCTCGTATAGATTCTTTTGCAGACCCTGCACCATTTTAGTTGCCCTCCTCTGAACTGCCTCCATCCTGTCTATGTCCTTGAGCAGATGGGGTCTCCAGAACTGGATGCAGTACTCCAGATGGGGTCTTACAACTGCCTGTACAGGGGGATAACAACTTCCTGTTTTCTGCTGGTGATGCCTCTCCCTATGCATCCCAGTATCCCCAACCCTCCTACTGCCTTCTAAAATTGCTTGCCACATTAAGGTCATCTGATATGATTACCCCAGGTCCCTTTCCATTTTGTTGTTGTTACTACCTCCCCCATTGTGTAATCTTCCTGGGTTTTGTTTCCCAGGTGCATTATTTTGCACTTCTTTGCATTGAAGCCAAGCTGCCATACTTCTGACCATCCCTCCAACCTTGCCAAGTCCCTTCTCATCCTTTCCGCATCCTTGTGTATCAACCCTGTTGCAGATCTTTGTGTCTTCTGCAAAGAGGCATACTTTTCCTTCCAGTCCCTCTGCAATGTCACTTATAAAGACATTAAAGGACTGGACCCAGTGAACCCTACGGTACCCCACTAGTAACCCTCTTTCTTCAGAGTGGACTCCATTTGCAATTAATTTCTGTGTCCTGTTGTGCAGCCAATGTTTACCCAGGCTACCATCCTGGGACCCACTCCCAGGCTGGTTAATTTGACTATTAATCATTTGTGTGGGACTGTGTTAAATGCCTTGCTAAAGTCTAGGTAGGCCATGTCCACAGCCCCTCCCTGGTCTACTACTCAAAGAAATCAATTAGATTCATCTGACATGACCTTCCCATTGTGAACCCATGCTGCCTTGGGTCCTGTGCCCCACTGGCCTCTAGGTACTCAACAATTCTTTCCTTTAGAAGTGATTCCATCACTTTCCCTACCACAGAAGTCAAACTGACAGGTCTGTAGTTTCCTGCTTCTGTCTTGGTCCCACTTTTGTGAAGGGGAATCACATCTGCCTTCCTCCAGTCCTCAGGTATCACACCATCCTCCATGATTTGTTCAAAGGGTAGTCAGTGGTGTCACTAGTTCTCTTAATTCTTTTAGAATTCTGGAGTGAATTCCATCTGGCCCCATGCGTTGTCCACCTTCAGTTTTAGGAGTTCTTTCAGAACCCTTTCTTCTGTGAAAGGACTGGGATCGACCCCCCTTATCCAGAGTGCTTCTGTTAATTGGATTAGGCACCTCCTCCACCTTCTCTTTTGTGAATACTGAACAGAAGTATTCATTCAGTATTCCTGCCTTTTTCACTGTCCCTCTCTGCCCACCCACCATCCATTCTGTTCAGCCTCACCATCCCTCCCTTTGTCTTTCTATGCTCCCTGATATACCTATAAAAGGTTTTATCCCCCTTCTTAACTGAGTTGGCTATCATTTCCTCAGTTTGGGTCTTTGCTATTCTGACTACCCTCTCTGCTTCCTTCTGCCTTAACTGGTACAGTTCTCTGTCTTGCTCCTTCTGTGTTTCCTTATACTTCCTAAATCCTATCTTTTTCTCACTAACCTTCACCGCCACCTCTTTTGAGAACCATAGTGGCTTTTTCTTTCATTTTGATTTGTTTATTTGCTTCACACAAAGGCTTGTTGCCTCTGTGATGGCAGTTTTGATATTCCCCATTGTTGCTCCACCTCCTTCTAGCCTGTTTGCTAGTGCTTTTCTAAGGCACTCTCCCATCTTGCCAAAGTCAGCCCTCCTGAAGTCCAGAACCCTCACTTTTGTATGGCTTGACTATGTAGCTGAATTTATCGTGAACCACACCATTTGGTGGTCACTTGTTCCCAAATGGCTACCCACTTCTAGATCTGAGATCCTCTCTCTGTCCCCATTTGAGAGCACAAGGTCTAAGATTGCTCCCTCATGAGCAGGTTCAAAACTAGCTGTCTGAGGCATGCCACCTGAAGGGCATTGAGAATGGCTCTGCTTTTGGATGTGGCTGCAGCAAAGGTGCTCCACTTGACATTTGGCATATTAAGGTCCCCTATCAACATTATCTCCCCTTTCTCTGCCATCCTAAGTATGCCTTCTATCATATCCTTGTCCATTCCCTCCCCCTGACATGGGGGTCTGTATACAACCCCTGTGCGGATTGTGGTGCCATGTCCAGTCTCTAAGGTGACCAACAGTGCCTCCTCTCCTCCCTGTTTACTCTTTTGTTCGGTTGCTTTTATCCCTTCCCTTACATAGAGAGCTACTCCACCCCCTCTTCTCCCCTCCCTGTCTCTCCTGTAGGTTGTGTACCCTAGTATGTTAACATACCAGTCATGGTTCTCTGTGTACTAAGTTTCTGTGAGCTACGATATCCAGGCATCCCTCTTCCATCAAGGCCACCAGTTCAGGGAGCTTGTTGCCCAGACTATGGGTGTTGGTACTCATTACCTTCCATTTCTTGATGGCCTTACCCCTTTTTGCCCTCCCTGTCCTTATTGCATTTGTCACTTTCTCCATTTACCCCTGTGCTTCTCCCTATCAACAAGTCTATGTTGGTGTCTACCTCACTTAGTACCCTGATTTTTGCAGGGGCTAGGATTTCCCTGCTCCTCTCCAGTGCCCCCCCCTTGGCTAGTTTAAATGCGTGCCAATGAAGCATTTAAACCTATCACCTAGGATCCTGGTTCCCCTCCTGGACAGATGCAGACCATCACACCAGTATAGTCCTGCATCCCTCCAGGTGGACCCCCAGTCCCCAAATGAAGCCAAATCCCTAAGCTCTACATCAGTTTTTCAACCACTGATTGAATCCCAGGGTGTGGAGCACCCTAGCCTCTGCCATGCCACAGACAGGCAGCACCTCTGAGAAGGTTACCGTGCATGCTATTTGTCTAAGACCCCTCCCCATCTCAACAAATGCTTCTTACACTGCTCTGATCCCTTTCTTAGCCAGGTCATTTGTCCCTAGGTGGACAATGACATCCTCCTCCCTCCCCTGTGCAGCTGCTCCAGCAATCCTGAGGATTCGCTCCCTGTCCCTCCAAGCCATGGTGCCAGGCAGGCACCTTACCTCCCTCTCTCCTCCCTTTCCTCCCCCAGTTCTACCTTCCTAACAATAGAATCCCCCACCAGGAGTTGTTTTCTTCCCCTGTGGGGTCCCATGCCACCCTCCTGTAGGTCTCCTTTGTGGAGGTTCCCAGCATCTTCCTTGGTCTCCACTCTGGGTGCCTCCATAGAGGAACCACACTTTTCCAGAACAGCATAGAAACTGTGGAGAGGTACAACTGGAGGAATGCACCTCTGTTCCACCACCCTCACCCTCCCTTAGCCCACTGTGGTCCAACTGCTCCTCTTTCTTGGCAACCTCTGAGGTAGCAGTGACCCTGGTGGTCCCTGGGTGGAGAGGAGGTCCCACAAATCCTGGCCAACTCAACCTGGAGACGAGCAACCTCCTCCCTCAGCCCAGAGAAGTGCCTGCAGATGGGACAACATTGCATCCTCCAGAACGTCTCCCGGAAGACTGCTGCGCCACAGCCACTGTACTGCATCACTCCCATCATGTCTTATTTCTGGCCCCCTAATTGTTGTTTGGAATACTTACTCTTTCCTCTGTTTGTTTATTTCTTTTTTTTTTCTGTCCCTACTTACGTACTGCCTCTGTGCCTTTTTAGCTCCTGATCTTCCTGTTCCTATTGGAGGTCCTGCTCCTAAGGCTTCTGACTATTGCCTAAATCTATATAGCAGGACCACTAGTCTGTTAGCAGCTAAGAAAAGGTAGAGTACACAGGCAGACTGGATGGGCCTGGTGGTCCTTATCTTCTGTCAATTTGTATGTTTTTATGTCTCTGTGTCATTGGTGCCAACATGTTCTGCACCATGACATTCAATTCCTCTTCTCACTCCTGTACAAGACTGCCTACCCTTGCTGTGATGTCTGCAACCCTTGCACCAGGCTGGCAAATGATCAAGCAGTCCATATGGCTGCAATGTTCTAAGCACTCCACCCACCTTGCTTCTTGCATCACATCACATGCCAGATTTCACCACCCTTTGTCCAGAGTTATGTATTCCACCCCATATGACTCCTTCCTCCCTGGCCACCTGTGGGAAGTCATGAAAGGGCAGATGTCACCCATCCTTCCTAAGACACAAAGCACTCAAGATGGATTTGCAGCACTGACTTTGTCAAACTAGTGGCAGCACATTAGAAACTAGATTTCCAGGTGGGGTTTAACCCACTTAAAAATACATGACCCCTTATCATGGACTGCTACCCAAAAGGATTGGAGGCTAAATTGTCACACAAATCAAAGAAGCTGGTCCTTTGTATCACAAGAAAATGGAACACTGTCTTTGTTCAGACGAGCAACATAAAAGTAAGCACTTTCTGTTATCCAGTTCAGAAATTCAAAACTATATGAGAAATGAGTACATTGTGTGCAAATGAGTAGGATGGCATGGTGTGCATTACATAGGCAATAACACATAATGGGATGTGCATTAACTGCAGAATCTGGGCACTCCTCTGATGTGTGCTAAGGCACAAGGCTGCAGGCTGAGTGCTGTTCAGCACACACTGGAACAGGACCTATACAGTACTATAAAAAAAAAGCACACCCTGTCATATGTTGTTATCCTTATAAAATGGCCTGGTTTTAAAAGTGTTGGCTTAGACAATGCAGTACCGTGCATTCCTGAGTATATGCAG
Source organism: Neoceratodus forsteri (assembly GCA_016271365.2). Classification (NCBI taxonomy): domain Eukaryota; kingdom Metazoa; phylum Chordata; order Ceratodontiformes; family Ceratodontidae; genus Neoceratodus; species Neoceratodus forsteri. The sequence continues at coordinate 1,361,798,715 of CM057455.1, read as the reverse complement.
GCACTGCCAGTTGCTAACTTTGTCAAATCAGAAAGCAGATTCTGAGGCTGCCATCCTGATCCATTTTATAATTATGCACAGTCAACCATTGAAAAGCCATCAACAGGTCACGTTTACTGTATACGTTTTAACCAGGACTGATGTGACATTTAATGCAATTGTATCATGGTGAGAATAGGAATGGTAATGGCGCAAGACTACTGGATCCTGACTCCAGCCAGATTGTTTCCTGTGCACTGATCCCAGGGTAGTAGGCTACAGACATAGTACACTTTAACAGAGTATATTGTTTCCTACACTTACGTCACTTTAGTGTAGATTTACTATTCCATCACCACACCGCTGTGGATCACCACGCCATTGAAAGTTTAGGGGTTAAGTTAAATTGAGGGAATCTGAATTCAAACCCAGATCTCCAGCTTCACAGTCCTCTCCCTTAACCACTAGGCTGCATTAGCTGCAGAGTTTTTTGGTTCTTTTTTTTATCTTGACAGAGATGCACTGCCCTGGGTTCAGTACTGCCACCAGGTCTGTCGGTGCTGCCCCTGAGTCAGTGCTGTCTCTGGTTCAGTGCTACCATGAACTTAGTGCTAGGGAGAACTCTCTTTCCTGATTTGAATGATGCTTGACAGTGCCACACCCTATTCATTGCCAAACCAATACAAAGCCATGACAAAAGTAATCAAGATCAGATTCCTCTGTGGTACCACAGCATAACATTACCTAACCATGTTTGGCAGTGACCTCCATTGGTTTCATGATTAGCACAGGGGATAGTCAGGGAATCTGACTAGAAATTGATTTGGCAGACACTTCAGTTATGCATATTCATGGAGAACTTACTAACAAACCAAAACTAAACAATATATAAAAATAATTGCTTCATTTAATTCTTGAGTGGCTCCCTCTTTATCTTCTAGAGCACTGCATATATTTGTTGTCAAGTAGGGAGTTAACTGGAGCAATTCATCAGTAACAGTGGTCAGCTGTCCTTGTAAAAACATAGCTTACCACAGTTGATCTCCTCTGCTGTTACCGAGGAAACGGACCTGCCTTGCAGCCTTCTGGGATATTCACAGGTGGCAGCTGCTTGAGTGTTGCCATTCTTGGCGTAGTCTCTTATCAGCTCTGCCAACCACAGTATGTCGCAGTCACACATTAATGTGTTAGAGTCCAAGCGCCTGCACAATTTGTTTTGTTTGGTAAAAAAAAAAAGAGATAGAAACAACATATAAGAAAACATTATTCATGCTAAACTGTATACAAATTTTGAGGAAAATATTACATGAAGTGTCTCAAAATGAAAATGGAAGCATGGCCCAGCATATTAACATGCTGGTGTTATGGTCACATATAACTAGAGCTTGGGAGCTTAATCCTTGATACCAACAGCAATGACATAATAAGTAGTAAAATAGCACCAATTTATAAAGCAACAGATAGAAAGGGAAGGACATAGTTGACTAAATTGAATCCCATGACCGTGCAGTAAGGTTTGTCTAACCTCACTGCTGGCTGTCAATTAAATTAGTCATTGTCTCTTAAACTTGTGAGAAGTCTCATTTAAACCTTTTCTGCTGAAACAAGCCATTCTTTAAGTGTAATGCCCAGTCCAGGGTGTGTTGCAAGATGGACCTTACTACAGTTCCTGGGGGATAAATGCACTTTGGCTGCATTATATGCTTCACAGCGCACCTGGGGTGTGAGGTTAGATCCATCATACTGCACACCCCATTTAGGATTGTTAATTAATGAGAAGGAGAGGAATCTGGATTTGTACAGCATACTGTTCATACAACATGTATTCTAATGTGCTTTAGAATACAGGAGAGATAGAGAGACAGATATAGAGGGGAGAGATTTCAGAGAGGTGAAACCCATCAAAGTTAAGTGTCTTGCACAGTGTCACATCAGCAGGGTCAGTGGCAGGATTTTAAACTTGGGGCTCCAAGTCCCTAGCTCTGTGCTCTGTCAACTACTGTATGTTAACCATAGGAACGTAGAGAGAAGAAAGACTGGTAGGAATGTGAGAGGTGTACCGTAGACTAACTGAGCACTGCTAGATTAATGACTGGCCCATGGGGGAGGGGTAGTCGGTCAATGAGACTTTCACCTCTGGGTCACAGGTTCAAATCCAACCAGGCTGGTAGTAGCTGAAACTAAGCCATTATGATTGGACGGTTGTTTGGTTACCATTTAAAATGAGTTGTGGCAGTCTCAGTCCAGTTCGTATTGAACAAGTGTCAACATCACAAAAAGTCACCAACAAAACTGGCACTCAAGAAGTGAAGGATTTAATGGACATAACAGTATCAACAACAATCTCAACCATGCAATGGCCACTCTATGACAGGGCTGAGGCCCACTGATGGAAAGTATAGGGAAGTTTGTGACTGTCTGTACTATACTTGTCACGTTATAAATAATTACATAGCATGATGGTGCACTTCGGACTAATTGGAGTGCACCTTTTCCATGCGTAAGAGAAACTCTTATTCTGTAAAGAGTGTCTCAGACACAGGTGCCCTGAAATGGGCTAGTTCAGTGGTGTTTCTTAAACTGTAATATATTATTGTTCTACCTTGATTGGGATAATACTGCTGAGGCTAACACTCTTACAGTTGCAAACTGTGGTCCCACATACATTCTTAGTGCATCAGAAATGCTCACCTTAGGTTAACAGTTTTCATACCCTACAAATACATGCGAGACTACTCTTATACCTGTAAAAGTGGTCTCCATGGCAGTAATTTAAAAGAAGAGGGGCTGGTTCAAATTCTAAGGACAGCACACAGGCTGCTTTTAAATGGTTTGTACGTGATATGAGAGAGAGAATCCAGGCAATAGAGATATGCTGGTGTAACCCCCCTGCAAATGGGGGTTCCCAAAAGACTTCCAGGAGCTTGCTTGAATGCTCCAAGCCTGAATGGTGTTTGGCATTTAAGCCATTTATCAGTGAGTGTTTTTAGAGCCTCTGGTACTGTCTCTTTAAGAGCTGTCTGCTTGCAGACATAATTAGTTTATATGGGGGACTGTGTGCTTCTCTGAGTACCACTCGAGCTGCTGCCAATTCACTTCATTTTTGCAGTCACTAGGAGTGCAAAGGGAACCTATCTGAAAGATGTAACTGTTTGCCAGAAATTATTTAGAGTAATAATGAAATTACAGTTTGTCTAACCTGCTTTCTTTGCAGTCAGAACTGTGTCTGCTAGTTCCCCATTCTAGTTTTGAACTGCTGAACTGGACCAATCAGTGTGGGGTAAGCTAGCTCTAAATGGTGCCTTGGACGAATCAGAACTTGGACTCATAATCTGAGCCAGCCACAAGAGGATTGTATGGGCAGTGACTCTGGGAGATGTAGTTTAGACTTCAGTGCCTTTTGGACCAACAGCAGCAGTCTATTGTGAGTGACAGCCAATCCAGTCAAGAACTGGGAGGAACTCAAAGGAAGTGCCCGGTTTTGTCGGTTGAAAGTTCAGTTGAGCTTTGGCAGTGAAGAAGGAAGGAGCCCTGTGCTTTTCAGTGTGCAGTTTTAGTCAAAAACGTGTAAGGCCCAGAGTTCCGGTCTGCAGCTTGTGTAACAGCTTGTTAGGACTGAATCCGTCTGTGAAAAGAATCAAAGGATCTCTGAAGAGTAGAAACCAGGCTCACCCTGTAGAAGACTGGAGGAATTGCTGAAAATTGCATTCGGTCTGTCAGGAACTGAATCTGCTGTGTGTTCTCCCGGTATTGTACAGTAATTGCGATCGGGATACAGATGCAGCCTGCCTGGTATAGTGCTTTCTTATATGGATGTGTGAAGAGGTTTGTGTACCTCAAGTGAGCCCTGCTGACATTGAAGGACCCTATCTTATTTGGAGGTCGTGAGTACTAATTCAGGGTCACTCCTGTTGAATTGCCACATTAAATCCAAATGGAATTACTGTACTGCTGACTGTTTAATTCTCCTTTCTCTTGTGTGAAAGGCCCCTACCAGCTGCCACGGTTTGGACTAGCCACTAGGGCTTGGGTACCCAGGGACAGTAACTGATAGGGATAGGCCTGTGCACAGAGCCATAGGTAGATTATTAGAGTGATAAGCTAATTAACCTGATTTCCCCTGTCCTTGTTATATCCCCTAAATAAATCAGAGCTGCTTGTTTCAGCAAAGTTATACTGCCTGAGGTATTTGTCTATGTTAAAGTACTGTACTGTGATTGTTGCACTGTATCTCATTTCACAGGAGGTCCCAGTGCCAGAACCAGACCTGGGGTAAGTGTATACTGTGAAGGTAATTCTGATATATTGTGTGGGCCACTAGTGGGAAGAAAGGGGGGTTGCAGTGTCCCAGAGGGCTGTGACCAAGTTAGTTTAACTATTGCAAACCCTGACCTCTGGGTGGAGGCATCCGCCATTGGATCCAGGCCCCTCAACCTGTTAGTGGCAAATCAGGCAGGGGTAGTAGCCCCTGGGATAGCGCCATCTAGGGGTTACACTGTATTGCATTTTGTTTTGTTAGAACGTGAGTTTCACTTTATAGTTATTTAATCTTCCTTTTCATTTCTCAAAAGTCTCTAAAAGTTGCACATCCTGACCCTGTTCTGACTTGAGACTTGAGTACATTTCTGTAAATAATCCATGGACAAAGCCACTGATTTACAGTGATTAAAGTAATGAAATTTAATTTTAAAGGCTTGAAATTCTGGGACTTACGGTGATTGTTAGTCTCATTTTATCATGATTCTACTGTCATTCTTTGAATATGCGATACATAAGCAGAGTAAAAGAAGGCTTAATATGCAGAGCATTAAATTAAATGAATTGAAAATAGTACAGGAAGCAATTATAAGAAAAATACAAGTTCTATAGATTTACTGATCTGGTATAAAATGCTACATTCCATGATATTCTTTGCTTTTACCAGTGTGCAGGCAGTCCAAATTCCAGAATTTTACTGGTTTTCTGATAACCAAAAACCTGTGGTCATGGCATGGATTATTCTTGAATATATGTAGAAGATTAAGGACTATATAAAAATAAATAGGGTGACAAGAGTATAGACTTATGAAGGAAACTGTGTACCCAGTGACTTTGGCTGATGTGTTACATAGCTAACCCTCCTAGTTTAGGCAATTCTGTCCCCCCCCCCTTTTTGGTATGCTTCACTGCCCCTGCCTACAAATCTAGAAGTGAGAGTTCCACTACCAAAACACTCAACTACTGTGTGCATAGAAAGGAAATGTGGCCAAAAGGAAACCAAGATCAGAAAAAAAAAAATTTCCTGTGCATCTCTCATCATAATCACACAGGGCAGGTCTGCCAACCCAAGCAAAACAAACCTCTTATTTTAAACAATAAATAATAGTGCTAAATGTATTTCTCTACTTTTATTTTTCAAAAGCCATTTTGTAAGTGCAATAAAGCACTTCAGGGACGTGCAGTTCTGGTCAATAATCCTACTAATCAGTCGCACTGAAACACACTTGCCTGTGCCTTGTACCTCAACTCACACCCAAAGCATGCAATTTTTAAGCCACAATTACACATAACATTTTCAGGTGCAAGACCTGGATCATATTAATCACCCTTCTATGGACTGCCTCTACCTTATCAAAGTCCTTACAAAGATATAACTTCCAGAATTCCACACTGTACTCTAGGTGAGGCTTCACCGGAGTTTATTCAATATCAGTACCTCCCACCATCTGCTAGTGATACCTCTATGTACCCCAGCACTCCACTGACCCTCCCTGCAGCCTTAGCACTCTGCACAGAAGGTCCCTTAATTCCTTGGCGATCGTCAGCAACTCCCCCTATCCTGTAGTTCTCCCCAAGGTTCCCCCCGTCCTATGTGCATTATTTTGCACTTCTTTGAATTGAACCCCAGTTGTCACTCCTCTTTCCACTTTCAAGCTTTCCCAGGTCCATCCTCGTTCTTCACTCCATCTGGAGTATCCACACTGTTGCAGATCTTGGTGTCATTTGCAAACAGGCAGACCTTTCCTGCCAGCCCTGTAACAATGTCACTAATAAAGACATTAAACAGAACTGGCCCAAGGACTGATCCGTAAGGTATCCGCTGATCACCCACCCTCTACCACCACCCTCTGCTTCCAGTCCATTAGCCAATTCCTAACCCAGTTTACCACCTTGTGCCACATGCCCAGACTACCCATCTTGTTAAGCAGCCTTTTATGTAGGACGGTGTCGAAGACCTTGCTGGAATCGAGGGAGATGATGTCCACGTCCCCCCTCAAACTGACCTAATTTGTCACCAAGTCAAAAATCTTTTTTTGTCGCGACCTTCCCACTGTGAATCCATGTTGCCTTTGATCCTGGCACTGTTAGATTACAAGTGTGTCACCTCCATTTTTTACCCACTACTGAGGTGATGCTGACCGGCCCATGGTTCCCAGCCTCTTCTCTATTACCACTTTTGTGTATTGTGATTACATGTGCCCTCACAAAACAACCAGTATATACTGTTGTACCATGTTTATACTGATTACCATGCTTGCCTCAACTGCTAAGCAGTTGTAAACTGATGACTTGTTTCTTTTAACTGATGTAAGTAACACAATGAAAATGTCAAACAGTAAGCAATCACAGTTTATTTCAACCCTATTTGTTACATGTCTGTCCTACTCCTGAATTTTTTTTTTCAATCTGCATCTGTTTTGTGATTATTTATCATGTATTATGACTTACCTTACTGTAACTGGCCTTGTATACTGTTAACCTTTTATTCTTTTGAATGACTGTATATTCAAATGCTACCCTTACCAGGGTTGAACCTGGGAATGAGCTACTGTTCAGTGTGCTTTTCCCCGATTACCAAATTTTAAATAAATAAGATAACAGCAAGAACAGATGACATCTGTCATTATTTTTCAGGTATAACACTTATAGTAGATGACTGTAATTATATGAAAATTCAAAAGGTGCATTTCTGTCATTTAGTAGTTAGTGGATAAGCTAGGAGTGGACTAAGTAGCTAGGCGATTCTATATATGATAAAGATAAACAAAATGCACAAGTTCAGTTCTTTAAATATTTCTTTAAAATACAAAGGTCACTATACACAGACTGAACAAGGAAAGAGAACAATTTATCATTGCTCTAGCCTCTATCATTATTATGGCATTTAACTTGTTGGGAACAGCTTTCTGGCCTGCTAAAGTCATAGAAATACACCATTTGACTTCACATTTTCAAAATTGTTCCTGGAGGGCATTCCCTAGGACCCAATTAGAGAGTTTGGATTTTGTGCCTCCAAAATTTCTGACTGCATGACACCCCAAATTAATTGTATTTGTGTGCTTATTAAATTAATTCAGTATGAGGTATATACAGTTGTGAGGATGGATATAATCAGTGTGTGTGTGTGGGGGGGCTCTGTATTTCAAGGCAAAACCCATGGATCAGCTGCCCTCTAAAGTTTCTACAAGCAATATTCAAGCCTTAGTGGAGTTCTCATTGCAGAACCCTAAGAAGGTGTGGGCGTCCAATTTATTCTGCTTGGACTTTTATTTTTACAGGCTAGTGCTATATTCCATTTTTTCAGACTAGCAAACACATGCTGTACTGTTCATATTGACAAACATGTTAACAAATTAACAAATATTAACTGTCTGGATTTATTTAAAGGCACACTGCCCCCCCGCCCATGGCCTCAGACTTTCCCTAGTTTCCAATGTAACTAAAATGTCTGTAGGAAATGCAATGAACAGATCTTAACTGCAGTAAATGAACACTTACAGTCTTTCAAAGAATCCAGGTGAGAAAACGTTCCAGCAGGAATCCTGGATATTCTATTATTATGTAGGAATCTGAGAAACAGAAGACAGTGCCAGCTCAAATTAGAATGCATTCAAGTACTTTCTTCACTGTAGCAAGAACATTTAATTTCCTGATGTGGAACTTCTTTAGAGACCCATATTATTGTGCCTTTTGTTTTCCCATTTTAAATTCTTTACAACACCACATGCTTGGAAAACAAGCTATTATAATGCATATAAGCATGACATTCAAATTATAAACATCTTATGTTTCATTGATTACACAGCGCTGATCATGCCAATACTTTCCTCAAGAGGCAGCATCCTAGTGTTGCGAGATTACTTTTAGACAGGATCATTTTTCCAACTGATATGCTTAAAATAAGTATCGGCAACCAAACAGTGTTTATGGAATAAGAAAACAAAAATCAGCCAGGGAATACAGTATGTCTTAAAATGTTGTATAAATCCCAACGACAGAACATAACATTTTTATTGGCTTCTCAAAGTTTTTATTGACTGCAAACTTCTTCATACAAAAATGTTTTTATTTTGTTGACAACATAAATTAATCTGCATATATTTTCATTGAACTACTAGCTAGGTATCAGTATTTATGTGCTTATTAAATTAATTCAGTATTAGGTATAATACAGCTCTAAGTAGGGATGTAATTAGTGTGTGTGTGTGCAGTGGGGCTCTGTGTTTCTAGGCAAAAACCCATGGACCAGCTGCCCTCTTATTCCTACATAGTAGAGTTCTCATTGCAGAACCCTAAAAAGGTTTGGGCTATCCCAGTTTATTTTGTTCACTCTTTTGTTTGGTTACAGGCTGGTGCTGCACTTCATTTCTTTAGATTAGCAAACATATACTGTACTGTTCATACTGAGGAACATGTTAACAAATTAACAAATACTAACTGCCTGGATTTATTTAAAAGGATACTGCCCCCCTCCACCCGGCCTCAGACTTTCCTTTAGTTTAAACAACACATTTGCTGATTGCTTACTTTATGCAGAACAGTACTGATGTAGTGGAATGTTTTACATGTGCTTTGTTTTTCTTAATAAAAGTAAAGAAAATGGCTAGTTACCATATTAGGTAAACACACTAAAATCTGTTTGTTTACAAGCCACATTTCCTTCCCAAGACAGCCCAGCTGAGATGCAGTATCTTATTTCGGTGGGGTCCAAGTGACTTTCCCAAGGTTACACAGGCAATATTTTGCTTGGCTCTAGTAGGGTTTGAACCTTTAATCTCCCATAAGTCCCATAATTGACACTGTAGTACAGTAAGAGGGTGATGCTGCACTGCTCAGGTGTCATCCTCCGTGTGAGATATTTGTCTGGGTGGAAGTTAAAGATCCTATGGCACTTACTGAAAAAAAGTATAGGAGTTTCCCCAATGTCATGGCCAATTTTTATCTATAAAACAGGTTCCAGTTATTGCCAAATCTTAGACTATAGTATTCAGCCTATCCTCTACCTCTTCCTCCATTCCCTCCATCTGGAAGCAAGCCAGTGTCATCCCCGTCTTTAAGTTTGGTGATCCCACACTACTTGACAATCACCAGACAATTTCCATCCTCTCCCAGCTAAGTAAAATCCTTGAAATGGTTGTGTACCAGCAAATCTCAGATCATGTGTTTAGGTACAACCTCCTCTGTCCCCAACAACATGGCTTTAGGAAAGGCTGCAGCACCACCACTGCCCTGGCTTGCTTCACTAACCACATTTTCAGAAGCATGGATGTAGGCAAACTCACTAGTGTCATCTTTGTGGATCTCACTAAGGTCTTCAACCTACTGGACCATAACATCCTGTTACATAAGCTGAGCAGAACTGGGTGCACTGCCACATCCACAAATTGGTTCTGTGACTACCTCTCTGGGTGAACCCAGGTGATCTGCAAAGGGGGTACAATCTCCACCACCCGGGAGGTCAATACCGGGGTCCTGCAAGGATCCATACTTGGACCCATCTTGTTTTCCCTTTTCATCACCTCCCTTCCCATGGATAGCACCATGTCCAACTCACTACTGTATGCCAATGATCCTTCTATCCTCTACCACAGTGCAAACACCCCAGCCAAACTTTCATCCACACACGGGCAACTGTGGTGCCACTCAACAAAGGTTCATTGCCAACTGGCCTTGGTAAATGCAAATGGGATTGGCAGTACAGCCTACAGGTTAAAATAATGAGCTGTGAATGAATTTGATACATCCAGCAGACCTGGGTTTAGAACATAAAATGGTGTCAGCAGATGGAGACCATGTCATCCATCTAGTCCACCCAAGTGGCTACCCCGTCCCCTCTAATTGTTCAATTTGATTCCCACAACTTTACCTTGCATACTGTGTGACTCTGAACAAGTCACTTAACCTCCTCAGTGCTCCCAGGTCACCCCTGAAAATAGGTACACATGTCTAGTGGGACTTACCCATATAACAATACCCTGAAGACTAACGCCATGCAATTCAGATTGAAACCCAGACTAGCTAGGTGGGCTGGTGATCCTACCTCTTTTCACATTCAGTCCCCTGATGACTCACCCCTTGAGTTAGTGACTTCCTTAAAATACCTGTGAGTCACCCTTGACCCTGCCCTGACTTCCTCTGATAACATCGGATTCACCATCTGGCACATGAACCCGAGACTAGGTGCTGGTTACGGGCTCATATGACCCCCAAGGTCAAACTCACCATTGTCCAGGGCACTTTAGGACCCCTGCTGGACTACCACTCTCCCATCTACATGCAGACCTCATCCTCCAGCCTGTCCTCACTAAACACAATCTACAACAGCATCTGTAGGTTTGCTTTGATGGAACCTTACTCCACGCATCACTGTTCTCTCTACCAGGCCCTAGGATGGCTTCTCCTCAGGCCCACTGGGACTGTCTCCTAGGCTGCTTAGTTGACAAACCCATCACAGAAAAGGAGGTGTCTTACCTTTCCCCTATGCAGGCTACAGCCCTGCCATCAAGGCCTCCAGATCTCCCTCCAGCCTATTACTGTAGTGCCCACAAATCACCACATGGTATAGGCCAGAAGGTCTGCCCTTCAGCTGCCCCAAATCTTTGAACAGCCTTAATGCCCCACTATAGACCCTGGGTTCACATCCCTACATTTTAATCCTACTACAAGACTTCTCACTGCTACCATCACTCAAAATGCCCCTTCCCAAATGATAAACACACCCCATCCAATGGTGAAGCATATGCTCCCTCCACCCCATCTTGTTGGGAAAATCGGAGTGCCACAATGACTCTGGAAATTGTTTTTATATTGATTCTAGAAACAGTTGTTGCTGTTAGGCATGTTAAGCACTGACTGCCACTGTGCACTATAATTGCTTACACTGTGGTCACATTATACCCAGTTTGCTCAGTTCTGTACCATTTGTTTCTTATCTCTTTATGTTTCACTTATGTGATGTAACTACTCTCTGTTCCCTGTATCTTTTGTACCTGTTTTTCTTTTTACCTTGTTTGTGTCATCTTTATGGACTGGGTCATGCCAGAAAACAGTGCCTGGGATCAGTGCACCCACCTGGTTAGCAAACAAACAAATAAATAAATAGAGGATAATGTATGGGTAGCCATACACAACAAGCCTATGTCTGCATCAAGGTTTCTAGGACAAGCAGAAATCTCGAGAGTGAAGCTCAGGAGGTTCCCTAGTTGCCACAGAAACCTTGAGATGAAGATACAGGCTTGTCTGTATATGGATGCCCATACATTATCTTTTATAGTGTATGGGCATCCATGCCCATTTTGGACATTTTGCTTCCTTTCAGTGAACTGGGGGTGGGGGGCACTTGAGGGTTGGTGGCAGGCTCAAATTATTAATTCAGTGTACTGCAGCTTTTTCTGTAAGTTCAAGTAAAAAAAAAACAGGTTCCAGCCCGACTGGATAGAGGCAAGCATCTGTGTGGCAACATTCTAAGTTGTTGTGCTGCAGTAGTGATATCACTACTGCAGCACAACATATGAACATATGAACACATGAGAACGCCAGGAGAAACAGGCCCTAAAGGTCTATGAAGTGTGCTCTAGTGCGCAGCTCACAGATTAAACTACTGCAGTTGGCCCCCACCTAGTTTCAGTCCCCCCGGTTTATCACCCCACATCATCACCTCCCTCCCCAGCCTCCACTCAGTTTTGACCTTTCCTTTGACCCTGTCCCAACCCCTCTTGAAACTGCCCACAGTCTTCAGTGAGATCACCTGCCCTGGCAGTTTATTCCACCTTGCTACCACCCTTTCTGTGAAATAGTATCTCCTCATTTCCTTATTGAATCGTTCCCCTTCCAATTTCAGACTATGTCTCCTCATGATCCCCCAGCTGAAGATTCCCTCTGTACTAACCCTATTTATACCTTTTAAGTATTTGAAGGTCTCAATCATATCCCCCTCTCCCTTCTATCTTTCAGGGAATAGATGTTGAGTTTCTACAGTTTTTACTCATAGGGTTTGTCTCCCAGTCCTAGGATCATCTTAGTCGGCTTTTGTTGCACCCCCTCCAGTAGTTTGACATCCTTTTTTTCAATACGGGCACCAGAACTGCACACAGCACTCCAAGTGTGGTATCACCAGTGACCTGTACAATGGCAGAATGACTTCCACACCTTGAGGTGCTTCCTCTGCCAATGCACCCAGCATTTTGTTTGCTTTGGCTTCTGCTTTACGGCACTACTAGAGTGTTTCAATATAATGCTGTCACTACTGCAGCACAACAACATATTCTAGGCATGGAATTCCATGCATAATAGGGTTCCACCATACTATATATATATAGATATATATATTTATATATATATTATGGTAGCACAGTAGTGCTACCATACTTAGGAGTTGAGAGCCATTTCTATGTTAAACCAAAACTTTGCACCTTAATAACTTTGCAACCGTTTGACAGATTTGGCTGAAATTTGGAATACATGATCAAGAACCATAGGCCTTGGGATCTGCAAGTTTCGTAGTGGTCGGATATAAGGCTGTGGAGTTATTAAGCATGATCTGTGCACGCATTTACGCTTTTTCTGGAATTCTATGGTCGCGCCTACAGGTCGTACGGTTTGCGCGACTGGTCCAAAATCTTCAGGCAACGTGCGGCCGGGGTTCCCGATGTGCCTTTCAAAGATTTCGTGAAAATTATTAAACAGTTCAAAGTTATTCAAAAACAGTTTCCCACTATAAGTCAATGGGAAAAGTTAACAAAAGTTCAACACTTTCACAAATGCATTTTACTTTCGCAATGGGCCTGTTATTCTGCAAATCGCCATTTTGTTTTCAGTTGGTGATCAGAAAAATGGTTGGCATTTAAATTTGGGACCCTCTAGCAACCTAATTCTTTTGTATTCACCTAGTCGGACCCTGAGGATGCTTGCCATGTCTTTATTTTGTGGTAAACACCCCAGAAATATGTTTTCAAATTTCTGAAAAAGTATTTCGCAAATTACTTTCATGCTCACGAAGTGTCAAACTTTTTGAGAAAGTTTTCAAGAATTGCGACAGTAGTTTTCCATCTGTGGGACAGTGACAGCGATTCTTTTGGCACTGCGCTGCAAAAGAACTGTTGAGAGTTTTGGGCTGAAATTTGGAGGGAACTGAGCCGACATCTCACAGATGTGCCTTTCAGTGTTGTATTGAAAAAATATTACATGGCGGCAAAGTTACAGCACTCCAAAGTTGAGTTTTTCCCATAGGATAAAATTACGCGCCCGACATTACAGAAATCCTTTGGCACCCTGCTGCAAACTAACGGTTTGGTCTTTTTCCTGAAATTTGAGGAAGACAGCCAACAGCCCACAGATGTGCCTTTCAGTAGTTTGGTGAAAAAATATCACACAGCGGCAAAGTTACGGCACTCCAAAGTTGACGTTTTTCCCATAGGATAACATTACGCGCCTGACGCATTACAGAAATCCTTTGGATCCCTGCTGCAAAATAACGGTTTGGTCTTTTTTCCTGAAATTTGGAGGGAAGACAGCCAACAGCCCACAGATGTGCCTTTCAGTGGTTTGGTGAAAAAACATTACAGGAGGCAAAGTTATGGTGCTCGAACTTTTCTTTTTTCCCATAGGATAACATTACGGCGTCATGGCATCTTTCAGGGCCCCTATCTCAGAAATGGTGTAGATACGACTTTTCTGTCGAGAATTCTTAGCGCCTACCAGCGGCTAAGGTTCAAATTAGTCAGGACAGTTGTAAATAATATGACTTTTTAATTTTTTTCACGTCAGACGGTTCCTGAGATATAATGTATTTAGTATTCCAAGATCTCATTTTCTACCGATACTCATTATTATGCATACATTATTTGTACTCACTGTCTTTCTCTATGCAGGTTTTGTGGAAAACCAGCCTGTGTGCTTACATTACTGTTACTGTTGCAGTATCCAATTGCGGTTCCGTGACCGTTTACTCTACCGCTGACGCTCTGCACCACCATGTGCGTTATCCTTTGCGCTTTCATTTGCGCTATGCTTGTTATTTTTTGCCATTTCTGTCTACAGTACTGTTTATCTTTCTGTTTCACTTTACGCCACCATGCCCAATGACATTTCTGTTTGCAGACACCATGTTACTATGTGACAACACATCACGTGGCAGACCATTCCTGTCTACGCCATGTACAGTACCCTTTCTGTTCTCATTTGCGCTTGTGTTACCATAAAGCGCCACTGTTAGCATTTCTGTTTGCGTTGCTGTCCCTGTTAGTATGCCACAAGACATCATGTAGTAGGGCGTGGGGCCCAGAGGGCCCAGCGCTCGTTATCAAGATAGGTGCGGTGGGAGCCGGGTCCCAGAGGCCCCACGCCCCCGCTGCATTACATCTAATATTTCTCATTATCATTCTCAAAAGAAGGGAAATTAGAGGCAAAAACTCAGTTTAATGCATTAGTTAGTGTTGTTGCACAGCGAAAAAGTGAGGAAATACCTGTTAGGGGTTGAAAACCCCTTTACCCCCCCACCCACCTCAACCGGCATTGGGGTGTGCATTGGGATCGTGGGTCCCAACTCTCACCCCATTTTCCTATACTTGTTGCTTTATACATGTCATGGGGTGAGAGTTAGGGCTGATGATCCTCAATGCACACCCTAATGCTACCATGTGCGCATCCTTTATGCTTTCATTTAGTGCTATGCTTTGTTACTTTTGCCATTTTGTGTGTACTGTACTGTTTCTCTTTCTGTTTCACTTTGCGTCACCATGCCCATTGACATTTCCATTTACAGGCACCATGTTACTATGTGACAAGACATCACGTGGCACACCATTCCCGTCTACGCCACCGTGTGCGTTACCCTTTCTGTTCTCATTCGCGCTTGTGTTGCCATGTGTGCCACTGTTAGCATTTCTGTTTGCGTTGCTGCTCCTGTTACTATGCCACAAGACATCATGGGGCGGGAGCGCGGGGCCCTTTGGGCTCCACGCTCCCTCCACCGCATTACATTCACTATTTCTCATTATCATTCTCAAAAAGAAGGGAAATTAGAGGCAAAACTCCGTTTAATGCATTAGTTAGGGTTGTTCCACAGTGACAAAAGTGAGAACTCGCTGTTAGGTTGAAAACCCTAACTCGACCACCCCCCCAGCACCACACACACACACACACATATTCAAGTATGGGGAGGACCAAGTCAACACAACCAATGACAGACATCCAGCAGTAGGTGACAGAAATAACAAACAATTGTCTAAATGTACTACGAGACATCCCCACCCACCTGACCAGGTACTGCATGCTCAGTGGAGATCAACAGCAAAACTGAGGCCATGTACACCAAACGCATACATCCCTGATTGCAGCTGCACACAACGCACTACACTTAGTAGTTGCATGGCCTTACCTACCGATGCCCCACACCAGACCACACCACTTGTGGTGGGCCACCTGAGCAATAGAGTTCAGCAAAACCAAGGAGTTGTACAGGTATAATATTCCAATTATAACAAGGGTTTGAGAAATGCAGCTTTCTAATTGACTGTAAACATTGTAACAGCCTTATGTTTAGTTTTTATTAACATACATGTAGAGCCTAACCATATGATGAACATGGTTTAATGTTGTTTAAAAAACAGTTTTATTATGATAGCAATAAGCCACTCCCAGGTATTATGTTAATGGTCAGTTTATCACTGTCTAGCGACATGTGGCTCTCGGCTATGCCTCATTCAACATTAAACCCCTACAGGGTGATTAACAGACCATTTAACATAACTGTTGGTCATGCCTTATTGCTTAATTGTCTTTATGAGTAGAATACTCTCCCTCTGCTAGGCACTGCAGCAGCTTTGCAACACAGTGTCCCACCCAGTTACACCATACACTGTCTAGTTACTGGAGAATGGCTGTGAATACGAACTCATGAAGATGAACAGTGTAACTTGATCATTACAGTCATCGAAACCCTAGTGTGATTATAACTGACAGAGTCAGTGATACAGAATAACCCCTGCTGTCCTAGTACACTTACCCCATTGTGAGTTAAATCAAGACTAAAAGACATTCTGTTTATATCTACACCATACCTACTTGATTCCTGTTGTACCACAATTAACATAGTTAACACTTTGATAGCATCAGTGACAGAAGTGTGGCAAACCCAAACAGTAGGCATACAGCCTGAGTATGAAACAACTGTTAAAAAAATCACAGTGTGTCCATAAGTGGCATAGATCACTCATTGCAACAATAGTAAATGTATTACTATTTGAATAAGTTAGTCATCACAGATGCAATGAGATTGTCTTTATCAGGTACAACATACTCAGTAAGTGCCTACAGGAAAATCTATCCTATATACATCTCCGATACAGGTACATCATTGTTGGCTCAGCAGTGCTATGATATTTAGAAGTTGTTGGCCTGATCCATGCAATTACAATGTTTCTTACAAAGAATACTTACTGCATCTTTAGTATTGAAACACACTGAAGGTCTATGTATGTACATCAGCAATACACCTTCATCAGTAAGAATGCATGTGATACTGGCAGCAATGAATTTCACAGCGCTTGAACAGGCAATGCTTTTCCATACGTTTACATCAGCCTCTCTATGTTGAGTAAACCATTACAGTAAATGTACTACTATGTAAATCACCTACTAAATGTATCACTACTTTTATCTTGAGCATGCTAGTGTCTTGTAGTTAATTTATGTGCTTCTCTTAATTAATGTATACTCACTAGTGTTAAAACCTTTCTACAACTGTCATCATGCACCTTCAGCATTTATATTGAATAACGGCACAGTACCATTTGTAGTGTGGTGTGGTGTGGGGCATCGGTAGGTAAGGCCATGCAACTACTAAGTGTGGTACGTTGTGTGCAGCTGTAATCAGGGATGTGTACGTTTGGTGTACATGGCCTCAGTTTTGCTGTTGATCTCCACTGAGCATGCAGTACCTGGTCAGGTGGGTGGGGATGTCTTGTAGTACATTTAGACAATTGTTTGTTATTTCTGTCACCTGCTGCTGGATGTCTGTCATTGGTTGTGTTGACTTGGTCCTCCCATACTTGAATGTGTGTGTGTGTGTCTGTGTGTCTGGTGCTGGGGTGAATTCGGAGTTAGGGTTTTCAACCCTAACAGCGAATTTCCTCACTTTTGTCGCTGTGGAACAACCCTAACTAATGCATTAAACTGAGTTTTTTGCCTCTAATATATATATATATATATATATATATATATATGTATGTATGTACATATATATATATATATATATATATATAGATAGATAGATAGATATACAGTATATGTGTATATATGTGTGTGTGTATATATCTATATATATAGAAAGAGAGAGAGAAATTTAATCCACCCTCTACAACACCCTGGAAACAATCTATCACAGCTCAGTATGCCTTCCTGGTCAAAAATTACAAATAAATAAATAAATCTCCTGGTTCCCAAGCCAGTGCTCTAACCATTAGAACACACTGCACATTGAACTACTCCCACTGCATACTTCCTGAACCTTGGGAACACCCCCACCCACCACTGCCACTCATTTTTTTTTTGTACAACTATCTTTCTTGCCGCTCAGCCTGGAACTCTCTCAGGCCTCCTGCTCACACCAGCTTGCTCTACCTCCAGCTGTGTTTCCCGACGATCTTGAAGGTCATTGCGGTTCCCCGGGTCGGACAGGTTAACCCCGGAGAGACCGCGGGGCAGTGGTGGGGAACCAGTGTTGGGAGTGTGGCAGTGGCTGTGGCATGGGCCGTCACCTATCTAGGGCTGGAGGGGGTATTTTTTGGTAGTTAGCCCTAAGATCCCCCCTCCCCCTGCATGGGCATGTCTGACGCCAGCGCATGGCAACCCTGCCCACGCCAGCCACGCCCGACTGTGTAGCCCGCAGCTCGATGGTGCCTCCAGTCTCCACTGGGGTGCCAGAGCACCGGGATCCCTGACCCTCCCACCCGGACAGGAGAGCTGCCCAGAGGGTGCTCAATCCATCTCCCTCCCCTGTCGACCCCTGACTCCCGAGCTTGCTCCCGAACTCGGGTCGTCGGCGCGGCGCAAGGTGTGGCATCCAGCGCCTCAATCCTCAGTGCCACCAGGCTGGCCTCACCACTGCCACTCATGATATCTCAGGAGAAGACTTCTGCATCATACAGTAAATAGCAGGACTTTGTGGATTTTTCCAAAGTTCAGAAATGACACAGAGAATGATTTCAGATTAGTAGCCATTTTTTCAGTACACTAAGAAAGTGGAAACAAATAGAAAACAACCAATAACATCAATAAATTCTACAGCTGGTGAGCAATCATACATTTTGTTGTTGGTCTAGAAACAATATGAGGCCTGAGGGGTTGACAGTGTCCCTTACGGCAATGGTACCTGATTGGGAGAGTCCTTCTGTCAGAAAACGGTCCTGTGTTAAGAGCCCCAACAGGAATACGAGGGCACTTACAGTACTGCCATTATCTATGGTACTGTAGAGTCTGATGATAAGCCTTCTATTAATTATGCTTACAAACTGATGGATCACACAGAGTACTGGAGCAGGAAGGTGGCAACTGAGAGAATGAGCCAAGCAACAGCTGTGAAGTAAAACCGAGGAATGGAAGGAAGACAAGGCTAAGGCTCACACATACTATGCAAAAACAAATCTTGGTTTTCAGTTGCAGAATAATTTATTAAATACATACAGTGTATGGTAGAACTCTGTTCATGGAAATCCATGCCTGGAACAGCATTGCTGTGCTGTCCTGAATATGTCACAGTGTTGTTATGCTGCACTGAGTACATCACTAGTGCAGCATAACAACATCAAATGTCTTTGGGCATGCACAATGTAAGCGACACGGTGGTGAGGAAGTGAGTAGCACTGGTATGAGCCACTACACTGCAACCAAGTAAGGCTTATTTTTTTATACAAGGGGACTACTTGTGGGCTAAAGGAGTACATCTATGGTTGCCCATACACTATAAAAGATTGTGCATGAGAAACCATACACAAACAAGGATAATTTTTACTCTCGAGGTTCCCATGGTAATGAGACCTCTTGAGGTCTCCAGTTACTATGGAAACCTCTCGATTGAAAAATATCCCTGTTGTGTATGATTGCATATACACAATCCTTTATATAAATATGGACGCAGCACTCATCCACCCATGCCAACGTTTCATGCTTTGTAAAGGCCTTGACAAGGCACAAATGATTTGCGTGAAACATTGGTGTGGGCGGGTGGCTGAGTGCTATGTCTGCATTTATATGAATTTAATAAATTATTCTGCACCTGTCAACCCAGCTTTTGGCTTTTATATTGCATTCTTGAGCCTGAAGACCAAAACTCACTCACACTCCAGAGTCAGGATTACAACCTCCAATGAAGGTGTGGCAAAAATTATTCAATCACTCCAATCGTTCATGAAAAAAGTTCCACTTTATTGCTGAACTTGCAAAATGGATTTCACAAATAAGAGAGGTTGCAAACAATGCCAGGAGACAATCCTCTGTATGTCCAGGTGCCCCAGGTACTTGAGCATTAGCCTGGTCTTCCTTCCATTACTCTAGAGCACGCAGAGCTGTTCTGACTTGAACGAAAGCTCATCCAGCGGGGGCACAATTTATAGCTGGGGAGGATGCTCAACAAAGATGTTAGGAAGTGGATAAGTGGAACAGCCTGTCTGGCACAGTACTCAATGAAACATACATCACTGGGTTTAGACAAACTCTGGTCAGAGCCAAAACGGCTCCTAATGCATTACACTAATAAAAGATACAGAAATAAAGTGTGGGCTGAGCTTTAATTTATTTGTTATATTATTGTGATATTAGAATTCCAGACTTACATCACAATAATAGAAAAAACAGAAAACCTTAGAGGTCCAGATAATGTGGAAGCAGGTGCTGTTGGCTTTAGATATCCAGTACACCCAACTCAATACAGCCATATGTGTGCACAGAAGAGACACACACATACACAGCCATACATGCATGTGAGAACTCAGACACAGAAGGGTGTACTGTATGTCTATAGCCAACTGCATCTGCTTCTACAGTGTATTTTTCACAGGACAGACATGATGAGATGCAGTATTTCCTTTTCATTCGGGTTTTGCTGTTAGATGTTTTTACACTATCTTTTCTCTAAGATAGAGCACATAAAATGCAATACAGTATCTCGTTTTCAGTCTGGTCCTTCCTGTTTTTAGCCATGTTTACAATATTTAACCAGGATGGGCCAGGTGAGATGCAATATTTCATTCTCAGCTAGCCTGCCAGCGCAGTGGTAGCAGTACCACTTGTAACACTGATGACCTGAATTCAAGAATGAGCCCAGCGTGTCGAAGGCCAGCCAGGGGAAAGCTCACCTCCTCCGGGGTGGGAGGGTGCAGAACTCCAACAATAAAATGCCTCCTGGTGGTAGTCGGTGGACAGGGATCCTGAGGTCTCAGCAAGTGCAGGGATTGGAGGAAAGTGACAGGCATCAGCACTGTGCATGGTGCTCCATGATGTCATTGCATGTCTGCCCCCTCCAGAGGCAACCGATAAGTGGAAAATGTGACTGGCTGGGCAGATGATGCTGTTCTCAGTTACCACACCCACTACCGGACCCTGATCACTTGGATCTCACAGTGTCACTGACTTCACCTCTGCCTGTTTGGGAACCAGATTTCACATAAGGGCATTGCCATGGAGCTGAAGGTGTCCCTATCTTGGGGGCAAGCTGAGGGCCCCACCAAGCAGGTGAGCCACAGGTGACCAGCGGACCAGGATCCAGGTCAAGGAGGCTCTCAATGGGGTGGGATGAGAATCCAGACCTGCCCAAAGGAGATCCCAGCCAGTGAAAGGGATGGATAAAAAGAGTTGGGGGGGGAAATGACATTCTCAATGCGGTCTTGCCTTTTTAGGCATGCATGCACAGTTCTGCTGGTGCCACCATCTTGTGAATGGCAAAATGCCATTCACTGCAATAATGCATGCATGAATCTGCAGTTGTGGCACCTGCCATCTTTTAATGGCACCCTCCCACCCTCCCACTGCTCTCCCTCGCCCCTCCCATGTCTCCCAGCACTGGCAGCACATAAAACTCTCCTGCTCCCTCCTACTGTTGCTGTCCTCCCCACTCCATCCCTCCATTCCCTGTCCCGCCCAACATCAGGGTGCTTAATCCCTGTGTCAGCATCATGTGCCCCAACTCATGTGGCACACTGGGAGCCCACCCCAATGTGCCCAACTTTAGATTTGTTTCTTTTTTTTTCTCTGCGCACACATCCGGGTGCCCAACCCCATGTCAGTATCATGTATCCCCCCAACTCATGTGGCACACTGTTATAGATCTTGGCATCATCTGCAAACAGGCAGACCTTTTGTTTTAGCCCCTCTGCAATGTCACTAATGAAGACATTGAACAGGACTGGCCCAAAGACTGATCCCTGCGGTACCCTGCTGGTCACCCTCCTGTCCCCAGATTGTATCCCATTTACCACCACCCTCTGTCTCCTGTCTGTCAGCCAGTTCCTACCCAGTTCATCACCTTGTGTCCTATGCCCAGACTACCCATCTTGTTACTAAGCCTCTTATGTAGGACAATATCGAGGGCCTTGCTGAAATCGAGGTAGGCGACATCCACCGGCCCACCCCCCATTTATTTTCTTCATCATGCAGTCAAAGAAATCTATCAAATTCATGTGGCACAACCTACCCGCTGTGAATCCATGCTACCTAGGGTCCTGGTACTGATGGCTATTAAATGTTCCACTATCCTTTCTTTAAGCAGTGAATGCATGATCTTCACCACTACTGATGTGAGGCTGAATGGCCTATAGTTCCCTGCCTCCACCCTACTGCTGGATTTTAGGGACCACATGTGCTCTGCTCCAATCCTCTGGCACCACTCCTGTGTTGAGTGACTCAGTGAACATGGCTGCCAGAGGTTGAAACAGAGAAACTGTCAACTGATAAGGACTGCTAGGCCCATCCAGTCTGACCGTAAGCCGTGTACTTGACTACGGCTTCTGACCCTACCTCCGCTGTACCTCTATGGTTCTCCAGTGCCTCTCCCATGTATGTTTAACTCCCGTTACAGTACTAGCTCCCCCCACCTCCTGTGGCACACCATTCCATGTGTCCACCACCATCTCTGTCAAGAAAAGCATTCTCATATTCCTTCTTAGCCTGCCACCTTCCAATTTCATGTCCTGCACCCTTATTCTTATACTCCTCCTGTATTGGAAGATGTCTTCCCCCTCCACCTTGTTTATACCCTTGATTTACTTAAATATCTCTATCATGTCTCCTGTCTACCTCCTCTCCTCCAGCAAGTACATATTGCAGTCCCTTAATCTCTGCTCATTTGTTTTGTGGTGCAAGCCCTGTACCATCTTAGTTGCCCTTCTCTGGACCATTTCCAGCCTGTTTATGCCCTTTTGAAGGTGCGGCCCAGAACTGCACACAGTACTCCATATGAGGCCTGACCAGGGTTTTATATAATGTCATCACTACCTCCTTCTTCTGCTGGTGATACCCTGCTTATGCACCCAGCATGCCACTGGCCTTTCCTGCTGTCTTTGTAGTCTGTTTTGACATTTTCAAGTCATGCGAAATTAGAAGCCCCAGGTCCCCTTGTTCCTTGGTGACTGTCAGCAACTGCCCCATCCCCCACAATCCTGCAGTTCTCCCCAGATTTTCTATGCCCCTGGTGCATAATTTTGCTCTGTTTTGATTTAAACCTCAGATGCTACTCCTCAGACCATTTCTCAAGACTGCCTAGGTCTTTTTTTATTTTCTCCACCCCTTCCAGAGTATCCACCCTGTTGCAGATCTTGGTGTCATCTGCAAACAGGCAGACCTTTCCTTCCAGCCCCTCTGCAATGTCACTAATGAAGACATTGAACAGGACTGCCCCAAGGACTGGTTCATGAGGTACCCCACTGGCCACCCCCTTCCCAGATTGTACTCTATTTACCACCACACTCTGTTTCCTGTCTGTTAGCCAGTTTCTAACCCAGTTCCCAACCTTGTCTACCATGCCCAGACTACCAATCATATTAACAAGCCTCTTATGTGAGACAGTGTCGAAGACCTTGCTCATATTGAGGTAGACAATGTCCATGCCCACCCCCAATTAACTTCCTTCGTCACCCAGTCAAGGTGAAAATTTCTTAATCTGTGGCAAAATGCCACTCCGCACCACAGGTGCGGGAACTTGTTTTAGGCAGGATGTATGAAATGACAGTTGTACTTTTCATGAGGTTGTGTGAAAATTTGAAGTCAAAATATCAAAAAATGGCAAAGTTATGCACGTGCGTAGGAAAATTTCAATGAACCTGCATAACTCTGTCTTTTGTTGGTATTTTTGCTCCAGATTTTTAATCTGGGCGTTTTGGTACCCTGCATCATGAACAGTGGTGTTATCATTCTGTTACTCAATCCCATAAGGTGATTTCGCGCAGCGAGTGTGCCATTCCACACCACAGGTGCGAGAACATTTTTTTAGCAGGATGTGAGAAATGACAGCTGTACTGTTAATGAGGCAGTGTGGAAAAATGACTATGTTGAAAATTTTGAGTGATAATATTAGTAATTGACCAAGTTATGCTTGTGCGTAGGAAAATTTAAATGAGCACACATAACTTGGGCATTTGTTGGTATTTTTGCTCCAAATTTTCAGCATGGGCTCTCTGGGACACCACCACATGAACAGTGGCACTATCATTTCAGTACTCTATCCCAAAAGGTGATTTCATGCAGCTACTGTGCCACTCCATGCAACAGGTGTGAAAATACATTTCAGGCAAGATGTGAAAAGTGACAGCTTTACTGTTCATGAGGTGGTGTGAAACAATGGCTATGTTTAAAATTTGGAGTCAAAATATTAAAAATAACCAAAGTTACATGCATGTGTATAAACATTTCAACGAGAGCATGTAACTTTGAAATTTTTTTAGTATTTTTACACCAAATTTCCAACATGGGCTTTTTGGGACCCCACATCATAAACAGTGGCACTGTTGTTTTGTTAATCAGTCCCAAAAGGTGATTGCATGCAGTGACTGTGAAATCACTTTTTGGGACAGAGTAACGAAATGACAGTGACAGTATTCATAAGGTGGGGTCCTAAGAACCTCCTGTTGTAAATTTGGTGCACAAATCTCAAAAAATGGCTGAGATATCAACATCAGTTGAAACCACCATTGACAGCCACTATACAGTGCTTACTTTGATTCTTCAGTTCGCAGTATGGCTTTGAAGAGTGCAGACGTGTCCTGGTCCAGAGAAGATGACAGTGCTTGACCTCCGGTGGTAAATATGGGGTAAGGGGGTGCATAGAGGTGATTGTGCAGAGGGAGGGTCAGGATGGTGGTGGGGGGATGGGGAGAGGACGGTGGACTGTTTTCTCTTTTATAGGGTTAAAAAAATAAAGACGTCAGGGGATGATTTTCTTTTTTTTAGGGACAGGAATATTTTGGGACACTGGGGGTGGGCTCCCCAGTGTTCCACAGTGGTGGTGGGGGTACTAATGACTGGGAACACTGGGGGTGGGCTCCCCAGTGTCTCAAACTGTTGGAGATGGGGGGACCTGACTGGGGACACTGGGAGTAGGTTCCCCAGTGTCCCATACTGTTGGGGAGGTTCTTCCACTGCCAACATGAGGATTGGGCCCCCCCATTGTGGGCAAAGATAAGTGGAGGGACTGTGGTGGCAGTGGCAAAAATGGTCACTGTGGGGGAGCACATTTCCTGATCACCATTTTATCCCCTCTCCCATCCTGCAGTAGGCCTTACAGCTCGGTTTGGTGAAACGTCGACAATAACACCGCACTGTACCTCCAGGAGCAACAGTGCTGGCAGCTGCTCTGCTGGGTGCTCGTTTTCCCCATCTGTCTGGTAGCCCTCCACTTTCTGAAAATCAAAGACCTGAAGCCGTCTCTGATTGGAGCGGCTTCAGTCCTTTAAAGTGCATGACCGTTCTGCCCACCCAACAGAGAGTTGTGTCAGGACCACACCGAGTGGTCATTGGTGCCGACTGCTGAGCCCATTCCTAGCCCCTAGTTTTGTGTACTGCAACAGGCTAGTCAGTGACATGCACCCTGAAATCCCCTATTGCCACAATATGTTGGCTTGCTCATGCATGCAACCAACATAAAAATAAAAAAGGTATCAGCTAAAGAAAAGAAACCCATTGAAATGAATGGACCCTTTGAAATGAATGGGCTGTATTCATTTCAGTGCCGATAGCCATCAAAGAAGCAGCTTTTCGATGACCACAGAAGATTCAACATTGAAGGACAAGAGGAGTTGCTACAAGGGGCAAGGTGTGTGTTACTGGGTGGGGGAGGTGGTTGGTAGGGTGCACAGAGGGTGGGAGAGGATGTTTTTATTTTGTTTATTTTAGAATTTGAGGATGAGGATACTGAGATGGATTTTTAGGGGTGGGGGTCAGTAAGGTGTACGGTGGTGGGATTGGGCACCCGACTGCTAGACATGTGGGGTGGTGGTGACTGTACAGAAATGAGGCCAGGTGCCTATTCACCCATATGCAAAATCTGTCTCTGGTCAATCAATTAGCTACTACAGATTGTAGTAGCAGATGTTGAAGGAGGATGCATAATAAGTAGGAGAGACAGAATATGGAACTAGCAGAGTTGACTGAGATACCAAGAGGGGCAGAGGACTTTCCCAGCACTTGTTTACATTGCTGCCTTAGAGAGAAAGCCTGGGGGAATGAGAGAGAGAGAGAGAGAGAGAGAGAGAGAGAGAGAGAGAGAGAAACTGCACTGATTTATGCACACTATATGTGTTTCAACTCCACTGGGCAGGGCGGCACAGAGCAAGCATAATGTGATGCATTCGGTATCCAGTCATGCCCTTCCAGACCCTTTTTTTCACTCCTCCTCTATTAGTGATAGGTCATCATAGCTTTTGCTATGCAGCCATAAAAAGGACGGGACAACTAAAACATGATTATTAACCAGGGGAGGGTGAGGAGGAGGAGCAGGGAGAGGTAGAAGGGTTGAGTAAGGGGCCATCTCAGAGTAGCTTCAGGTAGAGTCCCAGAGCTGACTGGATGGTCTTCAGGGGCTTGATTGTCAGAGCCCTTAGACTGCCGCAAGTTGCAGTGATCTAGGGTTGTTGCAATCTCAGTGTGTTCCAGGAATTCTGTGCTGTATTTTATAAAAATGATGGTCACTGCATCCAGGACCCAAGATTTGCCACAGCCACAGGGGAGCAACAGGAGCACAGCAGCAATGTGAGGGTGCTGAGGTGGCACAATTTGGGGGTTCCCTGCACAAGTGTAGGCAGCCAAACAGCCCAGGTATGGGGATTTGGCAGGAAGGGACCGGGACCTGTGCTTAGGTGCACACGGCCATGGCAATTGTCCCACAAATGCCAGTGACCCCAACACCATATGTGGGCAGCAGTGGCTGCTGGGTGTGGGGTGCATGTGGTGGATGGGAATGGTCTCTGGGCACTGCAAAAGTGCCTTGGTACTTAGCTCCACATGTGGAGGTAGGCTGCTTCCCGCCTATGGTGTTGGGGTCATTGGCACCTAAGGGGCAAGTGCCAGGGCAGCATGTACCTGAGGCTGAGTCCTGGTCCCTTCCTGCCAAACCCCTGTATCTGGGCTGATCAGCTGCCTAAACCTGCCTAGGGTAACCCCACAGGGCACCACCTCAGCACCCTCATATTGCTGCCATGCCCCTGTTGCTCACTATGCCACTTCCCATGCTCCTTCTGCCTGGTCACCATCTTGCAGCTCCAAACAATCATAGTCCTGCCAAGCAGTGGTGCAGAGCCCTTAAACCACCTCTTGGCTGGTCTAACCTGAGTACCAAATAAGGGGATTGTGTAGCTCCACTGTGTGGTACAACCACCCTTGCAACCTGGCACATGCGTGCTTTTGCTGGAAGGGTGGTGCAGTGGGCACTTTGCCACACAGCATCCTGATTTTGCTGCAGCCAGTGTTCAAAAATTGGGATAGCCACAAATTAGAATCTGTAGCTTATGCATCAGGTAGGGAAATGGGAAGACGAGGTTGGCCAAGTGGTCCTTATCTGCTGTAAAATTCTATGTTTCTATGTCCCATTCCCAAAAGTAATTTTGTAAATCTAGGAAACACCCTGGTTTAATGATAAAAAGGGTGAAAAAATGGCCAACTGAGGGGGTTGTGTTTTGTAGCTAATGGAGAGTGAGCGGTGTGTCCTCAACATTTATATGCTTCACACAAGAGTTCAAACAGCATGCCATCATTCTCTGAGGGGCTGTTTCTGATGTTTTAAAATATAGTACTTGTCCAGTTTTACTTCGCTAAGAAGAAGCACGTTTGTCTTTTTTTTTTCGCCAGGGCACAAACAGGACCATTGATCATGGAGAGTATAGTTGGTTACCTGAGTGCATCTCCTGTTTCTGGCAAGGATTTCCTGGCTTTTGAAAAGGATTAGCTAGAGACTGGAGTTGGTGGGGATGGAAAGATGCTGATGAACTTGGTGGAGTTGGTGGATGTACGACCATAAACTGAATGAGCAACAAGATGCTATCCTGACTGCAACAAGAGATTTTGAGAGGCCTGTGTGTTTTCTCCAGGAGTGATAGGCGGAGAGGCAGGAAAAAGCCTGGGATGGGGACTACATAACAGTTTATTTTCAACAGACTTGAAAACTGCAGAAACATTATGTTTTACTCCTTAACTCTATGATAATTTGATCTTGATTTGGGGGTGACAGAAATAACTCATTTTAGCTCAACAGGCTTAGTAAGCTTTTAGTGAAAAAAAATTGTCTTAAACAAAAAACAGAAATTATCATAAAGCTGTAAAATGTGTGCTTATTTCTACATGAATGTTTTTAGGGTGTTGAATATTTCAGTCCCTCCACAATGAAGTATACTCCTTTGAGATTTTAAATTTATATTCTAATAACTTTATTTATGCAACAGGTGTCAGGATAAAAACTGACACATAACTTCAGTTATCTGAGTCACTGTGTGGATAAACAGGTGGTGATGTAATCACTATGTGGATAACTTCAAGTTATCCACATAGTGATTACCTCATCACCCATTTCTTCACACAGTGACTGCATCACTAACCACCACCACCTGTGCTGCCTGCTCAGCAGTACTACCTCCCAGTTTCACTTTCACCTTCTCACGGTGCTTTTTACAACCTAAGCTATCGCAGTCCCAAAGACTCACAAAATGCACCCCCTAACCAACCCCCCCCCAAAAAAATGGAACCACATTTTAAATGAAAACACTCTTAAGAAAAAAAGCCATTTTTTCCCTCTTTCTTAGCATAGCAATCCTGCAAACCAAACACAGCAACCAGGCACAGAGAAAAAACAAGGAAAGGAACATAAGAAAAAAATAAAATATAACAAAATTGAACAAAAAAAATCCTGTTGCATAAATCAAATATGCATGGGGTGCCTGTGAGATAACCAAGTTATTTGTACAGTAGCCTGTGACCTCTCGTAAACCTCACTCATGGCTTTGCCACTTGTGAGGTTACTAGAACCACAGGCTACTGTACAAATAACTTGCTTATCCCACAGGCACCCCGCATGACAACCATATATATTTGAATGTAATACCTATCAAATAGTCTGACATCAGTCTGACATCAACTCCCTACACATCCTTAAGCCTACTCCAGCTAGAGTGACCAGATTCATTCTGTCTGTTGGTGGAGAAAGGATGCTCTATATGATTCTGCAGCTGGTGCTTTCAGTTTGGGGCCAAGTGTCCATTCTGACACCAAGTTCACATTTTTTGGTGCTGCTGCAGTGAGTATCCCATAGAATCTGACAGCACTGTCAGACGGTGGCAAAGTCAATAGTCCCAGTTAGGAACTATTGAACACCCTGTGTTACATATTTTTTTTCTTTTGAGTACTCATGATAATTTCAGATATAATACATGAGGTCATATCTAGATTATCACAAAAAGATAGAATTCAGTCTCATAACAGAACTGGTGAATCCAGACCATGGTACTGTATGACCAAATTTGTAAAAGGCTTAAAAAAACATAAACAAAGTGGGAAGGATATCTGTAAAAAACAATGACATTACAATTAAAAGGCTCTGAAAATTTTAGAAGAAAAGCAGACATATGATAATAAATAAGAAAAAAGCACATAAAATCAATTAGTGAGGTTGTGTTTCAAGATACAAGTATAACAAATGACAGGCAGTTCTTTTGGCTTCCATTGCTTATATGCATCCTGAAGAATATAGAACCAATAATATAAGTGCATCTATAATGGCAAACGAATGGATTACCTGGTTTAAATCTGTATATAAAGTAAGTGATGACCCATATTGTTATAGGTTAGGAAGAGAACTTGCTATGCTTCAAATGAGTATTGTAAGTAAAGCAAGGTGATCCACTATTCACATTAATGAAACAATATCCACAATCCAGGTACAGAAAAATAAAGCTGCAGTGACAGATTGTCTTTCAGCGGACATTTTCAGCCTAACATAGCTTTTGGGCAGACATTTTAGCTTCCCATTTTCACTAGTATTAATAACAACATTATACCACCACAAAATTGGAATCCAGGAATCTTTGTTACATTATTTAAAAGAGTCCAGCTGTTATCCAGGGTGTTATTGCCCTATAATGTTATTAACAACTGGCTTAGAAATTTATTCCAGATTAATACTGGATTGTTAAGAGTAATGGATTGTAAGCAACCACCTTATTTCAAACTACCAATACAAGTTCTGCAAACAACATTCAACTCTGGATTTAGTTTTTATATTAAATTACATATTAGATACAAATGTTTTATACAAGAAAAGGAATATTTACATTTGCTTTACTGACAGTAAGCCGCAATAAAAAATTTCAAGCACCATCCTCTCACCTCAAAAATGAAGCAAAGCACCAGTATAATTTTAGAGTGTAATAGCAATAAATTTATTGCAAAAAAAAGCCAAAGGTCAGACATACATCCTACCTCCCACCTCTCCAAACAGGAAAATAGAAGCAGCAACACCTGTAGACAGGCTGTCTTGCAATAAATTTGTTACTATAGCATTAAATTATACTGGTGCTTTGTTTCCTTTTTGGGATGAGAGGATGGTGCTTGAATTTTTTGTTGTGGCTCAGTTTCTTTGTTCTTAGCACATCCGTAGCTGTTGGGGTGGATTTACTGTGTTATTTATTGACAGTAAGGTAGCTTTTGACTCAGGTTTTATGGAATTTGCTTTGAAAGCAGAATATAGAGATGCGTCTGTTGGACATCCTGAGGCTGCTGTACTCTGATACTCTGGCTAAGTTGAGGTTCTCGAGAGATAGGGTCTGACCGATCTAACAACAAGATCCCAGACCTGCAGGCAACAATGACTGAGCCTAAATTGGACATAGTAGCCATTAGCGAGACATGGTTCACCAGTAACCACACTTGGGAGACTTCAGTACCCAGCTATGTACTGTTCAGAAGAGACCGAGGTGAAAAGGGGGGGGGGGAGTGACCCTTTATTTAAATGAAAATATCAAAGCTACAGAAATTCTGAATACACATAAGGAGCCAGAAGAGCTGTGGGTCACCTTGAAGCAGGAAATGGGACAGCCATATGAACTGAGGTTGTCTACAGGCCTCCAGACCAGGGGAGGACATAGACACATTACTGTTAGAAGATATACAAACATGACAGCTAAAGGGAGGTTCTGATAATGGGAGACTTCAACATGCCAGATACAGATTGGTCAATACCAGCAGGAACATCCACCAGAACTAGACACATAGTGGATTCCCTGCAGGGGGAGGGCCTCAAACAACTGGTACAACAACCCACAAGAGACAGGGCTATCCTAGATCTAGTACTGACTAATAGGGAAAAGATCACAGATCTCCAGGTAGAAGATCACCGTACTAATATTAATACCCTAGCTACTACATGTATAGATCTTCTGCCACCCTGGCTATTATATGTAAATACTTTGAAATGTGATGTTCCACAAATGTACTATCTCTAAATGTATGACTATGCTGACGCGGAGCCTTTGTAAATGAGTCTATGACTCAAAGGGTTATAATTCCTATGACTGTCTAAACAAATAAAATAAAAACATAGAAGACTGATTAATAAGCTGGACAGGCTCGGGGTGGTCAAAAGTTGGTCAACTGGGTGGCAAACTGGTTGGCGGGCAGAAAACAGAGAGTGGTGGTAAACGGTATACAGTCAGAAGAGATGCAAGTCACAGTGGGGGTGCCCAGGATCAGTCCTGGGGCTAGTCCTCTCAATATCTTCATCAGTGACATTGCAGATGGACTGAGGGTAAGGTTTGTCTGTTTGCAGATGACACCAAAATCTGCAACAGAGTAGATGATCCAGATGGAGTGAGCAGAATGAGAAGAGATCTGGATAAACTGGTAAAATGGTCAGAAGAGTGGCAACTGGAGTTTAGCGCAAAGAAGTGCAAGATAATGCACATAGGGAAGAGAAAACCTGAAGCCATCTATAGGTTGGGAGGGGAGTTGATGGCAGTCACAAGGGAAGAAAGAGACTTGGTCATCATCATCACAGATGACCTAAACTCATCCAAGCAGACCACTAAAGCAGTAGGTAAGGCTACAGGGATGTTGGGTGTATTAGTAGGGGATCGTAAGTTATAAGAGGAGGTAATTCTCTCTTACAAGACACCTAGCTTAGGCCCCATCTGGAGTACTGTGTACAGTACTGGAGGCCACACCTGCACAAGGACATTAACAAAATGGAGGCAGTCCAGAGAAGGGCAACCAAAATGGTGCACGGACTGCATCAGAAAACATATGAGGCAGATTAACGGAGCTCAAAATGTATACCCTACAGCAAAGGAGGGAGAGCGGTGATATGATCGAAACATTCAAACATCTTAAGGTCATTAACAAGGTGAAAGAGTCTAACATGTTTCAATATAAGAAAAATAGCTGGACAAGAGGACACAGCATGAGAATAGAGGGAGGCCGATTAAGGGGTAATGTGAAGAAGTTCTTCTTCACAGAAAGGGTGGTGGATGCATGGAACGGCCTACCTCAGGAAGTGATGAATATGAATACAGTGCAGGACTTCAAACAGGCATGAGATAGGTATAAGGGAGCAATACAGATGAGTATGAATAAATAGGCCATTGACAGAGTACAAGTCTTTGGCACATTCATAAGGTAGAAAAAATGGGCAGACTGGATGGGTCTTGTGGTCCTTATCTGCTGTCAACTTCTATGTTTCTATGTTTCTTTCCTGAGAATACAGAGTGACCCAGATGTTCTGTGTTCAGTTCGATAAGAGTGCTTTGTAGTCAAATAAGAGATTTTCTGGAGAATACAGAGTGACCAAGATGCTCTGTGTCTGTCTGATAAGAGTGCTTTTAGAACAAGAAGAGATTTTCCGAGAATACAGAGTGACCTAGATGCTCTGTGTTCAGTTCGATAAGAGTGCTTTGTAGTCAAAGAACAGATTTTCCGAGAATACAAAGTGACCCAGATGCTCCATGTTCTGGTTTGGACAGTGCCTTATCCTTTGCCCTAGGAAAGTTCTTGTGAAAGCCCTACCAAGTATTCTTGTTACTTAATTCAGTCTCACATTTGCTCAAAGGTTCAGAAGTTCATATACTTTGCAGTTACTGGCAGTCCTGATAGAGACTGGTTTTACTTTGACTGACTGCATGCCCAGACTTTGGCTTAATAGGTGCACTGTGATTATGATTTAGAATGAATAACAATATAGAGTTCAAGCATTTTGATATTTGCATTATAGAGTCATTACAGAGTCACGACAGAGTCAGAGTTGTTCTGAAATATATTATCACTGATCAGTTGGCTGGGATCTAGTACTGCAGTACAGTACTTCAAAGTTCATTTGCATAGTAGCATAGTTATTGCTGTTCATAGTTTAGTGTGCTCCTTCTTTGTCTTCTCCTGTATCTACCCGTCAGTCATTAAAACATCCAGACTCCATCTGAAGTTTGTGTCCTGCCTCTCCTTCTAGCGAGCTTCACACCGTGCCACCACACCTCCTCAGGAACCACCATCCATATTCCCAATCCTTATCCTATATTACCTGGGTGTCCATTCCAGCTCACCACAAGGGAGGAGTTAACATTATGACATGGCATGTGAAGAGATTGGAAAAATGGTCTTGTATATGGCAGTTGAAATGAAATGCCAACAAGTGCAAGGTGATGGGTATACCGACTGCACAGTGACACGCCAACAGCGAAACCTACACAGCAACACCCTGATGGCGATGGACATTGTGAAGACGAGTGCTGCACAGCAACTGACTTTGTGGTGACAGGGGACATGCATCTAACTCCACTGTCAGTGTGACATGGAGTTAGATATCTAAAGTAAGGGTGGTGTGGGGGCACAGCCCCCCCGCATTGCTGCACAGAAGTGTGTCCGTTGGTGTCGCCATGTTGCCGGTCGCCATTGGGATGTGTTGGTGTCAGAGATGTCGCCATGGTTCCATCACTGTGGGGGATGTCGCCGTGGTGCAGTGGAACCAAGGTGATGCACACAGAGGTGAAGACTTCTGGAACAGTGTACTGTACTGATGGGAGACCAGTGGAGAACACAGTGAAAGAAAGATACCTGAAAGCAATTAAAAGACATCATCTAAAAGTGGCATCTCAATACAGTAAGGTATACAGTAGGGCTACAGGATATTAAGCTGCATATGGAGAGGGATTACATGCAGCAGGAGGGATTTAATACTACCACTGTATATGTCACTGATCACACCAGACCTGGAGTACTGTGTACAGTTCCTGGGCCAATACATAAGGAAATAAAGGGATAGATTATCATCAGTGCATCAAAGAGCCCACAGGATGATTCATGAACAACAGGGCAAATTGCACGTGAGAAGACTGAAAAATCTTTACATGTACCCACTGGAAGACAGGAAGGGAAACATGGCAGAGACTTTCACATTTCTGAAAGAGTTCAATAATTTGGACACAACAAATTCATTAAGTCTGAGAAATGATTTGTCCACCAAGGGCCATTTGTTTAAGCTGGAAAGGGGGAGGTTCCAAAGACACATGAGAAAGCATTCCTTCATGGAAAGAGTAGTGGATGGGTTGAATAAACTTCCAGATAAAGTTGTGGATGCAAAGACAGTAGCAGGGTGCAAGAAACATTGGAATACATTTAAGGGAGCCATCAGATGGGATGATGCAGGAGGGGAAGAAGAGACTGGGGAGGAATAATTGTTGCTAGAGAGATTCTGAGTTAGGGAATCTTGGTACAGACTGTATCAACTGTTCAAGCCTTTTTCTGTCCTTATTTCTGTGTTTCTATGACTGTAAGACTTGGAGTCACTCAGGTTGCTTGAAACATAGCTACACAGATACATAGATATTTATGGCAGAAAAAGTCTCTTGGCCCGTGTGTGTCTGACATGTTTGTCTGCTGGATCTTTGCTAATATAAGCCAGACCACTTGGTTTTACAGCTGTAGTGGTCAGTGCCTGTAGCCATTTGGTGATGCACTCTAAAAATTACTCACCGCATTCTGACAGTAGAACAAATGTGGAACTGCATCACAATCCAGCCACAAAAGCATTCCACTCACTGTGCATGCGCACTGAGCTTATGGTGGAGCAGTCCACTGTGGCCAAGATGGCCACTGGAGCTTAGTGCCCATGCACAACTCATACATAGGCCATCTTGGGCATGGTGCACTGTTCCACCATGAGCCCAACGAGAGCTCTTAAAGTGCAGCTGTAGCCATATTGGCTCTGGCTAGATTTTGTTCATTATTCTTTTTGTAACCACCCAGTCCCCTGGAGTTACTAGAATCCCCTCAGGATCAGTGCTAGGCAGGGAGAGACAGCTGGTGATTAACTAGTTAAATGGTTTTCACCTGCTCACTCTTCTATCTACTTGGCCTCAGCTGAGATGGAAGTGATGACCCCTTTTGGAACTCTCGCAGCAGCATAAGCCTGGCGCCAGCTGTAGAGTGGGGAGTTAGAATGTTGAGAGGAGAGTCAGTGTGAGTCAGTAGCGGGAGTTGCAGTTTGAAATTGGAGGAGGGAGAACTGCTCAGCTGTGGGCTCTGAGTTGAGGGCCATGCATTCTCACCCTAGTTCTGGTGTTCTCCAGCTTGCCAATAGAAGTGGTGGAAACCATGTCTACAGCAGGATCTCCTGATTTTCATCCCTGGGGGAGTGAAAAGGAATGCTAGTGGATGGATCCAAGGAGCAATCCCCTTTTAGATCCAGGATGTTTGAAGCTGCCTGAAATGTCTAACAGTGAGTAGGATCTGACTTTTGCTAAAGGAAGCAAGTATCTGGGCTTCTGTGTTCTCTGGCTAGAAGGGAAGGCACAACTTTTCAGTGAATTCAGAAGTGTAAGGCTGTTCTAATTTAAAGTTGGCTGAAGTGTATGATGTCCAGAGGTATGACTATATCACATTGTTCGGGACTTTAGCTTTTCTACTACCAGTTGTAGTGACTTGAATGCTGGATGCCAAGTTTCATTCAATAACCATTTCCAAAGTGTGTTTCCGAATGTTTAAGGTGTAACTCTGGAAGAATGGCAGAGTATGGATTTGGGAGCAAACGGTGGGCAGAATCCCATCTGGAGTAACCAGTTCAGGACTACAGGTTCAGTAAGGGTGCCTGGTTACTTTAGAATCTAGAATCTAGAATCTTTAGAATCTAGATTTAGTAGTTGCCATATTGGTCCTTGCAAGAAAAGATCCATAAGCAAATGATTTGATACCTTTTAATGGACTAACATAGATGTAACAACAAGAACAAAGTGCTCTAGCTTTCGGACCAAGGAAGAAGGACTGGTTGGTCCAGAAAGCTAGAGCATTTTGTTCTTGTTGTTACATCTATGTTGGTCCATTAAAAGGTATCAAATCATTTGTTTCTGGACCTATGGTTACTTTAGAGAAAGGGCCAATGTCTGAAGAGAATTTTACCCCCTGGAATGGGTTACAGTTTCTTCTCTGGTTATGAAGAAGGGTGCTTGTTCTTAGCAAAATGTGTTTTCAGTTGTGGCCAGTGCCACTGGAAGCAATGTTCTATGTCCTATGACATGTGGGAATACAAGTCTAAGTTGTTCTATGTCCTACGACAGGTGGGGATACAAAGTGCAAGTGCCCTATGTCCTACTGTGGTGGGAATAGAAAGATTTTTCTGTCAGATACAGCCGATTTGTTGTTCTACAAGTTCCAAGTGTCACGATATGTAAACCTTAGGGGTCAACCCTTGCTTTAGAGAACATCTTTTGGAATAAAGTCACACTCTAAAACCCCAACTATGGTCTGAACAGTTCCGTTATTGCTTTCTGTGTGGAGTTACTGGGTACCCCTCCGGAAGATAGGTCTAGTATAGCCCTAGCATAACGTTCTCTCCCCGCTGCCTGGTTTTGTAAATACCAAATACTGTAGGTTATTGCTTTTGTACACCCCCACCCCTTGATCTCTAGAAGAATGAGCCTGGTATACATTCCCAAAGCTGGGGTGGTACCATTTCTAAATGTTCTGAGTCCATGTGCCCAGTATGGGTGCCAGGGGTAGCTAACTGTGTAAAGTAGCTGGGGGG
Organism: Neoceratodus forsteri; assembly: GCA_016271365.2. NCBI lineage: Eukaryota > Metazoa > Chordata > Ceratodontiformes > Ceratodontidae > Neoceratodus > Neoceratodus forsteri. Next base: position 1,361,761,946 of record CM057455.1, on the reverse strand, counting down.
GGCTACAAAAAATTGGGGCTCATCTGGTGATGTTTTAATTTGGGGAGAGAACCAGAATTTTTGCTGAGGGCATATTTGGCATCTTTCTGTCTGGTGGCAGTGTAGAGCAACCAGAAAGGAAGCCTTGGACAAGGGATTTATGCCCAAGAAAATGTCACCCAAATGTGCTGCTTTTGTGTGCCTTCCAGTATGGTAAAGGAACAGAGTGTTGCTTGTGTGTTTCCAACTTGTTAGTGGACAGTAAAGCATTGAAGTGTGTGTCCTAGTCTTTGCATCAAAAAGTTCTTAAAGAACTTTTAAAATGCAATTTTCAAATGTCAAAAATATTGTGGACTTTGAGGAACAGACTCAGATATGTGCCCTGAAAGTTTCATGTGCTTAGTGTGAAAATTGGGGAAGTCACTAAAGGAAGTGTCCAGAAACTGTGGTAAAAATGGTCAAAACAGCACTCCCCCCCTACTGAAATTGCAGCCGACAAAAAGTTACAGTTTGCAGTTTAAATTTGCTCCCACTCGACAATCTCCGAGAAGGAAAAGCAAGTGAGGGGAGACAGAAAGAGGCTCATTTGCATGGCGTCGAGTGATTGGCGTGGCTGCATCCAGTCCCACCCCCGGCCAGCGTCTGTGTGCTGCAGAGTGTTTTCAGAGGAGAGAGATAGAGAGAGAGAGAGAGAGAGAGTGGCATGTGAGCTGGTTAGACCAGGATCAACCATTGAGGAGCTTGTGAGCATTCTAAACTTTAGTAAACAGACTAGTAAAGTGTAATTTTGGGCTCAACCCATCTTCCGACTGACTGGAGAGTGATCGAGGTGATCGTAGCTACGATTGGCAGGACCGCCAGCCCATTTCACCCCAGAGTCCTTCCTCGAATAGGCAGCAGGCCGAAATTTTCTATCAGAGGGAACCAGCTACTGAATACAGTGAGTAAACAAGTGAAGTATGCAAACAAAGTGTGTGTAAATGCCAAGCCAGCTAAACCTGTGTGCAAACAGTGTGATTATATGCAAAGAAAAGACTGTGCATTGTAAAAGCAGTGCAGCAAACAATTAATTCTGAGCAATAGAATGTGAGCAATGAGGAATGCATTTCAGCAACAGTAAATTTCTAAGCAGCAGGACTGTGAGTTGTACAGTATACGTGGGATGCAGCAAACAGGCAATCCTGATTTTGAGCAATTGTAGATGTGTAAATAGAATTTTCCTGAACTATGCTGATCGCAAAGTCAATTTTCATTTCATTTTTATTTTTTATACTTGTTAGCAAGATGAGCAAATTGCCTGTTTTCACAAGTGACAAGTGAAACATGAAACCAAAATACAGAAGACATACTAAATTAAATAGCATACACATAAACAATAAAACACACATCCATGTAACAATAATATGTTAATGGGAACAATTACAATCTGAAAAGGTATTCAGCCATTGAACAAGCTTATACTTAAACAACCTGACTGTCCTAATACTGGTAACTACTGGTGGGATACCATTAAAAAAAGCAGTAGACCTATACAGGACTGACCTCTGTCCAACTGTCTTCGTATAGAGAGGGATTCTGAATAAGCCTCTGTAATTTACCAGTTTTAAATCAGTATGAATGTGCTGAGATGTATCATGAGAGACAATCGTTTGCACTTTAAAGTAATTTTAGTAGCCAGAAAGGTCGTAAATTCAGTTTTGAGCAAGATGAACAGACTGTAATGCATGAGAAAAGTTACAGATGCCCTCATGACAGGGCGGGGTTAGCAATGTAAACACAGCAGCAGGAAGCCATTTTGTGAGACCATATGTGACTAGTGAGCAATTCAGTAATGAAAGGGTTGTGTGTTTGCTTTCAGAGATGGCTTTGGGAGCACCCAATACCTGGATCATGCCCGAATTATGATCACTGAAGAGGTGGTAGCACTGAAAGAGCCTACTATGGTGAAAGGTTACCCCGGATACAGTGAATCCTAGCTATCCAATGAGACTATGCACTGTGTGTCTAAAGGCTGGAAGGGATGTGTTTCCAATACCCCATTGCTCAGACTGCCTTGCAAAATTTGGAATGAGCAGGAGACAGCTCCAGAGAGGCAACTAGAATTTGACTGGCTCCACATGGACCCTGGCAAGGGACCCTTCCAGTAGCAGCCAGACAGCACCAGGCTGAACCTGTTGGGAAAAGTTCTGCTGAGTGTGTTACAGAAAGAGCAAGTAAATTTGATGTTGATCCACTACAAAGGCAGAAACAGAGAGAGGTTTCTATGCCTGTGTCCCAACTGGACAGTGCAACAGAGGGATCAGTGGACCCCTGGAGACAGGGTCTGAGTCAGGAGGAGGAGGAGGAAGAGGAGGAAGAGGAGGAAGACTGTGAGTTACCCCATGCTCTTGCTTCAGAGGAGCCAGAGACAATTCACGATGGCTCTTTCAACTTGTCCAAAGAGGTAGTGGAAGACAAGTTCTTTCATTCTTTGAGTTTGAAACACTGGCTCAACCAGGACTGGCCACCCCAAGATGGGCTGTGGGCTGCAGACCAGTAAACAGGAGTAAGGAAGAGAGACTGATTCGTAGGAGGGCTGACACCACATATGGGAAGTCCTTTCCTACCTTTCCTCACCGAGTTTGGGAGGGAATTGAACAGAACAGGCAATCCTGGCTTATGGAGGTGGCAAGTAAGAATTTGCACCCAGAGGCACCAAGAGACGTTTCACAACATCATCCTGGAATGCCAAGATGGGATCATAGTCCTCACCCTATACCCTCAGTGGTACTACCTTTAATGGTGCCACTCCCTGTGAATATGCCCAGCATGCCTTACGGAAGCGAGCAGTGGCAGGCCAAATGTCTGTGATCCAAAGCAGCAGTATCCATGGAGGAAGATGCAGCTCTTCTGGTATTCCAGGATTTCTTCAGGTGTATCCAGATTCGTGAGCCCAACAGTTTTCCTGTACCATCATCTGGCCTTCCAAAAGCACCAATCCAGCAGTTTTCCTGTGTCATCATTTAGTTTTCCAGCAGCATCATCCCAGCAGTTTTCCTGTTTCATCATTTGGTGTTCTAGAAGATATCAGCCCAGCAGTTTTCCGGTACCATCAACTGGCCTTCCAGGACATCAGTCCAGCGGTATCCGAAGATGCCATCTGGTCTGAAGGGAGAAGGTCCTCAGCTCACAGAGTAAGAGACAATTTTTTCGTTCTTCAAGGAACTGGTAAGAAAACTCTTTTTATTTACATTAACTGATTTTGCACAACACATCCTACATTTCAAGACTAGCCAAGGAACTTTAGTTTTCATCAAAGATTCTCCCCATGGACTGCAGTGCTATACAGGCCCTGTCCTGTCCAAGAGCTATTCTTCAGCAGGCTTTTGGCCTAGTAGAGACTCTTAATGGACAATTCCTATGGGCAGCAGTGACATTGATCCCTTGTTTGGGACATTTTAGGGAATTCCATCCCCAAATGTGGTGTATAACTGTTTTCTTTCCATTTTTACTTTTGTACTTTTATAAAAAAATTGCTTTTTGGGATTCTTTAGTGTTGGGTGGAGGTTTAGGCACTGTGTGGAATGCAGAATGTATTTAAGCAATATACCATGACAGAGAGTGGGTATATTGGTGGATTTACTACGCCTGGTGTGGTTTTTGGTCCTGGCGCAGCGGTAATGCAACACACCAGAAAGTAATCCATCTATATACCACTCTCTGTCATGCAATACTGCTATTATACAATTTTCAACTTTTTTTTTTGTGCTTTTATAGTGATATAAAACTTTTACAGTGGGTATATTGGAGGATTTATCACAGTCATGTGATGTGTTTTGACCAATGAGGTTACAGGATTTTCATACCCCATTGTATAATTTGTGTTTTTCTTCTCATGCAGGTGTTCCTGAAGAAGAAAAGAAGAGGATGTTGGAACTCATCCGTGTTCCCTTTTTCTTAGTGTTTTTAGAATTGTTTATGGTTAACAAGGTGTTAACTTTTTTCTCTTCACAGGTGTGGTTTTTGGAAATGTAATGCAATGCAGTGTGTATTTTCCTTTTTGTTGTTCACAGGTACCCTGGGAACTTTGGGGGGATAGGTTTTCCCTGGTAGATAGCCTAAGTTAGATAGATTTTCTCTAGAGGGTAACGGGGATGGACAGGAACTCGAGTAGGGGCTTTCAGTTCTGTCTGTCAGGGCATGCTTCAGGCAGTTTTTCTTGGAGCCACTAAGAATCCATAGACAGATCATAGGAAGGGGCTGAGTTTCATCATCCAGCCTCTGTTCCTTTAGTGTTCTCTGCCTGTGCCTGCACATGGTAGGGAGGCCTGATCACCTTCCCCATAGATAACACAGAATGTAGGATGGTCTAGTGCGGATGGAGATATGACTGCGGACAGTCATTCGTCTGGTTGCAGAGAGTATAACCACCCAGTCCCCTGGGGTTACAAGAATCCCTCAGTATCACTGCTAGGCAAGGAGAGCTGGTGATTAACTAGTTAAATGGTTTCACCTGCTCACTCTTCTGTTTGCTTGGCCTCAGTTGAAATGAAGTGATGACCTCATTTGAAACTCTTGCAGCAGCATAAGACTGGTGCCAGCTATAAATGAGTTAGAATGTTGAGAGGAGAATCAGTGTGAGTCAGTAGTTGGAGCTGCAGTTTGAAGTTGGAGAAGGGAGAACTGCTCAGCTGTGGACTCTGAGTTGAGGGCCCTGCATTCTCACCCCAGTTCTGGTATTCTCCAGCTTGCCAACAGAAGTGATGTAAACTGTCTACAGCAGGATCTCTTGATTTTCATCCCTGGAGGGGAGAAAAGGACTGCTAGTGGATGGATCCAAGGGGCAATCCCCTTTTAGATCCAGGATGTCTGAAGCTGCCTGAAATGTCTAACAGTGAGTAGGATCTGACTTTTGCTAAAGGAAGCAAGTACCTGTGCTGTTGTGCCTTCACTTCTAGCCAGAGAACACAACTTTTCTGTGAATTCAGAAGTGTGAGACTGTTCTAACTTAAAGTTGGCTGAAGTGTACGATGTCCAGAGGTATGCCTATATCACATTGTTCCGGACTTTAGCTTTTCCACCACCCACTGTAATGACTCGAATTCTGGATGCCAAGTTTCATTCAATAAGCATTTCCAAAATGTGTTTCAAATGTTTAAGGTGTAACTGTGAAATAATGACTCAGTATGGATTTGGGAGCAAGGGTGGGCAGAATCTCACCAGTACAGGACTAACGGATTCAGTAAGGGTGCCTGGTTACTTTAGAGAAAGGGCCAATGTCTGAAGAGAATTTTACCCCCTGGAGTGGGTTACAGTTTCTTCTCTGGTTATGAAGAAGGGTGCTAGTACTTAGCAAAATGTGTTTTCAGTTGTGGACAGTGCCACTGGAAGCAATGTTCTATGTCCTACGACTTGTGGGAATACAAGTCTAAGTTGTTCTATGTCCTACGACATGTGCGAATACAAAGTGCGAGTGTCCTATGTCCTACTGCAGTGGGAATACAAAGAGTCTTCTGTCCGATACAGTCGATTTGTTGTTCTACAAGTCTCCAGTGCCACAATGTGTAAACCTTGGGGTCCACCCTTGCTTTAGAGAACATCTTTGGAATAAAGTCACACTCTGGAACCCCAACTATGGTCTGGACAGTTACGTTATTGCTTTCTGTGTGAAGTTACTGGGTACCCTCCAGAAAATAGGTCTAGCATAGCCCTAGCAAAAAGTTCTCTCTTAGACCTGGTTTGGTAAAACCAAACACGTTATTGCTTTTGTACACCCACACCCCTTGATTTCTAGAAGAATGAGCTCGTATACATGCCCAAAGCTAGGTGGTACCATTTGTCTAAATTTATTGAGTCTGTGCCCAGTTATGGGTGCAAGGGGTAGCTAACTATGTAAAGTAGCAGGAGGAGGGGTGGTTACATTTTGCTCCCAGTTTTTCCTGAGTTTCCCCAAACCCCCTTCCCAGACCCCCTGCAAAACCTTCATGTTCAAGGTTTGTTGCAGTTGCATCCTTCATCCCATCAGAAGGGCAGGTGAGTGCTTGTCTTCATGGATGATGCCACTGTCACTCCTTGGTCAGATACTGGGGAGAGGCACACAAATGTTGGGGGCCCTCTCTCTGGAGCTGAGCACCTCTTCTCCATGACATGCCCAGCCCTGAGACAACTTCACTGTGGGATTGTGGGGCTCGTATGTAAACCTGGCATCCCAGGTGGCAATGACTTGTACTGTCACAGTGCCACTAGCCTTGTTCCTTCTGGCCACTTCTTAAAAACCAGAGCAATGCAAGGCATTACAATCCTGCAGCCAGTAAGAAAAGATCCAGCCATCAGCAACAACAGTTACTAACCTCATTCTTGACCTTTTATCAGTACAGTCACTGTAAAATGCAAACTATCTGAAATAAAACATGCACTACTCCTTTCTGCATTGAAATTGAAAGTCACCCACAACACATACTTGCAGTGACTTTGGTTAAACTTACAGTGACTTTGGTTAAACTTAGCTGTGTCTAGAGAGTGGTTCCTGTCCCCCCACTGATAAACTGAGTCATTGCATGTCATGTACTCAGCACTGAACCTGTCATACACAGTAAGGAAAACTGAAATGACATAACATCAATTTGAGGTTTCCTCTGTTCTGTGAATTGTCACACTGCACTTCTGTGTGGGAAGAAAATCCTCACTGAGCACGCTGCAGAATAACTCTCATCAATATTGCCAGCATATGACATCTTGTCTCCTGGTGGTCACTACGTAATTAGTCAAGCATGTCATGTTTCTATTTATGGACCCAGACTACAGTCCATTCACTTCAGGTACTGTGCTCTGCAGTGCACCCTGGGATTTTAGTTTCTGGACTGACAGAAGAGCTCTGCTGAGTCTACTTGCAGAAAGAATGGTTCCTAATTATTTATACAGCAACTACAGTATTTACAATAGAAGTAAAATCTTTATCTCTCTGTCCATCTCTCTCATTTTGAAAACTACCATATTGGGCTAAAAACAAATCTCACTGTGTATAGGCAGTTTGAGTTAACCCATATCAGTCAGTCTGTTGCTGACACAGTTTTGCTTTTAATACTTCGGCTTTCACTTTGAGCTCTTATGATCACTTAATTGTGTCAATATACAGTATACAACCGTTTCACTGAACAATAGCATTCATCATCAGCTTCTGACATCCTGCTACCAACAGACTCTTATAATTCCAAATAAAGTTGTACTAAATAGAAACCCAGGTCCATCTGCTTCTCAAAAGTCTATCCAGTAAGTATCCCCAATTACCTCAAACTTACCCATTCTCTTAGAAGGTAGAAAACCAGTATAAATGTATTACATATAGTCTCCCTTTGTTGATCAGATTTCAACTGTTTTTCATCATACTGTCTCTGTGGTCCACTATGCATCACTGTGTTGGTGCATGGAAGTGATATACTGTATGTAATACTAAACTTCATAAAGGATATAGTGAAAGTTTTCTAGATTTGCAAGGAACCTAGAAAATGGTGAGTCAGAGCTCTTCAGAGAACTGAAGGTGGATTCAACATGCCTAAGATAGATCCATTACGTGAACGAGGGCTAACACTTCTAAAAGAATTATAAAGACAGAGAAATCATAATATTGTATTGCACAAGGGTATGATATCTTTCTAATAAGTTAAATGGATGCTGGCAAGCAGTGTTGGAATTAAACTTCATGAGCTCTGGGAGCTGGGGGGCACATAAGGGTTATATCTTTAAACTGAGCCCCTTCTTTGTAAGTCAATGGCAGTGATTTATGAGCTACTGGGGCTGTCATCAGAGCTGGGGGCAGTCTCACAAGCCCCCTATAATTCTGACACTGCAGGTGACCTTCCAAAGGACGGTTTTACCATGCCGCAGCAACATCCCGTATGGAGACATCCCTGACAGCGACAGCCGCAGTGCCAGGGATGCCTCTGTGTTTCTATTGGGGGACTCCGCACCCCACAACTCCCTGTCTCTAGGATTCCAACTCCAAGTCGGAGTTGGACTGGGAGGGGGGGGTGAAACACCCTTCGAGGCAGTCTTCTGGACTTGCAAAGACCATCATAGCGACATGTGGATTTTGCCTAAATCCTGTTGCTGTGGTGGTCTTCACAGTAGGTTGCTGTGGCGCTGGTATACCCAAAGGCCACCATTTGCCATTTTCAAATGTAATATGGGCAGGAGTTCACAGAGCCTAAGACAATTCTGTATTTTAACTTAAAAGAAAAAAAAAACTAAAATTATATGCTGCCCTCATTAGTTGCACGACAGCAGCAGAAGCTCACCCAGTAGTACTACGACTGTGTTTAATATTTAAGTGGTAGAAAATAGATGTGGCACTTGGAGATATTTTTTTAGAAGGAAACAGAGAACTAAAAGTTCATTTAAAAGATAAAACACAACTGAGTGGCAGAAGGAGATGTATGTCAAGCTGGCAATCCAGGTTTGTGCTCTGAGCTACAGTAGGGACATCAACACATGCCAACAAACTCTCCACCTTGGAGTTAGGGTTGGTGCTGTCACCACTCTTCAATTACTTCTGGGTGTTTCCAAGCAACAAGGTGAAGACAGGGTCTTAGCTGCCATTGGAAGCAGCATGGGTGAAATAATAAGAGTTTCCAGTAGGTCTCAACAGCCGGGAAAAGGTTGTTCATAAATAATCCATTCTATTGGCCCTGAGAAATTTTATGGGCCCAGATTCTCTGGAGGAAGGTTCACCTACATAGCAATGGAGGGGGATAAACACATTCAGAATGCACAATTAGGGAGCTGGTCTGGCCCACTTTCTGTGTAAGGCTGGAAGTGTGAGTAAGCAAGTGTTGTCAGGGGTTCATTGGGAAGTTTGAGTATCTGGGGCCCAGTTAAGTAGTGGATGCTAGGCATGTTCAGGTTTTTACAGAAAGACTAGAAAGGTCACCGAGGGAGAAATGGACTGAGGGTTAGAAAGCATGAGTAGGTGATGGGGTAGCATCCTTCCTAGTTAAACATTTTATTCAGTTTCAATAAACAGAGAATAATAGGCAAGTGTGTGTTATGAATTTTGTTTCACACCCGAAGTACGTGATGACTCATAAACCTTGAGAGTGACGCTCAAGAGGTTTATGTGGTCATCACACACTAAGGGGGTGAAAAAAAATTCATGAGCACACATTTGACTATCCATTATTTTTTATAATTACTGGTGCAAGGAGTTAGTGTTGAAGACAGTTTTCAAGGTTGTCAATGTGCTGCTGACAGTCTCTCTCTCTCTCTCTCTCTCTCTGTCTCTCTTTCACACAGATGCACCACACACACACACACACACACACACACACACACACACTCACACACATACACTCTCTCTGTCTGTCTCTCTCTCTCTCGCGCATGCTCTTTCTCTCAAACTAACTTTTTTTAAACTATCACGTACAGCCCTGTCCTGGACTGCGCTTGGTGTCTCCTGATCCAGACAGGTGGCAGGATACAACCAGATATTTGTTTTATGTTTAACAGGCAGGATCAGCCAGATAAAGAATAAATAAGTAAAACAAAGTTTGGGAGGAAGGTGAAAAATAGTGGCTTGTCAGTAAGCAGTAAGCAGAGCCGCCATGTTTTTCATACTCTTCAGGCCACCCACACACACAGTTTGGGCCAATGAAGTGGTGCGGCAGTACCGAGTGACATCTGAGAACGACGCCAGGAAGGAAAGTTTTGGAACGCTGTAATAACTTGTTTTGGGTTATTACTGTATTTGGAAGAAGCTTGTAAACAGTGTGATAAAGGAGTCACCAGTAATTATCAAGCAGTCACACATTACAGAAAGCATGTACACTAAACACAGTAAAACCTATTAAACACGGAACAAAAATGAAATTCATATGCTACATCATGGAAATGTAGTGACAGCACAGCTTCCTACCAATGTTTGTCCATATAGAGCACAGAATAAAAGCTACAGTAGTGGTGTCACTTCCTCTGCATGGAAAAGCAGCCTTACAAGAATTATCAGGAGAGTGCTGAGGGAATACCAGACTTAGCATCCTGGCTGATAACCTTGGATGTGTGTCAGTACTTAAAATGGGAATAGTTACTGCCATGCAGCAGGAGGGGTGCACAAGCTGGACCAGATCCAAAGTCCCTTCCATCATTACAATGAAATGTTACTATGTTAATATGTATGCAAGCAGGTTCCCAGATGGTGTTATAGTTTCCTCAGTGGGTATCACAAAGGGATTGGTCTCAGAAGCTAAGAGCTGGTGCAGAGCCACAAGGAGTAAAAATATTGGGGATAAAGAAATGTTAAGGAAAAAAGATTACAGCATACAGTACAAGTGAATTTTTATAGCTCATCAGAGGTCTCACTATAGCTCTAAATGTCTGCACACATTTTATGCACTAGCAGTTGATTTTAACTGAACAGTTTAAAGCATGATGACGATTTAAACCACGTTTATTTTTTCTGAAATGTTTCCTCATACAGTAGACAAGGAAGGGGTGCAGATGGTAGAGGACAGAAAGTCGCCAGCTAGCTTTTCTTTATGTTTAATATTTATATCCCATGGTCTGCCAGCCCTCATTTCTTCCTTCAGGTTCTTCAGGTCAATTCCCTTTAGAGTACTGATTCCCACTAGCACGGACTCCTGCCCAGACCAACACCACTGCATTGCACCTCATAGGAACTCTTCCCCTGTGGTGGGGCTCATTTTTGTTTTATGCTGTTATTAGACTTTTTCCCATTTTCTCTGGCCCACCTACTGTACCTCTTGTGCACCCTCACCTGTAGAGATGCAGCGAATTTAAATTTCGCCTGAGGAGTGCCGGTGAAGTGGGCAAATTCGCATCGAGGAGCACTTCGCGAAATTTTCCCACAGAAGCGAATTCGGCCTAGGTGAAATTTCCGCCTTCCGCGGGCAAAATTTTGCCTTCCACAGCGGAATTTCACCCTCCCTCCATGGGTAAAATTTCACCTTAGACAGTTAGACTAAGGTATATATAACAGTAAATAGATCCCTGGTGGCTAGCAGTCCCTCCCCCCTCCTGTCCCACATGTAGAGAAAAATCCCTGGTGGCTAGTGATCCCTCCCCCTACCTGTCCCACATGTAATTGTAAATAATTATATTATTCATCCATGGTGGCAAGTGGCCCCTCCCCTCCATCTGTTAATAAGCCGTCCATAGCCAGCATGGAAATGTCATGGTAACCTCCCCACCCACATCCCTCCGTATCTCCTCCTTTAGTCTACTCCTTATCCTGTTAAAAAATCTCTGGTGGTCTAGTGTGGTTTTGTAAATTCTAAACCCCCTCCGAATCAATCCCAGTTCCCAATCCCATTCCCTGGTGATCCAGTGCCCCCCACCACACCTCCCCAGCAGCCAGATGTCCCTGCCACAACCCCGCTCCCACCCCATGATCCATCCTAAATCCCGGCACAGCAGAGGCAGACTAGCACAGCCCTCCTCTCTCCTCCATGGCGGCCCACCGACTGAGCTGTCAATGAGTTCGTTTTTACGACCCGGCTCAGTCGGCGGGCTCAGCTTCATGGAGGAGAGAAGGAGGGCTGTGCTGTATGCCACTGCTATGCCTGAATTCATGATGGATCATGGGGTCAGGCTGGTTGTGGCCGAGGATGTCTGGCTGCTGGGGAGGCTGGGTGGGGGGGCACTGATCACCAGGCAATGGGGTGGGAATGGGAGCTGGGGATGCAGTTGGGGGGGTTTAGAATTACAAAGCCCCACCAGACCACCAGAGATTTTTTTTTAACAGGATGGTTGTTAGCTGCAACTGCTGATGCTCTCTGGTCAGGGGTGTCGGTAGGCATATGCACTGTACTCAGCAGAGTACAACAAAAAAAATCAGGCAGGGGCAACAAAAAGATGACAGCAAGGACATTGTGAGTCACATTGTATCTGTGTCGTGCTGAGCCCTTTTGCCTTTGTTGTTCACTACGGGGCACTGATGCCACCAGCCAAATACACAAACAAGAACAACTTACCAGGCAGGCAGAAAAACACAAAGGAAGGAGGATTACAGGAAGAAACTGATTACTTGAAATCAGAAATGGCAAACGGGGGGCATTGTTGGTATGGCATGACAGTGCATATTTTGGTTTATGTTTACATAATGGAGGGGTGGGCACCAGTGCAACAGTTTTGAGTACAAGTTTAAAATTCCTGGCTACACCCCGTCTCTGGTCCCCAGAATTGTTGACAGGGACCAGGAGAAAGAAAAAGAATTCTGTCCTCATCAGTGTCAATTGTGCATTTCATCTCTGTGGCTGCTGCTGACACACCACCAAGCTGTTTCTCTGTCACCAACATTCCATATTAGTGATGAGAGGGAAAATCCCCTAGCAAATGCCCGTAACTGGCTGGACACTAAACAGAAACTGTGTCAGTTACACCAAGGGGAGCAAATACTGCTTAAACAAATGTAGTCCTTCAAAAACAGGACATTTTGCTGCCATTGTCTATTATGACAAGGATGCACTTCAAACTAACCCCTTTACCATTGAGACTATCCAGCACTCTAAGCATGTCACTAGTGTCTTGTAGAAAAGACTGTATTTTTGGTACAAACACTTCTTGGAGTAATGGCTAGGATGATGTCACCATGTTGCTGTGTGGAGCTTGATAAGGCAGAGTAAGAGGGCTGCCACTCAGATACATCTGATGGCATGGAAGTGAGGTGATTCCCACTATGGAGCCTTGATGCAGCAGGGCTCTGATATTATAGAAGCAGTATCAGCATAACCTGATGAGTATTTTTCAAAAATAAAGCAATTTAAAGATAAAATGAAATTACTGTTACATGTAAGAGCATATTATAAAAATGTGTTACTTGTTTTTGATTTAGGACCATCGCCTTGGTAAAGCTGTGGACACACAGAAAAACACTGCACGTTTATAAGTGGCCAGTGATGTGATGGAGTACACCAATATGAAGGGGGGTCAGGAAGAAAAATGAGGAGAGGAACCTCTAGCCACCAGGGATTTGTCTCTACATGTGGGACAGGTAGGGTAGGGACCGATAGCCACCAGGGATCTACTTATTTTAACTTATACCCTCCTAAGGTGAAATTTCACCCGTGGACAGAAGGCAAAATTTCACAGCGGATGGCAAAATTTCACTCTGCCAGGTGAAATTTCACATTCTGCTATGCAAAATGAGTGGAATTTCGTGGATTTCTCCGCAAAGCGAATTCCGCCTACTTCATTCACCACTACTCACCTGCCACCCCCCCAGAGGTGAGTTCCAACCATGACCAGAGGTTTTTATCATCCTGTGGAGCTGTCTGTAGCAGGACAAACTTGTGGCTGACTTCCTGCTGTGCACTGCTACATATGGCTCTGAAACTTGCATTGTCCTTTTTCTTCAGGATCACTGGTTGGCAGCATTGGCAGGTGGACCCTGGGGAAAGCCCTTTACCCATGAGCAAGCAAATCTGGGTAGCAGAGCTGAAACCTTGTGATGCTCCCCCATCGTGTGAACTGATGTGGCAGTGAATGGGTGGGGACTGATGTCAGCATCTCCATACCTTCCTACCAATAGGCTCCGCCTACAGCCATTGCCAGAGTGAAAAAGGAGGGACTAAGGCCCCATCCCTATGGTTCATCATATGGCACCATTCCATGAGACGAGCAGGAGACCCACCTTGGACAGGAGAGTATATAAAGGGACCGCCTCACCAACTCCAGCCATAGTCAGCTAGAATCATGGGTTCAGGAGCTGAACCTCTCAGCCCCAGGTAAAGACGAGCATAAAACCACTAGGTCATTGGAGTGGCCCCCATTTCTGTTAGGAAGGAGAACCGACCTCCTATGGGAGTTACTGTACATATTCATGAGGTTAAGGACTGGGGGAGCCAAGAGCAAGCTAGAGCCAATAATGTGGGTGGCCTATGAGAGGGCATTATCGGCAGCAGCCAGGATTCTGTGGTTGTGAAAGGACCCACCCCACCACCTAACAGTTTGATGGCCAGGACACAGCTCTTGCCTTGGAGGAAGGAACCAGAGACATCACCCGATGACCACTGGTAGCATAATGGTGGCATAATGCTGTTCCCAGTCCCCACCATAGGAGACACCCATATAGCACATTGGCCATCAGCTTCCCCAGAGTTGGAGAGCATTTCCTCCTCTGTGCTCCCAAGACTCCAGTGGCCTAGGGCTGGAAGCCTAACTTTAAAAAACATGAACTTTACCACAATATGAAACTGTGGTAAAAAACTGCCATAGTTACACCTTGCATGGAAACAGTCCATTCAAAATGGCATCCTTCGCATCTAAAAACCTTTTAAAACAGCAGTGTTAGATACTGGCAGTGTAGTGACTATGCAAAGACCAGTGCAACAGTCATTAGCTTTCTGCATCAGCAACCACACTCAGTAATAGACAGTTATGGAATTTGTTTCACTAAGGGAAAGAAAGTTATCCAGGACATCAGGAATATGCTCTATTCTTAATAAATATACCACAGGAAAAACCCACAGGAAATTGGCATAAGGGACCTAAATATAGTAATACTCAGCCCCTAAGCTCACTTGAAATAATTGGATTGTGATCCAAATCCTGGGCTCTATGCATGAAAGGGTGGGTTATATGCACCAAAGGCACATATACCACCTGCATAGGTATGCAGTCCTGGACAGGAGCAAGATGCATGGTATTCATGATTGCAGGCACCTACAGGGCATCTGTCCACAGCCCTGCCCCCCGGCACCAGATAGGCATCCAGTCGGATGCCTGTCTTGGGTCCCAGAGTGCATCTCGTGTGCCGTGGGAACAGGGGAGTGCAAAAAGGTGTGGGTCCAGAATTTTAGAAAGTATGGGCTCTTGCCTGAACGACTGCCCCCAGCCCTCCCCATCTGCCTAGCAGGCTTGGACATCATGGAGAGTTGACTCCTAGTCCCATCATAGTTGGCAGGTGTCATTCATGGGGTGCACACTGAATATGGCAGGATCACTGCCGCCGTATCCTGTGCCCCCCTGTGCCTGGCACTATGCACCTTTGTGCATGGTGCATAGTGTAGGCACGCTTCTAATACTCCCCCCAGACTGCCCATGGTTCGTAGCTGCCCACGCAGCCTGGGGATCCAGTGTAAAACTGGCTTGCATACTGATTGTGAATGCTGCTGTGGGTCTGCTGGACCCCCACTATGCAGCGTTCGCACTTAGGGTTGCCTATGTGCCTCACACATACAGTGCATAGGCTTAGTGCCTAAAGCCTGCTAGGCAGTGAAGTTCCCCAACACAAAAGCCCATCCTTGTTTTTTTAACTCACCTTCCCCTCATGGCCCTCACACTGGGATCACCATCCATGCAACCATTCAGGACTCCAAAACCCCTTGACACCCACACACACTCTCCCCAAGTTTACAGAGATAACGCTCCACCTTCATCTCTGTGGTGAGCTCTGGACCCACAATCTAATTATACCTTGTAATGTGACTACCCAAGGCCTTCCAAAGGGTGAGGAGTGAAGCCTGGAAGGCTGTGAGGCAGCAGGCTGGGCATCATCTGCACAATCAGTGGATGACTCTTCCTTTTCTCTCCACCCTAAGAACACGTGCTGCAATGTCGCTGGGTGCTAGCATGCCTGATGCACTGATGTCCACAAGCTCTCCCTACCTGAATGTAGCTAAGCTCCCAGCTGCACTGCCACATATCATCATTCAGGGGTGGTACTGCAGCAGGAGGCACAGCACTCCCTCCCCAGAAGAGATTTGCATCCCAGTGATGCTCAGTTTTCCTTCCTCTGCACCTCCTCACCAACTCACATATCCCAGGCTCATTCCCAGAACTGGGTCTTTCATGTCACAATCAGCAGTGTTGCCACTGTGCTATTGGTCTGGCCCCGCAAGTAGTTGTCCTTCACCACTATGTACAGTTTTAACACCTCCAGGATCAGTGCTGGCCAGTTGTTGATCACATAACAAGCCAGTTGTCCTAAGACTAGATCAGTCACTGACACTCACTTTCACATATCCACTGAAATGGCAGATGCCTAAATTATGTCAGAAAGTAGCACCTGCACTATAGCCATGCTAATGGAAGGGGCAGAATTCAGCTGAAACCTTAAGAAGTGGTCGCCCACTTGAGTAAGTATCACCAAGCAGAAGGTGGCAGCAGGCTTGTAGGCACTGGGGCAAACAATACAACTGCAGTAGTCTCTGCCTCATACTGGATGTAAAGAGCAGTATAGTGAGCACTTGGTAGTCTGTGCGGAGCACAGCGGGACACCCATATTGGTACCACTGTCAATTTTCCAGTGTCCCAATGCAAGACAAGCTACCACTGTCCCAATGCAGGACAAGCTTCCACTGTCCCAATGCAGGATAAGCTTCCACTGTCCCAATGCAGGATAAGCTTCTACTGTCCCGGGTCATATGATGGCAGCCTAGGAGGAAAGCGTGCTCTGAGCGAGCTCCCACACCTCTGCCTAAACTTTACCATTCTTTGCCATCTTAATTACCTGATTCTGTGTCTTAGTTAACATCTTGTCCTTATTTCGTCTAGAAGTTACATACCTTGCAGCGATTGCTCCGAATGGAAGTGGAAATGAGAGACTTACCACCGTGGCACACACCACCAACCACCCCGATGAGGGCCAAGCAGGCCAAGCAGGTGAAATCCCAGCCAAATACTGCAGCCTCTTCACCCACCACCCAGACTGTATTGACGGACGGCAAATTCCAAGAAGGACTTGACTCACTAAAAGAAATCTTAACCACTCTGTCTTCGTACCTTCACAACATTAAATCTATGGTGGAACAACTCATCATCCGTACTGGAGACAACAAGGCCAGAAACTCATCTCTCGATGACTGGCGCAACAAGACCAATCCAGAGTTAACTGCCCTACATCATAGGGTGAAGAAAATTGAAGAAAAAATGGAGAACCTAGAAGGATAGTCCAGAAGAAATAATTTGGTCAGACAGTAGGAAAGTGGGTTTCTCCCCAGCTCAAAGAGCCCTCAGAGACCATATGGCAGGCACAGGGACCCTTGATGTATGGCACACCCTTAATCCTACGGACCACCAATACACATTTTTTTCTCCCCCACATAAAACTCTGTCCCATATTGACTTTTTCTTACTCAGTACTGCCTTCCTTCCAGGGGTTATGGGCATGGATATTCATCCCAGGGTCCTTTCTGACCATTCTCCAGTTAGTATTTCCCTCCTCCTTGGGCCAGATCTTAGGAGAGATAATCTTTGGCACCTCAGCACGAGGCTACTGCAGAAGCCCTTCCTCATCAAACACCTTCAGAGCTTTATCTCTACTTTCCTAGAGTTTAACAAATGCTCTGTAGACAAGGTGGATCTCGTCTGGGCCGCGCTTAAATGCGTGCTCTGAGGCGATCTTATCCACCTATTGTCTACCCATGCAAGGCAGAGTAGAGCTCAGCTGAACTCTCTCCTGGACAGTATAATACAGTTAGAATGCTCACTACATAGATTATCCCCAGAATCTGAATGGGCCAAACTCCACCTTTTCTCCGTCTCAATATGCAGACATGATGGCTCAGAAAGTAGAGCTCTCTTGGCACTGGACCAAACTATAATATCTTGAGTCTGGAGAGCGAGCTTGGAAACTCCTGGCCCTTTGGCTTAGGCAGTCAAGTGGCCAGGTTTCTGCCCAGCTTCGCCCATCTTCTGAGGAGGACATCACCTCCAACCCACTGGAGATTGTAGAAATTTTCAGAAAATACTTCAAGGTGCTCTACGATTGAAGTCCCCCTTAATCCCAAAGGCTTCACCATAACTGATTATTTAAACTCTGTAACCCTGCCCAAACTCCCGGTCAGAGGGTTCTAGTTTGGGAGCCCAAATTACTCTATCTTAGATTGAGCATGCTATCAAACTCTTACCTACTGATAAGGCCCTGCCAGACAGCCTCCAAACAACTTGTATAAACTCTGTTGTGCCTAACTGGCACCATTTCCAATGGAAGTATACAATTTCTGGTTTGAAAAGGGTTAAGTGACCAGTCCTTTCTTGAGGCACTGATAACCTTGATTCCTAAGCTGGACAAGGATCCTCTACATCCAGGTAATTATCGCCCAATTTCCCTCTTCAACTCTGATATTAAAATATTGGTGAAGATATTGGCCACCCATCTTGCTCTGCTTACGGAGGAAGTCATTGGGTGTGACCAGGTAGGTTTTACGTCAGACCGTTCCTCAGGAGATCACCTGAGGAAACTCCTGCACCTAATATTGGTGTCGAGGGAATCTGAGGTACCTTCTGCCCTGGTCTCCCTTGATGCCGAGAAAGCTTTGACAGGGTCTACTGGAACTTCTTATTTGCCTCCCTTAGTAAGCTTGGGATTCCCAACGGTTTTATTAAGTGGATACGGATACTGTACTCTGGCCCTACAGCCAGGGTGTAGTGCAACGGACATCTTTCAGACCCATTTCCATTACAGCGGGGAACCCGTCAAGGTTGCCCACTTTCCCTGCTCCTTTTTAACTTTTACTTAGAACCTTTAATTCATAGATTGGCTAATTATGAGGGCCTGGCCGGAATTCAACTTGGAGGCAAAAGATATCTCCTTTCGGCTTATGGTGTGATCTTTTGCTTCATCTTGAAGACCCCGTTTCCACCACACCAGCTTTACTGGAGGAACTGACCCTATTCTCCAATGTCTCCTCTTACAAGCTAAACCTCTCTAAGTCCCAAATTTTCCCCCTCAGCCACCGTCTTACTAGAGCTGAGCTTTCAGACCTGGGCTTGACATGGACGCCCCATACCCTGACTTACTTAGGGATTAAGATTACTAGAGACGTGTCATCTCTGGTGAAAGAAAACCTCACCAAATTGATCTTTAATGCATCTGCCTCATTTTCTCTAAAACTTGCATCTGCCTCATTTTCTCTGACGTGTATAATTTCTGTTGTGCAACTTCTAGCACTGACAACATAAAGTTGGCCCCGTTTCTTGTGTTCTAACAGTCTTGTCGTAAGTAGAGCACTTGAAGGAAAATTCTGCTACAATTCTTTTAAAATCCAACTCCTTAGTCTCCATACCTATTTCATTCCAAAGCTCATTTGCACCTTACTTACGGTAGGCATATTGTGTTTTTTTTTTAAGCCACAAAACAGCCTTTTGTAAATACAGCTGGAAGAGGTGAAAGTGACTCAAAGGCACAGTGACAGTCCCCTGCATGGGATGGGTCCATACAGAAAAGATATCCTGTGCCTCTACACTGCTGCCCACCTCCTCTGCTCCATTGGGGAGAATGTAAAGCTGAGGATCTTGCTCAAATCAGATCTAGACAGATGGTGTGGGTTACCAATGTCCTTCTGGGGTCACATGAGTACACTTAAATGAACGTGTTTCCACATATTCTATACCCATCAGTATGCTGGGACTGTTCCTCTGTAAATGGTGGTTTACCCAATTAAATAGCATGTTTAGTTAGTTTATATGGAAAATAGGTGAGCCCGTAGAAACTATATTAAGCTCACTTCACCCAAATTGTGGGGCTAGCTCTTCACTCTAGTTATGTATTATGGGGACCAACACATCAGTAAATTGGCCAGGAAGACAGATGATCCTGCCTCCCAGCAGGCCATCTCCTATATCCCTGCATGGGTTGAAATCGAGAGAATTTTATTGAAATGTACTCACTGTTCTCTGAATGCGCTTGTGTACCAGCTTCCCTCCTGTCTTCCATATTCCCTTAGGAACTCCCCCATAGGTTGGTCCCTTCAGGCGCTACATCAGATACAGACACATTTTTCTGTTAACTGGCATCAGTCGGCAAGTCAACCCCTTTTTAATAATCCTCACTTCCTTACAGACAAGCGCAGAATTTCATCCCCTTTTCGCCCTCGGCTCCAATATTGTTTTATTAGGGGACTTCTGTAATGGAGACTCCATGATACCTTTCTCCTCCCTACAAAGGTAATTTCAATTAGCTAATGTTGATGTTTTCCAAATATTGGCAAATGAAACATGCCATCATTGCCTTTTTAGGACCCAAACCCTGGGCTCCTCTCTCGCAAAAAAATTTACCTGAAGCTTTTAAAGTGGCGAAACAACCACATGCAGTATCTGCAGTATATAAATTTCTGCAAGATCTAGACCCTGTCTTGCCTTCTGGGGTCTGTTTTTATTGGACACAAGTGCTATCCCTTCTGGATAGCCCGGATTTCTGGGGTAAAATTTGGAAATTCACTTGTAAATTTATTAAGCAGGACAGATTGAAACTCATCCAATTCAATATAATGCACAATTTGCATTATACCCTGGCCAGACTGCATGCTATGGGACTATGGATATCCTCACTTTGCCACAGATGTGGGGAGGATTCAGGATCCCTTTACCATATGTTATGGGAGTGCTCAGAAATTCAGAAGTTCTGGAGTGCCATTAGGGAGTCTCTCAATCCTATTTTAGGCCTAGACACCCTTTTTACCTCTGAATCTTACTTGTTAGCCCTGTTTCCACAGGGCAGCCCTAGGATTAGGAAGGCCCACCTTGCCTTACTTGCCGCTACTGCTAAACTAATCATCCTCAGGCACTGGAAAGATGAATCACCACCCTTGGTTCTGGAATGGTATCTGGAAGCCCTAACAACCATTCAACTAGAAAAGCATATTGCCAGTATGTGGCAAAGGCTTGAGGCCTACAGATTCTTATGGGAGCCTCTCATGGCATTATTGTCCCTTTGACACCCTGAAGGATCACTTAGCCTCTTATCTCCTGACACGTAGAGTGCGGAGGGGTGGTGGGAGGGGTTATCTGTTAAATGTTGCGTATTGCTGGTTCTGTTTTGTGTTCATCTCTTTTCTGTTTTTTCTGGTTTGTTTGTATATTACTTGCTAAGTGGCTGTTTTGATTTTATCTGTATAACTGTAAGATGCTGTTGAAAACTAATAAAGTATGTTGAATTAAAAAAAGCTTCCATGTCCCAATGCAGTACAAGCTTCCAACTCCTCCATGGAGATCATCGAACCATGCACAGCATGACTGACAAAGGGAGGTGATAGTGGTAGGGATTTCAACTTACATGCTATAAATTGAATACCTACAGAGCAGCCTCCGACAGGAGCAAAGACTTCTAGGAGCACTAAGGGGAGCGGGCCTGAGGCAGCTTGTGAGGGACCCAACAAGAGGGAAGCTGTCCTTGATCTATTACTCACAAACAGGGAAAATATCTCAGAAGTAGAAGTTGAGAGCCACCTGGGATCCAGCAAACATCGATGCTGTGGTTCCAGGTAAATACAGCAGTGGAAACTAGACATTCAAAACTAAAGTGCTAGACTTTAGAAGATCAGATTTTGCAAGATGAAGGAGTGTCTTAAAAATAAACTAGGAATTAAACAAAGAGGAAGGGTGAAGGAGTACTGGGCATATCTAAAGGGGCTATCACAGGAGCCTCTAATCAGTGTCTTGGGAAGGTAAGTAAAGCTAAGAAGAGGAGAAAACCACTCTGGTTTTCTAGAGAGGTAGCCACCAGGTTGGGGAAAAGAATTGAATTCAGGAGATACAAGACAACTGGAAGTGACAGGAACAGAGACACACACAAGGAGAAGCTGGAGTAAGGTGAATAGGACAATCAGAGCAGCAAAGGCATCAACAGAAGAGAAAATAGCCAAGGAGGTCCAAAGGAAGACAAGACCTTTTTTAGATACATCAGGGAAAAGAGGAAGACAAGGGGGGTATAGTCAGAATTACAAAGGAGGAGGGAGGACATGTGGAAGATGATAAGGACAAAGCAGAGATCCTAAACGGATACTTCTGCTCATCTTTACTAAGGAGGAGAACGGATGTGGGCCCACCCTGAGCAGAAGAAGCTCCATCAGACAAGAGACAGAGTTAAGATCATTTACAAAAGAAGTAGTCCACGAGGAACTGGGAAAGCTCAAGGTAGACAAGGCAATTGGTCCAAATGAAATTCACCCAAGGATTCTTAGGGAGCTAAGAGAGGATATCGCAGCACCTCTGGCTGAACTATTTAACCTATCGCCGGAACTAGGAGAGGTCCCTAGGGATTAGAGAAGGGCCAATGTGATCCCTTTCCATAAGAGAGGAAGTAGGGAAGTCACGGGCAACTACCATCCAGTTTGCTGCACCTTGATTGTGGGCAAAACAATGGAAGTCCTGCTCAAAGACAGAATTCTAATATCTCTAGAAGAAGGTGGTATTGTGGATCCAAAACAACACGGCTTTACCACAGGTAGATCATGCCAGACTAACCTAATAGATTTCTTCAACTGGGAGACCAGCACTGTAGATCAGGGGGGCGCTGTGGATGTGGTATATCTGGACTTCAGCAAGGCCTTTGACTCTGTTCCACACAGAAGGCTGCTGAACAAACTCACCAGCAAGAGTAAGATAAATTGGATAAGGAGCTGGCTAAGTGAGAGGACCCAGAGAGTAATGGTAAATGGCACTTTATCGGAGGAAAGAGGTGACTAGTGGAGTGCCACAGGGTCAGTTTGGGTCCCATCCTCTTTAATGTCTTCATAGGGGACATATCGGAAGGCTTGGAGGAAAGGTGAGCCTGTTTGCCGATGACACAAAGTTGTGTAAAAGGGTAGACATTCCAGGTGGAGTAGACAAAATGAGGGAGGATCTCAAAAACTGGAAATATGGTCAGAAACATGGCAGATGAAATTCAAGAGAAAACTGCAAGGTCATGTACCTGGGAGGAGCAACTCTGGTGAAAAACATCAGCGATCTGGGGGTAATTATAATGGAAACTCTAAAAAAGACCAAGCGATGCAAGGAATTTGCATTAAAGGCAAATGGTATGCTGGGATGTATAGGGAGTGGAATTACCAGTAGAAAAAGAGAAGTAGTAATTCCACTCAATAGTTCACTGGTAAGGCCGCACCTGGGGTACTATATACAGTTCTGGTGACCACATCTTAGAAAGGATGTGGAGAGACTGGAAACGGTGCAAAGAAGAGCCACAAAAATGGTACAAGGACTGCATCAGAAACCATACGAGGAGAGACTGAGGGATCTCAACATGTGTTTCTTGGAACAAAGGAGGGAAAGGGGAGACATGATTGAAACCTTCAAATAGATGAAGGGGAATAAATAGGGTACAGGTTAAGGACATTTTTTAGCTCAAGAGTTATACAAGAACTAGAGGACACACTGTGAAGCTGGGGGGGGGATTCAGGAGCAACAGACGTAAGTTCTTTTTCACAGAGAGGATGGTTGACGCATGGAACAGCCTCCCCCAGGGTGTGATGGAGGCACAAATGGTCGGGGCATTCAAGAATGCATGGGATAAATACAAAGGCATTACAAGAACACAGAATATAAGAACATAAGAAAGTGCTGGCAGAAGGGGACTGTGCGATCGTCTGTCTGTGTAGGCTACCTCCCCCCCCCCCAAGTCTCTTAACTTTTCTAGCTTACTACAGTGTCTATCCCATGCTAGCTTGAACTTCCTTACTGTTTTTGATGCCACTACCTCTGGGGAAGATTGTTCCAGGGCTCCACCACCCTTTCAGTGAAGAAGAATTTCTCTATTTGTTTTGAAATTTCTCCCTTCAGGCACATTCTGTGCCCCTGTGCATGTAGACATGTTTCTCTGAAGAGATACTGTATTTGCACTGAGCTGATTCCTCTGAGGTATTTAAATATATCTGTCATATCCCCTCTGTCCCTTCTACTTTCCAGTGAGTACATGTTGAGATAGTTGAGTCTTGATTCGTAAGGTTCTTTGTGCAGTTGATGTATCATCTTTGTAGCTCTCCTCTGCACTGTCTCCATGCGATCCCTAGCCCTCTTGAGGTGCGGTCTCTAAAACTGGATGCAATATTCCAGATGAGGCCTCACCCAGGACCTTTACAGTGGCATAATCACTTCACTTTTCCTACTCGTGATACCCCTACCTATTCATCCAAGGATGTCACTAGCCTCTCAGACACCTTTTCATATTGCCTGGTTGACTTTAAATCATCAGATACTAGTACCCCTAGATCCCGCTCTACCTTTGTTTCTGTCAGCTGTTCCCCTCCTAGGATATATTTCCTGGCTAGGATTTTTTTCTCCCCAGATGCATAACTTTACATTTCTTGGCACTGAATTTCAACTGCCATTGTTTCGACCAGTCTTCAGCATTAGTAGATCAGACACCATTCCTGAGACCCCCTCTGGCATATCTACTCTGTTGCAGATCTTGGAGTCATCTGCAAACAGGCACACCTTTCCCTGCAATCCATCTGCTATGTCACTGATAAATATGTTAAATAGGATTGGCCCTAGCACTGATCCCTGGGGGACTCCACTGGTCACCTCACCCTCCCTTGACTGAATGTAATTTACCAACACCCTCTGAGTTCTCCCTTGGAGCCAGTTCCTAATCCAGTTGACAATTTTCTGTCCCACCCTGTGTGTTCCAACTTATTTATTAGCCTTCCATGCAGAACAGAGTCAGACGCTTTACTAATGGGCAATTATAACACTTAGTAGCAGTTGAGGGAGGGGTAGGTTCTTGGGCAGACTTGATGGATCTTGTGATCCCCTGCTGCCGCCAACTTCTATGCTTCTATATTTGTATGGAGGAGTGATGGTCAGTATCCAAAGTATACATGAAGCATAAGAGACAAACTGTTTAACTCTGTTGAACGCCTCAGACAATGCTGTTGCAGCACAACTGTTGACATGCCTATAGTAACAAAGGTTTCTCTGTTGGGTTGAAACAGATCATCAGTACATTTGTAACCCTCAATATGCTGGATGGTTGCAATACATACAGTGGGCCACTCCAACTGGGAGCCCTTCCTTAAAAGGGCACACAATGGTTCCATCACCAACCCATAATTTGTCTGTAACTTCAAATAATATGTAGCCATTGTGAGGAATAAGGTCATCTGTTTAGTGTCCTCTGAGTCAGGAAACTCCAGGATGGTGTGCACATTGAAAGACGGTGGGGTGATGCTATGCATCCAAATTCAGGAGACTGGCTAACTATACTTGTCCAGGCACAGGTACTGGAGCACCATAGACAAGGTCTGAGCATGTTACACTTGTGATTGACCATATACTACAATGTAATGGAGATATGTGACCATACAAGGACTCTTTGCCAGCACTGTTACCATAACATTCTAAAAACAACCAGACATAGATGCCAAATTGAACAGCATAAGTTTAAACGGAATCCCCTTTTTTTGCATAACAAAGGAAGTGAGGTTCCTGGGAAGCTCAGCCAGGGGAATTAGTAAGTACCCCTTCTGCAAGAGCAGCTTGCTGACCACTGTAAAGCCTGTAGACTGACACCAGCTCTCCCATGGTCAGCAGCAGGAACTAGCTAGGCAATACTGCCTTATTAATTTGTCTTAAATCTTCTAAGCCACTGTCAATTACCTTTTCATATTTGATACCATAGTTTTCCACATTATGCCTCAAATCCAGATCATCAAATATTTGTATAACGTAGACTTTGAAAGAGACTGGAGACACACATACACATACACACGCACACACACACTACATAATGAAGCCACATGCATGGATTTGTGAAGCACTTACAATCTCTCCAGTTTCAGGAGGCCACTAAACGTTTCTGGCTCAAGGACTTCTATATTGTTGAAATGGAGGTATCTGTTGAAAGAATATGCAAACTCATTAGGTCTTTTCATATCAGTCAAAATGCAGAAGTAATATGAGCCTGCTATGAAACAGGAATTACAGCTTCCAAACTGAAATTGAAATAATACCTTCTTGTATGGCAGAATACTAACACCTGGATTTTCAAAGCTGTGTTCTTAGGAGGTGTAGCATTTGTTCTGGCACAGCTGCATAACTGCAAATGTGTCAGAATATTTCTGTGGGAGTTTTGAAATAGTTTGGACACACTGGTGACACTTTGCTCGCTTCACTTCAGAAAAATTACTAATGTAACTGCCTCATTTTCTCTGACACTTGCATCTGCCTCATTTTCTCTGACACTTGTATCATTTCTGTTATGCAACTTCTAGCACTCACAGCATAAAGTTAGCCCCCATTTTTTGTGTTCTAACAGTCTTGTCGCAAGTAGTGCACTTGAAGGAAAATCCTGCTACAATTCTTTTAAAATCCAGCTCCTTAGTCTCCATACCTATTTCTTTCCAAAGCTCCTTTGCACCTTACTTACGGTAGGTATATTGTGTTTTTTTTTTTAAAGCCACAAACAGCATTTTGTAAATACAGCTGGAAGAGGTGAAAGTGACTCAGAGGCACAGTGATAGTCCCCTGCATGGGATGGGTCCATGCTACAGAAAAGATATCCTGTGCCTCTACACTGCTGACTGCCTCCTCTGCTCCACTGGGGAGAATGTAAAGCTGAGGGATCCAAGAACTTGTTGAAAACCTAAAGAGACAGGGCATTCACAGTTGCAGCCCTGTTTTGTGTAACTTCCTACTTCAGCAGCTGGATTCAAAAGAGCTTTGCAAATGCACCTATTTGAATAAGCATTCTACTGACCAGTAAATGAAATAGTTGGATGATTTATTGCTTGATTATTTTAATCAATTATTGGAATCATTTTCTGTTTGTACTTTTCTATTTTTACCATGTGCTACTGCTGTCTCTCTGTTTTACTGAACAGGACCCTGAGCAGGGCAGGCTGTAGACCTAAAGAACAGCGGACTTTGCACAAAAATGTCATTAGCAGTCTAGAACAATGGGACAAATCAAGTAAAAAATATATATTAATTTTGGGGAGTTCAGCCCCTGCATGACCCACTTGGAGCTGCTCCTGATCCTAAGCCTTTGAGATGGGTGTTTTGTAAATAAAATGATCTTGCTTCATCATACCATTATTCCACTGTGCCTCATGGAAACAGAAGATTTGTGTATGGGCCTTGGAATCCCATACTGCAGCCTTTGAGAGACAGAACGCATGAAGGCGGTGAGGCACTGGACTGTCAGAATTCATGGCCCCCTGCAAGATGACCACTGAATAGCACTGGCTGTTCACGTATCCCCCCACCCCTGCACAAAGGAAAAGTGTAGCTAGAGTACCTGGAAATGACCAATTCACATTGCAGTGTGCATTCCTCGACAAATGTTGTTAATAAATACATAAAAAGTGACCCAGTAATCGGGGTGGGTAACAGCAGGAAAAGGGGGAAATGGAGGCAATAATAAAACAAAAGGGTAGAGGCAGCTTACCCACCCCAACATGGGTGATCCATGGAAACTGCAGATTATTAAAGCATGCAGCCTCCCTTTACCATTTTCTATTGTTTATTTATTTATGTATGTCTTTGTTAACTGGGTAGGTGCGCTGATCCAAGGGACCGTTTTCAGACATGACCCGGGCCATAAACAATGGCACATTTAGCAAAACAGAATACAGGAGGAGTAACATGGCCACAATGCAGGCCAGTAACAATGAGGTGCAGGGAGTTACAGTACAGAGACAGTTGCGTAGCAAATTTCCAGAGGGCCTGGGTGCACGGGTATGTTATAGGGCCCCCTCGGTTTTGAATAAACCTTAAAATTATGATTTGGGCCCCTCACACCTCATGGGCCCGGGTGCGACTGCACCCCCTGCACCCTTGTAGCTACACCCCTGTACAGAGGGTATTAATAAAAATGAGAATATAATAAGGTATAAGGTGAAGTTGTAGGCAAGCAACAAGTCCATATACTATACATCATCACAGGAACATGGAGAACAATACAGTAAGGTGACAAATTACCAGGTAAACCACATAAAGTGCAATTTCAAAAAGGCATGCCAATAACAAAATCAAGTAACAGCCAGGTGGATAAAAATTTAGTGTGACAGTCCACAATAAGCCAAGTGCAGTACAGTAGACTATAGGGAGGAGAGAGGGTCAGGTGGGGTGGGGAAGAAGCTGGAGAGAAAGAGGTTTATCTTGGCAAACATAAAAGGGACACCCCTTCACATTTGTTACTTTGAAAAATTCCTGTGTATTCAAACAGTTTGATGGAAGTGTTTTTTTTTCTGTACACACAGAAACTTCTCCTTTGTAAATATTTGAACAGGTGGGTTTTAAAAAATGGCTGGAGTTGCTGGTCTGCTGTGTACTGGAAAAAGAAAGTTTAGACAAGCCCTATGAAAAAGGAAATATAACTGGGGGAGGGGGGATCTAATCCATTTAATCCAGGAGGTCACTCATACAGACATGGCTTGAGGGCACACTTACAAGTTCAGAGTTTAAGCTTTTCATTCCAAGGTCATTTACCATATACTGTAGCACTAGAAAGTTTTGCTGTAAAAATAAGTTTGCCATGTTCGCTGATGACTAACTTTCAGTGAAATTATTTTTACAGTGAAACTCTGATGACTTTAAAGAGCAGGTACATACTGTCAAGCACCCAACTCCCCTCAAACATATATAATAGCAGACCCGCTCTACTGTAGAGGGGCATTACAAATTCTATATGCTTCCTCAGGTTAAACAGTTATAGCACCCCAGATTTGCACCTCGTAAAAACAAAGCCTTGTCTGACACGCCTCCTTTGTGATGTCAGAAAATGAATACTGAGGGTGCATGTCAGTAACCTGTATATATGCAATATGTCTATGGCATTTAGTACTATTTAGAGGTGCCATGTAGTAAAATCAAAGCAGCCGCTGGAGTAACAGTCCCAGTTTACTGAAGTGGTCACTTCATTGTTCCAAGTGGTGACTCTAAATAGTACTAAACGCCATTGACAAATGGCACCAATATAGATCAATAGAGCACACACAATAGCCTTCATTTTCTGACATCACAAAGGAGGTGTCAGACAAGGCTTTGTTTTTTATGGGGGTGCAACTTTGAGGTGCTATAACTTTTACCCAGAGGAAGCACATAGAATTTTTAATGCCCCTCAATAGTAGAGCAGATCTACTATTATATATGTTTGAGGGGAGCTGGGTGTCTGACAGTAGGTAGCTGCTCTTTAAGTGTCTCTGATAAGGCTTTAAAAACATGATGCAGTTTCATCCACAGTACATCGCTTACACTTGCACTTACAGTCAGTGTTTTGTAACATTTTATTCACTTCTTCAGAGCGTTTCTGGACTATTGCCATGGGTTACTATCACCCTCTTACAACTCCTGGGAAGAATGGTCTCTTATTGCTGAAGGATTCTATTATTTTTACTTTTTATGTCCTTCATGTCCTTTTTTGTAGCTATGGTTCTTTGCTTAATTGCTGTATCTCCAGCTTCATGACCCAACTCCTAATGTTTGTTCCCTTCAGGTACAGGTGTTTGTTGTGGAACCTAAAGGCACAAATGTAGGAGTGGGTAATGAAGCTGAAGATATCGCATTAAGCAATGAACTATGGCTATAGAAAATATATGAAGGACATAAAAAGTAAACGAACAGTCTTCAGTAATAGGAGACCATTCTTCCCAGGAGTTGTAAGGGGGTGATAGTAGCCTGAGAACAGCCTTGAAGAAGTGACAGGAACATCACAAAACATTGGGGGGTATTCACAGAACATTGTGATGGTGCAAAACCTCCCCTAAGTCCCCAAAAGTTCCATAGCTGCGGAAAAAAAGGGGATAGTGCTTTAAGTGCTATACACAAAACTTCAGCAGCTGCAGAAAAAATACATTCCGGATTGTGGAAAAAAGTGCAGCTGCAGAAGTTCCTGAGGAAAAAATGTAATTGATAAGTATGGCACATCCCCTTAAAGGCTATTCTCAGCCAGATTTTTTCTGCAGTTGCGGAAAAAATGTTGCACACATAAGAGTGAGGCGTAACACTCCCTGAGCAAAAATGCAGTGCCCCAACAATTGAGATACAATTATAGTGGAGGTCAGGCACAAGTAATAGCAACCCAGTGGGTGTATAACAGTGGCTGTAGTTACAGCAACAGTAGCGCACATTGTCACTGAATAACACACAGCAACCACCAGCCAGTGCAGCCCATGATGGAGACCCACAGGCAGTAGAGACTGAACAGCCTGCAGTGAGTGCTACTCCTGCAGGCAACAGAAACACTCCAGGGAGAGACATGACCAGCAGTGACAGACAGCCACTGTGGTGCATGGTATTGCTGGTACCAGTGGAGCTGCAGTGGTCCCAGCTGAGGGACTGGTTGCTGGTCTCTCTGTGGGTAGTTGCAGCCATACCTTTCAACCTCCTGCCTTATAAATCAGGGACAAGGCTTAAAATAATGAGGGGCAAAGGGCCAAAATCAGGGACATATCTTCAAAATTAAATATATCCACCCAGAAAGCTGTCAGAATATGGGGCTTAGTGCAAAATGCATTCTCTAGAGAAGAATAAGTCTGTAACTTTAATGATTGGTATTATTTTGTGCTTACAGTCCCCACTGTTTAGCCACAAAAACACAAATTTTAGGAGGGACAAAGTAAACTTTTGAGGCAAAATCAGGGACACTTGAGAGGTATGCTTGCAGCTACATCTATGGCAAGACTGTTAAAGTCTGCTACTCCAGCTAATTTGGAGCACTGTTGTTGCGCCTCCTAAGCCATTTCCGCAGCTGCAGATCTGCAATTGGAGATTTTCAGCACTTGGGAAATTTCTGCAGCTGCTGAATTTCCCCAACTGTGAGGATTTTTACAGAATTCCACACCTGCGCAAGTTTTCTTTAAGAATATTGTGCAACTGCATTTCCGTAGTGCTGCAGGCCTTTTCCCCACAGCTGCGGTATTTTTGGCAGTCTTTCTGAATCCTGTCCATTGTCTGTAAGTGTGGGCTGAGTACGATATATAAATGATATGTAACCCCCCTGCAAATGGGGGTTCCCAAAAGACTTCCAGGAGCTTGCTTGAATGCTCCAAGCCTGAATGGTGTTTGGCATTTAAGCCATTTATCAGTGAGTGTTTTTAGAGCCTCTGGTACTGTCTCTTTAAGAGCTGTCTGCTTGCAGACATAATTAGTTTGTATGGGGGGACTGTGTGCTTCTCTGAGTACCACTTGAGCTGCTGCCAATTCACTTCA
The DNA here is from genome assembly GCA_016271365.2 of Neoceratodus forsteri. Lineage (NCBI taxonomy): Eukaryota > Metazoa > Chordata > Ceratodontiformes > Ceratodontidae > Neoceratodus > Neoceratodus forsteri. Next base: position 1,361,731,109 of record CM057455.1, on the reverse strand, counting down.
TTTTGCAGTCACTAGGAGTGCAAAGGAACCTATCTGAAAGATGTAACTGTTTGCCAGAAATTATTTAGAGTAATAATGAAATTACAGTTTGTCTAACCTGCTTTCTTTGCAGTCAGAACTGTGTCTGCTAGTTCCCCATTCTAGTTTTGAACTGCTGAACTGGACCAATCAGTGTGGGTAAGCTAGCTCTAAAATGGTGCCTTGGACGAATCAGAACTTGGACTCATAATCTGAGCCAGCCACAAGAGGATTGTATGGGCAGTGACTCTGGGAGATGTAGTTTAGACTTCAGTGCCTTTTTGACCAACAGCAGCAGTCTATTGTGGTGACAGCCAATCCAGTCAAGAACTGGGAGGAACTCAAAGGAAGTGCCCAGTTTTGTCGGTTGGAGCTTCAGTTGAGCTTTGGCAGTGAAGGAGGAAGGAGCCCTGTGCTTTTCAGTGTGCAGTTTTAGTCAAAAAGCGTGTATAAGGCCCAGAGTTCCGGTCTGCAGCTTTGTAACAGCTTGTAGGACTGAATCCGTCCTGTGAAAAGAATCAAAGGATCTCTGAAGAGTAGAAACCAGGCTCACCCTGTAGAAGACTGGAAGAATTGCTGAAAATTGCACTTCGGTCTGTCAGGAACTGAATCTGCTGTGTGTTCTCCGGGTATTGTGCAGTAATTGCGATCGGGATACAGATGCAGCCTGCCTGGTCAGTACTTTCTTTTATATGGATGTGTGAAGAGGTTTGTGTACCTCAAGTGAGCCCTGCTGACATTGAAGGACCCTATCTTATTTGGAGGTCGTGAGTACTAATTCAGGGTTGCTCCCTGTTGAATTGCCACATTAAATCCAAATGGAATTACTGTACTGCTGACTGTTTAATTCTCCTTTTCTCTGTGTGAAAGGGCCTACCAGCTGCCTGCAGTTTGGACTAGCCACTAGGGCTTGGTACCCAGGGACAGTAACTGATAGGGATAGGCCTGTGCACAGAGCCATAGATAGATTATTAGGTGATAAGCTAATTAACCTGATTTCCCCTGTCCTTGTTATATCCCCTAAATAAATCAGAGCTGCTTGTTTCAGCAAAGTTATACTGCCTGAGGTATTTGTCTATGTTAAGTACTGTACTGTGATTGTTGCACTGTATCTCATTTCACAGGAGGTCCCAGTGCGGAACCAGACCTGGGGTAAGTGTATACTGTGAAGGTAATTCTGATATATTGTGTGGGCCACTGAGTGGGAAGAAAGGGGTTGCAGTGTCCCAGAGGGCTGTGACCAAGTTAGTTTAACTATTGCAAACCCTGACCTCTGGGTGAGGCACCGCCATTGGATCCAGGCCCCTCAACCTGTTAGTGGCAAATCAGGCAGGGTAGTAGCCCCTGGATAGCGCCATCTAGGGGTTACATCTTGGAGGCTCACCGCTGGGATTGTGTGTCCTCTAGTGGCCATATTCGACAACCACTGTTAAGAAAAAATGGGTACCCGACAGAAGTGGCTGTGCACCGGCTGGTGAGTGGTGTGTACTGGGAGGAGATCGACCCCAAAATGCTATGTCATCCTGGACATCCCCTGGGTATCAATACGGACACTGTGCAGGAGTACTTCCAAGGTGGAAGGTTTACAAAACCCTGTGGTGGTGGTCGGCATGCTAATCTGCTCACCCACACTTTCCTGGCCCTAATAGAGTTTAAGGATCCCATAGATAGCTCAAAGTGCCACAGACCATTACCCCAGAGGAGCCCTCACTGCTTGAGAGTGATAACTAAGGACAGTAAAGACCGGGGGAATCAGCCCCACCACTATCTGAAACTTTTGAGGAGAAATTTGCTGAATGGTTGCTGGGAGAGGGAAACTGTGGGGACTTGAAGAAATATTCTTGCCACCTGGGTGTTCCTCCCCAACACCCTCTCCTGCTCCAGTGCCCGTGTGGTGGCTGAACCAATGCAGACTCCTATTTCTACCTGCCATTAGTCACGACTCTTACAAAGGTTGAGGATCTTCTCTGGCACCCTCCCCACCCCCCAAGGAGGATGACTGGGAGACCTGGATAGACTATGTTGCCCCAAGTGCTAGAATGGCAATGCTCGGAAGGTGAAAGCGAAAGAGGGTTAGTGAGAGCCTCGAGGTCCTGCCCTGGCTACCATCCGTGCTAAGCAGGGCCAGTAACCCTGAGCGACTGCACAGGCCTATCTTGAGGCCTTGGAGAATGTGTATGGGAGCCCAGATTCAGATGAGGACCTATGGTGGAGAGTAAGAGATGCACAACATGTACCAAGGGGAGTTATTGTCTGTGTATGTATCTCGGCTGGAAAAATTGTTGCAAGAATGCCTCAGAAAAGGTAGTTTGCCAGCGATTGAACTGGACCGAACCAGACTGGACAGGATCCTTAGTCTGCCCCTTCTCAGAACTGCTGTTGCTTCAGTTACACCTGGCAGATCGACTGGAATCCCCACCCTCCTATGATGAGTTAATGAAGAAATTCGAGGAGTTGAGAAAAGGCGACCTCGGGAGGGACCTGCACCAATAGCTGCGGCTCACGACCGAGTGACTGAGGGTGACCCATCAAGTGAAGTTCAGGGCAGAGGTTGGCAGTCAATGAGTGCTCTGACAAGGAAAAGATATGTCACAATGGGGGAGAACTGTTGAGAGAGATCCGAATTCAAAAACAGTCCCTTTATGAAGGCCACGCCTGCAAGTCACGGCCCTGACCTATATCCGACTGCATCTGCTATGGGGTGGGGTACCCACCATGTATCTCCTGCTGATAACAGCTCGAACTCGATTCCTTGACCATGGAAGTGGAGAAACTGACGAGATGTCTCCAAATGCTTATCATCCGAGACAGAGATGGCACCAAGGTTTCCAGTTAGTAATACCCGCCCCTGGCTCCCAGTGTGGCGCCTCCAGCTCAAACTCCAGAAAGTATGTTTTGCTATAATTGTGGGAAAGATGGGCACATGAAAGAGGAATGCCAGTCCCAAAGACACTGACAAAGTTGCATATAGGCTACAAGGAGAGCTTGGAGAAGAAATCAGTGGTTAGAGGTGCACGACATGATCCCAGTGAGGCACAAAATGCTAATTCACGTCCTTTTGTGGCAAGGTCAGTTGCCCAGGCCCCACTACCGCCTCTCCAGACTGGTCCAGAATAGTGGGTCCCTCCATGGAGACCACTGTAAAGGTGAGCAGTGTCTACAAGAGCTATATTAGACAGTGGCTCCCAAGTGACAATTATGTTCCAAGATTGGTATCAGAAGCATTTGTCAGGCGTACCCTTACAACCATTAGAAGGACTGCATGTATGGGGTTAAGTGAGAAGGCCTACCCCTATTCGGGTATATCGAATTTGGCTGTCTTTCCCCACCTCCGTGGCTGGAGTGGCCGAACAAGTAGAGACCCTAGCCTTATAGTGTCCCCCACTGGACTGTATGATGGTGTCCCTTTGTTGATTGGAACAAATGCTCATATGTTCGGGAAGGCTGGCACAGTTGTGTTATGAAAAACAGGGTCAAAGACTAGTAGAGCTTTAAGAGTTCGGCTTTAATTAAGAAGGCCTATGAGGCACAGAGAGATGCTGAAAAAACAGAACCAGAGGAACCGGCGGAATTGTATGGAAGAAGGATCCTGAGTCTCTGATCCTGGCGCCAAATGCCCAGTGTACCTTACAGGAGAGGTCCGTATCAGAAAGGATGTTAAGAATAAAATATTAATGTTGGATGCACCAGGCGATGGAAAATTGCCAGAGGGACTGCTGGTCAAGCTTAGTATTTTGCCGCTAGAGCCCATGCTTATGCCAGAAGGGTAATGGTCCAAGTTCATAATGTGTCTGAAAGAGACATTCGAGGTAAACAGAGGTTGCATCCTGGCTAATGTGCATTGTGCAGACACTGCAGTGCTACCCAGCAGCAAGAGTTCAAGGAAGAATGACAGAGTACGCCTGACTTGTTTGATTTGGCGACTCCCGCTGCCAGCTGAATGGAAAGTGAAGATCAGTGAGAAGCTTGCCCAGAGAGACCAGGTGTTTCTTTAAAGGAATGGGATGTAGGATGCGTGCAAGGAGCTGAGCACAATATCCGGCTGCATGACGAAAGACCATTTCGTGAGAGGTCTCGGCGCCTGGCACCTGCTGACATAGATGATGTGAGGCGTCATCTGCAAGAGATGTTAGCTGCTGGTGTAATACAAGAATCCAGAAGCCCTTATGCTTCCCCATTGTGTAGTGAGGAAAAAGAATGGAACAGTAAGGATGTGTGTGGATTATCGCACCTTAAACCCGTGGACTATCCTGATCAGTACACAATGCCCCGCATTCAGGATACTTTGGACTGCCTAAGCGGGAGCAAGTGGTTCTCTGTGCTGGATCTCCGTGGTGGGTACTATCAGAGTCGATGGCCCCAGAGGACCGTGAAAGACAGCCTTTATCTGTCCGCTTGGCTTCTATGAATTCATGAGGATGCCTCAAAGGTTTCAGGTGTCCCAGCCACTTTTCAGCGATTGATGGAGCGTGCAGTGGGGGACATGAACTTACTAGAGTGCCTGGTATACCTAGATGATGTTATTGTGTTTGGCAGCTCACTGGAGGAACATGAGAGCAGATTATTTAGGTATTGGACCGCCTGGAGGACTTTGGCCTTAAACTGTCCATTGATAAGTGTCAATTTTTTCAAACATCAGTAAAGTATGTGGGACACATAGTATCCACCGAGGAATAGAGACCGACCCAAGTAAAGTTGAGGCCTTGACCACCTGGCCACAGCCCAAAATCTAAAAAGAACTGCAAAGATTCCTGGATTCTGTGGTTATTATCGGCGCTTCATCAAGGACTATTCAAGAGTGATCCGCCTTTACTTAACCTTACTCAAGGGTATCCCCAACCCACAAAAATACCAAAAGTCAGCGTCCCTCAAGACTGAAAGAGTGTATTTTCATCCGATGAAGTATTTGGGGCCGCTGGACTCCTGATTGTGAGACTGCTTTTCATGAGATCATATATCAACTCTACCCATGCTCCAGTGCTGGCCTATGCCGATCCAAGAAAACCTTACGTCCTGCACACTGATGCTAGCTTGCAAGGGTTGGGGCTGTGTTGTACCAAGAGCACGAGAATGGCCTGAGACCAGTGGCCTTTGCCAGTAGAAGCCTGACCCCATCCGAAAAGAACTATCCTGTACTAAGTTAGGTTCTAGCTTTGAAGTGGGCTATTGTTGACCAATTCCATGAGTACTTGTATGGGGCTAAAATACTAGTAAAAACTGACAATAATCCTTTGACCTATGTGCAGACCTCAGCTAAGTTGGATGCCACTGGCCATAGGTGGCTTTCTGCATTATCTACATATGACTATGCTCTCGAATACCGAGCAGGTCTGAACCACATAGATGCTGATGCTCTCTCCCGGAGGCCTGTTCCCCAGAATGATTGGGTCCGATTGGCAGAACCTGACATTCGGCACTCTGCCGGAAGTTTGACAGGGAGGAACAATGTCCACGGACGCAGTGGACTGCATGGTGGATTGCTTGGGAGCCTCTGAGAATTGCATACCTGCTGCTTATGCCACTTTTCTGCAATAGACATTGGTACTGCCTCAGCTGGACAATGATAGTATTGGGCGGGCTCAATCCGCGATCCCATGATCAAAGCAGCTTTAGAAGCCCCTATGCAGAAAAGATGTGTCCAAATTACGCCTCCACTGATTTGAGAACTGCACTGTTATACAAAGAAGGTCCTAAGTTGAAACTGATCAATAAACTGTTATACAGAGAAACAGTAGACAGAGGGGGACAAGTAGACAAACAACTAGTGCTGCCCACTGCCTTTCGAGACTCAGTACTGAGGTCCTTGCACAACCACATGGGCACCTTGGTATAGACAGAACACTTGACTTGGTGAGATCCAGATTCTATTGGCCTAAGATGGGGGCTGATGGAGCAACACATTCGAACTTGTAGTCGCTGCTTACAGAGGAAAGCTTTGCCCCAGAGGGCTGCCCCTTGTTAACATCACCACCAGTGCACCCATGGAGCTGGTCTGTATTGATTTTCTAAGTTTGGAGTCAGATCAAAGAAATATCAGTAATGTGCTGGTGGTCACTGACCATTTCACGAGATATGCCCAAGCTTTCCCACACAAAGACCAGAAAGCATCCACTGTGGCCAAAGTACTTGTAGAAAACTTTTTGTTCACTATGGGGCTCACAAAGAATCCATTCTGATCAAGGAGAGACTTTGAGAGTCGTCTGATCAAAGAGATGCTTTCTCTGTGGGGTAGGCGAAGTCCAGAACTACCTCACTACCTCCCCAGGGGACCCACAGCCTGAACGTTTCAACCGCACTTTGCTAGATATGCTAGGCACCCTGCACCAAAGGACAAGCCTAGATGGAGCCAACAAATTAGCACCTCTGGTACATGCTTATAACTGCACCAAAGTGATGCCACTGGATTCTCCCCCTACCGCCTGATGTTTGGAGAGAAGCTCGACTACCAGTAGATGTGTGTTTTGGGGTCTCCTGATGGGGTTCAGGCTGACAACTATTTACAGTATGTGCAAAAGTTAAAGGCCCAGCTAACTCCATGCGTACTCAACTGGCTCAAACCATGGCTGCCAAAAGAAATCTGGCCAACAAAGAAAGGTATGATAAAAGGTGAAAGCACAGGAACTCCAGGAGGGAGATCGGGTGTTGCTAAGAAATCTGGGATTGCATGGCAAGCACAAGATTGCTGACAGATGGCACCATCTCCCTCACATTGTAGTGGGCAAAATAGATGATCTGCCAGTGTACAAAGTAAGGCCTGAGAATAATTCAAAGATGTAAAAACAATGCATAGAAATCATTTACTGCCCATTGGGCAAATCTTAATGAGTCTGAGCCCTAGAAGATGCCCCTCTGGACCAGTGACTAGAGCTGCTGCTAAGAAAAGATCAAGAAAGTCTGCACCTACAGAAGCAAAGTTAAGTGTTTCCCTCCACAAGTCCCAGTTGAGCATGACTGTCAGTCCATATCGGAAGAAAGTGAGAGTGACTTTGAATACTATCCTTCTTACTAACTGAGTCAATTGTTTCAGGGCAATCCCCTAGTCAATACTGGAGACAAAGCTGGGCCTTCTGGACTGTTTAACCTCCAGCTTCATCCCTGGAGCCAATGCTCCCAGAAAGTGAAGTGCAAAGCATCAGATCAGATGAAATGGAATCATTGTGCATGGTTGAACTGTTTGAGCTTTCAGGAGGAAAATGATAGATTGGGCAGACTGGTGATACACCCGAACAAGAAGAGTATTTTGAGTGCCCTGACAGTCCACTGCCAGTGTCCGAAAGCTCTCCATGCAGCCAAATGTTGTGGACTCAGAAACTGTAACTCCTGGAGCTGAAAGTGCCCCAAGTTCTAGCCTCTCTACCCCCATGGAGACTCCCTGACAAGTGTGGACAATGCTGAAAATGAGGCTCAGAGTGCAGAGACTGTAACAGTTCCCCTTAGAAAGACTGGTCGAGCTGTAAAGCCTGTGGTGCACCTCAGTTATGATTCCTTGGGAGGCCTGTGGATTTGCCTCTCCAATGTTGTCCATAAAGAGTGTATGTGTCCCGAGGCTCATTGCCCAAACTGAGCGTCAGTGCTAACTCAAAGTTACTTGTTGCTTCTCTAAGTATGGTGCCCTTGCCCCGTCCAGCCCCAAGGTAACTGATAGGAAGGGCCTCTCTTCAGGTTTCATGTACAAGAGGTAATAACTTGAGTTATGGTACAATGTGTATGTAATACTGTGTAAAGAGTGACGTACTGCAATGTTTCAGAAATGTGTTCTTGGTAAAATGATATATTGACTGATGATTACATGTGCGAGCCTAATGCAAATGTATATGGTTGCAGTTGAAACTTATGGGTACTTGCTTGACGCGGACGCTGCTTTCCCAGGCCAGGAAGGGTGTAAACCCCTGCAAATGGGGTTCCCAAAAGACTTCCAGGAGCTTGCTTGAATGCTCCAAGCCTGAATGGTGTTTGGCATTTAAGCCATTTATCAGTGAGTGTTTTAGAGCCTCTGGTACTGTCTCTTTAAGAGCTGTCTGCTTGCAGACATAATTAGTTTGTATGGGGGACTGTGTGCTTCTCTGAGTACCACTTGAGCTGCTGCCAATTCACTTCATTTTTGCAGTCACTAGGAGTGCAAAGGAACCTATCTGAAAGATGTAACTGTTTGCCAGAAATTATTTAGAGTAATAATGAAATTACAGTTTGTCTAACCTGCTTTCTTTGCAGTCAGAACTGTATCTGCTAGTTCCCATTCTAGTTTTGAACTGCTGAACTGGACCAATCAGTGTGGGGTAGCTAGCTCTAAAATGGTGCCTTGGACGAATCAGAACTTGGACTCATAATCTGAGCCAGCCACAAGAGGATTGTATGGGCAGTGACTCTGGAGATGTAGTTTAGACTTCAGTGCCTTTTGGACCAACAGCAGCAGTCTATTGTGGTGAAGCCAATCCAGTCAAGAACTGGGAGGAACTCAAAGGAAGTGCCCAGTTTTGTCGGTTGGAGCTTCAGTTGAGCTTTGGCAGTGAAGGAGGAAGGAGCCCTGTGCTTTTCAGTGTGCAGTTTTAGTCAAAAACGTGTGTAAGGCCCAGAGTTCCGGTCTGCAGCTTGTGTAACAGCTTGTTAGGACTGAACTGTCCCCTGTGAAAAGAATCAAAGGATCTCTGAAGAGTAGAAACCAGGCTCACCTTGTAGAAGACTGGAAGAATTGCTGAAAATTGCACTCGGTCTGTCAGGAACTGAATCTGCTGTGTGTTCTCCGGGTATTGTGCAGTAATTGCGATCGGGATACAGATGCAGCCTGCCTGGTACAGTATCTTTTATATGGATGTGTGAAGAGGTTTGTGTACCTCAAGTGAGCCCTGCTGACATTGAAGGACCCTATCTTATTTGGAGGTCGTGAGTACTAATTCAGGGTTGCTCCTGTTGAATTGCCACATTAAATCCAAATGGAATTACTGTACTGCTGACTGTTTAATTCTCCTTTTCTCTGTGTGGAAAGGGCCCTACCAGCTGCCACGGTTTGACTAGCCACTAGGGCTTGGGCACCATTAGGACAGTAACTGATAGGGATAGGCCTGTGCACAGAGCCATAGGTAGATTATTAGAGTGATAAGCTAATTAACCTGATTTCCCCTGTCCTTGTTATATCCCCTAAATAAATCAGAGCTGCTTGTTTCAGCAAAGTTATACTGCCTGAGGTATTTGTCTATGTTAAAGTACTGTACTGTGATTGTTGCACTGTATCTCATTTCACAGGAGGTCCCAGTGCCGGAACCAGACCTGGGGTAAGTGTATACTGTGAAGGTAATTCTGATATATTGTGTGGGCCACTAGTAGTGGAAGAAAGGGGTTGCAGTGTCCCAGAGGGCTGTGACCAAGTTAGTTTAACTATTGCAAACCCTGACCTCTGGGTGGAGGCACCCGCCATTGGATCCAGGCCCTCAACCTGTTAGTGGCAAATCAGGCAGGGGTAGTAGCCCCTGGGATAGCGCCATCTAGGGGTTACAGATATAAGAATAAAAACTTTAAACTCTTAACCTGTAAGTGAGACTGTGACAGGGTCAGTCCCTGTCACTGAAGGTTTGGACCATCTATTTTTATTTATTGTTGCAACCACTATTGTGCTCACTTATTCACCCCCCCCCCCCCCATAAATGAAGGTCTAGGATAGTAGACCCTGATTATACTGGAACAGACAAGTTTGACTAGGTGTCTATCTGTATAAAAAGCTATATGAAAGAAAAGCAATATGAAGTATGTTAAGGCACAATGCACATAGAGAAATAAATCCATAAGAGTTTGCAAGCAGCACTCCCTTTCCCCATTTATTTCTGTATCCTGTGCTGCATTGCTTGATTAGAGTGATAAATGAATAATGCTGGGTTTATAATGAAAAAGGAGTTGCCTTGCTGTAAGCAGAATAATACCTTAGTTCCAAGATTCTTCTTTAGTGCAGCCACATGAAAGCTTTATTCAATTTTCTTTCCTCATTCCCTTCCTGTAGTTGTAAATGGGAGAAAGGAGAGAGGGGGAGTCCTGTGTCTGTATATTGTAGAAACAGGTCCTTTGGACTCTGTGTATGGAATCCCAGTTTAGCGATGCTGCGGTGCTGCACGATTGTTCGCACGATCGCGGAGCCTTTGCGATCGTGCATATTACCATGTAGCGCTAGTGCTAGTAAAACTCTTTTTCCTGTTTTCTTTCCTGGAAACTCTCCTGTGTAAGAGAAACTCCTGGCATGTGAAAGCGCTGTGTTTTACAGCCTTGCCGCTTGGTGGGTGGCCTAAGCAGAGCTCCTCGTGTTTCCCTGTTAAAAAGTGAAACTGTCAGCCATCGGCTTGCAGTTTCAGCCGACGGCTTGACACGTCTTCAGGGTCTTGCTGCTTTTCAACTCTGCAACCCACCACAGCCCTTCAGAAAAGCCTTATAGTTCCTTTCCTTTCTGCTATTTAGTCTAGCTCAGTCTGGAGCTCTCAAGGCAGGAAAGAAATAATAACATGCCTTAGCCTAAGTTCTTCTGGGGAAAACTATACGCAGCAGGAATAGGTGATGGATAAATTCAGACCCTCCAACCTCAAATGCAATCTACCTTTTAGCCTGTAAAGTCAGGGTGTCTGTGGATAATCCTGCTGCCCTAGAGAAACACTCTCCTTGTTGGTTTTCTTCTGAGTCTCTGTTGCCATTTTATGTCTGCAGTATTTTCCCCAGGTCTGTTCACTATGAAAGCTGCCCTGATCTAAGCAGTTCTATAGGGGACAGCAGCCCCTAGAGGGCTGTATTTATTCAAATCTGCATAGATAATTAGTATACAGAAGAGGAGGAGTTCTGGAGCAGAACAATTAAGGTTTAATTTATGTTATAAGTTAAAGACTACAGCATAATAATGAAGGGTGGGTCATTTTTATTTCTTATTTAGTTTTTGTTGACCGGTAAGTGCACTAGACAAATCCTGCCTATTTTCAGGCACAACCTGGGGAGGGGATATAGATGAATGCCAACTGACCTTGAACCAGATTAAGCTGTTGGTGGTATTTTAGTGAATGAGGGAAATTTGGCCAGGACACTGGGTTTAGAGAATATAGCCTTAACAAATAGGCTTAGAAGTAACCATTTTCTTTCTGTATAGGCTGGGTTATGAGCCTAAAGGGAACTTTTAGTTTTAAGTAAACGTACATGTAGGTCACCTGACAGTGATGTCACCAAGGTGGATGTAAACAGGCTCACACCAGGGGTTAAAACAGATAGAGAGCCAGATTGAGCCAGATGGAGTTTCAGTCTAGTACTGAGAGTCTGTGAGGGAAGACCTGAGAAATACAGTGGGTGCTATCTGAGGGAAGGCATGCCATTGCTGGGCAGTAAATTGTCCTTTCTAAGGCACTTGTCTCTGAGTAACCTGATGAAAAGAGTATGAACTAATACTTGACTCTTTTATTTCTGTACAAAACATCATTTTATATGGAGAAATAAAATGATAAGTGCCAGAACGGTGCTTTCTATGCAATAGAACTTTGAGTCTGCCTAATAATTGTATCCTGGTATCTGAGCCCTGCTCACAGAGACATACAGTATAGCCAGCAGCTACACACTTTTGAGCAAAGTACACTACCTTCAGTTTCCCATTGTGCCTCATTTTGTTAGTGTATTCCTCTGAACTGGGAAGGCAAGTAAATGTCTTTCTTCCTGGAAATCAGGGGCCTGAGGCCCAATATATACTGTAGTTGCATGTGTGGTGGTGCAAAATTAGGATGCTACAGGCTCTCTACTGCACCTCCACACGTTTCTGGCATACACATGTAACCCCTTGGCAAATGGGGGTTCCTAATGTGCCTCATGCCTGGTTGGTATTCGTGTCTAAGCCCTTTGCTGGAGTGCCTGTGTGGCCTCTCGACTGTCCCTTTAAGGGCTGCTTGTTTGGCAGTCATAATTAGTCAGGAAGGGTTTTGCATGTTGCTATGCTTGAATCCGCCCAGGTTGTAGAGCCTTGCTCCGTTGCTGCCACCACTACTTGTGCAGAGGAGCCTGGCTAAAAGGTGTGAATGTTTGCTTAAAATACTGTGAAATAATAATGACAATGTAGTTGTTCTAACCTGCCTTGCTTTGCAGCACAGATGGTTTTGATTGCCTCCTCCATTTTGGTCCAGAACTATTGAATTGGACCAATCAGTACCTTGGGACCCCACTGAGCTGGCTGACCAATAGAGGAGCTGTTTGTATTTAAGAGAGGTATTATGGGCTATGGGCGCTTTTGGCACCACTGGGAGCCAGAGGAAGTGACTGGCATGTGCAGCCAACCAATGACAGCGGGTAGCGCCCGATCTGAAAGGAGTGCTCAGTGCTGCCAAGGGGAGATGCATTGTGGCTGGTGAGGAGTGAGGAGCTTCTGTGCTGCTGCCCTGGAAAGTGTTCACGCAGGAAGCGCGTGAAGGCCTAAGGTGGCCGTTTTCTCTGCGAACGGAGTTTTGCTCTGAAATCCGCCGGCGGGCAGTCAGAGGAAGCTGTGCCCTGTACAGCTACCCACCAGGCTCGACCTGTAGGAGGACTGGAGAGAATTGCTGAATCGCGCTCGGTCCAAAGGAAAAGTGGAAGCTGCCATTGCAGTATTTTAGTGGCTGTGAGTTTGTGGGAGCCTTGGAAGCAGCTGCCTGGTGTGGTACCCCTCTGTTGCTGTTTGCCATATAAATGTGTGAGAAGGCTGGTGAAGTCAGGCTCCATCCTGGTAGCGTTGAAGGAATCGTTATTTACTGGAGTTGTGAGTACTGATTCAGGGTAGCTCCCTGCAGAGTGTTTACACAGTGGTTTCAGTGCATTATTATATTGCTGACTGCCTAATTAAACTTTCCTCCTATTCTGACCAGCTCAAGACTGTAATGTTCATCTGTGTTAGGGCCCCAACCAGCTGCCACGCTTTGGACTAGCCGTTAGGGCTTGGGTACCCAGGGACAGTAAATGGTAGGGTTAGGCCTGCACAGAGCCCTAGGTATGTAGGAATAGTATAAGCCAATCAACCTAATTTTCCCCTTTCCCTTGTTATCTGCCCTTCTAATAAATCAGATTGCTGTGTTATAACTACACCCTGGCTGGTTTGTACTCTTGTGATGAGCTGCTGCATGGTGACTGTGATATAACTGTACCTTACTTTACAGGGGGTCCCTGGAGTGAGCGGGAATATATTATCCGAAGGGTAAGTGTACTGGTGAAAAGGATTGTTGGCACCCAGTGTGAGTCACTAGTGGGACGGAAGGGGGGTTGCAGTAGCCCAGAGGGCTGTAATCGAGGTATTCTTAACTGTATTAACCCCAACCTCTGGGTGGAGGCACCCGTCAACGGATCTGGGCCCCTTACCCTGTCTCAATGGAGGCAGGCAGGGGTAGTAGCCCTAAGGGTAGTGCCCCCTAGGGGTTACACACACATCCTGCATGCTGTTGGCAAGTGGTGAAGTCCCCCCAGAGACAGTGTTACTGGGTACCTAAATTAGCTTTTTCAGATGATAGTAAGCCCAAAAAAGGTTAGCACCCACTGGCAGACTGGAGAAGGAGGCCTGTGATGGTAGGGCCATGGAATAAGATTAATTGCCTTGAGCTATACCATGGGCAGAGCTCAGGACAAATATCCCTTCTGCCCAGTCTCTTCCCCTATCACTCTTGTTGCCCCACACATTTTGCCTGTTTCTGGGCTCATTCTGCTTAGTGATCAGATAACTCCTTGGTGGTCCAGTGGTCTCCATCTTATTTCTGTGTTCCCCATTGTTCCTGGTGTCCCATGGAACCCTGCCCCTAATCTTGTCCATAAACATTATGTGATCAGCTGCACCATGTGCCACTTAATCCCTCCCACCACTATAACTATCATTCTATTACATAAGCCTGTGTCCCTCCCCCCCGTAGAACTGTTTTTGCCAGTTCTATCAGGGTTGGGGATGTTGTGGCTTGTGAACAGGGGTGTGGGTGCCACCCAGCTTGCTGGCGACCACATTATTGTGGCTGCCCTTGCCCCTTTCCTTGAATTTTGCAGTACCCATTGCGACAGCGTAAGGAAAATTAGGTCAGTGTATGGGGCCAGAGATTTTCAAAGCCCTGGATGCAGACACATCTAAAGTTGACCCCGCTATGTCCATCACCCACTTGGTCACAGAAGGCACGATTTTTAAACAGTATCCCATTGTTGTACGCTGAATGCATCATCAGCCCAGGTCATCTAGGCCATCAGCTGATGGCCTATCTGTCTTTAGAATTGGCAGGGCAAAGGAGCAGGCCTGGGTGAGGAAGATGCCAATGGTGGCCCACTGACTGCCTCCAGAGTGCTCCTACAGCATTATCAAACCCTGGCAGCTTCAGAGCTCTGGCACTGACATGAAAGCATCTACACCCTCAGGGATGCACCGCAAAAACTGAATGAAAGAGGCAGCAACTCCAGAGGTTCACACACACAAACCTTGTCCAGTGCCACAAAATGAAGCTGAATGCTCCAAAGTGCAGACACAATCCAAAACAGTGCACTCACCAGTCACAAGCTACAAGTTGGATGCAAAACATGCAGTTAATTTTAAAAGTAGAGTCAGTACCCTAGAACTTCACATTTCTTCCAAATGCTTCATCAGGGGCTGGGACTCACTGCAGTTACAGTCTACTTAAACAGAATTTTCAAAGGTGCAGAGTACAATTACATGTGTGCGAATGCCTCATAAAGTAATTAAATAGAACCTTTTGTAAACTAGGTCCCTGTTTCCACAGCTAGGAATGTAGGTGATCGCATTTACTGTGCTAGAACATTTTATTATTTTATATTTTCATGGTCTTGGAGGAGTTTAAAAATTAGTTTCCCATGAGCCCAGGATGAAACAATTATGTCGTCATGCTGCTTAACCACTAAGCCGGCCTGTCAGTGCAGCAGTAGTGCTATCTCTCACAATGCTGGTGACACAGGTTCAGGAACGAGCCCGGGAAGCTGGAGGGCTGGCCAGGGGGAGGAGGCTTGAGCACCCACGAGGCTGCTTGCTTTCTCCAGCAGGGAGGAGGAGACAAGGATCAGCGCTTGGCTGGACCAGAGGCATAGCCAGCACCAGTCACACACAGTGAGGGGATGGAGTGTGATGGACATCGGCGCTTGCACCTTGACATCTGAACATGAGTCACGCTCCACTGAAACAGGAAAAAATCAGCCTCCTGAGCGACGTGCGGATGGAGCGCTGGCACTGATCCCCAAAACTCTGCCTCCACAGTAGCCCAATGAAACAGTGAAAGATTCCGGGTGCACAGGCCCCACCTCATCCCCGCCTGGAGGAACAACCATGGCATGATGGGGGTGAACCGGAGGTAACAGGGGACAAGATGCCTTGGTGACTCCCGAAGATGCAGAGCACAGGAGGCTCGGCGAAGGAGAGAAACAGAAATATAAAAAAAAAAAGGTACTTAATCACTTTTAAAAAACTGAAATTCAATAAGAAATTTTACTGTTACTCCTTTGGACTTTAGTATTGCTCTTTTGGTACTATTTCAGTTCAAGAGAGCTATTCTAAATATGATTTGTCCCTTAGGAGTTGGGGCATTAGTCTGTGTTCTGCAGCATATTTCATTTTGCTTGTGCACCCCGTACAACTCACATTTCCTCTTCTGTAGGAGTATATAATTTAGGTACTAAGCTTTTATTTCCTTCATCACTTCCCATTTCTGTTTTTGATACATTTCATTTCACTTGAACTTCCTCCATTTTTTATTTTATTTTATCTGTTGGCTTGGGTGGCAGTCTCTGACTTATAACAAGCACTAACTATTGATCATCAAGGGACTCTTTCTTTTTAATACAAAAGAACCCACTTGGGTCAGTTTTATATGTAAGCCACCCCTTTTGGGGGCTTGCTATAGTTACCGTTTCATCTCCCCCTGTTAGACTGGTTGATTGACAGCTGGGGCCCTCCCTCTGGGGTGTGTCTTTGGGCCCTTGCCTATAAAATTTGGGAAGCTGGAATGTTTGGGCGGCCAGTGGGAGCATTTGGTGCAAGTGGGGCTGGGGGTTCGAGTCTCGGCCTGGGAGCGGTGGCCATCATTATTGCTGCACAGGTCTCCACGCAAGAGAGATTGTGAGGTGGCCTTAGGAACAAGCAACTAAGGGATGTGATCCCTGGGAGTCTGGGAGTGTGGGCTGGAGTGGAGATGTGTTCAAGCCTGCCTTGTGCTCTGCGGCACCGGGGTAGGCCATGGGGCCTGTTCCAAAAGGGTGAGTTGGCAGTGTGGATGCCGCATTGTAGTGGCACTGCTGGTGCGGCTTTCTGGAGGTGGCAGAGCCGGGAGCCATTTCCTGGTGTGGCACAATGCTGTTGTTGGTATTGGCAGCCTGCAGGGAGGTAGTCAATAGGGCCTATCATGCCCGTGTCTGGGGTAAGTCCTCGTTGACAGCCCGGGGCAGGAAAGGCTGACGCAACTAAGGAAGGAGCCATGTTCATTTGTGTTGTGATCTCCCTGGCTAGCGAATGAAATGTAGAGATCAAGGCTGTGGGGATGAAGCGGCTGTAGTTTCAGGGCAGTGCTGTTTTGCAACTGTAGCCCACTGTGTGAGTTTCAGCCGCATTGAGAAAAGAGAACCACCTGGGAGGCCCTGCACCTTTCAATTGTTTTGTGTATGAGCCTCCTTGGCTCTAAATCTATGTGCAGCCTGTCCCAGCCTTATTCGGCCGAAGTTATGGGGACATGCACTTATGTGCTGCTAGAAGAACTTGCCACTTGTGACTTGCTGCTTTTCTCATTGCCCTCTGGCTCCATGGAGCTACTTAATGCAGCTGCTTAATGGAGCTGCTTAATTATTTACTTATTTTATGGTTCTAAATTAAATTGTTTTCTCCAAATTAAATTGTTTTCTATTTCTCCATTTGGGTCTTTGGCTGACATTATTCTGCCTATCTAACAAAATGTTTCCCCCATAACAGTATCCACACCTCTCCGGTACACAGCGGTTCCAGCACCTATACTCTAGTTGTCCAGTTATAAGTTCTACGGGCAAGGTAAGACTTTATTTATTTCCAATGCCGGTTTCCTGGAGTTATTTTTGATTTGTGCCCCCCTCGGCCCTTACAACATCAGGACCCCGAGACAAATGGGTGAAGGGTAGGTTACAATTGTGAGGGCTCATCCAGGATGTGATTTTGCTGTTTGTGGGACCGGATGTCAATGTTGTTTTGGGGTGCCATTCTTGCAGGCTTATTGGGGTCTGGCCTATATTACAGCAAAGGGTCACCATTTTTGTTTTGTTTTGTGCCTTCTCCTACTTCTTCTTGGTAGAGAAGGCACCTGGCAGTCTCAAATTTGCAGGTCAGGTGGGGAGTGAGGATGTTTCTGATTGGCCTGCTTTGATGAACCGTGTGTAGGGAACATGAGGAGAGGCACCATTTTCTCTGAGCATTTGAAGGTGCAGCTGGTGTAGTCATGGCAGAGAATGTCCCATCCGAGGAGCCCCAAGCTATTGTCCCGCCTTACTGTTTACTTGGTTGTAGAAAACTGCAGGAAGGGAAGCAGTGGATGAGAGGTGCATCTGTTATAGCTACCAGATTGAGGGGGTAATATGCCTGACATTGTGTTCTGCTTGTGCCAGGGAGCTCATGCCAGGATTCATTGATTCATCTCCATATGTGTTTTCTTGGACATATCCATCTGTGGCATCAGTGGGCACTGTGTCGCTGTTGTCTATGGGTAGTTTAGAACTGGCATAGGATTCTGGAGCTCCTGCTCTCCCGGAGCCACTGGATACGTTCTCCTGATGTGGTGCTGGAGGCAGTAGAAGAAGAGACTGTAGAGGGTGTCAGCGGGCACAGCTCTCTGCCCAGTCCTCCTGCACCTGCCACTGTTGGCTATCCCACTGGCAGAGGGAGAGGTAGGGAAGGGAGTTTCATCTGGTGACCCCTCCAGGGCCCAGGGGTCAGCTGCAATTCCCCTTCCTGGCAGCGGTGGTCAGTGGGTGCCCCTCATCTGGAGGCATCAAAATCTGTGTCCCCAAGTTGACCTGGGGAGGAAGAGCCAGTCATTGAGCAGTTCTGGAGGAGCCAGCAGCTTTAACTCCTGGCCAAGCCCCTCAGCCCATCAATTTGTGGATCAAGAAGTGTACTGAGCCATTTCTCACCCCTATGTTCGACCTGTGTTGGCCTTACCTGATAACACCCCACGCCTCCCGGCGTTGTGCAAGGCCGCCTGCATTAAGATGGATGTACTGCTAAATAATGACCCAGTAAATGTGCCATATAGAACTGGAGTATGGTTGGGGCCTGGTACTGCCTGCTGGGCCAGTGTCAGAGATCTGCCTGAGTGGTTACAAGTGGAGAGGTGGGTGAGGTGCTGGATGCATATGGAATACCCTAATGCAGGCTACCCTTATATCTCTGAGAGGCAGTGGGATGTGGTGGAGGAAAAACGCCTAGATTGGGTATTCCATGGCATGGCCCAGAAACTTCAACTTTGATCTGGAGCATCCAGCCCACTGTCAGAGGAAGTGACCAGGCGTGCCAGGTCCCTACGCTACTCTGCGGCCTGGACAGGACTTACACTTTTCAAGTGTTATGCCCTGGTACAAGATGTTGCTGGATGCTGCAGTAAGCACTATATCATCACTATGGATTTGTTTGCTGAGGAGACTACCAAGCCAGACCCTACATTCTACTATCCCAGCGGCGGGGGGCCCACCATCTAAGTCAAGCATCTAGTGGACTGTACTTCTGCCAGACTGTACAGAAATGGTTTATGTTTGACAACTGTTTGGATTTTGTGAAGAATTTCCTGAAAGAGTTGTGCCCAGTGGAGGTCACTGCAATGACTGTATCCTGTTTTTGGGACTGAAACTGCTTGGAATGTTCCTACTGTGACTGGTTATCCAAAGAACTGAAAAATTCCTTTCTGGCTGAAGCTTGGTGCTTCTTTCCTGTTTAAGGGAGAAGCTAGTTGTTTGTTTCCTGCTTTAAAGTACCTGCTGTAAGTATGGTGTGACAGTAGTATGCCTGGGTAGTGGGTTATGTGTTTGGTTCAGATGGTGTGTATGTGTATGTGTGAGCTGGTATGGCTGAGAGCTGAAAGAGGTTGAATGGCTGGGTGCATGCTATAGATTAAAAAAAAGTGTTGTTCTTAAAAGTTTACATTTATCAATTTTACAGCCTGGCAGCTTTAATTTAAATGTGCAATGTTTGGGTTATCGGGTCTCTAAGGGCAGGTGGGCTCCACACCAGTTTGGTGGGGGGGTCTTGTCCTTGGGTGTGTCTGGCATACCTATTGGGGGCCCTGACTAGGTGGGAGTGTGCATACTCACCTGGAAGTGGTTTCCTTTGTGGATGGCCAGGTGTGGAATTTAAGTGTGGAGAGTGTAAGCCACCCATTTTAAGGGGGCTTGACGCAACTAAGGAGGGAGCAGTGCTCGCTTGTGTTGTGATCTCCATGGTCTAGCAGGTGAAATCTGGAGATCCAGGATGTGGGAATAGAGCAGTCGCAGTTTCAGGGCAGTGCTGTTTTGCAACCATAGCCCACTGTGTGAGTTTCGGCTGCACTGAGAAAGAGAACCACCTGGGGGGTCCGCTAGTCCTGCACCTTACATTTATTTTGTGCTTGAGCCTCCTTGGCTCTAAATCTGTGTGAAGCCTGTCCCGGTCTTATTTGGCCTAAGTTATGGGACATGCAGATATGTGCTACCAGGAGAACTTGCCACTAGTGACTTGATGCTTTTCTTGTTGCCCTCTGGCTATATGGAGCTGCTTAATTATTTATTTTATGACTCTGAATTAAATGTTTTCCATTTCTCCAATTGGGTGTTTGGCTGACATTATTCTGCCTATCTAAGTTAATGTTGCCCCGTAGAAGGATCCACACCTCTCCAGTCCTCAGCAGTTCCAGCACCTGTACTCCGATTGCCATCAGTGGAGACCTATACTGTCTGGTTATGAGTTCTACAGGTAAGGCAAGACTATTTATTTATTTCCAATGCTGGTCTCCTGGAGTTGCTCTTGATTTATGGCCCTCTCAACCCTTATAACATCAGGACCCCTAGACAAATGGATAGAGGATGGGTTACATATACATTTGATAAAGTGCTCCATCATGTAATAAAAATGTTTCTAGAATAGTAAATACATTTGTTTGTTTGGTAGATTTGAAAACTAGAGATGGGCCAAACCTTTATGTTGCAAACCAGGTCAATCCCAATTTAGATGGCTCAGGTTTAGCAGAACCTGAGTCAAACCACTATGAATTTAGAAGAACCTGAACCAAACCACTATGTGTTTAGCAGAACCTGAGTAGAACCACTAGGGGTTAAGAAAACCCGAGTTAAACCACTATGTGTTTAGCAGAACCTGAGCCAAACCACTAGTGGTAGTACTGTTCAGTGCATCTATGACTCCATAATTTCATGGTGGGAGGATGTTAACAAAGATATCAGACAGCTTTTACACAAATTGGATAAGGAAAAGGTTCAGGGTACTTATTGCCAGTATCTGTCACTTAGCATCTATACAGACTCATATCTTATTCATATGAGACTGGGGAGAATTTATTGTCTCACATTTCCGGTACTTAGGCTGCTATTAAAAAACTCCAATACGCCAGAGCCCCTACTTTTTTCTTTTGTCATTTCCTATGTTTGCTTTTTGGCAGAGCAGAGATAAAGCACACAGTTACCTTCTAATATTTGTTTTGATAGTTGCACATCATGTGTTCAACACAGCCTTGTCAGCAGTCAAGACATCTATGGGTGTTATTCTAAATCAGAAAGCAGACAGTCTGACCTGGGTTAACCAGTTCATTAAAAAGGCCCTGAGGTGGACAACAAACGGTGCATCCCAGTTTTGCCACAACATAGTTTGCAAACAGTGAGCAAGAATCTTGTCTCTCTCACTGTTCCTGAACAGCCAAGAGAAGTGTTGACAGCTATTAAATCTTTCAATTCTGAAATTTCACTAGGGCCAGATGGGCTTACAGTAGATCTTTATATGTTAAACAAAGACTACATCGCCTACATATTTGGCAACTCTTTTAATCCATGCCTCAGTAATAGCACTATTCCCACCACATATACCAAGCCCTGATTTCTTTGTATAAAAGCGGAGACAAATCTGATTTAAATAATTGGAGGCAAATAAGCAAATTAAATGTTGGCTTTAAAATACAGAAGAAGATTCTGAGTTCACGTTTCAGCTAAGTTTTACCACTTATTATTGATTCATTTCAAACTTGTGCTACTCAGGGTAGAGAAATCAATAGTCACTTATTATTATTAAGAGAATGTTTTTCTCAAAAATCTAATAACATGCTCTCAGGGTTTGTGATTTCCCTCAACCAGGAAAAAGCCTACGATAGGCTATTTCATGCTTATATACATATGGTCTTCTGAAGGGTATGGTTTCTCTCATCTTCAGAAATGATTTCCATCTGTTATGCTGCAGCCGTGGTCACGCCAAATGTAAACGGTTGATGGTGGAAGAAATTTCTGTTTCACACTGGGTGCACCAGGGTTGTCCCTCAGTCCCTCCTTACATTACAGCCATTAATCTCCTGTTAGGGGCATTGAATCAGAATTTTTCACCCATGGAATAGAGTCTGCAACTCATTTTCCTGCTCCCACAGTTTTGGCCTACGCTGATGATTTCAGCCTTTTAGTCAGAGATGTACAGTACAATCTTATCAGGTGGTATTGTCAGTATTACAAAATTTATCTTCCACTTCTGGTTTCTGCCTCTATAAGAATAAGACCATTGGTCATGTGCTACATCTGCTTTTTATCCATATGGTTTGCTTGTATTAAATTTTTGTTTGGCAAGTAAGATGCCAGTTAGTATTGCAGTGAAATAAACTTCTGTCCATGATTTGGAGAGAATTATTTCCTTACCTATATTAAATATTTACTTTCAGGGAAGGAATAGTTTGTCAGCTGGTAGATGTCAGTCTCTTTGGAAAGCAATGACTTGGGTTTCCAAAGAACACTAGCATGCTGCACGAAGCTTAACTCATCTTTTGCATCTCACAATTAGAAACTATAGTGTATTCTCTGTATTGTTACTTTGTTTAAGAAATTTAAGCTGTCATTATGTTTTCCCCCCTTGAATTTTTCTTTGCATTTCTGTTCCTTCCTTTTTTTATTTAGTGTTTTTCATTTGAACCTATGAGAGTTTCCTTTGTATGTTCTATACAGATTTTTGCATATTTCTTTATCTATGTACCTTTGATTTTATTTAATAAACATCCCCTACTCCTTGGCAGGGGGCGCTGTCTGTTTCCTGTCAGAGAGGGTGGTGGTTTGTAGGAGCCAGGAGTGGAGCTTGATATGGCTGCCCAGGTGGAGAAGAATACTTCCCTTCCCATCCAGAGTAATGAGGCAGCTAAGAGAGTAGTAGGAGAATTACTGGAGTCAACATCTTCTCCCTCGCCTGTACCCGAAATTCTGGAACACGCCCAGAAGGGTTTGTCCATGCCTGAGAAATCTGAAAGTGTACCTGAGCCTGTAGTCACTGCTGCAAGTGAGGGTAAAAGTAATGAAGACCAGTTATTAGAAAATAGCATTTGCAGGAGGAAAAAAACGTGATAGTTATGCTGGCAGATGAAGAGGAAAACTCAAACTTCAGAAGCTGAAGTTTTCTTGGTGAAGAGCAAGAAAAGAATATGATCTCTGTTTCTGAAATGGACACTGATACAGTTACAGCTTGAGGTATATCCACAGTTGATGTGTGACTGTCACCGAGCAAACTGACAGTCTGGACCAAGACCAGATGGGAGCAGCGGAGTCAGGCAATGATGCTGTGGCGGTGAAAATCAAAGTCCTGCATTCTGTGAGCAGCTGATGCCAACAGGCAGGAAACCAGTAAGTACAGACCATCACAACGAAACTTCCAGACACAGGTTGATGAAACAGAATTTGAGCATGGATTCTGAATTGAGCGATGAAGATGTGCTGATACTGCCCAGTTGGGAGAGAGATGAAACGGACTACAACGGAGACTGGCTATGTCCGAATGCAACCCTGTTCTGTCTTCTTCAGGTATGTGAAACAGTATGTTTAATGAATCATTACCCAATAGCCCTGAAATTAGGTCAAACAACAGCCAGCATTCTGATGGGGGAAGGGGATAGTAGAGGAGCGGTTCCCTCCACAGTCTCACAGGAACCTTACACAGAGACAATGGAATTTAATTTGGAAGTGCTTGCAAGTTTTGACTTTTCAGATGCTGCTGAAAGAACAGTTAGTCACTATAACGGTAGTTCTTCAAAAGCATGTCCTCAATGGAACTGTAAGATGTCAGCAGTAGGACCACTCAGAAACTTTTGCTAGCTGGAGGTTGCCTATGATGACATGCAATGTTGGCACCTTTTATATCGTGGCGACCTAACTGCTCCTCAGTTCCTTGCCAGAGATAGGCATGGAGGGTCTCTACCATGAGGAAGCAGGAGACCAGAACAGTACTAGGCAACAAAGAGAGGCATGGAACTGGAAATACAGTATACATAAGGCACTTATGAATCTGTCCAAACAAGGCAGTGGACAAACCTGCCAGCTTGTTACTTAGAAAGGAGAAAGCAGTGTGAGTGTGCTGTGGCCCTCTGGGAAAGATTCTAAGATCTACTGTTGCTGTGAGTAACTGTTCTGTCTTAATCAAGGATACCTCATCCGTTGGGCCACAACTTTGGAATGATTACCAAGTAGTATCAAGTACCTAGGGAAGATGGCAAAGTCTGATATGCAGTCAGAACAGAAGGCCTTGCAACACAGTAAGACCAAAGCCAGCATGTACGAGACAATGCCTATACTGGTCGCTCAGTGAAAGTATGCATAATGCTCCATGCGGCAGCAGCATATGTCAAATTGCAAAATATCATGAAAGCAAGACAGAAGTGGCCATACCACGGTAGCATGGCCACATACAGTACCGGAAGTTCTACCATACTTCCCATAACAAACACAATACAGTTAAGCCAGTCATTTGGACAGGCACTTTTTAGTCACAGGGGTGCCCTTCTTACTGGGAGCAAATAACACAAAACATTGAGAGGACTCTCTGCAGTCCTTAGTGTGACCAAGACAGAAACAATGGTGCCTATGCACAAATGTGTGCAAACTGCGTGGAAGCCAGTAGTATCTGCGGCATGCAGATATGCGGCACGCAAGGCTACAGCATCATGCGGCATGCACAAACAGCACCGTGGGTTGCAAGCACCCAGGGGGTGTGATGGCAAGGCACGCATAGTGCATTGTGCTCCCCACAGAGGTGGGACCTGGTTACGCAGGACTGCCTGTTGAGCCCACCATACTGTATATGGGCATGGCACATGCCCAGCATAGTGGCATGGATGTGAATACTGTGCAGCACAGCTCTATGCACAGAATGGTGGATCCTGAAGGAGGTGAGGAGGGCAGTCCCTGCTACAGGGATGGGCAGAATGGTCTACTGGCTGTGCTGAGATGCGCTGTGGCTGTGTCCACACACGGCCACAGCGCATGGCCCATGGTGCATGGCCCAGAGCCCCCAACTTCACAGATGGGCAGGCTGCGGCAATGGTCACTGATATCTGGTAGCACTACAGCTGGCTGTATGAGGTGCAGGCATTGACCACCACCCCCAAGGTGAAGGCCAGACTGTGGCTGGACTTACAGGCTGGTGTCAACACCGCTGGACCAGAGGCCCAAACCCTGACTGCCATAAAACACAAGTGGCATGACATGCAGGCTGTGGTAAAGAAAAAGGTGGTGGCAGCCAAATGGTCACACCAGGGCACAGGGGTGGCCCACTGAGCATTGATTCATAGCTCACACCACTAGAGAGGATGGTGTCTGAGACCCTCACCGATGTTGCAGTCCACAGTGAGGTTGACAGTGTAGACACCATGGCAGGTAGTAGATGCTGATAGGGGAGGGGTCACATGAGGAATGTGCCCCATGCAGGTAGTAACTATGCGGCTTTGCACCCACAAACATGGCCACCATATCACAACTGTTTGTAGTGGGGATTATGCAGTCCTTGGCCATGGTGGTGGTGCAGCGGGCACAGGAGTCCAGCAGCCAGCAACTGGAGGCCTCAGGAAGGTATGTGTGCTGCAGGCGACACTGGTGTATGGTGATGGCAGGACAACCACACAATGCAGTAATGTGTCCCTTCTATACCCACAGGTACGGAGATGGAGACCAAGATGCAGCTGAAAGTGACATGGATGGGGAGAGCACAGTGGCACACTGGGATAAGGGCACTGTGTCAGGTGGTGAATCCCCTGCCATTGGAGGGGTGCACAACATGCATCAATCAACCCCCACCAAACACCAGACAAAGTGCCGAGCAGTCCTGGCATCACCGCATGACATGCATGTCGTCCATGGAAGGGGTACTGGTGTGAGGCAGTGCACTCACGCCTGGGCGACAGTGGGGATGAAAGGATCTTGGCATGGCCGCCAAGATGCAGCAGGGTACCACATGCACTGTCCTACACATGGAGACACAGTATAGTGTGCTTCAGCAGCTAGAGCAGGGACAGGCTGGAGGAAAAAGACAAAACACGGTGGCTTCGTAGCCCTGATGGCTGAGGCTCAAGGAATGCAGCGGCATCAAGTGGTGCACTGCTGCACAGGAGCTCATATTGCAGCACCTATGTGGACACCCTGCACCATCTGTGCATGTAGCACACACACCACCACCCACAGTGGACACAGCAACACAGTGGTGCCCACCCATGCCAGGCCCTGACCAGGTCCAGGCTACACAATGCTGCACACCAGCCACACCACTGGCAAGTGTAGCACTGCATGCTGTCCCCACCAGTGACACTGTCCCAGGGGCACACAGCACAGAGGCAGTTGACAGTGATGAAGGGGACACACAGGTGGATACAGCAGGAATGTTAGCAGCTAGATCTTGGCCGGTGGCGATGTATTGGACGGGGTTTCCACCAACCCCTCACAGGGCACACAGCAGGCACATGTCTGTGCACATGAAAGGTGTACCAGGACTATAACATCCACGTGGCTCCAAGCAAAGCCCGATGGGACCCTACAGAGTAGCACTGCTGTGCTGGACAGATGGGAGCACAGCAGAGGCACAGAGCTAATCAGGCAGAGGGTCTGCCATCCATGGCACCAGTGTCACGCCACACAGACCCACCCCCAACATACAGCAATGCCCACTCCCAGCTCTGAATAGACCTTGGAACACTGTGAAGTGCCACACTCCACCACACAGCACATTACCAAACACCAGGCACACCTGTGCCCCCCCACATTTCTGTACAGAGCACATCACACTGTGTCGAGCACAGCCCACCACACAGCACAACTGTGCCCCCCCAGCACATCTGTACAGAGCACATCACACTGTGCAGTTGCAAACTCCACCCCAAAGTACAGTACTAGGCACCAGGCACACCAACAACCCTCCCCCCCACACTCTGTACCACAGTGCATGTCAATGCCCTTACATCGGCCTCCCCAGCACCTATGCACCTGGACACCCAGGGGAAACATGCAGCCACGTCTCGGACATGCCTCCACATGGACACCCCCCCATCCCCCCAACACGGGTGCACTAAATAAGTGCTAGCATCATCATGCACCTGCATCACATGGCATCTGCGACATACACTGCCTGCGATGTGTACTGTGACTCCATGGGGTGCACACAGCCGGGCATCAAGGCATGCCACAGACCAAATGGATGCACATACCAGTGCATGGTAGTGTTGCACAGGGTGGGCCTGCCAGTGGTCGGCATTACCATTAGAATGTCCCCTCGACCACTGCCTGCCATGCTGCCTTTTCTCACACTGTTCAGAGCTCACGGCATGGCACCTCATCAGCCTCATCATCCCGAGGGTCAGCAGATGGTATCTGTGGCAAGGGTATGTTGGCACATTTGGCAACATTATGTAGCATGGCACATGTGGTAAACACCCTGCAAGCCCGGGCAGTGGCCAGCATAATGGTCCCCCGGTATGGTCCAGGCACCAGAAGTGCATCTTCAGGAGCCCAGTGGTCCGCTCCACGATGCCCTGTGTCTTCCTGTGGGCAGTGATGTATGCCTCCTCCACAGGTGTGTTTGGTGCTAGGTATGATGTCATCAGGTACAGGCTGAGAAGGTACCTGCTGTCACCTGCAAGGGGGAGAACACGTGGTTAGTGCCATGTTATGTGCCCACTGTTACGTATGGCTGGTGCACGTAGTGGCACCATACTTACCCAGCAGCCAGCCATCCAGACGTCCTGCACACAGCATGGCACCTAGTCTGGAGGAGTCTAGTATACAGGAATCATGTGATGAGCTGGGAAACCTTGCACACACATTTGTGAAGATACCATTCATGTCACACACTACTTAGCAATTGATGCTGTGGAATCCCATCCTGTTACGGTATACTTCTTCATGTACCGCTATGTGAGTGCCGTCATTGGCCCTGTACACATTGGGCATGCCATACATCTCAAAGAATGCCTGTTGAGTGGCTTGTACCTCATCCATCGCCATGGGGAAATAGATGTGCTCCTCCACCTGTGTGACCAGGGCACCAGTCACCTGTGCCACAGCTTGGGACACAGATGACACGCTGATGCCCACTGTGTTGCCTGTCACACGCTGGAATGGGCTGCTTGCATAGTATGCAATGGCACACATCACCTTTGTCTCCACCATCATCTTCTGTGACCGCCGTGTCCATGGCAAATGGCATCATGGACAATATTATACAGCTGTGTGATGGTGGCCCATGGGAAGCAAAATCGCTCTCTATGCAGTGTGTGGCCCTCCATGTTATGGCATCAATCCATGCAGGAACACTCAGGGCTATGGCCCTCTCCTCCTTCACCATTCTACCTGGTCCATTATCAGGTGGGCATGCATTAGCACTCCAGGACACATCCTCCACACCCGTGGTTGCTTCCTGTCAGCCCATGCATCCACCCCAGCATCCCCTTTTATGGTGCCCCAGACACATGTATACATCTTTAAGTGGGCATGTACCTGGCAAGGCACGCTACTCCCTCACCTGTGTAGGTGACACATGCACCCTGTGTCACCACTGCTGTACAGTACATCATGTTGCAGTGAAGTGCAGTGTGATGGCGGCAGTCACAGTGAACAGATTTCACAGGTTCCCAGAAAGGCTTTGGTGTGTGTCTGAGGACAACTATATGGACAACTGGGGAGTCGATGTGCTGTGACATGTTAATGGTTTTGACACGGTATGGTGTGGCCATTGGGCTTGGGCTGTGGGATACTGTTGGTCGCGGTGGCTGTACATGGTAGTAACATGTATTTCTTGTCCCCCACAGGACCAACATGAGAAGTCAACTCAACTGGAGTTCCTCCAGCTGGAGCAGCTCGATGGAACCATGTGCTTCGTCAGCAGACTTCCTCACCACTGGAAACAATAGCAACTGCCTTTTCCCACGTACATCAGCCTACGCCTGTATAAACCTGAGCTACAGTATGAGGACCAGGACAACGGCCTCTGGGAGGTGGTTGTGCCCTCGGCAAGTGCACCATCAGCGCCAGGGGTTCTATGCCCTGGTCAGGCATAGTTGCATGGCACACATCACTGCAGTGCACTAATGTTGTTTCCATTTGCCTTCCAGTGCTACAAGTGTCCTGTGCGGTGGATGATGCTGCAGTACATGGGGGTCCTGCGAAAAGACCGAGATGAAGACCAGGAGGACAGCTGCAGCTCCATGGACTAGCATCTGGCATGCCATGGGTGCGGCTGTGTACCTGGCCACCCGGATTTGTGGACACTGGGTTTGTTGAGGGTGAGTGGGCAGAAGTCCTGTCTCAGGAGTGTGGCATATGTTGTCAGTGTCATGTTACATTTCCATGTGTAGTGTCACACGCCAGGCATTTGTTTGGCATTCTGTCTTGTATACTTTGTTCTGTAACTGTCATTTGTTAATAAAACTTTTTACGTATGCCATGTGTGGTTAATGTGTCATAGTCTGTGGGTGGATTATGGGTTGGAGTGGGGGGAAGGGGACTGGACACACTGTCACCCCCGTAGTGGCTTCCAGGGAGTGACCCAAAGTGGGGGCATACTTAGGCAGGTGCGTCTGTGCCCTTCATGTGTGTCATGTGTGGCACACTGCACACATGCATGAAGCAGCAGTGGCAGTATGGCCACATTGCCTGCTGGGGTACCCATGGCCACCTGCATTTGCAAGGCATGCTCCAGCAATAGGACCCATGGTGCTGGGGCACTGTCCTTTGGTCCACCCATACCCCCTGCCACTTCTGGTATGCACTCCACATCACACATGAGCACACCAGTGTGGTTCATCTCATGTGCAGGGCGGACCATCCAGGTGTGTGTGGTGGACGTTCATGGTGTTTGTACCATTGCCCATTTGGTTTGCGGGCAACCACTGGTGCCTACAGTTAGCCAATGCTGATCCATGTACAGTTATGGCAGCCCTCCCCATGGCAAAACTGTATGCCTCGGCACCCACACGCATGTCTGTCGCACATGCTTACGTGCATGCACACAGGTTCCTCTTGCACCCCACAGTATGCTGCCATGCCCCCGTGGACTTACATCACATAGCAGCCACGGACCTGTCCATGGGTGTCCTCCATGCGGCACTACGCACCTGTTGTGCATATCCCTGTTTTGGGACATGTGTGTTGGATTCAAGTAGCTGCTCACGCTGCCTGTGTTATGCACGTATGCACACCCTGCAGTGGCATTGCATAGGGCTCATAGTGCTCTTTGTATATTACAGTATGTGTAAGGAGCAATTCTCACCTTTGTTAACATGCTCTGGATAATACATAGGAAGGTGTATGGTTTGAGTCAATGTAAAATCACATACCACCTTAGGTAGAAAAAGAGGATAGTTTGCAGAGACACCCTGTCCTTGTGGAAAATCAAATAAGGAGGCACTTGCATCAGGGCCTGAAGCTCAAAAAATTTTACAAGCAGATGGCGTGGTGACCAAAAACAGCATTTTCCATGAAAAGCAATGCATGTCACAGGTTGCAGTAGGCGTAAATGGAGCCAAGATAAATTTTTCCGAAATGAAATTAAGGTCCCACGGCAGAATCTGTTTGCAAACTGGAGTATGCATAGGTAGAATACCCTTCAGAAATGTACATGGCACTTCTAGCTGTGCCACCGTGCACCCATCATTTTTTTTTAAGCAGTCAATGGCAGGAGAAAGAAATGAGGATTATATAGGCACCAATTTTGCTATCGTCATTATGGGTGGCCCAGGCTAACAGAAGTTTGTTTCCAAGTGGTCCTGATGCCGACGAGTTACATAGAAACATAGTCAAAGACTACAGAAGAAGACCGATGGTCCATCCAGTCTTTTCATGGTTCCCTATCTAGCTCCAGGACCTATAGTCCCTTCAGGGTTCTAGCCCTTCCCATTCACCCCCCATCCCTCCCTGTCGCTGTAGCTCTGAGTAACCACTGTACCCTTCACTCTGTCCCAGCCATGCTTGAAACCATTAATGGTTTTAGCACCCACCAACTCAGCTAGTAAAATGTTCCACAGTTCCACCACCCACTGAATAAAATAATGCTTCCTCATATCCCTCCTGAACCTCTCTCCTGTCAGTTTCCACTCATGTCCTCTTGACCTCAAACTGCTACTCATGCTAAACAACTCCTCGTAATCCACCTTGTTTATTCCTTCAGGAACTTAAAGGTCTCTATCATATCTCCCTCTCCTGTTTGGTCTCCAGCTGGTACATGTTCAGTGCCTTGAGGTGCTCCTCGTAGTTGGTGAAGAATCATCTTTGTCACACTTTGCTTCACTGTCTCCAGCCTGTCCTTATCTTTCTTGAGGTGAGGACTTCAGAAATGGACACAGTACTCCAGCTGAGCGCTCACAAAAGATCTATAAAGGGGCAGTATTAGCTCTTTTTTTTTTTGCTGTCAGTACCACTCCTGATATATCCCAGCATCTTATTTGCCTTACCATAGGCCTAGCTGCACTCACCTGATTGCTTGAGGGTGTCACTGATGATAACTCCAAGGTCTGGTTCCTCAGCCATTGTGCTAAGTCTTGCCCCACACATCCAGTAATCTGTCCTGGGGAACTAATTCTTTAAGTCCATCACCTTGCACTTTTTAGTATTGAATTTCAACTGCCAAACCTTAGACCACCTCTCTAGACTTTGTAGGTTGCTCTGCATTTACCTGATTCCCTCATTGCTAGTCACCCTCCCAGAGAGATTAGTGCCATCTCCTTCTCCAATGTTGCTGATGAACATATTGAAGAGGACCAGTCCCCAAAGTGATCCCTATGGTATCCAGTTCTTGATCTCCCTCTCTTCTGATTTGACCCATTAAGCACAATCCTCTGCTGCCCCCCCCATCCAGTTGCCCAACTATCTTACAGTGTTCCTAGCTGCACTTAGATCCTCCATTTTCTTCATCAATCATCTGTGAGGCACCAAGTCAAAAGCCTTGCTGAAGTCAAAGCAGAGTAAATCCATGGCATTGCCCCTATCCACTGCTCTTGTCACACAGTTGAAGAAAACTATCAGGTTAGTCTGACATGACCTCCTTGCAACAAGCTTTTTAGTTTAATCCTGGAGACCATTGGTCTCATGTAGTCTATGAGGTCCCTCTTGACCACTGACTCATCAGCTTTCCTACAACAGAGATTAGTCTGACAGATCTGTAGTTCCCTGCTTGTTCCTTGTTCCCCCCCCGCCGCCTTATGTAGCAGAACTATGTCAACCGCTCTCCAGTCCTTCGTAACAACCCCCATCTGTAGAAAGCCATTGAATAGTCCTACCAGAGGTTCAGGCAGTTCCGCTGCCAGTTCCTCTGAGCACCCTTGGATGCATCCCATCTGTCTTTAGGGCTGCTAGCACCTTCCAGACCCTTTCGATAATAAATACTGGCTGCCTGATCTCCAGGACCCCCTTTGTGGCTCCTTTGATGCTATTTTCTGGACAGGGCAAGCCGTCCTCCCTAGTGAAGACAGAGCACAAGCAATCATCAAGGACGGCAGCCTTTTGCACATCCTCCTCATTCACCCTACACCCTCAGACAGTCTTACAATTCCCCCTCCTTTCTTCCCTTTTCCCTAATATACCAGAAGATTTTTTTTGTCCTCCTTTGATTCACTCTGCAGTACACAACTCTGTGTCAGCTTTTGCCTCCTTATTTCCAAGTAAGTGTTCTCCCTTGCTTTTCATTGTATCTGGAGAAGGTCTTTTTCTTGGCCCTCACTGCTTCTCTGACCCTTGCCAAGAACCATAATGGTCTCTTGAACTTGTTACTTTTGGTTACTGTTCTCATGCATGACTTAGATGTCAAAAGAATGGCACCCTTTATTGTCCCTCACCTCTTTTCCACACCTCCTAAGCTGTCTACTCCAACTAACTTGTCCCAGACCAGCTCCCTCAACCTGTTGAAGTTCACCCTTCTGAAATCATGGACCTCAGCTCTTGATTGGGTTTTCTAGTGCCAAGGCCCAGCTCGAACCAGATGGACTTGTCATCACTGTTCCCTAGTGGCTCCCTCACACTCACAGATTCTACTACCTCTGTCTTGGTGAGCACCATATTGACAGTAGCATCCTGCCTTGTGGGTACCTTAACTAGCTGTACTTTTAGACAGTCTTGGAATGCATCCATCAAGGCCTGACTTCTGGTGCATCAGGCCACTGGAACATCCCAATCAATGTACGGCAGATTCAGATCACCCAACACCATTACTTCCCCCTTTGTCACTCCCCTTGCTAGTTCTTCACTAAGTTCTCTGTCACTCTCTTTTCCTTACTCTGGTGGTCTGTAGAGCACCCCAAGCTTGAGGCCACATGGTGAGTTGCACCATAGTGACTCTGTCTCCCCCATTACTACTCCTCTGATGCACCCATTTTCCACATCCCAAATGCTGTCCTGACATAAAGGGCTACAGTATGTCCACCCTCTAACTTTTCTTCCATCTCTCCTGAACATCAAGTACCCAGGGACTGTCAGATTCCAGTCATTATTTTCTGAGGCTCATGTTTCTATGATAGCCACAAGGTCCATCTCAGTGTCTGCCATCATTGCCTCAAGCTCGTGATTTTATTACCCAAGCTCCTAGCATTAATGCAAACCTGTTCTAGCTAACTGCAGGACCCTTTTTGTTTCATCTGCCTATCACCTTTATTCTTCCCTGGCCTTCTTAGTTTCTTGTTTTCATGGTGATTGCACACTTGTATTCCCTTCTATAGTCCATTCCCTAGTCCACTTTGGACCTCAACTCTGTTTTTTTCTCGCTGTGCTGCTATAAGCCTGCAGATATGGAAGAGTACAAGCTAGGTTCCCTTCCTCTTTCTTATGACTGTGGTACCTCTAGAACCAGACTCACTCACAGTCAATTTAACTGCCTAATAAAGATGTCAAATTTCTGCACCAGTGCACTGATCTACTCTCTGGTCAGGTGGAGATTGTCATCCTTGAAAAGCCTCCTGTCCCAGAAGTCACTCCAGTTTCCTCAGATTGATACCCCTTCTCCTGATACCAACCCATAAGCCACCAATAAACTCCTGTATCTCATCCATTCTTATTCTATCCTCCCCACCCCACACAGAGAGAAGGGTGACCAGTGAGGTACTTCAGGGATTATTGCTGGGACCGTCTTCTTTAATGTCTCTATAAGTGACATTGCAGAGAAGCTAGAAGGGAAGATCTTCCTCTTTGTGGATGATCCCAAAATCTGCAATAGGGTGGACACTTCAGGGGGGACCAAAAGGATAAGCAGATACACAAGAAAACTAGGAGTGGTTAAGGGTATTGTAGCTGGGTTTCAATGCAAAAAAGTGCAAAACAATGCACTTAGGGCACAGAAACCCAGGGGCAAAGTACAAAATGGGTGTAGTCGTATTGACTACTACCAAGAAGGAAAGAGACCTGGGGGTAATCATATCTGATGATGTAAAGGTGACCAGGCAGTGTGTCAAGGCAGTCAGGAGGGCAAGTGGGATCCTGGGGTGCATAGGGAGGGGTATATCACCAGCAGAAAGAAGGAGGTTGAGTTACCTCTGTATAGATCATTTGCAAGACCGCACCTAGAGTACTGTGTCCAGTTCTGGAGACCACATCTCTGGAAGGACATAGACAGAGTAGAGGTGGTCCAGAGGAGGGCAACTAACATGGTGCAGGGTCTGCATCAGAAGCTCTACTAGGAAAGACTAAAGGACCTCAACATGTATGTCACAAGCCACACTCAGCAGGTCAGGCCCTCTGCTCCCACAGTGCCAACCTCTGAGCACAGTAATGTGAACAGGTAACAGAACAGGGTAACCCTCCTGTCTGCTTGTGGGTCTGAATCACCTTTAGTCTCAAGTTCTGTGGGGATTCAAACTGTGAACCTTATACTAGCATACCCAAATGCACAGGCTCAGATAATCTGCTCTTCAAGGGGATGCCAGAAATCTTTCGCCTAGGGGCACCTAACCAGGTATCCAAAATGAACCCTTAAAACTCTATAAAAGACCTTAGGTATAGTCTTACCTTTTCCCAGTTTAGTAACACCATCAAGCTTATGAACAGTTGTCAAATTTAACCGTCTATATGTCGCATGAAAAAAAGAACTTTGAAGACACACCCAGCCAGTCTTTGGAATAAAGGATTTACATAAAAATAGGTAAACTGTAAATACAGAACACTATATCACAAAGCATACAATCACTTAAAAGAAAACAAGGAAAAGTACAAACAAAAACTCCTACCACAATACAATTAGGCTTTTTCTATCTAATGTATTACCTCTGCACAGTGCTTATGTTAGGTCTTGTTTCTTAAGAGTCCAAAAAAGAAATGTCCCAAAGATCAGACATAGTCCTAGGTTAAACTGTGTCTCTCTCCACCCCTTCCACGAGGTCAACTAGCTCCTCCTTTTAGAATATAAAATTATACAAACAATGATCTTCCTGTCAGGAGATATTTTAAATACTGTGACTTCAGCAAAACTAATTTCCCAAATTATAAGTCTGTGATCAAGCCTGTCCTCTTTGATCTTGAACAGTTCCTGTTTCAGGGCACTTCAAAGGATTTTATGACTTCTAGCACCATAGTGGCACAACATGTTTTTTCCTCTAAAAGCGTCATAAAGGTTTATGATCTCCATCCTCCGGCAGACTCATAAAGTCCCATTTAGTTTCCACTTCAAAGAAGCAACAGGTCATAAAAATGTATATTTTAGTTTACCAGCATCAGAGCAGCACAGGTCATAAACAAGGCCATAAAATGCAACTTCTCAGGTGACTTAATTACATTACAGAGACCACCTGGTTTAATATATCCTGTTATTCTCACTAAAACCTGGGGGGAAGGGAGTTGTCACCCAGGAGCACAGGATGTCTCATGTGAGACACCTCACATACCACATTCTATATTACAAATATCATAGAGCAATCATAACCAGCTGGCCAAGTGTCATAATCCTCCCCACCTAGACTGAATTTGGGGGCTCTATCCCCTGCATGGGATGAGCTTCCCAAATCAATTCACTCTTCATAAAGACATGAAAGGCCATCGGCATTCTGATTGGTCACTCCAGCCCTATGTAAGATTGTCATGTCATACCCATGCAAGGCAAGACTCCATCTTAATAGCCTACCATTAGTTTTTCCCATTTGGGTCAGCCAAACTAGGAGGCTGTGGTCCGTTTGTACCTCAAAATGCTGACTGTATATGTATGGTTCTAACTTCTTTAGGGCCCACACTATGGCAAGACACTCTTTTTCCACAGTAGAGTATGCCTGCTCCCTGGGAAGTAACTTTTTACTCAGGTACACTACCAGGTGATCTTTCCCTTGGTTGGATGTCTGACTCAGTACTGCCCCAATACCCATGTCTGAGGCATCAGTTTAAACTATAAAGGGTCTGCTATAGTCAGGACTTGTCAATACAGGAGCACTGCACAGTGCCTCCTTCAGTCTGGTAAAGGCTTTTTCACAGGCTGATTCCAGGTAATTTTCTTAGGCATCCTTTTCTTTTACCAGGTCAGATGGAGAGACAGCCAGGGCACTGTAATTGAGTACAAATTCCCTATAGTACCCTGCTGTCCCGAGAAAACTCCTGACCTGCTTTTGCATTTCAGGTCTGGGCCATGCCTTGATCACCTCTATTTTTACTTGGTTAGGACAGAGCTGTCCCGGCATACAACATGCCCAAGGTATGCCACTTCAGCCATGGCAGCCTTGCACTTCTCAGCTTTGACAGTGAGCTCAGCCCTCTGTATCCTGCCCAGCACTTCTCTAAGGTGGAACAGGTGTTCCTCCCAGCTGGCACTAACAATGGCAATGTCATCCAGGTACACCACAGCATACTCCTCAGTACCATATAACACCTGGTTCACCAACCTTTGGAAAGTGGCCGGGGTGTTCTTCATTCTGAAAGGCCTTACTTTAAATTCAAATATGCCTATCGGAGTGATGAAGGCCGACCTCTCCCTAGCTCTGTCCATTACCTCTACCTTCCAATACCCCTTTGTCAGGTCAATAGTCGTAAGGTAGGTCAGCCCTCCCAACTTGTCCAGGAGTTCATCCGTCCGGGGCATTGGGTGGGCATCTGACTTTGTAACTGCATTCAGTCCATGATAGTCCACACAGAAATGAGTAGAGCTATCTGGCTTGGGCACAAGGACTACGGGTGACACCCAGGGACTGTGGGATCTCTGGATTACCCCTAAATCCAGCAATTCCTCCACCTCCATCCTAATGTCCTTTTGAGCCTCTGACATCCAATATGCTGTCCGCCATATGGGCATCTGTGTCCCTGTCTCCACATTGTGCATCGCTAAGGGGGTTAGTCCAGGCTTGGCGCCAAACAGGAGGGCACAGTCTGCTAAAACCTTCCTTACTTCCTGGATCTTGTCTGGAGCCAGCTGGGGAGACAATTTAACTGCCTCCACAGAGGACTCCTGCTTGCTTTCTTCCAGCAAGTCCAGAAGGGGGTCTCCTTCATCCGTACCTCCCCAGGACTACATACTGCGAACACCACATCAGCCCTATTAGCATATGGCTTCATCATGTTGACATGGTACATTCTTTCTGTCTGTCTTCTGTCAGGTAACTATGATATACAGTAGTTCACGCATCATTTACCTTCCTAACTACTCTGTATGGTCCTGCCCACTCGGCCTGCAGCTTGTCTTTCAGACTGGAATAAGGACAATGACTTCTTGATCTACCGTGTACGAGCGAGTTCTGGCTCTGCGGTTGTACCACACTTTTTGTTTCTGTTGGGCAGCTGCCAGGTTGCTCTGGGCTGTCCCCATAAGCTCCTTTAGCCTTTCCCTAAACCTCAGGACATAATCCACAATGGGAGTTCCCCGGGTGGCGTGCTTGCCTTCCCAGTCCTCCCGGATCAAGTCTAGGGGCCCACGTACCCAGTCTCCATATAAGAGCTTGAAGGGGGAAAATCCTCTCAACTCTTGGGGCACCTCTCTGTATGCAAACAACAGGTGGGGAAGGTATTTCTCCCAGTCCCTCACATGCTGTTCAGCAAACGCTTGAAGCATTAACTTCAGGGTACCATTAAATCTTTCCACAAGCCCATTGGCTTGCGGGTGATAAAGTGTTGTGCATCTCTGCACCATCCCACACTTCTTCCACAAACAATTCATCAGGTCGGACATGAAGGAACCCCCTCATCAGTGATAACCTCCTGTGGAAACCCAACATGGGAGAAAATCCCAAGTAAGGCATCTGTCACTTTGTCCTCAGTGAGGATAGGGCGACTGCCTCTGGGTACCAGGTGACATAATCCACCACCGTCAAGATGAATCTCTTCCCGGAGGAGCTGGGGTATTTAAAGGCCCCACAATATCCATTCCCATCCTCTAGAATGGCTCTTCCGCTAGGGGCAATGGAATTAGGGCAGCTTGGGTTTTCTTACCTGCCTTCCCTATTTCTTGGCACCAGTGACAAGACCTGCAATATTCCTTCACCTGCTGGGTGAAGTTGGGCCAATAGAAATTCTGGGCCAACCGCTACATAGTGCGCATGATTCCTAGAGGACCAGACAAGGGAATATCATGTGCAATCTTGAGCAACTGCTCATGATACCCCTGGAGAATGACAAGCTGCCTGCCTATCACTGTTCCCTCTGTCTGCACAGCCTGAGTATACATCAGTCCATTTTCCCAATAAACCTTGTGTTTGCCATCACCTCCCTGTGCTCCATCAGAGTCTGCCCAAGCCCTCAGCTTCTCTAGACTAGGATCACTTTTCTGAGCAGCTGCAAACTCCTCACATGTTCCCAAGGTATGGGACAGGTCCTCTTCAGTCTCTAAACTAGGGTCTCTAGCACTAGCATCAGGGCACTCAGGATCACGGTCCTCCCTAACCCTCTGACAGTGGGTCATCCTGTCCTCTTTGGAGTAACCCTCCGGAGCTGTGTGGTTAACTGCTACTGGGGAAATTTCTACCCCCTTTTCATTAGTCTCCATATCAGGAGACACAGGCTGGGGAACCAGCCTCCCAGTGGTGTCCACAATGGCTTCTGTGGGGTCCAGGGAACTCCCCTTCCCGCTTAGCTATGGGTAACCACACACACCATCCCCTGTTTGAGATTGTTGCCAAGGATGATGTCAACTGCTAAAGTTTTGGCAACAGCCACCTGTTGCACAGTTCCCCCTGTTTCACCCAAGTCGAGGAGAACACTAGTGAGGGGCAATGTTTTCTCCTTGCCTGTAAAGTCTTGTACAGTGACATGTTTATTGGGTATTAGCTGACCAGGCTCTACCAGATCCCATTTTACCAATGTTAGGGATGCCCCTGTAACCCTTAACCCTTGAGTCTGTACACCATTCACCGTGACTGGGTGCATGTGTTCCCTCATGTTCACAGGCATGCTTTCAGGGACATACAAACAACCCACTTCTTTTCTAGTCCCATGTTGCATATTGCTTGCCCTTTGGGGACACTGTCTGGCAATATGCCTAGTTTCTTTACAGACCCAACATTTGTTTCTTTTCTCAGAGAAATCTTTTCTCTGAAACCTGGGGCTAACTGGCTTCAGTAGAGGCAGGGAGGGTTTTAACTGCCCTGAAGGTGCACTTTTCCCTTTCTGTGCTGCCATGCCTGCCCCATTCACTCTCAGAGCAGGTCTGCTCCTGGCATAGCGGTCTGAGAGTTCAGCAGCCTCTTGCACTGTTTTGGGATCTTGGTCCTCCACCCAGGTTTTCAGCTCTGCTGGGCATGCCCAAATAAACTGTTCTAACAAAATAGCATTTTCAATTTTGTTCTACAGAGTTTCTTCAATTCCTTCCCACCAAATGTTGTTTCATGGCTAGCTCCTTGTAGCTCATATCAGGGCTTCTCCTGAGCTTACAGAATTTAGCTCTGTATGCTTCAGCAGTTAAATCAAATCAAAATAATAAAATCAAACTTTTTTAAAAGTGCAGCATTAAGTTTGCTGTAATCATTACTGTCCTCATTGTCCATTTGACCCAAATCATCCCGAACTTTCCCAGTAAGTAGCGGGGATAGCTGGAAGCTCCAGGACCCTCTAGGAATTTTAGCCTGAATACAAACTTTTTCAAAGGAATTTAAAAAGGCATCCATATCCTCCTCCCCCTTTAAATTTGGTTATCAATTTGGAATTCAATTTGTAACCCGGTCCTGTAGTTCCAGTTAAATCCCAAGCCACTTACCTGCTCTGGTGCTGGTGGTTGGAGTCATAGCTTCTCCAGTTCATGTCGCCTCTGGTGCTCATGCTCCTCATGGTCTGCCTCTCACTGTTCACGCTCCCTCTTCTCCTATGCAGTTCATCTCTCTCGCTCTGCTTCTCTCTGTACTCGCTCCCTCTTCTCCTCTGTGGCTCACTGGCGCTCACGCTCTTCATGGCCAGCATCTTGGTGTTCTCACTCCCTCTTCTCCTGGAACTCCAGCTCCATTTGCACAACTCAATCTGCAGCCTGAGTGCTTCTGGCTCCTGAATGCTGGTGACCTTCCCCTGCTGCTGTGGCCCTTTGCTGGCACTGGCCCTGCTGTCATCCTCACTGGATCTGGACA
This sequence comes from Neoceratodus forsteri, assembly GCA_016271365.2. NCBI lineage: Eukaryota > Metazoa > Chordata > Ceratodontiformes > Ceratodontidae > Neoceratodus > Neoceratodus forsteri. The sequence goes on along the minus strand of CM057455.1, from coordinate 1,361,691,162 downwards.
CTGCACTGGCCCCTCCATGTTCAAGGTTTGTACTTTTACAGTCACAGTCTGTGACTCAATGCTCTGGGCATCTGCTGCCATCAGGGCATCCATGAAGTTCTGCTTGGTGGCTCTCCCCTCATACAGGACTCCTCTGTCCTGGCACAACTGCCTCAAGTAGTCTACAGTGTGCTCACTGTACTTGGAAGCCATCTTCTTCCCTATCTACGGCTACTCTAACTTGCACTTTCAAAAAAAAAATAAAACAGGTAGGAACTTGACTGTAAGCAAAATCATATAGTTCTGTTTCCTTTTTTAAAAATTAAATCACTGCCCTTTTTGCAAGTGAGCTGTATAGTATTAAGCTGACAAAATGAACAGTTAAAGCTTGTGTTACTAATTTTATCCGCATCGCTGCCAACCAGTCTATCACAAACACACTCAGCAGGTCAGGCCCTCTGCTCCCACAGTGCCAACCTCCAAGCGCAGTATTGTGAACAGGTAACAGAACAGGGTAACCCTCCTGTTTGCTTGTGGGTCCGAATCACTGTTAGTCTCAAGTTCTGCAGGGATTCAAACTGTGAACCTTATGCTAGCATACCCAAATGTGCAGGCTCAGATAATCTGCTCTTCGAGGGGGGGGATGCCAGATATCTTTCACCTAAGGGCACCTAACCAGGTATCCAAAATGAACCCGGAAAACTGTAAAAGACCTTAGGTATATTCTTACCTTTTCTCAGTTTAGTAACACCATCAAGCTTATGAACAGTTGTCAAATTTAACCATCTATACATCACACGAAAAAAAGAACTTCGAAGACACACCCAGGCAGTCTTTGGAATAAAAGATTTACTTAAAAATGGATAAAAATATGTAAACTGTAAATACAGAACACTATATCATAAAGCATACAATCACTTAAAAGAAAACAAGGAAAAGTACAAACACTCCTACCACAATACAATTAGATTTTTTCTATCTAATGTATTACCTCTATACAGTGCTTATGTTAGGTCTTGTTTCTTAAGAGTCCAAAAAAGAAATGTCCCAAAGATCAGACACAGTGCTAGGTTAAACTGTATCTCTCTCTCCACCCCTTTCATGAGGTCAACTAGCTCCTCCTTTTAGAATATAAAAATTATACAAACAGTGATCATCCTGTCAGGAGGTATTTTAAATACTGTGACTTCAGCAAAAACTAATTTCCCAAATTATAAGTCTGTGATCAAGCCTGTCCTCTTTGATCTTGAACAGTTCCTGTTTCCGGGGCACTTTAATGGATTTTATGACTTTTAGCACCATAGTGATATAACATGTTTTACCCTCTAAAACGTCATAAAGGTTTATGATCTCCATACTCTGGCAGACTTATAAAGTCCCATTTCGTTTCCACATCAAAGAAGCAACAGGTCATGAAAATGTATATTTTAGTTTCCCAGCTTCAGAGCAGCACAGGTCATAAACAAAGCCATAAAATTCAACTTCTCAGGGGAGTTAATTACATTACAGAGACCTCCTGCTTTAATATATCCTGTTATTCTCACTAAAACCTGGGGGGTTGTCACCCACGAGCAAAGGATGTCTCATGTGAGACACCTCACATAGACACCTCACATACCACATTCTATATTACAAATATCATACAGCAATCATAACCAGCTGGCCAAGTGCCACAATGTATACACACTGGAAGAGAGGATGGAGGGGGATATGATAGAGACCTTTAAATACCTCATGGAGGTAAAGAAGGTACAGGAGGGGAATATTTTTCAGAAAAAAAAGGTGCTTACGAACAAGGGGACCAGATATGAAGCTAGAGAGGGTTAGATTCAGGAGAGATGTGAGCAAGTACTTCTTCACAGAAAGAGTGGTGGATTCCTGGAAGAGCCTACCAGCAGAGGTGGTGGGGGTGAAAAGAGTGATGGGGTTCAAGAATGCATGGGATAGGTACAAGGGAATCATAGTGGAAAGGAAGGGGGGAGAAAGAGCTGTAGATCAAGTAGGGCCTGCGGTGAAAATGTAGGTAGGAAAAAATGGGCAGACTGGGTGGGCCAAGTGGTCCTCATCTGCCATCAGATTCTATGTTTCTGTTTCCATGACCTTGGAGTAGGCCAGGGAGGCTGAGTGTACTGTCAGTCTGCCCCCATCTGTGAAAGTTCTGCTTCATCATCTCTCCCAGCTCCCCCAACTCCCTCTCCACTATCTTCCCTTTCCTGTCTAAATCCCAGACAGACGATGCACAAGGAAGACATCTGACTATCCTCCTCCCGTCCAGACCTCCTCCTACTACCCTTTCAATATTCTTAATCATTGAGTCCCCAGACTTCCGTAGTAGATTTGCTCCTGCTCATCCAATTGGGTGCCTTTATATTGTCCTGCCCTTTGCCTCCAACTTACTCAGAGTCCCCTTCCAGTGGAGTTAAGTACGTACGTGTCCTCTAGAGGTATGAATCAGTTCACTGTCTGGATGGTGTTGGGCTAGACAACCTCCCTGTGGCTAACCCTGCCTACCTTCTCCCTTCCCACCACTCCACCCCCCCAACCCCTGGGCCAGTGGGCCTCTGGGAGTGGGGGTGGGCCCCAGCAGAGCTGATGATACTGCTGAGATATTTTTTCTCTTGTTGCCACCAAATGAGCATGGAATTCTGCCAAGGTCCTGCAGATGGGGCAGTGTCCCCTCCTCCAGAGCACATTCTTAGAGAAAAGTGCCCCACAACTGCCATAACAGTCTCCCCTCTGTATCCCATCCATATACAGAACTTGTGAATAAGGCTATACCTAGCTGATTAGGATATGCAACTACAACTCCACATTCCACAGTTTATAACAGGAGTGCTCGCTTAGATACGGTATAGCAGAAAGTGTCAATTTTAACATGAAACAGATGACTTAAATCAAGTAGTAATGCTCACCCAGACAGGGTGTAGCAGAAGGTAGCAACTTTATCATAAAATAGATGACTTCATTCAACTAGTAGTTCTCACCCAGATAGAGTGTAGCAGGAAATAAATACAGTACCTTAGCACAAAACAGATGAATTAATTCTACTTGTAGTGCTTATCCAGATAGGGTGTACCAGAAATTACCTACCTTATTAGGAATATTGGAATACTGATATAATGGGGTATAATAAGTTTCAAAAAAATAGAGACGTTAATAAAAAGGGTGGAGGTATCATACTTTACATTGAGGAAAATTTGAAAGCATATACACTGAAAACTAAAATAAGTACAAATGACAGCTTATGGGCTAAAATCAATTTGCCTTATAGATCCCTAACAATAGGCTTAATATGTAGATCACCCAGTCTAACATCAGACGAGAACCATGATCTAATTGAGGAAATCAGTGGGGTAGAAATAAATAGTTCCTATATATTAATGGGAGATTTTAATCTTCTAACTGTTAATTGGGATACCCATGTATTTGGATTCAAACATAGAAACTAAGTTCATAGATGCTTTCATCCGATCTAATTTGGAACAAATAGTTAAACAGCCTACTTGTGGAAAAAACATTTTGGACATTGTCCTTACAAATGATGATGAGAGAATAGAAGATATAAATGTACTCCCGCCCTTGGGTGATAGTGACCATTGCATTGTGAAATTTAAATATAAGACTGAACTGCCACATACCAAGGGTATTACTAAGATGAAAGACTTTAATAAAGCAGACTATGCTAGAATAAATGATTTATTTATCAAAATGAAATTGGGAAATTGAACTTAATAACCTGAAATTACCACAAATTTGGGAAAAAATTAATAATAAAATTAACACCTGTATTGCTATTTGGGTTCCAAACAGAATTAAGTACCGTAAAAACAAATGTGTTCCTCCCTGGTGGTCCATTAATATTAAGAAACAACTTGTTAGAAAAAGAAAATTATATAGAAAATATACTAAAAATAAATCTACTAGTTTATGGACTAAATACAAAACTGCTGTTAAGAAATTAAAAAATATGATTACATTTTCCAAATCTAAAGTAGAACACAACTTAGTTACAAAAGTTAAAGATAATAAAAAAACAGTTCTCCAACTATATTGGTTCTTTGAAAGGAAGTCAACAAACTATAGGCCCCTTTAGCACCAATAATATTTCTATTATTGATGAAACTGTTACTGCTACAGTACTAAATGAACAATTTTTAAAAGTTTTTGAAAATAAGGTAACCATTAGAACCCCATTTCTCAAAAATGAAAATAGTTGTCCTATTTTTACAAATAGTGAGATTGATAAAATAATTAAATCCCTGAAGCCTAATAGTTCAGCAGGCCCTGACGGCATCCCACCTAGATTTTTACAGGGAATTAGCCATACAATTTCTGGTCCACTAACAGTGCTCTTTAATGCATCCATCCTAGAAGGCAAAGTTGTTCAGGCCTGGAGAGAAACGATTGTGATACCTATTCACAAGGGAGGAGACAAACATGATCCTAACAATTATTGCCCAATAAGCCTAACTTCTATCATACGTAAAATTATGGTAAGATTACTCAAAACTTATATCATTTAATCACACAGATAGGAATAATATAGCTGACATTTGTCAACATGGATTTGTGACTGAGAGGTCTGTACTAACTAATCTTTTACAATTTTTTTAACCTGTTAGTGCTGCCTTGGATAGGGGTATACCAGTGGATGTGATATTTTTGGACTTTGCCAAGGCATTCGACAAAGTTTCACACAAAATCTTGCTACAAGAACTAGCAAGAATTAATCTACACCCTAATATCATAAACTGGATACAATCATGGTTGGAGAAAAGAACTCAGCGAGTGTCAGTTAAAGGTCATCTATGTGATGTAGGTATGGTGACTAGTGGAGTTCCTCAGGGCTCAGTCCTAGGTCCCATACTATTTAACATTTTAGTTTCCACAATGCCTACAACTGACAAAATGTGGGCTTCAAAGTATGCCGATGATTGTAAGATTGGTAGCTTGATAAGCTCAATGTCAGATAGGTGTCTTATGCAAAATCATCTTAATAATCTATCAACTTGGGCAAATACATATGGAACGTTTTTCAATGCAGACAAATGCAAAGTTTTGCACTTAGGAAAGAATAATATGGCTTTTGACTATTATTTAAACAACATACTATTAAAAAACATTACTGAAGAGAAAGATTTGGAAGTTATAATCTCAAATAATTTAACCTTTGATAGAAATAATACAATCAATGTTAAAAAATGCAATAAAATTGTAGGCTCAATTTTGGGTAATATTAAAAGCAGAGACCCCGACGTAATTATGCTACTCTATACCAGTTTAGTACGTCCACACCTGGAATATTGTTCCCAATTTTGTGCTCCTACTTCTATTAGGAGTTTAAAACTAGCCAGGGTGTACAGCGTAGAGTCACCAAGAAAGTTACAGCTTTACATAATAAAAGTTATGAGGAAAGATTAAGAAAATTAAAACTTTTCTCTGTCAAATACCGACAAATAAGGGGATATTTATGTTTGGTATTTAAAACATTAAAAGATGATTATTTAAAAACAACAATAGGATTGACAATAGCTTCCAATACTAAATCGACTAGGAGTCATAGTTATAAACTTAGCGGTGAGAAATGTATATCCACAAAAAGGAGTCGATTTTATACACAAAAAGTGGTTGGAATGTGGAATTTATTGCCTGAAAGGGTTGTTAATAGCATTAATTTAACTATGTTTAAGCAGAGATTGGATTATTTTATGGGGGAAAAAAATTTGAGTTCCATCGATAGGGTATATGGGTGACGAGTGCAATTAAAAGGGTATTTCTTTTTGCCTACTGTGCTCGTAAATTTCTATGAAACTATGAACCTATGAACCTTAGCACAAAATGACTTAATCCTACTAGTAGTCCTCACCCAGATAGGGTGTTCCTAGGAATGGTTTATCTGTGGTGTTTTGGCCAGAGTTCCTGGCTGCTGGTTGCCTCTTCTGGTTGACTCCCATTCTGGCAGACTTCCACAATGATGTCCTTTTCTCTGCAGTGTTTAGCACTCCAGATAAGCTTGGACTGTTGGATGGTTGGCCAGGAGAGGTTGGCTGAGCATCCCAGTAAGAATCCCGCCACCTTGGGGAGGGAGGGCTCTGGTCTCTGCTGCAGTACTGCCACCTGGGTGACTACAGGTGGCAGTGCAGGCAGGAGACAAGGACCAGGCACGGCATGTGTGGATGAGCACTCCATGGGTGTCACAGGGAAGCAGGGCAAAAAATCTGAAAACACCTTTCTGACCGAGCAGCGATGGAGCCTGCCTCATTATCGCAGGCCCTGCATCATCAACTAAGGTGCTGTCCAAACACCGAACTCTAACTCTTCAGGGGGTTGGAACATGAGAGAGGTAAGTCCCAGAGCAGGTGGGTGATGGGGCTGGCTATGAGGTAAGGTCAATGGTGGGCAAGTCAGGACAGTAAGGGAAAAAGTACAGTAAATAAAAAGAAATCAGTGGAATTTCAGTCAACAGAGTAGAGCAACTACAAGTTGTCAGTTTCAGTGGACTTGTACAACTAAACAGATACAATGGCAAATTGCTATTTCAGTCAAATAAGAAAAGTAATTAAAACACTTTCATTTGAACTATAGAAATACAGTTGGATTAATGTTCATCTTGTTAAAAATGCAGGAGTCTTGTGCAAGGTTGCTTGGAAAGTGGGTATTAAGACTTTTTTTAAACACCAGCCATATTGGGCACACTAGAATGCCACACTGTGACTTCTAGCACACAGTAACAGTCAGCATGCTAGACCTGCTAGTGAGATCTATGAGCATATTTAACTAGGGCCATGTGAATATTGTTTTTCAAATATTCGGCCGAATATTCGGTATTTGGGGCCCATGTATTTGGTATTCAGTATGATATTCATTTTTTGGGTTATTTAAAACAAAAAGGAAAAGAAACAGCCCCAATCCTCCTCTGTAGCCCAGATCTTTTTAATATAGAAGACCCCCATTCCCCTACTCTCAGGTAGCATCCCAATCCCACCCTCCTCCCCTCAGCACCCACCTTTTGATAATTAGGTGCATTTTAAGTAAAACACCAATGGTGGGCAACTGGCTCAACCCACCTGCTTCGACATTCAGTGCTTTACAGTGCACTATAAGAAATTGACTACCTCCCCCACTCTCAGGCAGCAGAAGCACCCCCACCATACACTATGCAAACTGCCCTTAATTCTGAAGGGAAGAAGGTAACCAGTACAGCCCTTCTTCCCCCATGGCCAGCTGCCTTCTTCTAAATGAAAGCATTTGCATACTTACTTGGATAGTTAAAACCAGCTGAACACATAATCAGCTGGTTTCACCTTGAAAGCAAGTGCATGAGTGCTTTCATTCAGAAGAAGACAGCCAGCCATGGAGAGGGGGTCTGTGTTGGTCATCTTCTTCCCTTCAGAATTAGGTGTGGGGTGCAGGGGTGCGGGGCAGGAGGAGGTACTGCTGCTACTAGGGTCGATGGTTGGGGGCAATCAATTTTCTTATGGTGCACTGCAAAACACTGAAAATTGGTGACTGGCTGTGGAGGTGGGCAGCTTGTGCTGGTCACCGATCACTGCAGTTTTTCAACAAAATGTGGGTTATGGGGGAAGTAGGGTAGGATTTGGGTGCTACTTGAGTGGGGGATGGGGCTACTGTATTTAAAGAATCTGGGCTAGGGAGGAGGAGGGGTAGGAGGGCTGCTGGTGTTCCTTTTTTTTTAAGACAAAAATTTCCTGAATAGGGATGAATAGTACTACTATTTGTTATCTGGGATCTGAAAAATGAATAATACATTATTCATGGTATTTGGGAAATAATATTTGTTGCTTACCTACTTGTAACTCCGTGATCTAATACATTTAGCCCTGGGGATATAGAATTAAACACCCCTAGACTCAGAAGGGAAACAATCTAAGAGCATTTGGTAGATCATCTATGGCATAAGCAAATCAAGGCCATCTGTTTAAACCTCATTTTGAAATGTTATTAGGCTGTTTGGGGGGACTTTGATTGCCACCTCTGCCTCATCAGTGTTCTAGCAGGTGCCTTCAATACTGATCACCCTTTATCTTAGCAGAGCATTTATAGAACTTCTGTCTGTGAAGGTCTTCAGCACAGAGGAATTAATATTATTTCCTTTCAAATTCCAGGGTTTGCACAAATTAGATTAATGTTTGTTTAAAGCATAAACAACACAGTAACACCACAGTACCGTCTAGCTATCCAAACTCCTCAGTTATGTTAAGACATGAGCAACCATGACTCCACCTTGAGTTAACTCCCTCTCTGTGGTCATAGATTGCCCTTCATAACTGTCTATGGAAGCTATCAAATTCCTGTCCCTCCTTTTTAAAAAAAAAAAACTCAAAAGGGGAGACACATTATCAGATGCTGTATTGAAAACCCCTCAAATTAACTGATCGTTGGAGTGCTGGCTGGGAGGAGGAGGATCGAGCATCAAGGGACTGCTGTCCTCCTCCAGAGAGTGGGACCGGCACCCAGTGTTAACCTGACTCAAGTGGGGGCTGGGGTCAGGAACACTAGGACCGCACATGGGGGGCGGGGCGGGGCAGAGGTTGGGCACACACCTGGCATGCTCAGGAGTGTGCATGGCTTGGCCACTGGCATCACTGCATGCCACTTCCTCCACACCAGGGGATGAAAAGGGAAAACATCTACTGACAGCAGGATGGTGCTCGGACCCTCGCAGACTCTGCACCCGACTAGCTGGGCTTGCTAGTCCAACTACTGGATCCTGTCCCCAATGGGGGTTGGGGGAACCCATTATCCTCACCATGGGGTGCAAGCCCTGGGGGTACTGGCTGGCAAGGTAAATCTCAGTAGACACTGGAGTGATGGGGTAGGCCAAGTATGAGCTGAGGGGGGGCTGACTGGTGGAGCAGGGGAAAAACAAATAAAAAAATAACAATAAAAAAAGAATAACCAATCATACTCCCCTTGTAGCTTGGTCTCAACAGCGGCTATAATGCTTTTTTATCAGATTCAGTTACTTACAGTTGTTCCAGGGATACCAGCCCCTTAAATGCTTGATGGTCTATTGTATGGATGTCATTCTTGTACATGTAGCTGCAAAAGAAAGAACAGTAGATGCAAGTGAGGAAAAGAGCAGCAATACCTTATCCTAAATAAATTACTGTCGACCTGTTTTTGACTCTTTGGTTGACTTGTAAAATATCCTCAATGTAATGCCTAAATCTACTGAAAATAAAAAAGCTATATTTAATTCAAACTAGTTTCTTCAGTACCTTTTTAAATCCAGTTGGCTAGTTTATAAAATGGTCCCATTCCCACTGCCAGATTCTATTGCAAATGTGTGAGACAATATGTAGCAAGGGATTTTGAGATAAATATCCTTAAAAATCTATATTTTTGTCCATATCCATATTTTTTCTGTTACGTTTTTTGAACGTCTTATCAAATACAACATCCATAAATATACACAGTGGTTCCAAATCAGTTTCATCTACCACATGCCCATCTAAAACAAAATGGCCTGGCAGTATCGCCTAGAGGTTAGAGGAATGAGCATGATACATCCACTAGACCTGCATTTGATTCCTACAACCGCCACTTGTGACTGTGAGCAAGTCACTTAACCTCCAGAGCTCCTGGGTCACCCCTGAAAACAGGCACTAGTGAGCCTTACCTGGTAACCAAAGAATAAAAAAAAATACCATAAGGTATTAATGTTAGCAACAGTTCCCCAACTACAGAAAAAACTAAACTTACAAAAGAACAATTTACTTGGATTAAAAATATACATTTGATGGTGATGTGTCACCTCCACCAAGAGTGGAGATTTAGGAACGGTTGGGAAATTAAGTAACACCAATTCTTTCATTCTTACACACATACTTTTCAACCTCTCAGCATTAAAAATCATAGCACTGGACTTCAAAAATCATAGCAAAGGACCAGACTGTGTAGCACTTTCTTATTTTAAACAATAATATGTCTCGAAATAGTGAGCCCCATATAGTTAGTGATAAGGAATGTTTCTATCAACTAAGTTCAATGATTTAATAGTTTGTGTGTCCAGAAATAGTGCTAACATTATTAGGAACATCAGTAAACGATGCGGATCAAGTATAAATTTGAGTGTGAAAATCATAGTGCTATGCAAAATTCATAGCAGTTGAGAGGTATGCTTACACAGAAAAAAAAACAGATGCTGCATTTGTCTTAGCCTTGATGGTCTGTCTGAGCTTTTCAGACACTAAATGCATTCTATACTCCTACAAAGATATCACACATGTATATTGATTGATTGATTGATTTGTGTATTTATTAATGTGGTGACTGGGACAGGCACACTGAGCCAAAGCTTGTTTCTGCAGTAAGTGCGAGCCGGGGGAGGGTTACAATGGGAGTAAAAACAGCAAAACAATTTAAAAATAACAACAAAAGCATGTATAGAACAGTAAAAATGCAAAATTCAAATAAATTCTGTATATATAGAAGTGAATGCACATTCATCTAACTGGCCCTTTCCTCTTTTAGATATCACATCTTTATAAGGCTGACCTGTCTTTTAACTTGGCTGGTTTTGTAATTTTTTTAATCAGATAGCCCTTCTTCTTTAGTTTTTTACATATGTTGCAATACTTTAGTTGGTAAATCAATAAATATGATGCACCTGAAGAAAAAGTTAAAAATAATATTTACAGTGATCGTACATAACAAAGCTTTCAGTAAAAAGCAATAAAGAAGATCTCCATTTACATGCCTTTGCTGTTTCCCATGAGGTCTCATTTGAACATACTGTAGACACTGCCCTAGGTAGAAATCCTGATTTGTCATGCATAATGGCTGATGTCTTGTTCACGTGTAATATCAACAGGATTGTAATATGTGTATTTTATCAATTACATGTATTTTGTATGTGTAACTTGTACTTTATACACTGGATGGTTCTGAAAATGGGGCACTTGTCTTTTCTGTTTTAAATTGTCAGAAAATAAAGACTACTTACATACTACTCATGTTGTTTGCTTCCTTGGCAGGTGAAATGACCTCTTTGCCATAGCACATGCCATAAATCTCAATGCAGCAGTAAGTTAAGTGGCTATGTTAGAGGTTTAGCAGGTAGATCAAGGTTCTAACCCTGGCAAACCCCCTAAATGCTTTCATTTGCAGCAAGAGTCTCAGGTTCAAATCCACACAGTGAACTGTAATACCTAGAAAAAAATTTATTGTAATGCTTTGTTTCACCAGAGTGGTGGTCCATGGCAATATGGAGCTAGAGTGGTAGGTCTTCCTTAAAAAGATGCTGTCACCACACAAAATATTTGTTCAGGGAAAAGGGCTGCATTACAACTTTTATTTTGCTTTCAGTTTAACAATTTCAGTTCTAATTTCTCCAGAGTTGTGATTCACGGCATTGTGGAGAAATCTGCTCTAAAGCGGGTCCATGGCAAACGTAAACTGATTAATTTTTTGTGTTATATTCACAGGAGCACCAGTGGGACTTCTTGGGGGCAACTGGTGCTATGCTTTGCTGACAGTATAGTCTAGGTGTTTGAACAATGACTTGTGAAAGAGCTTGGTACATCCAGCTGACCTTGGTTTGAATCCTATAACCTGCCTTGCACATTGTGTGACTCTGAGCAAGCCCAGCAACCGCTGTGTGTTACCAGGCCACACCAGAAATGAGCTTTGGCCCAGTGCGCCTTTCTTGGCCAAAAATGATAAACTTAATAAAAATGTTACATATACACCCTGGAACAGAGGAGGGAGGGGGATATGATAGAGACCTTTAACTACCTCAAGGGTTTAAATAAGGAACATGAGGGAAGTATTTTTCAGAAGAAAAGGTGCTCCAAGAACAAGGGGACAAGCTATGAAGTTGGAGGGGAGAAGATGCAGGACAGATATGGTGAAGTACTTCTTCACAGAAAGAGTGGTGGATTTCCAGAACAACCTTCCAGCAGAGGTGGTGGGGGGGAGCAGTTGTGAGATTCAGGAATGCATGGGATAAGCACAAGGGAATCACACTGGAAAGGAAGGTGGGGTAGGAGAAAGAGCAGTAGATCAAGTAGGGTCTGTGGAGATAATGTAGGTAGGGAAAAATGTGCAGACTGGATGGACCAAGCAGTCCCTATCTGCCATTAAATCCAGTGTTTCTATATTTCTATGAGAGCATGAGTAAGGAGCTCCAGGGGCACTTGCAAAATACCAAAGTCTTCCCCAAGCTCGTCTAAATGTTTTTCCAAAGGACATCCCTGGATTCAAACTCATTTCCCACAAGTTGCTTGATTTCTGAGAGTGTGAGATAACCATTAGATTAGAACCATCTTCATTTTAATGTAGCACTACAGTATAACATTAAACTTGATTTGTTAACAGGGTAAAATTATACCAGACCCAAGACCTGTTTACAGACATGGTTTAAGCAGGTAGAGACCCCAGAAAAAGTGTGGTGCTGGGCTGGTGTGCGGGGAGGAAAGGTGGCCAGCCCTACAGACAAACTCCCCAAAGCAGAAAGGTACTCCATACACACATAAAAGGAGCAGACGATTAAACCAACAACAAGTGAAAATTGCCAAAAATTACTAGTTTTATCATAAAATCACAAAATGAGGCAAACACAGTGTAGGTGTAGTTAAGGAAAAGGGGAAAGACAGGGATGGGGTCCATGAGAAAAGACAGACAAACAACAAGAGGCTGGACACTACAAAGCAACAACATAAGGAAAAACACAATAGGAGTACCTGAGAGGTGGGGGGTTAGGAAAAAAGAGGATAATGTGTTTTATTTAATCAAATAGCTTGGGGAGATCTAAAGAACAAGGAAGAAGACTATTCCAAAATGTAGGAGCTGCAAAGGAAAAGATCTTAAATCCCAACCTGAAGGGAGGCAGTATAGTGCAGTGGTTTACAGCTCTGAGCTGCAAATCTGGAGACCTGGGTTTGAATCCCACAGCCCCCACTTGATACTGTGTGACCCTGAGCAAGTCACTTAACTTCCCTGTGCTCCCAGGTCACACCTGTAAACAAGCTTTCAGCTTAGCGTGCCACTCCTGGTTAAACAATTGAAAAAAAAAAAGGTTACTAGTGGTACAGCAAGGAGACCCTAATAGAAACATACAGTAGAGAACAATTATGCATTTTAACAGGGACAGATAAGGCAAATCAACAGACAGAGTTGTAAAATAGAGAATAATGCATAGGCACCTGTGTGTTATGAAGTTTTTTTACAGACCTGATATTTATGTGGACATTACACATTGAGGGTGCGAAAAAACTTCATTAGCACACAGGTGCTTATGTTTTATTTTTTATAATTGATGCAGGGACGTAAACACAAGAAAGGACAACCAGGAAGATCCATGTGAGTCAGGCTTCCCTCCACAGAACTGCAGAAATGGAAAACAATGCATAAGCATTCCAAATGCATAATAACTCGGTATAACGTCATACCAAGTTATTACAGTGTTTGGTTACACTGATAATCAGTATGGTAAAAAGGGGTCACCAGTTATTATTAGTATTTAGCCTATAAACATCAGTAGCTGAGGCATGTAGAACAGCATTAAAGTCATACTCCAAAAGAGGAAGTAAAGTATTCTACCCCTGGCAATTACCAGGTGAACATCAGGTGTCAGACAATTCAGATACCTGAAAATTATTCCCATGTGTCTGATCTGATGTTTTGCAAACACTGGTGATATAATGAGAATAGGTAAGACTAGGGTTGAGTAGGACACATGCAATAAGTACTTGAAGTGTGCAGCCTGTTCAGTCAGAATATCTTCACATATAGAATACACAGGTAATAAAGGTGGCATCGCATTTTCGTGTCAGGGACATATCCCCTACACAAATTCTTGTTCATAACTAGAGGTGTCAAGTTGCATCAAAGTGGCTGACTCTGCACTTCACAATTTAGATTTGGTAAATTCCTGGCTGTGGGCCAAACTTCATAAAGCATAACTTCAACAAGTTAAGTGATTGACAAAAAAATACTGAAGGAATCCCTCTTCTCCCAATCCTCATAGCACCCAACACCCCCCTTCCCCAAGATGCAAAATACAAATCAATCATCCCCCTCCCCAACCCTTGTAGCAACCAATCTCCCACCCAAGATACAAGGTATTCAATCATCCCTAAGGTGCAACAGAATTAGTGTCTCCCTTCTTCCCAACCCAAACAATACTCAGTCTTCCCCCTTCTCCACTAAAGGTAAAAGTTAATCGATTACTCCCCTTCCCTTCAGCACAAGTAGCCCCCAATCTCCAACCTTCCTCCCTCCCCACCAGTGTACTGCATAAATACAGATTAGTAAATAAATGCATTTTTAAAAACTCAAGCAGTTAGAAAGTTGCTCCTGGCACACCTATAGCTTCCTACTGGCTGCATATCTCATGTAGCCAGTAAGAGGGGTGGTGGTTAGTGAGGATGAAAGGGGTTAGTGCCTGCCTGCTTCTGTCAGTAAATTGGAATGCACTTTTAGCCCTTGCAGTGGGCTTCAAGCATGTTCCTATATACCCGTAATTTGCACCAGGCACTTATTTACTCCTGGAGGAAGCCTTTAGAGACTGAAAATCCAGGGCTTTGACTAGCCTGGCCTGAGTGTCTTAGCAAACTTGCATGCAAGTTTATTTGTATAGTCGAATTGAGCTTTGGAGTCACAACTGGTGCTCACATATAATAACATACATATAATAAACAGCACTTCATACAACAAGAATGCTATGTTGAATGACCACAACCTATCAGATATCTGAGGGCACCTTTTAGTCTACAAGCAAATCTCTTTATAGGGAGAAACTCTAAAATGAACTTACTGCTAAAATGAACTTCTCCCTACCTCTCACTATAGGGGATTGCTCCCCGATCCATTTAATTGGTAAACACCTTGTGGCAGTATATGATAGAATGTTCATAATCATAGTCATATGTGTCATATACTGAATATGCCTTTTTTTCATTTCTATTTTACCAGCACAGATATTTAGCATTCAGATAAAGGGAGCTTCTCAATTACCACGTAGGAAGAACTCTTCTGTTTTTAAATCACCTCTTTCCAGTACGGTTTGAGCAAGGCACAAACCCATTGACAGTTCAAAATGTATGTACCTCCCTTTTATTGTTCGTGCACCTGTCCAACTCGCTTTAATTTAGAGTCATCATTTTCTATTAATTGATTTATTCTGTCATAACAGTTAAAGATACGAATGTTGCATTCTCAAAACAGTCAGCATAAGTATCCTTTTACAAAATTTCTGTGCAAATTCCATAACATATCTAAGGTAGCTATAACTAATTGAGAAATAATTTATACAACTTTGGAGGGTGGGCAGAGGGAGACTGTGAAAAGGCAGAGATACTAAACAAATATTTTTGCTCAGTATTTACAAATGAAGAGGAGGTACATAAAACAAACAGTAGTAACACTCTGGATACAGAAGTTGATACCAGCCCATTTACAGAAGAAAGGGTTCTGAAAGAACTCTTAAAACTGAAGGTGGACAAAGCAATGGGGCCTGATGGGATTCATCCCAGAATTCTACAAGAACTAAGGTAGAACTAGTGACACCACTGACTACCCTTTTAACAAATCATGGGAGGATGGGGTGGTACCCGAGGACTGGAGGAGGGCAGATGTGATTCCTTCACAAAAGTGGGAGCAAGGCAGAAGCAGGAAACTACAGACCTGTTAGTTTAACCTCAGTGATAGGGAAAATGATGGAATCACTTCTGAAGGAAAGAATTGTTGTGTATCTAGAGGCCAGAGGGCACAGGACCCTAGGCAGCATGGATTCACAGGGGAAGGTCATGCCAGACAAATCTGATAGATTTCTTTGACTGGGTGACCAAAGTAGTAGATCAGGGAGGGGCTGTGGACATGGCCTACCTAAACTTGTAAGGCATTTGACACAGTCCCACACAAGATTAATATACAAGTTAGCCAGCCTGGGAGTGGGTCCCAAGATGACAGTCTGGGTAAAAATTGGCTGGAGAATAGGACACAGAGGTAATAGTAAATGGAGTCCACTCAGAAGAAAGGAGGGTTACTAGTGGGGTGCCACTGGGGAGTTCAGTATTGGACAGTCCTCTTCAATGTCTTTATAGCGACATTGCGGAAGGAATGGAAGGAAAAGTATGTCTCTTTGCAGATGACACTAAGATCTGCAACGGAGTTGATGCACAGGGTGGGGTGGAAAGGATGAGAAGGGACTTGACAAGGTTAGAGGAATGGTCAAATGTATGGCAGCTTAGATTCAATGCTAAGAAGTGCAAGGTAATGCACCTGGGAAACAAAAACCCAGGGTAAGAGTACACAATGGGGGGTGAGATACTAACAACAACAAAAATGGAAAGGGACCTGGGGTAGTCATATCAGATGACCTAAAGGTGGGCAAGCAATGTGAGAGGGCAACAAGAAGGGCTGGGGGGATACTGGGATGCATAGGGAGAGGCATCACCAGTAGAAAACAGGAAGTTATTATCCCTCTGTACAGACAGCTGGTGAGACCCCATCTGGAGTACTGTGTGCAGTTCTGGAGACCCAATCTCCCAAAGACATAGACATGGAAGCTGTCCAGAGGAGGGCAACTAAAATGGTGCAGGGTCTGCACCAGAAGACTATATGAAAAGAGACTTAAGGAGCTTAATATGTATAGCCTCGAGGAAAGGAGGGAGGGGGACATGATAGAAACTTTCAAGTACCTCAAGGAATCAACAAAGTCCAAGAGGTAGCATCTTTCAAAAAAGGTGTGCAAGAACAAGAGGCACAATCTGAAGATAGAGGCGGCTCAGAGGTAATTTAAGGAAGTATTTTTCACAGAGAGGGTTGTGGATGCATGGAACAGCCTTCCGGAGGAGGTTGTGGAGTCAAAATCAGTGGTGGAAATTCAAGCATGCATGGGACAGTCATAAGGCAATTCTAGGGTGTGGGGTAAGAAGAAGTAGGCTGCTGGTTAACTAGGATCTGCAGCTTATCCAGTAGGTAGAAATGGGCAGACTGGGTGGGCCAAGCGGTCCTTATCTGCCGTCAAATTCTATGTTTCTATGTTTCTATGTTTCTATGTTTCTATGTTTTCTATAGACAATAAAGGTATAAAGGTTTTTATCCCCCCTTTAAAGACCCTTCCCCCTCTGCTTTTTCCTGTCTCCTCTGCAGTCTCTCCACCCATCTGCACCACTCCTAATTTCCCCCTTTCACCTTCTCCTCTTGGTTCTCCACCCTCAACCCCATTACTTAACTTCTTATTGTACTAGTAACATCCACCCTCCCCAAGGGCTGTCCAATGATTTTGTTCTCTTGCAAAATTAATCCCTACAATGCAAAATGCTGGTAACAAAATATATGTCTCTGTAATCTCTTCATTTTTTAATCACTGTGCCATTCATTCTAAATTGTTAATTGCTGTACGATTGTTATGTATCACTTGTTACATTTTATATATATATATATATATATATATATATATATATATATATATATTTATACAGTAACATGTTCCCTTAATTCCCCCAGATGCACCTGGCTAGTGTGGCCTTCCTGGTAAAACTTTAAATAAATAAATAAATCTCTCCAGTGGCCAGAGCTGGCAGCTCATCAGTGTCTGTCCCCACACCACTCTGCCAGCATTCACCACCCCAGGACTTACATGAACCTCCAAATCTTCCATGGATTCCCCATGTGATGGGCAAGAAGGTGTCCATCCTCCCCCAACCCTAGAGTCACTTATCCAGATGAGGCCCATGATCCTGGTGGTGGTGGGGAAGGAGGGCTTGCACGCAGACCATCATGGAGCTGGTCCTTCCATCTTTCCACTAGTCTCTTTCTCCCTGTTCCCATGCTGGGGTGCTCATGCCCATGGTTGCTTGTGGAGGCACGCAACATGTTATAAGAGTTCCCCAGCTCCCTCTCTTAGAGCTGATCTGACCTGCACTGCCACCCAGCCTCTGCCGTGTGGCAGCCAAATGGTGTACGCAACAACTCTCCCTTCCTGGGACAGGAGAACAGTCTGTTGGGCACTCAGTCCTGTCCCTCCCTAGCTGATACCCAGTGACCCAAGTCCATTCCCAAACCCAGGTCACCAGTGTGGTGGAAGGTATGGCATCTAGCACCTCAACCCTCAGCGCCACTGGGCTGGCTGATGTTTACTGTCGTAATGATAGAAACATAGACTTTGACAGCAGATAAGGACCACTTGGCCCACCCAATCTGCCCATACATATGTATGATTATGTATGATATATATTTCTTAATTACCATATATATTTCTTAATTACCATCTTCAAAATGTTACTGATTTAACTATTAGCTCTCTCTTTTTCGATGAAAAGCAAGTAAATTATCAATTCATCAGATGACAGCTACAAATGTGAGAGACTAGGCCCCAAGCAAGTCTTACTTTTTTTAAACTCAACTTTATTTAGCATCTGCTTACCACTTTTACATCACATCTGATATTATCAGCATATCAAGACAGCATCAAGTCAGTGGTATTATACATTCCATTGTTTAAAGGGAAATGGTTTACTGTAATTATATATTTTACCAAACTTTTACCCCCTTTCATCAGGTTTGTAACTCCTTAGTATGTTATACATGTTGAATAATATACGGCTAGTAAGGAGGGGGGTAATAACTATGTTAAAAACTGTAAAAAGAACAAAGAACAAAATTTAATTCATTAAAGGGACTTTTAACAGTGCCCCAACAAAGTTACTGTGTGCTCTTGTTATCCTTTATTTCTTAATATTTAATTTCAAGAATATAATAGGTAGTTTATGAATTACCTATGTGGGAATGACAATGGGTAGTTCTTATCATGTGTATCCATATAATGCTTCAAGTCCTTATTTCCTGACTACTATCTTTACCTTCCCATCCCCCAGGGCTAATGAGGTATCCATGATAGCCAGGTCTCCCAACCCTGCCAACGCTGAACATGTCTATCATGTTGCAGTCTTAGTATAGCTGTAAGAGATTCCATGACTACCACCTCCTTGATCTTCTCGGTCCATTCTGACAGGGTTGGGGGGTCCGGCCTTAACCATTTGATGGTAATACATTTCAGGCTGATAACTAGAAGAATTAATAGAGTCCTACAGGAATCTCCCTTCAATCTTGTCACAGTAGGGATACCCAATATCCATTCCTCAAATCTGAGCGGAACCAGAACCCCCGTTACTTCCTGTGTGGCCAGCTGCACAGAACTCCAATAGGTAGCAAGGAGGGGGCAGCTCCAGAATATGTGCCAGTGGTTTCCCAGCCCACCACAGTTCCTCCAGCATTTTATTTTTATTATTTATTTAGCTTTTGTTGACCAGGTAAGTACACTAGACAAAACATATGCCTATTTTCAGGTACGACCAGGGAGAGTACAGTAGTTACAATACATACAGAGTACATTTTTACACAAGCAAGGCAGGTACATTGACCGTAGGAGAAGCATGACAGTCACAGCAAGATTATTTAGTATAACATGATGGCAAGGTCAATATAGAGTAAATACAGAGAACACTAAGGCAATAATTAATTATTATGTACAAGTATCTTATCAGACAGATATCAACAGCACAGGACCCCGGCAGTATCACCATTTCACACAATGCCAATGCCCAGTCGGGCATGCTACCACAGCGGGACCTAAGTCAGAGTGAGGGAGATGATGTCAACGAGTGCTGTGCAGAGGACCAGGATGATCAGGGAGGTTTAGGACAGTCACATGCTGAGGAGAGCTTCAGGTGCTTCCACAGAGAGGTCCTTAGGCACGCATGGGAGGGAGAGGAGCAGACCTGGGCAGGAAAGGAATTCCATAGTCTAGGGACCCAGGAGGTGAAGTTCCGGTCTCCCATTCGAGTATGTGTAGCAGGAAACTGAAGGGTGGCGGGGCCCAGAGACCTGAGGGAGTAGGTGGAGGGGACAGCAGGCACCAGGAGCTCCGCCAGTCCAGGGGGGTACCCATGCTCAATACCTTACCTGCAAAGCAGCCCAGAGCAAAGTTTAGGTAGTTGGGTGAAGAAAGTCAGTTTAGTTTACCATACAAGTCACAATGGTGAGTGAGGCGAGGAGCTGCTAGAGCAAAGCGACAAATGTTATTGTACACCACGGTCCACCTTGCAAGGTGTACTTTGGAGGTATGGGCAAACAACGGGAGCCCATAGCATAGGGATGGTAGAAACACCCCTTTGGCTAATGCTAGGTGAGCAGCTGAGGTAAGATTATTTTTCACCCTGTAAGCCAGACCCAATTTCCAGTTAACAGCCCGACACGCATTCAGGATGTGATGACCAAGATCGAGCTGAGGATCGAGTGTCACCCCCCAGGTATTTGACTGAGTCAGTAACATGCACAGGAGCACCTCCAGTACCCAAAATACACAGAGGGACAGGGGAGGTCTTGAGCCTTGCCAGGGATCCAAACAGCATGGCCTGGGTCTTTTTAAGGTTTATAACCAGCTTATGGAATGATAACCATGACTGGATACCCCTGAAATCCTCACTCAACTGGTAATTAATGACCCAATGTCATGGGAGTGAGTGAGGATAACTAGGTCATCAGCATACAGAATGGTTCTGCAAGTGGCCGCAGCAGAGGGAAGATCACTAACAAATATGGAGAAGAGCAGAGGTCTGAGCACAGACCCCTGGGGAACACCTGTGGATACAGTGGTGGTGTCCGAGAGCACCTTCCCATATTTTGTGAGTTGTTGCCTGCCTGAAGGTAATTGGAGAACCAATGAAGGACGGGGGATAGACCAAGAGACCCAAGTTGAGAGCATAGGAGGACATGGTCAACTAGGTCAAAGGCCTTAGCGAGATCAATAAAGACGGCACCCGAGAGTCTGCCCTGGTCCATACAGTCCTTATCCCTGAAGTGACAGTGACCAGGGCAGAGGTTGTACTGTGCCCCTTGTGAAAACCATGCTGTGAGGGAGACAGAAGCTCATGAGATTGGATATAATCCGTAAGTTGCCCCGCCACAACTTTCTCAAGAATCTTACTGATTGCCGACAGGATGGCAATCGACCGATAGTTGTCTAGAATCCTAGGGTTGCCCTGTTTGAGTACAGGGACAACCCTTGCCACTTTCTGTATGTCGGGGATCACCCCAGAGGCGAGGGATTGATTAACTATGTGGGCCACATGGGGGGCAATGAAGGCTGCGGCCAGGCGGAGGAGACTTGGCTCCATACCATCTAGACCAGCACTAACAAAGGGGGAGAGACCAGAGAGCAATCTCTGCATCTCATGTGCCTTTAC
The DNA here is from genome assembly GCA_016271365.2 of Neoceratodus forsteri. Taxonomy (NCBI): domain Eukaryota; kingdom Metazoa; phylum Chordata; order Ceratodontiformes; family Ceratodontidae; genus Neoceratodus; species Neoceratodus forsteri. The sequence continues at coordinate 1,361,669,965 of CM057455.1, read as the reverse complement.
TGCCTTAAAGTAGAACAATGGTCGGGAAGCAGGGGGCAGTTGAGGCGGCAGGACCTGTGCGGAGCCATCACAACCAGTGGGGGGGAATAGAGAGGTGAAGGCGGACAGGTCCGAGAAATGAGAGTTAAATGCATTAGCGATGATAAGCAGATTGTTACAGCTAGCACCATCGATGAGCATGTCTGGAGCCTCAGAGGAGGAGGAGCCACTAACTATGTTTTGGATGTTCCTCCAGAAACCCCTTGGGTCCTTGAACGAAGTCTGTAAGGCGGCTTTGCAAAATTCACTTTTGGCAGCCCTGATTGCCCCTTACACTCATTTCTGAGCCTTCTATAATGCTGGAATATGGCCTGGTCCATCGAGACCTTAAAATTGGCTCAGCATTTGTCTCTAGCCCTCATGAGTGTAAGGAGGCTCCCATGCAACCATTTTGTAGCAGCTCCCCTAACTCTCCATCTAACAAGGAGGGCATGCTTGTCCTGCAGCACCCCGAAGACATTGAGAAAGTGAGAGACTGCAGAGGAAGTGCTCTGGGCATCCATCACTGCAGACCAGTCCGTGAGCATGAGGTCCTCATGGAAAGACTGCAGGTCAAACTTGGAGAAGTCTCTGACCTGGATGATTTTGGGAGGAATTTTTAGAGCGGAGACCTTCCATATGCAGTATACAGGGGCGTGATCCGAAATGGAGTCAGAAGGGTACCAGATAAGCAGATCCTCTCAGGCCTGTTGGACAGGACCCAGTCCAGGAGAGCCGGTGCCTCCACTGGAGGACCATCTAGTGGTATCCTTAATGAGTTGGGACACAGAGAAATCCACAAGCAGTGACTCATACTTTTTGGTATTCCCTCCAATCCAGTTCAGGTTGAGATCTCCTAGGATTGACAGCTCATTGCTCCCAGCCCTTGAGCAGACAGAATCAAGGAGGGAGGATAAGCCAGAGACATCACCCATGGGGGGATTGTAAGTGCACACAATGTGAAGCTTCTTTGTGTTTCCGAGTAGCAGCACACTATGCAGGATCTCACAGGAGGGCTGCACTGCTTGAGGGTAGGCTAGCATCGATAGATTGATTTGGCTCTTGTAGTAGATCAGGATAATACTCCCCCACTTTTTCCCTGAGCAGTCAAGCCTAAGAAAATCAAATCCAGGGAACATACAGGCCGAATCAGGGGTAGAAAGTTTAAGCCAAGTTTCAGTGATCCCAAGGACGTCAGGCTTATAGTGGGTGACCCAAACGAGGAGTTCAGCCAAGTTGAGCAGAAGACTGCAAATATTGAGATGAGCTAATTTTAGCCCATTGCCAGGCAGCCATCCCACAGGGGAGGAGAGGACTGGGCAGAGAGGACCAGGGAGAAGTTCCACATCCCCTGCAAGTACAAGGGTCACCATAAGAAGCCAGATCACCAGTGGCCCAACTGAATAGCACCAGGGAGCAAGGCCACCTAGTCCACACTCAACCAACCCAGGGGACACCAAGAACAGACAACTAGGAGGACAGCTTAACCTACTGCCAGCACACCCACCTGGAACAAGACACACACAGAATTAACTGACCCCCTAGTAGATGCCCCCCCAGCAGTGAGTATGAAGGCCAGCATACAGGTAAAAACTGTACCATAAAGTACCCAGGCAAATTGCCCCTACTAAATGTAGCAAGATATGAAGGCTTGTAAGCAATAGAGACAAATTGACAGAAAAGCAAAACTATTCAAGCTGTACAGTGGCTAATGAACTGCACACCAATGGTATGGCCACACCATAAGAATGTGAGTTCAGGGAGCAGCCAGCCACCCGGCAATAACTACACACTAATGGTCAGAATGCACAGTACAGGTGTGGGATCAGGAAAGCTATCAACCACCAGGGGAAATTACTGCCAGCCAGTAACATACACTAGGTATAGCACAACATTCAGGTGGGTGTGGTTTAAGTCAATTTAACAGGAAGAGGGAATGGGGTGGTGGGCGGGAAATTTTGAATCCAGCAAGATCAGGCGACACACCAAACACTCAGCACCAAAATCCTTCCCCATTGTCCCTCCCTGCTAGGGAGCAGGTGGAGTGGTGGGAGAAATTTTGAATCCAGCAAGATCAGACGACCACCAAACTCTCAGCACCAAAATTCTTCCCCACGTCTTCCCTCCCTGCTCGAGCGATCTCTTGTCTTTTCCAAGCGATCAATGCAGCCAGTGGCCAGCCCTACGCCAGCAACCAAGTCGGCACCTAGTTCTTCGATCGGTGCTTCTTTGAACCTGCACTACCAGGGCATTGCAGCGCTGCAGCGGCGACAATGGAAGGGGGGAGCCCACCGAACAGAGGCCACCCTCTCCACCCCTCCCTATTACTGCAGCAAGCATCAGTGTGGAAGCAACCGCTGGGCACTCCTCTCACCTTTTTTACAGGCAGAGCAACATCATCGCGGTGAAAGGTCCAATCAGGGGCAGTTGTTTCTGTTTGAAAAAATAAGGGCACCAAGGATAGCCGAGAAGGTCCCAATGAAACAATCCAGGTAGGAGATTTAAGTCCAGCAAGATCAGATGACCACCAAACAATCATCACCAAAATCCTTCCCCACGTCATCCCTCCCTGCTCGAGCGATCTCTTGTCTTTTCCATGCGATCAATGCAGCTGGCAGCCAGCCCTACGCCAGCAACCAAGTCGGCGCCTAGTTCTCCGATCGGCGCTTCCTTGAACCTGCGCTACCAGGGCATTGCAGTGCTGCAGCGGTGACGACGGAAGAGGGGGACCCACTGAACAGAGGCCACCCTCTCCACCCCTCCCTACTACTGCAGCAACCACTTGTGGAATAATGTTGTGTAACTGTTGGCACTAGAAAAACTCTAGTATGCACTTTCCACCAGAATTCTCTCCAGTTGGGGGACACTGTGACTTTCCAGCCAAGATTCAGTCTAAGTTGCCAATCCTGATTTGAAATTTGTATGCCCGCCTCCCTTTCCCAGGTCTCCCTGTTTCTCTGTGTCACATCCCCTTTGGTCTCTAAGAGGAGTTTATATAGTCCCAAAATATGTCGGGCCCCGTCCACCACTGTCACAAAACTGTATAGGAAACTCTCCCAGCCTGAGTATGGCCTGGTCAGCTTTACCAGGTTCCCTGGGGAGTGTATGAAGTGTCTCACTTGCATAAAATTGAGAAATTCTGTATTTGACCAGTTAAATTTATCTTTTGCTGTTTGGAAGGACATACAGCATCCATGCTCAACAAACTGTGTAAACCTAGTGATACCGTTCATGGCCCATCTAGCAAAGCCTAAGTCTAACATAGGGGGAAAAACTCCAGTTCGTATCTGATTAGTGTTAGTGGGCTTATTCCCTCAGGTGTGCCCAGCACCCTCTTAACTTTACATAGTATGTATAAACCATGTCTCACCCATCGGTTCCTAATTTCTTTAATGTTCTCCGGGGTCAAGGAGGACATTGCTAGGGCGTAGAGCGGTCTCCCTTCTGGTTATTCATTCTCTATCTCATACCACCGTGATTGTACCCTCTGTTTAGCCCGTGTTAGAACTGGCCCCATCTGTGTCGCCAAATAGTAGTATTTAAAGTCAGGTAGTGTCAGGCCTCCCTTTTCTCTAGGGGAGCACGATATTTGTCTGGCTATCCTGGGCTTCTTATGTTGCCATACAAATTTATAGATTCCTCGGTTAAGCTTGTTCCAAAAAGTTATGGGGATTTGATTTTTAATGCAAGGCATTGAAATAGGAAGAGGAGGCGGGGCAGTATGTTCATTTTGACCATCGAGATTCTTCCCACCAGTGAGAGCGGTAGCAAGTGCCACCTCGCCAGGTCTCCCTCAATAGTTTCCCACAGTCTTTCATAGTTTAGGGGGAATAGTTTAGCTAAATCTGAGGTAATTTGAACTCCCAAGTAACGAAATCTACTATCCGGGGCCCAACTAAATGGGAATTCTTCTTTAAATTTCAGGGTTGGCCGGCCACTCAGGATTATGGCCTCTGACTTATTGTAATTCATTTTGTATCCAGATAGTTCTCCAAACTTTTGGAGTATTGTACAGAGAAGTGGAACTGAGTGTGTCAGAGAGGCTATATAAAAAATAGAGTCGTCTGCATAGAGCGAAAGTTTTTGTTCAAGACCTCCTGCCATTATACCTACAATTCCTGGTTCATTTCTTACTTTAATCACCAGGAGCTCTAGGCTTAAAGCACATAGGAGTGGGGAGAGTGGGCATCCCTGTCTAGTACCCCTGGACAGTGGAAAAAGGGGTGAGCTCACTCCATTCACCCTTACCAGTGCCTTTGGGGCCCTGTACAGCTGTGCCACTGTATGTAGGAATTTAGGGCCGAATTCCGTTTTATCCATGGTCGCTTTTGGGAATTGCCAATTCACTCTATCAAATGCTGTCTCTGCGTCCACGGATATGGCTATTTGAAACATTTTCTGAAGATCTTGCAAAGAAACTATATTCAGCAGTCTGCGGACATTGTCGGAAAGGAACCTGTCTGATATAAACCCTGTCTGATCAGGGTGTACCAGGGTACTAATGTAGTTTTGTAGTCTTTTTGCTAATACCCCTGTAAATAGTTTTAAATCTACATTTAGCAGGGATATGGGTTGATATGACCCGCATTCCTTTGGATCTTTTCCTTCTTTGTGAATGACTGAAATGTTTGCCAGTTGCCAGGAAGCAAGTCTTTCTAATACTGTATGTGAATACCATTGACAAAAAAGAAGTTTTAAGTCTTTGATATTTCCTAATCCACAAAAATACCAGGGGTGGGATTGTGAGGATAAAAAGGGAGGGAGGGGACGTGCAGAGGGGATCTAGAAAAAGCAACAATCCTGAACAAATATTTTTGTTTAGTATTCACAGAAGAAGTAGAAGAAGGACCACTACTAGGCGATAGGGGCACCAATGGGAGAAAGGTGGACACCAGCCTGCTTGTGGAGGAAAGATTCCTAAAGGAACTCGAGAATCTGAAAGGGGACAAGGCTATGGGGCCTGATGGGATACATCCCAGAATATTATAAAAACTTAGAGAGGTACTGACAACACCACTAACAGCCCTATTGAACAAATCAATAGAGACAGAGGTGGTTCCAAGGGACTAGAGGAAGGCAAATGTAGTTCCTCTCCACAAAAGTGAGAACAGGAAGGAGAGGAGGCTGACAACTACAGGCTAGTCAGCCTGACCTCAGTGGTGGGGAAATTTATGGAATCACTGCTAAAGGAAAGGACTATGATATTTCTTGAATCCAGTGGAGCACAGGATCCAAAGCAGCATGGATTCACAGCGGGAAGGTCTCATCAAAGAAATCTGATAGATTTCTTTGACTGGATGACCAGGGAAGTGTATCAGGGAGGATTGGTGGATGTGGCCTACCTAAATTTCAGCAAGACCTTCGACATCATCCCACATAGAGGTTGGTAAATAAGTTGGGTAGCCTGGGAGTGGGGCCCCAAGGTGGTAAACTAAGTCAGAAACTAATAGAACACAATCGCACATACCCCAATAATGCAAAGCATCATGGGAAACATATGCAAATTCACATGACAGAATTTTGACTGGCTCAGCTTTAAACAGAATTGCATGGTGCCGGAAGGCCTCACAGTAAAATTAACAAAGGCTGAGAATAGCAGACACATACATGCGTTTCATCCTCATTTGGACTCGTCAGTGTGCCATATCTGTGTCTTAGCCCAGAGAGAGGGAGCCAGCTACCCCTTAAGGGGGGTGTTATTTGTTTGGGTCATGGGGACCCCAAAATCCACTCTCTTTGAAAGACAGGAAAATGCAACAAAATAGAGAAGAAAAAGAACTACAGAAGAACCCCAGAGCAAATGCCCTGAGGCAAGGGTTATCCCGGAGGATATTGGCCATACAGCCAAATTTTAAAGAAAACACAATTGCACGTGTTTCATCCTCATTTGGACTCATCAGTGTGCCGTATCTGTGTCTTAGCCCAAGAAGAGGGAGCCAGCCACCCCTTAAGAGGGATGTTATTTGTTTGGGTCATGGAGAGCAGGCAACCACTTAAAATGGATGAAAACTGAAAGCCAAAAGCTGTTTCCACAGAGGCTAGTGTAGCTTACAGTACAGTCAGCATTAAACTAAGGTTACGGACCATGTCAGTTCATTTTGCCATTTCAAAATCTACCTTAAGTGACATAACTAAGACAACGGACCCACTTTTAAATGAACAATGCCTTAAGTGAAAAATGTGGATAATTTTTAAATGGTTTTATTACAGCACTGTACTGCATTAAGGTTTACAAAATTTACCCCAAAACAAACTCACAAAAAGAGCTGCAACTGCTGCAGTCCCGGTCTAGTGACTGTACAGTACTATCACGCTTTAAACAAGCATTTGTCAATGCCGAATGTTGCTTGCTGGTATGTGCTGTTTAGGTATTTGGAAGTGATAGTTCCATGCCTTCCTCCCAAGACATCCACTGTGTCTTTCCATTCAGTATTCACAGAAGAGTGGGAGGGGCAAGGGCCACAGCAATACAGCAGTTGCCAAGGGGGTGAAGAGGTGGACAATAGTCCATTCAAAGGCAAAAGATTCCTGCAGGAGCTCACTAAATTGAAGGGGGACAAAGCGATGGAACCAGATGGCATACACCCATGGATATTAAGAGAACTGCGAAGGGAGATAGCAGTACCTCTGGCAGCCATGTTCACTGAGTCATTCAACACAAGTGAATTGGAGAAGGGCACATGTGGTCCCGCTACACAAGTCCGGCACCAGAAAGGAGGCAGGGAACAATAGGCCATTCAGCCTCACCTCAGTAGTGGGGAAGATCATGGAGACATTGCTTAAAGAAAGGATAGTGGGGGCATCTAGAAGCCATCGGAGCCCAGGACCATAGACAACATGGATTCACAGTGGGGACATCATGTCAGACAAATCTGGTTGATTTCTTTGACTGGGTGACAAAGGAAGTGAATCAGGGTGGGGCAGTGGACGCTGCTTACCTTGATTTCAGCAAAGCCTTTGACACCATCCCATATAGGAGGCTGATAAACTAGCTGGGTAGGCTGGGCATGTGGGAAAGGGTGGTAAACTGGGTTAGAAACTGGCTAACAGACAGGAGGCAGAGAGTGGTGGTAAATGGTGTGCAGTCTAGGGAGAGGGAGTCACCAGTGGGGTGCTGCAGGGATCGGTCCTGGGGCTAGTCCTGTTCAATGTCTTCATTAGTAACATTGCAGAATGTCTGAAGGGAATTTTTTCACCCAGTTTTCAACATAGCCATTTTAAGACCTCTGCTCATGAACAGTGTCACTGTGATTTTCTTAATCTGTCCCAAACATTGACTGCGCACACTGAATGCGCCATTGTGCGCTACATGCACGGAAACACATTTTGGGCAGCATGTGAAAAATGACAGCTGTACTGCTCATAAGGAGGTGTGGTAAAATGGCAATGTTGAAAATCTAGAGTGCAAATATTAAAAATTTGCGAACTTAAGAGCGTGCATAGGAACTGCGCAACGCATGCTCGAAAAACACTCATTTTTGGGATTTTTTTCACCCAGTTTTCAACATAGCCATTTTAAGACCTCTGCTCATGAACAGTGTCACTGTGATTTTCTTAATCTGTCCTAAACATTGATTGCGCTCACCGACTGCGCCATTGTGTGCTACATGCATACAAACACATTTTGGGTGACATGTGAAAAGTGACAGCTGCACTGCTCATAAGGAGGTGTAGTAAAATGACAATGCTGAAAATTTGGAGTGAAAATGTTAAAAATTAGCAAACTTACGAGCATGCACAGGAACTGCGCAACGCACGCTCGTAAAACAGTCATTTTTAGGAACTTTTTTCACCAAATTTTCAACATAGCCATTTTAAGACCTCTGCTCATGAACAGTGTCACTGAGATTTTCTTAATGTGCCCCATACATTGATTTCGCACACCAACTGCGCCATTGTGCGCTGCATGCGCGGAAACACATTTTGGGCAGCATGTGAAAAATGACAGCTTACTGCTCATAAGGAGGTGTGGTAAAATGGCAATGTTGAAAATCTGGAGTGCAAATATTAAAAATTCGCGAACTCTTGAGTGTGCGTAGGAACTGCGCCGCAACACACTCAGTAAAACAGTCATTTTATGGAAATTTTTCAACAAATGGCAATATAGGCTTTTTGAGAGCCCACCTATGAACACTGGCATTCAATGTTAAGCATCGGATCCCAAAAGGTGATTTCGCAGTGACCGCTAAATCACCCTTTGGGCCGATTAACGCCATGACAGTGACAGAATTCATGAGGAGGGGTCCCAAAAACCCCATGTCGAAAATTTGGTGCCAAAATTCCAAAAAATGCCTGAGATATGCAGCAAAGTTGAATAAACCCTATCTATCCCATTATACAGCTTACCGGCATTTCCTCATTTCCCGGTCGGCTTTGAAGAGTGCAGATGTGTTCACGGTCCACCAAAGATCATTGCGCTGAGGTCCGGAGGTAAGTATGGGGTGAGGGGGGCTGTAGGGAGGCAGGGTGAGCAGTGGGTGGGTGTGGGTTGTGGGAGGGGAGGCAGGGAGAAGCGCCGAGGGACAGTTTTTGTATTTACAGTATTTTATTTTTTTTTTAATAAGACGATGAGGGACATTTGCCACGCTGGGGTGGGCTTCCAGTGTGGCAGCTGGAAGGCTGTTTGGGGGGGCTGGAGCCGGCGGGGGACTGGGCACCCCCATCCTCTTTACAATTTGCCACGCTGGGGTGGGCTCCCAGCGTGGCACCTGGAAGCTTTGGGGGTAAGGAGAGCCGACGGGGATTGGGCACCCCTGGCCGGGCCGTGACAGTGTGTGCATGGGGAGGGCGGATACATGAGCACGCAGTATGCGTATGCAAGGCAGGTGGAGGGGAGCCTGCTCACTGAAGCGGAGCTCTCCCTTTCAACTGTACGACCACTGCATTTTCAGCTGCTGTCATAGACAGCTGCAGCAGTGATAGGGGAACTGTGGCCGCGCCTGCAAACACAGTGACTGAAATGGAAGACATGCGTGCAAGCAACATAAAAACTGCCCTAAAGAGTGTCACGTAGAAATGCTGAATCAGGAACATTCTAAGAAGTTGCCAGCAGGTGGCACACACTGTATGCTCTTTCCCTTTGCAGCTTGTTCTCTAGAGTGAATCAACAAGCTCTGTTTTGGGTTGGGCCTTTATGCTGCAGACTGTGTTTCAATTACAGTACGAGAAACCGTATCCTCACCTCAGTTTGTAAAAAAGCATTGCTTTTCATTTCTCACTACAGTACTCTTCTCCCCCTTACCTCCCAGTTCACATGAATACAGTTTGCTGACATCTCAGGTAACATAGTATTAGAAGCTAAAGCAGTTTGGGGAACTTTGATGTGATTAAGTGATGCTTAGATTTAGATTATTTAAGGGGGAAAAGCAGTTTAAAAAAAATAACGATTCCCCTTTCCCTTCTACTCGAGTCGCCTTTTAATGCCCAGAAGAGAGCGAATGAGAGTGAGATCCTAAATAAAAAGGAAAAAGGAGAATTTTTGCTAACCTCCTGCAGCACACTATAACTGTATGAGTTTTTTTTTTTGTATGTTATAATTGGTTATAGTACCCAGAGCAGTCAGTGACAGTGTAAGGGTGGGTTACCTCTGTGCTGAGCAATTCCCAGACTGGTATCCACTCTAAAAATGTATTTCTCTCAACTCTTTATTGCTACCCAACCAGCCTGTAATTGCAACCACCGCCTCCCACATCTGAGCATTGCAGATTATTACCATATTCACAAATGCAAATAAAATAGGAAAAAAATAATTTAAGGTTATTAACAGTGTAATTTGAGCCAGCCCGGTGGTGCTGAGGGTTGAGGCACTGGACGCCACACCTCACGCCACGCTGGCGACCCAGGTTCGGACCCGAGTCCGGGACGTCGGGGTCAGCAGTGGAGGGATGGGATTGAGCTTCTGGAGAACTGCTCTCTCATCCTGGGGAGGGATCCTGGGAATCACTGCTCTGTAGTGGACCCTGTTGTTGACCGGGGCACTGCTAGAGTGGTGCAGCAAAGGGGTGGAGTGCGACAGACGTTGGCGTGTTGTGACGTCATTGCACGCTCGCACTCCAGGGGTCAATATAAGGAGGAAAATGGCAGCACAAAGCCTGTGGCAGCTTGATAGCCACAGCTTCACCAGCCAGTGAATGCCTGGACAGAGACGTCTGCCGGTAATGGATCCTGGCCAGGTGCGGGGGCATCGGAGGGGGCCCCTCTAGATGGTACAGCTGCATATGCCAGCTGGGCATGCACAAACTCCGGGGTCAGCGATAAGGAGGAGTGGTGGCTGGAGGTAGGCAAGGACTGTGGCTGCAGGAGGAAAAACATAGCTGAGACAAAAAAAATAAATAATGTAATTTTTGAAAACTGATGTGGCTCTGCCCATTTTCTGTCCTTGCAGTGCATCCAAAGTCCATTTTAATAACTAAAAATGAAACAGCAGGGGCAGACTTGCTACATAATTAATGCCACAAACAAAACTAGCATCAGGCACATCATATGTTCAGTGTCGACATAATGGTCAAAGTTTAGTTCTTCAATTTGGATGCAGACTCTGGTCACACATCTCCACCATGCTGCGGTGGTTAGATGACCAATGGCACAGTGCAGGAGGGAGGAGTGGAGTTGGGCTGTCTACCGCTGGCTGTCAGATAGACTGGAGCATACGGCGGGGATACTGCTGTCACTTCTGCGAACCAGCTGTGGGGGCATTATGTCTATATTTATATACTGAAACACACAGGCACTTTGCCTAATGAATTGATATATGATCATATGAATGGTGGCTACAGTATTTAAAGTTTGTTAGTGATGCATTACAGCTGTGGCAAACTAAGTGGCCCTCTGTTCCTGAATGTGGTAGCCACAAAAATATAAGTGTGAAAAGCTCTCAGGGTAGGCCGAGTAAACAATAATGAAAATCCACAATGAAGGCTGTATTAAAAGAAACATTTATTACTTGTAAAAGGAAGCACCAAGGGTGCACGACAGAAAGAATCCTGATATCCCACACAACGATGGCAAAATACCGACACCGGTATTGTGCCCTCACAAAATACTGTGTTTTTTGAGGGGGCATAATGGGAGTCTCTGCCCCCCCCCACACACACACCCTGTATTCTAATATAATCAACTCTAGGTTGGAGTTGTTCTGGGGAGGGGGCAGGATACTGGGAACCAAGCATTGCCAAAAACAGACCATTACAGTGACTGTCGCAGTAATGGTCTGTTTTGGAGTTTTGCTGATGGGGTGTCATACTCGATGGGGCCACCTTTTGTAAAACCTGCTGTCAGCAATGAGCAAATAACTGTGAGTTGACAAATAAATGTTTTTGCAATACAGCCTTCACTGTGGATTTGTATTTTCCCATTAAATTACCCCACTGAACTGTATGGTCATAGACCAGTAATTTCATTATTCAACCAGCCTACTCCAAGTGCTCTCCACACTTGTATTTTTGAGTTAACCTCAAGTGTCCTTTTGTTCGGGGGTGTGTCAGCATGACAGTTGTGAAGAGGCGAACTAGATAGAGCCACAAGAGCTGACAGGGACAAAGCACGTGTTCAGATGTAAAATGTTGTTTTCGGTACAGTTCTGGGTGTGGCTATTGTGGGTGTCACAACACAGAACGGGATTTCTTCACTTTTGTTCTATATGTATGACTGTGGAAGGGGAGGCCACATCTTATTAGTGTGTGCAATTGGTCATAGTATGATTACTGAATGTGTTACGCTGATGTTTATGCTGTAGTCAGAAATGTTCATTAAACTTCAGTTTGGCAACCTATTCTTAAATCTTTCCAAGCAAGTATGACTATTTCTACACTTCCTCCACTAAAAAGAAATCACTACTACATTATTACATGTATAAGGAAATAATTTAAACTGCATGACACTGTTCTAGTCTTGACCCATTTTGTTGTTATTTAAATGTGCACAATTACTGGCACTGCATGTTATTGCTGTTTGTTATCCCGGGGGTGCTGGAACAATGGGAGTGCTCCTATCAAATGGTGACCACGGCATTTGTGAAGTATGGGCTGGGGATATATTTATTTTTATTATAAAATGCATTTTCTTTGTCGGACAGTAAATGAAGTGTGATAGGTGGCTGTGAGTGAGGTTGTTTCGAAGGTTCAGTGACCCTGGTATTGCTGAACTTACAACCCACACCCTCCTGTAGCCAGGGATAATAATATGAACAGTGATACAAAGATCCACACTTGGCTCACAGTTAAAACATTTATAATGTATGGGTAGCCCTTATTACCCACTGAAATCAAGCAGATTACAACCTTGTAATCCTACTATAGTATATGGTTAGGGCTTATTGTGTATGGAAAACAAAGGTTTTCCAAATCTTGTTGTAGGGCAGTTCAAAGGTCAACAAAAGTTGTTGTACTATCGTTCTGACATCACATCGATAGTACAACAACTATTTGCCCTTAACCTGCCATCTGATTGGTTGCAACAGTGCTGTTTTCAAAAAATTCACTCTAAAATGGCGCCTGTATTTAGCAAGCAGTACGGTCGGGCGAGCCGAATACTTCACAGACACAGTTTGGACACGGACTACTAAAGTCAGTTCCGTGTATCCAAACTGTTACTTTGCATTTTTTTTTTTAAATTACTTGGCACAGTTGTCAGATCAGAGCATGACTGCTGCGCGAAGGACCATTGTCCATTATCTTTGGGGACAGGACTTGGAACAGGACTGCAGCAACGAGTATCGGAAATATTGGGGACTGAAGTGGAGAGAATGGGAATCTAGCCAGTGTGCAAGAGTTAAGGTACAAACAAATTGGAAACCATATATATAAAATAGTAGATGAGGTCACCCATCCTAACTTCGGTAGTGTTTCCCATCTCGGGAGTTGATGACATCACGGAGACCTCTCGAGCTTCGCTCTTGAGACCTCTCTTATGTCATCAACACCCTCGATGGAAACATAGCCTTGTTGTGGATGGGCGCCCATCCACTATTCTATATGTTGTGATGTCAGAACCTTATAAACCTATCTCATTTATGTCACAGCAGTGGGTTTACAAAATGGAATCCCAGTGTTATTTAAGCAATAAGGCACGACAGGCTGTGGGTTATTGGGGGATTTACCCATGCCTTGTGTGTGCCTCGTGACTTAACCACGAAAGAAGTGGGTAAATCCCCCAATAACCCACACCCTGGGGTGCCTTATTTCGATTATACAATGGACCCATGTGTAAAATAATTTTTAAATGTGTTTAAGTATGTTTTTTATAAATGCCATTTCTCAGCCATGGGTTATTACAGGATATACCATGGTCAGGTGATGTGTTTTGACCAATGAGGTTACAGGATTTCCATACCCCATTGTATAATCAGTATTCTACACACCCAGAATATGATTGTCAGTCTCAGTACAGTATTCAAATAACATTCCAATTGTCTCAGTTTACTGTTATTGAATCTAGCAATCACTATGTCTGATAGAGATTTTAATTCTGGTGCTATTTCAGCCCGTTGTCGTTCAGTCCATGTATCCTAATAAATAGTTTGCCCACACAATAATTTGGCTGTAGTGCAGATTCATTAATAAGGTAAGGCTAAATTACCTGTGTTTGGGGGGGTGTAACTTCTCACGTCAAGTCCCATACACTATAAATGACAATGCCTGATGTACAGGTGATAACCATGGTGTAATCATCTCTCATGGTTGCTGGGGCAATGATAAACCTCTCAAGCTGTGCTCCCAAGGTTTACTGATGCCCTAGCAACCACTTGAGGTGATTACATCATGGTTATCACCTGTACATGAGGCATTATCCTCTATGTAAATAGAAATATTAACATCACTTACTATTGTGAAGAGACTCCAGACATGACCTTGCTTATATGTCACCATGTTACAAATATAGAGAATGCAAAACCAAAAATAACAAAAAAGCATACTGCACAACGGCTGACAAACCTTTCCCTCAAAACAGACCCTGATTACTCCAATTACATTTTTTAAATCTGCCTAATCAATGGTACCACACAATTGTTTTATTCGTTATCCAGTGGTATGGGGTAGTTATAACATATTAACACTCTACAGTGCAGTAATCTGGTTGCCAATCACAGGTCTATTGGGACATTAAAAAACTCCTGTCGGTGTTAGCAAATGGTGATCATAAGGGTCCTGTAGGTGAGGAATGGGTCAGAGTCCAATCTTTGTTCATATTCTTTTCATTGCACAGCCCCCACAATTCTGTTACAGAACTGCTGACCCCATGGTCCACTGCAGAGTACTGTGACAATGGGATTGGGTCAGCAGTTTAACAGCAGTGGGAGCCTGATCCACTGCAGCATCCCACAAGTCCCCATGGCTGAGCCACAGAAGATTGGGCTGCAATGGTTTTTCAAACCTTTTGAAATGTGAAGTTTGTGTGCTTTTGCATCCTCCAAGTGCTCTGCATTGCATTGCATGTCACAGCTGAGAGGAAGAGCGCTACTTAGTGCCCATGTATTGGTAATGACTAAGGTAGGGTGTGTGATGTTGTAGCTGCTCTTGGAGCACGTAGGCACTGCCAGCAGTGGGGCTTTGACCCAGTCTTGGTTTTAGTTGCGCATTTATTGTTTATGAGACTCTAGTACTATGGTAGAAATGAGCCGTAAGATCCAATGATAGCTAAAGTATCATAAATAATTGTTAGAGCACCTACGCAAATTAAGGAAAATTGGATCTCAACTAACACACAAGAAATTATACTAGCAATTAAATTACAGAAGAAGAATAAGATGCTTGGACTACATGGTTTGCTAGCCAAGGTTTTTCTGGCCAACCTAGAATGTTGAGCCATGGTATTAATGTCATTGTTCGATGGGGTTTGTAATTATATGATGATCCCAGAAGTCGGGAAAGAGTTATGTATCTGTCAGTGTTTGCATGCTTACATTTGCTGCTGCCAAACACATCACTTCCTGCAATTTCATTAGTTCCTGCAAGTCCCATCACCTTTGACGTGATAAGGACCCTATTCATTGAGGTTCTACATTGAATATATAAGGTTTAAATATATAAGATGAGACTAACTTGGTTCGAATTAGTGAAGCCAAAAAAATGCCCACTTTCAACATAAAGTGGGCTAAAAAAGAAGGCCATGCAAATAAAAAACTATATTATTATAATTATGTGTAATTTATAAAAAGCAATTGGCTTCAAATAACAGAGTCATCCTTATTAGTATAAAACCAACATGTCGAATACACTTGTAGGTACTGATTTTTATTCCTTTAATGTTGTGCAGATAATTTTCATTTTGAAACCAGCACTTTTATAATCCAGTGGTATGCAAGTACTGTAAGTTAAGCGCTCAAGTACATGAAACAACAACTTCAAATAAATCAGGGAAATGCATTTAAACAAGGGACCCAGTTGTAGAATTTAAATGCAAGGCAAATTCCATTCTATTTGTCATGAAGGCTGGCTCATAAATTAAGCCGATATTTTATCCCCCATGAAGGTGAAATCATGCAGGGCTGCCTGCAGGTCAAGTCTGTGAGAAACAGAGCTGTGATTGACTTTGCACCATAGACACTCCAAGGGTCTCACTCCACTCTGATAAACATGCTGCATTTTCCTGTCTTTCACAGAGAGCAGATTCCTCTCAGGAAAAGTGATTTTTCTAGTTCCTTGGTAAAGAGTGAGGCCAAGGGAAAAGGCAAATTCCAGAGCTGACAAAAACAAGCACTTGTCAATGCTGAATCTTGTCTTGCTGGCATTGGCACTGGTAGTGCAGGAGTTAGAGAGATGCATAATAGGAATGGCAGTGAAGTAGTGAACTGATGCCAACCCCACCCCCACCCTGCAGAGACTGAAAGGCATCGGGGTGTGCTTTTGGGTCATTGGCCATAACGTTCACGCTATTTCACCTCACCCTACCCTGTAGACACCGACAAGTGTCACAGTGTGCTTTGGGGTCTTTGGGACTTATGCTTATCCCATTCCATAAGGAAATATGCTGAGATGGGTGCAGTACAGGAGAATGGGGTGAACTTTGGGGCTGAAGACTCCAAGGCACACCTCGATGCCTGTCACTGGCTGCAGGGTGGGGTGGAATGGCGTGAGCATTACAGCTGATGATCCCTAGTCACACCTCTGACGCCTGTCAGTCTCTACAAGGTGTAGCGTTACAGTTGGAAACCCTAACACCCCAGGCGTTTGTTGGTATTTTCACTCCAAATTTTCAACATGGGCTTTTTGTGACCCCACCTTATGAACAGTGGCACTATCAGTTCATTAGCTGAAAGGTGATCTTGCACAGTGACTGCACCATTTGGTGACACAGGTGTGAAAACACATTTCAGGCAGGATGTGAAAAATTAAAGCTGTACTGTTCATGAGGAGGTGTAAAAAAATGGCAATGTTGAAAATCTGGAGTGAAAATATGAAAAATTGGTGAAGTCACAAGCGTGCGTAGAAACTGCACAACGCTTGCCTGTAATGCAAATATTTTTGGGATTTTTTTTAACAAAATTTTCAACATAGGCATTTTGGGACCTCAGCTCATGAACAGTGTCATTGTGATTTTGTTAATCTGTCCCGAAAGTTGATTTCCCTCAGCTGTTCATAAGGAGGTGTGAAAAAATGGGAATGTTGAAAATCTAGAGTGAAAATACTAAAAATTGTCGAAGTTATGAGCGTGTACGGACACAGGGCAATGCACGCTCATAACACAGTCATTTTTTAGAATTTTTTCACCAAATTTGCAACAAGGACTTTTTGGGACCCCACCTCATGAACAGTGGCACTGTCATTTCATTAATCAGTCTCGAAAGGTGATTCCATGCAGTGACCATGAAATCACCTTTTGGTGCCGAGTAACGAGATGACAGTGCATGTGTTCATGAGGTGGGGTCCCAAGAACCCCATGTTGAAAATTTGGAGCCAAAATTCCAAAAGATGGCTGAGATATCAACCTAAGTTGGACCCCCCCATTGATGCCATTATAAAGCTTACCATGATTATCTTCATTTTGCGGTCGTCTTTTGAAGAGTTCAGACGTGTTCCCGATCCACAGAAGATTGCCACACCAAATCTCCAGAGGTAAGTATGGGGTGAGATGGGGTGCGTGGAGGTGGGGCGTGAGAGGGTGGGTGTGGGTTGAGGGAGGGGTCACTGGGGATGATGAAGGATCATTTTCTTTTCTACAGGGACATTCTCTCTCTCTCTCTCTCTCTCTCTCTCTCTCTCACATCAGATATCAGGGATGGTTTTCTTATTTACAGGTAAAATTAAAAAGTTGAGCACACTGAGGAGGCTCCAGTGTGCCCCATGAGTCTGGGAGGAGAACTGATACCACAGGATTGGGTCCCTGTTGGCAAAAGAAAGTAGCAGAGGGGGGAATGATGCTGATGGGGATTGGGCCCCATTGGCAAAGAAAGTGTGTGTGTGGTGGGGGAACATGATGCTAACGGGGATTGGGCCCTCATCAGCAAAGTAACAGTGTGGAGGGGGGAACATGCAGACACAGGGACTGGTCACCCCCGATGTCGGCTTTGTGGGAATTGTGTGTGATGGGCAGCAGCAGCTGCCATATTTACTGAAATGTTTCACCAGGAGAGGCACGTAACGGAGCCTTGTCATCTGACACTCCAATGAGGTAACTGCACCTCACTGGAGCTGCAGATTTCTTTCAAGGTTTTGGCACTCTGAAGTTTTGTGTCAGCGCTAGCATGCTCGCTAATTGGGGGCTGAGGGACTAAAGCATTCCGTGCATTGGCCCACTGACACATCTGAAATGTGCTACTACTGCAAGATGTTGCCTGCACCTGCACCTGTGCAAGACAACCTAACAATGTGGGAATGATGAAGTAATGTGCAGTCCTGAGACGGGAATAACCTTTATCCTAAAACTTTTTTGACAGTTCCAAGTTACTTTTTTGTAATAAATATGTCTTTATAAAGTTTTGAAAGTTCTAGTTATGTCAAACCCCCAAAAAAAAAAAAACAAAGGAAAGAAAACCTACCACTCAGTTTATTTCATTAAAGGAAAACTACAACCTCATATCTTTTAAATATTATTTGTTTCCATGTCAACAGACAACTCTTTTCGCTTAGCTGTTAGGGATACAGTATATGTGATCACTTTAGTTTTTCACTGTTCATACTAGTCCCTGTAACTGTCCTGGTTGTTGAAATCTCATTTTCTCACAGAGCTACATTAGCATATGCGAACATGATGTGTCAAAACCCTTTAGACTCCACAGTATGCCTATCTGCTTAATTAGAATTCAACAAAACAAGTTGCAGCAAGATGTGAAATACCACATTTACCTTCAGGTAGCTTTGCAAACTGTCAGAGTTGAAATGCAGAGTTGTTTTTTTTTTCCTTTAAATTGCATTCAGTGTGTGTATTCCAGAGAGTTTTTCAGGATATTTGTACTTTCAGCATAGAGATACATGGTATAAATGGGTGCTGTGACATCATGTTCTCATATGCTAATGCACCTCTCATGGACAATGAGATTTCAACAACCATAAAATGGAGACTCCCAGGATAGTTACAGAGGACTAGCATGAACAGTGGAAACAAATTAAAGCAAACACATATATCCCCAACAACTACAGAAAAAGAGATGTCTGTTGATATGGAAACAAATAAAACTTACAAGCCATGGGGGTGTAGTTTTCCTTTAACAAAGAATCAACAGCAATGGTATACCTTACTGCGCTTCACTTTCCACTTATTGTTGTGAAAAAAGTACACTGTGACAGGTTTGTATAAGGTCCTGTCCCATTTATTAAGCAGAAAGAGTTAAAAGCAAGGATCTGTTCTATCTTCTTGTCTGTCGGATTGTGCAATCAAATGTTCTTGTGACACCTATGAACTGACCACTCTGACAGTCTCACAATTCTCCACCTCCCGCTATCTCCCTGTCTTCGCTTGCTGTTTCTATCTTTTCTCCCCCTTGCATATCTGCAGTTATAAAAATATGTGTGAATCTTTATGTGAAACTGGGATCCCTGTATTTGAAAATGTATTTAGTTATATTGTTGAAATGATTGCAAAAAGCTATTTGGGGATTGGCACTGACTGCAATGGCAGCATAATCCATGAGCTCCGTTGACCCATGGAAACAACAAGAGAAAAACCACCCAATTTTGCCTGGAAACTATTATAAGCAAAGGGCACAACAGGACAAGTAAAACTCCAGGAGCAGGATGATCCTTTTGGTTGCACCCGAGGTGAGCTGTGAAACGAGCAAGCCAAGACTGAGTTTAAATCCAAGGTATGGCCCCAGCCATAAGCGCTGAACTAAACATGAGGCAGATCAATGAAATGTTCAGAGCCCTAATGCAGCATATGAGTGAAGTCACCCTGGCATCCAATAACACAACTACAGCAATTCAGCAGATGGATGCCAGGATGTGAAGAATGGTGAACCAGGTTACCAGCAATACTATGGCCATACAGAACCTAACGGACACCCTGAGGGAACAAACGCACACCATCGTTCAACTACAGGGCAAGCTGGATGACCTAGAAAATAGGAGCCACTGCAACAATCTGCGGCTCTTTGGATTCCCTGAAGGTGCTGAAAGGGGGAACTCACTGGACTTTCTCTACAACGAGCTTCCAAACATTTTCTGTCATGAACTGTCACCTGGAATGGCTATTGAAAGGGCCCATAGGACACTGGCCCTGGCCCCTAAACCAGGAGAGGCAAAAGCCTCTCATGGCAAGAATTTTAAACTTTGTGGACAAATAATGATTCATGTCTAGAGCCCGAGAGCTGGGAGCGCTAACATGGAGAGGGCACCAGATCCTCATTTTCCAGGATTACTCCCGTGAACTAGACAGCAAAAGAAAAGAGTACATAGAGATCCGCCACCTGATGCATTCCTTGGGAATTCATTTCTCGTCATTATCCTGCTGCCATGCAGCTGGATGTAAATGGAGCCCCCATCTCATTTGCCTCTCTGGAGGCCTTAATGGACTACTTGAACAGAACCTGGCCCCACTAGGCCCAAAACCACAGGCCTCAGCAATGGAATACAGAAGGCCCAGGGACAATAACACTGAACTGCAGCTGCCAAAACCCATGGATTACTTTGGGAATCAGAATCAGGCTGGTGATGTGTGGGTCCTCTCAGCCTGATCAAGAAAGGGACAACAGTTGGATAGGACATCCGAGGTGGGAGCATCCACAGGACAGAGTTTGGGAACAAGCAAAGAGGGAAGGGAGGATCAAGAAGGTGTCCAGCCCATATGCCACCAGGAACAGGTTCGAGGTGCTAGCAAACATGGAGTCTGGTGGAGCGGAGGATTTTCCAGATTACCCAGAAGAAGAAATGGTGACTACGGCTATCGCGACTGAAGCTGAACTAGGAGCCTAGACTATGGAAGACATCCCCAAGGTAGCCTCACCTCAATCCCAGGAACTACTCCAGCTTGAAGATTATGGCCTTCCAAAGCAGGCACCTCTGGATCCGATGAGACAGCGAAGACCTGCAAAGAGAACTCAGTTTAAAGGAGTCAGATAAGTGTTCCATTTGTTCTTTCATGGAAGTCAAGGCATAAGAAGGGGCGGGGTGGGGAGTGATGTGAGTGGTAGTCAGGATTTTTATTTATTTATTTATTAAATTTTGATGACCAGGTAGGCCCACTGAGCCCCGAAGGTCCCTTTTTCAGGGGCGACCTGGAGAGACATTACATGGAAAAGTACAGGCAGTAAGAAGGTTACAGAGTACATACAGATTCATTAATAGTTACACTTTTTGTCATAGATGCAGACCAATAATGGTATTCCATCCATAACTGTGTGACATGACCCATGAGCATTGGTGCGTTAGCGAGATAAGGGACAGTTCTGTGCCAAGGTTGTACAAGTAAGGTGGTTAGCATAAGTTGGTGGGGGGGATTGTCAGGTGACCTGACATCAGCAAGTACTGGCCTCAAGCAGGTGTGCCTTGAGCCTGGTATGGAAGTTCATGAGAGAGGTGGCTTCCTGTACCACTGGTGGAAGTTTGTTCCACAGATAGGGGGCTGTGAAAGAGAATGTCTTGCCACCCGTGTAGGTCCTGACTCTGGGGGTTTCTAGCAGAGTCCACCCTGAGGTCCTCAGGGTCTGAGGGTTGTGCTTAGAGGCAATGGTAGCTATGAGGCTTGGCAGAGCTGCCGGGATGAGTAGCTTAAATGCTAGGCAAAGGAGGGGGTATTGGAGGCATGCTTCAAAAGAAGGCCACTGCAATCTGGCTAAAGTATAACAGTGGTAGCTTCTGGAGTGATCCTGGGTAGCGAACCGTGCTACCTTGTTGTATAGGATCTGCAGCCGGTGGACCTCCTGCTTGGCCATACTCTGTATTACCGGGGCAGCGTAGGTCAGTGTGAGGAGCAAGACGCTGGAGGCAATGGTGATCCTAGCTTCTGGTATAAGCTGGTCTTTAATCCAATACAGGATGCCTAGTTTCCCATGGATGGTCTTGGTCACCTGTTCCACATGGTTCTTCTAGGTGAGACCTTGGTCAAGTGTGAGCCATAAGTATTTTAGGGAGGCCACAACTTCAATGCTGGTCCCTGCAAGTGAGTTAAGCTGTAGGGAGTTGGTCCTGTCTTGCCCTAAGGATCTGGGCCCAAACAGCATGGCTTTTGTTTTGCCTGCGTTCTAGACCATTCTGTTCATTGTTAGCCAGTCCTCCAGTGATGTTAGGTCAGCTTGGAGTCAGGGGCCAAGATCATTCAGGTTGTCGGAGAAGCGGTAAATGACTATGTCATCTGCATATTGTACGACTGAGCTACCCCCACAGTGGAGGTTTAGGTCATTCATGAGCAATGAGAATAGTAACAGACCAAGGATTGAGCCCTGAGGTACTCCCTCTTTTAGGGGTAGTGGGTCTAATAGCGCTCCCTTCCAGATGACTCTCTGGGTGCGGCCAGATAAATAGCTCTCTAACCACTTGAAAGCCAGTGGGTCTAGGCCTATATTGTTCAGCTTGACTAGCAGGAGGTTGTGGTTGATAAGGTCAAAGGCCTTGGACAGGTCAATAAATACCACTCCAGAGGGGGTTCCCTTGTCCATGGCTCTGAGTATGTCTATTGTGAGGTTCGTGAGGGCAGTGTCTGTCCCATGGTTAGTTCAAAACACGTGCTGAGAGGGGGCTAGTAGTTGGTGAGACTCCAGGTAGTCTCGGATTTGGCTGTATATGAGCCTTTCCTGCAGTTTAGCAAGCAAACAGAGCAGGGAGATTGGCCTGCAGTTGCTCGTGTGCTCCCTGGAGCCACCCTTGTGGATGGGAACCACGTTTGCCTGTTTCCACTGGTGTGGAATGGTTCCTTCCAGTAGGGATCTGTTTATGAGCCAGGTCAAGGGTCTGAAGAGGGACTGGGCTCCATCCTTGAGTAGCCTGGGATAAATTCCGTCAGGTCCTCCTGGGCCCTTGGTTTTCAGGGCCCTCAGGAGAGTCTGTACCTCTTTAGTACTAACCAGTCTTAGGTGAAATAGTGGTCAATGTAGGTTTGGGGGCTCAGCCTTGACTGGTGCCGGGGTGGGAGGGGGTAGTCCAGCCTTGTATGTATTGAGGTTGGTGAAGAGGAGGTTGAAGGCTGAGGCAATTTGTGAGTATAATTAGAGCTCCGGGGCTAGGGGCTAAGAGAAGGGCACTTAGTAATCTCACCCCCGCCTACGTTTAAACTCTCCCAGTAACCCATATGGCTAACTTATGCCTTGATGTACTGTGAATAACACACTGGGATGCTAACTAGTATTACTGTTAATTTTGTCTATCCCAAAAAGGCAGATTCTGTACTGGGGTATGAATAAAAAGGGGAAGCCTTAGTTGAGGAGGGGGGACACTCCTGATAAGGGACTAGTCACTATAGGAAAAGAGATATTCTGGAGTGCATACCAGAACATAAAGTCAATAATTCCACAGTATGTATGGTGGGCTGTTAAACAGCCACTGTCGCAAAAAGTGCTACATTGCAGAATTAGAATAAGCATACCTCCAGTAAATCTCATATCAAAAACTAGGTTTCTACATTACAAAATAGCTCATAACTTTAAAATGAAGTAACTCTGATTTCCCTAGCTGTTCAAAAAAGTCTGTTTCAGTGAACAGCTGCTGATGATGTCATCTCAGGACCTCACAGTCTAGTATTCCCTGTCAACAAGCTTATAGGATTTGTTTCTCCAAAGTTGTAAAGATCATGTGCAAAAGTTATTTAAAGTAAAACAGGCAGTACCATTCAAAAACATTGCTATAAAAATTATATATGTTTCAGGTTTTGTAACAAAGTTGATAAACTTGTATTTTATAATGCCTTTTGTGAACCATTTCTCAAGGGTTGCTGAGTGCCGAGTCTGATGGTAAATAGCACTGTACTACATTAAGATGTTTATTTGTTTTATGGTGGCCACTGCAAGGGATAAGAGCTTTTAGAAACTTTGAACCCTGTATCTCAATTCAGGAAAGAAAGAAAACAAATGGTACATTGATGTTTATGCTAGATGTAACCCCCCTACAAATGGGGGTTCCCGAAAAGTCTTCCAAGAGCTTGCCTATTGCTCACAGCCTGGTTGGTGTTTGGCGTTTAAGTCATTTAGCTGTTGCTACTAGTGAGCGCCTGTAAAGCCTCCATGTACTGTCTCTTTAAGTGCTGCCTGCTTGCAGTCCTAATTAATCTGAATTGGGGGTCTGTGTGTTTCTCTGCCCGAATCCTGCCCGGGCTGCTGACTTTTCGCTCCATTTCTGCCATCGCTACTTGTGCAGAGGGAGCCCTGTTAAAAGATGTAACTAATTGCTGGTAATCATTTAGGATAGTGATGATAATGTAAGTTGTTCTAACCTGCCTTCTTGCAGCACGGACTGTTTCTGTTTAGCGCCACCATTTTGGTTCTGAACTGCCGAATTGGACCAATCAGTATGTGGGGACTCTAAAATGGAGCCTGCTGAAATGGGACTGTATGGACTACCAGTTGGGATTTGTAGTTTTAGGCTGTTAGTGCCTTTTTGCAACAGAAGGGGGAGCTCTTACTGTGATTGACATCTATGCTGCCCAACCGAACCTTTTGGATCTAAGGGAACTCCCCTGAGCTGTCTGCTGGCAAGCCAGATTCGAGCTGGAAGCTGAGAGAGAAGGAGCTTATCTAGTTCGAGCAGTCGTGTTGCACAGTAGTTCACGAGGGGAAAACCGTGGAAGGCCTGACTTCTGGCCTGCTAGCCTGATTTCTGCCCTGAGAAGGAGAAGAGGACTTTTGTCAGACTAATTCCAAATTCTGTGAGAACAAAGCAAGCTGCTGATTTGGGACCAGGCCTAACCTGTAGAAGACTGAGGATTTTGCTGAATGCGATTGGCCTGTCAGGAATTTCAGTTACTTCTAAGTTCCCAGTGTGTGCAGAGACTTACGATCATGACTGGGGAGCATTTGGCCTGGTACAGGTAGAATTTTGGTATATAAATGTACTGTGAACTGAAAGAGAAGCGCGATTCAGTTTGGCTGTGTGCTGCTGGCTAGTACATTTGAATGTGCTCTGTGCTGGATGAGGATCGCAATCTAATCCCCCATGTTCTGTACTGTGTGCTAGTTACTGGAAGCTGTTCCCAGCTAATTTTGGACTGAATCCATTGTTGCCTACTGCAGACAGGCCCTGCCACGAGGGCTTTGTCTCCCTACCCTGCTGCACAGAGAAAATCCATCGATGAGGGACCAGCCAGGGGATCAGCCCCTGCTCCCTGCCTGAACAAGAACAACGCCGAAGCAACTTGTGTGGGCTCTGCTTCCTCTGGCAATCCAGAATGTCCATCCATCAGCCCTCCTGTGTTCAGCCTGGATACCGTGAGTAATAAGCAGGGTAGCTCCCTGCAACCTTTCTTAATCAAAAGTGTGTCATCTGATTCTTGGGTTGTTCTGTGTCCACAGACTGAGCCCTCTGGCTCCGGATTACAAACTGTGTGAGTGCATGTTATTTTTCCTTCACAGGGCCCCAACCAGCTGCACCGCCGGCCTACCCCAGGCAACGGTCCTAGCTAACCTTTTCCCCCATCCTGGGTACCCAGAGAGTGTGACTGAATGGGACTCTGATTGCATGCACAGTAGTGTGATTCTTAGTGTGTTTAAGCCAATTAATCTGATTGCCCCCAACCTTGTTATAGTCCCTGAATAAATCAGATCTGTTTTTCTGCAATTTACATTGACTGGGGTGTCAGTTTATGTTGAAGGTACTGCATTGTTGCTTTTGTACTGTATCACCTTATTTTACAGGGGTCCCCAGAGTCAAGCTGAAGGAACCAGTCCTGGGGGTAAGTGTCCAATATAAGTGTATGTACAAAGCATATCTGGGGTGTTGGAAAGGTGCATATTGTGCATTGTGCCGGCCACTAGTGGGAAAAGAGGGGGGTCACAGTGTCCCAGAAGGCTGTGGCCTGGTTAGCTTGACCAAAACCAACCCTGACCTTTGGTTGGAGGCACCCGTTATCGAACCTAGGCCCCTCAACCTGCTGCTAGCCACGCAGGCAGGGGTAATTGCCCTTGGGGTAGCGCCACCTAGGGGTTACACTAGAAATAGATTGTTACTTACAGAACATGATGACCAACAAATACTGCTTCTTTTCTAAGTCTTAATGTCTCAGTTAGGTACAATGTTATCTGTGCAATCTGAATTATGTACAATGTTATATGCAAATAGGAATTGATGATTATGTTACTGTCTGCCATAGTATACTGTAGTATTTATGTTCTCTGCACATTTTTTATGCTAGTTGTGAATGTTTGTTTGATGTAATTGTGTTGTATTGCGACATGTTCCTGTAACTATATTAGTTGGTCTTGTTATTGCAATTGTCATACCTGCATGGTTTCCTGTGTCAGATATTGCACTATTAATGTACTGCACTTACTGGGTCACCACTGAAAAAGGGACTGTCTCGTCTTAGTGGGCCTACCCGGTTACCGAAATTCCATCAATAAATAAATAAATAATGCATGTAGAAACTGTTGGCCTTTGAAAAGTGCCATGCGAATACACCTAATATTTTACATTGACTTTTATACATAAGAACACATTAAGTTAATATGTTTATGCAGGTGCAGGTGGGGTAAAACTGTATCATACTGTCAAGGTAGGGGGTTTACACTTAATTACTGGGTCTACATGAAGTTTATATAAGCTTGGCATAGACGCCATAAAAGAAAGTATAAACCTGAGTATATTGCCTACTACAGGATGGATAACCAGGCTTATTTAAATCACCAGAAAACACTGCAAATATCATTAAGAAAGCACACATTCAAAAACTGAAAACACGCATTTACATACAGGTCATTACTGTTTAACAATAGTATGTATATATCTGATGTAAACCCATTATCCCGTTCCTCACTTGAAGCAAAAAGGGGGGATGGAGACCATAACTGACTCCTTGTTTTTGTGTTAAAGGGGTCCATTTTTTTACAGCAAAAACAAGGACAGGGGTAGTTTCTAAAATGTGCAGATGAGCATGGGTACCACTTTTTCAAGGAGTGCCACCACTGTGTAGTATATGCTGGTAACTTCACTGCTGCTTGTCAGCATCTGCTTCACAATATGTTTTAATAGGGGCATTAGCATTATATGTGTTAATACCTACTAGGGGTGGAAGTGTTGGCTCTGGTAAAATTATCATATTAATTTATAGTAGAACATAGATGAGCCTGAATGTAGGTCAAACCAGCCTGACAGAGAGAACATATTGTGCTGGCAAAACAGCATTACCTCTTCAACCTCCATTGACAAGGAGATGGAATACTTGTTTTAAAGTGTCATTCCTAGAAATCACCTCAACTGAATGTTAGGTGTAAATGATCTCAGCCTTTCACCACATCAGAAACGTATTCAGTGTGCAAACCTCACAACACTGTGCTATGAGACCCAGCATTCAGCAACCCTGGAAAAATAGGACCACAACAAAAAGGCACCCAAACAAAATATTGTCAGCTTTGTTTCAAAATCTGAAACACACTGTTTTAAAAGCAGTGTTTACTGACTGGTACTACCTGTTGTACTTGTGAAAACCATTGCACATGATCTTTACAACTTTGGAGAAACAGGTCCTATAAGCTTGCTGACAGGAAATATTATGTGAGGTCCTGAGATGACATTAGCAGCTCTTCACTGATACAGACTTTTTTGAACAGGTAGTGAAATCAGCGTTACAAAATAGCTCATAACTTTAAAATGAAGTAATGTAGAAATCTAGTTTTTGGTATGAGATTTACTGGGGGTATGCTCATTCTAATTCTGCAATGTATAACTTTTGGTCAGATGGTGTCAGTGGCTCTTTAAGGTATAATCTGCCCCTTGGTCCCCGAGTAGCATTGTCCCCATCGGAAAGCTGAGATCAGGCTGTATGCAACCCTCAACTGGCCACTGAGACATGTTGAAAATGAATATAACTCACAACCATTTCACACCCATGAAGAAACCATGGAGGGTAACATATAAAGGTCCCCCAATGTATCCTGTCAGGGGCACTGATGGAGTGTGTATAAATGCCCTCGCAATAAGACCAGATATTGGCACAGATCTGACAGAGACACAGGGGGACCAGAATATAAATCCGTGAAAAATAGCCCCAGATGAGGAGGGGTCAAGTCCCCCCTCTCCCGGAAATTGATAATGACACAAAGTAAGTCTATCCATAGCCCGGAGGAGTAAGAGGGGAAAGGAGCGGGAAAGTGTGCACCTACCTCCCCCTCCCCCCCCATGGGAATGCTACCCCCACATTCAAGTGCCAACTCAAAAAGAGAGGGAGGGACACCAATTGGTAAAGGCAGATCCTCTGAAGAACTAGTAGACACTACAGAGATCTGTAGCTGTCGCACTACAATGCGTGGCCTCAGGTGTATAACAAATGACATTAATAAGGTGAAAGAAACATTTGTGCATGAGAAATACTCCAGGGAGGTGTAGGATGAGGTTATGCCAGCTTTTACCCATACCCCACTGTTAAGGTTATTAGCCAAGGATGGGATCTCCGCCTAGCAAAGGAGACCCACCGACTACCATACCCCTACAAGAAGGGTGGGTTAGGCCTCAGGTTGCCGGAGTATCCCTGGCCTGTCAGACCAGTTCTCTTTCTTGCACTGATAGTTGCAAAGGCTGTATATATGTTAAACTGTGTTTTGGTTGTAATGTTAGAAATCAGTAAGTCTTGCAAAAATGTGACTTCACTCAGCTGTGTGTAGCTGTGCCACCCTGTCAAGCCAATACATGTGCCCCCCACTGTACCCAATCCCAAGTTCTACAGCATCTAGTATAAAGAGTCCTACTCTCTTCAGGTGAGCACATCATAAAACAGCAAACATACCCCAGCCCACTAGATTATGAATGAAATATCTCATCACCTGGAATATCAGGGGACTTAACACTCCTATAAAGAGGAAAAAGGTGTTGTGTCACCTGAAAAGAGTAAAGACCCACAAAGCATTCTTACAAGAAACTAAACTGATCAAGGGATATCACTCCTATCTGGTAAGAGATTGGGTGGGGACAGAACTATTTGCCTGTGCGATGTACAGGAAAAGAGGTGTAGTCATCCTGGTGCATAAGGCACTCCCCTGGTCCCTAATAAAGAGCAGCTCGGACCCACAGGGCAGATGGGTGCTTGCCTTTATGAACACCACAAAGGGCCAAGTCTTACTAGTGAATGTTTATGCTCTGAATGAAGTTAGCCCATTCCTTTTTTCTTGACCTATTTAGCAAAATTGAAGCCATGGTGGAAGGGGACACCCCGATAGTAGTGGCGGAGGGGGACTTCAATCTGACATTGGTGCTGATGCTTGACAGAAGTAATACTGGCATGGAGACGTACCCCTTGGGAGTGCAGGTTACTCATCAGGTGATCACAGAATTCCACCTGGTTGATATTTGGTGCCTGTTGCACCCCAAGAAGAAAGATTATACATTCCAATCGGAGGTGAATGGCACATCTAGCAGGCTGGACTTCTGGCCTACCTCACAATATTTCACCCAACAAGTACTAGATTCCAGTATCTTCTGCAATGTGATATTTGACCATGCCCCGGTCCAACTGTTGCTAGCTATCATGGGGCCCTCCGCTCCCCCAGTCCCCCATTTGGAGGCTGGATCCCTTACAACTTAGAGACACATAATCTTTGCTGTGGGTTTTGAAGGAGATGAAAGCCTTCCTCCAAGAAAGCCACATCTCTAATATGTCCACTGAGAACACCTGGGAGGTGTACAAGGCCACCATCAGGGGCAAAATATTTGGTTATGCTGCTCATATGAGAAAAGAAACTGCAGCAAAAGCTGAAGGAGCTAGGGGGGGAATAAGCCACAGCAGAAAAGAAATATAAGGGCATGTATAACACGTCCCAACACTTTGAGATAGGCCACAAGATCTTAGTGCTGCACATGGAAACAAATTAGTTTCTATCTAGGAAGGCTGACCTGGCCCTCATGAAAATCAGACATGTCTATTGGGAGGGGCTCCGAAAGCAGCAGGCTAACAGATATATTGCAGGTCTTACCAACCCACATACTCAGAAGGTACAGACTAAGTCGGTTGAGGTTAATAGAATTATGGCAGCATTTATGCAGAATTGTACACTTCCTCATGCACAGAAAACCTGGGAGAAACTCAGGCATTTCTAGATGGCCTCTCCCTACCCAAGATCTCAAAACAACAAAAAGAGTTGCTGGATGCCCCCCTGAGTGTGGAGGAGGTGCACAAAGCCCTAATGCCCTTGAAAATGGGGAAGGCTCCAGGTAGAGATGGATTCTAAGTGGACTTCCTTCAGGCCCATGCCCCTCTAATACCCCCAATGCTGTGCCAGGTATATTCAGAGGCAGAGGAAAGCAGTACACTCCCCCCACACTCAGAGAGGCCATCATTACAGTCCTTCCCAAGAAGGGAAAAGACCCCACCACAGCAGCTAGCTACCATCCCATCTCCCTCATTAGTACTGACAGCAAAGTATACGCAAAAGCAATTGTGACCAGGCTGAACCCACTCCTCCCTTCGTTGATCCACCCTTCTCAAGTCGGCTTTGTACAGGGTAGATACAGCACCGACCATATCCGATCAGTAGTCAACCTGATACACACCACCAAACAAATTAACACCCCTGCAGCCGCACTGGCAGTGGACTTCAAGACGGCATTTGACTCGGTTGAGTGGGACTGCACATGGGATTTGGGCCTAAATTCTGAGCAACCATTACCGCCCTATACACATCCCTTCAAGCATGGGCCCTTACCAACTCCCTGCTGTCTGACCCCTTTATACTTCACAGAGGAACCAGACAGGAGTGCCCCTTGCACCCCTTCTGTTTGTTCTTGCAGTCGAGCCACTTGCAGCTGCCATTCGCCAACACAAACACTTCAGAGGTCTGCAAATAGGGAGTACTCAGTATTCTATCCTGATGTACATTGACGACCTGATAATCCCTCTGGTGGACATGCAGCACTCAACTGACCCACCAATGGGACTCCTAAACAAATTCACTTCCATATCTGGCCTCCTCAAGGTGAACCAGCACAAAACAAAGATCCTCCCCCTTAATCAGACCTGCCAAACCCAAATTCTGCCCATACATGACCTACAATGGTCTCAAGAGGGAATTAAATATCTCGGCATTAAGATAAGCACTAAGACAGACACCATGTGGGAGAAGAATCTGGGCCCCCTGTTAACATAATGCAAGGGTGAACTTGAGAGGTGGTCACGTCTCTGCTTAACCATGGCAGGTAAGATAGCCACTTTTAAAATGTCTATGGCACCCAAGTTCTTTTACCTGCTTTCACACATCCCACTCCATCTCCCTCCCTCCCTCATGGTACCAGAAAAGAGATAAAATGGTGGGGGACTTTCTGTGGGAGAACCATCAGCCAAGATATAGTCGCAACAAACTCAGGGTACATTGGAGAGTAGGGGGCTGGGGACTCCCCTGGATGGAAGGGTATAAAATAGCCTTTCAAAACTCCCAAACATTGAAGTAGTTCAGCCCTGGCTCAGGCACAACCCCAAGTGGATAAACATGGAGAAGGTGCAGGGAGATATCCCCCCCACTTCTTACATCTCTCCTGTGGTCAGACCTCCCATGCGCTTACCTAGTGTACCCTACTATTGGCCCCTCAGTTCGCTACTGGAAACAGCTGCACAAAAGAGTAGATGGGCCCCCTAGACCCCTCTCCCATGTTCCACTATGGTGTAACTCAGCTCTGATGATTGTCAGCCAGCCAATTATTTTCCTTCAGTTAATAGACAGTGGTGTGTATTTCGTCAATGATATTTTAGTACCCAACACTTGTGTGGATGACACATTTCAAAATATTCAGTGGAAGCAGGGGTTACCTCCCACCGATTTCTGGAGGTACCTACAAATGAAGGACGCAGTGAAACCACTCCTATCTCCCAACAAGAACCAGTACAAAAGCCCCTAACAACTCACTAGATGGCTTAAGCTCACCAGAGGTACCGCAGGCGCCAAATATTCACAGATAAGGGACACCCTATCTGGTCAGCCCTCAGTGTCTAAGCAAAAGTGGGAGCAAGCATTGCATACAAGCATCTTGGACAGCCAGTGGAAACAATGTTGGGCTATGGGTCATAAATTTCAGAGAGATGCCAGGATCAGGTTGATCCATAACAAAATAATGCTCTCCTGGTGCAGGATCCTGGTGATACTAAAGAAGGCTAAGCTCCTCAATCAGGACAACTGCTGGCAATGCCAACAGCCGGGTAGGGACCTACACCATATACTGTGGGAATGTCCCCAAATCCATTCCATATGGAAGCAGGTCTCTCAAGAGACCAGCAAGATACTTCAGAAGCCTGGACCCCTCTCTGTACCATTGTTACTGCTAGGTCTGAGGTCAGAGTTACCCCATTTAGCCTCCCATGAGCTCCTATGGCTAATGCTGCTAAGCATGCAGGTGAAGCACATGCTGCTTAGCATGCAGGTGAAGCACATGCTGCTTAGCATGCAGGTGAAGCACATGCTGCTTAGCATGCAGGTGAAGCACATGCTGCTTAGCAACTGGAGGAGCCCCACCACTCTTGCCTCCAGGGAACTCTTCGCAGCACTTGCAGCCATATATGAACTGGATAGGCGCTCGCATACAGCCCTATCTCGGGGGTGAAGTTTCAGCAGTGCTGGGCACCATACCTAGCATATCTAGCACCCAGGGCAGGCATAGGGTAAGGGATACACAACTCCAATGGCAGGATTACAAGGTACCAGTTAGGAGACAAGGTCCTGAGAGGGTCTGCAAACCCAAACAAGACTAGTTACAAAGCAGGTGTATATAGGTTTTTGAATGTGTATGATGTTAAATTTGTCATTACTATGTGGGGATATTCTCTCCATTACAAACTGCGAGTCATGAAGCCACCACTGGAAGGTACGACACTCCAATCACACTGAAGCCTTGCAATGGATCTAGCCTCGTTACCTCCTACGTGGTTCCGGCCTAAGCATCACAAGGCAGGTATGTACAAATAAATATCCTAGGTATGTATGTATTAGCCTTGACAAATCAGACATGTGCTGTCATAATGTTCTGAAATCCCACCCCACTGTACAAATGTTGAAAATCCTGCAGACAGTTGTATTATGGTATGTATTGTCATGTAAGTTTTGAAAATTTCAAACAACATTTTTAACTGAAAAAAAGCTATTTGGAGCTCAGGGAGTTAACTTTGAGATTCAGTTTGACCTCCACAAACTCTTTTGCAGAGTTGTAACAGGAGATTCGTTCTGGGACACCATCGCCTATTTTCTTGCACTTGCAAGGAAAGAAACTGACAAACTTCTGATACATTTTGTGAGAAAAAGGATGCCTCCAAACGAGCTCAGGATGTAGAAATTAATCGCCAGGCAAAGACTTCTTATAAAAAGAGTAGCAATGTCTGTTAGAGGGGGAGAGAGAGAGAGAGAGAGAGAGACTGAAATTTAGAATTTGAGATGGTATCTAGTCAGGATATTGACATCCTGACAGCGAACACCACCACAGTGACAAATCTCACCAGGTCGAGATTGTTCACTGTGGTGGTCCGATGTGATCTGACACCACTACTCCCAGTGTTGCACCCCCACCCCTAACCAACTAGGACTCAGAGTTGGTTATTTAAAGATGGGGGAATGCAGGGGGCAAGCCCCCCACAGAAAAACACTTTCTCCTGTCGGGAACAATGCTGACAGTTGGCATTGTTACCGTCGCTGTCAGGGATGTCAAGGACATCCCCGGCATTGTACAGAGGTGGAACCATTAGAGATACCCTTAGAGGAAGGACTTTGTTTTATTTGAACTGCCTGTGCTAAAAAAAATTCTACACAATTTTTATTTTTATTCTATTGTTATTGGAAATAATAATAAAATGCTACTTGCAATGTTTATAACTGCCCCAGGTTTTCCTATGCTTCCTGACCTATGCCTTGATGATAGGTGTGGCAGACTAAGTGGGATTTAGGCTGTGCATACTCTAAGCCAGGCATTTTGTGCATGGGTACTAGACCTGGTACCAGGGAAGCATAGATGAAAGGTATGGACCCTGCAACAGCAAGCCCAGGAGTGATTACTAGAAGAATGGCAGCCCAACTGTCAGAGACACAAGTCCAAACCTGAGACTATACAGCCAGAACCAGTGGTGGAAGAAGAACAGGCAGGGATAGAATCTGAAAGCCTGACTGCCTTCTTTAAATGGTGGGCTATATGACAAAGAGCCACAGAGAAGCAGAGATGCAATGACAGGATCAGTGATGGCCGGTTGTCTTGCAAACTATCAAAGCTGGAGAATCTGGCACAGGACTAGTAGAGCAACAAAACATAAACAACTTAAAAGACAAATCATAAACAACTTAAAAAACATTAAACTTACAAAGCTGTGTCCCTCAGATGACATCGAAGCATACCTGACAACTTTTGAAAGAGTAGTCGCAGCCTGCCAAAGGAGCAATGGGCAGTCAGGCTGGTACCTTAGCTGACAGCAAAAGCCCAACTTGCCTACAGCAACATGGACACTGCACAGTCAGAAAACTATGACCTTGTGGAAAGAGAAATCCTGAAAAGATATGACATCTCAGGAGAGACCTAGAGGCAAAGATTCCGGTCCCTGAAGTACCACTCAGTTGACAATCCTTGAGAAGCCTTCACTCGACTCAGAGAACTCCTCATTAAATGGCTGCAACCAGAGGACAAAACAGTCCCACAGATCATCCACACATTTGCAATAGAAAAATTCATCAACATTTTGCCTATGGACGTGCAGCTTTGGGTGAAAAAACACTGACCAGAAGGTGGTGAAAAGGCCGTTTCTTTGACTGAGGACTGTCAGATGGCCAGACATATACCGCAGTCACGAATTAACAACCAAGGAATGGGAAAACCCTCTTTTTTCCCAATTTAACTCCAGGTCAGATAAGAACTCTGGTGGGGGTAACAAATGTGCACCCGCAGACTTTATTTGCTATAACTGTAACAAGTCAGGCCATATTGCAAGAAACTGCCATAGAAATAAGGAGGGTAGCACTGGAGCAGATTTGGCCTTAGCAAATTGGGGCAAGTATTTAACGGATATCAAGGTGGGAGAAAAGACTGTAAAGGGACTTATTGATTTGCGAAGCAGACAGACACTAGTGCATGTTGCACTTTCCAGGAGTTACTGAGTTAACCACAGAAGGAGTAAATCCTTCTGTGTCAGCAGCTGTGATTAGAAGAGCACAGGCAAAGGAAAAATTAGACATTGGGGACTCTTTTCCTTTCTGTGATTTTGATTCAGACTTGTTTAAGCACAGCTCTAAGATTAGGAAGTCCAGGAAAGAATGGTCATAAGGGGTTAATATATGAAAATGCTGAAACTAAACTAATAACTGATTGTGACTTTGTTTCAAAGTAAACTAATAATGCTTCTCTCCAAAGTTATTTTAAGCAGCTGGGGGTGAAAAAAAACAGGGTGGATCTACAGTATGTTCTCAGACGCAGGAAAAGATAGAACAATTGGTTATATCACAAAAGTATAGAACTGAGTTGTTGCAGACAGCACATGACAGTCCTATGGCTGGTCACATGGGAGGGATTGCACCTTTGCCAGATTGCTGTACAGATTTTACTGGCCTGGAATTTATGAAGATGTTGCTACCTATTGCAATTCATGTGCTAAATGTCAGTGAGTAGCCACAGTGACAAAAAAAGACAAGGTGCCCCTGGTGCCCCTACCCTTGACAGATGTGCCATTTGAGAGAGATGCAATGGATGTGATTGGCCCTTCAGACAAAAGTAAAGAGGATAATCAATTCATTTTGTTAGTCTGTGACTATGCTACTCGATACCCAGAGGCAGTTCCAAATGTCTACTGTCATAGCCCAAAAGTGGCAGCAGAGCTTGCCAAAATGTTCAGCAGGGTGGGCATACCTAAAAAGATTATTACAGATTAGGGTAGTAATTTTGGTGCTGCATTACTGAAGAAGCTGTACCGACTACTAGGTATCACTGCCCTAAGAGCCTCCCCTTATCACCCTCAGACAGACAGTCTTCTTGAGCATTTTAACCAAATCCTAAAACACATGTTAAAAAGGTTTGTGACAAGGTAAGGGAAAGACTGGGACCGATACTTACCTTAGCTTCTTTTTGCTTACAGAGTCAGAATACAGATAGGAAGGAACATCCTATTATATATATATATATATATATATATATATATATCAGTAGGAAATTGCAAGACAGAGAGAAAAGGTACTCCACCACTGAAAAGAATGCCTTGTGGCAAAGTGGGCTATGGAGTCCCTTAAGTTTTATTTGCTAGGAGCTAACTTTATGCTTATAACAGATCACAATCCTTTCTGTAAGCTTAACCAAATGAAGGATGACAATTCCACAATCACAAGGTGGTACCTGGCACTACAGCTATTTAAATTCAAAGTGATGCACAAATCTGGACAAGAGAATGTCAGTGTTGGTTTTCTGTCAAGATATGCATCAGGAATTGAGAATTCCGAAGGTTAAAAAAAAAATGTGAAAGTTTAAACTTCACTGTTTGCTGTACTTGTTGTTATGGAAAAAGGGGTACTGCATATGTGGAGAACTGCAAAGGTTGAAAGACAATGTTAGAAGAAAATTAAAAAAAAAGTTTTGGAAACCTGTTTTTAAAACAGATTCCCTCTTACAGAAGAGGGTATGTGACAGGGTTGAATAAGGCCGTGTCCCATTTATTACACAGACAGAGTTAAAACGCAATGATCTGTTCGATCCTCTTGCCTGTCTGATTGCGCAATCAAATTTTCTTGTGAGACCTAGGAACTGATCACTCTGACAGCCTCGTGATTCTTCACCTTCCACTATTTCCCTGCCTTTACTTGCTGTTTCTATCTCCCCACCCCACCCCCGTGTATCTGCAGTTATAAAAATATGTGTGAATCTTTGCGTGTGGGATCCCTTTATTTGAAAATGTATATACAGTAGTTATGCTGTTGAAATGATTACAAAAAGCTATTTAAAACTGTGACAAAGATCCACTCACCAGGGACTTCAAGTTCACTGCCACCACCATGGTTTTTATCAACAGGAACCAGGATACCTGTTTCTTACCTCCTACTTGCTCAAAGTCAGGAAGGTCAAACACAATAACTGTGGTAGAGTGCCCTTCAGAGACAGACTGCAAACAGAGTCCAGCAGAAATAGAATTACCCTTTTGAATAAAGAAAGCAGACACTGGTTCTATAAAAATAGATTATTTACTAGTGACTGCAAGTATTTACAAGCAGGATGTATTTACAGGAAAACAAAAGGGTTGCATATTTACTGAAAAGCAGAAAATAAAACAAGTTGAACAAATTGTTTGTGTACAGCAAAAATTCTGAGCTATTCTTACCTAAAAGCACTGTCTCTGACTGTGCTATCTTACCACTCAGTCAGTCTTTGTATGGTAGGGCCCCTGGTCTTCAGATGTTCCAAGTCCAAGAGGAAGTGCTGGCTTTCAGCACCTTAATTTAATCCTTTACTCACTGTGGGGCGTGGTCTCACCCCCTTTGAGTGACAGTTCTCCACCGCTCTCCCCCAAATGGGTGGTCATATGTGTGTGTGTGTGTATGTATATATGGATAGATGACATCATCCGGGCCAGCTGACTCACTTCACACCCACCCCTTCTCTGTCTACTTTTATGATTCTACTTTGAAGAATGTCCAAGGTGTGTAACCCTATGCTTCTTGCCTTTTAAGCTGACTGAGGCATTTAGAGTGGCACTATCTCATCTGCCTTACAGAATCTATGGATAAATGTTCCCAAGTGAACATTCCCCCTGAGCAACTTTGGCCAATGTTTCCCATAAGACCTTTTTGGTCATGTGACATTGGAAGCCATGTTTTGTGTCCATGTATGACAGATGCATAATTGCATTAACAAAATCCATTAACAAAAATAAATTACTAGATCAATCTGGTCACATGTCCATCACACCTCCCCCTCCCCTGGAAATGAAGGCGTGTCTCTTTTGGGCAACACCCAAGAGACACTACCGTTCATGTAGGGCCTAGGGAATGCCGAAAGGAACATGCCATGCACTTAGCCCACCTCAACAGTACATCAGCCTTGGCATTCTGTGCACCACTCCAGTTTCCCTGTGAACATGGATTTCTGCAGCACCCCCCCTCATCTCCTTGGCCTGGGCAGTTGGCAGCTGCCCTGAGAGGGTGAGGATATCCACTGAGAATCCCTCCCAGGCTTTCCAAAGGAGATCCTCCAGGTGATCAGCCTCATTCCCCTCCTCTGGCGTGCTGTACATGGCAAGGATCATCTCCTTCCTGTCACAGTAGGGATTCATCATGTTCACATGATATATCCTCTGCCTGCTCCTTCTGTCAGGCAGCCCCACTATGTAGTTAACATCACTTAGCTTCCTGATCATGGAGAATGGGTCTTTCCATGCTGCCTGCAGTTTATTGTGTTGGACTGGATACAAGTGCCATTACTTGCTGTCCAACTTTGTACTCCCAGGCTGTGGCACCACAGTCATACCAGTCTTTCTGTTGCTGTTGTGCAATGGCTAAGTGCTCCTTGGCAAGCCCCATGAGCTCCTTAAGCCAGGCCCAGAAATTTAGGATGTACTCCACAACAGACTCCCCTTGTGGGGCATGGTTACCTTACCATTCATCCCTGACTAAATCTAGGGGGCCCCCTTACCCTGTGACCAAACAGGAGCTCGAAGGGTGAGAACCCCGTGAACTCCTGTGAGACTTCCCTGTATGCAAACAGGAGGTGGAACAAATATTTTTCCCACTCCCTTTTGTGCTGGTCAGCAAATGCCCTGAGTATAGTTTTAAGGGTCCCATTGAACCACTCGACCAGGCCATTTTTCACTGGGTGATAGGGTGAAGCACGGAGCTGTTTCACCCCACACTTTTCCCACAAACTGATCATTAACGATGACATGAAATTTGTCCTCTCATCTGACAAAATCTCCTGGGGAAATCCCAATCAGCTAAAGATTCCCAGGAGCTCATCAGTCACGTTTTCTGCCTCAGTGGAGGACATGGCCACTGCCTCGGGGTATCTGGTTGTGTAAACCACAATAGCCAGTATGTATCATTTGCCCTTGCAACTTGGGGTACTTAGGGGCCCTACTATGTCCACAGCTACCCTCTTAAAGGGTTCATTGATAATAAGAAGGGGCACCAAAGCTGCCTTATCCTTGTCCATGACCTTTCTGACCCTCCTGCACTGTGGACAAGCCTGACAGTAATTGGTCACATCTATGTACATGCTTGGAAAAAAGAGGTTATTGGCAAGCCTCTTTTTTGTGTGGTTAATACCCAGGTGGCCTGAAAAATGGATGTCACTAGCCAGGGCCAGAAGCTGCTTTCGGTAGTCCTGGGGGACTACCAGCTGCTGCAGTACCTCTCCCTTTAGCTCCCTCTTTGGTGTACACTCCCTGTACAATAGCCCATTCTCCCAATAAACTGACTTTTTACTCCCTTGAGAGGCCTCAGCACTATCTGCTATCTCACTCAGTTTTTGGAGGGTAGAATCAGCTTGCTGTACCCTGCCCAGCTCCTCATGTCTGACCCTCCCCAATTCCCCTTCAGGAGGAAAGCTGCCCCTGGTGGTGACTACCTCTGCTTTCAGCTGGGCCTCAGGGCTGCTACTCCTAGTTAGCCCTTCATCCACCCTAGCTGCTTCCTCATCTGCTGAGAGATGGGTCTGCACAGGCTGTGTCACCCCCTCCTCACCCTTACAAGCTTGTCCTTTTGCCTGGCTATGGGTAATAACACATACTAGGGTTTCCCCTGTGTTCAAAATCATTCCCCATGATCACATCCACAGGGAGATCAGGTACAACTTCCACCTCCTGTACCCCATGGCCGCCCTCCCAGCTCAGGAAGATCCGAGCCATTCACACTTGGACTATTGGATCTGTGACTCCCTGAATCTTGGAGAATTGCCCTGGCAGAATCTGCTCTGCCTGGATCAGAGCCAGCCTTACCATGGAGATGGAGGCACCAGTGTCCCTCAGTCCCTGTGTTACTGTCCCATTCACTGGAATATGCTTGGTGGAGTTTGGTTGCACTTTAGTGTGTGTGCAGTTTACCAACTGTGGTGTAATGTCTTGGTCACCTCCCAGCTTTTGCCTTTACATATTCTTTAGGGAGTCAGAAAACGTATACAATTTCTAAACCTTAAAGTAGCAAGCATAATGGACAAAAGTCTAAAACTAAGCTCCTATGATACCTATGATAATATCTATTTTTAGGGCAGTCATTGGACAGATTCCCCACTTTCTGGCAAATCCAGCATTCATTTGCCCCCTGCTCCTTGTTCCCCTTATAACTGGTGGGTTCTGTTTTGGGTGCAGGCTGGTTCACTTTAGGCTGCCCTCCCTGGGTCCCTTAAAACCATGTGCTGCCCAGCTCCCATAGTTCTTATGCTGCAAATGTGGTCTGCTGGCCACATACAAATCAGCACTTTCTGCTGTCTCCTTTGTGGAGTTGCATGCCCAGTCCAGCAGTTATATGTGCAGGTCATCAGGTACAATTTTAAGAAACTGTTCCCTTACAATTAAATCCTTAATTTGCTCTACAGTCCTCGCCTTAGCCCCATCTACCCAATGGTCTAAACAGGCATGCATTTAGACATGCAGTTCTACATAGCTGTCTCCTGGGCCTTTTCTTAATTCTCTAAATTTTCATCTGTAAGCTTCAGGAGTCAGTTCAAAACATTTTAATAACATTATTTTAACTTGATCATAGTTCATGCAGTCATTATCATCCATTCAAGCAAATCCATGCAAAGCACGGCCACTAAGCAATGGGGTCAGGTGGATCATCCAAGAAGTCTTGTCCAGTTTAAACTGCCCACAAACCATCTCAAATGATTTTAAAAACAAATCCAGATCATCTCCCTCCCAGTATTGTGGGAACATTTTAGAATTAATTGTGACTTCATGTGTTGAACCCCCTTTGCCATTACTTATGGTTTGCTGCGGTGTTTGCTGGCGCAGTTTCTCCATCTCAATCTTGTGTTGTCGTTCTTTCTCTCAGTCTGCTCATTCCGTCTCTCTTTCCTCTTGCATAAGGATATCATGCTGGTGAATCTTTTCTCTTTCCTCTACTTCCAGCCTTGCCCTCTGCAGTTCGACATCCTTCAGCACAAACTCCACCTTCAGGATCTCCAGCCAATGTTCAACTTCTGCTGCAGTGGCTCTAAGCTCAGGTTTGGGCTGTTCGTCCTCACCAGCTCATGGCTCAAGGTACCCCATGACACGGTCACTGTGACCTCAGTCTTGCTACCACAGTCACCTTCCTCAGTGACCACATCTTGTGCAGAGAATGGGCAATACCCCTCTGACACCGTCTGCCCCTCCTGCATCTGGTCATGCACCAACAGGGCTTCCTTGAGTGCACTCTTTGTCAGGCCCTACTGGACAATCCCCCTCTCTGCACACAGTTCACAAAGCTGCTGTACATGAAATTTGACACAGATTGAGGAACTCATATTCTCTAGCAACACTGCACTAAGCTGTCTTGAAATTAAAAAAAGCAGTAGTAAACAATGCAACCTTTTGAATATCCTGTTTCGTGACTGTTAAGGTATATTTCTGCTGGCACTCCGTCACGAGTGTGCTCTCTCTCTCTCAGAGTCCCTGCCTCACAGGAAAGCACACTGTACGCTGCTCTGCACTGCACTGGTACCAGTTGCAACACCGATCCCACCACTCTGCCACCAATGTGACAAAGATCCACTCACCAGGTACTTCAAGTTCACCACCATCATCATAATTTTTACCGAAAGGAACCAGGAATCCTGTTTCTTGTCTCTCCCTTGCTCAAGGTCAGGAAGGTCAAACACAATAACTGTGGTAGAGTGCCCTTCAGAGACAGACTGCAAACAGAGCCCAGCAGAAATAGTAGAATTACCCTTTTAAATAAAGCAAGCAGTCACTGGTTCTATAAAAAATGGATTCTTTACTAGTGACTACAAGTATTTACAAGCAGGATGTATTTGCAGGAAAACAAAAGGGTTACACATTTACTGAGAAGCAGAAAATAAAACATGTTGCACAGATAGTTGGTGTACAGCAAAATTCTGAGCTATTCTTACCTAAAATCCTTCACCTGCTCTATCTAAAGAAAAGCACTATCCCTGACTGTACTATCTTACCAGTCAGCTAGTCTTTGTATGGCAGGGCCCCTGGTCTTCAGATGTTCCAAGTCAAAGAGGAAGTGCTGGCTTTCAGCACCTCAATTTATTACTTTACTCACTGTGGGGAAGGACCTCACCCCCCTTTGAGTGACAGTTCTCCACTGCCCCCTCCCAAATATGTGTGTGTGTGTGTGTGTGTGTGTGTGTGTGTGTGTGTGTGTGTGTGTGAGATGGATGGATGACATCATCTGGGCCAGTTGGTTCATCCTACACCCATCTCTGCTCTGTCCACTTTTATTATTCTGTTTTTGCAGGATGCCCAAGGTGTGTAACCCCACGCTTCTGCCCTTCAAGCTGACTGAGTCATTCAAACTGGCACTTTCACATCTGCCTTACAGAATCTATGGCTGAATGTTCCCAAGGGAACATTCCTCTGAGCAACTTTGGCCAATGTTTCCCATAAGACCTGTTTGTTCATGTGACATTGGAAACCATGTTTTGGCCCATTTATGACAGAGGCATAATTACATTAACAAAATACATTAACAAAAATAAATTACTAGATCAGTCTGGTCACATGTCTGTCACAAGAACTCAGGGGGTTAACTTTGAGATGCAGTTTGACCTCCACAAACTCTTTTGCAGAGTTGTCAACTGATTAGATCTGGGACATTGTATTCTATTTTGTTGCACCTTCAAGGAAAGAAATTGATGAACTTCTGATACATTTTGTGAGACACAGGATGTCTCTTAACAAGCCTGGATGGAGAAATTAATTGCCAGACAAAGACTTCTTGTAAAAAGAACAGCAGTGTTTGTTAGAGAGAGAGAGAGAGAGAGAGACTGACATTTAGAATAAGAAATACCGTCAGAGGAAGGACTTTGTTCTGTTTGAACTGCCTATGTTAAAAAAAACCATTCAGCATAGTTTTTTTTTTATTCTATTGGTATTGATAATAATAATAATAAAATGCTATTTGTGAATTTTATAACTGCTCCTGGTTTTTCTATGCTTCTTGACCCATGCCTCCATGACAGACACCAACTGGATGGATCATGAGTTGAGAGGGTCGGAAAAAAGTCATAAATATTGTTAAAAAATGTGAACACATAATGTAGTCACATACTGCAGTACAGCTGCATTACTGAATATATTTTATTAGAAAGTTTGAGCAGGAAAAGCACTCAAGTTGAACTTGAAACTCCTTTTAAGGTGCAACGTACAGGTGGATTAATAGAAAGCAATATTAAAATACAAAAAATGAAAGTAGGAAATTGGATACAAATTATGGTTATGCACAATACTGCCATAGTGTTTAT
Organism: Neoceratodus forsteri; assembly: GCA_016271365.2. Classification (NCBI taxonomy): domain Eukaryota; kingdom Metazoa; phylum Chordata; order Ceratodontiformes; family Ceratodontidae; genus Neoceratodus; species Neoceratodus forsteri. The sequence continues at coordinate 1,361,627,045 of CM057455.1, read as the reverse complement.
GATGCATGTACAATATACATAGCATCATATGTGCAATAACACGTCACCTTGTGCAAGGGCAAAAATATCAGGTGGTGGGGTAGGTCGGAGGAGGGAGATGGTGAAGGGGATACACTGGGATATTGCAGAGGGCCTGGGGAGAAGGGAATGGTTGGGGCTAGGGAGAAAAACAGGAGTCAATCATGAAGTCACAGAGCAATGGCTTCAGGGTATAGGAAGAGGTGCAGAGCTAATAAGATAAGATTATTCCATAAAAAAGGTAGATTGAATAGTGAAAGATAAATGTCCTGCACTGAACAAAGTGGTAAGTACTGTATGTGGTTTGCGAGACAGTATTCCTGATGAAGCAGTGTAGAGGGAGGGACTGAGAAGAGAGGAGAAGTGTTGCATTAATGAAGGAAAGAGAGTTAATAATATGTGATGCAAGAGTGGAAGAGTAGTAGAGTTGTGGTAGTCAAGGGAGGAAGGGAAAGTGCATTAAAACATACTGTTGAGGTTAATGGTCATATGAATTAGTACCAAAAAAATCTGATCTATGTTAAATGCTCCCTTATTGTAGCAGCTGCTGGTTGTAAGACAGTGCTCCTGTTGATGCCTCCCACTGTCCCTCCAGTTACTGCCCAGCAGATTCTCTCTCCATCCCCCAGTTTCTACAGTTACTTTCTGCCAAAGCAGGCAGAGGGGTCAGGAGAGGAGAGCCACCAGTCCCAGCTGACAGCACAGTTAATCCTGACTCCATGGCAGGCATCAGGTTGGGAGAGGAGAACCATCAGTGGCCATATGAATAAACACAAACAATTCAATCCATGTTGAGTGCTCCATGTTCTAGCAGCACAGATGCCACATTGCTAGAGATTGCTCCTCTGTTCTAGATGGGGAAGCAAGATGACCTGTTTCACATGGGCCAGGATATTTTAGGTAGCAGGCAGCCATATCTTTGTTGTGTACATTCCTCCCAAATCCTGCATAGCAGTGTTTTTTTATTTCTGGTTTACTTCCCTGTAACCACTAAGGTACAATCACAGTGCTAAGTACGCAGTTGAACACAAGTTTTGATAATGTTCCTAGTGGGCATCTGAGTTAATGGGACATCAGTATTAATGGTTATAGCTATTATTATTTAACTCTGACAGAACAAAAGTCCTTATTTCTGGAAATGTGTAATAATTATTATTTTTTATTTAGTTGTTTAACCAGGTATAGCACACTAAGCTGAAAGCTTTTTTACAGGAGTGACCTGGGAGCACAAGGAGGTTAAGTGACTTGCTCAGGGTCACACAGTATGCAAGTGGAAGCTGTGGGATTCAAACCCAGGTCTGGTCTGCTGGATGTCACCAGATTTGCAGCTCAGAGCCTTAGATCACTGCACTATACTGCCTCCTATTTTCATTGCTTTATGTGTTAAATTTGGACAGTCCAGCCACAACTGGTGATTTTCTACAGGATTGTAAAGGAGATAACTTGTAAATAGTTCTGTCCACTGTTTTGCTGCTCTGCAGCTCATCTTGGGGCTATTCATTGGACACTGTCTCTTTGAGAAATACCATCACATGTTAGTAACAGAACTTTGCAACGGACAATCCTAAGATATGATTTACTGATCAATTAATCACAATACTGTATCTCCTCAACTTTATAATCATGTAATCAACTGCAATTGTTTTCTCATGAAAGAAAAAACACTGCTGTACACAAAGCAACTCTCTCCAACAATTAAGTGTGCAAGTCAATTGTACTGATAAATAACATTCAAAATAAAAAGTCACTGAGTACAGCTTTACGGGAGAGCACAAGAACGCAGACCCGTCACCCCAATATAGAAACACACTTCAACATTTCAGCATTATTAACAACTTGATATTGTGCATAAGAGTTTCATCCTTTGGCATCAGAATAACTTATGTGACTCTGCAGTCAGAGAGATGGCATGTCAGCATGCCATAATAATTTTAAAAATGAAATCTTACAAGTTGTCCTTTGTGATCAATGAATATCAGCAGATTAATGGCCATAAATAGTGCAGCATAACCACACATTAAAATAAGGTTACTAGTTTATTTTCATGGACTATTCCTTGCACTGCTCCTTTCAAAAAGAAAAACAGAGCTGCTTCACAGCACAGGCATCAGCCACTAAAACAACATCGGATCATCTCTCGGATGCCATCTGCTGCCTGACTGCAGCATTGCAGAAAAGCAAAAAAATACAGACTTGCAGTCGTGCTTGCTGCACCAAAACATGATTTTCTGGTCCCTTCCCCATGACACTCTGCATACAAAACTTTGTACCAATGTGCTTAATTCTAGCAGGCAGCACTGTGTGTGTGTGTGTGTGTGTCTGCAAGCTGCTGTGTTTCAGTTGTTCAAACTTGATATTTACCAACCTTTTCTTACTCTGAACATTGCATATACTGAACAAAACAGCAATAGGTAAACCTGTCCGTATAGGCAGCATATGCTATACTAGGTTTGGCAGTATCATTTAGACCAGCAGCATCAAATAACTGGATTTTACTGATGCTTCTATAGGATTTGTGAATCACTATGTTAGAAATCAAATAATTCTATAAATATTGGAGTCCAAATGTTAAAAGAATGTTTTTACCAAACAAATCCATAGAGAAGAACACCCCAAAGAGGATAAGACTAATGTTTCTGAAAGACAAAGATCTAGCACTCTATCCTTTAGCATTTTGTTCACTTCCCCAATATGAGAGTATCTTACAGTGCATGGATGGATTGGAGACCCATTTTAGTTACTGCTGTTAATTATTACAGGACCTAGATAAGGTCAGCACATTTTCTCTTTTAATAGTTATTCTGAACTAGCCTTTTGGGCATTGGCAGCAGAACAGATCCTGATCTGGTAAAAACAATATTAGATACATCAAATTAAGGTATACCCCCACTGTTGTACCACTAGAACATGTAGTCATTATCCTTAGTAATGAGCTTTGTATCTTGTATGTTAATACTACTATGACGTTAAATATGTGTTCAGAATGTAATGTTTTTTAAGCATATATGAACATATAATAAATAAAAAGTAAAAAAAAAAATTGAAGTTTAAGAAGTCCCAACTCAGCTCTAATCTGAGTTCCTGAAGTAGAAACAAGAAGACCCAAAGTTCCTTTATACAATATTAACATCACAGCTCCTGGGGGATTAATTGTGATGTAACCAAATTCCTCAGAGGCATGAAGAGCATGGGCCCAGTTTTTAAATGAGGATGCAGGGCTTGCAACCAAGACCTGCATCCCCACAATGTTTGCTGCACTTGCGGCCAAGGGTTTGACGCAACTTGTGCCCAGTTTTATAACTGGAGACTCAAGTAATGACACTACCCTCTTTTTATGGCAGCTTGCACCAAAGCTGTGGCACAAACCCTGGAAACCATCTCCCCCACGGATGCACAGGTACAACAGGGGGGAGCGGGTGGAATTAGTTGTGTCACCACATGGGACTTGTGTCAGAGGGGTTGTGGCACATTTCTTTTAAAATTCTGCTTTCTGCACTGACACAAGCCAGCACTTGCGTCAGACTCCCTGCCGCAAGTCCCTTGCACTGGTCTATTTTGTTTTTAGAAAATTGGGCCCCTTGAGTTAATTTTGCCTGGGCAGCTTGGCGTATACCTCTGAGGAAAGGGCCACCATAGTCTGTCAAAACACATAAGACTTAAAGAAGATTATTTAAGCTTGATGTTTGTTTTGGCAACATGTTTCTTCTTGTTTCCATTACTTGTAAAAACTAATCCAAGATGGTGAACATATTTAATTAGGCAAGGCAAGGGCAAGGCAATTTTATTTATAAGGCACCCAGTCCCGGAGGCTCTGGGCACCTAACAAAAATGATAAGAGCACAGGAAACAAACATAAATAGATATAATAAGAACAATTCATAAAATCATAAGTACAACACTTAAAAGATAAAAAGCAACAGCCTGTCACATAAGGGGACTAGACTAGGATGGAATCAGAAATCAGCAAAAGCAAGGACAAAGTGGTGGGCCTTCAACTGCCGCTTGAACACCTTGATTGAGGGAGCCTCCTGGATTGAAGGTGAAAGAGAGTTCCACAGGGTCAGCCCAGAGACGCTAAATGCACGATCTCTAGAGATCCTGAGCTGAACCCTAGGAACATCCAGGACGCCCCTCAAAGAGGGCAAAGGGAGCAAGCAGAGGTCGAAAGTGTCAGGAACTGTGCCCGGTAACCAGGACTCAATCTATATAGGGCCTTAAAGGTGAGAAGTCCCGCCTTGTAAAGGACCTGTCACCTGACCGGCAGCCAGTGCAGCGCCCGTAGGACAGGAGTCACATGACTGGACCTCGAAAGGCCCATCAGTAACTGGGCTGCTGGGTTCTGCACCAGCTGCTGTCTGCAAAGGGTCCCTCCCGTGACCCTTCACACACTACCAGTAATTTGTTTTGCATTTATATGTTATGGGCTGTATTTTACAAATTACAATACAAATGTTGCCATATTACACATTCTCCCTATTGAAAAGTATTTACAATTTCAGAGAATTAATGATTTAAGAGAACTGCTGGAGAAATTTAATAATCTACACCTTCTTATTAGACAGCATTGTAGGAAAAAAATGCAGCACCAGGACAATTCTGTTGTGCTATAAATAAAAGAATACAAGCAAATTTAGAAAGGGATCGGCACCAACAGGAAAGCACTTGACACAAAAACACGGAATGTATCAAATTAATTAAATTTTATTAAATACAGAAAGTGCAGTAAAAGACAAACTCATCACTCTAGGTGCATGGATAAAACCATCACAGTAGAGTCAAAGGTGGTGTATCCCTCCGACAGTAACATTTCTACAGCAACCGACATAACAGCGACTATAGCACCAGGTCGCTGTAGTGTCAGCACTGGACCCCGGCACTGTATTCTGGGGGTCTTGCACCCCCTTCCCTAATCAGCTCCAATAAGGAGTTGATTATATTTAGTTGGGGGGGGCACAGCCCCCCACTTGGGGGGAAGAAAACATGTTTGTCAGTGAGAAACCATATGCCAACCGCAAATGCAGTCGACATGACGGTTTCACTGTATAGTCGTTCGACAAAAAAATTGCCAATGACCGGTCGTAGATCCATCAAAGGCTATGCCAAAAAAACTAACGTTTCACTTGGAGACTTCAAACCTTCATCATAGATGATCTCTTTTGTCCGGGTTTAATCAATTTCCCCAAAATGCTTGGAAAATATACTATTCTACACAACTGTCAGACACTGTGAGTGTTGGGGAGATATAGCTAATGTATAAAAATACTGGTATCAACATTGTTTTTATCAATAGAACTCTTTTCTGTTTGGATATTTGCTGTCCTTACCATTTTGCTGTAATTCTGTTTGTTTTTTGGTGACACTGTACCCAGTTTTGGATACCCATTTCTCCTTTCCCAAATATTACCCATAGAATATTGATATTCTCCTTCTTTATTTGTACTTTTGCTATTTCTCCACTTTCTGGCATTGGTGTAATACCTAGAGGAACCCCCATGCATTTTCCATAATTTATTCTGGACCCCAACATTCTTGAAAATTTCTCTAATTGTTCCATTAGTGCTACCTCTGAGGTCTCTGATGCTAATGTTAACACCACATCATCTGCGTAAGCTAAAATGTTTACTGCTGCGTGTCCCTCCAATGGTATAATACCCTTAACTCTTTCATCTCAATCAATATTTCTTAAAAGAAAATCTACACTGAAAACGTATAACAAAGTACTCAGGGGGCAGCTCTGTCTTACCCCCTCTTCATACCAGCATTTCCTTCCCTATCCATCCATTTACATTGGGTCTAATTTTTGCATTATAGTAGAGGCACTATACCCACTGGACAAAGTCTTCTGGTATTCCATATGCTCGTAATGCATTGAACAGATAATTATGCATCAATCTATCAAATGCTTTTTCTTGATCTATACTCAAGACATAATCTTTTAACTCATCATCCTCCCCCATTTGAAAAAGTTCCTGTAACATAATTAAATTATCTTGAGTCTTCCTATTTGGCACTGCACAAGCTTGGTACAGGCTTATTACACTCCCTGCCACCTCTGTTAATCTTGTTGCCAATATTTTGCTTAATATTGTAAAATCTGTGTTCAATAGGCTCAATGGCTCTAGTTCTTAAGATCTTTTTCTCCTTTATTGAATATCAATATTAAGACAGCTTAGTTCATAGAATCTGGTAGCTTTCTTGTCTCTAATACAAAATTCTACAAATGTATTAATCTAGCTCTTTAATCAATCAATCAATAAATCAATTAATCAGTAATCTTTATTTAATCAGGTGGAACACTGTTGAGAAAAACTCATTTACAAAGTGGGCCTGGATAGCAATGCTAAACAGATCATACTATCAAAGTAAAATAAAGACAAACACATTTTACATTAAGAAAAAGTGTGATACATAAAGGTCAACTAATATGGCTACTACAGGGAAAGGAAGAGGTATTTACATTTACAGGATGGATGCGGTGAGGATAGAACAGACACAAATGTTTACAATATGCATGGAGCTATAACACTTAGTAATTTAGTACAATGAAAAATAAGCATCAGCAATCTTACGAGGTCAACTAAGTGTATTGTAATACTACAAAGCAGTATTATGAAATGAGATGAGCAGAGAGGTGATGTAGGGGATAGCATACTTGAGGGGGAGGAGAGGAGAGGGATAAGTGGGAAAAGGAAAAAGGAAGGGGTGGGGACCTTGAAAGGACAGACAGAGTTAAGGGATTATGGGAAGAGGGTAATATAAATGTGTGAGAGGATTTAATTGTGAGGGGTAAGAGAGGGAAAATGGCTTGCCCATGTAGGGCGCTTGAGTGGGGCCTGGCAACATGACCCTAGTTGTTGAGCAAAACAAGGGTTATGGGTAGCATTTGCAAGGTTCAGTGAAGTGCTGCCTTAATAGTGTTTTGAAAGGGGGCAATTTAATCAGAGAGGAGAGCTTCAGTGATTTTTGTAGGTTATTCCAAAGTGCTGGTAGGGCGTGGCTTAAGGAAGAGGACCCGAAGCTGATTCTACACCTGGAGATGACAAGGGATAGATAGGAATAGCTCCTAAGAGGGTAGGATACAGTGGAATAAGAGAACAGGCTTGAGATATAGGATGGCAGCTTACCGATGTGGGCTCTATAGTTCCAAGTAGCGGCACTTATAGGTCTTCTAGTCTTTAGGGACTGCCAAGCCAGCATGGCATAAAGTGCACAGTGATGAATCTTGAAGGGAGCACCGGTAATGAATCTTATGGCCCTATTATATAGTGTATCAAGCTTTGCCAGAGCTAAAATGGGGCTGTGGTTATACAAGATGTCTACATAATCCAACAAAGGTAAGAATGTAGACTGTGCTAGTCTTAGCTTGGCTTCCTGTGTTAGTAGGTGGCAAATCCTAAAAAACACTCCTAAACATTGTTTCAGCTTTTTACCCAATTCCTCAATTTGGACCACATAAGAAAGTTTATGGTCTATCCAGAAACTAAATATCTGAATTTGTCCACAACTTCAATGGGCTCCCTCAGGAGGGACATTATTTGCGGTGGCACTCCCGGGGACAAGGGATTATCTGAAGTAAATTTGGGTGAAAGAGTCATGGCTTTTGTTTTCTTTGCATTCAACAACAGTTTTAGGGTTAGAAAATTGTGCTGTAGAAGGTTGAAGTCACGCTGCAGTATACTACAAGCAAGTTCGAGAGTGGGCTCGGCAACATAGATAATATCGTCAGTGAACAAATGTACACTTGCTTGCTTGACACCTGCATCAATACTGTTAATATAAAGTGTGAATAACAGGGGTCCTAAGACAGAGCCTTGGGGGACACCTCTCTGGAGCACTTTAAGCAGTGACAATTCCCCTTGCACCTTGATTTGTTGCTTTCGTCCATTAAGGTAACTAGTAAACCAGTTAACAGCTATAGCATCGAAGTCAATCTCTTGGAGTATGGACAATAGCAGAGTGTGGTCGACCGTGTCGAAGGCCTTACTTAGGCCAAGAAATAAGGCGCTGATGTAATGTTTAGCATCGCTTGCTAGGTGCCAGTCATTGGTTACCTTGGCTAAAGCAGATACAGTGCTATGATTTTTTTTGAAGCCAGATTGGATAGGGTTTAACAACTGGAGTGAGTCAAGGTAATTTCTAATCTGGGTGTTTATTACTTTTTCCAGTAATTTGGAAAGGACTGACAGTAATGATATAGGCCTGTAATTGTTTAGGTCACTGGGGTCCCTGGACTTGAATAATGGAACAATGTGTGCCACTTTCCAAACTGATGGGAGTTCACCATGAGCTAATAACATATTGAATAAATGGGTGATAGGTGCAGTCAAGACATGGTAACCTAATTTTAAGAAGTAAGGTTCTAGGTCATCTGCACCTGCACTTTTTCTGGTGTCTAAACCCAGGAGTAGGCCCTCCACCTGTTTGTAGGAGACATGGCTGAAAGAGAAATGTGTCCCATGGACCACAGCCTTGGGGGGATGACTAAGAGAAACAGGGTCTACGGCCTGACGAAGCTTATTGGCTGTGGACGTATAAAAGGCTAGGCCGGCCGTCGCAAAATGGTTATTTAGTAGGTCAAGTATGCGGTGCCTATCGTTGATACTTGTACTGTCTGAATTTATCTTGGTGGGGAGGGCGTTAACAGGGCGGTGACCCTCAATTTCCCTCAGGGTTTTCCAAAACGTTGCTGAGTCATTGGAGACCGAGTCTGATTTAGATTGAAAAAAGCTTGCCTTGGCTTCTCTAATGATTTTGGTACAATAGTTCCTCGACCTTCTGAAGGTGACCCAGTCTGATGTGTCCTTGGATTTTCTAGCCCTTTTCCATAGAACACCTCTGTTGCGTAGCGCAGACTTTAGCTCAACGGAAAACCAAGAGCAAGGAATTTCTTGGTTCGGGATTTGGTCAGGGCTGCGTGTCTATCTATGACATTCAGGGCCAGCTTTTGAAAGGTCTCATAGGCTGTGTCTACTGATGACGCAAGGTAGAAATTTTGCCAACGAATACTGTTAAGGTCTGCTAAGCATTTACTAAGATCAAAATTGCGATGGTTCCTTTTAAGGTATAGGTAGAGGAGGAAGAAACTTTAGGGGCAACACGTGCAGGTTATGGTGCTATGATCACTGATATCATTGAAAAGTACACCAGCATGACTGAAAAGATGGGTTTTATTTACTATGATGAGGTCAAGTAGGGTGCTGCTAGCAGGCTGTTTTGAATTGGGGTGGGTCAATTCAGTTATAAGCTGTGTGTATCCAAATTTGTCACACAAATCTTTTAAGGGTTAAGATGAATTAGAGAGCTAATCCATATTTAGGTCTCCCATTAAAATGACTTAATGGAGTTGTGAGTCCATTAGTTTATGTAACTGACTCAGGAGGCCATGACCTCTGGAGGGGGGGTCAGTAGCAGCCGGTAATACAGATGGATTCAGCAGATGGGAGGGAAAGCCTTGTTAAGACCCATTCAAATTCCTTGGGGAAAGAAAGTGATTTGATAAGAGATACAGTGAACTTGTACTTGACATATATTGCCACTCCCCCACCCCTAGTTTGTCTACCTGCCCAATAGACGTTGCAATTGAGGAGGTTAATCTGATGGATTGGGGTAGAGCTCTTTAGCCAGGTTTCAGAAATAACCATCACATCTGGTTTTGTATGAGCGACACATGCTTGGACTGAGTCTAATTTCCGTAAGATGCTACACACATTTAGATGCAGAAAGGTTAGATCCTTCAGGTGCTGACTGTCTGAAGGGGAGGAGATGGGGAGGGGGGGACCAGGGTTGACTTCAACATTTCCTGAACAAAATGGTAATAAGAAGATTAACTTTTTAAGGGCTCCGATTATTATTTTGTGAAGTTTCATCTTCATCCATTTTGTCTGTGGGTGGTGAGTGGATAGGGTAGTACAGTCCAAGGATTTAAAGCCTATCACTGAGGAAAAGATGGCCACCCATAATGAAATGGTTAGTGGGCTAGTAATTAGGTGAGGGAAGGTGCCATTTATATAGGGTGGGCTGTCCTCATAGGGCACGTAGTCGATACTGCTTGAAGTACTACTTGCCAGTATCTTGTTAATTGGATATGCTTGCCTGGCTGAGGACACAGATGTTTTAGGGATATGGGGCAGGTTCCCTAAAGTGAAAAGACAGAAGAGTAGATAGGAATACATAATGGAAAGGTTGTGCACTCTTTGAATGGAATTTAGGAGCTAAGAGAAGTTCAGACAGAAACACGTTGCTGCAGGATGGACAAGAAAGAGGTGATTATCCAATTCTAGGGAACACCTTGAAGGCGTATTACCACAAGATACTATGCACTTCTAGGGCAGAGTTGCAAGATGAAATTATCACTATAAGAAGGTATAGTAAGAGCAGGCAGCATCAGGGGTTGATAGAGCTGACGTTTTGGGAGGGCAGGGTTCTAGGATAATTGATCACTTTTAGCAGTTTAGCAGAGTCCTAGAATAAGTAATCACTTTCAGAGGAACATTCAGAGCAGTCAGCAGTAGGGATTTATAGTCTTTTTAAGTGAGAAACAGTTAGTGATTGTAGGGAGTACTAAAATAGTACTGTCATTTTAAGTTGGGCCACGTGAGAAAGAAAGGGGTCAGAGTGGAACCTTGTTGGGGAAGAAGCCTATTTAATAGAGGTCGGGGCCAGGGAAGGCAGGAGGGACACAATATTGAGTTGGTTTGTCAGTTAATTAGTGGCTGAAATCAAAATGAGGGCTCACTGTGAACAGGCAGCCAAGGAAGCAGCGTCGGTCGATCGGGAGCCGGCTTATCAGGCTGGTGTCCAATCAGAACTGCGGCATGCAAACTGCACTACTCCGGGAGGTGATGCCTACCTGAGATGCTAGGCAAGTGGGCGGGTGAGTCCAGGAGCACAGCCGCAGGTCCAGAGCCAGGCCACTAAACAGCAGGGAACCCGATCAGGGTTAGTTCACCTGGGGAAGAGAGGAAAAGTGAACCGGGGGTCAGCAGTTAAATAATAGCACACAGGAGAGTTCAATCGGTGGGAGTGCCTTGCTTACCCACAAGGGGGGGGAGATTAAGTGATGAGGGGGCAGGAAAGATTGCTGGCAATTTAAAGTGTCTGGGTTATGGTGCCAGCAGCATGTGGCAGAACAAAAGGATTTTAAACTAGGTGCTCAGAATGTAAATTCAGGCAATCAGCATATGTCTGACCTACGGCACCAACAGAAGTTACAAGCAGGAGGTATTTGTGCTACCCCGCCCGAGGCTGCAGCTCAGAGCCAAACAGAAATAGTATGGAAAGAAGGGTTTGGATTAGGAATAGGAGAAAAGGAAAAGTTTTAGTCTTGGAGATACAGGGTTAGTCGTAGGACACAGAAATAGATAACACATGAATTTCAGGTAAACAAGATAGGCTATAACAATTGCTATAATCTCTTAAGTGCAGTAAGCAACATGCAGCCTAAACATATACAAGAGCAGAGCTCAAAAAAGGCAAATGACATTCAACAAAATATTGAGTTGGTCTGGCAGTCCATTAGCAGCTGAAATCAAAATGAGCGCTCGCTGTGAACAGGCAGCCGAGGAAGGAGTGTCGGCCAATCTGGAGCCAGCTTATCAGGCTGGTGTGCAATCAGAACTGTGGCATGTGAGCTGCGCTACTCCAGGAGCTGATGCCTACCTAAGATGTTAGGCGATTGGGTGGGTGAGTCCAGAAGCACAGCCAGCAGGTCCAGAGCCAGGCTGCTAAGTGTCAGGGAACCCAATCAGGGTTAGTTCACCTGAGATATTAGGCGAGTGGGTGGGTGAGTCCAGGAGCACAGCCAGCAGGTCCAGAGCCAGGCCATTAAGTGGCAGGGAACCTGATCAGGGTTAGTTTGCCTGAGACATTAGGCAAGTGGGTGGGTGAGTCCAGGAGTGCGGCCAGCAGGTCCGGAGCCGGGCCGCTCAGCAGCAGGGAACCCGATCAGGGTTAATTTGCCTGAGATGTTAGGCGAGTGAGCGGGTGAGTCCAGGAGCATGGCTGGCAGGTCCAGAGCTGGGCCGCTAAGCAGCAGGTAATCCGATCAGGGTTAGTTTGCCTGAGGTGTTAGGCAAGTGAGTTCAGGAGCATGACCAGCAGGTCCAGAGCAGGGCCGCTAAGCGGCAGGGAACCCGATCAGGGTTACTTCGCCTAAGATGTTAGGCAAGTGGGCGAGTGAGTCCAGGAGAACGGTCGGCAGGTTCAGAGCTGAGCCGCTAAGTGGCAGGGAACCTGATTAAGGTTAGTTCACCTGAGATGTTAGGCGAGTGGGTGGATGAGTCCAGGAGCGTGACCGGCAGGTCCAGAGCTGGACCACTAAGCGGCAGGGAACCTGATCAGGGTTAGTTCACCTGAGATGTTAGGCGAGTGGGCGGTGAGTCCAGGAGCGTGGCCAGCAGGTTCATAGCCAGGCCGCTAAGTGGCAGGGAACCCGATCAGGGTTAGTTCACCTGGGGAAGAACGGAAAAAATGTTTTATAAAATCCTGACCCTAAACCATCAATACCCGGTGCAGTATCACTGTGTAAGCATGTAATCGCACTTTCCTCTTCTTTTTGTGTAATTGTACTTACTAATTCTGCTGTTTCTTATGTTGATACTTGTGGTATATTCAATTGTGTAAAATTATTTGTATCTGCTGCTCTGTCTACTGATTTTCCAAACATTTGCTTAATATGTTGCTCTACCAACTTCAGCATGCTTGGTGGGCTTGATTCTAGGTGACCTTCCTCATCCTAATTTGTTTAAATATTCTATTTTCTACCCTTTCCTTACATTCTTTAAATAAATCATATGTCTATTGTCAATTTTGCATTCCAAATCTCAGTTCTTGCTCCAATGATTTTGCCTTATTGTGTTGCATAGTATTCATTTCTTTCTACAAAATTCTCTGATTTGTGACTTATAATTCATTCTTGTTGTTTCTGTTTTTGATAGTACCTGCTCTCTTAATCTTAGATATTTCATATAGTCCCCTGAAACCTTATTCTCTGATATTTTTGGAAAAAAAAATCTTTCCATGATTGTTTTGTATCTTCCCACCACTGTAATATGTCATCATACATACTAACAACCGGCAGTCTAGCCTTCCATAACCTCCTCTATTTCCTTTTAACATCTTCTTGTAGTAGAATTGAACTATTCAGTCTCCACCAATTTGTTTTACACCTAGGAGATCTTCCCCACATGATTTCTGCTTGCACTGATTTATGATATGTAAATTCTCATTCTTTCATGTTAACATCCACATTAATCGAAGAAGAAAAAAATATGAAGTCTATTCTTGTAGAAATACTACCTCTAAAGAAGTTATTCCTCCAGTTGGGAATTTACTCCTATATGCATCTGTTAAACCAGCTGTGTTATATTTTTAAAGTATTGGTATCAGAACAATTTCTCAGTCTTTAGGTCTCTATTTTCTTGCGCTGATCCACAATTAATATCCCCACACCATATTACCATTCTAGAGGTATGTAAATAAGGTTGTATTTCCCTAAAGAGGTCTACTCTTTGTGCCTTAGTCTGGGGTGCATGAGTAGTGATTAACCAAAATCTCTCTGTTAAATACCCAATGTCTAACATTAAGGCTCTTCCTGGGTGTACATCCACTAATCTTGTAACTTTCAGTCCTGAATTGATGAACAAAATCCTTGTCTCATCACAAACATTTTCTCCTGTACACCATCTTTGATGTCTGAAGTAGTTCCTGCGTTGTTTTTATGTTCACCATGTGCATGCACCCAGTGAACATTTTGTTATGAAACTGGGTTTTGGGAGGTGAGATACTGTTGGTCCAATGCAGAACAGTCTGCAAGGGGTGCATCAGTGCCACACCACTCATCAGCTAGGCTGATGGTGACACAGTTTTGGCTTGCTCATCGGAAACTTCATGTATTTCAAAGGAGAGAGCCAATCCAATCATAGGGCAACTCTTTCCTTTGATCTGCACAACACCACCCAGCAAACAGCTGATCGGTGTCCTGATCAGCCTGCCTCACATCACCCACTTTCAGTTTGCTTGTTTTTTGTTTTTTTTTGCAAGCACCACTAGTTCTGAAGCCCTCGATATCACAGGGATGGAGTACTACAGCATAAAGTAAACTTTTTATGTACACTGGAAAATAGACAAACTTATAGTCTCATTTTCGACCATATTCTGAGATAAGAGGTAACAAGCGGGTCTTGCTTGTACACATTTCTGGAGCAAGCTGTTAATGCGACACAAGCTATCAGCAGGTGGAGATCAAAGAGACAGTGACACAGACAGGGTGACAGAATTACAGTCAGCTGACATGGGGCCAATACATAAAACAAGTAAGGGCAAAGTATGGCTAAGCACATCTTTTGAAAAGGATTTTTCCAAAATGCTCCAAGGTGTGTTTCTGTGTGTTGACACCTTAACAAAATTGGCATTTTTGTGATACCACGTGACCTGTGTCTTTTCACTGAAGGTGGTGAGTGCTAGACTTTGTGTCTCAGGGATTTGTAATTTATCTTCAAGCACCCCATCCCAGTGCAAATCCCTTTTCTGGAGCAGTGTTGTAGTTTAGTTTCAGTGGATAACTGGTTTTGAGTTGGATATCATTTAGTAGTAGTAGTACTAGTAGTAGTAGCTTTATTTATAGGGCAACCCTCCCTGAAAGCTCAGAGGGCCATACAGAAATGACAGGCAATTAAATAAATAAAAACAATGAATAAATAACTTAAATAATGCTCCAAAAACATATATACAGTACCTGAGAGAGGGGAAGAAATGTTTTTTAAATACCTGAATCCCTGACTTAACAAATAGGTTTTTAATCTCCTTTTAAAGGCCTCCACCAAGGGGGCCTCCCTCAGTCTCCAGGGCATGACATTCCACAAAAGAGGGCCGGCTACTTCAAATGTACAATCTCCTAATGACTTTAGCTAGGCCTCTAGGACCAAAAGGGGGCCTTCCTTGAAGAAGCAGAGGGGGGCAAGGACTGGAGAGGATGCAGGAGTTCTGTCAGGCAGTCAGGGCCCCACCCATGTGGGGCTTTATAGGTTAGAAGTCCAACCATGAAGCTAATTTGCCACCTCACAGGCAGCCAGTGCAGATCCTACAATACTGGGGTCACATGACTAGACTTCAAAAGGCCAGTAGGCAACCTGGTCACTGTGTTCTGTACCAGCTGCAAGTGTCATAGGGTACCCCACTCACCCTGAGGTGGAGCGCATTACAGTAGTCAAGAACAGATGTCACAAATGCATGCACCAGTGTTGACAGGTCTTCAGGAGGGATAAGGGACGTAATATGGTTGATATTCCTCAGATGGTAAAAGCCACTCCTGACTACAGCTGACACATAAGCCTACAGTGTCAACCGTTCATCAAGAATGACTCCCAGATTTTTCACCTTTGCAGAGGCCATCAGCCTGGGTGACCAGAGCCAAACGCTGTCTCTCCCATGACTACTCCTGCCCCATTTTTCCAACCTGGCTCAATCACAAGGACCTCACTCTTACTTGGTTTAACCTCAGTCAGCTAGATTCCATCCCTTTCTGGATTTCAGATAGGCAAAAATTCATTACCTCAACAGTGTCAGACGTCCCAGATGCAAAGGACAAACACAACTGGGTATCGTCCACATAGAAGTCAAAACTGAGATTGTATTGTTGAATGATCTCTCACAGGGGCAGCATGTACACTGTAAACAGCATAGGTGAGAGGACTAGACCTTGGGCACACCACAGGGCAGGGGCATCAAGGACAATGAAAAGGTACCTATCACCACCCTCTGCATCCTATCCCTGAGACAGGACTCGAACCAGCAGATGACAGTGCCAATGAGTCCAATGTACTCCTGCAGACAATCCAACAACAACCAAAGATCCACAGTGTCAAATGCTGAAGCAAGATCAAGGAGAACGAGAACTGACCATTCACCCGTGTCTCTTGCCCTAAGAAGGTCATTGTGCACCCTGACTAATGCCATCTCAATGCTATGCCCAGATGTACATAGAAACATAGAAGTTTATGACTGATAAGGACTGCATGGCCCATCCAGTCTGCCCATTTTTTCTGCTTTATGAATGTGCCATAGACCTTTACTCTGTCAATGGTCTATCTAGTCATATTCATCTGTATTGCTCCCTTATGCCTATCCCATGCCTGTCTGAAGCCCTGCACTGTATTCATATCCACCACTTCCTGAGGTAGGCCATTTCATGTATCCACCACACTTTCTGTGAAAAAGAACTTCCTTGCATTACCCCTTAATTGGCCTCCCTCTAATCACATGCTGTGTCCTCTTGTCCTGTTATTTTTCTTATATTGAAACATGTTAGACTCTTTCACCTTGTTAATGCCCTTAAGATGTTTCGATCATATCACCTCTCACCTTCCTTTGTTCTAGGGTATATATATTGAGCTCTGTTAATCTGTCCTCATATGCACAGTAATTTAATTAGTTTAAGTAATAGTTTAGGAGTTATGCTGCTGTATATGTATTTTACTCTGTAAGGCACTCTAAGCCTGTGGGATAGGGTGCAAATACCTTAGTTACATTTTCCTTATCTTTATGGACTTTATTAAGTCTTTTACAGATGCTTTATGTACTTTAACTGCATTATTGAGGCAAAAACGTATTCCTAATATATATCAAGGACTAAATAAATGACCTTCACCTGATCAGTCCTCAGGATTAGCTGACAACAAAATGAGAGAACAGATGGGCCCCAACTGACCTGTAATACAAATATTTAGCAAAGGAGTCTACACTCAAGGACCCCATATCAAGTAAGAAGGAATGGCTAGACTTAATCACCACAGAACTCTTGATTTCTTTTTATAAAAAAGAATGTATTTTCTCTGAATGTATTACTGGATCATGAACAGGGGATTCCAAGAAGGCAGCTTAGGTAGAGTTACATTAGAGGCAATTTCTGTATGAGACCTCTTTAAGTTGATTTAATCATTATAAAGAAGGTTTCCATACCTATCAAAAGCAAAGTAAACAACAGAAATGAAAGGAAAACTCATCTCTTACCTCAGACTTAGAAAATGCTGTAAACTGAGGACTCACTGTGGTAGGTAGGCGCTGTCTATTAAACATGGGGGTTGAGGAATGTTGTCAGGGTGGGGGAAGTTGTGAGGCTCATGATTTGGCATGGGTAGGGGGACAGGGTTTTTATTATAAATGCAAGCAGAATTTTAAACAACTAATATGCTCATAGGGGGGTTAGGAGGAGGTGGGCTTGAGGGTAAGGTGGGGTGGTAGTTGTTGTATGGGTGGAGAAGGGTTTTTTTTTTTCCTTTACAGAAGAATTTCAGATATCCGAGGTGGATATCCTAGGATAGTCCAAAATCTGAAATTTGACTGTTGGATCAGATTTCACACTATCCGATCATTCTGGAGCCTGGAACAACGTCAGAAATAGATCCATAGGCAGCTTCTTTTGGGAAAACCACTTGAATGGGGTCAGCAATTTTTCCTGCAATACTAGACACAATTTTAGAGAAAACATTTAATGGAAAGACGACTTTGATAGAGAATGTAAAAGCTGACAATACCTCCAATGCTATTAAACCCAAATCACAAAAATATTTTTTTTTGTTGTCTCCCTCACCTTCTTTGCATTCTTCACCTCAAGCGACCTCAAAGCAAACACTGGCCACTATTGAGGAATTAACAAATCAACTAAACTGTCTGATGCTACAGTGGCACCAGTTAGGATGCAACACAGTAATGCTGCAGTATATCATAACATGCTGCAGTATACTCCAGGGAACAATGTAATTCAATGGCAATTAAGCCCTTTTGTCATGCAGTATTTTGCGACATGTCACTTACCACAAGTTACTGCACTGCATCATGGCTGGCTCCGCTCTAAAGGTGCTTTACACACAGATCTATGTAACGGAATAACTGTTATGGAAACAGTATTCCGTTACATCCCTTGTGTGTAAAGTGCATTTGTTTCCTTCCCTTGGTGAACGTTCATCCAAACCGCAATCTCTGCTTCTTGTGGTTTGCACCAACGTGTTTAGTTTGATCTGGCTGTGTAAAACAGCCATTCCGGTACCACTGCAGAAACTGCCATTAGAGCAGCAAACTCTGGGGAAGCCGAAACAAATGGAGGCGGGATTGGCCGGAATACTCGCAGGGTGTAAAAGGAAACCCGAACGCAACAGAGTACAACGGCGCCGCACAGGTAACGTTCATTTCGTTTTACAAACCTGTGTGTAAAAGTGCCTTAAGTCACTTTGTATTTCTATTTACTGCTTGATTCGCCCTCCTGGCATCATCAACATCATCTCTGTTGTGCCGTTAATGATGCCAGGAGGGTAAACCAAAGCAGCAAACAGGCATACACATGATATACCATGGAGCCGCCAGAGGGCAATGCAGAGTCACAGATTCCTGCATGACAAAGGGAATTAACTATAATTAAAATTGCCTTGTTTCCTGCAGGAACTCTGCAGAATTCTGCAGTATTCTGAACTGTACCCTGGTAGTCTCCACTGTAGCATCACATCATTGTATGTATGGAGGAAATGCTTGCATACTAGGCAACTGAATAGTGTTAATATATTACACTTGTTAGTTGTATCTAAACATTAATGATTACTTGGAAAAAGTGTTAGCCATCCATCCTCTGGAAGTAGCAGATGCTTTCTTATTGCAATAGTTAGCAGAGCCTTTGGCAACTCATTGTCACAATAGTTTGGTATTATTTCTTTATATTTCATTATAGAGTGTATACCAAAGGAACTTTTGACAAATTGCTTGTTTATCTGCCAGGAACATATTATATTGCTTCCAAGTTTGTTCATTCAGATACAATTTTACTTTGAAGGGTCCTTGTTAGTGAATTCTATTTATTTAAGCAGGTATTCTCAGCCAAAAAACACTGATTATCACACCGAGCTGCACTTTCTACACTTTGCATCTGTTTCCTTCATTATACTGTCATATATCGGAAAAATATTCAAATTTGAGGATTTCAATAACTTGATTCTCAAGATGGCCATCCAGTATGAGTGCTCTATAATTATACATTTCATGAGGAGGTTGCACTACAGTTGTTTGGGTTTTCCTTTTTTCAATATGTATATTCTGGAAAGGTTTTTACAGAATAACAGGAAAGTGGTCACTTTTGGGCCTTATAATTTTTGACAATGATTGATAATTTAAATAAAAATCTGACAAATGGCTAGCTCTAGAAATGAGGCACTGAGATGTGAGAAATAGTAGTCACAGGCTAATTGTCCTCATATACCTGACTGATTATTTTCCAGTATTTCTATCAATTTTTGACCATTAACTGTGAACCTGGAGACCCAGCAGACCTGGGTTTTAAACCCATAACCACCACATGCATACTGTGTGGCCCTGAGCAAGTCACTTTTACCTCCCTGTGATCCCAGGATGCACCTGGAAATAAACTTTATGTCAGTGGGCCTTTACCAACCCAGAATTATGAAAACAGTCATCAGGAAATGAACTACTGATCAAATTATCAAACTCTCCAATATGTGAATTATAGTTATCTATAATGATTAGATAAGCATACAGAAATATTCCTTTAATTTTAATTATATGGTCATCAACCATGGACCAACACAAGTTATCATAATGCTTACTATTCCTAGGTAAAAAATAGATATTACATAAAATTCCCAATTCATCATGAGCAATTAAGATAGTGAGTTACTTTCAAAATGCTAACTGATGAGTAATGTTTCAGTGTATTAGTTGCCTTTAATAAATTGTGCAGTTACATAAACTGGCATGTGTAATCCATGCAATATTTAAATATTTGTAGCTTTAATTGAGGTAAATTTCTTAACAAAATACTTTCTTGGGAGATCCTAAAAATTATACCATGAACCCCAGCGGTATTTGCACTATACAGTGGTAGCCAACGCCACCAACAGTTACATTGTGCCATCAGACTACTGGTTGGATGCTCAATATCACAAAAAAGCATTGAACTGAATGTGTCTTTCGTGAATGGTTTCAGGATGCGGTGTGCCAGACAGCACATTATGGCTGAAGGTGGCACTGGCTACCACTGCAGCTAAAAATAAGTAGAGAAATAATAACACAGTACTAGCCTTCCTCCAATGTGAGGCAGAAGTTTCTAAATAGCAAAATGGAGAATACCAATTCTTCATTTTAGCTGAAGTTGAAAACTTAAAAAAAAGTATGACAATGGAGTCCCTGCCCTGGTCCTCCTCAGCTAATTTCCCTGAGTTACATACATTACTTTCTTAACTATCCTGCAGCTGCAGTGATTTTCAGGTCACTGTGGGGATTTGTGCAATACCTACTTTATGACAATCTGAAAATAAACATGAAGCCCCAAAGCTCACATCAGTCAGCCTTCTGATATTAACATTCAGCTTCGCTTACAACACATAAAGCGAGTACTGTATATGGAAACTCTAACCACAAACGTTGTGTTTTAATATTTATCAGGCTTCCATTAACACTACTATTATTATTACGTGTCATGAACATGTTACTGATAGCCTAACAACTACAAAGCTAAGAGGAAACTGGACTGCAGTTTCCAAATATATTTACAGAGGCTGTAAACATATAAGGATTATTAGCTTGGGAGTAGAGTGATGACATGTTTTTATTACAAGTAAAACGTTTGGTACTTGGCGGCTGTAAACAGTCTGGTCATATTACTTTGTTAGCCAAATGCAAACCACACAATGAAAAGATGCAAGAGGACTTTTAGTGCAAGAAACTGCCACAAGGAGCCATTTTGGTGGTAGTCATGAAAACTCAGACCAGCTGAGGAATTGCTGGACTGTACATTTTGTTAGAGATTATGCAAAATAAAGCCAACTTTAAGACTATGTGGTCTGCGGCTCTTTAAAAAAAGTTGTGATCCTGCCAGGAATTCAAGCTGTATTTAGTAGATCTATATTGTACATTTGTCAGTTTCAGTGATGCTGGTGAAATGATAAGCATGATCCCTTTTAAATGGGTATTGCTCACATTTTCATCTCTTCACCCAAGCAGTCTGTCATGTGGGGTTCTGCTCGGTGTGAGAATGGAGCCATTACTGTGCTGCCAGGAGGATAACTGCAGAATAAACACTTGGCATACTGTGCTGCAAATCAGGAAGCAATTAGGGCAGAATGTTGTCTACCAAAGTTAGTAGATCCATTAATCAAATTCCTTTGGTTACTGTAGTTTACATGGTCATTTCATATCCAGTCTTTGTGGGAAAAAAGAGTACTACATTGCTTTTCCCTGTATTAGTTTTTATCCTCCTGGTCAGACACCCTTAGGTTACGCTCATTCAGCAACCTGCTATAACCCACCTGTCTGCAGCACAATCTGGTGGAGAGGCTCTGGGATGTGGGGACTGACAGTATGAGTGCTCTCATGCTAGTCACTAGTGGATGCCATATTTTCCACCACCTATGACCCTCTGATCCAGATCCACTGCACCCCAGATGCTAAGCATAGCCTCTGTCTGTCTCATTTACACACAATGTGCCCCGGGGGGGGGGGGTGGCAAACTCCCTAACCCACTGCTGGGGTTACTGTGGTAAGAGAGCATGGTGCCATCCCTCTCCAGGCTGGAGTACCTTGCCAGCAGCAGCAGTATTTTCCCAATCTGCCACCAGATTGCCCAGCTGCTGGGTTTTCTCTGGAACCCAGGTCTCAAGCACAACAACCCAATGCACTGCTGCTTGGCCATCAGGTGACCTTGCACTACACTGTATTTAAAGGCCTGTTGACTGAGCATTCTGCACTGTTGTGAATGTTTCAGAGTGGCTGATCCCGAGGATACGTGTAAACATGTTTGGGAGCATTATATAAAGAATAATGGCTAGGCAAGTGTGTGTTATGGAATTGTTTTTACACATCCGAGGTATGTGATGACCCATAAACCTCAAGTGCAAAGCTTGAGAGGTTTATGAGGTCATCACACACTGAGGGTGTGTAAAATATAACACCACCTTATCTATCCATTGTTTTTATAATTGCTGATGCTGGGAATTTTGCTTTTTGACAGCAAGAGTGAGACAAAGAGACACAGAGGCACTGACACACACACACACACACACACACACACACACATGTTCTGTGTGTCTCTGTCATTTTCATATTTTTTTTATTTTAATTTATTTATGTAAGTGTTTTTTTATTTTATTTTTTTATTTATTAAACTCCAGGATTACAAATACCTTTGAGCAAATACTGCTCATTTACAAAGGTTCCACGTCAAAGGATGGAGGGGAACATACATACAGAAGTAGATCATGGTTACAGGATTAACACAGAGAAGGCAAGGCTATAAATTTACAGTGCATAATGGAGAGACATAAAAAGCCAGTTAATGAGAAAAGACGTTTCATAGCAGGCAGTACATTAAATAGAAGACAGTGAATATAGGATAGCAGGGTTAAAGAGAGGGTGGGCAGGCTGAGGGGCCATTGTCAGAAGGTGATGGACAGGTAGCGAGAGTACAGGGTAGGTAGAGGTTGGGGGACCCAAGATCTGTAAGTGCCCACAAGAGGGGAGGTGGAGGGTAGGGCAGGGCGTTGGTGAGGAAGGATAGGGGTGGGAGGAGGAAACAGGAGACAGGGGAGAAAGCTGGGGGGTAAACAGATTACCTTAGACTGAGGTGAGGGAGGAGGCTGCCCCTAGGGGAAGCAGTCACATTGCATGGTCGATGTTAAGTATAGATGGAGTTGCCTTTTAAAGGGTCCAAGTGTTGCAGGTGTAAGTACTTCATTGTTAAGCGTATTGCACCACTGAGGAGCTCTGTAGGTGAATGGCCTTTGACCCATTGTGGTCCTGCATCTTGGGACCTGGAAGGTTTGATATTGAGCACTACGTGTATGCTGGGTACTGTTGTATGTCTTGAGGAACCTTTGAACACCAGGCAGCATAAGCCCCAGGATAACCTTCTTGGGGATCAGGCATGTCTGATACTGAATTCTACTATGAAGTGGAAGCCAACCAGCCTGTGTGTACAGGTTACAGGTGTGAGTTCGGCAGGTAGTGCCAGTTAGGAGCCTGCAGGCTTTGTTGAGTGTCACCAATATCCCGCGGAGAGCAGTAGGAGAAGCAGAGCCATAGATAGCTAGACCATAGTTAATGATGGAGGTGACAGAGCTGTAGATAGCCACTCTAAGGGCATCCACTGTCATGCAGCGTTTGTGCCTGTAGAGCAGACCGATTCATATGTTGGCGGCCTTTGCTACATTGTCGATGTGCCGTGCATAGGTGAGGCAGCTGTCCTGTGTGATGCCAAGATATTTAAACTCAGGCACATGTTCAAGTGAAGTCCCAGACTGGTTCTTAATGGTGAGGGACTGAGATTTGTACTTGCTCCGTGTGTTGCAGAAGGTCTTGACTTTGGTTTTGGTATAATTTAAGATGAGCTTGTGAGCTTTGAACCACTCTTCTACATGCCTAAAGTCACACTGCAGCTGACACTCCAAGTGTTTGATGTCATGATGACTAGTAAATAGGACTGCATTGTCTGCATAGAGTAGTATATTCTGGTGGCAAACCCTAGGGAGGTTGTTCAGGAAAAGAGAGAAGAGTAGAGGGCCAAGTATGGACCTCTGTGGAACTCCTGAAAGGACTGGTTTTTCATCAGAGGTGACACCGGCAATCATAACATGCTGGACCCTTCCCCCGGGGTAGCTAGCAAACCAGGGCAGTGCATCATTAGAGAGCCTGATGGTTGACAGTTGCCTAAGTAGAAGTGGATGGTTAACAGTATCAAAGGCTTAGTAAGGTCGATGAATACTGCCCCCACCCCCACAGTTACTTTGGTCGAGGGTGGCATTTATGAGCCCTGTAAATTCCAGCAGTGCAGTGGTGGTGCTATGTACTTTTCTGAAGCTGTGCTGTTCCGGGCATTGGATGTCATACTTGTCCAGGTACTCGACTAGCTGGTCCAAGACTATACGTTTGAGTACTTTGGATGAGGAGGGCAGGATGGAGATAGGCCTGTAGTTGGTGTACAGTGACTTGTCACCACTTTTGTGGACTGGTGTAATGGATGCCTGTTTCCAGAGTGTTGGGAATTGGCCCATCCTTGGTGAGAGGTTGAAGATCTTAGTCAGAGGTTCAAGGATATCATCTAGGACTAGCTCCATCAGCTTCAGGTCGAGAGTGTCACCACTGTATCCATCTTTGCACATGACCTTGAGAATATAGGATCTGGCTATATGCATAGGGACCTCCATGAAGAAAAACTGTGGAGCCGTGTGTACATGGGATGTCGTGCCATAGGGGGTGCTAGAAGAAGGGGCATTGAAGAAGTCAGATGGGAGGACATTGCCGAGGTTTAAGAACGCATTATTGAAGGTGGTGATAATGTCCAGGTCTTGCATAGGTGTTCCATCAATGTTGAGCATTGTGGGAGGAGTTTTAGGATCCTTGCCTGTGGGGTCTTTCATACTATTCCAGAATTTTTTCCATCACCCCAGGAGTTTGTCAGTGACTCCCTGAAATATTTGTTTTTGGCATTCCGTATTGCTCGAGTGCAGTTATTTCTTGCAGTTTTGTATCTTTGTAGGTCTCCTTGCGTGGATGAGGCTTGAGCACAGAGCCAGAGGTGGTCCCGTTGTTTAAGCTGTGTTATGAGTTCCGAGGAGATCCATGGGTTGGGTCTGCCTTTGACCTTCATCTGTTTGAGTGGAGCATATATATCACAAGCAGCAGTACAGCGGTTGACAAAGAGATCCAAGGCTTTGTCAGTGTCATTTAATGTACCAATAACAGCCCAGTCCAGCCTGTTAAGGTGGCATTTTAGCAGTTGGAGGTGTCCCTGTTTTAGAACCCTGGTGTGAATTACCTTGGGGAGGGGCCTTGGGGAATTTGTTAGCCCAGGAGCAGATAATAGGTGAGTGATCACTTATAGTGTCCAGGAGTACTGAGACCCTTGAGATACATTTGGGGTGGTTAGTCAGTACCCAGTCTAGCAGGGTGTAGGTCCCAGTCCTTTAGTTGCACCTGGTGGGGGTAGTGACCAGCTGTGTGAGGTGCTGTGCTGAGATAGCGTCTTTGTAGGTGCAGATCTCAGGCGAAAACCAATTTATGTTAAAATCGCCCAGAATTATAGTCCTTGGAGTTATGGAGTAGGCCCCGTAGATAATTCATGACGCTACTGAAGCCCCTAGTCTGATCCTTAGGAGGTACATACACTGAGGTGATAGTGAGACGCTTATTATGGGCTCTGAGGAGAACTTTGATGGCGAGGACCTGGGAGGGGGAGTCCGGACTAGAGAAAGGAATAACATGACCCATGAGAGTATCCCTCAGATAAATGGTACAACCCCCTCCTCATTGTGCAATTCTGTCCTGCCTGAAGATAGAGTATCTGGGGACTGCAACCGCAGTGTCAGGTATCTTAGGGTTTAGCCATGTTTCAACCACAGAGAGGATGTCAGGGTTGTGATGCTGAACCCATGTTTGGAGGTTATCAAGTTTGCTGAGGAGGCTACAGAAATTAATTGATGCGAGTAAGAGGGGCCCCTCCCTCCTATTGGGGGGGTGCGGTTTGCCCTGCTGACCCTGGGTTGAGGTGTATATTACCAGAGATTAGAAGTAGCATTAGAAGAATTCTCAGGAGCGAGGATTTAAGCATTTTGTAGACTAGTTTGTTAGGCGCTTGTGTCTCTCGGCGTTATAGTATAGTTGGTGCCCTGCTACATTGTAGAGTATTGTCAATAGTTGAAAGTTCTCTGGAGAGCTAAATGCTTGGAGCTTCAGCAAGTAAACAATGTGCCAGATTGGGGCATAGTGGTCCGTGGAAATACGGTTATGGGTTGCTGTTGACATACCTTGCAGGTAGTGCATGGCCGGTGGTGGTCTGTGCTGGAGGAAAGTTTGATATGAGGATCCCTCAAGGGTTATGGGGTAGCATAGTATCATGAGCACCACTAGTAGCATCTTAGGGTGCAGGATTAGGTAAGACAACATATAGCTACCAAGAGAGATGCCGGGTTGGCAGAGGGTGGTCACTGATAGAGGTTTGCCTATCAGTAGGTAAAGTAAGCTGTGCAGGCAAGAGGAGGTGGTTTAAGGCTGTGATTGCAGAGCCAATGAGGTGATAGCGCCCAAAGGTGGGCATTGCAGTAGTGCATTTAAAGAAGGCCTGGGTGGGTGTGGGAAGGGGCGAGAGGAAAATCCTGCCTGACTGGAAGGCAAAATAAAGCAGAGAAAAGCAGTCTAGAGAGCGGTTCAAAGGTGCACCAATGGCTGGAGAGCCGAAAGCCTTTCGGACCAATCACGGTCCACAAGCAGCAGCGGCGCATCAATCTGGTTGCAGCCATAGAGTAAGGAACTCCAACTTGGATTAGGTGGTCATACCTCTGTGGGATCTGCAGCTGGGAACCAGGAGGGCAGTCTGAGCTTTCCAGTGGAGTTGGCGCAGCGGCCGGGTTGCAGCCGTGGCATGCTGTGCAGGCAGAATCCCTCTGTGGGGCCAGCAAAGAAAAGAGCACATTAGATATGCATTTGGGAAGCAAAGAAAGAGGGGCAGAGGGGCTGGCGGCTAACCATCAGCAGGGGGTGGGGGTGCTGTAAAACATTAATATGCAGCAGGCTGAGTGATTTCAGTGGGGTAGAGAATGGGACAAAGGGATAAGCATAGGTACAGTTAAAGTGTGAAGGTAGGAGTCAAGGATGGGGGGGGGGGTGATGAGTGAACTGTGAGAGCTGGAGCCAGACAGAGTGGGAGGGAAAGACTTACAGAGCAAATCTGGGGGTTGCTAGCATGGGGGAGGTAGTAGAGCAATCAGCCGTTAAGGCAGAAAAAAATGGGACCGTGAAGAATATAGTTTGTAAGCAGGGTTAATAAGCGAGGGAGCGGGAGGGTCAGGAGGAGGGAGAGAGATTAGCTGACAGACAGAGAGAAAACACAGGGAGAATACTCAACACACTTCACTACAAACTGACTGTGGCTGTACACAAATTCAAGCAAATTACATACAGGATAGTACTGTATTTAACCGACATGGGATGAGCAGGTTTTGTTAAAAAAAAAACATAATAGGAGCACGCAATTCAAAACCTGCCTGACTGGAAGGCACAATAAAGCAGAGAAAAGCAGTCCAGAGAGTGGTCCAAAAGCACACTAATGGCTGGAGAGCCAAAAGCCTTTCAGACTAATCAAGGTCCACTAGCAGCAGTGGCGCACCAATTGGGTTGCAGTCATAGAGTATGGGACTCCAGCTTGGATTAGGCAGTCGTACCTCTGTGGGATCTGCAGCTGGGAACCAGGAGGGTGGGCTGAGCTTTCCGGTGGAGTTGGCATGGTGGCCGAGTTGCGGCCGTGGAGTGCTGTGCAGGCAGAATCCCTCTCTGTGGGATCCACGACTGGGAACCAGGAGGGTGGGCTAAGCTTTCCGGTGGAGTCAGCACGGCGTCCGGGTTGTGTTTTTTTTTAGTCTCAGTATAGAAGCGCCCCGGGAACCACAGTTAAAGTAGCCAGTTTCTGCAGTCTCATGACTGCTGATCAGGGTCGCAGTCTCCTGAAGCCATGACCGAAGCAAAACAGGTGCAGGATCAACCAGATACATTTGTAAAGGGAGGATCAACTATGAAGAAGAAATAAATACCTTAGCTGTAAGGAGGGTGAGTGGAAACTCGTAAGAGGTGGTGATGAGCGAGGGTCCTAGGAAATGGAGCTGCCATTTTTTTAAGTGTTTGGGCTACCCACAGAAAGACTAGGAACCAATCATATAGTGCTGCAGAAATGAGTGACACTGGCAGTGACTGAAAGTTTAGAGAACACTGTAATAACCCGTTTTTGGGTTATTACGGAGTTTTACGGAGGCTTGTAATCCAGTTGATAGAGGGGTCATCAGTAATTATAAGCTGATCCATTTCAGCTCCAGTGAAACTCTGCAGTGGTGGGAAGCTGAAATGGTGCAAAAGTTTTTAAAGGAGTACTACAGTCAGAATTTACAAAGACGTGTATTTTGCAGAGAGTTTTCATTTCTGTGTTGCATATGTTGTGCAGAAAACATACTGTGCAGTGTTTTCATTTGTATGTTACATATGTTGTGCAGTGTTTTCATTTGTGTGCATTACATATGTTGTGCAGTGTTTTCATTTGTGTGTTACATATGTTGTGCAGAGTGTTTTGATTTGTGTATGTTACTTACGTTGTGCTGAATGTTTTGATGTGTGTGTGTGCAGTCCTAGGGTGTACTTCCCTTTGTTTGCTATTAGGAGTTTTTCTAAATTTGTCTGCTAGTTTTATGGCCCCTGGGGATCTCATTGTTTGCATTTTTTATTGCTCTTCTTTTTTCCTACAATATCCTTGTCCCATGTGAAAGTGTTGCATCCGGGACCATAGATCTAGCAAGTACTGGTTTAGAATCAATTTTACAGCAGTAGAGCTGTGATTTTATGTAACTTTCCTTATTCAGTGAGCACTAATAAAGGTGACATTTACAGTTTCACAAACACCTGAGGGATAATTCAGTGGGTTATTCTGTACAAAAACTGCTAGGAGTCTTCATTAATTATGGCATTGATGACCTGGGGTGATTTGTCTGCTATTTATGGTTTTGCATAGTTTGATATAATGAAAAGCTTTAAAAACAAGACATTTACTCCAGATGGCTAGACCTAGACACATGCATAGGAAACAAAAAGATTGAATTAAAGTTATTTAGTTGAGGCCAGAACATCAGGCTCCTAACAGCAGACTGCTGCAGCAGCAAATCTGTGGTCTTGGATGCATCACTGTCACATGAGACAGGAGGCATTGTAGGAAAAAGAAGAATTAACAATGCTATAATGGAGATCCCCAGGGGTCATAAAACTAGAAGGCAAATTTAGAAAATAATCCAAATAGCAAACAAAGGGAAGGACATAGAAGCACCAAAGACAACAAGCATTTGTCAATGCAGAATGTTTGCTTGATGGCATTGGCATTGGTGGGGTGTGCCTCTGGGTCGTCAGGCATAACGGCCATGCCATTTCACCACACCCTACCCTGCAGACCGACAAGTGTTACGGTGTGCTTTGGGGTCTTTGGCCCTTATGCTCACCCCATTCCATCAGGAAATATGATGAGATGCATGCAGCATAGGAGAATGGGGTGGACTTTAGGTCCAAAGAGTCCAAGGCACACCTCGATGCCTCTCACTGGCTGCAGGGTGTGGGTGGGGGTGGAATGGTATGAGCATTACAGGTGACTATCCCAAGTCACACCCATGATGCCTGTCAGTCTCTACAGGGTGGGGTGTTATGGTTGGAAACCCTAACGCCTCAGGTGTTCGTTGGTATTCTCACTCCAAATTTTCAACATGGGTTTTTTGTGACCCCCACCTTATGAACAGTGGTAATAGTTTGTTAGCCATAAACTGATTTTACACAGTGACTACGGCATTTGACACCACAGGTGCGAAAACACATTTCAAACAGGAGGTGAAAAATGACAGCTGTACTGTTCATGGGGAGGTGTAAAAAATGGCAATGTTGAAAATCTGCAGTGAAAATAGTAAAAAAACTGGTGAAGTCATGAGCGTGCATAGAAACTGCACAACGCACACCCTTAATGTAATTACTTTGGGAATTTTTTACAGCAGATTGTCAACACAGGCATGTTGGGACCTCCACTCATGAATAGTGTCACTGCCATTATCTTAATCTGTTCCAAACACTGATTTCCCACAGCGATCATGCATTTCTGCGCAGAAAGTGTGAAAACACATTTCGGCCATGTTGTGAAAAATTACAGCTGTACTGTTCATAAGGAAGTGTGGAAAAATACCAGTGGTGAAAATCTGGACTGAAAATATTACAAATGCATGAACTTACGAGGGTGTGTGGAAACAGCGCAATGGTTGCTCGTAACACAGTCATTCTATGGACTGTTGTCACCAAATTTTCAACATAGCCATTTTAAGACCTCTGCTCATGAACAGTGTCACTGTGATTTTCTTAATGTGTCCCAAAGACTGATTTCGCACACCGACTGTGCCATTGTGCGCTACATGCGTGGAAACACATTTTGGGGGAGATGTGAAAAATGACAGCTGTACTGCTCAGAAGGAGCTGTGGTAAAATGGCAATGTTGAAAATGTGGAGTGCAAATATTAAAAATTGGCAGACTTACAAGCGTGCGTAGGAACTGCGCAATGCACGCTCGTAAAACAGTCAGTTTTGGGAATTTTTTTGCCAAATTTTCAACTTAACCATTTTAAGACCTCTGATCATGAACAGTGTTAATGTGATTTTCTTAATCTGTCCCAAACATTGATTTCACACGCCGACTGTGCCATTGTGCGCTACATGCTTGGAAACACATTTTGGGTGAGATGTGAAACATTAAAGCTGTTCTGCTCATAAGGAGGTGTGGTAAAATGGCAATGTTGAAAATCTGGAATGCAAATATTAAAAATTTGTGAACTTACGAGCGTGCGTAGGAACTGCGCAACACACGCTTGTAAAACAGTCATTTTTGGGAATTTTTTCCCAAAATTTTCAACATAGGGTTTTTCAGGGACTACCTCATGAACTGTGGCACTGTTGTGTCGTACATCAGTCCTGAGAGGTGGTTTTGCGCAGTGACCGCAAAATCACCTTTCGGGACCAAATAAAAAAATGACAGTGCAAGAATTCATGAGGTGGGGTTCCAAAAACCCCATGTTGAAAATTTGGTGAACAAATTCCCCAAAATGCCCAAGATATACATCAAAGTTGAAAACACGCTATTTATCCCATTATACAGCTTACCGGCATTTCTTCAGTTCGCGGTCAGCTTTGAAGAGTGCAGACATGTTCCCAGTCCACTGAAGATCGTTGCGCCGGACTCTGTAGGTAAGTATGGGGTGAAGGGGGTGTGGGGAAGCAGGGTGCGCTTGGGTGGAGGTCAAGACAGTCACCGAGGGGCTGCTTTTCCTTTGTAGGTCTTTTACTTTTAGGAAGACGACGTGGGACATTTGCCACACTGGGGTGGGCTCCCAGCGTGGCAGCTGGAATATTTTTGGGGGGACCAGCAGAGCTGATGGGGGGTTGGGCACCCCCATCGGCCATAGAGATTTTTGCTATGCTGGGGTGGGCTCCCAGCGTGGCACCTGGAAGTGTGTTGGGGGGCAGCAGATGGACGTTTGCCACGCTGGGGTGGGCTCCCAGCATGGCACCTCGAAGGCTGTTTGGGGGAGCAGTGGAGCCGACGGGGGATTGGGCACCCCCGTTGGCCTTACAGATTGTTGCCGTGCTGGGGTGGGCTCCCAGCATGGCACCTAAAACTCTGTTGGGAGGGGAAGTGCAGTGCAGCCGATGGGGATTGGGCACCCCATTGGCCATACTGTGGGAGGGAAGCACGTGAGCACGCTGGGGTAGGCTCCCAGTGTGTTACTCATTTGTGGGGGAGGGCTGTCTATGACAGCTCTTGCACTGCAGTGCCAACGTGTAGGCACTTTGCATACTACCAACATCAGTATGCAAATTGCCTACACGCTGCAGTGCCCTTCTTTCAACTGTATGCCGCTGCATTTGCAAACGCTGTCATAGACAGCTCTTGCATTCATTGGCGCAGTGGGGCCGCATCTGCAAAAGGCACCAGGGCATTGGAAGTAGGGAGGCACACCTACGAATTCTCGTATGGTGGCACTATGTTTCTTGCACATGTGTGCAAGCTAACATAAAAATCAAAACACTCTGTACAACATATGTTTTTGCAAGTTTTGACTGTAGTACTCCTGTAAGTTCCTATGTAAATACTCAACACCACCTGATTTAATGCACTTTTAATGTTAGAAGCCAGCACATGAACATAAATAAAACACAATGAGGGTGGGAGAGCCAGGCTGCCTGTAACACTTCCACAGTTTCTGCACTGCATCACAGCAACTGTGTGTGGATGCACTGGAAATGGCTGCAACAGTGTACGGCACGCTTGTAGTAGGTGCTGTAATGGTGCCAAACCTAGCTTGCATATAAATGCACATTTTGGTTCTGACAGCCAGATGTAACACTGGTAAACAAGCCATATTAGTTTCTACCTGGCACCTCACACGTGGAAGTTGCTTGCTAATTCAGCTAAATGTTGGACCAACTCACCATCACATTTCAAAAAAATTGTATTTACCTCCATCAAGAAGGTGTGCAATTATTTTGAACTGTAACAGTCTATTGATACAGTTGCAGCTGTAGATACTTCCAGATATTTCCAGATATTTCACGATATATTTAAAGAGATTGTCTTTGGTGGCTCACAGTGGTACTGTAGGCAGCCAGGAAAATTCTCTAGAGATATCATAGAAATGTTAGGCAATATCTGTCCATGTTTTTGGCTACAACTGTATATCTATATTTCTTTATTTGAAAATTGTTTTAGCAGATAAACTCTCAGAGATACACACTACTCTCATTTACATACGCGGCCTCAGGGAAGGGGTAAGAAAAGGAATACATTACAACATCACGGGATCCAGGTAATAAAAAATGGAACAGCAAGATCAAGCTACAGCATATGCAGAACTTCCATGAGGTACAACTAAAAAGCAAACAGAGCAGGTGCTGTCACTGATGGATGTATGGTACCACCTGAGGAACAACTTGACAAAGGAAATGCTAGGTGAGGGTGGAATTTAAATTGTAGATTATTGGTGAGCCTGTAATGGAAGGCAAGTTGTCCACATTTCCTTTTACAGCTTACATATATTCTTTGTGTACGTGTGAACAATGCCTGTTTCACTGCAGCAACCCCAAGGTGCTCTTAGTGATGGGGAAAACCCACCGACCCCACAGCTACTAAACTGGACCAACAGGTGTATTTAGTGAAATATTATCTCTTCCAGTACAAGCCACCAGAGCTAGTTCAAAGAAAACTGCAATGGTCCAGCACAGCAATCTACAAGCATCTGGCCAAAGGCCAGTGCCAGTTTTGATCCCACCAGTACAATGGGTTCTAGAGAAGGAAGACAACTTTGGAGGTTAGAAGGGAAAGTGGGAATGTAAAAAAGCCATTCAAATACCTGAAGGGACTATGCTCAGTGGATTGCCAGTAACTGTTCCATCAATGCCGGGGTCTACAACAAGAGGGCACAATTATAAATTAATGAGGGACAACTCAGGAGGGACATGAGGAAGTGTACTTCTCCACTGAGAGGGAAGGGGACAGATGAAATCACCTTTCAGGGAATGTAGTTACTCTGGAGACAATTATAAGCTTCAAACGAGGGTGGGATAGGCTCATGGAATTGTTGAGAATGATGGTGGGGCAGGAGGAGAGCCTGGAGAGGTTCAGACATCATGCAGAGCAGATCTGCCAGAAGAAGAAGAAGATAATGCCAAGGCCTTACCAGTGCTAGACTGGAGGGACTATGGTAGAGACTAGGAAGTCTTGCTAGAACTATAGACTGGATTTTCAGAAGTGATGACGCAGGCAGAATTCCCAATTTTGGGAAGTGCCTGCATCATCCAAATGCAGCAAAATGTCTGAATGCTATTTTCAAACTTAACACATTTGCAACAGTTTACCTGCTTTATGGCACGAAAGGGGCACATGCGTCAGTTTTTTGTATGCCAGTTGCTGCAACTGTACCAAAACAATGGAGCACATTTTATGTGGTCTATTTCTTGGCCACAAGTCATGCACTTATGGTAAAAAGATGCCACAAGTGCTGGATGCCCCTTCAAAAATCCAGCCCCATGTTTCCATGTAACAGTACATTGGTTCTTCAATGACCAAAGTAAATGGTTAAGACATACCTACCAATGAGTACATGTGCATAGCATATTACTAATCCTGTAACTCCCCACCTCCAAAGGGGTGGCTAAGCCACAAAATGTTGTCTGTGGCTTTTATCCTTTTCTTTTTGATGAAGGGCCCTGGATCACTGTAGATCTTCAAATTACCTCTTACTAGTGCGCATTACCTCCATCCAAATGGCTACTTCCTGCAAGCTGGTGGCAAGGGTGCTGTTCCCCAGGAAATAATGGGCTCTATGCACTAATGTGCTGAGGGTACATGCCAAAGGGGCATAGCCTTACTGCACAGCTACGCAACCGGGGACAGATGTGTCCATACCGGCATTCACTAATGCCGGCCATCTGTCTGTGACCCTGCCCCCCCCCAGTGTGGAGGACAGTTCCATGGACTGGGCGTGCATCCAATGGGATGCCCAGCACTGGTCTGTGACTGTATCCCTTGCACCCACCGGGCACAGATCATGTTGGATGGTGCGCTATGTGCCAGTGGCACGGGGTGGTGGGTGCCCGGTCAACCATCCTGGCCCTCCTTGTGGCCCCCATGGGCTGGGGCTGCATTCCACAGGGGTCCATTATGCCCACCATTCTCACATGGCCGCAGCAGCATCCTAGGGGTCACGCAGCCACTTACAATAGGGGTTACCTAGCATACGGTGTGCTCCTGCGCTCAGCACTCTGCACCTTTGTGCATGGTGCAAAGTGCAAGCACGCCTCCCCAACATGCTCCCTGCCAGCCCCCAGTGCTTAGCTGTCCATCTGGCTGGGGGGGGTTTGGCATGTATGTATCCTACGCCCCCGCAGTGAATGCTGCACGGGGTCTGTGGGACCCCGCTCCGTGGCATTCTGTCTTAGCTATGCCAACATGCCTGGCTTACATGGCATATTGGCATAGTGCATAGGGCCCAATATGCACACACACACACACACACACACCACAGAATACAGTGAACAGCGAATAAAATTTACCTATATATTGGAGTGCAATAACAAAACCCTCCAGTGCCTGCACCGATTGGAAACAGGTTTATTTGAGGAAGAGGAACAATGGAGCAATAAATAAATGCAGTAAGTATAAAGACAAGCAAAATAAACAATACAACCCCACCTACTATATATGGTGCATTGATAAACCTATTACCCCCAGTCTTTTAAACTCTGTGCAGTTTGTGGCATCAGATGGGCCCAGACTGTGAAGCAGGCATCTCATTGGATATCTTTAAAACAAATAATTTATAATCCAAGTAGAAAGAATCAACAGTCATAATCCAGAATGTAAGTCATTGGTGTGTGGCTCCAAATATTTTACATAAATCCTGTTGATCTTCCTCTGGGATGATGATAATTACAAAGACCTGGCCCAGAAATTAACAGTAGCGAACCTAACTATTTAAGTACCCACGTCGCAAGGAGACCCCTGTGTGGTACAATGGTTTGATGTAGAGTTGCTTGGAATGCACCAAATGGAATTGGATTCATCGGATTCCAATCCTATTTTTCAGATTTAGTATTTTCACATTTTCAGTCTAAAAATCCTAAATTCTAAACTGAATCCTAAACCTGTTTTTACGTAGGCATTTAGGAATCCTAAACATATTTTTACATAGGCATTTAGGAATTAGGATTTAGGATTTCAAATCTGAATCCGACATCTGATTTTTAGGTCATTTTAGGATCTGAAATAGAATCAGATTAGGATTCAGAAGTTCTTTAAATCCTAAATCCTATAATCAGTTTGGAATCATCTGTTTCTGAGCATCCCCAGTTTGGTGTCACCTTCCTCTTTGGTGACAAATAAGCTGGAGAGGGTCTCTGGAACCTGCCAGAGGACAGGAACTTTGCTCTCATTTCAGTGTATTGGGCAGCACCTATGGCATTCCCTGGGTCTCCACCAGGTGCTAACCAGTCTCCAATGATCCTCTTCATCCCTGGGTGGGGACTTTTCTTCTCTTTACTTCTTGAGGGTCCAGTATCCGAGTCTCTGCATGGCTGCAGACTGGAGCTGGACACATCACAGACTGGACAATGCAAGTAGTACTTGCAGTACAGTTATAATCTCTCTAATTTTAACTGTTTTATTCTCCTTTCTCTCTGGCTGGCACCCTTCCACTTGGTCCTCCACCAAGCCGGCCCTATCACCAATCATCTCTGGGAATTACCCCATCTTCAGTCATCACCATGTCTTGCCATCCACAGTGGGGCCCTTTCATCAGGGCGGACCATCTAATCCCCTTGAGTCCTCTTGGCTCATTACTTCCAATAGCCTTCGTATGAAGTCCGAACTGTCCATTGCTTAACCTGACACAAAATGGCCTCCCTGCAGATAATGAGTTAATCCAGCATTGGAAATGGGTGCCCTGGTTGTTGTGGGGCCTGTGAGGGGACTTGCATTATCCTTTTCAGCTGAGGGGGTTTCCCATGATTTTCTTCCTGTACTTTAGAAGTTGGCATACTTCAGCTTCAAGAGGAAGGAAGCACACACAGATTGCCATCTCGGAGCCCAGCCAACATCTGCCCTCCCATTCTGCCTCCATTGCACTTCAACCTATGATCACCCAGGAGGCCACACTGCAGTGGAGGTAGTGACCCTTCCTTACATTAGACAGCATCCTCTGGGGCGTTGAGTCATGCTCCCCTATCATTCCTTCAATGACCAGTTCTCACCCCCGATCTACAAACAGTAATTTTACCACTGCACCAACTGGCCAGTGTTGTAGTTTTTTCACACGCACACCAGCAACAGGTTTCTTATCTTAAAGGTTCCCCGTTAGGAACATTTACCCCTCTAGTGCTTTATAGCTGCACTGGTTATCTCAGTTTCTGCCTCTCTGCCTCAGATGTTTGACAGAGTCTGTGAATGTCTCTCCCTCTGAGGCTTCTATGTGCAGGCACTCAGAAGTCTTCTGCGCTCTCTCCATGAGTGCCTTGTTTCTCAGTAGCATTCTGAGCAGTGTTTCTTCCCACTCTGGGCTGCAAATGAGCAGCACTCTTAGCAACTGCACACAGAGCTGCTACTCACTATGTCTCCTCTCTGTGCTGCTCAAGCTGCAGTTTCTCTGTTCCAGGACTATCACAGGCTTTCCTTGTTTGCTTGTGTTTGTTTGTTTTCTAGCCCCTTATTGACTCTCCAGAAAGCTGGCAAAGGCAGAATCTAGGAGCCATATTTCTGCTGCTGACCACCCACTTTGTAGGCTTTTTGAGGCTGTCATTTGATCCCTAAAGGTTCAAAGCATTCAGATATGTTGCAACCATAATTATTTTCCCCCAGTAAAAGGGTTTATGCCATTCGTGTGGGAGGATTAAAAAGCTAGAAAAATGAACAAGCACGGAGGTCAGCAATTAAAAAGAGCTGCCCGGTCATGGGTTGGCTCTTTCTTAAGACCTAAAATTATTTTGTCTTGTTGGGTCAGATCTATTGATTTTAAAGAGAGTATCAGTAGGGCAGTACTGCCCCGTGTAAAATAATCCTCTTAAAAGCTCATAAAAGAGCTACTAGTTGCTGGCCAGTGGAGGTAGCTAATGTTATTTTAATACACAGTTGGATCTGCTAGCAAGACCTTGCAAAGTTATGTCACACGTTAGTACTTAATGCTACTATTTATAAAGTTGCCAGTGTCGCTGTCATTATCAGCAGAGCTGCCGCACGATTGTCCCCAGAGTACCCGACATAGCTTTGAAAATCTAGCCTATTATATCCAGTAAATTCTGACCAAGTGTGAGACAAGTGTTAACTGCTTTGATGTATTTTAGGAACACTGTGAGGGGCAGATATGAATGCTTTCTGCTTACTGAATGGAGCTTTGGTTAGGTCAGTTGTTGACCATGGGTCTCAAGTCAATAATTCTGCAGCCGTGCCTCATTTAAGGATGAGAGATAGGGTTCATGCTGAGGCCTGGAGGATTTCCTCTGGTGCTTTTTGGTCTACAGTACTCCTACTGTGACTCTGCAGGTGGCTGCTGGCACAATGCCTTTAGCACTTAGGTGTGACTTCTTCAGCATTCAGTACTGGGTTACAGTGGTTAGTGAAATCCTGCTGCTACCATTTTTTGAACTCTGTTGGGAGTTCACAAAAACTGAAGAAAATATATTAGGTTGTATCCCACTTGGGTTAGAATTCAGAGACTGAAAGAAGAATTTAATCTGTCTGTGTATCCTAGGACTGTGTTTTTGTCTATGACAGGAAGAGAAGTGCTTTCTTAGCACCTCATACCTTACTTTGTTGATCTGGGATTGTTTAAGAAGTTATATAAATATTTGCCTCCTGAACTGGTGAAGGTGTGTTTTTCTGAGCATCTATATAGGTTGTGGTCTCAATACTGTCATATTTATGTGGATAGAGGTACGTGTTTGGTCTCTGGAAAGCCTTCATGGCTCTTTTTGTTGCAGATAGAACAGTTACTTACCAGGAACAGTAAATCTTCGAGGGAATCTCCTCCATGGAGCCACACCTATGGAACATGGATACCACCAGCTTCGGACCATTCAGAACTTTTGCTTGGCAGGGGCCACCCGCAGTGATGTGTATCATTCATGTCTATATAATGTGGGTGGCCCCATACCTCCACAAGTTTGTTCTCCTGCTAGAGACACAGACATGGTCATGCTAGACCAATGAAAAGAATGGACAAAGCCCCATCATCACCCATAACCAGGAGTGATAATGGGGAGCAACTACAATAAACCCAGTACAGGGTAAAAGATAAACAGAATGACTCTTTTATAAACAGAGATGCTCCACACCAAACCTATGTCATCCACAAACAAGGGGGAAGACAGGAGAGCAAGATGTGGCTCAATGGAGGAGAGACTCTCAAAGACCTACTTTTCCTAGAAAATAACTGCTCTGTCATCTTCGAGGATATCTCCCTCCCATGAGCTACACCAATGAAACAATTCCCAAGCAGTACCTCAGGAAAGCAGGAGCAATGCCAAAAAGAAGGGGTGAATAGGGCCCCAGCAGGCAGGCGTAATGTCCCATAGGCCAAGTGAGCAAGCTGCTACTAGAGAGCAGCACAAAGAAAGCAGAGTGGGCGCTGGAAGAAACCCAGTAGCCACTAGTCCAGGCAATGATGCCAGGAGGTGCAATAACCAAACAGGAAGAGGGTCCATATAAGATACAGAAGATCTGTCTGACAGGCACAAAATCATTGATCATTGATGAGGCAAAAAGCCAAGTAATGAACAATGCATCAATGAGGAACAGACAAAAGGAAAATGATGCAGCCACTGTGACAAACAGAGGCAGTCAGAAAAGCACATCAATGAGGCAGAGTCAAGCGACAACCAAGGCAGATATTGATTATAAGCACTGTGACAAAGTAAGCAGGCCCACTGGTGTACCCAAAGACATGGGTTCAAGAGTGAGCCTGAGTCACTGGAAGGCCGGCTGTGGGAGAATGACTGAGCATTCCTGGGGACGCTGTCATCCATGGGGTTGGAGGTAGGGCAGTCAGCCTCCACTGTGCTGCTGCCACCTGGGTGACCACAGGTGGCAATACAAGCTGAAGTTGCAGTGCATTGGAGGAGGACACACATCACCATGGATGCGTGTGCCAGCACACACCAGTATAAATCTGCAAAGACCCAGGTTTCATCCTAGGACATAAGTGCAGAAATGCCACTCCAGCAATGCAGCATGACACCAGCCCCACAGTATAGGCCCCTTATTGGTGACCATGGCACCAACAGCTGAACCATGCTCGAACTCCATTTGGAGGTACAGTACCCTCTCCAATGGCCCCACCATGGGGGCAGGCCAGTGAGGACCAGGCAGTAGAGGCAAGTCCAGGGGAAGGTGGTGACAGGGCTAGGAGCAGCAGTCCGGCCAATAAGAGCCATCTAAATGAAAGGGGAAAAAAGTACAGTAAATTAAAAAAAGAACACTAAGATGAAGCTACAACAGAGACACTGTACAGAACTGAAGGCAGTGCAGAACACAGGAATGGAAGCCAGCCCAAGGCAGATGACTCACACCATAGACAACAATGCCTAAAAATGGCAAAGATGAACCAGAACTAGTTCTGTGCAGGAACAAGGTGACTAACAAGCAAGACATACATCAATGAAGCACAGTCAAGCAATAAACCAAGCAACATCAAAAGAGAACCTGAGGATGATGAT
Organism: Neoceratodus forsteri; assembly: GCA_016271365.2. Taxonomy (NCBI): domain Eukaryota; kingdom Metazoa; phylum Chordata; order Ceratodontiformes; family Ceratodontidae; genus Neoceratodus; species Neoceratodus forsteri. The sequence continues at coordinate 1,361,587,220 of CM057455.1, read as the reverse complement.
GATGTGAAGCAGTTGCAGCATACAACAGAGGACTGTTTACAAAGCAGGGGCATTGACAAGCAATGTCCATCAGAAACAGAAATGCTGTAAATTGTGACTCTGACCCAAACAGCAAACCCATCACTGTGGCAAGGTCAGGTAATGAAGTAGAAGGCAGCCACGGTCCCTGTAGTAATGGGGAAATAGGCCCAAGCACCAGAAACTAATGGTGGTGTCCTGGAGAACTATCAGAATGGTGATAGAGTCCAGCTGAAGGGGAATCCAATGATGGAGACATGAATCAGGCACTGCACAAAGCAGGCTATGTAAAGCAGGAAAATCAACAAGGTTGAATCAAGTGATTATCTGCAGAAACAGAGATCTTATAAATAGGACTCTGACCTAAACAGCGAACCTGTTGATGAGGCAGAGACAAGCGATGGATCTGATGGGAGTCACGGGTCCCGAGGCAACGCAAGGTCTGGCTGAAATGCCAGAAACCAACTTTGGTGTCCCCGAGAATGGTCAGAATGTCAGCATTGACTGAAACTCACCATCATCAACTAAGCAGTGGAATCCACAGGGAGGGACTCAGACCACCCAATAAGGCATAATGGACTGATGGTGGGAAGGCTGATGATGGAGGCCCCAAGGTTGGGAGACCAGGAAGACTCTGGAATGGGAGACCAGTAGCAAAAATCAGTGGGAGACCAACATGGAACCATGGACTGAAGACCAACAATGGTCAACAACCAGCTTCAGCAGGACAGCAGGCAGCATCATCCCATCAGGAGGTGCAGCCCCGATTAAAGGCCTAAAACACCCACACATCACAGCAGGGAAGAGGAAGTACAAGCCCCAGCAGACTACATTGACATCAAACAATGACAGCTAGCAAACAAAACGTATCCAAGGAGGTTGTTCCTTCAGTGCAATGTGCACACAGCAGTGAAAACAGAAAGAACTGAAGAGGTATGGTGTGCCCATGTTATATAGGCACTGCTGATATGCACCATTGTGGGTGGCCCCTGCTAGGCAAAAGTTCTGAATGATCCGATGTTGGTGGCATCTACCTTCCACATGTGTGGCTCAGTGGAGGGAGAAGTCCTTGAAGAGTTTTAGACTGTGGAAAGCTGGAGGCTTCCCTATCATATTTCTGTTTTTTCCTTCTAAACTCATAGCTATTGTTTTGGCTATGAATTGAGTGTTGGACATCAGACGTTTTGGAGCCTTATTGGATTATATTTTAGTGTTTGAAAACCTGTCATTAGTTTCCAAAAGTATTCTGAACTCATAGGAAGGAATTAATTTTTTTTTTCAGCCTAAAATAATGTTGAACTATTCACTTTGGCTATGACTGACATGAGAAGGTTGTTATACTGTGGTTGCTTTTTGGGCACTGCAATTTAAATGGTTGCTGTTTCTAATGAATCAGCATTCTGAAGGTCTCTGTGGTGTCTGTAAAGTGATGAAGACTGTGGAGCAGGAGCACTTTTTGTTCCAGTGCAGAAGTTTCCAATAGGAAGACAGAGGATAAGAACTCCAGAGGTGTGGTGTAAGTGTCAGCTATTTGAAATCTGTTTTTGAACTTTAATGGTGTTTTTAACCCTGTGTTAAAGTTTATGAGTGGGTAAGGGAAAGTCTGCATGTCTATGAAATCCTTTTTGTGGTTTTGTTTTTCCTTCCTGTGTAATATTCAGTTCTGTTTGGCAGATGGCATTCATTATTTATTTATTTTTTTTTACTTCTGCTGACATTTTCCCTAAGGAGAAGTGTGTTAAGCCTGAGCTAAATAAAAATCAGTTATGAAATGGAAAGGAAAATCCCAAAATTTGATTGGTTGTTGCCTGCGCATTGGCTCTGTCTAATGCACAGGTTAAAAAAAAGTGCAACCATCCTTGATGCATCACACAAACAAAATCAAGGTGCATACATTAGAATGCTCAGTTTATTTCAAATTTTAACAACCATTTTGTTTTCAACCAGAGCAGCCTCATGGACCCAAAACCAGTGTCCAGCACATTCTTGCTGCTTTCCCTATGCAGTTTGGTAACTTTGATGGGCTGTGTTAGCTGAATTGTGATATGTTATCTTTTTTTCACAAATCATAATCATGTAAGAAAGTGTCAATCTCTGCACCTTGTTAGTAATTCATCATTGCTCTAGGAATCCAGATCAAAGGTTAATTCATTTCCAGCAGTCACAGCTCCAGTCTCTTCTGAAGTGGTTGCAGCTTTCCTTGCACCCACTCACTTGCCCACGCGTTCCCCTCTAGATGCTTACAAATCCAAAACCAAACCTGAAATACTTATCTAGATATCCTTTAGATCTACAAAATACATACAAATTATAAGTGGATAAAACAAACTGCGGCCTCTTCAGTGTGTGTATGGGGGGGGGGGGCATGACAACCGGCTACAAACACATCTACAGTGGCCATAATAGGTCAAAACACTAAATGTCAAAACACAAAGCTAATATAGGTGGAGGAAATATTTTATATTAACATATACAAATGATTTGACTTTTTTACAATTTTAACCAATAAATCTTAATTTTTACATACATGTATAATACACAATCCCATTTTTTAAGCACAATAAAACACTCTGGTACTGTGCATTTGCCAGTTCTAATGCAAGGCCAGGGGTTGAAGGCATTCGGCCTGTGGCCTTGTGCCTCACTACACTCCTGCCATGTGTTATAACTGTCTAATGTAATGCCGGCCCAGTGGCACTGAGGGTTGAGGTGCTGGACATCACACCTTACACCACGCGGGTGACCCCGTTTGGGAATACGCCCAGGCGGTCAGGAGTCGGAAGGGAAGGGGTAGGACTGAGCTTCTGGAGGACTGCTCTCCTATCCCTGGGGAGGGACTGGGATTATCACTGCTGTGCAGCATCCCCCAATGGAGATTGGGAGTGCTGCAAGAGTAGTGCACTTGGGGGTGGAGTGCAGCAGACGTTAGCACGCAGTGCCTCGACGTCATTGCACGTCCGCACTCCAAGGGGAAAAAGGAGGAAAAAGATTGCTGGGCGCAACTGTGCAGCCTGATGACTGTGCTCCACAATGCCCAGAGGACTGTCATGGAATCGCACTGGGATTCTGGTCCCAGCCCGACTTGGGGAGGCATAGGGAGGCCCTCTGGCGGGTTGGGGTATGGCCACACTGGACCCCCATCATGCGAGTAAACCTGCTGCTCTCTGGGCAGGTGGAGACAGCGGCTGGATGCCCCTGCTGGTTGAGCCACAGCAAGGCAGTAAAATAAAATAGTGATAAAAAAAGAATTGTCTAAAGCACGCCCCATTTGAAAGGCTATGCCTGCAATTCAGTGGGGTGAAGCAACCAGCCACACCCTTTACCTGAGCTACAGTTTATATGTAGTTCCTTCCAGCCTCCCTCAGAAGTATGTTTTCTTTGCAGCCAGAGACTCTGTTGGACTGCTCTCTGGGCCCAACATCTCTGTGGGCCTGCTCCTCCCACCCCTTTTTCTGCATGTTTGTCTCCTGCCTTCCCTTGTGTTTAGATTCTGCTGGCTTATGCTGGACTCTTTGGCTGGTCTGTGCTTCTCCTGCTTCTAGGTCAGTACTTTGTTTTTGCCTCTGGCTGTAGTCTGTGCTTCTCTCTCTCAGTTGTTGTTTCTGCTCCTTCCAGCTTCTGTGCTTGTGTTTGCTTTGTTTGTTTCTTTTGGACTTTTCTAGTGCCCCTGTGTTTACATTGTAATATCCAGATGCATTACTAATCAGGCTAATTTCCTTTTTAACATACCTACAGCATTCCCTTTCTTTATCTGTACTTGTTACCTGTGCTCTCAGTTCCATTTGCTGTCTCTGTGCTGTAGCAGTCTCCATGCTGTAGCAGTCCCTGTGCACATCACCTTGTTTGCACCTGCCTCACTCAGTACTGGCTCCCCTTAGAAGCTATAACTCTTTCATTCCCCTGGCTGCTCTAGCAGTGTCAAGCCCTACTACATTTACTCCGCATTCCTACGTTTGTGTTATTCAGGCTCATTTGTTGCTATTTCATACCTTTACCGAACCATACTTTCACCAAAACTACAGCAGTCTGTTTCTGACTTCTACCCATACTGAAACTTTCAGTCAGTAAATTAGCTGTCTGGTCTTATGGTGCTCAGCTTGTGGCTTCCCTGTTATTCCCTCAGTGGGGGACTGTGAAAGTCATGGTGGGGCATCATGGCTCCAGGTAGTGGGAGCATGCTTTTATGTAAGTCATATGAATTTTTCTCTGCTTCTTTGCAGCCTAAATGGCATTCACAGTATTCATGCATAAATCATATCAGTTCAATTACCTAAACCTCATCGACTCATTACTGGCATTCACTCCTACTATCTCACCTTTGGCCACTGGCTTCGCTTGCCCTCCTAACACCTACCTCCATCAATAGTACCTACCACCATGTGAGTATTTTCAATATCGTGTATATCAGGCTTCCTTAATGGAATGGTTGACTTGCCTTCCACTGTCTTTGTTCCTCCTATTTAACCTACCACATTACACTGCTGTTGCAAATGCTGCTACTTTATCAAATGCTGCTACTACTTCATCTCCAGCCACTGGCTTCTCCTGGCATCCCACTGCCTACCCTACAGCTGCTGGCTTCACCTGGCCTCCTCCTGTCTAGCGCTTGTAGTTGACCTTACACTCTCATTTATCAATTGGAGGCTTGCCTACTATGACCATCACTTTCTCTGGCTCAGGGCCTCACTTGCAGCCAACGGTATTGCTCTGCACCCACAAAGTCCTCATCTTGAGCATGTGAAACTCGGGGCAAGATCCTTCTCATCTGACCCATATGGGGATTGTCCTCATTCCAGGTGGAGCTTTAGCCATGCAGACATTTTGGCGGCACCTTCTGATGAAAAATTTAAGACTTCAGCTACCAAAGGGTGGGGCCCTTAAGCCCAAGGAGGCTCCTTTGACTGTGCAGGCCATGCCAGCAGCACCTTCAAATGCTATTTCCCCCACAACTTCTTAAGGGTCACCTGGCCTCCATGTCATCCCCTTCCCTGCCCAGTCTCAACTCTCAAATGGTATTCAGGGAAGCCCCTCTGACATCTACCTTCACCTTTAGGCCTCCCTCATGGAGGCTGTGTGAGTGCTTTTCAGCGGTTGTTGCTCTCCTCCTCCTGCCCTGGGGAGAAGGCCTCCTGAGCGGGAGTCTCCCTTTGCTGCAGAGCAATGTTTGCAGCCTCCTCATTAAATTTCCCATTAGAGGGATAGTACGAGAGCCTTCCTCCGAACTCAAAAGCTCCCTGAACTGGATCTCTAAATTGCAGTAGCTGAGACATCACTAAATGTATCCCAAGCCTGAAGGGAAGGTGACCTAGTCCTTGGATCTCCAGAGGTTTCCTCCTCATAGGGGGGTTTTCCTCGTCTCCATGCCGAAGGTCATACAAGTTAAGTATTCATTATGTAGTACATTTCTCTAGTTTACTTAGACAAGTTTCCACTGTTGGATTGAGTTGGATGGTGTCTCTCTTTCCTTAGGAAGCTCCCCTATGTTATCAGTGCAATCCTGACAACTTGCTCATCTTAATTTTGTCTCTTCAGTAGTCTTTCATTGCTGTCAATCTGTGCACCTCAGTCTCATGGTCAAGTTTGCTGTTCAGTACTTCTCTTTGGGGCTCCTTCCTAAGGTAACTTTAGCCAAGGGAATCCTTCTCACAGCACCTCTCGGGGTCGAACCCTCTTCGAGGGTTCCTTGCCTTTGGTACTTCAACAGGGTGGTAATTCTCTATGGAGTATAGAGTGCAAATGACCAAACAGTTTATCACAGTTGCATAAACATAACACTACACTGGTTGTGTAGGCCCACTGAATCGAAAGGCTATGCCTGCAGTTAAATGGGGTGAAGCAACAGCTATGCCCCCTCCTTGAGCTACATAAGCAGTTCCTTCCAGCCTCCCTTAGAATCACTTTTTTTTTTGCCCCACCATCCTCCCCTCCTCTTCCAGTGGCATGCCTCTCTCCTCGTGGGGCTCATTCCTAAGGTGCCTTTAGCCAAGGGAATCCTTCCTGTGGCATCTCTAGGCATCCAACCCTCTTTGAGGGTTCCTCACCTTCAGTACCCCTACAGAGCAGTAATTCCCAGTGGAATAGAGAGTGCAAATGGCCAAACAGTTTATCACAGTTGCATAAGCATAACACTACACTGGTTGTGTAGGCCCATTGAACGTGTTTCATTTCTTACTTAAACGTTCCTGGTCTTAAATCAGTGATATGGTGTCAGACACCTGAAACCTGCAGCAAATGAAATTATGGGTACTCAGGGCACACAGTTTTAGTTGCATGCTAAATTTCAATCAACCAGAGAGTTTCAACGTAAGCCAATACTTACAGTGGCCTGTGTGGAAACAACACTTTTCCAGGTACCATAACAACACCAGACTAGACAAGGAGGAAATTATTTATTTATGTATGAATGTATTTATTAATTCATTCATTTTTTTATTAATTTCAAATAATTTCCCAAGACATACTGAGCTCAAATAGCTCATCTCCAGATGTGTCCTGGAAGGAGGGGGAAGAGGCGAGAATAACACAACAATAAGTAACAACAAATATGTTGCAATAAGCAAAACAATACCAGTTAACAATAAACAGTAATAAAACAAATTGTATAATAAAGTGCAGATGGTGGCACAACTGCAGAGAGAACAAGGCACTAGCAGGTTCAGCAGAAAAAGTGCAAATGGGAGCCACAGATGTATAGTAAGCAGGGCACTGCTGAGGACAACATGTAGGGGAGGATGGACAAGCTAAGGGGGTGGAGGGGGTGACTGATTTATGATAGGTGCAAGGGCACAGGGGCACAGGGGATGTGGAGTTGGGTAGGGGTGATAATAAATAAAGTCCAAGCCATGGTCATGGGCAACTGCGGGAGTGAGAAGAGAATTCACAGAGAAGGGATTTGAATGATGAAGGAAGAAGCATTGCTAATGGGAGTGGGGAGAGAGCTCCACAGTTTAGGGAAGCAGAAGGAGAAAGCAACTTGACCCAAAGAAGATTTCACTGAGGTGAGTGCCAAGGAGCAAGGGCCAGAGTAATTAAGGGAGTAGGGGTGGGGGGGGATTGAGAAGGGAGGAAAGGTGGGGAAGGAGGTCCCTCCCAAACCACAATTTAGAGAGATTTAAGTAGCATAATGAGCAAGGCAACTGGCATCAAGGGACAGTGAGGAGAGGGAGGAATACAGTGAGCAGTGGTGGGTTCTAGGGGGACAATCAAGGACAAAACAGCAGAAGGAGTGAAAGAAGGTGCATTACATGTTATTCCTCATCTATAATATGAGGAAAGAACATAAGTACTGGATATTTATACTGTTTTTATTTGTGCAGAAGGGCCAAGAGAATACGTAATTATGACACTATAATACAGAAGTTTGAGTCTTGTTGGCCTAGGGGTATATGATTCTCATTTAAGGTGCGAGAGGTCATGGGTTCAAATCTTTGGACAAGCCCTTAATTCATGTAATTAGAACCATCTCAGTTTGAGAATCATTTGCACAAAGGACATTGAAGACTGTCCACCAGAGTCAGCCCAACGAGGCAGCCAGCAGCCAGCCACTCTGCTCCCCTACTGACCAAAAGTGGAGCAAGTGTCACCCTTCAGAACAGGTAAGATACCACAGTTAGTGATCACTCCCCAGTCCTAGTCGAATGGACCACCAAGACCATGAGACAACCACCTAAACTCATTGCTTGCAGGGTACTGAGAGGCAACTCTTCTGGTACAAGCTGAGTGGAGTGGCATGGACTGCATTACTGACGTAGACCAGGCCCTAGATTTCCTTGTGAGGGAAATCACACATGCAGCTGACAAATTTGCACCAATCAAAAAATGGATGATCTGAGGGAGAACTGCTGAATGGCTCACCCCAGAGTTGTTAGAACTGATGCGCCATTGAGACAATGCCTGGACCAGAGCCAGACTCTCGGGTAGCCCAGTGGATACCCAGACATACAAGACAGGCCATAACAAATGCACATGTGCTATTAGAGAGGCTAAAGTCAACTACTATGGAGAGAAGCAAGACAAACTCTGGGGGGATGGCAACAAAATCTGGGGGTCCCTAAAGGAACTCCTTGGGAGCTCCGACAAGGGTGCCCCACAGTTGATTACTCAAGGTGATTCCCACATTACCAACCCCAAGGAAATTGCAGACATCCTTAACAATGCCTTCACAGATCTTAGCTCCTACCTCAACACCACTGACTCCACCACCCAATATAATACTCCCCTCAGTACCCTACTGAATGCCCCCCAAACACCCTGACCAACAAGACCGCACATGTCAACCACCCCAAGTTTTATTTTAGAACACTAACTGAAGCAGAATCTACAAAATACAGTAAAAGAGTACTAAACAAAACCAGGGTAGGTAGTGATACAATTGACATGAAACTACTTGCCTCAGCACTTGATATCCTGAAACACCCAATCACTACACTGTAGAACCTCTTCCTCCACAATTCAAAATTCTCTGCCCTATGGAAATCCATGATTGTTACTCCAGTACACAAAGGAGGTGACAAAACATGCATCACAAACTACGGGCCAATCTCCATACTCTCCCCTCCATCCAAGGTCCTGGGATGAGTAGTTGCGGACCAGCTGGTGGACTACCTCTATAGTTACAACCTACTATGTCCCCAGCAGCAAGACTTTAGATGACAATATAACACCATTTCAGCCCTGTTAGAATTCATTAACTGCCTACACGAGTTCCGTGACAAGCGTGAAATGGTTGGGTCAATCTTTATTGACCTGATGAAGGCTACCTCGTGAACTACACATTATTATTGGATAAACTCACAGGGATGAGCCTATCTTGGGAAGTAGTGGGGTGGTTTGAGAACTACATAACTGACCGCACCCAAAAAGTGAAGGTCAGTGGAGACCTCTCTGACTCTAAGGCTACGACAGCATGGGTTCCACAAGGCTCAATACTGGGACCACTACTGTTTAGCTTGTTTATAAATTACTTGCCTAATGCCCGTGATGGTGCCCACATCCTGCTCTACGCGAATGACGCAGCCATCTACACAAGCAGCACCAAGCAAACAACTGTCAACCACATCTTACAGCACAACTTCCACTCCTTAGAGCACTGGTTCCTACAGAACAAGCTGCTTCTAAACTACAAAAAAAAAAAAACAATTACTTTTGCAAGCCATCAGAGGAAGAAAAAACTCCTACCCTTTTCCATTATTAATCAGAATGGCAAGGTTTTAGAACAGGTAACATCTTTCAAATATCTTGGCATATACCTCAACAGCACTCTAACATACACCAGGCATATTGACCATGTTGTCAGCACAGTAAATAAACAAATTCTGGTCAGAGCCAATATGGCTGTGGAGAGCTTTTAGGAGTGGCAACAGCGTGGAAAAGAATATGCAGTGCTTTTGCTTCAGTCGTAAGTAATACTGCAGCGATTACAGTACTGTGCATGCATGTCGCACATGTGCAGTTTGCCCTGTAGTCAGTCCTGCTCAACATGGCAGTGCTGACATAACTATGTAACCCCCCTGCAAATGGGGGTTCCCAAAAGTCTTCCAGGAGCTTGCTTGAATGCTCCAAGCTTGGATGGTGTTCGGCGTCTAAGCCGTTTATCTGTGAGTGCTTTTAGAGTTTCTGGTACTGTCTCTTTAAGAGCTGTCTCCCTCTGCAGACATAATTAATTTGGATGGGGGTCTGTGTGTTTCCCTGCTTGAGTCCCACTCGAGCTGCTGCCAAATCGCTCTGTTTCTGCCGTGACAGTGGGCAGAGTGAGTACTTTTCAAAGATGTAACTGTTTGCCAGAAATCATTCAGAGTAATAACGAAAATACAGTTTGTCTAACCTGCTTTTCTTTGCAGTCAGAACTGTGTTTGCCTAGTCCCCCATTCTGGTTTTGAACTGCTGAACTGTACCAATCAGTGTGGGGGGAACTTTGAAATGGAGCCTGCTGCTGGCAAATCAGAACTTGGACTCTCATTCTGCAGCCAGCCACCTATGTACTGTATGGCCAATGCTTCTGAGAATTGTAGTTTGGACTTTGGCGCCTTTTTTCCACCAACAGGGGGAGTTTACTGTGAGTGACAGCCAAACCAGCCAACTGAACCGGAAAGAACTCAAAGGAAATAGCCAGCTCTGTCTACTGGAAAGATCAGATCAGTTTGGGGCAGTGAAGAGAAAAGGAGCTATGTGCTTCTGCTGTGTATAGTTTTAGCATGGTAAGTGTGTGTAAGGCCCTGAGTTTCGGTCTGCAGCCTGTGCAAGCACCTGTTCAGACTGAATCCGACCTGTGAAGAGAATCAAGGAGATCTGAAGAGCAGAAACCAGGCTCACCCTGTAGAAGACTGGAGAAATTGCTGAATCGCGCTCGGTCCGTCAGGAACTGAATCTGCTGTGTGTTCTCCCGGGTATTGTGCAGTAATTGCAATCGGGATCGAGAAGCAGCCTGCCTGGTATAGTACTTTCCTTTTACATATAAATGTGTGTAGTGCCTGTGGGGAATCGTGTTTCAAATCCCCTGTACAGTGAATTGAGTGCATTAAGCTGGAAGTAAACCCCAGCTTAATCCAGACTACATCCATTTGCTCTAAACTGCAGTGGGGTCCAGTCACAAGGACCTTGTCCACATGGTCTGCTCCTCCTGGCAATCCAGGACAATCAGCTTTCCATCCAGTTCCCAGCCTTGAGTTTGTGAGTACAAAGCAGGGTAGCTCCCTGCCATCTGTTTATCAAATCACAAGTGTGTTATCTAATTGTTGCTTTTTTTCATTTCTTCACGAACTGAGCCCTCCGGCTCCGGATTACAATTGGGTATTGTGCAAGTGTTTTTTCCATCACAGGGCCCCATCCAGCTGCACCAATCCTGGCTAGCCCCCTCATCCTGGGTATCCAGTGAAAGTGACAATTTGGAACTCTGAATATGTGCACAGTACTGTGATTATTAATGTGTTTAACCTAATTAACCTGATTTCCCCCTTCCTTGTTACAGCTCCTTAAATAAATTAGATCTGTCGGTTTTCAGCAAAGTTACACTGACTGAGGTATTCGTTTATGTTAAAGTATTATACTGTGGTTTTTGCACTGTATCATCTTGTTTTGCAGGGGGTCACCAGAGTCCAGTCGACAGAGCCAGTCCTCGGGGTAAGTGTACATTGTGAAGATATTCCTAATGCATTGTATGGGCCACTAGTGGGAAGAAATGGGGGTTACAGTGTCCCAGAGGGCTGTGACCAAGTTAGTTTAACTACTGCAAATCCTGACCTCTGGGTGGAGGCACCTGCCATTGGACCTAGGCCCCTCAACCTGTTAGTAGTTAAGCAGGCAGGGGTAGTAGCCCTTGGGATAGCACCACTGAGGGGCTACATCTTGGAGGCTCACCACTGGGATTGTGTGTCCTCTAGTGGCCACATTTACGCATTACTGTTAAAAATAAATGGGTACCCCAACAGAAGCGGCTGTACACCAGTTGGTGAAGTGGTGTACTAGGCAGGAGATTGACCCCCAAAATGCTGTACTTGTCTTGGATATCCTGCTGGGTACCAGTACGGACACTGTAGAGGAAATACTTTACAAGGTCCAAAGTTTACGAAACCCTGTGGTGGTGGGGCGGCTGGCTGATCTGCTCGCCCAAACTTTTATGGCTCTAATAGAGTGTAGGGACCCTATAGACAGTTCCAAAGTGCCACAGACCATTACCCCAGAAGAAGCCCTCACTGCCCTGAAAGTGATAACTAAAGACAGTAAAGACCCTGGGGAGAACGAGACCCCCTCCCCACTATCTGATACTTTTGAGGAGAAATTTGCTAAATTGTTGCTGGAGGATTTAAAGAAACTATTATTGCCACCTGAGAACGTTCCTCCACCAACACCCTCTCCCCCTCCAGCACCCATTATTGCCCCTATGTCTGTATCTTCCAATAGTCACGACTCTTACTGCAGGTTGAAAATTTTCTCCGGCACCCTCCCCACCTCACAAGGAGAGGATGACTGGGAGACCTGGATAGACTATGTTGCCTCTCAAGTGCTAGAATGGCAATGCTCGGAAGCAGGAAAGCGAAAGAGGGTAAGTGAGAGCCTCTGAGGTCCTGCTCTGGCTACCATCCGTGCCAAATGGGCCAGTAACCCTGAAGCGACTGCACAGGACTATCTTGAGGCCTTGGAGAATGTGTATGGGAGCCCAGATTCCGATAAGGACCTGTGGTGAAGAGTATAAAATGCACAACAGTATCAAGGGGAGTTGTTGTCTGTGTATGTATCTCAGCTGGAAAAATTGTTGCAAGAATGCCTCAGAAAGGGTAGTTTGCCAGTGATTGAATTGGACTGAATCAGGCTGGACAGGATCCTTAAGTCTGCTCCCTTCTCAGAACTGCTGTTGCTTCAGTTACGCCTGGCCAATCGACTGGAATCCCCACCCTCCTACAATGAGCTAATGAGAGAAATTCGAGGAGTTGAGAAAAGGCGACCCTGGGAGGGACTTGCACCAATAGCTGCTGCTACGACCCAAAAGACCGAAGGTGACCCATCAAGTGAAGTTCTGGGGCAAGGGTTGGCAGTTAAAGAGTGTTCTGAGAAGGAAAAGGGTGTGCCACCATGGGGTGAGCTGCTGAGGGAGATTAGGAAAGCAATAGACAGTCTCATCATGAAGGCAACTCCTACGAGTACGGGCACTGACACTTGCCCGACTGCTTCTGCTATGGGGGTGGGGGTGCCCATCCAGGCACCCCATGTTGACAACAGTTCGAAACTTGATGCCTTGACCATGGAAGTGAGGGAACTGAAGAGATCTCTCCAAATGTCCACCCCACCGCCGGCTGAGGTGGCACCAAGGTTTTCTATTGACAGTATCAATGACGCAGCCCCCAATGTGATTCTTCGGTCACCCCAAACTTCAGCTGACATATTTTGCCATAATTGTGGGAAGGATGAGCACATGAAGAGGGAATGCCGGTCTCGGAAAGACTTGGAGAGAGTGGTGAGCCGGCTACAAGGGAGAGACTTTGAGAGTCACCTGATCAAAGATATGCTTTCTCTGTGGGGAGTGCGAAAGTCCACCACCACCCCTTACCACCCCCAAGGGGACCCACAGCCTGAACGTTTCAACCGCACTTTGCTAGATATGCTAGGCACCCTCCACCCAAAGGACAAGCCTAGATGGAGCCAACAAATTAGCACCCTGGTACATGCCTACAACTGCACCAAAAGTGATGCCACTGGATTCTCCCCCTACCGTCTGATGCTTGGAAGAGAAGCTCAATTGCCGGTAGATGTGTGTTTTGGGGTCTCTCCTGATGGGGTTTGAGCTGGCAACTATTTACAGTATGTGCAAAAGTTAAAGGCCCAGCTAAATCATGCATACCAACTGGCTCAAACCATGGCTGCCAAAAGAAATCTGGCCAACAAAGAAAGGTATGATAAAAAGGTGAAAGCACAGGAACTACAGGAGGGAGATCAGGTATTGCTAAGAAATCTGGGACTGCAATGCAAACATAAAATTGCTGACCGGTGGCACCATCTCCCTCACATTGTAGTGGGCAAACTAGATAATCTGCCTGTGTATAAAGTAAGGCCTGAGAATAATTTAAAAGATGTTAAAGCAATGCATAGAAATCATTTACTGCCCATTGGACAAATCTTAATTGAGTCTGAGCCCCCAGAAAATGCCCCCTCTGGACCAGTGACTAGAGCTGCAGCTAAGGAAAAATCAAGAAAGTCTGCACCTACAGAAGCTGAGTTAAAGCGTTCCCCTCCACAAGTCCCAGCCGAGCATGACTGTCAGTCCATATCAGAGGAAAGTCAGTGTGACTTTGAATACTACCCTTCTTACGAACTGAGTCAGTTGTTTTGGGGCAGTCCCCTAGTCAATACTGGAGATGAAGCTGGGACTTCTGGACTGTCTAAGCTCCCAGCTTTGCCCCTGGAGCCAACGCTCCCAGAACGTGAAGTGCAAAGTATCCAGTCAGATGATATGGAATCATTGTGTATGGTTGAATTGTTTGAGCTTTCAGGGGAGGAAAATGATGGACTGGAACAGACTGGTGACATATCAGAACAAGAAGAGTGTGTTGAGTGCCCTGATAATTCACTGTCAGTGTCCGAAAGCTCTTCTTGTGAGCCAAGTGTTGTGGACTCAGAGATTGTAACTCCTGGAGCTGAAAGTGCCCCAAGTTCTAGCCTCTCTATCCCAATGGAGACTCCCCTGACAAGTGAGGACAATACTGAAAATAAGGCTTAGAGTGCAGAGACTGTAACAGTTCCCCCTAGAAAGACTGGTTGAGCTGTAAAGCTGGTGCACCACAGTTATGATTCCCCTGGGAGGCCTGTGGACTTGCCTCTCAATGTTGTCCATAAAGGAGTGTATATGTCCCCGAGCTCATTGCCCAAACTGAACATCAGTGCTAACTCCAAGCTACTTGTGTTGCCCTCTAGGTATGGTGCCCCTGCCCCATCCAGCCCCAAGGTAGCTGATAGGGAAGGGCCCCCTCTCTTCAGGTTTCATGTACAAGAGGTAATAACCTGAGTTATGGTACAATGTGTGTGCAATACTGTGTAAAGAGTGACTTACTGCAACGTTTCAGGAATGCGTTTCTGGTAAAGTGATATGTTGACTGATGATTACATGTATGAGCCTAATGTGATCCTGATGCAAATGTATATGGTTGCAATTGAAACTTATGGGGGTACTTGCTTGACTCGGATGCCAAGCTTTTTCCAGGCCGGGGAAGGTGTAACCCCCCTGCAAATGGGGGTTCCCAAAAGTCTTCCAGGAGCTTGCTTGAATGCTCCAAGCCTGGATGGTGTTTGGCATTTAAGTCGTTTATCTGTGAGTGCTTTTAGAGCCTCTGGTACTGTCTCTTTAAGAGCTGTCTGCCTGCAGACATAATTAATTTGGATGAGGGTCTCTGGGGGCACCTGCCACTGAACCTAGGTCCCTCAACCTGTTAGTAGTTAAGCAGGCTGCGGTAGTAGCCCTTAGGATAGAGCCACCGAGGGGTTACAACTATGTATGCACGATAGTCATGCATTTGCAGTTTATGTCAACGTCACCATGTTGCACACAGTGGCCATCACTGCTGCAGTTGCGGAACGGAAACATAGTGCACTAGGAAGTAGGTATGTTTATGTTGCCCATGGAGGTAAAGGGCTGCATAAACAGAATCACTAGAAACTATGTCAGAGCATTGTGGCAGCACATCAGACAGCGGTCCGGTTACGTGCTTCCACAGTGCTCTTCTACAAATTTGATTATGGCATAACATCCATGGAGCTTGGCCCACGCAGCCATACAAGTCAGACTCAGGAAGAGTCTATTAACAAACCAGAGATCTGGTCTGGGACTTGCTTGTCATCACAGTCACTTTCTCATTCTTTTCTAAGCAGTAATTTCTCGCAAATGTGCCTTAACCATATTGATCTCAGTGCTGGTAAACTACTTCTGGTTTCCCCTGATTGTATTAGGCAGGGATAGTAGCAGTCTTGAAGTGCTAGCTGACAGTGGTGGCATGTTCTCAAAAAAGTGGTCCCCATGCTCGTCTGCACATTTTTGAAATGATGCCTTTTCTTGTTTTTGCTGTAAAGAAACCGACCCCTTTAACACAAAACCAAGGAGACCGTTATGGCTTCTACCCCTCCCCCTTTCTCTTCAAGTGAGGAACGTGATTATTGGTTTGCATCAGATGTACAGTGGCAGCCATAGATGCATAATATTGTTAAACAGTAATCAACTGTACGTAAAAGCTCTTTTTTTTTAATGTGTGTTTTCTTAATGTTGTCAATACCCCTCCATCCGTTTGTACTGTGCTCCTGGATTTCTGTGCTCCAAGTGCATTATTTTATATTTTTGTGTTTAGGACAAAAAGGCCTTTCAGATGAGGGTAGTCTCTAATCTAAATTCTTTATAGTTTTTTATGTTTCCTTGCACGTGCGCAAGAAACATTTTGTGGTAGAACGACATTTCAGAGGTGTGTTAAGGACGAGTCCAATACATAGCAATCTACAGTAGGCTTGTCCCTGACAGACCAATGGGCATGCAACCAGACTGTGACACTAGTCACAGTTTCGCAGCTGGAAGTCATTCTCTAGTTGAAAGAAATGAAACACTCCAATGAGGGCACTTCATTCCTTTCATTCACCCCCTTACTGAACTTACCGTTTGTCTCCCCACCCACCCTGCAAATGTTCAGGTACCCAGCCCTACACTGGATCCCACTCTCTCTGTGCCATAAGCAGTAAACAGTCCCAGCAGTAAAGAACAAATAAATATACTTTATCTTTCCCCCGAAAGACATCTGCATTGAACTTGTTTGTGTCTCTGTGTGAATGAGAGTGTGTGTTCTTGTCCCTGAGCTCCTCTCTCTCTCTGGTGCTTCATCTGTGCCACAATGCCCAGTATGAGCATTGCTCTCTGTGATGGTACCCACTGACCCACCCCGCAGATCAGAGCAAGAGTGCTGAGAAGTGAGGCAGCATTTTCTGCAGAGCTGTAGCTTAACACTGGACTATGGAGGAGAGAGACACAGGCTACAAGGACAAACACTGAAAAGGAGAGGCAGCAGTGCCCCCCCCCAAAAGACAGCACAGGATTGAAAGAGGTGGTGAGTGGTGTGACAGTGTGACATTTGGACAGCTGGTTCTAATCACTGTATCATTTTTTTGTAATATAAAAATGTGTTATGGACTGTCTCTCTTGAGAAATGCTGGAACAGTATGTGAGTATTACACACACACACAGGTTTTAGATACAAGGTGTTACCTGGAAGGCCAGAAGCTAATTACAGGCTAGAACAGGCCTTAATCAAGGATCACCTATTTATCTAAGTTAATTATAGCTGTAGTTGCTAAGAGGGAAATCATAAACTTTTATGGCGTTTAGGGGAAGAGTGCAGGATCATGTGACACTGGTGCAAAGTCATAAATGCTTTGATGTCTGTGTGAGAGAGGATACTGCTTACAGATGAAAGGAAATTTACAGACTTGATTGGGGAAGTTACATGGGAAAAGGAGTTTCTGCTGATGCAACCTTAATTATCTTACCTTCTAATATGATAAAATATCCTGGGTTTATGATTTTTCATAAACAGAGGAGGAACTAGGTGACCTCATGCAAAGAGGTGGGCAAAGCCAGCTTTTAAACATAATTCTGTTTACTTTCAGAGACTTTTATCTACACTCTGACAAAGAAACATATTTGAGCACTTTAAGCAAGTATACAAGTAGAGAGAGAGACAAAATCTAAGTACTGTAGTAGGAATTGCACTGTTAAAACCTTGTTCTTTTAAAAAAATTGTATGTTTTGTGATCTATGGTTCTGTATTTTATGTTTTATATATTGTTTTATCTATTTTAGTAAAACTCTATTTTTAGAGCCTACTTGGTCTGTCTTTGAATTTCTTCCTTTAACAAGTGAAATATATGTGGTTAAAGTGGACACTGTGCATAAACTTGTATGGTGATAGCAAACTGGAAAAGGTGAGAGTTTAATCTGAGGTCTTTATTAGAGTTTTTAAGGGTTCATTTCTGTACACCTAGTTAGGTGCCCATAGGCAAAGATATCTGGCCCCCTGAAGACAGAATTATCTGAGCCTGTGCATTGGGTACTCTAGCAAGAGGTTCACAGTTTGAATCCCTCCAGAACTAAGACCAAAGGTTGATTCGAACCCACAAAGCAGACAGGAGGGTTACCCTGTTTCTGTTAACTGTTCACAAGACTGCGCTTGGAGGTTGACATTTTGGGAGTAGAGGGCTGAACTGCTGAGTGGGTTTGTGACAAGTAGAATCAGTGTCAGGGACAGAGCGGAGAGAGAGAGAGAGACCCCAAACAGTGACAGCAACATGCTAAGATATGGCGAATAAGCAGAGTGAGAGTGATCATCAGGAGACAGGCTGTCACTATTGCAGCACCACCTTGGCAGTGTGAAATTGGGGGCAGTGCAATGTAGTAACCATAACCACGATGACCGGTGGCTCCCAGACCTGCAACTGAACAAACGTTCATCTCAATGGGTGGCCCTTCCCCTAGCAGTGTCTACTCCCTCCCCCCAACCCCAAGCCCCCGAGACAGACAGCAACAGCGAGAGCCACTTCCAGTCTGGCATATATGTGCAGGTCCAATGCATTCCAGTCAAATATGGTGTAAACCCCCCCCCTTAAAACAGAGAAGTGGAGTACAGTGTGCGCCCGAGCTCGGCTGCCATCTATTTCATTGCCATTCACTCTTCCAGCACCTTGCTGTCAGTCTGACTCGTTGTCTTTCTCTCTGAAGCCCAGTGGAAGTGGACAGGACATACAGAGAGGCAGAGAAAGTGGCAGCAGGAGTGCCATGACCGGAACAGAGAGCAGTGCTACAGTTTCGCCATAGGGGAGCAGAGATCAGAGAGAGAGGAAGAGAGACCAGGAGAGTCACAGTGTAAAACAAACTTGGTGCATCTATTCCACCACTGCACAAGAGGAGCACCCAGATAGAGTCAGATATCTGCCTCTTCACATTGACTAGCACAGTGTAGGGTGGGCACTGGATGGGCACCCCTGGGCTGTTGCTGCCCCCTTCATGTCCAGCTCACATCAGCACATATGGAACAACCTGCAGTAGCCAGAGACTGATATAGGTTACTCATCTTTCCCTCCACACCCATCCCTCTCCACACAGGTTGGCACAGTGACAATGTGACCTCCAGGTGGGCAGCCCTGGCAGAAGCTGGTGACTGGTACCCCCTCCACAACCATCCCACCACTGCACATTGGCTGACGCAGCCAGAGACAGAAATGTGAGTTGCACATTTGTCACTCCACACCTGTTTCTATCTAGTTTGGTGGGCTCCAGGTGGGTGGAAATGGGGCTGTGGTCAAGATCCACTGGGTGGCCCAAGGCCATTGGCACCAAACACATCATTCTGCATCTCTGCACATGTGAAGCATTTTCTCCTTCCATTCCAGCTCCTGCATGTGAGGAGCACTCTGCAGGAGCCAGTGACAGATGTGGTTCACAGATCTGTCCATCTTCACCCATCTGAGTGCCATGAAAGCTGGAACTGCCATTGGGTGGGCTCCAGGCAGGTGGCTCTGGGAGAATGATGCCCTATTCCCCCATCCCACCTCCACACAAGGGTAGTACCTGCAGCAGCCATGGACAGAGATGCAAGTTGCACGTCTGCCCCTTCATATCCGTCCCTGCTCCACCAGGGCAAGCATGAAGGTTGAAGTGGGCTTTGGGTGACTTGCACTTCCTCACCCTATGCCACACTTCTACACTTTCAGAACACTCTTCTTCAGGCAAAGACTCTCTCATCTAATGTGCTCTGCCGATGGACAGCACTCTGAGGTACTGAGATATAAAAATGTGGATGGAAACATAGAAACATTGACTTTGACGGCAGATAAGGACCACTTGGCCCACCTAGTCTGCCCATTTCCCTACCTATTGGGTAAGCTGCCGATCTTAGTTAACCAATAGCCTACTTCTTCCTACCTCCCACCAGAATTGCCTTTCTGTCCCTCCACAACTGTTCCCACTCTGCTGGGTGGGTGGATACAGTGGATGCTCCTGTGTGACTGATGCCCCCTCTTGCACCCCCATTTATCAACCCAATACTTTAATCTGAGAGACTGTTGGTGGTACTGGACCTATCGAGTGTTGGGGCAACTTGTGCGGTTGGGACGGAAGAAGCAGTGGTAGCCTATAATGAGGCTGTTGCTGCAGCCTTCGATTCCATCGTACCCATTCATGTCCACCCATTGTCTACTCACCGGAGATCTCCTTGGTATGATGAGGATCTTCGGAGTTTAAAGACTAAGGTGCAAAGGTTAGAGAGGTACTGGAGGAGATCTGGCCTAATGGAGGACAAACTGGCTCTGAAGTCACATTATGTTGACTATCGGGGGCAATCTCCCGAAAGAAGGCTGCATTTTTGTCTAGGGAGATTGCTGTGGTGGCAAACAGAACAGCTCAGCTCTTCTGCATGGTGGACAGGCATTTACATTCTGCCTGTCTCTGTGTTGGGGGCAGGTTCTAGCACTAGGTGAGAGGAGCTGGCTCTGTTCTTTGCCGACAAGGTGTCCTCTATCAGAGCCGAGGTCTCTTCGTGTATCTCTCAAAAGAGTAGCAGGGTCTGGCCTGAGTTGTGCTGGAATACTCCTCCTGTCTAGGATGAGTTTAAGTTGGTTGGGGTGGAGGAGGTGGCGGAGATGATCTCAAAGCTGCGGCCAACATAATGTGATCTAGACTGAGGCCCGACCTGACTTTTGATTGGATGTTTCGACCTGATTGGACCTGTGGTTGCTGAGGTTGTCTGGAGTTACTTGAGGAGTGGGGTCTTCCCATTGCCTTGAAAGAGGCTTTGGTTAGACCCCTTTTGAAGAAGCCCTCTTTGGACCCAGACTGCCTCAGCAATTACAGGCCAGTCTCTAACTTCTCATTCTTAGGGAAGGTTATTGAAAAGGTGGTGGCCGTTCAGCTTGAGAGACATCTTGCCTCTTCCTCCACCTATGAGTCTTTCCAGTCTGGGTTCCGTGCAGGGCATAGTATGGAGACTGCTCTGGTGAGGGTGCTAAATGATCTCCTGATGGCAAGAGACAGGACAGACTGTACCCTCTTGGTCCTCCTGGACCTATCTGCGGCATTTGACACCGTGGATCATGAGTCATGAGTTGCTACTTGACCGCCTGCGGTTCTGGTGTGGCCTGTCTGGTAATGTCATCAGCTGGTTCAGATCATATCTAACAGACAGAGTGCAAAGGGTGACACTGGGATTAGTCTCATCTAACCTGAAGCCTCTGTGCTGTGGGGTTCTGCAGGGTTCGGTCTTGTCACCCTTACTATTCACGGTGTATATGCTGCCATTGGGGGCATTATCAGGCAGTATGGGCTGGGTTTTCACTGCTATGCATATGATACCCAGATGTTCTTGTCCTGTGCACCTGATACCCAGATGTCGGCCTCTGTATTTAATGGCTGCCTCGAGGAAGTCCGGACATGGATGACTCAAAACTGGCTTAAGCTTAACCCAGATAAGACTGAAGTGCTGGTTGTGGATCTGAGTTGTCTGGGCAGAGGAGGAGGTGGGGGGTTGTTTCCCTTACCCCATCTAGACAGGTGCAGGATTTGGGCATGATTCTGGATGACGGTCTGACGCTTGGTGCTTAGGTGTCAGCCATGGTAAAGAGTGGATTTTATCATCTTAGGAATATCACCCGAATTCAAGCCCTGATCCCGCCTGAGGACCTGACTACACTGATATATGCTTTCGTCACTTCCAGGTTGGACTACTGTAATGCCCTGTACCTAGGGTTATCAGGAGGCAACCTCTGCAGGCTGCAGCTGATGCAGAACACGGCAGCAAGATTACTGACGGGGGGTGAGAAGATGTGAGCATATCACCCCAGTCCTCCGTGAACTGCACTGGCTGCCAGTCAGGTGGAGGATTGTCTTCAAGGTATGGCTCCTCACCTACAAGACCATGCAAGAGAGGGGACATGTCTATCTGCAAGATCTCCTTGTCCCCTACTGTCCACCCTGGGCACCTCATTCTGCCGGGGGAGGCCTTTTTAGAGTTCCCCGGGCTAGGCTGCAGCATTCTGGGGATAGAGCATTCTTGGTGGCTGTGCCTACCCTGTGGAGCTCCTCACCTGTTTATTTAATGGAGGCTCCCTTGGTAGAAGCTTTAAAGAAGGGCCTGAAGATGTATTTATTCCAGCAAGCGTTTAACAATTAATTTTATGTTTTTATGGGATAGATAAATACTATGCTCCCAGTTGTATTGTTTTATATATATATTCTGTGTAGGATTTTAACTAATTGTACTGCTATTGTTGGTTTGTACAGCACCCAGAGTCTCCGGAAATGGGCACTTATATAAATAAAATAACTATCTATTTTTACAGCAGCCAGAGAAGAGATGTGGGTTGCACATCTGCACCATCATAAACTGTCCCCATTTCAAACAGTTCCACACACAAGCTGGAGTGGGGTCTAGGATAGTGGCCCCTAAGTGACTGTTTCCCCCCCCTCCATCCCACCTCCACACATGGAGAGCACTACTCCCCCTCCATTACACATCTGTACATAGAGAGCCCTCCTCCCCCTCCATGCCTCCTTTGTATATGGGGAGCAATTCTCCTTCTCCAGCCCTCTTCCACATGGTGGACATAGTGTCTTATGTAATGATATTTGGTCTCAATCCCTGTTGAATGCAACATTGTACATATTCTGCTGGGGGAGGCCTCTTTGGAGTTCCCAGGGTTAGGTTGCGGTATTCCAGGGACAGGGCATTCTCGGTGGCCGCGCCTACACTGTAGAACTCCTTTCCTGTCTATTTAAAGGAGGCTTCCTTGGTAGAAGCCTGTAAGAAGAGCCTAAAAACGTATCTGTTCCAGCAAGCTTTTATTAATTGATGTCAGTGGATTGATAGGTGCATTTTAAATCTGCTCCTAGTTGAATTTTACATACATTTTTGGCATATGATTTTATATTGTTGTTTGCTGTTTGTATTGTACACTGCCCAGAGTCCCAGGAAATGGGCACTTTTATAAATACAATAGCTATCTATCTATTGTATATACTAGTGTAACCCCTCTATAAATGGGGGTTCCCAAAAAGTCTTCCCAGAGCTTGCCTAGTTGCTCTCAGTCTGGATGGTGTTCGGCGTTAAAGCCATTTAAATGGTTTTGCCTGTGAGTGCTTTTAAAGCCTCTATGTACTGTCTCTTTAAGAGCTGCCTGCCCGCAGTCATAATTTGTTAGAATGGGGGGGACTGTGTGTTTCTATGCCTGAGTCCCGCCCGGGCTGTTGACTAATTGCTCCGTTTCTGCCATCGCTACTTGAGCAGAAGGAGCCCTGCAAAACGGTGTAACTAATTGCTGGTAATCATTTAGAGAAGTAATGAAAATGTAGTTTGTTCTAACCTGCCTTTCTTGCAGCAAGGACTGTTCAGTGCAGCTCCACCATTTTGGTCCCGGACTGCCGAATGGGACCAATCAGTACTTGGGACTCTCAAATGGAGCCTGCTGAAAAGGGGCTGTGTGGAGTGAGACTCTGGGAATTGTAGTTTTTGGACTGTTGGTGCCTTTTTGCACCTATAGAGGGAGCCTGTAGTGACTGACACCTGAACCGACCAACCAAATCTTTTGAATCTAAGTAAAAGCCCCTGGGCTGTCTGCTGGCAAGAGAGATCTGTGTGGGAAGCTGAGAGAGAAGCAGCTTGTAGAGCTTGGGCAGCTGTTTTGTGCCGTAGTTCACGCGGGAGAATCGTGGAAGGCCTGACTTCTGGCCTGCTTGCTGTTTTCTGTCCTGAGAGGAGAAAAGTGCTTGGTTAATCGGACTAAATTCGGTATGCAGAACTGAACTGAGCTACTGATCTGGAAACCAGGCTCAACCTGTAGAAGACTGAAGATTTTGCTAAATGTGATCGGCCTGTCAGGAACTTCAGCTACCTCTGTGCTCCCGGGTGTTAGCAGTGACTTTGCGATTGGGTTCGAGGAGCAGCCTGCCTGGTACAGTAATACTCTTTACATATAAATGTGCAGTGTATTTAAAGGGGGGGTCGTGATCTGTTTTTCCCCCAGCCTGAACTGTGGGCTGCTGGCTTTTACATATAAATATGTTGTGAACTGGAAGGGGGTCATGATCTGTTTTCCCCCAGCCTGAACTGTGAGCTGCTGGCTTTTACGTATAAATGTGTTGTGAACTGGAAGGGGGTCGTGATCTGCTTTTCCCCCAGACTGAGTTGTGTGTTGAGGGTTTGAAGTCATACCCAGCTCCCTTCAGATTGAATCAGTTTCTGGCTAATGCAGTTAGATCCTGCCACGAGGGTCTAATCCTCCTGCCCTGCTGTACAGAGAAGATTCACCGACAAGGGCCCTATTTCTTCTGGCACTCCAGAACACCCATCCACCGCCGCGACCTTCTTCCAAACTGTGGTCAGCTTTGGGTACAGTGAATAACTATCAGGGTAGCTCCCTGCAACCATCCTTTAAATCAAAAGTGTCTCATCTAATTGTTTGTTGTTTCTTTTCTTCACAAACTGAGCCCTCCAGCTCCGGATTACAAATATTGTGTTGTGTGTTTTCTTTTTTCCATCACAGGGCCCCTACCAGCCGCGATGCTGGCCTATCCCGGGCAACGGTCCTGGCTAGCCCACCCTCTATTCACCTGGGTACCCAGAAAAGTGACAGTGCTAGGGAGTCTGATTGCTTGCATTACTGTGTGATCATTACAGAGAGTAAGCTAATTAACCTGATTGCCCCGATCCTTGTTAAAACCCCCTGAATAAATCAGATCTTCTTTTCTTTGAAAGTTACATTGGCTGTGTGTCAGTATATGCTAAAGGCATTGCACTGTGGTTGTGTGCCATGCTTAACCTTATTTTACAGGGGGTTCCCAGAGCCAATGGAAGGAAGCAGTCCTGGGGGTAAGTGCCAAATACAAGTGTATGTACACAGCATATCTGTGGTGTTAAGAAGGTGAATATTGTGTATTGTGTGGGCCACTGGTGGGAAAAGAGGGGGGTCACAGTGTCCCGGGGAGCTGTGGCCTGGTTAGCTTGACAGAAACCAACCCTGACCTTTGGGTAGAGGTAAGAGTCACATAACCTAGGCCCCTTAACCTGCTACTAGCCAAGCAGGCAGGAGTAGTAGCCCTTGAGGTAGCACCACCCAAGGGTTACATCTTGGAGGCACCACTGGGATTAGTGTCCCCTAGTGGCCAACTTACAAATTACTGTTAAAAATAAATGGCTACCCCAAAAGAAGTGGCTGTACACCAGTTGGTGGGGTGGTGTACTGGGCAAGAGATCGACCCCCAAAATGCTATACTTATCCTGGATATTACCCTGGGTACCAATAAGGACACTGTAGAGGGAGTACTTTCCATGGCTGAATGTTTACAAAACCCTGTGGTGGTGGGTCGACAGGCTAATCTGCTTGCCAAAGTTTCATGGCCTTAGTAGAGTGTAAGGACCCAGCAGACAGTTCCAAAGTGCCACGGCCTATTACCCCAGAAGGAGCCCTCACTGTCTGGAGAGTGATAGCTAAAGACAGTAAAGACCCCGGGGAGGATGAGCCCCCCCCACTATCTGAGACTTCTGAGGAGAAATTTGCTAAGTTGCTGCTGGAGGAAGGGAAAACTGTGGAGGACTTGAAGAAACTACTCCTGCCACCTGGGGGTGTTCCTCCCCTAACACCCCCTCCCGCTCCAGCACCCATTGTGGCCCCTCCCTCTGGGCCCGTGCTAATGCTGACCCCTATGTCTGCACCTGCCGTTAGTCATGACTCTTACCAAAGGTTCAGAATCTTCTCCGGCACCCTATCCACCCCCCAAGGGGAGGATGATTGGGAGACCTGGATAGATTGTGTTGCCCCCTTGGTACCTGAATGGCAGTGTGCGGAGGTTGAGAAATGGAAAAGAATCATAGAAAGTTTGAAGGGTCTCACCCTAGAGGCCATTAGATTTTTGAGGTCCACAACCCCTGATGCATCTGCCCAGAAGTACCTATCTACACTCAAAGGCAATTTTGGGAGCATTGAGTCAGGAGAGAACTTGATGTGGAAATTTCAAGGTACAAAACAATGGCCCGGGGGAAAGTCTGTCTGCATATGTTACTCATCTGGAAAGAGCTCTGCAGAAGGCTTAATGAAAAGGTGGGGTAGCCGCCAGTGACTTAAACCATGTGAGGTTGGGGCACATACTGCAACATGCAAAGCATTCTAAATTGCAGCTCCTTCAATTAAGGCTCTAAAATAGAAGGGATAACCCACCAGATTACTGTGACTTGATAAAAGAACTCTGGGAGGTTGAAGATGAAGAGGGAGATTGTAATTCTAGGGTGAGCACAGCCAAAGTGATCACGGCATCGGAAGGCCCTTCTGAAGTGGGGACCAATGAGGGTGTGCCGCCATGGGATGAACTGCTGAGGGAGTTCAGGGAAACAAAAATCGGCCTCTTTATGAAGGCCGCTCTTGTGAGTACAGGCACCGGCTCTTATCCGACTGCATCTGCTATGGAGGTGGGGGTGCCCACCCAGGCATCTCCTGCTGACAGCAGCTCAAAACTTGATGATGTCTTGACTATGGAAGTGAGAGAATTGATGAGATGTCTCCAAATGCTCACCACACCGCAGACCGAGGTGGCATCAAGGTTTTCAGTTGGTAGTACCACCGCCCCAGCTCCTAGTGTGATGCCTCGGCCACCCCAAATCCCAGAAAACATATTTTGCCATAATTGTGGGAAGGATGGGCACATGAAGAGAGCATACCAGTCCACAAAAGACCTAGATAAAGTTGTATACAGGCTTCAAGGAGAGCTTCGGAGAACGAATCAGCGGTCGAGGAGTGCCCAAAATGACCACAGTGAGGGTTCAAGAAGTAGTAACTCAAATCCTCTATGGCTAAACCATCTGTCCAGGCCTCTGCTGCTATCCCTCCTGAATGGTCCGAGGTGGTGGGCCCTTCAATGGAAACCACAGTAAAAGTGAATGGTGTGTCCACCAGAGCCGTGCTTGACAGTGGGTCTCAAGTGACTATTCTGTTTCAAGATTGGTACAATAAGCACCTGCCTGATGTGCCCCTACAACCCTTGGAAGGTTTACATGTCTGGGGGTTAAGTGAAAAGGCTACCCCTACTCTGGATACATCCGAATTTGGTTGTTTTTCCCCACTTCGGTGGTTGGAGTGGCAGAGCAAGTGGAGACTTTGGCCCTAGTGTGTCTCCCCCACTGGACTGTACGATGGGGTTCCTTTGCTAATTGGGACAAATGCTCATATGTTCGGGAGGTTGACGCAACTATGCTATGAGAGACAGGGGCAGCAGACTGGTAGAGCTTTGAGGATTCCTGTCTTGATCAAGAAGGCTTATGAGTCACGGAAGAATGCTGACGAGATGGATGTGGACAAACCGGTTGGGGTTGTATGGAAGAAGGATCCTGAATCCATGATCCTGGCCCCCAATGCTCAGTGTACCTTACAAGGGGAGGTTCGCTTACGAAAAGATGTCAAGAACAAGATACTCATGCTGGATGCTCTGGGGGATGGAAAATTGCCAGAAGGATTGCTGGTTAAGCCCAGTATCTTACCCTCTCGGGCTCATGCCTATGCTCGACAGGTAATGGTCCAGGTTCATAATGTGTCAGACTGAGAAATTCGGGTGAATAGAGGCTGCACCCTGGCTACTGTACACTGTGCAGACACTGCAGTGCTACCCAGTAACAAGTACTCGGGGGAGACTGACAGAGTGCTGCCCAGATTGTTCGGCTTTGGTGACTCCCCGTTGCCAGCTGAATGGAAGACTAGAATCAGCCAGAGACTTGCTCAGAGAGATCGGGTGTTTTCGCTAAAGGAATGGGATGTGGGATGTGTACAAGGAGCTGAGCATCATATACACCTGCATGATGAATGGCCATTCAGTGAGAGGTCTCGGCACCTAGCACCAGCAGATATAGATGATGTATGAAGACACCTGCAAGAGATGCTTGCGGCAGGTGTGATACAAGAATCCAGAAGCCCTTACGCTTCGCCTATTGTAGTAGTGAGGAAAAAGAATGGAACCGTAAGAATGTGTGTCGATTATTGGACCCTCAACAGGAGGACCGTCCCCGATCAATACACCATGCCTCGTATTCAGGATACTTTAGACTGTCTGAACAGTAACAAGTGGTTCTCAGTGTTGGATCTCTGCAGTGGGTACTACCAGATCCCCATGACCCCAGAAGACCATGAGATGATAGCCTTTATATGTCCACTTGGGATCTATGAATTTATGAGGATGCCCCAAGGGATCTCGGGTGCCCCAGCCACCTTTCAACGATTGATGGAGCGTGCAGTGGGGGACATGAATTTGTTGGAGTGCCTGGTATATCTAGATCTATCTAGATATATCTGTTATAGTGTTTGAAAGTTTGTTGGAAGAACATTAGCACTGATTGTTTAAAGTGTTGGATCAACTGGAAGATTTCGGCCTTAAGCTGTCCATTGACAAATGCCAGTTCTTTCAGACATCAGTAAAATATGTGGGGCACATAGTGTCCACTGAAGGGATAGAGACTGATCCTAGCAAAGTCGAGGCCTTGACCACCTGGCCCCAGCCCCACAACCTAAAAGAGTTACAATGATTCCTAGGATTTTGTGGTTATTACAGGCGGTTCATAAAGGACTATTCAAGGGTGATTCATCCACTTCTGAATCTTACCCAAGACTATCCTCCCACAAACAAAAAGTACAAGATGGTGGCCTCCACCAAAACCGAGAGAGTATATTTCCACCCAAATGAATCTTTTGGGTCATGCTGGACACCTGATTGTGAAGCTACTTTTCACGAAATCATATACCAACTCACCCATGCTCCTGTCCTTGCTTATGCGGATCCTGCAAAACCCTATGTATTACATACCGATGCTAGCCTACAAGGCTTGGGGACTGTGTTATATCAAGAGCACGAGAACGGCCTGAGATCAGTGGCCTTTGCCAGCAGAAGTCTGACCCCATCTGAAAAAAACTATCCTGTGCATAAATTGGAGTTCCTGGCATTGAAGTGAGCCATTGTTGACCAATTCCATGAATACTTGTATGGGGCAAAGATACTGGTAAAGACAGATAATAATCCCTTGACTTATGGGCAGACTTCAGCCAAATTGGATGCCACTGGCCATAGGTGGCTTTCTGTGTTGTCTACCTATGATTATGCTGTTGAATACAGAGCAGGCCTGAATCATATAGATGCTGATGCTGTCTCCTGGAGGCCTGTTTCCAGAAGTGATTGGGTCAGACTGTCTGAACCTGACATTCGAGCACTATTAAATGTCAACAGACGTGGTGGACTGTCTAGTTGATTGCTTGGGGCCCTCTGACACTTGTATACCTGCTGCTTGCAGCCATTTTTCTGCATTAGATATTAGTGCACTGCCTCAGTTTGATAATGACAGTCTCCAGCGGGCTCAGTCCCGAGACCCTATGATCAAATCAGCACTTAAAGCTCTTTACGCAGGGAAAGATGTGTCCAAGTTGCGCTCTTCTGACTTGAGAACTGCACTGCTGTACAAAGAAGGCCCTAAATTGAAATTGATTAACAAGTTGCTGTACAGAGAAACAGTAGACAGGGGACGTCAAGTAGACAAACAACAGTTGGTTTTGCCCACCGCTTTCAGAGACTTGGTGCTGAGGTCCCTACACAACCACATGGGTCACCTCGGTATAGACTGAACCCTCGACCCAGTGTGGTCTAGATTCTACTGGCCTAAGATGGGGGCTGATGTTGAACATCATGTACGGACTTGTAGTCACTGCCTGCAGAGAAAGGCCTTGACCCACAGGGCTGCCCCCCCCCCTTTTAACATCACCACCAGCACCCCCATGGAGTTAGTTTGTATTGACTTTCTGAGTTTGGAGCCTGATCAGTTGAATGTTAGTAATGTGTTGGTGGTCACTGACTATTTTGTAAGGTATGCCCAAGCATTCCCCAACAAGGACAAAAAAGCATCCGCTGTGGCCAAGGTGTTGGTAGAGAATTTCTTTGTTCACTATGGAGCCCCCCAGAGAATCCATTCTGACCAAGGCCGAGATTTTAAGAGTTGCTTAATCAAGGAGATGCTCTCTCTGTGGGGAGTGCAGAAGTCTAGAACCACCCTGTACCACCCACAGGGGGATCCACAGCCAGAGCATTTCAACCACACCCTGCTTGACATGCTGGTCACTCTCCAACCGAAAGACAAGCCCAGAAGGAGCCAGCAAATTAGCACCTTGGTACACGCTTACAACTACACCAGAAATGATGCTACTGGGTTCTCCCCCTACCGCCTTATGTTTGGAAGGGAGGCTCGGTTGCCAGTGGATGTTTGTTTTGGAGTCTGCCCAGATGGGGTCCAAGCTGATAGCTACCTACACTACATGCAAAAGTTAAAAGCTCAATTGAATCATGCCTACCAACTAGCACAGACCATGGCTGCAAAGAGAAATTCAGCTAACAAAGAAAGATATGACAAAAAGCTAAAGGCCCAAGAGCTCCAAGCGGGAGACCGTGTATTGCTGCAGAATCTGGGACTGCATGGCAAACACAAAATTGCTGACTGGTGGCATCATCTCCCCACATCATAGTAGGCCAATTAAATGACTTGCCAGTGTATAAAGTGCGGCCTGAAAACAACTCTAAGGATGTCAAGACAATGCATCATAACCATTTGTTACCCATTGGTCAAATACTGATTGAATCTGAGCCCCCAGAACTTGCTCACCCTGGACCGGTGACAAGGGCTGCTGCAAGACAGAAACAGAGAAAGCTTGTCCCTGCAGTTACTGACTTAAGGTTTCCTCCACAGCAAACCTCAATTGAGAATGACTGTCAGTCTACTTCGGATGACAGTGAGTGCAACTATGGTTATTATCCTTCCTATGAACTAAGTCATTTCTTCCAAGGTAATCCTCTGGTCAAATATGGGGATGAAGCTAGGCCTTCTGGACTGCCTAATCCCCCAGCTTTATCCATGGAGCCAATGCTCCCTGAGAGTGAAGTTCAGAGTGTCACGTCTGAGGATATTGAGTCACTTTGTATGGTGGAACTGTTTGAATTGCCTGAGGAAGAAACAGATGAGCTGAAACCGACTGGTGACTTACCAGAGCAGGAAGAGTACTTTGAGTGTCATGATAGTTTACTTCCAGTGCTGGAGTACCTTTCAAGTGAGCAAAGTGCTGTGGAACCAGAATTTCCAGATCCAGAGGTTGACAGTGCCCTAAGTCCAAACTTTTTTGCTCAAATAGAGGCTTCCCTTGCAAGTGAGGAAAGTGCAGAGACTGAAGTGAAAGGCACAGAGACTATGACTGTTTCCACCAGGAAGACTGGTCGAGATGTCAAACTAATAGTGCGCCTCAGCTATGATTCCCCTGGGAGGCCTGTGGATTTGCCTTTCAATGTGGTTCATAAGAGGGTGTATGTGGCCCAGAGCTCACTGCCTAAACTGAGCATAACTGCAAATTCCCGGTTAATTGTTCTGCCCTCCAGGTATGGTGCCCCTGTCCCGTCTAGCCCCGAGGTAGCTGATAGGGAAGGGCCCCCATTATCCTTGTTCAATGTGCAGGAAATGATAACCTGAAGTTGTATAATAGTATGTGTGAGTTACCTATGTGAAATGTGTCTGATGTAACTCAGAATGGGTATAGTAACATGAAACGTAGATAATATGTATAGTAATGGTTAAGTATGTTGATTGATATATAAAATGTGATTGGTATAACATGTTGATGGTAAAATGCATAGTACAATTTGAATCTGAAACTATAATGATGGTACATTCTTGACGCGGATGCCAAGTTTTTCCAGGCCAGGAAGGGTGTAACCCCCCCCTATAAATGGGGGTTCCCAAAAAGTCTTCCCAGAGCTTGCCTAATTGCTCACAGTCTGGATGGTGTTCGGCGTTAAAGCCGTTTAAATTGTGTTGCCTGTGAGTGCTTTTAAAGCCTCCATGTACTGTCTCTTTAAGAGCTGCCTGCCAGCAGTATTAATTGGTTAGAATGGGGGGACTGTGTGTTTCTATGCCCAAGTCCCGCCTGGGCTGCTGACTAATCACTCCGTTTCTGCCATTGCTACTTGAGCAGAGGGAGCCCTGCAAAATGGTGTAACTAATTGCTGGTAATCATTTAGAGAAGTAATGAAAATGTAGTTTGTTCTAACCTGCCTTTCTTGCAGAAAGGACTGTTCAGTGCAGCTCCACCATTTTGGTTCCGGACTGCCGAATGGGACCAATCAGTACGTGGGACTCTCAAATGGAGCCTGCTGAAATGGGGCTGTGTAGAGTGAGACTCTGGGAATTGTATTTTGTGGACTGTTGGCACCTTTTTGCATCTATAGAGGGAGTCTGTTGTGACTGACACCTGAACCGACCAACCAAATCTTTTGAATCTAAGTGAAAGCCCCTTGACTGTCTGCTGGCAAGCCAGGTCTGTGTGGGAAGCTGAGAGAGAAGTGGCTCATAGAGCTCGGGCAGCTGTTTTGTGCCGTAGTTCGTGCGGGAGAATCGTGGAAGGCCTGACTTCTGGCCTGCTTGCTGTTTTCTGTCCTGAGAGGAGAAAAGTGCTTGGTTAATTGGACTAAATCTGGTGTGCAGAACTGAATTGAGCTACTGATCTGGAAACCAGGCTCAACCTGTAGAAGACCGAAGATTTTGCTAAACGCAATCGGCCTGTCAGGAACTTCAGCTACCTCTGTGCTCCCGGGTGTTAGCAGTGACTTTGCGATTGGGATCGAGGAGCAGCCTGCCTGGTACAGTAATACTCTTTACATATAAATGTGCAGTGTATTTAAAGGGGGTTGTGATCTGTTTTTCCCCCAGCCTGAACAATGAGCTACTGGCTTTTACATATAAATGTGTTGTGAACTGGAGAGGGGTCGCAATCTGGTTTTCCCCCAGACTGAGTTGTGTGTTGAGGGCTGGAAGTCATACCCAGCTCCCTTCAGACTGAATCCGTTTCTGGCTAATGCAGTGAGACCCTGCCACGAGGGTCTTATCCTCCTGCCCTGCTGTACAGAGAAGATTCGCCGACAAGGGCCCTGCTTCTTCTGGCAATCCAGAACACCCACCCACCGCCGTGACCTTCTTCCAGCCTGTGGTCAGCTTTGGGTACAGTGAGTAACTATCAGGGTAGCTCCCTGCAACCATCCTTTAAATCAAAAGTGTCTCATCTAATTGTTTGTTGTTTCTTTTCTTCACAAACTGAGCCCTCCGGCTCCGGATTCCAAATATTGTGTTGTGTAAGTGTTTTCTTTTTTCCATCACAGGGCCCCTACAAGCTGTGATGCCGGCCTACCCCGGGCAATGGTCCTGGCTAGCCCACCCTCTATTCACCTGGGTACCCAGAAAGGTGACAGTGCTAGGGAGTCTGATTGTTTGCATAACTGTATGATAATTAGAGAGAGTAAGCTAACTAACCTGATTGCCCCTATCCTTGTTAAACCCCCCTGAATAAATCAGATCTTCTTTTCTTTGAAAGTTACATTGGCTGTGTGTCAGTATATGCTAAAGGTATTGCATTGTGGTTGTGTGCCTTGCTTAACCTTATTATACAGGGATCCCCAGAGCCAACGGAAGGAAGGAAGTAGTCCTAGGGGTAAGTGCCAAATACAAGTGCATGTACACAGCACATCTGGGGTGTTGGGAAGGTGAATATTGTGTATTGTGGGGGCCACTAGTGGGAAAAGAGGGGGGTCACATTGTCCCGGAGGGCTGTGGCCTGGTTAGCTTGACAGAAACCAACCCTGACCTTTGGGTGGAGGCACCCGTCACAGAACCTAGGCCCCTTAACCTGCTACTAGCCAAGCAGGCAGAGTTAGTAGCCCTTGAGGTAGCGCCACCTAGGGGTTACACTAATGTAAAGAAACTTACTTCATTACTTCATTTTAATTTATATTATGCGTCCTTACGTTTTGTATCTCACACCATATATTGTCTTTGTCATTGCTTGTACAAGGGACCTCCTTGCAAATGAGCTTGCTCAATGGACGTTATCCCTTCACAATAAACTTGAACATGGAGAGCACTCTTCCCTCCAATCCATCTCCACACATAGGTATCATTGCTCCACCTCCATCCCACCTCCATACATTGTGAGCACTGATCTCCTGATCCCCCCAATGCTTCTCCCACTACATTTTACCTCCCCCACAAGGAGAGCACTTCTCCCACTGCCTCTCACCTCCGGCACATAGATAGCACTCCTCCCCCTCCATTAAACCTCCATGTGAGGAGCTTTCCTCCCACTTCATATCAGCTCTGTACATGGGAAGCAATCCACCCCTTCATTCCACTGCCCCTACATGGGGAGCACTGCTCCCCATCCATCCCACTCCTACACATGGGGACACTGCCACACATATGCATCACTCCTCCTCTACCACCATCCCACCTCTACATATAGAGGGTACTCCTAACCCCATTCCACAATTCCACATGGGAGCACTCTGCAACAGCCAGAAACAAAGATGTCAGGCATCTGCCTTTCCACAGCTATTCCCACTCCACATGACAAGCTTCATGTTGGGCAGAACATTGGCTGGGTTGAGATGTAATGAGTGAGTTGCCCTGGGAGATGGTGCTGATACCCCTCACCACCTCTCTGAATAAAAGAAGTTCCCTTCCCTGAATCAATCTTTATTCTTTTCTCTACTGACCACTTTTCTACTGATTATCCTTCTGTTGGCTTGCCTTAACAGCCGCTCCCCTCCCAAGATCGGACTACAGGCCACTAGGCCAGGGCAGATTTTTCTTTGACCTCTCTTGTCTTCTCTTCGGACCACGCCACCAGTCCAGCCAGTGTCCAGCACAGTCAAGAAGATGTGCCGCACGTTACTCGCAGCTCGGCCCCGAACAGGTCTGTTCTTTCTGTGCTAGACCATACTTCAGGTTCTCCCACAGTTCAACTGAGGCTAGAGAAAAGCAGCACACAGTCCTACTTTACCACCACACAAATCGACGGGACACCACAACTTGCTCAGCACTGTACAGACGATGCAGCACTGCAGCATGCTCACTAGTCTGTCTCACCAGGCTTCTCCCACTGTCTCTCTCTGTTGGTGATGTCTCTATCATCCCTAGCCACCAATGGTCCCGTGCATGCACATTGTGTTGCAGCTAGCTCCAGCCTGTATGGAGACTGCTGAAACACTGAGTGTTTTAGCAGCTAAGCCTGAGCCAGCCCGAAAATAAAATACAGGAATTTGCAAATTTCTGAGATAATTTCGGGGGGGGGGGGTTGAACACCCTGAGCACCCCCTGCCTACACCCATGCAATCCACAACAGCTCAGACACGTGCAATCCTTACACTTAAAGGCACTCCTCCCAGCCCAACTAGCCCCCCTGCCTGCCCCGGCACACAAATGAACGCCAACTGCTACCCCGCCCACTTCCTTTGCAAGAAGCGCAGATCTCTCGCTCTTAAGCAGTCAGCCCTGTAAAAGTAGCAGAGTTGGGGGTTCAGGGCTGCAGTAGGACATGTTGCTGTAATGGAGCTTGAGCCTGCCTGAATACAAAAGGACAGCTAAACTAAGACCCCTTAATCCCTACAGATGGAGGGCTGCTGCACAGATGATTGCTACAGCCACTCAGGCACCACCAGGGATTTACAACAAGAGCTGGACTATGGCAGCCTGCCATCCACCTCCTCCTCCTCCTCCTACACTGACTGCTTGCAGCACTTGCCCTGCACCTCCTCTGATACCAGTGCCCACCAGCAGTCAGTAGTGTCAGTAGGAGTCCCCCACTGGAGTGGTCAAGCGAGCTCCTCGACTTGTTACTAGCCCCCACAACTGATACTCTCTTTTGACTTCCTTCCATGTCTGGTTGCATTTGCCTGTTTCCAAACACCCAATAAACTTTTTTTCTAGTTTCTACTTAGATACAGAATATTAAATATATCAAAATAAAATATAATTGCTTTAAGGAAGATAGAAGCCTTTATTATGGCTTGGTTTCAATGTATGGTTGGAGAATGCTGAAGTCTCATCTTGATTGTTTTACTTCCTTATTGCTATTTTGTATTTTCAGGTTAAATCAAATATAATAAATATAATTGTTTTTTGTTTTTTTAGAGAAGACAGAAGCTTTTATTATTGCTCTTTTTGGTCTGATCCATGTACACTGAGGCATTGAAGTAATGAGATCACCATGATTTTGGCAGCCTTGCATCATTCCTCTGATCCTAAAAATATGTTTCACAATGGTTGTATAATTGTAGGTCTATATTCAAATGTCTTTAATTCATTATAATTACACACTAAGAAGAATGATCTTAATGAGCGCATTTAAGGTTTCATAATTTGACCTTTCGCAATTTTAATGACCTCTCAATCCTAGAGTCATCAATTTGTTTTATCTAAACATTTCTTTGCTCAGTTCATCAATAGTCCAAAAAGACTTGGAATAAAATAACTTTAGAACAAAACTGTATAAATTTTGGGTTTGATTTTGCGCAAATATTAACTTCTCTCTGAGTTGAAAATGCATAGGAGATTAGTTGTACATACTTTTCTATTTCTCCAAACTTTTACTTTGGAAATTTGTAAAATAAAATATAAAAAAAATAACACTTGACCTATTGCACAAGTCTTGACCTCCCGTAAAGGGAATGGCTTAAACCTTATTTTGGAGTCATTCAAGAGTTATCCCAAGGTCAAGATTTAGTAAACTATACATTTAATGCATTTTAATAGTAGAAGTTGCCAAAGTGGGTATAATAAAAGAAAATATCAGTGGTGCAGCATAGATGCCTAAAAGGTATCAAACTTGCAGGACCTTTGGCAGACCTATTTAATGCCTCACTACATTCAGGGTGTGTACCTCAGGATTGGAGGATGGCTGATGTGGTGCCCCTCCACAAGAGTGGCCCCAAGGATGAACCGGGAAACTACAAACCAGTGAGCCTCACATCCATCGTGGGTAAGCTAATGGAGACTATCCTGAAAGAGAGGCAGGTGACCCTCCTAGAGGCTAAAGGACTACAGAACAGCAGACAGCATGGCTTCATATGGGGCAGATCCTGCCAAACCAACCTGGTGGAGTTCTATGACTGGGTAACTAGGCAACTGGACAGGGGCCATGCAGTGGATGTCCTGTATCTGGACTTCAGTAAGGCATTAGACTCGGTGCCGCATGGAAGGCTGGGAAGTAAGTTAGTAGGCAGAGGGGCGGGTGCAAAGCTGGTGAGATGGGTAGGAACCTGGCTTCAGAGAAGGCAACAGAGGGTGATGGTAGGTGGGGAGCTCTCACACCCAAGGGTAGTGATGAGCGGTGTTCCACAGGGCTCGGTGTTGGGACCAGTGTTGTTTGGGATATTCATTGCAGACATATCATGGGACATCAAGAGCAAGATTAGTCTGTTTGCTGATGATACCAAGGTAGGAGCGGTGGTGGATGACCTAGGGGGATGGCAGGGGTTGCAGGATGATCTGACAAAGCTTGAAACTTGGTCAGACACCTAGCAACTGGGGTTTAATGCCAAAAAGTGCAAGGTGCTGCATTTTGGGATGAAGAACCCAAGGAGGAGTTACCAGCTGGGGAGAGTGCAGCTAGCCCAGACAGAGGAGGAGAAGGATCTGGGGGTGCTCATTACAGGGTCAATGAACAAACTGACACAATGTAGGAAAGCAGCTGCAAAGGCCAACAAAATGCTGGGTTGTATTGCAAGGGGTATATCCTCGAGGAGGGAGGAGGTGATTCTGCCACTGTATAGGTCATTAGTTAGACCGCACCTGGAGTACTGCATGCAGTACTGGCACCTGTATCTGAAGAGGGACATTAAGTTACTGGAGGGGGTGCATGAGGGCGACAAAGATGATCAAGGGGCTGGGGACTTAGAGAGGGAGGCTGAGGGAGTTGAACATGTACTCACTGGAGCGAGGGAGAGGGACACAGGGGACATGATTGAAACCTTTAAGTACATGAAAGGAATAAACAAGACAGGTACAGAGGGCTGTTCAAAATAAGGAGGGAGGGACACCAGGGCCATGATATGAGACTGGAGGGAGGAAGGTTTAGGAGGAGATGAGGAGACATTTTTACAGAGAGGGTGGTGGCTGGGTGGAATGCGTTACCTGCAGAAGTAGTATCCAGTAGAACAGTGGACTGCTTCAAAAGGGGATGGAACAGGACAAGGGGGAGGGTTAATGAAGGGGAAGGGTGGAAGGGAAGGGCAGCTGCAGAATAAGGGGTGCTAGCTTATCTGCTGGTAAATTTCGTATGTTCGTATGTTTGTATGTTTGTACACCGTTTGCTTCTAAAAGTTTCACAGACAGCCAAGTCTTCTTTATGTGTGTGAGCATTGTTTTCTTCTGCCTCTTCCTTCTTCCCCTTATCTGGTCAGTGTCAGCTTCACATATAGATATTGCTGGCTAATAATTACTAAAATTCAAAACTTCTCAGGCTCCTACCCACCCCACATTGCCCTAATTGTACTAATGGTCCCAGCATGCAGCAGAGGCCCCTCACAGTCTTTACTCACTTACCCTAGCCCCCAACAGTAACCTTGCCCCATTCCGCTCATTTACTCTGCATGCTAATTAATTGTTTATATGGATAATGTATTATATTCTTTGTAAAAATGTCTGTACATACTGTTTGTATTCTTCACCATTTGTTACTCTTTTTCTCTTCACTGTACACTTGTAACTGGGTCGCACCTGGAAACGAGCCTCAGCTTAGTGTGCCTTTCCTGATCATCAAATTTTAAATAAATAAAATAAAAATTAAACTGCAGCTTTTTTCCTGAAAAGATTTAACATGATCCCATCCTGAAAAGATCTAATGTGCCCCCAATAACCTGATCATTTTGTTTCAAGCTGTTTTTTTCTTCATATTAAGAACTAAAGAATTCAATTGAAGTGTTCTACATTGCTAGAATAATTTCAGGATCTGCTATTAAATTAGGCATGACAAGATATAAACCATATGTTCTGGTCTCAGTGTAGTGGTTTCAGAAATCAGGCTGTCAGAAATGCTATAGGAGTTATGCCAAACCAATGTAAATATCTCTAAAAGTATATGCGTTATTCATAACCCATCAGTATGAAAGTTGTTTAGGACAAAAATACCTTTCAAATGAGCCTCTTCATTGAGCTGCAGTAATTATATTTTTTTAAACTATGGCCATCTGATTACCTGAATTTTCATTTTTCATCACAATTTTCACCTTTCGGATGGCTATATTTAAAAAAATCTAATGAATTCAGATTAGTGACTGCTCTCATTTGAAAGGTCATTTTGTCCTGAACAACTTTCATGTTGGTTGTATATTGGTAACTTGTATACTTTCCAAGATATTTGCATTTGTTTGGTATGACACCTACTGTGTTCACTCAGAGAGAAAAAAATTAGGTTGTTTGGAAGATCATATTTTACAAAATATAAAATATTCAGATTAGTGACTACCCTCATGTGGAAGGTCTTTTTGCCCTGAACAATTTTCGTGCTGGTTGTTTTTGCGCACCTTGAATAGTTTTAAAGATATTTAGATTTGTTTGGAAGGTGTGCACATGCTCGTAGAGAAAATCAGCTTTGAGTTCTGTGTCCATCATTCTAAACAGAAAGAAGGGAGTATTTTTTAACTGCCATAGGGATTTGCAGTGTTATGGAAGGATACACTGAAAAATACTAAAAAATGTGTTCCACAGAAACCCCTTTTCAAGCTAAAGCGATATGGCTGTAAGCTGAGAGAGTGACAGTAGGTAAGCACACCAAGGATGCTGAAAATCAAATACAGCTAGGGAAGAATAAGAGAGAATCTTGGTTAAAGAACAAGAAAGATTCATTGGAAAGTTGGAAAGGGGTCTGTATTAATGCCAGGAGTCTAGGCAACAAAATTAGTGAGCTTCAGGCGATGATGGCAGAATCCAAGCTAGCTATAGTGGCAATCACAGAAACTTGGGCTACAGGTAAAAATGACTGGGACCAAACAGTGCCTGGATACATACCACTAAGAAGGGACACAGAAGTGTGTGTGGGGGGTGTGGCCCTCTACATCAGAGAAGGCATTGAGGTATCAGAGAATGAGAATATTAGGTGTAACTTCGGGAAGACTGAGTCCCTGTGGGTTCAACGTACTGAGGCATCTGGGGAAAAAGCTACGCCTAGGGATAGGCTATAGACCTCTAGGCCAAGGAGAGGCAGAGGATAGGGAGCACAGCAAAGAAATCAGAAGGGGGACAGCAAAAGGAGATGTGGTACTGCGGGACATTAACTTGTCTGATGCAGACAGGGACATTCTGGTGGCCAGAAGCAAGAGAAGTCAAGCTTTGCCTGATGCCTTTCAAGAATGCCTATTAGTGCAACTTGTAAGGGAACCCACAAGACAGGACGCTGTCCTAGATGTGGTGCTCATTAGAACAGATGTAGTTAAATCAGTGATAGTTAGGGAGCCACTAGCAAACAGCGACCACAACTTGGTTTGGTTTGAAGTTGCCCCTGGCACTGAGAAAACACATTCTAGTATGGTTGTCTCAGATTTTAGAGGGTAGGACTTCAAGAAACTCAGGTATGCAGTTCGAAATAAATTAAAGGGGAAGAGCAAGGAGGCATGGGTTGAAGAGACATGGCGCGTAATTAAAGGGGCTGTGACAGGGTGATCCCCGTCATAGTGGACATCCCTGGGATAAACTGAAACCCCTTTCCCCAAGCAGTTTATATGTTGTGTATAGTGTCCAACATGCTGGTTGGCTGGTTATAAATTAAGTGCTGAAGTGCTTATAAAGCTTTCTGTGCATTTTAACCTAAAACAAAACTAGGAGTACTGTTACAAAATGAGAGGGCAGTTTTAATATAAGAGTAATAAAAGTTTGTGTCTGCTTTTTCTAGATGTTAGCAGCCCTCTTCTAAGATGTATTTTGCAGCAGACAGCATAGGTAATAGGACCCTGCAGGACGGTTTAAAAGATCACAGAATGCTCTGACCGCGGGTCTGACCTTTAACAATGTTGTAAACAAGTTATGTAATGTGCTCCAGGAGGCTGCCAAATAACTGTTCTCTATGGAGCAACAGTGGCCCCTAGTGGCTAGTTTTATATTATGTCAGCTGTTAATCAAAAGGGCAGTGGAAAATGTCTCCAACTTTCAGTGAGCTTATAAAAAAACCCTACCTCAGTGCTGAGAGAAGATAGATAGGGTGGTCAGTTGAATACTGACTGAGGAAGGTGGAAGACCTCCTGGTAGTGTGCTTTCACACTGTTTGATTCATACCAGGCTGAAGAAAAGCCTTAGAAACTGTTGAAGCTAAACAGTTGTCCGACTTACCATTTTGCTTTCTGTATATTTTACTTGATAAAAATAAAATGACAGATGCATTTGTGCATTTTATATGCACCTGACTTGTGATCTGCCTGAAATTGTGTTATCTTAAACCCACACCCAGTGACAGGGACCATTTTTGAAGCTTCACAGCTTTGCCTAAGGAAAATAACCAAAACAAATTTTCAAGAAAATACTTTGGTTTACAACAAAGGTCAGGGAAGCAGTAAGGGCCACATGGATGGCCTTCCACAACTACAAAAAGAAGCAGGGGAATGCAGAAAGGGAAGAATACCTCCAGAAGACCAGGGAGGCAAAGAAGATGATAAGGGATCAAAGGCAGACATATAGCTGCGATTAGCTGAGGGGGTCAAGCACAAAGAAAAGCATTTCTTCCGCTATATAAGTGAACAAAGAATGGTGGTGGGGGAGTAGTTAGGCTGTTAGATGGTGGCCATGTGATAGAGAAGGACAAGCAAAAAGCTACAGTCCTAAAAAACTACTTTTGCTCCATCCTTACCAGGGGAGCTAGTGGGCTTCTCTCTCTCTCTCTTGACAGCTGCATTAAAGAGGCCAAGAGTGGGATTCCAGAGATGTGGAGGCCAACATTTACTGGGGATGGGGTTTGAAAGGGTCTAACAGCCCTCAAGATAGACAAGGCCCTGGATCCAGATGGGATCCATGCAAGGGTGCTCAAAGAACTGGCAAATGAACTGGCTGAACCTCTGGCATGCCTTTACAATAGCTCAATTCAATTGGGGGGTTGTCCCAGGGGATTGGTGGGTGGCACATGTGGTTCACCTTCATAAAGGGGGGTACAAGGAATAAGCAGGCAACTACAGAACCGTCAGCCTCACCTCTATTGTCAGAAAGTTGAGGGAGTCTCTTATGAAAGCAGACCTTATGGACTATCTGGAGGGTAATGTTCTCCAGGATAGTAAACAGCATGGTTTTCTGGCAGGGAGGTCATGCCAGACAAACCTAATAGTCTTTTTTTTGATTGTGTTACAAAATAATTGAATAAAGGCCATGCCATGGATCTGTTGTATTTTGACTTCAACAAGGCATTCGACTCTGTGCCCCACAGGTGCCAGCTGGCTAGGGATAAAGTCAGATGGGTAAAAAATTGGCTAAAAAGGAGATGGCAGCAGGTGCTGGTAAACAGTGTTAAATTGGAAGAGAGGGAAGTAACAAGTGGGTACCACAGGATTTGTCCTGGGTCCAGTCCTTTTCAACATGTTCCTATGTGACATTGCAGAAGGAATCCAGGGTAGGTTAGGTTTCTTTGCAGATCACACAAAGATCTGCAGAAGAGTGAATAGTGCTGAAGTAATTAGGGAACAACAAGAGGACATGCAGAGGCTTGAGAGATGGTCGAGGGTCTGGCAGTTGAATTTGAACACCAAAAAGTGCAAGGTAATGCACCTAGGGAAAAGGAATCCCAGGATAGAATACTGGATGGGGGAGCGGGGTGGTGGAGCACTGCCTGCCAGTGAGGCAGTCCACTAGATCATCAGAGAAGGATTATTTATATTGTATGGGCACACTTGGGATAGGGAGAGGAGTCTGCTAGACCACCAGGGATGTGAGTAATCTAAATAGGAAGGGGAATGGGGCTAGTGGGGGTCTGTGAGATCCTAGGGATATTAATTCATTTATTAAAAAGGGACTGGGGCTGGGGGGATGCTAGCCACCAGGTACGTAAGTAATTTAAATATGACGGAGAACAGAACGGGAGGGTTTGCTAGACCACCAGGGACAAATTCATGTATAAAAAGGAGATCGGGGTATGGAGGGGTTGTGGAATAACAGATGGACCAGACACCGAACTTCAAGTTCAACACACACTCTCTGTGTGATGTTTATTCAAAATACAGGAAATAACCTTCTGCAATGGCATATTCCTTCTTCAGTATATCAGTTTGCAGTAACAGACTATGTATGTCCTTTCTCTGCACTTAGCCAGCACCTACTGTCTCTGATCTCTGCTCTAACCACTTTTCAGTGAAAACCCTTCATCCCTTTGTGGGCCACATTTGCTTGGGTAGTGGTGGCTCTAAAAGAAAAAAAAAACAAGCTAAAAACAAAGAACCTCAGGCAGAAACACTGAAACATGGGTTACCCCAAAGGGCATCGGCAACAAATCAAGTTTCAAAGAAATACAACATCATACATACTTCTATAATGCAAAGCATCATGGGATATATGCAATTTACCATGACATTTCAGACTTGTTCAATTTAAAGCACTTTACAAGCATTTTAAATAGCACAACTAACAATTTCTATAATAGTCACCTAGTACTTTTAACCATTATCAAAAATACCTAGTGCCATGGTATTTTCAACATTTACAGGTTTCATAAACCTAAGATATATTATGACATAGTGCTATTACACACTAAATCCAACAATGATAAACACAACCTGTTTTACATATGCTTGGAGGTCACCACAATAACCTCCTTGTATGAGGACCTGAGCGAGAAAAGAAAAATTAAAGAGGACACTATAGCACAGTCAAGAAAGGGAAGGGGGTGCCCATAGGTGGCCAACCTTATGGACTAGAAATTGTAAAGCATAGATTAGGCTAAGAAACAGAAGAAATGCTGCAACAGATTTAACAAAAGGTCGGTCCTCAAGAGTGGCAGGAGTTCCCTGTCACACGGGGCTGGGGGGTCCACTAGCCACCAGGGACATGAATTAATTTATTAAAAAGGGGACTGGGGCTGGGGGGGATGGCTAGCCACCAGAGACATCCTACAGTGGCTCATGGCTGCCCTGCAGCTTGCGGCAACCCATCCAGATAAGCCATCTGTTTGGCACATGGCCACAGTTGTCACAAGCTGTGGGAGATTGACACCAGGACCCTACCTGATAGGTAATTGGACGTAGGGTCCCTGGTGCACTGGCAATTGGTACAAGTCACCATTGACACAGTTTGTGCCAAGTTTTGAGAATCAAGCCCTAGGAGTCAGGATGACAAATTAGCAAACCAGAGTGCCAGTTATGGTAAAGTGAGGCGGGATATTTTGGACACTGAATTAATGAAGATGGGAGAACACCAAATACAGCTAGAATTTAAGCTGTTGAAGAGCTCCCTGCTTCTAGGAGCATCACTGAGCTGTAATAGTAGTTGGGTTGGTTGTAAACATGAGCACCAGCCCAGCTTCTAGTCAGTTAACATGCCTTATTTATGATAGGCATTAACTAATATCTTCTCACCATCTCACCTCAGCCTGAGGGTAGAATTCAATTGTTTTTCAGATACATCATAAAATCATAGAAACATAGAAGTTGTTGGCAGATAAGGACCACTTGTCCCACCGAGTCCACCCTATTAATCCTGTCTATAGCCCCTCCTTAGCCCCCTGTAAGTCCTCAGATATTCCCCACTTTTGCCTTTGCAAGCCCCCCAGTATCTAGGGGTATGCCAGGTGGTAAAAGATGAGAGAGGGTGCTGTACAGCCATTAAACACAGTCTATGAAAATAAATATGTTCGTTACCTGGTTCATCAGATTTTGCAAGATGGCTTCGCATGCAGGGGGAGCAGGCACTTTGCTTCACTTTGGTGGGGACAGCTGCAGTGGGCAATGTTTGGTAACATTCAAAACATTACGGCAACCATATTGAATTAAGTCCATTGTCCACATGAGAATCAACGTGAAAATACATGATTTAATATAACTGATTAAATTAGTAGTCCACTCCATGGAGCATGGGGGAACAATAATTAACAGTGGGGCAACTTCACAGGTACACAACCTGACATTGAATCTGCAGCAATCTCATTCAAAACATTACGGCAACCATATTGAATTAAGTCCATTGT
The DNA here is from genome assembly GCA_016271365.2 of Neoceratodus forsteri. Taxonomy (NCBI): domain Eukaryota; kingdom Metazoa; phylum Chordata; order Ceratodontiformes; family Ceratodontidae; genus Neoceratodus; species Neoceratodus forsteri. The sequence continues at coordinate 1,361,542,661 of CM057455.1, read as the reverse complement.
CCACATGAGAATCAACGTGAAAATACATGATTTAATATAACTGATTAAATTAGTAGTCCACTCCATGGAGCATGGGGGAACAATAATTAACAGTGGGGCAACTTCACAGGTACATAACCTGACATTGAATCTGCAGCAATCTCTTTTTCCAAAAGACTGACTTTTGTTTTCATGCAGTACTTCTCCTTAAGCTGAAATTCCTAGCAGCAGCTCTGTTACAGTGGGCAGAAAAGACCGCATCAGATTTTTACTTCAAAACTTCACAGCAATTCCTTTGCATACTCGTTGAAACTTTCCATCCACCAGCACATTTACTTGAGCTCCTTTACTTGGGCAATTAAATACTTAATCAAAGGTAAACCAGGACAGCACAAGACGTTTCTAATGCCCAGTCCCATTCCTAGTTAATTTCCTTAAACGGGAAGCACTTTGGTCTCAACGTTGATGTTACTCCAGCATGAACAGTCCCACCAAAAACCTTCTGGTACCCAATCCTTGATGCCACGTGCCTGCTCCAAGCATCCTAGGGAGTTTTTATCTGTTCCTGGCAATCCCAGAGACCCGAGGCGCTTTCTGCTCATCCATCAATTTCAGTCCAGGATTGTCTTCACCCAGGGGCCCAGATGCAGTGCCACATGGAGCACACAGGTGGCCTGCCACCCTGCCTGAGGTCCCAAACGGCTGTACCCCATGCAGAACTCCTCATGCCTCCAAAGGCTGCACTCATCTCGAGAGCTCCAAACTCTGAAGTGGCGCTTGGTCCAGGGAAAGGGGATAGGCTGCCACCACTATCCCACCAATGATCCAGGCTGCCACTTCTAGACCATGCCCCAGACCCCTCCTGCCATAACTGGCCCTGCTGTAGTCCTCTCACTGGCTGTCAGGGATGCACTCACCCACGGGTGAGAATTCTAGTTTCTTGGGACCCCCTTTCTGCCACACACATTTCTAATCAACCCTGAACTGTCACACTTCACTGGTCTTCGAGGGAGGAGGTTGGGATGGCAGATGGTCCATCTCGGCCCCACTGCAGCCCTCATTGTCAAACTTACACTGGCCGACTCCTGACTCTCTCTCTCTCTCTCTCTCTATCTATCTCCCTCCTAGTCAACCCTTTTTGGTGCCAAACTACCCCATTTATACCCTTAGGAATGGGTCTCCCTGCAGTCAGGAGGCAGGCCCACATCCAAACCTACAGGCACCAGCCTTTTCCTGCCTTACTATATTTAGCTAAAAAAAATGTAACTAGTAAGCTCCCACAGGGTGCTTACACCTTGGTGCTAGGATTCCTTTATTCCTATCCCACACGTTCTTGAAGCCTGTGATTGTTTTAGCTTCCACCACCTCCATCAGGAGTCTGTTCCGAGTTCCCACCACCCTCTCCATAAAGAAAAACTTCCTGACATTCCCCCTCAGTCTCCCTCTCACCAGCTTCACTGCATGACCCCTAATTATTGTGCAACTCTTCCTCTGGAAAATACTCCCTTCCTGTACCTTGTTCACACTCGAGAGATATTTATAGGTCTCCCCTCTCCCTCCTCTCTTCCAGAGAATACATGTTTAACTCCCTGACTGTGTCCTCGTAGGACCATAGGTGTCAGAACAGGGGGAGCCACTAGGGCCATGGCCCTACGACTTTCATAAGTGGCCCTAGCAGTTTTTGCAATCATGTTAATGTATTTAATACGGGAGAATTTACCCCTTACATCCTTGGCCCTACCACTTTTCAAACCGTTCCGGCACCAGTGCGTAGGGCTTTTGACAGACTCAGGAAATTAAACATGTACTTACAGTAAACCACTGAGAAACACAGGTCCTGTAAATTAGCAATAAGCAGTATGACTATGGTTATGTTAATGGTCTGTTAATCACCTTCTAGGGTGTACTGTGGCACGAGGTGTAATGAAAGTGCCAGATGCCCCTAGAGGGTGATTAACTGACCATCAACATAATCCCTGGGAGTGCCTTATTGCTATTATAATAAAACATGTTCTTAAACAGTGTTAAACCTTGTTCAGCATATGGCCAAGCTGTACATGTATGTTAATAAAAGATTAACATAAGGCTGTTAGAATGTTTGCAGCCAATCAGAAAGCTCAATTTCTCAGACCCTTTTTATAATACGTGTTAGTAAATGTCCCATTTAAACATGTTGTGATGTTTTTGATAGTGATTGAAATGACTGTTTTTCAACTGTTGAACAATAAATCAACTACTACTGGTTAGTGTGATTATTTGGACCGATTTCTACCACAAATTTATCAGTGATTCACCCTGTTACTGACCTATTAGAGAGACATGGCGTGGGACTGAGACAATCACAAACATGATACCACCTGCAGCAGTGTTGGCATTATTTGATATCACGTAACCTACTTGGAGGGGGCAGGGCAGTCAAACATTGTGTCAGAATTTAAATTTCAGTTATTTCAGTAATGTGAGGAGGAGTTATTTCAGTGTAATTTGAAAAGCACGGATCAAACTTTTACAGAATTTTACAGCATTTGTCAGGTATACAAGTCCATAGCATGTTTATATGTGTGTTAAGTGTCAGACTCCTAGTGTTAAAGGGGTCTGAGTTGTAGGTTGCCAGACATTTTGCCAAAATTTTAATTTAATTTATTTTCATCTCATTTTAAAACATCCAATTCAAGATTCACCAAATCTGAAACATTTAAACTACTATTCCACATGGTTTAGTGTACCATATTTTATATTTCTAATTTAATAGGGACAGAATTATACAGTAGCCAAACTTTCAGAAATGTTTAAGATACATTTTGCAAGTATGTGAACTACATAATTACTGTATAACACCCTGCAACATTTAAACTACAGAACGCAAAAGGCAGACTGTGTGTTGTGTTATTAATCTCTCGCTTACAGCATGTCCATGTTATAAGCTGCCAAATATTACAAAATAACATCAATACTTCAAAGCTGAATTCCGTGCGTCTTTGTGAAAACTTTGGAATTTAATGATAGCTATGTGGAAGCAATATCCATGAATATTACCCAGCCACACACATGACCTGCCATGCAGGAGAAAGGAAAAGGCTAGTGAGAGCAGTAAAAAGTTTGTATCCATGGGTGGGGGGTTCTAGTGTAAAAGTAGCAGGATGGTTGGAGGAGCACTGCAGGACCTTTATGCTAATGCAGGTCATGGAATGTGTCTGCCTGCAGTACAGGTCACAGAAGTGTGATTCATAACTAACCAATGTGTGTAGAGTGAGTAGCTGATGGTTGTGTGCATTGTGATAGGGAGTACAAGTTCTGATTACATGAGGATGTCCCTTATTGAATGAGACATGTTCCCAAGGGATAGAGGAGAGTGAGATGTGCATGACAGAGACCAACAAGTACCTCATTCTGGTGAGCAAGGTGCAGGAGGGGAAATGAGAAAGACCAGGGGGCACGAGATGAAGCTGGAGGGGGGGTTAAGCAGGATGTGAAGAAATACTACTTCACTGAAAGGATGGTAGATTCCTAGAGCAGATTGCCAGTGGAAGTGATGGAGTTGAAAACAGTTCGTGGGGCTTCAAGCGGGTTAGGCATAAGGGTATAGTAGTAAACAGGCAGGGTGGAGGGACAGCCACCGGAGACCAGTCAGGGTCTGTGAAAACAGATTAGGCAGAGAATATCTGGGCAGATTGGCTGGACAAAGCAGTCCTTTTTTTTTTTTGTGTCAATTCTATTTGTGCACCTTCAGACCTGGGCATCTCTCCAAGGTGCCCGCTCGATCCGGTCTTTCTACCCCTCCCCCCGAGACCCATTCTCCAATGGTCCCCCCCCACCAGGACTTCCCAGCCACCCAGATCATCCCCCAGGGGAGGGAGGGGGCCCACCTCACCTACCTTGGTGGCTCTTTCTGAGATTAGAGGGTCCGTCATGTGTGGGTGGTGCCTGGGGATCATCGGAGTAGTGGTCCTGTGTTGGGGATGTCAAGCCAGATCTCTGGGGCCCTTGTCACCTCCCCAATCCTTCAGGGATTTTTTGTAAGTTTCCCCCACAGAAGTGTGGACATGCAATGACATCATGACACTATGTGCAGACATCCGCTGCCGCTCCTCCTTACTGTGGCAGCACTGCATCCCTGCACTGCCCCCGAGTTCCCTCTGGAGCTGCTAGAGAGTGGCGCAAGACCATGATCCCTCCCCAAGGAAGGGAGAACAGTCCTTTGGATGCTCAGTCCCTTCCCTGCTGACCCCCAGTGGCCCGAGTCCGTTTCTGAACCCAAGTCGCTGGCGTGGTGTGAGGTGCGGCATCCAGCACCTCAACCCTCAGTGCCACTGGGCCAGCTAAAGCAGTCCTTGTCTGCTAAGAATTCTATGTTTCTATGATTTCAAGAGGGATCTTTTCCAAGGCTGTCATGGTTCTGGAACCTGTGAGGAATGACACTAGCAACAATTAGACAAGATAACTTTTATAAGATTCTGTTGAAAGAAGCTGACTTGGCCATGCTGTCTCCTGTTCTTATCTGTAGTGCACCTGTACCAGTGCCTTGCACTTGTTCGCTAACCTGTACACTGTTTACTGTAAGTATTTACTGTTCTCTACTGTATTTTTGTGCACTGTACCTTTTATCACCTTGTATATTTTGTATATTTGAATTTTACCACCATGTATACTTTTATGTTTTGTCTCCCAAGTCCCTTCCCCCGGGTTGCACCTGGAAACAGGCTTTGGATCAGTGTGCCTTTTCTGGTTACCAATTTTTAAATAAAGAAATAAGTAAATAAAGAGGTAGAGTCTTCTGTTTCTGGCAAGTCAGAGGGCATTCTGGGGCATGGACTGTCTGCATACTCAGGATATGCTTCAGATGAGCCAAGAGGCAGTAGGCACTGGTCTTGCCAAGGGACACAAAGTCTGGGGGATTTCAGTTAAAGGATAGGGGTTGGAGAAGCAGCTTATGCAGGAGGTCACCAGTTGCAGGAGTTAGGTGCACAGTTTCACCAAGAAATGGACAGCTGACTGGCCCAGTGGCGTGGAGGGCTGAGGCATCACTGCCTTACTTCCTGCCATGCCGGCGACCCATGTTCGCAGTGCAAGCAGGTCGCTGGGGGTCGGCCCGGAAGGGAGGGGATTTATTTATTTATTTCAGTTTGGGATTAAATACCTTTGAGACATAGGCTCGTTTACAAAGGTTTCAGGTCAGACTGTACAATACAGATAAGACAGACAACAGGAGTAGTACAGTGGTAATACGGAATCAAGTAAAAGACAACAGCAATGAAATTCTAGCAGGTACAGTAGCACTAGTTACTTCACAGGTAAAAATCACTATGAGGAAGATAATAATTATAGGTTCCGAGACATCTTAGAATTCTTCAAGGAGATTTCAGTGTCGTTACATCTAGAATGGACGTAGGACGTGCTCACCGGCTGTAGAAGGCAGCAACAGTGTTGAGAAAGTGGGCAGAGGGTGGTTAATGTGCCCGAGCAACAGTGGGGGAGGGGCAGCCAGCGCGGGGCTAGGGGCTGGAGTGAGAATAGCAGCCAGGGTAGGAAGTGTCAGGGGAGGCAGGAGAAAGAGAAGGGGGAAGGGGTTAGGAGGAAGGAAAGGGAAGCTAGCTAAGGGGGGTAGGAAGCAATGAGATGGAAGGTGGGGGAGAGGAGAAAGGGGTGGAGGGTGGGTGTGGGGTGGAGGGAGTGAAAAAGGGAGGGGTAGGGTAGTATGTGGGGAGTTAAGTGTGGCATGGGAGAGAAAGAGAAGATGGAGAAAGAAAAGGCAATGAAAATACAGGGGTATGTGTACAGGGTGAGGAGGGGCAAGAGCTAGTCGATTATGGGTGGGACAGGTGAGAGAAGTGACAGAGATACAAGGTCAGAGGTTTCAGGAGCAAAGAGTGCTGAGAACTCCCGGGGGAGAGTGGGGACATGGACCGGCACTTGCCTGACTCCTAGCAGTGAGTGGGGGGGCCGGCATGCCAGGTCCCATAACGTGGGGGCAGAGGTGGAGCAGCTGCCTGACATACAGCGTGCAGATGCACATACTGGGCATCACTGGCGGCATTGCATGCTCATCAGCCACACAAGAAAAGTGGAAAAATGGTTCCCATTGCAGCAGGATGATGACAGTCCCCCCCCCTGCAGCGCTGCCCTGAGAGGACACCTCCCGAGCTGGATCCGTGCCGGTGGGTCAAGTAGCTACCCCCCCACCATGAAGGGTAAGTCATGGGGGCAACAGGGGAGGGGGTCTAATGCTCGGGGATGGCGGGGGGGGAACGTCAGAGATGGCCGGCGGGAACCGGGGGGAGAAACAATAATCAAAAAAATAAAACAAGAAATGGACAGCTGAGCTGGGTGGTATAAGAACAGCAGACTCCCCAGTTGAAGCAAGGAAGCACAGAGTGTCAACCATGCCAACTTGAATGCAGGTTATCTACGAATCCCACCCAGTAAAGAGACTAACCAGAGAGCCTGATGTACTTGCACATCCAGGACTTAGAGGTACCTGACCAGATGTAGTGGGGGAAGAAAATGTCTGGGGCACCAAGATAGAGGAATTCTGGCAAGGCCAACATGACAGTCTGCTAGGAAAAGGAGTAGGTGGCTCTCTTTTTAAAGGAGTGTGTCATTGTAAAGAACACGGAGGATATCAGGGGACCAGCAGTTCCATGGAGTCTGTCTGGTAAAGCGAAAAGAGAAAAGAGTTGGGGGGGGACAAAATAGTCCCCAGGGAGGAACCACAGGACTGCATATAGATTAGCTGATCAGAAGAAGTACTGATATGTGCTTAGGCTCAGGGTAATGTTAGGAAGTACTTTTTTTACTGAAAAGGTGGTGGAGCCATGGAACAGCCTTCCAGCAGCAGTGGTGGGGGTGAAAACAATATGGGGGTTCGAGAGTGCATGGGATAGACTTAAGGGTACCCTGGAGATGTGCAGAGCAGGAGAGATGCAGATCATATAGGATCCGGGGCTGCAGCAGTGAGTAGAGAAATTGGCAGACTAGGTAGGCCATATGGTCCTAATCTGTTGACAGATTCTATGTTTCTATGTTTGTGCACATTAAAGTAGCAGTACTAGATAAAAAAATCAGTTATTTTGCAACAGTTTGTTTCCTGTGTTCTGTTGAGCACTTACCTGGTAATCTTTCTTGTTTTTGCAGTGCTATCACCCCATAATTTTCTTTGTTTTTCTTTGTTTTTGTTTACATTTCTCCCACCAGCCATGTTGAATTGGAACCCTCTGCCGCCAACCGTACTTGCACATGATTCACAGTACTACACAGGGACAGTGGGAATGTGCAGCACTGGGTCCCACGGAAGTAAAAAAAAGACGTGATGTGATGTAAGGGGGGAATCTGAGTGAAAATTAGGCTGCAGCCATATTTACTGTGGATTTACAACAATGGAAATAAATGTTAAATATCTAAAAACCTAAAGATCGCTAGAAAAAAATATTTACAGATATGGAAACCTGAACTACGGCTGCATGCTTCCAGCCAAAAAGCAGAATTTTGATAATCACTTCCTGATTATCTAGTACTGCTGCTTTAAAGTCCACAACAGGAATTCTGGAGTCATTATCTACAGTCTGATGCTACCATAAATTTGAGAAAATTTTCCCAATAAGAATTTTTGGTATTTCCACTGTAAATTCAAAACTGCTAAACCATTTTTTCCATTTTTATTATCTACCAGGGTTCACTGACATTGGATATGCAAGGCAAATGTCAGGGCTATACCTGAAAGAGCAGAGAAGTTATAAACAAACATTTTTAAAAAGTTTCCACAAAATTTAACAAATAACTACAAAATAAAATGTTGAACCCCTGTAATTTAATTTTTTTTAAACCTAATCTCTCCACATTTAGTCAATTCTATAACCCTTACAAAAAGGTTATGCATGTTAACTGTCACATATCGAGCTCTAAATGTATATGAGCTATAAGCAGATAACTATTTCATGAAATTTACACCAAAATATAAAACACCAGACTTTTCAGCCCATATATTTTTTAAACAGTTCATCAAAATATCATGATATTTGGCAGGTCTTTCAGACACCTATCAACAAGTAATTTTGTCACATATCAGGCCTCTAGCTCAATATAGAGGCATGATCAAATTAAGAAATTTCAAAAATTCAGTGAAATTCTAACAAGATCGCCCAGATGTTTGTGGAAATTTGTGAACATTCAGAATCTTCTAGTTCTGCACAGTTCTATAATTTGCACAACGTGTCTATGTATTCTGTTGGCACCCTTTGCAAACTGTGTGAGAGGCCTTTGGGCACCATGCATTTCTGCTTAAAGTTGAACCAGCATAATATTCTGTGGTGATTTGCATATGCAGCCCATGATGCTTTGCATTGTGGGGGCACGTGTGATTTTGTATTTCTTTGAAACTTGGCTTCCCAGCCAAATGCCCTTTGAGGTAACCATTGCCTCAGTGCTTGCGCACAGAGGTTCTTTGTCTTTTAAATTGTTTTTTGTTTTAATTGGGTTCGCCACAACATAACCCAGATAGACCATCTTAGGGTAGCTGGTTCATTCCACTGGGGTGTTAAACAGACAAGGCATACTGATGAGTCCTGGTAGGATGAAACACGTGTTTATGTTTTCTTTGGCAGCCTTTGCAAACTGTGTGAGAGGCCTTTCGGCACCAAGCATTTCTGCTTTAAATTGAACCAGCATAATATTCGGTGGTGATTTGCATATGCAGCCCATGATGCTTTGCATTGTGGGGGCATGTGTGATTTTGTATCACCAGTAGGTGACTCATACATAACCTGCTCTGTACTGCACGTACCACCTTCATGCCTCATATCAGCATGACTCACTATTTCAATATCAAGAGCTGACTTTCCATGAGCCTGCACTCTCTAGGACTGACATTAGCATTAGAGGGTTAAACAACCTGATACAAAGTGAATAATGCACAAGGGAACTTGAAGTTGGAGGACATCTTATTCATGTGGGGAATCATTAACATCTTACTTCCAACATCAGTTCAGGGTGGGTGGGAGCAATACCCATAAATTAAGCATAAGAATGTCTTCATACTTTGCAGTAGTTGCCATTCTATCTCCTCAAACAGCAGTCCCATGCAGTCATGTGTGTACTCCTACTATTTATCGTATGTTCCACTGCAATATACCCACTTCACTGATGCCATTGCCTGCCTATGCTTTCTGTACCATGAAGATCATGAGCTGTCTAGTCAGCCATGCTGCTGTTTGCGTTCATAGTATGAGGTGTGTACTTTGTGTGTGCTGTGTATATCCCCATATCAGCGTGGCTCAGTTGGTAGCACATCCGCCTCTGGACCAGAAGGTTGTGGGTTCTCGTCCCACACTGGGATTGGACTTGCACCTAAAAATTGCTGGCATCCGAGTGCAGTATTGGGGTGCTGTACTGCTGGGTGTGCTGTCCTTCGGATGAGACATTAAACCAAGGTCCCTTCTGCCCATCCTGGTGTTGTCCAGGTGGAAGTAAAGAACCCAGGGCACTCTTCACAAAGAGTAGGGAACATTCCCGGTGTCCTGGCCAACATTCCCCTTCCCATAAACCGGTTCATGCAATTATCCAGGCTGTGTGTGGGTGATGATGTGCGATATGGCCGCCACCATACATTCAGTCACTTCACTACTAGTCTAGCATTGCTTGTAAAGCGCTTTGGATGTATGAAAAAGCACTACATAAATGCTGATTATTCTTCTTCTTCTTCCATCATGTACCAGACCAGACATAATTATGCATGCCTGGCTGCCAGTTTTCCTGTCCTGATGAGGTGACATCCCAGCTACTACCTGTGGCCTCCAGATAATATTCTTCAAATTAGTACAACTGCATGCTATATCTGCATCCAGATGACCTGTCTTTGGATGCATTTGACAAGGTGAGTATATTTATAATTCAATTGCAGGACTTGAAGGCACTGTGATAACACATCATGTGTGGCAGATGGCACTGGGTGGGCATGCAGTGATATATTATCGCTTTGTAACTGCAGTCCTTTAACCCAGTGCCTATTCATCCCACTATTGTTTTTCTATTAGTTTTTTTTTCCTATTAATTTGTTTTGTCTGTCATTAGTTTCTGATAAGATTTGTGTTAGATATGTCTGTCTGATCATCTGTTTTTTGTTGGACTGAGCAGAGCCAGAGCCTACTGGAATGGGCAAGGTTCACTCAAGGAACCAAGACAATTCTCTATCGCACAACACCATAAATCTGCCTTTGCTGAACATACTCCCCCTCCTCCTCCATGCGAACTCAATTACTCTTACTGAGCTACCCTTGGTAACTGCTAGCTAGCCAGCCTGCCTGCCAGTCATGGCCTGTTTCATCACCATTGTGTAATCTCACAAGATACTCCAACTGGTGTGACAAATGATACCTTCTTGGTACTTTACCATCAAATTCAGCTCCCTAATAGTCACTTTAGCATCTCTGTAGCCAGATATGGTTGATTCAAACAAACCAGCATGCCAGGGTAACAAATTCTGGATAAACCCAAAACTGTCATGAAAATTTGCCCCAGGGTGGATCTCCCTCAGTCCCTGAATAAGACCAACTGCTGGATAGCGGAGCTATCTGGTAAATCGTGAACATTGCAGTCAGTGCACTATCTGATCATCTCTTCTTCGATCAAAAGTGACAACAGCACTATTTTTAGTTTGTCTTTTGCCTTTTGGTTTTCTTTTCAGTTTTCACAGCCTTTCCCAAAGCTACTCAACACTGAAAATAAGATAACAACGTACATTATTTGGTCCTTCGACACTTTTGCCCTCAGCAACCTCCTCGAGGTGCTTGTGACCCCAATTTCAGTTTCATCACCTACTGTAGAGAAATGTTAGCGGTCATCCTTCAATACCACCACCAATCACTTGTATTATCTTTAATTAGCTTGCAGACTGTTAATTACTGCCACTAATGACTAAAGCATAGCTTAAAGTAAAAACCAAAAAAATCAACAGATTCCTATGACTGGATATGTTTGTCCAAATCAGTGACTCACAATGCATGCCCAGTTTTTTGAGCACAGGAACCTAAATGACATCAGATGCTGACCTGCAGGCTCACCTAAACAATGAAAAACTCTTAAAAAAAACACTATACATAAGCATTTTTCCATTCCCCACCAATCTGACCATTTTTAATATGCTCTCTGAGGTTACATGCCCCTGGTGGACTGATCACACTACTTGTAGTGTGATGACAGGAAACTCACTCTTCCAAGCAAACTAGGGATTATTGATTCCAGAATCAATTTAATATACACATCCTTTTACCTGACCCAGAGCACAGCTAGAAAATGTATGCAACCCCCTCTTCAGCTCCCAGCTTGGGAGCACTTGCCTGATGCCCAGCACTGCCCATCTGCTGAACTCTTTCTGGCTAAAAGTTCCACTGGACTTACACTCACAAGACCCCAGGAACTACTGTAAGGGACCAGCAGCAGCATTCAGGTGACAGCACTTTTTTATTGTGCCCATCTGGTGCTCATGATGAGTGTAGCCGCCATGCCGTCAATGTGGTACCAAGGAATGGGCCTCTTGCTCATAACGAGGGACCTTGGTTGCAAAAAAATTTGATTCTGAGCCTGAGAGCATCTTCCAAATCCACAGAGTAGAGTGCACATAGAAACAGAGAACCTGAAACATAGAAACATAGAAACATAGAATCTGACAGCAGATAAGGACCACCAGGCCCAGCCAGTCAGCCCTTTTCTCCCTTCCTAACCTAAAAGGCTTAGATTCTACTTGATCTCCAGCCTCATCTCCTCCTTTGAACCCCCAGAGTACTTCTATGTCTATCCCATGCCGTTTTAAATTCCCCCACCAGCTTCCCTCCCACCACCTCTGCTGGGATGCTGTTCCATGCCTCCACCACCCTTTCCATGACGAAGTACTTTCTCACGTTTCTCCTTAGTCTACCCCCTTTCAGTCTCATGTCATGTCTTCGTGTCTAGAGAATCTTTTCATCTGAAAGATGCTACCCTCCTGTACCTTATTTATTTCCTTTAGGTACTTGAAGGTCTCAGTCATGTCACCCCCCTCTCTCTCCTCTCCTCCATAGTATACATATTGAGTTCCTCCAATCTCTCCTCATATGATCTCTGGTGTAGGTCCTGCACCATTTTTGTTGCCCTTCTTTGAACTACCTCCACCTTGTCTTTGTCCTTTTGGAGATGTGGCCTCCAGAACTGGATGCAGTACTCCAAATGAGGCCTCACCAGTGACCTGTACAGTGGCATTATCACCTCCTTCCTTCTGCTGGTGATACCTCTACATGTGCACCCCATCATCCCAGCATCTCATTGGCTCTCCCCAGTGCCTTGGCACATTGCTTGACCACCTTTAGGTCATCAGATATGATCACCCGTAGATCTCTTTCCTGTTGTGTGGTCTCTTAACAACGCTCTCCCCATCATGTAATCTACCCCTGTGTTTCCACGCCCCAAGTGCATGATTTTGCACTTTTTGGCATAAAATCTCAGCTGCCTCACTCTGGACCATTCCTACAGCTTAGCTAGATTGCTTCTCATCTTCTCCATCCCTCCCAGACTGTCTACCCTATTATATTTCTTGGTGTCATCTGCAAAGAGGCATACCTTCCCTTCCAACTCCTCCGCAATGTCACTGATGAAGATATTAAATAGTACTGGCCCCAGAAATTATCCCTCTGGCACTCGGCTTGTTACTCTCCATACCTCAGATTTAGCTCCGCTTACCACCACCCTCTTTGTTCTATCCCTCAACCAATTCCCAGCCCAGTTCACCACCCTGTGACCCAGTTCCAGGCTACCCAACTTGTTCACCAGCCTCCTATGTGGAACAGTGTCAAGGTAGGCTACATCCACCGTTCCCCCCGATCCACCTCCCTGGTCACCTAATCAAAGAAATCTATCAGATTTGTCTGACATGACTTTCCTGACATGAATCTATGCTGCCTCAGATCCTTTGCTCCTCCACTGGCTTTAAAGGAAAGCATCATAATGTTAGATACCCCACCCCTGAAAGGCTTACCCGCTAATTAGCAGTTTCACAAATAAAACACCTTTTTTCAGATGTTTGAACTTACTTGTTTTTATTTTGAAGAAGTCCGTGGCTCCGCAAAATGGAACATGCTGCATGCTTCTATTTCAAAGCTTAGTCCGGCACCGTACCACTCGGCTCCCAAACACTTCTATGGGAGCTGAGCAGTGTGGTGCCACACTTAGCTTTGAAATGGAAGTGCACAGCATGCACCATTTTGCGGAGCCCCGGACTTCTTCAAATAAACAGTAAGTTCAAACACTCAAAAAAGGTGTTTTATTTGCAAAACCACTAATGGGGGGGGGGGGTTAAGCCTTTCGGGTTGGGTATCTAACATTATGACCGCTTTCCTTTAAGATGTTCCGCTATCCTTCCTTTTAGTAGTGATTCCATTATTTTGCCCACCACTGACGTCAGACTGACAAGTCTATAGTTACCAGCCTCTTCTCTGCTCCCACTCTTGTGGAGAGGGACTACATCAGCCCTCCTCCAGTCCTCTGGAACCTCCCCCGTATCCAGTGACTAGTTGAACAGTGATGTCAGTGGTGCAGCCAGTATCTCCCTTAACTCCTTTAATACTTTTGGGTGTATCCTGTCTGGTCCCATTGCCTTGTCCACCCTTAGTTTAGTGAGTTCCTTTAGGACTGTGTCCTCTGTAAATGGACTGCTGTACATGTCCATACCAGTCCTGAGTCTTAGCTGTGGTCCCTCACATTCCCCTTCCTCTGTGAAAACTGAACAGAAGTATTTGTTCAGGACTGATGCTTTATCCTGGTCTCCTTCCACTTCCACTCCCTCTCCTTCCTCCCCTTTTAGCCTAACAATACCTCCCAAGTCCTTCTCCTTTCGCTAATGCACCGATAAAAAGACTTGTCCCCTTTCTTAACCTCATTTGCTATTTTCTCCTCTGTCCTTGCCTTGGTGCTCCTGACCACTTTCCCTGCCTCTCTTTGCTTTTCTAGATCTATTGCCCTGCCCTCTTTCTTCTGTGACTCATATTTCTTGAACACCACTGTTTTTGCCTTTACTTTCCTGGCCATATCCTGAGTGAACCATAGTGGTTTTCCTTTCCTCTTGCCTTTGTCTATTTCTTAAATGCAAAGGTGTGTCACCTCCCCTATGATCTCCCTTTAGATGGGCCCATAGCTCCTCCCCCACCCTTCTCTCCCCTTGTAAGGGTGTCCCTGAGACACAGCCCCATCTTTGCAAAATCTGCCCTCTTGAAGTCAAGAACCCTCACTTTTGCGTGGCATGACGTTGTTTCATTACTCATATTAAACCATACTGTGCGATGGTCACTGGACCTCAAGTGGTCACCCACCCTGACATCTGAAATTCTGTCTCCATTAGTTAGAGCCAGGTCCAAAATTGCTCCCTCCTGGGTTGGCTCAAGCACTAGCTGCTTGAGACCTGCCCCTAGTTCGGAGTCCATGATGTCTCTGCCTCTGGCAGTTGCAGCCGCTGGGATGCCCCACTCAATTTCTGGTAAACTAAAGACACCTACCAGCAATACCTCCCCTTTAGTTGCCATGTTATGGATAGCTTCCAGTAGATCTCTGTTGATTTCCTCCCTTTGTGCAGGGGGTCTGTAGATGATGCCAGTTTGTGTGCCATTGCCTGCTTCCAGGGTGACCCACAGTGTCTCTGCCCCCCCCCGCAATCCTTGCGCCTCCATTGCCTTTGTGCACTCCCTGACGTAGAGAGCCACCCCTCCTCCCTTTTTCCCCTCCCTGTCTCTCCTAAACAAAGTGTAACCCAGTATAGCTACATCCCAGTCATGTTTCTCATTGTACCATGTCTCTGTAATAGCCACTATATCCAGATCACCCTCAGCTATCAAGGCTGCCAGATCAGGTATTTTGTTCCCTAGGCTGTGGGCATTTGTGCACATGGCCCTCCATGTTCCGTAAGCTCTCCTCTTGTCCTCCTGCTATTTCCCTTGCTTTCCCTCTCTTCCCCTTTTCTGCCTACTTCTGTTCTCTTCAGTAAATTAGTAACATTTGTGTCCTCCTTGCTGGCCACATTAACCTGTGGGGGTGAGAAGTATGATTTACCCTGTTCCCTTTCTCCACCCCTCTTGGCTAGTTTAAATGCTTGCCAATGAAGCATTTAAACCATTCACTAAGGACACCAGTCCCATTACCAGAAAGAATCAGGCCATTGCCCCCTCCCCCCCATACAGGTCTGCATCCCCACAGGTGGGTCCCCATTCCCCAATGAAGCCAAAACCTTGCTCTCTGCACCAGCTCTCCAGCCAAGCATTAAAGTCCTTGGTGTGGAGATCCCACGGAGCTCTCACAGATGCTCCCACCATACTTGCCCACCTTCACAGGGATGGAAAGGGGTCGGGCACCAAACAGACTACCATATGTGTTTGTTAGTGCCTTGTATCACCAAAACAGTTCAGTAGCTGTGCCAAAAGATGGTTTTAAATAAATAAAACTTATGATGGGCAGTGCCATACTGTTCTTCTTTAAGCCTACTGGACTATAACAGGAATCACGGGGCAACCTTAATACCCGGGAAACAGAGAGTGAATCATTCGGCCAATCCACATATGATAGTTGCAGTTAATGAGAGAATAGTGGAACACCTGGAAGCTGATGGACTGGTGGATCCCAGGCGACATGGGTTCTCTGCAGGATGATCCTGTCAAACTAATCTGATAGATTTCTTTGACTGTGTGACAAAGGCAGTAGACCGAGGAGGGAGGGAGGGTGGTCAATATTGCCTACCTCGATTTCAGCAAAGTCTTTGATATGGTCCCACATAGCAGACTGGTCAACAAGCTAGGCAGCCTGGGACTGGGATGCAAGGTGATGAACTGGATTGGAAACTGGTTAAGGGACAGAAAACAGAGGGTAGTGGTGAATGGAACCCAATCAGACAAAAGGGAGGTGACCACTGGGGTACCTCAAGGGTCAGTTCTGGGGTCAGTCCTCTTCAATGTCTTCATTAGTAACATTGCAGATGGGCTGGAGGGAAAGGGTTGCCTGTTTGCAGATGACACCAAGATCTGCAACAGGGTGAATACTCCAGAGGGGGTGGAAAGGATGAGAAAAGACCTGGAACTGTGGGAGAGATGGTCAGGGGCATGGCAACTAAGGTTTAATGCAAAGAAGTGGAAGGAAAGGATGTGGAGGTTAGCCAAGGAGGTGATCTCAGTGGGGAGAGCAGTGGACCCCAGAGGAAGAGGAAGTGAATCCTGGTGGGGGACTCCATCATAAGAGGGATCCAGCTAGGAACACAGGAAGGGGAGGACAGGGAGGTGAGGTGCCTACCAGGTGCCATGGCATGGAGGGATGGAAGGAAGATCCTGGGGATCACTGGGAAGGCAAGATGGGATGGCGAGCTGGATGTCATTATCCACCTAGGTACTAATGACCTGGCAAATGGTGAACTAAAGGAAGTTCAGGAAGAGTTTAGGAAATTGGGGAAGGGTCTCAAGCAAGTAGCTACTTCTGTCACCTCCTCGGAAGTACTACCTGGAAGAGGCATGGGAGAGCATGGGGTGCATGCACCAGGAACTTTAACTCATGGTTGAAGAACTGGTGCTGTGAGGAAGGGTTTGGATTCACTGGTGACTGGGGACCCACCTGGAGGGATGGAGGCTTGTTCAAGCCTGACGGCCTGCATCCATCCTGGAGGGGAATCCAAGCACTCAATGATAAGTTTAAATGCTACATTGACAAGCATTTAAACTAGTCAAGGGGGGTGGCAGGCTAGCAAGGAGGGTACCTAATTGCCCACCCCCCACAACTAGCAGTGGAGCCAGTGAACTGGAAAAGCGGATATCTCTACAAAGCAGTGTGCAAAAGATGGAGATAAGCGCCAAAGAGGTGGATAGGCAGAAAAGGGGCAAAATTCAACAGAAGGGCAGACAGCAAGGAGAACCAGGGATAAATGACAACCAGGGAAGGGGCTGGAGTAGAACAGCTAAACAGTCTAGGGAGGTCAAATCATGGAAAGCCATGTGTGCCAATGCCAGGAGCCTTAGCAACAAGATGGAGGATCTGGAGGCTGTCATGGTGCAGTCAGACCTGGGCATTGTGGCCATCACAGAAACCTGGTGTAATGATAACTACGACTGGGAGATGGCCATACCTGGCTACAACATATTCAGAAGAGACAGGGCAGGTAGGAAGGGAGGAGGAGTGGCACTGTATGTGAAAAATGACATAAAGGCCACAGAGATCCAGGAGGAACAAAATTGGGGAGAGATACTGTGGGTTAAGCGGGAGAGGAAAATGGGGCCAGCCATCCGCACAGGTGTGGTCTATAGACCACCAGCCCAGGAGGAAGAAACAGATAGGGAGCTGATGCTAGCCATCCAAAGGATTGCAGACAAGGGTGAGGTAGTGCTGGTTGGAGACCTCAACATTCCAGATGTGGACTGGAGCATCCCAGCAGCAGCATCAACTAGAAGCAGATTTATCCTGGACTCACTTCAGGGTGCCTTCCTCAAGCAACTGATCATGGAACCAAACTCGGCAGAAGGCAATACTGGACCTAGTACTCACAAACAGGGACAGTGTGATGGGGGTAACAATGGGGGAGCACCTGGGGAACAGTGACCACCATTCATTGTGGTTTGAAATCACAGAAGGAGCACAACCAAACCACACAAAAACACGTATCCTGGATTTTAGGGGGGCAGACTTTGGGAAAATGGGGAGATGCTTGAAAGAGGCATTAAGGGGAATGGGGCAGGAATCAGAGGTTGAGGAACAGTGGGCAGTATTTAAAATGGGGATTACAAGAGCAACAGAATTATGCATTAAGCGGGTTAGCAAGGGGAAAAGGAAGAGGAGGCCATTATGGTTTTCCAAGGAGGTAGCAGAGGAAGTGAAAGCCAAAACATTGCATTCAGGCAATACAAAAAGACACAGGAAGAAGTGAAAAAAGAAAGGCAAAGGGAGGGATAGTGAGACTGAAGGGGGAGGATGGGGGCCACATGGAGGATGACAACAGTAAAGTTGACATATTGAACAGGTATTTCTGCTCAGTCTTTACTGAGGAAGAGGAGGATAATGGGTCTGAAGGGAGTACAAGGGGTGGGAATGGTGCAGAGATGGACACAAGTCCCTTTACACGAGAAGGGTCCTGAAGAAACTGGAAGTAATAAGAGTTGATAAAGCAATGGGGCCAGATGGGGTGCTCCCCAGGGTCCTTAAAGAACTAAGACAGGTGGTGGCTGAACCTCTGGCAATCCTGTTTAGTCGATCACTGGAAACAGGGGAGGTACCCAAAGACTGGAGGACAGCAGATGTAGTCCCCTCATACAAAAGTGGGAATAAAGAGGAAGCGGGGAACTACAGACCGGTCACCCTCACCTTGGTAGTGGGGAAGATCATAGAAGCACTACTGAAGGAGAGATTGGTAGAACATCTGGTTGACAATGGACTACAGGACCCAAGGCAGCATGGTTTCACCAGGGGGAGGTCATGTCAGACCAATCTCATTGAATTTTTCGACTGGGTGACTAGGGAGGTGGATCAGGGGAGGGCAGAGGACATGGCCTATCTGGACTTCAGCAAGGCCTTTGACATGGTGCCACATAGAAGACTATTACACAAACTGGGGAATATGGGTGGGCAGGACAGTAGTGTGGTGGGTAGGTAACTGGGCTGGGTGGCAGGACACAGAGGGTGGTGGTAAATGGCTGTCACCCACAGAGGGAAGAGTGACCAGTGGGTCCCACAGGGATCAGTGCTGGGACCAGTCCTATTCAACATCTTCATCAGTGACATCGCAGGACCTAGATGGCAGAATTTCCTGTTGATGATGACTCAAAACTCTGTAATAGAGTAGACACACCAGAGGGTGTAGACAGAATGAGAAGGGACCTGCAGAAACTTGAAGAATGGTCAGGGTTTGGCAGTTGAAATTCAATGCAAAGAAGTGCAAGATAATGCATGTAGGGACAAAACCCTGGCACAACATATCAGTTGTGGGGTGAGGATATACCATGCACCAAGCAGGAAAGGGATCGTGGGGTTATCATCTCTGATGACCTCAAGGTAGGGAAACAGTGTAACAAGGCAGCAGGTAAAGCAAATAGGATGCTGTGATGCATAGGCAGGGGCATCATCAGCAGGAAAAGGGAGGTCATAATTCCACTATACAATACAGTGTACAGTTCTGGAGACCTTACTTACATAAGTAAGGTCTCCAGAACAGAAGAAAGGAACAGCAGCGAGTGAAGAGGTGACTGCTCTCTCAGTGGAAGGGAAGTAAATGCAAATCTAGGAGCTTTCATTATTACTTCTTCACATTGATATTGCATTGGGAAAAGGAGGAATAGGAGTTTGAAGAAGGTTGTGCAATGGCTACTTAAAGTCTCTTTTTGAGTGTGGATAGGAAGGATAGGAATATAAAAAGCAGTTGCTCAATATATCTAAACGTGTGCAACAAAGGAGGTAAGGGAAATCAAAAAAATGTTTTGATCTGATAGAGGGGGAGAGGGGAGACTTGGGGGAGTGTTTGGTATCCTGCATCTGGAAGGGTGGGGGTCACTGGTGGGCAACAACAGCAATGGGTAGGGTGGCAGGCTGCAACAACTGTGGTGCACCAATCTTTCTAAAAATTGCCTGGAGGTGGGAGGATGTTTATGCAAACCACATAGAAAAACTTAGAAAGGAGATTGAGGGTCTGCAGGAGGAACTAAGACAGGCAAGGCAGATTGGGGTGGGTTTAGCCCAATACTGGAGGGAGGAAAAAGGGAGATGAGGGAGGCGATTTAAGCCAACAGTGGTGAGGAGAGGGTCAGAAGAAGGGAAGCAGAGACAAAGGGGCCCAGGCCAGGAAGAACAATTGCTGGGGAAACCAGGTCAGGAGACAAAAGACAAATGGAAGGAGGAGATAGGGACTTGTGAGGGAAGGCAAAGAAGTGGCAAAAGTCATGGAGTGGAAGGAGAGAACAGATTACTATGAAGAGAGAGGGAGCGATTTGTGAAGGGCCTTCAGAAAACAGCTATGCACTGCTAGACAGGAAGAAGGTGGAGGAGGGAAATGATGAAATTAGAGGAATAATTGATAAATGCCTGGACCAAACTGGAGCGGGGGGAAGTTCTGCTGGGAGAATTGCAACAAGGGTAAAAGGGGAAAATAATGTGCAGGAGGAAGAAGAGGAGCTGGAAAGGAGAGAGGGAGATGAATGGAAGCAAGCAGGGAATAAGAGGGGTAGAATCTTAGTGCTGGGAGACCAATACTAAGAGGAGTTAGGTGGGTAGCAAGGGAAGAGGCATAGTCGCATTTGGGTGAGCCATGCCAGGAATGACAGCGGAAAGGGTGGGACAGTCTGTTCTGAAATATGCTAGAAGGGGTAGGGACAAGCCTCATTTAATTATACATCTTGGGACAAACGACCTGGCTGACAAGACAGTAGCTATAGTCCAGAGGAGGTTTGAGGAACTAGCACAATTATGTGAGGGGGCAGGAAGATCAGTAACTTTTTCTGAGATACTTCCAGTGCCAAAGACAAGCACAACAAGAAAGCTGAGAATAGATGAATTTAATGGATGGCTAAGAACCTGGTGTTGTGCTAAAGGGTATGGGCTTTTGGGTGGGGTGGGGAGGGACCTGGGAGGACAGTAGTGTCTATGCCAAGGACAGACTACACTTGAGTGAGGACGGAAAGAAAGTGTTGAAACAGAGGATGGAGGAGTATACAGAGGAAGTTGGGAATTTAAACTAGGAGTGGGGGGTGGCAGTTGGGGAAGAGATATGCAAAGACCACAGGTTGGGAAATCATATGAGCTACCCCACAACAGGGACAAAGGACAAATGGCAAGTACTATTGGTGATGCTAGGAAAGGAGGGCAGGATGGGAGGGGGAAAGGGTGAAGGTGGTTATCCTAATGCTAGGAGCCTTGGGAGGAAAAACTGCAGAGTTACAGGTTCTCATGGCAGAGGAGGCGGTGGACATTGCAGCCATCACAGAAACATGGGCCACCCAATATAATGACTGGGACCTGTCTGTACCAACGTGCAAGGTTATTTCAGGGGACAGGGTGATTGGGAAAGGAGGGGTGGCACCTATGTGAAGGAAAGACTGAAGTGTGTGAGGGAGGAAGGGAGGAGGGTAGTACGGAGTCACTTTGGTGCAACCAGGATTCCAAGAATAGGATTCTTAGAATGGGAGTGGTGTACAGGCCACCATCTCAGACGGAGGAGTTAGACAGGGAACTAGCGGGACAGATCAGGAGGACCTTGGAGAAGGGTAGTGTGGATTGTGGGGGACTTCCAACATGCCAGGAGCGGACTGGAGTACCCCAACAACCAGGAACAGAAGGAGCAGGTACTGCTGGATGCCTTCAGGACAGCTTCCTGCTGCAAATAGTCAGTGAACCAACCAGGTTAGGGAATACCCTTGACCTGTGCTGGCAAATGGGGACTTTGTGAGAGAACTTACAGTGGAGGAACGCTGTCAAGGAGTGACCACCACTCAGTATGGCTCACATTGGATATGGGCAAGGAAGGAGTGGAATCTGGCACAAAAGTGCTGGACTTCAGGAGCCGACTTTGGGAGGATGGGGAAGTGGTAAAAGGGTACCTGGCCAGAATTCAATCTAGTATGGATACTAACCAGAGGTGGGAGCTCATAAAGTTGGGGATAGTGGAGGCAACCAAAACCTGCTGCAAAGCCCAGAGCAAGAAGGCTAGGCCAAGAAACTGAGCTGGTTGAGTAAGGAGGTCATGGAAAAGGTAAGGAGAAAAAGAGCTGCCTTAGGAAGTACAAGAAAACAGGGAGGGGGGAGGAAGAGAGGAGTACTTGACAGAATCAAGGACGGACAAGGGCAGTAAGGGAGCCAAAGCATCTACGGAACTCAGGCTGGCACAAGGCATTAAGAAGGGAGAGAAGGACTTCTTTAAGTACATCAGGGAGAAAAGGAGCTGAAAGGACCACATAGTAAGGATTAGGAAGGAGAGGGGTTGGGTAGAAGCAGGGTATGATCAGGCGGAAGCACTAAATGAGTACTTCTGCTCAGTATTTACTAAAGAGAAGAGGGGGGTGACACCCAAGGTGGGAGAAATGGCAGAAGTAGGGGGGGGGAAGTGGTGACAGATGGGGGAAATCATGGAGGGCAGAGTCTAGAGGGTTTGAAGGCACTGAGGGTGGACAAGGCGCCAGGCCCAGATGGCATCCACCCCAGGGTACTGAAGGAGCTGGCAGAGGTCCTGCAGGACCTTTGGCAGACCTATTTAATGCCTCACCACATCTAGGGTGTGTACTCAGGACTGAGGATGGCTCATGTGGTGCCCTCCACAAGAGTGGCCCCAAGGATGAACCGGAAACTACAGACCAGTGAGCCTCACATCCATCGTGTGGGTAAGCTAATGGAGACTATCCTGAAGGAGAGCTGAGGCCCTCCTAGAGGCCAAAGGACTACAGGACAGCAGACAGCATGGTTTCATACGTGGCAGATCCTGTCAAACCAACCTGGTCGAGTTCTATGACTGGGAACTAGGCAACTGGACAGGGCCATGCAGTGGATGTTCTGTATCTGGACTTCAGTAAGGCATTTGACTCGTGTCACATGGAAGGCTGGGAAGGAAGTTAGTAGGCACAGGGCAGGTGCAAAGCTGGTGAGATGGGTAGGAAACTGGCTGCAGGGAAGGCAACAGAGGGTGGTGGTGGGTGGGAGCTCTCACACCCAAGGGCAGTGGACGGAGCGGTGTCCCACAGGGCTCAGTGTTGGGACCAGTGTTGTTTGGGATATTCGCTGGCAGACATATCATGGGATATCAAGAGCAAGATCAGTCTGTTTTGCTGATGATACTAAGGTTGGCGCGGTGGTGGATGACCTAGGGATGGTAGGGGTTGCAGGATGATCTGGCAAAGCTTGAAACCTGGTCAGACACCTAGCAACTGGGGTTTAATGCCAAAAATGCAAGATGCTGCATTTTGGGATGAAGAACCCAAGGAGGAGTTACCAGCTAGGGGAGTGCAGCTAGCCCAGACAGAGGAGGAGAAGGATCTGGGTGTGCTCATTACAGGGTCAATGAACAACTCGGCACAATGTAGGAAGGCAGCTGCAAAGGCCAACAAAATGCTGGGTTGTATTGCAAGTGGTATATCCTCGAGGAGGAAGGAGGTGATTCTGCCACTGTATAGGTCATTAGTTAGACCACACCTGGAGTACTGCATGCAGTACTGGCATCCGTATCTGAAGAGGGACATTAAGTTACTGGAGGGGGTGCAGCGCAGGGCGACAAAGATGATCAAGGGGCTGGGGGACTTATCATACGAGAGGAGGTTGAAGGAGTTGAACATGTACTCACTGGAGGACAGGACAGACAGGGGTAACATGATTGAAACCTTTAAATACATGAAAGGAATAAACAAGATGGGTACAGAGGGGCTGTTCAAAGTAAGGGAGGGGAGGGCCGCCAGGGGCCATGATATGAGACTGGAGAGAGGAAGGTTCAGGAGGGAGATGAGGAGACACTTTTTTACAGAGAGGGTGGTGGCTGGGTGGAATGCGTTACCTGCAGAAGTGGTATGCAGTAGAACAGTGGACTGCTTCAAACGAGGATGGGACAGGACAAGTGGGAGGGTTAATGAAGGTGAAGGGTGGAAGGGAGGGGAGGGGCAGCTGCAGAATAAGGGGTGCTAGCTGCACATTCGAGCAGACTTGATAGACCTCTAGGCCTTTATCTACTGGCAAATTTCGTATGTTCGTATAAGGACATAGACAGGGTAGAGAAGGTTCAGAGGAGGGCAACAAAGATGGTACATGGATTGCATCACAAGTCCTGTGAGGACAGGTTGAAGGAATTGAATATGTACTCCCTGGAGGAGAGGAGGGAGAGAGGGGATATGATAGAGACATACAAGTATCTTACAGGGAGGAACAGGGTGCAGGAATACACTATTTTTAAGCGAAAAAGATGTTCCAGGACTATAGAGCATGGGATGAAGTTGTAGGGAGGACGATTCAGAGGAAACATGAAGAAGACTTTCTTCACAGAACAGGTGGCGGACAAGTGGAACACCCTGCCAGAGGAAGTGGTGGGGGCTGAAACAATCACGGGATTTAAGAATGCATGGGATAGACTTAAAGGAATTCTGGAGGTCAGGGTTAAGAGGAAACAGACTTCTAGGAAAACATAAAGTGAACTTACAAGCTCAAATGGGCAGACTGGGTGGGTCATAGGCCCTTATCTGCCAACTGTCCATGTATCTATGTATCTATGTAAGTGCAAATTCATGCATGTGGGGAGCAGGAACCCTGGGGTGAGCTACAGGTTGGGGGGAGCTGATGACAGTAACTAAGGAGGAGAGGGACTTGGGGGTCATAATCACAGATGACTTGAAGGCTGCTAGGCAGATGGCAAAGGAGGTGGGAAAATCCAGTGATATGTTCGGATGTATTGGAAGGGGAATCACAAGCCGAACGAGGGAGGTAATAGTTCCACTTTACAAGACCCTGGTAAGACATCACCTTGAATATGGTGTACAGTTCTGGAGAATACATCTTCAAAAGGACATTGACAAAACAGAGACAGTGCAGAGGAGGGTGACCAAAACAGTGAAGGGATTACATCACAAGCCTTACGAGGAGAGAGTGAGGGACCTCAATTTCTACATGCTGGAACAAAGGAGGGAGTGAGGTGACATGATAGAAACATTCAAGTACCTCAAGGGCATTAACAAGGTGGAAAGGGACAACATATTCCAGATTAATAGTAGTGCCAGGACAAGAGGACACGACATGAGACTGAGGGGTGGCCACATAAGGGGAAATGTCAGAAAGTTATTTTTTATGGAAAGAGTAGTAGATGCATGGAATAGCCTGCTCCAGGAGGTGGTGGCAGCCCATACAGTGATGGGCTTCAAACATGCATGGGACAGAAACAAAGGAAAAAAGATATATAGGAAGAAAAAGGTAAAGCCAATGACCAGATAGGGTCACTGGACACTTCATTAGGCAGCATAAATGGACAGACTGGATGGTCCTAGCGGTCCTTATCTGCCAACAGCATCTATGTATCTATGTATAAGTGCCCTGTAGACAGAGGGGTAGAAGGCTCAGGAATGTAACAGAGAAAGGGCATTAAAAAAAAATTAGCAGATTCCTGCCTAGGAGCCTCCTCTTGAGGCTGTTATAGCCACTAGACACTAGAGCTTAGTGAGTGAGATGTTTACAGACTTCCTGCACCATCTCAGATCAGCCAGACTGCCTGATAGAGACAGACATGATTTCTTCAGCTCAACCTCTGGGGTGAGTAGCCATCTTAGTTCCCTGCTTGGGAGTCAGAATTAGTTTCATTGCATGTTACATCTAATAAAATAAAATTTTAAAACAACTGTTTGCCATCTAACTGATAGCGCCTTTCTGGTGGGCATGTTTTAAACATTTTGAGTGACTTTTGGAGAATTTGGCTGAAATTAGGTGAAGGATATCCAAAAGCCATAACCTCAGGAGACACAAGAAAAAAGAAAGGCCTGGGAGGCCTGACCAGGAACGACAGTACTGACCAGCAGCCCTCAAAGCAGCCCTCAACATCCACAGTGGGAAATGGTAAGCCCACTCTGCAGGCAATTCTAAATGTAGTAAGAGCACCAGACAAGTGGATATAATAATTTGAAATAAGGTGGATTCGTTTAACAACAGGGTCACGGTGTCAGAGAACCACTTGGGTGCCACAAATCTTTCAGTGCAGAATGTCTCCACAATTGCCAGCAAAGCTATGACAACTGTGCCAGAAGTAGTCCGAGAAAATAAATTACTGAGACTTTGTCTTGCAAAACCTGAAAAACACTGTAAGGGCCATTTTTTTTTTATTTATTGTATTTCATATTTGTTAACCAGGTAGGGACACTGGACAAAAAGCCCTTTTTCAGGACCGACCCGGACAAATAACATTAATACAATATACAAACAAAATTGCATACAAAACTAAGATAACAAATCACAGATTAAAGTTTTTTTTTTTTCAATTGTTTAACCAGGAATGGCACACTAAGTTGAAAGCTTGTTTAGAGGTGCAACCTGGGGGCACAGGGAAATTAAGTGACTTGTTTAGGATCACACAGTATGCAAGTGGGGGCTGTGGGATTCAAACCCTGGTCTCTAGATTTGCAGCTCAGAGCTTTAAACCACTGCACTATGTTGCCTCCCAGTTGCAAAACATTATAGACATAACTAATATAACAAATCACAGATTGCAATTACATACATTCAAAGAATGCGGGTATGTTTTAAAGTGCACTTTAAAGCTTGAGAATGCAGTAGGCGATCGCAACGATAG
Source organism: Neoceratodus forsteri (assembly GCA_016271365.2). Classification (NCBI taxonomy): domain Eukaryota; kingdom Metazoa; phylum Chordata; order Ceratodontiformes; family Ceratodontidae; genus Neoceratodus; species Neoceratodus forsteri. The sequence goes on along the minus strand of CM057455.1, from coordinate 1,361,516,419 downwards.
TGGCAGCTCATTCCACAGTTTAGCAGCAGTGGTACAGAAAGAGCGCAGCTCAAATTTGTTATTATGTTAAGGGACTGCTAGAGTAATACCCCTGGTGGACCATAAGTTAGCAGAGGAACACTTAAGAGTGAGTAAGTCAGACAGAGAAAAAGAGAAAGAGGAATAAATAGATTTATAGGCCAGACATCCCAGAGAGTATACAAATTTAAGAGTAGGAGAGAACCAACCAATAGAGGAGTATAGCTTGCAGTGATGCATCTTTAGAGGAGCTAGAAGAACAACATGACAAATATTATTAAATGCAACAGTAAGAATGTGAATTTCAGCAGAACTCAAATTATGATACAAAGAAACATAATCAATGTGAGGCAATAGAGTACCTACGGCAACAGCATAACCAGTGTTATAAGACAAATAATGTTTAAATTTATACAGTAGCCCAATCTTGTGATTTATGATCTTACTTATTGTCTTAACTTGGGCACTAAGGGTCATACTGGGAGTCAAACAAAAACCCCAGATACTTAAATTCATTCACTTGATCTATGCGATTTTCTAAGCCATCATTAATTGATAAACACAAGTTATCGCTGAGCATATACTTTGTGCTAAAAAGCATTGCCTTAGTCTTTTTAATATTCATAATCATGATTATTAGATAACCAAGCACATACATGCAAAAAATCAGATTGTAAAGCAGAGGTGAGTTGTGGAACTGAAGATGCTTAAGAAAATAAAAAATAAGATCATCAGCATATACAAGACACTGACACTGATTGAAAACTAAGGGTAACCGATTAATAAACTAAAAAAATAACAGGGGTCCAAGAATGGACCCCTGCAGTACATCACAGATAAGGGGCCTGCTGCTGGAACTCACAGAGCCAATGGAAACAAATTGAGTTCTCGCATGCAAATAATCCTTCATCCAGTTAACCACATTCTCAGAGATACCCAATTCCTGGAGCTTGCAGCACAACAGGGGATGATCTATAAGATCAAACACCCTGGTCAGGTCCACAAACACCACCCCAGTAAAAGCAAGCAAGCAAGCAAATCTTTATTTTTATAGTGCCTTTCAATGTCAAGGTACTGTACAAGTATAAACCATAAATATACAAACAACATATCAATATAAATTATGCAAAATCAGTCTGGGAAAGCCAGTGAACATAAATACATTTTTAACAAAGATTTAAAACTACTGACGGTCAGGCATTCTCTTAACCGACAAGGTAGAGAATTCCACAGGGTTGGTGCTACAAATGAGAAAACACAAGCTCCAGATGTTTTTAGACGAACCCTGGGAATCTCTAGCAATCCCTTGTCGGTGGATCAGAGGGGACGACTTGGGGGAGTAGGGAGTCAGGAGATCTTTCAAGTAGTTGGGTGTCTGTTCATTTAGGGCTTTGAAGGTAAGCAAGCCTACCTTGTAGGTGATCTGCCACTGAACCAGCAGCTAGTGCAGTCCATGCAGCACAGGCGCAATGTGACTGGACCTAGAAGTGCCTGTCAACAGCCTGGCTGCAGCATTCTGCACCAGCTGCGAGCAGCGGATATCAACCCCAGACAGCCCCAAGTAAAGGGCATTGCAGTGGTCAAGACAGGTAGTAATGAAGGCATGGACCAATGTTGGACGGTTGCCCGACGGAACCAGGTGTTTCACCCAGGTGATATTCCTCAGATGGTAAAATGAGGCTTTAACTACAGCTGACACCTGAAATTTCAGGGTCAAGCCGTCATCAAAAAGAACGCCCAGGTTCTGCACCCAGTCTAAGGTAGTGAGCTGGACACCATCAAGCCACAGGCCCGACGCGTGCCCAGCCCCCAAACCTGCCCCCCAGGTGACCTGGGTCCACAACCAACACCTCGGTCTTATCCGGATTCAGTCTCAGCCAACTGGAACTCATCCAGTCTTTGATCTCGGCGAGGCAGTTGTTTAGCACAGAGACTGCATCAACCTGTCCGGGCACAAAGGACATATACAGCTGAGTATCATCTACATAGCAGTGAAAACTCAAGCTGTATCACCTAATGATATCTTCCAATGGCAGCATATACACTGCGAACAACATGGGTGCCAATATGGAGCCCTGCGGCACCCCACAGGACAGGGGGAGGGCATCAGAGGAATAAATTCCAGTGACCACCCTCTGAACCCTGCCTACAAGGAACGACTGAAACCATTCGAGGACTGTACTCAACAGTCCACAAAGAAGCTGCAGGGTCTCCAAAAGCACCTCATGGTCCACAGTGTCAAAGGCTGCTGAGAGATCAAGAAGGGCCAAAATGGTACAAGCCTTTCAATCTCTCACCGTTAGGAGATCATTTAGTACCTGAACAAGGGCAGTCTCCATGCTATGCCTCTTCCTGAAACCAGACTGAAGAGCTTCGTAGACATTGTGAGTTACAAGGTGATCATCCAGTTGCAACGTAACTACCTTCTCAATAACCTTCCCCACAAAGGGAAGGTTAGAGACAGGTTGGCAGTTAGCTGGATCGTCAGGATCCAAGGAGGGTTTTTTAAGGAGAGGTCGAATGGCCGCCTCCTTTAGGGAATCTGGAAAAGCGCCCCTCTCCAAGGATCTCCATACAATTTCAGCTAGGATTGGGCAGATAACATCTATACAACCCACTAAAAGGGGGGTAGGGCCCAGATCCAAACTACAACAAGTCAGGTGCAAAATCTGGACAATCTTCACTATGTCCATGAATTCCGATCAGCTGAAATCCATCCAGACAGACCAGGTGCTCACCACCTCCCGTCGACCTCTGCAACCCCTTGTAGAGAGAGCCAGGCCGATTCCAGACCTGATGCTGGCAACCTTATCTACAAAGAACCGAGCTAGCTCATCACACTTAATTTGTGAAAAAACTCTTCCGGACTGGAGACAGATTGGATTGCACAATCTGTCAACAGTTTGGAAAAGTTGAGCCAGTCAATTCTGTGCAGCAGAAATCTCCCTGGACAGGAACTCTGCCTTCTTATGGGTGATTTCTGATTGATAGCCCTTATAATGTTCCATCAATCTAAGCCTGTCAGCATCCAGACCAGACTTCCGCCATGCTCTCACTAGCCTTCAACCAACTCACCTCAACTCCTTCAAGGACCCATCATACCAAGGGGACCTTGGGTGAAGAGTGAGTGGTCAAGCACGAATAGGAGCAATCAAATCCAGGGCATCTCCCACTGCCTTATTATAGGATAGTACTAGGTCCCCTGGACTTGTGCTTTCACCCAGCGATCCCGATAGGTCCAGCACTGCCGATAGACCATCTGGGGTAACACCCCTTAAGGGGCGGTACTGGACCATCTCCAAATGGGTAGGTCCACTTGGGGGGGGCCCAAAACTGAACCCTATGGTGTGATGATCAGACCAACTGACTGGTTCCACCCCCAAGTCAGAGATCTCCACCCCAAGAGGAACAGCAGATCCAATGAGTGAACCCCTATATGGGTAGAGGGGGTAACCACCTGTGTGAGGCCCAGTATATTCATTAGCTGGAGGAGATTTTGACCAAATAGCAAGAGTTCACCTCTATCAAACCCCTGCAGGATGGTGTCTGCGAACCTGACCAGGGCAGTACCAGTCCTGTGACCGCATCTAAAGCCATGTTGTTGGCGCACAAAATATTGTTAACATCCAGATAATCAGTAAGTTGGTTAGCAATCAATTTCTCCAGTATTTTACTTAGAGGATTGAGTATGGATATAGGCCAATAATCTTCCACAAATTTGGCAAGGTGTTTTTTCGGGACTGGCACAATCCTGGCACATTTACAAACCAAAGGAAGGATTTGAGTAGACATGAATGTATGGCTCCTGGGCCTCCAGGGAGAATAGAGGGGGGAAGAGACCTGTGAGACACCCCACTGCTCTGTTGACGGGCTTGTTTTAAGACTGGAGGACTCAGTCCAGTTACTGTATCCCTTGTCGGCCCCAGGAGACAGATTTCAGCCCAATAACTTTGCTATTAGTGACTTCTGGCTGAATGGAGTGAGACAGATTGCTCGCAGCACTGAGGACTGCTAAGCTGCCTCATACCTCTGGGAAACCCTACACATGTTCCCAGACTTTAGCTTAGCCAGGAGACAGAGGCGCAAATCGTTTCATGCAGTGCATGTGGGGCTCTAAGAGCTTGGAGTAGGTACAGTAATTCACTGCAACTGCCTGACAAGCTCTGGGTATCATTCTCTGAGAAGGCACACTTGTTTGGGGACACAGCCAGAAAGTACACTTGTTTCGGGACACAGCCGACATGGGCAAACTGCTCAAAAAAAACTGTAAGGAGTTCAGGAGCAAAGAAGTTGACTCTACCTCAAAAGAAAAGGTGGACACTTGAATCTTTTAACATTTTTAAATTTTGTGTAGTTTGTCACAGTTTTGGAGGCCTAAGTATTTGTTAGGAAATGAATGAATAATACTCCAGTGGTATGTAGAAAACATGCTCCAATTTTTTTACACTTTGTGTTACAACTTATCTGAGGTTAAAATGGCTACTGCCACGTGCGGTTTGTCTCCTGTTCTAAGGTGGGGATGGAACTTGAGCAGGCTTCTGCTCTTAAAATTCTGCCCCACAAAACATATAAAGAAGCTTACATGGCCCCAAGTTTAATGCAATAAAAATGTTAATTTATTGCTACCAGTACTTAGAGTGGGAAGGGATCATATTTTGGCTTTGTGGAGCCGAGAGCCTGATCCCTTCCCCTTCCCTATTCAGAGACATGCTGCCGCTTTGGCACATTTTATGACCTTATTATTTGAGCGGTGGCCTAGATTTTTCATAATTGGAACTCTAAAGTATACTAAAAAGCAATTAAAAACCTTCCTTATTGTACTCTATGGAGTTCACTCCTGTGCTCTCCCTGTTCTGACATCATAAAATGTGCTAGCGTGGGGGTGTGTCTCTAAATAGGGAAGTGGAAGGGATTGGGCTCTCAGCTCCATGGAGCCAAAATATGATTCTTTCTCTCCCTAAATACTGGCAGCAATAAATTAAAATTTATATTGCATTAGACTTGGGGCCAGGTAAGCAACTTTATATGTTTTGGGGGACAGAATTTTAAAAGAGTAGAAACCTGGGGCTAGATTTTCAAAACTCCAGAAATCAGCGCAAGTGCAAGGAACAATTACCACAAGTGGGGCTTCACTTGCAGAGCCACAGTTTTTCCTGCATGTGCCAGATTCTCAATAAGAGAGTCGGTTTACAATGATCACTCTAATTTATAGCAGCTTGCCACCATTTGTTTGTTGCAGCTGTGCCAAACTGGTATACCTGGTGGTACCAGGCGTAACTTCTCCCACAGCTATGCTTGCTGCCCGTGCAGAGCATGGGTTGAAAATAGAAATTTCCGCAGGTGCGGAGATTTTGTCATGCAGTGGTGGCTGTGGAGTGGAACTTAGTCCCATAATGGCTGAAAATGCAGCCCCTGCTCTTTAATTAAAATATAGATACAGAAAGTAGGCTTGCAGTTTATTTTTGGCCAAGGCTGGTGTAAATTGTTGCTATCAGTGAAAAGGAGAACTGATTAATAGGTACAGGTGTTAATTAATGCTGGCTCACTGGTGTAGCAGTACAACTACCACATGCAATGCTGGCAACCCGGGTTTGGGAATGAACCAGGGTTGCTGAAGGGCCAGTTGGGGGGAGTTGGATTGAGCGGCCTTTGCATGCTCTCCACCTCCAGGGAGGGGTGGGGGGTGTGCCCTGGAACAGGGCTTCTGGGTGACCACAGGATGTCCTGCCATCGACAACCCAGCTAGTGGGTGGGAGGCATACGGGATGCATGTTGTGTTCACACCGCAGCGTCACTGCATGCCACATTCCCACAATTACTGGAAAAAAAAACAGCTCGACAAGCTTGATACCACCCACCACATGCTGTGTTGCTGACCCAGGGCTGCCCACCTGAACATCAAACACAGCATCCAAAGGGGTAAGGGGAAAGCTCTGGAGGCCCCACCCTGGGGAGCCAGGGAGGAACACTGGGTAAGGTGGGCTGCGCTGTCACTGATGACGGTGGTCGTTCATGGAGGTTGGGCTGATGGGAGCCATCCTGGCCATAAAAGCATAATAATAAAAAAAAAAAGGTATCAATTAACCTCAATTATACAATGGCAAGAAGGAATGCTGGCCTCCAATAGGTCACTAATATCCCCACACAACACCACAGATCTAGTCCCAGCATACAGAAGGGCGCATTTAATGTGAAAATAAATTAATCCACATGGCTGCAATTGAGACTGCCAACAGTTAACAGTTTTTTAAACAAAAATCCCTCCCTCCCTTCCACTGCCACAAATCAACCCAAAACAACCCAGCACTGATCACGTGTCCAGCATGACACAAAATCCCCTCATTGCACTTGTTCATGTTTTTTTGTTTTGTTGTTGTTGTTTTTTTTTTGGTGATAAATGAAATGTTAAAACAAGCCAAGACTGCAATCAGCTTTGCTACTGCCCTCCTTGCCAACACCACGATTGGTGTCACTTTCCAATCCCAATAGCCCCTAGTAGGTGATCGTCTTTCCTGCCATAACTTACCACCCTCCTATGAGCTTCTACTTTTTCACAGTACACATGATAACTGTGCCAGGAGAACCTCTGGTGAAGTAAACTGTCACGTCAATGCAAGTGAGAGAGTGTGGGGGACAGAAAGTACAGCACAAAGTGCACTCAACAAACTGTCAGTCAGCGGGGTGTCATAGATAAGGTACACTACAAAAGAAACACTCAGCGGGGCATGGTACAAAAAGGCACATTTCGCTGGCCACAAAAAATAAAAAAGACAAAACTGGGGAAGCATGATGGGGAGGAGGGGGTGTCCGGTCAACCCTGACTAATTTCAACAAAAAAATGAAAGATAGGGCCACAAGCAACCGAGACTGGGACACAGAAAAGAGCACAGACACAACCCATCTGCTGGACATACATGCAGTTCCACCTAGTGAGAACCAGAAAACATGAACTTCTTATTTAAATACACTTCCACCAGAAAAATCAAACAAAATGCTCTTTTTTTCAATTTTAGTTTTATTCTTTTTAAAAGACAGCAATTGTATAATAGGAATAATATACTCCATGGTGTGTGGTATGCTGGGATAACATCACATTGTGGATGTTTGACACCCCAGCCACCTGCGGTGTGACGTTATCCCAGCATGGCACACACCCTGTCATGCATTATTCTTTAAATGTACTAGTTTCATCTAAGTATCATAATCCCTCATATGTAAATTTATATACTACATGATGAAGTCTGGACTGTCTTGGCCTAGAATTGACTTTATGGCACATTAAGGGTCACCTACAGGTGTCATGTTTGTTGAAGGTCAGTAACACAAGGGATAAGTTGAGAATTTAGGTCTAAAATCTGCTACAAAAAAGTGATGATTAAATGTAGGAAAATTTCAACATTTCTTTATTAATTTGTTGATTTTTTCATTTTGATCCCAAATTTTCAACACAGGGTGTGATATTCAGACTGCGCCAAAAAGATGCACAATAGCGGGAGCAGGCGCAAGAGCAGTGTGCCATTGTGCAACAGGCATGATATTTAAGCCAAGTACAGGCCAGCAATGCAGCTGAATATTGCGCCTAATGCACCATGGCGCAACTAAGGATGCGCAGTGGAGCAGGGCCGATGTACAGCAGCACACTCAGGGATGCGCAAGGACAAGGACAGAAAGCAGCAGTGCACTAGCCATGGATATGCCATGTGTGGAGGAGCATGCCGAGGGCCAGACAGACCAACCCCCCCCCCAGGGCAAGGCCATCATGAGCAGCACAACCAGAGGTGAGCTGAATAGACCACCAGCCCATGTACCCCAGCACCGATCCAACAGCAGACGCGGGCCAGCAGTCCACACCCACAGGGCAAGGTGCCTCAGCACTGGCCCCCAGCAAACAGTGACCACAACACATGGAGGGCTAGGACCCTCCCATGCCATGGCACCACACCAATGCTGACCACCCCCTGTACCGTGATCTCAAGATACACAGCCTAGAAGCATGACCAAACAGTGCATGGCACCCAAGGTATGCCACCACCACCACTGTGACAATGCAACCCAGTGCCCCATGGCACTATGCACGACAGCCCAAATGTGACCCTCCCCGCAGCAGGCGACACCAGCCACTGACGCCACCACAGCATACACAAGGCCCCCCTGCATGGCCACCTGAGTGGCACAGCAAGGAGGTTGACCCAGCATCTGTACCCGAGGGACCCTGCATGTAACAAGGCCCGCCCTGGATGCCACCACCAGCAGGACAGCACCCCGCACACCCACCCATGCACACACCCTGTCCCAGCACTGGCCCCACCAGACAGCATAGCAGCCTACTGTGGCGCATGGAGGCATGCGCCACACAGGAGGCAACACAGGGCTCAAACAAACCCCCCCCAGACCCAAGGGCACCCCATCAAATAGCCACACATAGCAGGGCAACAGATGCCGCTGTCACGAGTCCAATGGTGCCATGTACCCATGACCGGCACACCACCATGGCACTAGTGAGCCAGCCACGTGGTGTGCACACCATGAACCAGGCCACCGCCAGCATACAGCAGGAGCCTATGTGACAGTCACCAAACCGCAGGCACTACCCCAGACACCACAGACAACATGGAGGGCGACAAGAACAGCACCGCTCACAGTGTCACCAGAGGCAGGAATGCAATAGACTGGGAGTCAGGACGCCAGCTGCCAGGGTGCCGTGCCTGGAGGGTGGCTGACATGGACTGCCACCAATGTCACGTCAGCAGCCATGCATGCGGTGGTGGGGTCGGCACGACCGTGCATACCACACACACGCAAGGGGCACAGCCGCAAGGGCCCAGCACACACTGCCAGGGGCGACTGGGAGAAAGCACAAGCACCAAAGCCCACTGCACACAGGCAAACAGTGCACAGGGCCCACCACACATACCCCAGACAGTGATCATGGCCTCCATCCACATCAGTGGAGGATCCCTGGTGGACACACCCACAGCCAGGCCAGCACCATCCCTCAGTCGCCATACACACCACTGCAGCAAGGCACCAGATGCCTGCTGCAAATCAGAGACCAATACAGTCGTAGTATGAAAAGCATGTATATTGGAACAAGCAACATAAACAACAGGAACTATATACAATGCTATATACAAAGTGAGGGAGGGAAGACTACAACTCGGGGGGAGATGGGCAGGGGGCAAAGGGAATAGCAAGGAAGGGGACAAAGGGGTGTGAGGTACAGTCCAGGGAGGGAAAGGAACAGTTTAGGTGATGCAGGCCCTACTGGAGGCCCCTCTCATCCCTGCGCTCCCTGTGGCACCTTTAGTGCCACCACCGTTCACCCCTCTTCATACCCTGCAGCAGCTCCAGTGTGGCCCAGGTGACCTGCAGGATCTCCTGTATGTGACGCTCCAGGGTCGTCCAGGTTGTCCACCTAGGACAAGGGAGAAGAATCGGTACATGTGACTGGCCAGACCACCTCAGCCCAACCAATGTTCATAGCATACAGCTGTGGCTTGCACCCCTGTGATGGCATGCGACCACCCACAGTGTGTGCGCCCACATAACCTGCCTACTAGGGCACCCAAAGCCATGCAAACTGCTGCACACCCCACTGTCCATGCACTGCACAGCACCATCATGGCCATACGGCATCATGGCTATGCAGTGTGATGGCACTGGCACAGCCAGGCGCCCAGTGCATGCACAGCCCACCTGCGACACCCACCCACACGTGCAGACCCACAGGACGGTGTGGAGGGCACTGTTGGATGTGCACGGCAGTAGGGGCCATGTGCAGGAGGCTTTGCCCCACCACCACCTCTGCAAGCCACCACATTGCACAGAGGTAAGGGGAAACACGGCACTCACCTGTGTCCCAGTCAGCAGGGTGCTGCTGACCCCCCCCGGCACCACCACTGTGCCCTACTTGCAAGGCCACACCTCCATTGCCAGCTTGCCATCCTTGCTCCCAGGCCAACCAGGCCCTATAGTGATCCTCCAGGCCGAGAGTGCAAACATGGAGAGAGTCCAATCAGTACACGTCAGAACCATAGCCCCCCTGCTTGCTGTGTGCGTGCTCGCACAGTCCAGCCATGACGCGGTGGTGCAGGGTGTACATGAAGCACCCCTAACACCGGCAGCACAGGTACAGGCCTCCCCCCCCCTCGGCATGGCCTGCCGACCACTGTGATACCAGGACAGACGTATACTACTAGTGTTGTGAAGGAGCAACTACCTGGCAGTGTCACGGCGCCCCACCGGGCACGTACCAGCAGTCACCCTAGGCAGTCTGAGTCCCACCACTGGAGGTCCCCATAGCGGTGGTGACACGGCTCAGTGGTCCTGCTGCTCTCCATGGCCTCGTCAAGGCCCTCTGCCACCTCCTGCCACACTGCAGTCCGTGGCCTCAGGAGGGGTACCTGGCCAAAAAGGGCACCTGCATGTGGCTCCACAAGTGCCACCAGGTTAGCCAGTTCTACTGCTGTCCACACTGGCGCTCTGGTGCGCGGCATGGTGCTGTCACTGTTGAGCACAAAATGGCACCCTGTAAGGCACATGTCCCACATGCGGAGGCAGCGCGGAACGGCGCTGCCAGTCGCAATCATGCTGGCACCAGACAGCGCAATAGAGGGGCAGTCATGCATATGCATGGTGCCTAGAGGGCAAAGGTCAGCCACAGGGTCAAGGGTCTGTCTGCGCACGGAGCACCACAGCACTATTGGGAAGCCCTGCATGTAGCACGGTAGGTTGCATGTGTGTGTCGCCATGCAGTGACCTACCGTGCTGTGGCACCCCTCTGGGCATATAGAGCACGAGCGCCACAGGCACTGTAGTGGCCATGCCCTGTACTGCCTCCCGCGCACAGCGCATCAGCAGCGCTGCTAGCATTGACATCAGCACTGCAGGCATGTGTTGTGCAGTGCCAGTTGTGCACATCACAGTGGGTTGCCACAGCCTGAGCACACTCAACACCACTGCACAAGGCACAACAGCATGATATTCAGCCAGGTTATGCAAATCAGCTCATAAGCCATTCCATGGAACATCCACTGCATTTGCATCCTATTACAGTTGCGCCTGCCCTCATTTGCATGCGTTGCGCTATAAGAATGTGACCTGAGGCTGCATGGGCCATGGATCAGTACTGCAGTCCTTTGAGGTAGGTGGCATGCTGTTGGGACATGGGGACAGTGGTCTGGGAGGGCTGTATGGAGCTGCAGTGTCCAAGGTAACAGCTGTTCATCCCCCAGGCATGAGCATGACTGAGCAAAAGGATGAAGAGGAGCAGGGAAGGGTGTGAAAGAGGAGGCCCAACTTTAGCAAGGCAGAATCCGATGCCCTGTTTGAGGCATACCTTGACAGGGAGCCACTGCTCAGCGGACAGAGGGGAACACCATAGGCCTGTGCAGCTGCGTGGGGTAAGGTGGCACATGTCGTCAACCAGCAGGGTAGCCACCAGCGGTCCGTGCAGGAGTGCAAGAAAAAGGCTGGCACGGACAGGAGGTGGATAAAAGATAAGGTGTCCGTCATCAGGGTGGCACGTGCTACCACTATTGGGGGTCAGCAGGATGTACCCCACCTGATGCCACGGGAGAAGCAGGTGGCCAGCAGCATGCAGCGTAGTGCCGTTGAGGGTGTCCCTGATGGTGGCTTCCAGACAGGCGGCAGCCCATTACTACATGGTAGGTCCGGCACTGGCAGTGTGTGGGGACCCCAGAGCCAGGCAGAACCATTGACAGTACTGTGTTCCTTTACAGCTCCTGAGCATCTGCATGGGGCAGCGGTGGTGGGTGTGTCCACCGAGGGGGAGGCCATGGACATGGTGGAGCACCCATCCACCTCCACGGGTGTCCAAGGAACCGACCATCTGCGGCTCTGCATGTCTGTCCAGACTGATGCCAGTGGTGCAGGTGCGGACATGGCCCTGGCTGTGTCCCAGCGTGACACCGCTCTCGGTTTTCAGTGTGCCGAGACATGGATCAGGGCCAGCACCAGCACTGATGAGGATGTGACGCACATCCCAGACAATGATGTGTGTGAGACACAGGATGGTCCCATAGATGGCATCTGCCCAGGCGGTTCTGCGGGTAGTGCTGGCATGGCTGCCTGCACAAACATAGAAACATAGAATTTGATGACAGATAAGGACCACTTGGCCCACCTAGTCTGCCCATTTTCCTACCTAACAGATACGCTGCAGATCCTAGTTAACCAACAGCTTACTTCCTCCTACCCCCCACTAGGACTGCCTTATGTCTGTCCCATGCATTCTTGAATTCCTCCACTGTTCTTGACTCCACGACCTCCTCAGGGAGGTTGTTCCATGTATTCACAACCCTCTCTGTGAAAAAATACTTCTTACATTACCTCTGAGCTGTCCTCTATCTTCAAATTGTGCCCTTGTTCTTGCACATCTCTTTTCTGAAAGATGCCACCCTCTTGGACTTTGTTGACTCCCTCATGAGGTACTTAAAAGTTTCTATCATGTCCCATCTCTCCTCCTTTCCTCAAGGGTATACATATTAAGCTCCTTTAGTCTTTCTTCATATGTCTTCTGGTGCAGACCCTGCACCATTTTGGTTGCCCTCCTCTGGACAGCCTCCACTCTGTCTATGTCTTTGTGGAGATGGGGTTTCAGAACTGCACACAGTACTCCAGATGGGGTCTCAACAACTGTCTGTATAGAGGGATAACAACTTCTGTTTTCTACTATTGATGCCTCTCCCTATGCATCCCAATATCCCCCCAGCCTTCTGCCTTCTCACATTGCTTGCCCACCTTAAGGTCATCTGATATAATTACCCCAGGTCCCTTTCCATTTTACTGTTGTCAGTATCTCACCCCTTGTGTACTCTCTCCTGGGTTTTGTTTCCCAGGTGCATTACCTTGCACTTCTTTGCATTGAATCTGAGCTGCCTACATTTGACTATTCCTCCAACCTGCCAAGTCCCTTCTCATGCTTTCCACTCCATCTTGTGTATCAACCCTGTTGCAGATCTTTGTGTCATCTGCAAAGAGACATACCTTTCCTTCCAGTTCCCCTGCAATGTCACTTATAAAGACATTAAAAAGGACCGGTCCCAGTACTGAACCCTGCAGTACCCCACTAGTAACCATCCTTTCTTCACTGTTGACTCCATTTACTACTACCCTTTGCATCCTGTTGTCTAGCCAATTTTTTATCCAGGCTACCACCTTGGGACCCACTCCAAAGCTGGCTAACTTGTGTATTAATCTTTTGTGTGTGACTGTGCCAAATGCCTTGCTAAAATCTAGGTAGGCCATGTCCACAGCCCCTCCCTGGTCTACTACTTTGGTCACCCAGTCAAAGAAATCTATTAGATTCATCTGACATGACCTTCCCATCGTGAATCCATGCTGCTCTGGGTCCTGTGCCCCACTGGCCTCTAGGTACTCAACATTTCTTTCCTTCAGAAGTGATTCCATCATTTTCCCTACCACTGAGGTCAAACTAACTGGTCTGTAGTTTCCTGCCTCTGTCCTGCTCCCACTTTTGTGAAGAGGAATCACATCTGCCCTCCTCCAGTCCTCAGGTACCACCCCATCCTCCCATGATTTGTTAAAGAGAGTAGTCAGCGGTGTCACTAGTTCTACCCTTAGTTCTTTTAGAATTCTTGGGTGAATCCCATCAGGCCCCATTGCTTTGTGCACCTTCAATTTTATTAGTTCTTTCAAAACCTTTCTTCTGTAAATGGACTGGTATCGACCCCCTCTTCAGAGTGTTTCTCTTGTTTGGTTTAGGTACTTCTCCTCCTCTTCCTTTGTGAATACTGAGCAGAAATATTTGTTCAGTATCCCTGCTTTTTCACTGTTACCCTCTACCCACATTCCCTCCCCTTTAGTAAGCCTCAGTATCCCTCCTTTGGTCTTTCTTCGCTCCCTAATGTACATATAAAAGGTCTTATCCCCCTTCTTAACAGAGTTGGCTATCCTTTCCTCAGTTTGGGCCTTTGCTATTCTGACTGCCTTCCCAGCCTCTTTCTGCTTTAACTGATAAAGTTATCTGTCCTGCTCCTTCTGTGTTTCCTTATATTTCCTAAATGCTATCCTTTTCTCCTTAACTTTCCATGTCACCTCTTTTGAGAACCATAGCGATTTTTTCCTTCGTTGTGTTTTGTTGATTTGCTGTACACAAAGGCTTGTTGCCTCTGTGATGGCTGTTTTGATTACTCCCCATTGTTGCTCCACCCCTCCTTCTTGCCTGTTTGCTAGTGCTTTTCTGAGGCACTCTCTCATTTTCCCAAAGTCAGCCCTCCTAAAGTCCAATACTCTTGCTTTTGTATGGCTTGATTGTATGGCTATATTTATCGTGAACCACACTGTTTGGTGGTTGCTTGTTCCCATATGGCTACCCACTTCTAAATCTGAGATTCTTTCTCCATCCCAATTTGAGATGTGCCTGCAGCAAAGGTGCTCCAGTTAACATCTGGCATATTCAGGTCCCCCATCAACAATATCTCTCCTTTTTCTGCCATTCTAAGGAAGCCTTCTATAATTTCCTTGTCCAGTCCCTCCCCTGAGATGGGGGTCTGTATACAACCCCCATGCGGACTGTGGTGCCCTTTCCTGTCTCCAGGGTGACCCAGAGTGTTTCATCTGCTCCTGTTTACTCTTTAGGTCTGTTGCTTTGATCCCTTCTTTTACATAGAGAGCTCCTCCTCCTCCTCTTTTACCCTCCCTGTCCCTCCTGTACATTGTGTATCCTGGTATGTTGACATCCCAGTCATGGTTCTCTGTATACCATATTTCTGTGACTGCCACAATATCCAGGCAACCCTCTTCCATCAAGGCCACTAGTTCAGGGATTTTTTTTTTCAAAATAAATATATTTTATTTTATTTGTTGGAAGAGTTGACAAATCTTGTGTAGCAGACATTAGGCAGAGAAAAATACATGCTGGCTTTACATAAACACACATTGTATAATAAGGTCCTATTACAGTGCTTGCTCTGGATCCCTTAATGGGATAATAACAGATGTTCAGTAAGGATCTGATCTTAGTCTTAGTCACATAATGAGTTCTCATCAATCTACCAAGACCTAGCCATATTCCTCCTCCTACCTCCCTTCCCCAAAATACCCCCCCCCTATCCAGTATGCAGTAACAATTGCCTGTATTTGCATTAGCCCAGGTATAGTAATCGGAGTGGATCCAAATTAGTATATCCGTACCACTAGTACGATTCTTCCCCTTTTCCTCATTAAAATGTTGATCGGTATACTGTGGGTCATTAAATGGTCAGTAAGGTATGTAAAGGCGCCCATACTTTCTGATAATATTGTGGCTTTTTTGTCATGTGGGCGATCATGTTTTCAGCCTGTAAAGCAAAAAGTATTTCTTTTAGCCATTCTGCATATGTTGGGATATTTTGGTCTAACCAGTGGTGCATGACCACTTTTTTAGCACATATAGATATTAATGTCATGTATTTTCATTGAGTGCCCCTTAAAACCTCTCTATAATCTCCTATTATACAAGTTTCTAGGCTAAAGGCCGCAGATAGCTCTAGTAGTGGGTCCAAGTTGGACCTAATACTATCCCAAAAGGGTGTAACTTTATTACATTCCCATAGTATATGGAACAAAGTGCCAGGCTTCTGCTTACAACGAGAACATAAATTTGAGGGAAGTTCCCCCTTTGGTAAAGCCTGACCGGAGTATAATATAAGTTGTTTATTACGTAAAACTGTAAAGTGCGGTATCTAACCCATTTCACATCTTGATACAGGTGCGACCAGATTTTAGCCCACGATCTTGGAGTTGAGGTGTTTTAAGGTAGTGCTTGGTCCCAAACATAGTACGGCACTCCTCGTATTCCCTCAGTTGCATCCCTGAGGAGACGGTGAAAATAGGAAATGATATGAGAGGAGGGTAAGTTAACAATAGCCGGTAAGAAGGGGCCGGCTAAATACTGCATCCAATACCCCGTTCCAAAGTGTCATAGCAGCATGTGTTGTAATTGAAGATACTTGAAACAAAGAGAGTTAGGGAGATTAAACAATAAACTGGCTGTTTGAAACGGTATCAGTGTGTGTTCGTGAAGTAGATCTACGACTCTCAATTGAGTATTTCCGGGCCAGAAATTGTGCGATAGGGGCACTCCCTCAATTCTAAAATTCAGGTTTGCATTTATAGGCTGGGAAACATCCTTCACCAGAGATATCTGGAAAAAGTTACACATCTGGGCATGTACTCGAAGTGTTGTTCCTACGGGAAGGGTCCTGAAACCCTTAGGCAATTTTTTGAGAAGGGAAAAAATGAGAGTATTAGGGGATATATTGTGCGGAGAGAGTAGACTCTGCTCAATTTGATACCACAGGGGGATGTATTGAGTCTGTTCTTTATATGAGACATCCTTCATCCAGTATACAAGGACTGAGCAAGTAATGGAGAACTGATAAAGAAGCAAATCCGGGAGTTGCAAGCCCCCATTGTTCCTACTCCTCTGCAGCTTAAAAAGAGTTTGCCGGGGTGTCTTGCCACACCATAGAAAATTGGACATAAGTTAATTAAACTGAGTGAACCATGTTTTGGGTAAGAAAAAATGTGTCATCTGCAAGGGGTACAAGATTCGTGGGAGAACATTCATTTTCAAAACATTTACCCGTTCGCAAAGAGTAAGTGGTAGCATGGCCCAGCGGGAGAGATCCATTTTGATCTGAGTAAGAATTTTATCTAGGTTGTATTGTTTCATTTTGAGTTCTGAACAGGAAAGGTATATACCCAGATATTTTAGTTTGTCCTTGGTCCAGCGAAACCCAAAATGAGCAACTTCAGCTTGAAATGTATGAACATTTAAGGGCATCATTTCTGTTTTTGTAATATTAAGTTTGTAATTGGAGAATTTACCAAATGTTTTAACAATTTCAAGTGCGGCAGGGATCGATTTTAGACGATATGTTATATGAAGTAAGACATCATCGACATAAACCAAAATTTTATACTGATTAGGCCCAATAGATATACCAGAGATATTTGGGGAATAGTTGATACGTCTAACAAGCGGCTTCAAGTATAAAACGAACAAAAAGGGAGAAAGTGGACATCC
This sequence comes from Neoceratodus forsteri, assembly GCA_016271365.2. Lineage (NCBI taxonomy): Eukaryota > Metazoa > Chordata > Ceratodontiformes > Ceratodontidae > Neoceratodus > Neoceratodus forsteri. The sequence goes on along the minus strand of CM057455.1, from coordinate 1,361,499,348 downwards.
CTGTCGAGTTCCTTGTTGTAACTGAAAGGATTGAGATAGGTGCCCATTACATAATATGTGTGCAGATGGACAAGTATATAATATTCTGACCCATTTTAAATACTGTGTTGAAATGTTATAAAGATGCAACAAGTGGAATAGGTATTCCCAAGAAACCCTGTCGAATGCTTTCTCTGCATCCAGAGAGACCGAAGCAGATGGCATTCGGGACTCCCTGGATGCAGAGATCAAATAGGCCAACGTACGCATATGATCGGATGAGGCCCTGCCAGCAACAAAGCTAACTTGCTTGCAGCTTATGAGACATTGCCAGACACTGGATAGCCGAGTGCCCAAAATTTTTGCCAATATTTTTATGTCAACATTAATTAGGGAAATTGGGCAGTAATCGACAACTTGAAGGGGGTCTCTGTCAGGTTTTGGGATAACCATGACTGTAGCCTCGAATAAAGTAGGGTCTAAGATACCTTGTTTAAACATATAATTATAAGTGTCTAAGAGGACTGGCACTATTTGCTCTTTGAAAAGTTTGTAAAATTCTACAGCAAACCCATCTGGGCCTGGGGATTTGTCTGTAGGGAGGGAGTCAATGGCCTGCTTAATTTCTTCCTGAGAGATTGGAGTTTTGAGTAAATTAGCTTGACATGTGTTAAGCTGCGGGAGCTGCAATGGCTGCAGGAACTGTTCTAGCATATCCGGGAAAAAAGGGTGAGAAACATGGGAATACAAGTTTTTATAGTATTCTTGGAAACAATTAACGATTTCTCTCAGGGAATTGACTATTTGTCCTCCAGGTTGTTGGATACTTGGAACAATTCTATCGGAGGCTTGTGCTTTGAGTCGTAGGGCCAAGAGCTTTCCAGCCTTGTCCCCCTGATCGAAATACTTGACCTTAGAATATACAAGAAGATACTCTACGTGTTCAGTCAAAATTGAATTATATCGATCCCTTAAAATTTCTAGAGCCTTGAATTGATCCGTTTTTGAATCCAGAGAAAGTGACAATTCCATGGCTCTAATGTCACGTAGCAAGGCTGAAGTAACCTTGGAGGTTGTCTTTTTTTTAACTGTAGCCATACAAATTATTTCTCCTCTAACTGAACTTTTTAGAGCCCCCCAAAACATATCTACCTTAGGCATAGAGGGGATACTTATCTTGATAAAGTTAGTAATAAAAGCAGACAATTGGTTTTTCAGGTATTCTGATCGAAGAAGCTGACAGTTGAATTTCCATACCTTATCTCTGGACAGGGGTGGACCAGGGCTCCAATTTAATAAAATGGGATGGTGATTGGAGATCACCTTGGGGAGATAATTACAGGATGCTATAGTCGAGAGGTGTCCCATATCAACAAGGAAGTAATCTAAGTGAGAAAATGAGTTGTGTGGAATAGAATGAAATGAGTATTCCCTCTGGTGTGGATAGAGAGCCCTCCAAGGGTCGATTAATCCAGTGGAGTCCATCATTTCTCTGATGGCCACCTGTGCTGGGGAAGGAGACAGAGGATGACTAGGAGAGCGCTCCATAATGTTACAGTAAACAAGATTCCAGACTCCACCTAACGTTATAGGGAGTCGGGACCACGGGGTCAAATCATTCATGAGGGAAACAAAAAAGGGTGGGTCATCTGTATTAGGGCCGTATATGGAACCAAGCACTACCTCCGATTGACCCAACCAGGCCTTAGTCAAAATGTATCTATGCTGGGAGTCTACAATGGTATCAGCAAGATGGAACGGGATATTCTTTGCAATAAGAATCGCAACCCCCCCTTTACGAGTATTCGATCCAGTCCCGAGGGCCTGGCCTACCCAAGATCATCTTAACTGCAAAACCTGAGGAGGGGGCAAGTGGGTTTCCTGAAGAAATGCTATATCAATGCCAAGTTTACGGAGATGCAGCAATATTTTGGCCCGTTTAATTGGGGATTGAGACCCTTTTACATTCCATGAACATACTTTGTATGAGGTCACCTTATTGATAGTTTTTCCTGCCTTTAAACCTTAGGCCTGGAGTGATCTTGTTTTCCAGGTTGTTAAAGAAACAGCCCTTATTAAGGAGCTGTTGTACTGCATACCTGATCCCTCCCTCCCTCCACTTCCCCTTAACTACCCATTTAACCCTCCCTTCCCCCTTACCATGTGTCAACGCTTTCCTGTACACAAATATTTGGCAGAGGCGCCCCCGGAGCTGTCCCCCCGTCTGACCATTTTGCAAGATCCTAATCAGGATAGACATCAGGCCAAAGGACAGTCTAATGAATGCCCCACCAAGGAGCCGCACATGCCTCCCACCCTTCATCCTGATTCACAACACCCTTTTGAAGTTGCAGTTTTCAGATTACCCCTTTCCCACCCCAGCTCTAAATGATGAGATTGTAGCATATGAAACAATATTTCTTGTGCACTAAGGCAGCAACACTGCATTCGTCATTTACAATTGGTTAACTGTAAAGAATGTTTTTCTCAGAACTTTATGCAACTGGCAAAATCCTCTACAGTCCATCATGCAGATTGGCTATCCAGGTCCTCAAGACATTTGCTCTCCACTGTTGCTCAGCCAAAGAAAATGAATCGAGAGGATCTAGAAGGCAGAATTTCACTGTTCGCTGATGACACAAAGCTCTGTAACAGAGTAGACACACCAGAGGGTGTAGACAGAATGAGAAGCGACCTGCAGAAACTTGAAGAATGGTCAGGGGTTTGGCAGTTGAAATTCAATGCAAAGAAGTGCAAGATAATGCATATGGGGCACAAAAACCCTGGCACAATATATCAGTTGGGGGGTGAGGATATAGCATGCACCAAGCAGGAAAGGGATCTTGGGGTTATCATCTCTGATGACCTCAAGGTAGGGAAACAGTGTGACAAGGCAGCACGTAAAGCAAATAGGATGCTGGGATGTATAGGCAGGGGCATCACCAGCAGGAAAAGGGAGGTCATAATTCCGCTATACAAGACACTAGTGAGGCCCCACCTGGAGTACAGTGTACAGTTCTGGAGACCATACCTACGTAAGGACATAGACAGGGTAGAGAAGGTTCAGAGGAGGGCAACAAAGATGGTGCATGGATTGCATCACAAGTCCTATGAAGACAGGTTGAAGGAACTGAACATACTCCCTGGAGGAGAGGAGGGAGAGAGGGATATGATAGAGACATACAAGTATCTTACAGGGAGGAACAGGGTGCAGGAAAACACTATTTTAAGCTAAAAAGATGTTCCAGGACTAGGACGGCATGGGATGAAGTTGGAGGAGGATGATTCAGAGGAAACATGAGAAAAGAATTTCTTCACAGAATGGGTGGTGGACAAGTGGAACACCCTGCCAGAGGAAGTGGTGGGGGCTGAAACAATCACGGGATTTAAGAATGCATGGGATAGACATAAAGGAATTCTAGAGGTCAGGGGTAAGGGAAACAGACTTCTAGGAAAACAAACTGAACTTACAAGCTCAAATGGGCAGACTGGGTGGGCCATAGGCCCTTATCTGCCGACACTGTCTATGTATCTATGAGTCCAGTAAAGAAAAACAAAAAAAAAGGAGGGGGGGAGAGATGCGAGCCTAGATTTGATTACACAATTACTCCCCCTGCCTGCTTTTACCAGATTCTAGTTATCTATTAGAGAAATCTGAGACATCTTCTTACTTTTGTCACCTTAATTATGTTTGTCATCATGTTCCATAATGAAGGATTACAAAGGCAATTGCCTTCATACTAAGGATCTGCACAATAAATTCTTAGCAGTGCACCTTCTCAGGATACCTGTTTCCCCCAGTTAAACCTTATTACCTCAGCCTCTTGCGGTCAAGGGTTATATCTCTGCTTATAATTTCATTCAAATGGAAGGGGAATCAAGAAGGATATATATAAGTTTAACGTTTTCCTAAGCAATCAGTCCCCCTTACCCTCTTTCCACACCTTCCATCCCTCCCATCCTCCTACTCTGAATTTTAAATATACCATCTTGTATTAGTGCAGCAATAATCGAATAAACACACATTCACCATCATAGCTTAACTGTAATGCGATGGTAATCATTTGGACCCATTATCTTTTCTCTCCAGCTTAACTTTAGGAGAGGAAGAAAGAAGGAGAGCAGAAGAAGGGATTAAAAATAGTAAAATAAAAAAAAGGGGGGGGAAGGTGACCAAAGTATACGAATCTAGAAAACTCTCAGCTGATTTGGATTCTCATCAAAAATTTAAGATAATTACGCCATTATAAACACAACGCGGGATTTAAAATTTCTGGAGCTTGCACTGCTCTGCTGTTAAGCCACTTTCCCATTCATGAAGCGGAGCAGATGCGTCTGGCATTATACAGTTGCACAAATGATCCTCTTCAAAATAAAAAGAAAAACTTTCCCCACTTAAACTCAGGATGGAAATGATCAGCACTGAAAAGCAGGACTTTCCATATTGCCATATGCAAAGTATAGAAAAGTTGGTGTCCTACAAGTAAATGCTGAAAATAAAAGGGAAAAACACCAGTCGAGTCACAAGTCAGTACACAGGGCTAGGGGGCCCTCTTGTGGTGATAGTTTGAATGTCCTTGAGTTAACACAAGGTATGGTGGTGCGATGCACTTAGAAAATGTTGACGCAAAAGAGATTTTACCATCCACAGGTAGGGTATCCAACATAACTGTTCAATCTCTTTATTTCCTGATTTCTTCTTCTTCTGGGGAAGGTGGAGGGAGCCAAAGGGAAAAGAAAAGGACCAGGGAAAAGTTCAGTTTTAAATCGCACCTCACCCGGTATTCCTGCTCTATCTCTATTACTGTAAACTTCTGCTCCTCAGTTGTACTTCGAGAATCCCCAAACTGAGAGTGAAAATGGAGCAAGGAAATGCGTGGCTTAAAGTCACAAAAACTAGCATTGCTTAGTTGATGTCATAGGTGTAACCCCCCTGCAAATGGGGGTTCCCAAAAGACTTCCAGGAGCTTGCTTGAATGCTCCAAGCCTGAATGGTGTTTGGCGTTTAAGCCATTTATCAGTGAGTGTTTTTAGAACCTCTGGTACTGTCTCTTTAAGAGCTGTCTGCTTGCAGACATAATTAGTTTGTATGGGGGACTGTGTGTTTCTTTGATTGAGTACCACTCGAGCTGCTGCAATTCACTCCATTTTGCAGTCACTAGGAGTGCAAAGGAACCTATCTGAAAGATGTAACTGTTTGCCAGAAATCATTTAGAGTAATAATGAAATTACAGTTTGTCTAACCTGCTTTCTTTGCAGTCAGAACTGTGTCTGCCTAGTTCCCCATTCTGGTTTTGAACTGCTGAACTGGACCAATCAGTGTGGGGTAAGCTAGCTCTAAAATGGTGCCTTGGACGAATCAGAACTTGGACTCATAATCTGGAGCCAGCCACAAGAGGATTGTATGGGCAGTGACTCTGGGAGATGTAGTTTAGGCTTAAGGCGCCTTTTGGACTAACAGGAGCAGTCTATTGTGGGTGACAGCCAATCCAGTCAAGAACTGGGAGGAACTCAAAGGAAGTGCCCGTTTTGTCTGTTGGAGTTTCAGTTGAGCTCTGGCAGTGAAGAAGGAAGGAGCCCTGTGCTTTTTCAGTGTGCAGTTTTAGTCGGGAAACGTGTGTAAGGCCCAGAGTTCCGGTCTGCAGCTTGTGTAACTGCTTGTTAGGACTGAATCCGTCCTGTGAAGAGAATCAAAGGATATCTGAAGAGTAGAAACCAGGCTCACCCTGTAAAAGACTGGAGAAATTGCTGAATTGCACTCGGTCTGTCAGGAACTGAATCTGCTGTGTGTTCTCCCGGTATTGTGCAGCAATTGCATCGGGATAGAGAAGCAGCCTGCCTGGTATAGTACTTTCTGTTTTACCATATAAATGCGAAGAGGCTTGTGTACCTCAAGTGAATCCTGCTGCCATTAAAGGACTTTTGCCTGTTACTGTTCACCATATAAATGTGTGGGGAGGCTTGGTTAGCTCAAGTGAATCCTGCTGCCATTAAAGGACTTTGCCTGTTGCAGTTTGCCATATAAATGTGTGAGGAGTCTCGTGGAGCTCAAGACTAGCCCTGCTGACATTGAAGGACCCTATCTTGTTTGGAGGTCGTGAGTACTAATTCAGGGTCGCTCCCTGTTGAATTGCCACATTGAATCCAAATGGAATCACTGTACTGCTGACTGTTTAAACTAATTTTTCTTTTCTCTGTGGGAAAGGGCCCCTACCAGCTGCCACGGTTTGGACTAGCCACTAGGGCTTGGGTACCCAGGGACAGTAACTGGTAGGGATAGGCCTATGCACAGAGCCATAGAGTAGATGAGTAAAGTGATAAGCTAATTAACCTGATTTCCCCCTGTCCTTGTTATATTCCCCTAAATAAATCCGAGCTGCTTGTTTCCAGCAAAGTTATACTGCCTGAGGTATTTGTCTATGTTAAAGTATTGTACTGTGATTGTTGCACTGTATCTTATTTTACAGGAGGTCCCAGTGCCTGAACCAGCCCTGGGGGTAAGTGTATACTGTGAAGGTAATTCTGATATATTGTGTGGGCCACTAGTGCGAAGAAAGGGGGGTTGCAGTGTCCCAGAGGGCTGTGACCAAGTAAGTTTAACTATTGCAAACCCTGACCTCTGGGTGGCGGCACCCGCCATTGGATCCAGGCCCCTCAACCTGTTAGTGGCAAATCAGGCAGGGGTAGTAGCCCCTGGGATAGTGCCATCTAGGGGTTACATAAGTAACGTATGTTTTCTCCCATTGCCTGTTCACTTTCCATGACAAATGACAACATTTCTAGGGCTCAGTGTGGCTTAAACAGGTCAGGCATCAGCACCCTTAAATCAGATTAAGCTTGCTCAGCTGTATCAAAACTTTTCCAGGTATTGTGATGGTATACAGATAATTTAGATGGGTACTAGACTTTAAACTTTATGCTGGCAGCAATTAGTTTAGTGGCAATGGGATGGTATGCAGCCCTTCGCTGTCGTATAGTAGCGGGGAAATCTTGAGCAAAACGCAACTGCTGACTTTCCCATAAAATTTCCTTAAGGCTCCTGACTTGCCCTAATACATGGATTTTGTCCAGGTAGTTGAGAAATTTTAGTATTGGGGGCCATGGTGGTTGCCCTGTCGCCGGCTTGGGCCTAAGTGAACGATGGGCCCTCTCAATTACATATGTAGTGTTGTTGGGAGAGGGACCAGCAATTTTAGTTAACAACCGCTGTAAAAAGGTAATCAGAGCCGCTCTCTCTGAGCCCTCTGGAAGGCAAAAGATAAGACTATTATTGGGCCGACTTCGGCCTTCCAGATCCTCAAGTTTGGCCTCCAACCGACTAACATTTTGGTGCAGTGCAGGGAGTTCAGAGTCAATTGATGTCTTCCATCCTTCTAACGAGGTTGTCCTAGCCACCACATCTTTAATTGCACGGTTGGTATCAGTCAGCTCTGTATGCATGGCCTTCAATTCTGAGGTGAGTTCCTGGAGTGTTGCACGGAATTGATTTAACTCCTCCAAATATTTCTGTTCTGTAAGAGGGGCAGCTGGTGGTACTAATGTCGAGATTATGCCTGCTTTAGAAGTGGATCCTGGTTGCCCCTGAAACGCTTAGAGTTTTTCTCTGGCGTCTGCAGCGGTGTATGCAGGGGAGGTGCCTGGTGCATCTCTGCCTCCATACCCGATTAGGCCACAATCTTCTTTCAGTCTAAACTTCCAATATAGTGTCGCCACACCTTCCACTTGATTTACAGTAAGTTCAAAAGACCGCTGAGAAGGTATGCGGTGAGTACACTCTCAAGATTAGTGCTCTGGAAGTTAGTGAAATATACTGTAGAAATTAGAGCCGAGGTGGTGATGGGCTCTCCGAGCTGCTACCCCTTCCGTGACATCACGTGATCCAAGTTCAGGGATCTTGTTACACAGACTATGGGCAATGGTATTCATCACCCTCCACTTTTTAATGGCCTTACCCCTTTGAGCCCCATTCCTGTCCTTACTGCCTTTGCCGTTTTTCACATTTACCTCTGTGCTGCTCCCTAATGACTTCTCTACCTTGGTGTTTACCTCACAAATTACCGTGTTTTCTAGGGGGAGGCAGGGATATCCCTGCTCCTTTTCAGTGCCTCCCCCCTTGGCTCATTTAAACGCTTGCCAATGAAGCACTTAAACCTCTCACCTAGGATCCTGGTCCCCGGACAGATGCAGACCATCACACCAGTATAGGTCTGCATCCCTCAAATAGCTCCCCAGTCTCCAGTGAAGCCAAACCCTGAGCTCCACACCAGTTTTTCAACCATTCATTGAATTCCCTGGTGAGGAGTACCCTAACATCACCCTTGCCATAGACAGGCAGCACCTCTGAGAAGGTTACCGTATGCTACCTGTCTAAGGCCCCTCCCCAACTCTACAAACTCCTCTTGCACTGCTCTGATCCCATTCCTAGCCAGGTCATTTGTCCCTAGGTGGACAATGACATCCAGCTCCCTCCCTCATGCAGCTGCTCCCACGATCCTGAGGATTTGCTTCTTGTCCCTCCAAGCCGTGGCACCAGGCAGGCACTTTACCTCCCTCTCCCCTTCCTCCCCCATTTCTACTCCCCAATGATTGAGTCCCCCACCAGGAGTTGTTTCCTTCCCCTGTGGGGTCCCATGCCACCCTCCTGTGGGTCTCCTTTGTGAAGGTTCCCAGCATCCTCCTTGGTCGCCACTGCAGGTGCCTCCATAGAGGAACCACTATCCACCAGAAGAGCGAATGAATTGTGGAGAGGTACAGCTGCAGGGATGCAACTCTGTTCCACCACCCTCTCCCTCTCTCAGCCCACCCTAAGCCCATTCCCAGGTTGTGTCTTCAGGCTCCAGTGGGGCAGCACTGGCGTGCAGCCAGGCTGGTGGGGCTGTTGTTGCCACTGTGGCCGCACCAGTGGTGCTTGGCAATCGGCAGCCGGAGGGGCAGTGGCAGCAGCTGGCCAGTGTCAACATGGGGACAGGGGCAGGGGGCGGTGGCAGAGCACTGCGTGTGGACATTCAATCTGATCCTTACCACGTGTCCCCAACATTGAAATGGCACTGAATGATGCTGAACACGTGTATGAAAAGTTAGGCAATTTTTGAGGTGTATAAACAAACTGATGGCTTAATAATGCTGAATGTGCTGGCTTCTACCATATCAGTGTTTTTTAAAAACTGAGGGCTACTTTCTGTATAATTGTTATTTGAAAAGTGAAACTGGGACTCACCGTGCATGCTGTGCTGAGAAAAGACAAACATTGGGTTGGGTGGGAGGGGATATACCAGCAGTGGGGTTGGACACCTGTGGCTGGTGTATTCAAACAATTACTTGGGGGGAGGCAAATACTGGGTCAGGTGAGAAGGGATACTGGCTGCAGGATTGGACACCCCCAACCAGTGATATTCAAACAACTGGGGGGGGGCAAACACCGGGTCGGTTGGGAGGGTGGATACTGGCAGCAAGGTTAGGCACCCACTGCCAATCATATTCAAATGATTAGGAAGGAGACAAATGCCAGGTTGAGCTAGAGGGTGGGATACCAACAGTGGGGTTCAGCACCCACTGTCAGTGATATTAACACCATAGATCAGGCAGGAGGAGGGATACTGGCAGTAGGATTGAGCACCCCACTGCTGGTAATGTTAAGTGTTGGATCAGGCAGGAGGGCAGAAGAATGGTGTTGGAAAAAGCAGCGGGAAGCAGGTTTGGTGCTCATCATGCCCAGTTCGTATGCTAATGGGCAACAAATTCTTAATATAGGAATGGCTTCCTCCTTTCATACATAAGACGTTTCTTCCCATCAGCAAGCTGACTAGTGTCATCACCAGCCTGATGTGAATAAGCAGCTCACAGCCCATACTCCACAAAGCTCACCTACATTGTCCCCAACAAGGCCACACCCACAAAAGCTCTACAGTGCTGGCTCATAGACAATATGTATGCTAACATGAATTTACCTTCAATATATGTATTGCATGCATATACATATATGCGTGTATGTCTCATGATTGCTCTTTTATAAAATCAATAAAATATACATTCAAAAAAAAAAATAGTCTCAGAGTCTGATGACTCAAGTTCCTTCCCTGGATTTCACCCTTCAGAGCAGGGTTGCCTTGCAGAAAGCTTTGATTCTGTCAGAGAGAAGTCAGTCTGTTTTTCTCCAGCTCTGCAGCAGGGATCCATCCTTGTAGAGGGCCCAGCCATCTCTTAGTGTCCTGCTGCCTTCGGATGGGTGAAGACAAGTCATCTCCAAGGAGTAAAGAGGACCAATGAGTCTCATCAGGAGTTTCAGTCTGATCTGCACTCTTCACCATCGAAGGAGTGTTGTGTCCACCGCTGTTTTAACCAAGCCTGCCTGCAGAATCCATGTGGAAGATGTCCCACAGAGACTGCTGTGCAGCATCATCTTTGGAGGTTGTTAATAAAGACCGCAGTCTGGCCCTGCAACTCCTATAGATAGTTAGGGACTAGTTAGATAGGACAAGACCTCCACAATCATAGAAATGTCCAGAGACAGGTGTATTTCATCTCAGAAAGAGACACAGATACACGAAATGTTACAGCGGGCTGGCTCATCGGTGTGGTGGTAGCACTACCACTTGCAATGCAGCGACACACATTTAGTAAGGAGTGCGGGTCATCGAGGACTTGGCAGGTGAGGAATGACTGGGTGTCCCAGGGACTGCTCTCCCTCCTCTGGGAGGAGGGATGCTGCTGCCTCCACTGCATGACTATCACCAGATGAGGACCAGGTGGGAGCACAGGTGGGAGCACCAAAAGTGAAAGGGATGTCAGACAGATGCCCAGTATGAATGCCAGCCAATGCATGCATGTGTGCACGTGTCATTGCACATCAGGCACCCCAGGGAAAAAACAGGGGAGATTGCAAGAAAAGCTTGGTCTGCTCCATGCCAGCACCCCCTGCAGGCTCTGGCATGACCAAAACTGCTGCCCATCAACCTATACAAGTCCTAGGCAAGTGATGAATAAGTCACTGAGAAGCAGTATCAGATCCAGGATTTTACGGGGAGAGGGTGCTGGGGTGGGGTGTATACTTTATTTGCAATTAAAAAGAAATCAGTCCTTTATATTGTCTGCTATTATCTTTTAAATTACATTCTTGACAGAAAATACAAATGTAATCTATAGTTTTGAATGTATATTTTCTTGCAAACAATAAATCAGACTTCTTCAACAAAGTGAAATGCAGCAGCAGCCAGCAAGTAAGTTACAATGGCGGGGGGGGGGGCCTCCCCTTTCACACCCCCCTAGATCCGTCACTATTGAGGAGGTTGGTGTCGGAGCAGGGGTGGAGGTGCTATGGTGTGGAATTCAAGAGAAAAAGCTCTATGGCAAAAAAGATCATGATAGCAGACAAAGAGCCAATGGCCCATCAACTCTCTCCATCTTATCTGACTACCATTCCTTGGTGTTAGTGGCCTCCCTGCCCCCTCATTTCTACTACCCCCCCTTACTAAGGCCCTATGCCTGTCTCACCCCAATTGAAAACTCCCCACTGATTTGGCTATTACCTCCTCCTCCACTAGGTTGTGGTCTCATCTCAGGCTTTTGTTTGAATTTTTATGTGCTTGAGTTGGTAGGTATTGTTATTTGGGACTCACATCCAACTTGTAAATACCTCCATTGGTACTACTCCATCTGCAACCATCAGGCAGGCGGCTCTGCTTTAAATGTGCATACTTACACTGAAGGAGCTCCCAAAAGGACTTTGAGGCTTGGGTATGCTGGTACACCAGAGGAAGGGAGTTGTCTGGTCCTCTGGTGTTTGGGGATTGTTGCTTTATACAGTGGGGAGATTTATACTTGGGTTTGTTTTAGTATGATTTATTTGCTTACCTGCCTTACCCAGTTTATATTCCAGATCCCTGCTCCTATGTTCCCATTTCTTCTGAGAAGCCTCATTCCTCTTTGTGCAGTTATTGTGCCCTGTTGGATTACTGTGTTACAGTGTACATTGATTGGGGTTATTGTATACTGTTATTGTTTGTCTACTAAGGGAGGGGTGGGTTGTACTAGTGTTATTTTTGGGATGGGCAGCCTGGTACCCTGTGTGCTTGAGGGACCCCATTGGGTGGAGGTACTGCGCTGTTTTGATATGACATGTCAGACCCCAGATACCTACCACAGTCCCTAGGGTCATCTGGCCTAGGTCGTAAAGGCACCAGCCGTAATTAAACATACACCAGACTGTACCAGTCCTCGGGGGGATGGGTTACACACAGCTCACTCACACAGCACATGTACTTCCTTATTTTATCACCACAAGTGTATAGAGCATACAGAAATTACAGTTCATACAGTCCCCATGCCTCTGACACATTGCTCCCAAAAAAGCTCATCTGGACTATCTTCTCTATATTTGTTTTATTTAAAAAAAAATGCACAAGTGCAAACCATCTACTGACACTCTCTTTATATCTGTGGCCATCTTCCGTAAAGCAGTATTGTTTAGTTTTAGTAGACTTACAGGTATTGCAGGTTTTCAAGGTCTTCAAAAACCTTTCTAGGAATCCTCTTGATCAAGTTGTTGTTCAACAATCTGTGAGAAAACAAAGCAGTATTAAAAGTTTTCATTGGGTGTTACTGGTAAATCTAAAGCATCTCCTGGATTCCTCGTTATTGTGCCTGTGCGGCAAGGCTCGCCCTGCACCTAATTACCACAGCTGGGGAGAATGCTTGCTGCTGGGTTTTCTGTTAATCCAACAAAGTAAAGATGCACAGCGCAAAGACTGGCTCACAGTGATATTTATAAACATATAAACTTATTTTTTGAAAACCAGAACAAAAACATAGTAACAAAAGGAGCATGTTACGGTGTTTTGCTTTTTTTCCAATAACTTTTATATCACAGTGAGCCGGTCTTCGCTCTCTTCAGCTTCGTCTTTTTGGAGTAACTGCTTATTTCACTACTGCATGATGGTTTTTCTGCTCTGGCAGCACAGGTTGTGTGTTCAGTTGCTTTGTGGCCCAGCAGGCTGAAGATGAGGACTTCAAGCACTGTATCCTAATACCAGCTAGTCCCACTAATTCGTGACCTGCGTTAAATGTTGGCTCTGGGTGGACTGGAATTGATCCCTCATCTGGTTTAGGGTGTGGGAGATTTATGCTGACTCGTTCAATAATTTTTAAACAGTACCCCTGCTCCCTCCTGGCACAATTCCAGCGAATCCCGGTTGCACATGCAGCCACTTCCCCAGTTAACCAGAGAAAGTAAACCCTCTTTCTTGCATCAGACCCTTAGCCAAGCATTTGCAAGCATAACACTCCAGTGCCACTCCTCCCTAGGTCCCAGAACTGGGAGGATCTCAGAAAAGTTTACCCTGGATATCTTTCCATTTTTATTCTATGAATGTCCTCCTGTGTCTAGGGGTATATGACTGCATTTCAACTAATAGAGTACCCACTTATGGCATGAGTACAAGTACTGCACCAACACCAGTCACCCTGCAATCATGGGTCGGGGTGATAAGGATGAGGGGAACCTTAAAACCATACCCTGGGGCACCATTAACGTGAGACCACACACAGACTAGATTGTCCCATCCAGAACTGGGATCAAGCATGGTGATATTTATTAAGTGGCTGCCAGATAGCACACACTGCGCATTCCCTGGCTATAAACTCTCATCATGATGGTACTTGCACGGATTATATTGCACTCTTTACCTCGGTCATACCTCACCCATATGCCACTTTATTGTATTCCTGAGGCTTTCCATCTCCCTCCACCACTGATGCTTATGGGGCCTACTTGCCCGTCCCATGATTGCATTTGTTCCAGGTCTACTCCTTGAACTAAAGTGGCATAATTATACATTGCATAATTACTCAGTGTCTTTCAACCATGCAAAACCCTGACCTCTTTTTATTTGATTTTGGATTAACACCATTGAGCCAGAGGCTCTTTACATAGGTTACACGTCAGGTACAAAAACAGATAAGGGTAATATTAAGACATAATAACAAAATACAGCAGAATAGTACACAATAAAATTTACAACAGAGGTGTTCTGAGCAATGGCAATGCCAGACTATTATCACTTATTATATAACCACAATAGAGACAGTTGCAGCCGTCAGGCTTTGTCAATCATACATGCGAGGGATGGGAAGAGGCAGGTAGACCAGAGAGGGTGGGCTGGAGTGGAGGGAAGGAGACTGTGCCAAGGCAGCAGGTGTCTGATAACTGTGGCAGGGGATTGCGTTGAGAAGAAAGGGTGGAGGGTATGCAGAAGTTTGAACCCTAGGAGGCTTGGAGAGTCAGAGGGACAGGTAGGTCAACTGGGCAGGAACGGAACAGAAGCCAGGCTGAAATGTACAAGTATGGGTCATGATTGGTCATCAGGGAGTAGCCAGTGGACAACTGGGAGCAAAGTAGGGGAGTGGGGTGAGGGAGGGAGAAAGAGGGGTTGAGGTTGTGGAAAGAGGGGTAAGGGGAGGGGTGGATAACACAGAGGAGCAGAGGTGGGCTGAGATAGGTAGTGGGCTATAGGAATGGTCCTTAAGTTAGAGGAAGCAGGTGCATGAAGCTCTAGCCACAAGGGCTTCTCGAAGGTTGTGTTTGAATAAGCCCAGCACAGATGCATTTGTGATTTCACTATGTAGCGAGTTAAACCATTTAGGAGCTCTGGCTTTGAATGAGTGCTGTCCTTGTGCAGTCTGACAATGGGCGACCTCTCTTGTGGGATCCCTGGAGCCCTGGCATTCCCAAGATCATTTGTGTGGTGGTACACTCCTCAGGCAGGACAAGCACTTACCTTAGAGACAAGCCATGCTGGCACATGTCTCAATGTGCCATGAAGGACAACAACCATGGAAAGCATATCAGCACATGATATCACTACTAGTAAGTGCATAAACATGGCCTATCTGGCCATGCATGCCTCCATTTGACACTACACTGATAACTCTAGTGGCACAAAAAGCAGTTTCCCATGTCTGGCCCCTCACAAGTGGAGATAAACCAACCCCGATCCTTGCTAGGCCCCATCTTACCTGACACCCATTCATGTGGCTGCCTGCCAGGGGGTTCAGGATGAACTGCGTAGGACATCATACAATGAGCATTTCTATTAAGCAAGGTGAACTTACAGTTTGCTCCGAACACAGACTTCTCCCAATTCTCTCTCTCTCTCTCTCTCTCGCTCTCTCACTGTCTCTCTTTCTGTCACTACTGCTACCAGGAGTCAACCTGCTAGGGTTCTGGCAACCTCCCTTGAGAGGTGGCCCACCACTTTCTCTATTGTGCTTTTCAGGACTGATGTCTCTGTTCTTCTCCTCTCAAGTCAAACCCTAGGGCCTCAGTCCCAATCCAGCTGCTCCCAATATTATTCTTCTCTGGAAACCAGACACAAGGGGATCCCAGAGCCCCTGCCACCATCCCTGAGACCATAGGCACCCGAGGCCCAGTCACAGCCAGAGAGGGTAGATTGCTCTTCTCTTTTTCTCTTCACTTAGGAAAAGCCCAAACTGCCCTTGTGTCTTCCCTTATACAAGGTATGGGGGAAGGCCAGAACTATGCAAATTCATGTTCTTGCTTCCCACTGTTATTTATGTTAGGCCACTCACAGTACAAACAGCCAGGCATCCTGTCTCTGGGCAATTCCCCCCAGAGAACAGCTCTTATGGTCTGGCTTAACCCTTTGAGTGCTCTCTGGTAACCTGCCTCAAGCCAGCTGAGGAAAGAGGCTGGTTACACATTGAATCCTGAAAAATGTTGGCAGAAGAAGATTACTGGTCCATCCAGTCTGCCCTCTTTTACCCTATCCTACCCCCAGATCTAATGTTTAGTCAGGTTTATTGCCCTGATCCCAGCCCCTGCTCCATGAGAAGGGTGGTGTTTACTGTGTGACAAATTGGTATAATTGTCACTGGACTACATAATGTTTCTGCAGTACACTGCAAGATATCAAAGCAGAAGCTGTGATTAGATACTGTAGTTTGATCCTGGTGGGTAGTACTGTATGTCATTCATGCCAGCACGGATGATGATGATAGTTTCCTCCTCCCTCCAGCTGCATTGCTGGGCCCTGGATAGTACTCATCTGACCCATGCTACAGATAAGCAAACTCCCTTTCCTGAGATACCATCTAGATCCAGCAATGACCCTTTTACCTCACCCACTTCCCTAACTGCCCCCACCAGCACAAGTCATCAGTTGATTCCCCTCAGCACAAACATTTAGATGATGATACCAGTTGCTGGTGTCCACTGTTGACAGTGTTCTCTTATTAACACGTCTTCTACCCCCTTCTCCACTCAGATCCATCCCCATCTCTTCTGCTGGGGATCAATGTCCCCTCCACCCTCCTTCTATCCTACCTGCTGCAGTTAACTGCCCCTCCTGGCCTTGTGCCAGTGACTCAACCTCCTCTCCCTCCATCCTCCTAAGCTTCCTCCTCACTTTCCTGCTCCCACTAGTACCTTCATCTGCCAATCAAGCCTGGCAATGTACCTGTAGAGAGCGACGACTAAACTGCAGTGTCAGCAGATGCTTTCCACCACCCAGTGGTGTGTATCACACAGCACTGGAGGTGTATTAAGTGTGCATCCTCCCAGTGCCCTGGACCCTAGCTATGTATTCACCCCTCAGCTGCCAGTTCTGAGGTCACCCTTCCTGTCTGAAGTACTGTCAGTTGCCATTCTAGGCTGGCAACATGCCTGTCATGAACTGCAACCGGCTTATACCTGCAGCTGATGTACTTAGTCCAACCTCAACAGGCAGGGTGGTGTATAGAACGCAGCCTTGGCAACACCCCAATTCTGCTTCCATCCTCCCTGATGAGTTTATTATAATAATTACATATATGTAACTGCAACCATATGTTGTTATGGAATTTAATTTCAGCATATATACGTAAGTAAATAAATGCATAATAGAGAATAAAATAAATGCTTAGCCTTGTTAACAGAGCCTGAAATTTGTTTATCAGTGTTATCAAAGTAACATATATAACAGTATACTACAACAACATGGATTGGTCAGAAATTTCTTTATGTGATATAAAAATGTCATGACAATACATCAACATAGTATAGCTCGACCAATCAGAGGCAGAGGGGCAAAGACAGGCAGTGTTAGTAAGGGGGTGCTGAGAACTCATTGCTCTGCAGCAAAACATAAGGCTGCATCACTGATTGTACTGATTTACATCCAGCATTCTGAAAGTATCAAGCTTATATAGAATTAAAATGTCTTTATTTTTAAATTTTCTTTAGAAGAGCATACTGAGCTGTGAATAACTCATTCGCAGATGTGTCCTGGAGGAAAGTGTACAGGGGAACACAGTGGAAAAAAATATATATATATATACTGTATATTCATTGCAAAAAACGTTGTTAGTGCATCAGTTAGGGTTCATATTAAAATGGCAAAAGTACGGAAATGTGGTGTTAGGGTTCCCAACTGTGACACCCCACCTCACCCCCCCAAAACAACCCTACCACCCCACCCCCACCCTCCACACCAACAGGTATTGGGGTATGCCTTGAGGTCATAGCCCTAAGCTCACCCATTCCATGTGTAGGAAGCTGAGATGGTACAGTATGGGAAAATGGGGTGAGTGTTAGAACAATGACCCAAAAGGCACACCCCATCTGTTGGTGTGTGAAGGGTGGGGATAGGGGTGGTAGGGTTGGAGTGGGGGGTGAGGTGGGGTGTTAGAGTTGGGAATCTTAACACCACATTTCCGTACTTTTGTCACTTTAATATGAACCTTAACTTGATGCAGTAACAAAGATTTTTGCAATGAATTTCCCTACTTTTTGATAGTATAGTAGTATCCTCATTTAACTGTGGGTGCGCAGGATTCCGTAGATGCACAAATGTATGTAGGCGTGGAAGCGCAGGACCCAGTGTAGAACAACAGTAACCAAATTGCCAGCATAGCCATCTTATTACCCCACTTCATGTACCACAGTACACAGAAATTGTGAAATGCAAGGCAAAATGCAATTATGCACAACTACAACACCATTCTGTGCCACAAGTGCAAAAACATATTGTGGGCAGGATTTAAAAAATAACAGCTGTTGCATACATGAGGTGGGGTAATAAGAAGGCTATGTAGAAAATCTGCGCTAAAAATATTTAAAATTGACAAAGTTACAAGCATGCATAGTGGAATTGCAATAGATGGTCATAATGTTGCCATTTTCATATTTTACATATTAACATACTAACATACTATTTGCCAGCAGATTAGGCCTTATGGTCTATCGAGTCTGCTCGAACCTTAGATCCTTAGTTGGGTGCCGAGGCCCTCCCATAACTTGTGCTCCAGAAACCCTAATCATCCATCCCCACCCCCCTGGGACAGGCCATCATCTGATACATCCACTTTCTGTGTCTGTCCCACCCTCTCTTGAAGCCCTCCACTGTGGATCTCTGAACCAGCTCGCCAGGCAGTGCATTCCAAGGGTCCACCACCCTCTCAGTGAAAAAACTCCTCCTCTTTTCCCCCTTACCCTTCCACCTTACAACTTCAAACCATGCCCTCTTGTGATACCTCCCTGCTTTAGTCTAAAGATCCCCTCCATGTTTACCCTATTTATTCCCTTGAGGTACTTGAAGACCTCAATCATGTTCCCCTGTCTCTCCTCTCCTCCAATGAAAACAGGTAGAGCTCCTCAAGTCTGTCCTCATACGTCAAATCCCCTAGCCCTCGTATCATCTTAGTTGCCCTCCTCTGTACCCTCTCCAGGAGCTGTATGTCCCTCTTCAAGTGTGGTCTCCAGTACTGTACACAGTACTCAAGGTGTCGTCTAACCAGTCCATTGTACAGCGGCAGAATCACTTCCTTGCTCCTAGAGGTGATCCCCCTTACGATGCATCCCAACATCCTGTTTGCCTTGCTAGCCGCTCTCCTGCACTGCTCAGAGTTATTCATACATGCATCCACCATGACCCCTAGGTCTTTTTCCCTATTGAGGCCTCCGCCTCCCTCCCAGGGTGTACCTGTGTTTAGAGTTTCCCGACCAAGATGCAACACCTTGCACTTGGTGATATTGAAATTTAATTTCCATGTGTGAGCCCAGCTTCCAGGGTGTCCAGGTCCCTTGCAGGGCCAACCTCCCTCTTCTCCCTCAACTACTGCTCCCATCTTGAGTCATCCGCGAAGAGACTCATTTCACACCCTATACCCTCCCTGATGTCCGATATGTATGTATTAAACAGGACTGGACCCAGGACCGAGCCTCAAGGTACCCCACTACCAACCTCTCTAGGGTTCGAGAGCTCCCACAGACCACTATCTCTGGTGCATCCAGCTAGCCAGTTTTCAATCCATCTGACCATCAAAGGGCCTACTCCTAACCCCATCAGTTTCTCCACCAGACCATTGTGGGGACAGAGTCAAACGCCTCATGAAGTCCAAGAATAATACATCCACAGGCTTTCCCCTGTCCAGTTCTGATGTTACCCATTCAGAGAACTCCACAAGATTGGTTTGACATGATCTACCTGGCACAAACCCATGTTGCCGACTATCCAGACCTCCCACCTCCTCCAAGTACACCCCAATCGTTCCTTTAGTATACTCTCATTAATTTTCCTACCACGGGTCAAACTGATGGGTCTATAGTTACCTGGTACTCCCTCGACCCCTTTATGGATTGGCATCAATGTGCCTCTCGCCAATCCCTAGGTACCTCCTGTCTCAAGTGACCTGTTGAAGAGCTCCGCCAGGCAGCCAGTATGTCCGCCAATTCCATAGTACTCGGATGAATGCCATCCGCCCAGGAGATGTGTCTTCTTTAGGGCCTTGAGGGCTAACCACACCCTTTGGCGGAGATAGCATCATCCGTCCCTCCACCTTACTGGCCTTTTATCCTTATCCAGATGTGACACCCCTTGGGTACCTCTCCCTCCCTCTTGCTCCATTTCTGTTGCTCCCCTGATTCCACTTACTGCCGCTTCTATCCCCTTCATGCCTTGCTTTGTAGATATCCCATCCTTCTCCCTAGTGAACACAGAGGCAAAGTACTCGTTAAATACCTCTGCCTGGTCCCTCGCCTCTTCCACCCACCCTCCTTCTGATCTCAATCTGCTGAGATGGCCCTTAGTTTTTCTCTGCTCCCCAATGTACCGGAAGAACCCATTTTCCCCTCCATGTATCTCCTGTGCCAGCTGTTGCTCTTTACTGGATTTTGCTCCCCTCACCATACGGGTGACTTTTCTAGATGCAAGATGGTACATTTCCTTATCCCTATCCCTCTTGTTGTTTTATATTTTTGTAGGCTGCCTTCTTTCTCTGACTGCTACCTGTACCTCACTGGACCACCAGCATGGTTTATGTGACCTTGCTCCCTTCGTTTCAACTTAGCGCAGATCCTGACTGCCTCATGAAGTCCCCGGTTTATGACCTCCCATCTCCTTTCCACACTTGTCATTGATGTAATCCCCTTCAAATGATCCTTGAGAATATTTCCCATGCCCACAAAGTCTGCCCCCCTGAAGTCCACTGCCAGTGTCCTAGATCTCCCCTCCCCCATGCTTATTTGAAACCAGACAGTATTGTGGTCGCTCCCAGTCAGGGGGTCATGTACAACCATGTCCCTTACCAGATCCCCATCTGCCAGAACCACGTCCAGGACATGCCCCTTCCTTGTGGGCTCCATCACATGCTGTGTTAAGAACACATCCTGGAAGCCGTCAGCAGCCTCTGTTCCTGGCCACCTTAGAGGACATGGTTCCCAGTTTGTACCTGGCATATTAAGGTCCCCATCAACACCACTCCTTCCCTTTTGGTCCACACTGGGCAATGATGTTGTCCCACAAACCATCCTCTAGAACATCACTCATCCCGGGGGCCTATATACCACCCAGCTTGACCTTATCTCCTGCTGGGGATCGTAAGGGTACCATAAGGCCTCCATGTTTCCCTCTGCCTCTTCTACCCTAGCAATTTCTATGTCATCTCAATGAACATAGCCACTCCACCCCTCTGCCTCCTTTCTACTCCTTCCTAAGCATAGTGTACCCCGTGCGTTTAGGTCCCAGTCATGGTTTTGTTGGCCCACGTCTCCGTGACCGCCGCCACATCCACCCCCGAACAGCATGGCCTGAACTCTGGCAGCTTGTTTCCCAAGCTCCTGGCATTTACTAACACCAACCCCACCCTTATCCCTGATCCTCTTTGTCGAACCCCACCCAGATTCCTTATACTTCCATCCTCCTCTGCTCCTCCTGAAACCTCCACCCCAGTCTGTTTCCCCCTCCCCCTTGGGCAGAGGCTACTCCCCTCATCTGGAGAGAGGCTTCTGGTCAGCCCTCCTTATCCCTCCCCTCACAAGTTTAAACCCCACTTTTCTTGAATGTAGTCAGCCATCCCTGTTTAAGGACTTCCTTCCCTAATGGGGCAAGATGAAGCCTGTCCTTGGCATATAGTCAGAACCAGTTTAAGACCTAATGGCACCCCAAGCAGAAATACTTGTGGTGCCCCCTACACTGCTTCACATCACCCCCCATCCTCCCTTCTTCCCCAATCCACATCCAAAAAGTGATAAGAATTCTATGAATGCAAGGGTGATGACAACAAGAAAAAATTACTTACCATAGTAATCTTGTTTCTTCCACAGTATTCTTCTGTATTCCTAACTCTCTGCAGTCATCCTCCTAAGTAGAACTGCCCGGAGATAGAATGTTATGCAAATGATAAAACCTATCATTGGCTCATGCCACTTATTCAGACTTCTGCTCTTATCAGCTACAATGTTCCACCAACGTATCAGATATCTAAGGAGCCTGCAAGGCAATTTTAACTATAATTACACCTATCTATCTATCTACAACAAAACTATACTGTCTAGTAGAAACTACAAATATTAACATAAACCACCCCCCAAATGCCAGAATCACCTGGAAAAAGAAGGGAAGGAAAAACTCCACCCATTAGGGTTTAAACAACGTATTTCAGCGTTTGGTACTCTGGAAGAGGAGGCAGGCTGGGAGAGTTAGAAATATAGAAGAATACCCTGGAAGAAACAAGATTACTATGGGAAGTAATTTTTTTCTTCTCACCTCGGGTATTCTTCTATATTCCTAACTCTCTGCAGACTTCAAAGCAGTACCTTTGGAGGTGGGCACAGAACCTACTTTTTTGGAAAGAGGCTTTGCAGGATTGCTGTGCCAAATGTGGCATCACTTCTGGATTAAGTGTCTAGACTATAGTTGTTAGTAAAGGTGTGTACTGTTCTCCAGGTAGCTGCTTTACAGATCTCCACTAATAAAACATCTCTGGCTGCTGCCATGGTTACAGATGTGCCCCTTGTGGAATGCGCTCTCAGCCCTGCTGGGGGCTCCTTGCCAACTTTCGAATAGCAAAACTGAATGCACTGGATTAACCAGTGAGAAGTGGACCTCTTTGAAGCTGGGTTACTTTACCCACATCCTCATAAGTCAGGAACAACTGTTTGTCTTGCCCATGATCGCTGGTGTGGGTCATGTAGTAACTTAATGCCCTCTTGACATCCAGACTATGGAGTCTGCGCTCACCTGAACTAGTATGTTCAGTGAAGAAGACTGGCATGGTAATGGACCGGTTCAAATGAAAGTCAGAGACCACCATGGAGAGGAATTTTCTATTTGTTCATAATACTATATTGTCTCTGTGGAAGGAAAGATAATCCTTCTAGACACACAAGACCTGAAGCTCACTAATTCTTCTAGCTGAGGTGATAGCAACCAGAAAAAGAGTTTTCCAGGTAACATACTTTAGGTGTGCTGAAGCCATGGGCTCAAATGGGGGCCTCATGAGCTGGGTAATGCATATGTTCAGGTCCCATGCTGGTCCTGGTTCCCTACTAGGTGGGTGCAAATGGCACAGACCTTTAAAAAACCTTTGAAAATGGGACTGGATGCCATGGAGGTGCTCCTCCCCCCAGCAGAAATGTAAGTAGATACTGAGGCTAAATGCACTTTTAGGTATGTAGGTTGCAGACCCTGGGAGTGTAGGTAAGATAATCCAGGACAGCTAGTATCCCCACGTGAGAGGGGAAGGTACCTTTGGAAGCACACCAAACAGAGAACCTCTTCCATTTTGAAGCATAGGTCTTCTTAGTAGAAGGCTTCCTGTAGCCCTTCATGATATCCAGGACACTTAGAGTGTGCAAACTCTTAAGTCCTCCAGAGCCGTGCTTTGAGTTAAAGAGATCTGAAGTTTGGGTACAGGATCCTGCCCTGATGGGAGATCAGCAGATTGTGCCTCCTGGGTAGATGTATTGGTTTTGCTACAGACATGGAGAATCTTAGAGCGTACCATGGCTGTCTGGCCCAGTCTGTTGCTATCAAGATCATTGATGCAGGTTGTGACCCGAGTTTGATCAGAACTCTGAAAATGAGAGGAAAAGGAAAAGCATATAGGCTTCTTCCTGACCAGTCCATTGTCAAAGCATCCAGTGGGATTGTACCCTTGGCTGGTGGTCTAGAGCAAAAAGGGGCAGATGATGATTTGAGGGATGCAAAGAGATCTATCTCTTGTGTGCCCCACCTCCTGAATACTGCCTCCAGTATCTGCTTGTTGATGGACCACTTGTGGTGGGCCTGATTGATTCTGCTCAGGGCATCTGCTAGGGTATTGTCTTTCCCTGGCACATGAACGGCCTATAGGGAGGCCTTCAGTGAGTAAGCCAAACTCCAGATCTTCACTGCTTCAATGTACATGGGCCTAACCTTGTCCCCCCTTGCTTGTTTATGTAGTACACTGCTGTGGTGTTGTCTGTCTTGACCTGCACCACTTTTCCTTGTAGTAGTGGTGGTGCACATGCCTTCAGTACCAGGAACACTGCCTTCAGCTCCAACAGATTTATATGCTGGAGTGACTCTGCGCTGGACCAGGTTCCATGAGTGGTGTGTTCCCCTAAGTGGGCACCCCACCCTAACAGGGAGGCAGCGGTTGTAAGAATGGCTGATGGGATTTCCCATTGAAAGGATACCCCCTCCCTGAGGTTGTCTGCTTCCTTCCACCACTGAAGGGCTTACAGCAATGTTCTTGTTACTGGAATTGGCTTTGAAAGAGTGTCTTTCCCTTGGCACCAATGTGTACCAAGGTGAAACTGTATGTCTCTCATTTGGAACCTGGCACCTAAAACTGTGCCTGTTGTTGCAGCCGTGTGTCCTAGAAGCTGCAGAAATTGTCTTGCTGGCTTTGGCTCGTTCAGCCTGAAAGAAGCCGCTATTTGCAAGATGCTTTGCACTCTGTCCTGAGGGAGGAAGATTCTTCCTTCTAAGGTGTTCACTTCAGCTCCTATGAAGTACAGAACCTGTACTGGAGTGAGAACAGATTTCTCCTGATTTACTAGGAACACTAGTGAGTGTAACAGGTTTGGTGTTACCTGCAGGTGATCTTGCACATGCCTGGGTGAGCTTCCCACCACCAGCCAATTATCGAGATAGGGGAAGACTGATGCATCTAACCTTCTTAGGTGTGCCACCACCACTGCCAGCTGCTGTGCAAATACCCTTGGGGCTGAGGAGAGACTGAAGAGCAGGGTTGAAAACTGGTAATGTCCTGATGGAGGTCTGAATCTGAGATATTTTCTGTGAGATTCTCTTATGGGAATGTGGAAATAGGCATCTTTCAGATCCAGAGATGCTAGCCAATCTCCCCTCTGAATGACTGGCAGAATAACTGCCAATGTGACCATCTTGAACTTTGGCTTTACTGAGTACTTGTTCAGTAGACTGAGGTCTGGAATAGGTTGCCATCCCCATTTTTCTTTTGGTGAGAAAGTATCTTGAGTAGAAACCCTTCCCTTCTGCTGAGGTGGAACATGTTCTACTGCTTTAACAGAGGAGGCTTTGAACCTCCTTCTCCAATAGTTTATTTTCCAAGAGAGAAGCTGGTTTTGAACATCCTTGTTCTCAAGAGAGAGAATTACTTGAAACTTAGGGGCAGACCCTGACTCACCACTTCCAGGGCCCACTTGTCTGTGGTAATGGACTCCCAAGCCTGGAAATAGTGAGCCAGCCTGCCCCTTACTGGGATAGGGCAGGGGGAGGAGGCCTTGACCACTGAGTCATAGATTCTGTTTTGCTTGGGGCTGGGCCTGGGTAGTCTGGGATCCCCTCCTGGAGCCCCCTCTACCCCTGCCTCTGAACTACCTTGTCTGCTGTGGGTACTGCTGATATTGAGAGACAGCCTGGGCCTGATTAAAAAGGTCTGGTGTAGGCTGCTCCACCTCTGCCTCCCCTTCTGTATGACCTGTAGGAGAAGGAGGATCTGTCCTTTGTCAAGTTGCTCTTATAGGTGGTCTTGTACTCATACAACTTCTTCATATAAGCCTCAATCTGTTGGCCAAATATTGAATGATCCTCCACAGGAAAGTCCATAGCCTTGGTTTGGGTATCCTGTGTAAGATTAGTGGTCCTAAACCAGGCCAGTCTCCTAAGAGCTATGGTAAGGGTCATCCATCTGGAAGCAGTATCACTGACATCTGCTGCTATCTGAAATTGGTATTTTGCTGCTTCCAGCCCAAACCTGTCTATCTCAGCCAAATCATCTGAGAGGCCCGAAGGAGCCTTATCTACCATGGGCAATCCTGACTGCCATCAGTGACTTTTGATACTGTGCAGAATAAGCCTGGTAATTAGCCTGTTTGACTCCCAGTGAGGATGCCAGGTAGCCCTTCTTGGCCATACTATCTAATTTGCATGAATCTTTCTCAGGTGGGTGTGATGCCAACGGCATCCTTGCCTTCTCACGGGCTGCTTGCTGGATTATCCCTTGATGGCCAGGGTGAAAGAAGAGGAACAAAGCCCCCTGTCTGTCCAGCTGGTACTTTTGTCTGCCTTCTTGTCCGGGGAGGGGCAGAATTTGGAGTTGAAAACCTTAAACAAGTCTTTTTGAAAACTTGTTGATAGGAGTAATATCTTCTTTGTGGGTGTTAACCCCATCATTTTCATGTATTTGGCCTCTTTCTCATCCTCTATAACCTCTGTGGTAGCCAAATCAAGGGCTTCCACTATTTTCCTTATGAAGGGAAAATGAGAGGAAAAATCCTCTGCTCTAGGAGGAGACCCAAATTCCTGTTCAGGTGAGATCTCAGCCTCAGTAGGTTCACCCTCATCTACTTCAGGCAAATCATACTCCTCAAACTGCATCTGCTCCTGGGATGGAATTGGGACAGAAGAAGATCCAACCGGGACTTGAACCGGTGTTGGGGGAGTTGGAGCAGGTATAAGACCCTGCAAAGCCTGTATGGCCTTCATGGCCAGGGCAATCTCTTCTGAGGATGGCAGGCTGTGAGGCAGAGATGAAACCCCCTTGGTTTCTCAGTCAGGGGTTCAACATGTTTTGTTTTCTTTGTCTTTTTGGTAGGAACTGGAGAGTCAGCCAGTTCACACACCCTTTTACTGGAAGCTGCGTCACCCTTGTCAAGGGTGATCAGTTTGGACAGTGAGTTTTCACCCGCATGTTTAAAGGGTGTGGGTTGGTCAGAACCCGTAGCACCCTTCTCAAGTTTTCTTTGGAGCCTTTCCAGCCTCTTGTCAATTGTCTTTTGTGGAAATGATTAGCAGATTTCACAATCTGCAGAAAACTGTTAATTTCCAAGGCAGACCATGCATAAGCCATGCTTCTCTGCCTTGGCAAAAACATCCCCACACTTTTTTTTCTTTTATCTTTCTCCCATCTGGCCCTGGTCATCTCCTCATCCAGCTGCCATCCCCATGCTTTGCTCCTTCAGGCTCTCACCCCTGCAACTCCTATGGCTCACCCCCCATGACAGGGCTGTGGGGAGCCCCCTACTCACCTGCCAAGTAGGATTCAGTTCAGGGTGTTACCTCCAGAGATGAAGTGCCAGGGGACAGCCATCAAGCCACCACGACCAGCCACCAGGGTCTTTTTCCTACATATTTTCTCCCTTATGGGCATTCGCCATGCAGTGACACCAGCAGTGGGCACACACATGCACCCGCACCTGTCCCCACCAAGCATCTGCTGAGCTCCCGTCCCCCTTACTTGTGGCAGCGTAGCATCAAGCCCCAGCCTCCGCCAGGGGTCAAATGTGTGCCAACTGCAGATTGCCCCCCCTCCCCGGAGATGAAGAGCAGTCCATCAGATGCTCAATCCATCTCCTCCCTGCCAACCCCTGGTGGCCCACACTCATTCCTGAATGCGGGTCACCGGCGTGGCGCAAGGTGTGGCATCCAGTGCCTCAGCCATCAGTGTCACCGGGCCAGGCAATGTCCCCACACTTAAGGTAGTTTTTAAACCCTGAGGGTCCAGTCTTTTTCTTAGGTTTTTCTGCCATCATCAAACTGATTAAGTAAAACAGAACTGCAAATAAAGTAAACTCTTTTTTTTTTTTTCGGTTGCGGTTGGTTCAGCAACTGGTGAATTTTCAATACTGAACCGAGAACTGAGCAACTTGAACAAGTTATGGTTCACTGAACCGCTTGGCAGCTAAATCAAAGCATGAATTTATTTAAAATAAAATACTAAAATAACTAAACTGAACTGGAGATAAAATAAAAGCTCTGGAAAGGGATCTAAGGCTTGGTTCCCCAACCGTTATACCGAACCGTGAGGAACCGAGAAAATTAAAACAAAAACACTAAAATAAGCAGTAAACTAACAGTAGGAATTTAAACAGAATTAAAGGCAGCAGGAATAATTAAAATAATTATTTTCAGTGAAGAACCACACAAGGAATGACTGAGAGGGTAGTCTCCGAGGCATCTTGACTTGTCAGGCAGAGAAAGAAATCTGATATGTTGTTGGAACGTTGCAGCTGATAAGTGCAGTAGTTTGAATCAGTGGCATGAGCCAATGATAGGTTCTATCATTTGCATAATGTTCTATCTCCGGGCAGTTCTATTTAGGAGGCTGACTGCAGAGAGTAAGGAATATAGAAGAATACCTGAGGTGAGAATTATGGTTTTTAGATTGACACTTCTTTGCATTTCAAGATGATTTCTGCTTATATGTTCTACTTCAGTGCGCCCCTTCTGTGCTGGCGCCCCAAGCAGCCGCTTTGTTCGCTTGTGCCTAAAACCGCCACTGCATATAGTCCCTTATCCTCCCAAACTCCATTCCAGTTCCCTAACACCCCCAACCCACTCTCTTCACCCCACTTCCTGAGCCAGTCATTAACCTCTGTGAGCTTCATTTTTTTCTCCACTGAGGCCTTTGGTACTGGCAATATCTCCGGAAAGGAAATGTTGCATCCATTATCCCGACAGACTCCCTTGTCACCCTCCCCTTTCTGCCTCCCTCGATATTTTGCCCACTTAACTCAAACCCCCTCTGAATAGGTGTCCCCTTTAACCCTCTCTTATCCGAACCATTTATCCTGGCCCTGATGGTTTCCCCTTCCCCCACACCGCCATCCTCCCCCCTTGTAATAGTACCCCTGCCTCCAGAGGCTCTCTGTGGGTCCCCTTTAGCTAGGGCCCCATCCTTGGTACTGACCCCCTGCTGAAGGGGCTCCTCTCCACCTCCTTGTCTCCCAGTTTCTCTCCAATCATGCTCTCCTCCCTCATGTCTGCAATATGTTGCATCTCCCCCATTTGCTTAACATTTATGTTTCCCCTTCTCCCTCTGGGACTATTTCTATCCTTTCCATTGCCGGTCTGTGATGCCCTATGGGTATCCGACTCCCTCCCCCCTGGCCTCTGTATAAGTTTCCTCATTTCCACCAACCCCTTCTTCCCCCTCTAGGTTGCTTAGTAACTCAAATTCATTGCGACACTCTATGTCA
This sequence comes from Neoceratodus forsteri, assembly GCA_016271365.2. Classification (NCBI taxonomy): domain Eukaryota; kingdom Metazoa; phylum Chordata; order Ceratodontiformes; family Ceratodontidae; genus Neoceratodus; species Neoceratodus forsteri. Next base: position 1,361,470,655 of record CM057455.1, on the reverse strand, counting down.
GCCTCCATCAAGTAACCCGAGTTTCCCCTGACTGCACCTCTAAACTGCCCTCTTCTTCCCTCTTGCTCTGTTCACCTTAGGGCTCCTTCCCACAGTCTGCTGTTTTTGGGCTTCCGCACAACAGCCCCTCTAGACTCTTCCCCTCCACTCTCTTTGTATTCAGAATGTTCACCCATACGCTTTCCCCTTAGCGTCAACATCCCTATCTAAGGGTCCTCTGTCCCTAATATCCCCCCCTGCTTGCTGTAACATAACGTCCTGTAATTTCAGAGCGTTGCCAAAGCCTCCCCTCAGCCCCACCCTTCTGCTGCCCATATCCACACCCCTTATCCTTGGACACCCCCCCCAAGCTCCCCCAGCTTACTTCTTAACCAATATACCTCACTCCTGATACAAGATAGCTGTCTACAGAGTGGGCAGCCTCCCTCTCTCCAGGCCCAATTGAGAATTATTGCCATCCCACAGCCTGTGCAGCCTACAACCCTTCCAAGGATGCCTGCCATGGTGGAATATGGCCACCCTGTTTATCCCCCTCTGTTTATAATGGCACACCCCCTTTTCTAAGTCCCTTTCCCCTGGAATACAGTTTCTCTCTATACTGACTGCAGTTATTTACAAACCCAATTTCAACCCCACCAATAAAGTTCCCAAGTCTCACAAACACATACAGTCCAGTGTGTGTTCAGTCCCACTAACAGTGTGTGTATGCAGACATCGGGTACCGTATGATGTCACAGGCCCACCAGCTCCTGTTGCTTCGAATTTCAGTCCCAAACAGAAATACTCAGCCCTTCAATCCCAACCCCCAGTGGCTTTTCAGTATTTAAGAAAGCCTACAAAACAGGGTGGGTGGGAAGGCTCTTAACCAAATGACACCCACATTTTCAACATAGTCTTCTTATGACCCCACCTCATGAATCCCATAGGTGAAAATGTAAACATATGCGTAAACGCCATTCCATGCCACAGGTGTGAAAACATGTTTCAGGCAGGATGTGAAAAATGACAGCTGTACTGTTCAGTAGCTGGTGTAAAAAAATGGCTATGTTAAAAATTTGGTGGCAAAATATTGAAAAGTACCAAAAATATGCACATGCATAGAAAAAATGCAATGGACACATGTAACTCAGGCATTTTTAGGAATAGTTTCCCCACATTTTCAACACAGGCTTTTTGGGATCCCACCTCATGAACACTGGCACTGTCCTTTCGTTAATTAGTCCAGAAAGGTGATTTCGTGCAGCCAATACAAAATCACCTTCCGGGCCCAAGTAACCAAATGACAGTGACAGTGTTCATGAGGTGGGGTCCCAAAAAGCCCATGTTGAAAGTTTGGTGAAAAAATACTGAAAATTGACCAAGATATCACCATAAGTTCAAAACGCCATTGACAGCCATTATATGGCACTTACCTTGGTTCTTCAGTTCATGGTTTGGCTTTGAAGAGTGCAGACATGTCCCTTTCCAGAGAAGATGACACCCAGCAACCTCCATTGTCAAGTATAGGGCAAGGGGGGTGGGTGCTCAGAGGGAGGGTCAGGATGGGGAGGGGGACAGGGCGATGACGAGGGACAGTTTTCTTTTTTTTTTCAGGGTTTAAAATAATAAAAAAAGGCAATGGGGAACTGTTTTATTTTTTACAGGGGTAACTATTAAAATCTTTGGGTACACGGGGGTGGTCTCCTCTGTGTCCCACACTGCTGGGGGGGACTGTATAATATCTGAGGAAACTGGGAGTGGGCTCCCCAGTGTCCCAGGGGGATTGGGCACCCCGCTGTTGGCAAATTAGTGAAACAAATCTTCCGGACACTGGGAGTGGGCTCCCCAATGTCCCACATTAGAGGGGGGGCTTACAGTGCCAACAGGGGGATTGGGCACCCCGCTGTCGGCTAATAAGTTGAAACATTTTTTCGGAACACTGGGAGTGGGCTCCCCAGTGTCCCACACTAACGGGGGGTGGTGTTATACTGTCAACATGGAGATTGGGCAACCCGATGTTGGCACATAGAGAAAGAGAAATAGAAATAGTCAGCAGATAAGGAACACTAGGAGCATCCAGTCTGCCATAATCATTAATATACATATATTTTATTTAACATTCCTTGGCTCCCTTCTGCTTAGAGTCTGTGAAATGGGAAAAAAATGCTTTCTTTAGGTAAACACCAACAGATGTTTACCCAAATAAAGACCAAGGAATCAGATTCTGGGGTTTGTTTGGTCTACAATGTACAGGGAGATTTTGGAAGTATTGCCAACCCCACACATACACACACACACATTTGCAGAACAGCAGAAGTTATTACCACAATTTGCAACATTTTTGAACAGGGAGTGTCAATTGTGACACTACCAATGACCAAATGTAAAAACATATTTCCAGAGACTATTTTAAAAAGTAATGCCAGAATTGTTTCCTCGGGCCTGATTAGATAAACACAACTGTTGGTGTTTACCAAATAAACCTTGTTGAAACAAGGATAAAACAGCAGAACCAAATAACTGAACACTACAAGTATACAACCCATACCCACCCCCATCACGCTGGCAGAGTGACTATAACATCTGGAAGTTACATTCAAAAGGAACCCATCGAAACAGTCAAAGAAAAACAATAAACCACCCAAAGGTGCTAACAAAGAGAACAGGTGATCAAAATATGAAGTAAACCACATATATAACAACATTTACAGATTGACCCAAAGAAGAAAAGCCTAAAGTGTGTATAAAGTATATAACTTGCTCCAACTCTTAGCGAAGGTTGCAAGTCTGTTACGAAGGCTGGCAACCATACGCTCAACCCGGAGGTTAAAAAGTAGCTCTTGCAGTCATTCCTGGTGTGAGATAGAAGTCTGATTGAGCCAATGGCATAAAACTACCTTTTTAACAAATAAAGAAATCAGAGCCATATAATATCTTCTTTCTTTCACAGAAACTGCCCTGTAGTCACCAATTATACAAATCTCTGGGGTGAAGAGACCATTAATGCCTAAAAGGGGATCCACTCTTACTTCGATTATAAGATATGCCAAAGAAGGGCAACTTTACAACACTCCCAGAGGATGTGCATTAGTGTATCATCAGATTAGCCACATCTAGTAGTAATAATAATAATAACAATTTATTTATTAGGCGACTTGTCAAGAACCAAGGCACTTTACAATTCATACATACACATACTTTAAAAAACAAACATAGAAAATTAAAATAATAATTAAAAAGATCAGACATCAATTAATAAAATCACCTAATTCAATTTCCGAATGCCTGCAGCCTCAGATACATTTTTAATGATTGTTTAAATCCCTCCACAGTTGTGCACTCACAAAGTCGGCAGGGTAGAGAATTCCAGAGGGTAGGGGCAGCGTACTCAAATGCTCTAGCCCCAGACATTTTCAAATACACCCTCAGAATCTCAAGCAACTCCTCATTGGCTGAGCGGAGAGATCGTCCAGGGCAGTAAAAGACCAAGAGCTCTTTCAGGTAGTCAGGACCCAGTCCGTGTAGGGCTTTAAAAGTCAGTAAACCGACTTTAAAGGTGATCCGCCACTGAATAGGCAGCCAGTGCAGTTCACGCAGAACAGCCAAAATATGACAGGATCGAGGGGACCCCATCAATAGCCGGGCTGCTGCGTTCTGCACTAGCTGCAAGCGGCGGATTTCAACCCCAAGTAGCCCTAGGTAAAGGGAGTTGCAATAATCCAAGCGTGAGGACACAAAGGCATGGATCAGGGTAGGAAGATCCTCGGACAGAACCAGGTGCTTAATTCTGGCGATATTCCTAAGATGCTAAAAGGAAGATTTGACAACAGTTGACACCTGCGAATGCAGGGTCAGCCCCTCATCAAAAATTACCCCCAGATTATGCACCCATTCAGAGGCCGGGAGTGGGATACCATCAAGATAAATTCCCAAAGGTAAACCAGCCACCGACCCCCTATCTGGTGGCCCAGATCCACCACCAACACCTCAGTCTTTCCCGAGTTCAACTTCAGCCAACTGGCACTCATCCACTCCTGGATTTCCTTCAGACAGTTGTTGAAAACCGAGACAGCTCCAACCTAGTCAGGTGTAAAAGACAGGTAGAGCTGGGTATCATCAACATAGCAGTGAAACCTCAGCCCATACCTTCTTACAATGTCTCTGACGGGAAGCACGTACACTGCGAACAACAGGGGGGAGAGCACCGAGCCCTGAGGTACTCCACATGACAGAGAGATGGGGTCTGATGAAAAGATTCCGGACACCCACTCTCTGTGTTCTACCCATGAGGAATGATGTAAATCACCCAAGAACCATCCCTGACAGTCCACAGATGTACCTCAGGTGCCCTAGCAGTACCCCATGGTCCACGGTGTCAAATGCTGATGAGAGATCAGAAGGACTAAGATAGAAAGACTCTTCTGGTCTCTTGCCATCAGGAGATCAATGAACACCCGAACCAGTGCTGTCTCTGTACTATGTCTCTTATGGAAACTGGACTGGAGCGGTTCATAGACATCATGGATGGTCAAATGGTCCTCCAGCTGTGCTGCTACTACTTTCTCGATCACCTTCCCCACAAAGAGAAGGTTCGAGATAGGTCTGTAGTTAGCATGGCAGCCTGGGTCCAAGGTAGCTTTCTTCAAGAGGGGTGTCATCACCGCTTCCTTCAGAGAGCTAGGAAACACTCTGGATTCCAAGAAGCACCAGACTATCCGTGCAAGGACCGGACTGATGGCATCAATACAACCCAAAATTAGGGATGTTGGTCTGGGATCCAAACTACAGTACGTAGGGCACACAGCCTGGATAATCTGCATGACGTCCGTGAACTCCAGTCGGCTGAAGACACTCCAAGAACACCGAGGTGTAGTAACCTCAGACTGATCCAGAGCAACACCCTTAGAGTGTGCCAGTGCAAGTACTACTCTGATGTCAGCCACCTTATTAGCAAAGAATCGAGCAAGCTCATCGCACTCTAATTGTGAAAAAGCTTTTTGCACCTGCAGACGGGCTGGGTTGCACAGTCTGCTGACAGTGCTAAAAAGCTGAGATGGTCGATTCTGAGCCGCTGCCATCTCTCCAGACAGGAACTCTGCCTTCTTACGGGCGATTGCAGACTGATAGGCTTGATAATGCTCTATTAATCTAAGGTGGTCGGCATCTAGAGCAGACCTGCGCCAATGATGCTCTAACCTTTGTCCTACTCTTCGCATCTCCCTAAGAGTCCCATCAAACCAAGGGGATTGAGGGTGAAGGGAGAGAGGACGAACTTGGATGGGTGCAATGGAATCCAGAGCCGTCGAGATGGCCGAATTATAGGCCATCACGAGGGTCTCTGGGTCACTGCTTGCTAACGGAAGGGATGAGAGGTCGAGCACTGTCAGTAGGCTATGAGAATCAACATTGAGGGGAGGATAATCTACCCATTTTAGTAAGCTTCGTAGGTGTAAAATAAAAATCATTGAGTATATTAAATTGCATGTGATGCAACCTGTCTTGGGAAATATAAGTATATAAATCTCTTCAAATCTTCTGCCAACAGAAAGAGTTGGAAGGAAAATGACTATCCCAACAGGGAGATTCTCCACCCAACTCAGGAAATAGTTTAGGAAATATAAGGGAGTATAAATTAGCAACTACATGCAGTTTCAAAATGATGTCCTGGATAGAGGGGGCAGTCGTTTTTTAATTGTATCATTTTTTTCTGCGTCACTAACTGAAAACAAGATGGTATAAGCATGAAAGAACAGAAGCCTTTTATGAAAGAGAATGACATGTTCACGAAAGAGAACAGTACTTTTTCATGGGACAGCTAATTTTTTTTTCCATAGAAAATAATGGGAAACTAATTTCTAATAAGTTTTGAACAGATTAATTTTTTTCCACCAAACCTTCAAAAGGCACATCTGCAACCTAAAACCCATAAACCCTGAATATTTCTAACCAAACCACCAAGCAGTTTCAGAGAAATGGAGTGACAAAGAAATTGCCAAAAGAAGTGGTATTTTTCACATTTTTTGACATTCCATTGTTCTGCACTCATACATCCAACTGGAATGAAACTTGCCATAATCAGAGATCTATGGTACCAGACAGAGCATGCAAAATTACAGGTAAATCGGTCACATAGTTGCAAAGTTATTAACGTGCAGAATGTTGGGTTTAACATACAAGTGACCGTTGAACCCTAACTATAGTGGCACTAGCGTGTCACTCTAATATGTACTTGTATATATACATACAATATACATACATATAGATAGGTACATAGGTAGATAGATAGGTAGACAGGTGGACAGACAGATAAATAGAAAGGTGTGTGTGTGTATCAAACCAGAAACAGATGTATGAAAGAGACATTGTACAAAATAAAGAGGCACTCAGAAATCCTGTTACAAAAAGTGAGGGAGCCATTTACAAACTAGAAAAAAATGCTGGTGGATTCAAGCGAGGGAGGCAATTAGACCAGAATCAAAAATTAACAAGAAAGGTTTGGGCAGAACTGTACATCAGGAGCTGTAAAACAGACCTCAATGAAAGGAAAGGAATAAGTAGAAGAGGGAGCTGATGTGTGTGAGTGCAAGCTGGGAGTGGGGGGGGGGGCAAGTGCAGGGACAGACATGGGATGTGTGGTCATGGAGGAGATGTCAGTACAGAGCAGACAGAGCAGAAGGCTAAGGACATATGGGGGAAAGAGATTAGACCAAAGTCAAAGGTGCCTATAGGAAAAAGCAGCCTGACCGACAGAGATGTTAGAGCAGCAGAAAGAAGGAGAAAGGTTCAGAGTTTCAGAGGTGGTAGGAGTAGAGGAGAAGGCATAATGGAGCTGAAACAACAGGAGTGGGACTCAAACCAAAATCTGGAGATGAGGGAGATGCAGTGAGAAAGGCATCCACCCTTTAGTGAGAAGTAAAGGGAAACAGTGATGACTTTCAGAACAAACTCTGGTCAGAGCCGATATGGCTATAGAGAGCTTTTGGGATGCTTTTACCCATTATTTCTAATGAATTTGCACAATGCAGATCTGCTGAGAGGCAGTTTCAATGTGGTCTTCCTTGTATACATGTTTACAATATGTTTTCCTAGAATATGCCTGATGGTTGCTGTATATTTAGCCTGGAAAGTTCACAGAAGATATGGCATCCTTTTTTCAGTGGGGCTCAACATCTACACAATATTATGGTGCATTGCGTAAAATCAGAACACACTGAAAACAATATTTTACATCTAGACTAGACTACCCTGAATAAATACATTATAAAAATGGTAAACTCATGACCCCACTGAAAACAAGACAGTGCACCTAATCTGGGACAGCCTAAGTAGATACGTGCAAAAATGTGTAAAATGAAGATCCCTATGACAATGAGATGTAGCATCTACCCTGAGCTATCCAGGATACAAAATACAGGATAAGAAATATTTAAAGGAAATCTACTGTAAACTGAACTTCACTGTGTTCACTGACATAAACAGTTTCTTTATTGCTGTATAACACTTATTTATTTATTGAAATGTTTCACCAGGAAAGGCACACTGAACAACAAGTTGCTCATCTCATGGTGTGTCCTGAGGGAAAGGGTAGTGGAAATACATACATGCATACAACAGCAAACATTATTACAACAATATTGGCAGTGGTGAAGTGCAAATAACAGAAAGAACATATTAAATGCAGCATAAGAGTACAATTACTCTATAGAGAGGTCACAACAGACAGGACAAGTGCATTTCATTAGGACAACACCTTAAATTCATGGTGATGGTGCCATTTAGCCTGAAAGAAGGGGGTGGATAGGGAGTAACAGCAGAGGTGGAAAGGTTGTGATGCTGGGAGGGGAGAAGATGACTAAGAATCAAGGATATAGATATAATGATAGTAGTAGATTGATAGGAACCTAAAGTCATAGACAGATAACCCGAAGGAATGACCAGGTAGGGATCTCAGCAGGGAAAGAAAGTAGTGGGGCAGGAAGGGAGCTGTAATTCAGAATAGTTGTTTAATATATTGATAGAGGCTGGGGAGCAGGTCAAGAATACCAGGTAGGCTAATTGCAGGTACAAGTCACAGGGAGGAAATTATGTAGGGCTGAAGTTAAAGAGGAGGGGGAGGAGGAGGGGTAGTGAATCTGGTGAGGAAGTGAATCCCACAGCTTTGGAAAATGATATGAGAAAGCAGCCTGGCCTACAGTGGTAGACCGGTGACGGACAACCAAGGAATGGGAGTCATAAGATTTAAGTGAATGGGCAGAGGGAGGGAGGACTGATGGAGAGGAGGTGAGGTAGGATGGGAGCAATCCAAACCAGAATTTAGACACAAATTTAGCACAATGATGGAGGTCTCTATTTTCTAGTGAGGGAAATGCCAAGGAGTGGTAGAGTTGACAGTGGTGGGTGACAGGAGGAGAGTCCAGAGTGAAGCAACAGAAGGCGCTGAAGAAGGTATCCAATCTAGCTAAGGAGGTCTTGGGAGCAGCACTGTAGACTACATCACAGTAGTCGAAACTAGGAAGGATCATCTTCTGGACACGTTTGTGCCTAGCCAGGAGAGGGAGGCAGTTCCAGTTCCTGTATAGAGCGCTGAGCTTGGAACACAACATTTTCAGGATGGCATCCACATGACCAGAGAAGGTGAGATGTTGGTCAAGTCAAACACCCAGATATTTGAATGAAGAGGTGTCCTCAAGGACTATCCCATCAAGGGTATGGAAGAAGGGCAGTGAGGGGAGCCTAGAGAGTCTCTGCCTAGTGCCGAAGGTCATGGAGACTGTCTTCCTGGCATTTAGGAAAAGTTGATGAGAGCAAAACCAGTGCTGAACATTGCTGAAATCCTGCTGAAGTCTGTCTGCAATATCAGTGGGGGACTGTCCGGAGGTGTAGAGGACTGTGTTTTCTGCGTACATATGTATTGAGGATGATGTACAGACAAATGGTAGTTCGTTAAGAAACATGGAGAAAAGTATAGGGCCCAACACGGACCCTTGAGGGACACCAGTGTTGATGGGGGGAGGGTGTGGGGTCAATGATTCTGACTGACTGGGTCTGACCTACAAGGTAGACTCTGAACCAGTTAGTGGCTGAGTTAGTCAGACCTGCTGAGGAAAGGGAGTTCAGTAGTGGGGTGTGGGAAACCATGTTGAAAGGTTGACAAAAATGGCAGACATGATTTGATCACTGTCCATCCCTGAGAGGATGGAGTCAGTGAGCCTAATCAGGGAGGTGGTGGTGGAGTGGTATTTCTGAAAACCAGATTGGAAGGGAGTGAAAAAGTTGGAGTTAGAGAGATAAGAAGAGAGTTGGGCAAGAATCAAGTGTTCTTGCAGTTTGGCAAGGGTGGGAAGGAGGGAGATGGGACAGTAGTTCCCCAATGAGGAAGGATCACCACCCTTTGGAAGCGAAGAACAATGGCATGCTTCCAAACAGGTGGGATAGCTGCCATTTCAAACAAGAGGTTGAAGAAGTCCGACAGTGGGGCAGCGATAGCCGTAGCTGAGAGTTATAGCAGCTTGGGGTCCACGCTATCAGGTGAACTGCCTTTCGATGGGTTTAAGGGGTGCAAGGCATCCAAGGTGTCAGAAGGGGCAATTTTAGTGAAAGAGAAACAAGCAGACTGGGGCAGTGTGCATGGTGAGGTGGAGGGGGCACCTGACCTAGTAGACAGTAAGGAGGATAGTAGAGCAGAGGCATAAGAGGTGAAGTATGAATTAAATTCAGTAGCAACACTGAAGTGATCAGTAATAAGGGTGTTGTTTATATTGAGGAGGGGGAAGGGAGAAGTGGAAGGGAAGGGGATAGTGAGTGGATGACTTTCCAGAATTTAGAGGGATTGCTTATGTTAGATTGAAAGGTTGAGCTAAAGCAGTCTCCCTTAGCCAAATGAGTGGCTTTTGTGCACTTGTTGCAAAGAGAACGATATGTGCCATAGTCTTTAGGGAGTTTTGTGGCTTTATGTAGCTTCCAAGCTTGGTCCCGTGCTCTTTGACAAGCTACAGTATGAGTTCAGGTAACATTCATAGAAGGTGGTTCCCATGAACTCTGAAGCATCAAAGTGGGGCGTGTTGATTCGACATGTCGAGAAATTTACCTTTAAAATATTCTGCAGCTTCATCTATCGAGTTCGCTGAGGCTATAGGGGCCCAGTTTGTATGAGCCAGGCCATGGAGGAGGGGAGCAAGGCTCAGAGAATTATATGAATGAGTCATTAAGGTTTTATGAGGGGCCTTGATTCTGTGAATTTTACATACCAAAAAGGTCATGACATGGTCACTTAGGGCATCTGATAATACACCAGATTTAATGACCCTATGTGGGTGTGAGGTGAGGGCCCAGTTGATTAAGTAGTGGTTACTCATTTTATAGTTCATCTGTGGCGGATCAAGGATGAGCTGTGATATGTTATGGGCATCAACTTCATTTCATACTTTGTTCATGGTGGGGGATAACCAGTTTAAGCTGAAGTCACCCATAATATAAACTTCACCCGATGAGGTGTGGGATACTATGGAACTGATGGGGTCTGTAACAAAAGAGGAGTGGAGGCCTGGGTGACAATAGGTACCTGCCACAAATATAGGGATGGAGAAAGGGAAGGATAGCTGTAAGATAAGCACCTCATATGCTTTTGGGACAGAGGCGGAAAGAATGGTGGTGAATTGGATAGATGAGGAGACACAGACAGCCACTCCTCCATCCCTCTCTGACCGGTCTTGTCGAGATATAGTATAGCTCGGGATGGAGAGAGAAGGGTCACCTATTTTATTGTTAAGCCAGGTTTCAGACAGGATCATAATAGTAGGACCAATAACATATTAGATTGCAGTATTTATTTTAAATGTGGCCATGAAGATGGTGTGTACAGTCTGTGCGTGTGTGTGTGTGTGTTTACTGTAGCTCAATATATTTTTTTCCCAAAAAGCATAGTTAAAAATGCCTGCTGACTGCTATATATTTAGCCTGGATTGTTCACAGAAGACCTGGCATATGTCTGAGACAGTACTTATCAGATAGTGTCTTCAGAGGTTAAAAAACAGTGTAAATCTTTTTAGATTCGTTACTGGGTAAGGTGACACTTATGAGGTATGACTCTTGAAAGACAATACCTGCCCAACTGAAGCTCGTACCAAGAAAATGTTTAAATGTGCAAGCAGATGCATTTTGAAGGGGGTAAACATGTCTCCAGTTTAATAGGCAACCAATATTTAACAAGCTGTTTCAGTTTCATAATAGCCATCTGATAAGCAGCTTGGAGTTCTGTGTCCAACATTCTAAACAGAAAGAAGAGAGTATTTTATTTCAAGTGGCATAGTGATTTGTAGTCGGGGAGGGATACATTGAAAACTCCAAAAATGTGTTCCAAGGTATTCCATTTTTCCAGCTACAGACAACAAGTTGGCTGTAGGCTCTACCCACAGCCATAATAACAGTCAAGGGAAAAGTGGCAGAAAGCATAGAAGAGAGGACCAGTCTGCCCAGAGTGGACTTGTCGGCAGTGCGATAATAGACTATGCATCATATCTCCATATTCAAATGCTGGGAAGATCATTTTCAAGACAGTCACTTGATGAGCAGGGAAGGGGATACAGGCTTTCTTTCTGCACAGTACTCCAACTTTGGGGTGAGGCTTTTTTTTACTTGAGAATCTTTTAAAAAATACACATAATGCCAGGGCAGGGCCCATGGCTATGGCCGGTAGTGCTTCGGGTGAAATGCATTTAGTGCAGCTTGTCTAATAAGAACCTTGTGAGGACCAAAATAAAGTCCTTACCATCAATGTGCCCATAGTATATAGGCTGCATAATACTTAAACATTGCTGTGGGGATTTCCTTGCCCTTGATGGGCATGTTTCCCAGTACTTTTCACATTTACTACACAAAGCAAAGTTTGATACTCTCAGAGCTTACATTATAAAAGAAGTAGCAATAAAAAGATTACAGTAGGATAAAGTGCTAATTTGTGGAGTCTCCATGGCTAGCAGTGCACCTCACAGCACCTGCAGTAAGTTCCAAATGCCAATTAATTAACTTATACGGGTAGGGGCAGTCTTCCATTGAATTCCAATTTATTATAGTCATGCTGGATTCTTTAGAGCTCAATTTTTGAGGTTCACTTTTAAGTTCAGTCTTACTCTAACACTAATAGTGAGAAGGTCTTAACTCTGCTGTTACCTGTCACCATGTCCTACCAACAAATAGTGTGGTGTGGTGCACTTCATATCTCTCCTGATCCTGTAAGGCTGCTGTCCTGAGGACATCATCAGCTAGCACCACATTGCCACTGCCTGTCTCAGAAACATACATTGTAGAAATCTGCAATATGTCACCTACAATGTTAGGGCTGTAATAATTAAGACCATCAACTGCTCTTATTGACTGATTGACTGATTTGAAAATGTGTGACTGGGAAAGGCAGACTGAGCCAAGGTTCATTTCCAGGTGTAACCCAAGGAAAGGGAACAGGGAATGCAAAATACATAGCACTGACATAGTTCACAGTTACAATAAATTGCAATCAGTAGGCTCCCTTTTCCCAAGAAGGTCCCTGTCACAGTCACAATCCCCCACCCCAACAGACATCAACAGCCTTCCAAACCTGATCCTTCTACTCTTACAGAGCTACGCATAAAGCTGGGGATGTGCATGTTATAAAAACACAGAAACATAGTAGGTGATGGCAGAAGGAGACCAATGGTCTATCTAGTCTGTCTAAGAGTTTCTGAGATCAACTGCCGATCCCAGGCTCTAGCCCCCCACCCGGCTTTTGATTGTTCCTGACCCATTTGTTACTACCTGAGCCCTTGCCCTTGCCTTATCCCACCTCTTCAGCTGGCGTAGTATTCCATGGTTCCACGACTCTTTCTGTAAAATAATACTTCCTTAGATCCCTTCTGAAGCTCCCTCCCCGTAGCTTCCATTCATGCCCTCTAGTGGTTGAGCCGTCTACCTTGTTGAATAATTCTGAGTGTGTAAAATTCTTGATGCCTCTCAAGAATTTGAACATGTCGATCATATCCCCCCTCTCTTTCCTAGTCTCCAGTGAGTACATGTTTAGTGTTTTCAGGTGTTCCTCATACGAGAGGCCTTGGGGACCCTGCACCATCTTGGCTGCCCTTCTCTGCATGGTCTCCAGCTTGTCTTTGTCCTTCCTAAAGTGTGGTCTCCAGAACGGAACACATTACTCAAGGTGAGACCTAACCAAGGACCTGTAGAGTGGGAGGATCACCTCCCTGTTTCTGCTAACAGTTCCTCTCCCTATACACCCCAACATTTTGCTTGCCTTGCTGTAAGCTATATTGCATTGACTTGACTCCTTTAGGGTGCTGGTTATGATGGCCACAAGATCTCTCTCCTCTTGCGAGGTGCTGAGTTGGACCTCGTTGAGCCAGTAATCCGTTTCGGGATTTCCTTTACCTAGATGTAGCACCCTGCACTTCTTTGCATTGCACTTCAGCTGCCAGATATTGGACCAGCTTTTGAGCCTTTGTAAGTCTTCTTGCAAATCCCTGACTGCCTCCATGCTGTCTGCCTAGTTTTGTGTCATCAACAAAGAGTTTGAGCTTGCCCTTAATACATACTGCAGTTCATATTGTGGCTGGCTGGGGAGCTGGGGGCATGATGCCCATATAAGTTCCCATCTGAACCCTTGCCCATGTAGACTCATCATATTTAATCACTATTTTATATCAGCTTCCCTGGATTAATGGTGCAGAGGGCCAAGCATGAGGTATATCAGCTGGCAAAGTATTGTGGGGGTTCCCCAGGCATACTGGTCCACCTGGGTACAAATGACATTGAGGGAAATAGTGAGCTAGAGATACAGGCAAGATTCAGGGAGCTTGCCAGGGTCTGTCATGACATAGGATGCACAGTTTCCTTCTCAGAAATCCTGGGCCAAGGACTAGTGGGGAACACAAAAGGAAGATTAGGGAGATAAACCAGTGGCTCAGAGAGTGGTGTGAGGCTAGAGGGTATGGGTTGATGGGGGATTGGGGGGAGACCTGGGAGGATAAGGAGCTGTATGCTAGAGATAGACTCCATCTCAATTTGGAGGGGAAGGGAACCCTTAAGTTGAAAATAGAGGGGTTCATTGGTGAAAAGTGGGGTTTAAACTTGTGGAGGGGGTAGGGATGGGAGAAAAGGCTGTCAAGGGGGTACCGATAAAGGAGGAACTCTGTCTCCACCCCCCTTGGGAGCTGGAGGAATGCGGGAAAAGGTTGACTGGTAAAGTGCAGACCAGGGAAAACAGAATCCCCATGGGAACAGGAGCAGGGGAAATGGAAGTATAGGGAAAGGGTGGAAGGTAGTCCTGCTAAATGCCAGGAGCTTGGGCAATAAAATGCCTGAGCTCCAGGCGATGCTAACTGAGGGAGCGGTGGATGTGGCAGCGGTCACTGAGACCTGGGCCACCGCAGGATACGACTGGGACCTGAACCTGGAGGGTTACACTATGTTCAGGAAGGACAGGGGGGAGGAAGGGAGGAGGGGTAGCAATGATAGTCAAAAACTGCATTGGCATAGGGGGAGTAGAGGAGGCGGAGGGAACCATGGAGGCGATTTGGGTCACCTTGATAACAAGGGAGGGTAAGAGAGTAAAAATAGGAGTGGTGTATAGACCCCCTGCACTGGTGGAGGAGCTGGAGGAGAGTCTGGTGATAGATGTTGGGAGACACTGCAGACTCGGCAGGGGAAGGGTGGTGGTGTTGGGGGACTTAAACATGCCAGGAACAGACTGGGAGAATATGACATCCTCGGTGGCCAGGGAACAGAGGTTGTTGGATGTCTTTCAAGACGCGTTCCTAACTCAGCAGGTGGGGGAACCGACCAGGGAGGCGCAGGTACTGGATGTGGTCCTGGCAGACAGTGACCAGATTGGGGGCCTGGGTTAAGGGACCCACTGCGGGGAGTGACCATGTCACAGGTCTGGTTCTGCCTGGACCTAGGAGGGTGAGAAGGCTGCACAAAGACAGAGGTAACTGACTTCAGGGGGGCGGATTTTAAGGAAATGGGAAGGATCCTTAAGGAGCATTTGGATGGGACTGGGTCAGACATGGACACTGATAGTAGGTGGGAAAGCATCAGGAGAGGGGGGTGCAGGATGCTACCAGCACCTGTGCAAGAGTAAGACGAAAATGCGGTAGGGGCCGAAAACCCTGCTGGTGGACCAGGGAGGTCCAGGAGGTGGTGCGGGAGAAGAAGGCAGCCTATAGGCAATTCAAGTGCTCAAGGGTGAAGGGATCGAGGGAGTACAAGCTGATGGCTAGAAGGGCCACTAGGGTGGTGAGGGTGGCTAAGGCAAGGAAGGAGCAGAACCTGGCCAGGAAATTAGGAGAGGAACAAGGGTTCTTTAGATACATTGGGGAAAACAAAGGGTGAAGGGGCAGATTAGCAGGATTAAAACAGGGGAGAGATGGGCACAAGACCCGGGGGAGCAGGCTGAGCCACTAAATGAGTACTTCACCTCAGTTTTCACCAAGGAAAATGGGGGTGCTGCATCATACATGGAAGGAGACAGTGATACTGAGGAAGGGGGGACCCTTACTGATCGGCGGGTCTGAAGAGAGGGAGAGGCATCACTGGCAGGAGGGGGGAAGGCTAAGCAAGGAGAAGAGGTAGCGGAAGTGGAAATCACAGCAGAGAGAGTGAGGAAGCCCTCAGGTCCCTTAAGATGGAGAAAGCACCGGGCGGATAAATTACATCCCAGAGTGCTGAAGGAACTTGCAGATGTCCTGGCGCTTCCTGGAGCTTTCACCATCTCTCTGAGGACAGGTGGGTGCCCCAGGACTGGAAGGTGGCACATATAGTGCCTATCCACAAGGGGGATCAAGGGAGGTGGCAGGGAACTACAGGCCTGTCAGCCTGACATGGGTGGTGGGCAAGGTGATGGAGTGCATTGTCAAGGAGAGGCTGGGGGGGACCTGAAAAAGTCAGGGTGCCTGGACGATAGACAGCATGGATTCATCCTGGGGAAATCGTGTCAGACAAACCTTGTGGAGTTCTATGACTGGGTGACGAGTGCCTTGGACCTGGGTAGACCAGTGGACGTCCTCTTTTTAGACTACTGCAAGGCATTTGACTCTGTTCCTCACGTGGGCCTGTTGGATAAGCTGGGAGAAATGGGGGTGGGGAACCAGATGATCAGATGGATAGGTAATTGGCTCCAGAACCGGACCCAGAGGGTCGTAGTTGGCAGGATAGTCTCATCCCCAAGGAGAGTCATTAGTGGGGTCCCACAGGGATCAGTCCTTGGGCCCCTCCTGTTCAACACCTATGTCTCTGACATAAGGACAGGTATCAGGAGTGAGATGAGTCTCTTTGCGGATGACTCAAAACTAGGGGCGGTGGTGGATGGGGAGGAGGGGAGGGTGGCCCTACAGGGGGACCTGGAGGCTCTGGAAAGATGGTCTAGAAAGTGGAAGCTGAGGTTCAATGCAGGGAAATGCAAGGTACTGCACCTGGGGGCCAGAAACCCGGGCCAAGTGTACACCCTGGGGGCAAATGCTACAAGTCTCAATGACTGAGAGGGACCTGGGGGTGGTGGTGGATGTCAAGATGAACAACTCGGAGACTTGTAGGAGGGCAGCAGCCAAGGCCAACAGGATGCTGGGATGCATCGCTAGGGGGATCACCTCCAGAAGGAGGGAAGTGATACTCCATCTGTATAACTGCTTGGTGAGGCCACACCTCAGTACTGCATGCAGTTTGGAGGCCACATAAGAGGGACATTAAACTCCTGGAGAGGGTCCAGAGGAGGCAACCAAAATGATTTGGGGCTTGGGGGACAGGACCTATGAGGAGAGGCTTGAAGAGCTAAATATGTACACATTGGAAGAGAGAAGGGACCAGGGGGGACATGATAGAGGTCTTCAGGCACATGAAGGGAGTAAATAGGGGAGGAACAGTAAGGGTGCTTCAAAGGAAGGAGGAGGGAGCCACTAGAGGGCATGGGTGGAAGCTGGAGGGGGGAAGATTCAGGGGAGAAAGGAGGAGGTGCTACTTCACTGAGAGGGTGGTGGAGCCATGGAATGTGCTGCATAGGGGGCTGGTGGAGGCAGAGACGGTGGAGGGGTTCAAGAGGGGGTGGGACAGGTACAGGGGAACGGTTCTGGAAGCAAAATCCAATGCAGCGAGAATATCCAGAACTGGGAAGGGAGAAGCCAGAGAAGGCGAGGGGGACAGCAAGGTCAGCTCCCAGGGGTTGGGGTTGACCAAACGAGCAGACGCGAAAGACCATTAGACCTATTCTGCTGGCATTTTAGTATGTTAGTAATATCCAGCTATCCAGTCTGTTTTTAAAGATTAACTTAGTTTCGCTAATAATTATATGTAGTGGTAGACTATTCCAGGCGTGTATGACTCTCTGTGAGAAGAAACATTTTTTGTTACTTGTTTTGTACAGAAAATGATATAGTTGGAGTGGATGCCCTCTTGTTACCTTTATGTTTTGCTTAAAGTCAGAACCCATTTCCATAAAAAGAAATGGGTCATTCACCACAACCCACAAGAACAATAAGTCACCCCTGTATTGCCTTGTCTCCAATGACATTAATCTTAAAGATTTTAATCAGTTTGCATAATCTAGTTCCTTTAAGCCAGTAGCCTGTTTTGTGAATTTTCTTTGGCTGTTTCTAAGTTTATGATATCTGTTTTATTGTGAGGGGACCACAGCTGAGAACAATAGTCAACAAGAGGTCTGACGTATGCCCAGTACAAAGTCAATAGTTATAGTCCAAAGAACTTGATTAGCCCTCCCAATGACTGCATTAGTTTGTTTGGCAAATTTTAAGTCATTTGATATAAGTACTCCCAAATACTTTTCAACTGATGTCTCAGACAGTCTGTCATCCCCTAAATAGTACTGATGCTTGGTGTTCTTGTGTTCAAGGTGCATGACCTTACATTTATCAATGTTGGGCATCATGCCCCAAGTTCTAGTCCAATGTGTTATAATGTCGAGGTCACACTGTAATGACCTGTGTTCTACTGTGCTACAATCACCCCCAACCTTTACGTCATCTGCAAATTTGCTAGTATCATTGACTATACTATCGGTAATATCCACGATAAACAATTGGGAGATATACGGACCAAGCACCGGCCCTTGAGGTACAATGCTTGTAATATACGCCAGATTAGATGCTTGTCCATTTATAACCACCCTCTGGGTTCTCCCCTCCAATCGTTTGTTTATCCAAGATATGAACTTTTTGCAGACATTTCTTTGTGTTAATTTTCTTATGATGTATTTGTGTGGCACCCTGTCATATGCCTTACTAAAGCTGATAAAGACAATGTCATAAGGTGTTTTGTTGTCAAGTTTCTTGCTAACTGTCTCATAGAAACACAACAAGTTGGTCAGACATGATCTCTTTTTAACGAATCTGTGTTGTGTGTTGTCCACTATGCCCAAGTGTTGGTCTAATCGATCTTTAACAATGCCTTCGAGAATGTTACCTATTAGTGAAGTCAGGCTGATTGGATGATTGTTCTCCACTTTTGTCTTATCACCCTTTTTAAATATTGGGGTGATGTTGGCCATTCTCCAATCTAAAGACACATATCCGCTATTTATACTGCTTTCAAACAGTATTCTTGGTGGGTAAATAAGGCACTTGGACATTAATAGTGTCATTTTACCTGTAATGTGGTCGGGGCCTGGTGAACAGTCTCCCTTAATATTCTTAATCTTGGCTGCTATTTCCTGCTCAGCCATGATGATGTTTTCTTCCTTATTGAAATCAGTAGCAATGGATGTGTTTTGTTTGGCAGCATATATATTTCCAAAGTAAACATTAAATATATCAGCCATGATTTTTGCATCCTGTACCACTTACTTGTTGTGTTCAAGTAGCCCTACCTTGGAGGTTGGTTTCTTGAGTGTGTTTATATAACTAGAGAAAGATCTGCTGTTATTTTTGCATGCATTTGCTGCCAAACCTAATTCCATGTTATGTTTAGAATTTCTTATTTCTTTTTTGCATTTCTTCTGTATTTGCTTAAAGTTGTTCCAGTAATGAAGGGATTTAGTTTTTTTATAGGACTTAAAGATTCTGGCCCAGATATTCAAAAGGGTTGCGGCATGCGCAACTCCAAAAATGCGCCATTCTGCAATATTCAGAAGGGGCCAGTTGCGCCACCGAAAACATGCTGAGCAACAGCGCAATGGAAATGAAGGCATGCGCAACCAAAGGCGAGTCCATGCATAAAGTGCGCAATCGATATCCGAACACTTGCGCCAATGCGCAAGAGTGCTGAGCCGGAAGGCAAGAGGCACCGGATTTGGAGCCAAATAAAAAGGCTCAAGGAAGCGCGCAAGAACCCTAGCAGGCCGCAAACTGGGAGAGAGACAGAGAGAGAGAGAGAGACAGGAGCTGGAAGGGCAGGAGAGGACAGTGGGTCAGGAGGACAGAGAGGCCAGTGGGGGTGCCGGTGCAGTGGAAGCAGCAGTGGGGCAGCGGGGGTAACACAGGAACAGCAGCGGGGGCAGAAGCCAGGGAGATGGACAGTGTCAGCTTCCACATGGAAGCTGTAATGAGGGTGAGACACCATGCTGCAGGGGCGTGGCGCGGAGAGGGACCCGTCGGCGAGTATACCCGACAGGCGGTATCGTGCCGCATCAGCCGAGCTGTACACAGGCGTCGAGATTGTGGCCCGGTACCGCCTGAACAGGGCAATACTGGAGCAGCTCAGCGAGCTGTGCAGTGATGTGATGCAGGCACCCTCACGGGTCATGCTCTGTCCGTGGAGACCAAGGTGACAGCCTGCATGTGCCTGCTCGCCATGGGCACCTTCCAGAGGCCGACAGGGGACACCACAGGCATTACACAGTCGGCCATGTCACGCATCCTCACCCAATTCCTCAGCACTGCTGCCTCATGCTGCGAAGTACATCCATTTCCCCAGCACCGCAGGGCGTACAACAAACATGCAGGAGTTCCACAGGATAGCACATATGCCTGGCATGCTAGGGGCCATAGACTGCACCCATGTGGCCATTCTCGCCACCTGGCCCCGGCAGCCATGCTTATCGAACGAAGGGCTTTCCAGTGTCAACTGCCAGGTGGTGTGTGATGCCACTGGCGCATCATCAATGTCTGTGCCACACACCTGGCGGAGCACATGATGCCTTCATATGGCACCAGTCTGCACTGTGCCATCGATTCGAGTGGGAACATCCCCGGGTCATCTAGCGGGTGAGTACACATGTATGGAATGCAAACTCTGTGCAAGGGTGGGAATGACACAGATGCCATGGTAGTGGCACACAAGGATATGGGCAATATGGACCTGACATGACACTGATCTCCACTATCTCCACACAGGTGACTGCGGATACCCACTCCGTCCCTGGCTGCTCACACCATACCGGGTGCCCCCGACCCCAAGCGCAGCTCGGTTTCAATGAGGCACATGCCGCAACCGTAACATCATAGGCGGGTGTTTGGGATGCTCAGGGCACGCTTCGATGCCTGGACACCTCCGGTGAGCCCTACAGTACAACCCCAAAGGCCTGTGGGATATTCCTGGCCTGTTGCATCCTGCACAACATGGCCAAGACCATGGGATAGCCCGTACAGGTCCAAGAGGGACAGCGATGGGGGCGCCAGTGGCTGTGATGTGGGTGATGAGCAGCCCCAGGGCGGAGGGACCCCGACTGACCAGCAGGCCCAGCTGCACTAGGACACCATTGCAGAAGAGCACTACGCCCAACACAGGTAAGTCAGGGGACATGTGCAGGCAACACTGTCCATCGCAAACCACAGGCACACAGGGGAACACACCGTGCATGAAGGTCAGGGAGTTGAAGGGTCCAGGCATACCAACACACCATCAGAGAGGGTGAGCACTCATATGGACACACACACACACCAGGCAGCATACGGGGCAGCAGCACAGCACTGCGGAAATGACATTGCCAACACACAGCACCACCAACCACCCCACCACCTGGACTGTCCACGTCGTGTGTCAGGACCTGGGCAACCTGCACCTTGGTGTACAGTGCAATGCAGGCATCATCATGCACGCACCTGTGGACAGCAGTTGGGAGGTGTGCAGGTGGTCCGTGTGCCAGCTGGTGAGCAGAGCACCCAGCAGTGCACTGCCACCATGACACACATTGCACACAGGGCAGCACCAGACAGGGCCTGCATTGGGAGACAGCTCAGTCAGGTAGCACTGTCCCACGGCCACCACGGATGCATGGGCGGCCCCACCGTGGCCTAGCAGCACTGGCAGGCTGAGCAGGGGCCACATCGGGTGGCGCTGGTGCACCACCAGGGGTCCCAGTGTGTGACCGCGACCTTGCCCGCACAGGGGTCTGCATCCTGCCAAACAAACTTGCACCAGGGGTGCTCGGGATGCCCACAGCAGAACCCGGCATCGACAGGCCTGGTGTGCATCGACGCCAGGGGAATGGGAGTGGAGTGCGCACTGTGTGGGGTGTGTGGTACAGGGGCACCTGACAGTGTGGCCAATGCGTCGCCACAGAGACCACTGCCTGGGTCAGCCTGTCAATGGCAGCGGTCACATCCGTCCGCATAAGGACCAGCTCGGCTCGGTCCCGAGCACACTCCCTGCTATGCCACTCCACGGACACAGACAGTGCCTCCACAGACCTTGCAACCCGCCCCTGCAGCTGTGCCGACTCCTGCAGCAGGCGGGTGTGCGCGATCAATGGGTACTGTGCCCCAATGGCATCGTCACCCCAGGGTGTGGGCGGTCCGGTGCTTACAGCACCCCTTGAGGTGGGCGCTGTTCGCCAGGACCAGGTATGGGCGGATCAAAGGCGGTGGACATGTGCCACTGCTTGACACTGTCCCCCAGACCTGGTATGCAACTGCTGCTGCCGCCTCCAACTGCCAGAGCCCCAGGTCCACCTGTTCCACCTCCGTGCTGTCAACAGTGCCAGACACCTGCACAGCCACCGATGCTGCCCCACCGGTGCTGACAGGCACAGCCTGGGACTGTGCCAGCATGCTGGTACACAGGTGTGAACCAGGAAGGCCCAGGGGCACGTGCTGGCCTGCCATGTGTCCGTCGTGAGACACACACCTATCACTGGCCATTGCAGGCCTGCTATCATCAATGGTGCAGGTGCGTGCCACTGCCATAGGCACAGCATGCTGGCTTACCTGCATGCCAGACTGCTGTGACACAGGCTGTGCACCCCCTGCACCCGTATCACTGACGCCGGAGTTGTTGGCCCAGCCTGCATGCTGCTGCAGTGCCTGCAGGCTGGTGGCGGAGGTGGATGGTCCCTCCTCCACATCCAGCAGGTCTGCCTCACTGTCTGGACCCACCACCACCACCGTCTCCTGCAGATGAACAGGATCTGTAACAGAAAGAGTACATGTGAGTGCATGTGAACAACAGCCCCAACAACATCACCATGTCATACCGTGCAGTGATGGGCTTCCACCTATCTGGAATCCTCCACCTGGGCTCGCAATGGCACTTTCGGCTGCATGGCCGCGACCAGTGTCTCCTCTGTAGGGTCAGCTGCAACACCACTGGTGGGCCCCACCAGTGCCAGCACGTGCCACCCTGAAGGCTGCCACCTTCTCCTTCAGCCTCCTGCGGTCAGTCCCCATCTTCTTCGGCATTCCTGCACGGGCGCTGGTGGCTTCCGTGCAGGTTGGCTGCCGAGCTACCCCTCCCATGCAGCTGCACGCCTGAGGTGCCCTCCATCCACTCAATACTGGCTCATCCTCCAGGTAGGCCTGGAAGAGGGCCTCGGTCTCTGCGTGGTGAAGTTCGGCCTCCTCCCTCACCCGCCGTCCACACCCTCAGCCTGGCTCTGGTCAGTCATGGTGATCTGTATGGGTGGAAGTGGACACCTGTCACTGTGCAGTCCACAGCATTTCCCCATGAGCACAGCTGCCGGCCGGGAAGCCCCATTTCCTCTCCGCATGGCAGATACTGATAGAAAGGGTGCCCTTTGTCCCTTTCTAAGTGCCCTTTTCATGCTCAGCCCCCTCAACCTTTATCATCCTCCGGCACCCCTGCCCATGAGCATTGTCCTGAGCATCACACAGCATGTAACTCACCTCTCACCTGCAGCAACCAGATCTGGCCGGCACAACCCACTGTCACAATTTTTATAGTGCAACACATGCAAATGAGGTGTGGCGCAACTTTAATGACATGCTAATCGTGCCACTGCGCCTTTGAATGGCTGATCGAATGATTTGCATATGTCGGCTGAATATCGCGTATTTGCGCTTAGCGCAATATGGAAGGTCCGGCTGAGCCGATGGCGCATGTTTGTGGCTGCGTGCTACACTGCATTGTGCATGCCCAGACAGGTTATGCATGAGTCAATCGCGCTGCAGACCTGCTGAGCGCGATAGGCGATTCAGGCCATGGCCACCATTGTGCCAGTGGTGCTACAGCACTGGGCACTATATGGCGCTATGGCACTTCGCGATAGTCCACTGTGGCACTGGTGCTCTGCTTGGCAGTCGGCGCAGCATGCCTATCGTCCTATGGCACTGTCGTAGCCTTGCGTCATTGCTGTGACCTTGTGTATGCCTCTGACCCTGGCGCTGTTGGCATGCCATGTGTCGTCCCTAATGCGCTGTCTGGTGACAGCGCCATGTAAATGTGGCGCTATTCGAACAGCCTTGATTGGACTATGCTGGTCTATTGGCAACAACTCCATTAGGGTTACGGCGCAGCGGTAATATATTGCCTGCTGTAAAGTTGGTGCCATGGCTGGGAGGAGGCGGTGTCCTGGAGCCAGCTTGAAGTGGCCAACCTGGTGGCCCTGGTGGAGCCCCCACTGTGAGGCACTGTATGGTGAGGCCCCCTCACCATGCCTAGAGCCCATGTGTGACAGCAGTGGCCACTGACCTGGTGGAGGTCACTGGCCGGGGCCGGTCTGCTGAGCAGTGCCGGCACCGGTACAGTGACCTCTCCGGAGGGAGCCGGAACTGTTGACGCGGCTGCGTTCACGTGCCAGGCGGGGCGTGGTGCCTAGGCCAGGTGAGTGTACCATCTATGCACCTATATTCTCTGTAGGGGTGTGTGTGTGCTTGGGTGGCTGTGCATAGGTGTGTCAGTGTGTGCAGCTGTGCGATGGATGGTTATGGCTGTGTGGGCAGGCACTCTCACTGGGGCAGGGGGCACTCTGCTTTTGAGTCACACTGATGTTTGTCTCAACATATGTCTCCCACAGGCCGGATTGTGAGGACACAGGACCAGGGTGATGTGGGCCATGCCAGGGCCCCGGTGCCAGGGGGTGTTGTGCCACAGCAGCAGCAGCAGCAGCAGCAGCAGCGTCAGACCCAGCTGCTGGAGGAGTGTGAGTATCATTACTTCATGGATGCTATTGCATGCTGGGGGGGCAAGACCACCAGCCATGCGGGACACAACCAAAGGGGAGGTCATAGTTCCACTATACAAAACACTAGTGAGTCCCCACACTGGAGTACAGTGTACAGTTCCGGAGACCATACCTGCGTATGGACATGGACTGGGTGGAGAGGGTTCGAGAGGAGGCGACATGGATGGTGCATGGATTGCATCACAAGTCCATGCAGACAGGTTGACGGAACTGAACATGTACTCCCTGGAGGGGAGGAGGGTGTGGGGATATGATGGGGACATACAAGTATCCTACAGGGGGGAACAGAGTGCAGGAAAACAATATTTGTAAGCGTAAAGGATGTTCCAGGACTAGAGGGCATGGGATGCAGTTGGAGGGGGGTCGTTTAAGAGGAAACATGAGAAAGTATTTCTTCACAGGATGGGTGGTGGACAAGTGGAACACCCTGCCAGAGGAAGTGGTGGGGACTGACTTGGTCACGGGATTTATGAATGCATGGGTTAGCCATAAAGGAATTCTGGAGGTCAGGGGTGAGGGGGAACGGACTTATAGGACAACAGAGTGAACGTACAAGGTCAAATGGACAGACTGGGTGTCCCATAGGCCCTTATCTGCCGACACTGTCTATGTATCCATGTATGAGGCATGACACAGGTGACCTGCATCACAGTGCAGCATCACGCACGCCTGTGTATGCATCACAGGTGGTCCAGGCATGCACTGGGCACATAGCTGTGTAACTCATCGCACCCGTTGCCACATCACTTGCCAGCCTAGTTTGTACTGTGATTGACGTGGGCAGTGTGTGTGGGCGGTGGTGCGCATAGCTGGTGCCGCCTGTTTGTGATGGCCATGTGCATGTTCACTGTGGGGGGGGTGCATGCCATCACAGGTGCGGGACATTGGGTTATATGGCTTGCAGGTTGGGTGGTGTTCAGGGTTGTGGTCAGTCTCAGCCATTGACTGTGTTCCCATTTTCCTAGGCCTCGAGGTACTCAGGAGGATTGAGAAGGGTATTCGGCACCTCACCCAGGTGTCACAGGAGAACCAGGCGATGCTGCAGGCCACACAGCGCCATGGTTCCAGGAGGCGGAGGCACAGGACGGGACACCAGCAGGGGGAAGACCGGCAGCCAGCTGAGCCATAGGCCACATTCCCTTCCCACTTCTCCCATCCCTATCACCCTGCCTTCCTCTCCAGGTTTTATTCCTCCCCTTGAACACCCCTGCCTTTACCCGTCCCCCACTTGTACATAGTTTCACCTGTTTATGTTTATATGTTGATCTTTTAAATATACATTTCTATTTTGATACGACTGCTGTGTTGGTCTCTGATTTGCAACTGGCTATGGGTGCTCTGTTGCAGGGTGTACATGCCATCTGGGCTGGTATGGTCCTGGGTATAATGTGTGTGTGTGTGTGTGTGTCCATGGGAGGTATCACCAACATGGCATTGACTTTCTGTTGGTCTTGCCGTCTGCTGCCACCCACTGCTGGGTGCACAGGGTGGGTCTGGCTGGTATGCTTCTCTGCAGCATGGGGTTGACGTGGAGGAGGGGGATGCATGGTGTTTCCTGCAGTGCCAGTCACTGCACATGAGGAGTGTCTTGGGGTCACGGTGCACGGTGTGCTGTGCGTACGGGGGCTGATGTGCACTGTGGTTGTCAACCCCTGTGTGGCACTCTCTGCCTGCCAGTGGTTGTGCTGGGGTGTCATGGCTCTGCTATGCATTGTTGGCTTGTCCCCATGGGCGCGTGGATCATCCGTCCCACCCCAGTGATGCTGTGCTTGGGGTGCCGGTGTGGTGTGGGTTCTGCAGTGTGTTCCTGTGCCCATGTGTGGCATGGCTGGCGGTGGGCCCCAGCCTGCCTCCCTGGATGTGCAGTTCCATTGCTCTGGGGGGGGCTGTGCTTGCGCTATGGCAGCTCTGGAATGCTCAGCTGAGCTTCTATGGTTGCGCCATAGCGCAGCATTTTGGCTCAGCTTCTCCTTCCTGGTTGCGCGATGGCGCAGTATGTGCGATATTGAGACGTTGGTTGCTTACGCAATTTGCTCTGCTCCATGTTTGAATATCGCACCTGTTGTGCATTTGCGCAACTGGTTTGCGCTTGCTCCTACTGTTGCGCCAGTTTTCAGCGCAGTTTGAATATCCAGGCCTCTATGTTTTTTTTTTTTCAAATTAGTTTTTTGATCTTGTTATTTAGTCATCTAGGCCTAAGATTATTGTAAGTATTATTCTTCACATACTTAGGAATGTGATTATTGCATAGTTCTAAGATGGTTCCTTTTAACTTGGCACACATTTGCTCTGTGTTGCACCCCATAAATAGGGAATCCCAGTCAAGTGTTTCTAGTGTACCAGTTATCTTGATTGTGTCCACTTTATTGTAATTAAAAAAATAACTTTTGTTATTAATGGCATTGTAGGAGAAAGTAATATTAAAGGTCACTGAACTATGATCGCTTGTTCCTAGGGGTGGACCCGCTGCACATTTGTTAATATTTAGGCCTTCTGTCCTATTACTATGTCCAAAATACTAGTCCCCCTTGTTGATCTCATCACATATTGATTTATAGCAAGTTGCTCATATGCAGCCATAAATTGCTTACTGTGGGCTGAGCTGGCTAGTTTACTTGTCCAGTTAATGTCCCCAAGGTTCATATCACCAAGAAATAACATGTCCCCATCTTCACATGCAAGATCTAGCTCATTGATTATGGAGGAGGTACCTTCAAGGAAGGTATCTGGTGGTCGGTAACCTAGTCTAATAATGAAACAAAATGGTTATATTAAATGCATGCTGAAAATAGAGTTTAGAATCTACGTTTCAACCTTTGGTCTTCTTCAAGAAATATCTAAAAAGAGAAAAAAACAAAGTTAGTGTCCCCCCCCCCCTTTTTTCTTTTCCCACATATATAGCCCTTATTTTACCTCCTCTCTACACTAACTTTGTTTTTTTTCTCTTTTAGATATTTGCTGAAGAAGGCCTAAGGTCGAATCGTAGATTCTTTATTTTCTGTTTTCAGCATGCATTTAATAGAATCATTTTGTTTTGCTTTCAGACCACATGCTGACACAGCACCTTGTTTTAGTCTAATAGAGAATCTTTTTTTCGGAATTAGGAAACACTTTAATCCAAGTGGCTTTGGTATTAACACCAGCATCATTTTTTGATTTTCAATTTTAAAGAAAGTGATGTCTATTGGCTTAAAGCAGGTGTTAACAAGCCTAACAATACCTCCACCCTTCCTGTTTCTTCCGTTGTGATGGAATGTTTCGTAGCCTGAGATATAATTTGCCCAAATATTGTTGCCATTCTACCAGCACATAAGGCACAACAACAGAAGCTAAACTTAATGTTAAAACCGATCAACTTGGCCAGATGTCTGTAACCTATAATCACTGCAATTTGTAACTAACATACTGTTAATGTTGGCAGCCTTCTCCTGCCCAACTAAACCATGCATAAAAACCAATGCATGCCATATCATTGTGTAAGTCTTAAGGCTTTACTGTGACTGTCTGGAAAAATCTGTGCTTGTTGCTTGTTATCTATTTAATGCATCACTGCTGTGTCCTGTTCCACATAGGTGTCTATGTAACTAATTCCGGGTCGCCCCTGAAAAAGGGACCATTTGGGCTCAGTGGGCTTACATAGTCAACAAAAGTAAATAAATAAATAAACAAATAAATAAATGTCTCGGTTACTACAATCACATTGGGTGTAATTTGTGATACTGTTGCTAATAAATCATCAAATTTATTATTTAGGCTACTGGCATTTGCCAAGTAGAGACTATGGACAAGGGAGACTATGACATCCTTTGTGACCAGGGAACAGAGGTTGTTGGATGTCTTTCAAGACGCGTTCCTAACTCAGCAGGTGAGGGAACCGACCAGGGAGGCACGGGTACTGGATGTGGTCCTGGTAGACAGTGACCAGATTGGGGGCCTGGAGGTAAAGGACCCATGGCGGGGAGTGACCATGCCACGGTCTGGTTCTGCCTGGACCTAGGAGGGTAGAAGGCTGCACAAAGGCAGGTAACCGACTTCAGGGGTGGATTTTAAGGAAATGGGAAGGATCCTTAAGGAGCATTTGGATGGGATTGGGTCAGACATGGACTGATAGTAGGTGAGAAATCACCAGGAGAGGGTGCAGGATGCTACCAGCACCTGTGCAAGAGTAAGACGAAATGCGGTAGGGCCCAAAACCCTGTTGGTGGACCAGGGAGGTCCAGGAGGGCAAGGGAAAGAAAGCAGCCTATAAGAAATTCAAGTGCTCAAGGA
Source organism: Neoceratodus forsteri (assembly GCA_016271365.2). Taxonomy (NCBI): domain Eukaryota; kingdom Metazoa; phylum Chordata; order Ceratodontiformes; family Ceratodontidae; genus Neoceratodus; species Neoceratodus forsteri. The sequence continues at coordinate 1,361,442,064 of CM057455.1, read as the reverse complement.
GTGAAAGGGATCGAGGGGAGTATGAGCTGTTGGCTAGAAGGGCCACTAGAGTGGTGAGGGCGGCTAAGGCAAGGAAGGAGCAGAACCTGGCCAGGAAAATTAGGAGAGGGAAAAAGGGGTTCTTTAGATACATTGGGGAAAGACGAAGGGTGAAGGGGCAGATTAGCAGGATTAAATCAGGGGAGAGATGGGCACAAGACCCAGAGGAGCAGGCTGAGGTACTAAATGAGTACTTCACCTCAGTTTTCACCAGGAAAATGGGATGCTGCATCATACATGGGAGGAGACAGAGATAATGAGGAGGGGACCCTTACCAATCGGCAGGTCTGGGAGAGGGGCATCACTGGCAGGTGGGGGAGGGCTAAGCAGGGAGAAGAGGTACTGGAAGTGGAAATCACAGCAGAGAGAGTGAAGGAAGCCCTCAGCTCCCTTAAGACGGAGAAAGCACCGGGGCCGGATAAATTACATCCTAGAGTGCTGAAGGAACTTGCAGATGTCCTGGCGAAACCCCTGGCAGAGCTTTTCACCATCTCTCTGAGGACAGGGTGGGTGCCCCAAGACTGGAAGGTGGCGCATGTAGTGCCTATCCACAAGGGGGGATCAAGGGAGGTGGCAAGGAACTACAGGCCTGTCAGCCTGACATCAGTGGTGGGCAAGGTGATGGAGGGCATTGTCAAGGAGTGGCTAGGGGGGCCCTGGATAAGTCAGGGTGCCTGGACGATAGACAGCATGGATTCATCCCGGGGAAATCGTGTCAGACAAACCTGGTGGAGTTCTATGACTGGGTGACAAGTGCCTTGGACCTGGGTAGACCAGTGGATGTCCTCTTTCTGGACTTCAGCAAGGCATTTGACTCTGTTCCTCACGGGGGCCTGTTGGATAAACTAGGAGAAATGGGGGTGGGAAACCAGATGATCCGATGGATAGGCAATTGGCTCAGGACGGACCAGAGGTGCGTAGTTGGTGGGATAATCTCTTCCCAAGGAGGGTCATTAGTGGGGTCCCACAGGGATCAGTCCTTGGGCCCCTTCTGTTCAGCTCCTCGTATCTGACATAAGGACAGGAATCAGGAGTGAGATGAGTCTCTTTGCAGATGACTCGAACGGGGGCAGTGGTGGATGGGGAGGAGGGGAAGGTGGCCCTGCAGGGGGACCTGGAGGCTCTGGAAAGATGGTCTAGAAAGTGGAAGCTGAGGTTTAATGCAGGGAAATGCAAGGTACTCCATCTGGGTGCCAGAAACCCAGGCCAAGTGTACACCCTGGGAAATACTACAAGTCTCAATGGCTGAGAGGGACCTGGGGGTGGTGGTGGATGTCAAGATGAACAACTCTGAGACTTGTAGGAGGGCAGCAGCCAAGGCCAACAGGATGCTGGGATGCATCGCTAGGGATCACCTCAGAAGGAGGAAGTGATACTCCCCTGTATAACTGCTTGGTGAGGCTGCACCTGGAGTACTGCGTGCAGTTTTGGAGGCCACACTTAAGAGGGACATTAACCTCCTGGAGAGGGTCCAGAGGAGGCAACAAAATGATTTGGGGCTTGGGGGACAGGACCTATGAGGAGAGGCTCGAAGAGCTAAATATGTACACTTTGGAAGAGAGAAGGGACCGGGGGGACATGATAGAGGTCTTCAGGTACATGAAGAGGGTAAATAGGGGAGGAACAGTGAGGGTGCTTCGAAGGAAGGAGGAAGGGGCCACTAGAGGGCATGGGTGGAAGCTGGAGGGGGGAAGATTCAGGGGAGAAAGGAGGAGGTGCTACTTCACTGAGAGGGTGGTAGAGCCATGGAATGCACTACCTAGGGGGCTGGTGGAGGCAGAGACAGTGGAGGGGTTCAAGAGGGGATGGGACAGGTACAGGGGAAGGGTTCAGGAAGCAAAATCCAATGCAGCAAGAATATCCAGAACTGGGAAGGGAGAAGCCAGAGAAGGTGAGGGGGACAGCAAGGTCAGCACCCAGGGTGGGGGCTGACCAAACGAGCAGACACGAAAGACCATTAGGCCTATTCCGCTGGCATTTTAGTATGTTAGTATGTTAGTAAGTAGCATTTAATTTTATCATTTTTTTTAAATTTATTAATGATGATCTATCAGTATAGTTGCCCTGTGCTTTCTATGAGGGTGGTGGCCTAATGTTTTCCCCTGAGCTACTCAGTTTAAACAGAGCCTGCTTAGTGCTTTTGAGAAGCTGTTACCCAATATATTAGCTCCTTTCTTGTTAAGGTGTAAGCCATCCTTTGAGTACAGATTAGGGCTTGTCTTGAAGGTGTCCCAGTTATTTATAAATGTGATACCCTCTAGTGCACACCAGTTTGCCAGCCTTGCATTTATCCTTTTATTTTTATCTCATGAGCTCTTGGTATTGGGAGGATGCTCGAGATTGCTGCTTTCCTCCTTAACACTTCATTTTGCCCCCCAGTGTCATTAGATCCTGACAGATGTCCTTCTCATGAGATTTGCCCACATCGTTTGACCCCACATGGACTATGACTGCAGATGTTTTGTTGATATTAAACCTGTTTGAGTTACCGACATCTGCAACCTTGGCTCCCGGGATACATGTAAGCATGGTGTTTTCCCTATTGTTTTTACAAACTTCTGTATCCGTGAGTCTTATTATAGAATCCCAAACCACTAGTTTTTTTTTAAACTCTTCCAAAGATTTCATCTTCAGAGCTCCTCACTTCCACGTTGCTTGGTTCCATAGTTGTGACATCATTCAATATACTGTAACTATTGGACAATGTTATTTCCTTAGGTCCTATTGCCCATCTGCCTTTTTTTCTTTATTCCTAACTAGTGTCAAGTCCATGTTGTCCTCCCCTTCTTCAGCCTCTCTGCCTCTTTTTATTAGCTGTTGTTCCACATCTGACCCTTGAGAGGAATTACTAGTGTTATGTTCCCTTTTTTCTCTTTCTGTTACTTTATTTGACTTGATGGTTGGCTGTTTTTCTTTATTTCTAATGTTTATGTGATGTAACTCATCCTTAAGTCTATTTATTTCTTGAGTTAACTTATCACAATGTATGCATTTGTTGCAAGTAAACTGTGTTGGGCTATATCCCTCATATTCCTTATAATGTAGCTCCAACAGAGAATACATTTTGCACATATTGCATTTTAAAATTGTTCTCTCTTAGCAAAATATATCAAGAAAGTTCTCAGCAAAGGAATCTGAAGATGCCATTTTTTATTATTATATCTCCTCTCTCAGTGGTATCTTACTAGAAAGCAGATGGTAATGCTATAACTAATTAGGGTCCTGAGCTAGAGACACAAGACATTCCTAGTACACCTAAGTTCAGGCCCACTTAATGAGTCCAAACAACACAAGGTACTTCTGTTTACTGAGTAAGATGGTGCAGTATATTTACCCAGGATTGTGATCTGAGTAGTAATTCTACAGATTCACTGTATACCCTGAGCACCTCTTATAATATGACTTTCAAATGACCCCCTCATTTACTAAAATGGCTGTGATGCAGTGAGTACCTAATATGGTCAGATTATTCTAGTTATTATGTTTCAGTATTTTATATCTCTTTTTATACCTTGAATTTCTTGCTATTTCTTGTTATACCTTGAATTTCTTGTTATTTCTTTTTATACTTGAATTTCTTGCTATTTCTTGTTATTTTTTATTTAAGAAAACATGGGTCTGTAACGATCACTAGTTGTTTAGCACAATAAAAATATTTATACTTTGCAGCAGTTTCTGGTCACATGACCACCTTCAATGCTGTCACACAGTATCTGCACAAATGATCAAAGCACCTCCCACTAGCTCTGAGGTTTAAAACAAAGTGTGTGACCCGGATCTCCATTCCTGGTGGCATGACCACCTCCCTTGCAAATGGAGCTTAATATAAATTAAAAAATCATCGGTACTGTGCTTCCCAAGGTTATATTAGGCTACAGGAAAACTGCTAGTTATTTAGAGCAATATAAATATTTATACTTTGCAACAGTAGTTCACCTGGGTTCATCCCGGGGACTACAATTCCCACATAATGTCATTTCTCCTGGTCCTTGCTAGACAACCAAGAGACAACCTCCCCACTCTTCTCTTCAGCACTAGAAGTCAATAAAATAGTTTTAAGATAAGAAAAACACTTGTGCACTGCTGCCCCACTACCAATGCGATTAGGTCACACAGTATGTATGCAAATGATCAAAGCCTAATAAGCCAGTACCTACTCCTATGTCACTAATAAACATATTAAACAGGACTGGGTTCAAGATCGAGCCCTGGGGCACACCACCAGTGACACTTCCCTAATTTGACCTCACTCCATTGGCTACCACTCTCTGACTCCTATTACTTAGCCAATTTCCCACCCACTTGACTATGGCCTCAGTAGTGCCAAGGTCCTCCAACTTTTTTAACTCACGGGTGTGTGACACAGAGTCAAAGGCCTTGCTGAAGTCGAAGTATAGGAGTTCTACTGGGTGGCCCTTGTCCAATTCTTTGGTCGCCCCGTCAAAGAATGTAAGGAGGTTTGTCTGGCATGACCTACCTGCCACAAACCCACACTGTCTGACATCTTGAATGCTGTTGATTTCTAGATATGCTACCAGATCTTGTTTAATTAATGTCACCATAAGATTCTCCACTACAGATGTGAGGCTGACTGGTCTGTAGTTGCCAGCTTCTTCTGTATTTCCCCCCTTGTGTAAGGGACCACATCTGCTCTTCATCAGTCCCTCGGCACAATACCTGTTAGAAGTGACCGGTTAAACATATGTCAATGGGACAGCAAGGTCTTCCGCCAGCTCCTTCAGTACCCTCAAGTGCAGCCCATCAGGCCCTGGTGCCTTGTTTGCTTTTAGGTTCAGCAGTGCCTCCCTAACTCTATCTGTTGTAATTGATGGAGTTTCCATACATGATTTCCCCCTATCCATAGCTTTAATGCCACTCTCAGGCAGTGGCCCTATATGTAGTTTGGTGAACACGGAGCAGAAGGAGCTGTTCAGAACAGCAGCCTTTTTCTCGTCGTCTTCTATGCTCTTGCCTCCATCTATGAGTCTGACTGCCCCCTTTCTTTCTTGTTTCCCTAATGTAATGAAATAATTACTTATTGCTGGACTTGATTTGATTCACTCAGCAATCCTAAGTTCTGCCTCCACCTTTGCTAGCCTCACAATCTTCTTGGTTTCCCTGCTATTCTGGATGAAATCATCCCAGCCCTCAATGCTCTGGTTCTTTTTATGTTTGTAGAAAGCATCCCTTTGGCTACTGATTGCTTTTTTGACCTGGTCTGTGAACCGTATTGGTCTTTTGTGTTTCTTTCTTTTTGTTACTGACCTGATGCAGAGTTTTGTGGCCTCTGTCACAACCTGCTGAACTAGCCCTCAGATGTCTTCCACCTCTGCTGTTTCCTTTTTTTTAAATGATATAGTCTTTATTAGAGTACAATACAGTGGAAGGACTTAAAATGACAATTAACAGATGCAAATATAATCAACAAGTATAACACAGATGTTTATAAAGGAACGGTAAGAAAATTAGCATTTCAACTGGAACTATACTCCCTTTCCTCCCTCCCCTCCCAACCCTCCCAAAATGAATTCAAATCTGCCAGGCAAAGTCTATTGAGGCCTAATAAAGTCTAAATTTAAAAAGATCAGAAGGTCATTCAAGATTTGCAATGAAAAAAAAACACAAGGTAAAATAAATCATGAATGACGTAAGTGGGAAGAAGGATTATTAAATATTGATTATTTAGCTTGAAGCTAGGTCCATTTAAGGTTGAGAATCAGATCATAAAGTTTACCCCATTTAAGGTTAAACTTCTCTAACTGCTGTTTCATACTGGCTGGAAGTCTCTCAGATCTCAAGTTTAGAAGGATTTCATCTCTCCATTCAATCAGCGAAGGAATTTGGCGGTCCTTCCAATGAGTTACAATTACTTTCTTAGCTGTTAAGGCAATCATAGACACGTAATATTTGTTTGCAGAGATACTGTAGGTATACCAGAGAGATCGCCAATCAAACAAACCTAAGGAGTGAAAAAATGAGTTAAGCGCAATTTCCTGGATCCTGGATAGTTTGTCCCTAATTATGGGCTTCATTTTTTCAAAATTAGCTCCCCTAAAAGTCAAGACCTCCTCAAAGGATTGAGATTTTACATCTCCTGGGGATAACTATGGTGTGAGGACCCTTCTGTAATGGTGGTACACCCCCGGTGGTGCATTTTTCAAGGCCGTGAGTGCCCATACCACTCCACACATACAAGTACTGTATATGGGCATTAGATTCCCCCGCCAAGAAAACATGTATCCTTGCCAGTGGAGCTTAGCTGGAGTAGAAAGAAATTGATATAAATGGTCCTGCTATCAAGAACTAGTGTGCATCAGCAGGGCAAATACTTCACACACACACTTCCTCCCAAGCACCTCTATGTAGCTGACCCTCACTCGGGTACTATGAGACTCTTGACCAAGGGAGGGGGGCCAAGCAGGGTCACCAACATCTGTAGTGGGACAATATGGCACTTGGGAAGGATAGGGCACCAGTACAACACAGTATTTCAGTGAAATAACTGACTGCCCACAAGTAACACATCAGGCAAGCAGCTCTGTGTTTACTTCAGACTGATGATATCTCATCACTGCTCCTTTTTCCCGGGAACAACTACTGCACACACAGTTCTGTTTATTTCTAGTTTCTAAAGGATCCTGATGCAGGACCTCAGCAGACTAGTTTTGAATTCCACTTTCACAAGTCAAGCACCTTTTCAGTGGTACTCTTGCTCATTGCCTTCCCTGGCTATTAGCTTGAGTTTCACACACAGCACCACAGTAGTGAGCAATGCCTTGGAACGGAATGGGGCCTTGTTCTTAGGAGAGACCTACATTGAGCCTACCCCTCAATTAAGAGGTGCTCCTAGGTGCTCCAACTATCCACCCAGCCTATTAAAATCTCCCTCTGTTACCTTTCTTTTGGGACCCTTAAGAGGAAACCATGATGAAAACTGAAACCGTTTGCGCAGTCTGAAGGGACGCCATTGCAAATGAGCTTGTCTAAATGGATAACCAAAACGGCATGTAAGCCAAATTCAGTCCTGGGGCTTAAGTGACACACATTAAAGGGATGCCAGCCCACACTGGAGTGGAGTACCGATGAACTGTCGCACACTCCTCATTCACTCCTGGTCACTCAGGACAGGCAGCAGGGACCAAGACCAAGTACACAAAACATTCAGAAGCTGCACTGAGGGAACAAAAGTTTAAGAATAATAAAAGAAGCTCATGAGGGCATCAGTAGTGCCATCTTGGATACCCTGACCCTCTGAAACTACAACTGGGGTCAGAATACCACGATAAGCTGATGAAGCAGAAGGCTACAAGTGGGCTGCTGAAGAACACGCTGCTGCTGAATGAAAAAAAAACAAAAGTCATGGTCTATGGATCTAGGACACTAGGCTCAGACAGATCCTTCTACGCCCCCTTGTCTCATCCTAAGGAACACCCTTAGAAGTGGTGAGTTCTTTTAGGTACCTGGGCCTTGTCCTCGACCAAGGCCTCACATTTACATACCAGGTGGACCAGGTCACCAAAACTATATACCAAAAGCTTGGGCTGCTATACAGACTAAATTCGCAACCTATCCCTGAGACTAGGGTTGCAATCACAAGCAGTATCCTCCTGCCCAATCTAACCTATACAGCTCCCGTTGTCCAGGCCCTATCAGGAAAGGAGCTGGGCAGGATGCAAGTTCTTTATAACAAAATTGCGAGATCTGCTACCAAATCACCACTGAGCGGTGCTTGACTCCTTAAACTGGACATCCCTTACCCAAAGGCTCCATTTCCCTCTGTTGTACATTACCTACAAAATAATAAACAGCCCACACCCAGTTCACCTAAATGGGATACTGGTCCCTAAATGCTCGGGTAGGCTGCTCCACACCTCATCTTGGAAGCTACTGGAGGTCCCTAGGATATGAAAGGCAGCAGGGAAGAAGTCCTTCATCCACGCTGCTTCTGCCCACTGGAACAATCTCCCGGAACAGCTGCAAAATGCAGGCTCACTAACCTCCTTTAAAAAAGGACTCCGAGAGCTGCATAGGGTACACAGGCAATGCAGATGTCAAGAACAATCTGACTCCCTGAACCCCAGTAGGCTAGCCTAATCAGGTAAGTTGCCCCCTATGTCCTCTACCCTTGGCTACAGGTACCAACACTCTACATGGGAAGGGGACCACGCACAGACTATATGAATGTGCTACAATAAAAGATCTTTTTGGCCCATAAAAAGTCTAGGTCTGCCCCCTGATATGAGTCTATGTGTTGTATTGCTGCATTTTGTCTGCAATGTACTGTGATTGTACCTCAAAACTGTCAAGAATCTGCATTGTGTTGCTGTATTTTTGTCTGCTATGTATTGTGATTGTACCTAAAACTATCATGTATTTGAAATGTCCTGCACCCAAAAATTTCTCTGCAACTAATTCCAGGTCACCCCTGAAAAAGGGACCTCTTGGGCCCTGTGGGCCTACCCAGTGAACAAAATTAAATAAATACAATAAATAAGTAGTGCCACAAAGTATGGAGGCACAAGAGAAATTAAACCAAATAAAAAGGTGCCCCTTAGGGTAGTTTGGGCAGTGTCTGGGGGTCCCTCTGCAGTGAATCTCCACCCCCCCCACCCAGCAGACATGGCAGCAGAGTTTTATAAATAGAAAAAAAGAGAAAGTTTTGTTTTCCAGCTGCTACTCAGTTCTAGAATCTTCCACCCCTGCCCCAGGAAAGCAGCGTGAGCCAAGAAGGCATTCTTTGAAAGTCCAGCCCATGCTGGACTATTGAGTAGGCGAGTGTCTCCAGGGACATGGCACCCTAAATGCTGGACAGTTAGCTATATTTGGATGGGGCCAGTAAAGCAGTCGGGAGGTTGCCACCATCCTGTGAGCAGAGAAGAGCCCAGTGGGAGTGCTCTCAGGCACTCTGAAGAAAACAATAGTTGGCCGCTTGGCGTGGAGTGCGGGAGAGAGGGGACACAGGTCAGTGACAGTAATTAAAGGGCTTACCTATAGTTTTCCTCTCATCCCTCCTTGCAGGTGTCAGGTCTGTGCATGTGCAGCAGTCCGAAACAGTGTTGGTGACTTCCACTCCACGTCCAACCACAGTGTGGGCTCTGTGTTGCCCCATTTGTTTTTTTTATTTAGAAATAAATAAATAAATAAAAAAAGGTAAACTTTCCAGTCCCACAGAGGCAGCATGTAGAGAGCTGCATCAAGAGAGAAGATCGCAAGGCCATCAGGTGTCATGAGGTCCCACAAGGTCCCCCTGTCGTCCCACTCAGTGCCTGCCAAACAGTTCCTCCCTCTGCCAGAGACCTCCCACCTCCTTAAAGCAGCCGCCTTCTCCCCGGGCTGGGGTGGTGAGTCGGCGGCAGCACTAAAGCAGAGTGCTGACCACTTAAAGCTAATAGGAAAAAAAAGAAATTGTTTTGAAGTGCTCAGGGCACTTGAGAAAACAGCTGACGGCTGAGGGGGGGCAGGCCAGAGAGCCAACATTTTGAATATTTTAATGTTAATTAAACACTGTGCTGCCTAGGGGTGGAATTAGGGCATAGAAGCCATTAGTGAAGTTTATAAATATTTATGAGGAGGGCTCCTTGAAGCGGGGCTAAGGTGGGGCTGATGGCAGAAAGGCCCTTACTGGATTTAAACAAAGGCTTAAAGGGGCAACTCCCTCGGGGGAGCTTAAAAGGGCCAGACAAGCCCAGCAGTTTAAAGGGGGCTCAGTAGGAACAGCCCTGCAGTTTAAAGGGGGCCCAGTAAGAAAAGCCCTGCGGTGTAAAGGGGGCCCAGCAAGGAAAGCCCTGCAGTTGAAAGGGTGCCCATCCAGGTTAATTTAAGAAAAGGCTAGCAAACCCAGGTGCCCTGCACTTTCCTCAGTGCACCCTTGTTCCCAAGCCGCTACAGATGGGGGGGTGTCAGCATCTCAGGAAGTGGAGAATTGGTTGAGGACCCCTGGTGAATGTTGGAGTTTTGGGAACAGCCACTGAGGTCGCATTGCTGGGGAAGAGGGGTTTAAATATTTCCCACCTTTGGACCATCTATAGAGGTGGCTGAGCAAGGACTTTGCTAGCAGCTCCCTAATCGGGCTTGCAATGGGGCAAGAGGGCATTTGGGGCCTTTTAGAGAAGCAATACATCTGAAAACTGCCTGAACTGTGTTTATTGCCTGAAAACTGCCTGAACTGTGTTTATTGCCTCAAAACCGGTCAATTGCCCTGAAATGGGTTACATGCCCCTGGAATTGGCAAATTGCCCTTGGAACCCAACAACTGCCCCTGAAACTGGTCAACTGCACCAGTCTGGGTTATTTGCCCCTGCTTCTGGCAAACTGCCCCGGAACTGAACAGCTGTCCCGAAGTTGGTCGTGAGTGTACAACCAGCTCTGACTGCCTTAGAATTGTACATCTGGGCTCAATCTTCTGCCACCATACCGAACTGCAAGTGTTGTATACCGAGTTTGAACTGTCTAAGGTTGTACACCTGTGTCTGGAATTGCACCTCATTGGAACCAGTCTCCATCCAGCAGAGGAATGATCCTACAGTTTCATTCTTCACCACCATCTTCCAGCTTCTGTGCCTGTGGTCTTGGTCAGAATGCTCTTCACCCAGAGCTTGCTCGTCCTGGAAGAACTGTATTGATGTCCCCTTTGTCATTGGCCACTAGCTGCAGTCTGTCGAAGCCAAGTGTGATCCGCAGCTGCCGGTTTATTGTTTTCCTGGTTCTTGTTCCAAACACTTCAAGATTTTGTGTCTTCATCCAGCTTGCTAAGCCCCATTTATTTTTCCTTCTCTTTTAGGTGTCCCCTGCTACATCCTGGTTCCTTACTCATTCCTGCTTGCACAAGATTTTCTCTCCTGCTCCATCTGGTCCTGGCAGCCCACCAACGGGTTTGTGCCAAAGAATCTCCAGCAGCTCATTTTGTCCTTGGCAGCCCACCAGCAGGTTTGTGCTAAAGTATCTCCTGTTGTTCTTCTGCTTTCGCACAGCCCACCAGCGGGTTTGTGCTGGAATCTTGTTTTGTTTTGCCCTTCTGCTTTCTGGCAGTCCACCAGCGGGTTTGAGCCAGAATCTTGCTCAGTTCATCCTTCAGTCCCAGAAGTCAAAGAGAGTGGGTTTTTTGCCAATGAACATGTGGTTTAAGAAATCTCTCATTGTCCAGTGGCTTTCCCTAGACCTGCACTGAAATGCCAGTTTTGTGCTTTGCAGAACTCCTCATCTTCATTCCCCCTTCCTTCTTCTTCATCTCATCCTCAGCTTACATAGAAACATAGAAACATAGAATTTGACGGCAGATAAGGACCGCTTGGCCCACTCAGTCTGCCCATTTCCCTACCTAATGGATAAGCTGCAGATCCTAGTTAACCAGCAGCCTACTTCTTTCTGCCCCCAACCCCTAGAATTGCCTTATGACTGTCCCATGCATGCTTGAATTCCACCACTGTTTTTGACTCCACAACCTCCTCTGGAAGGACGTCCCATGCATCCACAACCCTCTCTGTGAAAAAAATACTTCTTTAAATTACCTCTGAGCCACCCTCTATCTTCAAATTGTGCCCCCTTGTTCTTGCACACCTCTTTTTTTGAAAGATGCTACCCTCTTGGACTTTGTTGATTCCCTTGAAGTACTTGAAAGTTTCTATCATGTCCCCCTCTCCCTCCTTTCCTCGGGGGCTATACATATTAAGCTCCATTAAGTCGCTCTGCATATGTCTTCGGTGCAGACCCTGCACCATTTGGTGCCCTCCTCTGGACAGCTTCCATCCTGTCTATGTCTGCGGAGATTGGGTCTCCAGAACTGCACGCAATACTCCAGATGGGGTCTGACCAGCTGTCTGTACAGAGGGATAATAACTTCCTGTTTTCTACTGGTGATGCCTCTCCCTATGCATCCCAGTATCCCCCAGCCCTCCTTGCTGCCCTCTCACATTGCTTGCCCACCTTTAGGTCATCTGATATAACTACCCCTAGGTCCCTTTCCATTTTTGTTGTTGCTAGTATCTCACCCCCCACTGTGTACTCTTCCCCTGGGTTTTTGTTTCCCAGGTGCATTACCTTGCACTTCTTAGCATTGAATCTAAGCTGCCATACATTTGACCATTCCTCTAACCTTGCCAAGTCCCTTCTCATCCTTTCCACCCCACCTTGTGCATCAACTCTGTTGCAGATCTTTGTGTCATCTGCAAAAGACATACTTTTCCTTCCAGTCCTCTGCAATGTAAACTTATAAAGACATTAGAAGACTAGTCTATCTCGGAACACTGCGGTACCCCACAAGTAACCCCCTTTCTTCAGAGTGGACTCCATTTACTATTACTCTCTGTATCCTATTCTCCAGCCAATTCTTTACCCAGGCTGGCTAACTTGTATATTAATCTTTGTGTGGGACTGTGTCAAATGCCTTGCTAAAAGTCTAGGTAGGCCATGTCACAGCCCCTCCTGATCTACTACTTTGGTCACCCAGTCAAAGAAATCTATCAGATTCAGTCTGGCATGACCTTCCGCTGTGAATCCATGCTGCCTTGGGTCCTGTGCCCCTCTGGCCTCTAGATAATCGACAATTTTTTCCTTCAAGTGATTCCATCATTTTCCCTACTGCAAACTAACAGGTCTGTAGTTTCCTGCTTCTGCTCCCACTTTTGTGAGGGAATCACATCTGCCCTCCTCCAGTCCTCGGATACCACCCCATCCTCCATGATTTGTTAAGAGGGTAGTCAGTGGTGTCACTAGTTCTACCCTTAGTTCTTTTAGAATTCTGGGATGAATACCATCAGCCCCCATTGCTTTGTCCACCTTCAGTTTTAAGAGTTCTTTCAGAACCCTTCTGTAAATGGGCTGGTAACACCTTCTGTATCCAGAGTGTTTCTACTTTTGTTTTAGGTACCTCCCCCTCATCCTTTGTAAATACTGAGCAAAAATATTTGTTTAGTATCTCTGCCTTTTCACAATCACCCTCTACCCACCCTCCCTCCCTCCCTTTATTAAGCCTCACTATCCCTCCCTTGGTCTTCCTTTGCTCCTGATGTACCTATAAAGGTTTTATCCCCTTCTTAACCGAGTTGGCTATCTTTCCTCGGTTTGGGCCTTTGCTGTTCTGACTGCCTTCCCAGCTTCCTTTGCTTTAACTGATACAGTTCTCTGTCCTGCTCCTTCTGTGATTCCTTGTACTTCCTGAATCCCTTTTTCTCTTGAACCTTCACTGCCACTTCCTTTGAGAACCATAGTGGTTTCTTACATCGTCTCGTTTTGTTTATTTGCTTCACACAAAGGCATGTTACCTCTGTGATGGCAGTTTTTATTATTCCCCATTGTTCTTCCACCCCTCCTTCCTGCCCATTTGCTAGTGCATTCCTTAGGCACTCACCCATTTTGGCAAAGTCAGCCCTCCTAAAGTCCAGTACTTTTGCCTTTGTATGCCTTGTGGGCATGAAGACCCTTGCTGGAAGTGGACTCTGATGTGTTCTTTACTGACTTGAATTATTGTAACTTTGCTGTGTGTTACAATACTACAAGAGCCCTGTGGGCTAGCAATTGCCACTGTGATATGTTAATGTTAGAGTGCTAAGCCTAGCATAGAAATATAGAAGCTTTTAGTCCAAGGTGCACCTTTTAGTGCTTACAGTATGTTTCAAAGTTTACGTTAGATATTTATGCATGTTTTATAGCTTATGTTAGCCATTCATGTGTTATTACTGTCTAGATAACAATGCTGTCCATATTCCCTGTCATTTGTACCATTGGTATTTTCTTCTATGACTGTGTCCTCCTTCCCCTTCTGTCAAATAAACATCTTTGTTTCATCGGACCTCTGTGCCCAACTCCTGCCTCTCCTTGTCGGGTGCCTCCATCCACCCACCTAAGAATCTATAGTGTTGCCCCGCCACAAAACCTGCTGGGGAGTGACACTGGTGCTGGTAGTAAGACAGTTACATCCACATTTCAAAGTGAGTGAAGAACCCTGAAGTCTACCAGAGCACCACAGAAGAAATTGTCATAGTTGGCAGGATATAGAATATCTGAGGAGCCCAAAGCTGGAGAAGGCACACAGCAAGATGTCGGTGGGGTCAGAAGGCAACAGTGGGCTATTTGGAGGAGTCAGAGAAGGAGACCCAAGCTGCATGCCTCCTTCACCCCTGACAATGTCCTATTATTTCAGAATGCCCAGACTTCCTCAGTTTACCAGAGAAAGAGGTGGAGGCGGAACCAGCAACCTGGGAGAGTTCCACTCAAAAATGCAGGTGATGTTCAGATTGTATCAGATCCCACAACAACAGAAAGTGGAAATACTGCCTGGGCAGTTGAAAGGAGCAGCCCATCACGAAGTCCAGTCCTTGCCAGAGAGAGAGAGAGAGAGAGAAAGCTACTGCAGATCGGATCTTGCAGAGGCTGCAATGCACCTCTGACACACACACACAGTGTCAGACTTAAAGAAAAAGTTATTTTCCCATACCCAAAGACACCAGGAGAGCCTCAGGTAATATGCTTTAAGCTTCCAGGAAGCACTGAGGGCAATCGAGAGGGTGGACCCTAGAGAAGTTTGGGACCCTGATCGCGTGCTTACAGAGAAATTTGTGGCAGGAGTACACAGCAAAGCCTTGAGGAGAGAGCTCAGGATGTTACACTTACAAAACGCTGATGCTAACTTCCTAGATTTTAAGAGGAAGGCAATAAAGATCTTGGGTTTGGGATGGCTGGGAGAAGAGGCTGCAACCTATTCGCAGATGGTGATGCCATTAGGTGCAGCATGGTCAGGATACCCTATGGAAGGGTTGGCAAGAGAGGACCTGTGGCGAAGGGGCCCTCATCCTGGAAGACTGTCCCCTGAGAGGTTGGCATATGGCACAGAACCAATGGGTGGCTACCAATATTATCTCCCTAACCATGGTCCTGCCTTTGCCCAGATGGCTCAAACTCAGGCCCATCCTATCACAAATAAGTCAAGCTCGAATCTGGAATTGGTGAAGCAGATGTAACCCTGACCCGCAAGATGACAGAGGTCTGCCAAGAAATGCAGGGCCTTAAAGAAGAATGGAGGAGAGACAGATGTCCCACAACCAGGTCGAGAGGGAGAGGAGGTATAACCAGCCCCATCCCCGTCCTAGAAGAGGTGAAGGGAGACACCCAATGGATCAGTTTAATGGCCAGAGGAGACCCATCTGTGGAAGGTGTAGTGTCAATGGACCTGATCAGCAGTGAGGCCTTAGGAAAACTGCAGACAGATAAGATAATGAAAGGGCAAGGTGCCAGCTGTATGAAAACACCAGGAGGGAGATAGAAAGAATAAGTTGGAGCAATGCCACAGTAAGAATGCCGACCAGAAGCTGACCACCAGTCTGCAATACAAGTCCCGATGACTGTCATGTATGTAGACATGCAGATTGCAGAAGCAAGCAGTTGGAACTGCGAGTTGAACTCTGGAATCTAGGAAGCATGCAGTACATTAGAATAGCAAGCTGAAGAATTTTTACAGGATAGGACTGAATTGGAGCGAGAGTGTGAATCACTCAGTGAGACTTCAGCAACAGGGGAGAAAGGCCAAAGAACAGACCACATGGCTCCTCCAGTATGAAAAAGAGAAGGAACGGCTCCATCAAGAAGGTAAAGAGCTCTGGCCAGTCCAGTGGCACTGGTGGTTGAGGCGCTGGTCGCTACACCTTATGCCATGCTGGCAACCCGGGTTCGGGAATGAGCCTGGGCTGCCAGGAGTCAGCAGAGGCGAGAGAGGATTGATCATCCAGAGGACTGCTCTCCTCTCTCAGGGAGGGAGGGATTGTTATCCCACTCACTGACTGCCCTCTGGCAGTGGCTGGAGGGCAGTATGGGTCGGGATGGCATGCACCAGTGTGCTTATGTCAGTGGGGAGGGGGAGAGATGGGGGGAAAAGAAGGAAAAAGGAGCCAGTAGGCTCCATGATGGCCGCACAGCTCCTTGGACTTCGATCCAGGGGTAAAGCCAGCACCCCTTCACCCAGGCCCCTGCCATGGGGGCACATTGGGGAATTAGGGTGTTGATAAGATGAAAGTGGCCGGAGATTGAGCCCTCTGAGGAGGGACTGGAGCCACCCGTCGGCCGCAACAAAAATCTATATGGAAAAAAGCTCTGGTGCACGGTTGAGGATCTGCAGAGAACACTAATGGAGCCATGCATGGTATCGCCTGAAGCCGAGTACTTCCAGCTTAATGACACCCCCCGAGGATGCTAAATCACCCCACTTCTGGAAGTGCTACCAAGATCATGCACCATAACCTCCTGAAATCCTGTGCATTTAGAGAGGTCTGTCTAGAAAAGACTGACAAGAACTCTACACCAAAGGAGAGGCAGGAGTATCAAAAAGATGGAACTAGGGGGCTTGAGTTGCCAATGCAATGGTGTGCTCATTTGTCCCATGTGAACCCATCTCACCACCAAGTTACTGAACCTACAGCAAACCTTACACTCCCAGATTTTCCAGAAACAAAGTGTGTTCCCTCAGCACCCATAGCTTCCTAGATCCGTAAGTCCCAGAAGTCTACTTCTGGTATCCACCCAAAGAGATATGTAATGGAAGCCCTCCAAGTTGAGCCTTCTTTCACCAGATAGTCTCTAGAAGAAGAACTAGAAAACATGGTCCCTTAGTTAACAGAGTTAATAAAGTCAATACCAAAGTTACAGTAATGGATAAGAAGTTTAAAGATGTTTTACGCATATTCTTAGCTTAGTAAGTGCTACATAAAAACTTAAGAGAGAGAAGCCCCAAAGTATGGGGGCACAACCCAAGAGCCTCATGTCACTCAGAGGAACACAAGAAACTGCTCACAGGATTCATGAAACATGATGTCCCTTGCAATTTGGGCATTAGCCTAGATCATTGGAGGGCCAGCCAGGGAGAAGGACTGAGCATCCCACAGGATGTGCTCCTCCTCTGGGGAGGGAGGGGGGACCGTTATCGCCACGTGACCATCACCTGGGTGACCACAGGTGGCGGTGCAGGCAGTGTGCAGCAAGAAGGATAGCAGGCAGCTGATTGGCTGAAAGGTTGCACATACCTTACATGTGCACACCCACTTCAGTCAGTGTCCCTTGGGAGAGGAGGGTAGTATGGTAGAAAATGGGAACAATCCAGCCATGCAACATGATGACTCCATGCAACCCGCAGACCCTGCACCCAACCGATCCATGCTTACTCCTGCAGTCCCAAATTCCAGCTTTCTGAGGGACCTAGCCCAGCCGGAGGACCTCCACCGAGAGGAGGGGATACCCTGTGGCACCACTCCATGAGTCAGGTAAGGCCTAGAGGATGGTGGGGGTGATGGGTTGGGGCAGTGGGGGGCTCTGAGATGGGTTTGTGCCTCCTGATGTGCAGTAATAAATAGAAAGTAAAAAAGAAAAAAGAGAGAGGGGCTGCATGAGAGATCTGAGGAGAGTGAAGAGACACCTCACAACAAAAGCCATTGCTGTAATTAAAAATGCAGTTTGGAGTTGTTAGCTAGCACTCCCCAAAGACTCAGCATGATTTGCTATATAATTGTGGGAGTGCAATTTATTCAGAGAGCAGGACTGCCTTGACAGCTCTGGGCCTGAGGAAAGCCATGCAGGTTTTCTTAGACCCCAAGTTGCTGGCATTCATCCCAGTAGGGGGCTTTGCCAAGTCTAGCCCCAAGTGCTTACGTACTTTTAGGAAAGTGCAGAAAAAGCCCCCCATGGGGTGAAGACAACAGTGAGGTACAGACCGGAGGGGGATCTGTTTCAGTCTGCATCCTGCTGAGGAGCCAGGACACTGCAAAAAAGGGGCACCTCTACTCCTGCTTCGGCAGTGACCACTGCCTAAAACATGAGGCCATGAGTAATTACCAGGGAATGCCTTCTAGCAATGTGTAAATAAGTTAAGTTTGTTCAGACAGACAGACTCTGGACAGTTCGGTGCGAGCTTAGACTCAAGCCTAGAAGGCAGATTAAAGATAAAAGACATTTGTGAATTTTAAAGAGAGAGTCTGTCCAAAAGTGCTATATTACACAGTTAGAATAAGCATACCCCCAATACATCTCATACCAAAGATTAGGTTTTTACATTTCTTTATTTTAAAGTTATGAGCTATTGCATAATCCAGATTTCACTACTTGTTAAAAAAAAAGCCAGTTCAGTGAAGAGCCACTGATGATGTCATAACCTGAACTTACAGTCTAGTCTTCCCCCTGTCAGCAAACTTATATGACCTGATTCTCCAAAGTTTAAGAAACTGTAGCTGTAGTAATCATTCAAAAAAATACTGGCATAGGGTTGGCTGCAGTGCTTGTGTTTACAGAATGTTCAGATTCATGTTACTGTACTTTAGAACATGTCAGGAGGTAGTTTCAGAATGCAGCACTAAACCAAGGTATAGAATGTCAAGGTGGTGCACAATTTTAAAATGCTGGGGGGGAGATGCAATCTCACAATGTGACAGGGATGTGCCTTCTCAAAATGGGGTGGGACACTCAGTCTCAAAATGTGACTGCAACAGCGACACACACATTGAGGAATTTGGTGGGGACTGGCAATTTCGGAATATAGTGGGGATTCACTCTGTCGGAATCTGACAGGACACACCATATTATTCTGAAATTGCTTGTCCCTGCCACATTCCAGAATTGCATGCACCCACCATATTTCAAAATTATGCATTACATCCCCACCACATTCCAACACTGTGCGTCCCAGCCACATTTTGAAATTATGCATGTAACCCCTAGGTGACACTATCCCAAGGGCTACTACCCCTGCCTGCTTGGCTAGTAGCAGGTTAAGGTGCCTGAGTTCTGAAATGGGTGCCTCCACCCGGAGGTCAGGGTTGGTAGTGGTCAAGCTAACCTGGGCACAGCTCCCCCGGGATGCTGTAACCCCCCTCTTTCCCCTCTGGTGGCCTGAACACTGTACAGTAATCACTTTCACAATACCCCTCGTACACCACACAAGTACCCACACTGTTTGCACTTACCACCAGGGCTGGTTCCTCTGGCTCAACCCTGGGGACCCCCTGTAAAACAAGGTTAAGCACAGCAAGTAACAACAGTACAGTACTTTGAGCACAAACTGGAACCAAAGTCAGATTACATGCAGAAAAAGATAGATCTGATTTATTCAGGGGACTTGAAAAAGGGAGGGGCAAAATCAGGTTAATTAGCTTAAAGGTTATATCAATCAAGCAGTTATGCATGCACTTTGAGTCCCCCACCACACAGTAGGATCCGGTCATAATAGCGCGGCCGAAATAGCGTGAGCAATAACCGTGCATACATAATAGTGCTGCTACATTATAGCGCGTTAACAATATAGCGCTAATGAAATAGTGCTAATGAATTTGAATAAGCACTCTGCACTGCACTTATCTGGCTACTCTTACATAGATGCTATATGTATTATGGTGTTTGCAAAATACTTACTGGGTTGAATATTTGGCTGAATATTTGGCTGATCTAGCATTTCAATCCTTAAGGTCCTATCCTGAAACGCTCTGGGTCTTTTAGGCAACGGGCACAGAACTTTACTCAACCCCAGAGGATGCGATTAAGACCCTGGAAGAACATGGATGGTGCACTTCGATGGATCTCATTACGGCAACTAACTAAGCTATCACGGTGCCGGCTACCAATACAGACCCAAAGTCTACATGGGGGGAAGGGGCAAAACTTGAAGCAGAATTGTGCACTGAGGAGAACCTGACGACCGAGCAGATGGAAAGATAAGTGTGAGCTGGCATATATTTACATAACAAACGGTCTTCAGTACCTTTAAGACAGGGCATTAAGCTACAAGTTTATTTTTCTCTTTGATGTCTATTGCTATTGCAGATGTACTCTCAGAGCCGCACATTTACATTGGAGACGTACTATTTTTTTGGTTTTCTTTCTTTCTCAACCACTACCAGCAGAGGGAGTAATATAGTAGACTATACTAGACTACTATCATGTTTATGGACAGAATTAGTGACTAAACAATCATAAATGAAAGCATCGATCTGTAAAGCACTGTTAAATAACACGCTGTAATTTCACTACGCTATTATGCAGGAGCGCTAAAATGTACGCGCTGTAATAACACGTACGATATTGCATGCACGATTTTGACAGTGATCCCACACAGTCCACCTCTGGGTACCTAGGTAAAGAAGAGACGAGCTAGCCAGGACAGTTGCCCGGGGTTGCAGCTGGTTGGGGCCCTGTGATGGAAAACACAACATGCACAGTACACAATATTTGTAATCCAGAACCAGAGGGCTCAGTTCATCAAGGAAACGAAACAACAAGACAATCAGATGACACACTCAGATTAAGCTGTTGCTGTAGGGAGCTACCCTGGTATTTACTCACGATACCCAAGACTGGACACAGGCTGGACAGAAATCGAGACTGCAGGTGGTTGCTCTGGAGTGCCAGGAGAAGCAGGGCCCACACAAGTCACAGAGGCATTGTTCCTGTTCAAGCATGGAGCAGGGGGCTGATCCCCAGGCAGGTCTCTCGCTGATGGCTTCTCTGTGCTGTGGGTAGGCTGGCTGGGCCAGTCTGGCAAAGCCCAGACCACATGGAGATAAGTTCAGAAGCAGTCTGTTTTGGGCTGGATACAGCTTCCAGCAAGCAGAACACAGTTCACACAGTGGGGAACTAACTCACAACCCACTAGCAGCTCATAGCACATTTACATGTAAGGGAATTCTACTGTACCAGGCAAAGCACTCCCCAGGCACAATCATAAAGTCTCTGCACACACCAGGAGCTTAGGGGTAGCTGGCACTCCTGACAGGCTGATTGCATTCAACAAAATCTTTGGTCTTCTTCAGGTTGAGCCTGGCCCACTTCAGTAGCTTACTTTAGTCACACAAACTTGGATTTAGTCCAAAATAGTTCTCTTCTCTCCCTCTCAGGAGCAGTACACCGGCATGCAGGCCAAAAACTTAGCCTTTTCAGAGTTCTCCCATGTGAATCCACTCAGAATTGCTGCTCAGAAACACTTCAACTCCTCCTTGCTCAGCTTCCAGCTTAGTTCTAACTGAAAATTGCAAGCAGCCCGGGACTTCCCCATGATCCAGAATATTTGGTTGGCTGATTTGGCTGTCAGTCAAAGCAAGGGCTCCCCTTCAGTTGCAAAAAAGGTGTAAAAAAACTCCAAACTAAAGTTCCTACAGATTTTTAATTCGGATAGCTCATGTAGTCCAGCTGCATTTTAGGTCCCACCAGTACTGCTTGGTCCAATTTGCAGTCCAGGACCAAGATAGTGGAAACAAACAAAGCAGTCCTTGCTACAAAGAAAGCAGGATAAACAAACTACATTATCATTATCACTCTAAATGATTTTCAGTAAATAGTTACATCTTTCAACAGAGCTCCCTCTCAGATTACTTAAACTGCAATTAGGCAGCTCTTAAAGAGACAGTACAAAGAGGCTATACAAGCTCTGGAAATCACATTTAAACTGCAAAAACGCAGGACACCAGCCTGGCAGTGAGCATGTAGGCAAGCTCAAGAAAGACTTTTTGGGAACCCCCATTTGTAGAGGGGTTACATGCATCTCTGCCACATTCCAAAATTGTGCATTCTTGACACATTCTAAAATGGCACATCACTGCCAGATTCCAAAACTGCACATCGTTGTCATATTCTGAAGTTGTGCTTTAATGTCACATTCCCAAATTGTTACTGCCACATTCCCAAATTGTGCGTCACTGCCACATTCCGAAACTGTGCATCACTGCCACATTCTGAAATTGAGCGTCGCCACCACATTGCAAAATTAAGCATCACCACAACACTCCAAAACTGTGTGCCACCACCACATTCCAAACCTGTGCGTCACTGCTGCATTCTGAAACTCTGCATCACTGCTACATTCTGAAACTGTGCGTCACCACCAGATTCTGAAATTATGCTTCACTACCGCAGTCCAAAATTGTGCATCACCACCACATTCTGAAATTGTGTATCACTGCTTCATTCTGGAATTGTGTTTCACTGCCACATTCTGAAATAGTTCTACATTGCCACATTCCGGAATTGTGCTTTATCGCCACGTTCCAAAATTGTGTGTCACCACCACATTCTAAAATGTTACCTTCCTGCCACATTCTGAAATTGAGTATAAACTTTTACATTCCAAAATTGCCTATCATTGTCACATTCTGAAAATCTAAATCCCCACCATATTAAAAAATTGTATTCTGAAAATGTGTTTCACTGCCACATTCTGATATTGCATGTCCAAGTCACATTCCAAAATTATGCATCCCTGATTCATTCTGAAATTGCATGCGACTACCACATTCTGAAATGGTGTCAACACCACATTCTGAGATTCTGTATCCACACCACATTGTGAAACTGCATGTTGCCACCACACTCTGAAATCAAGCATCCCCATCACATTTTGAAATTGTGTGTCATCACCACATGCATTCATGACACATTGTGAAATTACATATCCCTGCCATCTTCTGCAACTATGTGTCCCCTACATTTCAAAATTGTGTATCTCTGCCACATTTTAAAAATATATTATGAATTTTAGCGTCCCTGCCACATTCAGAAAGTGTGTGTCCCAACTACTTTCTGAGATTGTGTCACTGCTGCATTCCACAGTTGCAACCTGGTGACATTTTGAAATCTCATACCTGCAGTATTCTAAAAATTGCACACAACTTTGTCATTCTAAAGCCATGTTTGCCACTGCATTCCAAACCCCGTTGCATTCTGAAGTACTGTACCTTGCATCTACACACATTATGAAAGTGCACGAGCTGACCCACCTAGTGTAAGTTTTCAATTTTCAGATGTTTGCTACAACGGCACAAGTAACATACAAGAAATAAGTCATACAATTTAAGGCAGCCTGCAGTAAGGACTGGGCTGCGAGTTTAAGTTATAATATCATCAGTAGCTCTTCTCTGACACTGGGTTTTTTGAACAGCCAGTGAATTAAGTGTTACGAAATGAAATAAGGGTTACAAAATGACTTCTAACTTTTAAATGAAGTAGCTTAGAGATCTAATTTTTGGCATGAGGCTGAATGAGGATATGCTGATCCAAATTCTGGATTAACCCATGCCAGAAGTTTTGGACAGAGTCCCTTTTTCATTTTAAATTACCCAGTGGGGAATGTATTTAGAGTTGTGTGACTTAATTTACATTTGATTTGGACTTCTGTGTTTTTGTTTAAAGTCTTATCGTTCCACCAGTAGCGCAACTCAACTGTGCCAAAGGCCTGTGACTATCTCATTCACTGGCATGCATGCATGGTGTGTTGGAAGCTCCCTGAAGGATTGTGTACCAGTTTCCCAGTGGGTGGGGGATATTGTGGCATTGAGGGGAAAGCTGGGATTACCACATGGGACCCATACATATTATTAACTGCCTGACTGCATGAGCATATTATTAGTGTTTGAACTTTTTTCTATCCCCCTAAAACTTCCTAGTCTTTGTCACCCTCCTCAAAATAAACCCTGTAATACTGTTTAGGCTGTGTATATTGATTCGGCTTCATTTATTGCCTGTTTAACTAGGTCCATAACTGGAATGATTTGTGTGGTGCTAGCCGTGGTTGGGTGTGCAAAAAATGTTTTACATATCCCAAGCCCTGTTAGCAAATCAAGGGCCAGATGTTTAAAACTTTGCGAGGGGCACAAACCGTTTGCGCAGGGTTAGTGCCGGTTTTGCGCGAGTCTGCTATATTCAAAAGGTCAGATAGCGCAAGCAAACTGCATTAGCGCCAGGCAAAAGTATAATGTATGCAAGGGGCAAACTGAGGGGCTGTGTACATGAATACAGGGGCAATGTTATATTCAGTGAATAGCACTGCGCAAAGTGGGTTTGCATGACTTAACGCAACACTTTGTGCGGTGCATATTACCACCCAGGAAAAGGTAGTCTTAACTCTGGGCAAACCAGCTTTGTGCAACTTTGTGTCTTTGCATGACTTTTGCATGGGTTTGCGTGACCCTAACCAGGAAGTATTAAACAGAGAAATAAACCCGACACAGAAGAAACATGCTGCTCATGGATGGCATCCCTATGATGCCATCATCCGCCACCGGTTCCAGCCATGCCACGCAGTAAGTGGTGACCTGGCTCCCAGTGGACACCATGGCAGTGTGTCCATACAGCACATACCTGCAGACCACCCTTCTTTAGACATCAACAGAAGCCAGCACACACATGCAGCACTGTGGGCATGGAGGGTGTTGAGGGGAGGGTGTACAGGTGGCCAGGCTGCACCACAGACTGGTTGCAGCCACAAGGCTGGGACAAGCCATGCAGTGCCAATGGTCCAATGTTGGGAATAATCCAACACCAGTGTGCCTGTCTGATGGTATGTGCCCCCCCAGCCACATACCGCACATCTGTACAGACACCACAGCACACACAGCCAGCCATGTATATGTCACTATGAGCATCCCATGCCAGTGGTGCAGCATCTGTGGATCGCACAACAGCATAACAGTAATGTCCACTGTCAGTACACACCTAAAGTTGGGCCTGTCACTGTGTACAGTGCAGTGGTCAGTGATACCCTACACACCATAGGCATTGCTGTGTCCCTCACACTGCTGGCCCCCTTGGTTCTGTAGTGTCAGCTATGAACTGTAGCAAGTTTGACAACTGCATGCAGCAACAACACCTGTGCCTGTGCTATGTAGTCCCCAGGGGCATATTATGTTATGCAGTTCTGTACAGATGTAGCCTGCAGCTCCCACCATGCACTTCCAGACTGACCTACAGGTGGAGCTGTGGGCAGACCCAGCCAGCCCCTGTACTTCCAGACTGACCTACAGATGGTGTTGTGGGACCCTGCAATAGCGCTGGGCAAACTGCATGCAAATCAGGACATAATGAGATGCTAATTTGGATGTTTGCCCACAGACTAGTTACAGTAAGTAGGCTCACTTGCATGTCATTTTTGAATATAGCAAATTTTTGCCCCAGGCAAACGTGATAGTGCTGGGAAAACGGCTTTGCTCCATGCTAAACCTGCACAAATGTGTTTGCGCCATGCAAATATTTCAGAAAAATTGTACATTTCTGAACAATGTAAGTTCACATGCACTGATGCTTGCAACTTTAATGAATCCACACCTTTGCTAGCACACACATTGGCCACATAGTTCACCTCTACCTTCCTTCACGTCGCTGTGAACTGGGATGCTGTTGTGGTTTGCACTTCCTGGTTGCTATATTCAGAGCTGTCTTTTTCCCGGGCTATTTTTGCACTGCACTCCCAATCCAGTTTGCTCAACTTTCTTAGCATGCTATATTCAGCAGGTTTAGCACTGGGGCTATCCCTTTTGAATGTATAGCGGGCTACTGGTTCCAGGCTAATTTAGCATGCTGGGCAATGCTAATTTAGCCCCGGGACAAAGTTTTAAATATCTGGCCCCAAGTGCCAAATTCAAATGTACATTTAGCATAGCACACAGCTGTTAGTGTGCTGACTGGTGCCAAGTGTGCATGTAAAAAAATGGCAGTGTGCTGCACATGTGTGCACTGCCAAATAGAATTGTTTCCAGCAGCACTAACTAGCTGGCAGTGTCATGCCCTGCTGGAAACCTACTTTTAACAAGGCACACAGTGGTGTGCAGTCCCCCAAGCATCTGTGATGCCATGTTTGTTTGCAAAGAAACAAACAAAAAAAAAACACTGTCAGGTCCCCCCACCTGAATCCCATCAGTGTTGGTTTAAAAATTAGCATCCTTCCCTGGTAGCCTAGTGGACACCCCTCCCCCTCCTGAATCATCGTCAGCATTTGTTTCAAAATTAGCATCCTTCTCTGGTAGCCTAGCAGATCTCCATGAGTGTATGTTTCAAAAGTAGCATCCATCCCTGGTAGTCTAATGATCCTCCCTTCCTTACCTGAATTCCCATCAGTTTTGGCTTCAAAAATTAACATCCAGGGCACTAGAGAGCTCTTTCATTGATGGACATATTTCTTGTGAGCTCTGAGCTTCACAAGGATATTTTACTATAAACCATCCATTTCACTAAACTAAACTTGAATTTCCTAATATATTTCAGTACTGCTCACCTTTAAGATCCACAATACCAAAAATAGGGTGCACAAACTGAATGGTTGCTGGTGTGGGACAGAAAAAACATTTGCGACCAACTGAGCCAGAGGCACAGCCAAGCAGGCCTGGAGTCACTGGCCGTGCCATGGAGACCCCATGGGAAACAATTCAGGCAGGCAGCTGTGAGGGCCATAGACATCAACAGTGAGGTGATTTTAGAAGGAATGGGGACCCAGGACATGAAAATAACTACAGCTACAGAGATGGCACGAGACACTGATGACTAAGCCCTTTCAGCCACAAATACTCTTACTGAAGAAAATGTCAGCATGTGTTACTGCAAGCTGTTGAATATCAGCAATCAGGCCATCATTGTTAGAACTGCTGAGCTTCTTAAAAGAGCTGAAGCGGATAATGTAAAACTTTTTTAGTACAGTGGATTCCAGAGAAGGAGGAGAAAAAAAAGTATCGAGAGTGAACACTCGGGCGGTGGCTAACAGTAGCAATCCTGACACCTTCTTGGTGGAGATGGGTGGGTTGGAAGTAAGAGATATGGTGATTACATGCTACAAAAGAAAAGTGACCTTTGCTCCATGGAGATCACCCTGTGCACTTCTTTCTAGACCTCCCCGATACAAAGTGGTACAAGAGGAAAGTTTGAAGGTGTGCACCCACAACTTTGGTGCCTGGATATCATGCACTCTCTCCTTGCTATGACCTAACTTCGGATTTCCTGTGGTGGTAAGGTATATACATTCTCTTATCTACAAGATACTGACAAATAGGTGGAAAAACACTCAGCAGAGTATTGATCCGGACTTGGATCATCATCCGACTCAGGCAATCCAGAAGAATTAGCTTCATTTGGCTTTCTAAAATAACTACCTATTTGTGCCATAGTGGGGGATTTGATTGAAATGTTTAAAGCTGGGGAGTGTCTGAGAATGTGAACTAAACATATTGGATGGTTTCCCGATATGGGGTACACCATCTTATTTTGGACACCCACATGGAGCCTAAGATCATTTTTAAGATGGTGGAGTTAGTACAGCTTTTTCGATGTTTCTCCTGGGCAAAAGAAAGGACTCAGTCCATGTAGACATGGAATATTGGAGGGGTTAATCTAAATGTTTTTTTATGAGCTCCAGCCACTAGAAGTCACACCACCACTACAAACTACAGTTAGTTGGTTCTGAACTGCATTAATAGCTGTCATAGAGTTTTGAAGTTAGTCCCAGTGGGTAGGGGTACAATTTTCTTCTCACCTCAACTTCAGAAATAGTGTTGTGTTCTCTCTAAAAAGCACAAAAATAAGGGAAGCATATTTTTTGTGCTGCCATTCCATTACAATACTGGTATTAGACAGCCCAGATAACTGCACAAGGCAAACTTGTTACATATTTTGTTTCTATCAAAAGGGCTTAGCACAGTTTGGTGATGTATCCTAGATACAGCATATACTGTATATAGGAAGTGTTCCCTATGTGTTGTAGAATATATGTGTAGTACTTTGTCTACTAATTGTAATGCAACAAATACACACCTTTACTGAGTATACTTGCAACATTATCTTGGTGTTCAACGAGGTTTCTATAAAAGGACTAATGTCTACTGTACTGTGTGTCTCTGTGTAGCTAATATCTTAATGTACCTGCCTGTTTAATGTTCCAATCCGATCTGTAACCAAGATTCATTGATGCAACTGTAAACTGTACTTTGCTCTTGTTCATGTATAATTTCTGTATGTTAAGATTTCCTGTGTTGTATGTGCCATCTATATGGCCCGGGTCATGCCTGTAAATGGCCCCTGGGACCAGTGTACTTCCCCCATTACCAAATACATACTGTACATACATAACTACATAAAACTCATGATGATGTTGTGCATAATGTACAGTATTATACTGATTTGCTTTTATTTTAAAAGCAATAAAATATAAGTTAAAAAAATTAGCATCCTTTCTTGGTAATCTAGTGCCCCACCACTAACCTGAATCCCTTACCGGTGTTTGTTTTAAAATTAGCATCAGTCCCTGTAGGTTTAGTGGACCTCCCCCCCCCCATACCAGTCCCTCCCCAAATACCATCACAGTCTAGAAGCCATTCTCCCCGAGTGCCCTAAAGTGGCCAACTTAAAGAAAGCCCTGGGTATCCATGACCAGAGGCCCTACTCACTAAAGCATCTTGTAGAGCCTGCTGCCCAAGGCTTTCTTTAGGCCAGCCACCTCAAAGCACTCAGGGAGAATCAGGAGCTTCTAGGACAGTACCTGGTAAGTAATGGTGGGAAGAAGACAGACTACGGTAGGCAGGCAGGCACTACTGACACTGCCTGCCCACCACCCAAATGCAGTGGTGGATTGGGGACTGGGTTATCCTCAGACAGACATATGGATATGGCCCTTGTCTAGCTCAGGGCTGGGGGGAACTGGACATTGGATCTGGGGACCTGATTACAGGAGAGGGTGGACTTTGGACTCTGGAGGCTTGTTGGTGGGGTGGGGGTGATGTTTTGCATTAGTGATCAGGAAGGATGGATTTAGGAAGAAAATGAAGCGGCTAGACAGTCATATATCAACTAGCCTGCCCTGAGCCAAGACAGAAGACTGGATGGGACCCCCACAGCAGGTGCAATAGTATTGAAGAAAGGTAAGAGGAGGGGACAAGGTGGGGGCTCTTTTTGCTGGTCTACTAAATGGCTCCGTAGTGTTTGTACTGGGTGAGGGTAGGTTTTAAAAACAACCAACAGTGTTTGGATGCAGCTATTTGTGCAAAACTCTGTACCCCCAAACCAGTCCTCTGTGGGTGTGCGTACACATCTGGTTTGGTCAGGGCAGTGATCCGGGATTCCCAGTTCAGTTGGGAGCACTGTTGCATCAGTTCTGTTGATGGCAGCTGGGGCATTTCATGTATGAGTGCAAAGAGCCTTAAAGATCAGGTTCATACTTTCCTACTTTTCATCCCCCCTCCCCCCAAGCATATATGAAAGCTTATTTGGCCCCAAGTTGTCTGCAGTACAAATTTCCATTTATTTCATCCAGGTTTAAAAAAGCCAAAGGATTGTATTTGGCTCTGTGGAGTGAAAGCCAAAACAGTGCCGCTTCCATATTGCTGAGACATGCCCCTGTTCTCTCACATTTTGTGATGTCAGTAAATGAAGAAACATAGAAACACAGAAGTTCATGGCAGATAAGGACCGTAAGGCCCATCCAGTCTGCCCATTTCTTTTTCTACCATATGAAAGTGCCATCGGCATTTGCTCTGTCAATGGCCTATTTATTCATACTTATCTGTATTGCTCCCTTACGCTTATCTCATGCCTGTTTAAAGCCCTGAACTGTATTCATATCTACCACTTCCTGAAGTAGGCCATTCCATGCATCCACCACCCTTTCTGTGAAAAAGAACTTCCTCACATTACCCCTTAATCGGCCTCCTTCTAATCTCATGCTGTGTCCTCTTGTCCTGCTATTTTTCTTATATTGAAACATGTTAGACTCTTTCACCTTGTTAATGCCCTTAAGGTGTTTGAATGTTTCAATCATATCACCTCTCTCCCTCCTTTGCTCCAGGGTATACATATTGAGTTCCGTTAATATGTCCTCATATGTTTTCTGATGCAGTCCCTGCACCATTTTGGTTGCCCTTCTCTGGACTGCCTCAATTTGGTTAATGTCCTTGTGAAGGTGTGGCCTCCAGTACTGCACACAGTACTCCAGATGGGGCCTAACCAGTGTCTTGTAAAGAGGGATTATTACTTCCCTCTTACGACTTGTGATACCCCTACTAATACACCCCAACATCCCCCTTGCCTTACCTACTACTTTAGTGGCCTGCTTGGATGATTTCAGGTCATCTCTGATGATGATGCCCAAGTTTCTTTCTTCCTTTGTGACTGCCAAAAACTCCCCTCCCAACCTATAGGTGGCTTCACGGTTTCTCTTCCCTATGTGCATGATCTTGCACTTCTTTGCGTTAAACCCTAGTTGCCACTTTTCTGACCATTTTGCCAGTTTATCCAGATCTCTTCTCATTCTGCCCAGCCCATCTGGATCATATACTCTGTTGCAGATCTTGGTGTCATCTGCAACCAGACAAACCTTACCTTCCAGTCCATCTGCAATGTCACTGATGAAGATGCTGAAGAGGACTGGCCCCAGGACTGATCCCTGAGGTACCCCACTTGTAACCTGCATCTCTTATGACTATACCGTTTACCACCACTCTCTGTTTTCTGCCCATCAACCAGTTTGCCACCCAGTTGACCAACTTCTGACCCACCCCGAGCCTACCCAGCTTAATAATCAATCTTCTATGTGGAACAGTATCAAAAGCTTTACTGAAGTCAAGGTAGGCGACATCAACTGCTCCCCCTTGGTCCGCCACTCTGGTTACCCAGTCAAAAAAATCTATGAGTTTAGTTTGACAGGACCTTCCTGTTGTAAACCCATGCTGTCTTGGATCCTGTGCTCCTATGGATTCCAGGTGTTGCACTATTCTTTCCTTAAGGAGTGTCTCCATAATCTTGCCCACTACTGAGGTATGATTGACTGGTCTGTAGTTCCCTACCTCCTTCCTGCTCCCACTCTTGTGGAGCGGGATCACATGATCCCTTCTCCAGTCTTCTGGGACCTCTCCTGTGCTCAGAGTCACTAAACAGTTCTGATAACGGCTCTGCTAGTTCCACCCTTAGCTCTTTTAGTACCCTGGGATGTATGCCATTAGGTACCATTGCCTTGTCCACCCTGAGCTTATCTAGCTGTTGTAGGACCCTTTCTTTATGAAGGGACTAGTGCACAACTCCCTCCCCCCCTGTGTCCATGGTTCTGAGCTGTGGGCCCTGCCCTACCTTCTCCTCAGTAAATACTGAGCAGAAGTATCTATTTAGGATAGATGCTTTTACATGGTCCTCCCCCTCACACGCCCCCTTATCCCCTTTGATCTTAGCAATACCCCTCTGGACTTTCTCCTTTCACTAATGTATCTATAGAAAGTCTTGTCACCTTCTTTTACTGTTCGTGCTAGGGTTTCCTTGGTTTGGGCCTTTGCCTGCCTTACTGCCTTTCCTGCTTCCCTTAGAGAAGTTTGGTATGCCTCCCTATTTTCATCCCGCTGTGTTCCCTTTTATTTCCTGAAGGCCAGCCTTTTGGCTCTCACCTTTTCTGCTACTGTTGAGAACCAAAGTGGTTTCCTTCTTCTTTTGCACTTCCTTTTCTCTCTAATACAATGGGATGTTGCTTCAAGTATTGCATCCTTAATACTTGTCCACTTTGCCTGTACCCCCTCACCTGTATTTCTTCTTGCCATGGCTAGCTTAACTCTGTTGGCCATCTTATCAAAGTCAGCTTCTCTGAAGTCCCATATTTTTGCCTTGGAATGGGATGATTTAGTTCTAGTGGTCAAATTGAACCATACCATGTGATGGTCACTGGCCCCCAGGTGACCTTCTACCTGGAGATCTGTAATCCTTTCCCTGTTAGTCAGTACTAGATCTAGGATAGCCCTGTCTCTTGTGGGTTGTAGTACCAGTTGTTTGAGGCCCTCCCCCTAAAGGGAATCCGCTACGTGTCTAGTTCTGGCAGATGTTCCTGCAGGTATTGACCAATCTGTATCTGGCATGTTGAAGTCTCCCATTATCAGAACCTCCCCCTTAGCTGTCATGTTTTGTATATCTTCTAACAGTAATGTGTCTATGTCCTCCCCTGGTCTGGAGGTCTGTAGACTTCCCCAGTTCGTATGGATGTCCCATTTTCTGTTTCCAGGGTGACCCACAGTTCTTATGGCTCCTTATGTGTATTATGAATTTCTGTAGCTTTGATATTTTCATTGACATAAAGGGCCACTCCACCCCCTTTTTGCACCTCGGTCTCTTCTGAACAGAACATAGCCAGGTACTGAATTCTCCCAAGTGTGGTTATTGGTGAACCATGTCTCGCTAATGGCTACTATGTCCAGTTTATCCTCTGTCATTATTGCCTGCAGGTCTGGGATCTTGTTTCCCATACTGCGAGCATTTGTGTACATGATTTTCCACTGACCAGATTTTGGTGTGTTGGTTGTTGAGCGAGGTCTGGCGTTTCCCCTGTGTGTGGTATGGGGAGCCGGACCTTTCTTCTTACCTGGTGATGCAAATGAACTACAAACATGCTGAACTCCTGTTTGATCACTAGCTGAGGGGGGGGTGTTCTTCCCATTCGATGTATCGGGTGCTGCACTCCTCTCCCCATTTGCTAGTTTAAATATTCTGCAAAGACATCAAGCTTCTGTCCCAATGCACTGACTCCCGCCTTAGTCAGATGCAGTCCATCAAATTTAAAGAACTTTCACTTCCAAAACTGTTGCCAGTTACCTACAAATTTGTGTCCTTTTCCTGGCACCAGCTCTTGAGCCACATGTTCAACTCCCCTATCTCCCCTTCTCTGACCTTCCGTCCATCTGGCCCCCCCCAGACTGGTAGGATCTCAGAGAAGGAGATGCTGGCCGAAATGGATGATAGTTTGTCACCCAGCCTGGTCAGGTGTTCCTTGGTCTCTACAACTGACCAGCTGGTGAGATTGTTAGTCCCTATGTGTACCAGGACATCAATGTTTTCTTCTGCTTCCTGTACAATTTTAGCAATGCAGTCAGTGTCTCTCCATGCTGATGTACCTAGTAGACATCTGACCATTACCCCTGGCTGGAGATAGGTGTTAACTCCCTGAATCATGGAGTCTCCTATGATCAGAAGTGTTTTGGATTTCCTTTTTGCATTTTTACGACTGTGTGCAGAGCCTACGGGAGTACTGCATGTACAAAAGGAGTGATGTCATGTTTTCTGTCCTTGAAACTGACTGAAGGTGTAAATAGCCTCCTCCGCCTTACCCTCCTCCAAGAAATGTTTTCCACCCTAAAATAAATATGCTTTCATGTTAGTCAACAGTTGCAGGGTACTACTTTCTTTCTTAAATGGGTGGTACAAGAACTGGAACCTGAATAGTGGGAGGCAGCATTGTTTTTTTTGGGGGGGGGAGGTTAGGTCCATTCTACCTCCACCCAAGAAGCTCCAAAAGGTCCATCCCACCTTTTTTTTTTATTCATGTGGGAGGGGCAGGAGGTGGCTCTATCATACTGAAAGAAGACTCACTAGAGTTTGGGGTGTGGACCAAGGAACATCACAGCTGTGGAGTCCCTGCATTTTGTTAAGGACTAAGAGAACAGAAGATACTTAAATTGCTTTCAAACTGACTTAAAACCCTTGAAACAAATGATTATCAGAATCACCTGGTGTCTCAAAAGGAAACGCTAAGAAACATCTGAAACTACAGCTTAAGGATTCAACTTCAAGGAAAATAGACAACTTTCAGGTATTTCTTAAACATTTACATACTAAAATGGGACAGTACTTGGTAAACACAGTCTGTGATGAAGTGTATTTTTCTTTTTAAGTTTGAGAAGTGGAGTTGACTTGCATATGTTAAAAATACCAGCTGCAATTAGCAACTACTGTAGTTATAGAAACAAAATGCTGTTTTTTTTTTTGTTTGTTTGTTTTTTCCTATTTACTTTTTTTCCTGGCTCAGTTTATATCAGTAAAGAGCTGCCATCCAACTGGACAAGCTATTTATCACTCATTTTTCATTTACCATGAGGGAAGCAAGATAAACCATCATGGTTAACAAATACATTCTTTGACACCTCTGAATGAATGAGGTAGTTTTCTTTTAACATTTCTGTTGAATTAATTACTACTTTGAACCTGTTATTCCTGTTTTTACGACTGTGCTCCTGGAACTTTCTGCATGACAAGTTCCCTTAGGCACCTCATAGCACCTCATTAAGCCATGTGACACCACCACCATCTTTGCAGGACATTGCATACTGTAGCAAGAGACCCACTTTTTTTTTTTTTGCCTTTTTCCAAATAATATACCAACTTCATTCTCAGGCAGGCAGTTCTGGGCTCGTGTTAATATTCTACTGAATTTTCTTAATTTGCAGTTTGTGACTATAGGTGTTTATAATTATAACTGAATGATAATTACCACATTTGCTTCTCTTGCAAATAGCCAGGCATTTGTGTGTCTAATTTATGTTTAACTTACTGTAGGTTATACATAGAATCTGAAAAATTCATAACATGCTGTATTGTGATTCAATGAACTGATAAATGGGGATTTGGGTTTCTTTTACAAATTCATTTTTCCTGACCATGGATATACTAAAACAAAAATTTCTCAACAAAATGTTTTTAAATAAATTATCTGGTTTTTGGTGGGGGGGGGGGTTGCCACAAGCAGAATGGGATTTCACAGTTGAGGGAACTAACAGCAGCAGAAAAAAGAAGCATGTTGCAGGGCTTTAAATAATTGATTAGCAGTTTTTTGGGGGGATGATACTAAGGGATTAGGGAATTAAGGGATTAAGAAATTCTCCTCCATTGAGAATCCCTTCTCTTGCCTGCACTGGTAGTGCCCATTGGGTGATAGTCTCATAATGAGGGCATATTACCTGCTTCTATGCTTGTCTCTGCTCATCTTACATGTATTGGACCCGAACGTGAATCAAAAAATAACTCCTAGAGTGGAGAATGTCTCTCTTTTTACATTGTCCGACTGGGACTTTTCCTATCAAGTAGAAGAACTTGTATGTGCTCTAACTTTACCTAGCCCGCTGCAGGTCCTTCACCTGCACTGGCATACAGGAACTCTCCTAGAGCCTGCCCACAGGGCTACACCACCTTCTGCATACTCCCCCTACTCCCATTGACTCTCTCGGTCAGGGTATTATTGAATGCAGCATCAGGAAAACTGGGAACTAGCCTCAGAACTCCCTATACTGCCGCAGACAAATCATGTAACTGAAAGAAGACCCAGCCACCCACACTTCTCCTAGGACTCTGCAGGAAACTCTTGTTCCTGCTTTTACTATGCTCAGGAAATGTTGAGCTTAATCCAGGCCTTCTGGCACCCATGGAATCCCCAGCAGAGCTACAAAGCCTCAAGGGGCTTACATTCTAATGTATGTAGCCTATTAAAAAAAATCACTTCTGTTCAGGCCTGGGTATGTCATACTGCTCCAGATGCTCTGGTGATTACAGAGTTCTGGCTCTGACTGGTGACCAGTAACAACGAAGTTAACATCCCTCCTACTCTTTGTTCAGAACCGACAGGCAAACCAGAGGTGATGGGGTAGCTATTTACATCAAGGATAAATTCCCTGCCTCCATAATTGACTCAACTTCTGTCCCAAAATAATTTAAAAGCTTGTCATTAAAGATTGAAATTGCCACCGGTGTCTCATTATGTATAACAGAATGCTACAGACCCCCATCAGCTGGGCTACAGTTGTTAAAACATCTTGAAAACATCCTGGGTTCGGCATCTTCAGAGTGTATCATACTAGGGGACTTCAACTTAGACTGGCTCTCCAGTGCATCCACCCCACTTAAAATGTTCTGTGATTCCCTTGGATTGTCACAGCTAATAAACGAATCTACTCATCCTAACAAGCTCAACCCTAATAACAGTACTCTCTTGGATATCATTTTAGTTAACAAACCCCATTTATTCTCCCATGCTGGCATCTTTTTCTCTGATATTAGCGACCATTGCTTCATCGTGTGTGTAAGATCCACTCTTAAATCCACAGCTGTACCAAAATTATCCTTTAAAAGGTGCATACGCAACTTTGATCTCCATGGGTATATATCAGACCTAAGAGATTCCATGCAATGGCAGGACTTCTATCTAGCCAAGTCCCTGACTACAGCTTATGATATTTTCTCAGAAATTGTGCTAGGGGCTCTCAACAAGTATGCTCCCATAGTAAAAGTTCATGCCAGAAACAAATCTTGTCGGTGATTTACAGAAGACCTGAAAGATGCTTTGCAGAGTAGGGATGTACTCTGGAGAACTGCTAGGAAAACTAATTTAATAAATGACTGGAATTCTTTCTGAAGGGCGAGGAACCTCTGCACCAAAATGGTCAGCGAAGCCAAAGCTAATTTCTACTGCTCTCAGCTGGAGAGCTCCTCAAGAAATGCCTCCAAATTCTGGAAGACTATCAAAGACATTGAAGGTCACACCACTGTAAATTCCCCACCTACTAAATTATTGATAGACAATACTGTCATCTCCGACAGGCTGTCTATCCTTGATGCTCTCAATAATCATTTTGCCACTGCAGGGCTAGCCTTTGACTCCTCTCCCGCGAATATCCTCTGCCAACAATTTAGATTGGATACAAAAGAAAAACCCGTCCCCAGTCCATCCTTCTCTCTGCAGCCTACCCACCTGAAAGAAGTCGAAGATCTTCTCCTTCAGCTGGACACCAGGAAAAGTGCTGGGGCCGACCTCATTGACCCGTACTTCTTAAAGGTCAGCTACCATGTCCTTGCAGTCCCAATTACTCATCTCTTCAACTTATCCTTGTCCCAGGGTAACCTACCGCCCATTTCGAAAAATGCACTTGTGGTCCATTTGTTTAAGTCAGGAGATCCTAGTGACCTCAATAACTACAGGCCAATCACCCTACTTCCAATCCTGTCAAAGATGCTGGAGAAAATAGTGAACTCCCAGCTTCGGAAGTACCTGGAATCAGAAAAATTGCTCAACCCTTTACAATCCAGTTTTAGAGCACAGCACAGTACAATCTCTGCTCTAGCCAAGGTGACAAATGACTGGCAGCTTGAATTAGACAAAAAAAACTTTGTGCAGTTTTCTTGGACCTAAGCAAGGCGTTTGATACCGTTGATCTGACTGCTTCTGTCGTCCCTCCAGTACATTGGTTTGGATTCCCTATCCCTTAAATGGTTCTCCAACTACCTCTCAGGATGACTTCAACAAGTAAAGGCAGAAGGGGAAGTTTCTCCACCAAAACCCCTATTGAGGGGTGTACCGCAAGGTTCCATTCTTGGTCCCTTGTTCTTCACCATTTATAT
The DNA here is from genome assembly GCA_016271365.2 of Neoceratodus forsteri. Lineage (NCBI taxonomy): Eukaryota > Metazoa > Chordata > Ceratodontiformes > Ceratodontidae > Neoceratodus > Neoceratodus forsteri. Next base: position 1,361,405,125 of record CM057455.1, on the reverse strand, counting down.
TAACAATGTAGATGCCCCCATCAAAGAAGCACAAATACACCTATTCATGGATGATACAGTACTCTATGCTAGTAGCCCCACACCTGAAGCGGCCTGTAAAGCCCTTCAAAATTAATTTAATGTGCTGCAACATCAGTTTACAAACTAGAAACTGCTCTTAAATGCAAAAAAACAAAGCAATGTTCCTCTCGCCCCTTCAAAATGCAATAAATCCTGCAATTGCTGGAACACTCCTGCAGATCATTACCATTCTAGGTGAGTAGTTGGACTACGTACCAAAGTTCAAGTACCTGGGGGTCTGGTTAGACCATAGACTTACTTTCACAGATCACTTAGAAAAACTGGCAAGGAAACTTAGACAAAGACTTGGTTTGTTCTTTAGGATTAATAATCTCCTCACAAGAGACACTAAACTGAAATTGGTTCAAACCACCTTTCTTTCCCTATTGGATTACGCAGACTTCCTATATGGTCAGGAGCCTGCAGGTACCCTAGCCAAACTCGATACGCTTTATCACAGAGCCATAAGATTTATCACGAGTCTTCCATACTCAACCCACCACTGTGCATTGTACATGGCAGTGGGATGGTCATCCCTTGCTTACAGACGGCAAAAAAATGCTGCGGTTTGGACATACAAAGCTATCTCAAATAAACTGCCCCAGTATATCTCTGTCTGTTTACCTTTGTGCACTCTGGGCAAGTATGCCCTGAGAAGTACCTCATATATGTACCTTTATGTTTACAAAGCAAAATCTCACATTGGCAGAGCAGCCATCAGCTTTGTGCTCCCTCAACTGTAGAACAAGCTGCAAAAAACTTTGAAATTAACTCACCCCATCAGCCTAGCAGCTTTTAAATCTATATATCTACATCATAATGAGTCATGTACCTGTCTACGCTAAATAATGACTCCTATAAGTCCAAGCACACTCTAATTACTACTGTTAAAAGACTGATCACATCTATAATCGACTTTTCCCTCTCCCCTTTTTCTACCCCCATATCTGTCCCTTCCACATTCCTTTGACCCTGGTTCCAGCTCTAAATTCTCCATACCGTATCACTGTATATCTTTTTATATTAGATTTTATTTGTGTTCAGTGCACCTGATATGTATATTTCTTTCCTTTTATGAAAAATTGTGTCCTACCCAAAACTAGCTGTATCTTTTATTCCAAACATATACTACTATCAATGCTACCTGCTGATACTTTGTATATACTGTACTATTGTATCTCACTTTATTTGTATTATTACTATTTTCTTGTGTGTTGCATCCCATGTATATTGTCCCTTGTTCCTTGTTAACAAACCCAGGTCCACCTCGAAAATGAGCTTGCTCAATGGTGATCGCCTGGTTAAATAAATAAAGACTTTGACTTTGATTGAACTGTACAGAAAGTATTTATATAGATTTTCTAGAAGTGCTGTGTTTGTTAAACACAGTGAGGCAAGAGCTATTAATTTTCACAAAGTTTTAGCACTTTTATGAGCAAAACGCTAATCAATTTTTAGAGTTAAATAAAACCCTTTACCTGATGCCCATTTTTAGGCCTTATATAGTAATATCTTCCTTCAAGAGAACAGCTTGTAATGAAATGTGTCAAATTTACATTGGCATTTGGGCATATGGACTTTTGTAGTACATCAATTTTGTGTGTGAACTGTATATCAGTCTCTAAAAATAAACACACATCAAATGTCTTCAAAAACTTGTCTCAACATTGTGTTTATCTTCCACCTTGTCACAACATACAGTTGTCTCAGCGGTGTTTTCCTTTAGGGCACGGTTTCTTCATGTATATGATAGCTTGGTTCTGTTGAGTTGATTGCTATAGCAGTGCATAGAATAAAATGCAAAACATATAGGTAACTGTAATACAGAAGGTGGCATTATTTTTAATTATACAATGACAAGAAAAAATGTAAGAAGCTGATTAGCTGCTGACCCATTGAAACAGTGATGTTATCACACAACAACATCACTGTAGCTTTGGATTTGGATCATTCCTTGCATTTTCTCTTAAGAAATATTTTTCCACACTAACAAAAACATCCTTTAAAATGTATTTTTTATTCTGTATATAACAACAAGCCATTGTATAATTGCAATAGCACACTCCAGGGTGTATGTTATCTTGTAATAATGTCACTCCTGGGGTGGTGGAAGCACTCGGCTTCGCCTCATGCTTCAACCCACCCCAGGAGTGATATTATTACATGATAACACACACCCTGTCGTGCTTTATTGCTTAAATATGCCCTTTCTCAATGTACTGTACTTTGATTCAGTTAGTGTATATGCAACAGCCTTCATGTGAACACTCTGGGCTTTTCTTTGACTCCTGATGTCTATTTGCTTTAGCTATTGTATACTGTTTGAACTGCTTTGGTCTTCTTGATGTGGTGCCTGTGTGCCTAAACTATATAGTCTATTTATCTACTGCTACCCATGTATCTCCAGTGAATGATTGTTATAACTGTCTGCTCTCCGAGTCATTGTTTTTTGACTTGTTAACTGTGCTGTCTTTGTATTAGTTTCAACGAGGTGCCTTTGTAAATGAGTCTCTGACTCAAAGGTTTGCAAATCTGATATTTTTAAAATAAATAAATAAATAACTGTTTATGTTTAAGCCCATGAAACACCCTTATCTAGTTAATGCATTCACAGTCGTAGTGGTTCTGCCAGATCTTGTTTGTTTTGGTTCCTGTTTTGGGTGAGTTTTGTTGTGCTAGCTCCTGTGCTGCAGTGTCCTGCTCTGCAGTGTCCTCTGCCCCTTTGTTTAATTTCGGAGCTAGAGGCAGATACCTGTTTGTAGTTTTTATAAGTTTTGTGGAGGTGATATGTTGGAGAGCACCGAGTGATGGGGCACCCGATTTGCGCTGGGGTGCGCTCCATAGAGTAGCACTGGGAAAGTTTCAAAATGCATTTTTTTATGTTTTAGCATTCTGATTATAACAAATTAACACCACCGCTCGACTAACAAGAACCCTGAGGCCAAGTTAATTTTCAGAGGAAAGAGTCTATAGGGGTTTGCTGCTCTGAAAGTGGACATGGCTATAGGAGAGGACAGTATCCACCCAAGGGTACTGAAAAAACTCAGGAAGGTGCTGGCTGCCCTACTGATGCCCTTATTCAAAAGCTGACTAGAATCAGGCATGGTTCCAGAGGACTGGAGGAGAGAACGTTGGTTCTTCTACATAAGGGCAGCAGAAGGGAAGAGATTAATAACTACAGGCCGGTGAGCCTCACCTCAGTGATGGGGAAACTAATGGAAACACTATTAAAAGAAATGTTGGTAGAGTAGCTTGAATCCAATGGTTTGTAAGACAAAAGGCAGCATGGATTCAGGAGGGGAGGTCATGCCAGACTACTCTGAGTTTGACTGAGTGACCAAGGAAATAGGTCAGGGGAGGGAAGTATATGTGGCCTATCTGACCTTTAGCACTGTACTGCACAGGAGACTGATTAAGAAATTGAACAGCCTAGGGGTGGGATCTAAAGTGGTGAATTGGGTTAGAAACTGGTTAACGGATAGTCAACAGAGGTTGGTGGTTAATGGTATTCATTCTAATCATAGGAGAGTGACCAATGGGGTGCTGCAGGGCTCATTACTGGGAGTGATCTTCTTCAATGTCTTCATATATGACACTGCAAATAAACTGGAAGGGAAGGGAAGATATACCTTTTTCCAGATGATACCAACATCTGTAATAGGGTGGACAGTAAGGATGGGGTGGAAAGAATGTGTAGAAATATTGCGAAACTCAAAGACTGGTCAAGAGCATGGCAGTTGGAGTTCAGTGCCAGAAAGTGCAAATTGTTCATCTAGGGCTTAGGAACCCAAGAACTGAATATAGGATGAGCGAGAGGTACTGTCAGTCACAAAGTAGGAAAGGGACCTTGGGGTTATCTTATCTGATGACCCCAAAGTGGCAGGGCAGTGTGACAAAGCAGTGGGTAGGGCCAGTGGGATGCTGTAATGCATAGAGAAGGTATCTCCAGGAGGAGAAGAGAGGTGGTGTTGCCACTATATTGCTCTCTGGTGAGACTTCACCTGGAGTATTGTGCCCAGTTCTGGGGGCCACAGTTCAGAAAGCACATAGACAGGGTAGAGGCAGGCCAGAGGAGGGCAACTAAAATGGTGCAAGGGTTGCACCAAAAGCCTTTTGAGGAGAGACTGAGGGATCTCAACACGTACACAATGGAAGACAGGAGAGTGAAGGGACATGATAGAGATGTACAGGCACCTCACAGGGGTGCAGAAGGGGAGTCTCTTTCAAATGAGGATGAGCACCAGAACCAGAGGGCATGATACAAAGCTGTTGGGGGAGTGGATTTTTTTTTAAATTTCTTTATTGGTATAGTCATGTAAAAGACGTTACATTTACATGGGAATACAACATGGCTGTAAAATATTTAACATCAATAAGCCTGCTGTTTATTTCTATTTCGCTGTTTAAAACATAGTCCATTATTTTCTATTGGATTTTATTAGTCCTGTTAAAGGTGAATCCATCTTGAGTTCAGTGCTTTGAGGAAATAAAATTTCAATTAAACCGTAAGACTCTTGTGTCATCATTGTTCTATTTTTAAGGAATAAAACATTTATAAATAAACGGCTTGTCCAAGCATCTGTGTCTTATCTAATACACACAAGAGTTTATCACTCTAAAAATAAAATCTACATCCACACCTCATCTCAACAGGGTGAATGAAGGTCTCCAGAGGTCTTTTAAGAGGTACAAATGCCATAGTGTACAGGTATGTCAACTGAAACTACAAAAGGAACGTAATAATAAAGTAAAAAAGTAAGCTGCCAATTGGGTAACATTTGGCTTTCAAATGATTACAGTTGGGGCTGTCTTACAGAAAAAACATTTGGTATTAGTTTGAATCCATTTTTACAGTTAGGTTTATCAATAACCTTCTGTTCATTGGGACAGTATTGATCTGCCCTCTAATTCTTCAGTCAAATGCATGAAGAATAACTAGACTCCTACACACCTTTCCATTTGAAGCCACAAATCAGCTGTTAACTTTTCCATTTTAAAAATACTTTTGACTAGAACTACCCAGTCCTACACTGTAGGGGATGACGGGGATAGTCAGTAGTTAGTGACAGATTTACAGGCAGCTGCTAATAAAAGACCTAAAAAGGCCTTTTGACGGTTTAAATGGTGAGCAGGGACCATAGTCCCAAAAGCAGTGCTTTGAAGTATAAAGGGGCTGTAGTGCCTGCTATTAGTCCCAGTTTAGGATCAGACTCCCACCAAAAGGGTTGAAGGGTGTGGTAATCCCAAAAATGTGGAGGGGAGTACCCATCCCACCACATCCTCTCCAACATTTATTATTATGATGTCTAGAATACTGTTGTGTGCTAGATTGAGTAAGGAAATACCGAGATATCACTTTCCAATGAAATTCTTGACAGTTGTTAGAGGCTGAAGTATGGAAGACCCCATACCAGACTGTGTCCCACTCCTGGGGGGCCAGAGTGCAACCCGTTTCTGCCTCCCATGCAGTATGAACATGTGGTGGGCATGCCAACTCTCCCCTTCCCCATAATAAGCCCTGTATCATGTTAGAAATATGTTTATTTGGAATGGCTCCCTCCCCAGCCCTTTCAATTCTCTCTATTAACAGATGAGGGTCTTGTTGAAGAGCTCTCAGTCTGTTCCATGCTGGGAGAAAAGAGGTGACCTGCAGGTACTAGACAAAATGTAATCTTTTTAAATGAAATTCTCTTTGGATAAAAGCAAAAGTTTTAAAACTATCTTGCAAAAATTGTGAAAAGGGCTTAAACCCTGTCTCTTCCAGCACCTAAAAGTTGCATTTGTTATAGGAGGATAAAACTCTAAGCAGTTGTTTATCAGAGTGTAACAGGTAATTGAATGGGTAAAACTTAGGTCCCTTCGAACCAATCCCCATGTAGTGTATAGTTGCTTAAGCCATGGATTTGAGGCCACCTGCACTGTGATTTTTTATAAGGAGGCATCAAAGATCTCTAAAGGGGATGTTCCAACATTGCTACCTATTTCCATAGCGATCCACTCTCCATCATTTATATCTTTTTTATATTCTATCCATGTGCTACCTGGCAGTGCAATTTTAAGTTTGGAGGTCCTGCCCCACCCTCCAATTTTGGTCTCTGCATGTCACTCCATTTAATATTTGTTTTTTTATTACCTTAGATAAAGTGGTGAGGAGCTTTATTGATTCTCCTCTAGTCTATTCTGGGGATCGTTAGAGGCAGAGTTTGAAAGAGGAATAGAAATTGTGGTAACACGTTCATTAGAATTGTGTCTATTTTCCCAAAAAAAGACAGGGGGAGCAATTCCAAACTATTAAGATCTGCATTAACTTCTGTGAACAGTTCTCTATAATTAGCTGTATATGACCCATTTAATCCTACTGGGATATAAATACCAAGATAATGAACCTGTATGGTAACCCATTTATACGGGATCAGATTTCCAAGTTCTGGAGTTTGTGTTCCACTAATGAGAACTAAGTCAGTTTTACTTTCATTAATTTTGAAACCCGAGACCATCTTATATTCCATCAGGATTTGTTGCAGCATGGAGAAGGTATGAACTGGGTCATTTAAATACAACATTGTATCATCAACATAAAAGGAAATTCAATTTTCTTCCCTCAATTGCTGGTGCCCACTGACAACTGCCTCTAGGTGTTCTATACTCGAGGTAAATAAATAGGGGAGAGGGGACAACCCTGTCTGGTCCCCCTACCAGTAATGATGGGGTCAGGTACAGTGCCATTAACTTTGATCCCGAGCTGTTGAAGAGCAACAGGTACCATGAAGCCTGGTAAGAAATGGGTTTCCAAAACCTAATTTACTTAAACTGGCAAATAAAAAATCCTAATCTAGCCGATCAAAGGCCTTTTCAGCATCAGTTGTAATTGCCTCTTGAGGGTCTAACATTTTCTTAATAGCATGAAAAATGTTTAAGCATCTTCAAATATTATCCGTAAGATGTCTCTGAGGGATGAAGCCAGATTGGTCAGGGTGCACCAGCTCGGGAAAAAATTGATTTATCCTATTTGTCAATATTTTTATAAATATTTTTGAGTCTACATTAAGTAGAAATATAGGATGGTATAAATCACTTTTATTTACTGGTTTGCCTAGTGTGGGTGTCACTGTGATAAAACCTTGTTGCCAGGAATCAGGCAAGTCTGCTGAGGTTTCCGCTGTGTTAAATATTTTAGTTACAAGGGGATCAGGTGTTGTTCGAAAGCTTTAAAGAATTCTGCATTGAAACCATCTGGACCTGGAGAGTCACCTGTTTTCAAGTCTAGTATAACTTGTTCTGCTTCTTGTGGATAAAATGGGGTGCTCTAACATCAACATCATTTCCAATGAGATGTGGGAGAGCAATGTTATTAAGGAATTCTTGTGTACGTTGAAGGTGAATTATCCTGAGCTTTATATAACATTTGGTAACAGTGGTTGAAATCTGAGGCTATATCTTTTGGGTTAAAGGCAACTTGATTATGGACAGGATGACAAAGCTTTTGAACATACCTATCGGCTTGCTGCTTCTGTAACCGGAAGGTGCTGTTGGGGGATTTAGGAGGGATGTGAGGAAGTACTATTTCACTGAAAAAGTAGTGGATACCTGAAATAGACTGACAAAGGAAGTGGTGGAGGCAAAAAATAGTAGGGAGCTTCGCGCATGCATGGCACTGACATAGGGGAAAACTGGGAGATGAGCAGGGAAGAGAAAGGGTTGCCGAAGACCAGTTAGAGACTGTGGAGAGAGACTAGACAATGACAATCTGGGCAAACTGGGTGGGCCAAGTGGTCCCTTTCGGCTGACAAATTCTATGTTTCTAATGGTGTCTTTCACAAGTTTACCAGATGGGGTGAATGTCACTATAAGTGATTAAAGTATAGATAGGGTCAGCACCTCAGTAAAATGTTTTTTTTGACTTATAAAATGTGTTCTCATACTACTAAAATAAGTGCAGGAGGAGAGAACAGAGCTACAGTTGCTGCTGCGGGGTGGGGTGGGGGGTTAGAGTTACCTAAAGTGTGGATGCAGTGCAGAGATCACTACTGCAACCCCAAGTAGAGTTGGTGCAGAGTTTTAATCTGCCGGCCAAGTTAAGGTGAATTTGCCAAACTCACCTTTGCGAATAAATTTGTGGATGTTTTCTATTTAATAGGAAATTTGCTTTTGGCAATTTAGGCTGCAGCTTCACCCTTGGGGAACACCAAGGTGAAGTTGGGTCCAAATGAGGCTACTGATACACAAATGTCTCAAGGTCAGCAGTAAAGATGCAGTGAAGTTTTACTCCACAGGCGAATATGTGGCGAAGTCGACAAATTCATATCTGCAGAGCAGTTTGCTAGATTGTCCCAAATTAATGTGAATTTGCTATTTGTGTGACTTCACTTTGCTTTTGGGGGTTTTAAGTGCAAATTGCACTTAAAAAAACAAAAGCAAGTAGAGATAACAAATGGGGAAATCTCTCAACACCACCCCCGATCTATCCCTGGTGTCTAGTTCCCCCCCACCGCTAATCGCGAGACACAGTTTGAATCATTCAGAATCACCCCAGCCCCCAATCCGCTGATCACCGCCACAATGTAAAAATATATATAATTATTTTAAAATTAAATCCCCATTCCTTGGTGTCTAGTTTTCCCCACAATCGCCAAACACACTTTGAAAAATTACTACTCTCACCCCACCTCCCCGTAAGCTGTTGATTGACAATGTAAAATATAAATATTTTTTTAATTAAATTCCTCCATTCCCTGCTGTTCAGTGGATCCCCCCCATCCCATCGGGGGCGCCCCACACCAGTGCCACTGCACCACCTCACTCCCTTTTCTCATCCTGAGTCCACCCAGCACATCTCTCCACTCACCTCCATGGCCAGCAGCCCAACTGAACTCTTAATAAATGAGTGCATGCTTGTACAAGCACACGCTCATTCATTGACAGCCTATGGTCTTTTAGGGAGTTTTTCAGGGGACTAGAGAATGTGAGGGGGCTGCTCCAGTCACCGGCGGCGGGGGGCAGGATGGGAGGAATGGTCCGCCGGGGTCCACAGTGCCATTCCCCCCCAAACACCCCCCTGCTAGGGACCGGAGCACTCTCCTCATGTTCTCTACCCCCCTGAAAAACTCTCTAACTGATTGTGAGCTGCCAATGAATGAGCGCGTACTTGCACAAGCATGCACTCATTCATTAAGAGTTCAGTCGGGGTGCTGGCCATGGAGGTAAGTGGAGGACTGTGCCGGTGGCCCACTTGGGGTGGACTTGGGATTGGGGGGAGTAGGGGGGTGTCTGTGGCACTGGTGTGGGCACTCTCTGACGGGGTGGGGCAGGTGGGGGGTCCACTAGACACCAGGAAATGGGGGATTTACTTAAAAAAAATTATTTATATTTTTACATTGTGGCTGACTGGCTGGCGATCAGTGAGGAGGGGATGATGGGGTCATGTGGTCGCATACAGAAACAGCACAGCACTATACCACACTGTCAAAACAGCAACTAAAAATAAAAACACTTGTTTTCTGAAGGGGGGCTCTGCCCCTGCACCACCCATTACAGGGGCTTCCCCCATTAACATAACCTCCTCTTGAGGGGGAGCAACTCGGGGACAGAGTGAAACTTGGACAAACCGCACAAAAGACAAGGAAAAAAAATGAACTAACCTAATTTGGGATCAGGAATAGAACCCCAGTTCACAGCCACTCCATTGTCCTCCAGCACCGATGGCTCTACTCCATAAGCCACAGCAGCTACTTGGTTGACTCCCTTCCAACAGAGCTCTTACCCTCTGCAGCAGAGCCTTCCAGAAACAGCTACAGGGTCACTACTACTGCTCCACTCTATTTGTGTCATGTGGCAATGTGTACCCTGTAGCTGTTCTTCCCCACACTGTTACTGTTGCATGGTTTTGCCCTGCGGCATTCTTCATGCAACATATTGACCCGGTACAAGGGCAGGGAGCGACTGTAGTACTTTTTCAAACTGTGTCCAGTGATCAGCGGGGGGTCCACTAGACATCAGTGAATGTGAGATTTAATTTAAAAAATTTATATATATTTTTACATTGTGGCTGACTGGCCGGCGAACAGTAGGGGATTGTGGGGCAGGGGGGTGATTCTGAATGATTCAAACTGTGTCTGGCAATTGGCTGGGGGGACCACTAGACACCAGGGATTTTTATACTGTAACACTATGGCCAAAGTGTGTGTGGGGAGTATGGAATTTCACCCACAAAATTCTACATTTCGATCCGGGCTCAGCGAATTGAAAAAATTTTGTGTATTGCGCTTTGCGTATTGAGCACAATACATGAAATATTTCGTAGAGCAAAGTTTGTCGACTTTACCCATCTCTAGTCAGCAGTCCCCTGTCCTCCTCACTCTGCAGCAGCCTGAAGATCCTGTGCCACAAACCCCACTGGTACCACCGTTGTAGGCTACATCCACTCATCAGTCTCAGTCAGGAGCAATTCTTACTTTTTCTGACCCATTTGTGATCCATTTACACTCTGCATTACCAGTGTGGCATGCAGGCAAATCCCAGAGTGTTGCTACCACTGCAATTGGGCTTCCCCAGCCAGAGTCAACTGCTACCCAGGTTACCTGAGTCTAATGTGCTGTAATGCACAGAGACGCGCTACTAGCTGTTTGGCCACTGGTCCACATATCCAAATGGAGATGTATGTATGGGGATCCTGAGTGTAGCAGGGCATGGATTACTGTGCATGACATAGTCCCATAAAGTGCAGGAATGGTACAGGTGGAAAATTATGTCTCTGAGGGAATCTGCCATTTGGGACAGGCATGCATCATCAACCTTCTAAATCCCACGTTCTCCACAAAAAAGAATGGCAATAGATCAGTTGACAGCATTTCCAGTGGTTGCTGCATTCACTTCCTATGCAATAGCATGACTGGGTGAGTATTTGGCATTGTAACTCCCCCTCACGGGTGGGGGTTTATCTTGTTTTTGCCTTCTGTTTGTTGAACGCTACCAGTTTCAGTCCTGGGTGTCTTCCTATCACTCTTGCCAGACCCCAGGTATTAAGTCCTGTAGGGGGGGACTGGAGGAGCATGTATTTGAAAGAATTAAATTGCCCATTTGGCAATAAGTGCACTGCTGCGCAGCTCGCATCTCGGAAGTGCGAGTTGGCGGGGTACACGCATGTATGCAACAGCGATCAGCACTATGGTGCTTCAATGTTAAAAGCCACTCCAGTGGCTCCCTCGGCCCTGTGTTTGTGTCCCCTGACCCCACAGACATAAGCAGTGGCAAAAGGGGATCCGGCGGCACCTGGGGAAACAAAATAAAATGTTAAATAAAAGCACTCTTAGGTAGTAAAGGGCAAATGTTACTTTAAGAAGCAGCTGAGCCTGCTACATAACTATCAATGATCCCTGCCTGCCACCTGGGAGGATACTGCTGAGATTTTAGCAACAGGCAGGGGAAGCCCCTAATAAGCCCCACTCTGCCAATGGATGATAGGGCAGAGGGGCTGTTATAAAACAATGGGGGCTATAAATATTAAAATATTACTGTTGGGCTGCAAAGGGAACTGAAAGATGGAACACTATATAGGCTGCCATGAACCATTTACTTCAGCAGCCATATTTGTTATCTTTGACCCCAAGCCAGACAATCAGCAGTCAAGGAGCCTGAAGACCTGCAGCTATGGGTCCTGGGAAGGGAGTTAGAACTGTGTTCTTGGTGCCCAAATGAACAACCAATCAGGCGTCAAGAGGACCTGATGTTTATTAATCTTAAGGATGAACAGCTGTGCCAACCAATAGGAAGCTGCCATTTTTTCTTCAGATCACAGGGGCAGTTACAGCTCATGGTAGTTCTCCTGAGGCTCTCCCCGAGTGAGGAGGGCGTAGAGCCAGTAACCAGCTCAAGTTTGGAAGTTGAGCTAAGGCTTTCATGGCAAAAAACTGAGAGAATGCCTGTCTGGCATCTGGAAGCTCCAGAGTGAGGGAGACCCCATCTGGAGTACTGTGTGCAGTTCTGGAGACCCCATCTCCGCAATAACATAGACAGAGTGGAGGCTGTCCAGAGGAGGGCAACCAAAATGGTGCAGGGTCTGCACCAGAAGACATACGAAGAAAGACTAAAGGAGCTTAATATGTATACCCTTGAGGAAAGGGGGCATGATAGAAACTTTCAAGTATCTCAAGGGAATCAAAAAAGTCCAAGAGGGAAGTATCTTTCAGAAAAGAGATGTGCTAGAAAAAGGGGGCATTTGAAGATAGAGGGGGGGACGGCTCAGAGGTAATGTGAGTAAGTATTTGTTCATGGAGAGGGTTGTGGATGCATGGAACAGCCTTCCTGAGGAGGTCATGGAGTCAAGAACAGTGGGGGAATTCAAGAATGCATGGGACAGACATAAGGCAGTCCTAGTGGGGGGTAGGAGGAAGTAGGCTGTTGGTTAACTAGGATCTGCAGCTTATCTGTTAGGTAGAAAAATGGGCAGACTAGGTGGGCCAAGCGGTCCTTATCTGCCATCAAATTCTATGTTTCTATGACCAGATCAATTGGGGGTAACCTCTGCAGAAATCCTGAAAAAATCCTCAGCCTGTTAGGAGGGTCAGACTGTTTTGCCAGAGACTGGAGTGCTGCCTGAAGCCTGAAGCCAGCAGTGGGAAAAGCCCTTGGAGCTCCTGCTGCCTTTGGGAGCCCCAGAAGCCATGAAGTCCTGCAGCCCAAAAGCTGAGTTATCCATTGCCAAAGACTGTTCCAGAATGCCCTTCTGAAAGCGTCAATTAGAGAGCCATCACAGCATCCAAGAGTACTGAGCTGATCCAAACGGAGACAGACACTGCATCAGGTCCAGACTGCCCTGGAGACAGGTAAAGTGTCAGCTAGCCCTTATGAAGTGGGATGGATTGGGAAACAGGGAGCCATGGGTGTGTGCCCAAGTACTGGGCTACTCTTGACCCATTTGGGGGAGTAGGACCTTGGGGTCGCTCCTGGGGTCTGGGTTCCTTGGGAACTGGGAAGCTGCTGCGCAGTGCTCCTGAATCCTGGGTGTGACTCAGAAGAGCCGTGAAAGAGAAGTGTGAGCCAGAAAAGCTGCATTTACAGAGGGTCAAGACGGAAGGTGACAAGCTGCCAGATCCTGCAATGGCCCTGAGGGTACAAGCTGGCACTGCCAAGACAGCTTCCCTGGCACTGTCAAGACAGCTGTCAAGACAGCTTCCCCTTCTTTTACAGTTCAAGGTCCCCAGCTCGACAGACTGCACCTGCATCCCTTGCCAGACCCTGTGAACTGAGCAACAGAACCGTGAGTAAAACAGGGCCTGCCCTGACCTGGGGAGTTATATTAAAGTTTTCACACCAAGTTACCATTTATTTTATTTATTTATTTATTGAAAGAATCGGAATTACAACCTTTGAGTCAAGGACTCCTTTGCAAAGGCTCCACGTCAAAAATGAAATAACATAACAGGGTACAAGAAAGACAAGAACAGAGCAATATTACAATGTTGAAAAAGGGCAAGTAACAAAATTCAAGGATGGAGAGAGCCAGCCCAAGTCAGACAGTGAGCAGTAAACAACAATAGTTACAGTATCAAAAGACAGTGATCAGTAAACTATAGTCTGGTAACAATTTCTGCAGGGTCAAACAGTAGGGGCAGACCCCAGGTCAAAGGGGAAGTAGGGGAGAGTGGTGGGTGACTTGCGTCTGCATTGCAGATATGGACTAGGTGCAGTCGCAGCAGGAGTGGGAGAGAATTTCGGAGCAGAGTCAGGATTTAAATGGGCCTAGCTGCTGCTCCAGAAAGACAGCAGGAGTTGGTTCATTAAACCAGAGGGGGGCCCTGTGGAAAAAGGAATGTTGGCCCAGGGAAGTCCTGCAATGGGGTACTAAGAGAGGGGCAGACAGAGAGCTTTGAGTTGTCCGGGGTTGGGTGGAGTGCTGCACAACATGGTGAAGCCCAGGGGGGAGGAGCAGAGTGAGAGCTTTCTGGCAAGAAGACACATCTGGTATCTGAGCTGTCCATCGAAGTTAAGCCAGTTGCTCCAATGGTAGAGCTCACAGGTATGGGTCCACCGGTCACATCCTGTGACAAGTCTGCAGGCTTTATCTATGGAGACCTTAATATGGCGTAGGGCAGTGGGGTCAGCGGAGCCGTAGACAACAATCCCATAGTCGATAAGTGAGTGCACTGAAGATGTCACAGCATGGTTTAGGGCATTTGGGGGCAGGCAACCCCTATACCTATACAAGAGCCCTATTCTAGCATTAACAGCGGAGCAGAGGAGATTGATGTGTTCATGGAACATGATAGAGGAGTCAAGAGTGATGCCTAGGTATTTAAAGGTGGGTATCAGGTCAAGTGGGGAGCCCTTGGAGTTGAGAATGGTGAGGGGAAAGTTTTTGTTTGTTTTGTCTGTGGGTGAAGAGCATGGCCTTGATCTTTTTGTAGTTCATGACAAGGCGGTGATCCGAGAACCAGGCTTCAGCCTCAGTGAAGGAGCGCTGCAGGGAGGCTTGAGGAGAAAGGGGGTCAGGGTGACTTGTCAAATATGACTGCATCATCGGCGTAGAGAAGCAGCTGACCCGAGCAGGCCATGGGGAGGATGTTCAAGAACATGCTAAACAGGAGGGGACCCAATATAGAGCTTTGGGGGACCCCAGAGTGAACCGGTTTACTGGGCGAGAGTATAGTGTTTAACTTGGCCCTCTGGATTCTATCGCTCAGATAGCTTTTAAACCAGGCGGTGGCTTCCTGAGATAGCCCCAAGAGGGGCAGGGACTGTAGGAGAAGCATGTGGTTGACAGAGTCGAAAGCCTTGGTTAAATCAATATAGGTAGAGCCAACCAAGTGTCCTTGGTCAAGGGCTTTGTTTAGTTTAAAGTGCACTAATGCCAGCCAACCTGTGGCAACAATCTGGCCTGCACCTTAATTGGGGTACCCAGGTAGACTCTTTAGGGACACTGGTACCAGTGGGAATGTGGGCATGTTAAATGTTTTATTGCTGTTGGGGGTGGGCACAGTTATTGATGTGTTTCATGGCTATTCCAAGTTACCAACTTTATGCCACTGCTTTAAATTTACATCTCCCATTCCCCGTTCCCTATAATAAAGCTGTCATTACTGTTACTGTTAAAACTGCCTGTGAGCATATTATTAGCTATAGTCATTAACTGCATGCAAAGTAAAGTGCAGCAACTGTTTATGGTATCTGTGCAGGGAGTGACTGGAAGGGGAGGTGGGTAGGTACAGCATCCCAGGGGTTGTACCCAACAAATATCTGGCCCACTGTATTTTCTCTGGGTGGAGGCACTGCACTATTTATTTCTTTTTGGGAAGGAAGCCCCCAGTTATCATCCAAACAGAGCCCAGGCCCCTCAACCTGTATTGTGGTCATCAGGCAGGGGTAGTAGCCAGCTGGTACACAGAGCCCGGGTTACAGCATAATGCTCCAGAAACATGCTATGCAGTGTAGGCTGGACCTTTCTGTGTGTTGGGGTACCAAACAATGGGATTCGGCATGGCGGCATAGCCAGTTGGGTAGCATTTCACTCAGGGCCTTGGGATTCATGGATGCTGCTCACAAGAAAGCAATGATTTGGGTGTTTTCTTTTTAATCAATTAAAGTTTATTAATTTTTGTGCAAAACATAGACATACAATTGCATTCCATACATTAGTATAAATCAGTCATCTGTTACCTTTATATCCCCGCTGGTGTAAGAGACCTGATATAACTTTCCATCAAGCGCAACACTCTCATTTTGTGAATGGGAACCTACCATCCAGATCAGGCTCAGTGCCACTACCACCAGCAGTCACAGGGGACACCATCAACCTCTTCCTCAACCACTGTTCCTGAGCCAGAGATTTTGCTACCTCGTGGACTGATCCACTTATCGCTGCCTCCCCCAGCACCCACAAGCATGGATGCCACAGTTGTGGCAGAGAATAATTTGACAACACTAATGCCACCAGCACTTCCACCAACTACTCCTTTGCTACTACTACTAGCTCTGGAGCCAATTGCTGAACCTGCTGCAGAGGTAGTTTTTTTAGGTGCAACAACCTCTTGCCCCACAGAACCTATGCACTTGATGGCCACCTCGATGGCACCTCTCCCTTAACTCTAGTGTCTCTGTCCAGTCATTTTACATATTTACATTTTTAATACTGTGGAAAAAAATATAAACACTGCAGTAAACCTAAGCACCAGCAGCAGCAGACAACACCTCACCAGTGGGATTAGCAGTGTTTTCTGAATCTGAACAGATCAGTTTACCGAGCTAATAGTAGCTGCTGGAAAACCACCCCAAAAAGTTCTTTTTTGTTGTTGGTATTTTTTTTAACATTGTGGGCATTAGCAAGATGCACATGGTGGGTAATTCAAAACAAGTTACTGTAAGTAATACCATCTCTTCAAGAACTAAACAAAATAATCACAATTAATATGGAAACAGACTGACAAATAATTCACTTAACCACAGAAAACTGTACTTCAGAAATACAATGACAAACCACAGACCACAGACAAAAATTGGTATGAAGAAAGACTGAGGAAAACAAATCGGACGAGTGCTCGCATGGCTGCCTTGCTTGCTAGCTAAAAAACTACCCTCCCTGGCACAGCACTGCTTCCATAGGCAAGACAAAGCCACTACTTTCAACTAAATTCATCTGCAAAAGTATGAGCAATGATAATCTAGCTGCAGAAGGCACTCTATATATTTTTGGGGAGTGATTTGATTCAAAATACTCCATTTTCAGAGTAATTTTAAAGGTTTTTGCTCAGACGAGCAGGGATAGACTTCTGTCCAGCTGTCCCGTCATGAGACCACACTGAACACGTGGCATACAGCTCATTTCAGTACTGTGTAACCTCCAATCCAATACATTGCAAACTTTAATAATTTCATTAATATTAATATTGTGTATACTTTGTACCAAGTTGTCCTACCAGGACCTCGTTGTAAATGAGTGTGCTCAATGGAGTTTCCTGTAAATAAACTTGAACTTCGCCCATGGGCCCAACTTCACTTAACTTCATCCAACTTCGTTGGCAAAGTTACTAAATTCGCTGTTTGCAAAGTTAGCCCTATACTGCAAATGAGAACATCGCAGGGTGAAATAATTTTACGAATTGAGGCAAATTTGCAAATTAGTCCATGAAACGAACTTACCCAACTTTGCACACCCCTAACTCCAAGTGGTTTCAGGAAATTCAGAAAGTGCCACTTTACTAGGTGGCAGTACTAATTTTACCAGCTGCTGATGCTACTGTAGATGGAGTTCATATTTTAACTGAGAGGCAGTATAGCGCAGTGGTTTAAGGCTCTGAGCTGAAAATCTGGTGACATCTAGCAGACCAGACCTGGGTTTAAATCCCACAGCTTCCACTTGCATACTGTGTGACCCTGATAAAGTCACTTAACTACCCTGTGCTCCCAGGTTGCACCTGTGAAAAAGCTTTCAGCTTAGTGTGCTACTCCTGGTTAAACAACTGGAAGAAAAAAAAAAAAAATGTTGTTGCTGTTCATCTTTGATGGTGGTTTTGTGTGCAGTATTTCCTATACATCCAGTGTTAGAAATTTAAACTAGGGTGATCACAGTATTTTTGGGGTGGTCTGGGTTTGTTGTATAAGTAAGCTTTAAGTCATGACAGGGTGTGCATGGAACATATTTTACCACACGGCCAGGGGTGTAATAAGGCACAAGGCCTTGGCCGAGTGCCTTTAGCCCCTGGCGTGCGGTAAAATATGTTCTATGCACACACCTGGAGTGTCTTATTGCGCTTATAAAATGGGCTACATTTTTTTCCTTTAAAGAGTCAGAAAAAATACTGCTTATATGCAGAAAAAACATAGCTTCTTATGCAAATTTATGATAAAATAGTCCTTCCGCCCACCAGACAATGACATCATCATGATGTGCTGTTGAACTTTGTCATGTACTTCCATCAGTAGTAAAGCTTCCTCACAGCCTGATTCAGGATCACTATCCCCTTCCTTTATTTGTGTGGTGTTTTTTCTGCACTGTGACAGACAGGAAAGGAGAGTGAGGAAGAACCATTTTTATTTTTTACTGCGATAAATCGGAACGGAAAGAGAGCGAGGGAGAACTGTTTATATTTTTTTCTTTGCTAAGCAATGAGAGCGAGAACTTCTTTTGTTTGTTTTGAGGCAAACCGCTTCAATTCAGATTCAGACTGCTGTTTTTAACTCTTCCACTCATGCCTACTGCTTTGCCAGAAGCAGCAGAGCAGTGGGAACTATCACAGAGCAGGCGCCGTATGCTCTAGGACTGAGACTGGTGCGGTATGCTCTAGGACTGAGACTGGCAGCGGCATGAAAGACTGAACAAGATGAGTTAGTGTTTTATTTCCCCTCATAGTTTCTTTCCTCACTCTGCTTTTTTTTTGTGAAGGGAGAACTAAATAAGTAGCTACTGTAGCTGTCCAGAGTTCCTGATCATTAGGTTCGCTATTTTTGGGGTCAGAAATGTCCATTCACCCTCTCCTTCCCTGTTGATTAATATTAGTGAGGAAACAACAATGGCAGCATTTTTAAAACGCCACGGTTCTAAGGCTTAATGATTTAAGCCTTTTTACTGCCATTCTTTTTTTTTACCCATGCATGGAACATATTCCATGCATGGTGAGCTTGGTCCCTGATTGACTGGTTTAGCCTACCCATTTTATAACAGACATTAAGGCTCAGTTCTGTGTCAGGGAGTACTCCTCCCACCAAGTACTTGTCGGAGCAAGCTAATATGGTAGACAAATTAAGTATATGTTCCTGGTATATCCAGGGACTTCCACATCAGTAAACTGTAAAAGAAATCTCACTCTGCTTAAAAAACACAATGTCCAAGTGACTCTCCTTCAAGCGATGTACCTTACAATAGGAGAATATCAGAAAACAGGACTGGGTAGGGTAACATCACTCAGCCTCTTACTTTTTTTTTTTTTAAGTTGTTTAACCAGGAGTAGCACACTAAGCTGAAAGCTTTTTTACAGGAGCAACCTGGGAGTACAGGGAAGTTAACTGATTTACTCAGAGTCACACAGTATGCAAGTGGAAACTGTGGGATTCAAACCCAAGTCTGGTCTGCTGGATGTCACCAGATTTGCAGTTCAGAGCCTTAAACCACTGCGCTATACTGCCTACAGTGCTCACAAAAGGGGGTGGAGATCCTGATGCATCGGCAGCTTCCCTTTGCAGCAGATCGAGTGATACAAGACCCAGTTGAAAGACACTATGCATTTGTAGAGGGCACATTGAATGGAGAGACCTTCAGGTTTGGGAATATTTACACCCCAGCTCATTTTGATACAGCATTTTTTGATCATGTGCTAAAGATCTTACAGAGGGAGAACTTCCCTAATGTAATCCTCGGGGGGGGGGGGCTTTAATTTCATCTTAGATGCAGCTATGGACAGGTCCGCAGGCACATTGAAGAATGGTGGGGGTACTGCAATGGTGCAAGGGCCTAACAGAACTGGACCTAACAGATATTTTAAGGAAAGTGAGCCTGAGAATTTACATTTTAGTCTAACCAGCAGCGCATGTGGTTGAGTCTAGATCACCTATTTTTTCTGAGAGTATTATATGCAAGGGTGAGGTCCCCAGCAACAAGTCTGTTTACAATGTCTGATTGTGCTTGAGACTCAGTGTCTCTGTACCTTCTTGTAAGTACTAAGGCAACTAAGAACTGTTGTTTTCCCACATACCTTCTAGAAGACGAAAAGTTTCAGACATTTCTGGGAGCCCAATGAAAACTGTATTTAAAGCATCCTCAATTACATCACAAGCAGTACTGCGGGATGGGGGAACCCTATATGAGGTAGTAATCATAGCTTTTACAGTGTCCAGTGCTAAACAGAGAAGGGAAAGACTACGTGAAAAAATCAATGGTGGAAGTCATGCACAGGCACTTCAGAGGATGCCAGGGGAGCTTCAGGTAGCACAGGAGGCAGTAAATGTAACTTTTGACTAGCAATGCTCACATCTCCCTGGTGTATGCTCCACAAACACTATATGAGTGGGGAAACAAGCTTAGTGTTTTGCCCGAATCGCACAAGGCAGACTTGAGAATAATATTATTCCCTTGATTAGGCATGGAGGGTGGGACCCTACACGACAAGCCTGAGAACCTCAGGAAGATTTTTGACGAGTGTTATAGTATGTATTCATTCATCATTATTTGGTAACAAGGTAAGGTTCACTAGGTGCAAGTGCCTGTTTTGAGGGGCAACCTAGGAGCACTGGGGAGGTTAAGTGACATGTCCAGAGTCACACAGCATGCAAGTGGAGATTGTGGGAATCAAACCTAGGTCTGCTGGATGTACAAAGCTCACTTGTAGATCATTACTCTTACCTCTAGGCTATACTGGTCAGGCAGGCCATCCCATTCCTGGAAAAACTTCAAATCCCAAAAGCCACAGAGGAGCAGAAGGCCATTCTGAATGCATCTTTATTCAGAGCATGATGTGGAATAGATGATAATGAAATTAAAGAAAGGGGATGTGGCAGGCTGTATGGGCTGACTGCGGAATGCTACCAGGGTTTACAAAATACTATTCGGAGCTGTTTTAAGAACATGTTGGATGAGGCTTTGGAAGAAGGTGCTCCCTGAGAACTACAGTAGTAGCACTGAATTAGTCAAGGGATTTTTAGGGAATTTTAAAAATCCCTATTGAGAATTGTGAAACCTTTAGTTAGGGATTTTGTTTTGTTTGTTAGTGTGTTCACTGATACCCAGAGAGGGCTGTCTCATCTGATAGTGTAGTTGAAAATCTACCAGATGGCACTTAAGTACCATAATAGGAACTGGCCTCTTTCTGTAGGTATAACAAAAATAATTCTAGAGGATTTTTTTCCTTAAATTTTGTGAAGGATAAATAGGGAATCTCAAAAAATTGCTTGACAAATTCGGTGCTACTACTGTACTGCCAAACCATGAGTACAATGTCACACAGAGTGGGGAAGAATCCTCTGATTTGCCCCTCCTATTGTCTGATCTTACTCTTGAACTGTGATGCTAAGATCTTGGCCAAGGTTCTTGCAGTGAGATTGGAAGGCATCCTCCCCTTCTTGGAGCAGTAGACTCCAGGATAAATTCTCCCCCTCAAGAAGGCATGTATCTACGTTGACACATAGGAGTGAATTCCTGATCCATGGCTACAGTATAGTCCTCACAGTTTTCACATTTTTTGCACCTTGCACTTTATGTAATTATGGCTTTGTGCAATTCATGAAGTAAACTTGTAAAGCTGATGTTACCTGTTATGCCTGTTTTCTATACCATAATTTAGCTTTGTCCAGGGCAGCACCCCTCTCATAATATGAGATGACTGTTAAACATAATTCATTGGGGTTCTTGACATCAAGGTAGGGCATTCCTGCTCACCATGGATGCCAATAAATCATTTAATAGGATAGAGTGGCAATACCTGTTCAAAGTTCTGGACAGATTTGGTCTGGGTGCTACCTTGATTGACTGGATCAGGCTGCTGTATAAATCTCCTTCAGCAAGGGTACTAGTTAATTGGGTTCTCTTGAATGAGTTTTGGCTTGGCAGGATTCCAGACAGGTACACCCATTTCACCGCTGTTATATGCTCTAGGGATTGAGCTTCTTGTCATATTCATTCATAAGTGTCCAGATATCAGAGGAGGGAGAGACTGTAGTGATGAGGTTCTCAAAATGTTCCTACACGCAGATGACATCCTGATGTTTACAGCTGACTCTAAGGTAACTATTCCAGCCATAATAACAGCAATGAGGGCAGAGAAGTCAACAAGAACTAGGACTGGTACTTTTCAAACTAAAGAGAAAACAAATTACGTATCTGGGCATTCGGGTGTGGCTTTCCCTTCAGTCTCTGTATAAGACCAATTATGAGAAGATACTAGCACATATTGTCACAGACTTGGTAGGCTGAGGGATCTTCCCATTTCCTGGATGGGGCATATAAACTTCATCAAAATGAATTTTTTGCCAACATTTGTATATCCCCTGCAGATGCTGCCAATGGGACTCTCAAGGTCTGATCTCCACTTCACTAACATAAGATGATCTAAGTTTTTTATGGGATGGTAGATGCCCATGGACTAATATACAAAGGTTAAGGAAGCATACAGGACAGGGGGCCCTGAAGCATCCCAACTTTGGAGTTTATTATCTTGCTTTCCAGATTGGGTATATACAAGAATGGCTGAAGGGGGCAGACAGATCAGGCAGAATGGCCCTGGAGCTGGAGCTGGGGGGACTGCCACTAGTCTCCTGTTTGGGGAGCACTTTAATAAGGCAAGGCAAAGCAACATTTATCTATAGAGTGCCCAATCCAAACAGGCTCTGAGCACTGTTCAAACTATTTTTATTTTAACTTTCCTTTATTTAATAAATTTTATACATACAAATACAAATCAAAACATATATCTTAACAACGGGAGATAAGTAACATCACAACAACAATATCACAGGATGGTTACATTATAGGTTTTTCACATCTCCCCATCCCTTCCCCATTATAATATCCAGTAGACCATAGGTCTTATAAAGTGCATGGAAGAAATGCAGTGTAAAAATATTCCCTGTATTGGAAAATGGATTGAACACAATGAAGTCTATTTGGCCTAAGGAGGTAACTGGTATGACCCAGGTGATGGGAAAAGATTATAAATAAATTAAATCAATAAGGAGTAAATCTTCCCCCATTTATTATAAAATTGGTTAATTTTATTATTAAATAGATTAATCTGGTAATCTGCAAATTAAGAACTAAATTAGGTATCCATTCTTTCATACTTAGTATCTGGTTATCTATCCAGTGCTTAATAATAAGTTGTTTTGTGGAAATGGCCATAATAGTTATGGTTGCTCTATCACTAAGGCCTTCAACTGAAGTAAGGTTACCTAAAATACAGGTCTTGAAACTAAAAGCATCCTGTAAACAGAGTTTTTGGCCATTTGTTGTTTTAACTAAGTTCCAAATTGATTGAGATTTCGGACAATCCCAAAGAACATGACGAATAGTCCCTTCCTCTAGATTACACTTACTACATCTGTTGGATTCCAAGAGACTGAATTTACAAATTTTTTGAGGGGTCACACATGCATTGTGAAGAAGTTTATATTGAATTAACCTAAGATTATCTAAGGGTATAAACTGGTAAATATTTCTACACAAAGTATACCGATTTTGAGTATAAAATCCAGTTTCCTTGTTCTAATAGTGGGGAATAATAGGATCAGTGCAAAATTTTTGAGTGAGTAACAGCTGATATAGATTGGAGATGGGATGAGGTTTTAAGCTCCCAACTTTCATATCCCTCACTGGATCTTGAGAAATAGTAGAGATTGGTATGTGTCCAAAATAAGTTTTCAAAGCAGTTTTAATTACTGTAATAACAGCTAAGGAAGGAACTTTTTGTGGAGATTCTCACTATCCAATATTTCATGTAATGGGATGTAAGAGTCATCCCTAATGAACAACCAACAGTAAGATTAACATTGTTAGGAAACCGGTTGGTTGGTATAGTCTTTCCATTTATTTTGAAGTTTGGATTGTCAAAATTAGGCTGATCTGAACTCTTGAATCTTGACAGACCTATAAAAGATAACATTTGGTAATGCATTTTCAGAGAAGTTCCAATCATAGTACACTTCAGTCTAACAGGTAATAACCTAAACACAAAGTGCAAAATAGTGTCAAAATAAATCTTATATTTTTTCATCAAGTTTAATTCCAGCTCAAGCCATATGGGGCCATAACTTCCTGAGTAAGTACAGGGAGAGAGCCATTTTATATATTTATTAATATGTAAGGCCATATAATATAATATACAATGAGGTAATTTAATTCTGCCTTGCTTCTTAGAAAGAATGAGCTTCCTCCACGCTATCCTTGGGGTTTTGCTGCCCCATATGAATTTAATAATTTCTGACTTTAAATTAATAAACCATTTCAAGGGTATAAAGATATTTAGCATGTTAAGGGGATGAAATAGCCTTGGGAAAATGTTCATTTTAATAACATTAACTCTACCCCAGAATGAGGGGGGAGATGTTGCCATCTTCTAAGGTCTTGTTTGATTGTTGTAAATAAATCATCCAGGTTTAGTTTCATTAACTGGGACTGATCCCTTGTGAGGTATAACCTAAATATTTTAATTTATAAGGTGACCAGATAAAGCCCAAGTTTAATATTTCCTTTTTAAAAGAAAAGGGAGTTAAGAGGCATGACCTCCATTTGTCAATGTTTAGCTTATAATTAGAAAAAGAACTATATCCTTATATAGTAACTAGAGTCACTTTTATTGAGGTCACTGGATTGACAATATGGGGTAAGATGTCATCTGAAAATGCAGTGATTTTATACTGAAGGTTCCCACAATTAATGCCTATGATTTGAGGGTTAGTATTTAAGAAAAAAAAGCAGAGATTCTAGGTACATATTAAATAAAAGGGGGAGATAGGGGGCAGTCCTGCCTAGTTCCACAATATAAAATAATTTTATCTGAAATTAAGCCATTACAACTTAATCTAGCCAAGGGGAAGAGTAGAGAATCCGTAATCAAGATTAAAACTTACATGGAAATCTGAAACTGTAAAGAGTATGAAATAAAAATTTGTGATGAACTCTATTGAATGCTTTTTCTGCATCTAGAAATCCCAAGGTCATAGAGGAATTGGAGTCGGCAGACGCAGAAAAGATATGGGCAGTTTTCCTCATACAGTTAGAGGCTTGTCTATTAGAAATAAATCCTACTTGCTGTCTGGAGATAAGAGGGTGTAAGATTGTTTTGATGCTTTGGGCCAAAATAGAGAAAATAATTTTTATATCATAATTAATCAAAGAAATGGGTCTGTGGCTACCTACTTATTACTTGGTTTATTGGGTTTAGGAATTAAAATGATAAGTGTTTCATGAAGCGAGTTATCTTTGACTCCATTTTCAAGTATAAAATTATAGAAATTTTGGAGCAAGGGAATAAGAGATTTTTTTAAAGTTTTATAAAAATTTGCCATAAAACTGTCTGGACCTGGTGATTTATTTGGAGCTAACCCATCAATGGCATCTTTTATCTCTTTTTGTTGTATTTGATTAACAAGATTGGTGCCTGGGCTTCACTGGTTTTTGGACAAACAAAATTACTTAAATATTTTTCTATCTCTTCAGCTGTTGGGGGTTAGCCATCTGGCCATATAATGATGAATAATATTTATGAAACTCTACTAAAATATCTTTAGGGTCAGTTTTAAGTTCATCCAATCCCTCAGCGATTGTTGCTTCAATAAATTTAGATTTTTCTTGGTGTTTGAGTCTGTTCGCTAAAAGTTTACTGGGCTTGTCCCCCAAGCCAATATATCTAACTTTTGATTTTAAAATGGTAAATTCCACCCTCTCCTTGGTAAGCAAAACAAGATCCTACTTACATTGTTGTAGCTCTTTATTTTCTTACTGTCAGTAAAGATTGGTCCTTATTTTCTAACATTTGTATTCTTTTTGAAATGGACTCTACCTTTTCTGAAAGTTGCTTCTTCTGCTTGGAAGTGAATCTAATAAAATTTCCCCTGATGTAACTCTTTAAAGCTGCCCAGATAATATCTAGTCTATCTACAGAGGGACAGTTTTCATTCCAGAAGTTACTAATAGAAAGGTTAATGTAATTAATAATGTAATCTTGTTTAAGTAAAGTATTGTTTAACCTCCATAAAGAGTGTCTAGGGTATAATACAGGGTGAGAGATATGCAAGTCAATTAAGGAATGATCGGAGAGAGATTTTCCCAAAATTTGTGAATTCTGGACATCTCTCAACCATGATTTAGTGATTAGAAAAAAGTTGATGCGAGAGTAGGATTTGTGAACTGGTGAGTAAAATGAAAAATGTTTTGTGTTCAGAAGGAGAGTTCTCCAAGGATCTATTAAATCACAAATGTTTAAAAATTAATTTAATGGTTGGGTATCAGAATGAAGTATAAAACTGGATGGGTTAGGCCTGTCTAACAGCAAATTTACTGGGGTATTCCAGTCACTGCCAATCAGAATCCTATATGATAAGAAGGGAGATAGGGTAGTTAAAAGCTTAGTTAGAAATAGTGTAGTGTAGTATTGGTATTAAGGCCACAAACAGAGCCTATGACAAGGTCCGAACAATTAAACTTTCTTAACACAATAATGTATCTTCCCTCTGAGTCCTGAATGATCTGGGTGGAGGTAAAGCTTAATGATTTGTTCACCAAAATAGTGACCCCACTTTTACATGTATATCTACCTTCTCCAAACACCTGGGTGTAGCCAAATTTCCCAAGTAGTTCTATTCCAGTAGCCAATAAATGGGTTTCTTGTAAAAATGTAATGTTATATCCAAGTGAGTTTAAAAGACTAAGGATTTGCATTCTCTTAACCCTTAGGCATAGACCTTTGACATTCTAGGAAGCAATCTTAAGCAAAACTGACATGGCACAGTATTAAAAGGAAATAAAGAAAGGTGGTAAAGTGATTTTTATAATACCAGTTAAAAAATCTGCATTTCTTCCATGTTGTATGTAAAAACTCTCCCTGTCCCCATAATAAACCACATCTAAGGAAGCTAAACAACTTCAACCAACAAATCTGAAACAAGTATACAATACTACTAACCCCCAGTCCCATAGACTAAACTCCTAACAACATACTAACCAAGCTGAGCCCCACCGAAGCCCCCAACCCCAAACCCCTATTACACAGATTATCTGAAAAGGTGAGAAAGAAGAAAAAATTACTCATCTTAGTAATTGCTTTTCTTCTCATGGAGTCTTGCTATATTAGGACCTTTGCAGTATGCCCCTGGCTTTTGACTGCCCCGGAGATGAAATAGTTAACTCCAGAGAAATCTGGAGTTCCACAGCGCGAGAGCGCGTATTGAAAGCTCTATCTGGGTTGTTTGAACCCAAACTGTCAGGTTCTTTACGAGGCTAAACTAACATAGCAAGTCTGTGTGGAAAAGCCTTACACTAGCCATTGGCTACCTACTAACAGTAGAACCACAAAAACACAACACCAATAAAGAAAACAGTATCACGATTATTGTTAGGATAACCCTTGACAATCACTACTAAGGCCCCTCTGCCCAAAGACTCAAGTCCAGAGAGGGCCCAGCTATCAATTAACAAAAACAAAAACTATCTAGTTCCTAACCCAAGAAAGAAAGGAAGGGGGAACTAGAAGCTAAACAGGCATGACACAGTGATTGCACCAATTTGCCAACCCCATACCCAAGTAGGGATTCTGAGAGGGTAGGAGGGAGGGTTGTCCTAATATAGCAAGACTCCATGAGAAGAAAAAGCAATTACTACGGTGAGTAATTTTTCTTCAAACACCATGAAGTCTTGCTTATATTAGGACCTTTGCAGAGTACACAGCAGTACCCCATGGAGGAGGGTCAGAACCTACTTAGGAAATAGGCTTTGCAGGACAGCTGTGCCAAAGCGAATATCTCTCCTGGACTGGACGTCCAGGGAATAATGCTTAGTGAAAGTGTGGACTGTCTTCCAGGTAGCAGCTTGACAGATTTCCAAAATGGGAATATCTCTAGCAGCCGCTTAGAGATGCAGCTGTACCCTGGTGGAATGAGCCTCAGACCTGAGGGGCTGCCCCTTGCCCAGTTTTTGATAACAGAACTGGACACACGAGACAATCCACCTAGCAATCGACCTCCTAGTAGCAGGCCTCCCCTTACCCACATCTCCATAGGTAAGGAAGAGCTGGAGGGATTCGAACCTGTGACCCTTGGTACGATCCAAATAATAGCTAAGGGCTCTTTTTACGTCCAAACTGTGCAAGCTTCTCTCACCAGAAGAGGAGTGCTCAGTAAAAAATACTGGAAGAGAGATGGATTGGTTAAGATGAAAATCTGAAACCACCTTAGGTAAAAACTTTCTGTTAGTCCTGAGGATCACTTTATTTCTGTGGAAAGAAATGAAATCCTCTTCCACTGACAAGGCTTGCACCACTTATACGCCTAGCAGAAATGATAGCCACTAGAAAACAGTTTTCCAAGTTAAGAACTTGAGATCTGCCAAATCCAGAGGCTCAAAGGGAGGTTGCATTAGCTGGCAATGCAAATATTCAAGTCCCATGCAGGGGTTGGTTCAAAGTGAGGATTAGTATGAAGTAACCCTTTGAAAATTTGGCAAACACAGGGTGAGAAGAAAGAGAAACTGGTTTTCCTGCAGAAATAAAAACTGAAACAGCTGCCAAATGAACCTTTAAGGTAGCTGGTTTGAGGCCTAAGGAATTTAAGTGGACCAGGTAGTCCAACAAAATAGGCAGATCAGCTGATTCTGGGGTGATTTGCCTCTCAGAACACCAAAATGAGAATCTCTTCCATTTAGAATTATAAGTGGCTCTAGTGGAAGGCTTTCTGGAGGCCTTCAAAATATCCAAGACACCTTGAGAAAGGTGTAAATGAGCAAACTCTAACTCCTCAAGAACCAAGCCTTGAGGTGGAGGGAGTTGAGATCCGGATACCACACCTCCCTGTGCACAGGTCAGCAGGTCGTGAGCCCTGGGCAAGGTCAGGGAGGTGGAATGATAGGGACAGAAGAAGAGGTACCAAGGCTGCCTGGCCAGTCTGGAGCAATCAGAATCACCCTGCAAGGCTGAGTTCTGATTTTACTAAAACCCTGAAGAGTAGAGGGAACGGAGGAAAGCATAGAGGAACTTTCCCTCCCAATCCAGCTGAAAGGCATCCAGGGGGACTGACCCCAGAACTGGGGGCCTGCAGCAAAACAGGGAAGTTTGTGGTTGTCTGGGGCTGCAAAAGATCTATCTGAGGAGTGCCCCAGCTGGCAAAGATTGACCCCAGCACTTGAGGGTTCCAGAGCCCATTCGATGGCCCTGAGAAATCCTGCTGAGGGCGTCTGCAGACATTGTCCTTCCCTGGGAGGTGAACCGCTATCAGAGAGGTGTTCAGGGAATAGGCCAGAGACCACAACTTCATTGCTTCGCGCATAGGGCTGAAGAGCGGTGCCCCCTTGCTTGTTGATGTACCACATTGTTGTGGTATTGTCTGTCCTGACTTGAACAACTTTGTTCTGACAGTTTCTAAAAACCTGGAGAGCTAGGAAGACAGCTCTGAGCTCCAGCAGATTGATGTGAAGCAGAGATTCCTGAGGGGACCAAACTCCTGAGTTGAAAGGTCACCCAGGTGAGCCCCCAACCCAACAGGGACGATCCGTGGTGAGGACGAGGGAGTGAGGGACAGGAAGGAATGGGACCCCTGAGGACAGGTTGCTCCGATCCAGCCACCACTGGAGAGCTAGGATCAGAGTCCTGGTCACTGGGACCAATTTGGTGGGGGTCCCTCCTTTGAGACCAATAGGACCTCAAGTGAACTGAATGTCCTCATCTGAAATCTTGCCCTGGCACAACAGCTGTAGAGGCAGCCATGTGCCCCAGGAGTTGCGAGAGTGCCTTGCTGGTCGAGAGACCTGCATGGAGAAAGAAGATGCCAGGGCAATGAGTTTGTCCACTCTTTCGGAGGGAGGAATGCCCTGGCTAACTTTTGTGTCAGCTCTGCACCTATAAAAGTTAGTACCTGAACTGGTTCGAGAACTGACTTTGGAACATTCAGCAGGAACCCCAGAAAGGTGAGGAGTCCTGGGTGATTTGCAAGTGGATTTTACCTGCTCTGATGACTGACCCACAATAAGCCAGTCGTCCCAAGTAGGGAAACACAGCTATCCCTTGTCTTCTTAAGTGGGCCACTACTACAGCTAGACATTTTGTGAAAACTCTTGGAGCAGAAGTGAGTCCGAAGGGCATTGCCCTGAACTGGTAGTGGCCCGAGGGCAGTTCGAACCTGAGGTACTTTCGGTGAGAGGCCCTGATTAGAATATGGAAGTAGGCGTCCTTGAGGTCCAGGGAAGCTAGCCAGTCCCCTGGCCTCAAGGATGGCAAAATCATTGCTAAAGTCAGCATTTTGAACTTTGGTTTTACAAGATGCTTGTTCAGAAATCTTAAATCCAAGATGGGCCGCCAGTCTCCTGTCTTTTTTGGGGTCAGGAAGTACCTTGAGTAAAGACCCTTGCTCTGGTGGCAAGGGGGGACCCTTTCCACTGCTTTGCAGTCCAAAAGAGAGGAAACCTCCGCTTCTAGTGCGAGGGTTTCTAAAAGACTTGAGGGGGGAAAGTGCCTGGCTCTCATCTTGGGAAACTGTTTGAAACTGAGAACCAAGCCTTGGCTTACCACCTCCAGAACCCATTTGTCCAAGGTTAGGGACAACCAGTTCTGGCAGAAATAAGCCAGTCTGCCCCCCACCG
The DNA here is from genome assembly GCA_016271365.2 of Neoceratodus forsteri. NCBI lineage: Eukaryota > Metazoa > Chordata > Ceratodontiformes > Ceratodontidae > Neoceratodus > Neoceratodus forsteri. The sequence goes on along the minus strand of CM057455.1, from coordinate 1,361,374,806 downwards.
GTACAGGAGAGTCGGCCCCAGACACCCCGGTCAGGGTGCCTGCTTGGCAGGAGCAGCTTTAGGTTGGGGAGAGGGCCTGCCTGTGCCCCTGGCCTGCCTCTGCCTCTGAAAAATCCTCTCTGTGCAAAAGCAGAAGAAGCCTGGAATTGGTAAAGACCTATTGTAAGGCCTGCCACTATCTCTGGGGCATGCCTATGTTGAGTGGCATGCCTTCCTTAGCTTGGGCACTTTTGTAAGTAGTTCTGTATTCATCCATCTTTTCATGTAATTTTCTGTTTGTTCTCCAAACAGAGAATTTCCTATAACAGGAAAATCTATAGCCTTTGACTGGTATCTTGGACAGATTAGTGCATCTGAGCCATGCCAACCTCACGGAGAGCTACAGAAGTGGCCATGACCCCAGAGGAAACATCATTAACATCAACAGCAGCATGAAATTGAACTTTAGAGCTTCAATGCCATCAGCAGCCACCTGTTCCAACTCACTAGCCAGCTGGCCATGGGCCTGTTTTGGCCAACTGCAATATAGTGTCCCATCTAGATTTCTGATATCTAGCCACATAAGCCATATAATTAACCTGTCTGAGTCCCAAAGAAGCTGCCACATACTGTTTTTTTTCGCCATGGCATCAATCTTCCTGGAATCCTTATCAGGAGGATGTGAAGCCAGGGAATATTAGCCTTGTCACAGGCTGCAGCTTGCACCACACCTACATGACTACACTGTTCAGTAAGGAAGTCTGTATTAGGGCCTGACAACGATACCTTCTGTCCATTTTTATCTACAGGAGGGACAGAAAAAGATTTTAAAATCTTAGTGGTTTGTCTCCTAAATGACTTATGTAAAGGAATAGACAACCTTCTAGCCTCTGGAATATCCATCATTTCCACATAGTCAGGCTCCTCTTGCTCATCCACAGCCTCTTCTAAGGGAGCTGGAGAGTTTCTGCTACTTTCTTATAAAATCTGAAATGAGATGGGGACTCAGACAATAAAGGGGAGACTCAAGGGTCTGTCTGGAGAAATGTCCAGTTCTACTGGCACTTCCAGACCTTCCCAATCACAATTACAATCATCAAAATCTTCCTCCCTCCTGTGGTTCATAAAATCCCCAACATCATAATCCTGAACCACTGGACCTGAACGAGACCCCTTTTTCCAACCAGAGAGGGTTCAACAAGTCCCTGAGACAAAGACTGGACAATCTGTATGGCTTTAGCTATTTCTACAGCAGAAGGAGAGACAAAACTGGACTCCACACTAGCTGATTTCTTTGTCCTTTTTGCTTTGACTGGTTCCTCAGGACCAGCCTTTCTTTTGCCCGAGGAAGTATGGCCCTGGTCAGAGGGCACTCCCTCTGGTCCAGCCGTAGCTGGGCTGGGCTGCCATCCAGGTCAGCGGACTTTTTGGCCTCTCGTTCCCTGAGCCTGCCCAATCTCTTTTCCAGGGTGGCTGCAGGAAAATTCTTACATATCTGGCAGTCTGACAGGAGGTGGTCAGCCCCCAGACAATAGACACAAGTGGTGTGTGGGTCAGCCTTGGCAAAGGCTTCCCCACAGACATCACAGTGTTGAAACCCAGTGGGCCCAGTTTTCTTTGGGTTTCTCAGACATAATGCCAGCCTAACCAAACTTGTCCTTTGTTTCAGGCCTGCAGGATAAGACACCTTATCGGTCCCTAACCGTGTCACGGTATTTGAAAAAAACACTTTTAATTGCAGGTTTTTTTAGGACCGATAAGAACCAGGTACCTCACTCTAAATGCAAAGAAAACAATTTTTAAAGCAAACTGATCGGTTCAGAGCGAACCAATAATGAGTTTCCACACAGACTAAAATTATTTTACTTACGGTTACCAGATAGAGCTTTAAACGGAAAACCGCGGTAATTTTAAACACTTTCTCGGTTAAATGAACCGATAAAAATACTTTAAACCGCAAAATGAACTGAAATGAAGGAGCTGGTCTCTGGGCGTCTGTTCAGTGAAAGCGGAGTAAAGAATCTGACAGTTTGGGTTCAAACAACCCAGATAGAGCTTTCAATAAAGCGCTCGCGCTGTGGAACTCCAGATTTCTCTGGAGTTAACTATTTCATCTCCGGGGCAGTCAAAAGCCAGGGGCATACTGCAAAGGTCCTAATATAAGCAAGACTTCATGGTGTTTGAACCAGCAATGCTATGTGTCCAAACAAAAGATTATAAATAAGTGTCTCTATAACAGCTAGAATATGGTTATCCTTTAAACATAGCATTATAAAATGTTATTCCTATTAAATAGCTCACTGGTTTTTAAACATTAAGGAAAATTAATCAACTGGAACAACATAGTGTTTCTATTCTTAGATATCTTTAAAAAGGAAGTAAATAGAGTATAACCAACTAGGAAGCCCATAACCTTGTAAGTTATTGTGCTAGACCCTTTAAAGGTTTCTTAGTCAATTCAGTGAATGAATTTAAATAATAGCTGTAAAAAGAAAATCAATAGGTAGGATTTCTTTGTGTGAAAATAGTAAGTGCATAAAAGAAAGGAGGTTCAAAGAGGTGGATAAGTAGCATAAACACCAGTTATAAATATTGAAGCTAAGGCAAAATTTTGTATAGTTTACTAGATAAGTGTGTAAGGGGGCAGAAGGCAATTTTAACTTTTTGTGAGATAAGAGGAAGGATTGGAAATAAAAAAAATTCACAAGGGTAAATCATTTTAATAGTGGATTATGTTTTAAATCAGGTAAACCCTGCAGATTCTAAACAAGTATCCATATTCATGTCTCCAATGTCCATTCATTAATCAAGGTAAAATGGAGTCATAAAACAGTTCCCTGTTTAACGGGGGGTATTAATTGGTTCATAACCTCTCACATCTCAAACTGCACATTACCACTGAGGAACTGGAATAGCTCAATGAAAGAGTGAACCCTATACCAAATATATATATATATATATATATATATATATATATACACACACACACACACACACATATACCTAATAGGGGTCAACTCACCTGAGAATCTATACTGAACAAGGGTTAAGAAAGAAAGAGAAAGCCTATATTTAAATCATAATCCCTATTTAGTGGTAAGTATATGTGTGGAGAAATACATAGCCCATAGATAAAAGTTAAATGATGCAGTATCAAACATCATATAGCTTCCCCCATATTAGATAAAAAAATATATATAGAACCTAATGCCTGTAATCTCCTGATGCCATATATGTTTTCTCCACTGTGACAATAAGAGAATAAATAGGCTTGCAAACCCCTGTTTAATGGGAATTTCTTGAGGAGACACAAGGTGTCAACTCTTGTAGTCAATTCTTAAATTAACCCTGATCCATAGGACAGTATGGATTTCTAGCTAGAAATAAAAAAAAGAAGTTCCAATTGACAGGGTAAGTATGTATAGTCAGTATGTAGAAGAGATTTTTAAATGATGGGCAGATTGGAGGACATGAATGTATATCTTGTTTATTAATAACCTGGTAGAAATAACCCCTATTTAATGGGGAATACCTTCCTAGCAGATATTGTAGGTCAAAGTAATAGAATTGACTGGTAGAGATGTCTCTATCTATCAAGGTATGTTTCCCTTGTGGATAAAGTTTCCATTACCTCCTCCCTGCCCCCTCCCACCCTAGTTAGAAAAAAAGTTCAGGAAGGGAGATAGATAAAATAAACTTGGGGATGTCTTTCACACCCTATTACAAGTGTCGCTATTTGGCGGGGCTTTCAATCCTAGGTTTAGTATGTAGCGGGCGGAGAGGACAGAACCCGGAAAATATTCATATTTAACGGGACATACATCTCCTGTAAGATGATGGCAATAAATAAATCAAAGTATTCAGTCTCTCATCTCATCCTCCCCTCCCTTCCTCTTCAGGGAAATCAGGAGAGAGGAAAGGAGTTCAGATCAAAACTAAGGGCACCTCAGTTAAACACTGACAGGTCCTCTTACCTCTCGAATCTGTAACGCTCAGAAAAAGAGGTAACGAAGGTAAAATGTGACACTTGGACAGCTGGTTCTGATCGCTCTATGATTTTCTTGGAAAAAAATGCGTTATTGAGTGTCTCTCTTGAGACATCCTATGCTCCTGGGATGACCCCCCACCCAGGTTTCAGTTCAAAGGACAGGATATATGTTAAACAGCAGATCTCTGTAATGTGATTAACGTCCAAAGACTCGCATTTTATGGTCTTGTTGTTGAGCTGTGCTTCTTTGAAGCCAGGAACTAAAATATCCATTTTATGATGTCTTCAGAGGAAAGAACAGTTCATTTCAACTGGTGCTAAAAGAAGCTATATGACAGCTAAGTGAGAAACTGCCGAGTTGTTAAAGTTCTTTGATGTCTTTGAAAAGCAGGAAAACACACTAGATCAAAGAGGAGCAGGAAACCACTCCAGATCAAAGAATCATATTGGAAATGAGTTTTTGCTGATGTCACCTTATTTAATATACCTCCTGAGTGATAAGACATCCTGGTTGTATAATTTTTAATATGCTAGAAGGAGCTAGGTGGTGTCATAAAAGGGGTGGAGACACAGGGTTTAAACTGTATGCTATATTTCCACTTACTGACACATTCCTGTTTGGACTCTCTTGAAACAACAACATCTAACTATAGGCACTGTAAGAAGGTATACATTAGATAGAGAAAGTCTAATTGTATGTTGGTAGGAATTTGTACTTTTACTTGTTTTCTTTTAAGTGATTGTATGCGTTGTGATATATGGTTCTGTGTTTACATTTTACCTATTTTTATCCATTTTCTAAGTAAACCTCTTATTTTAAAGAGACTGCCTGTGTCTTC